>OZ023292.1:13961134-18761134 GCA_964007245.1 Hypomecis atomaria | reverse complement strand
CTTATCGTCACTGTCTCGTTCTCGTGTAATTCTAATAAATATGACGATATTTTGTAAACATGCCACAGAATTTTTATTTCTAGATTATAATGTCTAAAGCAAATCTAAACTAACAAATCATGTTCGGTAATTGTCTCTGAATCGTTTTTTTTCTACCGCTTTAATTGTGTAATAAAAATTTCAGTAACGATGTACTTCTTCGAAATATAAAATATTTCGCGTAAGCTCACAAATAAATTGGCCGTTTTTATGAGCTAGCTTTCTACGACTATATTTTTATTTTAAACACCAACACTAGGTACAGAATTGTCTACAGATCAATGTTTTACGGTGTGAGAAAAATTTTAATGCTCAGGGACTCTATTTTTGAACTTTTACGAACTCGTGTGCGTAAATGGTCACGACTCACGAGACCGAGGAAGTGGAGGAGCATCCATTGAATATCTCTATTAGTGCAAACGGCGAATAGCGAACTGCGGGACGCAACTTGAAAAGTCAGTGATGTAGCAAATATTTTGATAGTAAGTAAGTAAAACCGGATGGATATTTGAAGCTGTCTGAAAATTTCTGACTTTGCATATATAATTAATTATACAGGGTTATTCCTATTAAACTAGCATCCTTTTAGCGGCTTATTCTGTACATCAAAACTAACAACTTTTGTTCTACGACTTTATACAAAACTCAAAACAAATTGTTGTTCCATAGAAAAATATCATTCAACCGCGACAAAATATAAGGAGCAGCTGATTTTTTTTTGAGTTCTGACGAAAGTCGCAGAACAAAAGTTGTTAGTTTTGATGTACAGAATAAGCCCCTAAAAGGATGCTAATTGATTAGAAATAACCCTGTATAAGAACCGAGATCCTGAAACAGAGAGCGCTATATACTCGTAGACTAGAAGTAGATAAAACACAGGATGCCATGGAAAGAGTTTCGAAAATTGTTTCTACATTAATAAATTACATTACTATCGTTTCATTTAAATAATTTAGTTAATGTAAGTATCCACTTGTCGCAAATAGCAAAAACTTGCAGGACGTAACTCGCTAATTCCAACTGGTCCTACTAGAACTTAATACTTTGTCAAAGCTCAATGGCTCAGAAAACATCACAAACATTCGTTTCATAAAACACATGCGCCGTATAAAACCCTCGTACATCCAAAATACCGTAATGATCGTGTCACACATGACATACCACACACATCACGTAAATCGATGCTCGCCGTAATGATAGCCTCAACATCAAGGGTCTGCGCTCGTAAACCTCGTGGGGCGATGGTGACAGGTGTCAAAACCTTCATAAAACACATAAAATATGACCATAAAGTGTCGTCCTCGAGGTGATAACGACAGATTAGAAATAAACAGAAGGAGAACATCTGCGTCATCTCTTCCGGGTATATCTGCGCAACATCATAACACAGACGCCGTTATAGTTCTCATGAACTTTTATTTCAGAACAAACATAAATTTAACGAAAATGAATAGATGAATAGTGTTTGTCTAAAATCTTTTTCATAAGTGGAACAAACTTATTGAAGAAACGTTGTTTCTGGATACGCAGGTTGACTGGTGGAGCCACTAACAATTAGATGAAATATTTTATTTGAATGTATTGTTATCTATTTGAATTTCACAGAAAGTAATGATGAATGAATATAAAGATTTTATGCATTGAGTTATTTGTGAGTTCATATCGATTGATTGCTCTACTTTGTCCAAATAACCAAATAAATATGAGTGTATGAGTTTAATATATTCACGTAATTCACGTAAATAAAAGCACTTTAGCAATTTCACAGTAAGTATTGTAATTCGTATTCAAAGCTTAAAGTCTCAGCGAGAAAAAAAAAAACTTAGTCACATATCACAATATTTCTTAGTCACATATCACCACAACACACTCACTTCTTACTTTTGCTCATTTTCACGTATTCAGTCTCTGTTCCATTATTATTCTGTGTGAAAGGTGACAAAGATACATTAGTATTGCTCCTCTGAAGGTGTAGGTGTGGCAATGAAGATTGCTCGGGAAAGCTGATTGAATCATAATTTAATTTTAAAGGGCTTAAGAAAGTTTAAACAATTATAAGAAGCTCTTAGTCTCGCAGCTGACTAGCAATCAAATGTAGTGATTAATTTTTTTCCTACTTCCACCAGACTTTCTTCATTGCGAAACTAACGACATACATACCTATGATAATCCTATTTTATACTAAATCTTGCAAGTAATAGGAATAGCTATAAAGAAAATACAAAAGTGTTTTTGTTTTGTGATAACAGTTATTGTGGAATTTTGTAATGGCAAGCGCAGCGTAGGATGTCCACCGATCAGGTGGACCGACGATAATTAACTAAGACCGCAGGAACGCGCTGGATGCAAGTCATCGAAATTCATAGGGGAGGCCTAAGTTCAGCAGTGGATGTGTTGTGGCTGATATTAGTAATAATTAATTTTGTTGTCGAAACTGTGTCGTTGTTTGACCTGTTTATTAACATTTACAACTGACCTCTGCCGTGGCTTTGATGACACGTAATGACGTGTGACGTTTAACCAATTTAAAAGCTTTCAGCCAGCTTAAAACTTCTGACACTAAGGTTAGCCACCCGTACGTATACGACACTACGTGTATAAACTTACTTATAATAGATCCAACCGTTTTTTTTTTTTTGACAGCACCAATAGAACGCAACTGCGTCATGTTACGCAAAAGTTCACTTTTAAATGCGAGGTTTTAAAAATATGACAACTGCCTAAGTTTGCTCCTCGATCCCGTATAATAATCATCTTTGACAAATTGAGTCCATAAGTGCAGTAGTTTTTTTTATAAGTTACATAAAATAACAAAGGTTTTTAAAAATTTACGTTCTATGGCTATGGTGGCGCGCTGCGATTGGTGATATTGGTGCTGTCAAAAAGAAAATAAACGGTTGGATCAATTATAACATATGATCAACTGCTTGACATATACCTATCTTCAATTTTTAAATTGGATAGTTACTATATTTTAATTTTGACTTGCCTTGTATGACTGACATGTTACAAATGATCTGAATCTGAATCTGTAGGTATCCACCATGATGGCCTAGATAGATGTTGGTGCGCTTACATGCGCCATAGGATTTATTTTCCGGACTCATGCAGGTTTTCTCGCGATATATTCCTTCACCGAAAAGCCAGTGGTATGATGTGTCTTGACTTCAGACTCAAGTGTGTTGATTTAGGAGCAATATGACTTAGTAGGAACATTAGGCCGCTGAGATGGCGAATTTTTACACTATGCATGGGCTATACATGGTCTTCTATGGTGGTTCCACCAGACACATACTACAATTGCACATACCTACAATAAGCTCGATTACAGAGGCGCCAGCGTAAATTTACTAGCAACGTAAAAAGCGTTCTCTCTATCGAATGCCTAAAGTGAAAAAGAAACAGAACTATGCTATTTATCTAATAAAATTACGATGGCGCCTCTGTGTATAACTAAGTTAAACTAATTTACTAAGTTGGACAGTCATTGCAATCGTCATTGCATTTGCTTTTTATTTAGAAACTCGTCCATAAAATTGTTTGTCCCTAGTTTTGCTGTTCAGGGGTTTTCCCTATTTAATTCGTCTCGTTTTGAAACCAAATGGATTAAGTAGTAGTTTGGAATATTGCGGCTGACCGCCCCATTCCATCCCACCTGTTTTTTAAAGCTCAACCACGATTCCTACACCTTTACATAATTTATGTCATTTATTTTATATACCTTTTCATTATTTCCGTATGAACAGGATAAATGGTATTTTTATTAGGGTTACGCTTACGAGTCAGAATTTACTCGTAGTTACGGAGTAAATGACTCTCTGAGTCTGTGATTTTCGCAAACCTGCCATGCAGTAATATATATAATCATTTGTTTCTTTTTAGGGTTCCGTACCCAAAGGGTAAAAACGGGACCCTATTACTAAGACTTCGATGTCCGTCTGTCTGTCTGTCCGTCTGTCTGTCTGTCACTGGGCTGTATCCCATGAACCGTGATAGCTAGGCAGCTGAAATTTTCACAGATGGTGTATTTCTGTTGCCGCTATAACAACAAATACTAAAAATAGAATAAAATTAAAATTTGAGGGTGGCTCCCATACAACAAACGTGATTTTTAGGAGTTTTTTTGCTCGCTATTAATAACGGCAAGAGGAATGGGGCTCCCATTCGGTACGGAACCCTTCGTGCGCGAGTCCGACACGCACTTGACCGATTTTTGTTGTTATTTTAGTTTTATGGAAGTAACACGGGTAATTTGTTATTGCTGTTCTAACAACTTTCAACTGTAGTAGTAACAACTTTAATTCATTTACCGTTCTTACTAGGTACTGGTAGTAAGATTGGTAGTAACACTGGTAATAAACCAGTACAATGTAAATATCATGTCATGTTTATATTATTGAGTTGATACATAAACAAGCACAAAATTATAGATGTTGCATACAAAAAGTTCCACTCCCGGCAAAATATACTTACTGAAATAGCATGTTTTCATTCCGTGATTTTAGGGGTTGTTTCATCGATCGAAGCAAAGTGTTGGTATCTGCTTTGACTGGACCATTTCGCTGTCATCTGTTAGCTGATGGGCAGTGCTCCAACAGCATCAGATATTTTTTTTAAATATATAATACTAGCTGCCTGTCCCGGCTTCGCTCGTGTGCGATTGGCTAAAGAAGACATAAATAAGAAGAATTATATATAATCTATTTAGAGTGAATTTATAGCCTATGACACTCGCAAAGAGTGTGGCTTGCTATTGGTAAAAGAATTTTCAAAATCGGTTCAGTAGATCCAGAGATCTCCCCCTACAACCTCACAAACTTTACCTCTTTATAATATTAGTATAGAAGTATAGATAAATTCAGGACTGGACAGGATTATGTTGCCCAATCCATCCTTAGGCGTCCTTCAATAGTGCCGTGATATATTATTATACATGTACCTCACTTGATTGAACCAGATAAGTAATTTTTATGCTCTAACTTCGTTTCAACAAGTTCAGTTTATTTGCATAACGGTGTATAACGATTAGGCTGTCAATGCAATATACGCAGTGATATCGCAAAACAACTAGTATTGTACTATGAGTATGTGGCGTGGATTGTTAGAAAAAAAAATACAAGGTTTATTTCCGCTTCTGAATTGCTAGCTGATGGGCATAGTGCTCCAACAGAATCACTAAGATTCTAGTAGGACAATCAGATGATACACCATTGGACAATAATACGGACCTCCAATATCTCCAATATTTGAGTTATTAAACTCAAAGTACTTACAAGGCTTGCTCCAACTACTGGCTTATCAAAGTTGTTTTACACTCACCCATGTATACACCACTGATCACTATCTCCAGCCCGTCAGCCAAACCATCTCTCTGTCTACCCTCATTCCATATACACATCTGTCTAGATGTTGATTTCCTCTACAGTTCGAATTTTTCAATCTCATCGACTCGTTTATCTGGACGAATTTTGGTACACAGGTTTTATATATTAAGGGTTTTTATTTAGAGAAGACGGGAAAGCTGTCCGTAATTTATCAGCCTAGTTTGATAATATTTGGCAAGATCTTTTAGTATCTAAATCTTAACAATATTTGCGAGTATTAACCAAATCGGTCAAAAACGAATTGATATATTATAGGCGTATGAAGAATCAGGTAAAAAAATGTGCCATGAGGTTTACTTTTAGAAGAACTACTTACTAGTAGTAAAAGTTGAACATAACAATGAAAAGTTGATCAATGATCGTTGTATGCAATGATATTCTCTAATATGTTTGTCCGCTAGAGAAATAACAATAATTGTAATTGTATTGTATTGTATGTTGTAATTGTAAGTAATTCTAGTGTTTAGAGCCCAATTTTTAGGGTTCCGTACCTCAAAAGGAAAAAACGGAACCCTTATAGGATCACTTTGTTGTCCGTCTGTCCGTCTGTCAAGACCCTTTTTCTCAGGAACGCGTGGAGGTATGAAGCTGAAATTTATATCAATTACTCAGGTCTACTGTCCCTTGAAGCTGTGAAAAAATCAAACTTCTAAGCCAACGCAATCAAAAGATACAGCCGTTTATGCCGCAAATTTTGAAACTCGCAAGTACTCGCAAGGGAATCAAAACCTAAAGGGTACTTCCAGTCGACCTAGAATCTTGAAATTTGGCATGAAGCAACGTTTTATAGCACACATAAAGGAAAAATTCCGAAAACCTTAAATTTTTAGTTACATTACAAAATATATATTTTTTAATAAATATAAACTTATTACTTTTTTTGTCGTAATGAACGAACTTTGTAAACCTTGCAGGTTTGTACGGAACCCTCGGTGCGCGAGTCCGACTCGCACTTGGCTGGTTTTTTAATTGAACATTTATCTTCTTTACAGTGCTGCGGCGAGCATTTAGCATGTTCGACTCACAGAAAGAAGGGCGCATAGAAAAGGAAAAAGTCAGAACGATCCTCAACACAATGGTACACAACTACGACGACCTAGAGCTTGACAGGTTGCTTGACAGTGAAGATGCGATAGGTAAGTCCCTCTAGTCCTTTACAGTGGTTTCGCCCTGCTTCCCACCTCCCTCCCTTCTACTAAAGGTTACATACATATTTTAACTTATTACGAAACTTCTTTTAATATATTTTATAGAATCATAATTAAATAATTATTAATAATTTTTTTACCAGCAATAAGTTTATATAAGTGCCTTAATTTGAAAACGTTAATTTAATTTATTTTCTTGTCGCCTCTAGGATAATAACGTACACTAGAGATGATCAATGTTTTATAAGTTTCATGTGTAATAAAGATATTTTGAAATTGAAAAAAAAAATTGAGTGGTTTCGCCCTGCTTCCCAAACGAATCCGCCCGCTTATCGTCACTGAATTCTGGTGTTCGGCTTAGCTTATCTTCTCGCTCGCTCTCGTGGCACGAGGTACGTGTGATTTTTCAACGGATTTGCGGAGGTGCATGATTATAATGATGTAGCTGACCCGGTGAACTCCATCACCTTTTATCACATTCATCTGTTACCTACACTAATTTCATTGGCGTTTAGCGCCACCAACAATACGATACGGCAACTTTTACGTATTGAAACATTATGTAATGGAAAATTATATTGATGTTTTTCCTATTTTTTTATTTTTTTCTCTCGTAAGGTCCTTCTCCTGACAATAACAAATATAACAAAAAAGAATTAGCCGAATCGGTCCAGCCGTTCACGCGTGTTTTAAGAAAATAGCGATTAATTTTCAAATAATATAGCCATTAATTTTTATAAATATAAACAGGGTTATTTCTAATCCATTAGCATCCTTTTAGGGGCTTATTATGTAAATCAAAACTAACAACTTTTGTTCTGCAACTATTCTCAGAACTCAAAAAAAAATTAGCTGTTCCATACATTTTGTCACGGATGAACGATATTTTTCTTTGGAACAACATATTTTTTTTTTTGAGATTTGACAAAAGTCGCAGAACAAAAGTTGTTTGCTTAGATATACAGAATAAGCACCTAAAAGGATGCTAATTGATAGGAATAACCGTGCGTAATAACTATAAAAATACCCTGAAAATATATATTTATACACCAGGGGAAAAAGTGCAGAAGGACGGCAAGAAAAAAATCATTACTATTATTGATATTGGTATTATCACCACCATTGTCTCATCAACAATGTAACATATATACAAGTACTCGTAGCAAATAAAAATCTGATCAAAGGCCAAGCGTGTGCACAGACACAGGTATTTAAGATTCATCATAAAACATATTGAAATAGAGACGATATAAAATAAAATAAAACTGTCGTGCTGAGGTAAACCAGAAGTGTTGTCGCGTCGATAGGTCGTAAAGTTTCTGTGGAAACTAGTGGGCGGCTATTTTTGATTCCCCTTTCTGAAGGTTGCTGAAAACGCTTGGAAGTATCGGTTTGACAGGATCATGTGCTTCCGTGTTCTTTTCAGTGTGTGTAATGGTTTTTATAGCCCATTATGGACAAATCTAAGAATGAAATTATTATTTTAAGGCGTTTTTGCTTCCCTATTTATTAATACCTACTTATTTATTACCAAAAAATGTTTAAGTACGAGTACGTACAACCTGTTTGAACTAGACATGAAACATGGGCCGAACAAAATTTCCTAGAGGCTCGCTAACTGCTAAGAATTTAGCTACAAGTTGCGCAGAATTTTCGAGTAACGTACTTACGAAATTACACATACAAAAGTAACCCTATTGAAGTTTCCATAAGGTTCAATTCCTTGGTACATTTTTCATCCGCCCTGTGTGCCTCCCGATGATGGGTAGCTGGATAATATTCGAGACGCCTCGCGGCGCGCGCGTCGCTCCGTCTGGCGGCAGCAGATTGCAACTTTCGTGCGCAAAGTGGAGCGTTCTTTCGGAAACGCGAGCTCTTAAATGTGCTTCGGTCAGGATTAGGTTTAGCGCAGCTCACAGCTAACATCACAGCCGCCAAGTTGTTTGACTCGAACTATACGTAGGTACCTTCCTAAAGAAGTATGGTAAGTTGACTTCAATTAGCAACTGAAGACAGAAGTTGGAATAAGTTATCATACCTAAGTTAAGGATACCCTTGTACTGTACTGTACTGTATCAGCCTTTTTTTAATAGTCCACTGCAGGACGTAGGCCTACCCACGAAGGGTGATTGGGCCATATCCACCACGCTGGCCCAGTGCGGGTTGGTGGATTCACATACGCCATCGAATTTCTTCTACGGACATATGCAGGTTGCCTCACGATGTTTTCCTTCACCGAAAAGCCAGTGGTGTGAAATTCCGTACATAAATTCCAAAGAACTCATTGGTACGGAACTGGGATTGAACCTCACGATTGTAAGGCGGGCGTCACTACCTCTAGACCACCACGGCTTCAACCCATTGCATGTACATTTCAATTTGTAACTAAATACAGAAGTGTAACTTAGTAATTGTAACTGACAAGCCACTCTCTAATTGAAGAGTCCCTCGTCTCAGAGTTTACAATAATAGAAATACAGAGCATTAGAAAATCGGCAGTAAGTTTGTAAGACACGATCACACCAATATGGCGCCAAGAACTCATAAAAACTACGTAATTAACGACATAATTAACACAAATGGTATCTACTGGAACTACTGATCAATTTGTCGGTCAAATTAGAAAATTCAATTCAAAATCAAAAAGTATTTATTTATGAAAGCACATCAAGTTTTCGGAGGCTCTAGCTGCCAAACTGGGTGTAAGAAACCCGTGTTTTGGAAAATAAGTAGTTCCTACTCAAGGAAAAATTTTGTTCTTGTGCACATATTTATTTAGGTTTTTGTTTTATTTTTGAACATTAGAATTAGAAAATAAGAAGAAACAGAATAAGAAATATGTAGTACAGATTTGACATTGAGTATCATATTTTATTAAACGGCGTAACAAACACACCATTTCATTTTGATCCTATAATACTCGAGTATAACTATAAATTCTATACATTTTGTTAAATTAATAAGAGTTAATGGTCGATTAAAATAGAATTCATAATATAGCAATAGGCTCAAAATACCTTTCGTGACTTGACCTAAGGATTTGATTGACGAATTATTGTCACTTTGACGTATCAGTAATATAGCGGACACTAATTTACAGATATCTGGCGGACACACTTCAAACCCATTAAAAACGGAGCTTGTATTTTGAACCTTATAAAAATCAGTAGCATCTCATTTTAAAAACCCAGCCTAATCTACCTCTATGGTACGTTCATGTCTCAAAGAATATTTATTTCAACAAAATTTAAATAACATTGCATGAGCTATGTATAAGTAATATCTAAGTCTAAAATTATTTTAATTATTTTTCGCAAAAAAATGGCAAAATCGCTTTCAATCGTGCGCAAAATTCGAATATTTCGCTCGAATTGTTTACATTATTGTTATTTTTTCGAAAACGGCTCAGCCGATTTCTGTGACCTTTCCACCTTCACCACCACCTCCTTTCGAAATAAAAAAGATTTTTTTGATTTTTTGATTTGATACACAAAAAAAAAATACATCCAGACGAACATAGAACCTCCTCCTTTTTGGAAGTCGGTAAAAATTTACCTACTTAAAGCAAAAAATATATATATATTTACAAAAACGAACCTAAAAGCCCCGTGGCAAAGAGTAACGTGGCCAGAGTGCCCCGGCGCCGGGCCAAGTCACCGGGCCAGATGGGATACACTCAGAATTCTGGGGGCATTGCTCAAAGTTGTACTCAATTCTCTCAAAGTAAATTAGCGTATCAATATGGTGTAAAGTGACATGTCAACACGCACTGACGCGAGGTACGATAGACTGACGCGTCTTCACGCCTGAATGGAGAAGATAATGAAACTGATTGGATCATTTATGCTTGTTGCTTGTTTCGGTGAATTTATATAGGCGTTTAGAGATGCCTGTAATTCGGGGGCTTGGCTTTGGTGTTGTTGTGATGTTTTATTTCCTAAGTACTGTACTGAATTTGCTGAAATTGTACAATATGGACCCACCTGCCCCTTTCTTCTGTCCTACGGCTAGACAGACGCGAGCAAAGCGCCACCCTTTCATGGTGGACATTACGCGCGTTAGAACCAAGCGTTTCGAATCCTCATTCCTTATACGAACAGCCAGAATGTGGAACGCTTTGCCTGGGTCTGTCTTCTCGCTAAAGTACAACGTGCGTGTCTTCAAATCCCGAGTAAATACCATTGACAAGAAGAAGAAGAAGATTTTTGAACTTTTTAAACGGCGTTGTGCACTTTTTGGAATGGGTAAATAATGTTAAACTCGCGTTACGACACGTGGCCCACGGGGCGATTCTGTTAACCGATCTCGCTGATCGAATATTCGTAAGACGGGGGGCGCAAGCTATCACTTCTGCCGACACTCCCGGAGTGCAACTCGCTGTTTTTTGACCGACGAAACGGAGGAGGTACCTACTCAATTCGAGGCGTATATTTTTTTATGATTTCGATAAATCTTTTTTATTGTTAAGAATATACTTTGAAATAAAAGTTCTATTTAAATTTTATCGAAATCGGCTGAGACATTTTTAATAAATCAACAATAATGTGAATAATCGGCCAAGTACGAGTCGGACTCGCGAACGGAGGGTTCCGTACTGTATGGGAGCCCCCTTAAATATTTATTTTATTTTAAATTTATTATTTATTATTGAAGTGAATATAAAATTAAATATTCTTTGAAAATTTCAAGCATCTACCTGTTACCATTATTGAAATAGAGCGAAAAACGTCTAAAAATTCAGGTTTGTTGTATGGGAGCCCCCCCTTAAATATTTATTTTATTCTTTGTTTAGTATAGTAGTTATAGCGGCAACAGGAATAAATCATCTGTGAAAATTTCAGCTATCATGGTTCATGAGATACAGCCCGGTGACAGAACCACAGACTTTTGCGTTCATTAAAATACTCATGTAGATAGATATACTAGGTCCTGTTTAACGATATTTGTATAAAATATACCTAGTTTCCGTGCTCCTGGGTAAGACAATAGCCATTAAGCGTGATAGCTTAGAAATAATGAAACCAGACTTTACCAGACCTAGATCGATAGGCATTGAAGAAAATGTCGCCGACAGCGAGCTCCCTTATAAATCTTTCTGTGTTGTCCTTGGGTACGACAGTACAGTAAATTATTCCTATTCAATATACACTAAATTACAACTAAGTTTGAGAGCTTTCTGCAATTATCACTTTTGTCACAAATTAAACCGACAATTGCAATGTAGAAACATTGCAATCCACGGACAAAATCGATCGAAAAAAATACTTCGAATCGATGCAGGATTCAAAGGATATTTTTCGTTATTTATAGATTATCGTTGCTTTTTAAAAACAAACAAACCAATTTCTTTAAATTTTAATTAGAACCAACATAAGCTTCTATTTAATTAATTCTAAGCTTTCATTAGCCTACCTACCGTGTGAAGAACTCCCTCCGTTTTGTCGGTTAAAAGTTGGTATTTTAAAATCATTTGCAAGAAAATCAATAAATTCAACAACGTCACTACCATCAGGCGAGTTGGTGATCGAACGCGGACTTATCCGCGATGAAAAAAACAATCATGTTATTTCCCCAGAGAAAGCATCAATATCAAAACAAAAAAATAACAAGTCAATGACAGAAAGTAAAAATTATAAAAAATTAGTATTGTCTGTTGTTATAAATTAAATAAAGATTCTTTATTGTGTGTCTTCTTATGAAAACAACGTAATTTAACAGCTATTTCCGAATTTGAAGCCATCGAAATCATGGCCATAATGTAGGTATGTTACCAAAACACGTAGCATAAAACTCTCCGTTTGCGTTATGCAAAACAGGCATGAGTAGCAAATCTTATCAGCTTCAAACTTGCAAAAACTGAGGCCGTTTTTCGTACAGTGTAGATCCGCCTGCCATCTGCCGTCTAATTTATAGCAGGCTATGTAAATTTATCGCTGCCTTAATTCCGGTACCGTTAGCAAAAACAGTAAGTTGAAGTAAATAGGTCCAATGCAACATTTTAAGATATAATGCCTATTATGTGCAAAACTATGTTAGAAGAAGTTAACTCGGACTTCAGGGTTAAATGTTGTTTACAAATTAAAGTAAGCGATGAAAATAGAAAAGCTTTTGGATAGAAAAACTAGATTCAGAACAGTTGAGCTTTTGGAATTTTATTTCCACACATTTTATAAGAAACGTCCTAAATTGACTTATTTAATTTTTTGACAGTGTACTTTAATATTAAAAAGTTTCTCTTCTCAAAATTCTGTTCATCTTATCGTTCTGGCAAGAAACGATAGATAAAATGGCAGTGTGAAAAAAAACGGCCAAATGCGAGTCGGACTCGCGCACAAATGGTTCCGTACTGTGTTGGAGCCCCTTTAGCCCCATTCCTCTTGCCATTATTAATAGCGAGGCAAGAACTCCTAAAAAATCACGTTCGTTGTATGGAAGGCCACCTTAAATATTTATTTTATTCGGTTTTTAGTATTTGTTATTATAAAAGCAACAGAAATACATTATCTGTGAAAATTTCAGCTGTCTAGCTATCACGGTTCATGAGATACAGACTGATGACAGACAGACAGACGGACGTCGGAGCCTTAGTAATAGGGTCCCGTTTTAACCCTTTAAATACGGAACCCTAAAAATAGGATAAGTACCTACTTATTGCCAAGTACCTAGTCAAAACGCTTTGTAATAGTCATCGATTCCCCACCAACAAATACTTGGAAATTGCTCTACACAATCACATGAGAAGATAAATACAAATTAAAACTAATACTTTCTTTAATACATCTTGTGAACAAATATGTTAAATGGACATCGGCAAAGGACACCGAAAAAGCAGTACATGCGAAATCAAACGCCTTGGCGGTTGTGAAGTTAGCTACAAAACCCAATCCTCGCGCAGATGTTAAGTGAGTTTCAATCAGGATTAAATTTTGCGTAGCTTGTAGCTAATATCACATCCGCCAAGAAGTTTGATTCAGCTTATACCAATATAAAAAGAATAAAAAACCGTAAGGTGGAGTCTCTGCGCGCGGGAGAATTTGCTTCCATACCCCCTCCATGGTAGCGTTAAACGTTTAACGCAACCTTGTTGGAAGTCGCATTAGAAGTTTCACTTCAAAAATAATTTTTGTTGCTAACCATACTTTGTAATAAAACTGAAGCGCCAGTGGAATCAGCGTTAAGGTGCAGGTAATTCGCAGTTTAAGGAGCGGCAATTAAGGAGGTATCTGCATCGTAAAAAGCCGGGAAGGAGCGCCTTGAGCGGTATCCCTACTTCACTGTAATGTTTTTAGAAATAGATCTTTGTTATAGTCTGCCGTTACTGCCGTTCATATAGGCCGTGTGGCTAGCTGGGTGTCGGAATTTTTAAGCCACCTGAAGATCTAACATGGCTTAATGGTTAAAACATCCGGAATCTACAATTTACAGTGTCATCCGATCCACGACAGCGCTTTCTTGTAAATGCCACCCGCTCTCACCCATCCGAAGACTAATCGTGCCGAACGTTGCTTAACTTCGGTGATCGCTAACACCTATCAATTCCTTCACCGAAAAGCCAGTGGTGTGAAATTCCGTACATAAGTTCCAAGGAAACTCATTGGTACGGGACCGGGATTGAACCCACTATCTCAAGAATGACAGGCCGGTGTTACAACCACTAGACCACCACGGCTTTTTTTTCATATACTTGGTCGACACTAATTCGGTTTTCATCAGTAGACTCGCGTCTTGGCTGCTGATTAAAATCTTATTGTTAGTTCACCGTAACGCCACGACGGTTCTCTTTTTGCACAAACTCTATGAGCGCTACTGTTTGTTATCTTGTTATTATATTCGTAGTATGTACCTAAATATAAATAAATTAATATAAATTATATTAGGGGACATCTTATCAAATAAATAAAAAAAAGTTTTTTTTTGCAACCATACTTCCAGTGGAATCAGCGTTAAGGTGCAGTTAATCCGAAGTTTTAGGGGCGGCAGTTAAAGGGGAATCTGCATCGTAAACAGCCAGGAAGGAGCGTCTTTAGCGGTAGCCCTACTTCGCTCGGATATTTCTCGAATTAGAGCTTTGTTATAGTCTGCCATAAAGAGACGAAAGACATTGAATGGGAACTTTAAGCCATGTATTCTGTACTGTACCAGCATTTTAATACGAGTAGTCCACTGCAGGACGTAGGCCTATCCACGCTACCTACGAAGGGTTGGGATTGGGATTGGGCCATATCCACCACGCTGGCCCAGCGCGGGTTGGTGGATTCACATACTCGATCGAATTTCTTCTACCGTCGTATGAAGGTTGCCTCACGATGTTTTCCTTCACCGCAAAGCCAGTGGTGTGAAATCCCGTACAAAAATTCCAAGGAATTCATTGGTACGGGACCGGGATTTGAACCCACGACCTCACGTGTGTAATGCGGGTGTCATTACCACTAGATTATCACGGTTTCTTGACATGAAATCACTGAGCAACAATTGTTTATAAACTCTGTATCAGAAACAAAAAATTTCCGAAACAAGAAATATGTTTCATAAACAATTATTTTGTTTCTGTAAACACTACCGTGTGGAACACGGAAACCAATTAGTTTCTGAAAACATCTACGTGGTGTTTCAGAAACTGTGTATCCGAAACATTGTTGCCCAGTGAATACATGGCTTTAGACGTTAGGAAATAGAACTACCTATTTGAATGGTTAGCAGCTAATCTGCACTAATCCTTACTAATGTTATAATCCGAAAATGCTGGTTGTTGGTTTGTTACTCTTTCACGCAGGAAAAAAGCTATGTATTAACTCGATTTTTGGGATGGGTATACTTCAAAGGTTGCAGAGTAATATATTATGCTATTTTTAACCGACTTCCAAATAGGAGGAGGTTCTATGTTCGTCTAATTTTTTTTTGTGCATGTTCATTGATGATTTCGCCAATTGTGAATTGAATCGATTTTTTTAGTTCGTTTATACTCCCGAGGTGGTCCCATTTGAATTTCAACTAAATCGGCTGAGCCGTTTTTGAAAAATTAGCAATAATGTAAACAATTCGAGCGAAATATTCGATTGTACACGAGGAAGGTGGTTTTGCCATTTTTTGCGAAAAATAATTATTATCCCGAAAAAAAGGTTACTATGGGATAACACAATAGCCAAAATGTCACGCGATTGAAACCGAAGACTAAAGTTAAATACGGTACCCCTTGGTACAGATTATTTTAATATAACACTGTAAAATTTACTATTTCTTCACGTTTCAGGATGTGGCAAGTTAAACTTCGACTCGTTCGTGCGCGTCGCCACACATTTCCTAGAAGAAGACGACGAAGCACTACAAAAAGAACTTAAAGAAGCCTTCAGATTATACGACAAAGAAGGTAAATCAAAAGTATTGTATTATTAGTAGTTTTCCGAACAGTAGACCTCGTGGAAGATCTCTTTAACTGAATTTTCATAAGTCTTTATCTCGTTCTTCGCTGATTTGGTTCATACTCACAAACATGTATTGTTATGTATTGTGTGTTCCAACACTGTAGAAGTTGGTAGTAAAATAATAAGCACTTCACTAACTTGGCGGGTTCGTAGTACAGCGTTCTAGCTTAATTGGACAAAGCATCTGGGCCGGAATCTCAAAGAGATGCAGGTTCAAATCCTGCGAGCGCGGCAATTTTGAAAATTTTGAAAAAAAAAACAATTTTGAAAAAAAAAACATTTTCATGGTATTGTTATGATTTTGATAGTACTAAATAATCTTGCTAAACAAAATATTATCAAAGTCAGCTGATAAATAATCAGCGATTTTCGCGGACGAAAACAGATCCCGTACCAATTTTCGTCAAAATTTGTTGAAAAATGCGACCTTTAGAGGAATGTCACTATATGGACAGACGAAAGCAAAATTATTGAATTGAAGCAGAGCCTTCCGCTTTTTTCGGTCAATGAAATCATCTGCAAGACGTCTATTAGATAATACACATAAAAACAAAGGCATAGCTAGAAATTTTCACTAGAAGGCAGCTCCCACCTTTCATCACCCCAGAAAATATTAAAGGATAGAATTTCAATTATTTCGAAGTGGAGCTTCGAGCAAATATCTACAGAGCCACAGTCTCTAAATGAAAGTAGTAATAAAATGTCCGAGCGCCGTCATACATACCGACTTAGACAGTTACATTAAATAATTCACAATGACCCGTTTTCTTGAATCTCGACGTTAGATATGTCACCTAATTAGTGCTTGTAACCGAGCACTTTGGCATCGCGCGGCGTTGTAGTCGACTTGCAATCAACTTACGACTAACTAAAAAGCCTGCCCACTACGTAGCTTGGGCAGGGTTTTGACTCGGACACTTTTTTGCACGATTGTAGAAATTTGCTCGAAGGGGTGGAGTAAGAAATTCGTCGTGCCCGATATTCACTGTGATTTCTAGTCTGGCTCTTTTCATGATTTTCGTTCCCCATTCACCGAAACCGGCATCGGCATAAAACACGGTTTAATTATACAAATTACTAGAGGTCCTCGATTTCAAGCAGAATCTAAAGTGGGGTGTAATGGTCCCCGTAACCTCTAGGTTAAGTATCACTTCAAGTCTACAAAAATCTTCTGAATAAATTATCAAGGCAAGTATTGAGATATTTTGATATATTTTATGGTCGTATTTTTTATCATTGGTAGGTATATTTAGACTAATACTAATACTAGATGCCGGTCCTGTCTTCGATTGGGTAAAAAAAGCTCATGCTAATCAAAATTAATATTTTTTTTTGTAAAATCACCCCAATATTCACCCGAAATTATTTATTTCACAGATATAAGATTTATGAAAAACTAGCTTTAAGTATACCGCGGCTTCACCTGAATGACATTAGTAGCCTAGTATGACGCTTTCCAAGCTGGCGCAAGACAGACACGAGTGGAGCCGGAAGGAGAAGGGCTATGTCCACAAGTGGACAACCCAATCTGGGGACTTAAAGCTAATAAAATAAAATATAATGACGCTTTCCAACATTGAAACTATAAGTACATATATTGCAACAAAACCAAAAAGAATCACCAAAATCGATTCATTAAAACAGGAAAAAAAGAATCACCATAATTATTTTTCGCAAACAATCGCAACACCGTGTACAGAATTCGAATAGTTTGCACGAATGTGACATCCATGTTCATTATTGTTGATTTGTCAAAAACGGCTAAGCCGATTTTAATATAATTTAAATGGGAGCATCTCGGTAGTATACTCTTTCGATTTTTTTTTTTTTAAATCGGTCCAAAATTGGCGAAAATATCGATGAACATACACAAAAAAATACGTACAGACGAACACAGTACCTCCTCCTTTTTGGAAGTCTCATAAAATTGGCGGAGTTATCGCGCAACATTGGTAGGTACCTATATAGGTACCTATATAGGTACCTACCTACTATAAAAAACATAGGGACAACCGGATTGAGAACCTCCTTTTTAAATTCGGTTCAAAAATCAAGTCAATCCGTTTCTCCGCTATTGCGTGAAAAAATAATAAACATACCACTAGACACGCTTTTCAATTTATAGTACACTAGCTGCTCCCCGCGGTGTTACCCGCGTTTGCCCGAAATAAAAAGTACCCTATGTGTTAATCCAAGATTTAAGCTACCTTCATACCGAACTTCATCCAAATCGGTTCATCTGTTTATGCGTGAAAGAGTAACAAACATCCATCCATTCTCGTTTTTAATATTAGAAGGATAACATTAAGTATATATTTAAGAAAAAAACAATTTTAAGCTTGTATCATAATATTTTAAAATACTAAATTAATTTCCCACTTTATAATGTCGTGTAAAAGCTGTGGCCACAACATACTAATTCTTTCTGTCCATACATTCTCACAAACTTTCTCGTTTTAATTAGTATTAGTAGGATAATAGTTACTGTATAATTTAAATAAATAATCGGCCACGTACGAGTCGGACTCGCGCACGGAGGGTTCCGTACTGTATGGCAGCCCCCCTTAAATATTTATTTTATTATTTATTATTGAAGTAAATATATAACTAAATGTTCTGTGAAAATTTCAAGCATCAACCTGTTCCCTTTATTAATATAGAGCGAAAAACGGTTAAAAAATCAGGTTTGTTTTATGGGAGCCCCCCTTAAATATTAATTTAATTCTGTTTTTAGTATTTGTTGTTATAGCGGCAACAGAAATACATCATCAGCATTTCAGCTTTGTAGGTGTAGCGGTTCATGAGATACAGCCCGGTGACAGACAGACAGACGGACAGGCGGACATCCCAGTCTTAGAAATAGGGTCCCGTTTTTACCCTTTGGGTACGGAACCCTAAAAAAAGCAATTTAAGCTAGTATCATAACATTTTAAAATACAAAATTCATTTCTCACATTAAAATGTCGTGTGAAAGCTGTGGCCACAACATACTAATTCTTTCTGTTAATGGGTTATTATGATGTCTTGCTTGAAAACAAAATATTTTATTACTACTTATTAGAGCAGTTAATAGTAACGATAACGTGCTTTACGATAATCACTAAGAAATTGAGCTGACTTTGTGATAAAAACATTAATTTAAAAAGAAAAAAGATTCAAAATGAAACTACTCTACTCAAATTCAGGATTATTCATTACCATTATCAAGGTTCTTAGAAACATAAAGTTGGTAAGTACCGTTAGTTTTTAGGGTTCCGTACCCAAAGGGTAAAAACGGGCCCTATTACTAAGACTCCGCTGTCCGTCTGTCTGTCTGTCCGTCTATCTGTCACCAGGCTGTATCTCATGAACCGTAGTCTCTAGCTATTGCTAGAGTAGAGAGTTGAAATTTTCACAGATGATGTATTTAGATTGCCGCTATAACAACAAGTACTAATAATCGGCAAAGTACGAGTCGGACTCGCGCACGGAGGGTTCCGTACTGTATGGGAGCCCCCCTTAAATATTTATTTTATTTTAATTTAATAATAATAAGTGAATATAAAACTAAATATTCTGTGAAAATTTCAAGCATTTACCTGTTACCATAATTAATATGGAGCGAAAATCGTCTAAAAAATCAGGTTTGTTGTATGGGAGCCCCCTTTAAATATTTATTTTATTTTAGTATTTGTTGTTATAGCGGCAACAGAAATACATCATCTGTGAAAATTTCAGCTGCCTAGCTATCATGGTTCATGAGATGCAGCCCGGTGACAGACAGACAGACAGACGGACATCGAAGTCTTAGTAATAAGGTCCCGCTTTTCCCTTTGGGTACGGAATCCTAAAAACAGGACAATACCATTAAATATTCAAGGGTGGCTTCCATACAACAAACGTGATTTTTTGCCGAGGGCTTCCCATACAGTACGGAACCCTTCAAGCGCGAGTCCAACTCGTGATTGGCCGATTTTTTTTTTAGAGTTGCACAGTTCAAAACTACTTGTATATAGTCATTCGCTTTTCTTTGCGTGATGCAGCACATTCATCACTAGGATACAAATCTCATAAAGTACCTATCTTTAAAATGGAAATTCTACAGTTAAAATCAATAAAATTATTTGTATTTCGTTTTTACATTTTCAAAGTAATAAATACTGTTCACCGTAGATAGCATGTGTAATGATAAAAAACGGAAATATAGTTTAACTTTTTTACCGACTTCCAAAAAGGAGGAGGTACTGTGTGCGTCTGTACGTATTTTTTTTGTGTATGTTCATCGATATTTTCGCCAACTGTAAACAGATTTAAAAATTCTTTTTCAGTCCAAAAGAGTATACTTCCGAAATGGTTGTGTTTAATTTTTATCAAAATCTGCTAAGCAGTTTTTTATAAATCAACAGAAATGTACATAGATGTCAAATCGATTCGTGAACATTATTCGAATTCTGTAGATACACGGTGGAAGTCGGTGGTGTGATTTTTTGCGAAAAATAATTATTTAGGTACCATTTTTTTTTTGTCTGCAATGTGAATTTCACAAAAGACTTTTTAACCCCCGACGCAAAAGAGGGGTGTTATAAGTTTGACGTGTCTGTTTGTCTGTCTGTGTGTCTGTCTGTCTGTCTGTGGCATCATAGCGCCCGAACCACTGAACCGATTTCAGTTTAGTTTTTTTTGGATGAAAGGAGAATTAATCGAGAGTGTTCTTAGCTATGTTTTATAAAAATCGATTGAGCCGTTTAAGAGTTATGGTGGGTTAAAGTGGGGAGGGAAGAACCAAAATTCTACAAATGTGCCCAAAATGGTTGTCAATGTGTCGGGTTTTTTTTTAAATTTTTTCATAATTTTATTCGCATGTAGACTGATCTTTTTTTTTAAATTTACACGTGTAAGGTTGTCACTAAAGAAAACATTCAAACTATTATAAATAATTTCACTCCCACCAGAATTCTTTTTTATCTGCCAAAGTAAAGCCGGGAATATTTGCAAAGTTTCTTTTCTATAAATTTAAAGAATGGATAAATTACCTACATTATTTATTTTTAACAGTGCTTTGAAAGGTGTGCCCATGATTAATGAGGCCAGCTGTAAAATTATACAGTATTGAGTTTTGCAACCTATAAATTTAAATTTTAGATATTTTGTTCAACACATTGTTAGTTATGTAGAAATGAGTGTCTACGTAACTACGCAGACTTATGAAACGACTTCCAAAAAGGAGGAGGTTCTATGCTCGTCTGTTTTTTTTTTGTGTATGTTCATCGATAATTTCGCCAATTGTGTACCGAATCGAAAATCTAGTATAGATATCGGATATTTTTTAGTTGAAAAGGGTGTACTCCGGAGGAGACGATTGGTCATACTTCAAAGGTGGTCCCATTTAAATTTTACAGAAATCAGCTGAGCTGTTTTTGAAAAATCAACAATAATGTAAACAATTCGAGCGAAATATTTGAATTTTACATGTTTTCGTACACAATGTAAGGCGGTTTTACCAATTTTTGGGAAAAATAATAATTTCTTATTTTACATCCTATTTTTGTAGCGTTTGTGGTTAGACGTAATCTATCGAGTGTGTTGAAACAAATAATATATAGAATGGGTTCCGTAGATAAAATAAATGTTCCTAATGTAGATACATGTTAAAAGTTTTGAATGTGTTTATATAGTTAAAGTGTATAGTTTGTATTTCTTAACCTGTACTGTACCACTGCTGCCCGGGTAGCACGGCAAGAGGAGAAAACCATTTTATCCACTCTTAGTGTCAGATGTCATTGTCAATCCATACTTTATTTCCTCTTCGAAGGGATATAATGGAGGAAAGACTATTAGTCCCTTTGGCATGCTTCCCGTGCTGGTCAAAGGTTTCGCCACTTCCTTCCACGTTCCATGTGTTCCTGTCAACCTTCCTGAAAATTGACAAGATTGTCACGCCATCGTTCTTCGGTGGTTCTTGGCTTCACCTGCTCTCAAACGTCCACTGTTTTACGATCCGGGCCCACCTCCACTTTTATTTATTTTATATTAGCTGACCAGGCGAACTTCGTTTCACGCGATATCATTATACATTATAGCTTCTGTGTTATTCTGATTTATAAGAATTATTATTGCAGAGTTCCATCTCCATCATTTCAATAGTTTTTGCGTGAAAGAGAAACAAACATCCACACATACTCACAAACTTTCGCGTTTATAATATTAGTAATATTTTAAATAACAATGCACAAGTTTGCCAAGACATGTATTTTGTTTTATAATTCCCTTAAGAAACAGAGCATTCCTTCACAATTGTTGTGTTCACTCAATAGCTATTTTGTTTTGGCACGAAATCCCAAAACCACTAATACCGTTCCTTCATTCTAGATCTAGTTTAGTGGTATATTCAACATGGAAACCTTACGCTAAACTATAACTAAGTTATTCTTTACTCTGCCGCGGAACTCTCAAAACACGATTACTTCCCTTACTCTAGAACTCTAGATCTTAGTTTAGCTCGGACAGCAAGGACAGACTAAACTAAAACTAATTTAATTTAGTACAAACTAACCTAGTTGCAAATTCTAGAAATCTTTGGATCAGACCAGTTTCCAAACTGCTAAGCGTTCAAACATACCTTGTTCCAAAATGGTAATTGAACCCTAAACTTTTGAATTCGTAAGCAGTTAACTGAAGATAATCGTAAAAACCACTTTGGACCGTGTTGTCTAGAAAATATGGTATATTTTTGAATAAAAAAGTTATAGGGCTTACGAAGGGTTTAAATAACTTGCATGGGTAGTCAAAGTTCTTAGTGTGTAGAATCATCTGACAATCCCTCTTATACAGGATGGTACTCGGTGGTAGTAGGTATCTATATAGGATAACATAACAAAAAAAAACACTTATTACTACTACTTAGTTACAGTAGGCGCGCGAGTTGAATGCAGAGCTTAGGAATGCAAAAGTCTCCCCCCGCTATCCGCACGCCCAACCCGCCCAGGCGCGTGAGGTGGGGCGTGCGGATAGCGGGGGGAGATGCTCCCGCTCTTTACCTCAGACCCAGACTGCATTCAACTCGCGCGCTATCTGTACTTTTCTTTTGCTGTCCTTTCCATCCAAAGTTACATGAAAGAGATAGCAGACCGAAAAGTTGGACATTACCCGTCTTACCACAAAATAAATGTTTTACGCACGCTTTACACAATGTTTAACAGTAAAAATTGCATGGTTAAACAGTGTTTAAAGCGTGTTTAAATCTTTAGGCGGTACGAGTCGACAAATTGTGTAGAACAGCTGTTTTATATCGCATGTCAAAATTAGTCGTAATAATAAGTATCTAAATGAATTAACTAACCCAATTAACTAAAGTTCAGAGTAGGTAGTGCAGTTAGGGTTTATAGATTTGGACCGTGTAGAGTGAGAAGCTTGGCTCTACATCTGGCACTATAAAAAAATATTCAGTATTCTCGCCTTGGCAACTGATTTTCGATAGCGATAACTATTATTTAAAAAAATGTCTGTTGTCTTATTACCTACTCTACGTACACAAATCAAACGATACAAATGAGGAACCTAAATCACCGCATTAAGACTATTAAAATTAATTCAAATCATCGCTACTGACCATAGATAATGTTTTCTATCTCTTCAATACATTTTCCGTAGTCGCGACATTTTTCATCGAAGATCTGACCAGACGAAACTGACCAACGTAACGTTACATTTCACTGAGTGAGCCACTATCGCGTTTTTGTTGGAAATCACTCCGCGACGTGGGCTGTAGTTCTCCCATTTGTCCGAATGCAAAATAAATTGGTTGCTCTTTTAAGTTTGACCAACATAATTATTAGATTTCAATCATAGCGCCACTACCACATTCTTATATTAGCTGATCGCAAAAGAGATAATGCAAAAATATAACGAGCTTAGACCATTACTATACAGTGCCTATTTAATTATTTCCTTCATTTGTTTTGGAAAATATCCTATTGTTTTATTTGGTAACAACTTTCATTAAAAAAAAAATCTGACTTTTGGAACTTATTATTATCATTGAAATTACTTGTGAAATATGGCAGCGTGATGGCGGTTTTGAACAAAAATCAAATTTGAAAATTACTACAAAAAAATAGACGTTCTTTTTGGTCAACTTTGCACTAAATTTCCGATCCAAATTTATTTTTTAATAAGGTTTAGGATCACTTACTGAGCATAAAATCACAAAATGCTGACAAATTAACAAAACCTTATTAAAAAATAAATTTGGATCGGAAATTTAGTGCAAAGTTAAATTTTTATTTTCCTGTACTAAACATGAAATTCCAAAATAATCAAGCATTAAATGATGTTCTTTTTTCCGTGATTTTTAACCCCCGACGCAAGGGGTGTTATAAGTTTGACGTGTCTGTTTGTCTGTGTGTCTGTCTGTGGCATCATAGCGCCCAAACCACTGAACCGATTTCAGTTTAGTTTTTTTTGGATGCAAGGAGACTTAATCGAGAGTGTTCTTAGCTATGTTTTATAAAAATCGATTGAGCCGTTTAAGAGTTATGGTGGGTTAAAGTGGGGATGGAAGAACCAAAATTCTACAAATGTGCCTAAAATGGTTGTCAATGTGTCGGGGGTTTTTTAAATTTTTTATTTATAGTTATATTAACAATATTTTAACGCTTTTTAAGCTACTGTACAAAGTCTGGGCCGACTTTGCAAGTTTTTTGTTGTTGTAATATTTTATTTAACCGAGTGAATAAATAAATTGGCTGGTCTCTTCAGTGTTGTCATCCATGCCTATTGGCTAAGACACACTACGTCCGGGTATTTGTCAATTTCGGCGGCTGCTTCAAAGGAAACTTATTTATTGCACTGATATTAAATATTATTTGGAGGCTGATAGAGTATTTTCATAAATTAGGCGAAGTAATTTATGGGAATTTGTGTTATTTTTTCGTGAACTGGTGTCAAAAACTTTTGTCGCATCGTGGCACATACTCGTATTATAAGTGTGTGGTACCCAAACACGTGGTGATAACAAAGTAAGTTTGTATAGATCAAATGGCTAGCTAGTGTCAGAGTTAAGCCAAATGAAGCACTCTCACATGGCTAAACAGTTGAAAAAAACCGGGAACAACCTTATCTTACCTAATATTATACATTCCAAAGTGTATCTGTTGATTTTTAACTTTTTCACGTAGCAGCAGAGCAGTGAATGTACTTAATTTTTGGCATGGGTATATTATAATGATTGGAGAGAGACATGTTAAGCTATTATTTATCCCGGAAGAATAAAAGTTCCCGTGGGATAGCAAACAATATCTAGCGGGCGAAGCCGCGGGCAAAATTCATATTTACATTCTTACAAAAAATCAAGTCGATTACCGTTCTGTTTTTGCGTGAATGAGTAACATACAAATTAATAAAACGCACTTTCTGATTTATAATATTAATACGAATAGTAAAAGTAAAAGAACCTAAACCCTCTCAACAGCTTATGCAAACCCAACCACACTAACTCATCAATAGGTACATAAAATCGCCCAAACAATAACCACCAACCACAAATTGCATTCTGTATTCAATTTACGATCATATTCATGTATTTTCAACAATAATTGCTCGCAATATAACCCTGTATCGATTCGCTGGAGGTCTGCCAAACTATGCCCCTACTACCGGCTATAATGTCGAAAGATATACTGCCCTAAAAATACTCGAACGACCATCGAGTGACAACTGAGTGACGATAAAGAACCAGAAATATTTCTGGATTAACCTAGAGCTAGAAATTAGAAGGGTCAAGAATAGTTCCGTGACATTGTAAAATTAGTTTTTATTTTGGTTCACCTGTCTTCTTCCTAGCTTTTACAGCTTAAAATGTCAAAACGAAACAAGAAATGGAAGGTCTTTATTGCATAGTCTGTAATATGAAACTGAGTGCGCAATGAAGATGTTAATCGATACAATGATCTTTTTTGTAGGGTTCCGTACCCAAAGGGTAAAAACCGAACCCTATTACTAAGACTCCGCTGTCCGTCTGTCTGTCTGTCTGTCTCCAAGCTGTATCTCAAGAACCGTTATAGTTAGAAAGTTGAAATTTTGACAGATGATGTATTTCTGTTGCCGCTATAAC
The DNA here is from genome assembly GCA_964007245.1 of Hypomecis atomaria. Taxonomy (NCBI): domain Eukaryota; kingdom Metazoa; phylum Arthropoda; class Insecta; order Lepidoptera; family Geometridae; genus Hypomecis; species Hypomecis atomaria. Next base: position 18,735,051 of record OZ023292.1, on the reverse strand, counting down.
AACAAATACTAAAACCAGAATAAAATTGATAACTAAGGGGGGCTCCCATACAACAAACCTGATTTTTTAGCCGGTTTTCGCTCTATATTAATAATGGTAACAGGTGGATGCTTGAACTTTTCACAGAATATTTAGTTGTATATTCACTTCAATAATAAATAATAAAATTAAAATAAAATAAATATGTAAGGGGGGCTCCCAGACAGTACGAAACCCTCCGTGCGCGAGTCCGACTCGTACTTGGCCGATTATTTCCATAAACTTGGGATATCAAAACCGTAAATGAAGCACTAAATTCACATTAATATTTCTATTGAAGTTAAATTAGTGCTCACTTTAATATTAAAATTTTGTGTTCATTAATGTTTAACAGCACTTTACGCAATAATAATGTTGTTTGATAATTACGAATTTTGAATTATTATTCGGCGTTCGTTGGTTTTTCGTTCATAAATCATACTTAAAACCTCTGTTGTGTAATGCCATCGCGGAAGTCACGCCAGGTACATGTGGTTACCTCGCAACAATCTCGTGACACTTGTAGGTATGTAGTGGAATTTTTATTAACTATTACTTTTTAAATTTATTATATCAGAACTCATTTCAGAAAATACAAGAACAAGGTCGAATACATAAAAATCTGAATTAAAAATTTTATAGCCTGTTACTGACATACGAAAATGGTGTTACTGATGCCAAATGTTTTGTCGCGGAACAAAATATTTATGAAAAAATTCGACGTACCATTCTATTTTCGATGTTCATAATATAAGTGGGAGTTGGTTGACAAACATGCCAAAATGTTTTCCGCGTAATAATTTTACTTTTATAGATTATTGCATCTCTTTCTTTCTTTTCTCGATCGACCACATAATCCCTCTGGTATCTCTGTGATTTTTTTGTACTTACTATTGAACACACAGAGATACCAGAGGGATAATGTGGTCGATCAAAAAAAGAAAGAAAGAGATGCAATGATTTAATATGTCATGAGTTAGAAAGAGACATGAAAAATATCTCGATTCAGCGGCTAGTTACCGTGATTTTCTCTCAGTCGTGTCAATTTGCAATTCATATTTGACAGTTTCGACAGCCATGGGCCAGATTTTCCATGCATTTTTGTGGTTGAGAATTGCCTCAAGCGACAACAACACTATCTCTCTAGTTGTAATAGCTCTGTGATTGAACACGATCTTTTTTGTATCGAAATTTTTTTAAAGAACAAAGCAACTCAACCAATAAAATAATAAAAAACTCCATAACCGACTTGTAAATAATGGTAATGAAAAAGTCACAGTTTGATTACAGGTGTCATTATGTGCCTAATTGCGGTGAAATTAGAGCCACTTTATGAGCAAGTGTGTTGAAAAATATGTTATTTATTGTTTCATACTTGCACTAATAATTTTGATAATAATAATTTCTTTTCATAATCTCACTTCAAACATTATGCCACATGAGGTAAAAATATGTTTATAATATTAACGATTTTAATCAAAATTCTACATCGACTTTCATAAATGACTAAAAATCCTTGTTTTCTTTAGTTTATTTTAGTTCATTTAGATACAAACTCTTCCAAACGCAATCAAATAAAAGCAGCTTCTGTTAAACTTGAAGTGAAGAGTTATTTTTGTGATAAACATTTCAAAAATTTGTCGCGAATGCAGGACTCGAACCTGCGACTTCGGATCACTAGCCCGACGCTTCCCAACTGAGCTAATTTTTTATCATTTTAACCAACTTATAGCGTTGGCGGTAGATAAACCTAGTGTGGGATGTACTATAAAATAAAAATCATTTCATAAACTCGAAGTGAGTTAGTATCGAGAAATGGCGAATACCATTCTAGTTCCATTAGTAGCGGCTTGCAACAATAGAGTTGGATGGCTCGCTGGGAAGCGAAGGAAAATATTTGGCGGCAAATGGATTAGTGCCAGATTAAATACCTGACAGACACTAAACTATACACTTTATGTGTTGTGGTACTCGCTGACAGGACCGCTAAGCTGCGGGATTGATTGCTCTATTTTTAGCCGACTTCAAAAAAAGTGGAGTTCTGAACTTTCTGTGGCTGACGTGGTCGTCTGACAGGCGCCGCAAAACTGAAAAACATGTCCAGCACCGATATTTAAAAAAAAATGTGTATTAACATTCAATGAACTATTTACAAGATCACACACTAGTTATCAACCATCGATTTGGCATTTTAGGGTTCCGTACCCATAGGGTAATAACGGGATCCTATTACTAAGACTCCGCTGTCCGTCTGTCCGTCTGTCTCCAGGTTGTATCTCATGAACCGTTATAGCTAGAAAGCTGATGATGTTTTAGTCGTTTTTCGCACTATAATAATAATGGTAATAGGTAGATGCTTGACATTTCACAGAATATTAAGTTTTATATTCACTTCAATAATAAATATAAAAATTTATAAAGAAAAAATATTTAAGTGGGGCTCCCATACAGTACGGAACCCTCATCATGTTTCGTGTAATTACTGATATAATACTATGTTTACTTGGAAAACTCGTATCAATTTTATTGCAGCGAGACAAGCGGCGCCTGCCGGATTAGAGAACCGTTCAGATAGACCCGTTGCTTTGCTTTATTGCCCAGTGATCCCCAATTTCTCTTCGCTATCTTGTTTATTTGAGACGAAATTTGGTATTTATTTTTTATTAGTTTATGCCCGCGGCTCTGCCCGCGTATATTTGTGCTAGCCCATAAGAACATTTTTTTTGTTGCCTATGTTTTTTTTTTTTATTGCGAATAAGTCTGCACTTGACCACCAACTCGCTTGATGGTAAGCGACGTTGTGGTCGAAGATGAAGCTCGCAGACCTAGAAGATACCTATTCATTCTGAGCTTGAAGAGCTTTAGATTGTATCTCTTAGGAAACAGGAAAGCAGGAAGACTGTTCCATTCCCTGGCGGTACGAATCAGAAATGTTGAGTCAAACCGCTTCGTACGTATTGAAGGAAAATCGACAGCGTTATTTTCCAATATTTGTACTTTAAACCTACATGCCAAATATCAACTCAATCCGTTGCTTTGTTGTTGCGTGAAAGAGTAACAAACACCCATAAATACTCACACACTTTCGCGTTTATGATACAATTAAACGGCGACGACAAACAATTTTGGCGTGCGTAGGTTACAAAGGTTGTTCTTATTTTTTTTAGTATCAAAGCATAACAAAAAAATCTCCACATATTCCAGGTAACGGCTACATCCCCACATCGAGCCTGCGCGAAATTCTCGCTGCCCTGGACGACCAGCTCACCCCGGACCAGCTCAATGAAATGATCGCCGAAATCGACACCGACTCCTCCGGCACCGTTGACTTTGATGGTCAGTACCATAGAAATCTAGTCAGCACCATCCATTTATCAGCCATAAGACGTCCACTGCTGGACATAGGCCTTCCCTATAGAACTCCAATAAGACCGGTTGGTAGCGGCTTGCTACCAGCGCAATCCTGCGGTCTTAATGAGGTCATCCGTTCACCTTGTGGGTGGACGTACTACGCTGCGCTTGCCGGTGCCTGGTCTCCACTTTTCGACCCCATCGGTCAGTCCTCCGCGCTATGTGCCCTGCCCATTGCCATTTGAACTTGCCAATCCGCTGGGCTATGTCGGTAACTTTGGTTCTTCTACGTATCTCCTCATATCTGATTCGATCTCGCAGAGAGACTACGAGCATAGCCCACTCCATAGCTCGTTGTGCTACTTGGAGCTTATTTATAAGGCCCATAGTTTGAGACCACGTTTCACTAGTTAGTACCATCAACATAGTAAAATGACTCTAAAACATTAACATAAGAGTCAAAATCGCCTAACCCAAGAGATTCTCGCTACTTTGAACCAGCTCAACGAAATGATCTCCAAAATCGACACCAACTCCTCTGGCACACTATAAATGAAATATGAAATCATTACACTATAAATAAAATACTTACCTAATAACGATTGCGGATAAATACACTATAAATAAAAAAACTAACCTAATATATAACGATTATGGACCGACAACGTTGCCTACACACTATCCAATTCGGTGGTTAGCTTTAACCAATAATAATGTATGAGACGTATTTAAGACATGAACATGTACACACATTATTCTAAAATTTACAGCTACTTTCAAGTATAGGGACAAATCCTTGCGTCTTTTAGATACACAAAAAAAAAAACTGTTTACTGAGCTAATAAAAAAAATACATTGTTTAGAAATCATATTTTTTACTGAGCATGTGTTCAACGACGCATAAATTCAGCGTAATTTGAAAAGCCAGTAATTATTTTCTAATCTCCGAGCGTGTAACAATGGCGATATGGCAGGGTTGCCATTGTCCGACGCCCGCATCTCGCTCCAAATGTTTCGGTACATTTTCCTCTCGCAAGTAAACAAAACCCTTTATAAAACCCACAACAAAACAACAGGAAGAGCGCAAAGACAGCTCGTGAAATACTGAATTAATATAGAAAAATATGAAAATATGGCGCTCGAGGTAGATTTCGCATCTCTTTAAGTTAAAAATTAACTGCAATACTTGTTACTATTGAATAAAATGTTTCAAGCTTTATTTTACAAGGTATTGTTTTACAAAGTGCAGTGACTATCGAAAGTGTATATTTAGGTATGTTCATCATTATGAACATGTAAGAGAATTAGAGAACTTAATACCTACGTTGCTATTACATTTACGATGGCGCCTTTATAATTGGGCCTAGTGTACAGAATTTGGTTCAAATCGGTTCGGTAGTTCAGGAGTTCATCAGGAACAAACAATGTGACACGAAATAAAGAGTTAATCTTTTGGATTTGTGAGGTTATAAGGGGTAATCTCTGGGTCTACTAAAACGAAAACTTTAAAAATTTCTTTATTAATAGAAAGCCACGTTATTTGCGAGGTTATTAGCTACAAATCAAGCACGGCAAAAGCCACTGGCATATATCAATAACTAGTGATTAATAAAGATAACTAAGGCGCTATCTCGCCAGCGATGCGAAATCTACCCTTCCTTTTGACAATCACCTCTCAACAATTTAGAAATAATTATTTTCTCATTTCCAACGTTTCCGTTTCAGAGTTCATGGAGATGATGACCGGCGATTAGAAAAATAAAGAGCGTGGAGCGTTGACAAATGTAAGGCCTTAGTTGTTGTAATAAATAAATTTTACTCTTAATTACTTAGGGGCGTTTTATTTGGACGTTTTTCTTCTTTCTTCATTATCTGGAAACCATATTAGTTGTAGTATTCAAGTTTCAGTTTTTAATAGAAACCAGCTATGACTTTTGGTTTCGTCCGACTACAAATTATTTTATAGCTAACAGACCTTCCTAATTTTGCCTTCCGTGAGAATATACTAAAAGATAGTGAAAATCATTTTCTAAGCTTAAGCAACGAAAGATTTTACGCTAATGCTGATTTGACTATGATCGTCGATGCCTGTTTTCAAGCCATGCTTCCAGCTTTAGCAGTGCGGTCAAAACTCTCTACATATGGCAACGATAGATGGATAGATAAACTCTTTATTGCACACCAAGAAATAAACAAAAAGAAGAAACAAAGATAGGTACATAAACAGTGTAACAATGGGCGGACTTATCGCTGACAGCGATCTCTGCCAGGCAACCTGAGAATGGAGAGGACAGAAAGCGTATAAATAATGGACGGGGTATTAATTAAAAAAATAAAAATTATAGGCAACGTGGTAACCGCCACGTTAAATTCCCTGAGGTCAAAGAGATGGCAATCTATTTTAGTAAGTACAAGTAGATGTACAGTTGTACAGTCGTCCAATGATTAATCTCTGTCAAAAACGTAGAGAATTTGAGCGGTTTTGTGACATAATAAGCGTACTTGTACATGTCGCGGCATATAAGTCTAGCGCTGAGCGAAGTGTGGATGCCTGCGCATGAGTTTAGTATGGCGGTCAACATACGCAGCCAACCCCTCCACAGTACCCTCAGCGCTAGACTTACGTGCCGCTACTTGTACCTAGTACTAGTACGAGTTTGCCAAAATTTTTACTCGCTGATCTAAAGAAGGCTGCTCCAACTTGATGTCTACAGATAGCACTGTAGCGCTGTATATTCCCAGTGATAGCTATAGTTTACGCTAACTGTATCGAACGCGTAAAATACTTGATAAACTCATACTAAGGTATTAATTTAGCACGATCATTGATCACTTGTTTTAAAGCAATGCCTGCAGCTAAGGAGCAGCGGTGCGGTCAAAGCTCTTTACATTGCAACGTGGCATCGCCTCGGGAAATTCTCTGAGGTCAAAGAGATGGCAATCTCTTTGAAGTGATGTACAGACAGCAACAAATTAGACTTTTATGTTGTACGACTTTGATTCTACTAAATTTACATGGGTAGATATTATACTAATAAAATAAGCTATACATAAACATTGACCTTACTTGACTCAGACTGATAACATTGAAATAGATAACGGTTGATTGAAGCGTTTAGCCATGTCAAAGAGCTTCAGGTGGCTAAAGCAAGTTCGTATAGGTAGGGTGGCTAGCCCTGCCCGGGTAGCACGGCAAAGGGAGAAAATAATCATTTTATTCACTTTAAATGTCAGTTGTCATTATCATTCCATACTTTATTTCCTCTTCGAGGGGATATAACGGTGGAAAGACAATTGGTCCCTTTGCCATGCTTCCCGGGCTGGTGTCAGAGTTTTTAGGCCACCTGAAGGCCTCTGACATGGCTAAACGGTTGAAAAACCGAGACCTACAATTTAACGTGTTATTCGCGCCACGGTAGCGCTCAGGTTGAAAATGCCAGCGGAAGTCACCCAACCAAATACTGACTGTTCGAAACGTTGCTTAATGTCGGTGATCGCTAACAAACACCTAGTTAAACTACGCTACGAGCGCTGCGGTGGCTTCAGGTGGCTTAAAAACTCTGACACTAGGGCTAGCCACGCAGGCTATACCTACGAACTGAAATGACCTTCGAAAATTTTACGGAAGAAGGCGAAAAACAGCTCTTGGTATAATTTCTTTGAAATTATATTGCTCGTCATTGATTTACATAAGTCAACTAAGCATTTTCTAATTACAGCTTTCACAATTGTTGTTTAAAATAAGAGTTTTAAAAGAACCCATTTTAATTACAAACATGCTTGAAAATAATAAAAAAGTAAAGTAAGCGGTCCACTAAATTCTTGAACGAAATATTCTTAATTACAAACCTCTTAACCCTTAATTTAAATCTTTTATATAAAATGAATCGGGGTTGTTAGTCTCGCTAAAACTCGAGAATGGCTGGACCGATTTGGCTAATTTTGGTCTTAAAATATCCTCGTAAATCAAGGGAAGGTTTAAACGCTGAGAAAATTTTATAAAAATTTCGAGAAAATAATAAAAACATTAATTTCTTTTTCCAATACAAAATGTTCCTGCATGTAAAAGTTATCATTGACAGTTGACAGATGGAGAGATGAAGTTCGGGTCAGCTAGTAATAACAATATTTTTTCAATGGACTTCCCACGAAGAACATCTTTATGTATTTACGTAGGTAAATAAAAAGCTTAGTTATGCTTAAGTATGTAAAGAATCGTTGTTAAATAGATAACTAAGGAAGAACGTTATAGAGTGAAAGAGAAGGGGGATTTTTTAAATAATACTCTTAACTCACCCATGAAGGATGTGAGGCTACATTCACCACGTTGATTCAGTGCGGGTTGAATTTATGTATGCTATCTCAGAAAAACAGATAACTAACACAATGTTTTCCTCTAGCGAGAATTCAATTTCAATTTATTTATTTAAATTAACACGGTATTTATTTAAAGCAAACCAATTAGCTACGTTAATTATTCATAGTTATTATTGTAACATACTAGTGTATTTGCGTAATCTATTCATAAATTTCAAAGAAGTGCTCATAGCGTAGTTTGATAAGTTATTTCTCAGCGATCACTGAAGTCAGGCACCGTTCGAAACGGTCAGTTTTGGAATGGTTGAATGCGAAATACTTGTGATACATATGATATACAAGTGAGCGGTGCCGTGGCTCGGGCGACTTTTTTTTTAATGCAAATAAGTCCGCGTTTGACCACCAACTCGCCTGATGGTAAGCGACGTTGTGGTCGAAGATGAAACTCGCAGACCTAGAAGCAAGACTCGTGAAATTGTGACTCTCGGTTGTTTAAACCGTTAAGTAGGCTTTTTGTTACTTTCTGTTATACCTATTGGTCCTAATGATTAATAACAACAACTACTGAACGTTATTTACTTATGTTATTTTTTCTTTTACACAAAAGGCAAAGAAGCACTTACCCTCATATAAGACAAGTTCGGTAAAGTTAGCAGTTTTCTGCCAAGTGCCCGTAAAGCTCACGCGCCAAACACTGGGCTGTAATTTCGACCCTCCCCAAACGTATTTCGTTTCGTTTGTTTAGGATACTTGGAGAAGTTCATCCCAAAGAGGGTAGTTATTTAATTATGGCTGACATATTTACTAGCGCTATCATTGATGGAAATTGACTTGTTATGTAATTAGCTGCACAAGGTATCTTCTAGGTAAGCGTGCTACAACCTAGACCGCATATCTGCTTAACAACAGGCAGTATGTGGTCAAACGCAAACCTATTCAGAATAAAAAAAAAAAAAAAAAAAAAACAAGAATTTTTTTACCTGATTAAACCGCAGAATCGCGCTGGATGCAAGCGGGGTGTAACAATCTTGTTTTGGAGATCTGTTAGGGAGGCCTATGTTTAGCAGTAAACGTTCTATTGCAGTAATACAACGTTAATGTTGATGATAAAAATTGAGATTTTGGAAACAAATATTGGTTTTTTACCATGGCTAGTGAACTGATTAATATTAAACTTTGACTCTTAAAAAACAAATCATTTCATCTCGCCTAATATTCTATTCAGAATTAAACATAATATAGGTATACGTGTAGCTAAATATTATACCAGTATTTTATAATACAGTTTTTCAATCCTAAATTGATGACGTACACAAACAAACTCACCAAAACTCTCAACTTTTAAGTTATAACAAGAAAATTTAAATTTTATCCTCGTTTCATTATAAATGAAAAGAAATCAATATCCTAGATGTCAAACGGAGAAATCTACCATTGACATGTTAAATATTGCCTCAACTTCATCGAGAACGTCTTAGGACCAGGCTCTACCAAAATGAAGTGGAGAGGAGATGTGATAAGCTAAGTAGAGCAATTTATGAGGATATTCGTAAAAGATACGAATCTTGACACAGTCCAAAGTATTGTCTAGTTAAAACGACACTGAATAGGTCACAATGAGATTGTGTCACGAGATCGAATCAGGAATGAGGAGATTCGCAGAAGAACCAATGTTACAATTGCCTACATAGCCCAGTGGATTGGCAAGTTGAAATGGCAGTGGGCTGGGCATATAGCGCGGAGATCTGATGACCGTTGGGGTCAAGAATTTCTCGTGTGGAGACCACGTACAGGCAAGCGCAGCGTAGGACGTCCACCCACAAGGTATACGGATGACCTCATTAAGACCGCGGGATCGCGCTGGATGCAAACCGCTACCAACTGATCTTATTGGAGATCTATAGGGGAGGCCTCTGTCCAGCAGTGTACGTCTTATGGCTGATGGATGGATGAAAACGACACAAGGTAGGTTACACACACGGAGAATTGACTACCCATGAGATTTTATGACTCTCGAGTGGAGACCACGTACCAACGAGCCCAGAAGACGTCAATCTACAAGGTAGATGACCTTATTAAGATCGCAGGATTGCACTAAGTGCAAGTTGCTTATAATCGGTCTTATTAGGAATCTAAAAAAGAGGCCTATGAGCAACAGTGGATAGTTACATATTACTAAGAAGAAAAATTAAATAAGGCATCGGTACACAGATTCATAGAGCTCATGCTATAATTGAATCATAAGAACGGCTGCGTAAATGGTAACGAGCCCTAGTAAGAGTAGGAGCGGCCATTGAAAACCTTTGTTTGTGTAAACGGGATAGTAAAACACGCGATCCTCTGCGAGTCATTTACAAAAAAATGAACACATACATACAGAAGAACATATAACCTCCTCCTTTTTAAAAGTCGGTTAAAAATGAGCTCATGAACGACAACTTTTCGCCCATAGCGATCCTAGAGGAATAATGTTGAAAGAGTGATCGAGATATTCGGAAAGAGATGCATTGATGTAATACGAGTACGACATGAGACTGATAGAAAGATACATGAAAGAATCTCTATTTAATAGATGTATCCAGATGTTTCGTTGAGGAACGTCGAACTTCAATACATATTTGACAATTTTGACAACTCAAGGCTAAGATTTCCATACGTTTTAGGGTGAAAATTGCCTTCAAGTGGTCACAGCGTTAAAATTGTAGTAGTTTTTATTTTGTGGTGTGAAATTCTAGTAGTTATTATTCTGTGGTGTGAAATTCTAGTAGTTATTATTCTGTGTTGTGAAATTCTAGTAGTTTTTATTCCGCTCATTCCCACCCCGGTCCGCTTTAATAGCAAAATACAAGTGAAAAAAGTTTCCTGTTTCCCGGGAATACTTAATGGAGGATCCAATTTTTATCGATTTATTTCTGAATGTCGAAGGAACGAAACGGTTTTCTTGCAAAGTTTGTTGATGCGTACTCAAATAAATTTTGGTTTTATCGCTTGGTTCCTTTGGTTCTCGAAGATATGTTAAGTTTGCTTTTATCCCAATAGAAACTGAAGACACTCTCTCGTGTTATCTTGTTCTTTATTTTTTTCCAATCAAAGGTTGTTTGGTACAAAAAATGAAAGCAAAAGAACTTTTGATATGTCATGTAAGTATAGATGACTTTCTTTCAAAAAAAAAACACAATATTAACTTGAATTAGTCACTCTCACTCTTAAGACATTTCTATTGAGAAAAACAGTGGCGCAAACAATTTCAGACCAAAATTACCTCTACTCCAGTATAAACGACAAGCGCCATATTTCTTAAACGACGACGTCATTATGTTGAAGTGCGCCCAAGATAACTTTGCGCGCGACCAAAATCGAGAACTAATTCAATACTGCCAGGGCATTCAATGCGCTGAAAACATAATGTACGTGGCGCCAACACCAGCACTCAGAGTTATCTTGTGCAATCCGCGGGTCCAGTCCACCCTCTCATATTCTTTAGAACTTTTGAGGAAAAAACTGGACATCCATTAAGGACCTTAAGCAAGGAATGCAATTACACATTAAGATGTTGCATAGTTCCATTAATAAGCGCAGCGTAGGACGTCCACCCACAAGGTGGACGGATGACCTCACTAAGACCGCAGGATCGCGCTGGATGCAAGCCGCTACCAACCGGTCTTATTGGAGATCTATAGGGGAGGCCTATGTCTCCCTAAGTATGCCTATGTCCTAAGTACTCCCTAATGTCCAGTAGTGGACGGACGTCCACTGCTGGACATAGGCATACTTATGGCTGATGGATGGATGGATAATTCCATTGGAATGATCGCGCGTTCAGTGTGCCTTGTCCATTGCACTGTCATTTCAACAGTAGAGGGTGCTACTGTTGAAATGACAGTGCAATGGACAAGGCACACTGAACGCGCGATCATTCCAAGATCCAAAGTTCGTCATTAGAGTCATTAGCATTATATTTTTCCCGCATCAAATACATTTAACTTCGGGCAAATAATAAGGGAAGGTACCTAATTGGAAAACTCATCAATACGCGGCCGACCCAAATCGCCAAGTCAATTAGAGCCAAGTTTCTGCGATAGTGATTTATTTGATATAGTTTGACTTGAGTGTTATTATTGCCTTTATTAATAAATATAGAGAAGGCTTATGAGATCTGATCATCAAAGAAGAATTACGAGTTAATGACGAGTCATGTTAAGATTATAACGAGGAACTTATCTACAAACTTCATTTAGATTATAATTCACGTGGAGGCAATCGCAAAAGTCTAACAATAGCACTTTGTTGTTTATTACTATTTTTCTTTGATTTTAAGTATTAATAATTTAACGCATAGCTTATTTCTTAATTTTACCACATTATTTCTTAATTTTACCACATTATTTCTTAATTTTGTAATTGTGCCACAGAAACATAAAAACGGTGAACAAATACTTAGTCAATGGCATAATGTAGTGTGAAGCTAGTAAATTATTCTACCGACAAAGGCCTGTTAAGAAGTACTTAATTTGTGAATTTAATTAGGTACCAAAATTTCTCGATATTCAGCTTTACGTTTTTGGCACCTTGCATTGAAGATAAATATATAAATATTAGTGGACATCTTACACACGGTCTCTGACCCCAAACTAAGCAAAGCTTGTCATATTATTATGGCTGCCAGAGACTGATGTACTACATATACATATTTTAAATACATAGATATATAGATATATATATATATATATATATATATATATATATATATATAGATGACACCTAAATAAATCACATAAATATTTGCCCTGGGTGGGAATCTAACCCACACCTCTTTGACCCAGGAGTCAGGGTTACTAACCACTGAGCCATCGAAGCCGTCAATGAAGATGTAACTGGGTTTGTGGGTCGCAGGACGATTACGCAACGCGCGACAGACGGAGTCGTTTTCCCGGAAGTTATTAAGTGTCAGGTTATTATGTTAACTAGCTATTACCCGCAGAATCGCCTGCTTGATATTTTGTTTTTTGTGCTAAGACCTTTTATTTTTCAGGTATAAATTGACACACAAAATTAGGAGTATATTACACTTTTCAACTTCTAATTTAGGTATATCCGTGCAATAATTACTACACGGTACACTACACGCGACTTTGTTTTAAGTCGCTTTCCGCTCTGTCTGTCCCTATGTATGATTATATCTTTAAAATTACGCAACGGATATTGATGCGGTTTTTTCTAATAGATAGACTGACTCAGGAAAAATATTAATATGTATTATACAACTGTGCAAAGCCGGGGCGGGTCGCTAGCAAATGACAAATTATTCTGGCAAATGGCCCAACTGGCTTCAATAATTGCTTAGCATAAAAATACATAGAGCCAAAGAGATCCTCCTTTTTTGAAGTCGGTTTAAAAATTATGTCAACCCATCTTGCTGTAGCTGCTTAAAAGAGCAGCAAACAAACCAACACACTCAGATTTATAATATTAGTAAGAATTTAATCATGAACCTTCAGATGCGTCTTAGTACGGATTTTAGTGGGATTTCTTGGCGGGATTTGTTTCTTGGTTAGTGAATAATTTAATAACAATATTCCGTCTTTGGTTAGTAGCACGTTTAATGTGTGGGATTAAAAGTGTTTTCAGGTTATAATATGAGAATATTGTAGTTTCATGCATATTTCATAATTCGTCCTCATTCCTAATGAAAAATAACAAAATTTAAGATTTTATCTCCTGAACATACGAATTATGAAATATGCATGAAACTACAATGTTCTCATTACGAGTATTTGTCCGAAGTTCTAGTGTGGCAAAAGAATTAAACCATTTTATCTATTTTAGTGTCAGTAGCCAATGTTAATCCACACTTTTTTTTTTTCTCCGAGGAGACAAATTGTTGAAAAGATTTTCTATTTGCCGTGTGGTGTTAGTATATTTGACACCACTGGCCTTTCGGTGAAGGAAAACATCGAGAGGCAACCTGCATTTATTTTTTCTGAAGAAGAAATTCGATGGAATAATTATGTGAATCCACTAACCCGAACTGGCCAGCTTGGTTGATATGGCTCGGTCCATGGGTAGGCCTACGTCCTGCAATGGACTATTAAAAAGCTGATACAGTACAGTACAGTTGGTATTTTTAATTTATTTATTTTCATGAGAAAGTGGCATAAGTTGAAAAGCACCTCGTTTTATCGAAATCACGGTGTTAAATGTCATTTTTTTAATTTTCTTATTATCAAAAGACATTCAAAATCGACAAGCGCGCGTTTACTCTAAAAATTCTAGCTTCTGTGCTAGTTTTAGTTTCCTCACGCGAACTAAAGCCTTATTTTCTTACTTCATTGTTACAAAGGACTCCTGGGTCCATGCTTTTTTGTTGTGCATTACCTTTTTGTGCCTAAAACGGTTTTTCATAAAACAACATTATTTTTGATAATTTTCCTTACCTTTTTCAATACTCTTAAAACACATTCCACAATGAAGACAAATTCCAAAATATATCAGTAGAATTGAAGCAATCTGACGTTCGATATCTTTCTTACTTTCACCTTACCTGACCTTATTTCTCAGTGAAATGAGAAACAAAGAAATCGTTTCGTAACGTACTTTATCAATACGTTATCAGCGATAGGAGCGGGCTCGTCTTGTCTCTTCGACCAAACGTAACTTTGAACTTCACATTCTATCGTGTTCTCTACAGCTATTGGAGTAAAAGGGATGGACGTGAAGACTCCATCGCGTTTAGCTGATAAGGGCCCGGGTCGACCTTGGTAGAATCGCGAACGACGCAACTTTAGATTGCTAGTATCTCCAAGGGTTGACGATCCCCTTTCACTTTGTCACAATCATTTAAGTTCCCCAAATAACCCAAATTAGAATTTGATGTAGGTAAATTGAATGTCAAGAAATGTTTCATTGGACACGATCGGTTGAATATTTGCTAGCAATTATTTAATTGGGGAAAACATATTTTGAAATATCGTAGATGACGTTTAATGACTTAGAGTAATTGTTTTTTTATTATTTTGGCACACATGTAAAGATATAGATCATGGATTGTCACGCTAACTCGGTTTTAAGGCACATATTTTGAATTATTTCTGTTCAGCCCCAATGTTTTTCTAACATTCAACTTGTAGACTTAAGTAGACTGAAATGATATTTTTTTCTGTGTGAAGTTTTAAATCCTTTCAAAACCACACTTGTGGTAAGTACAAATATGTAAAACATGGTGATAATCCATCTCATTAAAAGTTTCAACATTAGATATAAATTTTAGACAAGGGTCCCAAGTTCATAAAAGGCACGTTATTTACAAGGTAGATAACTATGTTTTACCTACTGCAACGTGTCGCTTTGAATTTGCTTACGTAAAAATGATCTCAGTTTCAGCGTTTAATTAACTAAATTTGCACTAAATACCAGGTTAATTGTATTCTACACTTGCGCAGCATTGTTCGTATTTAGTTAGATGAAGCTAAAGTGATAGAAGCTTTAACGCATGCAGTCAATGTTTACTCGATTATAATATAAATGTATATTTTAACGCTGTTATCCTTCAGGTGGGGTTTCTAATTTGTTTGAAGTATGTGTTGGTTTAGTTTTATTGAAAGTTGTCGTTGAGTTATCTACAATGGTTATAAAACTGTCGTTTCGTGATGCATGTCAGGACTTACCGCCGACTGGTTACTACGGCTGATGATGATGATGTCTACTGCTACAGCTAAAACAAACTACAAGAGGTAACGCGAATGACCCATGGGAGTAACCACTCTGCAATTATTTTTAATTTAACACTGGCAGCAATAATAATTACAGTGCAATAAACAGTATGTCATCTACATAAGTTAAAATTGAAAATGTTGTTAGATACACTCACAACAAAATAATTGATGATCCATATTTGTAATAGTTAAAACTTGACTCAATGATACAGATTTGTATATTTGTAATACAGATGCAATATCATTTTTATTTTCTGATTTCCTACGAGTGTTGTGTCAATCAGAGTTTGATAGTATTATTTTCATAAATCCAACGACACAATAGCTAAAGTCTTTTATTTTTGTGTACAGAACAGTACACTTTTTTGCTTGCCAGCGTTAAAAGAAAATAATTGCCGATAAAAACAACCGACCAAATCATACTCAATGTGTATGGACAGGCGTGATAAGCGTCATTACGTCTTTACCTGACTTACGCTCCTAAAGCTACTGGTGCTAGCGCTCCGAGCCTGCAAGAAGAAACATTCGTTCCTATACACTAGCACACACAGCTCGTACCAACCAAGAAGATCGACATGCTTTGCTGTTAAATGGTAAAACTGTTCAACTGAATCCTAGACATGGCTTAGTAATACCTCCACAAACCGGTGTTTCCACTTAAGTTTTTTTTTTTTTAATTTACGGATTTGAGTCAGTAATAATCCCTAAATAGAAATCCTGGGGGGTGAGAGGTCCCATCGTAGAGTTTGGGTCTACCTCTCAGTACTTCGGCTAAATCAAATCCTAGTCTTAGGTGGATGTCAGAGCAGTGTCTGTATCATTATACCCTAAAAATCTCTAAAAGAAGTAATTTTACGCAACAATTTTTTAAGTCCCTGTTTCAATAAAAAAAAACACCCTAAGTGCTACGTGAAAAATGCACTTTCACCCTAAAATAGGCCAAATCTACAAATACGGAAACACTGAACACTGAAAAGTCCTTATATAACCATAACGTGATGGGCCCCATTAGTTGTGGAAAAAATGTCCTTTTTCGGAATTTTCAGTTATGATTGCTTCTAAAAATATAGTACACTTTTAAACTTTAAGCTTTCTAGTGTAGGTACTAATTTATTTTTTGCTTTTGATTGTATTAATAAATTGTATCAGTATAAAAATACTTCCGATTTTATTTAAGTTTAATTTTGAATTTCTTACTACAGTGCTGATGTCCTTTCAGAAATTGTACTGTATTTATTTTTACTTCATTGTAATAGCAGCAGCTAAATTAGTGGAACTGTTTCACAGCAAAATTTTAAAGTTTTGTTATTTTTTTCAACAACATAATGCGATAACATCGTTATATGTGTTAAACCTCAGCTTCATTTAGGGAAAAGCAATATGGAAGCCCATAAGCTGATACCGCAGTCATTTTCCCTAATCTACTTGTCTTTTTTGCCACATTTTGCAAGGGTTTGATAAACATGCTCAATTCGTCTTTCTACAGGAAATGGCTGCTGGCAGTCTGTTAGCTTATTCTGCATTTTATTTAAAAGTCTATTAAACGTCCGTTGGAAAAAATAAATTTTTTTTTTCAAGGCAAGGTTACTTCTATCACAAAAGGTTGTAAAAATTCTAAGAGCATGGATACTCTTGGATAAACATATTTATAGGGAAAGGGCAGTAAAGCCACCGTGAAATAAATAAAGTACCTAAATTGGGAAAAGGGTTCTCCAAGCAATATTGTATTTGGAAAATGGGACTTCGAGAAACGGAGATTTATTCTACCCAAATTTCTTTAACACGTAGAAGCTTGCAAATGTGTCGTCGTCATAAAATAATAAATTTCGTTCACCTATATCTACGTAAGTGAAATCATTATTCGAGTTGAAATGATCAGCAAAATCTTCATGAATCGTTGAATCACAAAAACACCGCTTTGTGTTTTCTAGTATTCTAAATGAAATATTCACATTAATAGTTTTACCATCTAAACAGCATTGTGCATTCGTGCTAGCAGATTAGAAGGAAGAGATAGACGTGCACATCTAATCTTGTTGGTCGGATACACATAGATAACAGTCAAATGTTAAATGCACAGATAAGTTGAAGCTTCATTTGAATATTACCCAATGAAATACACTACTTAGAATATTTATTTACTCTTACACTCATATACAGTCATGAATCATTTGGACTTAAGATGCCATATGAAACTGGACTGACAGCTGCAACTGCTGTGGCTCATACAAACCAGTATAGTGCAGCTGTGCCCAAAAGAATGCCAAATGAAGTCAGATGCAAATACACTACTAAGTATTTTGTATCAGTTACTGCACATGCTGTTGGCAGTTGCAGTTTGCAGTTCGATTCCAAATGACACTTTTAGAACTTCAACTAGTCAATCAAATAGTGATTTTCAGTAAACTCAAATGAAGCTCCAAACAACACACAGACAAATAATTCAATAATGCAAGCATAATAAATATCGCTTATTGTGTAAGTAAATAGAGTTCAAAATAGTGTGGTCAGTTTCATACATCGGCATAGAAAGCTATATAGAAGTTCGCAACCAACACTTTGAAAGCAACTCTTTACAAAAATACATAAAAGAACAATGGAACTTTCTGCCCTGGTTCAATTTTTTCTTCCTTAGAGCATTCTGATGAACATTTAAAGCAATTGCCAAGACAGCGACATCAATTTATTTACATTAATACGATTACAACAATCATTACTGCACAAGTAGGTATAATAATGTTATTGTTACGTAATGGCTGAAGTCAGTGTGCAAGTATGAAAAGTCTTAACAGTTGCTATAGCTTTAATATCATCGCCACCAAAGATCGCAGTTCGATAAAAAATAACGCCAACCTGTAAAGTGTAAAAATGTGTCAAGCAAATTTTAGAGTCAGTGGAATATTAATTTAGCTAGAAAAATAAATATCAGGTAACACAATTAAGAATACACCTCATTTCCAGTATCTTTGCTTTGCATGAGCTACGCAATACTGGTAATTTATGAACTTAAGAAAACTAAATGATAATTGTTGAATTCAGTCGACTCAACTATCGTGATCATGAACTGCATACATTGTGAATTTTATACCTTTCATATATTAAAAGACCACGTGCACAAAATTCAAAATGGTATTGAAATAGCAGACACGTTATAAAGTCAAATTTTGTTTTATCAGCCTCATCTCCACGATTGAATGCTGCCTTTAGGCATGTCCTTTTTATTTTACGTACGAAGTTTTTTTTGTATTGGTGTGAACAATAAATAGAGTTCATTAATTTATTTAACTATTATCACATTAAGTCAAATATGATTTACCCAATTATTCAATTCATGACTATTTCTTATCTATTTATTCAAATCTCAGATAAGGTTTACGACAAAATCCAAATAAATCAAATTTAAAATTTGATATAATTCCAATCCGACACAAGCCCATTTTAAGAAAGCCAAATATCCTCCAAATACACGTAACTTAAAATAATACGCTATAAATAAAATGTGAGTAGGTAATATAAATTCATTCCACGCAACGTGTCGCAAACCAGGTAATTCCCCTGTTACTTTCGTACCTGAAACGGTTTAAATCTTAAATCTCCTTGAATCCTCCTTATACATGCACCATGTGTTACTTCTCATTGTATCTGTAGAGTTATTGATAACTTTCGATCTATCTCTCTCTTTTTACTAATCAGCTGTTTTTCTAACATAAGATAATCCCATATTAAAAGTTGTTTATCTTGCAGCTTTAAGAGAAATTTGCGTAAGTCTGTAAGATATTCTGCGCAAGTTACCAGTAACCCTGTGTATTATGATATCGATTCCTGTAGGCGTTACGATATACTTCTTTTGAATTTTTATCTGTTCATTTATTCACATTTGGTTCGAGTCTTTTCTTATAGTTTCGAGGTCGAATTCCCTTCTCGGTGTAGTCGTCATTTCTTTTGGTAAAAACGGGATAGGTACTTTTAGAATCATCTGATAGGAACAAACGTCTTGTTTTTATTTGTGGTTTAGGCTTAAAATTATAATGTCTAGTTATAGTAAAAAAGTGTCTCTATAGATGCTATCGATTTATGCTTTAACAACCTAATAGTTTTCACAGATAGCTTTATATACTTAGATGTCAATAATTTTATTCAAATATCTAATAGAGGATACTTACCATTTGTTCCTTCATCTGTTGAAACATTTCTACCTACTATATTCCACTAGTAAGTACCTATAACAATCGGTCAAAAGAAGATAAAAACGATGTAAAATCACTGTCTCGTTCAAATTGGAGATATATTTTTGTAATATATTTTATTATCATAGATTTCTTAATACTATTTTCTTAACAATTCATCTCAGAATGACTCACACTCGTGTGTTTTTCTGAACGTAAGTTTCAATATCATTGAATCATCAAGCTTCAAAATGTTGACAGATTAAGGCTGATTAAAAATATTATTTCGGTTCGTTCGGACAATATTCAAACGTTTATCGATCGGGGAATAGTTTAAAATAATATTATACGTATACCTATTAGGTTGCTGGTATGATAGGTTATTATATTATCTACCTATTAATTACTATTATGAGCCGAATCATACAAGTCGGCGGATGTGAAGTTAGCTACAAGCTTCGCAATATCCGTAATCAACGCGCAGCTTTATGTGAGCTTCAGTCAAGATTGAATGTCGCGCAGCTTGTAGTTAACTTCACATCCGCCGACTTGTATGATTCGGCCTATATTGTTATCACAAAACCACTTTACATACGATCCAACTCGGCGGTTAGCTCTTACCAAATTGGAACGTGCATGAGGGTTATAAAATTAAATGATGAGTTCAAATGAGCGTGTAGGCCCAGCTTTGGGTTGCGAAGTACCTACCAGAGGTCAATTTTGTGTACAAACGGCTTAATAGCACATCAAGTTTGAACTCCGCACAAGTTTGCCTCTAATGATGAACTATGGATGTCTGTAATTATGGGGTGTAGCTGTAGAGTTCAGGGCGAGACGGTTTACACGGTGCGGTGCCTGAGTGGTGCCGCTTTGTCGTCTTACAGATTGATTTTGCAGAAATACAAATTTAAGAGACAAAACAATATCGTACACAGAAACAAAACATGAGAGACATAAACAAAAAAGTCATGTTATAAAAAATAAGCACCCAAAGTTTTGCTACGCAACTGGTCCCAAATCAGCATATTGCTTGTTTTAAACAACCAGCGCTGATGTTCTGTTGACACCAGCAAGTGAACTTACTTAGTTAATAAAGAAATTCAGACCTTTACTATATAAACTTTTTAGGTTTGAAACTGCGTTTAGACTTTGTAAAGCTTCAGATTATATCGCTCCGTAAAACAAGAAAGCTGGCAGTCTGTCCCATTCTCTGTCCGTACGCGTCAGAAACATTCTAGGTATAGTGTACTATAATAGGTATTCGCATCAATATGGAATGTAAGAAAAAAAAATGCCAAGTCGATGGTATCCGTATCAATATGTAATGTAAGATAATGCCGATGGTATAAAACGACGATAAAAAAAAGTCGATGGGTATCCGATAAGTTCTCTGCTCAGACAAAATAAAAAAAAATTGTCTTTGGATTTTTTTATTTGGTCTGGGGTTCTCTGTACATCAGCGCTGTGTAGACCGGTTCTGACGCGGCGTAGTACTCGTAGTAATTACTAGGTAACAGTTGATAATACTTGGTTATTAGTTGCTGCCGAGGAAATTTTAAATTTGCCCTAAATATTAGAAGTATATGGCAATAATAGTCAATTAATGGCTATTATTGCCACATACACGAGGCCAAAACGAATGCAAAACGGCATATCGAATGTGTTTTGTAGTTTATACATTTAGTATTCACAAATAGAACGTGAAATTTAACAGAGTTGTAGTTGTATAGTTGAATTGTGCATGGCAAAGGACAATAGCATTTGCATTTTTTGAGCTATCTAAAATAATTTTGTTTAATGATTTCAATATACTTATTAGAAATTGACTTTGCTATCAGTTTAAATACGTTTGCCATCACTTACTATCGTACTGTTATGATTTTAAAAATACTGATGAATATTAAGCTAAATACATAGAATGTATATTTTTAATTTATACTATGTATCACCTCAGAACAAATAAAAATATTTTTTATTTGGTCTGAGAATATCACTATCACTAATTGAAAATATATTGTCACATCATAAAGTCATATAATATGAACTATAGGTATAGGCCGCGCCACACAAGTTGGGGGATGTGAAGTTAGCTACAGGCTGCGCAATATCCAATCCTGACTGAAGCTCACATAAAGCCGCATGTTGATTGGTCAGTGGTTCACGTCCCCCAACTTGTGTGGCGCGGCCTATACATAACCCATCTCCCATCATACCCTTATACGAGTACGAGTATACCCAGTGCAGAAGAGCCTAAAATACTGGCGGTATGCCCCGCCGGATGGCAATGGATAATTTAATTTAAAATCAACCTTTTTTTAGAAAAATTACAGCTACTTTACGATTCAAGTCTACCGATAACACAGGTCAAAAATCCAGTGAGTGGCTAAATAAAGTTCATCCGAAGTCAATTTTAAAAGTCACCAATAGTAAACCGACTTATCTTCGTAAGTGGTCAAAACAGCAAACCTAAAACTGTCAACTAGAAGCGGCTAGTTCTTACAGCAAATGCAACAGAGGCGCTGTTCGGTAAATGTAGTAGTAAGTTTGTAATTCAGGGCTGAATCTCTGACACGTAGGTACTTTACCTTTGCGATCCTAAGCACATACAATCAAAACTCAATTGAACCTAACGACTCCATTGTACTTTCTGAACCTAGGTTTAGAGATGAGAAGTATAGTTACTATAATTTATATTTTATTCGAATAACAATGGCTATTAATTTAATATTGTTTTTTTTTATAAGTTTTTCTTTGGATTATAAATTAAAAACGCAATCTGAATTATCAACCTATATCTTTAAAGCTTACAAAATATGGCAGTATCTCGAATTTCTACAGAAAAATACTACAGTTACTTTGGCAGGAGTGGGATCACTTATAAACGGTGTATTTAAATGTATAATATTAGCCTGTATAAAATGGTTTGAATCTGTATAAGTACCTCGGTAGAAAGGTAACTCAGACAACTGTGAGTCAAACCAATTTTAATAGACAAAGTTTGTTGATAGGCGTTGCTTTGTCGAAGCTTATTTTCAAACCTATACCTCGAAACAAATCTTTAGTTAATTCAATCTACAGATTTTAACCAAAGTTCTAACACATCAGTTCAGTTTACAATCAAAGTTTGAACTATTTTTATAAAGACAAGCAAGTGCGGCAGTAGTTTCAAGTATTCCTACGACGCTCTAAACTTTTAGGAGACTTAGAAAATACTTAGAGTTTAAGTGCTAGAAGCTAGAATAGTTTAAATGACTTATCTATTAAAATAATTCGCATAAGTACCAAAACTTAGTTTCCTCGTGACAATACCGGCTACAATCAATGGAAGGAATAATAAAAAATACACACAATTATTTGGCGATATCTTACACATATTCTCTGACCTCAAACTAATCAAAGCTGTGATTTAGCTGCCAGAGATTTGATACCTACATATTTATAAATACATAATTTTTATAAAAATAACACCCAGGCACAGAACAAACACCTATTTTCATTGCAAAATTACCCTGTAGGTGGGAATCGTATCCACGCTTCTTTGGCCTAGGAGTTAGGGTCCTTAACCACTGAGCCACTGAGGTAGTCAAAAGCAAAAACACCAAAGCAGAGCAGTATTGATTTGTCCCAGCCAAAATCGAAATATCAAAAACCGATTAATCGAATAACCTGATTCGATTACACTAACTTAAATCAATCGCCTATCTACTTGTAGCACCGAAGATATTCTGCGAAGCTGCAAGTCGAATACAAATGTTCTAAAATAGGGATGAAATTGATTTCATTGTGTTTGAACTCGATGACGGCTCTTGGTAAGGAAAATTGGAAAATTCAATAGACGTGTTTCAAAATCCTTGGTATATTCAAATCGGTTTCCATTTTGGTTTTACTTGATTAAACAAGTTCAGTTTGTTTTGTTGCTCACGGTTGGGTATTATTAATTGATAAGTAGAAGAACCAATACTACCGACATAGCCCAGCAAACTAGCAAGTTGAAATTACAGTGGGCAGGGCACATAGCATAGACCGGTGGATTCGACAGGTTCTCGAGTGGAGACCTCGTAGCGTAAGACGACCACCCACGAGGTGGACATACGTATGACCTAATCAAGACCATATCCGCTGGATGCAAGCCGCTTCCAATCGGTTTTATTGGAGACCATATGTCCAGCAGTGGACGTCTGATTACTGATGAATAAATGGAATTTCTTATGGCTCGATTATTTTGCTAATAATGACAACCGCGGTAAAAATAGGATGAAAATCACTGCCAATAGGTTGTTTTTTCAACTTTTTAAGCTGTTTTCAATGTACTTTTTGTGATTTATGTATGATGTGAACCATAAAATATGTCTACTGTACTATCAAACGTCTCTCGTTATTCGTTTGATTTTGGGGCTATATAATATTTTACTAAACATACCTTTTTTCGTAGGCTGAATCACACAACTTGGCGGCTCTGATGTTAGCTACAAGCTGCGGATTACCCAATCCTCGTGCAGCTGTTAAGTGAGCTTCAGTCAGAATTGGGTTATCCACAGCTTTTAGCTAACATCACAGTCGCCAAGTTGTGTACTACGGCTTATAATAAATATCCGACGGTTGACCCATTTTTCGAAGTAATTATTCTTCCAATTTCTCACGCCACATTTCTCCAGAAGTCCGCCCCGAGGGTCCGGCTGTCAGAAGCTGATTGTAACAGTTTCTGAGAGTGACGCGGACATGAGATTTTTATTATTTCCACCGCAAGTTTCTGTGACACGGGATGATCTGATAACTCTAAAAATTTACTGGCCACGAAGCATTAAAAGTACATTGTTATTAGTAGTTATCTACACTAATCTACAGTAGATCTATACTACTGTTTAACTGAATCTTCATAAGCTTATATCTCATATTTCGTTATAAACTTTCAATGATACCAAAACCAGTCAGATACGAATAGTACAGCCAAAGAGATTTTATTACAAGTTCATAGATACTATAATGCGAAAAGACTTTTTCCCCAACCAATAAATACTGTGATGATAGCTCATTTCTCTAACTAATTACTTATAATTATAAACCTTTCTCTTGAATCACTCTATCTATTAAAAAACCGCATCAAAATCCGTTGTGTAATTTTAAAGATATAAGCATACCTACATGGGGACAGACAGCGGGAAGCGACCTTGTTTTATTTACTATGAAGTGATAGTGATGTAGTGATAGTGATGTAGTGATAGTGATGTAGTGATAGTGATGTAGTGATAGTGATGTAGTGATAGTGATGTAGTGATAGTGATGTAGTGATAGTGATGTAGTGATAGTGATGTAGTGATAGTGAAGGCTAAGAACTCACGGAGCGTTTTTTTCCCGTGCCCACCACGGTTGCGGTGACGGAACTGCGATTTTATCTCTATACTCACGCTACGGTTATTTGTGCGGTAACGCATCCGTCGCGGTAGAACAAGAATAAAAAAATTGCGGTAGAAATTATCTGCTTGAAATTTTACCTATTTATTTGTATTCTTCATAAGCTGCGGACCACGGCGGGCGCGGCTTAAAACCGCTCCGTGAGTCCCCAGCTTAACTCTTAATCTTCCAGCTTTCTCGTGACCTACTGTCAGAAACTGATGGTAACAGTTCCTGTGAGTGACGTGGACATGAGATTTCTATTATTCCCTCCTTTCTACTTTCGTCCGTACTTAACTTTCTGGGACATGGGATAATCTGATAAGACTGACAATCCACTTGCGACGGAACTGGGTTGATACGAGTACGACTAATTTTCCTCAGTGAGTAGAAAATTACAGTTATTATAATGAAATTACTGTAAAATTTGGTTCGGTCACTGAAAAGACCGATATTAGTTCATTCAATAGTTCAAATTATATTTTCACTCTAGTTTTACTAGCTATTCGAATGTTTGTAAACTATTTGTTTTATATTTGTACATATTATTTATCAAATATTAATTGCAGTGTTCAAGTTGATGTAAATATTTAAAATCTATTCTGGGACCACCTAGAATTTCCAGACATTATTTCGCTCTTTTCAACCGATGCGAAGTCAAATAGACCTTATTTTTCGTTTATTTTTGTTTTTTTTTTACTTATGCTAAATCAGATGACTTCACTATGGCCATTATGAAAATTGTTTTGATAATTCTTTCAAAAAATTTAATTTTTACCAAGATTTTGAAATAGGTATCAACAACAATCTAAAAATGGCATACATATAAATCAATTCGAGCAAACTATTCCAA
Source organism: Hypomecis atomaria (assembly GCA_964007245.1). Classification (NCBI taxonomy): domain Eukaryota; kingdom Metazoa; phylum Arthropoda; class Insecta; order Lepidoptera; family Geometridae; genus Hypomecis; species Hypomecis atomaria. The sequence goes on along the minus strand of OZ023292.1, from coordinate 18,709,243 downwards.
TTTTGTACTTAAATTGTATTGATTGAAAGCGTTAGTGCCATTTTTGCCGTCGTTATTTTATTCTCACATCAATATCATTCACTAATTTTCTGGCTTACAGTTTACCTCTATTAATTGCTTTTCTCATTAAAAACGTAAATGAAAGTGACATAAATCCTAAATACGCAACCCTCATGAATTCCTCTAAGCCATTATATCAAGCCTAATCCTCTCAAAGCCATAATCTGATTATAATCCCGTAATTCATAGCGGCAATGCTTCATCTCAAGTATCTAATCCCGGGCCGAGATTTGAGGAAGACAGAGACATAAATATGATACTATATTTAGTACCATATCAGATTTAAATATATTTTTAGGGTTCCGTACCCAAAGGGTGAAAACGGGACTCCATCTGTCTGTCACCAGGCTGTATCTCATGAACCGTGATAGCTAGGACGTTGAAATTTTCACAGATTCTGTTACCGCTATGACAAAAACTACTACAAACCGAAAAAAAATATTTAAGGGGGCTCCCATACAACAAATCTCAATATTTAGCCGTTTTTCGCTCGATATTAAAACCGGCGACAGGTGTTTACTTGAAATTTTCACAGAATATTTAATTAAATATGCACTTTAATGATAAATAATTAAAATAAAATAAATAATCATCCCATACAAGAAACGTGATTGTTTTGTTCGATATTAATAACGGCAACATGCTGATTGGGTTAAGTATTTCCCTCAAATAAGGGTAAGTTGGCTGTAGCGTTGTTTATTAATAATTTTTGATAATATTTGGCAAGATTGTTTGGTGTAGAAATTAAACGTCGAACGAAAAAACGCCAGTATCGCTTCAGAGGCTTTTGTAAATATTTAATATACTTACTTAGTAGTTTGTACTTTACTTGAGAAAGTCTAATAATGAAATAACACGCCCGCGGTGTTCATGATACGAGTATCCCTTAGAATATAGTAAAATTTCCTTTCCTGACAAACGACTGCAATTGGCAATTTTTTTAAGTAAAAAATACTCGTAATGCTAAGGGTTTTTATTTTATTTAAAAAGTTATGAATCATTCAATAAATTAAGCGTAGCGTAGTCTGACTAGGTGTTTGTCAGCGATCACCGAAATTAAGCAACGTTCCGCACGTTCAGTATTTGGATGGGTGACCGCGGGTGGCATTTTATGACAGAGCGGTACCGTGGCTCAGATGACACGTTTAATTCTAGGTTCCGATTGAACCGTTTAGCCATGTCAGAGGCCTTCAGGTGGCCTAAAAACTGACACAAAGGCTAGCCACCCGGCCTATACGATACTATAATTTTTGAACAGCATTATATAATTATAGAATAAGATTTATAACATGTAACATAATATGTAACACATGTTTATTCTAAGAATATTATCTTCTTTCTTGGTATGTTGGGTAAAACGCCATTACGGTCCTTTAGATTTGGCGCTGTCAGATTCAAAACGAGTTATAACTTCCCCAACTTCCTGATATAAATTACCACTATTAAGGCGATAATCCACTGAGGAGATATTTAGAGCTAAACTATAGGTATCTTATAATGCCTTTCATTGTACTAGTACCAACTATTAATTATAAACTTTCGTGCTTGCTGTCTTTTACTAGTAGGAATACGTGTACAAATACCAAAAATTAGTGGTTTCAAACTAATTTTTAGAATTAACCCTTCGCTGCATCGATAACCGTCAAACAACTTAAATGACTAAAACTGCTCTCAAAACAAAAAAAAAACAACAGAAAAGGTAACTCATGGAGTTTTTTTGCCACTGTCAACTTCTTGTAACACATTTAGGTAAGTGAAAGTAAAACGTCAACGTTTACATGAACATTACATGTTATCAAAATTTAATGGGCTTGATTTCGTAAAAGTGAATATTAATCTAAAAAAAAAATATGGTTCCTGACGTTTTTAAGTGGCATGCGCTCCACATTTATCTAAATTATAAAAAAAAAAACTAAAGAAAAGAAGATCATAGTAATGATCATTTTCCAACAAAGATAATTTTGCAAATTAGTGTGAATGAATACAGCCATAAATGACAACTGAAAAAAGAATGAATGAACTATGTGGAAGATGCTATGAGTAAACTAGGATTAAATTCAGTCATGAAGAATGAAAAGTGTAGATACAGAATCAGAATCAGAAATATTTTATTGCTCTAAACTGGTACAATGGTCTTACAAATAATATTCTTATAGAAAAACAGTTCCACTCTCTTCGGGCGTGCAATATTTATATACGCGTACATAATACAATAACATAATGTTTTGTTCTTATTAGCCAAGTGCATCTATATACATATTAATACTGTACCGATCCCTCATAAATAAGTCGGATAAAGAGGATTTCAATGAGAACGATTTCAAATTAAATTGTAAATTAAATTTTCTATTAGTTTTAGTCAGTTTCTGTGAGTTTTGACCATAACATATCTACCGTGCAGTCGAAGCCATGTTATCCTTGCGCAGAGTCGCGCGAGAACTGGGTCAAACAAACACCTATCGTACTAAACTGAGTACAACTGTGTACGTATACTTCTACATACTAACTACTGCTCAAGCTATGATCGGATGTTTAGTATCATAATGTACGTATTTAGGATCGTAATTGATTACATTTAGTTAATAGTCAATCTTTGGTAAGTAGTTTCTTAACTGTGTTCAAGATCGATTGCTTAGAATCATTAGATATGTATTGGTGAATGTAATTGATAACATTTAGTTCGTAGTAAATCGTTTCATAACTGAGTACAAAACAGTAACAACTGCTTATAATGAAATCTAGTGATAGGTATCAAAAAGCATGTATAGTTATGAAAGTAATTGATAACATTTAGTTCATAGTAGTTATTTAGTGCGTATAGTTTCGCATTTCTTAACTGTGTACAGGATGGTTACTAGGTCAAATTGAAATTACGATCGAGTCTATGGTGCTTTGATACGTATTTTGGAACAAATTTGATAAAATTTAGTTGGTATTAATCTAATTTAATACATTGTAGTTTCTTAACTGTGCACAAGATGGTACGAGCAAGGATTTACCAACATTTGATACGGTTTAGGAACGTAATTGATAACGTTCAGCCGGTGGTAAATCAAACATAGTAGTAATATAACGTGGATATACTAAAGTGTGGTAGTTTGACACAGTTTAACTAGTAGTTGAAGTTATTATCCTTTTATAACAAATCATGAATAGTTAATATTTTTAATACCGAAAGGTTGTTGAATTGCTTGTGAGTTAACAATAGTTAAAAAATCGCTTTTTTATTGTAAACTATCTCAACAAAGTAATATAATGTGAAATATTGCAATTACATACCACTTTTAAAACGTCATGTTTTACTTTGCCTTTCAAAAAATATTTTATTAATTTCTACTTTTGTGCCAGATGTTATAATCACAATACGCGTTTCTAATTATTTCAGCGTTCAATTAATTTCAATTTAACGAATAATCCTATATCATCTTTTGATATCCTTTCCTTACATAGTATAAAATAAAGTCGCTATTTTTGTCTGTTTGTTTGTCTGTATGCTTAAATCTTTAAAACTTCGCAACGGATTTTGATGCGGTTTTTTTTAATGGATAGAATAATTCAAGAGGAAGGTTTATATGTATAATACACCTGTGCGAAGCCGGGGCGGGTCGTCTAGTACCTAATAAAAGTAATATATGGCAACCTGTCGAGTTTTAGACAATTTTTCGTAATTTAAAAGCTCAGCTCTTTAGCTCTTGACTACGTGAAAGTACGAAAAAGACCTACCGCAATATTTGAGCTTGACTGGAAGCCGGAAGTGTGGCCTCACGCGCCGGAAATTGGGCGAGGCGTAGCTGCTACGGGCTATGGCACCTCTACGATAGTGCTACGGAATTTAGTTACTGATAAAGTAGTTCGTACGTGCTGAGATAAGAATGTGCGTTATATTATGTCGTTTTTTTAACTTTTTATCGTTGTTGTTTTTTTTGACATTTTGGCGCTACTGCATACTTACCCCTCTTTAAGATTCTAATGAAAATGTAGCACAAATGTACGTGTCACTAACGCGATATTTAGTATTAAGTAATTCCTACAATAGTTTCGACCGCATTTAGCAATATTTTTCAATTCGCACCTGTACGTTATTTCAATTGGAATGTACAAAAATCACGCTAGTTGCCATAATCAAATTACCTACTTCTATTTTGCTGGTAGGTAAAGGTTTTATTACATGATTGCGGTGATAGAGTAATACAATTTCTATTTAGTCAGGGACATAGTTTTTGCGGCCCCAAGTTCGTGTCTTAGTGACCTAAATTTAGCACTATCATATTAAACATAAATTAGTGCTTAGTTCCAAAATACGATCAAATTAAATTAAATCTGTGGATGATCCAATTGCTTGTTCTGTAGTAGTAGTATATGTAGTTTTAGATTAAATAAGTCTTGCATTTAGTGGTAGTTATCAAAGGCACTTAAACATAAAAAATGATAATTTCAGTAACGTAGTCGTGACCAAACTTGAGAGTTTGGTAAACCGTACGATTTTTTAATCAAAAGAAAAATATTTTCTTTCCTATAAAAAGGTCCGAACAAGTCCCAATACCGCCATATTTCATCTTCTTGCAGTTGAAGATTTTTAAACGAGATTCCTTTGCAATCTGTTCCATAACGGCGGCTGATACATTTCTTTTGTGCTTTTTTGTATTGAAGTAGGTCGCATCGCTTTGTGAATAGATAAACATTCCGTAGATTCTACAATTTATTGTTGGGAAGTTGAGAATGTACGCGGAATAAAAACGTGAAGTTTATTCACAAGTATCAGATATCATAGAAAATATATGGCCCTAGGAAAAGGTTATTTTTTGCATTTGCTTTTTGTTTAATTTTATTAACTTACATGATACTCCCTAAAAAGTATTGCATTATGTACTCGTAAGTTGATATCACAAATTTATTACTTGTTAAATTTAGTCTGTTAGTCTACAATATAGAAATCTAAATGTATGCTAATTTATTTTATAATGATTCACTGAATCAAATTAAAAACGGACCAGAATTAGAATTAATTTTATTTTATGAAACTGTTAATGAAAGAATATCTAAAAAAAAGTTTAAATCTAAGTGCAACATATAACTTGTGACCAAAATTCTGGTGTTTATTTGGCTCAACGCATAAACATTGCCATTCAGCGTGGCAATGCTGCCAGCATGCTGGGCACGCTGCCAACTGGTAGTGAGTTTGAGCATTAAGATTATCTTTAGACTTAAGGGTCTGTCGATGATCCAATTGCTTTCTATGTAGTAGTAGTGTAGGTAGTTTTAGCATATAATGTAGTATTGTATCTTATTGTAGTTAATACAGGCACTTTTGCCCATTAAAAAAAACTTATAACTAATGCTCCTTAACTTCAGTAACAAGTCAATTGTAAAGTCTAATAAAGATTAAATTATTCTACTTAGCAAATGCAATCTGCGGTGGTGCTACGCTCCGTAGAGCATCTACGAGCCGTAGCTGTCGTAACTCCTGGCGTAGAGCCTACTTGTAGTAGAGCTATAATTATACCTACTAGTAGAACTATTGTTTCCACTGGGAATAAGTCTCATTTAGATGAATTAGACATTGTTTGTGTTTAATTCTCAAAATATGTTCACCACATACGTTAAAACTTAAACAAATAACTGAAAAATAACCTAATTAATTTTCGTAATTTGTATTACATCTCATATTAAAATAAATAAACGCAGATATCACAGAGAAGCTTCTTTGTGAGGCTCCATGAGCTTTTGTCGTTCTGTCCTAATTATTCTTGTAACGCTAGTAATTAGTACGAGCAGGATTAAACGTATTGTCCATGACATGATCACATCAATACCACGGTTCTATACAAACACATCTGCAACTAATATGGAAAATCTATAAGAATGTGAATCATAATTATTTAATAAACGGTGTTTTTGTTTTATTAATGATAAGATACGACATAGGCCTCCCCTATAGATTTATAACAAGACCGGTTCAAAGTGACTAATAACCAGCTCGTTCCAGCGTAGATGTCTCACGGCTGTTGCAGTTACGATGAACAAAACATATGAAAAACGACCTAAAAACTTTTTCGTACATCGCTGTAATATAAAAAGGTAGTAGTTATAAAGAAGAACGCGAACAATACGAATTGCGGATTATGACAGCACCCAGGGGACGTGAGCGGTACACGCTAGAGACTAACCACAAGGCTGTGTCGAGGCAGTATCGAGGTAATGTAATTCTAATTTTTTCGTTACTACCAGCTAAAACATTAAACATTATTTTAAAACAATATTTATAAAATTTCGCCAAGAAACAAGATCGTTGTTGAGAACAGAGGTGACTTTGGATTTTCTCGATCTAGCGAACATGTTGTGTTAATTGGAAATATGCTGGAAAATAATTCTAGTTTATTTTATTCAATCTAAAAAAAAATTATTTTTCTTACCGACATCTTAATTACCGTAAGGTGTTTACGAGTCGACGTCCTCTTAGGTTGTCATTTTTGACATAGTAGGAGTACCTATATCCTGAATACGCAATTACTACAATTGTTAATTGTGTAATGGGATAGTACATCATTAAAAATAATGAGATAACTTGATGTAATTAAAGGACAGCCATTTTATGGGTCTTATAGATTTTTACAATGACACCCATAAATAAATCCAGATAGCGCCCGATACTTAATTATGGTTCCGCTTTCGTTCAATAAATCATTGCCCTTATAAAATCATTCTCATTTACATACACTAACTACTCATCATCATCATCCTGCCCTTATCCCACTAGGTGGGGTCGGCACAGCACGTTTCTTTTCGCCACTTCACTCTATCATGCGTCATCTCATCATCAACTCCTTTCTCTCGCATATCATCTTTCAAACAATTTATCCACGATTTTTTTTGGTCATCCACTCCCATTTCTGCCGCTGACCATCATGTTTAGGAATCTTTTCGTGATATGACTCTCTTCACGTCTCTTGATATGCCCATACCAAGATAGCTTGCCACTCTTGGTACATACATACTTGATAAATACACTAACTACTATCTACATAAATAGTAAACAGTACCACATATACACAGTATGTACTAAAATTGTTTGTATAAAAAGATATTATTATACTTTAGATAATAAAGAATTTTCTACCCCTTTTAGCGGACACTTTAAGCTAAATATTTTTTTGATACAGGACTAATTTTATTTGCAACATGTGATTTAATACGATTACAAAACGTTTACGAAGAAAAAATCTAGAATTAAAAATATGTTCGGCTGTTCAACAAACTGTTCGGCGTGATGGTTGTATGGCTTTAAATCATGCAATTGTTTCTACTATTATTATATTATGATTCATATTAATATTAATTATTACTTATTTTAAACATCGAAAACAAAATAATAGAATCGAATACATTTTAAATCTACTCGACTCTACCAAAATTACTTATCACAACGACTTTTAGTTTGTGAAAACAAACCGCATCACGCATTCCAAAGTAGGTATTTATCACGCCAACTAAAGTTTTATTACAGAAGTGCTAAAGAAATTTAATTTGAGTGTTGTAAGAAACGCCATTAAGTGGGAAACTCGTTTAAGTTTATAATGATTTTCCGAGCTGCTATCAAGTGCTCGCCGGGGCGTGGATCACACCGAACTGTTACTTTGTAACAAATTTACTACCTAGGTGGCTCAGTGGATATCCACCCTTACTCCGGTGTCAAAGAGGAGTGAGTTAGATTTCCACCCAAGATAAACATAGGTATTTATTTTGTATTTGGATGTCATTATCTATAAATACACGTATAAGTATACTCGTATACATTATTTATACAGGGTTATTAGTAATCAATTAGCATCTTGTTAAGGGCATATTCTGTACATCACAACAAACGACTTTTGTTCAACATTACCAGTAACCCTGTATAAACATATATTTATTTTATAAAAAAAATATAGATACGCATTATGTCAATCTCTGGGCAGCCATTTTAGAAGCTATGCTTAGTTTGGGTTAGATACCGTGTGTAAAATATTAAGCCGTTTTACCACAAAAGTTATACGCACGCTTTAGACAATGTTTAACAGTACAACTGGCACGGGTAAATAGTGTTTAAAGCGTGTTTAAATCTCATGTGGTAAGGCAGATAATGTCATTGGTCATATATTATATTTATACTTCGATACGACCGAAGTGGTATGGCTTAACGTTTCTGATCCGTACGGCCTGGCAATCAAATAAATTAGCGGTTTTCCTGTTCCCTCAGAGGTATGATCTGAACCTTTGTAAAAAATATAATAAGCGAAATTTTAATTCCACGCGCTGAATTTTTAGGGTTCCGTACCCAAACTCCGATGTCCGTCTGTCCGTCTGTCTCCAGGCTGTATCTCATGAACCATAATAGCCAGACAGCTGAAATTTTCACAGATGATGTATTTCTGTTGCCGCTATAACATATACTAACTACTACTAACTAAAAACTGAATAAAATAAATATTTAATGGGGGCTCCCATACCACAAACGTGATTTTTAGGAGTTTTTTTTTGCTCGCTATTAATAATTGGCAAGAATAATGAGGCTAAAGGGAATCCAACACGGTACGGAACCTTTCGTGCGCGAGTCCAACTCGCACTTGGCCGATTTTTTTATAAAATCTTCTTAACTATTCGTTTTGTAACCTTATCGTTACCAAAAAAACGTAGCTAGGTTCAAAATACTAATGAAAATAAATGAAACTTTTTTGAAGCTCTAGAAAAACGCTGCTATATGCAAAACTCGTTAAAGTTTCGTAATGATTTCCTGCGCTGCAATGTTGAGAACGTATCGAGTTTGCTTTTACACCGAACTGTAACGTTCGGGGTCGAAAAATTTATTTGAACGTTTTCAATTCTTTTTTCTCAGCATCTGTCTACTGCAACGTCACGGAAAATAGCCTCCCGGAAATATGTAGGTTTATTTCTATTAAATTAGCATCCTTTTAGGGGCTTTAGGGCTAGGTACTATGGGTAAAACTTTTCTTCCCGTACTACTACTTCATTGCTTAGTAGTAAATGCTATGAGATTTTTTTCCCGTGATATCTATATACAGGGTTATTTCTAATCAATTAGCATTTTTTAGGAGCTTATTCTGTACATCAAAACTAACAACTTTTGTTCTGCGACTTTTGCCTAAACTCAAAAAAAATATTTGCTGTTCTATTGAAAAATATCGTTCACCCGCGACAAAATGTTTGGAACAGCTGTTTTTTTTTGAGTTCTTGAAAAGTTGTTAGATTTGATGTACAGAATAAGCCCCTAAAAGAATGCTAATTGATTAGAAATAACCCTGTATATACATAGATATCACGGGAAAAAAAATCTCATAGTATTTACTACCAAGCAATGAAGTAGTAGTACGGGAAGAAAAGTTTTACCCATGGTACCACTAGTAAGTGAACTACTATAATATTTATGTGCACATACTCGTAGTGTCGGATTCTGAGCGGTGTAAGTAGCGGCCTATTTAGCAGGCATTCGACGGCTCTAATGAGCAGTTTCCGAACGAACCGAGCTAACAAACCATCCAGCAGTGTTGTTGTACTGATTTCCACTGTAGTACTATAGGTACTGCAGTTCTTTTCAATGGACTATTTGCTTAAAAAGTATAATTAGTCTTACAGTTAAATAATGACAAAATATTGGACTCGTATTTTTTCTTTTGTCAATAACATTGAATTTTGGAGAAATAGCTCTTTAAATTTCAGCGTGACGTCACATTGTGCTAATTTTTTTATTACGAGGTGACATGATGAGCTCCCCTCTAAATATTTCTTAAATATTGAAATAACGCATTTTGTCTCCGTTTGATAATACGTCCTATATTTTGAATTATTCTAACTGACGCTGAAGGTAAAAACTATTAGCCCGCGATCACACTTATTTAAATCTGTCAACAAATTGGCTTGATGTTTAATAATAATATGTTATGTATATTTTCTGGAACTAAATTAAAAAGAATCTAGTTCATTTTAAATGAAAGTTTACCTAAATAAACAAAGATCAGTTTTACCTATTGAGTAACACACTTTTGAAATCATTTTGCCGAAATCTTCAGTTTTTTCAGTGATCATGGTACTTTTTTACACCCTTGCTATAGATATAGACTTATAGAGGTATAGGCATGCTCATGGCTATGAACATCTTTTATTATGGAATCGATTCTGAGAATTTAAAACCTCTAACAATTTCATACAAATAATTGGCCCTGACTTGATATGATACAGTTTTCGAACTTTTTTTTGATTTCTTGATCCCAAAGCAAAAATTATTCTTAGCGATGAGCTGTATATATCAACGGTTAAACCTCATAAACTATAACAGATGGAAGAAAGAGCTATTGAAATAAAACACTAGTCTAACATATACCTTGCTTCTATTTCTCGGATCTCGGAAGTCTTCCTTGGAGGCCTTACGCCTCTTGTCCTTCAGTATCATACGTGCCGCTGCAAACGCCATCTTGATGCCCAAAAGTGGCCTCTTCGTGTCGTAGGCCACTCTTGTCACTTTGTCACACACTCTGTACTTTCTACGTAATAGGTATTTCAGAATTAACAGTTTAGAATTGGTAGTTCACTTTTTGGGACACTTAGGCCGCTAAAGTAGTTTGTGCGGTGGTACTAGTATTTGATTTTTTTGTTAGGTCAAATGTTTTTAGGCAGTCAGTTGTTTGTTTTTTGAACAGTGTGCTTTTATTTCGAATTTGTTTTAGTGATGTGATTGTATTTTTTTCTTGGCAGAGCAATTATGTTTTCAAAGGTGCAGTGGCACTATTATGTCTGTTTAGTTTACGACTTTAACACTTAATCAGTCTACTTAGGGTTGAAAATTAATCACAGATAATTTAAACTTGAATTGACTACGGAATTGCTTTCGTTTAATTCACTACTAATTTGACGTCACTACTGCACTATACACTAAAACACTTTGTTTTTTTCTAACACTTTATTTTTATAATTAATTTGACAAAATATTGTCACGAAACTTAACAATTTATCGCCATTTTAGTTGTTTCAACAATTTTTGTAACAATCTTTTAACACTTACGTATTCATTTATAAATTAACTTTGATTTTATTTCTGTAAGTGATAAAAAATAAATTATTGTTTATTCCTAGAGTTTTGCCAGTTGTTAGGTACTTGTGCGGTAATTTGATACGATAAATCTTTGAATTGAATTTACTGTAAAAAAAATCCTATTTCAAATATACCTAAAGAATGAGGGGAGGTACAGAATTTAAACACGTCATAAATCAATAATGTGGTGCACCTAGTACTTACTCGTAATAATGTGTCAAAGCCACACGACTGTAAGACATGTAGGCATGATGTAAAGAACTTCACACACACAGGGTCATCTGCTTGCCCACTACTAAGCCAAAAAGGAGTAATTAAGATTATTACAAACAATTTCGACTATAGGGCCAACCTTTCGAGAAAAAATATCAGCTGTTCCATGCAAAACTGTAAGTCAGAATCGACAAAATGTACCAAACAGCTGTATTTTTCTAATTCCGTGTTGGCCTATAGTAAACGTTGTTGATGATGATGGACTAAATCACTTTCTTTCGGATAAGTTCTGAATAACCTTCTATCAAGTAAGGCGATGTTGCTCCAAAAGTCCAATGTCAAGCCCTATTCTACTGTAGAACACGCATCAAAGATTCAAAAAGAGTCCTTAACTCTGACCTCTGTAAAAAAATCCTTTTTCAACCTCGTGTTAAAATCCCAACGAGCCACACTCAAGTGTAGGTACATTTTGTCAAACACTCAGTTCGTCACTCACAAGTGCTCTTAACTTGAGCGTGTCAACGCGCAAAGTAAAATTTACTTTATTATCTACACGTTAAGTCGTGAATGAATTGCCGGGACAGGAACAGTGCACGTCAATTCCAGAGGCTTTGACATGAGTCAATTTGAGGTTTAATTTCCGCTTTTGTTGTTTGAAGCCGCGTATGAAACTTATGCTGTTAGAAAATTGGATGTTTTGTACCTATCGAAACTTGCTACGACAGCTTAATTTTGATAATATAAATAAAATATAACAATACCTGCGTGTTTTGTTCTAGTTTGTTAAATGCTTGTAGGTATAATTTTATAAACAAAACAAAATTAAAATTGTTTTAAAAAATGATATTTTTCTCTCTAAACAAATTAAAAATTGCTAAGTAAATAGGTATTTGTTTCGTTTGTGGCAAGTCTGAACGACGTATATTTGTCATTGTCATTTCCATAAAAAAAAAAAATTGCGTTAATAATCATAATAATTGCGACGAAACAAGATAAATATTGAAAGGCAACCTTACTAGTAACACTGAATTATTTATTTTACCACCTTATTGTGAAAAAAAAACCTTTTATGGTTTTATTAATTGCTTGAAAGCCTTTGTTTAAAAGTGTCCTATTTAGGGTTAATACGACAACGATAACTACCTACTCTACGCTTGTTCAGATGCACAGGTTTATTCGCCATTTTTTGCGTACGCAAAACATTAACGAAACTTAAAGTTTCAAGTATCATACGTTAATGAAACATTTTTAACGTAACGGAACACAATTATAAAATAATATTTGCATTAACCTTTGAGCAAATATCTATAGTCATAACCGTGCAAAAAAAGTGCCCGAGCCAAAACTCTGCCCAAGCTACGTAGTGGGCAGGCTTTTTAGTTAGTCATAAGGCGATTGCAAGCCGATTACAACGCTGCGCGATGCCAAAGTGCTCGGTTACAAGCACTAATTAGGTGACATAATGTCGAGATTCGAGAAAACGGACATTAAATAATTCACAATGACGAATTATTTAATGTTTATATCTAAATTGGTATGTATGACGGCGCTCGAACATTTTCTTTTTCTTTCACTTACGGACTCTGTAGATATTTGCTCGAAGGCATAAACACATTCTTTCTCTCCACCTCTCTTTTTCTCTATTTTAAGCTGTCTAGTTTCTGAGTACATGCTTTTTCAGATGTACAGAATTCCTCCCAATTCTTCTCTCTACTGGTTGCAGGTCTCTAAGTCTTTATATTCCAACGTTAGGTACTAACTACTTATACACTTAACCATACAAAATCAAACGTGAAACCCCAACGCGCAGTTTGCAAAATTAAACTCTATGCTTTATAAACACGAAACCAGAAGTTGAACGCAGAACAATAACAAACATTAAAGTTTCACGTTTCCCACGTTAATGAAACGTTTCAAAGGTATCAACTGAGTTGGGGCCGTTTTTATTAAAATTCCCGGAGTAAAACCTGTTCAGCTTTATTAAACCACAGCGTTTATGCTATTGTTTAGATTATATTTATAATTTTAAGTAATTAAATATTAAGCTATGGCTGTTTAATTGTGAATTTTGATATCAGATATGACAAACATTACTACATCCTTATCTTAGACGAGTCGCATAGTAGGTATATAAATTTTACCAAGCGGCCATAATTGTAGATTTATAGGGGAGGCCTATGTCCAGCAGTGGGCGTTCTATGGCTAATGGATGAATTATCATGTACTTATATACATGCACGATATATTTTTTTAAGACAGCTTACATCTTCAAATAATTACCATAAAAATGTCCCGTTCTGAAAAACATAAATAAACCTATATCTTACAGAGATAATAATTTTTAAAATAGTAATAAAATCCATTCTGTTTAAACGTAACATGAGTTGATGACTTTTTTTAAATTTGGAACACATGTTTCCCTGACAGGGACGGGTCGGAGTCATTTTAAAACTCTTTACAAATTCTATTTCTTAATCTTGACAAGTGTTTTAGCTACGGCTTTTGGCTAAATATCATATTCTTGATGGTGCATTCTGATGACACTAATTACGACGTTAATTAGTTAAATTAGTCTAACCAATAGCTTAAGCGAGTTCGTTTAGCTGATGCCCGACATTTTTTCTAACTTTTTGTTTTTGACGTCAAAAATAAATAAAAATATATTCTCAGGGCGTTTGTACAGGCATAATCTACCATTCTTATTGACTGTGGCGAAAAAAATGGGCATCTGTAAAGTCGGTTAATAGAAAACATCAACTGAAACAAGCCGAAAGCTTAGGCCGATCACGCTTCTCTATTGCTTGTTCCGCGCTCACGCTTGCACGCTCGGCTCGGGGGAACGTAACAATTTTTCGTGCATGCAGCCGGCGTTGATAGATTTATAGTACATTGTCCCGTCAATAACAGGCTTTCTTCTAATTTTCATGTAAACTTATTTATAATTTCTGCTAAAAACAGAAGGAGCGGAGTCGATCTAATATTCAAACACAATAACTAAGGCAAAGTACAGAAATCGATAGTGCATGAGTCATTAACGAGCTGCCGTGGAAACGAGTAGCTGGATATTTCTTTGAGACCGCGTTATTTCCTTAATTTCTCGGCAATTCACTTTTTATTATTTTTGACTAGGTAGAGTTGAAGTTGAAAAGTAGTGGCGTAGCTAGGTGTGGATGATGTGAGTTACCACCTAAAGTGTTGTACCTTTATGGGCTTCGAAGGCAGGCCTAGCTAAATTTTCCCTTTCTCAAACAAAACATGTCTAAGCGAGCTATACAAGAGGGGCATTCTAGGAGTCTCTCTGCGAGATCGAATCAGCAATGACCCGACCCATAGAAGAATCAAAGTGACCGACATAGCCCAGCGGATCGGCAAGATGAAATGACAGTGGACGGGGCACACAGCGCGGAGGACTGATGACCGATGGGGTTGAAAAGTTTTCGAGTGGCAACAACGTATCGCTTAGCGCAGCGTAGGACGTCCACCCATAAGGTGGGCAGATGATCTCATAATGACATCAAGGCAGGATCGCGCTGGATGCAAGCCGCTACCGACGCTCTACCGATCTTATAGGAGATCTTTAGGGAGGTCTATGTCCATCAGTGGACGTCGATAGAAGATAAAACATTGAAAAATGTTTCTCGCTATGCTCGTGCTTAATAAGATGCTTTCGAAGAAGCCATGGGTAAAAGCTAAGGTTTGAATACCTATGAAAAAAATTGCACGACGACATTCTTTTTTGTCTGCTGCTGCCTTCAAGATATTTCACTACTTTTTTTCTACTTTTTAGGGTTCCGTACCCAAAAGGTAAAAACAGGAATATTACTGTACATCCGTATGTCTGTCACCAGGCTGTATCTCATGAGCCGTGATAGTTAGTAAGTTGACATTTTCACAGATGATGTATTTCTGTTGCCTCTATAACAACAAATACTAAAAACAGATTAATATAAATATTTAAAGGGGGCTTCCATTTAGCTCGATATCAGTAACTGCAAAAAAATCCTTGAAATATTTACTGAATATTAAGGGAGGAATTCCCTTCAAAAATATATAAGTTACCTAATTAAAATAAAATATAATAAGAGGTAAAGAGCTTTTAGACTTGGTTTTATTTTATTATGTGTTTTTTCAGTTTAAGTTTTATTTATATTTATTTTCTTTTTAGGTTAGTCATAGTGGAAATTGTTATTAAAGTTTTTTGTTTTTCTGTTTAAATGAATTAAATGTTTTAGCTGTGCTTTAAATAAAGGGTATAGAACTCTTCGTGCGCGAGTCCGACTCGTTTTTTGCCGATTATTATCTTAATCATAGGCTGGTATCACCATGGATGGACCATTTGCAACACTTTCATTTCCATACCAGCAGTGCGTGGCGCCGCACCGTCTGCGTCGTATAAACAATCAGTTGGATACTGTCCAACGATGCGTTTGTATACTAGCAATGAATAAAATCTCTTTGCTGATTTTTTTTTCTAACTCTCTTTGCAAAAACGACTGAGTGTTTTATGTTTGACGTGTCTGTGTGTGTGTCTGCTGTTGCATCGTAGCTCTCGAACGGATGAACCGATTTAAATTTAGTATTTTTTATTTGAACCGCGAGTCAGTTAGAATTGTTCTTTTTTTGTTTGATCCGTGAGTCAGTTAGGATTGTTCATTTTTTGTTTAAACCGTGAGTCAGTTTGAATTGTTCTTAGAAATGTTTCATTAAAATTATCTAATCTTTTGTTAACTGCGGTAGAATACCTATTATGTTGGAGGTTTTCTAAATCTTTAATCTTTTTTGTCCAAACGGTATAAGCGACTTTTGCATAATCCGTCCTGGAGTCCAATTTTCAAAATGATATAATCATTTCTATCGTTCGCAAAGGATCCCATGCTATGCTCTCCCGTTCGTACAACCATAGATTTTCAATGCTCGTTTCTGCTTGTACTCGGTCGAGTAACCATTTACGCATAAGTTCAGCTGTTCTAATGATTCAATTATAGAACCCCAAAACCAAACTGCTTTGGCAATAACTATTTTTCGCAAAAAAAGGCAGAACCGCCTTCCATCGTGTACAAAATTCGAATACTTCACTAGAATTGTTTACATTATTGTTGATTTTTTTTCGCTGTTTGATTTTGGCATACGCCGTAATTTCTACCAATTTTCTGGAAATGTTTCAAAACTATTAGACCAAAGGTGAGGGTCTAAATAGTTATACGGCCAGGGACTACAATTAAACCAGTCATCCGAGCCATATTAGCGCAACGCAAAAAGACCACTGCCGTGAAGGCGTGGTGGTCTAGTGGTAGTGACACCCGCCTTACAATCATGAGGTCGTGGGTTCAAATCCCGGTCCCGTACCAATGAGTTCTTCGGAATTTATGTTCGAAATTTAACACCATTGGCTTTTCGGTGAAGGAAAACATCGTGAGGCAACCTGCATACGACCGTAGAAGAAATTCGATGGCGTATGTGAATCCACCAACCCGCACTGGGCCAGCGTGGTGGATAAAGCCCAATCACCCTTCGTGGGTAGGCCTACGTCCTGCAGTGGACTATTATAAAGGCTGATCAGCTGAAAACAGAAGTCTTCTCTTGAAAAATGTTCCGCTATACAAAACATTGAAAACAAAACTTCGATGCAGACGGAAATATTCTCTAGAAGAATCTAGAGGCAATTCATCTTATGATATGACAGACTTTATCTTCAATACACTAGACTCGGAAAAATGAGTTACCTATAGGTACATAAGCTTTGGTCAGCACTGTCAGTTTTAAGATGGGTGACCGCAAGTGGTCTTTACTGTATCTGTACAGTACTGCTTAGCCAGTTGAATGTTGACTTATGTTGTAACAAAAAAACATGATCATTTTATCAAGACTTAAATTAGCCGAAATTCACATCATCATTACAAACAACTACTTCCATAGAAAAAGTTGTTACTTAGATGTTTTTTATTGAAATCTGGCTTGGTTCTATAGATTTCAGTAAAAAAATCATTTGTTTCATATCGTATTCATTTTGTCGATTCAGAGTTGCAATGCTGTATGGGGCAGTATAGAAATAATTATTACGCAACAAATAATTATGATTCTTTTACCGAATTCCGTTGTCAGTATGTGGTTACTATTTGAATTTTTTTTCAAGCTGAAAGATAAGTATATTTATATCCATTTTTAATTACCTATATACAGGGTTATTTCTAATCAATTAACATCCTTTTAGAGGCTTATTCTGTACATCAAAACTAACAACTTACGTTCTGCGACTTTAATCAAAATTAAAAAAAAATGTTTCATAGAAAAATACCGATCACCCGCGACAAAATGTATGGAACAGCTGATTTTTTTTTGAGTTCTGACAAAAGTTGTTAGTTGAGATGTACAGAATAAGCCCCTACAAGGATGTTAATTGATAAGAAATAACCCAGTATACTCGTTGTTTACTAAAAAAAATATAATGTTTGAGCTCGTTAATTTTATAAATGCATCGACTTCAAATAATTAATATTTCTGTAAATTTCTACTAAGCCTACAGCTTAATATACGACCGAGCTTGAATTGCAATACAATACAACATATGACGGTATAATATCGGTATATTCTATCGTTGTATAGCGGTACGGTATTGTGCCGATCCAAATAACCGGTGCCGGCTCAAAGGGATCAGTTATAATCCGGTACCGCGGCCCGGGACCATAAAACCACTCGCAGGGAAATCCCGGACGGATAGATAATGAAATTATGCAATGCAGGACAACGTTAAAAGCACGTTTGTAATACAAATTTCGAATAGGAGTACTGATGATTGAGAAATCGATCGAGCGCCCGGCGAGGTATGACAATGAAAATCTTAAGTGGAAGTCAGTTTTTATTTTTAGTTTAGTTTCTTATTAGTTAGCTAGCTAGCAATATACCCATCTTTGTTTATAGTCTACTGAAAAAAATATTAAAGATCTATTCGTTATTATTTATTCAGTAGACTGTAAAAAACGGCTATATTGATAAACGCTATATTTCTAACGATCTTGCCAAACTATTATGAAAATATCACATAAGTTCGCTTATTTAAAAAATCATAAGATCTAGAAATACCTTTGTCCATAAAAAAACATTATGTTCTAGTGCCGTATAAATACATTTGTTCTACAATATCATGAATTTTATTAGAATTCATTGAAAAATATGACCTGTTCGTAAGTTCTAATATTCAAAATAACAAAGGAAAGAGTTGCAAATCAAAGTAGAGACGCTTCACTCCTTCAATCTTAGAAAATATATAGATACCAAATCAAAATATGTGATGCGCTGTCCAAATCACATGAATAAAAAAAAACTCTGAACTCAGTTAGCCAAACTCTATTCGCACGCCACACTACTCTAGTTTTCCAGCACAGCCTCCGGCTTATAGGCCTCAGCTCTCATGTAATAGGGAACGACCAATAAGAATAAATCTTGCCCGACACTGCACGACCCTTTAATCTGGGGCACTCCACGGCGAGCAAAAAACTGTTCCCACACAACTTGGGATCGTATCGTACCTATATTGGATCCGCCGTCACTTGCCGATGAAGGGAACCTTGTAAACTGCGAATATGTATATTGAGAATGTAGCATAAATTTGTAATGTAAAAGGATAACTTCGCGGCCTTGATCTTCTTCTTTTTTTCAGCCATAGGACGTCCACTAATGGACATAGGTCTCCCCTAACGATCTCATAAATTCAGCTCAATCGGAAACCGGAAAATTGGTGAATTTAACTTGCAAGATTCAACCCGAACTATTATGTACATCCATTGCAAGTTAAATAAATGCTTGTAAAAATCTATCCCTTCGTAAAACAACTGCATTGCAAGTTAAATAAATGCTTGTAAAAATCTATCCCTTCGTAAAACCACTGCATTCCAAGTTAAATGAATGCATGTAAAAATCTATCCCTTCGTAAAACAACTGCATTACAAGTTAAATAAATGCTTGTAAAAATCTATCCCTTCGTAAAACAACTGCACTAACAAGCTGTGAAATGTTCTCTCCACCGATATAAAAGGATTTTCTTGGTTTAAGTCCTCTACTCAACCGTTTTCATACGTTTGAAATCCTACTTATTTACGAGCACTTGAATGTTATGAAATATATATAAGAATGTTCTTCTACCGTTCGTAAGAAAACATTCATATTTCAAGCACGTCCGTCAGTCACGCGGGACTTCCCCGGACAGACGGGACGCATCCCGCGGGCCTCTACGGTTTTTATACGATACTCGTATATAGATTACTAACTGCTTTTTCACTTACCAGTTTCCATTTATGAAGGGTCTTCAGAGGACCGCAAATCAAAAACCTTTTACGGCTGACCAGTTTGACTAAATATTTTTATTTGGGTTTAACGGCTTTTGCACAGGCCACAACTGTTTCGCTCACACATTTGTACAACGTGGGTGTCTTAAAATCCCGAGTAAATAGGTATCTTCTAGGTAAGCGTGCTTCACCCTAGATCACATATCTGCTCAACATCGGCAGTATGGTAGTCAAACGCAAACCTATACAGAATTAAAAAAAAATACAAAGTTAACTAGGTAGGCATTCAATGTAGGTATATAAAACCTAACGCCTACCTATGTAAATAAATGTGTCGATTCACCAACTACGGTAGCGCTCGCACAATTTGACATAAAATTTCACATGTCGACTTTGAAAAACTAAATGACGCATATGTTTACCCAAAAATGACGTAACGTTATGTACCTAGTTTTTTTCCGTTATTAAATCTCTTAAGTTCGAGTTCACCATTGCGTGTTCAAGTTAAACGTCTGATTGCTGTATATAAACAACGGTTAAACTCGGTCCCTAGACCCAAGTTCGCTAACAGATGCTTAATTTATTAACCGTTAGTAAAATCTTACGAGTAAAAGGCTTGTTAACGAAATTTTGCTTTTTGCTTTAACTTAAACAAGCGTTAGTGAACTCGGGGCTTCATTTCACAGAGTTAATCGCAAAATTTCAAAAACTCAAATCTGGTAAAGCGTGATCTTCAACAACGGGTTAAGCTTATTAACAGGCAAGTTAGTGGTGCAAGCCATAATAGCATAACAATGTGATAAACACACATATTTTAATAACAAAATAACTCCCCCTCTTTAAGCAATCGGATAAAATCCAATACTACGAGCAATCCGCACAATATTTACGTTCCATTTAGGTAATTGGTCCAGAACAGTCGTTTTGTTTTACTGGTCCAATCTGACGAGTATAACGGCGGCTCGCTATGGAGATCTGTTTAATTTGTTCGCTGTTATCCAACGGCATTTGGATAGTGATCAGCAAACAACTAAAACTACAGCTAGTAAAGCCGCTGTTATATTATATCAAGTGCTACACGCCGCAGCAAGCAGTACCACAGGTAGCGGCACGTAACTTTAGCGCTGAGGGTAGTTGGAGAGGAAATCTTCGTATGGTGAGCGCCATTCTAAACCCATGCGCAGCCATCCCCTTCACACTTCTCTTAGCGCTTAAATTATATGCCGCGACTTGTACCTACCTATACGAGGCAAACACACGTGCTAGTTAGTATCTTTACCTTCTTCAATCTTGAAAAAGATCGCCAAATGCGGTCGAAGCTTTAGTAGCCCTAAAACCACGCGTAACCCTGTGATATATTCTTAAGTAAACATGACTAGTAAATAACTATCTACCTACTTGGTCTTTTGAAGAGTTGATCTTTAAAGTCCAACAAATAGACGTAGTTTTGCAAACTAGAACGAACCCAGAAGAAGGTATTTTCGAGGTTGATTGCCTCGGTAGCTCAGTGGTTAGTGACCCTGACTCTTGGGTCAAAGAAGCGTGGGTTCGATCCCCACCCAGGGCAAGTATTTATGTGATGAACATAGGTTTTCGCTCTGTGTCTGGGTGTTATTTAGGTATTATTTATACAAGTATGTATTTAAAATATGTATATGTAGTATATCAGTCTCTGGCAGCCATATCACAAGCCTTGTTTAGTTTGGGGTCAGAGA
The DNA here is from genome assembly GCA_964007245.1 of Hypomecis atomaria. NCBI lineage: Eukaryota > Metazoa > Arthropoda > Insecta > Lepidoptera > Geometridae > Hypomecis > Hypomecis atomaria. The sequence goes on along the minus strand of OZ023292.1, from coordinate 18,687,890 downwards.
CCGTGTGTAAGATGTCCCCTAATATTTATTTTTATATTTATTTTTGTTTCAAACGAGTGTAGGAAAGAATTGACTAGTAAATTTTGAACGAAAAAATATGACGATGTGTATAATTATGATGATAATTTATTTAGATAAATATATCGGAATTATTCCATGATAACTTATTTATTTCAAACTAGCTGACCCGGTGAACTTCATCTCACCATCTGTCAACGACAACTACATGCAGGAACATTTCGTATGGGAAAATGAAATTAATTTTTTATTCTTTTTCTCGCTACTTTTATAATTTTTCTCACCGTTTTAACACTTAACTTCCACAAATATTTCAAAATCAAAATTTGCCAAATCGGTTCAGCCGTTCTCTAGTTTTAGCGAGACTAACAACCACGATTCATGTATCTAGCTTGATAAAAAACCTCTATATTACTGGTTAGTTCTTTCATGCAATACAGTCAAACCTGGATAAGAGAGAGTTGAAGGGACCGCCATCTAATTCTCGCTTATAGAGGTTTTTCACTTATCCAGGTTTCTCACTTATCCAGTTTCAGAAGTGGCTTCTCTCTCTTATAGAGGTTAAAAAATACGTATAATTTGTACGTTGGTCCATTGGTCTATTGGTTTGTATGTATCTACCTATACATTCATAAATAAATAGTATATAGGTACTAATTGTTCGGGATGTGTTGATTAGAATTGAACATAGATGATTGACTAATTCATTATAAAAGTACTAACGCACGTGTGGCTATTTCAAAAGAATGTGATACAAAAATTATGTTAGGTAGATAAATGAAAAACACAAAATAATTTTTAATAGAACACTATTTCAACAAACAGTACAGTATAGACGCACGTGTGGCCATTCCAAAAAGTCGATATAAAAACAATGTTACTTATTTCCACGAATACAAAAAAATGTTTGAATAGAACACGATCTGAAATCAACGGTAGTTAGTTCCAAGAAATTTAAGAATGGTTCATAAAGTGCAGATGTTTCATTACCCTCAACTCTCACTTATAGAGGTTCAGACAATTAGTACTCTCAGTTATAGTGGTCCATGAGGGAAAAACGACTCTCTCTTATAGAGGTTTTGGTCTCTCACTTATAGAGGTATTTGAGGGGTAAAATGACGGGACCCGGCAATTTCTCTCACTTATAGAGGTTTCTCACTTATCCAGTTCTCAGTTAGCCAGGTTTGACTGTATTATGTTTAAGGTTAATAGGTAGGCTATTCTTGTAGATTTTGTTTTAGCAGTTGTAACTTTTTATTTGTAACTGGTGCGAGTAGGAGAAAAATCGAAGCTGCACGTCAGAACGCGTACACAATACGACTCCAGGTTATAATTATAACCATGTTTTTCCGCTGCTGTCTGTGCTGACCAAGAGCTATTTTAACTGCCAACCATTTCAATATCATCCATTGTTATTTTGCATTGTTTTGTTGTCGTGTTTGTAATTAGGCTGAGTTGTTTTGTGCCGTTGTTTATTGCTCCGTATGCAAAGGGAACGAGGATCGTGTGATAATTATGGCGAACAATAGAACGTGGTAGCTATTACGATGCCGATAAGCCTACAATTACTGGTTAGAATACGTTGGCAACTTGGAGTTTTAACGAACGAAAATCCGTAATTTTGAAATCATTGCTGAAAACAATGAGTAAGTACTTTACGTATCACGATAAAGTAAAGTAAAGTAAAAGTTTATTGCACAAACTGTGTAAAATGGTGGTACAAAATTTCTTAGTAACAACAGTCTATCCTAGCGGACATGCAATTTTTGGTAACTTAAATTATAAAGTTTACCTGCCAAAGCTTAAACTATCCTGCTATGTCAACATTTTATATTTAGGTTGACATAGAGAATATATCACAAATAAATACACATTACATTTACAAACAACCTATCATATCCAACATTTGAGATCATATAATTAAATATTATATATCTATGTTACACTTACATACTAAAAACAAAATAAAATGTTACATATTTTAACCATACTCAACGTCTTAGCATTTTATAGGTAAGGAAAAACTTGAACAGCTTATAGGTAGATGGTATATATTGTATTACCTACTCAATATGAAATCACTTATTCTAGATTTATTTTATATAGTACAAGTACGGACCGGATAGATGGACCAGTATGGACCGGATAGAGACTAGTAGGTACCTACTCAGTTTTCCGAGCAGTAGACATAGCATCTGGTTAAATCAATATTTATTCAAAACTAAGATGATACCGTCATAATTAACGGCTTAGATATTTACATCAAATAATTCACAATGACCCGTTTTCTCGAATCTCGACGTTATGTCACCTAATTACTTAGTGCTTGTAACCGAGCACTTTAGCATCGCATGGCGTTGTAGTTGGCTTGCAATCGTTTTACTACTAACTAAAACGCCTACTCACTACGTAGCTTGGGCAGGGTTTTGGTTCGGACACTTTTTTTGCACGATTATGACTATAGATATTTGCTCGTAGTAAAAACCCCAATGAAAAATCGCTGACGACAAAAAAATTACCAAAAATATATAAGTTTAGTATTCGTTGAAAAATGTGACCTGTGAAGGAAAGTCAACATCGGGGCAGAAGCAAAATGGTCGAATCAAAACTGAATCTCTCACTTAGTTCACTCGGTTAGTTATTGTTTAGAGGTTAAAGCAAACACGCACCTACACACTATTAATTCAATTTAATCAAGCGCGGAGCTTAAATAGTTCAGTGGGACCTTAACACGCTAGCTTAAGTATCTTTAAAGTACCTAAGTAACAGTTAAGTTTGTCCTTAACCTGTTTTAAAGTGTACTAGTTTTGTCTTTATATTGTCACAAAATTCAAGTGCTTAGAAAACTGTATTAGGAGACAACTGTTTTTAAATGCTAATTTTATGCAAATTTTACGCACAATTTATTTTTGATAGCGCATGATGGGACTTAGTTTTATGAAGTAGATATACTTGTTTTGTGTGTTTTCAAAAGCTTTTAACTAATACTGGTAGCTCAAATGGAGAATTTCTGAGATGTAAAACAAAACAATAATAGAAATGATTAGGTATGTATGTAGGGGTATGTTACTACATCTACGTAGGTACATTATATCTTGTATGGACGGATAAAGCATAGACAATGTTTACCGACTATTGACACTTTCGCGGCTAATTTTTTTTTGAACTATTTGTTAAAATATATATTGTTCGCAAAAAATAGCACCACGAATTCCACCGTGTACAGAATTCGAATAATTTGCACGAATCGATGTGACATCCATGTACATTATGGTTGACTTATCAAAAAGGGCTGAGCTGATTTCAATAACATTTAAATGGGACCACCTCAGAAGGATTTTTTTGAAATCGGTATATAATTGGTGAAAATATCAATGTACATACACAAAAAAAATTACATACAGCTGAACATAACATACCTACTTCCTTCTTTTTCGAATTCGGTAAAAATGCGAATTCGTTTATGAATTAAAATAATCGTGAAGGATTGATGCTTGATACTGCCACACAAATGAAGATGAGAATAATAGTTAAAATTGATCCCATAGTAAAAGTTGTTTATGACAACATAAACCTATATATAGCGAAGATGTAAAACAACAGTTAGTTTTATTAATATACCTATTTAGGTATAGCTAAACAAAGGGCAAGTTTAACCGACTTCCCCGCCGAAGTCGGACAGAAACTTCTCGATTAGAAACTTCGGTTAATTTAAAATTCTGCAGTAACTGGGTTCCGGTTTCACTTCCTCACTTCGGAGACACTAAGTTAATTAGTTTATCTATGGAGCTGCTTGAGAAACGAACTGCAGTTCTGCGAATATGCAAATATATTTACGAGGCAGCAAGTTTATCCTAGAAAGCTAATTACGATATATAACGATAACATAACGTATATTAAATGCTACTTGTTTCTTACCGGTACTTGTTGACATTCAAATTGTCACTTCAAATGACACTGACATATTTTTTCTTGTATAGTAATTTTTTGGTATTTCATTTGTTCTATTTTTAATTTGTTGTATTTTGATAATTTTTAGGTATGTTTTGAAATTAATTTTAATTTTTAAGAAATAATTCTACAATCATAATATAATTAAAAGCATTGTTATCGGACGTTTTCAAGAACATGTAATGTGTCTACGAAATAAAGAGAATTTGACTTTGACTTTGACGATTTATTTTGACTTGGCCGGACGCAATAACGTTGTTAATACACTTTAGGTAGGTATACATTTTTACGATAAAAAAACAACAGGTTGCTATCCGAGAGTGCTGGCAGAAGTGAAAACTTGTTTACCGTCTTAAGAATTTTCGATCAGGATTAATATTTTTACCCATCCCATGCAACAAGTGCACAACGCCGATAAATAAGTATTCATTTCAAAAACATTGTGTAGTACTTATCATATTAGATTATAGATGAAAAAGACATGTTATATTATATTTTCTTAACTGTGCTCGATCACCACAGCCTAATAGTAAGTAGGAAATGTAATCCAGGATCCCGTATAGATTGCCGGGCTTGATCCCGGTCAAAATTAGAACTAGATCCAGATTGACGGGATTGCCGAAAACCAAAGATTCCAACTAAAACAAGACATTTTCATGTAAAAAATGTTACCAAGACTCGTCTTCTACTGTCAAAAATTTACTATAACAGAATAAAATTAATATTGGGGGCTCCCATAGAAAAAACCTGAATTTTTAACCGTTTTTCGCTCGTTATTAATAATGTTAACAGGTAGATGCTTGAAATATTCACAGAATATTTATTTGTACATTCAGTTCAATAATAAATAATTAAATTAAAATAAAATTAATATTTAAGGGGGCTCCCATACAGTACGCAACCCTAGTCCTACTCGTACGTGGCCGATTTTATTCTAAGAATGATAAAACAAGGAGTGTACACTTGCACAGTCAGCTGCATCCATCTGTCTTGTGACATCACGAGGGTGCTTGAGCCAGCAACTGGGGCACGTAGATGTAGTTTTTACGAGCAGCTTGACCGTAAAACTCAGACATTCATTCATGAAGGGTTGCAAGAAAGGAGGTTACAACCATACAACTTTCAATCTCTTTAGTTCGCTCAAAAATGAAATCACTGGCCGTAAACAAGTTCAATGAGGTTTTAAACTAAATTCTTTAGCCGTTTTTTTTATTATTATCAAAAGAGACATTGCAAATAAGTATCGGACCTTGAGTTTATGACTGTACCTGAATAGTTATTGAACGCTCTATTTTTTTCGTAAAATGTTTTTACTATTATTTGCTTTGATAGGCTTAGGTATAAAAATACTTTGCAATGTACCTTTATAACTTCGTTGTGTCCGTCCGTTCGTCTGTCCGTCTGTCCGTCCGCCCGAATCAAACAAAGCCTTATAACTTTAATATTTATGATCCAAATCGGATAATGATAGTTTAAATATAGATATCAATTTAAAATACTTCAAAATTGTATACCTATTTAAGAGCTAGGTCCCATACATGTCAAGTAGGGGATGGAAACTTTTTTTTCAACCCCTCCACCCCTCGTTTGCGATATTTTTAACATAGGATGTTTTTAAAATGAGAGTAAGGTTCATAAACAGTTTTTTTTCCCTGTGGAGAGTTGTTATTTTTTTTAATTTGCTGGTTCTTGTTGAAGTCCAGACAGAACCTTTTGAGGATTTAAAATTTAAATTAATTCACGTTAACTTCACCCCTGAAGGGAGTTATCCGGTAATGAAGTTCGTAATCGGGGTAGGGCTGTCGGACTGTGTCGTCACCTCCGGGTCCCAAGTTACGCCCCCTAGCGGCCGGACCGAGCGACGGTGATGTCATGTAAACATTGTAATTTGTGGTTGTAATCTACTCGTAAGGCCCTTCGCACACGAGTCGTAAGCGTAGTCGTATCTCGTAAGCGTATCCTTACGACGCAACGCGTACGAGACCTGCTGAGTTCTACACACGAATCGTTGAATAGATGTATCGTTTTGTAAGATCACAGTTGAAATTATGGCCAAGTACAACCAGTTTCAAGAATTCAATGACTTTTTTAGTCATATTGAAATGAAAAATCGTAAGAAGTTACAAAAAGCAAAATTTTTAGAGAAATTATCGAACAGTGAAATATTTGCGCTTGCTTTTTTACGCCAGTGCAGTACGGCTATCGTAATGACAATAAATATTTCCTACGATTTCCTGCAGTACCGTTTTGTGCGCGAACTTGTTTGAACATGTACCCTCTCATATTGCTCCCGTCCGCACGTAAATATTACGGTTACGATACGGCGCCAAAGTAGGAAAAGGAGATTTTTGATAAAATCTTTTAATTCTGTAAATTGAGACTACTGAACTTGTAGCTATCAATGATTTCTGCATTGAGAGTTTAAATTTATCAGTCAATTTAACATTACCAAACTTGGCTTAGATGTTTTACAAACATTGTAATTATGACTTTTTAAGACTTGTAATTTGACTGTGACTATGACTGCTTAGATAATGAATAGATATACCTACACTATTAATCCTACTTCAGACGTCTCCAAAAACTCCCCATAATTTCAACTATGATTCATAAATACACAAACTAAATCATATAGCATTCATTTAATATTGCTAATTCTGAACAAATCTACATATACGATAAAAAAACGCAATATAGGTTCTCTGAATAAATACCAAGTGGGCAAAGAACTGGGCATAGCCATATCTGACGCCATACACCAAGCGGAAGACCGTCAGAGATGGAAAAACATATGCCATGAAGTAATAGAGAGGCGAGACATCACGACGCTCAGCAGTGAGCAAACGACCTGAGGAGTAGGAGGAGGAGGAATAAATACGACTCAAATTTTAATCCTATCAACAGCAAAACAATAAAGTAACGCCCATCGGCGTCACGAGCAAAATAACAATTAACAAAAACACCCAAAATTCCCGTCAGAGGCAGACAGTTTTAAATTCCCGGTAAAATATTCCCAGTGGGTAAAATTCCCGTGTTTTGCGAATGAAAAATGCAGTGAAATCCCGTTATCAGACGACGCCACGCTCGGGGCTTCCCCGGACTTCGTGATTTGTTCATCACACGTTTTCATATTTTAAAAAGTGTTGTTTTTTGTTTGTCGGTTATTTTTTGGCTTTTCTCGTAAAGGTGCCTTTTATGTGTACCTGTGTTATTGTAAAATCCTGTTTTATGTATGTTGTGGGGTACTTTTTCTCGTGTTATGGTTGAAATTGGCAGGCTCTGGTCAAAACATAATGAAAAACATTATTTTAATTCCATGAGGAAAAAAGCCCTCTTATAAATTTTATAATTTTATTGTTGGTGTGAGTATTTTTATATTTGTAATTTTATACTTAATCAGAACAGCTCCCATATGAACCTACGATTTTAATATGTCTTTTTGTTGTTTGAAAGAAAGTAGGAAATTCAGGTAATTACTAAGTATACTTCCAAAATCAGTTATCATCTTTTAAAATTTGGCTCTTATTTTTATTTTCACATTTGCGATTTTGTGCTAGGCTTGTCGGAATTTTCGTGTCAAACAAAACGAGACGAAGCCGTGGTGAGGTCGATACAAGTCGATTAAATTATGTCGTGGAGCATATGCTAGCCATGCTAAGAGCTCTATTTTTGAACTGATAGCACGCTCTAGGCTTGTTTGCTGTGGTGTCGCATCAAAAACGATCGCGATCCTTTGTGGAAGGAAGGAAAGTGCCACGGTGTTACCCTCAGAATAAGGACTTAAGTAAGTAGAACCTATGCACCAAAGTCAAATAGTATGCCGTATTTTCTAAATAGAAACCTCGAATTCCTGGATCGAGAATATCACTGACTAGTTCTGTTAAAGTTATCTCTATGAATTTCTAGTTTGTTGAGAAAAATGGTCTAGATTTAAATTATTATAACTAAATCTCTGCGTTGTATAATTGCCAATTTAGGCAGGTAAGATAGGTTCAGGTTTCGGGCGAATTTGCATTCGGCTGAATAATCGTCTCGAAGCCGTTATCGTTGCGTATTTAAACGTAGGTCTATTCTGTTCATTGGGGTCGTTGCTTGGAATAATTGACGAAGTTGCTGAACTCGTATTTAGCTGAGCATTTAGAAATATGTAAAATAATGAGAGGTTCAATTACATTTCATATATGTATAAAAAATACTTTGAGTTTAGTAAAAAGTTTGAAAATTTTCACCGATGTATATATTGCTTTGAACGTACATTGTAAAACTCTAACGCAGTCATAATATTTTTCCGAGATGTCACCCTTCGAACAAAAGAAAATCGAAAGCGAGCAACCATATTCGAAAAACATTTACGCCGCTTAGTTTACGCCCATGTTATTCCATTCTACATTTTAAGGCAGAGGCACAAAGCATGGCGCAGAAGGTCCACCGACCACAGCCACCGGTGTCGAGAGACAAAGCAGTTCACACAATTTTTCATACTTTTTTTTTTATTAGAACGTGGCGCACACGTGTAGCCGGTGGCGGCCAATTGCCCTGGATACAAAATGTTTTATTTAGCAGAAAATTACAGCGATGCAAAAATACCAGTGGACCCTGCACTAGGATGACCTGTATCGCAGGGCCCGACTTAGGGGTGCTTACATTTCAAATACTATTAGGCATACGTACGGTGTGGCTAATAAAATTATAATAAAACATTTTGACGTATGGTTTTTTTTTAATTTGAAAAATAACTAACACGTGTGCGTGTGTGTGTGTGTGTGTCTGATGTAGCGATAGCGCACCGATGGCTGTGATCAATAGCCCGTCTGCGCCGAGCCTAATGGTTTCCCTCACATAATAATTATTAAGTTCACGAAAGTTCTGAAAATTCACCAATCTTTGGCATCAACCTGTCACCAGCCTGTCACTTTTCAACATCACAGTAGATTAAAAATAAAAAATACGGTGAGAAACCATGACGGAAAGTTAAATTACAAAACACACTTTCAGGTCACTGGTGGTCACTGGGGTGGCTATGAGTGTAAATCGTTGTTATAACATAACATAACATGTTTAAACAACACAAGATTTCAGAAAACATTTATGAAAACGACGGGGAATACCACGCAAAGCGGGCAGGTAGAAAAAAACGATGTTTTCGATTTCGGTATTAAGTAAGATTTCATATTTTAAATGTAAATATATTATTTTTGTACCACATATTTTTGTAATATAATGAAAGGTTAAAAAATTAAGGGGCTTTGAAATTTTGTCAAATATAAAAATAAAATGATTGAAAATATCCGCTCAGACCCCATTGATACAACGGCCTTAAACCCTCAAGGAAGTGTCCTCGGGTGTCTCCTGCTTTTAATCTAACGTTTAGTATTACGCTGTTTTCTTCTTCAAAAAGTAAATCAAACAAAGTATTTTTATATCATAATTTAAAAAAAAATATGTGTTCATGAATCTGTCATTTTATATTTTGTTAGAAATTAATAAGTCTCTTCTGGTGGGTCTCTAAAGACCTCGGTAAAAATGGTGTTTTTTTTTCGTGATTTTGAAGGGTCATATTTTGCCTGATAATTAATTTATAAGGAAAAAGAAAAGACAGGGTAGTCTAAACAGCTACATTTAATTTTATGGCTAGAAATTGTCGCTCTAAAAGTATTTTCCAGGAAGAAAACAGTGCAATACGTTTGTATGAAAAATTACAGATCACCGGGACTCTTAATGATCTCCCTAAAATGAGAAATTTTTAAGCCCCTTAAATTGTTTCACCATTCACTATATTACAAAAAATATTTGGCACACGTATCAAGAACATGTATCGATAAATAATACCGATATCGAAAACATCTTTTTTTTTTACCTGCTGCTTCGCGTGGAGTGACCCACACATTTTTTATACCCACATTTACGAGATTAAAGTGATTAACAAAAACACAAGTTTCGACAAAAACCACGCTGCGACATAAACCGTTTCACGCCAAAACGCCATTTACTAAATTATGTATATTTTTAACCTTTCGCGCACTCGTGTTTTCCGGCGCTCATATTTTAAGCCTCGTTCACACGTGTCCAGTTTTAATCACTCCAAGCATGAGTCAGCGCGGGCTAAGTATGATCGATGGGCCATCGGCGGCGGAATGCGGAAACCGGGACTGAACAGAACACTGATTGATACGAAGAATGGTGATTTAGGTACTGAGTTATTTTTAGAGTTTGATTAACAGTTATATTACGACCGTAAAAGTAAGTTCGTGTGGGCTAGGTGGCTAGCCCTGGTGTCAGAGCTTTTAGGCCGCCTGAAGGCCTCTGACATGGCTAAATGGTTAAAACAACCGGGACCTACAATTTAACGTGTCACCCGCGCCACGGTAGCGCACAGTTGGAAAATGCCACCTGCGGTCACCCATCCAAATACTGACCGTGCGGAACATGCTTAATTTCGGTGAACATGTATTGTTAATTAAGAACCGCATGTAAATTTCATATATTGCAATAAGTGATTTGACTTTGACTTTGATCGCTGACAAACGCCTAGTCAAACTACGCTACGAGCGCTACGACCATACAGGCAATGGCAGTGCAAAATTCTAACTACTAACTTTGACTGTTACTTTGACAAAGTTAACTGGATAACTTAGGATTACAGAAACGCGCTGAACGCAATTTATTTACTGCCAAAATTAAGACTTTCACTAGGAATAACTTTTGCTGTGTGGCCTGGTAACTCTGAATTAGAGAAAAAAAAAAACAGCTATTCCGTACAAAATTGCAACTTGGTATCGATAGAATGTATTTAACAGCTGAATGCAAGGCGTTCTCAACCGATTGTATTGCGCAATTTAAAATTCACTTTAATTATTTGCTGCATAGGTCCAAAATCATATAAATAAAAAGCTGTCTATGTCTATAAGTCGGTGGACGTAAAGTTTTTTTTTTTTAAATCGGGCAAAAGTGCCTTAACTACAATAAAACTACACCACTACTACATAAAAAGCATTGGATCATGCACAGTTAAATTATCTACAAGCTGTGCAATATGCAATCAACGCGCAGCTTTATGTGAGCTCCAGTCAAGATTGGATATTGCGCAGCTTATACTCGTAGCTAACTTCACATTCGCCAACTTGTATGTATTGTGTTGTACGTGTTGTATTCGGCCTACATTTAGCACATTTCTGCAATCTGAATCAGTTTCTTTAGTGATTTACATTTTTAAGACATTGTATCAATCTCTCATAAATTGACACGGAATAGAACTTGACCCAATAGCACTAGTTGATCTATGAAACCGAAGGGTAGAAGAAAGCTATTACAGTGATGTAGAGCGCCGACCCGCGCTCAATCTCTGCCAAAGCTGCTCAATATGAGGCTGTTCCTCTCGAAATTAACATCGTAAGGAGGCTACTACGAATTAGATAAGTTTATTTTATCACCGATCTTGATCCAATAAAAAATGAGTACGGATAGTTAAAACAGCAATAGACTAGATACATAAAACGCGGGACTGTACGTCAATGCAGACGCAAAAATCTTTACAGGAAACCATGCACTGAAAAGCAAAATATAAGAAGTTTCGTAGTAAAGTGTTTCCAAGTTAAAATTTGAGAACTATTGGGGAGGTCAAAGTCAAAGTCATTTCATCACTATCACTACATAGTGTAAAACAAAGTCGCTTCCGCTGTCCCCATGCATGCTTATATCTTTAAAACTACACGGATTTTGATGCGGTTTTTTTTAATAGATAGAGTGATTCATGAGGAAGGTTTATATGTAACTTGTGCGAAGACGGGGCGGGTCGCTAGTTATTAATAAACATAGCTTTCAGCAGCTATAGTCCGGTGTTCAGCTGCCAATGAACGTCCAAAGACAGAAACGATAACGACGAAATTCAAAATGTTTTTTTTTAGTATTTGGGAGTCAAAAATCTCAAGTATAGCTGCAAACAAATATTAGCTTTTGCCGGCGACGTTTCTTGTGTAATATTTTGTGCTATCCCTTAGGTATAACTTCTTATTATTCGAGATAAAAAGTAGCATAATTATGTCTCTTTTCAACGTTTGAACTATATCCAAACCAAATATCAAAAATAGCTGTTGCTCTGTGTCTACGTAAAAGAGTATGATACAAATTTTCGGATTTATAATAAGTATTATTACTAAGGAATACTACATAACATTGTGTCTGACATTGCATGAATTTAAGTAGATACCTGAGTATGTTAGCAGCCTTCCCAAAAATATTTTCTAAGAAATTATAGCCCGTGGTAGCAGCCCGCGGATTTGCCACGTCATCATATTTCATCCATAAATCCGTGACGTAATATCTCGCTCTACAGAATTCTGTTGCTAACTGAACTTACATATTCGGGATGTATAATATAGTATGTAATCTTTAACATATATCACTATGTGAGTACTTATCTACAAGATCGTATCTAAAATAAGAAAATCTGCACAAAAATCAAAATCCATACTACGTGTAATATTATAAATCTGAAAGTGTGTTTGTAGGCTTATTGGTTGGTTTTTGGTTTGTTGGTTTGTTCCATTTTCATATTGGAGATCGATAGGAAAAACCTTTGTCCAGTAATCCATCCAGCCATAAAAAGTCCACTGCTGGACATAGGCCTCCCCTAAGAATCTCCAATTAGACCGGTTGGAAGCGGCTTGCATCCAGCGCGATCCTGCGGTCTTAATGAGATCATCCATCCACCTTGTGGGTGGACGTCCTACGCTACGCTTGCCGGTACGTGGTCTCCACTCGAGAACTTTTCGACCCCATCGGTCATCAGTCCTCCGCGCTATGTGCCCTGCCCATTGCCATTTCAACTTGCCAATCCGTTGGGCTATGTCGCTAACTTTGGTTCTTCTACGAATCTCCTCATTTCTGGTTCGATCTCGTAGAGAGACTCCGAGCATAGTTCTCTCCATTGCTCGTTGGGCTACTTGGAGCTTACTAACTAGGCCCATGGTAATTGTATGGACGTCCTATAAATAAATGATGAATGAAATCGCATTAAAATCAGTCCATCAGTTTCAGAGCTACGGTATCACAGACATACAATCAACGTATACCTTTCCTTGAATCGTGGAATTAAAACAACTTTCCGGCGAAAGATACCAAGTTTTTACTTGAAAACGCTAGATTGTAAAACCAACTCGCTCACTGAGTTTTATCAACACAAACCGTCTACAGTCTAGACTCTAGACCAATCTAAAACTAAGCACTTTACTGAACTCAGCGCTAGAGATAATTACTTACAAATATCCCACAAAGGAGTTCCTTTCGCCTGAGGCGTCATTAACTCGATCATATCACGACACTTCCAACCCCCTTCCAGAGGGTTACAACTCTACCAACCTTCATAGCTGGCCAAGGACTCAAACCAAAAATTCCAACATACCTAGATGGTGGAATTGTTCAAGAATAGCTCAGTGGCTCCATCATAGAGCTGCATGATTAAATTGGTCGCTCTAATCTTAATTTAAAGCAGTTTAATATGACGTAACCTAGAAACTTCAAACTCGAAGTTGAAGCTCGTATCTTGACAAATAGTGTCAGATAAGATGAGAGGAAGTTTGTAATGCGTTTTTGAAAGTATACGTACATCGTGACGTACATACCTAAATGAGGACCTATGTTGTGCATGCATTGTTGACCTAGGTTTGTACAAAAAAAACATTGTATAACAATTTTACAAAGGTTTTTTTTTTCTATATTCTAAAAATCACATAAGTTCTGCCATCCAAACTGATACTGATAGAACTGGGTAGGCACGTGTTTGAAAATGTATATACTTATACCTATTATAACATAGCAATATACAGGATTTTTAAAAATGGTGCATCATTACGAATAATTTTTAATACCAGGCTAACCCGAAATTACAACTAAGCTGTAGTGGCTTGAATGACCCGTTAAATTATGAGTGTCGGATGTTTTAATTGTTTAGCCATTTCAGTAATCTACGGGCGGTATAAAACTCTGACATCAAACATGGCCCTTCGGCCTATGCGGACTTATTTAGTAACTACCTAAAATAATATTTCGCATGAGTAATGGTCTAAGAGCCGCTGATGATCGACTTTCACCCACGTGATAACCAGATGGGACGTATTTTTCACAACTAATTATTTATTTATAAACACGTATATTATAGCTTGCCTATCAATACGTGTTCATGACATTTTTTTTATATTTAAAATATGTAATGAACGATTTTTGAAGGCAAGCCTGTATGATTATTTTGTAATTATATTATCTTTCTTATGTTACCAATTTTGACTGGTTAAAGGCTTGATTTTTTACTTATATTGATATATTTGTACATAGTTGCTTGCCAGGTAGTATGAACAAAATTAAGTAGGCAAGCCTACCAAAATATATATTAAAAACTATTAGAAGGAATGAAAAAATACCCCCTAACAATGAAAATGAAGTGCAGGTAAAAAAATCGTTTCCAAAAAAAAACTTGAATTAATTATTGTCATCAACATTTTTTGAAAGGCAAACAATCATAGGCCTATTTGTATATACATAACATTTCAAATAAAAAGTATGTCTCATCTGGTTGCCAGATGGGTGAAGGTCGTTTATCCACGTCTCTCCCTTTATAAGCACGCCACTACAGAAATTTCGTCAAAAATTAATAAAGAAAAGCCCGCTCCTAAGCCCAGTTGATCCCGTCTAATCTCCAATAATCTGTCCCAGCCACAGAATATTTACTTATTTGCATTTTCCCGAGTTGAGGACAAAAATAAAACATTTAATTACAGCCCAGCATAAAGAGAACCTCAGTAAGTCATTTAAGTTAAAACCCATTTTTCTTGGCAAACGACTATGAACAAGAACTAATTTTAACCTAGCTGGTTGCTTGAAAAATGAGATAGTGGCTCTGCCAGAGGTTTCAGCTGATATGTTGGCCGGTGACTAAATGAAGGTGGTTCTCAAGGGGCATATCTGCACCGGAATTAGACCACAAAGCGTTCCCGGAACCTTAGCGGGTAAAAAATACCTCTTATGAAGGGCTTTCTACCTTGGAAAGGGACTACATAAGTATGTACTTCATACTAACATCCAAGGTAATGGTTCTGAAGACGATACTAAGTAGCAAGAATGCTTCTTTTCTACCTAGTCATTATTTTTTTTGGTTTTCATTTACAACTGCGTGCTATCGTGGCTCGAGTAGCATGTTAAATTGTAAATCCGGTTGTTTATACTATTTTAAGAAAGCCTCTGATAAAACGCACAAAATTTGATCGCAAAATAGACATAAACTTGTGTAACCAAAGTCTAACTTAGCAATGCACACTTCTATTCCAAATTCAATGCTATAAAAATATTCACTAAATTGCCAAACAATCTAAAAGATATCGAAAGAGAAAGCTGGCCTATAAAACAACTAAAAAATATCTTGTAATCGAAATGCTCACATTAGACGAATTTTTAACGGTAAACTAGAAAACATAGTAATAAATCGTTCCAATACAAATAATAAAATTGCCATACCCTTTTATATTCATTTGTTTAATTATACAAAACATGTTAATTTCATATGTCGCAATAAATAATTGAGTTTGAGTTTGTAACAGGGCTAACCATCGGGCACTTTACGAATCCATTTTTTTTAGTTTTTATGATTTTATTTTTACTCCAAAGATCTAATATCATTTTTGTTAGCATACTTTCAAAAACTAGTGTAAGTCCACATATCATCATTACATCATCTGTAAGATGTTTACTTCTGAACAAAAAAAAACTAAAAAAAAAACGTACTGTATCAAGCGCGTTCCTACCCTAAGAACGCACAGCCAGCAAATACCACTAGACTTTGTGTTGCGTCTAACAGAGCCACAACGCGATAAATTTAGCATTTCAAATATCTGAAGCACGACTTTTCAACATTACAATTATTTATACTACACCCACTCGGAAAGTGTCTTATTACTAGTTCATAAACGGGTTACAAAGTTCGTAATTTCTCCCTTAAAAATTTGCGGCGGGAAAAGTTAGATGGAATTTCATTTCTGCCCTCCGTAGCAGGGCAGGAATGTTGTATGAAAATCCATTTCTGCCCGGCTAGTTTTCTTTTGTTTTTTAGCAGCGAACACAAAAAAAATACAATCTCCAAACCTCAAAAAGTTTTTGTATGAAATAATTATAAAAAAGGGCGGGAAACATATCAACCTCAAATCTCAAAAAGGTTTATTAAAATAATTAAAGAAAAGAGGCGGATTTTTTTGTTTTCTATTTTTAATGAAATGAGGATGGCAACCTTATTCTGCAATGCGAAAAAAAAGCGCGGCAATTTATTTCGTTGCGTTAAATTGTCCTCATGGGTATCGTTTTCGAGGTTTTTGGGGGTATAGATTTAAAAAATGGCGTCCATTTTGAAATTAAAGATGGCGGATGTCATTTTTCGAAAAAGTTCATGGGTATCGTTTTCGAATTTTTTGGGGGTGTAGATTTCAAAAATGGCGTCCATTTTGAAATTAAAGATGGCGGACGTCACTTTTTTGAAAAAGTTGCCATGGGTATCGTTTTCGAGGTTTTTGGGGGTATAGATTTAAAAAATGGCGTCCATTTTGAAATTAAAGATAGCGGACGTCACTTTTCTATAAGTTTAAGCTATTATAACAATTTTAATATAAACTTTAATCATAGAAATATTGTATTTTATTTTCCTCGTAGGTGTAGTATAAATAAAGCACTATGTATCACTCGGGAGAAAGGTCTATTTCTGTTCTCGAGTTTCCTTTAAGCCCTCCGCTGCGCGTCGTGCTTAAACATACTCTCGAACAGAAATAGATCGTTTTCTCCCCTCGATGTACAATGTACTGTTCTAACGATCGCATTCTATAATCTCCCGTTTACACAACCATAGATTAATTATAATTATTAATTCTCGTTCCTGCTCTTCCTGGGGCTCAGGACCATTTAAGAAAGGTATAAGTTCAGCAGTTCCAGTGATTTATTTATTAACCCCCGACAAAGAGAGGGGTGTTATAAGTTTAACGTATCTGTGTATCTGTCTGTGGTATCGTAGCTCCCAAACGGATGAACCGATTTTCGTTTAGTTTTTTTGTGTCATAATAATTTTATCCCGAGTGTTCTTAGCCATGTGTTATGAAAATCTGTTCAGCCGTTTGAAGATCATCAGCTCCTTTCTAGTTGGTGAGGGGATCTGACTACCTTCCATATGTTCTATCGATTCGAAATTTGGTACCGTGTTACTTCAATGATATTGAAAGGACATAGAGTTTATTAAATTTTGTGTCGGAGAGTTTTTAAATTTTTTATTTTACCATTATTAATTTGTTGCCCATATTTTTGGATAATAATTGACCCTAAACAATAATTTACTCGTAAATCAGCTAAATTTTAGTTTGATTTCATACGTCAACAATTTTCACCAATCATACTACGAGTAGCTTTATAATAAAGCTACTCAACACAGCTATTTGGCTTCCTACACGAGCAGGCATTGGATTACTCACGCGAACTAATTGCCCTGCTCTAAGCCGATCGAAGTCCAAATATCTTATTTCTAAAATGTTGTACAACAATTGGTTTTCGTTAATTGAATTAGGAAATTAGCAATACAGGCTTGGTGAAACCTTGTAAGTTGGAGATATTGTCAAGTTCTTTCACTTCAGATACATGGTAATCGTTTTTTGCGGCCTATTTTACGATATATTATGTGTTACTAGCTTTTTTCTGAGGCTTCGCCAGCGTGATAAAAATAACATTATTTTTGTGCTGTCCAATGAGAATCTTTAATTTTTTCGAGGTAAAATTCTATGTCACCTTTTAACAACATCCATGCCAAATTCAAGACGTTTCGTTGCTCTGCTTGTGATAGATCGTACTCGCTGATCACATATAAATAGGTATCTATATGATGCATGATTAAGGTAGTAAACTAAGTCTCCCACTAATAGACTAAGTAGTTACATTAATGTATTAAAATTGTAACAAATTTAACTAGATTTTTGTTAAATAAACTGACAGGTACTAGAATAATGCAGTGAACGGAATAAATGACAATATGTTACCTTTATTAATGTGTTACCACAATAAAAGAAGCGCTGGAGAAGAATTGAATTAATGATCCAGGAACTTCAGGCGAACAGAATGTGAGGCGCAGGATTCAAGTGGAAAAGAACTTGCTTCTTTCTTGTAAAATCCACAAGCTGAAATTAATTAAAACAATAGATAAGAATTCTATGTTGCAGTCACATAAACAAAGTCAGAAAGACATGAGAATTAACAAAATGTTTGTGAACATTCAAGGTGCATTTCAAACAATATGCTGAATGATATTATTCAGATTATCAAGTTATTCTCAACTCAAAAACTACAAGTATTTATAAAATTAACCGTCGAGATTTGCAGAGAATGAGCACTTAGAGAATTCAATCACATACAAACAAAGGATCCAAGAGCGTTTGCTTGAATTAGCAGTGATAATATGTAGCGCTAATTTGTTGCAAAAATAAATTATTGCAGCCAGAGTTCGTTATTAAAATTGATGAAATACTTCAAGAAAAAGCTACTGAATAGAAGTTAAAATGTTAAAACATTGTAGATAAATACCTTTTTCGCTTTTTCCGAGGTTATGTTTGCGAATTTTCGTGTTTTGTTCCAAGCAAAACTGTAGAATGATTTAGCTCGGTTTTGTCGTTATTTCCAAGAGAAGCTTTCTGGCAGGCTCTAGGAAGGTCAACTAATGCTTTCAGTCTTTAATTGTAACTGAAAATCCTTTTGGAAACTGCATTTGAATAATAACTGCACTGAATGTTGTTTCGACACTTTTAGTTTATATTTATGCAGATTTTTGTAAATAATCACAGCACAATTGCTTCTTTGAAACATATCTCTATTCTTGCCGAAGATATATTTATCATTTGTATAGGAAAAATACTAATATTTAAACACTATTTTACATTTTAATAATTTTCTATTACATTTGTTTGTTGACATTTTGTAATTGCTGAGAATCAGTGTTGCTAGCTTATGATTTGAAAAAAACAAGAGAACATTTACGGTATAATGTTTTGTTAATTAACTTTTGGTCTAGGATAACGCGGGAAAAGCGTTAAAGGTAAATAACAGACCAAATTGTCTATAGTTTTCTGTATATTAATCATTCTAAAGTTTATATAGTACGCGAAGAAAATAGAATTTGTATGTGTACCACTTACAAGAAAACTGTTTAAATACCGATTTGCTTCTATGAGTGGGCACACAGTGGAGTTGGTTGCAAAGTGACATTAGCTGGGATTTCCTGGATTTCTGGGATTTCGAGGATATGGAGACGATGACAGATTTCGCAAACTTTCAAGAGAACGTGGATTAAGAGCTTGTCAAGGATATTAAGAACAGGTGACGAGGAAGAAAAACTGAGGGAAACGCGAGGGAAATGGGTCAGTAATTGTTGAGCGTTGGTAGAGTGAAATACTCTACCGGGATATCGCGTGTATTATTCTTCGATGAACGGGATAGTGACTCTTGAGCGATTATAGAGTGAAATACTCTACCGGGATATCGTGACAGTGAATTTAATTCGGAATAATATAGTGTTTTACTCTACCGGAATATCGGAAATTCTTACGGGACATCGAGTCACTATTGCGAACTCGCATTGGAAGAGAACATTCTCTATCGGGATTACATGCTAGTGAATTTAGAACTTTAGTATAACGTTTTCGATAGTGATTTACCTAAGTACTTTAGTGTTTCATTTTTAGTGGAAAACGAGTTGTGTTTGGATTGTTTCTTTTACTAAATCTTTAGTAAAAGCCGGGTGAGTCAATTCTGGTTATTCATGAGTTGTAAAGAGATCTAAGAATCTTGCTAAATTCCATTACTGAAATTTAATAACGAAAATGTTCAAAATTTGCAGAATCAGAGTTTTGACTATCAAAATCATTGAGGGTTCTATTTTAAATGTGACATGTTTATTTCTTGTTTGAATTGAAATAATATTTTAATACTTTTCCCTTTGTATAATGATTGCTCTATTTTTATTATGTGCGATTATTTTTACTTTGCATTGCGAATTATGTATGAACTCATTGTTTAATTTTATGATTTTGTTTTGCGGTATGCGACCTATATTAACTAGTTCATTTTTGATAATGAACTTAATTCGAAATGTTTGTTGTTAACATTTTTAGTACCTATTCAATCAAAAGATATCAAAATTAAGAGCTTACTAAAGCCTAATAACATTTGAAGGAAAATGTCGTATGTTTGCGAATATGATTGAGAATTATTTACTACAAATAATTTTACAGTTCGATCCTGTAAAAAGAAATGTGCACTGTTTAGTGTAATTTAATTCTCAGTATTGCTGGAAATTAACATTTTCAAGTTAGTTTTACTTTCATATTAAATTCTGTATTCTGAAAGGAATCTGAATGTTCTATCAAAGGATAATTGATACTTCAAGAACTTACAGAAGTTTTAAGAATTGGCTTTGCTCATTCAAATATTTCATCATCAAATCTTACATTCTTACTCACGAAAGTTGAGTTAGCTTAAAGCTGAGATTTATGGCATTAAAATTTAAATCTGTATCGGGCTAAAGTACCGAGGAACACAGTATCTGCGAGGATCCTGAAAAAGGCCAGAGAACCGTTCCACGTTAACAGAGAGACAAATTAATGTCTATAAACCAAAAGCTTGTTGCTATTCCAGAATTAGACTTATTACTAAGTGAAGTCTTTCTATAAACTGAGAAATATAAATTTGCTAAACACATTCAGTTGTCCTTGGTGAGCGTTCTGATTTTAACGTGTGGGAGACTTTAGGTAGAATCTATATTGTTTAAAACTGTAGGATTAATTAAAGTACGTATTGTAGGTTTAATCAGTACTTATGTTTATTTTAATCATAGTGAATGTATTTCTAGATTCTAAGATGCTGTACAACATACTTGACAGACATTAAATTTAATTGATAACAATCAGTTCACCATATAACTTTGGCCCTTAAAGTCCAGTTCATTAAAAGATTCATGAAATTTGAATCTTGTATATTTTTCTATTAGATTGGTGTAAAACACCTTAATGATAAGTTGACTGTCTGATTATGGTCATTTCAAATGTTGATATTAGATTCCTTTTAAATTCAGTCCAGTTGTATTTTAAGACTGTAAATATTTTACCTTAATATGATTTTCATAATATAATTTTTAAATAATCTGAATGGCATTATTATTGTCCAATTGTAATCAATTTAATGAATGAAGTTTGAACTATCCAGTACAAATGATACTGAGAGTTCTAAAGTTAAATTTTGCTTTGCTTAACTAGTAGATATCATCTTATCTAACTTCTAAATAAAATAAAAATAAAAAAAAATGCCATTGTTGGTGGAAGTTGGAAGGCTGTGAGGGGAGGTAAAAGGAGGCCTTTTGGGGGGACCCCCCCCCAACAACCCTTTAAATAGGGATGCAAACTTTTTATAGAAAAATATGAAAACTATCATCAGACAGTCATGACACATAAAATACCAAGTAAAGCCTCATTTGTACTACGTGCATTCATTGTGATTTCATTCTAGTTATTATTGCGTATATAAGCCTCCGAATAACATTGTAGTATGAAGTTTAATTAATTCTAAAAACTTAGACATTTAATTAGGTAGATATTCCAAATCACCATCACCTGAGTTCTGCGGATCATAACGTTAGGTTTACACTAAACGATCACTGGCCAATCTTAGATTTAAGTAATTTAGTAATATTCGTATAAAAAGTAACATAATGTCTTAATAAATATTATATCAGCTTACAAGCGACTTTTATTCTACCTGTGGGTAGCGTTAAGATTTGTAGTAGGTCAGGGTCTTCTTTAGTCAGCTTTGCAAGACAATAAGGTTAGACAGTTAATATTAGATATTATATAATACAGTAAATAAAACTAAGCTTGCAGTTTAGGTAGTATAGCTCCGTACGTTTAGGAATATGCGTATAGGAATATATATTTTCTATTTATAGTTATAGGTAGCTTTAGAGCTCTAGATATAGAGATATTTATAGTTATAGCTAGATTAGAGGGGGGGTTTATTACAATGGTGGCACCGTGAACAGGATTTGGACCTAGGTTATTATGGATATACAGTTATTATTTTCATTATTACAGTTCAATATATCTAAGATAATGCTATTCTGGTTATATTTATGTATATATGTAGGTTTGAACAAGTCGGTTTAGGGTATAAGTAGGTCAGTGTTCAGTAGTCAGACTATCTGAACACAATTTGTTATTGTGGAATGGAAACGAGGTGATTTGGAATATAGTAGTAGTTAACAGGAACATACTTTTAGGTTTTACATACTGAAAAATGAGTTAAACTTTTGTCACGTGAAGTAGGTTTTATGAAACTTATTAACAGTCTAGGGAATTGGGGGTCGATTTAATTTACTACGGTTTCATTGTTGTTAATTGAAGTAAAATAATATGAAGTTTCACCATAGAATTTTATCATTTATCGGTTCAATTATAAGTTTAATTTATCAGTTCGAATATCGGTTCATTTATCTGGTATTTTTCAGTTCTAGCTTTCGTGTTTGAATATTTGTAAATCAATAGTCTGGCCAATAAAAGTTGAGTTTAAACAAATACCAGGCTTTTGCACTTTAGTTTCCAGGATCAGAAAACTGCATAAAAAAAAAGTTCTCTTGACAACTTAATTCGACACTCATTATGACACATTAAATCTCTATGAATACCAGTTACATGACTGTGATATTGTGTAAATGTACGATATTTTAAGTACTTGGTTGCTATGGGAATGAGATACCGTTGTGCTTTAGATGATTCTAGACGGTTTTAAAACAGGTTATTTATAGTGTCCTTAAAACATAATGTAAACATGTAGGGAACAACCGCGGCTTTTTGTTGAGAATTTGTGATTCTAAGCTAGATGTCGTAAGATATAACCTATTTTTTGTTGTAATTGGGTTAGTAAGCTCTTAATAACAATAATAACGTCCTTATAGTTTGAAAAATAATTCAACTTTTGATAAATTAAAAATAAAATATTTTAATTTTTACTGTAAAAAAAACAGTGATTTCGGGTTGTTGACTGGCAACACTGGTACATCAGAATTTCAAATAGCGCGAAATGGCTTGTTTGTTTTTGACAATTTTTAAATCATAAAATATAATTTTACTGGGTATTAACGTGTTCTACTGAAGAAATGAAGAAAGGAAAGAATACCAGCGATTGTTGGTCAATGTTTAGAGAAGAAGAAGGTATGTTAATGTCTTGTTATTTTTGCATTTTGTTTGGTTACAGTATAGCTCAAGTGTTTGTTTTTGAAAACTTTTGTTTGTGAATTTTGACTAAAAACATCGATTTTATTTCAGGAAAGGAAGGAAGGAAGGTCTGTGCAGAGACGACAATGAGTTGACAACTCGTTACGGTCAAATTAACCTGGATAAAGAAGACTGAAATTAACCTAAAAAGAAGTTGAATTAATTAGAAGTGATTTTATCAAAACGTTTTGGTGATTTAGTGCCTGTTGTAAAGTACCTAGGGATAGTGGGCTTGGTGATATTATCATACCTATTTATAATTTATGAGTGAAACTGTAGTTAGGTACCTATATTTGTTGTGGACTCAAAACTTAACATTTATACTGTGGTAGATACAAACTTTACCAGAATCAGGTTTTATTAAGTTTACAATGTATCAAAACAATTTAAGTAATAAAAGGGGTTGGAGTTTGAGATAAATCAGACACAGGCTAGGCAATGGTATGGTTATGGGTTTGTAGTAAAATAGAGTAAGTACAATAAAATATTATTAATGCCATTTATTATGTTAACGCTAAGAAAATATACTTTGTTTTGTTGTTATGAGTATATCAGACAAACACTTTTGGATTTAGTAAAGTAATGAAGTCCGGTTTATAATTTCAGTTTGATAGACGGGGAGGTCGTACAACTGTAAAACGTGTATCGGATGTTTATAGCCAGATGCTTACTGTCTCATTTATGTTTTATATTTGTAACACATTTCATGTAAGGTATGCTAACAATGAATTGCCAATTTTATGTAGATATATGGTAGTAATATTTGCAGCTTAAAATATTTAACTTTATTTGTATTATTCAGGAAAAGCATTTAATCAGCACTTTAGATATTTTATAGACTGGGGGTCGTGAAGTTTATTTTCTAAGCTATATTAGCCGCTATCATTGTGTCTGGTTTTACTTTTTATGTTTTTGAGATTTTTAGTTGTATAAGTATCTGATTCTGCTATTACCTGAAATAATAGTATTTGTTTTGAGCTTTATACTGAAATGTATGTGTGGATTCTGTAATACATAATATACTCAGCTTAGTTTGGGGGTTAGTGACCTTTTGTCCAATATGATTGGTTCGAACCCGGTCAGGTTTGCAGTGAACATAGATTTATTTTGAACCGTGACAATATATTTGTAGGCATGTTACACAGGCAGGTGTATGTACTATGTATGAGTTCTATTTTATTAAAAGACTAGGTTACATACTTAGAAGAAGGAATCGCTTCCAGCGATAAGGCCGCTTTGAGTTTCACTAATAAGTTTTTCATGTACCTATTGCTGTTGTCTTATTTTTACTGTGTACAGTAAAGTGTTTCCTATTCTAATCTATTCATACTTAAAGCTTTGTGAAAGACTTAGGATATCTCTGAAATGTGTAGTTATGTTTTGATGTTAACCTTTTAATTGTCTCGACTCAAACTAAATTTTGATTCAATCTTATTGTACTAAGACAAATTTTGTTATTACTAACTTTTGCCCGCTGCTTTGCTTGTGTAATATTTTGACTTCTGTATTCAATCAAAATCAATCTGCTAGTAATTTATATTTTTCTGGAATAAAAGGTAGCCTATATATCTCAGATTTTTGAAAATTAGCCATGCCAAAAACCAGGTTGATTCAATGTGAATACAGACAATGTGATAAACTAACCAACACAATTTGATATTTGTACTATTAGTACCTAGTGATAATATTGTTAATTTTTGTTTGTCATTCGATTTTGTATATTATGTTATGATATTTTTGAATTGTCTTATTAGATTTACAATGTGGGATATTAAAATATGAATAGCTAGGTGTTTTAAAGAGTGAGCCATAATAATGTTTTCTGAAAATTAGAGTAGCTTATAAAGCAATTTATTGTAATTTTCATTCCTTCCACTTTAGCTATATGTAAGAGATATTTTCGATTTGTATGATCTATTCTGTAATGAAATTGTAGTCTGTATCTTTTGTAAGTTTATACGATAAATAAAAGCATAAATAAATAAACCAGTAATAAATGTAATCTTGTTTTCCTCATATCTTCCTAATTTGTCTTTTAGCGCCATCTACACAAACTGGCTGGAACTAATATGACCTCGAGGTTGCTTTGTTTCGTGTTCGATAAGGTATGTCAATAATTGTCCTATTGTTTTACATGGCTTTGATTTTCAGCGACATTTTTGCAGGTTACCAGAATTTATATACCAGTTTTGTTTCATTTCACTCGAACAAAAAACGCTGTAAATTAATTCATCCGAAAAATAATTAAGATTTGCAGACCGTCCATTTTCTCGCATTAAAATGTAGCATAACTATGATTTATCATACATGACCTTTTACGTATACTTTCAGACGTAGGTATAAATGCATTATTTGTAATTTTCTGATCGAACATTATTTAGTACCAGAAATTGTCGCTTTGCGTCACAAGCCACTATTATTGCAAAGTGTGTAAGGTAATATTTATCAAAAATAAAACAAGAGTAGCTCATTTAAACAAATAGCAGTTATTATAATGACTTATCTATACATATAAATACTTTTTGCTTGCACTCGGGGAAGGCATAATCGATTTCGACCGTGTACGGAGCTCAAACGATTCGCGCGTATCGTTTTGTTTCGATGTGACAGTTTTCGCATTATTCTTGATTTTTCGAAAACGGTTCAGCCAAAATTTTCAGTAGATGAGTACGTCTAACTCTGTAGTATAATTTAACAAACTAGATGGAAAAAAAGAATCATTAAAATCGGATCATAATTGGCGAAGAAATCGCGTAACATAACATAATAGCCAAATCGGGAGTAACCTCTTTCTTTTGATGTCGGCTAAAAATTATACCGATAAGTAATGCCTTTCCTCCGAGTTTTACGAATTTTCTAGACAATATTTACCCTGATTAGCGATTTTCTGACGATATGGTGTGATAGATGTTATTTCCGTGAAATATTTTGTTGTAAAGTAGGTACCTATATGTATGAAAAAAAAAGATAGTTATTTTATAATTATATTATATTACATAAAAATAATAATTTATGCTGTTTGTAGAACGTAGGATTTATAAATCTGATTGCGTAAAGCACAGCGAAGTACTTTGAAAAACCCGGCAAGCGGAAAAAGTTTACGCAAAGTGAAAATAGATGGCGTTAGCAAGCCTTAAAACGCGCAAACGCTACAAGCAGTGGAATTCAGACCTTCTCAGACTGGTATACATATTAGCAATATTTTCATTCCCATTAATTAATTCTTTCGGAATAAATTATTAAGTACGTATAATGCATGTTCGAATTGACTTGCGATACTAAATGTAACTATGTTTTGAGACTTACTAGGAAGGGCTGGTCGGCCACACCGCACCGCTCCGCGCCGCCACGCAGCCTCGCCGCAGCCGCTGTCGCCGACCGCGCGCCGCATCGTGCAGAATTGTGTCCGACGGGCGCGTGGTTTCGAGTCACGCCCCAAGCGCTACTATCGGAAGGTTTAATACAGTAGGTTCCCAGAAGAGCGGTCACCCATCCTAACAAGGATTCGCCATCATGCTCCTTGGATTCGCCTAACCGGTGCTGAACCGTTGACTGGCGTGATTGTCGAGTTACACCGCAAACGCTACTATCGTAATATTTAGGATAATGGTTTTAGAGTTGAGAAAAGTAATTAAAGAGAATTCATTCTTTCACTAATTTTTGTACATAGATGATTTCTTTCTAATCAATTCAAAATTTTAATTTTATTATGTATTTTGTTTTTCACTGGACGGGAGTACGAGGAAGAATGTTCGGGTCGTGTCCGCCGCGCTGACTCGGAAAGGGTTGGTGGATTCGCGTGCAACATCGGGGTATCTTCTGTGAACGTAAACGGTTTGCTTCGCGATGCTTTTATTTCATCAAGAAGCCAGTGTTGTGAAGGTATGTCAAATAGGTTCCAGATAGTTCGTTGGTGTGAGACCGGGATTTGAACCCATGACAACTTCACAAATAATGGAAGAGTGTTGTTACCATCGAACCACGACGGGAACATAATTTTATTCTGGTGTAAGTACGTATATATAGGTAGTTTATTCAGTCATATTTTAAATAATTTTTAGAAAAATTATTTTAACAATAAGCGACATGTTTTCCTTTCCACATAATTTTAAGGCTTCCGTACCCTAGAGGTGGAAGCAAGACCTTCTATTTTACTAGGACTTCGTCATTCGTCCGTCTGTCTGTATGTCGCTAGGCCGTGTCCCTTGAGCCGTGTTGGCTGGACATCTTAGCTTTCACACATGATGTATTCCTGTTGCCATTTTAACAGCGAATGCTGAAAGAATATGGATATTATAGAGGAGGCCATACCATGCGATACGGAATTCTTCGTGTGCGGGTTCGGATCTCGCTTGACCGATTTTTAACACATTTTTCATTATAGTTTTACTATCATAGCATTGTAAGTTTTAGCGATCTTTAAGTCTAGGAACAAGTTGCATCCACATCAATTTCGATTTAATGACTTAGTTGTAATAAACAGTAGGTACAAAAGAATTGATTCTTTTGACTAATTAAGAAGAAATTATGAAGAGGCCTGGAGATCAGTGCTTGCGTGCTGTTTGAAGGATATTAGATCGAGCGAAGCGAGGTCTCAGAATTTGCTGAGACAAACAGATATTTGTATGTATGTTTGTATATTTGTATGTATATTTGTTCGACGATAACTCGGGTATCGCTTCATCGATATTCATGGAATTTTACATAAGTATAAGTACCTAGTTTATATGAATAGAGTTTTTGATTTTCATATGAGCGACTTCAGATCGGCGGTCGCTAATGTACCTATTAGGCAAATCAGAGAAAAAAATAACGCCACTTTCTATGGGATCTGCGAGACGGTGACCAACCAACGATAATCTCAACATAGTTGCTCCATGACTATATCAACATTAGAGCGTTTCAAGTTTAGAGTAAATACAATTATACAGTGTGTGAAATTGCGCATTCCAGCTTTTAATCAACATAGGAGATAAATAAAATTAAAAAGCATTTCTCAATTATTATTTATTATTAAAAAAAAAAATTTAGAAAAAAAATTATGTAGCATCGTCGTTATATTAGTCGTAGAACACTCGCTGTTGATCGAGGGATTCTTCAAAGAATATTATACAGTAATAAGGTTGTAAAGGGGTTTGTATCCAGCGTATTTTTACGACTTTAAATTATTAGTAGATTGGCAAGTTGGAAAGACAAAGGGTAGGGCACATAGCACGGACGCTTTATGTTTGATCGGGTAGAAAGAGTCCTTGAGTAATATACACATACTTGCCGACAAGCACAGCGTCGGTAATGTGTTTTTGTTTTTGTTGTTTGGTATTGTGGCAGTAAGTAAGAGTATACTAGTAGATGTTATTCTTTTTTTTTTACATCAAGAAGTTTTTCCATTAGGTGACAACTCTGAACTTAATTTGATTCATTTATAGGGTTGCGTCAAAATTGGTTGATAATAAAAATATGGGTTTTTTTTTAAAAGTTCATTTGAATTTTTATTCAAGTTTGAAAAAAAAAATTTTGGAAGTTTATAAATATCAAAAGCAATTCAGGATGATTTAGCAAAATCGCCTGAAACAAACGAAAGTTTAGTTTTATTTAGTACTAACCTACTTGTAGTTTAATTGTATTAAAATTAAAAGAATTTAAGTAACTGAATTTCAATTGAACATACTTACCTAAAGTCCGATTGTAGCAAAATTTTAACGGACTTACCTGAATTTGAATCATAATAGAATTAAACGAATTTTCATGTGTACTTATTGTTTGATTGTAATGTAATTAAATAAACCATCGTATTGTTCATCTTTATTATAGGTGAGCTTTGTCAATTAGGTAAATGTAAGTAAGGAAATCTAATTCCTAAATTATTATTTATTGTATTTAACTTTTGTATTTACACTTAAGGTACTTAATATAATAGTTTAAGTTGGTTAATTTAAAGATTTGTACAAATTAAAAAGTAATGTATGCGATTGCAAATTTTGTAAAATTTATGAGTAATTTATGCGGTTGCAAATTATAATTATTTATAAGGTTTCGAATTTGATGCTGAATTTTCAGTTTTTAATAGTTTAAGAATATATAATTTAATAGTTTGAAAATTTGTAGATTTGCTATGTAATTTATTTCTACAGCTTAAAGGTACCTTACTAGTGTAATAGTTTAAATTTTATAAATGTATTATTATGTTGTAATAGCATTCTTTGTTCTAAGATATAATAGGTCTCCGACATTCTCGTTAAAATGTAGTAAAAAAAAAAATTGTACATTCATTGTTATAAGATATTTTAGGCCTTTAAAATTTTCGTTTAAAATATTGTTAAATTTTTTGTAAATGTGAATGGCAATGGGGTAGTTTTATTTTTTTTTTCTTAAGGGTTTATATGCAAACATTGGAACGCTTTTAATCTTGCAGAGGTAGTGCTTCATCTTCAGAGGTATGTTACTATGAAAACCAATGGAAGGGGTTTGTTTTGATGGGTATGCAGACAGTTCTGAATGGATGGATGACAGATTGTGGAATTTCAATAAAATTTGGGTTTACAAATTTAGAAATTTTAGGATTGGAAAATTTTGAATGAGAATGAAAGTAGCTGTAGAGAAAAGCATTGCTGGGGGGTTATGAGCGGTTTGTCAATGTTCGATTCTGGCAAAACACTATTTCAATTCGAACCTCATGGACGGAGGGATTTTGTTAGGTCTAAGCAAGCGTGCCATCCCGCCAACTAAAGTAGTTGACCCCATGAGGATCTTGCACTCTACAATGTAGGAACAGAGATTATAAGCCACACTCCACAAGCGCCAAAATAGAGATGGTTAGATTGGTAATTTTAAACTCATAGTGGAACTCTGATTTCATGCGAAGTTTTTTAGATTTTACGTACCAATCCCAGTATCAGCCAGGAGGGTTTTGTTAATTTTTGTAAACAGAAGATTAGTTTGCAACTCTAAGCAAAACCAAGATACTAGTTCTAAGACGATTCACAACCGGCTTTCCTCTCAGTTACTGATATTGCAGTGGGATCGAAGAAAACTGTTGCATGAACGATTTGTTAAAAACCTTGAGTTGAGATCTAAGATGATCATTTCGACGTTGGTTTAAAAACACTGAAATTATATTGTGATAGGGATAAAAAGAACACACTCACATTCTAATACACATAATTGTATTGCTGGAATTCGAATCTTGATGGATACAATATTGCATTCTTGTTTAAATTTAAATCATTGAACGCGATTGCTCTGAAAGAGGTTCAAAGTCATTTTAAAATGAAGGAAATTTGCTCAGATTAACAAATTTATTAATCTTCTCAAATTGGGGGTCGCTGTGATAGATCGTACTCGCTGATCACATATAAATAGGTATCTATATGATGCATGATTAAGGTAGTAAACTAAGTCTCCCACTAATAGACTAAGTAGTTACATTAATGTATTAAAATTGTAACAAATTTAACTAGATTTTTGTTAAATAAACTGACAGGTACTAGAATAATGCAGTGAACGGAATAAATGACAATATGTTACCTTTATTAATGTGTTACCACAATAAAAGAAGCGCTGGAGAAGAATTGAATTAATGATCCAGGAACTTCAGGCGAACAGAATGTGAGGCGCAGGATTCAAGTGGAAAAGAACTTGCTTCTTTCTTGTAAAATCCACAAGCTGAAATTAATTAAAACAATAGATAAGAATTCTATGTTGCAGTCACATAAACAAAGTCAGAAAGACATGAGAATTAACAAAATGTTTGTGAACATTCAAGGTGCATTTCAAACAATATGCTGAATGATATTATTCAGATTATCAAGTTATTCTCAACTCAAAAACTACAAGTATTTATAAAATTAACCGTCGAGATTTGCAGAGAATGAGCACTTAGAGAATTCAATCACATACAAACAAAGGATCCAAGAGCGTTTGCTTGAATTAGCAGTGATAATATGTAGCGCTAATTTGTTGCAAAAATAAATTATTGCAGCCAGAGTTCGTTATTAAAATTGATGAAATACTTCAAGAAAAAGCTACTGAATAGAAGTTAAAATGTTAAAACATTGTAGATAAATACCTTTTTCGCTTTTTCCGAGGTTATGTTTGCGAATTTTCGTGTTTTGTTCCAAGCAAAACTGTAGAATGATTTAGCTCGGTTTTGTCGTTATTTCCAAGAGAAGCTTTCTGGCAGGCTCTAGGAAGGTCAACTAATGCTTTCAGTCTTTAATTGTAACTGAAAATCCTTTTGGAAACTGCATTTGAATAATAACTGCACTGAATGTTGTTTCGACACTTTTAGTTTATATTTATGCAGATTTTTGTAAATAATCACAGCACAATTGCTTCTTTGAAACATATCTCTATTCTTGCCGAAGATATATTTATCATTTGTATAGGAAAAATACTAATATTTAAACACTATTTTACATTTTAATAATTTTCTATTACATTTGTTTGTTGACATTTTGTAATTGCTGAGAATCAGTGTTGCTAGCTTATGATTTGAAAAAAACAAGAGAACATTTACGGTATAATGTTTTGTTAATTAACTTTTGGTCTAGGATAACGCGGGAAAAGCGTTAAAGGTAAATAACAGACCAAATTGTCTATAGTTTTCTGTATATTAATCATTCTAAAGTTTATATAGTACGCGAAGAAAATAGAATTTGTATGTGTACCACTTACAAGAAAACTGTTTAAATACCGATTTGCTTCTATGAGTGGGCACACAGTGGAGTTGGTTGCAAAGTGACATTAGCTGGGATTTCCTGGATTTCTGGGATTTCGAGGATATGGAGACGATGACAGATTTCGCAAACTTTCAAGAGAACGTGGATTAAGAGCTTGTCAAGGATATTAAGAACAGGTGACGAGGAAGAAAAACTGAGGGAAACGCGAGGGAAATGGGTCAGTAATTGTTGAGCGTTGGTAGAGTGAAATACTCTACCGGGATATCGCGTGTATTATTCTTCGATGAACGGGATAGTGACTCTTGAGCGATTATAGAGTGAAATACTCTACCGGGATATCGTGACAGTGAATTTAATTCGGAATAATATAGTGTTTTACTCTACCGGAATATCGGAAATTCTTACGGGACATCGAGTCACTATTGCGAACTCGCATTGGAAGAGAACATTCTCTATCGGGATTACATGCTAGTGAATTTAGAACTTTAGTATAACGTTTTCGATAGTGATTTACCTAAGTACTTTAGTGTTTCATTTTTAGTGGAAAACGAGTTGTGTTTGGATTGTTTCTTTTACTAAATCTTTAGTAAAAGCCGGGTGAGTCAATTCTGGTTATTCATGAGTTGTAAAGAGATCTAAGAATCTTGCTAAATTCCATTACTGAAATTTAATAACGAAAATGTTCAAAATTTGCAGAATCAGAGTTTTGACTATCAAAATCATTGAGGGTTCTATTTTAAATGTGACATGTTTATTTCTTGTTTGAATTGAAATAATATTTTAATACTTTTCCCTTTGTATAATGATTGCTCTATTTTTATTATGTGCGATTATTTTTACTTTGCATTGCGAATTATGTATGAACTCATTGTTTAATTTTATGATTTTGTTTTGCGGTATGCGACCTATATTAACTAGTTCATTTTTGATAATGAACTTAATTCGAAATGTTTGTTGTTAACATTTTTAGTACCTATTCAATCAAAAGATATCAAAATTAAGAGCTTACTAAAGCCTAATAACATTTGAAGGAAAATGTCGTATGTTTGCGAATATGATTGAGAATTATTTACTACAAATAATTTTACAGTTCGATCCTGTAAAAAGAAATGTGCACTGTTTAGTGTAATTTAATTCTCAGTATTGCTGGAAATTAACATTTTCAAGTTAGTTTTACTTTCATATTAAATTCTGTATTCTGAAAGGAATCTGAATGTTCTATCAAAGGATAATTGATACTTCAAGAACTTACAGAAGTTTTAAGAATTGGCTTTGCTCATTCAAATATTTCATCATCAAATCTTACATTCTTACTCACGAAAGTTGAGTTAGCTTAAAGCTGAGATTTATGGCATTAAAATTTAAATCTGTATCGGGCTAAAGTACCGAGGAACACAGTATCTGCGAGGATCCTGAAAAAGGCCAGAGAACCGTTCCACGTTAACAGAGAGACAAATTAATGTCTATAAACCAAAAGCTTGTTGCTATTCCAGAATTAGACTTATTACTAAGTGAAGTCTTTCTATAAACTGAGAAATATAAATTTGCTAAACACATTCAGTTGTCCTTGGTGAGCGTTCTGATTTTAACGTGTGGGAGACTTTAGGTAGAATCTATATTGTTTAAAACTGTAGGATTAATTAAAGTACGTATTGTAGGTTTAATCAGTACTTATGTTTATTTTAATCATAGTGAATGTATTTCTAGATTCTAAGATGCTGTACAACATACTTGACAGACATTAAATTTAATTGATAACAATCAGTTCACCATATAACTTTGGCCCTTAAAGTCCAGTTCATTAAAAGATTCATGAAATTTGAATCTTGTATATTTTTCTATTAGATTGGTGTAAAACACCTTAATGATAAGTTGACTGTCTGATTATGGTCATTTCAAATGTTGATATTAGATTCCTTTTAAATTCAGTCCAGTTGTATTTTAAGACTGTAAATATTTTACCTTAATATGATTTTCATAATATAATTTTTAAATAATCTGAATGGCATTATTATTGTCCAATTGTAATCAATTTAATGAATGAAGTTTGAACTATCCAGTACAAATGATACTGAGAGTTCTAAAGTTAAATTTTGCTTTGCTTAACTAGTAGATATCATCTTATCTAACTTCTAAATAAAATAAAAATAAAAAAAAATGCCATTGTTGGTGGAAGTTGGAAGGCTGTGAGGGGAGGTAAAAGGAGGCCTTTTGGGGGGACCCCCCCCCAACAACCCTTTAAATAGGGATGCAAACTTTTTATAGAAAAATATGAAAACTATCATCAGACAGTCATGACACATAAAATACCAAGTAAAGCCTCATTTGTACTACGTGCATTCATTGTGATTTCATTCTAGTTATTATTGCGTATATAAGCCTCCGAATAACATTGTAGTATGAAGTTTAATTAATTCTAAAAACTTAGACATTTAATTAGGTAGATATTCCAAATCACCATCACCTGAGTTCTGCGGATCATAACGTTAGGTTTACACTAAACGATCACTGGCCAATCTTAGATTTAAGTAATTTAGTAATATTCGTATAAAAAGTAACATAATGTCTTAATAAATATTATATCAGCTTACAAGCGACTTTTATTCTACCTGTGGGTAGCGTTAAGATTTGTAGTAGGTCAGGGTCTTCTTTAGTCAGCTTTGCAAGACAATAAGGTTAGACAGTTAATATTAGATATTATATAATACAGTAAATAAAACTAAGCTTGCAGTTTAGGTAGTATAGCTCCGTACGTTTAGGAATATGCGTATAGGAATATATATTTTCTATTTATAGTTATAGGTAGCTTTAGAGCTCTAGATATAGAGATATTTATAGTTATAGCTAGATTAGAGGGGGGGTTTATTACATGCTTCTGCGTGAAAAAATTATCACATATTTATCGTGAAGCCAATTGACACCAAACTAGTATATAAAACTGTGTGTCGGGTGCCAAAGGCTTCTCCCAAAAAAAAATATTCCAAGCAAATACCAGTCATCGAAATGGTTAGAGTCGTTTGCGAGCTCAGAATTTTGCACAAATATGCAAGAATTGCTCGTTTAAAGGTACAAGATAAGCCAAATATATTCTATGCAGATTGGAGCACAAAACACAAGTACAGAGATACTAGCGAGTACATTCACTTACTTAACAATAGTAATGCGGCTAATCGCGAAAGCTGGACACACTCCAAATAGCAGTCGTTCTAGCTCCGTCTGATGGAGTGGACAGATTCCACTACAGTAGTGAGAACAGGTACATTGTAGTAGGTAATGTCTATTTTTTTTGATTTTACAAATGTTATAAAGGTACAATTTTGGTGAAAGCCGGAAAATTAACAAAAAAAAATAAAAAATAAACTTAGATTGTCAGGGATTTTTTTGGCCAACTTGTATTCTATTATGTAAAAAAAATGCTGTAAAAAACCTAAGCCTAGAGTCCCGCCGGCAGCGGAGTAGGGCCCAGGCTACCGGTGGTTGGGGCATAAATGATTTTTTTTGTATTTTTTAGTACAGATAAAACCAAGCAAGTAAGTAATTTACGTCTTACTTAATAATAGTAAAGTGGCTAATCGCGTAAGCTAGACACACACCAAATAGAAATCTTTCTAGGTCCATTTAATGGAGTGGAAGTATTCCACTACAGTTGTTAGAACAGATAAATACATTGCGAGGTAACGATTTATTTGCATAATGAGATGTCTCAGATTATGTAGAGGTTCTATGAAAATTACTTAACTATCTGGTACACAATAACAGTGTAACGACCTAGTCGATTCTACCCTAACATTGAAATAAATTTAAATACATAATACCTAGTTAATTTTGTTTAAACGTGGTCCGGTCAACTGTACTACCCAACTGCACCAAGGAAAACAAGTGGTAGAGTCTCAGATCCGGCAACTCAATAGACAATACAATTGAATGACGTGTGAGAATAATATGTCCAGTACTTCGGCACGCTAACTACGGACTTCGCGCTCATCAATATGAGGAAAGAAAAAATGCCAAGTCCATGTTCGCGCTACACCTCGATATCATAGTGATCCTTTTAAAATGATCACAATAGCACTTTGATTTTCTTCACATTCATAACGGTGTAACTTACACTGCTATCCTCAATAATAATTAAGTAGGTATTGTTTAGTTTAAAAATAGAAAACATAGTTTTCTTTGCAGTCGAATTATTTAAACATTCCAATAATCCGGCTCTCGCATAGCACTGGATTACTGAGACTCGCGTCTCAAAATATTGTATTTATGTTTGTACCCAACTGTTGAGGCTTTACTAAACTGAGCTAATTAAATAAATTTAGACACAAATGTTATTAAAATACAATAACTAAGAACCATCTTGATTCTGATCCGATCGATTTAGATTATCTATTCTTTAGACCTTTTAAGTTCTGTAAATGATCCAAAGACATTAATATCGGATTGTGATGGGTTTAAAAATACTGTAGTATATACAAAAAGCCGCATTAATGTAGCTTCATTTGTTTGGGCAATAATACGAAGTCACAGATAAACATTCAGACACACACGAAATAGCAATCTTTCTAGGTACTATTTGGTATATAAAAACAGTATAACGACCTAGTCAATTCTACCCTAACATTGTAATAAATTTAAATAATACCTAGTAGAGTCTCATTGATCCGGCAACTCAATTCATTAAGCATTAAACATTCAGACACAGACATTTGTACGTCAAACATCACCCTTTTTTAGGCCAGAGGGTCATTATAATGATGATCTTACAACTGATCTACCGGAAACGGAACTGGGTCAAAATCTATACAAATACGTACAATAGGATCTCAACAAATAATTATGGAGCCTTTTCGATCACATCCCAACCCGTTCATTGAAAAACTTATGCAATACGTCAAGAGTCAAGACTGATTGTGTGTTGTCGAAGAAAGGGTTACAGTCAATGACATAAAAAATAGAGAAGGACTCATACTTCCTCGTGATTCTGAATGGATGGCATAGGTAGAATCTGTAATTATATGCAGTCAGATGATAGTGTTGTAAATTTGTTTAGAGACATTATTTTTATTTATTAGGAATATCTTGAATGTAATAAATATTATGTAATTTTTTTCCATAAATAAATCAGTATACTTGCCTTGTACCACATGTAACATTTACAGCAGAAAAAAAAAATTATAACAATAGTGGCAGCCATAGTAGTTAATAATATCGTTATTACTGGCACCACAAAACAAGAAATGTAGCGTACAATACTTATTGTACTTTTGCTAATATTGTAAATACAAGCACAAAAGAATAATATTTAAGTATAACTATATGGAACTGGTAGTCTATGGATAAATGAAAACATTTTTGAGCATAATCTGCTCAAAACATTGTAATCTAAAGCACGTGATTATTTTAAGTTCCTTTTTGATAGAGGTAGATACACCTACAATGAACCTACGAGACTAGTACTGTACTGTACCAGCCTTTTTAGTAGTCCACTGCAGGACGTAGGCCTACCCACGAAGGGTGATTGGGCTATATCCACCACGCTAGCGCAGTACGGGTTGGTGGATTGACACACGCCATCGAATTTCTTCTACGGACGTATGCAGGTTGCTTCACGATGTTTTTCTTCACCGAAAAGCCAGTGGTGAGAAATTCCGTACATAAGTTTTAAAGAAACTCATTAGTACGGGACCGGGATTGAACCCACGACCTCAAGAGTAACAGGCCAGCGTTGCAACCACTAGATCACCACGGCTCTACAAGACCTACAAAACATACATAAACATAATTCGTGCGCCGAATCAGTTCCTAAATCTAATGACATCGTAGGCAACTCAAGCGCCGCGCAGCCCTCTCTCTGTTTGAATAGTCATTGGATAAATCCCTGGCTTTTGATGAAATCTCATTGTTTGCGTGATCCATTGAAACTTCAGCCGGGAGTCAGTGAATACGCTCTTTATTTGGAGAGGAAAGACGTAACGAATGTGTCCCCCGAGGCTGTTTTCAGTCGCCTTCCAAATTGCTGGAAATTTTTTTTCGGCGAAAATTTAAAGTGATAACGTCTTATAAATCGATGAACGCTGGCTGCACGCACGAAGCAGTGTCACGTTAGAACGCGGAACAAGTGATAGAGAAGCACGATCGGCCTAAGCGTTCGGCTTGTTTCAGTAATGAATTCAACAATGTTTTCTTCTGTCTGTGTCGGCTCGCCCCGCTACGAATGAATTGGGTATTTTTTTTAAACCTTTTGGACAATTTTGCAGTTTTTTTCCATAGTACCCAACTAAACATGTAAGTAAATTCGTATAAACCGGGTGGCTAGCCCCGGTGAATGACTAAATAGCTAAAACAACCGAGACCAACCATTTTACGTGTCATCTGAGCCACGGTAGCGCTCAGTTGTAAATGCAACCCGCGGTCACCCATCCGAAGACTGACCGTGCTAAACGTGTCTTAGCTTCAATGATCGCGGTTTCATGGTAAATGTTGTTCATATTGATGAACAAGTAAATATAATTTTACTATGCGATAGTTGCACTTTGCAAATCAACACCCTACTATCATAATTCCCAGAACCAAATATTTATTTATATAATTAATATCACCGTTAAACACAAAATGTATCTTTCATCTAAATTGGTTCGGAAGATTACTCGTACACAAAGGCTTTTAAAGTAAAACATCGTCGCTGACTGACTGACAGACATCGTCTGAGTGACAGACCGACGAAATTGCCAATAAATTGCTGTAGATTCTTCGCCATTTTCGCGTAATAGCTTCAGAATGTTCGCTACACTTGTGTTTGACGTTTTGAAAGGAAGCATTTAGTATTGAATACATTTAATGATGTCGTTAAGTCTTTAGAACTCATAAATGAGTACAAAATATTCGCGATTAATTCAATAATTACAAGTAAATAATGTCGAATTTACTCGTTATACTACGAAACTGATGCCTTTTGGCGAACAGAAACACAAAAAGTACCTAATACCTAAAAACTCAGACTTAGCGTGGTTTGACTAGGACTAGACTTGTCTTGATGTCTTCTATAGTAAATTAATATTTTTTTTGCCTTCGAGCAAATATCTACAGAGCCACAATCCCTAATAAAAGTTGTAAAAAAATGTCCGAGCGCCGTCATACATGCCGACTTAGATATTTACATTTAAAAAATTCACAATGATCCGTATTCTCAAATCTCGACGTTATGTCACCTAATTATTACTTGTAACCGAGCACTTTGGCATCGCGCGGCGTTGAAGTCGGCTTACAATCGCCTTACAACTAACTAAAATGGCTGCCCACTACGTAGCTAGGCTCGGACACTATTTTTGCACGACTGTGACTCTATAGATATTTGCTCGAAGATTTTTGCCCCAAAAATTGCACAACCGACTTCAATCGTTGCAACCCACGTATAAAAAATTTGAATAGTTCGCTAGAATCGATGTATGCAGTTTTTAGATTGCTTTTAACTTTTCAGCTACTTTTGATAAAATTTAAATGAGACCTCTGAAATATATTATGATCTAATAAACA
The DNA here is from genome assembly GCA_964007245.1 of Hypomecis atomaria. Lineage (NCBI taxonomy): Eukaryota > Metazoa > Arthropoda > Insecta > Lepidoptera > Geometridae > Hypomecis > Hypomecis atomaria. Next base: position 18,648,388 of record OZ023292.1, on the reverse strand, counting down.
ATAAAATATAACAAAATGGGTTAGCGATTGGCGGAGTAACAGCGTTACATACAAAAAAACATACAGACGAATTGGGAGTCTTGTTTATTGAAGACGGAAATGTGCCAACCACTGCTCTATAATGGCGTCATTACAAGTCATTTTAAACTAAAATAATAAATAAAATATTTCTAAAAAAGTTAAACAACCGCCTATCAACCTACCATACATCTCTCAGATGCGCAGCATCAGTTATTTGCTTACCAAGGACAAACACGCGCTTCCCCGACCTTGACGAGCGCTTCTGTGGTCTGAGAGACTCAAGGAAAAGGTACATGAACGACCAAGCTTATACGACACTCGTACGCAGGAATAATCGAGATATAATATCCGCATGCATCTGTAAGATGTATGGTAGGTGGTTAAGGGTTAAAAAAGATGCCTGAAACAAATACCTAAATAATATTTTAGTTACAGGATAAATTACTTATTTTATAACATATTTGCTCGTAAAGTGGCTGTAATTACACCAATTTCAATATCGTAATGTATTTCATTACGCACTTGTGCATTATTGTAATGTAAAACGCACACCGCCACCGACCGCGGCGAGTGTGAGAGACATTACGGCACTTGTGCGGTAATGTAATGTAACACGCACGATGCTCCGACTGATGCACGACTTTCACTCCAAGTCAGAGTGCTCCATTCCAGTGCAAATAGTTTTATTGTCTTCTAAGAGTTTTATTCATTTCCTCGCAAATATGTTATAAAACGTCGTATGAGATACGTGCGCTTTGAAAATTACAGAATCTGCTTCCTTACAGCCCTCTAGGGCTAGCAATATTGCCTCGGCTGTAATTTTCAACTTACCGCACTTATATCATGATGTACTATTGTTTCAGATATCGAATTAATTATCGCCGCTACCAACCAGTCTAGATAAAGATCTCCTTTAGTGGAGGCCTATGTCCAGCAGTGGATGTCCTATGGCTGGTGGATGAATAGATGGATCAAATTATGTTATTGAACAGGACCCTTAAACTTATATGCCTACAAAACAACAGAAGCGCCGAAGAAGTGAAACTACGACGCAACAGTGCTTTGATACCCCCTCCATGGTAGCGTTAAACGTTTAACGCAACCTTGTTGGAAGTCGCATTACAAGTTTGACTTCAATATTAATTCGGACTGCCTCGGTGGCTCAGTGGTTAGTGACCCTGACTACAAGATCAAAGAGGCGTGGGTTCGATTCTCACCCAAGGCAAGCATTTATGTGATGAACATAGGTGTTTGCTCTGTGTCTGGGTGTTATTTAGGTATATCTATATAAGTATGTATTTAAAAAAATATGTATATGTAGTATATCAGTCTCAGGCAGCCATATCACAAGCTTTGATTAGTTTGGTGTCAGAGGCCGTGTGTAAGATGTCCCCTAATATTTTTTTTTATTTTTAATTCAAAACAAAATTTTGAAGATGATCTTCCACAAAGTAACACCTGATCAACTAAACTAGGATGCGTGATATAACTCTTCTGGTACAATCTAATAAAACGTATTACTGTATGTACATATTTTACTGTTGAGTAAAAGTTAATAAGTTCTACATAGCTACAACAAAATACAATAACTTGGTAAGAAGTTGTAACAAAGAATAAATGTCGTACTCGTAAGGCCTTTATAAGCCTCGTAAGTTTTGTAGAGCAACCCAGCTACGTCCGACCGTATTGTTGTGATTTCTGGACAGAAACGGCTCAATTCAGTACGACTTGAGTTTGATTTACGAGGGCATTGACCTCTGGAAGGGCCCTTGTTGTGTCAAAGAACTCCTAACAACTTAGGTACGAAGTGTTGAAAGTGCAGTATGGATAAAACTGCAAGATTCTCTTTTTTTTATAAAGTAAGTTTTTTTAGGCGGGGTGGCTAGCTCGGTCAAAGTTTTTTAGCCGTGCATAAAAAATACAAAACTGAAAGTAAAATATTTTTTTTAGATCTCTAAGATATTTTTTTGTGTAAAAGCTAGTCTGATATCTTAAGCTTACCTTGTTTTCAAAAGTCTTTCTGAGCGTCTGCACTCAAAAAAAAATCGGTCGTCTAAGGTGCTAAATTCCTTTGTCGTTTTTTTTTTGTGCTCCTGACGTAGCTTTTGAACGGTACGTTCTAATAAACCTAAACGCCGCATTAGAATCTTTTTTGTCGAACGGTTTTTTGTCACTACGACTAGGTTCCCGAGCAGGTGGCGTCTATGATTATTTTTATTTTGTCGCTACGACAAAGTAGTTTGTTACTAGGCTATAGGAGGTAGTCACCATGACAGAGTTCCTTAACGGTAAAATGTGAGCTTGAACGCTGGTTCACAAGCAGCTTTGACATAGTGACAGAGTCTTTTTTTACAAAGTTATTTTCATATTTGACATGTACGTGGCGTCAAGTTTTATTTCGTTTTAGATGATATGACAAACCAGGTTAGTTGACATGACAAAATTCGCTAACGGTAAAATGTGAGCTTGAACGCTGGTTCACTAGCAACTTTAACAAAATCACAGAATATTTTTTTCAACAATATTGTCATTTTTTAATTTGTACGTAGTACGTAGTACGTATGTATGTCATTTAAATGCTGATATGAACAACTTAGTTTCTCTCTAAAATTTACATAATCTTGACGGTTACCTAGCTATTGGCAATTAGCATATAACAATCTATGCATATTTCAATATTCTCAACTGTTAGTGTAGCGTTTACCGTACCTACGCGCTGGGGCGAGAAACTAAGGATTCTGTATGGAGCACCTACAAAGTATTCGTTATTCTGTGATTTAACAGAAGCCTTTAAAAAATAAGTCGGTATGGTCATACCATAGCTTAAATGTACCTATAGAAACTTGAAAAAGTTCTAGAAGCATAAGCAATGCTTAAATACCTATGGATAATTAGAAAATATTTTCACTAAGGCCTTTGTGCTTCTGTCAACGCTCCGAAGTGAATACGTCATTGGCCCTTAAAAAATGCCGTCGCCAGAGGCCGCTTGTGTTTTGCAATGTTGCCATTATGGCCAACTTCCTCTCTTTCTAAGGAGAAATGACGACTTGATTAAACAAAATCGATTGGATCCTGAATTAATACTGTGATACTTGTTAACTTAAAATTACACGATCGTAAGTAAACAATTTTTTGCAGTAAAGTGATTGTAAATAAAAGTAAATTTATTGTTTTGTTGTAATGTATTTTACTAGTAGTTCGCCACGAATCTGACATAAATATAGTTTTGAAAGTGTTTTTCCTTGTATACTTTAGTATACTATTGCAATTACATAACTTACTTAAATTTTTCATCGTTAGCTTTGGAATTAAAAAGGGACAGGACGTTACCTTTTTTGCAGTTTGTTGCATTTCTAACTAAGATAAGTATACATTTAAATAAAATAAAAAAAAAAACAGTGATAATCATAGGTATTTCATGGTATATTAACTTGTTTTTATCTAAAAAAATTATGTAACCCTAAACCTTTAACCCCAATCTACTGCCGTAGCAAAATCTACGGCAATTTGCAAAGATCGCCTTTGCAAAGTGCCAAAGCCAAAAATTTTAAAAATAAAATGCGCAATCTCAGACATGGGAATCATTGGTTGGTTTTATGACAGATACTTTAGCTTAGGACTTTAACCGCTAGTATCAAGTTATTTGTACTGAATTTCGAAAGTTCCTTCTCGCTGCCGTTAATAAATAATACTAATAACATAGACTTTTGACTATTGTTGTTCCAACCGAAGAAATAATCGCTAAAATAAAAGATAAAAAAATACTAACTAAATAAAAATTAAAATTGATTTTTTTGTTGATTTTTTGATTTTTTTGGTTAATTATAATGATAATAAATATTAAAAATAGACATGTTTTATTTTATTTATTAGCTACGGCAGCCGAAGATAGCTTTTCTTTACAAACACGGCAATTTCCCTTACCAAACACGGCAGTCAAAAATTAGTCGTTGGCAACACTGGCTCTGCCAATCAATCTGCCATTTTTCTCCGGTCCGGCCGCGGCGCAAACGCAACTGTGTTGTAAGGCGATTTCGACAGTTTTTGTTTGTGCTATATCAATTCAGTGTGTCTCTGTGTGTGTCTGTCTATCTGTTTTTATATCTAAATAATCATTAAAATAAGACCAAGGATCTTATAATGGGAGGATAGACAATAGCTATACAATAGAGCGTGTATCGTAATGGACTAGTATAAACTTACGTTTTCGAAAAAAAAAAAATGCTATGCACAGCGCCAGATGCACACTTTTGTATGGCCATTGTCAATCCTCTCTTCATATGATCCTTGATAAGACTAAGGGGCTCGAAGATTTTTCTATGGAAGCTGGCATATCCGCCCGCTATTTTTTTAAGTTTTCGCGCACGATGAAAATGGTATACTACTTTCAACATGTAATTTTTAAAAGTTGTTTATAATGATTAGTACTTTGAGCCCCTTTCAGCTTAGCATAGCCATTACGTATAATCCTGTATAAGTAAGACCAATTACTCTATCTTTCGTTAATTTGTATTTGTAATAAAACTATCTTAATCGATTTGCTGATTTTAGTTTCTTTTCTAGTTTTGACATTCCACAAAGTTACCATGACGATGGCATCCTGGGATTTTCAGATGCGAAGCCACATACTCCTCTATGAAGCTGTCCAAATCCAAGTCGAGAGGGTTATCGTAGGTGCCATCGTCTAAGGAGACTGGGTGTTGCTGCCTCTACGTACACTGGGTGTTGTCACTGCGGCAGTGTAAGTTCTTCCAACGTCTACAGTGTGCCGTCACTGTGACAGTGTTTTGCTTGGCATAGGGACAGCAAAACACTGTCACAGGGACAATACACCGTAGACGTAGGGACAGCATACATTGTCACAGCGACAACGCCCAGTAGGCATAGGGACAGCAAAACACTGTCACAGGGACAATACACCGTAGACGTAGGGACAGCATACATTGTCAAAGCGACAACGCCCAGTAGGCATAGGGACAGTAAAACACTGTCACAGGGACAACACACCGTAGACGTAGGGATAGCATACATTGTCACAGCGTCAACATCCAGTGGACGTAAGGACAGTTAAACACTGTCACAGTGACAACACGTCGTAGACGTTGGAACAGCATACACTGTCGCAGTGACAATACCCAGAAGATGAAGGGACATCATACAGTAGACAAACTAACAATATTCTTTAAATATGGGGACAAAGTTGTATTGTCCAAAATGACACTGCCTTGACGTGAGACAGCATACTCTGTCACAGTGACAACGCAACGTTGACAAATAAACAATTTACCATTAAACAAGGTGACATTTTATATTATAAAAGTAACAGTGCCTTAACGTTGGGTCAAAGCAAAGTGGTCAAAATGACAACATGCCAAAAACGTAGTGTGAAAGTACCTTTGTAATAGCGACTTATCATAGGGACAGTTAGCGTTGTCATATCTACAATGTTTGTGATAGTTTCAAACCTCAAAGGGGGCTAATACGGGGCAACAAAAAATGTGTATAAGTTCCTTTGTCATCGATATTTTCAAGCGTCTAAATTTGTGCAGTCGCTGTGTTCAGTTTCCTTAGTAATCTCCCATTTGATAAGGGATTTTTGTCACCGCGTCTAGAAATTTTTTAGAGTGTGGTGGACGCGACGCGTGACCAAAATGGGCATGCTGGGCACGCTGCCAACTGGCAGTGGGTTTGAGCATTTGGATTATCTTTAGAACTTCAAGGGTATGTGGATGATCCAATTGCTTTTTATGTAGTAGTAGTGTATGTAGCTTTGGCTTTATAGAGGTAGAAGTAGCATTGTAGTATTTCGCTGTAGTCAATAAAGGCATTTGCCACTTTAAAATTAAAGAGCAACCCCAATATACTGTTGGTAAACAATAGCTAAAAAATGCGAAAACAAAAGCCGTGGTGGTCTGGTGGTAATGACATCCACCTTATAATCATGAGGTCGTGGGTTTAAATCCCGGCCCCATACCAATGAATTTCTTGGAATTTATCAAAGGAATTCTTTGTTATGAGACCGGAATAAATTCAAAGGAATTTATTGGTCATCCACCAACCCGCACTTGGCCAGCGTGGTGGATATGGCCCGGTCACCCTTTATCAGGCTTACTTCCTGCAGTGGACTATTAAAATAAGTCTGGTACAGTAAACAAAAGCTCTGTACATCGCAAGATTCCATACTGTTCTAACACGAAATAGTACTTTAGGTACAAAACGTCTGGACAATCTGTTTTTCAGAGCGTGAAGTCCGATTCCAAATGATCAAGTGGCTGGAACAAGTTACTGGCGCTAGTGCCTGTTAGCTAGTTAATGTCAGGCAGCACATTTAATTTCTGCAGGATTCTGCAGCTTTTTGTGAAGATTTTTGTCGTGATGAAAATGTATAAACATTGAGACATTTAGTGTCCATGAACTATATGAAAAAAATCCTTAAAATCAGAGTAATGGAAAGAAACACAGTTCTTTATATTCATTAGGTCCAATTATGAAGGCGGCATCGTAATAGCTATTTAGACTATTTCTGTTTCTTTTTCACTTTAGGCATTTGATAGGGGGAACAGTTTTTACGTTGCTATTAAATTTACGATGGCGCCTCCATAATTGGGTCTAATGTTTTGATTTTTAAGGATACCTATGTCAACCTACTAATCATACATTTAAAACATCTAACTAAGCTGCTTTGGCGTATCCATATATTATTCTGTCGAGAAAAACCTCAAATATATGCATTTTGAAATCAGTTTTTAGCCAAATAAGAAACCACACAGAATATCTAATAGAATGAAAAATCCTTGACGCCAGCGGAAAGCCACCGACACAGCGCATTTGAAACTAACATTGTTCGCTTTCTTCGCTGTCTCAATAAAGCCAAAGTGACAACAGCCATCCTCTTTTTACGATACAAACTATAACCAGCTTCTCTAGACCCTATAAAACATTTCCAACACTCCTATTTCTATGGTAGTAAGGACCAGATTAAGATGTCGAAGGAACTGTTGAGATGGTCAACACAATTTGGATAGTATCCAAATGCATCAAGATTCAAGCCTGGGTAACCAAACGTCCTTCCAAACTTTTTGAACAAGGTATAAAGCGAAATGTTGTTCTGAAGGATTTTTGGGTGCAATAAAAGTTATTTACTTCAAATAAAATATGTTGGAATTTGTGTCATGAAGAAAAGTTGGAGATTTCGATTCGATTTTATAATCAAGACCAGCGGCCCGCGGCTTCACCTGCTAAATATTTTGACTTCTGTGCTATCCCATAGAAACCTTTTACTTTGCTGTATAAAAATACTTAGTATGCTTATGTCACTTTTCGATCTCTCAACTATATGTCAAAAATCAAGTCTGCTCTTATGCTCTATTACATGACAGAGTACGAAACAAATCGACTAGCACACTCTCGGATGTATAATTTTATTAATAATCATATAAGAGAAATTGACTTGATTTTTGGCATAAAATATCGGAAAGTGACATAAAGCTACTATTTATCACGGAAAAATAATCCCTGAGATACTTAGCACAAATTATAATATCACGCGCGCAAAGCTGCAAGCAAAAGCTAGTACTGAATATATTAAATACACAGTTATAATTTTATATTTATCTTCATTCTTGTGATGACTGTCTCATACATTTTTTAGTTCCTCTCATAAAATGCCAATTTTCGTTGCAAAATTAAGTAATGTTTCATTCGAATAAGTGGTATATTCATTCTAATTTAAAAGGAAGGAAATTTCTAATTTATCTTATGGTGTCGTCCCGGGTGCAAATGAGAAATACCGATGACGTAACGTCGCCATGGTTGTTTTTCGTCAGCCGGGCCCCTTGACGCAGTATACAAATATACAGAAAGTCACAATACTCTGGTAATAATAACGATCACAACTTTACTACATCCTCGAGTATTGCCAATATTTGTCCCATCTGTATTTGATTACTTAGTACGGAAGAACAAAAGCGACCCGAAACAGTTTCTACATTTGTTCGGGAATCGCCCATAACTCTTTTTGAATGGAACTTTTCGCCCCGCTCCAAACAATGCGGGGCGAATGGGAGACCTTCAAAAAGAGTCTTGGGCGATTCGCCTGCGGTGCGAACCGCTTGCGGAGCGAAATGCCGCATTACCCGTTTTATTCCGATTAGTTCATTCGGTTCAACACATCATTCGGTTCGGTAGTACTTGTTGGCCTGATGCAGCTACTAATGCATTACGTTCGGCATCATTCGGCTTGTGCCGATCGGTACCGAGCGGGTCCTTCGGATCCAACAGGCACAATTCGGTTTTCGTTCGGTCGTCACACGTCGTTCCGTTGCAACATTCCCGAAGTTTCATCTTCAAACAGTCATTTGTACCGCCTGGCTTTGCCGAACACGGCTGGTTTGCTGTCTTCGACAAACGAAGGCCGAGGGGCTTTTATCACGAATATTCAGGTACCTACACTTATTTTATTTTGCACCCAGTAGTGCCGATCGAAGCCGCCCAGCTTATGTGTGTAGCAGTCTTAGAAGTTTAGCCATGTCAAAGACTTTCAAGCGACTAAAAAAGTGACACAAGGGCTAGCCACCCGGCCTATAAGAACTTACTATTAGTATTTTCGCAATATCCTTGCAATTTTATATCTCTCAAGTTTATCTACTGTTTAAAATTCCACTGTGCTGATGGTGCCCAGTGATTTATTGTAAAAGGTGACTTGTAAGGACGGAAGTCTCATTTGGAAGGTCTTGCCAGTTCTGAGCGAAATTTATTTTTACGTTTTTGCCTTGGCAGGTGAGATTTCTTCGGTGTTATTAGATTGGGGAATAACTGCTGAAGTAACTCGAGACTACCGCTTCCTTGGGTAAAAAGATTTTAGACCAACTGCTGAAAAATGGAGAGTACATTTACACAGAACTAACATTGCAGGAACAATGTTGTATTTACATCAAAAGATTCATAGATAGCTCCAAAAAAAGGGCTAGAAAAATTAAAAGGCTGGCTCTAAATAAAAGTTGACTAATTTTGATTAAAAGTTTTTAACATTTTGATTATACGTTGGGCCCAATAATGAAGGCGCCATCGTAACTATAATAGCTAATTAGCATATTTCTGTTTTTTCACTTTAGGCATTCGATAGAGAGAACCAATTTTTTTAATTTTACGATGGCATCTTCATATTTGGACCCATTGCATACCTAATGAGATATGAATTATTGTGATAGATCGTACTCGCTGATCACATATAAATAGGTATCTATATGATGCATGATTAAGGTAGTAAACTAAGTCTCCCACTAATAGACTAAATAGTTACATTAATGTATTAAAATTGTAACAAATTTAACTAGATTTTTGTTAAATAAACTGACAGGTACTAGAATAATGCAGTGAACGGAATATATGACAATATGTTACCTTTATTAATGTGTTACCACAGTAAAAGAAGCGCTGGAGAAGAATTGAATTAATGATCCAGGAACTTCAGGCGGACAGAAAGTGGGGCGCAGGATTCAAGTGGAAAAAGAACTTGCTTCTTTCTTGTAAAATCCACAAGCTGAAATTAATTAAAACAATAGATAAGAATTCTATGTTGCAGTCACATAAACAAAGTCAGAAAGACATGAGAATTAACAAAATGTTTGTGAACATTCAAGGTGTATTTCAAACAATATGCTGAATGTTATTATTCAGATTATCAAGTTATTCTCGACTGAAAAACTACAAGCATTTATAAAATTAACCGTCGAGATTTGCAGAGAATGAGAGATTAGAGAATTCAATCACATACGAATAAAGGATCAAAGAACGTTTGCTTGAATTAGCAGTGATAAGATGTATCACCAATTTGTTTTAAAAAGGAATGATTGCAGCCAAGGATTGTTGTTAAAACTGATGAAATACTTCAAGAAAAGCTACTGAATAGAAGTTAAAATGTTAAAACATTGTAGATAAATACCTTTTTCGCTTTTTCCGAGGTTATGTTTGCGTATTTTTTGTGTTTTGTTCCAAACAAAACTGTAGAATGATTTAGCTCGGTTTTGTCGTTATTTCCAAAAGAAGCCTTCTGGCAGGCTCTAGAAAGGTCAATTAATGCTTTCAGTCTTTAATTGTAACTGAAAATCCATTTGGAAACTGCATTTGAATAATAACTGCACTGAATGTTGTTTCGACACTTTTAGTTTATATTTATGCAGATTTTTGTAAATAATCACAGCACAATTGCTTCTTTGAAACATATCTCTATTCTTGCCGAAGATATATTTATCATTTGTATAGAAAAAACACTAATATTTAAACACTATTTTACATTTTAATAATTTTCTATTACATTTGTTTGTTGACATTTTTTAATTGCTGAGGATCAGAGTTGCTAGCTCTAGATTTGAAAAAAAAAGGTTAACATTTACGGTATAATGTTTTGTTAATTAACTTTTGGTCTAGGATGACGCGGGAAAAGCGTTAAAGGTAAATAACAGATTAAATTGTCTATAGTTTTCTATATATTAATCATTCTAAAGTTTATATAGTACGCGAAGAAAATAGAATTTGTATGTGTACCACTTACAAGAAAACTGTTTAAATACCGATTTGCTTCTATGAGTGGGCACACAGTGGAGTTGGTTGCAAAGTGACATTAGCTGTGATTTCCTGGATTTCTGGGATTTCGAGGATATGGAGCTTATGAAGCCGATGACAGATTTCGCAAACTTTCAAGAGATCGTGGATTAAGAGCTTGTCAAGGATATTAAGAACAGGTGTCGAGGAAGAAAAACAGAGGGGAACGCGAGGGAAATGGGTCAGTAATTGTTGAGCGTTGGTAGAGTGAAATACTCTACCGGGATATCGCGTGGATTATTCTTCGAGGAACGGGATAGTGACTCTTGAGCGATTATGGAGTGAAATACTCTACCGGGATATCGTGACAGTGAATTTAATTCGGAATAATATATTGTTTTACTCTACCGGAATATCGGAAATTCTTACGGGACATCGAGTCACTATTGCGAACTCGCATTGGAAGAGAACATTCTCTATCGGGATTACATGCTAGTGAATTTAGAACTTTAGTATAACGTTTTCTATAGTGATTTACCTAAGTACTTTAGTGTTTAATATTTAGTGGAAAATGAGTTGTGTTTGGATTGTTTCTTTTACTAAGTCTTTAGTAAAAGCCGGGTGAGTCAAATCTGGTTATTCATGAGTTGTAAAGAGATCAAAGAATCTTGCTTAAATTCCATTACTGAAATTTAATAACGAAAATGTTCGAAATTTGCAGAATCAGAGTTTTGACTATCAATATCATTGTGTTATCTATTTTAAATGTGACATGTTTATTTCTTGTTTGAATTGAAATAATATTTTAATACTTTCAATAAAAAATTAGGATGATTACAATATTTAGCTCTGATAAGTTCAATTTTTCCCTTTGTATAATGATTGCTCTATTTTTATTATGTGCGATTATTTTTACTTTGCTTTGCGAATTATGTATGAACTCATTGTTTAATTTTATGATTTTGTTTTGCGGTATGCGACCTATATTAACTAGTTCATTTTTGATAATGAACTTGATTCGAAATGTTTGTTGTTAACATTTTTAGTATCTATTCAAATTAAGAGCTTACTAAAGCCTAATAACATTTGAAGGAAAATGTCGTATGTTTGCGAATATGATTGAGAATCATTTACTACGAATAATTTTACAGTTCGATCCTGTAAAAAGAAATGTGCACTGTTTAGTGTAATTTAATTCTCAGTATTGCTGGAATTAGTGTATTCAAGTTAGTTTTACTTTCATATGAAATTCTGTATTCTGAAAGGAATCTGAATGTTCTATCAAAGGATAATTGATACTTCAAGAACTTACAGAAGTTTTAAGAATTGGCTTTGCTCATTCAAATATTTCATCATCAAATCTTACATTCTTACTCACGAAAGTTGAGTTAGCTTAAAGCTGAGATTTATGGCATTAAAATTTAAATCTGTATCGGGCTATAGTACCGAGGAACACAGTATCTGCGAGAGTCCTGAAAAAGGCCAGAGAACCGTTCCACGTTAACAGAGAGACAAATTAATGTCTATAAACCAAAAGCTTGTTGCTATTCCAGAATTAGATTTATTACTAAGTGAAGTCTTTCTATAAACTGAGAAATATAAATTTGTTAAACACATTCAGTTGTCCTTGGTGAGCGTTCTGATTTTAACGTGTGGGAGACTTTAGGTAGAATCTATATTGTTTTAAATTGTAGGATTAATTAAAGTACGTATTGTAGGTTTAATCAGTACTTATGTTTCTTTTAATCGTTGTGAATGTATTTCTAGATTCTAAGATGCTGTACAACATACTTGACAGACATTAAGTTTAATTGATAACAATCAGTCCACTATATAACTTTGGCCCTTAAAGTCCAGTTCATTAAAAGATTCATGAAATTTGAATCTTGTATATTTTTTCTATTAGATTGGTGTAAAACACCTTAATGATAAGTTGACTGTCTGATTATGGTCATTTCAAATGTTGATATTAGATTCCTTTTAAATTCAGTCCAGTTGTATTTTAAGACTGTAAATATTTTACCTTAATATGATTTTCATAATATAATTTTTAAATAATCTGAATGGCATTATTATTGTCCAATTGTAATCAATTTAATGAATGAAGTTTGAACTATCCAGTACAAATGATACTGAGAGTTCTAAAGTTAAATTTTGCTCTGCTTAACTAGTAGATATCATCTTATCTAACTTCTAAATAAAATAAAAATAAAAAAATGCCATTGTTGGTGGAAGTTGGAAGGCTGTGAGGGGAGGTAAAAGGAGGCCTTTTGGGGGGACCCCCCCCAACAACCCTTTAAATAGGGATGCAAACTTTTTATAGAAAAATATGAAAACTATCATCAGACAGTCATGACACATAAAATACCAAGTAAAGCCTCATTTGTACTACGTGCATTCATTGTGATTTCATTATAGTTATTATTGCGTATATAAGCCTCCGAATAACATTGTAGTATGAAGTTTAATTAAATCTAAAAACTTAGACATTTAATTAGGTAGATATTCCAAATCACCATCACCTGAGTTCTGCGGATCATAACGTTAGGGTTACACTAAACGATCACTGGCCAATCTTAGATTTAAGTAATTTAGTAATATTCGTATAAAAAGTAACATAATGTCTTAATAAATATAATATCAGCTTACAAGCGACTTTTATTCTACCTGCTACTGGGATAGAGTTAAGATTTGTAGTAGGTCTGGGTCATCTTTAGTCAGCTTTGCGAGACAATAAGGTTAGACATTTAACATTAGATACTATATAATATAGTATATAAAACTAAGCTTGCAGTTCAAGTAGTATAGCTCCGTATAGGAATACATATATTTTATTCTTATAGGTATAGGAAGCTCTAGATATAGAGATATTTAGAGGTATAGCTAGATAGAGGGGGGGTTTTATTACAATTTGGTTGGTGCCGCGAACAGGATTTGGACCTAGGTTATTATGGATATACAGTTATTATTTTCATTATTACAGTTCAATATATCTAGAAAAAAAAGATAATGCTACTCTGGTTATACTTTTATAATATATAGGTACGTTTGAACAAGTCGGTTTAGGGTATAAGTAGGTCAGTGTTCAGTAGTCAGACTATCTGAACACAATTTGTTGTTGTGGAATGGAAACGAGGTGATTTGGAATATAGTAGTAGTTAGCAGGAACATACTTTTAGGTTTTACATACTGAAAAATGAGTTAAACTTTTGTCACGTGAAGTAGGTTTTATGAAACTTATTAACAGTCTAGGGAATTGGGGGTCGATTTAATTTACTACGGTTTCATTGTTGTTATTTGAAGTAAAATAATATGAAGTTTCACTATAGAATTTTATCATATATCGGTTCAATTATAAGTTTAATTTAACAGTTCATTTATCTGGTATTTTTCAGTTCTAGCTTTCGTGTTTGAATATTTGTAAATCAATAGGTATAGTCTGGCCAATAAAAGTGAGTTTAAACAAATACCAGGCCTTTGCACTTTAGTTTCCAGGATCAGAAAACTGCATGAAAAAAAAAAGTTCTAATGACAACTTAATTCGACAGACACTTAAATCTAATACCAGTTACATGACTATGATATTGTGTAAATGTACGATATTTATGTACTTGGTTGCTATGGGTATGAGATATCATTGTGCTTTAGATGATTCTAGACGGTTTTAAAACAGTTTATTTATAGTGTCCTTAAAACATAATGTAAACATATAGGCAACAACCGCGGCTTTTTATTGAGAATTTGTGATTCTAAGCTAAATGTCGTAAGATGTAAACTAATTTTTGTTGTAATTGGGTTAGTAAGCTCTTAATAACAATAATAACGTCCTTATAGTTTGAAAGTCAATTCAGCTTTCGATAAATTAAATATAAAATATTTTAATTTTTATTGTAAAAAAAAACCGTGATTTCGGGTTGTTAACTGGCAACAACGTCAGAATTTCAAAAAGCGCGAAATGGCTTGTTTGTTTTTGACAATTTTCAAATCATAAAATATAATATTACCGGGTTTTAACGTGTAGAATTGAAGAAATAAAGAAAGGAAAGAATACCAGCGATTGATGGTCAATGTTTCCAGAAGAAGAAGGTATGTTAATGTCTTGTTGTTTTTGCTTTTTGTTTGGTTACAGTATAGCTCAAGTGTTTGTTTTTGAAAACATTTGTTTGTGAATTTTGACTAAAAACATCGAATTTATTTCAGGAAAGCGGTACCACAGAAGATTTTGCTGTCTTGTGCAGAGACGACAATGAGTTGACAACTCGTTGTGGACAAATTAACCTGGATAAAGAAGACTGCAATTAACCTAAAGAAGTTGAATTAGAAGTGATTTTATCAAAACGTTTTGGTGATTTACTGCCAGTTGTGAAGTACCTAGTAGTAGGTTTTGTGATGTTATCATACCTACTTATAATTTTTGAGTGAAACAATAGTTAGGTTTATTTGTTGTGAACTCAAAACTTAACAGTTACATTGTGGTAGAAACAAACTTTACCAAAATCAGTTTTAATTTGGTTTACAATGTATCAAAACAATTTAAGTAATAAAAGGATTGGTGGTTGAGATGAATCAGACACAGACTAAGCAATGGTATGGTTATGGGTTTGTAGTAAAACAGAGTAAGTACAATAAAATATTAATGCCATATATTATGTTATGACTATGGAAAATATACTTTGTTTTGTTGTTAAGGTCAGGCAGACACTTTTTGGATTTAGTAAAGTAATGAAGTCCGGTTTATAATTTCAGTTTGATAGACGGGGAGGTCATACTACTTTAAAACATGTATCGGATGTTTATAGCCAGATGCTTACTGTCTCATTTATATTAATATTGGCAGCACATATCATGTAAATTGTGCTAACTATAAAATGTCGTTTTTATGTAAAGAAATAGTAGGTAGTTTCATTTGCAGTTTAAAATATTTAACTTTATTTGTATAATTCAGAAAAGCATTTAATCAGCACTTTACATATTTTGTAGACTGGGGGTCGTGAAGTTTATTTTCTAAACTATATTATAATATTATAGTCGCTATCATTGTGTGGTTTTACTTTTTATGTTTTTGAGATTTTTAGTTGTATCAGTATCTGATTCTGCTATTACCTGAAATAATAGTATTTGTTTTGAGCTTTATAATGAAATGTATGTGTGGATTCTGTAATACTTAACATACTCAGGTTAGGTTGGGGATAGTGACTTTTTGTCAGATTTCAGTTTCAGAGTTGGTTCAAGCCCGGTCAGGTTTGCGGTAAACATAGATTTATTTTGAACCGTGACAATATCTTTGTAGGCATGTTACACAGGCAGGAATATGTACTATGTATGAGTTCTATTTTATTAAAAGACTAGGTATGTAAAAAGCTTTGTGAAAGACTTAGGATATCTCTGAAATGTGTAGTTATGTTTTGATGTTTAACTTTTAAATGTCTCGACTCAATTTAAATTTTGATGTATCAACGAGTTGAATGTACTAAGACAAATTTTGTTTTTACTAACTTTTACCCGCTGCTTTGCTTGTGTAATTTTTTGACTTCTGTATTCAATCAAAATCAATCTCCTAGTAATTTATATTTTCCTGGAATAAAAAGGTAGCTTATATCTCTCAGATTTTTGGATTGTAGTCATGCCAAGAATCAGGTTGGTTCAATGTAAATACAGACAAATGTGGTAAACTAACCAAAACATTTTTATATTTGCACTAATAGTACCTAGTGATAAAATTGTTAATTTTTGTTTTATATTTGATTTTGTAAATTATGTTATGATTTTTTCTGAATTTTCTTATTAGATTTACAATGTGGGATATTAAAATATGAATAGCTAGGTGTTTTAAAGAGTGAGCCATAATAATGTTTTCTGAAAATTAGAGTAGCTTATAAAGCAAATTATTGTAATTTTCATTCCTTTCACTTTAGCTTTATGTAAGAGATATTCTCGATTTGTATGATCTATTCTGTAATGAAATTGTAGTTAGTATCTTGTGTAAGTTTATACGATAAATAATGCGTAAATAAATAAACCAGTAATAAATCAAAAACTGTTTTTCCTCATATTTTCCTAATATGTATTTTAGCGCCATCTACACAAACTGGCTGGAACTAATATGTCCTCGAGGTTGCTTTGTTTCGTGCTCGATAAGGTATGTCAATAATTGTAAAACAATAGTGTTTTATGGCTTTGATGTTCAGCGACATTCTTTGCAGGTTTACCAGAATGTATAATATACCGTTTTCGTTTCATGTCACTCGAACAAGAAACGCTGTAAATTAATTCATCCGAAAAATAATTAAGATTTGCAGACCGTCCATTTTCTCGCATTAAAATGTAGCATAACTCCTTTTACGTATACTTTCAGACGTATAAATGCATTATTTGTAATTTTCTGATCGAACATTATTTAGTACCAGAAATTGTCGCTTTGCGTCACAAGCCACTATTATTGCAAAGTGTGTAAGGTAATATTTATCAAAAATAAAACGAGAGTAGCTCATTTAAACAAATAGCAGTTATTATAATGACTTATCTATACACATAAATACTTTTTGCTTACACTCGGGGAAGGCATAATCAATTTCGACCGTGTACGGAGCTCAAACGGTTCGCGCGTATCGTTTTGTTTCGATGTGACGGTTTTCGCATTGTTCTTGATTTTTCGAAAACGGTTCAGCCAAAATTTTCAGTAGAAGAGTACGTCCAACTCTGTAGTATAATTTAACAAACTAGATGGAAAAATAATCATTAAAATCGGATCAAAATTGGCGGAGAAATCGCGTAATATAACATAATAGCCAAATCGGGAGTAATCTCTTTCTTTTGAAGTCGGCTAAAAATTATTATGATAATGCCTTTCCTCCGAGTGTTTACGAATTTTCTAGACAATATTTACCCTGATTAGCGATTTTCTGACGATATGGTGTGATAGATGTTATTTCCGTGAAATATTTTGCTGTAGATATATTTATGAAAAAAGAAGATAGTTATTTTATAATTATATTACATAAAAATAATAATTTATGTTGTTTGTAGAACGTAGGATTTATAAATCTGATTGCGTAAAACACAGCGAAGTGTTTTGAAAAACCCGGCAATTAAGCGGAAAAAGTTTACGCAAAGTGAAAATAGATGGCGTTAGCAAGCCTTAAAACGCGCAAACGCTACAAGCAGTGGAATTCTGACTTTCTCAGACTGGTTTATTTTCAATCCAATCCAATTACTTGTGGTAGAATTAAGGACATATATTGCATGTTCGATGTTCGATTTGACTTGCGATACTAATATTTATTTCATGTTTTCATTTTTGAGCCGGATAGGAAGGAAGGAAGGAGGGTCGGCCGCAGCCGCACCACAGTACTCTTTGGGCCGCATCGCACCGCGCCGCCGCCGCCGTCACCGGCGAGCCGCCGCGCTGCATCGTGCTCAACCGTCGCATGATCTTCGAGTCGCGCCTTAAGCGCTACTATCGTAATATTCGGAATATTTAGGATAATGGTTTTAAGTGTTGAGAAAAGCAAATTCTTTCTTTTACTAATTTTTTACATAGATTATATTATTATCTTTCTAATCAATAATCAATTCAAAATTTTAAATTTTATTATGTATTTTGTTTTTCACTGGACGGGAGTACCTACGAGGAAGAATGTTCGAGCCGTGTCCACCGCGCTGACTCGGAACGGGTTGGTGGATTCGCGTGCAACATCGGGGTATCTTCTGTGAACATAAACGGTTTGCTTCGCGATGCTTTTATTTCATCAAGAAGCCAGTGATGTGAAGGTATGTTAAATAGGTTCCAGATAGTTCGTTGGTGTGGGACCGGGATTTGAACCCATGACGACTTCACAAATGATGGAAGAGTGTTTGTTACCACCGGATCACGACGGCACATAATGTTATTCTGGTATAAGTACGTATATAGTTTATTCAGTCAATTTTTAAATAATTTTTAGAAAAAAAATATTTTAAGAATCATCATCATGTTTTCCTTTCCTCATAATTTTAAGAGTTCCGTACCCTAGGGGTGAAGGCGAGACCCTATTACTAGGACTTCGTCATTTGTCTGTCTGTCTGTCGCCGGGCTGTGTCCCTTGAACCGTGTTGGCTGGACGGTTTAACTTTCACACATGATGTATTCCTGTTGCCGCTTTAACAGCGAATGCTGAAAGAAGATGGATATTATAGAAGAGGCCATAACATACGATACGGGATTCTTTGTGTGCGGACTCGCACATGGATCTCACTTGACCGATTTTTAACACATTTATCATTATAGCGTTACTGTCGTAGCATTGTAAGTTTTAGCGATCTTAAAGTCTAGGAACAAGTTGCATCCACATCAATTTCGGTTTAATGACTTAGTCGTAATAAACAGAAGGTACAAAAGAATTGATTCTTTTAACTAACTAAGAAGAAATTATGAAGTGGCCTGGAGATCAGTGCTTGCGTGTTGTTTGAAGAATATTAGATCGAGCGAAGCGAGGTCTCAGATTTTGCTGAGACAAATGGATATTTGTATGTATGTTTGTACATTTGTATGTATATTTGTTCGACGATAACTCGGGTATCGCTTCATCGATATTCATGAAATTTTACATAAGTGTAAGTACCTAGTTTATATGAATAGAGTTTTTGATTTTCATATGAGCGACTTCAGATCGGCGGTCGCTAATGTACCTATTAGGCAAATCAGAGAAAAAATAACGCCACTTTCTATGAGATCTGCGAGACAGTGACCAACCAACGATAATCTCAACATAGTTGCTCCATGACTATATCAACATTAGAGCGTTTCAAGTTTAGAGTAAATACAATTATACAGTGTGTGAAATTGCGCATTCCAGCTTTTAATCAACATAGGAGATAAATAAAATTAAAAAGCATTTCTCAATTATTATTTATTATTAAAAAAAAAAAAATTAGAAAAAAAATTATGTAGCATCGTCGTTATATTAGTCGTAGAACACTCGCTGTTGATCGAGGGATTCTTCAAAGAATATTATACAGTAATAAGGTTGTAAAGGGGTTTGTTTCCAGCGTATTTTTATGACTTTAAATTATAAGCAGATCGGCAAGTTGGAATGACAAAGGGTAGGGCACATAGCACGGACGCTTTATGTTTTATCGGGTAGGAAGAGTCCTTGAGTATATACACATACTTGTCGACAAGCACAGCGTCGGTAATGTGTTTTTGTTTTTGTTGTTTGGTATTGTGGCAGTAAGTAAGAGTATACTAGTAGATGTTATTTTTTTTTTACATCGAGAAGTTTTTCCATTAGGTGACAACTCTGAACTTAATTTGATTCATTTATAGGGTTGCGTCAAAATTGGTTGATAATAAAAATATGGGTTTTTTTTTAGTAGTTCATTTGAATTTTTATTCAAGTTTGAAAAAAAATTTTGGAAGTTTATAAATATCAAAAGCAATTCAGGATGATTTAGCAAAATCGCCTGAAACAAACGAAAGTTTAGTTTTATTTAGTACTAACCTACTTGTAGTTTAATTGTATTAAAATTAAAAGAATTTAAGTAACTGAATTTCAATTGAACATACTTACCTAAAGTCCGATTGTAGCAAAAGTTTAACGGACTTACCTGAATTTGAGTTGTAATAGAATTAAACAAACTTTCAAGTGTAGGCACTTATTGTTTGATTGTAATGTAATTAAATAGACCATCGTATTGTTCATCTTTATTATAGGTGAGCCTTGTTAATTAGGTAATTGTAAGTAAGGAAATTTAATTCCGAATTTTATTTGTAACTTAACTTTTGTGTTTACTCTTAAGGTACTTAATATAAGTTGGTCAATTTAAAGATTTGTAAATTTAAAAGTAATGTATGCGATTGCAAATTTTGTAAAATTTGTAAGTATTAATGCGATTGCAAATTATAATTATTTATAAGGTTTCGAGTTTGATGCTGAATTTTCAGTTTGTAATAGTTTAAGAATTTATAAATTAATAGTTTGAAAATTTGTAGTTTTGCTATGTAATTTGTTTCTACAGTTTAAAGGTACTTAAGTGTAAAAGTTTAATTTTTTTTTTAAAATGAATTATTATGTTGTAATAGCATTCTTTATTCTAAGATATTGTTAGATACGGACGTAGGGGGTGGAAATTTCGTCTTTAAAAATTTTTGTATAGTAAGTAAACAAAATTATGTACATTTTCACGTTATCAGATATATTAGGTGTCTGAAATTTTCGTTAAATTAGTGTTTTTTTTTTATGAACGTTCTTTGTTATAAGATAGATATTTTAGGCCTCTAAAATTTTCGTTTAAAATATTGTTAAATTTTTTGTAAATGTGAATGGCAATGGGGTAGTTTTATTTATTTTTTCTAAGGGGTATATATGCAAACATTGGAACGCTCTTAATCTTGCAGAGGTAGTGCTTCATCTTCAGAGGTATGTTACTATGAAAGCCAATGGAAGGGGTTTGTTTTGATGGGTATGCAGACAGTTCTGAATGGATGGATGACAGATTGTGGAATTTCAATAAAATTTGGGTTTACAAATTTAGAAATTTTAGAATTGGAAAATTTTGAATGAGAATGAAAGTAGCTGTAGAGAAAAGCATTGCTGGGGGGTTATGAGCGGTTTGTCAATGTTCGATTCTGGCAAAACACTATTTCAATTCGAACCTCATGGACGGAGGGATTTTGTTAGGTCTAAGCAAGCGTGCCATCCCGCCAACTAAAGTAGTTGACCCCATGAGGATCTTGCACTCTACAATGTAGGAACAGAGATTATAAGCCACACTCTACAGGCGCCAAAATAGAGATGGTTAGATTGGTAATTTTTAACTCATCGTGGAACTCTGGTTTCATGCGAAGTTTTTTAGATTTTACGTACCAATCCCAGTATCAGCCAGGAGGGTTTTGTTAATTTTTGTAAACAGAAGATTAGTTTGCAACTCTAAGCAAAACCAAGACACTATGTCTAAGACGATTCACACCCGACTTTCCTCTCAGTTACTGATATTGCAGTGGGATCGAAGAAAACTGTTGCATGAACGATTTGTTAAAAACTTTGAGTTGAGATCTGAGATGATCATTTCGACGTTGGTTTAAAAACACTGAAATTATATTGTGATAGGGATAAAAAGAACACACTCACATTCTAATACACATAATTGTATTGCTGGAATTCGAATCTTGATGGATACAATATTGCATTCTTGTTGAAATTTAAATCATTGAACGCGATTGCTCTGAAAGAGGTTCAAAGTCATTTTAAAATGTAGGAAATTTGCTCAGATTAACAAATTTATTAATCTTCTCAAATTGGGGGTCGCTGTGATAGATCGTACTCGCTGATCACATATAAATAGGTATCTATATGATGCATGATTAAGGTAGTAAACTAAGTCTCCCACTAATAGACTAAATAGTTACATTAATGTATTAAAATTGTAACAAATTTAACTAGATTTTTGTTAAATAAACTGACAGGTACTAGAATAATGCAGTGAACGGAATATATGACAATATGTTACCTTTATTAATGTGTTACCACAGTAAAAGAAGCGCTGGAGAAGAATTGAATTAATGATCCAGGAACTTCAGGCGGACAGAAAGTGGGGCGCAGGATTCAAGTGGAAAAAGAACTTGCTTCTTTCTTGTAAAATCCACAAGCTGAAATTAATTAAAACAATAGATAAGAATTCTATGTTGCAGTCACATAAACAAAGTCAGAAAGACATGAGAATTAACAAAATGTTTGTGAACATTCAAGGTGTATTTCAAACAATATGCTGAATGTTATTATTCAGATTATCAAGTTATTCTCGACTGAAAAACTACAAGCATTTATAAAATTAACCGTCGAGATTTGCAGAGAATGAGAGATTAGAGAATTCAATCACATACGAATAAAGGATCAAAGAACGTTTGCTTGAATTAGCAGTGATAAGATGTATCACCAATTTGTTTTAAAAAGGAATGATTGCAGCCAAGGATTGTTGTTAAAACTGATGAAATACTTCAAGAAAAGCTACTGAATAGAAGTTAAAATGTTAAAACATTGTAGATAAATACCTTTTTCGCTTTTTCCGAGGTTATGTTTGCGTATTTTTTGTGTTTTGTTCCAAACAAAACTGTAGAATGATTTAGCTCGGTTTTGTCGTTATTTCCAAAAGAAGCCTTCTGGCAGGCTCTAGAAAGGTCAATTAATGCTTTCAGTCTTTAATTGTAACTGAAAATCCATTTGGAAACTGCATTTGAATAATAACTGCACTGAATGTTGTTTCGACACTTTTAGTTTATATTTATGCAGATTTTTGTAAATAATCACAGCACAATTGCTTCTTTGAAACATATCTCTATTCTTGCCGAAGATATATTTATCATTTGTATAGAAAAAACACTAATATTTAAACACTATTTTACATTTTAATAATTTTCTATTACATTTGTTTGTTGACATTTTTTAATTGCTGAGGATCAGAGTTGCTAGCTCTAGATTTGAAAAAAAAAGGTTAACATTTACGGTATAATGTTTTGTTAATTAACTTTTGGTCTAGGATGACGCGGGAAAAGCGTTAAAGGTAAATAACAGATTAAATTGTCTATAGTTTTCTATATATTAATCATTCTAAAGTTTATATAGTACGCGAAGAAAATAGAATTTGTATGTGTACCACTTACAAGAAAACTGTTTAAATACCGATTTGCTTCTATGAGTGGGCACACAGTGGAGTTGGTTGCAAAGTGACATTAGCTGTGATTTCCTGGATTTCTGGGATTTCGAGGATATGGAGCTTATGAAGCCGATGACAGATTTCGCAAACTTTCAAGAGATCGTGGATTAAGAGCTTGTCAAGGATATTAAGAACAGGTGTCGAGGAAGAAAAACAGAGGGGAACGCGAGGGAAATGGGTCAGTAATTGTTGAGCGTTGGTAGAGTGAAATACTCTACCGGGATATCGCGTGGATTATTCTTCGAGGAACGGGATAGTGACTCTTGAGCGATTATGGAGTGAAATACTCTACCGGGATATCGTGACAGTGAATTTAATTCGGAATAATATATTGTTTTACTCTACCGGAATATCGGAAATTCTTACGGGACATCGAGTCACTATTGCGAACTCGCATTGGAAGAGAACATTCTCTATCGGGATTACATGCTAGTGAATTTAGAACTTTAGTATAACGTTTTCTATAGTGATTTACCTAAGTACTTTAGTGTTTAATATTTAGTGGAAAATGAGTTGTGTTTGGATTGTTTCTTTTACTAAGTCTTTAGTAAAAGCCGGGTGAGTCAAATCTGGTTATTCATGAGTTGTAAAGAGATCAAAGAATCTTGCTTAAATTCCATTACTGAAATTTAATAACGAAAATGTTCGAAATTTGCAGAATCAGAGTTTTGACTATCAATATCATTGTGTTATCTATTTTAAATGTGACATGTTTATTTCTTGTTTGAATTGAAATAATATTTTAATACTTTCAATAAAAAATTAGGATGATTACAATATTTAGCTCTGATAAGTTCAATTTTTCCCTTTGTATAATGATTGCTCTATTTTTATTATGTGCGATTATTTTTACTTTGCTTTGCGAATTATGTATGAACTCATTGTTTAATTTTATGATTTTGTTTTGCGGTATGCGACCTATATTAACTAGTTCATTTTTGATAATGAACTTGATTCGAAATGTTTGTTGTTAACATTTTTAGTATCTATTCAAATTAAGAGCTTACTAAAGCCTAATAACATTTGAAGGAAAATGTCGTATGTTTGCGAATATGATTGAGAATCATTTACTACGAATAATTTTACAGTTCGATCCTGTAAAAAGAAATGTGCACTGTTTAGTGTAATTTAATTCTCAGTATTGCTGGAATTAGTGTATTCAAGTTAGTTTTACTTTCATATGAAATTCTGTATTCTGAAAGGAATCTGAATGTTCTATCAAAGGATAATTGATACTTCAAGAACTTACAGAAGTTTTAAGAATTGGCTTTGCTCATTCAAATATTTCATCATCAAATCTTACATTCTTACTCACGAAAGTTGAGTTAGCTTAAAGCTGAGATTTATGGCATTAAAATTTAAATCTGTATCGGGCTATAGTACCGAGGAACACAGTATCTGCGAGAGTCCTGAAAAAGGCCAGAGAACCGTTCCACGTTAACAGAGAGACAAATTAATGTCTATAAACCAAAAGCTTGTTGCTATTCCAGAATTAGATTTATTACTAAGTGAAGTCTTTCTATAAACTGAGAAATATAAATTTGTTAAACACATTCAGTTGTCCTTGGTGAGCGTTCTGATTTTAACGTGTGGGAGACTTTAGGTAGAATCTATATTGTTTTAAATTGTAGGATTAATTAAAGTACGTATTGTAGGTTTAATCAGTACTTATGTTTCTTTTAATCGTTGTGAATGTATTTCTAGATTCTAAGATGCTGTACAACATACTTGACAGACATTAAGTTTAATTGATAACAATCAGTCCACTATATAACTTTGGCCCTTAAAGTCCAGTTCATTAAAAGATTCATGAAATTTGAATCTTGTATATTTTTTCTATTAGATTGGTGTAAAACACCTTAATGATAAGTTGACTGTCTGATTATGGTCATTTCAAATGTTGATATTAGATTCCTTTTAAATTCAGTCCAGTTGTATTTTAAGACTGTAAATATTTTACCTTAATATGATTTTCATAATATAATTTTTAAATAATCTGAATGGCATTATTATTGTCCAATTGTAATCAATTTAATGAATGAAGTTTGAACTATCCAGTACAAATGATACTGAGAGTTCTAAAGTTAAATTTTGCTCTGCTTAACTAGTAGATATCATCTTATCTAACTTCTAAATAAAATAAAAATAAAAAAATGCCATTGTTGGTGGAAGTTGGAAGGCTGTGAGGGGAGGTAAAAGGAGGCCTTTTGGGGGGACCCCCCCCAACAACCCTTTAAATAGGGATGCAAACTTTTTATAGAAAAATATGAAAACTATCATCAGACAGTCATGACACATAAAATACCAAGTAAAGCCTCATTTGTACTACGTGCATTCATTGTGATTTCATTATAGTTATTATTGCGTATATAAGCCTCCGAATAACATTGTAGTATGAAGTTTAATTAAATCTAAAAACTTAGACATTTAATTAGGTAGATATTCCAAATCACCATCACCTGAGTTCTGCGGATCATAACGTTAGGGTTACACTAAACGATCACTGGCCAATCTTAGATTTAAGTAATTTAGTAATATTCGTATAAAAAGTAACATAATGTCTTAATAAATATAATATCAGCTTACAAGCGACTTTTATTCTACCTGCTACTGGGATAGAGTTAAGATTTGTAGTAGGTCTGGGTCATCTTTAGTCAGCTTTGCGAGACAATAAGGTTAGACATTTAACATTAGATACTATATAATATAGTATATAAAACTAAGCTTGCAGTTCAAGTAGTATAGCTCCGTATAGGAATACATATATTTTATTCTTATAGGTATAGGAAGCTCTAGATATAGAGATATTTAGAGGTATAGCTAGATAGAGGGGGGGTTTTATTACATTATGCATGTGTGTAAATTTATGAAATAATTATAAATTATTTCAATTGTTTACGCAGTACTGTCTGTTGACTGTGACGGCAAAAAACAGGCTATGCAAAGAAACCTTATCACGAAAATTTAAATTTTTTCTATTAGTGTGACTACTAGGTATTAATAAAGCAAGGGCAAACTGGGAAACGGTGTAAAACTAAATAATTAATAACAGAAAAGCGTGTTTCATATTCATACCGATTAAAATGTTTAGGTACATAAAAAGTTACAATAAGGTCGCGCGTGAATAAGTGTTTCTCATAAAATTATATTTTTTAAATGGATCCGGCCACCAGCTCTATTACTTATTTGTAGATTTGTTATGAGTCAATTATTCAATGTTTATAAAAATATTATGTTAGTATTATTTTTTATGATTTGATTACAAATCTCAATTTGTAATGTTAGAAATTAACCTCTTCAACTTTCAGACTAAATTTTTCTTGTATTCAAAAATGTGGTTCTTTTTTAGGGTTCCGTACCCAATGGGGTAAAAACGAGACCCTATTACTAAGACTCCGTTGTCCGTCTGTCTGTCACCAGGCTGTATCTCATAAACCATTATAGCAAGAAAGCTGAAATTTTCACAGATGATGTATTTCTGTTGCCGCTAAAAAACAAAATACTAAATAAATACTAAAACTAAATAAAAATACTAAAAACAGAATAAAATTAATACTTAAGGGGGATGGGAGGAACAAACATAAATTTTTAACCGTATTTCGCTCGATTTTAATAATGGTTACAGGTAGATGCTTGAAATATTCACAGAATGTTAAGTTGTATACACAATTGAATAATAAATAATTAAATTAAAATAAAATAAATATTTAAGGGAATTACCCCTATACAGTACGGAACCCTGCGTGCGCGAGTCCTGCTCGTACTTGGCCAAGTATTCATTAGTTTTTTTTTACACTGACAGAGTTAGGCTAATTTTATATCTGACATAATTGAGTTCTTATCAGGATAAGAACTCGTAAAATTGTATTGACAAAAGTGTCAGATAGCAGTAGAAACACAATATATTAATACGAAATTCTTTAAAGTTATTTGACACTTTACTTTCTTTCTAATTAGTTAATAGTCACTTACAAATTATTTTATATTTATTTATGTTTGTAATATTATGTTGCCACCTCTAATCAACCGTTTACGAACCCTAATTGACGTGGAAATATAGGCCTGTCCTTATTTTGAGTCCTCTAAAGTATTTCAATATTATTGTTGTTTTTTTAGTATAAAACGTTTGCGTGTTAGAACCCAATTAACATTTTGTGCAGTGCGGCACTGTTTGTAATCACGCCGGCTTGTAAAGGTTTGATAGCAAGGCGTGGCATGATATAAACATTAATTAGTGGAAGTACATGAAAACCACTTAGGACGTTCTTGAGACTAGTGAGCTGTGTGAAAATGTGAGCGGCTCTATAATAAAATAGATAGATAAAACGGAAAATCCTAAATTAAAAGTTCGAAAGTGGATAAATGTAGGTGCTTTTGGGAGGTAAAACAATTGAACTACGCTATTTATATTAGAAAAAAATATGAAGTCGATGATTCCATATCATTATAATGAAAACTCTGTTAAAATTCTAAAAGACGTAAACACACAGCGTAAACAGGCTATCCAAGGACAAAATTAACAAAAAAATAAGACAATTTTCCAAAGCATCTTGTTATTTTTCAAGGTTTATTGTGTCTAGACCATGGATGTATTACATAAACACATCCTTGGTCTAGAGTTGTTAATTTTCTCCCCTTGCTAGTTGCGTTCTTTTTCGACAGTGACGAATGATCTATAAGAAAATAGTTTATAAGCTAAAGTTTCAGAGACTGGATGTTTTCTGAGGGGTCAAAAGGGGCACCATTCTTACTATAGGATTCTGATTTTCTATTGAAATAACGTATAAGGATTTTATTTTAATTTCGCGAATTTCGTTTGGAATTATGTGGCTTTCTATCAAAAATGACGTTGAAATTAAATATAGTGGGTGTACCGGTTGTGGCCAATGTACCGGCCATTTGATGTCAAAATTATTGCAATAATGATATTTTATAAACAATGTAATACCAAAAAAAAAAAAAAAAACATAAATATTGTTTGTGTGAATCTAAATGTTTGAATTTTTTTTTTAATAATATTTTAACATAAAATTGTCTTATTAATCCTTAAAATTCAAAGTGGCCACAAAGTGGCTACACACCAAATTTAATTTAAATTGTTTGAAAAATATAATTCACGCTAATTCCTTAAAACAATACTTAGCGTACAACAGTAGTGCAGGTTTTCATACAGAACCACCTTGCAGTTCATATTATTTTGTTTAATTTGAAAAATGTATTGATATTTCGAACGATGTAATCTGAAGCTATAATTGTAGTTTTCAAATTGCAACCGTTTTAGTAATGATTTTATTGCAATTTTGAATCGTGTTATTGAGGTATCATTTATATTTATGTTTCAAATGTTCTTAATACTCTTAGCCATCGTCATTATTTTCATCGTCATTATCGTCATCGATACGTTAGCCAACTTTGAGCTTTCTAACAAGGCCCACAGCGAAAGACCACGCTTCTACTTAATATTCACGAGCAAAAAAATAAAAAACTATAGACAACGAAATATAATAACAACAAATGACAATTTAGCAATACGCAGGTGTAACTAAAATAATATAAATGTACATTTTGTTCAAGTATTGTAATAAAAATTGTAATAAAATTAAACTGTTGTTAACATGGAGCATGTAGACAAACATTTCTTTACTTCCAAATTTCTCTCAGGAATACCAAATATAATTCGAGTCCCGCCCTCCTCCGATTTATGGCTGTCTTGGGCGGGCGGATTTATAGAAGGCGATTAGTTGAACGCTTTTTAAACGGGCAGTTCTGAAATAACGACTTTCAACTCAATGTCGAATGGCATTGAGATCAAATACGGATAAACAGACGAAAAAACAAAAGTCATAAGACGATTGTTACATAACATGTCCTTTAGAAATGGTGGCTCAGAAGTTAGTAACATCTACAGAATAAGATCTCTAATTTTCGTTATTTACCGATTGTTTCAAGGGTATTTCTTGTGTTACAGATTTTATTTCATCTTAAGAGATAAAACGAAGATACTCATACTTTACTCATACTTTTTATTAATACCTAACAATTAGATACATGTCAATTACAATATTTCACTTTCAATTTTAAACATTAAATGGCACTCAATAATATAAATTGCTTAAGAATAAATACAATGAATAATTTATCTTAATTACGGCATTTGATCATAAAGAAAGAAAAAAGAAGACAAATCATTACAAAACATAGCTCAATTTAAAAACCATCCATTGCTCTGTAACTGAGTGAAAGAATTACAAACCAACAAACGCACTTTCGGGTTATTTCGGATTATTCGGCTAAATATTTTTCGTGGAATCCCCATAGTAAAAGTCAAAAACGTTGTTCATGATATTGACCTTAATCAGCCCCTTTCGGCTTAGTACAAAGCAAGCATATAACCCTGACGTACATTTTTATTAATAATTATAAATAAATAATAATTTTATTTGTTCCATAATGTGCTTAGGCTACTTAGGTGCGCTGCACTCTACACTAGGTCTCCGAAGAGCCTGTGTTGCAGGGTACAGTTTCCTCTGATAATTAAATGTAATTTTAAGCCTACGTTTCTACCTCTTTTTTGAGAAAATATTGAGAGCAAGAGAGAGTTTATAATTATCATCACTGATATGAGACAAACAAGTCATACTGCCGGGTAGGTCCCACCGATCAAAGTGACTTGAGAATTTTCCTTTAATGAGCAACTTGATATCTTCGGATAAATTATGAAAAAAAAAAACCCAATGTACAGAAAAGAAACCCTAGGGTATAAATAAATTCTAGAATATAGACATGTCGTGAAGTATAAAAGTATCCTACAGTATAAAAACGCAGGCTGCAGATGTTTATCTGCCAGTCATCAGTCATCAATAAGAAATTTTCCCAAAAAAATTGGTTGTTTTAAAATATAATATAATATAATTTTACGTGATAACGTTATAAAAAACATTGTTGAATCAAAAACTGAAACAAGCCGAACGCTTAGGCCGATCGTGTCTCTCTTGTTCCGTGCTCTCGCTTGCGCGGTCGGATCAGTCGTAACGTGACACTTTTTCGTGCGTGCAGCTGGGGTTCATCGATTTATAGGAAGTTATCACGTCAAAAAAAATACAAAATTGAAGCATGCATTTTGAGCATACTCTACCAGATGGATTTATACTTATTCTAGTCTAGTCAGTGGAAACTGTCCTAAACGTGCTAGGCGACAGCTTGTAGTTGCAGCTAAAATGTTAACGCCACAACAAAAGTTATTTATCTATGACGTAACTGTTGGTTTGGTTTGATACGGAGGAAACTCGTTTGTCAAACTTGTCGAATTTTCAGCGCCCAGTTTTCTCCGATAGTTGTGGTACGGTGAGAAAAAAGATCTCTCCCAGTTTTTTTTGTAATATTTAGGGTGTTGTTTTTCAAAATGATTGTTATTTCATAGGAACAAAAGTTGTAAGTTTTGATGTACAGAACAAGCCCCTAAGAGGATGCTAATTGATTAGAAATAACCCTGTATACCAATCAAAATGAACAATTTTTACTATAGGACCAACCCAGCATTAGCAAAAAATTATCAGCTGTTCCATATAAAAAGCTCATCTACTATTTATCAAAGATAAGTAGGTATGTAAAGGACAGCTGATTTATTTGGCGATTTTAATGCTGGCCTTATAGTAAAATTTGTTGATAATTATGTTCATAAATACTTATCACTAGGAGGACCTTAAACTTTGCAAAGTTATATCCTAAATCTTTGTACGAGTAGGGTAGAGACACCAGTTGAGGCCATTATGTTCTGGTTTTCGCCATTGGATGTCAAAATTATTGCATAAATAGATTATAAACAAAGTAACACCATAAATACTGTTTGCGTGGAATATCCATGTATTAAAATTTCTTTAAAAATATCATTTTTACATTAATATTGTAAACACAATCATTTAGTTTCAAAGTGGCTAAAAATGACAACATCAGGTGCAACTACTATACTAAATTGTAAAAGAAAATCTACTGACGAAATTTTAAAAAAAACACAAACACTTCTGAACGAAAATGGGTAAAAATAGAGAAATTACTCGTAAGTAAGGTAATTTTGATACTTTCATAAATTAGATTCCATAAAAATAAATAGCAAATAGCATGATGATAAAACTCTAATCTATTTATTGATCTGTACTAACTACAATGCAGTATGCATGGCTTTGAAATTATCACGATAAACGAAACGCAATAAACAGATTAGGGACATTAAAAAATAATGAATGTATAATAGGTGATACGGCTAAGACTTGTATTTTGTTATTTGTAGAAGTTTTACAGTTAATTAAGTAATATTAAATTTAATCTGTACTGTTGTTATCCAAATACAGTTACCAGTTACGGTCAAATTTTTTTTCAAGATATTTTATTGTTAGTGTTTTTTTTTGTCTGTGGCATTTGATTTTCAAAATATTCTTGCTGAAAATAATGTTTAACACAACCAAGCAAGAGAAAAATAAGTTTTAAAGGCGATCTTATGTTCGTGTGTCGCCTAAATGTTACGATGTCTAAAAATATGTGGACAAATTTTAATTTGTCAAAATACATTTTTAGTATTTCAATTATTCTACTGTACCAACTTTGCCATCTTCTGTTCTTTTAGTCTCAAACCTCAGGATAAACAATAAAATTCACTTGAAATTAAATCACCGCAACATTTTACGTATGCAAATCCAAAAATCTTATTAATAATGCATGCTCTGACCGTACACAAACAATTGCATATAGCGCAGCGCTGCCGACACTCCGTAGGTTTCCTAGAATTGGTTCTACATAGTTCGCTCCTAGTACAGTAATAGCAAATAAATAATGAAAACCGGCCTTTGGAAAGAGATAATTGGTTGGTTACGTTTTTTTTTTTTCTAATGGTGCTTTGTAAGAAAACAATACCTAAAGCTCTATAAATCCGTTGTTGAGCGTTAGGTATTTTGTTTGTAAAAAAACAATGACAAACCCCACGCGCGGTTTTTTTTTACCTGATCACGTCAGTCACTGATTTGGCGAATGTTGGTCCGTGACAGTTAATGCTCTACAAAATCAAAATCAGCTGTTTATCCCCTTTAAAATTTCGATGTTCATTATTTATTCGCGCGTACTATACTTACTTTTCCACGAACGAAAATATAAGGAAACTAGCTTTTACCCGCGGCTTCGCCCGCGTTGTATTTTGATTTTGGCTTATGTTTATGTCGGCTGCGAAACCTAACCTAACTGACAAATATCAAAATACCTTAGAGGAATGCTTTTGTTGGTTAAGTTACGGTTGGAGTGTATATACAACCCTCCCGTGTATTCCCGCCTTGTCGTGGGGGAGGTCTGAGGCAGCTGAAAAGGCGGCGCTCGAAGTCTCCCTCTTCTTTGGGTCTTTTCCCCCAAGGAAGCTTAGAGGCTGGCACTCGAGTTTCAGCCGCTTTTAACTAAAGCAGCTGAGAGGATGGCCGGTAGGTTGCATGCCTTATGAGGAGTGTCGCAACTTAGGCGGGCTGCAGTGCCGCTCTTGCGACGCTGCATCCGATGATTTTTTTTATTATATCGCGAAATATCCCTGACATGATCAGCAGGGGTCTTAATTACAAATGAATAAAAACTAAGTATACCTATATTTCAATGTTTTTGGCTGTTTGCAGTTATAATAAACATTACAATGGTACAGCAAAGTTTATACCTACTTGTTCCTAATTAAGTATTGCTTTTTTACAAACATTTGTGCAAAAATTCGATAAAATTGTTTCTAAGGTTTTTTCGTGTTAGATTAATTCCAATTTTTTGTTCTAAATCAAATCTCTGCTTTCCATAACCTGGGCATTCCAAGATTATGTGCAGTGGAGTCTCCTCTTTTGTGGGTTCACAGATGCACGATGGGCTTTCCCTCAACTTAAATCGATGTAAGTATTGGGAAAACTCACCATGCCCCGTCAGCACTTGAGTTATGATTCCCACTGGTGCTATTTCTCTTACGATCTTGTATGCCGCCCATGCATCCGGAAAATATGTTTTGGTTACCGCCGCTGTGTGTCCATCCTGATACCGCCGGTTCCACTCGTCAAGAGAGTCCTTTCGGATTTCTCGCTTGACGAATGAAACGGGGCAGTTATCCTAAGTAGGTCTGCACTTCGAGTGCAGTGCTGCTTCCTTTGCTAGCTGGTCCGCTCTCTCATTTCCCTCCATCCCCGCGTGCTATTTAATCCAATAAAGTTTCACTATTTTATTTTGTGCGTGTAGTAACTTTATGTTAGCTTTGAATTTACTGCTAAGGGATGGAGGGAAGATACGCCAACTACCGTTTCCAGTGCAGACCTGGAGTCACAAAAGATTTTTGCGATTTCGGTAGCCTCAAGAAGTACCAATAACTCGACCTGTTACACAGAGCACCAATCGGCCAATTTCAGCTTGCGAGTACTGATCTCAGCGGCATCATCCCAAATGGATAATGCCGCCCCAACTTTCTCTTTAATTTTACTGCCGTCTGTAAATATGTTAATTTCTCGGTTAAGATTTTGCTCTAGTGCTGCTCCGTCTGCCAGGCATATGAACTCCAGCTCCTCCTGCTGCGCTGGGTGTGGCTTCTTTTCTGTCTCTCTATCTCCAGTTACTTGCTGGGAATAACCTTTCTTAGTTTCATAAAGCAAGGCTGCTTCTTGGACTCTGATATGACAGCCGAGGATAAGGGGCCGCGGTGGGATATATGGAACTGGTGGTGTGGGTGCCGCCACCTACCCTACCTTCCGCTAGGCCGTCAACGTGTTGGCAGACGCAGTGGGGCTGCAGGGGAAGAGAGGTGTCGGTATCGCGATTGCCGTTCTCACTGCCCTCTGCAGTTAAAGAGGCAGGCGCTGGGCTACTATGACTGACCCACTGCACTGGGACCAAGGCGTTGGAATGCTGTCTGACGTTCAGTACTGGTTAGTCCCGAGTGGTGGATGACGATGTGTCTTGTGCTCCGAAACACTCCGTCACTATGGCGAGAGCGCAAGCTCCGTTATGAAGCCCGAGTCTGGGCTAGTGCTGTTGAGTGCCGCGAAGGAGTGCGAAATATGTGGGAACGTCCTAAACTTGCCATGACAGGTTATTTCTGGCGCTTAGACGGCTCCTACCGCAGCCCACTTACTTAGTTTTTATCCTATCCTACGGGAACTGTTAAAGTTTTTGCGATAAAAAGTGGCCTATGTCACTTTTCGTCTTTCAAACTATATTCATGCAATATGCCAAGGCATGTTGCTCCGTTGCTGAGAAAAATTTATCGTTAAGTCGAAAAAAATTGTGGTTCCCGTAGAACCACAATTTTTTCGGGATGGAAAGTATCCCATGTCACTTTCCGTCTTCCAAACTTTGCCCACCCCAAATATCAAGTCGATCCGTTGCTCCATTGCTGAGAAACAGTTATTGTCCTATCCCATGGGAATCACGAATTTTCTCGAGATATAAAAAGTATCCTATTATCACTTTCTGTCTATTAAACCATAGGTATCCATACCAAAAATCAGGTCAATCTTTTGCTCCGTTGCTGCGTCAAAGAGGAACAAACCAACAAACTTTTCGGATTGATAGTATTAAAGTATGATGATTCTGTACCATAAAGGTAGAATAAAAAAACATGTTGAACCTCTAATGATAGAATATTTAAAAATATTTTTAACTAGCTTTTACCCGCGGCTTCGCCCGCGTTATATTTTGATTTGGGCTTATGTTTATGTCGGCTGCGAAACCTAATAACCTAACCGACAAATATCAAAATACCTTAAAGGAATGCAAGGTTGGAGTGTATATGCAAGGGTCAGGGGTCTTAATTACAAATGAATAAAAACTATACCTATATTTCAATGATTTTGGCTGTTTGCAGTTATAATAAACATTACAATGGTACAGCAAAGTTTATACCTACTTGTTCCTAATAATTGCTTTTTTACAAATATTTGTGCAAAAATCGATAAATTCGTTTCTAAGGTTTTTACGTGTTAGATTAATTCCAATTTTTTGTTCTAAATAAAATCTCTGCTTTCCATAAACTGGGCATTCCAAGATTATGTGCCACTGCACATGAGTCTCCTCTTTTGTGGGTTCACAGATGCACGATGGGCTTTCCCTCAACTTAAATCGATGTAAGTATTGGGAAAACCCACCATGCCCCGTCAGCACTTGAGTTATGATTCCCACTGGTGCTATTTCTCTTACGATCTTGTATGCCGCCCTTGCATCCGGAAAATATGTTTTGGTTGCCGCCGCTGTGTGGCCATCCTGATAACGCCGGTTCCACTCGTCAAGAGAGTCCTTTCGGATTTCTCGCTTGACGAATGAAACGGGGCAGTTATCGTAAATAGGTCTGCACTTCGAGTGCAGTGCTGCTTCCTTTGCTAGCTGGTCCGCTCTCTCATTTCCC
The DNA here is from genome assembly GCA_964007245.1 of Hypomecis atomaria. Taxonomy (NCBI): domain Eukaryota; kingdom Metazoa; phylum Arthropoda; class Insecta; order Lepidoptera; family Geometridae; genus Hypomecis; species Hypomecis atomaria. The sequence goes on along the minus strand of OZ023292.1, from coordinate 18,612,741 downwards.
TCCATCCCCGCGTGTGCTTTAATCCAATAAAGTTTCACTATTTTATTTTGTGCGTGTAGCAACTTTATGTTAGCTTTGAATTTACTGCTAAGGGCCAACTACCGTTTCCAGTGCAGACCTGGAGTCACAAAAGATTTTTGCTTTTTCGGTAGCATCAAGAAGTGTCAATAACTCGGCCTGGTACACGGAGCACCAATCGGCCAATTTCAGCTTGCGGGTACTGATCTCAGTGGCATCATCCCAAATGGATAATGCCGCCCCAACTTTCCCTTTAACTTTGCTGCCGTCTGTAAATATGTTAATTTCTCGGTTAAGATTTTGCTCTAGTGCTGCTCCGTCTGCCAGGCATATGAACTCCAGCTCCTCCTGCTGCGCTGGGTGTGGCTTCTTTTCTGTCTCTCTATCTCCAGTTACTTGCTGGGAATAACCCTTCTCAGTTTCATAAAGCAAGGCTGCTTCCTGGACTCTGATATGACTGCCGCGGATTAGGGGCCGCGGAGGGATATATGGAACTGGTGGTGTGGGTGCCGCCACCTACCCTACCTTCCGCTAGGCCGTCAACGTGTTGGCAGACGCAGTGGGGCTGCAGGGGAAGAGAGGTGTCGGTATCGCGATGGCCGTTCTCACTGCCCTCTGCAGTTGAAGAGGCAGGCGCCGGGCTACTATGACTGACCCGCTGCACTGGAACCAGGGCGTTGGAATGCTGTCTGTAAACCAGTACTGAACGCAGTACTGGTTAGTCCAGAGTGGTGGATGACGATGTGTCTTGTGCTCCGAAACACTCCGTCATTATGGCGAGAGCGCAAGCTCCGTTATGGAGCCCGAGTCTGGGCTAGCTCTGTTGAGTGCCGCGAAGGAGTGCGAAAAATATAGGAACGTCCTAAACTTGCCATGACAGGTTATTTCTGGCGCTTAGACGGCTGCTACCGCAGCCCGCTCACTTAGTTTTTATCCAATCCTACGGGAACTGTTAAAGTTTTTGCGATAAAAAGTGGCCTATTATGTCACTTTTCGTCTTTCAAACTATATTCATGCAATAAGCCAAGGCAAGTTGCTCCGTCGCTGAGAAAAATTTATTGTTAAGTCCTACGGGAACCACAATTTTTTCGCGATGGAAAGTATCCTATGTCACTTTCCGTCTTCCAAACTATACCCACCCCAAATATCAAGTCAATCCGTTGCTCCATTGCTGAGAAACAGTTATTGTCCTATCCCATGGGAATCACGAATTTTCTCGAGATAAAAAAGTATCCTATTATCACTTTGTCTTTTAAACCAAAGGTATCCATACCAAAAATCAGGTCAATCTTTTGCTCCGTTGCTGCGTCAAAGAGGAACAAACCAACAAACTTTTCGGATTGATAATATTAAAGTATGATGTATACCATAAAGGTAGAATAAAGAAACATGTTAAACCTCTAATGATAGAAGATTTAAAAATATTTTAAATGTCAGACAAAATGACGGCCTAGTATTAAACGTCATAGTAACATGTAGCATGCAGAGGTAAAATAACATTTTATCCAATTTTAATGTCAGTTGTCATTTTCAATCCATACTTTATTTCCTCTTCAAGGGGATATAATGGTGGAAAAACAATTTGTCCCCTTGCCATGCTACTTGTGATTTATAAAAGTCTGCAGACAATGTCACCTGTCATCCAATTACGTTTGGCTGTGACGTTTCGTTAGTCCATATTAGCGTCATAGAGGAATTAATCACTTAGCGTCTTTGTGATAGTGGCGACAGTTTCGCTTTCGATGGTTTTTGTCCTGTCCTACAGGAACTATGCAATTTTTCGGGATAAAAAGTATCCTAAAGCTCCTTCCGCCTTTTAAACTATGTCCATGCCAAAAATCAAGTCAATCCGTTGCTCCGTTGGTGCTTGATGGAGTAACAAACCAACAAACCAACAAACTTTTCGGATTTATAATATTAGTAAGGATGTCAGACAAAATGACGGCCTGGTATTAAACGTCATAGTAACATGTAGCATGCAGAGGGAAAATAACATTTTATCCAATTTTAATGTCAGTTGTCATTTTCAATCCATACTTTATTTCCTCTGCAAGGGGATATAATGGTAGAAAAACAATTTGTCGCCTTGCCACTTGCCACGCTACTTGTGATTTATAAAAGTCTGCAGACAATGTCACCTGTCGTCTATTTACGTTTGGCTGTGACGTTTCGTTAGTCCATATTAGCGTCATAGAGGAATTAATCACTTAGCGTCTTTGTGATAGTGGCGACAGTTTCGCTTTCGAGGGTTTTTGTCCTCTCCTACAGGAACTATGAAATTTATCGGGATAAAAAGTATCCTAAAGCTCCTTCCGCCTTTTATAATATTAGTAAGGATCCATGCCAAAAATCAAGTCAATCCGTTGCTCCGTTGGCGCGTGATGGAGTAACAAACCAACAAACCAACAAACTTTTCGGATTTATAATATTAGTAAGGATTGCAAGAAACTTGCATTTGTTAGTCTAAAAAGCGTATTTTTCTTGGAACGATTTTATTTTGGTAGTATATTTTATCTACAAAAACTTGAAGATGTTCTCTCAAGTTGGGTTTATTTTCTTTGACTCGAACAATATTACCCTGGTCTAGTCCAAAAAGTGTCTTGCTTATGAAACGGCCCGGGTTCAATTCTCTGCCAGAAAAATTTAGATATACTTAATTTATGAGTTTGTTTTACACACAACATTTGGTCGCAACACCCCTGATGGAAAGCGATGTTGTTATAGAATATGAAATGTGTACTCGTAGGTACACTTAGAAGATATTACTTTTTACTCTTCTCTTGACTCAAATATACTAAGAGACAGGAAACAATGAAGGGGGATTTATAGGAATACAAGTTGTTGCTCGCGGCTTAGTCCACGTGATTTTATGATTTTTGTGCTATTCCATAAGAACCTTTAATTTTTTTGGGATATAAAGTAGCTTAAATGTCACGAAAAGTGTTCCGTCTTTCAAACTATGTCCATGCCAAAAATCAAGTCAACCCGTTGCTCCATTGCTGCGTGAAAGAGGTATAAACCAACAAACACACTTTCGGATTTAGAATATATGTAAGGATAGTAGTTGAGAGACAATAGCAAACTATGAACTCCTTGATACCGTCACAGGTATGCAGAATTTTTGTATATGCACATTGCATTATACGATAGTATGAATGCCGTCGGTGCCCACGCTAGAACCTTAGAAGAACCTTTGCCCACCATCGGAAACTTTAAAGTAGGTTACGTAGTTGTCTTAGATACATTTTTTATGGACCGCAAATGGTGCGGGACTGGAATTTATGTCCATCACTGCAGGACGAGCGCTATTACCACTAAACCACCGCGGCTAGTTACCACAAAGTTACTCACAAGTATTTGTTTTAGGAGGAAAAATGGCAGTGAACTTAATAATGCTGGGTAATTTGCGAAGACAACTGCCACAGTTATAATTTCAACATTGTACTTGTAGTATAGGTCAAATCAAACTTCATATCGTCTGTGAATTTAGCAACAAGCTGCGCAAACCCCCTCTCCTCGTTCACCACCGCTGACATACGAGTTTACAACGTTTTGCGTTACTTTACAACGTTTTGTCTTAGTTTACAGAGTCTGATTCGATTTATACGCGAAGCTAAGTTAGTATTTACCTCTATACTGGATATTTTTCAAGCCAATGGACATATTGAAGTGAAACTTGTAATACGACTTCCAACAAGGTTGCGTTAAACGTTTAACGCTACCATGGAGGGGTATGAGAGCACTGTTGCGTCGGAGTTTCACTTCTTACGCGCGGAGGGACTCCACTTGCACTTTTTTCTAGGATATCATTATACATTATATTTCTATTGGACATCTGACAAAAAGTTCTTGTAAGGAAAAATAAGTGCTTTCAAAAGAGTGGAAATATTTAACTAAGTACGTATACTAATGTTTATAACCCATTTTGACACCCTGTTATCTTATCATCCTCGTAGTACCAAAAAAAATCCGTAGTATAAATGCGATGGTTACAGTACAAAATCCGACCCTGGTTTCCAGCGTCCATTAAACGCAACCATAATGAGGGTGGTTACATCTAAAATTAATTCTTTAGAGCATAACCTTAACAAAGTGATTTGGCCAAACGCCAGCACCCGACTACTCGACTTTCGTGAGATTTTTTTGGTAAACGTATAGATACGGTTTATAATTTTATCAAGTAACAAGAAACCTGAATTTTATTTTTAACAATTCACGAAACTAGATTTTCCTTCGATGCGTTCGAAGCGGTTTTTTAACCTTTCTGATTCGTACGATCAATGAAGTGGAAGCAGAAAACAGAGCTGCCAACTGACTACCTATCATTTTTAAAGTCCTTAATTGTGACAGTATTTTGCAAAACACGAATACAATAATTCTGTCCGTCTGTCTGTCTGTCACCGGGCTGTATCTCATTAACCATGATAGCTAGGCAGCTGAAATTTTCACAGATTATGTATTTCTGTTGCTGCTTTAACAACAAATGCTAAAAACTGAATTAAATAAATACTCCCATACAACAAACGTGGTTTGTAAGAGTTTTTTGCTCGCTATTAATTAAGGTAAGAGGGATGGGGCTCCCATACGGTACGGAACCCTTCGTGCACGAGTCCAACACTCACTTGGCCGATTTTTATTTGACTAACCTGTCTGAGCTACAAGTTAGGAATGCTAATTTCTCTAGTCATAAAAACAACTAAATTTCCATGTCCGCCAAACGCAAACCTAATCCTAGAAACAGTTGAACGGTTTCTAACCCAGCATTTTTATGATTCCAAAGCGAACAAGTTTAAACTAAGTAAGTTAGTTTAGTTAGTTCCGTGCACGTCGCTGAATGGCAAGGGAGTAAGTGCGACCTAGTTCTGACCAGTGATGAAGCAAGTCCGAAATTTCCCGTGGGCAACTTTGGTAAATTTTGCGAGGCCATATTTTATTTCCCTGCGTAGCTCGTAACGCGCAACAAACCACGCTATACAGTTTGAGTTCTCTACGTATGCGATTTTGGCTAGACAACTTTTTTATACGTAATATTTTTTTATACGTATAAATTTGGCCATCAATTTTCCTTAGGGCAAGCGATGTTGTAGCTGATGATGGGCTATGTAGACCTAGAAGATACATTTTCACTCTTGTCGTAAAGTTATGTAGATTGTAATATGTAGTCAGTTGGTTGCCTGGAAGAAATCGCTTAAAGCGATAAGGCCGCCAATTAGATACCTATTGTTTTGTTTTTGTCCTTATAATCTGTTTTTTTATGTAATGTGGTTGTCTAATAAAGTGTTGTTGTTTGTTTGTTTAGTCAGAATTGTAATAGATGGAGATAGGGCATTCCAGTCCCTGGCGGTTCGCATTATGAAGGAGGAAGGATTTAGTACGAGCAGGTGGAATGCTTACTCTGGTATACGTTTTTTTTAAAATAATGCCAATGTTCTTTCTATATACTTTTCAGGGTCTTATAATTATAATTCTGATTATTATTTCCATCAAAATTATTAAATTTACTTTCTTTACTCATCAAACTTGAGTGATTTTCCTGTTTTGTTTTTTTTTTCTTTATTTTTATTTATTAGATAAAATGTTATGTTATCATCACTGGTAACGTTGGCGAGCACAGACTTCACCTTTGAAATGCGAGGCCCCTAGGACCGTGGGTGTTGGCCCACGTCACGCCTTACGCCGCCCCTGGTTCTAGATACAGGGTGGATACGAGTACAGTGAGGACAAAGCGCTTTCGAATTCTAGCACTTGAACTAGTTAAATAAAGTCTGAGAGTTACTTTTGGACATTTCACTGGGCTAAAGTAGGTTTCATTTTCTACTGCTCTTCTGTGTTCCGCGTACTGTTTGATAGCCGCACGTTTCCTTCGTTTGACTGTGGTTTCCTTAGGTATTCCTGCTGTTTTATATAAGTAAACTTGCTATCTGCATCTGTGCTAAACTTGTTTCTCTTCATGGCTCTTACTATCAAAAACACATGAAAGAGATAGCGTGAACTATAAAAGCGCGCTGTATGGAAAACTAAGATCCGACTTATTTGACAGTATTTTCTATTTATTCTAAAACGTTATTCTATAAGAACGACAACAGAACTAAACACGAAATTGATCAAAAAAAAGGAAGAAGTTCGTTCGTATAGGCTGGGTGGCTAGCCCTGGTGTCAGAGTTTTTAGGCCGCCTGAAGGCCAATGACTTGGCTAAACGGTTAAAAAAACTGGAACCTACAATTTAACGTGTCATCCGAGCCACGGTAGCGCTCAGTTGGAAAATGCTACCCGTGGTCACCCATCCAAATACTGACCGTGCGGAACGTTGCTTAATTTCGATGATCGCTGACAAATATCAAGCCAAACTACGCTACGAGCGCTACGATATTGATGACTATTGTCACGAGATTTAACATATTCACCTTATAGAGGACGGCTAGACCCGGTGATAGTTTCCGCGAGAGAAAGCCCGAAAATTTCCATTCATCTAAAGCCTAATCGAGCCGCCCATTTATCCATATCCTTTATCATCTAATAACACTACTTGAGCACTACCGTGGCACGGATAACACTTTAAAATGTAAGTGTCTTAACCGAGGCGGATCAAAAACTCTAAACAAGTCACTCAGTCTGTACGAACTTACTTGGCTAGAAATACCTAGTCAAGCTACGCTGTGAGCGTGACAATAAACTCTAATTATACGTTTCTTCAAAGGTAAAATTAACCAAACGTATCACCACGATACGCAACAAATTACACGGGAATCTTTTTCATTTTTAACGTTATTAGTTTCCAACATTTCGTTTTACCTCAATTCTCGCCAGAAAAATAATGTTTTAATTACAAAGTCAACCTCAATTCGTCGACGCTTTTCACAGAGATCAGCGGACTCGCTTTTTATTTCCTAAAAGATAAAGGTAAGAAGAAAATGGCTAGCGGTAAAGCTACTCTGGTTTGTAACTGGTGGTCAGCTTAAAACTGTTCAGTCAGATGGAGCATTCAAAAGACATGATGACTACAAAAATTTAATTTGTCCGTTAGATACCTAGATTATTAAAAATGTTAGACACGCATTTTTTTGTACATTAAACAAAAATTGATAAATTAAATATAGTGTTTTGCTTGATAGCCTCTTTATTCTGATGGATACAAAAAGACTAAAATATTTATAACTTACATAAAAATGACTGAAATTTAGCTTAAACGCGAGAAGCGAACTTTTTAATAACTTTAACAAAAAAATAGTTTTCATGACTACTGCAGTGCACATACTAAGCTTATTACTAAGCTAAGCTTATTTTTGCTACTCACAAGCTTTTGGCTAGTGAAATGACTTCGATTTTTTTTAAGCAGACCAAAGCCTAACTTTTCTGCTAATCATTTCAATTACACCCAAGATAAAGTCGACCTAATTTCCCTCTTCGTGCCGACGTTACGTGCTCAGACTAGTTTAATTTATAGGGGGATTAAATGGTTACAGCTTTGGATATTTTACCTTCACTGAGGTGATATATGGACTGCTAAAATAGATTTCACACGGCTTCATTATATTTCGAAACCTTAGAAGGACCTTTGCTTGATTAAAAGCTTAATATTTATTGGGATTGAACTCGCCAGCATATAGGTATAATGTGGAGTTGATTGGATTTATTTTAAACGTGCTTCACTTCTGATTAAATATTTTTAACCCCCGACGCAAAAGAGGGGTGTTATAAGTTTGACGTGTCTGTTTGTCTGTGTGTCTGTCTGTCTGTCTGTCTGTGGCATCATAGCACCCGAACCACTGAACCGATTTCAGTTTAGTTTTTTTTGGATGAAAGGAGACTTAATCGAGAGTGTTCTTAGCTATGTTTTATAAAAATCGATTGAGCCGTTTAAGAGTTACGAGTATGGTGGGTTACAGTGGGGATGGAAGAACCAAAATTCTACAAATGTGCCCAAAATGGTTGTCAATGTGTCGGGGGTTTTTTAAATTTTTAATTTATATTAGTTATTACCTACACTTAGCTGGACATAATATGGACTGCAAAAATCGATTTTACACGGTTTCTTTATCAAAATTGTTTAAAAACCCGTCCAAGGTTCTTTAAAAAGAAGAAATCTTGATTAAAAGCTTAATACTTTGGTGATTGTTTTTTTTTTTACAGGAGGTTTTTCAAAATAGCCTACTAATCCAAAATAGGCGAATCCGGCCATAGTTATGATTCACTTTTACTCTGGGGCTAACCCGAAATCAGAGGAAAAATGATTACATGTTACGTACAAAATTGCAACTTGAAATTGGACGAAATTTAAAACTTGCTGATTTATTTTTAAGGTTAAGTTGCATAGTTAAAGTTGTTCATCTTGATGCACCAAATTCGCCATTAAGATGTTATTATGCGTATCGCATTAAAAAAAACGCAAAATAATGATTCATATTCTTGAAAACTAAATCATGGCAGAGACATTTTAGCCCATATTTTTATAAAATACACCTTATATAACACATACGAGTATTTCGGACCTTGGGAAAAACTCGACCGAATTCGATGACATTTTGCTTACAGATAGGGCCTTTTTTTAATTTATCTCCATAGGCTTAGTTATTACCGAAAAAATTTGAACGTTGATTAATTTTTAAATTTTTACCGACCTAAAAAAGAGAAGGAGGTACTATATTCGTCTGTAGGTATGTATTTGATTTTATAAACTCTTGAGAAGTTTATATTTCATAGAAATCGCCTGAACTGTTTTTGAAAAAATCAACAATAATGTAAAGATAATTCGTACGAACTATTAACAAATTCTGCACGCGGTGGAAGTCGTTATGCTATTTTTAGTGAAAAATATTGTAGCGAATGCTCGGTCGCCTACTGTGACATAAATGAAACATCGTCACGGGGAACCCCCTTCTCAATAATTCCGCGGTGAAGCCTCCATTCACGAAGCCGGGCTAAATTTAACTGCGACGCCCGGTGGAAAGTGAAATATCATTTATAAATAAAAGCATCGTGAAAGTGCATTTTGTACCGTAGTTTACGAACAAAATTCCTGGTATAGGTAGATATGATAATCGGCCAAATGCGAGTCGGACTCGAGCACGAAAGGTTCCGTACCGCGTTGAAGCCCTCTTAGCCCCATTCCTCTTGTAGTTATTAATAGCGAGCAAAAAATTCCTAAAAAAAACACGTTTGTTGTATGGGAGCCCCCTTAAATATTATTTTTATTCTAATTTTAGTATTTGCTGTTATAGCGGCAACAGAAATACATTAACTGTTAAAATGTCAGCTGTCTAACTATTACGGTTCATGAAATACAGCCTGGTGATGGACAGACAGACGGACACACGGACATCGGAGCCTTAGACTTTGGGTACAGAACCCTAAAAAGCAATAAGTGAACATAATTTGTCGTAAATAGGAGAAGATCCTAGTTCTCATAGCCTAGCCACTAACTAAACTAGTTCGGAAAGCAAAGGTATCATTATTTTTTATATACCTCATTTTGTGTCAATCAAAGCTTTTGATCGATTGAGTTTTATCTTCGTTGTTTCTACGTATCCACTATAAATAAATAAATATTTGGCGACTTCTTACACACGGCCTCTGACCCCAAACACTAAGCAATGCTTGTGATATGGCTGCCAGAGATTGTAGAGGTACTGACTTATTTCATACCTACTACAAATACTTATTATTAAATGCATACTTATATAGATAGTACTTATTTCATACTTACTACATATACTTATTATTAAATGCATACTTATATAGATAGTACTTATTTCATACTTACTACATATACTTATTATTAAATGCATACTTATATAGATAGTAACTAAATAACACCCAGACACAGAGCAAACACTTATGTTCATCATATAAATATTTTCTCTGGGCGGGGATCTCAAAATAATGATACTTTAGTCCTTATTCTATGGTAGGAATCGATCCCACGCCTCTTTGACCCAGAAGTTAGGTTCACTAACCACTGAGTCACCGAGGCAGTCAAATAAATAAATAGAGATTGTGTAGATGAGCGATGTCCGAGGAAAAATTACCGATACAATTATTTCTCATCGTCGTGTCCTCTTACTAAGAGCCATATAAATTAGCTGCAAGTAACCTAACAAAGTAAGTCAATAGTCTCTCTGCAAGATCGAATTATAAATGGAGAAAGGAGATTCGTAGAAGAACGGAAGTTACTGATTTAGACCAGCGGATTGGCCAGTTGAAATAGTAACTGAGCACATAGCACGGAGGATTGGTGAACGATAGACTCCGTAATCAAAAAATGCTTCACTAAAATAACAAATCAATTTCTCTCTTGTACATACATATCTCCTAAAACATTTTGATAAAATTGCTCACAGACTGGTTCAATATGCTCGGAATGGCTGAAACATTGTCATCATGACTTGAGAAGAAAAATTTAACGTTACTCAAGTAACTACGTTCCTTATGAAGCAGTCTCCAAGCCAAATTATTTGTCTATACGACCTCCTTCAACAACAGGACTATACAGGGTGTTTCTAAAGGGGCATATTCTTAGACTAGCTTTTACCCGCGGCTTTACCCAAGTCTGTATGTAAGTTTGTATAGGCCGGGTGGATTTTCCTGACGTCAGAGTTCTTTAAGATGGGTCATTAACTCATTTTAATCATCGTTATGAGCAACTTTTTGACTTAGTAGAAAATAGTACGTCAAAAAATAACATGATATTTGTTGATTTTGTAGCATCTACCACTTTCTGTATTTATTTGCTAGAGTTAACATTTGTTGAATGTTTATTTAAATACCAGCCAACTGCGAGTCGGAATAGTGCCCGAAAGGTTCCGTGCCATGTTGGAGCCCCGTTAGACCCATAACTCTTGCCGTTACTAATAGCGAGAAAAAACTCCTAATAAATCACGATTGTTGTATGGGAGACCAACTAAATATTTATTTTTTTTGCTATTTTTAGTATTTGTTGTTATAGCGGCAGCAAAACTACATCATCTGTGAAAATTTCAGCTGTGTATCTATCACGGTTCATTAGATAGAGCCTGGTGACTGTCGGATAGACGGACATCGGAGTCTTAGTAATAGGGCGTCGTTTGTACCCTTTGGGTACGGAGCCCTAAAAACAGTTCTATTAGTAGAAAAAGTTTAATGACAAAATGTGTGAAGCAGATTAATAGTTTTATTTAGAATTCGTCCAATAGTAAAAGTTACAATGAATACTATAATATCCTAGAATAACTTGCGCTAATATGGTAGGTAAAAGTGATTGTTTCGTAGTTTCATTAAAGTGCTCCAACGTTCAGCGCAGAAAATGCTCCAACGTTCAGCGCAGTCGGTTATGGGATGGGTGACCGCGGGTCAAAATCTCAGAGAAAATTTTAGTTTACACAAACTCTATCGAGCGCTCCAAAACTTGTCAATTCCATATTAGAACAGGGTACAGGTGGCAAGGGCCACAGGTAACGACTCAAATTGTAGGCGTCGTGGATTTAGCCATTTAGTATGTCAGATACTACTTTCAATCAGATAGCTTAATAATAGGCCATTTGAATAATTTTTGGAAATCGTTTTAAATTATTCATTAGTACATAATAAGCACACTACATTTATATTTCCGAGAGATCTACAGTATTTACAATGAAAAAAGTGTTAAAGAATAGATATTCAAGATCCTGCCAAAAACGACATTCTGTAATGGCGCTGGTCTTTGACGTCACATACTAGTACGAGTAAATAACGTTAGTTAATACTAGTAAATACGCTATCACAAAACACAAATTACACAAACAACAGTCAATCGAGAAATTCTTGTTTACTATCATGTGACGTCACCCGAGTTTGCCGCTCTTTTTAGAGCGTTCATGTCACAAATAAAATATCAAAAAAATATCGAATTATCGTATTTTATTTTGTGCGATTTGCGAAAATTAGACATTTTAGTTTAAATAAAGCGAAATATGTCTTTTTCAGGCTATTATCTGTAAGGATTACCACAATCAATAGTATTTTTTAAATGTTGTCAAATAGCCTGTTCAAACACCTATAGGTTATAGCCACTAGGCATACGATCTGACTTAAATTCAACTGAATATGTCTGTCGCAAAAGAAAAGCATTCTGTATCCGTCCTTATGACCGCCTTCAAAAACAGGGCAATATATCAACGAGCTCCACCACTCGCCCGGAAGAAATTTTAATAATTTTCATCCTCCAGATATTAAAATAAGTTTTCTTATTCCTCATTTAATTATTTCGTTTTTAGATAGGACTTTGCAACGCCCATCTCAGCTTCATTACGAATATAATGAGATTTGAGACTTAACGGCTATTTGTAAATTTTAGCTCTCCAAAATATTTTGTGTAAATTGGAAACCTTGTGGGTGTCAGGCGTTTTCAGTTTTGATTTGATTTACTTGTATAATATTGGTATGATTTTGTAACACCTACTCAATACAGTGAAATTGTTTATGTAATTAAGGGAAATGTACAGGTGTATTTCTAGACAATAAACATGTCGTTAGTTTGAAATAGGTCGAAATTTAAAAAAGGGCGTTCTTAATTCGGTTGTTACGCAATTATTCAATTTATTATGAACCGATTTTAATGATTATTTTATTGTTTGGTACATGGTACATCATACTCAATACGAGTAGATGATTCGATATTAATTGTATCAAAATTGACGGCGTCATTTTTGAATAATAGTAAAATTAAAAATTTTAACAACTCCCCGGCACAAAATAAAATCTATGTCCTTTGAATATCATTGAAGTACCACGGTACCAAAATTTGAATCGATAGGACATATGGAAGGTAGTCAGATCCCCTCATCAACTAGAAAAGAGCTGATGATTTTCAAACGGCTGAACAGATTTTCATGATATATAGCCAAGAACACTCTGGATAAAATGATCTAAGACACAAAAAAAAACTAAACGCAAATCGGTTCATCCGTTTGGGAGCTACGATACCACAGACAGATACACAGACACGTTAAACTTATAACACCCTTCTCTTTGTCGGGGGTTAATAATTATTTTTCACAAAAAATTGCAAAACCGCCTTCCATCGTGTACAAAATTCGAATATTTCGCTAGAACTGTTTACATTTTTGTTAAATTTTCAAAAACGGCTCAGCCGATTTCTTTAAAATTTGAATGGGACCATCTCGGGAGTATACCCTTTTGAACTAAAAAAGAATTTTTCGATTCGGTTCACAATTGGCGACACCATCGATGTTCATCGTGTGCAAAAAACGGATATTCCGCTCGGATTGCTTACATTATCGTTGGTTTTTTCAAAAACGGCTCAGCCGATTTTTGTAAAATTTAAATGGGACCACCTCGAGAGTATACCCTTTAGTACTAAAAAATAATTTTTCTATTCGGTTCACAATAAGCGCAATTATCTATGAACATATACAAAAAAAAAGGTACACAGAGACGAACATAGAACCTCCTCCTTTTTGGAAGTCGGTTAAAAATTAACAATAATGTAAAATGCTACCATCTAATTATGTACACGGTTGAAGTCAGTTGTGTCGTTTTAAGCGAAAAATAATTATTCATTAAGGGACCAATCAACCCGGCAGTTATACTTATGAAAAAATCAGCTGTTCTCTATTTTTTCTAGAGAGTCGATGAAAACAGCCGAACTATAAAGTTTATTGACATCACAAAGTGCATAGGGCTCGTAGTAATCTATGATGATTAAAAAATGTGAAACATTCACATTCCGATTCGTTTTAATTGACGTATTTTAGTCAACATAATTGTAACCTTAACACAGTTAGAGCTAAAAATTGTTGTAGATGTTATTAAAATAAATGTTACTTATTCACTTAGCTTACTTGAATTGCAGACACCGTGTCGCCATTCAAGGTACCCCTCAAGCACAAAATGTGAAGGAAACAGAAGATAAGTTTAATACAATGCGCATCCAAGCAACGTACAAAAACCTCTCTCACAAACAAAATTCCGAATAAAGTAAAATTTTTCATTGTGAATAAGTTTGTTACACATTTTACAAAAAAATATTCAATGCCTTAAAATATGTACTAGTACCGGATTTACAATAGTCTTCAATAGTAGCAGGGCTAGCCCGTATCGCGGGAATCTGAGGCCGATTACTAAAATATGGTAGGATTACAAATTTTATAAACGACAAAAGGAAACACAGCGAGGAATGTGTGTGTGTGTGTGCGTGTGCGTATGGGCAGTTTCAGAGATTGTTGTGAAGTTCATGTTTCTTATTTTATTACGAGTACTTATTTCTTAATTGTTTTTTCGTTGAACACAACTTGACTTCTGAGCTTTAAATGCTTTGTTCCAGCAGGGAAGTTCGTTGCTTACGAGTGTTTAGGGACTGTCCCATTACCAGCGCCGTAAGGTTGTGTTACCGCTTAATGCCGTAATAATGACGTTAAGACAACAATTTGTGGTTTTATTCCCATTTAGTTGCGGTCGTGGGCACTTAAATTTGTTGAATGTATTCAACAAATCTAAGTGCCACTATGCGTAACTGATTACGTTAATTAATTATTTATTTTTCGCAAAAAATTACATGGCCGACTTCATCCGTGTATAGAATTCGAATAGTTCGCACGGATTGATGTAGTAATTTTCACATTATTGTATATTCATCACAAATGGCTCAGCCGATTAAGTTTGAAATCGGACTACTCCGTAAAAAGTTATGCAGGGTCATACATAAAAAAAATATACGCGTTGCCTTATAAACCTCCTTATTCCTCGTTTTGTCTGTTAAAAATATATACCTACTAGTACTTGCCCGCGGCTTCGCCCGCGTGGTATTTTGATTTTTGTGCTATCCCATAGGCACTTTTTATTTTTTTTTCGGGATAAAAAGTAGCCACTTTCCGTCTTACAAACTATGTCCGTGGCAAAAACAAAGTCAATCAGTTGCTCAGTTGCTGCGTGAATGAAGAACAAACCAACAAATACACTTATGGATTTATAATATTAGTAAAGAAGGAAGTATGGATAGAAATAGGCTTATAACTTAGATTGCCGGTTAGTTGTTATAAGTTATGAATGATGTGTGGTAATAACAATTTATTTAAATAAATAATTCCGTAGCTAACTGCACGACGTAGTAGCAGACTACTGTGTTATCGCGCGTAACGTGGGTTTTCAAGACCTGCAGACTACATTTCCCTAGCTATAGAATTCAGCTATAGAATTTCGATATTACATCAATACGGTAAAAAACATTTTTTTGTTTGAAATATTGAAAACTAGCGGACCCGGCGAACTTTGTTCCGCCATATTTTCTAAATTCAAAGACTTTGTTTTATAACAAAAAAAAAAAAAACAATAGCTCCTGTTTTAAATAGAACCATATATTGAAATAAAGTTAAAATTATACAACTGTATTCATCATATTCATTTGTTGAATGAGAAATATTGGAATACATTTATTTGTACCTAAATAAACAAAATAAATTTTATGAATAATGTCACACACTTTATTTACCTAATTATGGTAATTAAATACTATTCCTAAAATTATTCTTATATTATTGCCTTATAATGTACAATATTCTTGGTTTGTCCTTTTGGCGAAAAAATCTATAAGGCCGATGGTTTGCCGACTCTTGAGCACGCAAAGTGCTCAAGAGTCAACTGTCTAAATCCTGGCAAATCTAATGAATTTAGAAACTCAGTTGGATGTAATAGATCGACTTTAATGAATGTATGTCCATCAATTTTACTCTGAATGTTTATATTTAAATCATCTACAACATCCTTATTTTTTGCTGCTAAAATGACTCGTTTGCTCAACCAAGCATGATTTTTTTAATTCACAACAATATTTTTAAACACTTTTAGTATTAATTCTTCCCTTGAAATTGTGAATTCATAAAAAAATCGTGGAAATGAAATAAGGCCAGTTGTAGCGTCAACAGGAACTCTCCCATTTCCAATGTCTAATAATGTATTTGAATTTTGCAAAACATTTTTGCCGATAAGTAATTTTGCAACTCCACTCGCGTATTGGTTGTTAATTTGTTTTTTTTTTTACGTATCAAGAATTTATTTCATCAGCAGCTGTTGCATGTTGGGCCATGCTAGGCATTAGCTTAAGAGACCGAGTCCGTAATACGGAAATCCGACGACGGACAAAGGTTGCAAATGTTGGAGGCCGTATTGCGCGACTCAAGTGGCGCTGGGCAGGACACGTGGCCGGACGTGATGATGGAAGGTGGAGTACATCTTTGACTGAGTGGCTTCCAATAGCAGACAGGCGTTCCGTAGGCAAACCACCAGCCCGATGGGTCGACGACATCAGATCCATCGCGGGACACGCGTGGATAAGATCAGCCCGACCCAGCAGTGGGTCGATACAGGCTGATGATGATGATGATGTTGATATGGGAATGACTGGTAGCGTTTGACGAAAATCACCAGACATTAGAATCATCGCAACTCCGAAGAGGTTCTGATTGCTACGTAAATCTTTTAATGTTCGATCGAGTGCCTCTGATGCTCGTTTGTGCGACATCGTACACTCATCCCAGATAATTAATTTACAATTTTGTAGCACTTTGGCCATTGCCGAAGTTTTGGTTATATTATAGGTCGGTTCATCTATTGTTTGCAAATTTAAGGACAGCTTAGTAGAATGCGCAGTACGTCTACCTTCTAACAATGTAGCAGCGATGCTTATATGGAAACTATACCTTCACACAACTCTCATGACGTCAGAGACCGCGTTGCCGTCGGGTATATTTTCAAAACCAGTAAACTAAAATCATTTCAATAAAGCGTACCTTTATCTAACATTTGTGACGTCACTGTCGCGTGTTGATATCGGGTATACATTGAAATTTAGTATACGCCCCGCGTATTTTAAAACATACCCGACCGCAACGAAGCCATCGTTCGGTACGCCGCGCAGCAGCGGCCGGCGAAGTGCCAGAAGCAAACCGCCTTGATAAATTAGGTGTGAACCAAAATCTAGGTTAGGTTAGGTTAGAACATGACAAACAACGCACGAGCCGAGCGAGCGAAGCGAGCGTGCCGCGGCAGCGGCCGGCGAAGTGCCCGAAGCGAACCGCCTTGATAGATTAGGTGTGAACCAAAATCTAGGTTAGGTTATGTTAGAACATGACAAACAACGCACGAGCCGAGCGAGCGAAGCGAGCGTGCCGCGGCAGCGGCCGGCGAAGTGCCCGAAGCGAACCGCCTTGATAGATTAGGTGTGAAACAAAACAAAAAATAAATAAACCTAACCTAACCTACAAAATACACGTCCCTTTATCTGATACCTACCCCAAACGGATGTTGCGGTCGGGTATATTTTGAAATCCTTAACACGACGGTTCATATTTTTAAAGTATCCCCAAAACGAATGTTGCAGTCAGGTATATTTTAAAATCCTCAACAAGGCGGTACATATTTTTATGGTATACCCGAACTCAACACTATGGAGCGTTGAGTAAAGGTATAGATTCCATATAAGCAGCAGCGATCCCGGATGAAGCTATTGATAGGGCTATTTGAACTTCAGCCCGAATTGTATCTAATATTATTGAAATCAAGTAAGTTTTACCAGTTTCACCTGGTACATCAATAAAAATCCACCGAAAGTAATCCTCCATTGCCATCATTTACTGCTTTTATAATAGAATCGTAACCTTTTTTTTTCTGCCAATTTAAATGTGGGACTTTGCTTTGTACGGATTGATTCAAAACATTTATGTCATATAGCCGTTCTAGTTCAAATTCTCGATTTAATGCATCGTGCATGAGTCGTTTAGGTGCAGGCATTCCTAATTGGTGCAGCATCTTGCCGGACATCATCGTGCACAAATCTTCTAATGATATTAATACCTCTTTATGTATTTTTGCGCAAATTTCAAGTTCAGGATTTTCTGTTATTAAGCATATCCTATGCAAAATGTCTTCAGCCGTATGGCGTCTTTGTACTTGTTCCCCAAATAGCAGGTTAAAATAAGTATGGCAATAAGTGATCGAATTAATATAAATTAGAATTTAATTTGTTTTTGTTTTTTTTTAGATACAAACCTTGTCCTGGCTATAACAAACACAGTAAAAAAAGAATTAGCGAAATCGGTCCAGCCGTTATCTGAAGTTATGCGCGTACATACATTTCGCAGATTCATTTTAAAGGATTTTCTGTTATTAAGCTTATCCTATGCAAAATGTCTTCAGCCATACTGTCTTTGTATTTGTTCCCCAAATAGCAGGTTGAAATTAGGATGGCAAAAAGTGATCGAATTAATTAAAATTAGAATTTAGTTTGTTTATATTTTTTATATACAAACCTTGTCCTGGCTATAACAAACACAATAAAAAAAGAATTAGCGAAATCGGTTCAGCCGTTCTGAAGTTATGCGCGTACATACATTTCGCAGATTCATTTTTATATATATAGATATAAATTAGAATTTAATTTGTTTTTGTTTTTTTTTTAGATACAAACCTTGTCCTGGCTATAACAAACACAGTAAAAAAAGAATTAGCGAAATCGGTCCAGCAGTTATCTGAAGTTATGCGCGTACATACATTTCGCAGATTCATTTTTAAGGATTTTCTGTTATTAAGCATATCCTATGCAAAATGTCTTCAGCCATACTGTCTTTGTATTTGTTCCCCAAATAGCAGGTTGAAATTAGGATGGCAAAAAATGATCGAATTAATTAAAATTAGAATTTAGTTTGTTTATATTTTTTATATACAAACCTTGTCCTGGCTATAACAAACACAATAAAAAAAGAATTAGCGAAATCGGTTCAGCCGTTCTGAAGTTATGCGCGTACATACATTTCGCAGATTCATTTTTATATATATAGATAATGCATTTAAAGGATGTTTTATCATATTAATATACATTGGTTCTACTGTCTTAATAATAGTATAATTACCATTATGAGTGAGAGAACGAATAGAGTGAAATAGTGATTTCATAGAGTGAGCTAGAGAAACAGCACTGCGAAATGATATTTTGAACCTATTTGAATATTTCCTTCTAAAGTAAATATTACAAATTACTCATAATCTTTGGACTTTTAAGGAAAAATATCATTCACAAAAGATAACCTAAATAGAGTAAGTAAAGCTGCAACGGTAAGAATTTTGTCCGTAACATTCTTTAGAGTCTAAAGTTTAGACATTACATAGACTGATTTGTTAGTCATAAACAGAACCTCATTAGCTTATTATAGAAAGCTTCAAACATCAAAGCGATGGCTGTTATGTTATTATTGTTTACTTTACTCCACGCCCCTAAATAATTGAGTACAACCCTTAAGTATAAAGAAGTTTAGATACAGACGTTTAATGTTGTCATTGGATATTTAGTTTCCAATTTAAATTCTGTACCTCATCCAATTTCACAATATCGACCATAAGGGTACAATAATAAAGAAGACCCGATCAAAAATCCCCATTCTTCCCAAGGGAGCGGTTTCCTAACTATGTCGACAACTTGGAACAGTTGGCTCCGCAGTACCTTACGTAAGCCCCACAGTCCTTATCTTTACTGCTTTTTTATCTACATACTCACTCAACGACGCCCAAAAAAGTCCACCAGATAATTAGCCAACAACTGGTAACACCCTACATTAATTAACTTTTAACACATTAAAAAAATAACACGCTATTTTATTGCTTCACGGTTTCAATTCCTTTTTCGAAAACACTTGAGGTTGGTTGAAGATGACAGTTCGAAAAGGCGCGAAAGCGGAATTGACAGTTGTTTTTTTTTTTTAATTAGAGTGGTGATCGAGAGCGTACAGCCAGGGTGGTCGTGTTTTGATCGGGTATGGGTTGTTTACGTGAGGGAAGAGAAAGCGCGCGGCCCGGCTGCCGACTGCCGGCGAAGTAAAGCCTCCATTCAGGGCTGCTTAGGGTTGCGTGAACTCTTCAAAATTGTCCCTTGATTTTGCATTAAGTTTTAATGTTGAGTTTTATGTACATACTACGACAGGAAGAATACACGTTTTATCTAATATTATCGATGATTTGATGTTGTTTTACGATAAATTACATTTAATGCTTATTATTAACTAAACCTATATTTTGTGATGGTGTTGTAAAATGCAGAAGCTTGTTTTAAACTGATACCGTTATTTTTTTTCCCGCTTTTTATACCTTGGTTCTAAGTAACATATTACATCATTAGGTATTATCTACCAGACCAAATACTTCGATGTTGCGTTGAACCTAAAAAGTCCTAAGCGTTGTATTTCAACATTTCCCGCGTATAATAACGTAGTCTCATATAACACAATTATATATCAAAGCCACGCATTTGAAAAAAATCGACCTTTTTTTTACTAAAAGGCGGGAAACATCTGTCCCTGGCAACCCAGCATTCAAGCGCTTGGTAGTGCGCGCGCAGTGCTTTAAGTACGAACCTGCGTCGAATCGTCGATTTTATTACGTAGGTTGTAAGGGTGAGAGGCGGTTGAGCATTTGTGGTCCTAAGCGTTGGCTTAATTAATCGCTTATCAGGGTTCACGTATGGACTGCTGATGAGGCACGGGGTGAATCGGTACACTATCATATCAGATACTATACGATAGGCAAAAGGGTAGAAATGGTAATTAGAGATGCCACTAGAACAACTATGTGGAATGAACAACGAAAAGCGTACAATAGATGCTCTTTGTTTTGATTTGTTTTTTTCTTTGTCAGGGTTCACGTATGAACTGCTGATGAGGCATAGGGGGAATTGATACACTATCTTATCAGATACTATACGATAGGCAAAAGGGTTGAAATGGTAATTAGAGCTGGCGATAGAACAACTACGAAAAGCGAATATATATATAGTACGTTTTGTTTTGATTCTGTTTTTATTTGTGGTCTTGAAGTTAGGTTAATTATTCCATTTTAGGGTTCACGTATGAACTGTTGATGAGGCATGGAGTAAAACGGTACACTATCATTTCAGATACTATACAATAGACAAAAGAGTTGAAATGGTAATTAGGGCTGGCACGAAGACAACTATGTAGAACGAAAGCGTAGATGATTTTTGTTTTGATTTGGTTCTTAAATGTGGTTATTTAGGGATAGAACCGCTAGAACAACTAAGAAAAGTTTAAATTTTTTTTTTTTGCTTTTATCAGCACTAAGCCGTAGTTTAATTAAATAGCCTGAATTATTACAAATAATGTAAATTTATTGAGGTCTTAAACTGTTATGTCTTCAATATTTATCTAGTACTTTTTAATCATAACGATGGGAACGTCTACTTATATTACGACAAGGATGAAAACACTTGCAAAGTATGTTCGCATACGTTGAATAGCTACCCCTGGTGAGAGAGTTTTTTAAGTCGCTTCAAGACCCCTGACGTGGCTAAACGGTTTTAACACCGGGAGTTTTTGTACCGATGTAAATGTTGCAGGATTCCCGTAGAACTGCTGAGAAGGCATGGGGTTAAACGGTATGCTATCATATCAGGATTTCTATGTAAATGTATCGAAAGGGTTCAAACTGTGATTAGGGTTGCCATGAGGGTAAAGCTGAGACTGCGTAGATAGGAAAGATTTTGAAAGGTACAGGATTACAAATATGTTTTTGTTTGCGTTTTAGTCCGAAGCTGTAGCCGAGCTATACAAGGTTATTTCTACTCAATTAGCATCCTCTTAGGGGCTTATTCCGTACATCAAAACTAACAACTTTTGTTCTACGACTTTTGTTAAAACTCAAAAAAAAAATCAGCTGTTCCATACCTTTTGTCGAGGGTGAACGACATTTTTCTATGGAACATCAACTTTTTTTTGAGAATTAATTATTAGTTATTATCATTAGAATTAAAAGTCGGAAAACAAAAGTTGTTAGTTTTGACGTACAGAATAAGCCCCTGAAAGGAAGCTAATTGATTAGAAATAACCCTGTATAAATAGGTTACAGAGGCTTAATTGATTAGAGACAGTTGCAAAGAACGTGTTCTCATCATTAATAATTATTTATTTATAATTTTCGAATTTCGCTTTTTTCGTATGAGAATCGAAAATAAGTTTATATAAAGTCTAGTCTTTTAAATAACATTGCTATATAATTTCACCAGTCGTCCGGCGGAGAGTTTTGTTATTCCATAGCACAGGTTCAATCCTAGCTTGGGTAACAATAAATAAAATAAATAAAAAAATCTTTATTGACCAAAACTAAATTAACAGTTCTACCAATCTGACACAATACAGCTTACTCCTTAAAAAAAAAAAATACAGGTTTTTTATGGTAGTTATATAAATAGACATAACAAAAGCACATTAATTTATCATGTTATTATGTTACTGGCTGGTGCCCGTACTAGTATCTAATGATACTGTGCTACAGGTACCAGCGCCCTCCGTAAGATGTGTAATATAATGCGACTTAAAGTGAAAATCAACTGTTTCAAAGTTTTGAGTTATTAATATATATTTAAGTAATTTATATTTATTTTATTTTACGCTAATTACAAGCGCGTGATATAATAATGCCAAAAGAGAAGATATAACAATATTTATCAACCAGGAATACCTACAATTCAATTCAATTATGTAAAACTGATTTTGATTACTTAATGACAGACGATATAATTATGTTAACACGTAATAAATTAGCTATATGAGGTTCACTATCGGACATAAACCTAGTTAACCTGGCTTCGAGATTTTCAATAGAACCTATTAGCAGCCAGCATCTGTCTAGCATGACTTTAAGACATACATGTTTTTAAAATAACACGTAGAAAAGAAAGCAACAGCATCATAATCGGCTTACCAGGAAAAATGTTATATATGGCAAATAGTTTTACATTTAAAAACCTACAATAAAATTGAAAACTTTATCTTGTTATAAAATCGGTTAAAAACAGAGCCAAAAACCAAGTGAAAATACCAAAACATGGAGCTTAATATTGTGAGAAAAGTTAATAGCAATTTTACTACTTATTTATCTAATCTGAGGTTATAACATTAGTTAGGGCAGATCGTAACATTGCGGGTTAACGCTTTCATAAATATTTTATTGCGTTCTGAGTGCGATACTGTTTTTAGGGTTCCGTACCCAAAGGTTAAAAACGGGACCCTATATACTACGACTTCGATGTCCGTCTGTCCGTCTATCTGTCTGTCACCGGGCTGTATCTCATGAACCATGATAGCTAGGCAGCTGAAATTTTCACAGATGATGTATTTCTGTTGCCGCTATAACAATAAATGAGAACAGAATAAAATTAATATTTAAGGGGGGCTCCCATGCAAGAAACGTGATTTTTAGGAGTTTTTTGCTCGCTATTAATAACGGCAAGAGGAAAGGGCTCCCATACGGTACGGAACCCTCCGTGCGCGAGTCCGACTCGCACTTGGCCGATTTTTGTTCTTTCATGGTAAACTCAGTAGAGCGAAACTGTTATTTTTAAGCTTTCACGATTGTTATTCATTACTAACCTCAGACGAAGAAGATATCTGTCTACGATACTAGCTAACCCTGTGAACTTCGTCTCACCATCTGTCAATAAAGGAACTGATGTTTTTAATATTTTTCTCGCAATTTTAGTAGTAGGCCAAAAACGTTTTTCAAGATGGCGCTAGAAGCTCCACCTGGCTCAGTTAGCATTTTGTGATTTTACGCTCAGTAAAAAATCCTAAACCTCTTAAAAAAATGGATCGGATATTCAGTGCAAAGTTGACCAAAAAAAATGTCTAAATTTACTGACCTAGGTATATATTGTAGTAAATTGTAACTTAAAACGCTAAGTTTTATAAAGCATAGTAATGTATTTATGGAACTGGAGGTATTTTTACAGATTTGTTTTTTTAAGAGATTTCATATTTGGAGTACAAATTGTTTTTAAAATGGTTAACCTTCTTTAGTTTATGTAACAATAGTATAATAGTTACATATTACCTATATTCTGTAGTAATGTAATAGTAGTTATAGTAAGTAGGTATTTACCATCCCTTTGTAATTAAACTATTATAATAATAGAAAACGCAGCACACCGATTATAAAGTGGCGGCCT
Source organism: Hypomecis atomaria (assembly GCA_964007245.1). Taxonomy (NCBI): domain Eukaryota; kingdom Metazoa; phylum Arthropoda; class Insecta; order Lepidoptera; family Geometridae; genus Hypomecis; species Hypomecis atomaria. Next base: position 18,588,748 of record OZ023292.1, on the reverse strand, counting down.
TATCACCCATGGCGTTTCTTCCAGGCAACCTTGCACGAATATGAACTGACAAGAACAAAAAAATAGTGGCCTTAACTAGAGATTAACAAAGAAAACACCTATAAATAATAAACTAAACATACCAATCTTTTACAAATTTTAAAAATACATACATATATACGTTATAATACATATACCTACATAATTAGACCTACATACGAGTATACCTACATAACTATACCTACATACGTTATAAAATAGTAGCTATAGGGAAAAGTAGCATTATGATTTTAGATAGTGAGCTTTCACAAGTTGTTTGAAAACATTCAAGGAAGGTGAACGCTTAATTTCTAAAGGTAAGTCATTCCACAGCCTGGCTGCCTCCACTGAGAAAGAAGAATCGTAGAAAGATGTTTTAAGAACTGTACTTATTCCCCGTCTTTACAATAGTTTCTCTCTTCCTATCACCCAAAAACTGTATTGTTTACCTAATGATTGTAAAAGGGCATCTTGGTGTTGGTTTCGGCTCACCAATACCTTTAAAAGATCCGGGGCAACCCGTGAATTGTAAAAAAAATATGAATGAAGACAAAAACAAATCAAGTCAATAGTGATACCAGTTAGGTAAGAATACTTACAACGTAATTATTCCGTACCTATTTTATGAATAACTGCTGATTCTTCTAGTGATGCTTACCTGAAAAATAAAAATAAATATGTAAATTTTATAAAATTTACACTCACACGAACGGGGAAAGAAATTAACGCTTTTATACAAACAGGCTTTGGCTTTGCTTTCTTTGGCTCTCAACAAAATGTAGGTTTATGTAGCAGCAGATTTTTAGCCCCGTCACAAAAACGATGCGAGTACTTATATGTGTTTCATCAAAATCAGTTCAGCTGTTTCAAAGTTATCAGCTATTTTGTTAGCTGCGATAGGAAACTAACTGCGTTAGGATTTTTTTAAATTTTTAATTTTATCCTGTTGTCATTGAAATACAAAGAGAATATCAAATAATCGGTTAATTGCGAGTCGGACTCGCGCACGAAGGGTAATTCGTACATTTATGTTATCAAAAATGTACCGATCTCGATGTTCTACAGAAAACTCGTAAACACTGGTGGATTCAGGATGCTCTTAAGGGGCGCTCCTTATGCATTACGAATTTTTTCCCGGAACCTAAACTATAAAGTTACTCTTTTTACCTCTTAAATTGTAACAATATGTTATGTTTTTATGTCAATCGCTTGAATAAATACACTTATAAGCCAAGCTTTTGCAAAAAAATATGACTTTTAGGGGCTTACCAATATTATTCTCTTCGGGCTTACCCATAACTTTATGGTCATTTAAAAACCTGTAAAAACTAAGACATTTGAACTAGCTAGCATTTGGCTAGCTACTGAAGTGGTGTGATTACATTAGTGAAGTGGGATTGCAAAATCACTCAAATCAAAAAACATAACAGTTTGTTGTTTTTGTATGGCTAAGTTGCCGCCTCACGATTGCCTTAATATTTATTTTAGCTTAATTACTTATTGTTAAAGTAAATATACAACGATTTTCTGTGAAAATTTCAAACATCTAACTGTTGCCGATATTAACATTGCAGCAGACGTAACTGCATTTCGTGTATTGAAACCCCCTTTTTTTTTTAAATATAATTTTATTAATGATTGAAGTAAAAATACCCACAATTAAGTATTCTGTGAATATTTCAAGCGTCAACCTGTTACCGGTAATAATATCGAGCGAAAAACGCCAAAAAATTTAGGTTTGTTGTATCCCTTCATTATTTATTTTATTCTGTTTTTAATATTTTTTGTTAAAGCTGCAACAGAAATACTTTTTCTGTGAAAATTGAATTCTTTAGCTACCACGGTTCATGAATTATAACCTGGTGACAGACTGACAGACAGACGGACGGATAGTGGAGTCTTAGGTCCTATTTTTACCCTTTGGGTACGAAACCCTAAAAACAATTATATTTTCTTATCAAAATTACCATAATTTTTGAAAAGTAAAGAAAAAGTTTTGTCCTACCGTGGCATAAATTTACCTATATAACTGTAAAAATTATTATCTTATCACATATTATTATGTATTTATCGGAGGTTTGACTGACACAATGATAGCAAAACGCGTGTGTCCACGAGCTCTACCGTTCACAACACTACTAGTATGCATTAGAACATTTAATTTTTATACCGAAAATTTGGAATATTTCATGTTTAGTCCCTTACTACGAAAACAAACCTACTTTCATTCATACTCTCATCTATTTATAATTACCAACTTATGAATGAAGGTTCACTCAATGAAAACTTTCATACCCCTGCTGCCATCTGTAGAAGGGTTAGTGAAACGCGTGTACTGAAATCTTGCTGAAAGATTACATACAACGTAACGCTTTTTAGAGTGTAAAGTGCTTCTGTACGTAGCGCAGAGATGGCGCTTTTTTAAATAGTGCACTGTAGTGATAAAGTTATAATAGAGCAAAATTTGGTATTATTGTAACAATTAACATAATTAACACAATTTTTAGCCTCAAACGAATTTTAATCTGTTATAAAAATACTAAAAGTTGATTTTCATTTAAATATGATTAAGCACCCATAAATATATGAATAGAGGACGGGACAGATAATTTAATTATTATTTTAAGGACATACTACTAGCAGAAAAAAGTCAACGTAGGTTGAACATAGAAATCCCAGGAATCAGCGAAATTTCCAGGATTGAAAATTAAAATTCTGAAAATCACACTTATTGTTTATTTATAGGCGGGAGTAGGCAAAAGAAAAAAAACATGTCCAGATATTTTCATTTCTCATTTTTTTCCCAAAATAAGTAGTGAACAATGTTTTAAGCTTTGTCTAACAGAAAATGAAATACCTACCAATTTTAAAGTTCAACATAAAAACTCACAGTCTATGAAAATAGGAAGTTCTGGAGGATTTCGGACTCATACGTATCCATATTATTGATATCACAAAATCGCAAGTAGGTACTTAAAATGTAGCTGCAGTAAGTAGACAAATATCGTGCATCAGCACTATCAGACTCAGTTCAAAACTACTTACTGCCTGTAGAAAATTCTAAGCTAAAACTATTTTCACTGTATTTCTTTCTAAAGCATTTTTTTTTACAAAAGCCATAATTTCGGTGTTTTGCTACGGCGTAGCACCGGCTATGGCGTAGATCATCGTAGCTACAGACCCTGTACATGTACAAGTCTCGAACAGCATTTATATGTACTACTAGTTTTTGCCCGCGGCTTTTCCCGGATGATATTTTGAGGCCCTGCCTTACAACCCTTATAAAGGAGGTAGAAAATAAAAATACGAAGAAATTCGATTTGACATTTGTTCGATTCAACAGTTATTTTTGACATTTCTTGGAGCGGACGCTACAATAATAGCTCGCAGATGGCAGCATTTTTCCAACTTAACATTTATTGCTATAATAAGGAAAATTCAAGCAATATCATTATAATTTATAGCCTATGTGTTATTCTGATATATAAGCTATATGATTGCAAAGTTTCATCTCAATCCGTACAGCAGTTTTTGCGTGAAAGAGACAAACATCCATCCATCCATTCTTACAAACTTTCACGTTGATAATATTAGTAGGATTACGTATTTTAAATTTCAATTATAGTTCGATTCTCGGATGGACTTCTTTCTTGATATCGAAAAAGTTAGAATTGATTTTATGTTTCATTGCCATGTTTATCCAGAAATAGATCTACGTACGATATTTTTTTAGTTTTTTTTATTGCCATTGGACGTTCCCTTTTACAAGGACCAAAACCAGTTGGAATCGGCTTTCATCCAGTGTGATAATGCTTAATAAGGTCGTTCCATCTTATAGTCGGATGTCCTAAGCTGTGCTTGCTAATACAGGGTCTCTACTCGAGACCACATAAACTTATTTACAGAAATTTAGTATTAAAAAGACCTGTACTGCTAGCAGTAGGTAATCTAAGGTTCTGTAAAATGCGAATAGAAGGTTGTTTTACAAAACTCTATATTCTACAGGTAAGGTGAGGTGAAAAGGACAAAAACGAGTTGGTACCGTTTGATTAAAAAACTTTTTCGGACAGCAAAGAGAAAGACAGCTTCGTGGCCAACACAATTCCAAAACTTTCAAAAACTACGAAGAAACTTTACACAAAGGCTTTCCGGAATTCTGTTTACAACGGTTGTTTACTATTTTGTACATTTCTCCTGATTTCTGTAATGTAAAATAACGAAAGTAAGTTGGACTAGTAGGTTAGATGCACCAGTTATGGCTACTAACCCGGTTTTGACCATTTCGGTGTCAAGATTACTGAATAAATCCTACTAATATAATAAACACGAAAGTTTGTGAGATGTTTGTTACTCTTTCACGCACAAACAACTGAACCAATTTGGATGAAATTCGGTATGAAGGTAGCTTAGACTTTGAATTAACACATAGGCTATTTCGGCTAACGCGGGTAACGCTGTGGGGTGCAGCTAGTATATTATAAACAATAACGTAACACAAGAAACACTGTTTGTGTAAATGTCAAAGTTCGAAAATTTGTTTAAACATATTATTTTCACATGAATTTTTAATCCCCGACGCAAAAGAGGGGTGTTATAAGTTTGACGTGTCTGTTTGTCTGTGTGTCTGTCTGTCTGTCTGTCTGTGGCATCATAGCGCCCGAACCACTGAACCGATTTCAGTTTAGTTTTTTTGAATGAAAGGAGACTTAATCGAGAGTGTTCTTAGCTATGTTTTATAAAAATCGATTGAGCCGTTTAAGAGCTATGGTGGGTCAAAGTGGGGATGGAAGAACCAAAATTCTACAAATGTGCCCAAAATGGTTGTCAATGTGTCGGGGGTTTTTTAAATTTTTAATTTATGTTTATATTTATAGTATTTCAAGTATTCATGTGTACTATTTTTGTATGTATGTTTATACACAATCATTAAAATTCAAAATGGCCAGAAATGATTAACATGGCCACATCTGGTGCATCTATTAAAAGTATATGGTTAAACATCGTAGATATTTTAATATTTCAATAAAACCATATACTTACCACAAGTTATAATAACTCATCATCATTATCAGCCGTAGGATGTCCACTGCGGGATATAGGCCTTCCCTGCGGCTTTCCAATAAGCCCGGTTGGAAGCATCCAGCGCAATCCTGCGGTCTTCATTATATCGTGGGTCCACCTGGTCGGTAGACGACATACGCTGTGCTTACTGGTGCATGGCCTCCATTCGAGAACTTTTCGACCCCATCAGACATTAGTCCTCCGAATCATGTGCCCTACCCACTGCCATTACAAATTGCCAATCCGCTTGGCTTTTACCGACATCCATCCATCAGCCATAAGAAGTCCACTGCTGGACATAGGCCTCCCCTATGGATCTCCAATAAGACCGGTTGGAAGCGGCTTGCATCCAGCGCGATCCTGCGGTCTTAATGAGGTCATCCGTCCACCTTGTGGGTGGACGTCCTACGCTGCGCTTGCCGGTACGTGGTCTCCACTCGAGAACTTTCCGACCCCATCGGTCATCAGTCCTCCGCGCTATGTGCCCTGCCCATTGCCATTTCAACTTGCCAATCCGTTGGGCTATGTCGGTAACTTTGGTTCTTCTACGGATCTCCTCATTTCTGATTCGATCTCGCAGAGAGACTCCGAGCATAGCCCTCTCCATAGCTCGTTGGGCTACTTGGAGCTTACCAATAAGGCCCATAGTGAGAGACCACGTTTCTGTGCCATAAGTCATCACTGGCAACACACACTGGTCGAAAACTTTCGACTTGAGGCACTGAGGTATGTCGGACGCGAAGACGCTACGCAATTTTCCGAACGCTGCCCAGCCGAGTTGGATTCGGCGATTGGCCTCTTTCTTGAAGTCGGACCTACCTAACTGGACTACTTGTCCTAGGTAGACGTACGAGTCAACGACTTCAAGAACCGAGTTCCCAACAGAGATCGGGGTGGGTACAACATGGGAATTACACATAACTTTCGTCTTGTCCATGTTCATCTTAAGACCCACCTGTTGAGAAACCCGATTGAGGCCTTCGAGCATCGTGCTGAGCTCTTCCATCGATTTTGCCATGACTACTATATCGTCGGCAAACCGAAGGTGAGTGAGGTATTCGCCATTGACATTGATGCCGAATCCTTTCCATTCCAGGAGCTTGAAGGCGTTCTCCAAAGTAGCCGTAAACAGTTTCGGAGAAATTACGTCTCCCTGTCTTACGCCTCTTTTTAAAGGGATCGCCTTGGAGCTCTCTTCCTGTACTCGGACCGACATAGTGGCGTTATTATACAAGCACTTCAACACTTCGATGTACCGATAGTCAATACGGCATCGTTGGAGAGACTCGAGCACAGCCCAAGTCTCGACCGAATCAAAGGCTTTCTCATAGTCCACAAACGCTAAGCAAAGTGGCAAGTTATACTCTTCGGTCTTCTGTATAACCTGCCGTAGCGTATGAATGTAAATCATAGATTTTTAATGCATAGCCCAGCGGATTAGTTCTTCTATGGATCTTGTCATTTATGATTCAAACTCACAGAGAGACTCCGAGCAAAGCCCTTTCCATAGCACTGTGGGCTACTTATGTTTATGATGTTACCTAATTTTATCGATTTTCAGTTTCAGTTAGTTCATTGGAATCGATGTTAGGTAAGCTTTTGTCTCGAAACAGTTTATATCTAGTAATGACGATTGAACCCACACCTTGCATATGTAAGGCAAACATACCGACCACTGTGCCAACATAGCCACAAAAATATGTTAGTTCATTACTTTGTTATATGTCTTACTTAGCAGAAAGATTAATGATGTGAAATTCAGTAAAACAGGGTGGGATTTATAGCGGGGCAGGGACAAGGCTCTCGTGTTCGTGAAATGAGGAATCACTATACAGTACGTATCTATATTTGAACATGATTTAATCTAGGGCTCTATTTTTGGACCCATAGTCTACTAAAACGTATGCGTAAATGGTCACAAGACAAAATATTTTATAGTACGTTAGGACGTATGAGTATTTGGTCACGAGACAAAATTTTGTTTTCGTTAATAGGGGTCTAGTTCTTCCGCCTAGATTTCAGCTCTGGAGCTCAATTGTCGAAAATGACATTTAAAATCTGCTCTCCCGTTTGCACAAGCATAGATTTTTAATGCTTGCTCTTTTTACTCCGTTTCGTCTTGATTTTACTCCGTTTCATGCCATTTATGCAAACGTTAAGCCATTTTAATGACTTTCTATGTTGTAAAATTTTTTAATAGACACCACATATAAAACTCAAATCTCAATGTAGAAAATCTATTGTTAAAAAGGACAGGTGATCCTGATTTAAATCACACAAACGCTATATTTTTGATTGAAGCCGCTTGCAACCGTGTATTTTTTTTTCGGGTAATTAGATGTTGGTGATGATTATTTGTTCTTCGCTAAATATTCAAAATATTTCTAACGCTCTGGCTTACTGAGTACCTACTCAATGATCGACTGAAATATTTTTCCTGGCATTTTTAGGGTACCGTAGTAAAACGGGGAACCCTTATAACTTCGTTGTGTCCGTTTGTCCGTCCGTCCCTCCTTCCACATTTATCAACAAAATTGCATGAAATTTGATGATATGTTAGTTTAAGTATATAACGGGACAATAGCTTTAAGTTTAATTTTAAATAGTGTCACTTAGTATAATTTCGAAGGACTAGGAATGGAAGTGGCAACATTCCTGGGGTAACGCTTGTGACAAACGCTGCTGATTGATTCTAAGGAGGTATTAAGTGACACTGACATCGCATGATCGGCCGATGGGCGGGAAAATGCGAGGTGACATGTCAGACAGATGTCAGTGAGTTGTAAATAGAGCTTGTTCGGAAAAGGTTGTGAAAAACTGAGATTAGAACGGTTCAAGCCTGGTTATTCTTGATAGAATGGTGGCAGCATGCGTTACGCTGCGGAACGCCATGTCCTTCGCTTAAAGTTCTCTCTATAATTGTAATCATACGTAATCTTCTGTGCAATAAACTGATTGTTCGTGACGTCGCCTTTATCTCCTCGCCCGCTAAACCCACGCCACGCCACACTGAAGCATTGTTGGGTCCGTGGTATAAATCATTACCACATTGAAGCAGAATCATAACTGATGCGGTGCCTTTTTATGGATCCGACATATAGATCTTAATAAGAATTACTTTTAAAAAAACTAAACTTTTTATTTAAAGGATAGCTCCCAAACATGTAAAGAGGGGATGAAATTTTTGCTTAACCCCATCCCGTCATGTGGTGTATCGTTGAGTAATGTTTCTAAAATGAATTTAAAGTTTCCTAAACCACAATTTTGTCACATTTGTACTATTGGTGAGAATATGGTCGACAAAGTTAAAAAAGAGTGCCCCCACCCCCTTACATTTCTAAAGTATGCAAGATAGATCTATAGACAGTAGAATCCTCAATCTTATTGAGTTTATAGACCATTTTGAAAACTATTTTTTTAATTTGCTCATAGCTTAAAAGTCATTGACCTCAGAAGCATTTTTCTTAGCCAAATATGTTTTTCGGTAAGCGTAAGAGTGGTGGCCAATTCCTAAGATACAAAGATGTTCAGAAAAGGCACATGAGAAAATGTAAGATTGAACCCTCTTTTTGGGAACAACTAGCCCAGAATCGTCTTGAGTGGCGTCGCCTTGTGCAGGAAAATGTTTATACGTTTGAAGATCGTAGAAGGCGTGAACTTGACGCCAAGCGAGACGAGCTTAGAAATCGACCGCCGAGTAACATGACCTATAATTTTGTCAATGGTGTTTTAACATGTAGCCTGTGTTCACGCAATTTTAAAGCCAAAATAGGCTACTACAGCCATATGAAGGCACACGAACGAAGCCTATCTAACTGTAGTTAGAGCAGAATCGATGGTCGCCGTAGCCGAAATCGGCAAGGAACCATATATTATATGTTTTTCTAGCTGTTTAACATCTAATGACATCATAAAAAATGATTTTTATCATGATCATAATCATCGTCGTACGCAAGTTGAGACACGCACTTGACAACTTATTTAATTTCGTGAGGGAATTATTAGCCCCCGTTGGGAAAAACCACTAATCCGTACCTGTCGGCTGCGCCATAAATCATTGAGCTTTGACAAACAGCAGCTGCTGCAAATGGAGGCAACCACTTACCTTGATAATATCTATAATTGAATGCCGTTTAGACGCCGCCTGGAATCTAATTAAGCTCTCTCTGCCGTCCAAACTCAAGGTGTTGCAGTGGACTTCATTTATGTTAATATCCCTTAAATAGATAACATATTTTTACTATGGAAACCAATGGTGGAAATTAAAAGATTCTTACTAAAATTTAACTAATTTATTAAAATAAAACTAGTTATCATTTACCACTGTGAAATATCAACCTCTCGGAACTGAAAAAATGCAAAATGAGCCCATTGACAATATTGTAGCATTAATTGTTTGTTAGTAGATATATTCTGATAATAGATAAAACTTGTAAAACTATGATGCGCATAAAAGGCTTTGATTTCACCCATTTGCGAATTTAATTAGAATTCGATTATATTTCCGTACAAACTGACCCAGCGAACTTAGTTTGACGCAATATCTTTCTAAATTATAGCCTATGTGTATACTTGTAAAATAATAATTGTATAACTATATACATTTTGAGTTCATATTAGTATTTTAATCATCATCATCAGCTTATTTCAGCCCACTGCTGGACATAAGCCTACTCCCCCTTACACCAACAGTACCCAAGACAATCTTCGTCATCGACTTCTTTATATTTAAGAATGTAATAAATGATAAAAGACGACAATTTTCAAAGACACATTAAAAAATTCATTGAATATTTTTATAACACTTAGGCACCAATGAATACGTAATCCACTGCTAATGTTTTTTCACTCCATGTATTACTACAGAAAAGGGAAAGTAATTTATTTTATACGAGCTCAAACCCATCTGAATAAATAAAGAATAAAATACTTTAATCTTCTTCCAGACTTCATAAGTCAAAATCTATTGTGGGTCGAGCGTTTATCAAATCTATTTGTGATCTACAGATGGGATAAAGTATATTTATAAAAGTAGGTATGAATCTATCATACCACTATTATCAGCGAGGACGTTCACTGCTGGACATAGGCCCCCCTATAGATTTCCAATGAATTATTAATCCAATAAATAAATCTATACTATTACTTATCTCAATTTCGTCACTCAATTGCAGGTAAATGCTATCCGGTGGCTTGGATGAAAATTTAAAATGTTTGGTTTGCTCCGGTTTGTTCTTGTTAACTTGAAAATCCTCAAAGGAATCTAGTTTAAGGATATTTTTATGATCTCAAAAAATTCTACAAAATAATTAAAATTATACTCACTTATGAGAGAAAATACATGTTAGGTTAGTGCTAGAAAAACAACTTATCTATGTATGTATAAGCTGAACTATTTTTTTTACAAAATACGGAACGTCACAAAACTTCGAAGTAAAAACACATCACAAAATTAATCACGTTTCGCCAAAATGAGCACGACTTACTTCAATAATTGCAATTAACGAACAAAAATCTAAAAGTTCGCTAGAATCGATGTATGTAATTTTTAGATTATTGTAGTATTAGAAGACTAGCGGTTGAAAAGCATATAAGGCGGTGCAAGCGCGTCGATCCGGCAGTCTTTTTCGAACCTTTGCACGGAGCGGACCTCTTGTCAGTTTGCGTTCTAATAGATTGTTATTAATGTTGAAGTCCTGAATGTCGGTATTTTTGATTATTGTGTTAAATCATAAAAGCCAATGACTGAAAATGGCGCCTTTTAAAAAAAAAAAAAATTCGCGCGGCCATCAACCAAACCTTGTTTTTTTAGTACAGTAAGATGTTATAAACAACGTTTATTAAACAAAAAAATTCTATCCTCAGTCCGAAATAAGTTATGAGAGTCAGAAGTTTGTAGGTATTCATCAGATTTTTTGTAAAGATACTGCATAATAGATCCTTTAAAACATTTAAATAATCGTTATATCGGTACCTACTATATTATGGTGCGCCAAGCACTCGTGATTTGACAGTGGGCAATCCGCTGGCGTTTTGGAATCACCGCACGCGCCGCCGCCGCCACCGCCGAGGATGTGTATGTAGTTGGCTGTCTCCCATCCTACTCGTAACGCGCACAGGAGCTTGGTTTGTTTCACTTTCTCACTTATGAAACATACCTTCCTCGACCCCCCTGCGCGCCCTGAACCCCCGCGCCCTGCCCCCGGCAATTAAAAAAATAAGGATCAACTAATTCATTCTCACTCTCGTCTCGATCTTTGTGTTGTGTGCGTGCGTGTTTGGAATTTTTCGTTACCTACCAGTGTTTCAAAACTACGACTCGGCTTTTGTTATATGGACTCTGATTTTGATAACGTACCTGTGAACGATTTAGTTTTTGTTTTATAGACTCCGATTTGAATTACCTATCCGTTTTGGCTTTTGTTTTATGGACTTTGATTGTTGTACCTACTTGTACAACTGTTCGGGATCCTGAATTGTGGAGTGCTTATAGAATATTTGAAACGTGAAAGAAGATGGATCGAAGACCGCCGTGCATTTCTTGTGAACACAATCTTAATCGAAGTAATAATAGGATTCGAAGATCCAATGTTTTATCTGTGGAATATGTGCAAGAGTATCCATTCATAATGGATTATTTGACAGAAGTTAGAAATATCAGACAGGTGGGTAAACAAAATACTTACCTATTCCATATAAATACGTCATATATTTGAAAATTCCATTCTAAATGCATTACATTTCATATTTTTATTTTAGTACGCACTCATAAAGCCCAAGAGGGCGGTTATTTGTTTGACCTGTATGTATGTAATTGTAGGTTGTAGGAGATCGTAACTACTCAACGGATAAATGTATACTTAAATAAATAAATAAATAATACATTTATTAGATGTCAGATGTTTCTTCGATTCCTATGTATGTACATTACTTTTCATAAATAAATATTTTACTGAGGATTTGGTTCCTTTCACATAAAAAAAAAATACATTTTTTTTTAGATCGGCCATGAAGATTGGCTTTGTAGACCTTGTTTTCAACGAGAAAGACGCTTCGTTGAACAATGTGAGGCTTAGGCGTTAGGACCTGAACCTGACGCTGCAAACGTTGAATCACAGTCTAACGGCACTGGACAAGTTATTGTTGAACAAAATGTTGAACAAAATGTCCCTGGTTCTGAATCTGAGATAACTGACTCTGATACAGATCAAATAGAGGATGTGACACGTGCCCAAACTTCCCAAAATGATTCAAGATTTCCTATACCAGGATTTACAAGAGCACCTTTTAATACAAGAAAATGTTTATTTCAAGATTGCAATCATGGAAACTTGATCAGAATTGACAAAACAATTCTACAAGAAAAGAGTTTTTACATACCGCTAGGTGTACGAGTATGTGAAAAACACAGATTTGATCCTTCATGGACCGACATAACATCCGTTGTACGCCACACACCCTAATATCTAATAAATGTAATATTATTTACTTCGTAGTTTGATTGAATTGTAGTATGTGTGCTTTTAATATTTACCACAAAATGTATCTATCTAGCACTGCTATGATTATAAATATCTAGTGTTATTGTAGACAACAGATATATCACGCGATATGCATTGTACACGGTAAATAAAGGAATGAATGAACACTTCATTGCACAAAAAGACATAACATTACAGTATAAGTACAATGGCGGCGTTATCGAAGCGATTTCTTCCATGCCATCTCTCAAGTAATTAGTCAATTACCACATTACAGACAAAAACAGATAATATGGGGATGAGGTTTACAGAAGGCGAGATAGTTTGGGGTACAACCTTACTCCTGACAATTCTAAAAGCATTTAACAGCTTTTATTTATGTCAATTTAGCTCGTAACTTGCGGCTAGGTGATAAAAATAACCATAAAAACGAGTAAATCAAAACAAACTTTTAAGTCTTATAACTCTTTTTGGACTGAAACTACAGCTGCAGCATTTCGTAATCATCATTTGTTACACTATACTGAGCTATAAAAACAAGGTTTGGTTGATGGCCGCGCGAAAAAAAAAAGGCTTCACCTTCCATACAAAAACCGGCATTGGCTTTTGTAATAATTAAATAAGTTTAGGTTATTACCACGTGTATTCTTTTTTAAGTAAACCTGCTTCTGATAGCTAAGAGTAGATTTTACAAAATTCAACAAAACAATTGATAAAATTTACATGCACGAATTTCAGCCAACCCTTTCCAATAAATAAAAATGAAAATCGGACTACTCTAAAAATATACACGCATCGATTTAAGGAGGTTCTTAAATCGATTCGTCTTTTAATCGGTTAAAAATTAAACGCATGTACTGTGGCGATCTAGTGGTTTTCACTTTTCATCAGACACAATTGCAAAACTATCATAAACTAACTCATAAACCGTTCAATATCCACCAATAATTCTGTCTAATAATTATTTTTTGCAAAAAATAGCATGACCGACTTCAACCGTGTACAGAATTCGCGAATATTTCGCACGGATCGACGTTACATTTTTCACATTATTGTTGATTTATCAAAAATGGAACAGCAGATTTCGATAAAATTTAAATGGGACCAAAGTCAAAGTATACTTGTTCTAAAAAAAAAGAATTATCGAAATCAGATTACTATGTAAAAAGTTGTGCGTGGTTACACATTAAAAAAAACAGATATACGCGTCGAATTGAATACCTCCTCCGTTTCGTCGGTCAAAAACCAAAAACCTTCTGAGAAAATACTATAAAGCGCAATAAAATCCCGAAAGGCTGTATTAGCAATTGTATGAGATAAACAAATAATCCGGCGACGTTTTATGATATTAGCCGCCGGGTCGACAACTCGACGTTTTTGGGTCTAGTGAAGGCCATGGGGACACATGAGACATACTATTTGACAGCCTTGTTTCTATGTAACTACCTACCTATACCGGAGATTATTGTATTAATTGATTAATACAATTGTGAAGATCCAATTTATCCATACAAAAACAATAAGCTTTGATTTGTAATTTATTTCACATAGGTTTGCGTTGGACTACACAAGCTGTTATCTACCTCTAATTTTTTTCCGATGTAAGTGTTTTTTTTTCATGTAATCAGCACTTCAATCGCTAGGCTTGTAGGCGTTTTTAGTTTTTTAAATGACCTTAAAGTTATGTCATATTTTTACAAAAAAATTGGCTGAAAAGTATACATAAACATAGAAAATTTGTGATCTCAGTGCGATCCTGCAGATACAGAGCAATATCTACGTGTTTTCTATACATAGCTCACATTCAATTTAAAAAATCCTTTCTTACCTATAAAAGTTCAGTGTCACTCAGGATCTTGAACTCCAATAGTTCAAAGTGTTCAGACGACAATAGTTCTGATGAGCAATATTAACTTTCTTCATTGTTCAATGCAATACAATTGAACTATCTTTTCAAGAACTTTATTGGAAAAAAGAAATAATTCAAACAATTGCTAAATTGATGTCTTATTACAGTGCAAAAGCTCTTTTACAAAGACTGAATGAAGTAAGTTTGCGTACCATGTATTGAACATTTAAGATCTCTATATCCATTAAAATTTCAAGGCTTAAATCGATATCAAATATACAGGGTTATTTCTAATCAATTAGCATTATTTTAGGGGCTTATTCTGTACATTACAACTAACAACTTTTCTTCTGCGACTTTTGTCAAAATGCAAAAAAAAGTTGTTGTTCCATAGAAAAATATCGTTCACCCGCGACAAAATGTATGGAACAGCTGATTATTTTTTGAGTTTTGATAAAAGTCGCAGAACAAAAGTTGTTAGTTTTGATGTACAGAATAAGCTCCTAAAAGGATGCTAATTAATTAGAAATAACCCTGTATAATTTCGTAAACAATAAGAAACTAGTTATATCTTTGTCTGCACTTTTTCCCATCCTTGTCGACAATTCAACCTCCAAGCAGTAGTGTGCAAACGTTACTGTGTTTTAGATAGAAGGGCCATCTATGCTAAGTTTTTCAGTAACAGAAGATTTAGTATTTTTATATTTCAGTAGAGACCACAGTGCAGTGCGGGCTGGCGGATTTTGCACTGGTTGGCAGATTTTTAAATTTTGAGTGGTGCAGACTCATTCGTGGGCACTTATTACCGCTAATATCAAGCAAACGCGTACGCATATTCATCGTTTAATATCAAGCAAACGCATAGCTCATCTTGTCACCAAAAATACTAAAAATATATGTATGTTTTCATTACTAGAACTTCGATCTTATAATTTGGACAAAAAACAAAGCTTATTTGTTCCTTCGCACCATATTTGGAGCCTATATTCCTCCGCTGTGTGTGTCACAAAATGTGTGTCCCCAATCTCATAAAGCGGGATAAGATATGACGTTTCGATCCTCATCGCGACACGTCTCGCTCCGGCTTAGAGGCTTCATTCTGAACCACTCGAGATTATTCTGTCACTGTCACTCATGAAATTTACAGTATGTGCGTAGCACAGAGAGAGCATGTGGTTGTTTAAGAAAATCTGAATGAGATGCATTAATTTTAGAAAGAGATATGAAAACGGATTCGTAAGTTGAAATGGTAATGGGCAGGGCACATAGCTCGACCCGAACTGATGGCCGATGGGGCAGTAAAGTTCTCGAATGGAGACCACGCACCGGCAAGCGCAGCGTAGGAGATCCACCGACCAGGCAGACCGACGATATTATTAAGACCGCAGGAACGCGCTGGATGCGGGCCGCTTCCAACCGGGCTTAATGGAAATCCATAGGCAAGACTTATGTCCAGCAGTGGACGTCCTATGGCTGATAATGATGATGATGATAAGAAAAGTATCTCGATTTGGTAACTATTTTTGGATTTTTCGTCGCAGAACAACATTTTTCTTGTCAAACTCTAATACAACTCGCGACTTGATTTTTCATTCACATTTGTGTCACACAAGTGACAGAAGCGTTATCCCTCTAGTATTTCTGTAATAGTTATTTTACCTCTGAGATTCGTCGCCGTCTCTGTTAATTCATTACACACCATCACAGGTTAGACAAAGACAGCGACGAAGCATACATACTATATGGCGAACGCACTTTAGGTACATGAAGCATAGCTTCAGCAGAGATCAAGGAAATTGAAAAAGTAAGTCCGTTTAGGCCATGCTGCTAGCCTGGATGTACTATACTTAGTAAAATAAGTAATAACAAAACTAAAACCCTTTCTCATGGATACATTTGTATACTATAGAAACTGCATTAAAATATGTTGCGTAGTTAAATAAATCTATGAAATGATTTTATCGTGCTTCACACACTAGGTTTATGAAATGTTCGTTTTGTGATAAACATTTAAATATTTGAAATGTTTATCACAAAAGAAATTTGATTTATCTTTGCAGATAATATAATTTGACACATAAAATTAAGTGGTGTTTGCGTATTATGGGATTTTTAGTAGAACAGTCTTCTTGGCATTTTGTGTAGCGCCCTGTCTATATTGGATTATCTCGATCACGGCAGAATAAGGCCACGGGGTGTCGTGTACTATCCAGGCGATTCATTCTCCGCCTCTAAGAAAATGCCTATATTTTTATGACAAAATGAGGAAGACTTTTACTCTTTTGAAAATATTGTTACAGCGAAAACTTCACTGTATGTGATGAGTTAGAAGTGAATTTTGTACGCTGAGGCGGTACTCGTAAAAAGGTGATGTTTTCGTGACACGGTATCAGAAGTGCCATTGTTCAATTTACCTTTTGATGTAAGCTGAAGATGTTTATGGAAGATATTTGGTAGACTGAACAGGAAAAGTAAAAATTTATTGATGTCGTCTCCATGTCTTTTCGAGGCATTTTATATGTAAAATTCCATCATTTTGCTTAAAATAAGGCAGGATAATGACGAATATATCCTATGTTAAAATTCATTAAACAAAATTGAATTTATTTTCCTCTAAATAAATATTGTACGTATTATATTATTAGATTATTTGTTTCTAGATTCTACATGTTTTGATTATGGAAACTAGCGTGGTTATTGCACAGGTTATTGCTCTATGCGAGACGAACCCGCTTGCTATTCCTCCAACCTTGAAAAGGATCGCCAAATTCGATCGAAACTATAGTAGCAGTATCTACTAAAATAATAATCGGACAAGTACGAGTCGGACTCACGCACGGAGGGTTCCGTACTGTATGGGAGCCCTTAAATATTTATTTTATTTTATTTTATTATTTATTATTGAAGTGAATATAAAACTAAATATTCTGTGAAAATTTCAAGCATATACCTGTTACCATTATTAATACAGAGCGAAAAACGTCTGAAAAATCAGGTTTGTTGTATGGGAGCCCCCCTTAAATATATATCATATTCTCTTTTTAGTATTTGTTGTTGTAGCGGCAACAGAAATACATCATCTGTGAAAATTTCAGTTGCCTAGCTATCATGGTTCATGAGAAACAGCCCGGTGACATACGGACAGACAGACAGACAGGCGGACAGACGGACATCGAAGTCTTATTAATAGGGTCCCATTTTTCCCTTTGGGTACGGAATCCTAATATAGCGTGAGTAACACCTGTGCTAAATTTTAGTCAAAAATCTACATATTTTACATGGTGTATTTTTTGTACGTCTCTCAATTGAATGTACTAGATTAAAACAGCTACATGTCACTAAGGTGAACAGTTTGTGAAGTTAGGACTTCAAAGACTACTAGACTTCTTAGACTTCAGTAGAGTCAGAGCGAGGAGAGTTAGAAGTTTAGCTCGACGTCTGATCTGATAATCTGATAAGTAACTTTTTGATAGTGCGATCTATTGAGTATACCTCGTCATGGCAACATTTTACTTGAAAATGTTTTCGGTGGGTTCATTATTTTTATATTATGTTATAAAAATGTTTGATCTGTAATTAGTATGGGTATTGCGGCGTTTCGCCCCGCAAGCGGTTCGCACCCAGGGGTGAATTGCCCAAGACTCTTTTCGAAAGTTCCCATTCGCCCCGCATTGCTTGGAGCGGGGCGAAAAGTGCCATTGTACAAATTTCAGATTGAAAATAGTCCCCGCTCTATGGCTAGCCTGTATCGCGGGAAACTAAGGCCGATTACTCAAATATGGTAGAGAACTTGTACTAATAATTTAGACTACGTGATTACGAATTTAATAAACAAAAAAAAGAAACACAGCTAAAGATGTTTGTGTGTATGAGTGTGCGTATAGGCAGTTTCAGAGATTGTTGTGAAGTTCATGTTTCTGTTACATTTAAATTTTAATTAATTTCTTTAGTAGAGTATTATAGACATTATTTTAGATTTGAATGATTAACAGAGATTCAGTAGCGTCGTAATCAAGTGTAAGTAGTCATTTCTTCACCTTCTCTTTAGCGCCATAAAATGAACTACCGCTTAGATTTCAAAACCTAATTACGCGTTTTTATATAAACGGAAGCACGAAATTACTAAAATGTCTTGCAAGCACAGACTTAACACGGGGAACTTTTAAATTAACATTGCTAAGTTGGACTAAGCCATGGTGGTCAAGAGGTAGTGACACCCGCCATACAATCGTGAGGACGTGAGTTCAAATCCCCGGTCCCGTACCAATGAGTTCTTTGGAATTTATGTACGGAATTCTACACCACTGGCTTTTCGGTGAAGGAAAACATCGTGAGGCAACCTGCATACGGCTGTAGAAGAAATTCGATGCCGTATGTGAATCCACCAACCCGCACTGGGCCAGCGTGGTGGATATGGCCCAATCACCCTTCGTGAGTAGGCCTACGTCATGCAGTGGACTATTAAAAAGGCTGGTACAGTACAATACAGTACAAGTTGGACTATCCAATAATATCTATTAATAGTAGTATTAAACCGATTCCGTAATGGCTAGTGTATAAATCATAGATAGGACGTCCATTTTGTGCGCCTCACAAAGCTCGGCATTCATGTATTATTCACGACGACTATGTTTGGAATGAATTGACAAATTAGATCCTTATGGAGAATGGCATGAGCAGAACATAATATACCTATTATTACCTATCTGTATCCTTTTTCCTTCACTTATTTCTCCGGGTTGCTGGTAACTTACACACAACCTCTTAACGACGACTTTAGTAGATCGTGATGAACATTTTTTAATTAGAGACCACGAAATCGCGAAAAAATAAACCGATTTTCCATATTTCAATAGGTTCAAAAGGTCAATAGTGAATGAAACTTTTCAGTGGATCAGTTTTATTTCGCAATTTCACAGTTGATCTCGTACTAAAAGTAGTTCACCTTAACAAAGTGAAGCCTCCGTAATACGAGGAAAAAAAGGTGAGTAAAAGGGTTTTGTTAAAGAATTATAACTAGGTGACTTTAGACTAGTTGGTGACAAGTTTTGTGCGACTGAAGCTTAATAGTTGTTTATGCAACTGTCATATAATGAAGTTATTACACTCGTTACTATTATGAAACTCGCTGCGCTCGTTTCATAAACTCACACTCGTGTTTTAATACCCGTGTTATATGCAGTTGCATACACTACTTTATCTTCACTAATAAAAAAAAAAAATCTAAGGCCATTCTAAAATCTCGCGCAGGGCCAATCAGGAGCGAGCGCGCGATGTTATAATGAGATTTTACGATATCGATGTGGATATTATAACATCATGTGTAATTGCTTAAATTGAGTGTTTTGTTGTCTGCGCTATAACAGTAGTCATTATAAGTCAAGTATTGGAAACTTAAGTAAAATGTTACAACATTAGTGTAGATAAAATGGTTGACAAAACTAATAACTAAAAGAGTTAGTGTAGGCCTGAACAGTGGATAAGTCCATAAGCTCTTTTTCGGGAGACCATAGTGTTCTTTATGTCTAAGCTTGGTCCAAGCCGACTAAAGTGGTAGATATAGGAATCTGAACTATTCCTTTGAGAGTGTTTAGAAAGAGCTTGAAGTATTTTGTGGAGCTTTTACTTTCCTTTGTAAAACTTTTCAATAAAAGCTAGATAAATCTGTAGACTAATTGAATTCGTTATTAATCTTACGAATGAATTCTAAAACTAAGTGAAGTTATTGGATTTGATTAACTGTGAAAACCATAAAGACATGCCTTCAGAGAGTTAAAAAGTCTGACACCAAGACAAGCTGAATAAATTGAATTGAATTGAAGCCATCCACCATACACGAAATCACTTAATTACTTCCCCTGTAAAAATAACATTGTATAGCAAAAAGTACGATAAATACCGACCGCACTAAAATTTATAGCTAATTTAAAAACTGGTCTCATACTATGAGCCTTATCAATAAGCTCCAAGTAGCCCAACGAGCCATGGAGAGGGCCATGCTCGGAGTCTCTCTGCGAGATCGAATCAGAAATGAGGAGATCCGTAAAAGAACCAAAGTACATAGCCCAACGGATTGGTAAGCTGATATGGCAGTGGGCAGGGCAACGATAGGGTCAAGAAGTTCTCAAGTGGAGATCACGTACCGGCAAGCGCAACGTAGGATATCCACCCTCAAGGTGAACGGATGACCTCATTAAGATTGCAGGATCGCATTGGATGGAAGCCGCTTCCAACCGGTCTTGTATGAGATCCATAGAGAAGGTCTATGACCAGCAGTGGACGTTCTATGGCTGATGGACGGATGATAGATGAATTTAAAAATACGTGTAAAATATGTACGTGCTTACGCTAGGTATGACTATGTGAATTAACATAGAATAGGCATCATGATTAAACATATTTAATTAGTCCGTCTGATAGATTGTCTAAAATTAATAGACATATTTTTTGTCAAATAATCATTTTTCGTAAAAAAAGCATGACCGACTTCACCCGTATTATATACAGAATTCGCGAATACTCGTATTTCGCACGGATCGATGTAGCATTTTTCACATTGTTGTTTTATCAAAAATGGCTCAGCCAATTTCAATAAAAGTTTAATGGGATCAATTTCGAAGTACACTCTTTCCAATAAAAAAAAATTGGTTGCCTGTAAAGTCGGTAATTCGGTATACGGGCGAAAGTTTTGCGTGACAAAGACTTATGTCAGTCTCTCTCGCTCTTAGGCGGGCTAACCATGCCCGAGTGGAAGGGACGCGTGCCTCTCACTCGCTCTCATTGTGAGCGCATAACGTGAGCGGAGCGTAACGCAGTTTCTTGAAGTGTCACCCGGCAAACCAATTTATAAGACGTTGTCACGTCAAAAGAATTATTGAAATCGGACTACTATGTAAAAAGTTATGTGTGGTTATACATACAAAAAATATATATATATTTATACGCGTCGAATTGAGTACCTCCTCCGGTTCGGTTCGTCGGTCAATAAACAACAATTGATGAAGATATACTAGACCGTACAAGTTCCGCGTGACGTCACAGTTGTCATACAAATGTATAGACTTTCGTGAGAGACGTGACGTCACGACTCCCACTCCCAAACTTGGACAAGGTGTCTCTATGCCATAGAAAAATACGTGTCCAATATTTTTTGATACTCACGGACTATTAAAGTAAAATAATGTTTTTTTACCCAGTCATCGTGCCTACTACTACAATGTGACCGCACCTTTACGTAAACACAGCACAATTTGGGTTCCTAATTATTTAAATGTATAAGTTGGGAATCAATCCTCGTTAGACGCGGCGGCACAGTAACAAAGTTGTAGACACAGAACATAGAGATTCCACAGAAGTGACACATACATTTATTTCTTGTCTCCGCTTCACGAACAATTTGTGCAGATACAGTAAACCACACGTATTGTCATTTAAGTCCATGATGTAGTGTAGGTATAATACTAAATTAAGCAGTATTGTCAACTTCACGAAGTAGGTTGTTGTGGTGTCAAAGTAGGATGCCTTCAGCCGTACACACCTTAGTTTAAGATGAGCGTATATTTTTTTCAATACCCGACTCCATTCAGGCATCCCTAACACCTCTGTTTTATGCTTGTTCTTTGAACGTTGGACGCACGATTACTATTTTTGGCAGTTGTAGATCATTTCAGAAAGTTGTGCGCACGGATTGTGAACTCCAACACCACAATTTTGCAAGGCAGTTGGACAATTTATAACAAAAACTTACTTTTAATGTTGGAGGGAGTGGGTCTCTGAACGATTTTATTTAATAGAAAGTACCAAAGTAATTTCGTATAGGTCTGGTTAGCTCTGGTATCAGATTTTAAGCCGCCTTAAAACTTCTGGCTAAATGGCTAAAACTACTGTTACGCGATGGGTTCTTGGATAATCAGTTAAAACGCCGATTGTTCACTTTGCACTTTATTGCACAAAATCACAGTACACACGACACAACTGGTTCGCACAACTCTTCACACTGGCACTGATATTCACACAACTAGTCACTTCACAATCACTGGTACCGCACTTGAACACGAGATGTTTTCGCTCCGGTATAAAACGCGATAACTGCCACAAACGAAAACCATCGCCCTATTTATATCGGAATAAGGGTTCTCTAGAAATCTGTAGAATATTCGGTGCCATTGTGACTGACAAAGTAAACAAGTGTAAAGTTCGAGAAACCCTATTGTTCCTAATTATTACGAAAACACCACAAAAAATCTAACAAACAACAAACAATAGACGCGACACAAAGGCCGGTGCCGCCTGAGTCATAAAACCATAAATCTCGCGGTTAAGTGTAAACAACTAGCCGTCGTACCGCGCGCGGCCACAGATTAATAAATAGTTACTAACGGCGTGGCCTACTGCGTAACACCACCTCCTCCCAAGACATGCTCGTCCCGAGCATCGTTGCATCCGTGATATCGCGCCAATCGATCCACGTGAACTATTTTGGGGGCACCTCGAGGTCCTTTCTGTATGCGGAACGTCACGTCGTTGATCTTGGTCACCACTCGGTACGGTCCATCCCATTTGGCTTGTAGCTTTGGAGACTTCCCTTTGCTGCGTATGGGATTGTGCAGCCATACCATCGAGCCTTCCTCGAACCCAGGATTGTTAGCCCTTCTGTCGTATCGAGTCTTCATTCTTTCAGATGCTTGCTGGCCATGCTCTCTAATGTGCTCATAGATGTCGTTCATCTTGTTCCGGAGGTCACTGGCGTACTCAGTTATGGGTTGTGGAGAATCCGGTGGAATGCCAGTTATTAAGTCGGCTGGTAGCCGTAATTCACGTCCAAAATTGGCAAAAGCGGGAGTGACATTTGTGCTCTCATGAACAGCACTTCGGTATGACAACAAAAATGGCTGGATATGCTTGTCCCAATCCCGTTGTTTGCTTCCGACTACTTTTGCCAGGTACCTCTCCAGAGTTTGGTTGAATCGCTCCACCATTCCATCTGATTGCGGGTGGTAAGACGTTGTCCTTGTTTTGTGTGCACCCATTAACCGGCACGTCTCTTGAAACAGCTGAGATTCAAAATTTCTTCCTTGGTCACTGTGGATTTCCAATGGTACTCCAAATCGACAGAATACTTCATGCACCAATTTGTCTGCTATCGTCGATGCCTCTTGGTTCGGAATTGCGAAGACTTCCGGCCACTTGGTGAAGTAATCCATGACGACAAGGAAGTACTTGTTGCCACTTTCACTCACAGGAAATGGTCCGGCCACATCCAGTGCGATTCGCT
Organism: Hypomecis atomaria; assembly: GCA_964007245.1. NCBI lineage: Eukaryota > Metazoa > Arthropoda > Insecta > Lepidoptera > Geometridae > Hypomecis > Hypomecis atomaria. The sequence goes on along the minus strand of OZ023292.1, from coordinate 18,565,065 downwards.
CCCATGGTGCTCCAACATTATATAGCTTTAATGCTCCTCTGCTGCGGGTATGCGGACCTTTCACTGATGCACAGCTCGTACATTTCCGTACCCAGTCTTCTACGTCATCTCTGCAGTTGATCCAGTAAAACCTTTCTCGAATTTTCAAGAGTGTCCGTTTCACACCCAGATGTCCTCCCGAAAACCCTTCGTGGTACAGCTTCAAAACTTCAGGTATCTTTGCTCTGGGTACAACCATTTGGAGATGGCACTGATTGCCACGAGCATTTTCCCATTTTCGACAAAGTACTCCCTCCTGAAGCACCAGACTATCCCATTGCGCCCAATAGCTCTTTGTCGTAACACTCATTGAAGCAATAGCACTCCAGTCTGGCTTAGGGGCATCTGATTCCATCCATTCAAGAATCGGCTTGATGTCGGCGTCTTCTTCTTGTGCAACCTGAAGGGTTTCTTTCCATTCGTCACCGATGTCAGCTTTGAGCATTCTGACGGGCACTAAATCTTTCGACTCATGTCTTGAGCAATGCTTGCAGTCCTCTGAGCATGGCCTTCTTGACAGTGCGTCCGCGTTGCCATGAGATTTTCCACTGCGATGCTCCGTGGTGAAGTCAAACTCTTGTAGTTGCTCAATCCATCTTGCCACTTGGCCTTCGGGATCCTTAAACTGTAGTAGCCACTTAAGAGCAGCGTGGTCGGTCCTCAGATGGAATTTTCGCCCGAGCAGGTACTTGCTAAAATGTCGCAATGTCTTCACCACTGCAAGTAACTCTTTTCTGGTCACACAGTAGTTCCTTTCCGGCTTGGATAGGGATTTGCTGAAATACGCAATCACCACTTCTTGGTCTCCTTTCCTTTGTGACAGTACTCCTCCAATGCCGGTGTTGCTGGCGTCAGTGTCCACGATGAAATCGTTCTCTGTATCCGGGAAGCAAAGAATAGGCGTATTACAAAGTCGCTTCTTTAGCTCTTGAAAAGCTGCGTCGCAATTTTCATCCCAGAGGAAGGGTCGTTTTTCCTCAGTCAGTCTATGCAACGGCTTGGCTATGTCAGCAAAGTTCTTCACGTATCGCCTGCAGTAGGAGCATAAACCCAAGAATGCTCTAACTTCCGTCTTGTCTTTTGGCACAGGCCAATCCTTGACAGCACTCACTTTCCCTGGATCCGTCTGTACGCCAGCTTCGGAAATCACATGTCCCAGTAAATTCACTTGCCTCTTGAAGAAGGAACATTTCTTCGGACTCAGTTTGAGATTGGCTGCGCGAATCTTAGTCAATACTCGTTCCAGGTTTTGCAGATGGTCTTCGAAGGTTTTTCCCACAATTATGATGTCGTCCAAATAGACTAGGCATGCATCTCCAATCAGTCCCGCGAGCACTAACTCCATTAGTCTTTCGAACGTAGCGGGCGCGTTGCACAATCCAAACGGCATCACGTTGAATTGCCACAGGCCTTTTCCCGTCGAAAATGCGGTCTTCTCTTTATCTTTAGGATCTATTTCCACTTGCCAGTATCCGCTCTTTAAGTCCAGCGTAGTGAACCACTTCATACCTGTCAGTGTATCTAACGTGTCATCAATCCTCGGCAAAGGATAGCTGTCTTTCTTCGTTACGTCGTTGAGTCGTCGATAATCAACGCAGAACCGCATACTGCCATCCTTCTTTTTCACTAGAACCACTGGCGAACACCACGGACTGGATGAAGGTTCTATCACACCATTGCGTGCCATGTCTTCGATCATTGACTCAACTTCTTTTTCTCGAGCCACTGGTATCCTTCTTGGCCGCTGTCGAATCGGTGACACGCTTCCTGTATTTATTGTGTGCTTCACTAACCCAGTCTTCCCGTTGACAGCATCATCGAGAGCAAATATGTCGGAGTAGCGCTGCAGCATCTTCTTTGCCATCAGAAGTTCTTTTTCGGACAGGTCTTCACGGGAATCTTCCAATAGCGTTGACACGTTGTAACTCCCAGCGCAATTGTATTTCTCCTTTGGTTGTTCATGGCATCTGCGCATCCAGTCTACTTCTTCACAAGTACCAATTGGGGTTCCTCCTTTGATGAGTTGTCCCTCGTTACTTGTGTTGAGCACACGCACTACAGCAGTATTAGTAGTCCTCACCAGAGTTCGGGCCAATAACCATGGTTGATCACCTTCCAATGGTTCTATTAACACACATCGTCGTTGATGTTCCAACTTCGGCGGTAATCTAATTGCCACAATTGTTTCCGATCTAGGTGGAAGGACTGTTCTCTGCAGACAATAAACCTTTCCTGATATGGCGCCTTCCATGAAGATTTCTTCTCTTCCACACTTCAAGATTCCTTGGTTAACGTCAATCTCACAATGATGCTCTCGCATGAAGTCAAGACCCAGAATGCAATCGTCAACTATGTCAGCCACGATGACCTTGTGTCGAAAAGTTTTCTCACCCAGCTTTAACTCCACCAGCTTCTCTCCTCGGACGGATATGTGCTGACCGGTCGCTGTCAGAAGTTGAACTGTTTTGCAGCTTTCGAAGTTCGGAAGAAAGCGCTTAGCCAGTCGGGAACTGATTACAGTACGAGAAGCTCCAGTATCCAAAGTCAGCTTGCAAGAAGTTCCATTGATGGCACCATTGATGATCAGGCTGTTCCCATCGTGAGCTTGTGAGATCAAAATCTTTGGCTTTTCTGGCCCGGATAACACTCGCCATTTTCCGCTTTCTTCAGCAGGTCGTTTATTCCTCCATAGTGAATGCGTTGCCTCGCGATCCTTCCGTTCTTCCAATAGTCGATCGTCCCTGGTTCGGCATGGCTTTGGGCAATTCTGCCATAAATGGCCTCTCTCTTCACAGTTGTAGCATCTTGGACCAAACCTCGTACGATGTGACGCTTCTTTAACTTCCCTTAAGTGTTGAACATCTCTCGCTGAATTTCGTACAGCTTCCACTTCCAAGGCTTGGGCCAAAGCTTCCTTTAGGATTTTATGATGCCCGAGTTTCACTGCAGTTCTAACTTCGAAGTCTGCTATGCCGTTAGAAAATGCTTCCACCAAATGCTCGTCGTTGGGTAACGGTGCTGACTGATAAGCCTTCCGGAACAGTTTTTCCACTTCGACAGCCCACTGCTGAAGACTTTCGTTGCGACGTTGCACCCTGTTCTTTAACTGCGCTCTGTACACACGCTCCAGGTGCTCATCGCCATAGCGACTCTCCAACATTTCCATTAATTTATCGTAGGTCACTTCCTTGCCCACGGCATCAAGAATACTCAGGGCTTCGTCGCGAAGGCTCATGATGAGGGCGTTCTTGGCTTGGTCCTTGTTCCATCCATTAGTCTGAACGGCGGCGTCGAATTGAATTTTGTAGGCTGACCATGACGATGTCCCGTCGAAAGGCGTCACTTTGATCTTCTGTGAGGCTGGCAAGCAGGTTGTAGATACAGCGGTTCCACTTCCAGACTTGATAACATTCAAGGTCCTCCTAACGTCAGCAATTTGCGTTTCCGCCTCGAAGATGCGAGATTCATGATCCTCCATTTTTTTGTTGTGCTCCTTTATGCTGGCGTCGTGCTGATCGACCGTGTCCTTGACCTTTTTTATCTCTTTGCCCAAAGTCGTCTGTAAGCTTGAAAGCAGTTCTTCTTTTTGGCGAGCCTGTTCTTCTCTGTTGCGGTCTAATTTGTCTTCTAGCTGACGAGTCATAGACTGCATCATTGACATCAATGCCGCCATATCAAATGCCGCAGGAACCGCTGGTGCCGTTGCAGGTGCCACAGCAGGTGCTTCCGAGTGCCTGGGGTCGTCGTTGGTTGCCTCGGACTCGCTGGCTTCCATTAACAGCGAATCGTTTCCGAAGCGTCGTTGGTCGACCTCTTCCCGGCGGCGCTCCTGCTCCTCTTGTCGGCGCGCTTCCTCCTGTCGGCGCTGACTCCTTGTGCGAGGTGTCTCGTCGTCGTATGGCGTTACCGGCATTTTCAATTATCCACCCTTCTGACACCAAATGTTACGCGATGGGTTCTTGGATAATCAGTTAAAACGCCGATTGTTCACTTTGCACTTTATTGCACAAAATCACAGTACACACGACACAACTGGTTCGCACAACTCTTCATACTGGCACTGATATTCACACAACTAGTCACTTCACAATCACTGGTACCGCACTTGAACACGAGATGTTTTCGCTCCGGTATAAAACGCGATAACTGCCACAAACGAAAACCATCGCCCTATTTATATCGGAATAAGGGTTCTCTAGAAATCTGTAGAATATTCGGTGCCATTGTGACTGACAAAGTAAACAAGTGTAAAGTTCGAGAAACCCTATTGTTCCTAATTATTACGATAACACCACAAAAAAATCTAACAAACAACAAACAATAGACGCGACACAAAGGCCGGTGCCGCCTGAGTCATAAAACCATAAATCTCGCGGTTAAGTGTAAACAACTAGCCGTCGTACCGCGCGCGGCCACAGATTAATAAATAGTTACTAACGGCGTGGCCTACTGCGTAACACTACTAAGACAATTTTCTTTGTTAATGAAATTAATTTGCAAATTGATTTATTTTCTGAAAAACTGTTTATTGTATCAGGCAAGGTACAAAGAACCTGTACAAAATCTTTAAATTGTTAGACATAAATGTAGTTTCAAACTCGGCTAGGCCTTTTTGGTAACCCAAGTGACTCTTAGTACCTACCTGCCTAACTAGGCAATATGCGCACTCTTTTTATAGTTCTGAGAATTTACTTAGTTGTTATGTTGTGGCAAAACAATGTCTTTTCTAGAGAACAATATCTCAATGCTAGGATCAACCCTGGCAAATTGCGTTACCCGGGTGACGGCACCTACATAAGACTTTTCGCCAGTACATACTGCTACACATACTGTGGCACTAACCTTGTTTGCAGATGTATTACCGCCCTTTTTATTGGATTTTGGTTAACTTGAAAGATTAGACGTCGCCCAATGGTTTGGGTTTTCTTTTTATGACTTGTGTGTGGGAATTATTCTGCTGACCTACATAATAAATAAAGCTTTTCAATCATAGTGCCTTCTAGGATTCAAATAATTTTCGATTTATATCGAGAAAAGAAAAAAATACGCCCTGAGTTTTTAACAACTTATAGTTTCCACTTTTGTGCCATTTCTAAGATTAGATTTGTACGGGACCCTCGGTGTGCGAGCTTGGCTCGCACTTATTCGTTTGTATTTCTATGTAGATAGATACTTTTTTTTTCTGGTAGAGACGAGAAACTCTCTTTCTTGAGGTGCAAGTGCACCCTCTTGTCAGGAAAGAAAGTAGCACCTCCCTGCCGGCGCCCATGTCGACACTCGCTTTACTTAAATACTTACGTTAGTAACACCTACGTTACTCGTATATTTTAAATAAAAATTCTACATACATAAATGTAAATAATTGCAAAAAAATTGCTTTCCTGTCACATTCTGTTTGCCTTATCACAACTGTTTTCTTTTTTTATACAATACAATGAGCTCCGGCTCAGAAAGCTAAGTATGTACTTTACGTTGTTTCAAAAGGACTTATAATATTGTTATTTTGTCGAACAAACAAACTTCAGAACGCAATTTTTCCAACACAAATTCAAGCGCCCAAGTTTTGCTCAAGTTTCTTTCAAGTTACTTGACTGTGATTATGATTGTGAATGAATAAAATGGAACGATTTTTATGTTTTCCTAGGCGAGCAAAGCCGATTTCATGTTTTAGGAGCCGTGGTGGTCTAGTGGTTATAGCACCCGTTCAACAGTCGTGAGGTCGTGGGTTCAAACCTCGGTCCCGTACCAATGAGTAGCGTGGTGGATATAGCCAAAACACCCGTCGTGGGTAGACATAAAAAGGCTGGTACAGTGCAGTAGACATAGACAAGCGTCTAACATTTTTAAAGACATAAATTGAATAATTATTTTTCACAAAATAATGGCATAACCACTTTCCATCGTGTGCAAAATTAGAATATTTCGCTCGTATTGTTGAATTTTTGATTTTTCAAAAACGGCTTAGCCGATTAATGTAAAATTTTCTAACTTGAAATTGGTTTATTATTAAATATTTTCTAACTAAAAAAGATTTTACCGATTCGCGATTGACGTAATTATCGATGAACACACACAAAAAGAAATACATACAGACGAACGTAGCACCTCCTCCTTTTTGGAAGTCGTTAAAAATGGGTTAGAAAATGAATAAAACGCATTATCATAATTATTTATCGTCCAGCTTTTACAACTCCCTGCAGCACAGCATAAGTGATTTTGCACTGTGTCTGAAACGAATACCATCCGAATCCGTGAATTCCCGGTCCAGAGTAGTCGCATAACTATTTGTAACTAGTTTATGCATTAGATAAGATTTCCGTCATCCGATATCTATGGAACCGATTTTTAATTTCGATTACTGTTCATCACAACAAATAATAATAATGAAGTACATACCTACATAAGCGACTCAGAGGATACCTAAAATAATCCTAGACAGCTGTGTAAGCGTATATTGGCATGGCGGAAGCGCTATAAGAGGCTGCTTTTTAACCCCCGACGCAAAAGAGATGTGTTATAAGTTTGACGTGTCTGTTTGTCTGTGTGTCTGTCTGTCTGTCTGTCTGTGGCATCATAGCGCCCGAACTACTGAACCGATTTCAGTTTAGTTTTTTTTGGATGAAAGGAGACTTAATCGAGAGTGTTCTTAGCTATGTTTTATAAAATCGATTCAGCCGTTTAAGAGTTATGGTGGGTTAAAGTGGGGATGGAAGAACCAAAATTCTACAAATGTGCCCAAAATGGTTGTCAATGTGTCGGGGGTTTTTTAAATTTTTAATTTATGTTATTAAGAAACACCGATTTTTATGACTAAAGTTACTCGTATCGATTACAGGTCGTAACTGAAAACTGGAATTGATACGTCTTTATATAGGCAACAACACTTATATAGACGAAGACGTCACATCCTCTCTGACTGCGTTTTTCAACTATGTATAGAATTCTCGGTATTTTTGTGAACTTTTTAAAAATTATTTTCAATATGAAAAAGGTATTCTATCCCAATATTATAAAGAGGAAAGATTTGATTTTTTGTTTGTTTGCATTGAATAGGCTCCGAAACTACTGAACCGATTTTAAAAATTCTTTCACTGTTGGGAAGCTACACAAACCCCGGTAGGCTATATAATAAAAAATTAGGGAGTCTACTAGTAAATTATAAAAATATTGTTACTAGCATAATCCTTCGGTAATAAACTTTATGTAAAAATATAACGAACGCTTTTAATATCTTTTGCATATTCCTTATTGTAATAACGGATTCGGGTGAGATTCAGATAGTATTCGTTTCGGACGCAGTGCTAAATCACTGAAAGCTTTTCCCTTCACGTAAATTCGTTTATTGGGCCAATACCATTCAATCGCACCCTTAATTTTCTTATTCTTATTCTTATTCGACGTGGGGGCGATAAGTCCTGCACTGACGTCCCGCATGGGGTGTTTTGTGCATTTCCCCCTCCAGCGTCTACCCGAGCCAGCCCAGCTCCTTTAAGTAACGGAGCGTGGCTCTGGGCCGCTGGCATAACTGCTCCAGTAGCTTAGATGGTGAATAAGATGATGGCGATGTGGATGACAAAGCTAATGATAATGCCAATGCAGAAGCGTCATGCAACCCGTTAGCTATTCTAGTGTCTTCTGTGGCTTTGCAATGCCACAGAACATGCTCTACAGTTTCGTTTTCTTCCAAACAGCCACGACAAAGTGGGCTGTCAGTGGCTCCCAGTTTATACAGATGACTATTCAAGTTGCAGTGACCAGTTATGAGGCCTACCATAAGTCGGAGATCATGTCGCTGCAACTTCAATAGGTCGTTCGTGATGTTTTTATTCAGGGTTGGAAAAGCAGCCTTAGAATGCTTGCAATCCTCCCTTTTGTTCCACATATTCTGTTGTTCTTTTTCAGTGTGACGGCGCAACAATTCACGCACTTCCATCGCTGTCGGCTTACAGTGTATTGTTGCCCCGTCCCTAACCTGTTTTCTCGTACCCTCTTTGGCAAGGGTGTCGGCTATGTTGTTACCCGTACATGAACCGTGACTCTTTGTCCATCGCACGATGATTCTATGCTTACTTGATAGAGTTTGGAGTGTTGTATGACACTCAGCAATGACTCTAGACCTTGTTACAGGTCTTCTGAGTGCGTAGATAGTAGCAGCACTGTCAACCGTGAACACGATGACCTCCTTGGCCTCCCCGTTTCCAGCAGCTGTCAGAAGCTCATTTAAAGGTTCAAGTGCTTTTGCGGCTAGTAGCAGGCCCAGGGCCTCCGCTTGCAAAATTGTTGTAGTTTTACTCACGGCCAAGGACTCTCTGAGCCCAAGCTCCGGCGAGTAATATCCGCAGCCTGTTCCTTCCTTGTTTTTTGCACCATCCGTATACACATTCCAAGATGGCAATACATCGTTTGATGCATCGTTCTCTATGATCAACTCATACTTTTTGCAGTCGAGATGAGTTTTAGCTATTTTATCCGTACCACGGCTTGCTTCGGGAATTATTGCTGTCGCCCGATCTATTATTCTGCAGTGGTTTGTCGTGGCACCCGTACTTTTCCACTGATTTGTAGATTTAATCCGTAGGGCAGAAGCCATCGCCTCCTGCTGTATATGCAGGTGCAGTGGTGTGAGCCCTAAGATGATTTCGAGAGCAGCTGAGGGTGTCTTTTTCATACATCCGCTGATTAGAGAGCACGCAAGTCTTTGCGTTTGTTGTAGTTTGGTTATAGCGGTCGCTAGACTCGTACGTGTCCACCACACGACACAGCCGTATGTGAGAACTGGACGCACTATGACAGTATAGAGCCAGTGACAGAGCTTTGGCTTAAGACCCCAGTCTTTTCCCACCGCCCTGGTGCACTGCCACAGAATATTTGTTGCCTTCGTGGTGACATATTCAAGTTGCTTTCCCCACAAAAGTTTGCTGTCTAGCCAGATACCTAGATATTTAACTTCCTTGCTTAGTGATAACTTAGTACCAAACAGCGAAGGAGTTTTTAAGTCTGTTTTCTTGGTTTTTCGTGTGAATAACACTAACTCGGTTTTTTGTGGATTCACAGAAAGTCCATGGCGTTCACACCATTTTTCAACGATCTTGAGCGCCTTTTGCATCTTCTCACACAGATTCGACTCGAATAGTCCGGACACCATGATCACCAGGTCGTCAGCATATGCCACAGTGACAATGCCTTCTTTGTTAAGGAGTGCGACGAGTTCGTCCACCACTACTACCCATAGTAAAGGTGACATAACTCCTCCTTGTGGGCAGCCTTTTGTGACTCGACAGCGCGTCGCGCCTGCCGTTTCAATGTTGGCTGTTCTGCCAGCGAGCATTGTGGTTATCCAACCATTTACTCTACTGTCTACTCCGTGTTTTTTCAATCCATCTTCAATACTAGGGAAAGTAGTCCTATCAAAAGCCCCCTCAATATCAATGAAAGTGGCCAAACAGGACTGTTTGCTTTCCAGTGCAGATTCAATTTTGTAGACTACTTGGTGGAGAGCAGTCTCCGTTGATTTGCCCGATTGGTAGGCATGTTGATTATTGTGGACTGGATTTTCCGTCAGGGGTCCACCTCTTATGTGCTTATCGCAGAGTCGTTCCAGCGTTTTCAATAGAAAAGAGCTGAGGCTTATTGGTCTAAACGACTTTGGATTTGTGTAATCAGTTTTTCCTGGCTTTGGTAGAAATACCACTTTCACTTCTCTCCAGGCTTTAGGCACATATCTCCACGCCATACACGATCTAAATATGGCGATAAGATGTGTTTTTATTAGTTTTAGGCCCCATTGCAGGAGAGCCGGAAATATTTCATCCAGTCCGGGTGCCTTGTGTGGTTGGAAAGTACTAATTGCCCATAGAAGAGTCTCTTCTGTGACAATAGAATCTGCAAAATCCCAGTCTTCCTTACCAGGTTTATGTGGTATATGTGGTTCCCATCCATCTGTGTCGTTCAGTTGACAATCTGGAAAGTGTGTTTGTAGAAGCAATTCAAATTGCTCCTGTTCTGAGGCTGTGTAAGTACCGTCAGCTTTCTTCAGAGTGCCCAACTTTATTTGTGAGTCACTAGATATGATTTTTCTGAGTCGTGCAGTTTCACTCTCCGATTGGATAGAGTTACTATACTTTTTCCAAGAGTTTTTCTGGCTCTTTTTGACCTCCACCTTGAATCGGTGGCGCATCTTTCTGTACTCCTGCCAGTCCACCGGTGCATCAGTGTTCATAGCTCTGTTGAAAAAGTGTCTGACCTTCTTCCTGAGCTTGGTCAGGTCCTTATTCCACCATCTATCTTTTTTAGGAATTGAACTATAGTTTTCCTTTTTTAACGGACAAGCTTTTTCATAGCTTGTAATCAAAGCATGTACCAGTACTTCTGTCGTGGTCTCTATTTCCTGCGGAGATAGTTCCGCATTTGGATCTAGTGGTGTTCCTGACATGGCCTTTTCGAGTTCAGTTCTAAAGGTAGGTATGTCAGTTTTCTTCGGGTTCCTATAGGTTCGTGGTTCGTGCTTACCAACGGTTAGACTATATCTGATCCATCTATGGTCCGAACCAGAGTATTCATCAGTCGCCACGTGCCAATCATTGATTGTATTAGAGATATTGGTTGTAGCCAGTGTTATGTCGATAATGGTTCTGGCCCAAGATGTTACAAAAGTAGGCTCAGAGCCATGGTTAAGTAGGTTCAAGTCATGCCTGAGGATGAACTCCAGCACATCATTTCCCCTCTCATTTGTATCGGGACAGCCCCACACAGTGCAGTGGGCGTTTGAGTCACATCCTATTATACATTCTAGTTTGTTACTTGTACAGAATAGCATTAATTCTTCGAGCGCCGGATGTGGCGCATCTTCTGTGATATCTAGGTAAGCCGAGGCTACAACTACGGTGCTGAGGTTGCCTCGAAGACCGGTATCTAATTTAACTACAGTGAGATCATCATTACACAAGTGTGTCACCAACGACGCCTTATACGGCTGCGGGATATATATAAGAGTGCGCATTTTATTTTGCACGGGAGGAATGAATACGTTACCTCGGAGACCATTTAAGCCGCTTACCTTGCCACGGATTAAATACGGTTCCTGGACCAGTGCTATTGTGTTCTGTCGCTTCTCAAGGGCTTCGCGTAGGGCGGCGGAGCCTGAGACGCTATGATGAATGTTACCTTGAATGATATTGAGATTAGGACCACTGTTTAGTGTACTATGTGAACCTCCGGCTGCCGAAGCAGTCGAAGTGTGTGTGTTTTTGTGAATCAATTGAGTTTGGCAATCCATTTTTAAGACAATTACGCGGACCCCTATCTACACATTAGGCATCGTGGTCGGCGCGGGAGGGACCTGCACGATCCGTGTCCATGGACGACGCGGGCGAGAAGATGTTGAGCCCGTACAGGTCCAGCATCCCATCGCCCTCGTCGGCCGCGTCCAGCAACCGCTCCTCCTCCTCCCGCGTCCACCCCATGCTTTCGGCGAGCGGCGTGTCGTCGTCGGCGTCGGGCAGCGCGAGCGTGGTTTGACTGCACGAAGCAGCGCCCCCGACGTTCTCACCCCCCGGCACCCTCGACGACCCGCCCCCTCTGTTGGCTCTGTATCCCCTCACTCTCACGAAGACCTTCGCGCAAATGTAATACAGGCGAAAGTCGACACGTCTGAGGGGCTCAATGTCCTCTGGCGCAATACCCACCACTAGGAGGTGGTTGCGAGCGCTCCCCACAATTTCCACCTTGTGGGTGAACACTCGCCACCGCTCCACACCTACCTCCGGATTCATGGCAGCCAGGTATCCGACGAGTTGTTCCGGTCCGTCGCCACACAGCGCCGGCACTCCTCTCCCGAAGTCGGGGATATTTATGACCGCGGAGTAGTACCGCGGCACCTCGCTCTCCGGGACGACAACGCACTCGCCAAAACCTTCCCACAGAGCCGGCGACCTCTCCACGAGCGACTTGAGCCAGTCGAGTGCGCAGTCGTCCGCAGGTACGTACCTCAGCCCGCCGCGGGACGTCGCAGCCAACCTTTCGAACTGAGGCAGGCGACCATTGGCCTGTATGTTGCGGTTCACATAGCACTCCTGCTGTGCCTGCTCAATCGTCATACGTACATGCATAGCCCGCAGTTCGTCCATAGGTGCACGGTTACGCTCCATAATCAGCACCGCGGGGCCCCAAGTCCTGGCGGCCTCGGCGTACGACGAGGGCCCCGCGGCGACCATACCTCGTCCGCCCGCGAGCGCGCCGCCGCCGGGCGGCAGCGAGCCCGCGGGTGTCTCGTGTGTGCCGCGTGTGTTGTGCACCGCGTGTGATTCGGCAGAGTTCGCGCGTTGACAGACCTTTTTGTCGACTGCTACGCTCGACGTTGGTGAAACGAAGTCAGAGCTCCGTTGTCGCTTAGCTCCTCGGGTCGACCCCTCTCCTACCCCCGAGTGTGGATTAACCGTGTCGGACGCGGCGAACCCGGCGACCTCTCTCTCTATCCCCGTCCCTATCCCCGTGCCCGTGCTCACCTCCTTCCCCTTTTCCCTCCTATGGCCGTCAGACGGGCATAGGGCGGTTTTCGATGCAGGTCGGTGAGCACCAATTGAGTCGATCGGTGCCGGGTCGCGCGCCACGTGTGGGGCGTTCAGCGGCAGAGCCCTCGGGGGAGGCGGCGGCCCTCGGGCGCGCGCCGCGCCGGCCGTGACGGTCGCAGGCCCGGCGCTCGGGCCCGGACGTGGCGCGGCTACGCGGCCGAGGCTCGCCGCCCGTGGTGGGTCACGCGTCATGCATGCCACGATGGGGGGCGCAAGCGCCGCCATACCGGGCAGAGGCATGACGCCCTCCTGCCGCAGCTGATGCCAACTCTCCCTCAGCTGGTCCCCGAAAGCCCTGCGCTGCCTCGATAAAGCTCGCCGGCTAATGCCGCGATATAAGCCGGGGGACGGCCAGCCGCCCTCCCGGCGCCCACCTGACCCTACTACGGCGTCGCTCTCCGCCGCCGTCTCCCGGCGCCGTCCGCGCCGCTCCGCTCCTGCTCCAGGCTTCTGCACTGGTCCAGGTGCTGTTGGCTGCTGGGCGGCTGCCGCGCTCGTCGTCGATCCAGTAGCAGCTGCGGCCGGCGAGGCCTGGGACTCCACCCCGCCGTCGCCTTCGGTCGCCCACTTCACACCCTCCGGCCCGGGAACCAGAGGGCGCCGGGCGCTAGCCGGATCACAGGGCATGCTAACTTTGTCGTTTTGGCTCATCATATTAGTTAAGCAAGGGAACTGTGGAGCAAGCAGACAGTTAATGGGCGCTCAGCGAAGGGTAGAAGCAGTTGCCCAAGCTACTTCCCCCCGATATTTCGCGTGCTAGGTGGTGAGCGGGTCGTCCCGAGAAACACAAGGGAGGCCGCACTCCTCCACCACACACGCCCGGCCACGGGCTGCCGCGGAGGGGATGGGGTGCTCGGCATACCAAAGAATAATTTGAAATACCGTTCACCCCATCCCCTCTAATGCCCTCACTCTTTATCCGGGCTTGGGACCGGCATCGAACTGCGGTTATTGTGCTGAAAGCGAAAGCAAAAGCCAAGCAGCGGGTGAAAAGCAATAACTACAGTGAAATGGCGAGTTTACAGTGAAATGGCGAGTTTTACAGTGAAATGGCGAGTTTACAGTGAAATGGCGAGCACCCTTAATTTTATTGAGTAAACGGATTTAACTCCAATAAATATAGATGTACCTACTTACCTTTTTAATAATCAGACTAGCGTTAAGTAGTATACAAAATACTGTGCGTAATTTAATAAATCAATGTCTCTAAATGATTGTAAGCTTTTATGAGCATACAATAACAATATGTGAAAGTTATACATTTTTGTTCAAGGGTCTGTGGATGATCCAATTGTTTTTTATGTAGTAGTACAGTTTTAGCTTAAAAAGTAGTATTTTATTTTGTTGTAGTTAATAAAGGCACTTTTTTCCCATGGAAAACACTAGATTAAAAAAAACAACAAAATATTACATAATCATTTTGCCAGTAAACACTAGTTACCAGCATTGATTTTGGCACAATTTAATTTAAGAAATAGGTAAGTACTTCGGAATGGAAAAAGTACTTCTACCCCTAAAATTGGTTTAAATGTAAGACAAATAGGACGATTAGTCCTAATTACATGGAAAATAATTATTCATGAAACAAAACCAAATTCAATCAGTAATAAATGTTTCTTCATTATTAGGACAGAAATATAAATTGCAGCCCACGTATCAATAGTGTTATCTTCTGAGCTAATTGAGATATTGTTATCTTCTAGGCAGCTTTCTAAATGAGTAACGCTTTTGTCACACTAGCTACGATTTAATCAACATTTTAACAGTACAAAGTGCACGGTTAAACAGTGTTTAAAGCGTTTTTAAATCTTTTGTGGTAAGTGTTTATTAGTTAGTACCTGTGGCTTCGGCCTCGTGAAATTTTGACTTTTGTGCTATCCCCAGCACATATAATCAACATTTTAACTTTAGGTGTTTAGTGTTTTTTGCGCGTGGCTTCGCCCGCGTGATGTTTTGACTTTTGTGCTATCCCCAGCACATATAATCAACATTTTAACTTTAGGTGCTTAGTGTTTTTTGCGCGTGGCTTCGCCCGCGTGATGTTTTGACTTTTGTGCTATCCCCAGCACATATAATCAACATTTTAACTTTAGGTGTTTAGTGTTTTTTGCGCGTGGCTTCGCCCGCGTGATGTTTTGACTTTTGTGCTATCCCCAGCACATATAATCAACATTTTAACTTTAGGTGTTTAGTGTTTTTTGCGCGTGGCTTCGCCCGCGTGATGTTTTGACTTTTGTGCTATCCCCAGCACATATAATCAACATTTTAACTTTAGTTGTTTAGTGTTTTTTGCGCGTGGCTTCGCCCGCGTGATGTTTTGACTTTTGTGCTATCCCCAGCACATATAATCAACATTTTAACTTTATGTGTTTAGTGTTTTTTGCGCGTGGCTTCGCCCGCGTGATGTTTTGACTTTTGTGCTATCCCCAGCACATATAATCAACATTTTAACTTTAGGTGTTTAGTGTTTTTTGCGCGTGGCTTCGCCCGCGTGATGTTTTGACTTTTGTGCTATCCCCAGCACATATAATCAACATTTTAACTTTAGGTGTTTAGTGTTTTTTGCGCGTGGCTTCGCCCGCGTGATGTTTTGACTATTGTGCTATCCCCAGCACATATAATCAACATTTTAACTTTAGTTGTTTAGTGTTTTTTGCGCGTGGCTTCGCCCGCGTGATGTTTTGACTTTTGTGCTATCCCCAGCACATAAAATCAACATTTTAACTTTAGGTGTTTAGTGTTTTTTGCGCGTGGCTTCGCCCGCGTGATGTTTTGACTTTTGTGCTATCCCCAGCACATATAATCAACATTTTAACTTTAGGTGTTTAGTGTTTTTTGCGCGTGGCTTCGCCCGCGTGATGTTTTGACTTTTGTGCTATCCCCAGCACATATAATCAACATTTTAACTTTAGGTGTTTAGTGTTTTTTGCGCGTGGCTTCGCCCGCGTGATGTTTTGACTTTTGTGCTATCCCCAGCACATATAATCAACATTTTAACTTTAGGTGTTTAGTGTTTTTTGCGCGTGGCTTCGCCCGCGTGATGTTTTGACTTTTGTGCTATCCCCAGCACATATAATCAACGTTTTAACTTTAGGTGTTTAGTGTTTTTTGCGCGTGGCTTCGCCCGCGTGATGTTTTGACTTTTGTGCTATCCCCAGCACATATAATCAACATTTTAACTTTAGGTGTTTAGTGTTTTTTGCGCGTGGCTTCGCCCGCGTGATGTTTTGACTTTTGTGCTATCCCCAGCACATATAATCAACATTTTAACTTTAGGTGTTTAGTGTTTTTTGCGCGTGGCTTCGCCCGCGTGATGTTTTGACTTTTGTGCTATCCCCAGCACATATAATCAACGTTTTAACTTTAGGTGTTTAGTGTTTTTTGCGCGTGGCTTCGCCCGCGTGATGTTTTGACTTTTGTGCTATCCCCAGCACATATAATCAACATTTTAACTTTAGGTGTTTAGTGTTTTTTGCGCGTGGCTTCGCCCGCGTGATGTTTTGACTTTTGTGCTATCCCCAGCACATATAATCAACGTTTTAACTTTAGGTGTTTAGTGTTTTTTGCGCGTGGCTTCGCCCGCGTGATGTTTTGACTTTTATGCCCTTAGGAACCTTTTATTTTTTTTTAAACAAAACACCGCATCACCGTTGAAGGCGAAGAGATTGCATACGTCCGTGAATACGTATATCTTGGCCAAATAGTCTCTTTTCAAGCGCGACAAGATAAAAAAGTAGCTCGTCGCATCGAAAACGCCTGGAAAAGCTATTGGGCCATAAAACATCTTATGAAAGGCGAATTACCGCTATGTCTAAAACGAAAACTCATGTGTGCATTCTCCCCGTTCTCACATACGGCGCCCAGACTTGGTCTTTGACTAAAGATCAAAAGACCGCGCTCGGGGTTTGCCAACGAGCAATGGAGCGAAGCATATTAGGAGTCAAATTAACCGATCGAATTAGGAACACTATGCTTCGCTCAAGAACCAAAATCGCCGACGTTTGTCATAAAGCCGGACAGTTGAAATGGGATTGGGCGGGACACGACACGTCTGTCGCATGCCGGACGATCGCTGGGCAAAAGTCACCACCGACTGGATTCCAAAATCCAAACGACCTATGGGTCGACCCAGACGCAGGTGGCGCGACGAACTGAGCTCGCACGACAAACACTGGGCCACCAACGCAGTAGATCGCGCAGTCTGGAAGGAGGGGCGGGAGGCCTTTGCCCAGCAGTGGGACACTACAGGCTCAAAATAATAATAATAATAAACAAAATGTAGCGGATGTCACTTTCCATCGCGTTGCTCCGTTGCAGCGTAAAAGAGGAACAAACACACTTTTGGATTTATAATAGGTAGTTATTAGTAAGGATCGAGAAAATATCCCATATCTTAAAAGCTCTGTTACCAGAAAACAGGAAGTGTGTAATGAAACTCGTATTAAATGAGTTACGGTACGGGTTACATTATCCGGAAAACTTTTAGGCAAATACCAATAAAGTTTTTCAATATATCCAAGATCCGACAATGGCTGGCATTTTGTGTTAAAAGTTTGCCAAAACGGATCAACACCAACAAAATTTCGGTGTTTAAGGCCGGGGCTCAAAGGGTAGATAAAAATCACATAATATAGAGAGCACAGAAGGAAAGGTTCATACTAAACGCGTTCGGGTAACGCTCACATAGACATTGCTCACGGATACGTAATCTTAGAGCATTGCGCTTGAACTGTTCCACAGCGTGTTCAGAGTGTTTTTCTGTGAGGTTTTAAAAGCAAATTCCTGACTAATAATACAAGATGATTAATTAAAATAATTCGTCTTTTTCTTTTCTTTTCTTCTGAAAAAAGTTGAGATTTATTACAATCTTATGAGCTGCAGACACGCAGTGGATGCAAGTCGCTTTTGGTTAACTAAGAAGCCTAAATCTAACAATAAATTATCCTACCGTTATGGCTATTAATACCACAATTGTCAAACATCACTGATAACAGAACGTAACAGCATTCGCTACGTGGATAATAAAAACAAACAAGAATGTTTTCATCTAGGTACTCGTACACATTTTAGCATGAAGAAATATTTTGCGGTTGCTGCTCAAACGCGCACTGTCTGAACTTTGACTTCTGTGTTCTCGATTGTCTGTCGTAAAACATTCGGGAAATTATTCAGTGAACAACAAATTATGGTAAACAGTCTACCCCGGGATAAGTTAATCGGATATTGTGTCCAAATTCCGAATGTCGAAACGGATAGAATCATGATTTTTGACGGGTTTTTCTCCAGTAATATATTTTTTTACCGACAGCTTTTCAACAACCTGCCATTTAAATTAGGTACAAGTAATTTCAAATAGCTGTGAGTATATACCTAACCTTAAAATAAGGATGTCTTTGTGGAGAATTAGTAATTCTTCGTAAAAAAAAGAAACCAATTCTGAAAACATTCTCAGTACACAATCATTTATTGCACTAAATGTAGAATTTACATGCAGCAGTTATGCATTATATTCTGTACAAGCATACATATGTGTGTTAATAACCTTACGAAATAAGGATACGACAAATTTATTGTTACAAACAAAATGATTACCTAATTATTAAAGTGAAAACTTCTTCAGCGCCGTTGTACACTTTTTGGGTAAAAAATGTTAAACTCACGTCAGGACAAGTGACCTGCTCGAAAATTCGTAAGACGGAGGGAACGTAGCTACTCACACGTCCGAGGTACAATTTTGTCCCAAAAAAAAGACGGCTATGAACGTCCGAGGACCAATTTTGTACCATTTTTTCTTCATACAATTACATACCTTACCATGATTGAAATAGAGCGTCTTTCCGCCTGATATGAATTCTAGAGTTGTGACGTGAACCATAGAGAAGGAAGGGACATAGCCACAGTTTAAATGTTCCAATTGGAATTTTCTATGGCAGTTCGAAATCACGTACCGACTCGCTTGAGTGTTTTCGTCGCACGGGATCGTTAAAAGTGTTATTATGCAGTAAGTTTTTGTTAAATCAGTATAGTATGTGTTATCCATAGATTTTTCGAGATAGTATCTATCCAGTAATGTATATTTAGTGTAGTTTTATTCGTATTTCTTTAACAAAAGTTCGATCTAAAGTTCGAAACGATCCGTTGAGTGAAGCGTCGTTTCATCTCGTTGAGTGATGAAACCTCGGGGAACACGTATTTTGGGATGTAAATTAGGGTACAGACTCGTGGTCACACCGCTTTGTTACACCAGTGTGACTACGAGTAAACTTTTTTACTCGTGGTCACACCACTCGGTGTAACCACAAGTAAACTAATAAAACGTAGGACTCGTGGTAACACTGCTAGTGTGGGGAAATAAAACAAATCTGTACTATATATAAGATGACCTTGTAAACCCAGAGACTAAATATATATTGCTCAGAATATATACTAGTACCATACTATATTTTCTTTGCTAGTACATACTACGTGTTTAACTAAATTCTAAGAATTTCCGATCCCTACTCAGCAATAAAAAAATTATGTCATCTTTTAAGTAACAAAAATAATAATTGTAGGTCTTTTAAGAAACAAAAATAAAACAATTAGGAAATATTGCGAAATATGAACAACCCGTATCCACCTGTGCGCCGGCCATTTTCGTCATTATTATAAATTCTATAGAAAAGTAACTATAACAGGAATGCATTTAATTCTTTTTGTATAAATGTTAGAGTTACATATAAATATTTTAATTATTAAAAACAAAACAAACAATATTTTTTTTATTATTAAAATTGAAATTAAGAAGACACCTTTCTGCAAAAAATAAGAACTTTACTACGTAACCGCGCACTGCGTAAGGGATCGCCAATCAGCCGCGGATCGCCGAGTCGCCTCTCCCCCGCTTCATCGTTTTTTAAATGAATCGCTTATGTGTGTGTAGCTAAATAATGCAGATACATATTGAAACATACGCCGATAACGGCACAGCGTCGTGATTTTAACGAAAGTTCATTGCCGACACACCACACGCTCTTTTGAATGCATCATTTTAAGCAACGTACTGTTCATATACTTCATGACAGCGTTAATTTTATTGTAGTTTAAATGAGCGCATTGTGAAAGAGCAGTGCACAAACCTACTATTCGGCGATGAAGTTTTGTCTTTATGCCTATAAATTTTGTTTTTCGCCACAAACTATTTGTGAAGTAACTAGTGGCATTTTTTTATTTCGATGTTTAGGAAAATTATTTTGATAGCTTTGGAGATTGCTAGTTCAAAATCTAGATGGATCTTTTCCGGTTTCCATCCGAATTTTTTTAATTATTTTTACTATTTGTTGTTTCACTTGGTTTTCTTTGAAAAGAAGCTAAAACACTAAAAACTCTATACTACAATGTTAGTGTATACATTTTATTTACCATGACATTACTAAACAGTTTGCAACAGCATAACATCTTGACCTTAAAAAGATTTTCAACTATCAGGCACATCACTACCTACCCAATAATATATTGTTTGGTCAAGCGCGATCCTTTTAGAGTAGTGTAACCACGAGTAAAAAAGTTTACTCGTAGTCACACTGGTGTAACAAAGCGGTGTGACCACGAGTCTGTACCCGTAAATTACATTATTTGTTTATTTATTCTATGTAGAATAGATTTCCTGTATATTGTTTTAATATTGATGCAGTGATTCTAAGGATAAAAATACGTATGCATAGTGTTGCCTACTGCGTCGACTCGCGCCCGCATACGATTTACGACCGTCGGATGACGTCGAGAGCTTTTTTGTTTCGTTTAGTAGATACAGTCGGCCAAGGCCAAGCACAAATATTTTGGTCTTGTTTTAATGACCATAAAGTCTAGTTTCTTTTGCTATCGATAAAATTATTGCAGATAGCTTTGTAATTTTGCAAATGAATAATAATATCGACATTCACGGGAAAAATAGGTGCCGATTCATGTTCTCGATTTTTTTTAAGTATTGAGATCTAAACTTGTAGCCTAGAATTTTAGAAAATCATTTTGTTTATACATTAGGCTACGCTACGGTATTTTTTCTAGTAACATAGCTTGTGTATTTATCGCTTGACAAACGTTTATAAATTGCGCGGTGGAATCGTGAATTTTTGCGCGAGCGCTCGGACGTTCAAGGCATTTTGGCACAGATGGCCCGGACGTGTGAGTGGGTAGACTGCTGGTGTGGCGTAGAGAGTGTGGCGAAGTAATATCCTGCTCTCTTTCTACCGCGCGGCGAAAATGTATGCCTGCTCCTGCTGTTTCGTTTAAGCGGCGCAGGGCGCTTGCGCGAGTGTGCGTGTGTGATGTGTATACACATAAATGATAGTACTAATGTATATGTTCAAGTTTTCACTTCTGCCGGCACTCCCGGATTGCAACCTGTTGTTTTTTTATACTTTCAGAGCTATTTTTAAATAAATTTCTGGATTACTAGGTACTAAATATTATCGAAATTCTAAGGGTCGTTTCCGAGGTACAAAATATATTTAAACAAACAAGGTTAAGGTTTAATTTGACAGGACAAAAATTTTTTTTGCTCACATTCAAATTTTGCCTTAGCCATAGAACTAGGTGTATGCTTTTATAGTTAAGTTACGCTGCGATTGAAATCAATTACTGTCGCGTGCCTTTACCTCAGTAAAAATAGACGTTAATGTTTTGGTCAATCTTGCACTACATTTCCGATCCAATTTTGTTTTATAAGGAATAGAATCACCTTACTGAGCATAAAATCACAAAATGCTGACAGATCCAGGTGGAGCTTCAAGCGCCATCTTAAAAAACGTTTTTGGCTGATATCTCGGAAACTATGCATTTTATTGCAAAAATCATGGAAATCATTATTGTAGAAAATAAAATTTCGCATTTTTTGCGTCTTTCGCGGCTGAGAACTCATATTAGATTGATCAGTAAAACGATAGAAAAACCAGTTCATTAAATGGGCCATTAACTGTAAACAGTAAGTTTTACAAAAGTTTGCAGAGAACAAAAGATGCGAAATTTTATTTTATACAATAACGGTCCGTATATTTTTTGCCCTAAAGTGTATAATTTCCGAAATATCGGCCCAAAGAGTTTTTCAAGATGGCGCTTGAAGCTCCACCTGGATCTGTCAGCATTTTGTGATTTAAAAAAATTGGATCTGATATTTAGTGCAAAGTTAAATTCTATTTTTACTGAACTACTAGTAGAAGTCTAGGAATATTCAAAGCCGGATTACATTGTAATAAGATCAAGTCCGATTTGCATTCCATCTAGACTGCACAGGAGACCGTATCATTTGCATTCGCTTCCGGGAGCGCATGACAAATCCGATTTGGCATCTCACGTCTTTCCAGATTTACACACCGAACTAACTATTTAGGAGTAACTTTGTCAAATGAGTTGTACTTTGTAATGTTTCATGAACTTTGACCTAGTAACTCTTCTTTCGTCCGTGGTGGTGTAGTGGTGGTAACACCTGCCTTACAATCATGGGTTCATATCCCGGTCCCCTACCAACATCCGGCTTGTACACCTATCCCTACCGAGCTATCCATCCTGGTAGAGATAGGTGCACTGCCCATTTCTACTACTTTCTACTATTCATATATTATGCTATTACTAATCAAATACAATACTAGGGAACGTTGGTTATATTAGTTTCATAAAAAAAAATGCTGATATGATGAATAAAAATAAAAAAACCATGACATCCATCTACGGAATTTTGGTTTTTTTTTATGGTTTTTATGATATTTTCGCTAATTGTAAACCGAAAAAAATCTTTTTAGGTCGTAAGAATGTCTTTGCTTACTTCCGTAGTTGCTCCATTTAATTTTTTTCAAAATCAGCTGAGCCGTTTTTGATTATTCAACAATAATGTACATAGATGTCACATCGATTCGTGCAAATTATTCGAATTCTGTACACGGAGGAAGTCCGTGTTCCAATTTAATGCAAAAAATAATTTTACCATAATATTTGACACACGATTTTAATCTGCATCAAATAGGATATCGTAAAACACAAGCCTATTTAAATACAAAATAGCAATTTTATTATAATGGCTACCTATTACGATGCACATTATAAACCTTATCTGGTAAAGGCGCCCAACGTGGGACGTAAAGAGGACCATTATTTTCGAAAGCTTAGAATTACCAGAAAAAAGATAGCATTCTTTTGACATTGAAATAAATGTTTATTACAGCGGTACTTCGGAAGCGGCCTCGATTTCCATGCGTAACAACTTACGATGATTCTGCTTATTCTTAGGTTCGAGACACACCAGGAGTAAACTCAAATAAACTTCCCAAGTAACGAAATTCTATAAAAGACCTGAGAACGTTTTAGATCGTGCTAATTAGTGTTCATGATTAGCACTATATTAGTGTTTTAATGTTTACAAAACCTCGAATAGGCCCTAGTTTTATCACTGATTTATTCTATAAACATTACGTAAAGGCTGCCACGTTGATAAATTATCTCTTTAGTTGAAATGTAAAAGTGATAAGAAACGCTTTTTAGTACTAACATTTAAGTTAACATACTACAGGACAAGTAGGAAGACGCCGCATTACCACCCCTACACTGTCAATTTTCCTTCGATACGTACGAAGCGGTTTGACTCAACATTTCTGATTCGTACCGCCAGGGAATGCAACAGTCTTCCTGCTTTCTTATTTCCTAAGAGATATAATCTAAAGCTTTTCAAGGTCAGAGTGAATAGGTATCTTCTAGGTCTGCGTACTTCATCTTCGACCACAACGTCGCTTACCATCAGGCGAGTTGGTGGTCGAATGCGGACTTATGTGCGTTAAAAAAAAACATGTTTACATTGTTATTTTGCACCGTAAACGATTCCAATGATCTTTTTATCACACTTTAGCTATAAGCCTAATCAAACTTTTTGACGGGTGTGAAGTTAGCTACAAACTGCGTAATACCCGATCCTGACTGAAGCTCACTTAACAGCTGATTGCGGATTGGGTTTCGTGCAGCTTGTAGCTAATTTAACAGACGTTTGATTCGGCCCACAAAAAGCTTATAATTATAACGACGACAATATTTTTTTGTTATTTTCTTCAGTGTTCCAAAGTAGGTCAAGTAGAGAAAAAAAATTAGGAAAACTATGCTATCATCTAATAGGTATGTAAAAATGATTCGTGGCAATTTTATTTTAAATACACTTTCAATTTTTGAGTGCATTTTCAACTTAATATTCTGTTAATATTTCAAGCATCTACATGTCACCGTTACTCGTATTAATATCGAGCGAACAACGTTTAAAAAGCTGATTTGTTGTATGTTGTATTTGTTGTTATAGCGGCAACAGAATACGTCATTTATGAAAATTTCAACGTTTTACCTATCACGGTTCATGCGATACAGCCTGGTGACAGACAGACAGACGGACACCGGGGTTAGTAATAGGGTCCCGTTTATACTCTTTGGGTACGGAACCCTAAAAACCGTCTAGCCATTGACACGAGATGAATGAATGAATTCTGTAGTTTTTAAACAGTGGTAAATATATTTTGGACGAGCTCTCAAACACGCATATTTTCTATTCACACTATTTCTTCGAACCATTCGAAGCTAGTAGCAATGGACACACATAGCTTCCTACTTACTTTTCAAATAGACAAGACCACACCTGGATTTGAGCCTAGAGTATCCGTTTTAAAAATCCCATGCTCACAGAGTTAAGGCTAGCGTGATTTTCGTTTCGTAACATACAATATGCTAATCTAAGCATAACTACCTACCAACCTTTCCCAATATGACCCGCCCTTTACATTCATGACTACAGCAACAGTAATACACCCGAAAATAGTCTTTATTTCCTGAACTCAAGGAACTAGAATCGTGTGCGTATTTCTTGTACAAAGAAGAACACAAATTGGGAAGTCGGTTCTGTAAAACGATTGGCAAACGAGGTCTGTTCAATCCACTCGTGCTTTAGAGAAAACTGACTGAAGGAAGCCTTTAACTTGAATTTAATGACGTGGGTAGGGCGTAGTGGTTTATTGCTGCACCCGTTTTTATACGGTCATCGTTTCGTATTTCCCTAAGAGCCTTTTAATAGTCCAATACTGAACATACCTTTTTTGATATACCTACCTCTAAGGTATATATGAAAAAAGCAATGAAGAGAATCCAGGATTCAATTTAATTCAATTTCGAATTTTATCAACTTGAAATCGGCTGAGCCATTTTTGATAAATCAACAATAATGTAGGTACCTCGGGAGTATGCCCTTTCGAATTAAAAAAGTTTTTTTTTTTAATCAGTTCACAATTGGCGAAAGTATCGATGAACATACAGAAAAAAAAATACATACAGACGAACATAGTGCCTCCTCCTTTTTGGAAGTCGGTAAAAAGTAACCATTGTTACTTTTTCGGTTAACTTTCAGACCTTTGAACTAAATCCCTGCCAACAACCAATTCAATCCGTTGCTCCGTGGCAGCGTGAAAAACTAACAAACCAACAACACACTCGGATTTGTATGTAAAGTAGGTACTGTACCGGTCTTTTTAATAGTTCACTGCCGAACATAGGCCTACCAACGAAGGGTCATATAACATTAGGCACATTCAGCCCCGACGAAATGGTACCGGACCTCTACAATTCGTACCTAACATAATTCAGGAGCAGTTTTTCGCCAAACTACTTGAGAGTTAGGTCAAAATACTTTATGACATTGACCGTACTTTCCCGGGAAGTTAGCCTAACTTAATGCATAAATAACTTGACGTCCGGTCCAGTTCATGGAACTTGCTGTGAACTTATTTTAACTTATTGCGAACGTGTGGAACTTGAAACGTTGGTTCAGGTCTTACGGCTACTGGGTTGCCTACGTCTTATTTTTAATGGAGCTCTTTAATAAATATAAATAATTTCCGAACAAGTCCATGCAAAGTAATCTAAAAATAAACTTAACCTTTTGATTTTAAATTTTCAACTTTCTTCCAAAAAAGAGACTGTACTTTATTCGAAGGAATGTTTAGTCTTTGTGTGCTTTGTGCCACAGAGCTATTACAACTAGGGAGATAGCGCTGTTGTCGCTTGAGGCAATTCTCAACCACAAAAATGTATGGACAATCACTATCACTATAGTTCTGCCGGTCAGAGAATGCGTTCCTGACACGTCATCTTGAAAAAATGTTTTTGGCCGATATCTCGGAAACTATATACTTAAGGGCAAAAAACACAAGGATCATTATTGTAGAAAATAAAATTTCGCATCTTTCGTTTCAAACAAACTTTTTTGTAAAACTTACCGTTTACGATTTATGGACCATTTAATGTTTTAAGGTCCATTGAATGAAATTTCATTAAATGGGCCATAAATCGTAAACGGTAAGTTTGAAAAAAAAGTTTACTGGAAACAAAAGATGCGAAATTTTATTTTCTCTGAACGGCCGGAACGGCTTGTATTTAGTGGTATAATAATACCACTAAATACAAATACATATAATAAATAGTGGATAATACTACTAAATACAAGACTGATATAATCTAAAACTATACATATAAACTACTACCTACTACTACGTAGCACTCGTAGCGTAGTTTGACTAGGTGTGTCTGTCAGTCGTAATGTGTTTTGCCCTTAAGTACATAGTTTCCGAGATATCGGCCAAAAACATTTTTTCAAGATGACGTGTCAGGAACGCAATCTCTGAACGGCCGAACTATAGTTGTAAACTGTCAAATATAATTATGTATTGGAATTTGACAAGAATTTGTCACTATCGGGACAAAAACACGACAACTAGCCACTGAATCGAGATATTTTGCAGGGTATTTATTACATGGTAAGTAGCTACTTATTAGAAAAACGCTCTACAAATATGTATGGAGCTACACGACAACTGTAATACGTTCGATGACGCAGGCATCAATTCTTTTGAATTAGGTCCCATACATTGAAAAAAATTGGAGCGTGTTTCATTCATTGTAACCATCATAACCAAGTTTTTTATCATAATTTTTATTAAGTAAATGAATGATTTTTCAGGCAAGCTACAGAAAAATAGTATTTGGTATATTGGTTAACACATTTTTGAAATAAAATTATTTTAAAATTTTCTTTGAAAATGCGAAACTTTTTCACTAGCCAAAGTGGTTTTAAGAGATAACCTATAGACATTAAAAACAAAAAAAAAACTATTTTCAAAATAAAATAATCCCACAAGCATTGCCGCAAAGTACCACACTTTATGAATAAAGTCATTACAAAGAGTCGATTGCAATTTCATCCGCATTTCGCTAACATTTAGCTCATTTCACCGTAATTGCGCCGCAAAATGAGCTAGATTGGCGCAAGTGAGCCACAAAATTAGCCAGATTGGCGCAATTTCAGCCGCTTGTAACGTGAGCCGAGTTGATAACATTTAGTGCTGTTATCATAATATTACATTTACGAAATACATAATTATGTTACTTGTATGTAGCTATGTAGATGACTAAGTTAAAATATCTCGCTTGTTGACTGAAATTTTCTTCAGTTTTTTTTGCCAATTACAGCTCAATTGCCTGAGGTTGCAGAAGTTTAATCTACGATAAAATAATCACAGGTCTACAAAAAAAAAAAATATTGTTGTTGCCCTGGATATTTCTGCGGATTTCAAATCCGCAGTTGTCAAATATATTCAAGGATGTTCTGAATTAGCTCTGGTTTGTAAGATTTTGGCTTTTTTGTATTTGTAAAATTGCACTTTCTTAACAATTTTATTCAGTCATCTAGAATTTTTTTTTCAAAATCTGGGGAGATTATATGGTGAAACAGGGAGAACGCATCACCAGGATCTAAAAAAAGATGAAAGAATGGTATCAGGGTAGATGGGACCGTCAAATGGTGGCAAATTATGGCTGGTCTCGAAAAAGGGATTTTCCCCTAAGAAAATATAGCAACTAAAAAGCGTTTTTCTGAAGTATACTCTAAAATTTATTAATTCTTTCTTATTTTCTTCATTTACTCATATCAATTTACGAACAAAACATATATCATTAAAATAAAAAAAAATATGTTTAAGTCTACAGGGTTATTTCTAATCAATTAGCATCCTTTTGGGGGCTTATTCTGTACATCAAAACTAACAACTTTTGTTCTGTGACTTTAGGCAAACCTCAAATAAATCGGCTGTTCTATACATTTTGTCGAGAATGAACGATATTTTTCTATGGAACAAAAACTTTTTTTGAGAATTAATAAAAGTCGTTGAACAAAAGTTGTTAGTTTTGATGTACAGAATAAGCCCAGCCCCTAAAAGGATGCTAATTGATAAGAAATAACCCGGTATACCTACTTGTTATGTTTTTCTCATTTGTACTGACTATAAAAAGTTAAACTAAAATAAAAAAAAATAGAGCCAATCTTTCAAAACCATTCATAGTTTCGTGAGTGGTAGACATAGAGCTACTCGAAACCACTTTTGCATCTAGGGCAACAAAACCACTGTTGGCCTGAATAAATAAGCAGTATTTGACAAAAATGGCAAAAAAACCAAACATGAGTCGGTAATAGTAGTTTATGCAACTGTCATATAATGAAGGGTATTAAAACACGAGTCTGAGTTTATGAAACGAGCGCAGCGAGTTTCATAATAGTAACGAGTGTTTTAATACCCGTGTTATATGCAGTTGCATACACTACTTTATCTTCACTAATAAAAATAAAAATAAAACATATTGCGAAACATTAAATTCACGCGTACGTGTATTGTCACAGTGAACTTGGCGCCATTAAAATCTAACCAATGAGAGCGCAGCTGCGCGCGCAGGGCCAATCAGGAGCGAGCGCGCGATGTTATAATGAGATTTTACGATATCGATGTGGATATTATAACATCATGTGAAATTGCTTAAATTGAGTGTTTTGTTGTCTGCGCTATAACAGTAGTCATTATAAGTCAAGTATTGGAAACATAAGTAGAATGTTACAACATTAGTGTAGATAAAAATGTATAATAAGCTGCAATACAGCATATGAAACAATCAATTGTCAAGCTGACATGTAGTTAGATACATAAGTAGGTATATTAGCGTTTATTAATTAATAGTAAGGGCGGTTTCAGACTTGCGTTTTACACGCTCGTATAAGCTTGGAAGCGCACATGCGCTATGTACGAGTGTTGACGGGATTCTAAGCTCGTATAAGCGCGAGCGCCAGAATCTATGTTGATACTGACACGACACCACTACCAGTTCGAGAAAACACGCCGAAATATGCCCGTTTACGCCAGTCCGGATTGTATAAGCGCGTAATGTAGGGCGCGAGTAGGCAAAACGACCATGTACGCGCAAAATAATACCATAATCTGAAACAACATTAATATAAAAGCAATTTAATGAAAAGATTCGCACAAAGTCAGAGTCAAAGTCAGAGTCCTATCACTGTAAGTTGTAAGTAAGTACTGCTGACAACGTACAACATTCTTAATATTATATATTATATTTAATATTATACTATCCCAGCTCCGATTAAAAATCAAGCTACAGTTTTATGTTGCTATTCATAATCAAGTTGTGTTAAAACTGTGACCGACGACACCTTTTACTAAGACCTCAGGAACACGCTGGATGCAAGCCGCTTCCAACAGATCGTACAGGAACACAAGGTATGGCTCTAATGAGCCATAAGTATGTGCGACTGAAAATGTTTGTTGTTTGGAACGTCGATTTGAAATTTTTATGTTGTTTAGATAGTCTTTTGAAACATGTGTCAAAATCAAAACGAAATTAATATACTTATTAAAATTGTATAGTGTTACAATAGATAAAACCTCAGATTAAATCCGAGGAAACTAAGAAAGAAATAACAGGTCTTATCGAAAATCTATAGAGGAAGCCCCAGTAGTGGACGATTTACGGTTGATGGATGTGATCAAAGCGTTCTAGTGCCCAAAAATGTTTGAATCCAGGCCTGTAAATTAAAAACAAGACTATAAATTTATAAACTACAAACAGGACTATAAATTTATACAAATTATCACTACATATTATAACACAAAACAGCCTTTTGTGTGTCTGTCTGCGTCAGGGTCTTAAAATAATATCTTTAAATTAATGTAGACATCAACGCGAATGTTTTAAGGGCATTTTATGTGCCAATTTATATTAATGTGCGAGATAGATGCGATAGCGCGAGTGAGATGTAAATCTCACTTTTCAAAAACTATAATAAGGCATAATATATTGATAAAATTACACACGTGTTTAGTTTTTAAGGTTCCGTGCCCAAAGGGTAAAAACGAGACCCTATTACTAAGACTCCGCTGTCCGTCCGTCTGTCTGTTACCAGGCTGTATCTCATGAACTGTGATAGGCAGGCAGCTGAAATTTTTACAGATGATGTATTTCTGTTGCCGCTATAACAACAAATACAAATAAAAACAGAATAAAATAAACATTTAAGGGTGGCTCCCATACAACAAACGTAGTTTTTTTGCCGTTTTTGCTCTAAATTAATAACGGCAACAGGTAGGCGCTTGAATTGGGGCTAATGGGGTTCCCATAGGGTACGGAACCCTTCGTGCGCGAGCCCAACTCACACTTGGCCAATTATTATATTTTGTATTTTGACTGTCCTCCCTGGGCCACCATTAATAATTTTTCGGAAAAACACCTTCCATCGTGTAGTTACAAAATTTGAATATTTCGCTCGAATTGTTTACATGATTGTTGATTAATCAAAAACAGCTTAGCTGATTTCTGTAAAATTTAAATGGGATCACCTCGAGAGTATACCTCTATAATAATTTTTCGATTCGGTTTAAAATTGGCAAAATGATCGAAGAACATACAGAAAAAAATACATGCACACGAACAAAGAACCTCATCCTTTTTGGAAGTCGGTTAAAAATACGAAAATATCCGCAAAATATAGGTACAACTTTCCTTCATTTTTACGTTATACAATGCGTGATATCCTTATCTTTACTTTACTGTTATTATAAATCCGACAGTGTATTTGTTGGTTTGTTTCTCGTTTACGCAGCAACAGAGTAAAATTTTGGACAACATTCAGCATAGATTTGATATTAAGCATGGATTTAGTTCAAAAGCAGGAGATAATAATTATTTTACGCAAAAAATCTCATCACAGACTTCCACCGTGTACAGAATTCGAATAATTTGGACGAATCGATGTGACATCCATGTACATTATTGTTAATTTATCAAAAACGGCTCAGACGATTTCGATAAAATTTAAATTGGATCACCTCGGGAGTTTACACTTTTGAAATAAAGAAGATTTTTTTTAATCGTTTCACAATTGGCGAAAATATCAATGAAAAAAAAACATGCAGATGAACATAGTACAGTACATCCTCCTTTTTGGAAGTCGGTAAAAATCATAGATTCCTATGAGATAGCACAACATCAAAATATCACATGGACGAAACCGCGGACAGAAGCTAAAGTGATTGGTAAATACTTTAGAGTTTTTAGAAATCAAATGTTTACATACTCAAAAGCCCCTGATCGACGTACAAAATAAAACAGCGGTTTTAGTTTTCTCTCTGATTACGATACTGTGACGGTATAACGGTATAACCACAGAGAAAACTATAAAACCGCAGTTTTATTTTGTACTCTCGATCTCGCTTAACTTGCAATAGTGCGAGTGAGACAGCTGTGGTTGGTTGAAAGCCCGTTAAGCAGTGTTGAATAAGTGGAGCAATCAACACTTGCCAAAGGTAATTTTATATTCATTAAGTTCTTACAGGGCTTTTACAGTACTTTTGGAAAGTTTTAAAAAGCTTTTGAAACGACTTCAAGTTATATTGAAAAACAAAACTATGCAAAGTTGATAAGCTGTTGAATTGCTTAAGTCTTTTGAATTTTGTTTAATGTTTAGTTATTTATCTAATTCAATAAAAAGAATCTTTCAACAAACATTCAAAATTGGGTATTGCGCTACATAACCCTCGAATAGAAAAGAACTGATTTAAATTTTACTTTTTAATTTATTTGTGTTTTATGGTAAATGTAATTTGTTTTAAGAATAAATGAACAAATTTTGATGAAGAGTTTTTCTTTAAACTTCCACGCAACAATCGCCGTTCAATATTACTGTACAAATTCCTAGATTTGACGTTTATCTTAACTCCTGAGGTGCACATTAGTAACAGAATTTACGTTATGTGGAATTATAACTCTTAACTAAGAGTAAAAAGTCGTAACCTTCACTTGGACTTACTATTGTACCACATGTGAAAGATAAGCCTAAGTTCAATATTGGAATTACGCGAATGTGATAATTTGTTTTGAAAGCTGACAAAATTCAGATTCTAGATAATTTATATCTCGTCCAACATACCTAAGTCAGTGCCTAAAG
Organism: Hypomecis atomaria; assembly: GCA_964007245.1. Taxonomy (NCBI): domain Eukaryota; kingdom Metazoa; phylum Arthropoda; class Insecta; order Lepidoptera; family Geometridae; genus Hypomecis; species Hypomecis atomaria. The sequence continues at coordinate 18,533,121 of OZ023292.1, read as the reverse complement.
TCGAAGGTGTTCAACCAGTGATGACTTAAGACACTGAAACGTGGTCTCTTACTAAGGTATTTATAAATTAAACTCCATGTAGCCCAATGAGCTATGGAGAGAGCTATGATCGGAGTTTCTCTGCGAGATCGAATCAGAAATGAGGAGATCCGTAGAAGAACCAATGTTACCGACATATCCTTACGGATTGGCAAGTTGAAATGGCAGTGGGCAGAGCACATAGCGCGGAGGGCTGATGACCGATGGGGTCGAAAACTTTTCAAGTCGAAACCACGTACCAGCAAGCGCAGTGTAAGACGTCCACCCACAAGGTGGACGGATGACCTCATAAAGACTGTAGGATTGCGCTGGATGCAAGCCGCTACCAACCGGTCTTATTGGAGATCCATAGGGGAGGCCTATGTCCTGCAGTGGACGACCTATGGCTGCTGGATGATAATTCAGACAAAATATCTATACCTGTGGTTTTCAAGTTTTTGTAATCTAACAAATAATAAAAGTTGTACAAAAATAATCGGCTAAGTATGAGTAGGACTCGCGCACGAAGGGTTCCGTACTGTATGGGAGCTCCTTATAAGAATTTATTTTATTTTAAAGTAATCAATTATTATTAAATTGAGTACAAAATTAAATATTCTGTGAATGTTAGCAGCATACCTGCTACCATTATTAATATCGAGTGAAAAACGGTTAAGAATTCAGGTTTGTTGTAGGGGGTAAAATTAATATTAAAGGCCCCCCTTTAATATTAATTTTATGAAATATATCATCTGTGAAAATGTCAGCTTTCTAGCTATAACGGTTCGAGAGATACAGGCTGAAGACAGACAGACAGACGGAGTCTTAATAATAGGGTCCCGTTTTTGCCCTTTGGGTACGGAACCCTAAAAATACCAGTTATCACACACCAATGATTTTTCCACTATTTCCAAGAATATTCTAGCCTTTTTCGTAAGCTTTTGTTGGAAAATGTTGTCTAGTCTCTCTGCCCCATCTTATCAGTCTTTCACTCTAGATAAATGGACCTATTCATAAGATAAAATATCTACAAGCCAGCCATCGAATTTTTTGGCCTCTCTGCTCAACTTTTTGCTTGCTATTCGTATCTTGAATCTGGGGCTGCCTTTTGGCGTCACTCAGTGGGAGAGTATAAATGTATGGAATATTTTTGTTGAGTCTCAAATATTCGCACTAAGACTGTTTCATCGTTCTTTACTAGTTATTGGCAATCTTTTTGGAGTGGAAAACGGTGGTATATCTAAGCGTATATACAGGGTTGTTTCTAATCAATTAGCATCCTTTGTCCATTAGACTCATTGAAAATCCATAAGAGAGGCCTATGACCAGCAGTGGACGTCCTTATACGGCTGATAATAATAATATCTACCTCTGCAGATATAATAAGGATACAAATTATGAACGCATAAAATTACAGTACGTTTGAACGGAACCTTTTCTATAAAAGCAGTCCGCCATCTTGAGCTAATTTCGTTATAATTAAAACGTGTCAGTGACTATCAAGCGTCGCCGTCGTTTATGAAACCCAGTTTAATTTATGAAGTCTGCTGAAGGTAGCCGACCTTCGATACCTTCTCCAATTCCAACTTGGTGTAACCTTAACTATTCACTCTCAAATCGAAGTAGACAAATTAAGCAGAAATACTTATTAAACCGACTTCCAAAAAAGAAGAGGTTCTATATTTGTCTGTATGGATTTTTTTTTGTATGTTCATCAATATTTTCGCTAATTGTCAAGCGAATCAAAAAAAATGTTTTAGTTCGAAAGGGTATACTCCCAAGGTGGTCCCATTTAAATATTATCGAAATCGACAGAGACATTTTTTAAAAAATCAACACTAATGTAAAAATTGCATTCATGAATTCGAGCGAACTATTTGAATTTTGTACACTATGGAAGTCGGTTTTGCCATTTTTTGCGAAAAATAATTATTTATATTATTTATTTGGCCCGCAGCTTCGCCCGCGTGGATTTTTTTATATTTCGTTCGAATTGCTTACATTATTGTTGATTTTTTCAAAAACGGCTCGGCCGATTTCTGTTAAATTTTAATGGGACCACCTCAGGGGTATACCCTTTCGAACTAGAAAAGAATTTTTCGATTCGGTTCACAATTGGCGAAATTATCGATGAACATACACAAAAAAATACATACACACGAACATAGAACTTCCTCTTTTTTGGAAGTCGGTTAAAAACCACAATTTATACTTCAAAGAAAAGTACAACTGTATTACACATTTAAGTTAGAAACTTCTAATAAAAAAGGAGAGTAAACAAACCAAAAGAAGCAAATTAGTGTAAAAATAAACGTCGTCAGCAGAAGTTTTATCGAGAAAATTAGCAACTTTGTCGTAATCTCATTAAATACTTGAGAAAAGTTGCCGTTTTTGCCTGAGCTGAGAGGTAGTTTATTTAGGGAAAATATATTTGGCCTTCTTTAATACTATAAGATTTGTATTTTGAGCACTTTTATTTTGTGGTGTTCAAGTTTTTTCACGCTACGTAGTTTTCAAGTATCTTATTCAGGGTTATTTCTAGTCAATTATCATCCTTATTCTGTACATCAAAACCGTTCAGAGAATGCGTTCCTGACACGTCATCTTGAATAAATGTTTTTGGCCGATATCTCGGAAACTATGTACTTAAGGGCAGAAAACATTAAGATCATTATTGTAGAAAATAAAATTTCGCATCTTTTGTTTCCAAAAACTTTTTTGTAAAACTTACCGTTTACGATTTATGGCCCATTTAATGAAATTTCATTCTGTTTTTTTCATATTACGATAAAAAGTATCTAAAGCGACAACGGTTTTACCAGAAATTTAAATCTATAGAAACCCTGTACAACATAAGTACTTACTTATCTAAAAAAATTGCACTTAATATCACTCCTTAAACAAATCCTAGAAGCTGTCGACCAATTTTCAAAATAAAAAGTTAAATATCACTATATGTTTTACTTTTTTTATGCTAATAAGTTCATGCTTGAACACCATCTCTCCTGATGGTAAACAACGTCTTGGTCAAAAATGAAGCACGTTGACCTAGAAGATACATGTATATTAACTTAGAAAAGCTTTCGATATGTCTCTCAGGAAGCAGGAGAGCTGGCAGTCTGTTCAATTCCCTTTTCGTATGGTACGAAAACGAAGTATTTTTTTAATTTTCCTTATGTTTTTTTTCCTTGTGGGTTGTGCAGACTCCTTTTTCGAAAAATTAATTGCCTTAGTTATGTTACTTTATAACCTTTCTACTATTTTTCTTACATCCATGGCAGAGACGCCTAGCAACTGCCCTTTGAAACGTAACGTACTCTTGTGACATAAAATGTCTTCCACGATAAAAGAAATATATTTGTGTGGTATAAAATCTCTTTGGCAATAAAATGTGGCAGTTTTCAGCACAAGTGCGATGTTGCGAGAGTAAATAAAAATAAATGGTTTTTCGATTAAGGCTATATAAGCGTGGAAGCTGAATTTAAGAGCGATACGCAGAAAACTGTTTATCAATGCGACTTGTGGTCGATAAGTATATAACAGTACACAGGTGCATCTCCATAAAAGGTAGGTATATAGAAGGTAATTATTATTATTTATTTATTTAATTTTGTACATATGCTATATACCATATATTTATATATAATACCATACAGCACCGACCGCAACCATTTTCCATAAATATGCTCCATTTAGGTTGCCTGGAAGAAATCGCTGTAGGCGATAAGGCCGTCCATTATTCTACCGGACTGCTATTATTTTTAGTTTCATTTTTTCCTGTACATGCGGTGCAATAATAGGGTTACTTTGTATTGTATCGCATTTACTGATCGTTAGAAACAACTAGCTTTTGCTCGTGGCTTCGCTCGCGTGACATTTAAATTTTTTGACTATCCCATTAAAACCATTTACTTTTCTGGGATAAAAAGTAGCCCATGCCCCTCTCCGACCTTTCATCTATGTCCATTGTCCATGCCAAAAATAAAGTCAATCCATTGCTCTGTTTTTTGCGCAAAATGAGTAACAAACCAACAAACACACCTATGGATTTATAATATTAGTAAGGAAGTAAGGAGTTTCACGATGGGACTAACTCTGAAATGGCCAATAAGAATCAGCTGTTCCATACGTTTGAATGGGGAGAATTATACTTACGTAAGTAGTTCTCGTAGCGTAGTTTGACTAAGTGTTTGTAAGCCATCACCGAAAAAGTTCCGCACTGTCGGTATTTGAATGGGTGACCGCGAGTGGCATTTTCCAACTGAGCGCTACCGTGATCACATTCTGAGTTTCCGTACCTTAATTATAACTAAGTAAAAATTTCTTTGGAAAAGCGGTTAAAATACACTTAGACATTTGCTACTGTAAATACTTTCTTTGCAGCGTAAATTATTTCTATTCAAAAGAAATACATTGAAGCTTTCACGGTAAATAAAATCCAGTCATGATTACTTTGACTACTCCGGTTAGATTGAAACATGAGGGACAATTTTATTACTGATCAATGAAAAACTCACTTCAGATTCAGTCTTCCAATATCTTTGTCCGTGGTCTTTTGCATTTTATTAAATTCATAAGTCGTCTTTTACATTTTTATTTAAAAGATTACTAAAAGAAAAGCCACCAATCAACACATATTCAAATATGTATGTTTATCTAAGTAAGTAATTTTATTATGATGAAGAACTCATTTCATCTTTTAACATTGCAAAATATGTGTCACAAAATTAAAAAGTGCATTGTAATTAATAAACATACCTATATTGCGGTCAGTGAGTATTTCTTTTAATTTTGCATGTGTGGTTGCGTGATAATAAAATATGCTTTGCCAAATTGTCTAAAAATTAAATGTTATGCCAACTTTAATGTTTATGTTTGATAAGGGCCATCAACTTGGTTAGAACTGTAATGTTGTTGTAAACTGGCATGGCAGAGATCGCTATCAGCAAAAATGCTGCCCATTGTTACACTGTTTATATATCTTTGTTTATTTCTTGAGGTGCAATAAAAAGTTTATCTATTTCTCTGTCTAACCTATGAAGAATAAATAAAATACACCTGGTATAGAAAAATGTAATATCAAAGATATGCTATTCGTGAAGAAATAAGCCGTTAACTTCCAGACTACAAACAAATTTAAACGGAACATTTGTATGCGACTTTAGTCTTTGTCACGGAACGAATTCCAGTCAATCTCGGGTATTGGAAGAATTTTTTATCCTACCGATGCGACCTCGGGAATTTATATAGCATTTTATTCCTGCGTATTAATTAAAACTAATTTAAACTTGTACCTAATTCTCCAAACCTTACTGACTGACTTGTTTGACTGACTGTTCATAAATCTCGACTCGCTTTTGATACTAAACAATCTTGACAGATATTGTCAAAATCAGTTAGTGAATAGCGTAACAGCAAATTCCCCTCTTTTCTGAGAGGAGTACTATCCTCCATTCACAAATTGCCAACGACAAAAAAAAACAAAAATATGTAGAACCCGTGTACCAAGTTTCGTTAAAAATATGACCTATAGAGGAGAGGCAACATTTTGGCAAAGTTTGGAAGTGGGGGCTCATGACGTAGTCTGTACGTTTGTAGCGCACTCGTGACGTCACGCGGAACTTTAACGGGCTATATCTACATCAATTTAGGTTTAATTGACAAAAGAAAAAATACGTTTCCAATATTTTTTGATAACCGGTCTGGCGGATTTATTCTATTATTGAGTCATTGTGCCTATTTCACTCAAAAAGCGAAAATTTGTAAATAATATTCTTCCATTTCGTAACTGTGATCAATTTGTGTATCGATGTTGAGTAAATACGTTATTCAATAATTTGATAACTATATGAGGCTTCAAAACTCCAATTGGCAGTTACAATGTAACCAAAATACATTGAGCCATTACGTACTAATACTTACAGTAAAGCAAGATCTATTATATGAATGGTTTGACTTCAAATACAAGACACATTGACTTTGAAACATGATACAGTACCTATTAAACATAATTATTATATAATTATTCACCAAAAATTAATGTAATCGTGTGTCTTATAGATATTATGGTATGTTGCAGTAAATTTTAAACTATTATGGGTCCGTTAGTGTGTGGATTTCCAGCCAATATCTATTGCATAATTATCATTTGAATCATACTTGAAAATAATCGTAGCCATCAGATTCGTAGACTTCTACGCCGTAGCTTTTTCGTAGATTCGTGAAACTTCTTTATTCTAATTGATGAAATTCTAAAAGATACATAAGCGCAACTAAGGAGAGGTATATGTTTAACAATAGACATCCTACGATTTTCTCACTTCTCACTATAGGTACTCGTAATGTCTATCCTTACTAATATTATAAATGCGAAAGTAACTCTTTCTGTCTGTCTATCGCGCTTTCACGCCAAAACTACTGGACCGATTTCAATGAAAGGAGATATTTGCAAATAAGCATGGAAATTGGGCCACTAAAGGGTACAGTATTTCATAATTTGCTTTGTTTCTTTCGGAAAATGATTTTTCCGTTATTTTTTACAATAACAGTTTCCATTAAAAGTAATTTCGTGTATTCGGGTATTAAGGTTACATGTGACCAAAATGACAGTAATTCAATGACTGAACAAAAATCAAATTGGAAATGTGAAATTACTCATAAATTAAGCATTTGATGCGGTTGTTTTACTCTGCGCATTTATTTATCATAGTTTAACGGATTTTTTGATCTACTGTACCTAGTCTGAGCCCATTTCGCATTATTTCTTTTGGTACACAGATAGTCTAGAGCCTGAGAAAGGACATGGGCTACTTTTTATCCCGAAAAAATCGTGGTTCCTGTAGGATAGGAAAAAAACGGCTTATCATCAACAGAGCATCGGATTGACTTGATTTTGGCATGGACATAGTTTGAGAGACAAAAAGTGACAAAGACTACTTTTTATCCCGGAAAAATTCATGATTTCCGTAGGATAGGACAAAAAATGTTTCTCAGCAACGGAGCAACGGATTTACTTGATTTTTGGCATTGACATACTCGTAGTTTGAAAGACGGAAAGTGGTAAAGTATACTTTTCATCACGAAAAAGTAAAAGGAAAAAATGTAGTTGTAAAATGTAGCACAAAAATCAGAAAATCACGCGGGCGAAGCCGCGGGCAAAAACTGGTATTCCATAATTATCTCTATGAAGTAATCGGCCAAGTGCGAGATGGACTCGCGCTCGAACGGTTCCGTCACGTATGGAAGCCCCCCTAAATGTTTTACGAGTATTTTATTATTTCCTTCTGTTACCGTTATTAATATCGAGCAAAAAAACTCGTTATTTGTATGGGAACCCACCTTATACATTAATTGTATGTTAATTTGATTATTTATTTTTAATGTGAAAAATTATTTAGATATTCTGTGAATATTTCAAGCATCTACCTGTCACCGTTATTAAAATTGAGCGAAAAACGTCTAAAAATTCAGATTTGTTGTACGGGAAGAAAATCCTTTTTTCTGTTTCTAGTTCCTATCGCGTTATAAAAGCAACATAAATACGTCACCTGTGAAAATGTCAACGTTCTATCCATCACGGTTCATGAGATACAGCCTGGTGACAGACAGATGAATAGACGGGCGGACAGCGAAGTCTTAGTAATAGGGTCTCGTTTTTATCCTCTGGGTACGTGACCCTAAAAAGATTCTATCAGTTACCTAATAGTATGTCTGAAAATAAATTGGTATCTTTGTCTTTGCTCACAAGTCGCACGACTTCTACGCCCTTGGACTTGTTTACCAAAACTTGTAGTTATTACGCCTATGAAATAGTAACGGCCAACTATTTATATACTGTTCTTACAAGTAAGGTATAGGGTGTGTTTCTCTAGGCTCGTAATTATATAAATAAATAAATATTAGAAGACATCTCACACTCAGTCCCTGACCCCAAATTAAGCAAAGCTTGTGATGTCGCTGCCAAATACTGATATAGTACACATACTTATTTTTAAATACGCACAACGCACAACCATTTAGAATTATTTGAGAGGAAAGGTACCTATTTAAGATTAAATTTAAGAAGCAATGCTAGGAAAAACCAACTGGTGACTCCTTCTCATAAGCTGGCGAAATCGGAGAGGTCTGTATATATTGGTGGGCCCGCTATATACAACCGAATACCCGTAGAAGTTCGGGATGCACCTTCCGCTGGGTCGTTTAGGAATAAATTAAAATGTTGGCTACATGAGCAACTATTTTATGACGTAAATGACTTTTTAAAATTACCTGAATTGTATTAAGATTTAGTGATTTGGAAATTGTCAAGTATTATCTATTTTTATTTCGTGCTATATTGTATAGTGCCCTAATGTAATGTTTACTTTTTGACTTGTAACAAATGGTGTTATGAATAAATGACTATATGACTATACTCACTTATATAGATAATAACAACCAGGCACAGAGCAAGCACCTATGTTCATCACATAAATGCTTGCCCTGGGTGGGAATCGAACCCACGACTCCTTGATCCAGGAGTCAGAGTCACTAACCACTGGGCCACTGAAGCAATCCAATTATAACCAACTCTATCATTTTTTCCCAGGGATTATCCGTTAAAAATACCAGTGACACCCCTGGGGAGGCAGAACGGTTAAATGAAATGAAATGACTACGCATCTTTGTCGGTATTGCGGAAACGCTTGCACATACTTCCGCGACAACCAACTTTTACCATGGATAAACATCTAAATCGCGCAAAAATAACTGGTCATACTGATGTATAACGCCAATGAAGCCGTGGTGGTCTAGTGGCTGTAACGCTGGCCTGTCATTCTTGAGGTCGTGGGTTCAATCCTGGTCCCCAATGAGTTTCTTTGGAACTTTTGTACGGAATTTCACACCACAGTCTTTTCGGTGAAGGATAACATCGTCAGGCAACATGCATACGTCCGTAGAAGAAATTCGATGGCGTGTGTGAATCCATCAACCCGCACTGGGCCAGCGTGGTGGAAATGGCCCAATCACCCTTCGTGGGTAGGCCTATGTCCTGCAGTGGACTATTGAAAAAATACAACGTCGTCGCCGTTTCCCTTTCGGCCGCCTATGTAACTGTATTTCATAACCGGTTATTTTTGCCATAAGACGTCCACATTAGACATATGCCATCTTTATAGATCTCTAATAAGACCGGTTGGAAGCGGTTTGCATCCAGCGCGATCCTTACTTAGGTCTTGATTAGGTCTTTCGTCCACCTTGTGGGGGTCCCTCTTAGGGCGCGCTCGCCGATACGTGATCTCCACTCGAGAACTTTTCGACCCCATCGGCATCGGTTATCATCCTAGTACTAGAATGTACACCAATATACCAGAATAATGATGTTCTCCGTCTAGAGATTAATCTATAGTTCGGCCGTTCAGAGAATGCGTTCCTGACACGTTATCTTGAAAAAATGTTTTTGGCCGATATCTCGGAAACTATGTACTTATGGGCAAAAAACATTAAGATCATTATTGTAGAAAATAAAATTTCGCATCTTTTGTTACTCGTTAACTTTTTTGTAAAACATACCGTTTACGATTTATGGCCCATTTAATGAAATTTCATTAAATCAAATTTCATTAAATGGACCTTAAAACATTAAATGGTCCATAAATCGTAAACGGTAAGTTTTACAAAAAAGTTTAATGGCAACAAAAGATGCGAAATTTTATTTTCCATTGTGAACAAAATTCGAATAGTTCGCTCGAATTGATGTATTTAATTTTTACATTATTGTTTATTTTTCAAAAACTATTCAGCCGATTTCTTTAAAATTTAACTGGGATTGCCTCGGGAGTATACCCTTTCAAACTAAAAATATTTTTTTGATTTGGTTCACAATTGGCGAGAATATCGATATACATACACAATATACATACAGACGAACATAGAATCTCCTTCTTTTTGGAAGTCGGTTATAAACTGAGCTAAGACCATTTAGACACAAGAGTATAATGTTTTTTTTTTACTAAATCAATTACCCCCAACGTAATTAGGGAATTTATTTACCATATTTTGCTTGTCAACCAACATTTAAACATAATTTTAACAATTTCATTGTAAGTGTTTCGTTCCGTTAAACAATTTGTACATACAGTATATTTATCATTAAAACTTTAATGTCTAAAAGAAACAGAACATACTTATGGGTCGAAAGACCCATACGTTGTTTATATTTTAATGTGTATCATGTGTAAGTATAATGTTACCTTCTACTAAAATAGCAGCTCCGTTACACCTTGGGAAAATTTTGGTAAAAATTAAAAAAAAACACTAAAAGGCGGAGCGGCTCAGACAGAACAATAAATCTTTATATTAATATGCTGTAATTAAACGTTGTACGTCATTGTGTAGCTTTACCCTAAACTCAAATTTTACCTACATAGATTTATTATCCAATAATGATGCTAAAGAGCTTTTGAATTTTGTAAATACGAGTATATCAGTGGAATTGTATTGTACGCAGTAAGCTATTTACACAAACTTGACCAAATCAATATTTAGTTGGATTAGTTTAGTTGTTAGCCTAATAATTTTGCGATAATCATTATGAGCTAGGCTTAAACTACGCAATAATTTAAGCAACACTGTTTTGTGGGTATTAAAAGTATGTAAGCTTAAAATACTTAATGTGTTATGGAGAGGATCTCCATCTATGCTCGGAGCCTCACTCTGGATTGGTTGAATTAGTACTGGAGTGATTGAATTAGTACATTTTAGAAGATATAAAATTACCGGAAATCAAAAAGGTTAAATACCTACCGTCAGTAAATTCGTTTAGGCATTTGCTTTTTAATTTTATTCATCAACACGATTTTTTAATAAAAAAAGGTATAATACCTACCGACACGAAATGCGTGTAGGCATTTTATTTTCAATTTTATTCATCAACACGATTTTTTTAGTTGTAAAAATTGATGTTTCCACCAGTAAAACACAGGAGTACTTAACTCTATGTTCCGTTGAGACACTTTACGAGTCGCGTTTATGCCTGTGAGGAGACGAGTAGGCGGCAGGCTTCCTCGCCTCAAGGTTGGAAGAAAATGAACCTCCTAATAGTGAAAGCACTTACTATACAAGCGAGCATATTTTTTTTGACATCTTACACACGGCTTTTGACCCCAAACAAAGCATAGCTTGTGATATGGCTGCCAGAGACTGATACACTACATATGCATATTTTAAATACATACTTATAATTATAGATAGTACCTAAATAACACCCAGACACAGAGCAAACACCTATGTTTATCACACAAATGTTTGCCCTGGGTAGGAATCAAACCCACGCCTCTTTGACCCAGAAGTCAAGGTCACTAACCACTAAGCCACCGAGGCAGTCCGAGATATTAGGAATAAGGCTCTTTGGCTGCATCTACTACTACAGTTTTGCATTAATCATTTGGAAAACTAGGGTCAATGATCTTATCGAATATTATTGAATCGGTTAATGGTACGACTACCAGTTTCACCCTTTTTTGAGAGAAATGCGCCCTACACACATCGATACAACGACAGCTTCATAAATATTTAAGGTTACAAAGCCATATTATTAATAAATGAGGTTGAATTAGATAATCCCTGTTTTAAGGTAAGTATAGTAATTCTCTTTGATGCTGAAGTCAGGTTTACAAACCACTGACCCACCAAGGCAGTCAAATCAACAATAGCACGGACAATAGTATGAAAATTACTAGTATATATCGATTCGTGCGAAATATTCGAATTCTGTACACGGCTGAAGTCGGTTGTGCCAATTTCGGCGAAAAATAATTATTGCAAACTTACATTGAGTAAATGTGTAAATGCCACAAACCCTAATAAATAATAGGGTATAGATTAAATTATAATTACAAATTTATTTTGATTTTGCACGTTGAACACTGACCGACGACACCATCGATAAGAAGATAATTTCAGATCTTTGTTACCAATTTCAGTTTATAACTTTATCCTCTTTTACAGCTTACACAGGTAGCAAGTCCTAATCCCACATTTCACGGCAATTTGATAACGCAGATTAAATTAAGTGTAATCGCATTACGCTAAAAGCTTAATCCTATTACATCCCGATCGATGCGAACGTTTCGACAGATTATTTGGAATTTTCCTACCATTTTTTCAGAAAGTAAAATAGGGACCTTCCACTTTATAAGCTATTTTTGTCCTATAAATCTCTTCGTCACAGCTTTGTGCCGCTCACATTATCCACAATTACATATTCATACCGCAAATAGCAATCATTGGTTCAACAAAAGGGCTAGAGTGCGACGGTAAACCCCAAAAAGGTAAAACAAAGTTTTTTTATGAAAAAGAGAGAAGAAACAGAGTAAAAGTAAGATATCTAAGGCTTTTGAAACACGCTTTCGTACTTAATACCGTGTTAACAACATAAGTCAGATCTATTTATCTAAATGTCAATTACCTAAACTGATTTCAAACGAATCTCATTTGCTTAATCAGGTATACTTTTGTAAAGCAAGTGTTCACTTATGTGTTAAGTGAATCCTTGTACCTAGTACTGGAAGGAAACCCACAGCCTTTTTCAAAAAATAAATTGGAGACTTACCACGACCTTTTTGGGGGAAGATTTGAAAAATACGGCTTTTATGAAACTTTCCCTCATTAATAAGGCGGATTACGTATCTTACTTTCGATTCTGTATTTGTATACCTAAATTAAATAAAATGTCTTATGTATGTGTTCTAAATTTGAATCATTCCTAATTTTAGTAGGCTGCATGCGTTTACCCGTAGTATGTAAACTAAGACAATTAGGGAAAAAATGGCATCTAATTTCGTCTGCACGACACAAATTATGTTTTATTCTCTTGGAAAGTCCTAATTATTACCGCACTACCTTAAGTACCTAAGCGAAACTAAAGAGAAATTCCATACTGAAAATGCAAGATACCACGCCGAACGCGGGGCAAGGCGTATAACGCTTACAATTGGTTACAATTCAAATATTTATAAACAATCTACGCCTAGGATTGGCCGGCAGAATGAACCAGCAAGCTGTTGGCCAATCAGAAGCGATTAATTAATGAGCTTATGCGATTTTCATGCTAATGATTGGAAAAGGTTCTGAATAAGCTGTGTTGCCGGGTTTTCTTTTCAAAAATAATTCAAACATTAGAATTATCTAATCTTAAATAAAACTACTTAATTTAATTTGACTTAAGATGTTCTAGATCCTGGGTTTCCTGGACTCGAATTCCCAGAACCATGCGGTTTTGTACTACATAAAGCTGTGATGTAACGATTTTTCACGATAACTTCGTATAGTTTGACTTTTGCGCAACTGCTTTTGACTATAAATCTGCGTATACGATTTTATGTTTAATTCCATAGCTTGACCCGCTCTTGAAATAAAAAAAAGCCTTGACAGATGGACAAAATGATAGAAAACAAAGTGATCCCATAGGGCATTCATTTTGTTTAACATTTTGAGGTGTCAAAGCAAAGAAAGATTAATCCTTACATAGTATAAAATAAAGTCGCTATTTTCGTTTGTTTGTTTGTTTGTTTGTCTGTATGCTTAAATCTTTAAAACTACGCAACAGATTTTGATGCGGTTTTTTTTTAATGGATAGAGTGATTCAAGAGGAAGGTTTATATGTATAACACACCTGTGCGAAGCCGGGGCGGGTCGTCTAGTACTGAAATAAACCTATTTAAAAGCATGTATCAATATTTTTCTAAGACACATTACACATCAGCACGCACATAGAACTTTTAACTCCCTTATTTTTACATTGAAGGTATAAAAGTAGGCCTTATCTGTATATGTATCTCAGAATATTTCACAAACGTATCACGTAATACATAACAAGCCTGAACCTCTCTATTTTGTCAGCAATTCTGTCAATTTCTTATGTTACAGCAATACGAGCAGTCGTCGTTTTAAGGCCAATTGACCTTTCGGCCTATTTACGAGTACAAAGTCAGGTAGAGGTCCACTGCTGAACATATGCCACCCTTATGGATCTTCAATAAGACCGGTTGGTAGCGGCTTGCATCCAGCGCAATCCTGCGGTCTTAATTAGGTGATCATCTATCCACCTTGTGGGTGGACGTCCTACCCTGCGCGTGTCGGTGTGTGGTCTTTACTCGAGAACTTTTCGACCCTATTGGTCATCAGGCCTCCGTGCTATGTGTCCTGCCCACTGTCATTTCAACTTGCCAATCCGCTGAGCTAAGATCTCATTTCTGGTTCGATTTCGCAGAGAAACTCGGTTCATAGCCCTCTCCATCAAATCATAAAAAACTAAAAACCGGTGATTCAGAACATTATTATAAACAAATGTTACCATGAGGCTGACCCGGAATTTAAAATTTAAAAAATTGTAGCTAAGACTTGACAAAATATGTATAATATGTAATAGATGCCACAGTCCCTAAGTGAAAGAAGTAAAAAAATGTCCGAGCGCCGTCATACATACCGACTTAGATTATTTACATTCAATAATTCACAATAACCCGTTGTCTCGATTCTCGACGTTAGGCCCACTATGTAGCTTGGGCAGGGTTTTGGCTCGGACACTGTTTTGACTCTATATTTGCTCGAAGAGTAGATGTTTTTATTTTCCCCGAATCCCCGGTTGGCCCTCAGAGGACAAAATGTTCAATCCTTACATAGTATACTCGTAAAATAAAGTCGCTATTTTTGTCTGTTTGTTTGTCTGTATGCTTAAATCTTTAAAACTACGCAACGGATTTTGATGCGGTTTTTTTTGATGGATAGAGTGATTCAAGATGAAGGTTTATATGTATGATACACCTGTACGAAGCCGGGGCGGGTCGTCTAGTTTATTTATATAGGGCTGTCTAGATTTAGTGTACTAAGCCGCAAAGGGTTGATTCAGCCCATCTTTATAAACCACTTTTACTACGGCTGGCCCCATTGCGAAATTCCAGGTTGGTCCCATAATAAAAGTTATTCGTAATGATGGTTTGACTCACCTCCTTTTGGTTTACTACAGGGCAAGCAGATAATACAATATATTTAAAGTTTTTAAATTTTTAAATGAATATTGAAGCAAGATGGAACCCTAAACATTATGATAAGCGGCAGAAATAAGAGGGGACGACCAAAAAAGTGTGGATGAATTGTGTGAAAGATGATATGCGAGAGAAAGGAGTTGATGATGAGATCTCTATGACCATAGTGAGTATCATAGAGTGAAGTGGCGAAAAGAAACGTGCTGTGCCGACCCCACCTTTTTTTTACGAAGGGGAAATCTTCTAAAGATGCCCTAACTGCATTGGGGTGCAGTA
The DNA here is from genome assembly GCA_964007245.1 of Hypomecis atomaria. Taxonomy (NCBI): domain Eukaryota; kingdom Metazoa; phylum Arthropoda; class Insecta; order Lepidoptera; family Geometridae; genus Hypomecis; species Hypomecis atomaria. The sequence goes on along the minus strand of OZ023292.1, from coordinate 18,517,801 downwards.
GGGTTATGTGGGATTGTACCCATTAAACCCCTCGGTGGCCAGACTTTGTGCCTTCTTGGGAGCTCCGGGATCTCCAAAGGAACACACTGGTGCTCCCAGCACTTTACACGACCACTCGCCTGGTGGCCAGGCTTGTACCGTCCTTTACGGCAGCGTCGCTACACACGCTGCCGTCCTCCTCGGGCCCGCTTGAGTGGATGGCCAGAGCCCCAACTCTGTCCACCCACGAGCCCAGGGGTCCCCTTTTAGTAGGCTCTTACTACAGGCAGGGGATACCGATGCCGTATTCTAGTGCCGACCCTACCTAGTGGGATAAGGGCAGGATGATGATGATGATATGAAGCAAAATGGAAATTGGCGTTCAAAATCCCTTTAAGTGCTCAAAGCTAAGTATAGATAGATAGATAGATTAATACTTTATTGTTCACACCATAAAATACAAACAAAGAAAGAACAACTTAAAAAAACTAGTGGCAACAACAGGCGGCCTTATCACTAAAAGCGATTTCTTCCAGGCAACCTTAGGATGGAGAAAAGTATTTGAAGATAAAAAACGACGGGGTGTGCTTTAAAAAGAATGAAAGGACAATGACGAAGTTATAATAGGCAAATAAACATACATACAAAAATAGAACACACGAATACTTGAAATACTATAAATAAAAATGAAATAAATAAATAGAAATACACTAATACATAGTTATACAATATACTACATAAATAGAAACAATAACGAAGCAACAAAACAAACACTATCAACTGCGGTTTAGCAACTGTGACAAGTATAAACTTTTTACCTGTTCCCTAAAAACGTCTTGCGACGGAGCTCGTCTTATAGAAACAGGCAAAGAGTTCCAGAGTTGGACAGCTTGGTAAGCAAAGGACTTTCCGTAAAAGTACTCACAATGCGCGGATGGAGTCATAAGGGTGAGGTTATCTGAGGATCGAAGTGGGATAGTATGGGAAGTGTGCCAAAAAGTGCAACGCTCCTTTAGGTAAAGCGGGGTAGAAGGATTGAATAGGATGCCATAGAGGATAGAGAGGATATGAGCATTCCGACGAAAGCGAATTGGAAGCCACTTGAGTTTTGCGCGAAATTCAGATAAGTACATGGTCATATTTGCGTAAGCCAAATATGAACCGGATGCAGTAATTTTGGAGGCGCTCTAGTTTTTCAAGTTGGTCTTCTCTGAGATTGATATAGCAGGCGTCAGCATAATCAAGAATCGGGAGTAAAAGAGACTGTGCTAGCGCAACTTTGGTGGCAGTAGGTAAAAAGTTACGGAGACGTCTTAAAGATCCACCAGACGCATATAACTTGGAGCTGATAGATTTTAAGTGAATATCCCAGCTCAGTGTACGATCCAAGAAAATGCCAAGATTTTTAACCGACTCACTGTATGGTATAATAATGCCCCCAAAAACAATACTCGGAGTAGTGGCCCAGTCAATTTTGGATACCATCCGTGAGCTGCCAATGATAATTGCCTGCGATTTTGAAGGGTTGACTTTCAAACCGTACGAATCACTCCACTCCGCGATCCGGCATAAATCAGCATTGATGGTGACAACAGCAGTGCTCAGGTCATTGGGTCGAGCTTGTGAATAAATTTGGAGATCGTCTGCATAAAGATGGTAGGAAGACGTTAAGTGTTGAGAAATGGTATTTATAAAAATTGCGAAGAGTAAAGGAGACAGCACGCCACCTTGAGGCACACCGGCTTCTGTATTGCACCATGAAGAAGAAGTATCTCCAAGGCGAATACGCTGCCGGCGCCCACACAGATAACTGTGAAACCAATCGATTACTGACGGAGATATGTTAATAGAACGTAGTAGTGCTAACAGGATGTCGAAATCGACGGTATTGAATGCATTACTGAAATCTAACAGAGTTAGAACAGTAAGCATACCGTCGTCCATCCCTAAGCGTATATCGTCAGTGATCTTAATAAGTGCAGACACAGTGCTATGCCCAGGACGGAAACCGGATTGAAAAGGGTTAAGGAGGTTTTCTTTAACCAGGAACTCGTTCAACTGTTTATGAACAAGACGTTCAAGAACTTTGGATAGGAAAGGTAGGATTGAAATCGGTCGATATTCGGAAAAAGATTTGGGATTCGGTTTCTTTGGCAATGGTATAATTTGCGCATCTTTCCAGATTGTAGGGAACACACCAGTTGAGATTGAGGAATTGAAAATGAAGCAGAGGATGGGAAGGATGGCGTCAAGGATAGGCAAGAGCATGTTCCGACTTATGCAATCACCGCCAACGGCATTAGAGGAAATCGACATGATGCTCTTTTTAACATCACATTCAGTAAAACGATGAAAATCAAAGGGAGAGAAATCGGGAGTCTGAATGGCAGAAAGAAAATCAATAGTTTTGTTTTTATCCACGCTCGACAAAGTGGGAGCAGATGAGAAATGTTGGTTGAGTGCATTTAAATCGAAATTATTAGGAGTTGAATTTTGACGTGATTTGCCAATTCCCAGCGATCTTAGAAATTTCCAAACTTTAGCAGGATTCTCATCATCAACAGATGCATGAACATGGCGTCGTATTGCATCCCTACACATCTTATTGCAGCGATTGCGGGCCTGGACATATTTAGCATGATTAGCGTCGGTAGGGTGCATTTTGTATTTGGATTTTGCGACCACTTTCTTATGCATCAGAGTTTTCAAGTCATTGGTAAGCCACGGTGCAGGGAGATGCTTAATCTTTATAGCACGTGATGGAGCATGCACATCATACAATTGTGTAATAAACTCATTGAAGATGGTGACTTGATCATCAACTGTTTCTGCGTTAAGGATAGGTGACCAATCAATGTTATTCGCATCTTCAAGGAGAGCTTCCCGATCCATACCGGCAAAGTTGCGCTGCATAATAATTTGTGGCTTAGATTTTGGCGGACGGATTTTATAAGAAAGGAAAACCAAGTCATGGTAAGAAAATTCATCAGCGGAGTATTGGCCGTGCTTGGCAACATTATTTGAAGAGGAAACCAAGATTAAATCTAAAAGTGATGGGGTACAGTTAGGAAAATGATGAGTTGCATTGAGAGGGAGTATCTGCAAATTGAAAGATTTGGTAATGGATTCTAGAGTTGAGGAACGATGATCTCTCTTAAGAAGACACGTGTTGAAATCACCCATGATAATGGAGTGGTTATAGGACGGAATAAGATTGTTTAAAAGAGTTTCGAAGGAGGAGAAATAGCTAATATTTTTAGAAGGGCAATAATAGACTCCGAGAAGAACTTTAGTGTGAGAAAGAAGTACCTCGATAAAAAGATGCTCGCCAGCATTTGTGGGGGGTGGTTGCGGCGACTGATTTATGACAGAGAAAGGAATATTAGCTTTTAAGTATATAGCCACACCACCACCACAGCGAGAGCTGCGATCATTTCTTATGAGAATGAAACCGGGAAGAGAATAAGAAGTTGTTGGTTGTTCGAAGCCAAGTTTCAGAGACTAATATTGCGTGGATGTTGTTGTGATCAAGAGACGCCAGCATATCAGGATAAGAAGACGGAATGCTCTGCGCGTTTATATGGACAACGTTGAAATTTTTAGGTACGTCGGAGAAACTGCTCTCCAGAAAATCAGTAAGTGGCAAAAGGCTAGCGAAACTGTCGTTGCTGCTACCCGAAGTCTCGGAAGAGGAGGCTGATAGAAATTCGTCGTCGCTGTTACTTTCATTATTTAACATATTATAATATTTAAATAAATTGTAGAAAATAAAATATATGTATACTTACAAATATATTAATAAATAAGATAATAAAGCAAAAATAATATTACTAAAAAGAAATAAAAACAAAGTAACTACTCAATACTAAGGTTACCTGTCTGTTGTGTAATAGAAGATATAAAAAGAAAAACATAATCACAATATTCTTAAAAACTAAGCTGTAATACTGCAGAATCAGCACACATACAAGTTCGCTGTTTAAACATTAAAAAAAAAAAAACAATAAATCGATTCGGTGGATATTTTCAGTTGATAACGTCTGAGTCAGATAGAATGTTTGACAGTTTCGACAGCATGGAAAGATTTTCCATACATTTTATTGGTCCCTCATTGTCAATCTGTTGTCACAGTATTGTCAATCTGTTTTCTATGGATATCTGTGCAATACACTAAACTTATTTATCATGACACTGACATTAATCAATAATTTAAAAAAAAAAAAAAAAATTGGAACTCGAATGACTCGAATAAAGAAAAACAAGTGCCATGACAGTGACAGATACTAAGGTGACAGATGACAATCGGTAAGTACTACCAACAAAATAAAAATGTTACTATAATATTGTCCTTTCAGACATTTACCAGATACTAACATATTATTTAACATTACCTAACGTATGTCAGACCACCTGAAAAAAATAGATGAAGCGTGTACGAGTATCATGTAATTGATTTATTTAATGGTGGGCCTGAAACAAAACGCACAAGGTAATAATGTGTTTGTGATTTGGCACTTTGTGTTACTTTTCGTTAATTAAGGACCTATTCGTCAAACAGGAGCTGGTAACACTCTTAGCTACAAATTAAGGAATTCTTAAAAATTCATTGTTTTTTGTTTTGTTTACATAAAAATTGAAGGTAAATGAAAATTAACAGAAGAGCAACAAAAACATTTAAATTAGAAAAAGCAAGGTACCCAATCGAAAGCGAAAATTTATAGGGATCAAGGTTTAAAATCCCACCGTACCTAGATGAGAAAACAAAATTAAGCGAAGACAGCTAAGAACCATAAGTAAATCATAAAAGCTAAAGTACGTGATGCCTGCAGACCTGCGGCTCACTGCCTCGTATTTGCCTTACGTGCGGCCCGCGGGGCTCTCTTTTCTACCTCGACTTCAGGCACTTTTGTTTTTGCAGGAGCGGAGGTCTCGATTTTGTTCAGTTCAGCAAGGCAGCTTATACGTCGTCGAACATTGTCAGGCCCGAGAACAAATACGTTTCCGTCCCGAGTCCAGCAGTTACTAATGCCGAAACGCTGGCGAGCAGCCATGAATGTGTCATGCCTTGGCTTGGTCAGAAACTCTGACACTGTGATGCCGCTGCCCTTGAGGATCGTTTTTGCACTCCATAACTTTTGTCGCAGAGAGATGTCTCGCAGCTTCAAGAGGATTGGTCTAGAATGGCCTGGGGCAGATGACCGACCCATGCGATGGCACCTACTTACATCAGAGGATGAAAACTTTGCAATCTTCAGCTTCTCGGTCACCACACTCACAATGCTGGCCATGACGTCCTCATCCTTTGCTTCGGGGACTCCGTGAAACAAAACAATTTTTCGACGTGATCTCATTTCCTGATTATCCACCTGGCGTGCAAGCAGTGCGATTTGATCCTGTAGTGAATTCATCGACAACAATATGTGTTCCCGGAAAGACAGGAAATCTTCTGAAAGCGATGATGACTTGACCGAAGGGGAGCTCGATTGAAGCAATTTCTCTTGAAAGGCAGTCATTTGCTTCAAGAACATCGCCTGCATCTGCTCTTGGGACTCCTTAATAGCATCCATTGTTGTAGTGCACAGGTGAAAAATAGTTTGAGTGATGACCAGAAAGGAAGTGAAATAAAAATGTGAGAATACTGTGTTTTCAGGGACAATTACACTTTCAGACAGGTAAATAAACTTGTTGTTTTAATTTATCATGAAATTGAGGCTTTATATTTGTTAGTTTAAATAATATTTAAAATTTAGATATGAGCTACAAAAACACATCTTATCGGCGACTACCCACGTCGCGAAAAAAAAAAAAAAAAAAAAAAAAAAAAAAAAAAGTAAAAGGCTTTTTGTAGCAGTAGAGACTTCAGAAAATTGTGTTTATGATATGTGAAAATATTACGACCATCAATATGAAGTGTAAGAATAATGCCAAGTCGATGATTAAAACCAGGTGACTAAGTACTTAACCTAAGCCATTTTATTAAGAAAAGTATATAATAATAATTTTAGACCAGCGTTCTCTTCTCTCTTCTAATCCTAAGGCCCCACATCGGGGCAGAGGGCAGATACAATACTTCGCCACTCGGTTCTGTCTTGGGCAGCCCGCTTCACCTCGCTCCACGTCTTGCCGATGCTCTTCGCCTCTGCCACGACAGAGCGCCGCCAGGTCTGCCTGGGACGACCACACCTGCGCCGGCCCTGTGGATTCCAATCCAGAGCCTGTCTTGGAATATGATCCACGTTCCTGCGCAGAGTGTGACCAATCCAACACCACTTACGACGCCTGATTTGCAGATCTACTGGGTCTTCGTGGCACAGTCTCCACAGGTCGTTGTTTGTGATTGTGTCCGGCCAGAAAATTTCCACAATTTGACGAAGACAGCGGTTTATGAAAACTTGGAGTTGGCGAGTAACTTGCTTAGTGGTCTTCCAGGTCTCGCACCCGTATAGCAGCACGCTCTTTACGTTAGTGTTGAAGATTCTCAGTTTCACTCTACGAGAGAGGTGTTTCGACTGCCATACAGGGCGAAGACAAGCAAAGGCACCCCTTGCTTTGGCTATCCGGGAAGTTATGTCCAATTCGGTTCCTCCAGATCTCGACACGACACTCCCCAGGGAGTGTCGGGGAGACCAGCGTTCAATCGGAATAAATAAAATTACTGTGAACACTGGACGGTGAATAGTCACACAGTAATTTTTTCTTTTCTGAATAAAACGGCATAAGTACTTATTCAATTATTTGTTTAAGTATAAGTACTAAGATTAGAATAGAAGAGGATTAGAATACTACTGACAAAACATCACTATGTCAGAAACACAGTTTTATCCTACCCTAGTAACAGCAGCCAAATTGAGCTCCTTAGGTAGGTCCCAATTTGTAGGTACGTCTTTTCCATATGCCTACCTAGATCTCAATGAACGAATATAAGCCAAGCCAACTGACATGCGTGAGCTAGAACATAGTGGTTATTTGTGATGTCATCTCCATACACATTAATATAACAACTCATTGATTGAAACTAAATTCCTATCTACCTTTATCCCACACCAAGAGCATAAGGTTAGGTATACGCAGCTTTCTACTTACCGTAAAATAGGACAAAACAAACACACATAGAAAACAAGCACCCCAGCTAAGTGACGTAAAATATATCTTCCTCTACGACCCTGCCCTTGACAGAAAGGTCGCTTCAAAATAATAATGGGCCAGAACGTGACTCGGAATTTGATGATCCACCAACACTGCAGCGTGCTGCCTCGTATAGAAATTAATACAAGACAAAGGGATATAATTTAAGCCTTAATCTCATGGGAGAAAGCAAACGAGATGAGTATTCAGCTTTAGTATTTAGATGAGTAATTAATCACGAATTTCATCTCATTTTAACATTTTGTTACAGAATAGGCATGACGACTAAAAAAACATAATTAGTCCGTCAGATAGACTACCAAAAAATATTAGAAACGTATTTTTTATTTTGTATATTAAACAATAATCGGCCAAGTACGAGTAGGACTCGCGCACGAAGGGTTCCGTACTGTATGGGAGCCCCCCTTCAATATTTATTAAATTTAATTTTAATATTTATTATTGAAGTGAATATAAAACTAAATATTCTGTTTAAATTTCAAGCATCTACCTATTACCATTATTAATATAGAGCGAAAAACGTCAAAAAATTCAGGTTTGTTGTATGGGAGCCCATGTTGTATGGTTGTATGGGATGTAAATATTCATTTTATTTTGTTTTTAGTATTTGTTATTATAGCGGCAACAGAAATACATCATCTGTGAAAATTTCAGCTGCTTAGCTATCATGGTTCATGAGATACAGCCCGGTGACAGACAGACAGACAGACGGACAGACGGACATCGAAGTCTTAGTAATAGGGTCCCGTTTTTCCCTTTGGGTACGGAACCCTAAAAATTGATGAAGATATAGCCCGTTAAAGTTCTGTGTGACGTCACAAGTATAGTGTATTGACTTCTGTGAGAGGGTGACATCACGACCCTCAATCCCAAACTTTGACAAGGTTTATCTTCGTCATTTGTTATTTGATTAACAAAAGAAAAAATACGTGTCCAATATGTTTTGATAATCTAACTCACGGATTAATTATAGTATATTTTTTTTACCCAGTCATCATGCCTTTTGTTCTAATTTGTTAGTGGAAATTTTGCAGTTTAATTTATTAACAGTGTTTTGATACTTGTTGTAAGAAATGTGTGAGAGAAAATTGTTTGAAAAGTACTCGTAGGCCTAATAATAGACCATTCCGTCACCGAATACCTGACACCCGTCGCCAGGGAATGGAACAGTCTTCCTGCTTTCCTGTTTCCTAAGAGATATAATCTAAAGCTTTTCAAGGTCAGAGTGAATAGGTATCTTCTAGGTCTGCGTGCTTCATCTTCGACCACAACGTCGCTTACCATCAGGTGAGTTGGTGGTCAAACGCGGACTTATTTGCGTTAAAAAAAACGATCAGCATCGTAGCGTGTCATGCACGAAGACATTCTTCGGTTCGGCGGGATTATGTCCTGACTTTTTATTTGGTTTGAGCCTTGAAAATAAATGTCAATGCAAACGAGATAGCATAACATGGTATTCTACAGAGTTATTTCTGTACATCAAAACTAACAACTTTTATTCTACGACTTTTGTCAAAACTCAAAAAAAAAATTAGCTATTCCATACATTTTGTCGCGGGTGAACGATATTTTATTTATTTATTTATTCATTTATTGCAAATATATACATAATTCAGTTAAAAACTAGATTAACTAAATATATGGCATATATACCCTGTATTGAGGTCGCAGCAAGTAAAGACTTAAGTTACAATTACAATATTACATACTTAACTTAGGTACATACATAATTACGCAAGGACAATTTACATTAATTAATTAACATTTACAATTTGCATTTTTCTATGGAAAAACAAAAAAAAATAAGTTTTTGACGAAAGTTGTGGAACAACAGTTGTTAGTTTTGATGTACAGAATAAGCCCCTAAAACGATGCTAATTGATTAGAAATATCCCTGTATATTCATAAGTTATATCCTTACTTTCAAAATTGAGCTTCTGAACAAAAACTAGAAAAGTCTATACAAGAAATCTCTTCTGCAGCGTGTTTTGTTTTTTTAGTACTGTAAAGACTTTTATCTCAATTGGAAAGCGTTCATTTTTAACCGCTCTCTCCTGTCTCAGAAATATTTAATTCGCTCATTTTGCAAAGATCCGCGGCAGCTCGCAATCCGTCAGAAAGCAACGAGCAATGTATCAAGCTCTCGCTTAGTTGCGGGGCTGGCGAAAAATTTATTTACTAATCCAACAGGATAGTGTAGAGAAACTAACCTTTTTGTTAGCTTCTCTACATTCAGACTCTTTCAACGATAACACTGCCAACTTACAATTCTAGTTATAAAATTATTCAAATTTTTGAAATGTTTCTTTGACAGGATCAGCGATCCTTGTTTTGTAAAATTCGGGCAGTCTTGAGTTGGAAGTGATCTGGAAGACAACTTTTTTGCTTTATAAATTAAACTGTGCGAATTTGAGTTTGCGTGGACGAGTCCTGTAAACGGCATGAGCGTCGAGTAACAGGCAGGGTGAGAGGCTCCGGTCCCTTTGACTTTGATTCCAGGTGGATCTCTTGTTTTGGGGCCACTGACCCCTACCCTCGAGCACTGGGCTGGCGCTGACTTCGAACCCTGTCGGCCAGTTTGGGCCGGCGCCTGTCGGCCGGTTTGGGCCGGCGCCTCCACCTCAGTCGACAGATCTCTCCACGCTAGCGCTCACCTAGCGCTACCTTGCTGGCGCCTCACTATCGGCGGGTCCAGCTCAGTCCATAGAAAATCCTCGGCCAGCCTCCAGCGTGGTTCTACGAGTGCTACCCTCTCCCTTTTTGGCTAACTTTCCAAGGACTCCTTCAAAATTCTCTCTCTCTCTCCGCTTCTTGAAGACTTTATAGACGTTAAGTGCAGTGTGTTAGTGTAAATAAATGTGTAAATACTAAGGTTAGTTTTCTGTTTTAATCTCCTCGCTCCGAACCGTTAGGAATCCTATCCACTAGGTAGGACTCTTAGGTTGGTTAGGTTTCTCTGAAGTCTCGTAACTTGTGGTGTGGCAACCGGCTCCCCCGCTTGCCACATTACGGGTTCTCTAATCCTTTTTAACTTGTGGTGCTGCAAACGGCTTCCCCGTTTGTAACATTACAATAGCTATAGTAGGTTCATCACTTGTACAACTAGTACTATTAACACAACACAATTAACAACAGGCCCACTTATGAAGGCGTCATCGTACTTATATTAGCTATTTAGAATATATCTTTTTCACTTTAGGCTTAGGAGAGAGCATTTTTTACGTTGCTATTAAATTTACGATGGCGCCTTACTGTTTTTTGTACCTATTTAACTTGAATTTAAAATGTTTTTAGTTTAATTTTACCGATTCTGTGACATATTGATAATAAATTTTTGATTTAGTAAATATAAATGATGTAGTTTTTTTCGACTCATCAAAAAAGTGTCTTTGACACCCATTTATTAAAAAAAATAAACTAAAAACAGCTTTAAGGTTAGAAATAACAAAGTTATTGATTTACTGAAAGACTGGAAGAGATAATTTCAAACAATAAGACCACTGATCCTTTAGCTCTTGCAATCCGTCAGACGGCAACAAGCAATGTATCAAGCTCTCGCTTTAGTGCTCGGTTGGTGGAAAATGTATTTACTAATCCAGCACTATAATTACTGTATGAATGTGAAGGTTTAGGCGCAGAATTCCCAATTCTAACAATAGCCTACCTACCTTACCTGCGTTATAAAAAGGCCCAATTCTACGATTGCCCAATTCTCAAAATATCGAATTCTTGAAAATACCAGTTCTCAAAATGGATAATTTTAAGAATCCAGCTTTTGGCTAAAGTATGAGCTAGCATTTTGTTTAAGTGTCACCTCTACAGGATTTGTTTTATTCTTCCATAAATAGGTACTTTTTGCGATGTCGCCAAATTTACTCATTGCTATTCATTTACAAATGTATGTATGTAGTTGTCTAACAATTTTGTACTAATTCTTGTAAATGTTTACAATAAAATCTATCCAAAAAAAATTAATTCAAGTGATTGCGACACTCAATACGGAATTTTTAACTTGATACTGGAAACGGAATCTCAGATTTCCGCCCAAATTCGACTTGTTTACAGAAACCTTACAAAAAAAGTTTTTGGTATTGGAAATGGATTTTAAATAAAGCTGGGTAGGTTATTTCTTAGAAGTCTGCTGTAAATAATTGTATAGTTTTAGGTCCTAGGCAGATCTTGCAAGAGACAAATCGTCTATCGTATTCACTGTTTGAACGAAATTTAGCTCAAAACTAAAAAAAACTCTTGACGCCAATAATTGCAGAATTAAAATTCAGTTAGAAGAATAATTATTTTTAATTACGCTCGAATCGATGTATGCCATTGTCAGATTGTTGTTGATTTTCAGAAATCACTTAACCGATTGCGATTTAAATATACAGGGTTATTCCTAATCAATTAGCATCATTTTAGGGGCTTATTCTGTACATCAAAACTAACAACTTTGTTCTGCGACTTTTGTCAAAACTCAAAACAAAACCAGCTGCTCCATACATACGAGTATGTTTGCCGCGGGTGAACGATATTTTTTGTGGAACAGCATTTTTTTTCTAGCTTTGACCAAAGTCGCAGAACGAAAGTTGTTAGTTTTGATGTACAGAATAAACCCTTAAAATGATGCTAATTGATTAGGAATAACCCTGTGTAAAAATAAATATTAGTTTAATTATTTATTGGGGTGATAGAAAAATAAATACTGAAGTAAAACTTTGTTTTCTATTCTTTCCAAAACTAACGATGATGAATTCTTAGAGCCAATCAACCTGCGTCCAGGGAAACCCGCCTAAATTGTTCGTAACTATTTCGTCAGTAATCTGCCCCATACTTTCGCCAAGTCCTGCGAAGGAGCCGGCTATAGCGCCATTAAAACTTATGTAATTAAGGAGGCCCGTTGTTATGAGAATTCCTTATCTCCAGTAAATATAAATAATCGTCCTGTATATTGTTGGCGCAGATGAGAATCTGCGTGAGATTCGAATGGAATGAATATCGGAATGGTAAATATGTCAATACATTTGATTTTCTTTGACTTCAAGATCAATTACGGGCAAAATGGGGCTAAAACCCTGAAAATATGTCACTGCAATATTAGTAGGACCACGGGTAACAAATTATTGCCCGTAGTCCTACTAGACTACAGTGCTTGGTAGGACCACGGGCAAGAATTATTTCCCATGGTACCAAGCACTCTAGTAAGACTACGGGCAATAATTTCTTTACTAGTAGTGCATCTGGTAGGACCACGGGCCACAAACAAAATTTTAATGAGGGTGGAAAAAGATATTAAACTTTGTGAATAAATGTATATATTCTAATATATCATCGTACCTACTCGTCATTAGGTTTAAACTAACTTTTTTCTTTTTCATGTTTCATAAATTTTGTATGGAATATCTGACTCTTTTTTCGCAATATGAAGATTTTATAGTAAGTTCGTATAGGCCGGGTGGCTAGTCCTGGTGTCAGAGTTTAAAGCCGCCTGAAGGCCTCTGACATGGCTCAACGTTTAAAACATTGTAGGGGAAGGGCGGGCAAGATGGACATGATAAGAATAAACGACTGTAACTATATATAATTTTTGTATTAAGCTTTAATGCTTAACTTAAAATAATCATTTACTTAATTACCATCATTGGAAACATTGAGATCAATCAAATCTAATACAAAAATTGTGTTACTCTTACAATAATAAAAATGTAGAAATTATCCATCTTGCCCGACCTGGGTAGGTAAGATGGATAACATAGTAGGGCAAGATGGATCGTGGAGCTATAGGTAATTCTAGTCATCAACTCATCGCAAAAATACGAGCCATAACCCAGATCAGAGGAGCAGAGTTCGTGTGTCCAGCGTTGACATCCTGAGCATTCGATCCAGTCTTCAATTAAAGGTGTTTTGTATGGTTCTTCACAGACTGTGCAGAAATAAGCAGGCTCAAGCTGATCAGAGCTTTTTTTGAGCGAAAATTTCTTGCCAATCCTAAGATTTTCCTTGTTCTTCCCATGCTTGGACGTCGAAGGTTTGTCCGAGGCGTGTGTACCCTTCGAATTCGAATTAGAACCTGTTGAATCCAATACTAACTTGGGCTCCTTTTTTTCTTGTTTTATGTTTTTTGCCAGGGTTTTTGTCATTTTGTTAAACTGCTCATCTTTAATCGGCGTGCTGGTGAGGATTTCTGCTTTTTGTATTTTCCTTTTCCGTTTAGTAATGTTTTGTCTAGTTTCTCGAGGTATCGGTCTGATATGGGCCGGTGTAACTTGTGTTTCTGCAATCAATTTTGTCTGTAGTGTCTCAGTATCCTGTGTTTGGTGATCAGAAACTGGTGAAGGTTGATTTGCCGATTTAAAATCAGGAGGAGGAGTACATTGGGTAGCTTCTGGGAGCTCAGAGGGCTTACACTGCGTAGGTTCTGGAACTGGAATCATCATACGTCAAGCATCTCTCAAATGAGAGATGCTTGGCGTATAGATGAACTTTTTGCTTCCTCCATAGCACGCGCCAGGGATTCCGAAGACCATGATCCACGTTGGGTCTTCCTTACGTACGTATTAACCATCTGAAAAGACTAAATCTACATTAAAATTAGGTTTTAATAATCGGCGGGCAAGATGGAAATAGCCTGATCCATCTTGCCCACTCGGCTCACTTTGAAACAAAATACGAATATCTCGTAAAATGAAACTTATACACAAAAATAATATTCCAACTAAGCAAATTCAATGTTAAACAAATGAAAATAGCAACATGTCATATATATTTATAAAAAAACAACAGAAATTTTCATATTACTTACTTTTCAAAACATCGAAAGTTCGGAACACAAAACGTTAAAAAGCTCCTACGACGAGCGTCGCGCGCAGGAGACTGGCGAGGACTGAGCGGGGGGAGGCAGTCGGCGCCTAGGTACTAGGGTGGAGTGAAAAACACTTGTTTTTTAAATTTAAAACTCCTGTATTTCCTATCATTACCCTATATGATAAGGAGTATTTGTGCAACATTTAAGCTTTCTAAGTTAATATCCTAAGGTGGCGCGTTGAACTTGAAGTTTGAAAAAAAATTATTTTTTGGCACATTCCCAAAACCTAATTACTGTTAACATATCACATAATTCACATTATATACTCAAAAAATATGTAACTATGTAAAACAAACATTAAATATTTATAAAAGTTATGTTTTAATTAACGAAATAAGAAATTACAACACCTTGATTTTGACCGACTTACGAAAATTTGATGTTATATGACAGGATGTGCTTTCGAGGGTTATTTCCTGAATTCAATGAAAATGTATTTTCTATTTGGTCTAAAAACACATATAAACCTCTGCTATAAGACTTCTGAATACGTTTATTTTTTCCAAACACTAACATTTTTTCAAAATTCAAGTTCTACGTGCCACCTAAGGATAAAAACTTATAAAGCTTAACTTTTGCACAAATACTCCTAGACATATAGGTCAATGATTGGAAACACAGGAGTGTTAAAATAAAAATAAAAAATGTTTTTCACTCCACCCTACTAGGCACGCTGTTGTCAATGTGCGTTCGTGAAATTTAACCGCATCTTCGGGATATTTCGAGTATCCATCTTGCCCGCTCTATCCATTATGCCCGCCCTTCCCCTACGAGTATACCTAGTAAAAGTTAGTTTTAATGATAGTAGGTACAGTGATAAATAAAGCCGTGGTGGTCTAGTGGTAATGAATAACACCCACCTAACAATTGTGAGGTCGTGGGTTCTAATCCCGGCCCCGTGCCAATGAGTTCTTTGGAATGTATGTACGGATTTTCACATCACTGTGTTTTCGGTGAAGGTAAACATTGTGAGGCAACCTGCATACGTCCATAGAAGAAACTCGATGGCGTATGTGAATCCAGCAACCCGCACTGGGCCAGCGTGGTGGATATGGTCCAATCACCTTTCGTGATTAAAACAGAGATAATAATTATTTTTTGCAAAAAATGGGAAAACCTACTTCCATCGTGTACAAAATTCGAATATTTCGCTCGAATTGCTTATATTACTGTTGGTTTTTTCAAAAACAGTCCAGCCGATTTCTGTAAAATTTAAATGGGACCACCTCGGGAGTATAGCCTTACTAAAAAATATTTTTTTCGATTCGGTTCACAATCGACGAAGTTATCGATGAACATACACATAAAAAATACACACGAACATAGAACCTCCTCCTTTTTGGAAGTAGGTTAAAAATCGGACTACAGTCAATTTAATTTTGTCCGTTTGCTATAAACTGTTATAACCAATTGGTTATTGGAAACATTTTTCCAATAACCAATTTTGAAAAAAGGTATCCTAAGTAAAGGTTCTAATCTCCCCTACGTACGATTCGTCCCATCCATCAAGTTAATCGCAGTGTACAAGGTTATTTGCATAGGGTATATTAACTAAGCCTAAAGAGGGTGAGACTTCTTTTCACGATTTTCGGTTTGGTCCCATAGTAAAACTTGTTTATAATAATTATCGGAATCATCCCCTTTCAGCTTAATAAATCCTATAAGAATAACCTTATATATTGTTGGTGCAATGATAAAAACAATCATGAAATAATTATTTTTTGCAAAAAATAACATGACTGTTCAACCGTGTACAGAATTCGCGAATATTTCGCACAGATCGATGTAGCATTTTTCACATTTTTGTTGATTTATCGAAAATGGCTCAGCCGATTTCAATAAAATTTAAATGAGACCAATTTCGAATATACTCTTTCCAATAAAAAAGAATTATTGAAATCGGACTACTATAAAAAAAATTATGCGTGGTTATACATAATAATGTATATAAATATATACGCGTCGAATTGAGTTTGGGTTTGGGTCGTCGGTCAAAAAATAAGAGTAAATTTACTTACATACATATTTTTTTAACCACGGAGTTTTTAAAATTTATTTTTATTGTTCCTACATATCAATTTCCTAAAAAAATGTTTTACCTCAACTAAGTAAACATTTTTCCAATAACCAATTTCGAAAAAGGTATCCTAAATAAAGGTTCGAATCTCCTCCATCTATTCATCCCATCCATCAAGTTGGAGCCGCTTCTCTATTCGACAGTTTTGGCGGGAAAGTTTCCATTCACGAACTTTTTGTTACTCTCACTGTTGGACGCTTAGTTGGTGAATAAACAGTTTTTAACCGAAAAACGGAGGACGGTTAAGTTTTTTTTTTTTTTTTTTTTTTTTTTTTATGTTTTACCACGCATAACATTTTACAGAGTGGTCCGATTTTTTTTTTTTTTTGTGGATCATACTTCAAAAATGATTCCTTTTAAAGTACATTGCAATCGGCTGAGTCATTTTTGATAAATCAACAATAATGTGAAAAGTACTACATCGATCCGTGCGATCTATTCGAATTCTTTAATTTATTAATTTTAGTCTTTAATTAATTAGCGGTTTTATTAAGATACTAGCTGGCCCGCCCCGGCTTCGCCCGGGTACGATTAGTTAAAGAAGACAGATTTTCTGAGTATTGTGCCTATTTACCTACCACGTAAAGTAGATATTTCACTCATATGAACACAGTTATTTTAGCGCATTTTCATATTACAGTCTCATATAAGCAAATATTTTTTTTCATAGAACACCCACTGCTTAATATAGGGCTCACTTTTTAGATCTTGAATAACACCGAATAAAACCATTGCAAGAATTTTGCATCCAGCGTCCATCCATGTATCCACACCAAAAAGTTAGGTTCGCAATTCGACTGTGTGTTTCATTTTGTATGTATGTTACGCGATCATTCCGTCAATAATGAATCAATTTTGCAGTGGAATCGATCGAATCGTAGTCTTAATCTGTTCGACTATTTACATAAAGTAAAGATAGTTTTTGCCTATCTAAATAAAAGTAATTTCATATGGGTCGGGTGGCTATCCCTGGCTTCAGAGTTTTTAAACGGTTATAATATTAGAGACCCGCAGCCCGCAGTCCGTCTAGATTCTATCAACGTAAGTTAGTTGACGTTCTAATGTACACTTTTTTTGATCTTTTCTTCATTCGAGTACTTTGTACAATATTGTCTATCAGTTCTACTTCTACGAATTGTGTGCCCAACCTAAGGCCTCTTCAACTTGCTAACCCAAAAAGCTGTGATGGAACCAATGGAAGCGCTGGCATCCAACGTGGTTCGATGGTCTCGACCAGATCTTAGATTCACGTGAAGACCTTCTCTACACTTGCCAATACATTGTCTACATTCGAGAACTTTAAAGGCCCATCGATCGTTCGTTTTACGTACTATGTGTCAGGACACTCACACTCCACTCATCACTATAACAGAAATTATAAATCGTCTGTATGTCGGTTGCCTAAATTAGCTTTTCCAAATCTGTAGATAGAGGAGGTATATAGCCGTGGTGGTCTAGTGGTAGTAACACCTATCTTAAAATCGTGAGTTGGTAGGTGCAAATCCCGATCCCGTTTCAATGAGTTTCTTTGGAACTTAGGTACGGAATTTCACATCACTGGCTTTTCCGTGAATGAAAATATCGTGTGGCAACCTGCATACCTACGTCCGTAGAAAGAACTGGATTACGTATTATTATAGGAATCCACCAACCCGCACTGGGCCAGCGTGGTGGATATGGCCCAACCGTAGGTAGACTCTCTCGCTACTCAATAGATTACAACGCGGTCGCGGTTTCATGTCTATTTCATATTACTTACTTCTTTATACTTTCGTCAAAATTGTAAGCAGTAAAAGGAAAGTCTTTTTTTTAAAACACTTTAGACGCTACATTTACATTCGATGCCCGGATGCCCTATATGAATTCGCCAACCCGCACTGGACCAGCGTGGTGGATATGGCTCAATCACACTTCGTGGGTAGGTCTATGTCCTGCAGTGGACTATTAAAAAAGGCTGGTATAGGTACAGGTACCTACAGGAATAGCGGAGATAAAATATGGTGATGCCTAGCTAGCCGAGCGGGGTGAGCGGCGACCACGCGATTTTTTTCTAATACTTACATTTTTAAACTCATGATATCTTTCGAATGAAATGTCTGAATTGAACAACTTAAAAAGTTATATAAAGGTCCTGAATTATTCCTGAATATAAAGTAGTTTATTTTGAAAAAGGTTTACATAATATTATACCATGATATACATATGATAGACCATGATAGACATAATATTATACCTTTTCTTGCGGCGGCATTTCAATTAAAATTTTCAAATAAAAGAACACTTATTGTGGCTTAACTATAATAGATAGACATACTCTGTCGGAAAACTTTTTGTAAATAATGATAAGTTCTACAAAGTCGTAGTACATTATTTTATTGTATCATCAATAGTTTTCGCAGCGCACGCGATGTTAATAATATTTTAGGTAATTTTTGTACACCTTGGGTTACATGGGAGTTTTAGTATCTCTTAATTATTTAAGAAATATACTCGTAATATAGCCTTTGGCATCCAAGTATAACGTAGCTTTCCAACAGTGAAAAAATTTATCAAATCGGTTCAGTAGTTTCGGAGCCTATTCAATGCAAACAAACAAACGATCAAATCTTTCCTCTTTAAAATATTGGTATAGATTTATTTCGCGCCAAACGAAGTCATCTGGAAGACACTATTGTACTTTCGTATGTTGGTTAAAAAATGTCCGGCTAGTGAATGATTACTTGTCAAAAGATTTTTTATTGGTTGTGGCGGCTCTTCAATATTGGGGAGACTAACTTTACCAGCCCGAGTAGCACGGCAAGGGGAGAAAACCATTTTATCCACTCTTAATGTCAGATGTCATTGTCAATCCATACTTTATTTCCTCTTCGACGGGACATAATGGTGGAAAGACTATTAGTCCCTATGCCATGCTTCCCGTGCTGGTGCACAGCATATACCATTAGGTTCATCGTCCCATTTTTTTGCATAACACTCAGGGCAAATCTTATTCATGGTTCCAATTTGGACGGAAGGCTGTTGAGCATAATCTATTTGTGGATCGTATCTGAATGCTGATCTGCTATTGTGAGCTAAAATTTGAGTTCGAACTCTAGTTGTTAACGTATTCTGTCTTTCTCTCTGATCTCGTAGGCGTTGGGAATGCTCAGAGTTCGATTCCGTAGTGCGAGTTAGAATATTTCTATTATTTTGCTCTTCAAGCCGCTACGAACGCTCTGTACTCGACTCTTGCGCGCGGACTTGGGAGGTTCTCTAATGTTGTTCGGCAAGCCTCTGGGAACGCTCGATAATCGACTCTCTGGCACGCGATTGTGACGCGTATTCTCTCCGGCTTTCAAGACGATTTTCAGTTTCCGATGAAGATTCTTCATTACGACGTATTTTTGATGCCGTCGCCTTGCCTGGGAACTATGTCTAGAAAGTTGATATCTTGATCTTCTGAGCATTTTAAAATGGTAGAAAATATAAGTAAATTGCCTTTGTACCTCATAAATGATTTGCTAACTGTTGAACAGGAATTATGACGGAAACGGGCCTGTAGCTACACAGTTAAATTAAATAAAGCTGAATATGTGTCTAAGCAATGAAATTTATAATTCAATGTGTTTAAAGCATAATCTAAGGTTTAAAGCTGTAAACTGTTATTAAAGCTGTTTATATTTCAAACATTTGACAGAAGTGACATACTTATTTTTTGTTGCTAGGTTAACAATAACCAATAGACTATGACAGTTAAATATTACATACTTTTTACATATTCAGATTACATAATATTTAAATTATAAGGTATTTTTTTTCCACCTTGAGTTACTTTATTGGAGTTTTAGCAAGGATCCCTAATTTTTTTGAAAATGTAATATAGCCTATAACATCCGGGGATTGTGTAGCTTCCCAACAGTCAAAGAATTTTTCAAATCGGTTCAGTAGTTTCGGAGCCTATTCAATGCAAACAAACAAACAAACAATCAAATCTTTCCTATTTATAATATTGGTATATATTAAACAGTTGAAGTTGGTTATGCCATTATTGGGAAAAAGAATTGTTATTTGTTATACAAGAGAAGAGGTGTAACGTTATAATTATATGTTTATTTCTCACACTAGAAATAAAAAATATCATATTACGGTAATTTTGTAACTTTTAATTATTATTTTTTGATATATTTTTGTATTGCGTGGTTATTGTGCTATTTTTAATTAAATACAATTTCTATTAATTTAAACATTTCATCATTTTGCTCTCTTGCCGCAAGTTTTAGCGTAGCTGTAAATAAGTACTAGCGATACTTATTAAATAAAATATATAAATTACTTTAAACTACCTTAGAATAAAATAAATAAATATTACAAGCTTTGCTTACTGTGTGTTTAGCTAGTGTGTAAGATGTCCCTAATACATCTATTTATATCTATGCTTATATCTATTTCAGGGTTGGCAATTTGTGGAAAATTCCCTGATTTGCGAGGAATTCTACCTCCACTGCTAATTGATTTTATGCGAGGAATATGCGGGAAACATGGAAATCCCAAAAATTCAGTAAAAACTCGCAAAATTCCAATAAAAATAGCCAAAAATACCACTAGGATTGTTGGATTGCAATTTGACGCATTTTTGGTGAAGCCAAGGGAAGGATTGCTATTTTTGGCAAGATATATTTGGTGAAGCCAGGCTCCGTGCTGAGACCAGGCTCCCAAGAATTGATTTTTTGGCGAGGCAAACAGCAAAACTCATTTAAAATATGAATTGTATTGTATGCAATTGTCTTTTTCAGTCATAAAAACTATTGTCGGGAATTTGTGAGAAATCGAGATAATTTTGTCCCCGATTTGGGGAATTCGCCTTCGGTTTTTGGGGAATTAAGGACATGGACTCTGACAACGCTGATCTATTTATCTAACTAAACTATCACACCCAGAGTGCTAGTAAGGAAGTATGAAACACTTCACACGTAAGGTTAAACAAATGTGACCCAAATATATCCCTAAAGTGCGTGTCAAAGTATTATAACTAGCGCAATTATGACACGGTACTGGAACTTTGATGTGGTAATATATTCCTAATTTACATGGCATAATGACCTATGGCGAATATTTCAAAAGCCTTAAAGAAATTTGCTAAATAACTTTTCATCCGGACACAGCTATTTACCATATTATTATCCTAAATCCATTGTTTAAATTATAATTATGTAAACGTAGGTATATCCACCTATTTTCGTAGAAACTAAAAAGCATACTAATTTATTTAAAACTTTTGTATAATCCGACCTAGTTTTACAGACAAACAAACTATTGCCTCAGCTGTCTCACTCCCACATTTGCAAATAACATACCTACACAAATTGGATCCATTGGATTTCAAACATCCACATCCTCAATAATGTATCAATCATAGCACATAGTACCTATGAAAGAAAAGTTTGTTGAGATATCTTTTGATTAAAGTGAATCCACTAGGTCAGTGCGTGAAATTCATTTTTTTAAGGATCTTTGGTACCTATTTACAGAAAACTGCTCGTTTTAGGATAAAAAAAAAACTCATTTAGCAGCCAGGAATAGATAATGTAGCCGTGGTGGTCTAGTGGTAGTGACACCCGCCTTACAATCGTGAAGTCGTGGGTTCAAATCCCGGTCCCGTACCAATGAGTTCTTCAGAATTTAACACCACTGGCTTTTCGGTGAAGGAAAACATCGTGAGGCAACCTGCATACCACCCTTCGTGGGTAGGCCTACGTCTTACAGTGGACTATTAAAAAATAGTAGTTTATGCAACTGTCATATAACACTCGTTACTATTATGAAACTCGCTGCGCTCGTTTCATAAACTCACACTCGTGTTTTAATACCCGTGTTATATGCAGTTGCATACACTACTTTATCTTCACTAATAAAAATAAAATAAAACATATTGGGAAACATTAAATTCACGCGTACGTGTATTGTCACAGTGAACTTGGCGCCATTAAAATCTAACCAATGAGAGCGCAGCTGCGCGCGCAGGGCCAATCAGGAGCGAGCGCGCGATGTTATAATGAGATTTTACGATATCGATGTGGATATTCTAACATCATGTGAAATTGCTTAAATTGAGTGTTTTGTTGTCTGCGCTATAACAGTAGTCATTATAATTCAAGTATTGGAAACATAAGTAGAATGTTACAACATTAGTGTAGATAAAAGTAGATACAGTACAGTACAGAATAGATAATCTCAAAGAGATATCTTTGAGATAAGCATTTCAAAAATCTGAAACGAACGCAAGATTTGAACCTGTCCCTTCGGGTCACTAGCCCGACGCTCCCCCAACTGAGCTAGCCAAATCTTTGAAGTGCTTATCATTACTACAAACTTAAACTCTTTAAGATACTCGTAAAAACCTAGTGTGGAAAGCACTCTAAATAAAAAATCATAATATTATCATGAATAGATAATGTTAACGAGGTATTCTCGTATATACCTAGAAGCCAAAATAATAGCCAGTTTATGCACAAGAGTCCACTGACTAAAAACGAAGGTGAAAATCAGTTGATGCACTTTCGTGCTTAAAATGACCCCTAATTTGGTTTTCAGGTGTATGTGACTCGTAAACACTAAATTACGAGTTTAGTGTTTACGAGTCACATACACCTGAAAACCAATGAACCTATGCATGACTGCTAAACAGAAATAATCGCCCAAGTACGAGTCGGACTCGCGCACGGAGGGTTCCGTACTGTATGGGAGCCCCCCTTAAATATTTTTTTCATTTTAATTTTATTATTTATCATTGAAGGGAATATAAAATTACTCAAATATTCTGTGAAAATTTCAAGCATCTACCTGGTACCATTATTAATATAGAGCGAAAAACGTCTAAAAATTCAGGTTTGTTGTATGGGAGCCCCCCTTAAATATTTATTTTATTTTGTTTTTAGTATTTGTTGTTATAGCGGCAAACGGAATACATCATCTGTGAAAATTTCAGCTGCCTAGCTATCATAGTTTATGAGATACAGCCCGGTGACAGACGGACAGACAGACAGACAGACGGACAGACGGACATCGAAGTCTTAGTAATAGGGTCCCGTTTTCCATTTGGGTACGGAACCCTAGAAATGACAAGTCGATGCCGCTAAATGAGTTTTCGTAAACTTAAAATATGTAGTTTATCCGTAAAAGAAAAAAAACTAAAAAAAAATCCCGCTGACCGAGACAAGAAGAGAAGATGCTATATACCTACTGTTATAGCCTGAACCAAACTTATTGGCGCCTGGGAAGTACACGTGGCGAGGTCAACAGCAAGTTATTCTTATGTCGTAAGTTTACTCATTAAATGGTGTTATGGGTGTTATTTAGTTACTATTTAGCAATTTATTCTTATGTCGTAAGTTTACTCATTAAATGGTGTTATGGGTGTTATTTAGTTACTATTTAGCAATTTATTCTTATGTCGTAAGTTTACTCATTAAATGGTGTTATGGGTGTTATTTAGTTACTATTTAGCAATTTATTCTTATGTCGTAAGTTTACTCATTAAATGGTGTGGTGGGTGTTATTTAGTTACTATCTATATAAGTATGTATTTAAAAATAAGTATATGTAGTATTTCAGTCTCTGGCAGCCATATAACAAGCTATGCTTAGTTTGGGGTCAGAGGCCGTGTGTAAGATGTCCCCTAATATATTTATTTATTTATATTTAAATTATGTTTCTTTTTCATTTCATTTATTTCTCAACACAGATACAATTAGTTTGAATTGTGAATGTCAAAAATGTGAATTACTTGTGAATGTCAAAAAAAACATACAATACAATAAGGTTACATATGTGATAGGTATGTGAAATCCTTACTAATATTATAAATCCGAAAAGTTTGTTGGTTTGTTGGTTTGTTACTCCATCACGCACCAACGGAGCAACGGATTGACTTGATTTTTGGCATGGACATAGTTTAAAAGGCGGAAGGAGCTTTAGGATACTTTTTATCCCGAAAAAATGCATAGTTCCTGTAGGACAGGACAAAAACCATCGAAAGCGAAACTGTCGCCACTATCACAAAGACGCTAAGTGATTAATTCCTCTATGACGCTAATATGGACTAACGAAACGTCACAGCCAAACGTAATTGGATGACAGGTGACATTGTCTGCAGACTTTTATAAATCACAAGTAGCATGGCAAGGGGACAAATTGTTTTTCCACCATTATATCCCCTTGAAGAGGAAATAAAGTATGGATTGAAAATGACAACTGACATTAAAATTGGATAAAATGTTATTTTACCTCTGCATGCTACATGTTACTATGACGTTTAATACTAGGCCGTCATTTTGTCTGACATTTAAAATATTTTTAAATCTTCTATCATTAGAGGTTTAACATGTTTCTTTATTCTACCTTTATGGTTTACATCATACTTTAATATTATCAATCCGAAAAGTTTGTTGGTTTGTTCCTCTTTGATAGTGATAATAGGATACTTTTTTATGTCGAGAAAATTCGTGATTCCCATGGGATATGACAATAACTGTTTCTCAGCAATGGAGCAACGGATTGACTTGATATTTGGGGTGGATATAGTTTGGAAGACGGAAAGTGACATAGGATACTTTCCATCGCGAAAAAATTGTGGTTCCCGTAGGACTTAACAATAAATTTTTCTCAGCAACGGAGCAACTTGCCTTGGCTTATTGCATGAATATAGTTTGAAAGACGAAAAGTGACATAATAGGCCACTTTTTATCGCAAAAACTTTAACAGTTCCCGTAGGATAGGATAAAAACTAAGTGAGCGGGCAGCGGTAGCAGCCGTCTAAGCGCCAGAAATAACCTGTCATGGCAAGTTTAGGACGTTTCTACATTTTTCGCACTCCTTCGCGGCACTCAACAGAGCTAGCCCAGACTCGGGCTCCATAACGGAGCTTGCGCTCTCGCCATAATGACGGAGTGTTTCGGAGCACAAGACACATCGTCATCCACCACTCTGGACTAACCAGTACTGAACGTCAGACAGCATTCCAACGCCCTGGTTCCAGTGCAGCGGGTCAGTCATAGTAGCCCGGCGCCTGCCTCTTCAACTGCAGAGGGCAGTGAGAACGGCCATCGCGATACCGACACCTCTCTTCCCCTGCAGCCCCACTGCGTCTGCCAACACGTTGACGGCCTAGCGGAAGGTAGGGTAGGTGGCGGCACCCACACCACCAGTTCCATATATCCCTCCGCGGCCCCTAATCCGCGGCAGTCATATCAGAGTCCAGGAAGCAGCCTTGCTTTATGAAACTGAGAAGGGTTATTCCCAGCAAGTAACTGGAGATAGAGAGACAGAAAAGAAGCCACACCCAGCGCAGCAGAAGGAGCTGGAGTTCATATGCCTGGCAGACGGAGCAGCACTAGAGCAAAATCTTAACCGAGAAATTAACATATTTACAGACGGCAGCAAAGTTAAAGGGAAAGTTGGGGCGGCATTATCCATTTGGGATGATGCCACTGAGATCAGTACCCGCAAGCTGAAATTGGCCGATTGGTGCTCCGTGTACCAGGCCGAGTTATTGACACTTCTTGATGCTACCGAAAAAGCAAAAATCTTTTGTGACTCCAGGTCTGCACTGGAAACGGTAGTTGGCGTATCTTCCCTCCATCCCTTAGCAGTAAATTCAAAGCTAACATAAAGTTGCTACACGCACAAAATAAAATAGTGAAACTTTATTGGATTAAAGCACACGCGGGGATGGAGGGAAATGAGAGAGCGGACCAGCTAGCAAAGGAAGCAGCACTGCACTCGAAGTGCAGACCTATTTACGATAACTGCCCCGTTTCATTCGTCAAGCGAGAAATCCGAAAGGACTCTCTTGACGAGTGGAACCGGCGTTATCAGGATGGCCACACAGCGGCGGCAACCAAAACATATTTTCCGGATGCAAGGGCGGCATACAAGATCGTAAGAGAAATAGCACCAGTGGGAATCATAACTCAAGTGCTGACGGGGCATGGTGGGTTTTCCCAATACTTACATCGATTTAAGTTGAGGGAAAGCCCATCGTGCATCTGTGAACCCACAAAAGAGGAGACTCATGTGCAGTGGCACATAATCTTGGAATGCCCAGTTTATGGAAAGCAGAGATTTTATTTAGAACAAAAAATTGGAATTAATCTAACACGTAAAAACCTTAGAAACGAATTTATCGATTTTTGCACAAATATTTGTAAAAAAGCAATTATTAGGAACAAGTAGGTATAAACTTTGCTGTACCATTGTAATGTTTATTATAACTGCAAACAGCCAAAAACATTGAAATATAGGTATAGTTTTTATTCATTTGTAATGACCCCTGACCCTTGCATATACACTCCAACCTTGCATTCCTTTAAGGTATTTTGATATTTGTCGGTTAGGTTATTAGGTTTCGCAGCCGACATAAACATAAGCCAAAATCAAAATATAACGCGGGCGAAGCCGCGGGTAAAAGCTAGTAAAAATATAATTCTATCAACTGATATTTAATAACGATTAATACTGCTATAAAACGTAATTATGTAAGTACCGTCTTTCTAAATTAATTTAATTTGCTTACTATGTAATATGTATACATTAAATTAGTCTTATTTTTGATATGTATAGCTGGAAAACCAGTGCAAATAGGGGGGAGGGCGCTGTAAGCTGAAACACAGGCTCCGGCCTAGTTCGGCAACAGATACCCTTTTATAATTTTGTGTTCAATTATTGTAGCTTAACTAATATGCAATATGTAAACATTGTTTTGGTCGAATAAATTTAATATTATTATTATTATTCAAAACATGTACTATAATTTTATAATAAACAAATGCTTTATTATGGCATCTTGAATCACAAGGCTAGTCGCTGCACAATACCAAATTAATGGGTCAGCGAAAGCGAGAGATGGAGTTTTGTTCAGATACCACATATCACAACCGGCATAAAATTTGACGCTACTTCTAAATAGTTTTTCAGAAATAATTATTTTTCGCAAAAAATGGCAAACTGCCCTCCATCGTGTACTAAATTCGAATATTTCGCTAGAATTGTTAACATTATTGTTGATTTTTCAAAAACGGCTCAGCCGATTTCTGTAAAATTTAAATGGGACGACCTCGGGAGTATATCCTTTCGAACTAAAAATGAAGTTTTCGATTCGCTTCACAATTGGCGCAATTATCGATGAACATACACAAAAAAATACATACAAAAGAACATAGAACCTCCTCCTTTTTGGAAGTCGGTTAATTAACATGTGATCTTTATTAATGTGAAATAGTGCGAGCGAGATAGAAGTTGGCGTATAAAATCCTTATAACGACTTTCGACCTAAAACTAATTATCGTAGTGATCTATTGCTGGAACGATGAAGGGGTTTCCAATAACCGGTACTTTAAATTTCTCGCACATTCTGAACTTTACTTCAAAGGAGCAAGGTTCAAAGTTTTTTGGTTATTTCTGACTCTCTGTTCGTGATTCGAAGCAATGAGCACGGCTTTCCCGGAGGAAAGGTAAATTACTCTCGTACCCACAGAGAGCTTAATCGGAACAAAAATAAATGCTATTTCTTAACGGTGAAAGCTTTTATAATTGGCGAAGCAAATACTGAGAGAAACCAACAGAGTCTGTAAGTACATACTGGGTATCTGTTGGTTTTTACGTTACAATTATACCTACCACTACTGGCTGGGCAGCATTTATAAGAGGTGTAGCGCTCGTAGCGTAGTTTGACTAGGTGTTTGTCAGCGATCAACTAAATTAAGCAACGTACCGCACGGTCAGTATTTGGATGGGTGACCGCGGGTGGCATTTTCAATCTGAGCGCTACCGTGGCTCGGATGGCACGTTAAATTGTAGGTCCCGGTTGTTTTAACCGTTTAGCCAAGTCAGAGGCCTTCTGGCGGCCTAAAAACTCTGACACCAGGGCTAACTACCCGGCCTATACGAACTTACTTTACTATATAAGAGGTGTTTTTTAGAACTATGATGAAACCCGAGGACTCGATGCAGAAGAAACACCAATATTACAACTTTTGATTTTATTTTTAACCGACTTCCAACTAGTGTGTGAACTATATTTACAAATAGGTGGACATTTGTGTGCGAATCTGTGGTGCGCAGCCAGGTCCTCGGATCCGGAGAAAGTTCCAGAAGTCTGAAGGTGCGTGGTTCCTATTTTCTTTACCTAGATATCGCTCTAATTGTCATGACATGCCATGTGATATGTAATCAGTGATCCTAGCGAATTAACAGATACAGTTCACTTAATATTTGATAAATAAAGCCTTCGGGCGCATAGCGCTTCCGGCCAACGAACGGTCAAAATTAAATACTTGGCCGCTTCACGATGAACATCGATAATTTCGCCAATTCTGAACCGAATCGAAAATTTTTTTTTTAGTTCGTAAGACTATACTCTCGAAATAGTCCTATTTAAATTTTACAGAAATCGGCTGACCCGTTTTTGATAAATCAAGAATAATGTAAACAATTCGAGTGAAATATTCGAATTTTGTACACGATGGAAGGCGGTTTTGCCATTTTTGTGAAAAATAATTATTGTACTCATAATGTTCTTTAATTTTAAGTCCAACTCTTAGTCTAAGTCTAGACTTGTTCTTCGCTCGGACGGTTCGACCAGAATAGTCTTAAAAGTCTTTTTAAATTCACTTGTTATGCCTGACGACTACCTCTGTAATAGCCAACCAAAGCTCGTTTCCTGCTCCATTTACTTTTTTGACCGAAGATCCAAACCGGAGGAGGTATTACACTACAATTCGACGCGTATATATATATATTTTTAATTTATAACCACGCATAACTTTTTTCGTAGTAGTCCGTTTTCAGTACTTTTTTTTAATTGGAAAGAGTATACTTCGAAATTAGTCCCATTAAAATTTTATTGAAATCGGCTGAGCCATTTTTGATATGTAAACATTAATGTTAAAAATGTAACATCGATCCGTGCGCATTATTCGCGAATTCTGTACACGGGTGAAGTCGGTCATGCTATTTTTTGCGAAAAATAATTTTTAAATGTCTGTGGTTGATTTCCGCCTTCGAATTCTCGTGTCCGTTCAAAAGCCACATGCATTTTTTGCCGAAAGCCCAACAGAAATCTGCACAGATTTACAAAAGTACTGTAATGTATGTATTTATGTTCGTACAGGCCGAGTCACTAGCCCTGGTGTCAGAGTTTTTAAGCCACCTAAAGGCTTCTGACTTGGCTAAACGGATCAAACAACGGTATGGTAAGAAAATAATAAAGTAAATTTAAAAATTCTGAAAGATAATGGTAAATCCGTTGAATTTTTGCGATACTTTCTTTCATGAAAAAGCCATTCTTACATAAATTCTAAAAAAAACCTATGAGACAGGGATTTGAACCCACAACTTCACGAATGAAAGAAGAAAGCAACAAAGGCCTACCTAAAAGGTAAATGCAAATATATACTTACATCAAGATAAAAGCTAAGTACACGTTACTCTTTACGTCTAATAAAACATAAATAACAATAAACGTAACAGTAAAAAATACATGTGTGGGGTAACAAAACATACTGCAATACTAAAATTACTTTATGTTGCCCCATTTCACGGGAAACGGGCATTTTCTGATATAAAACATTTTATTTCATGTCATATCTGGCTTATTTGTTATTTTATTTTAATTAGAATTGGACTGCCTTGTTTAATTAATTCTGTGAGGTTGTAATATTTCGCTAGTATCTTTTCATATGGTGAAGAAAATAATTATAGGTAATTGAACAATTGACCTTAAAGGTTTTGTTTATGCATTTCACCAGTTAAATTTCCGTATGAATATGAACGTAATAATGTATGCTTACTATAATAGTTACAGTAAAGTGTCCTTTAAAAAAAACTTTATATTGAAAAGTAATGGTATCTATGCAGTATTCCGTCTTCATACAAACGGTCGGAACGCGAATCATACCTACGCGAATCTGAGTTCTGTACACACTCGATAACACAGCAGTCGCAGGGTAGCGACGACGTAGTGATGATCAAACGTGTGGGTCTGTAATCAGTAATCGTGCGATTTACCTATCAGGCCCTAGGCGTAGCGTGTAGCGCTCGAAGCGTAGTTTAACCAGGTGTTTGTCAGCGATCACCAAAATTAAGCAACGTTCCGCACGGTCAGTATTTGGATGGGCGACCGCGGGTGGCATTTTCCAACTAAGCGCTACCGTAGCTCGGATGACACGTTAAATTGTAGGTCCCGGTTGTTTCAACCGCATAGCCGTGTCTTTAGGCGGCCTAAAATCTCTGACACCAGGGCTAGCCACCCAGCCTATACGAACTTTAGTCTGTAGTTATTTATTCCATGGACAGGGTCGAGTAGCAATACTGCATAGATACCATTACCGTGCCTCTTAAAAGGAAAAAAGAAAAACTAAAGAAAAACGATCCGTAGAAGAACCAAAGTTACCGACATAGCCCAACGAATTGGCAAGTTGAAATGGCAATGGGCAGGGCACATAGCGCGGAGGACTGATGACCGATGTGGTCGAAAAGTTCTCGAGTGGAGACCACGTACCGGCAAGCGCAGCGTAGGACGTCCACCCACAAGGTGGACGGATGACCTCATTAAGACCGCAGGATTGCGCTGGATGCAAGCCGCTTCCAACCGGTCTTATCTCTGAGATCCATAGAGGAGGCCTATGTCCAGCAGCGGACTTCTTATGGCTGATGGATGGAAAGAAAAACGGAAACGTGCGAGTTGTCTATCTCTAAAACGTCTGTGCACAATGGCTGAGATGAAATGTAGCTACAGTTGCGCTGAGCGTTGGAACATCCTCATTTTCTGTCGCTTTCAAAGAAAGCGGTTGCTTAGAAGGTACTAAATAACGTTCATGAATACTGGTCAATGCCAACGCGGAAAAAGATGAAGACGGCGTTATATTTTTGCGCGGAAAATCACCCATCAGGAGCCAGCCTAATGTCGTGGATAATACATGCGGTACCTGTGAGCCGTACTCGACCTTGTTTCCTAAATATATGTGTCGCGGATTCAGATGGATTGGAATCCGCCTGGTTGTCGTCGTTATCCGCCATCGTCGATATTATCACTTGTCAGTGCGCACAAGTGACGCAGGCGCTGCCTCGAGGAAGATTGAAGTGAATTCAAGTCAGACCTCGAATGAACGCACTACTGAGCTATAAGAGACAACTTCATTCGATCATCCATTCAATCAACACAGACAACAAACTCTTGCGTTCATACTGTGTTGCCATTCGAATTTATGGAATTACTACTCGAATAAATCAAAATTAAACATTCCTCTACTCGCTCACTCGGCACATTCCAACTCAGATCAGCTAGTGGAAGATCAGCGAAAACGGTTTGGTCGCAGTCGACAAAGTGAGCAGGTAGCTGGTCCGCAATACAATCCACAACTGGCGCGTAGATGGTATACTGCCGCTCTGGATACGAGTATACACGTGATTGTATGTCAACATAAACAGAGCCAATAATCGGACGCGAAACTGCACCAACACCATTTATAGAAGAACTAGTTTTTTGGCCGTTACTTCGCCCGCATGATATTTCAAGTCCCTACCTTACCACCCTTAATAAAGGAGGTGGAAAATAAAAAAAAATCGATTTGACATTTATTCGATTCTACAGTTCTTTTTTGACATTTCTTCGAGTGCACGCTCGAGCTATTCTATAGCTCGTAGATGGAAGAATTTTTCCTACTAACTTAACACTTATTGTTATAATATGGAAAATTTACGCAAAATCATTATAATTTATAGCCTACTAGCAGTGCCTCGCGGTTTTACCCGCGTTGTGCCCGTTCCCGTGGGAATTTCGGGAATTTTTATACATATAAACCTTCCTCTTGAATCACTCTATCCATTAAAAAAAAACGCATCAAAATCCGTTGCGTAGTTTTAAAGATTTAAGCATACAGACAAACAAACAAACAAACAAACGAAAATAGCGACTTTATTTTATACTATGTAAGGATGTGTTATTCTGATATATAAGCTATATAATTGCAAAGTTTCATCTCAATCCGTTCAGTAGTTTTTGCGTGAAAGAGTAACAAACATCCACACATCCATACGTTTATAATATTAGTAGGAAGTAGGATTTTGCAGTGGCGTTATCGTTAGATTTAATTTCCGGCAACAACTATTATTTTGCAAACCATTATCAATAAGGCATCTAACTACCGATGACGTCATACAGTCTTTAGAGCGGGCTTGCGCTGTTGATAAAAGTACCGCTGACTGTGCGTGCGATCCAGACGCGAGAAGCACGGCAGCGTTATGTGAAAGCGACGGTAGCGGCGGCGGCGGTAAGCTAGTACTAGCTTGTGTATGCGATGTGTCTGGTCCATAATCATGACCTTTATTACTTGGCTTACAAGGTTGAAATTGCGTAGCGGTTTGCGGAGCGCGTAAATGCGAGCATCTACAATTCGGTAAAATATTATCAGCTACAACGCACTGATTGCTTTACCGACGACACCAGAAAACCGGGTAAATTAAAATTATAATTGCAAAACATTAAAAAAGTGCGGAATTATTATAAAAGATGTTAAGGCGGTCCACCAGAGTAGGTACAAAACATTGTAGCTAAAAACAGAATTTCCAACATAACACTATGTCTTAGATATTGAACTGAAAAGCATGTTTCAGCTATTTATTATAACATATGGAGCATATCAAGGTTTAGTAATGCGTTCTCGCTGTTTCTCGTCTGAATATCAATCGGCGGGACACGAGACGGAGGCTGGCGCAAATAGTTCACAAGCTGAAGCTGATAGGAAAAGTGTTTATTTAAAAAAAAAAATATAGCAAAAATTAAAACATGACATAGCGTTATAAACAACTCAGTGTTGAAAGAACCTAAATATATTGTGAGCAAAATCAGTGTATGGTTTAATATACCTATATTATATACATATATATTTGCAAAACAGAACAGGGCCACATTTGGTCACCAACTTGCCTGATGGAAAGCGAAGTTGTAGCCGAAGATGGAGTATGTAGACCTAGAAGATACTTATTCACTCTTGACTTGAAAATTTCTAAAGTATAATTGTCAGGAAACAATGACGGAGACAGGGCATTCCAATCCCTAGCGGTAAGCATTATGAAGGAAGAAGCGAATCGCTTAGTACGAGCAGGTGGTCGACTATGTAGGGATGGTATTGATTAAGTTAATTTTATTTTCATTATAAAAAAGTATTAAATTTTACATCACATACAACTGTCAAAATTGACTACTCGAGCTAGTTCAATGCATATTTTAATTCAGAATATCGCGGTTTATGTGACTGAAATGTTAATGAACCGCCATGTTGTATACCAACATTTATATACACGTACAGGAGATGTCAATGTTTGGTAATGCGTTCTCGCTGTAACTCGTCTGAATATAAGTTGTCGGGAAGTTGACACGAGACGGGGGCGGATAGGAATAGTCACAGAGATACCAGAGGGATAATGTGTAAACTTAAGAGGATCGTGAATCGACCAGTGTTTTCGCGTTTTCTGTAGAACATCAAGAAAATTCGCGGTACATATTTGATAAAATTAACGTTCCGGGAGAAAGAATTAAATTAAATTAAAACAAAAATACATTTTGGTCATATTTTTCTTGTTTCCGCCATATAGGGGCGCTGCTGTACAAAAATGTATAGAGCCATACTGAAACAGCAATAGTTTGAATTTACGTGTAAACCTGTACCTACTAACCCCTCAGCATACGTACACAATACGGCCTCTGTTTTGGTCCTACCTATGTTTTTATAAAGGCGTACCCACAGAACAGCAGCACCAGATCTCTCTTGTGTGGGCGTACCTAATGTAATCGCATAAAAATCGATTGTTCGGTAGTTCCAAAGATGTTTCAAGGGTTGTTGAACTGTTTCTAGTAGATTATTTTAATACTATAGGGTCAGTTTTAATTTATTACGTGTTGATTTACCTAAGTTACTTATTGTCCAGTATGTTAAACATTTTTTTATTTCACAAAGGTCTGATGCGTATTTATAAACATTTCCTTTATTTCTTGAAAGTCTATAGAAATAGGAAGATTAGAAAAACTTACATAGTCTAATAAAAATAATAGGTTATGAAAATAACTCGAACTCGTAAAAACCTTGTTCCGGTTCGGAGATGTTTTGTCAACAACGCTTAGCAATAAAAAGTCGTTTTAATCTTGTTTACCTTTACTACAAATTATTTGAAGGCTTTGAAGCTGAAAGTCTGATTCTAGAGATTATTCATTTGTCCTGCATTCGACACAATCTGCAAAATACAATATAAATGAGTTTTGTTGCTCTTTTATGCAAAAAAATTAGTTCTTTTTATAGTACCTACGTAACCAACCAAATAAAACTTCGAAGTGCTTTAAAAAGTACTGAAGGCAAGTTAATAAAATATTTGTGTAGTCATTTTAAGTTTCCTGTTTCTTCTACTTAATTATAACGAGTAGTTTTCAAACCAATAGACATCGAGAACATACGAGTATGTAAGACATTTTGGAGAAATTTGTTAACACAAATTGCACTATCCAAAATCCCTACTAATATTATAAATGTGAAAGTAAGTTTGTTTGTTACGCTTTTACGCAGCAACAGAGCATCGAATAGACTTGATTTTTGGCATTTTTGGCTGGAAAGTGACATAGGCTACTATAAATCAAAATATACGCGGGTGGAGCCGCGGGCAAAAGCTAGTATTATATAATTGAAAGATTCAGTTTTAAAAAGTCACTAGGTGTTTGGTTTGGTTTCGTTGGTCAGTTCGTATCACTTTTTAGTACTAATTTTATAACAGTTATTTTGACAAAGTCACAGAAAACATCTAGGAAAAAATAATACGAAACCAGACACAACTGAAGGTCACGCAAAACCTTTAGAGGAGTTTTTATTAAGTCTCTTATTTTTGGAATGCGAAATGAATACATAAGTTGATTTCCCCAATAAGTAAGCTATTTGCACGTGCGGAGAATTCGCTGAAAATTCATATTTTCCTCGTTATAAGGATTACCGCCTAGAACGCTCATTTTCCATTTACTCTGCGCGGATTGAAATGACATTGCTTTTATTTAATTTCTGAGAGCCTGGTACTTTTGAAAGGAATTACTTACTTTTGTTAGATGTAGACGTGTTACATTTTTACAAAGACAAGATGGCTTGGTTGCATCATGTTACTCTAACAATAACAAACATGTTAAAGTAATGGTTAGGGAAAATAAGTGCTGGACCATGTGACAATTTGTATGATGACATTATAACTTTAACTGTAACCGTAACTGCCCACGTTTCACTGGTTAATGCTAATTTTAACATTAATTTTATATGTCAGAAGCATCAAATAAGCCAAATATGATCTCATTTGACTTGTACCTACCCTGATAACTTTAACCATTCCGAAGAATACGCTGGTGCAACACATTTCGCAGTCGCTACTTAAGTCAACGTTACTGTCATTGATAAATTTCACAATAATCCTAACTATAACTACTAATATGTTGCAACCAAGCCTCAGGGGTTAAGATTATTTATTTGTAAGAAAACGTGGTATTGTAAACAATGTACCTACAAAGTTGTATCCAGATTTTTTAAAGGGTTTAAAACGTATCTTTTTATCTGTCGTGGCGCACAAATTTCCTAAACAATCCGCCTAATGCGAGTCGGACTCACGCACGAAATGTTCCGTACCGTTTAGAAGCCTCTCTTAATTCATTTTATTTTAATACAATTATTCATATTTGAAGGGAATATAACTTAATATTCTATGAATATTTGAAGCATTTTCCTGTTGCCGTTATTAATATCGAACAAAAAAATTACGTTTCTTGTAACGGAAACCCCCTTTAATATTTAAATCTTTACTATTTATTTTTAAAGTGAATATTTAACAAAATATTCCATGAATATATCAAGCATCTATCTGTCATCGTTATTGACATTGGGCGAAAAAGGCTAAAAAAATCAGGTTTGTTGTATGGGAGCCCCCCTTAAATATTTATTTTTTCTATTTTAATTATGTTTTGTTATAGCGGCAACAAAAAAACCTCATCTGTGAAAATCTCAACGTTCTAACTATCACCGTTCATGAGATACAGCCTGGTGACAGACAGACGGACGGAGAGCAGAGTCTTAGTAATAGGGTCCCGTTTTTACCCTTTGGGTACGGAACTCTAAAAACACTGCGAGAAGTGAAAGAAAAATTTATGTCCAATTTGAAATTATCCACACTGTATAAAGTTTATTGCAACTATGTAGAGATAACGTCCTAGCAGCTAATTATTGTACATTTTGTACAAAGTAATGTTACATTCTCCTTTTTAAGGCCAAATTTTACTATTTTCGAGTCGACCGCGAGGTAACGACCGAGCTGTGAATAATCCTACCATTTTGTGTTACAGAAATCACTTTGTGGTAAATTTAAATTTTAAGTTGAAACACCTATGGTTCGTATTTAATTTTTTCATTCGTTCAAAAAGTTTCGTTTTGATTCCCTTACTTGTAAACACGTGTAAACCTTTTGTGTTGAAAGTTTTGTTTAATTTTCGCTTGTAATGGTGGTGGAAA
The DNA here is from genome assembly GCA_964007245.1 of Hypomecis atomaria. Classification (NCBI taxonomy): domain Eukaryota; kingdom Metazoa; phylum Arthropoda; class Insecta; order Lepidoptera; family Geometridae; genus Hypomecis; species Hypomecis atomaria. The sequence continues at coordinate 18,481,182 of OZ023292.1, read as the reverse complement.
GACTTCCAGAGGTACAAATGTATGTTAATAATACCTATAATTACAACCTTTTACTATTGGACCAAACCCGAAACGACGAAATAAGTGAGCTGTGCCGTACAAAATTAGAGTAGGTAAAGTTAATTTGATTTCTTAACCCATGCTATACCACTAGTTGAGCAAAAATCAAAGGGTAGGTAGCTACTCGATGGTAGACGATGCCAGGCAAGGCCTAAATAACGCTGACGTGATGATCTTGGTACTTTCTGGAATTAAAGAAGTGGCCAAGGAACGCGAATCATGTAGGGAAGTGGGAGAGACCTATGTCTAGCTGTGGGACAACATAGGTTTAGCATTTTGGACAGTAGGTAATTACTTGGGTTTTCACGAATTATTTGAAACAGCTGATTTTTTTTCTCAAAATCTAGGTTGGATTATATGCTATAATATGTTCATCGTTGAAACATCATCAAAATATTGATGATACTCGTATATCAACGAAAAACGAGTTTTTTTACAGGCATTATATTTCTTTTGCTTTAACTGTGAAGAGACCAGAGCCCTCAAGGCGGCTTAAAAACTCTGACACCGGGGCTACCCACCCGGCTATACGAACTTATATTTTACTTTCCTATCTTTCTCTATATAGATACCTAATTTAAAAAAAAACCTCCAAAACACTTAACTAAGCTGCATCTTCCACATTGTACTCAAAAATAAGCCAACATAAAATGTTATTATAATGTCTAGCGTAGGCGAGACGGAGGATTTATGCCATTCTATGCCTTATTGAAACCACTCACGGCACAGAAGCAGCTGTTACAAGGACCGTAAAAAGCTTATATTCTTTTACACGCCTCTGCTAGAGTGTTTGGGATATTTTTCGACTCTCTGGGTTTATTTTTCTCTGCTGACATTTTGGCTGAAGCCAGGTGCAAGTGAGGTATTTGGACGAAAAATTATTTTGGTAGCGGGCTACTTTCATGTTACTCGACAAACCATCTGCTCGTACTGAGCGATTCGGTTCTTCCTTCATAATGCGGACAGCCAGGGATTGGAATACCCTACCTCCATCATTGTTTTCTGACAATTACAATCTGGATATCTTTAAGACAAGAGTGAAGATACCTAATCTTCTAGGTCTACATACTCCATCTTCGGCTGCAACTTCGATTTCCATCAGGCGAGTTGGTAGCCAATAGAAAAATAAAAAATATTAAAAGATTTTGTTTACATTGCTTCCAACACCAGGTTTTACAAAAATATTTATGAATTTAATTTAATGAATAATAATATGATGTTATTTTAATATTTTTTATAATATTTTGCTACAATAACATTCCATGTATCATCAATGTAACACAAAATCTCAATTAAAACACCAAAAAAAAACAAAAAAGGTTTATTTTATCAAAATAATTCATCAGAGTCCACGAACAACTCCGCACATCATCAATTAAACGTGTTTCCATTCCGATGACAATTTCCATCGATCATTTTACCTACTCGATTGAGAATCGAGTCGGTAAACATCGAGTAGGATCGCCACTCGATTATACAGCGATCGGGGTCATGTTGCATAACACATACCTGAGGCTGCTGTGAGGGCCAGCTGCTCAAAAAATATGGTAGTTGTGTGTACTAATTGATGTACGCGCTATTGATTGTGTGACCAAAATGCTGGTGTTTATTTGGCTCAACGCATAAGCATTGCCATTCAGCGCGGCAATGCAGCCAGCATGCTGGGCACGCTGCCAACTGGCAGTGGGCTTGAGCATTTGGATTATTTTTAGACCTTCAAGCACCTTTTTTCCTTTTTTGTGTAGAAGTAGTGTAGGTAGTTTTAGCATATAAATTAGTATTGTTTTTAGTTGTAGACAATAAAGTCACTTTTGCCCATATAAAAAAAATTTAAGTACTAATTGAACCAATAGATATTGTACTCTTCCAATATTACTTATTGTTTTTCGAACAGTATACCTCTTGAGGACTAATTGGACGTAGTTTAGCAAAAAGGAATCAAACTACACTTTGGTCAAAAATGAGTTTATGATGCCATAGTGAAAGTCTATGAAGTATTTCATTTAAAAAAGGGATTTTCAAGAAGCAGATAATATACAATACAACAACAGTTTTTTTCATAGATGATCATACATGAGAGACAAAATGATCATACATCAAAAGGAACATAATATACTCGTACCTAATTAAAAAACACAAAAATATTTGACAACAAACTTTCAATTGACAACCATTTTGGGCACATTTGTAGAATTTTGGTTCTTCCATCCCCACTTTAACCCACCATAACTCTTAAACGGCTCAATCGATTTTTATAAAACATAGCTAAGAACACTCTCGATTAAGTCTCCTTTCATCCAAAAGAAACTAAACTGAAATCAGTTCAGTGGTTCGGGCGCTATGATGCCACAGACAGACAAACAGACACGTCAAACTTATAACACCCCTCTTTTTCGTCGGGGGTTAATTATGGGAATTAAGCCCTTTCTGCTAAACTTCGTCCAATTTTATCACTTAAACATGTACCTATAGACCGAATCATACAAGTCGGCAGATGTGAAGTTAGCTACAAGCTGCGCAATATCCAGTCCTGCCTGAAGCTCACTTATTATAAGCTCTAGAGCTACGCGTTGATTGGGTTTCGCGCAGCTTGTAGCTAACTTTACATCCGCCGATTTGTGTGATTTTACGGCCTACTTGTAATTTACTTCGAAAATAAAAACTTGTGAAATTGTAGTTTAAAAACACCAGTCTCTTGTTTGTGGATCCATGCAAGAGGCACCTGCAATGATGTCGCCATTACAAGACCGTTTACAAAACTTTATGCAAACTGAGCTGATTTTATTTTGCACAAATTGAGCTTTTACTGCATTTTACGTCTGCGAGAAATCGTAGTTGCTGAAGTTCGTGTTTGGGGTCGTCCATATTTTTTTTTATCGCGAATAAGTTTGCGCTTGACCACCAACTCGCCTGATAGTAAGTGACGTTGTGGTCGAAGATGAAGCATGCAGACCTAGAAGACACCTATTAACTCTATCAACATTTCTGATTCGTACTGCCAGGGAATGGAACAGGCTTACTGCTTTCCGTTTTCCTAAGAGATATAATCTAAAGCTTTTCAAGATCAGAAAGAAGAAGAGAACCTTGAAAAGCTTTAGATTATATCTCTTAGGAAAAAGGAAAGCTGTAAGCCTGTTCCATTCCCTGGCGGTACGAATCAGAAATGTTGAGTCAAACCGCTTCGTACGTATCACAGGTACGTATCGAAGAAAAATCGACAGTGTAGGGGTGGTAATGTGGCGTCTTCCTACTTGTCCTGTAGTAAAAAGGGGATGGTAGGATATGGTCGTGTAGCTGAGATGCACACTCTGCGAAAATTGACAGACTCGCAACCCTACGGCGATGCTCCAGGCTCCAATATATTTTTAGCCCTCTCCTCCCCTCTTGGTGATATGAGTCAGTGAGGTTTTAGACTAATAACCAAAAGCAATGTTCCGCACGGTCAGTACTTGGATGGGTGACCGCGGGTGGCATTTTCCAACTGAGCGCTACCGTGGCTCGGATGACACGTTAAATTGTAGGCCCTGGTTGTTTTAGCCGTTTAGCCATGTCAGAGACCTTCAGGCGGCCTAAAAACTCTGACACCAGGGCTAGCCACCCGGCCTATACGAACTTACTTACCAAAATCACGCGTATTTTTAATTTTGGTACGAGTTACTTTGTTTTTTTTTTTAATATTATATTTGTTGACATAATAACGTCTTAGAAATCAATGAACGCTGGCTGCACACACGAAAAAGCGATAGAGAGGCACGATCGGCCCAAGCATTTGGCTTGTGACGCATACGATATTATTACGTAATAATTAATAAAACAAATTAGTCATTAAAAATTAGTAATTTGTCATCCATAAACTTACCTTACTGACAACCAATTAATCTTTTTGATAAGTACGAAGAAAATTCATGTTTTCTGAGAAATCAATTTTTTAAATGTATGTTTTCATCAAAAGTTACAATGTTTATTAATATAAAAAATGTAACAAAGAAACATTCGGTTTGTCTTTGACAGCGATTCATGCTTACAGCTATTTATTACTAGCGTCTAACTACAAACTACATTAAATATATTTACAAAATACGCTCATTTAAAGATAAGAAATAGAATTCAAAGATTATATAATAATAATTTAAATACAAAATGACCTTATTTTCGAGTCGATGTTGCGTGCTAAAAATTTTATTCCTGCTTTTGACCAAAAATAAGCCACCTCAATGGCGCGCAAACAATACATGGTATCTTGTTATATCCCCTTTCATCCTCTTTGTAAAATTTCGTAACTGTGTCTGAACTCCCCCCTTCCACCCCTTGAGGCTTACGTTGTTAATGGACGACCCTTTTGTTTAGAGGAAACTGGTTGCAAATAATGATTAGTTGGTTTGCTGGCGTAGTTGTCCAGGTTGGCAAAGCAATTAACTGATTGGCTGGCGTTCTGGCGTCGGTATGGCATTTGCAACTAGTTACTAGTTACGGAGTAGATACTACCGTAGCTTATAATTAGTTAACCATAGTAAAGTACGTGCCACCAAAGATAAGACTTGAGAAACCACTTTGGTATGTATTAAATATACGAATTCTGGATAATAGATACACACACGTTTAAAAAATGTTTTAGAAACGTTTAATACATAAACAAATTCTGGATACTTAGTTTGTACACGACTGTACCTGCGCAAGATCCCCCACCACTGACGCTCGTCAAGTCTCATCTTTGGTGGCACGCACTATATACCTAGTGTTACGCTAGTTACGCAAAACTAGATGAATAAATAAATAAGTTTTACGGTACATTTTACACACGGTCTAAACAACGCTTGTGATATTATTATGGCTGCCAAAGACTGATATATTACATATACGAGTACATAATTTTCTTAAATACATACTTTTATAGATAGTAACATCCAGACACAGAAAATACTGGTCATCACAAAAATGCTTGCCCGGTGGGAATCGAACCCACGTCTCCTTGGTACAGTAGTTTGTGTCACTAACCACTGAACTGCCGAAGCAGTCGAAGATAACTTAGTTTACTGCTGATCTTGCCTCGTAAGTTCCTTCGTACTTGTACAAATGTTAATTTTAAAATCGATCTGAAACACTATACTTAGTTTGTACTTGGTATTATACATCAGTAGAAGTATGAATACTGCTGTCGACAAACACAGGACTTACTAGGCTAGGATTGACTACTAAACTACCTAGTTCTGTGCTACAAGCGTACTAGCGCTACATTCGTAGAACAGATTTAGGTGGCGTAGGTTACTCGTATCTTAATGCTACACTCGTAGAACTGAACTAGGTGACGACGTAGTGTACTGATGTCTTAGCACTACGCTCGTAGCACAGAACTAAGTAGCGTAGTGTACTGTTGTCCTAGCGTTACGCTCGTAGCACAGCATTAGGTAGCGTAGTATACTAGTGTTATAGCGCTACGCTCGTAGAACAGAACGAGTTGGCGTAGTGCATTGGTGTTCTAGCGCTACGCTCGTAGAACAGAACTTAGGTGGCGTAGTTCACTGGTATATTAATGCTACATTCGTAGAACAGAACTAGCTGACGACATAGTGTACTGGTTTCCTAGCGCTACGCTTGTAGCACAGAACTAGGTAGCGTAGTGTACTGTTGTCCTAGCGTTACGCTCGTAGCACAGAACTAGGTAACGTAGTATTCTAGTGTCCTAGCGCTACGCTCGTAGAACAGAACGAGTTGGCGTAGTGCACTGGTGTTCTAGCGCTACGCTCGTAGAACAGAACTAAGCTGGCGTAGTACATACTACGCTCGTAGCACAGAACTAGGCACCGTAGTTTACTGGTGCCTTAGTGCTACATTTATTGTGTTGGTGTACTAAGGCTTGGCTTAGACTACTGGTTCTAGCGCTACGCTTTAAGCACAGAACATAGTAGTTTAGTGTACAGATGTACTAGCGCTCCGCTCGTAGTACAAAACTAGATAACGTATGGTGTTCTGGTATCTTAGTGCTACATTCGTAGGACAGAACTAAGTAGCGTAGTGTATTGGTGTCCCTAATGATACACTCGTAGCGCAAAACTAGAAGCTTATTACTGGAAATCTAGTCCTACTTTCGTAGTTCAAAACTAAGTAGCGTGATGTACTGACGTTCTAGCACTATCCTCGTAGCACAGAACTAGGTTGTTTAGTGTACAGGTGTCTTAGCGGTAAACTCGGAGCACAAAACTTGGTAGTGTTGTGCATTGGTGTCCCCAGTGCTACACTCGTAGTGTACAACTAATAAGCTTACCTAGTACTAGAGTTTTGTACTGCGCTCGAAGCACAGAACCAGGTAGCGTAGTGTACTGGCGCTTAAATGCAACGTTCGTAGCATAGAGCTATACTCGTATAACTGTACGTTGTGTACTCACAAAAAAGTACGTGTCGAGGGTTGTGTGCCCTGAAGTTACACTCGTAGCACTCCAGGTATTTTACAGAGATTGTTTTCAGTATTTCCGAAATATCGCAAATATTTTGGTGCAGTTGCATACGAATTGTTGACTTAGTTCTACGATCGTAGCAAAACTGTGATGTATAGTTTTCCGCATTGCTTTGATGCTTTTATAAGGCAATCTGCAGTAACTGAAGACAGTTGAATGTTAGTTTGACAAACAAGCAATCTTTACAATTGAAATGTGGTAAAGATTGCAGTAAATCGATTACTGCCATGTCCTAGAGATAGATACATAAACTTGTAATTAATTACATCAATTACATACAAGAACATTCTTCTTCTTGTCGTGTCTATGGTTCAAAGTAGTAGTAGTTAAATTATTTTCTGCCAATATTTGGCCACTGCGACCGCGCAGGGAGTAGCCTGGTGTAGATCTTCCATCGTGCAAGGGCTCGGACACTGTGGGCACGTAAGCAGGTGATCCATGTTCTGCTTAGGGGCTCCGAAATCACACTGTACCCGGTCAGTATCCATAATTACAAGAACATTGTAAACTACACATATAAATAAGAGGGAGAATGAGTAAGGGCTGTCATCATCATATGAAGGTCATTCAGTATGTTCTTACATTATAGACCGGTAGAAAGTATTTTTTGAGGTCCTCCGTCCAAATTGTGGGTAGATGTCCTACGCTGCGTTTGCCAGTACTTGGCATGTTTAGGGTAACCTTTACCAAGTTCTGACCTGAGACATTTTGGAGAAATGAATTTACGAGCACTCATACTTTACATAACCGAAGTTTGCTAAAGCAGAAACTTAGACAATCGCCTTACTTGGCAAATAACTTGGAATTTGAAACATTGGCAATTAATAATTCTAGAATTTATTGTGAAACTGATTAAATACTTGGTGAGATGATACTTGTTAGAAGCGTAGAAGTAATAAAACGTGAAATCGTAGTAAAATTATTATCTGCCATTATTGGTGAAACAAAAATTTATATAAAAAATAATAACATCTAACTACATAATTTTATTTGTCGGCAAAAATGGCACCAACCAACTTCAATAGTACAAAATTTTAATACTTCGCTCGAATCAATATGTACCATTTTTACCGACTTCCAAAAAGGAGGAGGTACTATGTTCGTCTGTCGTAGGTATTTTTTTTTTGTGTATGTTCATCGATATTTTCGCCAATTGTAAACCGATTTAAAAAAGTATTTTTTTAATTCAAAAAGTATACCCACTTTCAAATTGGTTTCTTTTAAATTTTATCGAAATCGGTTGAGCCACTTTTTATAAATCTTCAATAATGAACATGGATGTCACATTCGTGCAAACTATTCGAATTCTGTACACGGTGGAAGTCGGTGTTGCGATTTTTTGCGAAAAATAATTGTATGTTATTGTTTACTGTTGATTTTTCCAGAACGCAGTGTTCTTGAAAGATTCGAAGATTCTTGAAGGTTTTGATAAAATTTAAATAGTTGTTACCACTTCTTGCCACCTCTTAAGTATGATCTACCAAACCAAAAACTATTAGCAAAGTTGGTTCATAAATAATTCACGGAATAATCACATAACATAAATAAAAACCATTCAATGACTCAAAAAAAACACGAATTTTTGTAATTCGAAGAACAAATAATCTGCCAAGTACGAGTCGGACTTTCGCACGAAAGGTGCTGTACTGTATGGGAGCCCCCTTAAATATTTATTTTAATTTAATTATTTATTATTAGTAATTATGCAGTTAAATATTCTATGAATATTTCAAGCATCTACCTGTTACCATTAATAATATCGAGTGAAAAACGGCTAAAATGTTATAATGTATGTTGTTGTTGTACCCTAAAATATAAATTTTTGTTGTTATAGCGGCAACAGAAATACATCATCAGTAAAAAAATCAGCTTTCTAGCTGTAACGGTTCATGAGATACAGCCTGGAGACAGACAGACGGACAAACGGACAAAGGAGTCTTATTAATAGGGTGCCGTGTTTACCCTTTGGGTACGCAACCCTAAAAAGAAGCACAAAAGCTCATAAAAGGAAATTTTCTCAGTCAACAGAAACGGAGGCCCATTCAATGATACAGTATCTAAAAATAGGGTGCTCAGACGTACGCCCTCTGCGACACCTCTAGTTTGATGGCTGGCCAAACAAGGGGTCTTCATAGACCGGTAGTTTATTGTTAACAACCTAGCCTAGGACAGAAAAGCTGTACAGACGTACCTATTTTTAACCGACTTCCGGAAAGGAGGAGGTTCATTGTTCGTTTTTTTTATGATCTTCGATAATTCCAGCACTTGTGAACTGAATAGTAAAATTATTTTTTTGTTCCCGTTTTAAATTTTACAGAAATCGCCTGAGCCGTTTATGAAAAATCAACAATAGTGTAAACAATTCGAGCGAAATATTCAAATTCTGTACACGGTTGAGGTCGGTTGTGCCGTTTTTAGCTAAAAATAATTATTTCAGGTCTAACTTAAAACATGCCGGGATAGTATGCGCGCCACGAATTATTTCATTCGTAGTGTCAGAACGAGACAGCGTTATGGCAAAGTATATAACTGTCACTTTTTCACACGTCGAAATGAGTTCTTTTTGTCGCTTTTCGTGGTCGCGTGCTTTATAGCCTGGTCACGTGACCTAATTTCTCATCCGTTGATTCTTATATCCATGATGTATGTTTATATTCTTCCAATATTACGTTCTAGATTTGATTTTGTACACGTCAGGAAATTAGAACATTAAGTCCGGGTCAAAAGCTGCAACATTTTGACCCACTTCCGTTTGACCGGCTTGTCTAATGCCGTGTACACATTTAGCGGAGGGAGGCTCGACCACAGAGTACAAATTCTATTTGTAATATTCTAAGATCATAAAAGACTACTCCTCGGTAGCTTGTAAGGGCCTTTAAGCACAGTCTAACGTTCGACTGCTTCTTTGGTTAGTGACCCTTACTCCTGGATCAAAGAGGCGTAGGTTCGATTCCGACCCAGGGCAAGCATTTTTGTGATGAACATAGGTGTTTGTTCTTTGTCTGGATGTTACTATCTAGTATATAAGTATTTGAAATATTATAGTAGTATATCAGTCTCTGACAGCCACATCCAAGCATCTCATAGTTTGGGATCACAGACCGTGCGTAAGATATACTCGTACCCTAATATTTATAAACAATCGGCCAAGTGCGAGTCAGACTCGCGCACGAAGGGTCCCGTACCGTGTTAGCCCCATTCCTCTTGCTATCATCAATAGCAAGCAAGGACACTCCTAAAAAATCAAGTTTGTTGAATGTAAGCCCTCCTTAAATTTTCATTCTATTATGTTTTTAGTATTTGTTGTTATAGCGGCAACAGAAATACATCATCTGTGAAAATTTCAGCTAGCTATCACGGTTCCTGAGATAAAGCCATATAGACAGACGGACAACGGAGTCTTAGTAGTAGGGTTCTGTTTTTACCCCTTGGGTACGGAACCCTAAACAAGAACACGCGACGGAGAGACCTCGTCTGTTAGTATGTTAAGTTTTGTTAAGTCTACACGAACTCACTCTATTTCTTAATAATCGAAGATGGAATTGAACAACCACTCAAAACAAACTTGCAATAAATATGCAAAAATATCAACAGATAATACCGATCTGCGGATTAATTGTGCCATATGGCAGAGTTCCGGATACGCGCCGCCCGTGCTTGGTACAAAATTTTAAATTGCCCGAACTACCTTGGGACATGGGCATGAGCAGTACCAGACGTTAAATTACATCAGACATGCACGCGTAAAAGCCGGTTCACACAGTGCGTTGCAGCGATGGTGCGACGAAGCGCATTAATGGTGCCGCTACTTCCACCTATATTAAAATATGTTGCTGATTAAATGCCAGTTACAAGTCAAAAAATCATTTTTGCAAAATTGCAAATAAGTGTGGCAATTTTTGTTGCGATTAAAAGACACTCAATTATAGTGAAATTTTGGAGAGTGATACTCTATCGTACCTTTACAATAAACTTTACTATGACCAAAAACAATTAAACAAGAACAGCAATAAACAGTCCGATAGAATGATCCTTTAAGTTGAATGTATGGGATATTTCTCTGAGAGACGCATATTTTAAGATACATACTCGTATTATTATACTTACACATTACTATGACTTACTTTCAGCCAACGCTAAAAACGCGAAATATATTTGTATTAGCTTTCGACATAATTTTATGAAGCGGATTTTATGTGATCGCGATCCAAGATTCTAAAATATGACTGATGACGAGAAATAAATCCTAGATGGTAAGCTGCACAGACTCACACAGTGCGTTGTGATGCCGTGCCACACACGCACCGCACTCAGATCGGACCAATCGAAACCGAAGTAGGACGGAGTGCATGTGGTGCTTTATAGCAGCAGTTTTGTAGCAAAGCCGGATGGAATTGTGCGGCACCTCACCACCCCTCCGGCAAGATCATTGCGGTACGGCGATTCACCGCACCGTGTAGACGGACAGTAGGTTAATGTGCCTGTCAAAAATGTGATTTATTTATCATAGGAATAGGGACGTAATTCGCAATATTAACAATCTAGTCACGTACCGTCTACGGGCGGATTTAAAAAGGGCAGCGATGGAAAGATCCGTGAGCTTAGTGAGTGGGGCAGTGGATTTATTGTGTGTTGTTTTGATATAGCTGCTCCTTCTGGGTCTACGTGCTTCTTCAGATCTTATCTTATTGATTTTTAGGAAGACAGCGCTTTTAGTTCGTTGTGTCAAAGTTATAGGTACACGATTACTCTATAATTATTGAGCCTGGACTTATTTCATAGCAAAAAAATATTGATTACTAACAAAAATACAAATATTCACATAAAATCATCCTTTGTGGGTCCTATGTTCAGCAGAGGAGTATTAAAAATACCGGTACAGTACAACGAAAAATAAAACATCCAGAACTTTGTAAAATAATGTACTAACGCAGCTGCGATCATCACATAATCCATCAGCCACAGGACGTCCACTGCTGGACATATTATGCCTCCCCTATGGATCTCCAATAAGACCGGTTGGTAGCGGCTTGCATCCAGCGTGATCCTGCGGTCATCCGTCCACCTTGTGGGTGGACGTCCTGCGCTGCGCTTGCCGGTACGTGGGTCTCCACTCGAGAACTTTTCGACCTCATCGATTATCAGTCCTCCGCGCTATGTGCCCTGCCCATTGCCATTTCAACTTGCCAATCCGCTGGGCAATGTCGGTAACTTTGGTTCTTCTGCGATCATCACATCACACAAGCAGACATAATTATGTGACGAAATTGGAATCTTCCCTCCACGCGCGCGAGATATTGGCGTAGATATTAAACTCCCAAATCTGCAGTTACGGCCGTCATTATCATAAATGCTCAGCGTAATGACGGCGGCATGATAGGAAGCCAATCTCAGGGCTCATGGCCTTCGGATAGACGGAGCTGTTAATGAAACTTGAAATAATTTGAAACGTTGACCACGTAGATACAATTAATCATTCTCGCTTGATCATGACGAGTTGACTGTAAAACGCCAAATGAGAATCAAGATTTTTATAAGAACATGTTTTTACAGACAGAAAAAATATGAGTTATTCTCGAACATATCTTCAAGTGACAAAGTTAATCTGATACGAGCAAGAATCAGCTTCGTTCGATCGTCAAAAAAAAAAACAAAGTTCCACGCTCTCGCTTGCACGCTCAGATCAGGCGGAACGTGACACTTTTTAGGGTTCCGTACACAAAGGGTACAAACGGGACCCTGTTACTAAGACTCCGGTGTCCGTCTGTCTGTCACCAGGCTGTATCTCATGAACGTTGAAATTTTCACAGATGATGTATTTCTGTTGCCGCTGTAACAACAACTACTAAAAACAGAAAAAAAAATAGTTGATTGAATCAGGCGTTACTTTGCGGAAATTCATATTTACATTACATACATACACTGATCTCCCTCTCCCATCTCTCTCCCTCCGGCTCCCATCCGGTACGGAACCCTTCATGCGCGAGTCCGACTCGCACTTGGCCGATTATTCGTGCTTGCAGCCGCGTTCATCGATTTATAAGACGTTATCACGTCGAAAATGAAACGTTTAAATTACGGGCGTCATTATCAGAAACGCTCAGCGTAATGACGGCGGCACGATGGGAAGCCAATCTCAGGGTTTATGCCCTTCGGAAGGACGGACGGGGCTGTAATGAAATGCTGTCAGAGTGCGATGGCACTTGGCCGTCTCGGGGCGCGACACGCGACACGACAGCACTGTGTGTTGTCGCATCTTCTCGATCAATCGAGCTTCTCTTAGAGCAGGAATAGAGAAAAAAACTCTTTAAAAAAAAACTGATTTTTTGACAATACTACCCGTATTTAAATAAACTTAAAACTTGTTTAAAATGATTTGCCAAAAGTTTGAGATCCAAATGTTGTACGAAAAAAAATGAATAAGAAAAATATGTTAAAGTTATATTTATAAATATGAATTAAGTATATTTATCAGCCGTAAGCCAACGAATGGGTATGAGTCTTCCTTCGAAATCTCTATGAGGTCTTAATTTTATTAATTAATTCTCAAAGTTGGAAATGACCTGCTTCCAAGGTTTCTGAAGTCTTAATCAGGCCGTCTCGCCCATGTTTTTAAAGTAATACAGTCTCATTGATGGGTGTTAGTTCGTTGCATCCACATTTCCTTATAGCTACAGAACCACTAATGAAGTTTCACTTCAAAAAGACTCCTTAGAATTTAATTATGTCTCGGCTCGATTTCACAAAGCTTAACGTAATGATATTCTTTGTCTATGTCTGAAGATAACTTGGTTTAGTTTATCTTAGCTTAGTATTTATGTGATGAACATAGGTGTTTGCTCTGTGTTTGGGTGTTATTTAGTTACTATCTATTTAAGTTATGTATTTAAAAATATGCATAAGTATAGTATATCAGTCTCTGGCAGCCATATCACAAGCTTTGCTTAGTTTGGGGTCAGAGGCCGTGTGTAGGAATTCCCCAAAATATTTATTTATTTATTTATCTTAAGGGCTCGTACATAAAAACACGATACGACATTACAACGTGCTACGACGCGACATAGTTTCACGATACGTCGTCGTCGAACTCGAGCAAGCGACATCGCATCGCAACAATAAAGAAGAAACAAATACACTGAAGATACTGGATACATGCTTTTCTTTCAATTACGAATAACGAGAGTTATTTTCATCAAATAATATAACGATGTGGTCCGTACGTATCATGTTTGAATTTCCGAGCACTTAGCTATCACTGACGTCAAGCAGAGAGAGCTATGAAGTCGCTGACTATAAAGCTTCGGCAATCGAAATACCCTCATCAATTCAGTCATTTTCAGTGCTACTAACATATTAGTGAAATTGTTACATTGTGGAACTAAACAGTAAACTTACAAGGTTGTACAAAAAGTGCTATACAGGGTTATTTCTAATCAATTAGCATCTTTTTAGGGGCTTATTCTGTACTTACTATACTGTACTGTAACAACTTTACAGTGTACATCAAATTAGCTTTGATGTATACTGTACAAAAGTTGTAACTGTAACAACTGTAAACAGTGTACAGAAATTACATTTTGACAGCTAATTTGATGTATACTGTACACTGTACTGTTGAAACAGTTACGAGTACAACTTTTGTTCTACGCCTTTTATGAATTCTCAAACAATAAAGTTGTTGTTCCATAGAAAAATATTGTTCACCCTCGACAAAATGTATGGAACAGCAGTTTTTTTTTTAATTTTGACAAAAGTCGCAGAACAAAAGTTGTTAGTTTTGATGTACAAAACGAGCCTCTAAAAGGATGCTAATTGATTAGAAATAACCCTGTATAGAGAATATAGCACTTTTTGTACAATCTGGTCACCGCTCACCCAATTCTCAAATAAATTGGTCGTCCCGTCACGCTGTCCCGTCGTAGCTTCGAATAACGTCGCGCGGAATTATTGAAGTCGCCGGCTAAAAGCTTCGGTAATCGAGCTCCTGAATACTTAGCAGCTATTACGTAATAAAGGGGTCGACGCCATTTAATCACTGATTGGCATCGACTTGAAAAAATCGGCCCAGTGTGAGTTGGATTCGCGCACGAAGGGTTCCTTAGCGTATGGGAGCCCCATTCCTCTTGCCGCTATTAATAGCGAGCAAAAAACTCCTAAAAATCACGTTTGTTGTATGGGAGCTCCCCTTAAATATTTATTTTATTCTGATTTTAGTATTTGTTGTTATAGCGGCAACAGAAATACATCATCTGTGAAAATTTCAGCTGCCTAGCTGTCATGGTTCATGAGATACAGTCTAGTGACAGACAGACAGACGGACAGACGGACATCGAAGTTTTAGTAATAGGGTCCCGTTTTTACCCTTTGGGCACTGAACCCTAAAAAAGAAAATAAGAAGAAAAAACGTTTATTTACAAAGCAATGAATTTGTTACAAATTGTTTGCAGAACACGGTTAACGTGAAATTGTAAATCGTTAAATGAAACTAGTTGGATTAACTACGGGTCCAAAACTCGGCTAGGCCGGTCTCTTGGTGGCCTTTTACCATGATTACCATGAGTTGAATTAGCGCGTTCTTGGACTTATCATACTAATATCAAAACTGGAGTTATTATATGAATGAGAATTTTGAATTCTGATTGGCTATTTTAAAACATATTCATAGGCATTGATTCACTGATTGACTAGGTACCTATTTTATGGTTGTTACGTACTTAGTACCGTATTAGCAGACTCGAATCAAAAGTACAGACAGACCACAGATGTAACAATAGTCCTGAAATTGCTTCACGTAACGTTGTCCCGTCGTAGCTTCCAATAACGTCGCGCGGAGTTATTGGAGTCGCCGGCTATAAAGCTTCGGCAGTCGAGCACCCCTCGTCACTCCGTCGGGCTCGGTAATAGTACCTATTACGTAATGAATGCCGTTCGATCACTGATTCGCTACCTTATTCCTGTTCAGGACACTGTTAGTTAGTTATAGCAATTAAAATGTTAATTTTGTATAATTAAAGAGTTCGTTTGCTCGTTCGATTCGGACATCATTCACTGCCGACATACTCCAGCGGATTGGCAAACTGTGCCTAATGGCAATGGGCAGGGCACATTACACGGTGTAGTAATGGGGCGAAGACTGTTTTCGAGAAGCCTCGTACCTTCAAACGCGGTGTAAGACGTCAATCTACGAGGTAGACTGACGACCGCAGGATCGCACTGGATGCAAGCCGCTTCCATCCGGCGTTATTAGAGATCTGTAGGGGAGACTTATGTCCAAAAGTAAATGTCCAATGGCTGAATCAAAAAGTAGCCCAATTAAAAAAGTTAACATTCTTACTAAAAAAATGATTTCAATTACTAAACTATATGTACAAACAAAAACATATTAATAAAAAACTCAAACTAAAAATGAATATTATCTTTGCCATATCCACCAAAAATAAAGTTTATTTTTCCTTAAATGTAACTGTATTTTGCACCCAGTACTACAACCTCCAATGTTTTTCAAAGGCTGATTTAGGTCCGTGAGACAAAGTAAAAACATATAGTTTTCAAAAAATTTTCTTAACGTCTGGTGGACGCGATGCATGATCATAATGTCGGTGTTTATTTGACGTATACATATTGCCATTCAACATGACAAAGCTGCTATCATGCTACACAGTGGGCATGCTATCAATGAGCTTGCACATTAGAATTAAATCCAGACCACTTGTTCAGTTCCCTTATTCTTCATATGGGCACAAAAATGCACACTCATAAATGTCAAAATAATAAACGTAGATAACAAGCTATTACGAACGATTCATAAATATTACACAATTTGAACAAAGTTCAGACATTAGTAATTTCTAGATGATCGAATTGCTTTAAGCTTTAATGTTTTAGCAGCATGCATCAAGTACTAGTTTTATTTCACTCTGTTATAGTTAACGAGCGACCCGCCCCGGCTTCGCACAGGTGTTTTATACACATAAACCTTCCTCTTGTATCACTCTATCTATTTAAAAAACCGCATCAAAATCCGTTGTGTAGTTTTAAAGATATAAGCATACATGGGGACAGACGGCGGGAAGCGACTTTGTTGTATACTATGTAGTAATAGCAATAAAGGCACACTATTTAAAAAATTATTAATTAATTATTTACCTTATTCTTTGATATCTTACATACATCTTATAAAAGTATAGGTACTTAAATGGATTGTGTGAAAGATGATATACTAAAGAAAGGAGTTGACAATGAGATGACGTATGATAGAACTAAGTGGCGAAAGGGAACGTGCTTTGCCGACCCTACCAACGGGATAAGGCAAAAAAATCATTCTTAACAGGCAGATTATCTCAGTTCCTCACACTAACCCACAGGAATAGCTCGCTCAGGATATATGTTTGATATAATTAACTCGTAGATTGTGACCTAGTTCTATCAGTGAGAAAGTACAGGTTAAAATAAACGTTTTCTTTTTCAGCAATGAACCAGTAGGTATATTTAGGACGATAAAAACGTACTTAAATGAAAAGTGTAAGAAGAAAAGTGCGAAATCCTAACGTCATATGATTAGATACATACTTATTTAAACCAATAGGATGTGATCAAAACGTTTACTATGAGGCCAACTCGAAATTCAAGTAAAAATCAGCTCTCCCATACAACTCGAAATAGAGAAAACGTATAAGAAGTAGATTTTTTTCTCTGTTTTCCGTTGCTTCCATTGTAAAAGTTGTTGAAAATGAAGGTGAAATTTGCTACATCCTAGACGTATAACCATCTATTTCTGCTTAATACCACGCAAGAGATCTCCAAAGGCAAATCTATACATAATAAAAGTCAAAGCAGTTACTATGTACTTGTTTTCTAGCAACAAGCAATTCCCATCGCAATAAGACGCTCCTCCAATCTTAAACCAACATTCCTGAACAAACAGCACCTTAATTCTACTTAGAGTAAACACAAGTCCCTAGAGTGACGTAAAGTCAATAAACAAATACGGATATACAGGGTGTGGCCGGAAGTGTGGCTCGAATAACTCGCGCATCAACCTGTGGAGCAACTGACACGGCTGCGTGGGCCTTCAGAGCAACCTGTTACTCCGAACAGTTATAACTCTTATATTTATACACCTCGAGTAAATATACCTATTGAGAATTGTAACACCATGTATGAGGAGTGCTTGTTGATGCGTAATGTTTGTATTTTTTAGGAAAACGTTTTTGGTTACATAAAATCGTTTGGTAAAATTTTGTCATAAATATAATGAAGATTGGATTGCTATGGATTGTTTTTTGTAGTCATTTGAAGATAAATTAATGCGTAGTTTAAAATGTTTAAATATAATTTTAGTAGTTAAACTTACCCTTCGCATAACACGCAGCGAAAACGATGAAGTCTTCATGTTTATTTTTCTAATTTAACACTCTCACAATATAAAAAAATATTTACAGAAACGCGGTATAAAATATATAAAGCCAACACTTAGCAAACACGATAGCAAACACTCGACTAAATATTTTAAATTACTCTAAAATATGTACAGATGTTTTGTTGTTTATTTTTGTATTTTGTTTTTATGTATTATATAAAATAGGTTATACAAAGTGGTGAGTGGGTTTTCAGCAATATATTGCGAAAAGTATTGAAGCGAGCGACGCTCGGGACGGTTTATACGCGACTGATTATACTCGCCCCGTGGCAGAAACAGGGTGAAAAGGACACACTGACACTTCGAAACAAAAACGACGCAACTGCGAAACTCTCCCAGCAAATCTCGAGTCTATACCTCCAAAGGTAGAGCTTACAATAGAATGGAGAAAAAATTTAAGTTTTGAAGGATTCGTAGCTGTGTCCTGCTCTCACTTTCATCTGGTTGGACGGAACATAGATACAGAATGAATTGAATTTACGCCTTTACTGAGGGCGATTCGCTTCGATCTATTTACTCGAAAGATTTTCCACTGCAGCGTACACTGTTGGTTTTCTGACTAACTTTTTAGAGTGTTTGAACTTGAGACGCAATGGTTATGTGATATGATTGTGATAGTAGCAACGAATGTGAGTAAGAAAAGCTTGTTTTATCCGGTCTTTTCTTATGTTATTGTCCTTACAAATACAGTAGATCTCGTGGGGTATCATTAGCAGCTACGGCCCTCAGTAAAGGGCCAAATGGCCGTGAATATGTCTGAACTTGTCTTGTAAGGAAAATTCTAGGATTACTTAGCGAAGTTAGTGTCTAACTTGGATTGAGGTAATATGACTTATTGTGTAACTTAGGCTAGAACTGTTATTAAGTAAGTTTATTTGAGCAAGGTGAAACGCCAACACGATGTTGGATATTCGTTTGGAACTTTGCTAATAGAAAAGGTGTTATGTTTGCTTATAATTTCATTTTGTGTCACTCAGTCAGAAAATGTAGAGTTATATTGTAAATATTCAGTTTTTATTTTGCACTTACTGGGTTGCAGACTTTGCTTTGGATCTATACTTTTTAATCTGGGTAAACCTACTTACATGTATTAAGGAGTTAGAGTGAAGGTGTAAAAGCATTAAGCATTAGGTTTGTATGTTTTATTTTATACCTTTTAAAGAAATGTGGACAGGCAGCGAGCGTAACTCGACGTGACGACTTATATTACTGGAATCGAATGATAATAGTACATCACTAAAATTCCTTTTCGTGGCAAATGAGTAACACGCAGTCACAGTCACATTATCAGTTTCTTAGGTCGTAGAGTTATTTAAATCAAAGGTCAGATTACTCAAACACTAAGTTTGTTAATCATAAAAAAATGTGATTTAGGCATGGTACTAAATTTTGAAAGACCAAAAAATTTTCTGGTAGAAAAATGGTGAAAAGTGTTTTTTTATACAACACATTCAATTTTAAATTAACAACAGAGACCAATTTTAACCAAATTAACAACGCTATCACAATCAAAAAGGAAAAAATTACAAATACGGCCTTTTAATTTACTATAGAACTCTAATTAACCTCAATTTGGCTACCATCCGCCTAGTTAACCAGATAAAAGGCCTTAAAGTTCACTAACTATAGTTGAACTAGGTTGGGTTCCGCGGTCGCACCCAGCTGTACTGAAATTTTGAACATTAGGTGTAATGATACCTTACTATAGATACGTTAGCTTATCCTAATTTGGCAAGAAAAAAAACAAGGCAAATTTCTATGAAGTTATAACATTGCGAACGAATAGTTGCGGAACAATTTACAAATTATGCTATTCGATAATGAAAACTACTGTTTATTTTTGTAGATTACTGCTGCTAAAGTTTCGATCGCATTTGACGATATTTTTCAATATTAGAGTACTAGCACGCGGGCTCGTCTCACATAAATAAATAGTTAGTAATACCTGTGCAATACTTAATTAAAATTATACTAATGTTGTGAAAGACAATAAAAAATGTAATGGAAAAGTTTAGCTCCTAAGTAAAATGCCGACGAAGTAATATAAAAACGAAAAAAAACTTTTGATCATTCAAAAAGCTAAGAAAAATAATACAATATTTTGGTAAAATAATATTTGGTGCAATACATAAAGTATAATTTTCGGCCGAGTTTAAAATAATCGGCCAAGTACGAGTAGGACTCACGCACGCAGGGTTTCGTACTGTATGGGAGCCCCCCTTAAATATTTATTTTACTTTAATTTAATTATTTATTATTGAATTGTACAAACAATTAAACATTCTGTGAATATTTCTAGAATCTACCTGTTACTATTATTAATAAGGAGCGGAAAATGGTTAAGAATTCAGGTTTTTTGTATGGGAGCCCCCTCAAATATTAATTTTATTCTATTTTTAGTATTTGTTGTTGTAGCGGCAACAGAAATACATCATCTGTGAAAATTTCAGCTTTCTAGCTATAACAATTTATGAGATACAGCCTGGTGACAGACAGACAGACGGACAGACGGACAGCGGAGTTTTAGTAATAGGGTCCCGTTTTTACTTTGGGTAAGGAACCCTAAAAAATGAACTGTTTCATGAATAATGAGGAGATTGCTAGCAGTCAGTTTTTGTACCTTGTTGTTTGACAATAACGTGTCTATTTTATAGAATGTCCTATGGTACTGAAATAGTGAACTTTCTCTTTGCATGTGTGTTTTGATTTGCTCGCTATTTGCTGTTTTGGTGCCGCGGAGGGTTCGCGGTTGCAAGGTAGTTGCTATGTAGAAATTATACTGGAATTAGTGTCGAACGTGTGTTTGTTGATTTGTTCCTCTTTCACGTAGCGACAGAGCAACTGATTGAAGACGTAAAGTGACATAGGCTACTTTTTAACAAACAAAAATATTTTTTTCTATGGGATAGCATAAAAATTAAAATACCACGCGGGCAAAGCCGCGGGAAAAGCTAGTAAAGTATAATGTCTAATTTACAATAAAATTCTCGAGTTACTCCTTCAAAACTACTTGGCCGATTTCTTTGAGGTAGGCTATTTTTATACCCCTAGCCAATAAGGGTTGACCCTCTTTATAGCAAAAACGCGCGAAACCATACCTACCTATTATTTGTATAATTGTTTTCAAGCTTTACTGAAATCAAAACCCAAATAAAGCAATTAGTCCATCAATCTAAATCTTCATTAATACCGAAATTCAGACAAGGAAGAAAGGACTACTCCGTGCAAAATGACCTGAGCTAGAATAATAAAGGCTCTCGCAAACGCGGGTTTGCGTAACTGGCTTGAATAGCTGTCGTCTACGTCTGGACCGCAATCCACTTGTATACTTGTTACAAACCACGACCGCACAAAATCAAATCTAAAACTATTATTTCTCAGAACAGTAGACTTCGCATCTGTTTAACTCGATCTTCATAAGCCTTTATCTCGCCCCGCTCCAGATCGATCTGATTCATATTCTTGGTGAGTATGAATCATCTTGTAAGAATTTTAAAATGAAACTTTACTGAGAAATATTTTCAAAACCGGTTAGTAAAAATATCGCGACTGCAAAGCTTGCGGGGCGAAACCACGGAAGAGAAATATGACGACGACTGCCATTATAAGTTCTATTTTACTTTTTGGGTTCAATTAACGCTCTATAAGGAAACCATTTTGTGTGCATATATAGTACAACGTTCTAGTCACGTCATTCACCACTGTATTACAACCGCTATAAAACAAACACAGCTTTCCTAAGAAAACATAACTAGCTATGACACATATTGACAAGCTAAGCTATGAGCGCTACACTGCTACGCTGCTACGCCAAACTGCTACGAGAGGCTACGAGTACACGTTTAAATTATATTTGGGTGTTTCCTCATGGTTATACTAGATTGTCATACCAGTATGACCAAGAGAATATACATGTTCTCGTGGTCATATTGGTATGACCAAGAGGACATTATGTGTTCTCGTGGTCATACTCATACGGTGGTTATGATATTTTCTGCACACCTGTGAAGAAAACAAATGTCACGAGCTTGTCAAGAGCGTTTCGAGACACGCATTTTTATACGCTTTTAAATCAGTTTTTTTTCTTTACATTTACAAATAAATTGTTGCGTAATATCAAATGGTGAAATAAGATCCTGGATGTCATGAATGATTTGTAAATTTTATATCGATAATAATAATATAATAATAATATAAACGTGCGAATAATGCCTGTTGGCTAAAAGGACTTTTAGCCTTAGTCCTTTTAGCCAACAGGCATTATTCGCACGTTTAGAGAATCGATTCTTTAATCGATACTTTTTTTTTATGCTCCCTTCCTACGTATAGCTGTCACTTGTCAACTCATTCACGTTTAGAGATTTATAAGTTTTTTGCGCTGGTTGCGGGTGGGTGGGGAACTTTGTATCTTCGAATGAAGTGGCTCATATAATAATGATCGAACTTCACTTCAAGAAGTTCATTTGATCTTATATTATATTTCGCCACTTCATTCTTCAGATACAATTAACTAGGTAGATGTTCAGAGATAGTTATAGAACAAGTGATGTTTTAGAAACAGGAAAACATTTTGTTACAAAGTAGAAAAACTTTTATTTCGGGACTTAATACGTAGAACGAATTTACCGGCAATTTATACAATCTTGTTCTTATTTTAGAATTGACTTAATCAATAAAATTAAATAAATTACGTAATAATAATTTAGGTTATAATTATTAAATTAAATAATTTAATACCGGTTATTTAAATATTATTTAATTTTATTTTATTTTTAAATATTTATTTTATTTAAAGAAATATTTCCAATACAACAAACCTGATTTTTTAGCTCTATACTAATAATGGTAACAGGTAGATGGTTGAAATTTTCACAGAATATTTAATTTTATATTCACTTCAATAATATAATAAATAATAAAATTAAAAATTAAAAAATATTTAAGGGGGGCTCCCATACAGTACGGAACCCTCCGTGCGCGAGTCCAACTCGTACTTGGCCGATTATTAACAATTCCTTTTTACGAACAAGTCTTACATTGCAATGTGACTAAAATAATAATATCTTCAATGTTGAACCACACTGATATCATAATATGTACAGTTAATCAATATTTTGATAGTATAATATAGCTCTCAGTATATTATCAAACAACCATATCGAATGCTACGCTGAAGTGACGTAATAGTTGAGAACTATAGTATTCAAGGACTTCGATTAACGTGCTAGAAATACGGCGTGTTTTAAATTTACCTACTAGGTTATAGTAAGTATTCTAGTGGTTTTCCCGTTTTCTTCGAGATATGATCTAAAGTTTACTAAGTCAGAGTAATAAATAAATGATAATAATAATACAACTTCGGGGACAACTTACACACGGCCTCTGACCCCAAACTAACCAAAGTACAAAAAATACCTATACATATTTATTTTATAAATACATACTTATATAGATACTAATACCCAGCCACAGAGCAAGTACCTATGTTCATCATAAAAATGCTTACCCTGGGTGGGAATCGAACTCACGTCTCTTTGGTTCAGTAGTCAGAGTCACTAACCACTGGGCCACTGCAGCAATAGCATAGGCATCTTCGCCTAGCACTTCTAAGTCTGCGTGCTTAATTTTTAACCAACTTCCAAAAAGGAGGAGGTCCTATGTTCGTCTGTATGTATTTTTTTTTGTGTATGTTCATCGATCATTTCGCCAATTGTGAAACGAATAGAAAAAATCTTTTTTAGTTCGAAAAGGTATGGTCCCTAGGTGGTTCCATTTAAATTTTGCAGAAATCGGCTGAGCCTTTTTGAAAAATTAACAATGTAAACAATTTGAGCGAAATATTCGAATTTTGTACACGATGGAAGGCGGTTTTGCCATTTTTTGCAAAAAATAATTATTGACTATGACGTCGCTAAAACAGATTTTTTTTTCTCGATTTGCGGGTTGGCACCATAGTAAAAGTTCTTCATAATAATGGTCTTAGTCACCTCCTTTCGGCTTAGTAAACTAGTTCTGGATAATCTTGTATATCTGGTAGTAAATATTGACTTATTTTAGTAATGCAGACTTATTTTAATAAGTAAAATATTATATTGTTTCACCCTAGATAATAAAGATATTTTTGTTAACAGAACCAAAATTAAACCTTTTTTGCTCAAAAAAAGATTAGATATTTACAAATCTAATCTAGGCATCTGTTCACTTATTTTTATTATCATTATCATCGTTTATAAAATTGCTTTGATATTCTGCGATATAGGCTATTTTTTATATCGAATGGTTTCCTTATTACACAGATACAAATCGATTCGTACACGCTATTCGATAGTTTGTTAACTTTTTACGAGTCCTACTTGTTAAAAGTCCTTTATTACTAACCCTACTATAAGCCCGACTACAGAGGCGCCATCGTAATTGTATTAGCTAAATAGCATAATTCTGTTTCTTTTTCACTTAAGGCATTCGATAGAGAGAACGCTCTTTACGTTGCTATAAAATTTACGCTGGCGCCTCTGTAATCGGGCTTTGTTTCCTACTGTTTTATACGAAATATTTAATTTTTTTATTGATTTTATTAACTACAATAGAAATACGATACTAGTTACTTAAGCTAAAACTACATAGGTACTTAAACTATTGCTAAATACAAAGCAATTGGATGGACCAAAGACCCTTGAAGGTCTAAAGATGATCTAAATCCTCAAGCCAACTGTCAGTTGGCGGCGCGCCTAGCATACTGGTGGCATTGCCAAGCTGAATGACAATGCTTACATTTAGCCAAATATACAACAGCATTTTGTTTTTTTAAATAAAATTTGTTGTGTGTATATATTCGTAAACTTTTTAAAAGAAGCATTTGTTTCCCAAAGATGGGGTCGCATATTCACGTCCACCAAACCACTACCACTCACCACCCATCAAAAACGGTCCATCCATTGAGATGAATCAAACTCGATGGGATTGTGTCGCTTGATTACTGGCCACCTTCTAGCTCCAAAATCAGGCCATGGTTACCATCTAGCACCAAAGTACTCATCAAGACAAATCAAACGAGCCCATACTCGATGGGGGTATGTCGTTTAATTACTGAGTTCCTTTGATGATATTCTAGCTCCATTATCAGATCAGACCCTGGTACCTGAAATATCTATAAAAATAATCTGAAAATAAATTACTCACTAAGATGAATCAAAAAAGCAGAAACTTGATGGGGTAGCGTCGTTTCATTACGTTTCAGTCTCTGAACCGACTGCGGACACAAGTGGGCCGATGCAGGACCAACATGGCCAAGTGGGGCTACTCGGACACTGCAGCGGTGCAGTGCGACTGCGGAGCACCTGCGCAGACAATGCAGCACCTTCTTTCATGGTCTATATGTCCGAATGCGTTCACAATGCGGGACCTCTACCAGGCTACTCCCGGCGGGACGAGAGTAGCTAAGTACTGGGAGAGAATCATATAATGTTAAGGATCATCGACACGACGAAGAAGAAGAAGTTTCATTACAGAGTTGCTATGACCGCCTTCCAGCTCCATCTTCAGACCCTGGTTACCATTGAAAGACAAACTACTCGTCATTGCGATTCAAATTAGCCCAAACTCGATGAAATTGTGTCGTTTAATTCGAAGTTGATGAAATGACTATTGCTTCACCCTATCATTACTATGCAAAATTTTGCCACTAAAGTTGAATTTTAAAATGAAGTCTCCGTGGTGCTCAAATTTAGAAACGTGACACTTATCATCAAGATAACAACTTATTCGTCTCATTCAAATGTAAAATTATACTGTCATGAAATAATACAAAACATTTTTACTATACAGAGTGATGTATAGATATAATACTTATAAGGTTGTTCAGAAAGCGTGTACTTCATTCATCTCGAGTCGATGGTCAGACATTTTAAGAGGGTATGAGTACTACATAGTAATAGCGCTCGTAGCGTATTTTGACTAGGTATTTGTCAGCGATCACCGAAATTAAGCAACGTTCCGCACGATCAGTATTTTGATGGGTGACCGCGGGTGGCATTTTCCAACTGAGCGCTATCGTGGCTAGGATTACACGTTGAATTGTAGGTCCCGGTTGTTTTAACCGTTTAGCCATGTCAGAGACCTTCAGGCGGCTTAAAAACTCTGACACCAGGGCTAGCCACCCGGCCTATACGAACTTACTTACTAAGGGTGTACTGAGCCGTAAAGAGGTGGCCAAGGTCATTACGAACAAATTAAAAAAAAAACAACTGTACCATACAACAAAAGTCGAGTCGAAAGCCGGAAAGGACAAATAAGTATAGGAACTAGCTGATTTTTTTTCTCAAGTCCCGAGATGGCTTCAAAGTAAAATTAATTCATAATTTTGTTATGATCTTAATTACCCCCTTTCCGCATAGTACCCGTTCTGAATAATCTTGTAAAATTATGAGTTATTACCTTATCTACATCTCAATGTAGGTCACGTGTATCAAAACTCGTAAAGTATTCGTAATATGTGAAAATCGTACGTTTTCATCTGGTTTATTACAGTTGTACTGAGTTTATTACCTATTTTCTTTGAGCGAATATCTACAGAGCCACAGTCCCTAAGGGGAAGAAGTAAAAAATGTCCGAACGCCGTCATACATACCGACTTAGATATTTACATTAAATAATTCACAATGACCTGTCTTCTCGAATCTCGACGTTATGTCACCTAATTAGTGCTTGTAACCGAGCACTTTGGCTACGCACGGAGTTGTAGTAGGGTTGCAATCGTCTTAAGACTAACTAAAAACTGCCCACTTTGTAGCTTGGGCAAGGTTTTAGCACGGACACTTTTTTTGCACAATTATGACTCTATAGATATTTGCTCGAAGCCTATTTTCAACAGCAACCTTGCAAAGAACGTAGAGATCGTAGCAAATAGCCTGCTGCGTATGTGAGTATGAAACCACGCTGGGATTTTATGGTTCTTTATTTTTGGGAAATGGAAACTAAGCACGGAATGTCAGAGCTTAAGCATTACAATGGAGTCAAATCAGATTTTTTTAAGATTTCGTGGTAAAACGAGGAGCCCTTTAGTAAATACTAAAGGGTTTTAAAATCGTTTACGTCAAACAAGATCAAGGTTAAAGAATAACCTTTAAGAATAAATATCCTTAAAGGTTATTCTTTAAATCAAAGGTTATTCTTTAAATTAAAGGTTATTCTTTAAAAGACTTTGTTCGAAATCTAAACTCACGATCAAAATGCATTGTTTGAATTTTATTCATCCATCCATGAATCTATCAGCCATTGGACGTCCAATTCTGGACATAAGCCTCCCATGTGGATCACCAATAAAACTGGTTCCAAAAGCAAACGTGATGCTTCGGTCTTGATGAGGTCATCTGTCTACCTAGTAGACGGACGTCCTACGGTATTTGCTGATACGCAGTCTTCACGCGAGAACTTTTCGACCTAATCGATCAACAATCTTCCATGCTATATGCCCTGCCCACTGCCATTTTATCTCGCCAATTTGCTAGGCTGTGTTGATAACTTTGGTAGTATTAATAATGTATTTATTGTTTTTGTTTATATGTAAAAATAAAACGTAAAACACTCTGTATCCAGCTCTGAGTCATCAGTAGCATCGTTATGGGTGCGCTCGCCATTTACTTTATTAACTTTTAATTAAAATAAGGTCTCTATTGACGCGAGGTCCGTGCGAATTACAATTTACTAATTGCTGCTGAAACTATTTCAAGTTATTATTTGAACGGCGATATGTAACAACAAAATAAAAACTTTGGTACGTAATTACTAGGTCATGGCCATAAAATATTATTTGTCCAAATATCATTCGTATAATAACATGGCTTACCTATAAAGTAGAATAGGTGGGGGTGGTAAAGCCAAAAATATTGAAAGGAGATTATCTAAGCCTTAATAACTATAGCGTGTACGCTATAGACTTAAGAATTGAATGTAAACTATTAGTTAAGATCGAAAATAAAAATATTTATCTACATATCTTTACAGGTATTTGCTCTCAAAATCATGCCGATGACAAAGCCGCTCATCTATGGTTTTTTTGGTAAAGTTTGTACTCTTTGTTTATCCAATAAAATGATTAAGCAAAAATAATACAATACACGGTAAATCACAATGTAGATATGTGGTAGGTATAGTGGTACACAGGTATATTATACGTTGAGTCTTTAGAACTTTTTTGTTTTTTTTTTATAGACAAGAGCATTAAGAACATTTTCAATATTCTTAATTAGGGTTCCGTACCCAAAGAGTAAAAACGGGACCCTATTACTAAGACTTCGATGTCCGTCTGTCAGTCTGTCTGTCATCGGGCTGTATCTCATAAACCATGATAGCTAGGCAGCTGAAATTTTCACAGATGATGTATTACTGTTGCCGCTATTACAACAAATACTAAAAACTGAATAAAATAAATATTTAAGGGGGGCTCTCATACAATAACGGCAAGAGGAATGGGGCTCCCATACGGTACGGAACCCTTACTGAGCGAGTCCGTCTCGCACTTGGCTGTTTTTTTTTTAATTTCTTTAAATCTTTAATTTGATTCCTCTTTCTTCTTCTTCTCAAGACGTCTAACCAAGATCCCAGTAACGCTCCGGCTGCAAGTCGCTTGTACCTATATGCTATTACAAGATTTTAAAGGCGCCATCGTAAATTTAATAGCAACATAAAAAGTGTTCTCTCTGTCGAATGCATATAGTGAAAAAGAAACAGGAATATTCTAAATTGATATTATAATTACGATGGCGCCTTCATAATTGGGCCCAATATGTGTTGATCCGCAAAAGTACCAAAGTTACCGACGTAGCCCTGTGAATTAGGATATTGAAATGGCAGTGGGCAGTGCACATAGGTAGTACGAAATGGATGGTAGTTTGGACTGTAAAGTTCTTGTGGGATCGGCAATCGCAGCGTAGGACGATATAATTAAGACGGCAGGATTGCACTGGATACAAGCCGCTTCCAACCGGGTTTATTGGAAATAAGTCCATAAGGGTAGTCTATCTCCAGTAGAGGACGTCCTACTTCTGATAATGATGATGGTGTACTTTTATAATGAGGTGAAAATCTCGTCCCAAAAATACAACCGATAACTATCCGCCTTTTAGAAAATCGGTTCAAAACTACTAAGAAAGTAAGAATTAAGTTTCACAAATTTAGCCCAACTACTACATTACCTTGGACTTAAGAAATCGCCCTAAGTAAAATCTAAAAGCCTAAGCAAATATATGAGCGGGCAGAGTTTAATATATTGTTTTTGGTAAGAGCAGATTAGATAACGGCGAAACGTGTTTGGATTAGCTACTAGGTGATTAAAGAACCCTAGGACAGCCATTAAAGTACCCGGTTTACGATTAAACAATGTATTTACTTAATCTTGTTTTCAAATAATGGTCTGAATGGTTACTTTACTTAGTATTTGTGTGTTGTAAAATACAGACACCTAGCCCAGTGGATTGGCAAGCTAAAATGACAGTGGACAAGGCGCATATCACGGAGGCAGGGGCGTAGCTACCGCCGTATCAATTATACGGGGCCGCCGGGCAACGAAGGGCCTCCAATATGCGTAAGCAAACATTAATAAAAACTTCCCAAAGATATATTTGTTTTAGAAATGACAAAATTTAAAAGAAAAGCTATTTTTTTGTGAGAAATCTTTACCCTTCATAAGGACCCCCAAACAAATTTTTATACGGGGCCCCGCCAAGTCACGCTATGCCACTGCACGGAGGTCTAATAGGGTCAACTCTCGAGTGGAGACCACGTCCTGGGAAGCGCATCTCAGGACGTCTAAAAGGGGGATCGATGACCTCATTAAATCAAAGTCAAAGTCAAAATATCTATAAAAGGCCGCAAGATCGCGCTGATTAGATTTCTATAAGGGAGGCCTATGTCATACAGTGGACGTTTTGTGACGAAAATGTCGTTGACGATAACTAAAAACAGAGTGTACTTACATAAATATATCGAAACCTAGAAATCGCAAAAACAAATCAGCTATTCCATTTCAAAAGTTATTTGGCTTGACCAACAAATACTTACATGGAACAGCTAACTTTTTTGCGATTTTGTAGTTGGCCCTATTGTAAAAGTTTGTCATAATGATGAGTACATTGATATCCTATAACATGTCCGTCGTCATCGTCTAGAGAACCACCTTTTAAGTTAACGTGTTGAATTCTAGCTTAGTATCCATTTACCTAATTACATTACTTCCAAAGCTGTTGTTCTTGCTTGTAGAACTTTGAAATTTAAAGAATCTTATTATAGAAAATTCTCTAAACTAAACTCAGAAGAACAATCGGCCAAGTGCGAGTAGGACTCATGCACGAAGGGTTCCGTACCGTATGGAACTACATACTGCCGAACGTTTGACTACCTACATACTGCCTGATGTTAAGCAGATATGCGGTCTAGGGTGTAGCACGCTTACCTAGAAGATACCTATTTACTCAGGGTTTGAAGACAATCACGTTGTATTTTAGCGGGAAGACAGACCCAGGCAAGACGTTCCACATTCTCGCTGTTCGTATGAGGAATGAGGATTCGAAACGCTTGGTTCTAACGCTTGGAATGTCCACCATAAAAGGGTGGCACTTTGTTCGGGTCTGTCTAGCCGTACGATAGAAGAAAAGGGCAGGAGGGACCAGATTTTGCTACTCTTGGGCATAGTATCCGATAAAAGGCTGATAAACACGCTACCTTACGTCGATGCTCGAGACTTTGCAGCTGCGACAGTCAAGGTGTCGTTGTCAATCAGCCTCCTGGCTCGTCTCTCAATCGACTCCAGAGCCTCCAGTTGATATTTGGCAGAGCCATCCCAAAGGTGAGAGCAGTATTCCGTATAAAATATTTTATTTTAATTATTTATTTTTGAATTTTATGTAAATATTTTAAGCATATTCCTGTTGCTGTTAATAATATCGAGCAAAAAAACATTTCTTGTATTTAGGTTCTTTCCCCTTTAATATTTGTTTTATTTCAATTTAATGATTTATTTTAAAAGTATATATTTAGTTAAATATTCTGTGAATATTTCAAGCATCTGCCTGTCACCGCTATTAATATCGAGCGAAAAACGTCTAAAAATTAATATTTGTTGTATGGGAGCCCCTCTTAAATGTTATTTTTTCTATTTTAATATTTGTTGCTATAGCGGCCACAGAAATACGTCGACTGTGAAAATTTTAACGTTCTAGCTATCACCGTCGGTGAGATGCAGCCTGGTGACAGACGGACAGACGGACGGACAGCGCAGTCTTACTCGTAGTAATAGGTTACGTTTACGTTTTTACCCTTTGGGTACGGAACCCTAAAAAGAGCTTCTGTAAAACGTTCTCAGCCGACTGACGTCAGGGGTACCGAGGATCCAAGGAATTCACTTTCATACCTGGTGCCCGTTTACGTGACCGGGGCAACAACGTGCTCCGTATATACAGTGCGTGCGAGATAATTCTGCAGTCGAGCGGTGGCGCTACTTACGTTATTTTTTATGTTTATTCAATATGCGTGGGGGGTTTTGTGCATTTCCCCCTACAGCGTTTACCTGAGCCACGCTCGTTGAAATAACGGAGCGTGGCTCTAGCCAGCTGATATTACTGCTCCAGTGGCTTGGATGGTATGTGAGATGATGGCTATGTAAATGATGTTGCGTTATGTTGCTAGCCCATGATGAGGTTTTGCCGTTGAAATAGTGGTGGCCTAGAGGGAAAATGCTCGCCCTTACAAGCGTGAGGCGTAGGTTCAAATCCGGTCGCGTGTCAATACTTACATTTAACTTAATGTACGGATTTACTCACCATTTCAATGAAGAAAAATATCTTGTGGCAACCTTCATCTCTTTGTAAAAGTTTGATGTAATCCAACAACCCACACTGGGCTAGCGCGGTGGATATGACACAAACATCTTACACGGGTACGACTATGTTCGGGTGTGAAAGTTTTGATGCCGCCTAAGACCTCAATGCTAAATCTGGCCGTGAAAAGTGAAAAGCCGTGAAGAAAAGAAGCCATGGTGTTCTAGTGGTAATAACACCGGCCTTACAATCGTGAGATCGTAGGTTCAAATCCCGGTCCCGTACCAATGAGATCTTCGGGATTTATGTACGGAATTTCACACCACTGGCTTTTCGGTGAAGCAAAACATCGTGAGTATACGTCCGTAGAAGAAATTCGATGGCGTGTGTGAATCCACCAACCCACACTGGGCCAGCGTGGTGGCGTAACGTCCTGCAGTGGACTATTAAAAGGCTGGTACAGAGAGAAGACCTCAGTGGACTATTAAAAAGCTCGGTAAAGTACAATATCATTACCTTCCTTCCTCCATCAATTAAATTTTTCCGCGCACGCACTTTACCTACTTACTTACCTACATTCCTTTCCTACACACAGGTAAATAAAAGCTATGAGCAATCTCTGCGGCTTTGAAGGCTTGCTCTTGGCTTTATAGGTACAATATCGTAGCCACTCGAATAAAAAAGTGCAGAGAGATGCCATTTTGACACGCGCGTGTGTATTTTTAACCGACTTCCAAAAAGGAGAAGGTTCTATGTTCGTCTGCATATATCTTTTTTTTGTGTGTGTTCATCGATAATTTCGCCAATTGTGAACCGAATCGAAAATTCTTTTTTATTTCGAAAGGGTATACTCACGACGTGGTCCCATTTAAATTTTATAGACAGATGCTGAGCTGTTTTTGAAATAATCAACAATAATGTAAGCAATTCGAGCAAAATATCCGAATTTTGTACACGATAAACATCGATAATTTCGCCAATTGTGAACCGAATCGAAAAAATATTTTTAGTTGGAAAGAGTACTTAGGTATACTCCGGAGATGGATCCATTTAAATTTTACAGATATCGGTTGAGCCGTTTTTGAAAAATCAACAACAATGTGAATAATTCGGACGAAATATTCGAATTTTGTACACGATGGAAGGCGGTTTTGCCATTTTTCGCGAAATATAATTATTTCATCCCGGAGAAACAAGATATATTTATGTCGTAGATCCCATCGCAAGATCTTCCTGCTCATAGGGTACACAGTTTAAACCATTTTTGTAATTATATAAATAGGAGAATATATTTGTACAGGGTTGTCTTGCGAAAACTACTATAAGTTTGTCGTTTAATTTTATAAATATTATATTACTAGTAGTCCGCCCCGGACTTAGACCTCGCGCTATTTTTATTTTGTTCACCTCACATAAATAAAAAAATAATAATTAGATAACATAGTCAAAGAGTTAAAATATAAGGTTATGTCAAAAACTGCTATCTGCTATCTAAGCCATCAGTTAGTAATCTTATTCTTCTATAACTTCAGAATTCAGCTAAATCTGGTCACACTGACGAAATAATAACAAACGCTGAGCTTAGCAAGAGCCCCATAAAACAAATAACCCGTATATTTTTTAATTATAAACAAAATACTTGAATACCAGTTGATGTTAATTTATGATTTTAGTTTAATTTAATTCAACCAGAAATCTACAAACAAGCAAATTATCTGTCTCTTCACCCACCAAACAATATAACGAACATATGTATCCCAATCTAAATTTAAAACAAAATGAGGTAAAATCAAACGAGCGGCAACACTTTATCGTTCTATTTATTCGTATTTCTTTGTTCCTATTTAACGTTCTATTTCCATATACATATATATCCTATTTCTTCTCGTGGCCACGCGCACTAGGAGTCTAATATCTTCTTGGTCTGAGATCTAGCCTAATGAGATTTTGGTCTGAAATGGCATCGATCTAGGGTAAAAGTAATTCGAAAATCAATTTTCTTTTTTTTAAAAGAAAGTAAACGACTGTGCCTGAAAAACTAAAATAACGAATTTCGTACTTACCTTAAAAAAGTTCATTCAAAATATACTTTAACTTAGACTTACTTATTAATCGGAAATCGCTTATAAAACTAATAGAAAAGAGACGTCGCAAAAATGTGAAGAACTTAGGCCATAACCTTGTACTGTACCCAGGGGCGTAGCTACCGCCGTATCAGCTGTATCAATGATGCGGGGCCCCGGGGCTATTGGGGCCCATAACGTATGTAGGAAAAAAATAGTAAAACGTTTAACAACATCACTAATCTCGTGTAGCGCTCGTAGCGTAGTTTGATTATGTGTTTGTCAGCGACCACCGAAATCAAGCAACGTTCCGCACGGTCAGTATTTGGATGGGTGACCGCAGGTGGCATTTTCCAACTGAGCGCTACCGAGGCTTAGATGACACGTTAAATTGTAGGTCCCGGTTGTTTTAACCGTTTAGCCAAGTCAGAGGCCTTCAGGAGGCCTAAAAACTCTGACACCAGGACTAGCCACCCGGCCTATACGAACTTACTTTACTTAATCTCGTGCTTCACGCGGGAAAAAACATATAAAAACTCTCATACGTGAACTTATTGTGAATTTCGTTTTGATATTCTTCATTAGTATTGTACTTAATTATTACTTTCGAAGCCATATTTTTCGTAATGCTGGGAGAATAAATAATTTGGGACTTTAAGATTTTTAAGTTATGTCGCCTACAAAAAAAATTAAAATCCCAATTTTAGACCAAATATTCGAAAATACTAGAAATCTTTTTGGGCCCCCGAACTAATTTTGATACGGGGCCCCTCCAAGTCACGCTACGCCACTGACTGATTCTGAACATTATCAATGTTTTTTTTTTAGATTTCGCTTATACTTTCTTTAATAATAACCTACAGTTCCGTAAGATAATATTTTCCGATCGTTAGTACATATTACAATAACTATTATTGTACGTATTTGACGACATTGTTCGGAAAATGTGGCGGCCATACTTGCAAAAATCAATTTAGTAAATATTTTTCTACAAAGTGAAATGAAATGAAATGAAATGAAATGAAATGAAATGAAATTTTAACAAAGTTTATTCGACATTACAGATGAAAATTAAATATAACAAAGTAAATAATCATTAAATGCCAATCGTTTGTAGCCCATTTGTTTGCCATATTTTTACGCTATTTTTAAGGATGGTACCAAGTTTGTACTTAGCGTGAAATATCTCCTTTAGAGTTATGAATTAATTAAAATTATCCAATAAATGTGGCCCCAAGGCGAATCCCAGCCTATCCAAGTTTTATGATAATTTTGCTTTTAGGATTTCGGGATGAAAGTTAAATATTATCAAAGGAAAGTTTTAGAGCCCACTTTAAAAAGTTTCGTTTTTATGAAATCTTACATTTGTAAAAGGTCAGAAGTCAGATCTGATTTACTGATTTGCATGGCTAAATGTCTTGTAGAGTTAGAACCTTATATAGCTGACGCAACGTAGATTTACTTCAACGAGATTTGCATCGCCCATTATTAGTTGGCGATTTCCACGTACTGCAGTTTTCTATGTTTTATAACTTACGTACATTCTATATGCTCAGTTTTCAATGCAATCCTCCAACAAGATAACCAGTGGAGTTTTCTCTTCAGTCAGAGTTCAGAAAATGAAGCCACTATTAAGTTCAAATTTTACCAAACAATTTCTTTGCCCATTAATATGCCATTAATACAACAGGAACAATTTATACCTCAAAATATCTATTTCGACATTATTGCCATCAGTGTAATTATCTTACTGAAATAGGGAAAAAGTGTGATTCGTTGAACTTTTTAATAGAATGTCCCATTACCTACCTCGGGCAATAATAAAAGATAATGACCTACAATATCTGGTCATAGATTATAGCAATATGCCTACAAATTGGAAATTTGTGGATTCCTCCCTGCCTCATCCGATAATCAATTTTGATGAATCCCTTTGAAAAAAAGCTGTTGTATATGCTGAATCAAACAAGTCAGCGGATTTGAAGATGAGGATAATTAATTTTGATAAATCCGTTTGAAAACAATCTGTTGTATATGCTGAATCAAACAAGTCAGGGGATTCGAAGATAGCTACAAAGTGCGCAATATCCAATCCTGACTAAAGCTCACATAAAGCTGCGCGTTGATTGGATATTGCGCAGCTTGTAGATACCCGCTTGTAGATAATTTCGCATCCGCCAACTTGTAAGATTCAGCATATATCATACTGGCAAATGTATAAAGATGTGACGTCAAAGTCCCCAAAAGAGAGACCCAGAGCACTAAAAAAATTGCATTCTATAGCGAAGCTAAAATAGATAAAATAATTAATATTTATTATATCGAATAATAATAGATGACGGATTCATCAATTACTTTATGAGACAGGGAAAAAAGCAAGTCCTCGTACCTTTTAATACAATATTCCGTTACCTACCTCGGGCAATAAAAGCAGATAGTGATCTACATTATCTGACCACAGATTATAGCGAACTGCCCACAAATTGGAGATTTATGGGTTTCTCCCGCCCTGCCTCATCCGACACGTACTCCGTAAATTGTACACTTAACGGGCGCCATTTTAACGTAGGTACAGTGGCCTTGTTTTGTAGGTTCTGGGTGTACAGGGTTACATTTTAACCGAAAACACCTAAGCACTCAAAGTTATTTATTGCAGCCAAAGTAGGTAGGTATTGTACCTATCTATATACAACTGTACAATATACACTACTTTATACAGGGTTATTTCTTATCAATTAGCATCCTCTTAGGGGCTTATTTTGTACATCAAAACTAACAACTTTTGTTCTGTGACTTTTGTCAAAAAAAAAATTTTTGTTGTTCCATAGAAAAATGTCGGTATGGAACAGCTGTTTTTTTTTTAGTTTTGACAAAAGTTGCAGAACAAAAGTTGTTAGTTTTGATGTACAGAAAAAAATCCCTAAAAGGATGCTAATTGATTAGAAATAGCCCTGTATACAACAAATACACGACTGCCTCGGTGGCTCAGTGGTTAGTGACCCTGACTCCTGGGTCAAAGAGGCGTGCGTAAACCCAGGGTAAATATTTATGTGATGAACATAAATATTTTAGATGTTTTCTCTGTGTCTGGGTGTTAGTTATTATCTATATAAGTGTGTATTTAAAAATATGTATGGGTACATGTGGTATATCAGTCTCTGGCAGTCATATCTCAAGCTTTAACTATACCTTAATAACCCTTGGTTTGGGGTCAGAGACCGTGTGTAAGATGTCCCCTAATATTTTTTTATTTATTTTATTTAGCCGTGGTGCCGTGGTGGTCTAGTGGAAATCACAATCGTGAGGTCGTGGGTTCAAATTCCGATCCCGTACCGATGAGTTCTTTGGAATTTATAAACGGATATTCACACTACTGGCTTTTCGGTAAAGAAAAACATCGTGTGGAAACCTGCATAATATACTCGTATATCCAAAAAATTCGATGGCGCATGTAAATCCACCAACCCGCATATAATATTTAGTGATGACTTTTTGACATTAGGTAGCTTTATTGCAATTTTATTGCTGAAAGCTTTTTAATATGGCTGAAAGGTTAAAATAACAGGAGCGTACCATTTAACGTCATTCGAGCCACGGCAGCACAGTGTAAATGCCACCCGCAGTCACTCATCCGTGCCGAACGTGCTTAACTTCAGTTGGTGATTGCTGACAAACGCCTAGTCAAAATAGGTACGTCATAAACTGCTATTTTTTTTTTATTTATTACTTACTATCAAAATATAATCTTTTGAATATTTTTTTATTGCATTAGACAAATCACCACTAAGTGGCATCCCAACTCGATCCGGCCACTTGGCAGTCCCCGAAAGAGATGGCGCGACGACCTTGACACCTTTGATAAGAACTGGTACACTATAGCAGAAAACCGTCAAATCTGGAAAGATCGGGGAGAGGCCTTTGCCCAGCAGTGGGACACGACAGGCTAGCAACAACAACAACATTGGACAAATAACGTTTCTTTTCTGTGCAAATCCAAATAACCCTGTATGCTTTCCAGGAAAGATAAACGGGGTTTTGTTCTGAAAATTCCGATACGGGAAACATAAAATAAGTTTCCAGCTCTAAAGTTATAAGAGTTATTTTACACCATTTTCTGTGAATTTCTGTACATTACTATTTAAATAGAATAACACACGCGGTTTTCTATGCGAGACGAGCCCGCATGCTAATCGGCCAAGTACGAGTCAGACTCGCGCAAGAAGGGTTCCGTACTGTATGGGAGCCCCCCTTAAATTTTTATTTTAATTAATTACTTATTATTGAAGAGG
This sequence comes from Hypomecis atomaria, assembly GCA_964007245.1. NCBI lineage: Eukaryota > Metazoa > Arthropoda > Insecta > Lepidoptera > Geometridae > Hypomecis > Hypomecis atomaria. The sequence goes on along the minus strand of OZ023292.1, from coordinate 18,443,088 downwards.
ATATACAACTAAATATTCTGTGAATATTTTAAGCATCTACCTGTTACCGTTATTAATATGGAGCGAAAAACGTTCAAGAATTCAGGTTTGTTCTATGGGCCCCCCTTAAATATTAATTTTATTTTGTTTTTAGTATATGTTGTTATAACGGTAACAGAAATACATCATCTGTGAAAATTTCAACTTTTTAGCTATTGAGGTTCATGAGATACAGCCTGGTGACAGACAGACGGACGGACAGTGGAGTCTTAATAGAGACCTGTTTTTACCCTAAAGGATCACTAAATGCGGTCGAAAATTTAATAGACGTGATGTCTACCATACAAAAAAAACGTGTAAATAACACCAATGTTATATCATATCCTAGTAATATTACAAACGCGAAAGTTTGTAAGTGTGGATGTTTGTTGCTCTTTCACGCAAAATCTACTAAACGGATTGAGACGAAACTTTGCGATTGTAATGCTTATAGATCAGAATAACACATAAGCTATGATTAATAAAGATATTGCTTGAAACGAAGTTCGCCGGATCAGCTAGTTCTTCATAAAATGTGCAAAAACCACGTTGGTTTCCAAAATCAAACTATACTGTTTGAAACACGGCATTTTTTCTTAAATTCCATGATTTGTGGTTTAAAACTGAAATACCTATTTATTTAGTAAATGAATTATGAATAACGTTTGTAAGGTCCCATTTGCGCTTCATTTGGCTCCATTATCCGATCGTTAATCAAAGTCAGCCCTTATTCCTGGGGGTCGCAATATTATTCAGTGTGTTCGGTTAGATAACATTTCTTTCGCAAGCAAGTGCTTTTAATACTCAATAGATAGAACAAAACAAATTCTTTTTGTAGTACCACGTCAAGTATCACACTAAAATAACTTTGTTAGATTTTACCCATACAATAAGCCTGATTACAGAGGCGCCATCGTAATTATATTAGCTAAATAGCATAGTTCTGTTTCTTTTTCACTTTAGGCATTCGATAGAGAGAACGCTTTTTACGTTGCTATTAAATTTACGCTGGCACCTCTATAATCGGGCTTATTATACATTGTGGTCGATTGTACAGTGGTCAATTTTAAGTATTACCCACCATAACAGCGCTATTTATCAACCGGTTTAGATATAACTTGGTAAGGTAATTAACTATCTAAATCGTAACATGATTGGTGAGTATGAAAGTAATTGGTCAAGAGCGAGTCGCGGTATAGGCTTATGAAGATTCAGTTAAACAGATACGAGATCTACTGTTCGTAGAACAATATGTTTAAGAAAACGATTGGCAATAGCATCAACCGTTCTGTACATTTACACTACTTTGACGGTAGATTTTTCTCTGAAAATGTACCTTATAAGACTCGTCATGTAGAAAGGGAGCTAGAATTGAAGCACCGCACAAGGAAATATTACTCCTATTACTTGGCAAACAGGAGTTAAACCTCCTTTTGCGCAGCTTCAACTATAAAATAACTTGTTCTAAAACTGTGCGCAACTTTAATTCTAGCGCTCTTTTTGCGTGACGTGACTTATATGTATTAGTCGAGTCACGTAAAAAGGCGCTATTTAGAAATGGTTGGAACTTCGCTGAAGCTTTAATGCAACTCAACTTTTAGTAGGGCTTTAGTAGGTAAAGCTTCGATGAATGCCCAACCATGTCATCTATTCACACTCACAATAGTGAAAAAGTCGAGGTACAATAATATATTAAATTGCCCGTGTTGTTCAACGAACCAAACACCCTGTATATTCTAATCTTTACCTTAAATTGTGAATTAAAAAAGAATCCATTTGCTTAAATTTTCATCGAAGAAAAACAGTTTTCGACCGAAGCGATTATTTCTTTATTACGGTTCATTTATTGAACGAAAGGAAAGCATCAGAGATCGTATTCTCTTTCTCACACTCTAATTAAAAATACCAAGCGGAAAAGAGACGAAAATAATCCCGTACGTTTTTGTTTGCCCTGGAACCTTAATTTGGTACTAACAAAGTTAATTAACAAACAATTAAAGTAATTTTTGTTGCTCGTTTGTTACTCATTTCATTTACTAGTTGAGTCCCGCGTCATAGCTCTACTAATACTTTATGTAATTAATTTACTTTCACCAAATTTTTATGTTTTTGCTAATAGCCATAAAGTTATAAAAAAATCTATATGGGATCACAATCTAAGCTCACTTTGTAGGATTCTTTATTCTAGGCACTCATCGGAGTCATCGGTCTTACATTTTAGGGTTCCGTACCCAAAGGGTAAAAACGGGACCGTATTACTAAGACTGCGATATCCGTCCGTCTGTCTGTCTGTCACCAGGCTGTATCTCATGAACCGTTATAGCTAGAAAGCTGAAATTTTCACAGATGATGTATTTCTGTTGCCGCTATTTGCAGCTATAACAACAAGTACTAAAAATAAAATAAAATAAATATTTAATTAATAATTATTTCCTTAACAACAAACCTGAATTTTTAACTGTTTTTCGCTCGATATTAATAATGGTAACAGGTAGATGCTTGAAATATTCACAGAATATTTATTTGTATATCCGACACAATAATAATTTAATTAAAATAAAATAAATATTTAAGGGGGCTCCCATTTAGTACGGAACTTCCCCTAAATCTTATGCTTTACTGACGTCATATTTCTATGCATTGAATATTTGATTTTATTTAGTACTAGCTGACTCGGTGAACTTCATCTCACCATCTGTCAACTGTCAGTGACAACTTTTACATGCAGGAACTAATATATTTTGCACGGGAAAATTAATAGGTACATTTTTCTCGCAGCTATTACAAATTTTCTCACCGTTTAAACCTTCCCTTAACTCACACAAATATTTCAAGGCCAAAATTAGCCAAATCGGTCTTTCCTTTGATATAAACTGATTTTTCACTAGATTTTTTAGGCAAAGAAGATGAACCGTGTAAGGAAACAAAACTGTCATCTGATGACGAGTACACCTGATGCCACGATTAGGCAAGTTCGTATAGGCCGGGTGGCTAGCCCTAGTGTTAAAGTTTCTAAGCCGCCTTAAGGCCTCTGATATGGATAAACGGTTAATACAACTAGGACCTACAATTTAACTTATCATTCGAGCCACGGTAGCGCTCATTTGTAATTGCCACCTGCTGTCACCCACCCGAAGATTGACTGTGCCTAACTTTGATTTTAACTTTGCTACGATGTAAAGTAAATTCATGTAGTAGAAGTTTTCCTCGCTCTCTGCTCTTCTACGCAATATTTCTGGTAGATACACAGACGATAAGTCAGTATTAAGAAAATATACTCTGTAAAACAAAATAAAAGGCCCGGCAGTTCACGCCCATGAAGTTCTTTATTTTTTACCGACCGAAACATTATGATAGTAATTACATTTTTCACTGATGGGTACCGCCCACTCGGCTAAGTGCTGTGCATAAAGATTTTTTCATATTGTCTCCGTTCGCCATCTTAAAATGAATGACTGAAGATTTTTTTTGATTGAGTGAATGTTATTGTAACAAAAATATTAGATACTAGCATTTGCCCGCGGCTTCGACCGCGCTTACTTTATAGTTACACTCGCAAATAATGTGGCTTTCAATTGGTAAAATAATTTTCAAAATCGGTTCAGTGGATCCAGAGATTACCCCCTACAACCTCGAAAACTCACAAACTTCACCTCTTTATTATATTAGTATAGATATGAAAGAAAATTGACCATTCGTAACATTGTATCATTTCATAATACGTACAATACTCGTATCAAAGTTTAAGTTTCTAATAAGAACTTTAATCCAATGTACTTTAGGTACAATACATATTCAAATCGATCTAATACTCATGCAAACTTGAGATAAATCGTGAGTATCGAGTACCGAGTCGTATGGTTACATCAATAGTTATGTCGGGAGACAAATGTCAAAACGGCCCTTTTATTTTGTGATGACTACAGTAACATCTAGGTCTTTATAACATTGGGTAAAGTGGCAGCACTGAGTTTGGAATGTTTTGGTTTGCTTTGTGTAGCTGGCGAGGCCACGAAGGCGGAAGTTTGCTCGGCAAATAGAGCTATCGTCACCCAGGCCGTGTCCTATATCGTTGAAGCTCGTGGACGGTATAATAATTACAGCTTTTACTAGCTGTGGTTCTTGGTTTGGTCTGTGTGGGTTAGTATGATGATTTTTAGTTTGAGGTTTAGCTGTCTGCATTTACGGAATGTTGTGACCTCTGAATATTAGTTTCCTTATTCAGAGATTTTGACGCATAACCACATCTGCAACAGGCAGATTTGGTTAGGTACGCGTAAAATATTTCGTCGAAACCCTACTTCATTGGTCGAAATGGCGCGCAGCACTATCGCTATGCGACTAACTCCATGACTGCCTCGGTGACTCAGTAGTTAGTGAACCTGACTTCTGGATCACAGAGGCGTGGGTTTGATCCCCACCCAGGGCAAGCATTTATGTGATGAACATAGGTGTTTGCTCTGTGTCTGGGTGTTATTTAGGTATTATCTAGATAGGTATGTATTTAAAATATGTATATGTAGTATATCAGTCTCTCAAGAGGCCTATGCCGGAAGGCAAGCTGAAGGTTGAAAATAAGATTTAATAATAGAGTTACTGATGTCACTGATAAATACTAATATTAATAAGTAAATGAAAACTATTTATATAATTATCATAAAATACAAAAAATATATTAAACATGACATTGCATGATAGAATCAAAAAAAGGATAAAAAAAAGGAATAATAATAATAAATGACATCGCATGATATACTAAAATACAATCAGCAAAAAAGGCTATAAAATAAAATAAAATAAAAAATATCAGTCTCTGGCAGCCATATCAGCTTTGCTTAGTTTCAGGGGTCAGAGACCGTGTGTTAAATGTCCCCCAATATTCATATTTATTTATTCATACAAAATAACTCTTTAAATTCTAAAATGATTCTAACATGTGCCGCGTCGTGAAGTATTGCTATCACCGAAATGAAATAAAAACAAATGTATTCTTGTATCGAATGCAAAGCCACGCATCTTTATCTTTAAAATCAATAAGAATGATTCTATTCTAATCCCACGGGTATCATATTAGTAGGTATTATACAATTTTTAAATAACAAGCCAGATTATCCAAAAATAACCAAAATATAGCCACGAAGTTAATCTTGTGTTTATTTCTTGGTGTGCAATAAAGAGTTTATCTATCTATCTATCTTTTGAGACGTACACCGTGTAGGCAACTGCCTAAAATGAGTCGCGATATAAGTAAAGTAAAGTAAAGTAAATCTTTATTGCTTCAAACTGTGTCGGTACATAGGTGTAACAAATGGTTAGTCTCGACAGTTATGTTAGTTTCATACAAAAATCACAAAATGAGTCGCTCATTTTCAGTTGCTGTGTAGTACAAAAAAGACTTGAGTATGAAACTGAATGCAGCGTTTTTTTTTTTTTTTTTTTTTATTCTATATAGGTTTGCGTTTGACTACATACTGCCTGATGTTGAGCAGATATGCGGTCTAGGATGTAGCACGCTTACCTAGAAGATACCTATTTACTCGGGATTTGAAGACACCCACGTCGTACTTTAGCGGGAAGACAGACCCAGGCAAAGCGTTCCACATTCTGGCTGTTCGTATGAGGAATGAGGACTCGAAACGCTTGGTTCTAACGCGCGGAGTGTCCACCATAAAAGGGTGGCGCTTTGGTCGCGTCTGTCTAGCCGTACGATAGAAGAAAGGGGCAGGTGGGACCAGATTGTGCAACTCCTGAGCGCACTCTCCGAAGTGTATCCGATAAAAGGCCGACAAACACGCCACCTTACGTCGATGCTCAAGACTTTGCAGCTGCGACTTAGTCAAGGTGTCGTTGTCAATCAGCCTCCTGGCTCGCCTCTCAATCGACTCCAGAGCCTCTAGTTGATATTTGGCAGAGCCATCCCAAAGGTGAGAGCAGTATTCCATACAAGACCTGACTTGTGCTTTATAAAGACTAAGCAGTTGCTCAGGTGTGAAATACCGTCTCACCTTAGCGAGAACATAAATTCACAGCAGCGTAAATTCACAGTTCAAAAACTTACACTCCGTTGGCCACAGCCTAATGATATTAAGTATAAGTAGCAGTCAAAACACTGCCCTGAAAACTAGTAACACTACAACAAACAAACTCACCGTACATCTAGCATTAGAGTGCGATGTTTGCGAAGGGAGCTATAACACGCCGAGTGGTGGCAAACACCAATTAACAGCTGGGTCCTTGAGTTTAACGAAGTATGTTATGATTACACTAGTTGCCCGAACGAAACTATGACCTCGCGGGTTTTTTTTTCAGCCTGTTCAATGATGTGCCTCATTTTTAGGGTTCCGTGCCTCAAAAGGAAAAAACGGAACCCTTATAGGATCACTTTGTTGTCCGTCTGTCCGTCCGTCCGTCTGTCAAGACCCTTTTTCTCAGGAACGCGTGGAGGTATGAAGCTGAAATTTATATCAATTACTCAGGTCTACTGTCCCTTGAAGCTGTGAAAAAATCAAACTTCTAAGCCAACGCGATCAAAAGATACAGCAATTTAAGCTGCATATTTTGAAACTCGCAAGTACTCGCAAGGGAATCAAAACCTAAAGGGTACTTCCAGTCGACCTAGAATCTTGAAATTTGGCATGAAGCAACGTTTTATAGCACACATAAAGGAAAAATTCCGAAAACCTTTAATTTTTAGTTACATTACAAAATATATATTTTTTAATAAATATAAACTTATTACTTTTTTTGTCGTAATGAACGAACTTTGTAAACCTTGCAGGTTTGTACGGAACCCTCGGTGCGCGAGTCCGACTCGCACTTGGCCGGTTTTTTTTATATTATTAAATACTCTTAATGTCATCGCAGCTCTTCTCACTGTTTAAAAGGAATACGAGTACAATACAATAAAAAAGTTTCCTATTTTTTGAATTGCGTATTGGAATGGCAATTATTGCACTATACCACCCATATAATAAGAACATACCACCTACTTTATTTATGTTGACTTTAGGCCTAACTCAAGCTTTAGTAAATAAAAAATATCACAACGTACCTATATTACGTCTATAATAGTAGATTACTCGTATGTACCAGGAGAACCAAGTGGTGTCTTATGTCACGGGCGACAATTGGACCCTGAGCGCAGCGAGGGACTTTATGGTTACCTCCCGAACGCATCGAGGGTGTTTTAAGTTATTTTTGGAATTGTTTAGAGTCCAGAGTCAAACAAGGGGTTCAAGTCGCCCAAGACGAAGACAAACTTGGTTCTAGGGGTCCGTACTCTACTTTTCATTCAACCTGCGAGAAAATATACCTAACCCCAAGAATATGAGTAATACTTACGTCATAAATTCACTAAGTGTAGGTACTCACTAGGCAACTCGGTATTGTTCACTATAAATTAAAACAAATTAGAATGTACCTACGATTTTTTATAGACTCAAACACTAAATATTTATAATAAAACAGAGAATGTAAATACTACATGAAAAATATAAGACCATGGCCAGCTCGATTTTCATTTAGCAAGGGCATTGCAAAGAGATTTTATTCTATAAAAACGAACTAATATGGGCACCAAAGAAGTTTCATTCTGTGAAGTCGAGTAGAACCTCCTTACAATGCCAGTTGCTGTGCAATGTAAAGAGGTTATATTCGATTTTGCAAAATAAAACCTCTTTACGATGTCCTTAAATGTTCTAAGTTGAGAAATTTTCATACGAATTAGACGTCCCAAAGGTGATATTGCAAAAAGGGCTAAGACTAGGTACAGTAGCTCAAAAAATCCGATAAACTATGATAAATAAATGCGCAGATTAAAACAACCGCATTAAATGCTTAATTTATGAGTAATTTCACATACTTATTCCAATTTGATTTTTTCTCAGTTATTGAATTACTGCCATTTTGGTCACATACATAACCTTTTTTAAATAACCTACATAGAATTAATAGCCTACATGTAAAAAATGCACTGAAGAGTTTAGTTTTGTTAGCAAAACTTCTCAGACGTTAATGATTCATCAAATTGATACGTTTATAGGTACTTTATACTTCGATCAAGACTTTATACGTTTCTTTTATTTTATTTATTTTTTTATTATGGGACCAACAGCAATCTTCAGTTGTTCATAATAACGTAGGTACTACATATAAGTGGTTTTAGTATTATTAGATCTCTGAGAGACACACGGTATATGTATGTATCTACCTGTCATGTATCTGTAATTTTTAAAAGTATACTGCTGAACATAGGCTAGGCCTATCCACTGCGCTGGCCCTGAGGAGGATTAAGTTGTTACTTGGTGAAGTCGCGGGTCACCGAGAAAGTCGAAGGCAAACGTGTAAGAGGTTTGTTTTTATTTTCCTGTTTTCGTAAATAATCAAGAAAATTTTGTCGTTATATTATTATTATTTTGCGCCTGTATTGTCCCACTGCTGGGCAAAGGCCTCCCTTCCCTCCTTCCAGACTGCGCGATCGTTATATTAATTTTGTAAAACCATCATTAATAGTGTGATGAGTGTAATGTTGTTTATATTCTCTTAAAAGTATTATATTATATCATAATTCTGTATAAATGGATATAAACAACTGTGAATTATTTCGAAGTAACTTGCCCCGCATTCACATTGCTGTATTCTTATAATGGTGTATGAAGATCACATAGCACATAGAAACCTCTTTAGTAATCAAACTCACGGGACAAGTTAGATCGATATATTTAAAAAAAAAGGAGAATGAAGGATGAATACTTACTTTTTGGCGGGAAAGAAACTAAGGAGGATCAATGGTGTGAAAATGAAGCGAAGAATAAAAAAAATGTTTGTAGGCATAAATATTTCTAAGATCGGAGGATGCTGAGTAAAATATTTTGACTACGAGGTGTTTAAATCCTGTAATAGTTAACAATGAAAAAATCATCCAACGAATTGCAATGAAACGTGTTCTTTTCGTTGTTATAAGAATCCAGGCTATAAAGCATGCGACCACGAAAAGCGACGAAAAGAACTCATTTCGACGTGTGAAAAAGTGACAGTTTTATACGTTGCCATAACGCTGTCTCGTTCTGACACTACGAACGAAATAATTCGTGGCGCGCATACTAGCACGGCAGGATAATATAGAAATCGGTTTTAAACAGGCCTTTAGCCTATTTTTGTTATTTGTGACATTTTATTAATGTTTCAAGTCGAGTATGGCCGGGTGGTTTTTGGCGGGAACGGGGAAAAATCATGTCGCCGCATTATATTATTTTGTGAAATATGTTTCTATCAGTGATAACTAGTTTGCCGATGCTTTACTGAGGTCTAACTTGACCGCGACTTTTTCGGACTATGACGTGACTTAGACTGTAACTATTTTGATAAAATACAAAAAAAGGTTCAATACTTATAGGTAACATTAGCAAATGCATAAACCATGCGACACCAAAATATAAAAGAAGAAGAGTATGGCTGCCTTATTTTTAAACAATGTCAATGTAATTTTCAATCAGAATACATGAAATTACTTTTAATGGACACTGTTATTGTAAAAAATAACGGGAAAATAATTATCCGAAAGAAACGAAGCCAATTATGAAATACTGTACCCTTTGGTGGCCCAATTTCTATATATTTTGCAATATCTCCTTTAAATTACTTTAACCTCTAGGGAGTTTCATACAACATTTTTGACCTGCCGTGGCCCTCGAGATGGTGTTAAGATAATAATGATTCGTTTTACATTGAGATTCTATGACATATAATGGGTAATTTTCGAGCAGGTGGTATGAAAACTTATTTAAGCAACGTATGTGTATAAGCTTATTTGATAGCACAACATGAATGCCCAATCAGTCGTCAAATGATGCGAGTCTAATCTAGAATTGAAAACCAGCGCTTAGACACATAGTTCAACACCTGCCGTGCTAGCATACGCACGACGACATAATTATATCGACGTGTCAAATTGAGACAGAGTTTATGGTGAAGTATCAGTCACTATTTTACACGTCGACAAATATTATGTCGCGATGCGTTTGCTAGACTAGCTGGCGTAGGTTTAAACCTAGTCCCGTACCAATCAATTCTTTAGAATTTGTTTACGAAGTTAAATACTCTACTGGATGTTCGATGAAGTTTACTATTTGACTTGTAACAAATGGTGCTATGAATAAATGTATGTATGGCTATAAAACATCATAATAATGTCCGCATAAGAAATTCTATAGCGTATGGGAGTCTTTGAAAAAAAAATGACGTTACGTGGACGTAACTAGTGACGTCCACGACTATCTAATCTCTACTGTAGCAGACTCCTGTTGGGTGTGTAGACACCTTAAAGTGCCTAGTATCTTCAATGAAAAAGTAACCACTTTCATGCTCTGAATTGCTTCGCTTTACTTGCTTACATATAACTCTACATGGTATATTACAATATTATCCGTCTTTCTACGACCTACATAAACCGGCGTACTTCTTGACCTTCCGTAGAATTCCAACCCCGTCCTCATGCCAAGGTCGCACATCTGTATTCTGCAGGCTCGCGTACGATTTAATTCACTTATGGAAAGTTACGTGATCGTAGGACTCCTTTGTGGTGTAAAGGATTTACTCGTAGATACAGTTACACACGCACGGTAGAAAGAGGTTTGATATGAAATAAAATTACATGACTGCCTCGGTGGCTCAGGGGTTAGTGACCTTAACTACTGGGTCAAAGAGGCGTGGGTTCGATCCCCACCCAGGGCAAGCATTTATGTGATGAACATAGGTGTTTGCTTTGTGCCTGGGTGTTATTTAGTTCCTATCTATTTAAGTATGTATTTAAAAATATGTAAAAGTAGTTTATCAGTCTTTGGGGTCAGAGGTCGTGTGTAAGATGTCCCCAAATATTTATTTAAATTTTATTTAAAATGTTTATTGTGCTAATTGTGAGCTGTACTGTGCCAGCCTATTTAATAGCCCACTGCAGGACGTACGCCTACTCACGAAGGGTGATTGGGCCATATACATCACGCTGGACTAGTGCGGGTTGGTGGATTCACATACGCCATCGAAATTCATTCAGATTCAAACGCCATCGCATTTCTTCTACGAACGTATGCAGGTTGCCACGATGTTTTCCTTCGCCGAAAAGCCAGTGTGAAATTATATACATAAATTCCAAAGAACTCATTGGTACGGGACCGGGATTTGAACCCTCGACCTCACGATTGTAAGACGGGTGTCATTACCACTAGACCACCACGGTTTGTTTTCACGGTTTGTATATAATTTTGAGCACACCTCGTAAAGAAGGATTTTTAATTCTACTGTGTGCTTTTTTGCACGACTGCCTAAAAGAGTTGGGAGTTCACTAAATAGCATTAAGTCCAAAAATGTAAACTAAACTAAATAGGTATGATGATAGTAAAAAATAGGCCAAGTGCGAGTCGGACTCGCACACGGAGGGTTCCGTACCGTATGGGGAGCCCCATTCCTCTTGCCGTTTTTAATAGCGAGCAAAAAACTCCTAAAAATCACGTTTGTTGTATGGGAGCCCCCCCCCCTTAAATATGATTATTTATTCTGTTTTTAGTATTTGCTGTTATAGTGGCAACAGAAATACATCATCTGTGTGAAATTTCAGCTGCCTAGCTATCATGGTTCATGAGATACAGCCCGGAGACAGACAGACAGACGGACAGACGACCAGAGGGACAGACGTACATCGAAATCTTAGTAATCGGGTCCCGTTTTTATCCTTTGGGTACGGAACCCTAAAAACGTTATCATAATTAGTCCGTTCGAATTGGAGCCGCTCCGCTCATAAGGATAATTGTTTTTTTATTTCACACTACTCGTATAAGAATACATATTTATATGGCTTTTATGCAGTAGATTCACGTTTTACAGCGCTTTTTCCACCTTTGCGCTTCTTTGTTCTGATTTTTTTCAGTGGATTTTGAGCCTTGTATCAAGTGCTTTGGGTGTGGGTGTCTTTGTTCAATTTGAAGCCATGAATGGCAAATTATAATATGATTAGTATAGTTAAATTATATGCATTGTTGTGAGTCATAGTTTGATTGAAGTAAATAACACAATATTTAAAAAATGACGAATTTAAGTTTTGACAATAACTAACTTGAAGAATCGCGGAAATGGTAGATTAAGCTTTTGATTCGCGTAGGATGTGATTGATAAAGGATTTGAGGAATTACGAATTTGGCAAACTAAGGTTTTAACACGTTTAGAATATGACGAATCTAGTATTTGACGACTGCCTGCGTAATCAATAATATGAGACACTTGAAGGGCTGGTTGAAAAATCTGGAAGAGAAAACAAATAAAATTCCACTTCATCTTGAATAATTTATCTATATATGTATATCTATCTATATCCTCTTCACGTCAGGCACTAAAAAGGTCACGAGAAAGCTACTATTTAGTAGGTATTTTTACGTCGGTGGCATTTTGCCAAATGGTATACTCGTAATTGTCCCTGCCCTCTACGGAGCTTTTCCGTACTTGTCCGGCTTTCCCAGGCTTTTCCGGGTATTTTCACTCTTCCGGCTCGTTTACTACTAATTTTAAGGCTTTAAGTGTTGCCGAATCTGGTTTTTACCCAAAATTATAGGAAAATACTCCAAGGTCTAACAAAAGAATAGTAATTGCTCACAATATTCAGTCTATGTCAGTCAGTGTTCAGTCTCTGTTAAAAACTTACTGTGACTTAAAAACTTTTCATACTTTCATTGCTAACCTACGAGTACTATTTTCAAATTTTCTGGTAGATATTTCCTAAATGATAGGAAAATGTCCCTTTTGTGACGAAAATCTTTTATGGATACCACCAGGCCTGGGGAGGCTGGTGGTTATAGTCAGTGGCATACCCACTAAAAACCTGGGGTGTTTCCGCAACTGCGCTATGTGTGTGCGGAGGAGTGCGGAAGTGTGCCCGTAGCCGGGCTACGGGCACACTTCCGCACTCCCCCGAGGCAGGGAAATGTACCTATTCAAAATTAATTGCACATTTGAATGCGTAAAGGGACTATACAGAGGTCCACTGCCGGACATAGGTCTCCCCTATGAATAAGAACTAAGACCTGTTAGAAGCTGCTTGCATCCAGCGCGATCTTACGGTCTTAATAAGGTCATCTGTGCTTGCTGGTATGAGATCTTTACGAATCCTATCCTAGGAATATATAAATTAAAAAAATGTAAAATGTCCCCTGATATATAAATTAACATACGCAAATTTCAGTCCATTTCATATTTGGCAATAGTTAAAACCGCAGACACCCGTCCACTCCGACTTCGGGACAAGTATTAATGAGTTCAAAGCAATTCCATAAGATAGATTCGGTTTAATCCAATTTGCTTGAATTATGACAGAAAGTATTATTGTGTGTAGTAATCCTACTAATATCATAAAGGCGAAAGTACTCGTATGTATGTATGTGGATGTTTGTTCCTCTTTCACGCAAAAACTACTAAACGGGTTGAAATGAAACTTCGCAATAGTAATACTTATACATCAGAATAACACATAGGCTTGTTAGTTTTTATTTTATATGAGTTACCGTCTATAGATTATAGTTACCTGCTAATTGGTTTTCCAAGCATACATAAATTATTGAATTGGCATTTGACTAGTCATAGCCTATCTCGCTTCTCTCTCATAGTAGAGTACCTAACTCTTCTCAGTCTGGCTCAGAAGTGGATAGGTATATTGACTAATAAATATAAAAATGTCCGTCAGACAGAGTATTTAAAAATATTAGACAGGTATTTTTTCTTATGTCGATTAAACATAAATTGATGAAGAAATAGCCCGTCAAAGTTCCGCGTGACATCACAAGTGCCATACAAATGAATAGACATCTGTAAGAGACATGACGTTACGACCCCCACTCCTAAACTTTGATAAGGTTTATCTTTGTCATTTATAGTTTGATCGACAAATTAATATGAGTATCCAATATTTTTTGATAATCTAACTCACGGACTAATTATACTTAATAATGATATTTTTTACCGAGTCATCATGCCTATTGTATTTTAAAACAAATTCGAAAATTTGGCTTAATTATGATTCAGTTTTCGAGATATAAACGTTTTGCTTCCTAAAACCACATCACTACTTAAAATTCTATGTGAATAGCGAATGCCTTCGTTTCTCTCGGAAAAAAAATCACTTACATAAAGATTCCCTTAGAGAAACCATGTTATTATCTGATTCAGGAACAAATCGAGCCAGAGTAAACAGGGGATCATCGTCTTCATAGGGTCGTCGATATTTAAATAATGGAGCCTTTGCTGAACTGGAACGAATCTCGGCTGTATCTTGAGGAGGCTTAGTTCAGCAGGCTGCACGGTTAAAGGCAGTATGGACGTACTCGTATGGTTAGTGGGTAGTTACTAAGCGGTTTTTTTTAATTTCAATCTATTATCGACGAAATAACGGAGGTGCTTTACAAGTCGACGCGTTTTTTATTATTATGTATGATCACGCCTAACTTTTTATAGTTAACTACAACCCGGTCACAATATCTGTGCACCTGACTTCGTGACGTCATACCGTCCGGACGTAAATTATTATCGGGACGTGTATCGGCAACGAAGATGCTAACCGTACTGTCGCATCGCACCGGGGAGTGCGCGGAGAGGTGACAGGGGAAGCGGGAGAGGCGCCGCATTCCAGCGAGGTGCACAGATATTCTGACCGGGTTATAATTAGATTTTTTACAGAGTAGTCCGATTTTGTTCATTTTTTTATTGGAAAAAAAGAATAAAATCTTGCAAATTGGGTACTGATTTTGTACAGTAGGCCAAAAAAGCTTTAAAATATGGTAAACAAATTGACAGATAAAACAACGGTATTTAATGCAATGGAATTTCGTATTTTTAATTTAATATTTGTTCAACGCCGCCATCACGACGTCAAATTTCACAACAATATTTTGTCCTTACTACGTATCCGTCCAAGGTTTAACCAAGATAGAAGACGTTAAAGTAAATACAGGATTAGCCCAAGGATCAGATTAACCTTCTGCCACAGAATATGTAACGGTGTGGCTAATAACCGAGGGAAACGATCCACGTGGATCAGCTTCCCTCAGCTACGATTAATTGAAAACTGAAACAGACAACTTAATTGCACTCATTTATTATAAGTTTGATGTAAGGAGAAAGTCAATAAGAAACTTGCTGTAATATGAAATACGTGGAACAAGATTTTCACTTTTATAAAATTGGTGTGGTAACACTTTGCAATTACAGTGCCACCAACTTATCTGTTCAGGTGGGCAAAATTGGAACTACATGTGCGTCAGCCGCCATTCGTCATTTGAATTTGCGCCACTAGCGACGCCGTCAACTGAACAGCTAAGTTGGTGGCACTGTAACAAAATTATACCAAGGTACTAGACCTTCGCGACCGCCTGCGCTACCGGCCTCCTTGTCGCGTGCGTCGCGTCCGAACTCTAGACCACGCGCGCTTTTTAATGCACCCATGAAAAAGTTTTTTGTTCGAATTTCGAATTCGATTATCGTATGTCTTTTAAAGTGAAGACTTTTATAGCGCTGTTGTCATTGAACCACAGAAATACCAGAGGGATAATTTGGTCGATCGAGAAAAGAAAGAAAGAGATAGAATGACTTAATATAGCATAAGGTAGAAACATGAAAAATATCTCGATTCAGTGGCTAGTTGCCGTGTTTTTCTCTCAGTAGTGTCAAATTCCAATTAATTTTTGACAGTTTTGACAGCTTGGGCAAGAATTTCTATACATTTTTGTGGTTGAGAATTGCCTCAAGCGACAACAACGCTACCTCTCTAGTTGTAATAGCTCTGTGCATTGAACGAATCATTGGCCGTTGTGCACTTTTTGGGGTAGGTATCAAGAATTATTAAAAAACCCCTATTTTTTAAAACAAGCTATTACTGAACAAGTACTCGCCAAGACGAATCAAAAGAGCCGAAACTAGATGGGTTTGCGTCGTTTTGTTACAGAGTTCCTAGGACCACCTTCTTTCCATCATCAGACCCTGGTTACCATTGAAAGACAAAATACTCGTCAAGACGATTCAAATGAGCCCAAACTCAATGAGGTTATGTCGTTTCATTGCAAAGTTCATTTGGCCACCTTCCAGCTTCATCATCAGATCAGCACCATGTCATCATAATATTGCATTGTCACGCAATTTACACATGAATGCAAAATTTCAGCTCAATCGGAAACCGGGAAGTGGATCAAATTTAACTTGCAAGATTTGATTACAGACAACGGGACAGGTGAAAGTAAATAAAAGCTTGTAAAATATGTTAAACTGTCTTAAACGGACACGACTGATCTGATCGAAAATTCGTAAGACGCAGGGGGAGTAGATCGCCGACGCGGCGTAGTAATTATTATGTTCATGTTTTCACTTCTGCCGGCACTACCGGAGTGCAACCCGTTGTTTTTTTAACGTAAATACCTATGTAGCGGTGAATCTTATATCCGAGGGAAACTAGCCACGTGGATCAGCTCCCTCAGCTACAATTAATTGATATCTGAAGCTCATAACATATTGTACTCATTTATTATCAGTATAATGTCGACAAGGGATAATCTTGTGTTATTTAGTAAATAAAATTCGCGAAACCAGATTTTCACTTACATAAAATTGTTTTGCACCGAGAGAATTTTCACAAAAAATGGCAAAACCGCCTTCCATCATGTACAAAATTTGAATATTTCGCTCAAGTTGTTTACATTATTGTTGATTTTTCAAAAATGGCTCAGCCGATTTCTGTAAAATTTAAATGAGACCACCTCGAGAGTGTACCCCTTTAAACTAAAAAAGATTTTTTTGATTCGGTTCACAATTGGCGGAATTATCGATGAACATACACAACAAACATACAGACGAACAAAGAACCTCCTTCTCTTTGGAAGTCGGTTTAAAAACGACAATTCGATGCATATTATACTGCTGCTGTGGCGAACCTTCGTGGCATAACCACCACATAACCGGACTTGCTGTTGCGAGCGACGCGTTCGACATAGGTATTTGGATCGCGCGCGCTCTCTTTAGATTAGGAAAAAGTTTTTAGTTCGAATTCAATTTTCTTGTTTTTTTATTGTAAATATATAGCGGTGTGGCTAATACTCGTATTTGAAGAGAGTTTTGGCGGGTACGCGGAAATCATGCATTGCATTATTTTGTAAAACTTGTGTTTCTATCAGAGAAAATTATTACAAAATTGTAGTTAGGTTTGTTTGTTGATTATGAGATAAATTACGTTCATTACTGTAAGCAAGTGATAAAGTGTAGCGTGTTGTTTCGCATTGTTACCAAAGCTCTAGTAAAGTCTCCACTGCTTTACTGAGGTATGATTTGTCCTATGCATGGACTTGACCGAGATTTTTTTGACTGTGACGTGATGTGACTACGACTATGAATATTTTGATAAAATATCAAAAACGTTAAAAACTTATACTTGACACTGGCAAAATCACAAGCCATCCGACGCCAAAATAAAAAAAGAAGAAGAATTTCTGAAGGAAAGTGGAGGGAAACCAACGAACTACGTGAATCAGCTTCACTCAGCTGCGATCTATTTAAAACTGAAGCTCACAACTAAAGTGCACTCATTTTTGGTAAACTTTGCAAGTTTTAGTAAAATACCTACCTATTATTATGTAGTGCTTACTATAATAGTGATCACATTGCTTGATGAATAAAAATGTTAATAAACCTAGTATGGAGGTAGATTTTTAGCATTTCGACTATTTGTTTGCGTGCATTAATTCCAAAGGTACTATAGAGATTCGAAAAAACTGGCGTATACACAGACACATATGTAATTACGTACGTCAAACGTGGAATGTACCGCATGTACCTATCTATAGTCTGACCGTTTAACTGAGACCTCGCCTGCGCGGGTACAGGGGCGCGGGGGTAGACGACAAAGGGGGACTGAGACAGGTGCGGGCGGTGGGGACCCGTCGCCCGCACCTGTCTCAGTCCTCCTTTGTCGTCTACCCCCACGCCTCTGTACCCGCGCAGGCGAGGACTCAGTTAAACGGTCAGACTATAAGTACATTTATTCTGTAAGTCCCGTCCTTTTAGTGTCGAAAGTACGTAGTATTATTATATATTCTTTGCCGAAAGTTTAAAATAGCACAACATTGTACATCTATGGATATTATAATGCAACTCATTGTGGCTGTTTAGCTCCCTAAAGGTAGATGTAACGACAAACCCCTCATAAAAGTTGATCGCAGCGTTTAGGCGATACCAGGCAGACAGCACTCTCAGGAGGACTATAATATTACCTACACGACACTCCGCCGCCTGAGTGCTGTAACATTTACACACGACTTGACGCCTCAGCCATGTCTGGACCTTGCAAAGTTTGTTACAAAACTGTAATGAGCACAGATATCCCAGATGTTTTTGAATAGAATTAAAGTAGAATAAATTAATGCAGTTTTTTTCTTGTCTATCTCCGGTGTGCTCAGCGATAAACTCTTCTGAAAAGTTGATCGCAGCATTTTATCCCGTAGATACTTACCAGGCAGATATCACTCTCAGGAGGACTATAACATTACCTACACGACACGCCGCCGCCTGAGTGCTATAACATTTGCACACGACTTGGCGTCTCAGCCATGTCTGGACCTTAAACGCTCGAAAGAACTCAGTTGAGCACAGGATATCCTAGAGGTTTTTGAATAGAATTAAAATAGAATATGCAGTTTTTTCTTGATTCTCTCCGGTGTCTCCAACGACAAAAAAGTTGAGAGCAGCGTTTAGCCCATAGGTACCAGGAAGACCAGCAGTCTCAGGAGAACTATAGCATTACCTACGCCGCCTCCTGAGTGCTTTAACATTCACACGACTTGGCACCTGAGCCACAGTCTGGACCTTAAACGCTTGAAAGAACTGAGTTGAACACAGATATCTCAGAGGTTTTCGAATAGAATTAAATTATATAAATTGCTTGCTTTTGATACACATTTGACGCTTGAAAGTTTTTAATCCCAACACAATAAATCCTTACTAATATTAAAAATCCGAAAAGTTTGTTGGTTTGTTGGTTTGTTACTCTTTCACGCACCAACGGAGCAACGGATTGACTTGATTTTTGGCATGGAGATAGTTTAAAAGGCGGAAGGAGCTTTAGGATACTTTTTATCCCGAAAAATTGCATAGTTCCTGTAGGACAGGACAAAAACCATCGAAAGCGAAACTGTCGCCACTATCACAAAGACGCTAAGTGATTAATTCCTCTAATATGGACTAACGAAACGTCACAGCCAGACGTAATTAGATGACAGGTGACATTGTCTGCAGACTTTTATAAATCACAAGTAGCATGGCAAGGGGACAAATGGTTTTTCCACCATTTTATCCCCTTGAAGAGGAAATAAAGTATGGATTGAAAATGACAACTGACATTAAAATTGGATAAAATGTTATTTTCCCTCTGCATGCTACATGTTACTATGACGTTTAATACTAGGCCGTCATTTTGTCTGACATTAAAAATATTTATATCTTCTATCATTAGAGGTTTAACATGTTTCTTTATTCTACCTTTATGGTACAGAATCATCATACTTTAATATTATCAATCCGAAAAGTTTGTTGGTTTGTTCCTCTTTGACGCAGCAACGGAGCAAAAGATTGACCTGATTTTTGGTATGGATACCTATGGTTTAAAAGACAGAAAGTGATAATAGGATACTTTTTTATCTCGAGAAAATTCGTGATTCCCATGGGATAGGACAATAACTGTTTCTCAGCAATGGAGCAACGGATTGACTTGATATTTGGGGTGGGCATAGTTTGGAAGACGGAAAGTGACATAGGATACTTTCCATCCCGAAAAAATTGTGGTTCCCGTAGGACTTAACAATACATTTTTCTCAGCAACGGAGCAACTTGCCTTGGCTTATTGCATGAATATAGTTTGAAAGACGAAAAGTGACATAGGCCACAGTTCTCGTAGGATAGGATAATAATCGGCCAAGTGCGAGTCGGACTCGCGCACGAAGGGTTCCGTGCCGTATGGGAGCCCCCTTCCTCTTGCCGTTATTAACAGCGAGCAAAAAAACTCCTAAAAATCACGTTTGTTTTATGGGAGCCCCCCTTAAATATTTATTTCATTCTATTTGTAGTATTTGTTGTTATAGCGGCAACAGAAATGCATCATCTGTGAAAATTTCAGCTGCCTAGCTATCACGGTTCATGAGATACAGCCCGGTGACAGACAGACAGACGGACAGACGGACATCAAAGTCTTAGTAATAGGGTCCCGTTTTTAGCCTTTGGGTACGGAACCCTAAAAACTTAGTGAGCGGGCTGCGGTAACAGCCGTCTAAGCGCCAGAAATAACCTGTCATGGCAAGTTTAGGACGTTCCTACATTTTTCGCACTCCTTCGCGGCACTCAACAGCGCTAGCCCAGACTCGGGCTCCATAACGGAGCTTGCGCTCCCGCCATAATGACGGAGTGTTTCGGAGCACAAGACACATCGTCATCCACCACTCGGGACTAACCAGTACTGAACGTCAGACAGCATTCCAACGCCCTGGTCCCAGTGCAGCGGGTCAGTCATAGTAGCCCAGCGCCTGCCTCTTCACTGCAGAGGGCAGTGAGAACGGCCATCGCGATACCGACGCCTCTCTTCCCCTGCAGCCCCACTGCGTCTGTCAACACGTTGACGGCATAGCGGAAGGTAGGGTAGGTGGCGGCACCCACACCACCAGTTCCATTTATCCCACCGCGGCCCCTAATCCTCGGCTGTCATATCAGAGTCCAGGAAGCAGCCTTGCTTTATGAAACTAAGAAAGGTTATTCCCAGCAAGTAACTGGAGATAGAGAGACAGAAAAGAAGCCACACCCAGCGCAGCAGGAGGAGCTGGAGTTCATATGCCTGGCAGACGGAGCAGCACTAGAGCAAAATCTTAACCGAGAAATTAACATATTTACAGACGGCAGCAAAATTAAAGGGAAAGTTGGGGCGGCATTATCCATTTGGGATGATGCCGCTGAGATCAGTACCCGCAAGCTGAAATTGGCCGATTGGTGCTCCGTGTACCAGGCCGAGTTATTGGCACTTCTTGAGGCTACCGAAAAAGCAAAAATCTTTTGTGACTCCAGGTCTGCACAGGAAACGGTAGTTGGCGTATCTTCCCTCAATCCCTTAGCAGTAAATTCAAAGCTAACATAAAGTTACTACACGCACAAAATAAAATAGTGAAACTTTATTGGATTAAAACGCACGCGGGGATGGTGGGAAATGAGAGAGCGGACCCGCTAGCAAAGGAAGCAGCGCTGCACTCGAAGTGCAGACCTATTTACGATAACTGCCCTGTTTCATTCGTCAAGCGAGAAATCCGAAAGGACTCTCTTGACGAGTGGAACCGGCGGTATCAGAATGGACACACAGCGGCGGTAACCAAAACATATTTTCCAGATGCAAGGGCGGCATACAAGATCGTAAGAGAAATTGAACCAATGGGAATCATAACTCAAGTGCTGACGGGGCATGGTGAGTTTTCCCAATACTTACATTGATTTAAGTTGAGGGAAAGCCCATCATGTAAGAGAAATTGAACCAGTGGGAATCATAACTCAAGTGCTGACGGGGCATGGTGAGTTTTCCCAATACTTACATCGATTTAAGTTGAGGGAAAGCCCATCATGCATCTGTGAATATACACTCCAACCGTAACTTAACCAACAAAAGCATTCCTCTAAGGTATTTTGATATTTGTCGGTTAGGTTAGGTAAACATGAGCCAAAATCAAAATTTAACGCGGGCGAAGCCGCGGGTAAAAGCTAGTACACAATATACTCGTAACAGCAACAATACTCAGAAGTGTAGTAAACCACACGAGACAACGCTCGTTTAGAGTTTGTCTAGACTTTATAGGTTTCGTCTGGCGGCATTTTTGGGATACGTACGACTGTATTGGTGTTGTTTTAGATACGTTTTAACTTAAAAAGATGACACGAGAGATTTTAATGAAAGAGACGTTACAATTGCGAAATGCTTCGGAGAAAATTGAAGCAGACTGATAGAAAACAAAAATTAAGTGTAAGAAAAGACGTTTGTTGAATGCTACCAGCAGTCACCAATCCGACGACTGACCTTGTAGATCGTTGCTTAACTTCGGTGATCGCTAAGAGACAACTCTTCAAACAATAATTACTACATTTAGTATTCATTTGAACCTCGACTACCCGGACTAATTTGTGTCGCTGTACATTCGGATAAACGAAAATCCGGATAGTCAAATTTATGAAAAAAGGTTTTTTTTTATTAAGTTAGATAACTTAGTTTTTTACTGAATAAGCAATATTTATTTTATTTTGAAGCGAAAATACCGCTCGATTACTCATCGATTTTTATTAATTGAGAGATCGCGAGCGACACAGCTCTGTGGAGTACACTTAGTAA
This sequence comes from Hypomecis atomaria, assembly GCA_964007245.1. Taxonomy (NCBI): domain Eukaryota; kingdom Metazoa; phylum Arthropoda; class Insecta; order Lepidoptera; family Geometridae; genus Hypomecis; species Hypomecis atomaria. Next base: position 18,420,647 of record OZ023292.1, on the reverse strand, counting down.
CAAAAACCATGACAAACGAAGAGCAGAGAAGAACGGAGCGTAGGCGGGTTATGAAACAACTAAAATGTCCGTTTACTTATGGATTCAACTTGAAAAATAAATTATGCTAGCCGCGGGTTGTAGTCCGGATAATCGCAAATCCGTATAACTGAGGGCCGGATAATCGATATTCTACTGTACTTATTTAGAGCAATATAGAATTAGAGATTAGGACTAATTAATCTAGGTCGCCACCACGACTGCTACGAATTTCGTAGCGCGTAGATTCTCGTAGAACTGAGCTGCTACGGATTAGCTACGAAGTCTACCGAAATAGTTTTGAAGCTGAGACAATCTTTATGTCTGCGATAGAAGTGCTTAAGATTTCCTGAGCTTCTTAATAGAACTAACTACATATATAAGGTGCGTTCGAGTTGGGCTCGGTGGGGTTTTTGGCATTTGCAAAATTAGCGTTGATGTAAACCGTTCGGTTTGGGAATTTCACCCATTTCGCCAAAATTGCAACTTTTGCTCCCTACCCAAAATGAACGCTCAACGTCAAACTCTATATGTCAGAAAACGATCACAAAGAACCCACCTGCGCAGCTGGGTCAGTTCACGATGGCATTTTCAGCTGTTTTTGAGCTATCGGAATGATGAATTGAAACAGTTAAAAATGCAACTTTTGCTCACACATTCCCAAAACGAACGCTGAAATAATAATAGCAGTGGTATTCTTATCTATTCGTATTTGTGTTTCTCTAGACGACGAATATTTTCTAGGATGAGAAATAATAAAATTTAAATAATAAGACCTCTTACACACGGTGACGGTGTGAGTAGAGACTGCGTACCGGCAAGCGCAGCGTAGAACGTTGTCCTCATTAAGACCGCAGGATTGCGCTGGATGGAAGCCGCTTCTAACCGGTCTTATTGGAGATCCATAGGGGATGTCCAGCAGTAGATGTCCTATGGCTGATGGATGGATGGATTACACACGGTCTTTTAACTAAACTAAGCAAAGCTTGTGATATGGCTCCCACATGATACAGCCACCCAATGATTTAGCACAAAAACAAATTAAATTCCTATCGATCCAACTAAAAGAAAGGCTACCCTAGCAAACACAAGTCTTTTCACACTTATTTTGGTGACCATGGCTGTATTTCATGTACAAAAATAACCAATTTTTACTGTGTAGCGAACTTTAGAATTACGAAATATCATCAATTATTCATACAGCGTAACCGGCTAACAATTAATAAACATAACACGAAGTTATCAATCCTGTTCATACTTTTAACTAACTCAATCTTAATTTCTGATTATGGTAGAGTTGGAAATAAGTAAAAAATAAAACTGTCTTAAAAAAATCATGCAAACTTAGTTTTTGAAGCAGAACTAAGCTTCCTCGGTGGCTCAGTGGTTTTTTTTTTTTTTTTCTTTCTTAGTTTCCTCGGACTTGATCGGAGGCTTTGTTTATTTTAAAGTTTAAATTTTTAACCATAATACAAATTTACATAATATATATGATATAAAGTTTACTAATTTCGTATCTATTTTGACGCAGGTTTCCAAAAGACTATCCAAAAAACATAAATATTTCAAAAATTTCAAATGACTTTCCAAACAACAAACATTTAAACTATTTCTTGTAAATATTTTTAACGGCAGTCGCACATACTTATGGCTCATTGGTTAGTGACCCTAACTTCTGGGTCAAAGGGGCGTGGGTTCGATCCCCACCCAGGGCAAGTATTTATGTGATGAACATAGGTGGGGTGTGTCTAGGTATTATTTACTACTATTTATATAAGTATGTATGTATATAAAAATATGTAAATGTTGTATATCAGTCACTGGCAGCCATATCACAAGCTTTAGAGTCTGGCCAACGAAAGCTGTCCAAGAAAAAAGGCGGGAATTTTAAAAAATCAAGAGCTGTTAGCTTGTTTTCTAGTACCGCTCAGCTGATCTCCATGAAATTTAGCATGCACGTAGTTTATGCATGTTTTCTACGTGCATGCTAAATTTCATGGAGATTTTTTTTTAATTCCCGCCTTTTTTCTTGGACAGCTTTCGTTGGCCAGACTCTATTCTTAGTTTGGGATCATAAACCGTGTTAGAACATTTTTGATATTTCTTCCGCTCGAAAGCTAAATACTACGGATAGTTTCGAAAACAAATTGTGACTTGGGTTACAATGAAGTTCATTGAGCATAATTTCAAGGTTTTGATTTGAAAAGTAAGCATTTAAAAAGTTAAATGTAAAGGTAAATTCATCATTATGACCAATTCCAACAACGGCCCAACCCTGTACTGTATCTGCCTTTTTAATAGTCCACTGCAGGACGTTATTAAGCCTGGATAGGCCTAATAACGCCAGAGTGGTGGATATGGCCCAATCACCCTTCGTACCCACGAAGGGTGATTGGGTGATTGGGCCCCAGTGCGGGTTGGTGGATTCACATACGCCTTCGAATTTCTGCTACGGACATAGCAGGTTGCCTCACGATGTTTTTCTTCACCGAAAAGCCAGTGATGTGAAATTCCGTACATAAATTCCAAAGAACTCATTGGTACGGGACCGGGATTTGAACCCACGACCTCACGATTGTAAGGCGGGTGTCACTACCTCTAGGCCACAACGGCCCAACCCTAATTGGAGTTAGTCTTATAGTAAACACAGGAAGCGCAGCAGACTTGTGCTTTTATAACAATATATTGAACAATATAACTGTAGTTTGGACTTAATTTTATCCATTTTTAGAAACCCCTCTTATGAATTAATTCTTTTATTTTTGTACATATAAAATTTTGGTCTTTTTTTGGTTATCAAAGAGGTTTCATAAAACTCTTCGTATTTATAATTTCAAGTTTTATGTAACAGGTGCCATTTACCCCATATCCAATGCCAGAGGAAAGCAATTTTACGTCTGATGTAACTTCGCGCCTCAACCTCCAAATTACAGAGTTACATCGATTAAATTTCGTACCTTGGCTTGACTAGGTATTCCTTAGCGATCATCGAAGTAAATACATGCTTAAATACATGCGTTTACGAGTTGACGCACGTGCCAGCCATCGTCCTCCTCGACCACATTTTAGGCAAAGAATATATAATAATACTACGTTTTAGGGAGGAGGACGACCCGGAACGCAACGCCGCCGCAAGAAGAGGCGCCTAGACGAGCCTGAGTGCTCTGGGCGTGCACTTAACTGACTTAATCTACGACTATAGAATTACCCTCCATTCGCCTCCAGACCTCCGCAACCGCCGCGATCCCATCTTTTATGGCCATTTTAAAGTTATAAACTAGGATGTCTTTTGGTGGCGCAGCCGTTGCCCGATGCCAGAAGCGGCAGATAGCGTCATCTGCGTTGTCAGTGTAATATAGGTAAATATCCCAGAGTGCCGCGAAATCGCTACCACTGCGTGTGTTATGCGGATTATGCTTGCTCTTTACATATGTTAATGGCGACGACAGACTTTTAGGTCAGACCCTGGGCCTCATGGATCGTCAGGATTCGACCCCGATCCTCCTCCGTAACCCTGTTCGGCTAGTGCTCTTTTCTCCTCTTGCGTGTGAACTAGAATAATTATTTTTCGCAAAAAATGGCATGACTTCAATTTGTACAGAATTTGCGAATATTTCGCACGGATCGATGTAGCATTTTTCACATTATTGTTGATTTATCAAAAATGGCTCAGCCGATTTCGATAAAAATTAAATGAGACCAACTTCCAAGTATACTTTTTCCAATAAAAAAAGAATTATTGAATTCGGACCACTATGTAAAAAGCTATGCGGGGTAACACATAAAAAGTATACGCGTCGAATTGAGTACCTCCTCCGTTTCGTCGGTCAAAAAGAGTATCCGGAAGTTTTGGGTATCCGTGAAGAAAGAAAGTTGTGCTTACACCACTTCTTACTTTAGGTACGTTTTTATAACGTCGTTACTTATAACCCGGTCAGAATATCTGTGCACCTCGCTGGAATGCAGCGGCTCTCCCGCTTCCCCTGTCACCTCTCCGCGCACTCCCCGGTGCGACAGTACGGTTAGCATCTTCGTTGCCGATACACGTCCCGATTATAATTTACATCCGGACGGATACTAGACGTCCGGTAATGTATATACGTCCCGATAATTCGATATGACGTCACGAAGTCAGGTGCACAGATATTGTGACCGGGTTGTACAGGTGTAATTTTTTATTATCTTTGTACTCAGCCATAGGAAGTCTACTGTTGGAATGCCTTGATAGACCGCCAATAAGACCGGTTGGAAGCGGAGTGAATCCAGCGCGATCTTACGGTCTTAATGAGGTCATCTACGTAGCACTGTACTGTACAAACTACTAAGTAAATAATGTATTGAGCATCAGTTATACTGTACCGTATAGTACCTACTATACCGGCCTTTCAATAATTCACTGCAGGACGTAAAGCTATGCACGAAGGGTGATTTGGCCATATAGACCACCCCGGCCCAGTGCGGGTTGGTGGATTCACATGTGCAATCGGATTTCTTCTACGGACGTATTCAGGTTGCCTCACGATGTTTTCCTTCACCGAAAAGCCAGTGGTGTAAAATTCTCATTTCTCAAAGAACTCATTGGCACGGGACCGAGATTTGAACCTACGACCTATATTCACTTCAAAAATAAATAATTACAATAAAATACATTAAGGGGGGGCTCCCATAAGGTGCGGAACCCTTCGTGCACGAGTCCGACTCGTACTTAGCCGATTATTAACACTAGAAAGACCGGAGAGATCAAATGACTTTAATTACTTTTTGATCGGTCATATTTTCTGAGCTTATTGCATTGAGTTCGTTCTCGTTTTATGACTTTTAATTTAACTATTCGCGTTTGTTTACATTATTCTTATAGGTTTGTTATGATAGCTCTAAAATCTGTCTAAAACAATGATTATATCTACCTAGAAAGACCGCGGTGGTCATTTGACCTCCGACGGTTTATTTTTCGTTATTATGCACATGTGTTACTACACAAAAACTCTGACACCAGGGCCAGCCACCCGGCCTACATGAACTTACTAAAGTAAGTAGGTAAGTTCGTATAGGCCGGGTGGCTAGCCCTGGTGTCAGAGTTTTTAGGCCGCCTGAAGGCCTCTGACATGGCCAAACGGTTAAAACAACCGGGGCCTACAATTTAACGTGTCATCCGAGCCACGGTAGCGCTCAGTTGTAAATGCCACCCGCGGTCACCCATCCGAAGACTGACCGTGCTGAACGTTGAACTAACTTACTTACTACACAAAATGTACTGATATCAGATTTTATTAGCTCTTATCAAAGGAATGGCGTGTTAGAGGTGTTTTTGCTAGATATTGTTCCCTCCGCATTTCTGAATATAGACGTACTTCAAAACATCTTAGAGGACAAAATGCTTCGGAACGCAAACAAAATATTCCGAGCGCATCGCGTACGTGTGATACAGTACCTCCGCAAATATTTTGAATTTAAAAATAGAAAAATACACCAATCGTTTAATATCATACATCAGTTAGAAGCCCATAAAACTGCGACCGTCGATTTATAAAAAATACATGAAAACAAGAAGAAAAAACTACAATTAAACGAAAATTATCTTCGTTATAACCGTTACAAGCAGACGACCGACACTAGTAAGCTAAAGTGTACCTTACTACTACGACATAAGTGTTGAGTGAGGTCTTGGGGCCTCGCAGCCGTGAGTCATCATATAAAAAGATAAGTATATTATTTGAATTTAGTGTCCCTTAAAACTATATAAATCTCAATAAAATGAACTGCCAAGCTTGTAATAAAAATATAAAATGCATCTAGCGTGTGGTATATTATGTTCTAAAAAGTACCACTATGCTTGCCTTAACATAACTTCAGCTTCCTATCAAAATAACATAATCCAATTTAAAAAAATCATGGCGTCACAATAACAAGCTTTATATCGACGGAAACGAAACATCAAAGTACCCACTACTACAAAAAAACTTCACTACCCGGACTGCTAAGCCGACCACAAACTTATGCAGAGAGATCTGAGGCCAAACGAAACACAAAAATACCAATCACAAGATCGTCGTACTTTTCGCTAGTTTTAGTAACACTAGCTATAACAATGATTTTGATTTTAAGATCATTTTTCAAAATTTCAAAAACTCGTGGGATCAAAGTCCAACTTAGCGATGCATAGTTCCAGCCCGCATTCTATGGCTATAATAGTAGTTTATGCAACTGTCATATAATGAAGGGTATTAAAACACGAATGTGAGTTTATGAAACGAGCGCAGCGAGTTTCATAATAGTAACGAGTGTTTTAATACCCGTGTTATATGCAGTTGCATACACTACTTTATCTTCACTAGTAAAAATAAAATAAAAAACATATTGCGAAACATTAAATTCACGCGTACGTGTATTGTCACAGTGAACTTGGCGCCATTAAATACCTCACTTTAGGACAGATTTGGCTCTGTGTTTTGTTAAAAAGAAATATTTAATGAGTTCAGTAAATCAGTCACGGTTACGTATTTCTTTTAACCCTGTTTTTGAAATTTTTAAAATCTAACCAATGAGAGCGGAGCTGCGCGCGCAGGGCCAATCAGGAGCGAGCGCGCGATGTTATAACGAGATTTTACGATATCGATGTGGATATTATAACATCATGTGAAATTGCTTAAATTGAGTGTTTTGTTGTCTGCGCTATAACAGTAGTCATTATAAGTCAAGTATTGGAAACATAAGTAGAATGTTACAACATTAGTGTAGATAATATATATTTATGCATTATATATATCTATTTATTTAAGTTACAATAATATGTAATAATGTATGTAGGTTTATTATTATTTTATTTTAGATAGGTAATATGTAGTTTAAATGTATGTATGTATCATTTATTGGTATGTGTGTTAGGTAGGTTTAGGTATTATTTTTGTTAAGTGTTTGTTTATGAGTTAATTTCTTCTTTCAGTTAAGGCCACGTTTTTTGTCAACTTCTATTTTCTATCCGTACTTGGTTGCCTGGAAGAAATCGCTTAAAGCGATAAGGTCGCCAGTTAGAAACCAAAATTGTATTGTTTTGTCCCTGTAATTTATTCTTTATGTAATGTGGTTGTCTAATAAAGTGTTATGGTTTGTTTGTTGTTTGTCATTGAATCGAGCTCCACGACCCGAAAGTTCTCTCCACTGATCGTCACTATTTCTCAAGAATAGTTCGTGAGGCCGTAGAAATTAAAAAACATCGTAATTTCAACCGAGCGGATGGTTTCAAACTATCAGTGTCGTAGAATCCTGTAGTCAACAAGTGCAAACTGCGTGGTGTAGGCATTAAGACCTTTACAGACACTGTCCTTGTGGTGTGTCGCGGTGACAATTTCAATTTGAGTGGTACGGCGTCGCATTTAGTCTGCCCGTGACCACGACCAATGCAACTTGGTCGAAACGTCGGGAGAAAAAGAGGTACTTAATTAGCTCATATCTCAAATTTTATTGCGCGATAAGTCCCGTATAGTAGTATGATAATAAGCCCTATTACAGAGGCGCCATCGTAAATTTAATAGCAACGTAAAAAGCGTTCTCTCTATCGAATGCCTAAAGTGAAAAAGAAACAGAACTATACTATTTAGCTAATATAATTACGATGACGCCTCTGTAATCGGGCTTATTGTGTTCAAATCGCGAAAGTTTAAAAATAACATTGATATTTTTTTCTTTCAATTCACAACTGAGTGAAGAAATAAGTAAGAAGTCAATTTAAGGCATGCTTTATAAAAACGCTGAGTATAACAGTAAAAATTCGATTTATTAAAATGTAAATAAGAATCGTATTTATGATACATAACAATCAAGGTACAATAGGTGTTATAAATATATCACAAATAGTTTGGCTTACATTTTAGCATTAACAAATGTAATTATTTAAATTGCTTAGTGTTTATCAGATACCAAATAGTTTCAATTTCACCAAAATGTGTAACTAAACGTGAAAGCCCTCATACACGTCCCAATTTAGTTTAAGCCAACCAATTTGAGGGTCGACATCTAATATTGCTACAGATGTCTCGACAACGCATTGCCTGGTTGGACCCGACCGCCTCTAACCATTATTAATATTAATAATTTTAGACTGGCCACTGCGGCTTGACAGTTAGGGGTTGGCACTAACCAAATCAGAACGTGCTTGGAGTCGTAAATATCTGCCACCGAACAAAGTGCTTCCACTATTATATTACCCAAACAGTGCTACCAAAATTAGAAAAATGTTAAAGGATTGGATGGGCTTCAAGATACGCAAGAAACTTAAAGTTACATCAAGAAACATTAACGTAATACATTAAATTATATTTATTCGCTCAATAGGCCCAATTTTAGAGTCGCCATCGTAATTATAACAACAAACTGTTTCTTTATCATTATGTGCGTTTCTCTGTTTCTTTTTCACTACATGCATTTGATAGAGAGAACACTTTTAAGTTGCTATTAAATTTACAATGGCGCGTTCAAAATTGGGCCTAATGTATTAAAATCTCAAAACAACAGAAGATTTTTGGTACAGATATTATTCTCATACTGTTATGCTGCGTTAAAAATCGTTTCTAATTATTAAATTACATCATTTACTTTTAGGGAATGTCTTTATATGTATTTAAATTTAATATTTTAATCATTCGCATCGGTTCAATTAAAAAAAAAAATATATGTCAAAACGAGAGTCACCTTAGAGGGATTTTATTTAATATTTAATATTGCTGTTTAAATTCACTGACAATATGGGATGCCTCGGGCCGCAAAGTCTAATTTTAAAATGTTTTCGTCTTCATCTAGAATAATGCATAAAATGGTATATTTTTAGGATACTTAATTCAGAGATGTGTATTGACATACTTATTTATACATGTACTATATTTTGACCAAACATCTTTGTAGATTGGCGTACTCAAGTCCGTACCATCTCAATATAACGGGTGTCCCAAAATTAACGCAAGATTTGAATTTGCCGCCATTTGTGCAGTGAAGTGTTGGCAACCCTGAAAAAAAAGCAATTTGACAGCTAACAGTATAGGGTTATTAAAAATGGAGCAATAGTATTTAGAGAAATGAAAAAAAAGATGGCTCCCGAACAAAAAAACATGGCCGCCACACAAAATTGAATCGTCAATAGCTCGGGAACGGTACAACTTAGATGGGGAGTGTTTGTCCAAATGTCATAGGGAATCGAGAGAGCTACCTGGTGGGGTCGATGAAAATTCAAGATGACGTTTTTTTTTTTTTTAACTATTGAATTTCAATTAACACAACAATTGAAGCCTAATGACCATGTACAGAGAAGAGAGTTCGTTGAATGGATTATTGAACATCAACAAATGGACCCTGATTTTTCGAGCAAAATCATCCTAAGCTATGAAGCACATTTTCATCTCGATGGCTTTGTTCGACCATATTTTGTATGAAATTTTCGAACTACAGCCGCCAAGCTTTCACTAATATTCTTTAATAATGAAGACACGTTGTTCTATCGTGTAACGCTCCATTTTTAATAACCCTATACTGTTAGCTGTAAATTGCTTTTTTTTCAGGGTTGCCAACACTTCACTGCACAAATGGCGGCAAATTCAAATCTTGCGTTAATTTTGAGACACCCGTTATTTTATCTTATCTAGTACAGTACGCGCAAACGCTGTACACAAGTTCCCTAGAAATCTCTAGAATATTCAGTGCCATTGTGATTGACAAAGTAAACAAGTGTAAGTTGTGATCAAAACACCAAAAAAAACGAAGACAATAGAGGATCCCAGAAGCGTTAACAAGTTATCGCGTAAACAACACAGATTACATCAGGTATTACCTATAACGTGTGCGCGTCTACCGCGTTACAATAATAATGGTCTGAATCACCTCCTTTTGGTTTAGTATACCAGTTCTGGTTAACCCTGTAGATATGGCGCGCTGCGCAGATTTGAGCTTATCAACCACATTTTTCCGAACACTTGTTATTATTTATTCAATATATCAATGATAGATATATCTACAGAAAATTGTCTTTTAACCTAACCTAGGTTTAAAAGACAATTTCTTATTTTTATGTATCTACTACAGGACCAATCGGGCACTGAATTTATAAGATAAATAAATACCGACGTTTGGACCGTGAAGTCCAAAAGAGGAGGAGGGGAGGAGTTTAAAAAACCTAGTTTTGTCAATACGAACTTAAAATTATGCGTTCTACGCAGCCACTGCCAAACTTCCAAGGCATTAAAAATATTGTGCTTATATTACATACTCTATAATATGAATTGTTCTAGTGTGCAGTTTGATCAGGAGCCCTGCAGTAAGGAAGAGGCGAATATTTGCTGCATGATGTGGGGGAGAGAAGCGACGTCCATACACACGTGCGCGTGCCCCGCCGGCAGCTTGCGGAGCAAACTGGAAACGATTACAAATGTTCACAACTGCTCGGTCTTCTTTCAGCCATAGGACGTCCACTGCTGGACATAGGCCTCCCCCAAAAGAGCTCCAATAAGACCGGTTCGTAGCGGCGCGATGCTGCGGTCTTAATGAGGTCATCCGTCCACCTTGTGGGTGGACGTCCTACGCTGCGCTTGACGGTACGTGGTTTCCACTCGAGAACTTTTCGACCCCATCGGTCATCATCCTCCGAGCTATGTGCCCTGCCTATTGCCATTTCAACTTGCCAATCTGCTGTGCTATGTCGGTAACTTTGGTTTATCTTCGGATCTCCTCATTCCTGATTCGATCTCGCAGAGAGACTCCGAACATAGCCCTCTCCATAGCTCGTTGGGCTCCTCAGAGTTTACTAATAAAGCTCGGTCTTCAGTTCAGTTGTTTTAACCGTGTAGCCATGTCAGAGGCCTTCAGGTGGCTTTCAAACATTGACACCAGGGTTAGCCACCCGGCCTATACGAACTTACTATGGTGATCTATAGAGAATATCTATGAATTCATTGGAGGGCAAAGTTAATGTAATTATCATCATCAGTTTATTTCGACCCACTGCAGGACATAAGCCTCCTCCCTCTTTCGCGAATTATCCCTGTCCTGTCCATCTTATCTAGGTGTTGTTGCAATGCCAACTAATTAATTAAAGTAAGTTCGTATACAGCAAGTAAGGTTTATAAGTCGCCTGAAGGCCTCTGAGATGGCTAAACGGTTAAAACAGCCCGGGCCTACAACGTGGCATCCGAGCCACAATAGCGGTCAGTTGTAAATGCCACCTGCGGTCATCCGTGCGAAGACTGACCGTGATAACTTAATTTATCCGTTACTGTACTGTATAATAGTCCACTGCAGGACGTAGGCCTACCCACGAAGGGTGATTTTATTTTATTTATATGGGATAACAAACAATAGCACAATATACATTACAAGAAAATAATTAACAAAATACATTAATGAATGTGCCACCAACTACATTATTGGGCCATATCCACCACGCTGGCCCAGTGCGGGTTGGTGGATTCACATACGCCATCGAATTTCTTCTACGGACGTATGCAGGTTGCCTCACGATGTTTTCCTTCACCGAAAAGCCAGTGGTGTGAAATTCCGTACATAAATTCCGAAGAACTCATTGGTACGGGACCGGGATTTCAACCTACGACCTCACGATTGTAAGGCGGGTGTCACTACCACTAGACCACCACGGCATAACTTAATTTATCCGTGAACAGGTGATATAATAAAAAGACTCACAAGTTGGCTTCGTCCCCGAGACTGCCGATGAAGATGACATGCGCCTGCACTCGCGGCTCCGACGTCAGGATCACGCCGAGACGCTCCGGGGATATGTTATATCTGACAACATTATAAAAAAACACTTTTTGGGGTTCCGTACGCAAAGCGTAAAAACGGAACCCTATTACTAAGACTCCGCTGTCCGTCCGTCTGTCTGTCTGTCTGTCTGCAGGCTGTATCTCACGAACCATAATAGCTAGAAAGTTGAATATTAAATATTAAATATTATGGGACATCTTACACACGATCTCTGACCCCAAACTAAGCATAGCTTGTGATATGGCTGCCAGAGACTGATATACTACATATACATATTTTAAATACATACTTATATACCTAAATAACACCCAAACACAGAGCAAACACCTATGTTCATCACACCAATGTTTGCCCTGGGTGGGGATCGAACCCACGCCTCTTTGACACAGAAGTCCGGGTCACTAACCACTGAGCCACCGAGGCAGTGAAATTGAAAATTTTAAATTGCAGTGAAATTTTCACACATGACGTATTTCTGTTACCGCTATAACAACAAATACTAAAAAGCGAAAAAAAATACTAAAAACCGAAGAAAAATTGGGAGGGAGGGGTTAGTCCAGGTTTACACGTAAATTGAAACTAGAGCTGTTTCCGTATGGCTCTATACATTTCTGTACAGCGCCCCTGGCGGAAACGAGGAAGAACTAACCAAAATGTATGGAGCCACACGCGAACGCGAAAGCTCAAGTAAACTACCCAAAACCTGGACTTACTTATGTACTTTATATGTTCAAGTTTTTACTTCTGCCGGGACTACCGGAGTGCAACCCGTTGTTTTTTTTCTAGATTACAAACGATTTGAGATGTTTTTATCAGTTTTAACCAGTTAAATTTTGTTTTCATACCACCTGCTCGAAATGACCCATTATATGTCATAGAATCTCAACGTAAAACGAGTCATTATTATCTTAACACAATGGCAGGTCAATAATGTTGTATGAAATTCCCTATGGGTCAAAGTGATTTATATTTGGAACGTCTAATTCGTATATAAATTTCTCAACTTAGAATATTTAAGGACATCGTAAAGAGGTTTCATTTTACAAAATCGAATATAACCTCTTTACATTGCACGGCAACTGGCATTGTAAGGAGGTTCTACTCGACTTCACAGAATGAAACTTCTTTGGTGCCCATATTAGTTCGATTTTATAGAATAAAATCTCTTTGCAATGCCAGTGCTAGGCCATGATAATCGAGCTGGCCATGGTCTTATTTTTTTTTTTTATGTAGTATTTACATTCTCTGTTTTCATTATGAATTGTGTGCGATTCTATAAAAAATCGTAGGTACATACTAATTTATTTTAATTTATTGTGAACAATACCGAGTTGCCTAATGAGTACCTACACTTAGTAAATTTAAGAGGTAATTATTACTCATATTTTTGGGGTTATACTTTCTCGCAGGATGTATGAAAAGTAGAGTATGGACTCCTAGAACCAAGTTTGTCTTCGTCTTGGGCGACTTGAATCCCTCGCTTCACTCAGGGTCCAATTGTAGCCCGTGACATAAGACACCACTTGGTTCTCTTGGTACATAATCTACTATTACTATCGTTATGGAAACATACTGATGCGGTTTGTAATAAAAACTGAGCAAATATACCTTCTAAGATTGGCGTCGGAGAGTATGAGCACTATGCTCTCGTCCGTGTCTTCGTTCGCGAGCGTGGATATCGCGTGCTTGGCGGCCGGAAGCGTGTTGTCTCCGGACCAGCAAAACTGCGCGTGCGCGTGCATCGTACGGATTATCTGACAAATTAAATACATACACATTTTTAGAAATAAATGTTGCAACATTATCTAGAAAGACTGAAGTGTATTTGGCAGGTTAAAGTGCCACATCATACCATCTCTTTCACACTAATCAAGCTCTCTCTACTTAACAAGGAAAATGTCGAGGAAGTCAACTTTTCACACTCTACTTTTTTTTTAACGCAAATAAGTCCGCTTTTGACCACCAACTCGCCTGATGGTAAGCGACGTTGTGGTCGAAGATAAAGCACGCAGACCTAGAAGATACCTATTCACTCTGACCTTGAAAAGCTTAAGATTATATCTCTTAGGAAACAAGAAAGCAGGAAGACTGTTCCATTCCCTGGCGGTACGAATCAGAAATGTTGAGTCAAACCGCTTCGTACGTACGTATCGAAAGAAAATCAACAGTGTAGGGGTGGTAATGTGGCGTCTTCCTACTTGTCATGTAGTAAAAAAGGGATGGTAGAATAAGGTCGTGCAGCTCAGATGCACACTCTCCGAAACAAATCCTAAATAAATAGACAGACTCGCAACCCTACGGCGATGCTCCAGGCTATGAAGTTTTTTTGCAACTCTTTGCATCGCCTATAAGCCGAACAGCACGCCGGTCCACCGATTCCAAGGCCTCGAGCTGATACTTAGCCGAGCCATCCCAAAGATGGCAGCAGTATTCCAGACACATACGGATACTCATCACGATCTACAAAATTATATTTATCTCACCTGCATCCCTAACTTCCTCGTAACCTTTCATAACGTCACCGCTGGGTCACGAGTTCAGACTTTAGCGGCAGCAGCAGCAGAGTCTGCGGGCGCCCAGAGCAGGACGTAGTGGCGTCATTCGAACATTTTAGTACATTAGTTCTTACCGCTCGCTGCCCCGAGCCCCGCTACCGCTCATAGCCGAGCGGTTAGAAGGTCTACCATACCATCTCTGTCGCACATAGTAAGCCCAGCATGCACTTCTTCTTGTCTTACCTGTAATCTTTGCTTCTCGTTTTCAGGTGGAGCATCAACCCTGACCAACTCCAAGGCGTGATCTTCCCCCGAATGTCCGAACATGTCATATCGAATGCGCGCCTCGTACCCTCTCATGGCTTCGGTTAGGAGCACCACAGCTTCCATAGAACGTTCTAGACGGCCGTCGTACGAGTTGAATCTGGGGAACGTATGAAATATATTTTGATAAGTGTGTCAAGAAAAGATCGTAGTGAAGTAGGGGTACCTCACATTCGTGAGGTCGTCGGTTCAAATCTCGGTCCCGACAATTCATGTACGAAAACTCACACCACTGGATTTTCGGTGAAGGAAAACATCGTGAAGGAACTTGTATACGGCCATAGAAGAAAACCGATGGCATTTATGGAATCCACCAACTCGCGCTGGGCCAGTTTGTTGATTATGGCCCAATCACTCTTCGTGGGTAGGCAGCAGTAGGTTCAGCAGTGGACTATTGAAAAAGCCGGTAAAGGTAAGGTTTAACATAGTCTGAGCTCTCAGAATTTCTCTAATCATTGCTAAAAAGTCCAAGCCTTTGTCTGACTTTGTCGAGTTACGGTTAAGAAGTCGAAATCACTGTTGTTTTGCTATAATTATCATAGCCACTTAGTACTAGGTGATGCCACACTATTGACACGAGAACATGACAAATCCAAGAAAAAGGTTTGAAGCCGCGCGCGTCTGTAATCGCCTGCAAACTAAAAGCTAAAATAATTGTTGTTTCCTTCATTTAGATTATCATAGTCATAGTCATAGTCATATTTATTGATAAAAATAGTTTTACAAGTCAAACATATTATATGACACTTGTATTTTTCTGTTCTTAATTAAACAAAAACTGATGAAGATATAGCCCGCCAAAGTTCCGTGTTAAGTCACGTTTAAAAAAGTACTTTTTACATAAAAGTGACGTCGTGTGCTCCTACTCTCAAACTTTAAACCGCTTAACCTTTGCTATTTTTTTTTAATAATTAGCCCGTCAAACCTACACATCCTCGACACGCGCGACACTTGCCTGTACATGCGACACTTGCCAGAGACGTCGACGACGAGCCGCAGTCGCTTAGGCTTGTCGGGCGGCGCGCCTGGCGGCGGCTCCTGCTCCGTCCGACGCCGGTAGATGGCGCGCTCGCCCGTCAAACCTACACATCCTCGACACACGCGACACTTGCCTGTACATGCTGCCAGAGACGTCGACGACGAGCCGCAGTCGCTTAGGGTTGTCGGGCGGCGCGCCCGGCGCCGGCTCCTGCTCCGTCCGACGGCGGTAGATGGCGCGCTCGCCCGTCAAACCTACACATCCTCGACACACGCGACACTTGCCTGTACATGCTGCCAGAGACGTCGACGACGAGCCGCAGTCGCTTAGGCTTGTCGGGCGGCGCGCCCGGCGGCGGCTCCTGCTCCGTCCGACGCCGGTAGATGGCGCGCTCACCGGTTAAACCTAGAACACACAAAAAAGTGCAAGTGGAGTCCCTCCGCGCGGAAGAAGTGAAACTTCGACGCAACAGTGCTTTCATACCCCCTCCATGGTAGCGATAAACGTTTAACGCAACCTTGTTGGAAGTCGCATTAGAAGCTTCACTTCAAAAACCAATCATTTTATTTTTCACCAAAAATTACCTACTTCAATCATTGCTATCTATGACACAAAATTCGAATACTACGCTTATATAGATGTATACTATTTTTAGTCTTTCCGTCCTTTGAGCTATGTACCCTGCCCGCTGCCTTTTGAGCATGCTGATCTGCTGGGTAATGTACCTATAAAATGTATTAAGGAGAAAAATTCCCAATTCATTGGCTAGGTAGTGTCAAAGAATATATAATAATACTACGTATAGAACGGCCAGTCGTTACCCCCCACCCGTTTGAGTCGTCCTCACTTCCACCCCGCGTCCACGGACAGAACTCGGTATCTGCGCGCGGGCTGCACTGCCGGTGGATTTTCTAATAAAAACTACCTAGACTGTGACAATAGGGAAGACTTGTACTGTGTATGGTTGAATATCAATGATACGTAACAAAACAAGAAAGTTTAATGTTTCCCTAAGGATAAATAATAGGAACTTATTTTACATTATTTGGTAACTTCCTCTTGATATTTTCTTTAAAATGAATTAGATCGGTTACTTTTCGTTAAAATGCTTCCAAATAATGTAATTGTTATACTTTTTTAAGCACTAGATTTGTATTTATTTTTGCAAATTGAGTACGCAACTGTCTCACTCACGCGGCATGTCGTCACGTTGTAGTGATCGCTGAGAGCCATAGATGTCCGCACACAAATGCACGTGTAGCGACCGTGCGTATGTGTGTTGTCTGTGAGTAAGTAGTTGTGTAGTGTGCGTAAGACAGCAGATTTTGTATGATAAATCGCGGAGTGTCCGGGCTGTGGTAGTGTCTCGTCGTCGATTTCCGCGCTGATCTGATGTCGGCTCCACTGCCTCTCATTCTGCTTCGCTTGCAACTCTGCTAGCCCACGTAATGATGGCATCCTACAATACATCCTACCTTCGATGATCTTCCCGTCGTCGAGTTCCCCACTAGTCTGATGTCGGCTCCATTGCCTCTCCTTCTGCTTCGCTTGCAACTCGGCTAACACCCCGCGTAATGCACTGATCTGAGAACAGAAAAACATGTGATATATTAAAATTACTAGTTTATTTCCTCGCCGTTTCGCCCGCGTGGAATTTTAATTTCAGTGCTATCCCATCCGAACCGTACCGTATCAGCCTGTCTGTTCTGAGCGTCATACGTTACAAGTAGTCATATTTATGTGTGTTCTATGGCACACCCAACTCGGAATCTTAGCGTATAGCTGAGTGTGGAGTGTGAGTGTATTTATTTACCTGTGGCTGCACCGCCCGGTGGAACTGCTCGTACAGCTTGGCATCATACTCGCTCATCCTGATCTCTTTGAGTCGTTCTTCGAAGGCTTTCCTGTTCATCTCTCGCGCTGCCTTCTTAACATGCTCCGGTATGTCGTCTTTTTCTGCGTCGGATAACTACGACAGAAAAAAAAACGTTTTAAAACTTTACGGTATTGAGGTCTTATCCATAATCGTTAAATAGATGTGTGATAGCTAAAATACACTTTTCGACTTGAGGAACTGAGATATGTCAGACGAGGTCGGACTTACCTAGAATAAGAATAAGAATAATTTATTTCGTGACCATAATGTTGTTCCTTAAGCTAAAATTACTTCAATAAACTAGATTATTTATTACTTAAGATATTTAAATACATGCATTACTTAAAATTTATTATTAATTAAATGAAATTAAAATCGAATTGTATTAGGTACATATTTTAGGGTTAATTATAAAATTCATCAAATAGGGGAAGTTATATATTATAAAAGTATTTATATTTAAGCAAACATTTTATATTTAATCGTTTTTAGCTAGTTGTGAAGCACTAGCTTCCACAGTAGGATTCCCTGTGTTTGTGGAAGCTAGTTCTCTTCAGGGATGATTTAGAACAGGGGGTTAGTAGGAGTGAATTATTAATAGTGTGATTGCTGGCGAGTATGTGCAAGAGTTGTATGATTACAGTAATAATAACAATTTAAAAGTTCAAGTCACGTCTTCAGTATGACATTTGTCAAATTAATCCAAAAGAATAAACCTAACTGAACTACTTGTTCTACGTAGGCGTACTTTGATGACGGTATAGGCTGCGTCTCACAAGTTGGCTGAAATGAAGTTAGCTACAAACTGCGCAATATCCGATCAACTTTTTGTGAGCGTCAGTCAGGATTGGATATTGGCAGCTTGTAGCTAACTTCGTTTCCGCCAACCTTGGTCAGTTTATAGTTTATTAGTGTCCTTTAGCCAGTAGAGATCTTCTACAGCAAATAATGGCGATGTACATTCTTCATCATGTCCGTGATCCAAATATTTGTTTATAAGAGTTTTTTTCCAATGCTTTGCCACTGCCACTCCACGAGGCGATGCATGGTACTCGTACAGATCCTGGAAGAATAGTACCTGATGCACGTCGTGTCCCTTGTCGAGCCTGTAGGGCCCGCCCTTGCCGCCCAGCCCAGCCGTGTCCCTGCCGCCCGTGCCGCCCGCCCACGTATTGCCGCCCACGTGAGGCTTGTTGTCCGGGTCGTCTTTGCCGTACTTTGGTGATGAAACGTCTTTTCTGTACAAATAATTTTTTTGAGTGCGACATTTTGTACATCGCAGAATTTACAAAATCAATATTAGTAGTACTTTTACTATTTTTCACTAATAGGAACACAAATATTAGATTGCATGAGCACATTTCTCTAAGCAGTTGACCTCGAGCCGCAATTGTAATAACTCGTCCACCAAAATGTTATAGTAATTATCTGATTTAAGTATGGTGATCACCAGGAACACAAGGTATTTCATCCATTCCTCTAGTCAGATGAGCACACAGAAAGATTTGGGGGTCGACTATAACTCCGCCGGATTATGTCATATCATAAATCATACACCTCCAAACAGCATTTTAGCTATCATTTCCATCCTAAGTTCAATTGCCAAAAAATGTATTAGGTAAGCCAATAGAGAACTGTGACGACGCTCCCATCTTCACCCCACGTAATGCACGTGGAGTGAAGATAGGATCGTCGCCATTTTAAAATCATTATGCCTACGTTAGGGTATTCAAGTATAGGATTGAATGACAAAACGACTAATACGGTCACCTGCCGGACTAGTATACCTACGCACCACGAAATAATTGAAGTGTCAGAACGAGACAGAGCTATAGTGAAGTAGGTCACTTTTTCACTCGTCGACTATAGTAGATTGTATCATATGGGAGCAAAATAATATTTTTACGGCGAGGGCGCTTTTTTGAATCCAGAGCAAAGCGAGGTATTCTTTAGTAGAATCCGGAACGTAGCGAGGGATTCAAAGTACGTCACCCGAGCCAAAAATATATTTTGCGCCCGAGTGCTGCACTCTACTTTTCATCACCCTCTATGAGAAAATAAAAGGCGCCTCATATTTTAATGTACCTAATATTATTATTTAATAAAACATAGAGTAACAACTAAATTGAAAAATTAAATTGTATCTAATAATAAAACAACTGAAAAATTAAATTTACATTCTTTTCATTCATTTTCTTGGCGCTATATACCCTCATTAAAAATACTTCCAAATTCAAAAAGTGCGCTGCAAAGTAATTGCGCCGCACTTATAAAGAGGATTAAAAACTCATTACTGCCCGCTAAAAGTTTACTATTGAAAACACCTCCTTCGAGCGCATTGAAAGGCAAACCAAGTAGTCCTTTTCGAAAAGATGTGATGAAAAACTCTTTTCGTTGCCGCGTGATAACCTAGCTGGAGCTAGAAAGAGAACTAAAATGCTTACCCGCTGTTCCTTTCAATAGTCATCTGTATTTTCTTAAGCGCGTCTTTGGAGCGTCCCTCCAGCACGCCCTCTGTCGGCAGCCCGCTGGCGTGGAGCACTTCTAGCAACATATCGGCCATGTCTTTACTGTAGCGGTCGAAGTCGAATACGTTGCCGATTGCGGTCGCTAGATCTTCTTTGGGGTATTTCTGCAAAAATATTGGATTCGAGCTCATCTTTTAAAAATACAGAAGATTTACTTTTAATTTGGGACGAACCGGAGACAAATTCGCGAAAAAGTTTGCAGTTCTGTAGAAAAAGTCCATTGATAATCAACAAAATGTATGAAACAGCCGATCTTTTTTCGCGGAATCTGGATTGGGGCCAAGATAATACAATTACAATTAGTTTCCTTTGATGTATGTACTAAGCTTAAGTCCTGTCAGTTTAAAACTGCACGCCCCACCAGAAACACGATTGCATTAGCCCGTATAGGCCGAATCACACAAGTCGGCGGATGTGAAGTTAGCTACAAGCTGCGCAATTTCCAATCCTGACTGAAGCTCACTACGCAGCTAAAGCTGCGCTTTGATTGGGTGATTGGGCGCTCCGGCCTAACTCTTTATTTGTATCCATAGCTCCAAACCCTGTACAATATGCTAGAAAGCATTTACAGAAGTAGAAATTTCAATATTTCTCTCATTTAATTAACTTTTTCGAAATAAAACTATCACGTTTAGTAGTGGGGCGTGCAGTTTTAGACTGAAAGATCAAACTACCAAAAATTTCTACCTAATTGTATAGCTAGCGTTTGCTGCAGATCAGTACGCTTAACACAAAATTGAATGTAAGTACTTCATTAGCATCGCATGACCAGACAACCAGGGCAGTATTATCCCTAAGGCGAATTAGGCAACTGCCTAGGGGCGTAGAAGCCCCGCATTGATTAGGGGCCCCGTGCATGCACCAATAAAAAACGTAGGTAGTGTATGTACAGGAATGTCATTTTTTGTATGTAAAGGACACTAAGAAGTCGATTTGATCGACTCAACTTTTGTAACAGAATAAAAAAATTTAGTCAGTTCAAGGAGCGCCAAGAATTACATTGCCTAGGGTTAATGCAAAGGGTTATTGGGCCAATCCATCCCTACAGACAACGTAGTTAAACAAAGTTCTGAGTTACCGAGCGACAAATGTTGCCTAATGGATACGAGGCTTTACACTTTTGCTAACCTGTAGCTCCTGTAGGTGCTTGACAATATGCACTATAGTTCCCTGGTAGAGTATGTAAGGTTTCCCTTGACCGCTTTCTCCCTCAAAACTGCGAAAGCTTGCACCAGCTTGTTAGTGATGCCATTCATCATTACGATCCCTTTTTACTATGGGACTAACTCCAAATTCATGACAAAACAGCTGTTTTAATATTTACAAACATCATTTTTTAAATCATTAACCTTTTCTCCGCCCACCCCCCTATAGTGCTTACGTAATACTTGAACGGCCCCAATGTAATGGAAACTCATTCTAACCTGTAAATGCTTGACAATATGCACTAGTTCCCGGGTAGAGTACGGGTATGTGAGCTGTCCCTGGTCCGCCTTCTCCCTCAACACTGCGAAAGCTTGCACCAGCTTGTTGGTGACGTCACGCGGCACGTCAGGACCGTATGATGTGAGGAGCTCCATCTCCGACTCTATAGAAGGATTGTCTACCGCGTGGCAGGAGAACAAGTCACCTGGAAAATATAATTCCAATTTCAAATAACATTTTATGTATTTATACAGGGTTATTCCTAATCAATTAGCATCCTTTTAGGGGCTTATTCCATACATCAAAACTAAAATTTTTTGTTCTGTGACTTTTGTCAGAACTCAAAAAAAATGAGCTGCTCCATACATTTGGTCGCGGGTGAACGATATTTTTCTATGGAACAACATTTTTTATTTATTTTGACAAAAGTCTCGGAACAAAAGTTGTTAGTTTTGATGTACAGAATTAGCCCCTAAAAGGATGCTAATTGAATATATTGATTTTTTTAATGTTTGTAGTTGTAGTTTGTTATATATAGGCATGGATTTCATTTATTTTCATTTATTTATGTATTTTTAGTATATTTTTGGGTATTAAGTGTAAATATTTATATCTATTTTAATATTATGTATGTTTATGATGTAAAATCTAATTTAAATTTGTAATTAATGCGCACCCGTTCATTATTTGTGCCCTTTATGTCCTCTCCATCCTGAGGTCGCAGAGGCTGAGGTGGCAGAGATCGCTATCAACGATAAGGCCGCCCTTTGTTACACTGTTTATGTACCTTTGTTTCTACTTTTTATATATGTTGGTGTGTATAAAGAGTTTAAAGTGTGTATAAGTTGACTGATTGGTAACTATTTATTGATTCACACACACATTATATTACAATATACAATAAGAAGAAATAGAAGCTTAAACATGCTTTTGCTGGGTTGTGCGTGTTTTTACAAATTTTCTAAGATTTTCCAAAAAAAATGGTACAAATATCAATTTTTCCTACGACATATACTTAGTATAGTATTGATAAAACTAGAGTTACTTACCCAAAGAAGCAAAGAAATCGTTCCCCAAGAACGGGAAGCCAGGCCTATTGGCCAGCACGATCATCCTAAAGTCGTCGTGCACCGGTATGAAGCTATCCAAATGTCCTCCGGAACTTTCTAGCATATGCTTGGGCACTATCCTCCTTCCATCGCTTAAGATCATCTCTCCGTTTTCTACTAGCGTCTTCAGAATACAGGTCACGTGAGTCGGGGCTTTATCTAAAAATACAGGATAAAAAATCTACAAAATGGGCGACTCGCCTTGGCTTCGCACATGAACAAATTAAGATGTTTTTTGAAGTGAAAATGTTGTGCAATTTTTGGGAGCCGGTAAAAAATGTTAAACTCGCGTCAGGACACATGACCTGACCGGAAACTCGTAAGACAGCGAAGGGCGCTTGCGCGAGTGTGCCTGTGTGATATTGTTTTTACCACATAAAGATAGTACTCATACTCATTGGTACAAACATGTATACGTCAATTATAACAAAACAAAAAAATGCAATTTAAATTAGACAACTTAGTATTTTATAAGTTCAAGTTTTACTACAGCCGGCACTCCCGGAGTGCAACCCGTTGTTTTTTTAAACCAACACATCTTCCGGAAGAAGTTTCTTATAAGAGTTATAAAGGAACCACTTTATATTTTACTGTTTAGCGATTTTATATTATCAATCAGATACATTTGACAGTTAATGCAAAGTTAACAACTTGAACCGTATCCGTGAACCATATCATCTCACAATCAATGTTTTTATCAAATACTAGCTGACCCGGTGAACTTCGTCTCACATTCTGCCAACTGTCAATGACAACTTTTACATGTAAGAACATTTTGTATGGGAAAATTATATTAATGTTTCATTACTTTTCTCGCAACTTTTACTAATATTATCACCGTTTAAACCTTTTCTTAACCTTCATAAATATTTCAAGATCAAAACAATTCAGATAGGTTCAGCCGTTCTCGAATTTTAGCGAGACTAACCACCACGATTCATTTTTACACATACTGTACTGTACCAGCCTTTAATACACTGTTTATAAACTGTAATAGTCCACTGCAGGACAAAGGCCTACCCACAAAGCGTGATTGGGCCATATCCACCACGCTGGCCCAGTGGTGGTTGGTGGATTCACATACGCCATCGAATTTCTTTTACGGACAAATGCAGGTTGCCTCAGGATGTTTTCCTTCACCGAAAAACCAGTGGTGTAAAATTCCGTACATACATTTCAGAAGAACTCATTGGTACGGGACCGGGTTTTGAACCCAGGACCTCATTTTAAGGTTGGAGTCAATACCACTAGACCACCACGGCTTTTCATTGCGTGACATCTTCACAAAATACATTCCTGTTGTAACTATTTGATATATAATATTTTACGAACCTGCTTCATCCACGACCAAAACATGTCCATATTTGACGGCCTTGACCAACGGCGAATCTTCATAGACCACCACCCCATCCCTGACCGTAGGCTGCACAGTCAAAGACTGCACTGTCGTATCTCTGTGAAGCTGTATATACTCCCTAGGCCTGTTCAACAACTGCAATAGCCTATCTGCTATCTTATTCTTCCCCACCCCCTGATTCCCAACCAAAAGCAAGTGATTCCCGAGCAAAAAGTCCTGTAACAACCACTCTAGTAACCTCATATGTTGCGGAACATCGTAGAACAAAATATCGGGGACTTTTGTTAAGGCTTCCGTCTTGAAGACTTCCGTACTGGTATTGCCAATTGTTAGAATGTTGTTTGAGATGGAGCAGTGTACTTTTGGTTCTGTTTTATTGAATATGCCGAATTTTTGAGATGGTTCGATGCCAAGTTTTGCTGAAGCACCATCTAGGGCTCTTCGGGCTAAGTTGGGAAGGAATTTGGCTAAGAAAGTTCGTTGGACGGTCTCGTAAGCGGAATCTGTGGGGTATTTGGTCATTCTGCTGGCGATGCGCAGGAGTTGCCGAGTGGAAAGGGAGGATGATAGGTTTTTGAGGGTACTGTCCTCTGAGCTTCGCAATTCGTCCGCTAGGTTGATTATTGAGTGGAGCGGTTGTGATATGTCGCCGTACTGGAATTAAAAAAAAAAAAACATTTGGTGAAAGCTATCAATTAATCCTGATAAAAGGGGTGTTATAAGATAGGATATAATTATACAGGGTTATTTCTAATCAATTAGCATCCTTTTAGGGGCTTATTCTGTACTTCAAAACTAACAACTTTTGTTCTGCGACTTTTGTCAGAACTCAAAAAAAAAAACAGCTGTTCCATACATTTTGTCGAGGGTTAACGACATCTTTATATGGAACAACAAATTTTTTTTTTAGTTTTGACAAAAGTCGCAGAACAAAAATTATTCGTTTTGATGTACAGAATAAGCCCCTAAAAGGATGCTAATTGATTAAAAATAACCCTGTATAAAGAACGGAACTAGTTTCAGTGCAGTGAATATTGTTTAAAAGTTGAGTATGTGTTTCAACCATGTTATGTCTTTATTAAGCGTTGGAACATCAATTTCAGTATTTAGATATAGAGCTTTGATGACAAATGGAAGTAAACAAGGAACCCAGTCCTTTGCCCAACAGTAAGTCCTAAAAAGAACATAGAAACACAAAGCATCAATTTGATCAAGGAAACTAGCGTGGATTTTGCACATTTTGATTTACAATTTTTTCAGGTGTTACTCACGCGTGGTTTTTATGGCAGACAGGAAGTTTACTATAGTTTCGACCCTATTTAACAATCTTTTTCACGATAGATTTTCAAGGAGTACGCAATGCGGAACGCGGTGTGTAGCCAGATGACGGCGGTTGCAGAGAAAAGAACCACTATCCCTCTTTCTTGGGCAGTCGACGTGACTCTTGACTGCCTCGGTGGCTCAGTGGTTAGTGACCCGGACTTCTGGGTTAAAGAGGCATGGGTTCGATCCCCACCCAGGGCAAACATTTGTGTGATGAACATAGGTGTTTGCTCTGAGTCTGGGTGTTATTTAGGTACTATCTATATAAAAATATGTATATGTATTATATCTCTATGGCAGCCATATCACAAGCTATGCTTAGTTTGGGCCAAAGACCATGTGTAAGATGTCCCCTAATATTTATTTATTTATTTTCTTGGGCAGTCGAGAAAAACAAAAAATAAGCTCTCACCAGTGAGTTGATGATGAAGATCTCCTCATTCTTGCTGAGGTTCCTCATCTCGTGGAAGATGAAGAGGCTCAGCAGTTCCGGAGACAGCCACTGGGTGCCGCGGCCCAGCACCGGAGGCTCAGCCAGGGCTACGATTCTAGAAAATATACGAAAATATCTGATAAAGAATTTCATTACATAATCTAACTTTGTTCCTACATATATTACTTAGAATATATAGATGGGTATACTCACTTAAGCATACGCCTTCAATCATGATGATATGGTATATTTTTAATCCAACAAGGAGGACGTTCTATGTTCGGCTGTATGTATTTTTTTGCGTTGATAATTTCGCCAATTGTGAAGCGGATCAAAAAATATTTTTTCAGTTAGTTAGTCGAAAGGGTATACTCTCGAGGTGGTCCCGTTTAAATTTTACAGAAATCGGCAGAGCCGTTTTTGAAAAATCAACAATGGTGTAAACAATTCGAGCGAAATGTTTGAATTTTGTACACCATAGAAGGCGGTTTTGACATTTTTTGCGAAAAATAATTATATTCTAGTGTAACCAACCTAAAAGCAGGATGTATCCGCTTTATGCCACTGCCATCCAACTGCTGTTTGGTGCAACCTGTAGCCACCAGCTCATCGTATCTATCGTGACGGAGTAGCCTCGTGCCGTCGTGCAGCTGTAGCTCTCTGTCGTGCACTAGCCTGGAATCATAAGAGGGAGAGGGATAGAACATAAGTCTATATTTTTGTAAGAATAACTGCAATAAGTTACAAGTTATAAGTATTCTACAGTAAATTTGTTTTGTTGTTTATAAGCTGCGGTGGTCTAGTAATAATGCCATCCGCCTCACAATCATGAGGTCGTAGGATCAAATCTCGGTCCCGTGACAATAAGTTCTTCGGAATTTATATACGGTCCACCAACCCGCACTTGGGTAGACCTACGTCCTGCAGTGGACAATCAAATAGGCTGGCACAGTACAGTATCTAGATCAATCCATCCAAGACATTATGTTATGATTTCTACGACCACAACGATGACAGTACCTAATCAGCCAACTTGGCCGGATCAAAGAACTTGGTGGTTGTGATGTCAGGTACAGCCAGGATTGGGCTATGTAGCTAACATCGCAGTCGCCAAGTTGTATGATTTGTTCTATATTAATAACTAGCTTAATGCCCGCAGCTTCGCTCACGTTGTCTTAGTACTTGTTTAGTTTAGCTTAATATAATAACAGCCCGCGGTTTGTCCCGCGTTGTCTAAATACGTACTTACAAAATAATGTTATTAGGTCGCGGTTGGCCAGCGCTATTTTGTACTTTCTTAAAATAATCATAAGACGTGGTTTGGTCCGTGTTGTCGTATTACTAAATTTAAATAATTATAGTCCGCGGTTTGTCCCGCCTTGTCTTAGTAATAACATATAGGTATTAGCCCGCGGTTTGGCCCGCGGTATTGTATTCATCCTAATAATCGGCCAAGTACGAGTTGGACTCGCGCACGGAGGGTTCCGTACTGTATAGGAGCCCTTAAATATTTATTTTATTTTAATTTTATTATTTATTTATCGAAGTGAATATAAAACTAAATATTCTGTGAAAATTTCAAGCATCTACCTGTTACCATTATTAATATAGAGTGAAAAACGTCTAAATAATCAGGTTTGTTGTATGGGAGCCCCCCTTAAATATTTATTTTATTTTCCTTTTAGTATTTGTTGTTATAGCGGCAACCGAAATACATCATCTCTGAAAATTTCAGCTGCCTAGCTATCATGGTTCATGAGATACAGCCCGGTGACATACAGACGGACAGACGGTCAGACGGACATAGAAGTCTTAGTAATAGGGTCACGTTTTTCCCTTTGGGTACGGGTACAACCCTAAAAATGTTTGTAGCCCGCTGTTTGGTCCGCGTTATTTTGTACTTCCTTAAAATATTAATAACCCATGGTTTGGCCCGCCATGTTTTGTACTGAAAATGAAAATCTACTCACCGATGCAAGACAGCCAAAGTGCTAGCGTGTATCCGATGCAGCCCATCTAAGACAGCCATATGGCCTTGTAAAGCCGCGTCGACAAGGGCGGAATTCCTCCACACAGTATCCCCGTTGTCCAAGGTAGTCCTCTGCTGAACTAGGTCTCGGGACGTCATGTCTTGATATAGGACTATAGGCTCTATGGTATAACCGAGGAGAGAGGATAGTTGGGACACTAGCAGGCTCTTGCCGCAGCCTTTTGGACCTGAAAGTTATTGCTGCAGTTAAAAAAACTTTATTCTCAACAAGCAATTATATTTCAATTACGTCATGAATGATTATAAAAACTTTTAACATTTTTTGGTAGTGTTTAATGATGTTTTGATTTCAAGTTTTTTTTTGCCTACATAAATTTGTCTTGAACACGGATCAAATTATTAGACAATCAGATAAAATATGATATATAATGTCGTCTATAAAGTTTACAACACAACAGACCACCCCCCAACCACCCCCCCCCCCCCTTAACCCCACTGGCCTATTAATTTGCTATTTTGTAGAAATCAATCTCTGGCAGTCATATTACATACTTTGCTTTGTTCGGGGTCAGAGACAGTGTGTAAGATGACAAAAAATTTAACCATTTGAAACATATCATTGAGGAAAGTTACTTACCAACGACACAAAAATCTCCAATACTATGGCTCAGTAGCAGCTCATTCAACAGCTCACTCTGATACGCCGTCTTCACCACCCCCCTCTCTTCCTTCCCCTTAACACTCGCCCCACACGGCACGCCAAATTGACTCTTATGTCCATTCACCTCCATAGTCACTAAGGCTTGTTGTCCCTTGAACTCGATGCCTTGCAGAGCTATGTCCCATTTAGGTTTGGTGTTCATGTGAAGGTTGTGTAAGACGGCTTCGACGTTTTTGATGTGTTCTCGTGTTAGGAAAGCGTTGTATGGGTAGAGCAAGTATAAGAGCTTGTGGACTGGTATGGTAGGGTTGTTTTCCTAGAAGAAGAAAAAAATAGTTTAAAGACTGATCATCATAATTTCAGCCGAAAGCCACCCACTGCTGGACTCCATCCATTAGTCATAGGATATTTATTGCTGGCCCTGATGCCGGAGCAATAGAATACGGCATCGGTATCCCCTGCCTGTATTAAGAGCCTACTAAAAGGGGGCCTCTGGGCTGGCGGATTGGAGGTGGGGCTCTAGCCGTTGAGTGAAACGGGCCCGGGGAGGACGACAACGCTGAATGGCCACGTGTCGTATAGGTTTGTATGCGTCAATCAATCGCAGGACGTCGATAGAAAAGTGCTGGGAGCTTCGGAGCGTTCCCTGGAGATTCGGGAGTTCCCAAGACAGCACAAAGACAGGCCACCGTGGGAGTTTTACTGGGTGCAATCCCACATAACCCGGCTGTACCCCGAAGCAGCTGGGTATCTTACGAAGATTACTCCGTCATAAAAAAAGGATGTCAACTGCAGGACATAGGCCTTTCATATGGATTTCCAATGAGACCAGTTGGTAGCGGCTTGCATCCCGCGCGATCCTGCGATCCTAATAAGGTCACATGTCCACTTCGTGAGTGCTGTTGCACTCAGTGCTCGTCAATTCATCTGCCAGATTCTTTCCTCACAAATAATAAAAATACACAAATAAAATTTCGATATTTTTATACAAAACTGACGCAAGCTGAATAATTATTAGCAATGCAAATAAAACAATGTTTTAGGAGATTTTTTTTTTATTACTTTTCGCACGGTTCGCGTCATTTTGATTTTATCGGCGTAAATGTGGAATTATTATATTATCTCTGGTTAAACTAACTTTACTAATTCACTAAGACTTTTTTTGCTAAATAAGGTCTATATTTAGCACAACCATATACGAGTAAGGAATGACTTTCAAATATATTTATTGTTACGTTATTTTGTCGTAAGTTCGTCTAAATTACGATTAAATGAACCAATGAATTGCAAAAGTTCTCCCCTATTCAGGTATAATTTCAGTATTAGACAGACCCAATAAACCCATTCCATCGTCACAGGAAACAGAAGGGTCTAATAAAAACAATATTACACTGATACCAATGAAAATAGGTGAAGTATTTAAAAAGAGGGTTATTTTTAAGGGCAAATCTAGAACAGTCATAATTTTGGCACGAATAACCGAATACCCTGTTTCCGTTCCCTGCAATCAACTTACTTTATTTGTCATATAAAATACGTACGAGTATATGATATACTTTTTCACGACTTGGTTGCCGGCATTGCGATAAAACAAGCGTAAAAAGTTAGTGTCTAAATGTAAAGTAGAATAAAGTCGTCCTATGTTTGGACTGCTTGACTAGAATGTTTTTTTGGTTCTATTTAGGTGTCTCGCAAGGTAAGGCATATCATACGCCATCGAATTCCTTCTACGGACGTATGCCACTTATGCAGGTTGCCTCAAGATGTATTCTTTCACCGAAAAGTCAGTGGTGTGAAATTCCGTACATAAATTCCAATTAATACGTTCGTATAGGCCGGGTAGCTAACCCTGGTGTCAGAGTTTTTAGGCCGCCTGAAGGCCTCTGACATGGCTAAACTAAACATTTATAAGTTCCAAAGAAAATCATTGATACGGGATCGGGATTTGAACTCGATTGTAGGGCGTGTGTTACTACCACTAGACCATCAGGGCTCTGACATGGCTAAACTAAACATTTATAAGTTCCAAAGAAAATCATTGATACGGGATCGGGATTTGAACTCGATTGTAGGGCGTGTGTTACTACCACTAGACCATCAGGGCTATTTGGTGCACTGACACTATAACAAAGAATATATAATAATACTACGTAACTATAATTTGTGCACCAATGTGCAATTGTGCACCAACGGGCACAAATTATTATTACAGAGTTAAAGAACGCCACTGCTGCTTTGCCAGTGTAGTACCTCCCTAACTTTGGCAGGCAATTAAAAACAAACTTTCATAACTTTAAAACTAAACATCTAATTTACCCGAGCTTGACATTTCGTGCTCAAATGTTTATTTAATTTGAATCATTAACACGAAAAGTTGGTTTTAAATCCAACAATTCAGTCATCAGCATCAATCACGCTAGTCCAAAAGTTAAAAGTAAACTTTGTCTTACTGGGGTGGGTTTAAACACTCCAGAAACAATGAAAAATAATTATATTATTTTGTTCTATTTTTTATTGATTTTATAGGTTCTATATATTTTATAGCTTGTAACACGCTTACCTTTTAGGTAAGCGTGTTACAAGCGTAAGTAAAAAATTCTAAAAAAGACGCCGAAGTTGTACTTGAACGGGAAAACATACCGAGGCAGTGTTTTAGGTAGGTACACTAGCAGTCCGAATGTAAAGAAAAAAACGCGTTGTACAAACATGGGAATTATTAACCGTGTGACATTCAAGTGAAGTCTGTCTGCCCATAAATAGACTCATGAACATAGCTTCCTAGCTAGGAGGGGGCACGGGGCACGGTCTTAGATACTTCTTTGCTTACCCCAGAAAACTCAAAAGTCAATAGATTATAATTTTCTGAAGCAGGCATAAGTAGGCAGCTACCCCCAGTGAATTTAATTTTTATCTTTTTTGGGCTGTGCCTAAACGCACCCATGAACAATAGATATCTGACTGAACAATCTTGACCTTGGGGAACGTGATGCGGCGTTCGCGTGAAGGCAACTATCACGCGGGGCGAAGCCCGGGTGTCTCAAGGACGTGCGTGTCGCACTTTCGCAGCTTTCGTGAAAAAAGGGGAAGCTATAAAAGACTAGATTCGCGAAAACCCGGAGCGGGTTGTCGCACTAAGTGTGTCTTGACCCAGATCGAAATAAAACTGAATGGGATTGTCGACGTAGGCTTCTGTTTCTTCTTTTTTAGGGTTCCGTACCCAAAGGGTAAAAACGGGACCCTATTACTAAGACCCCGCTGTCTGCCTGTCACCAGGCTGTATATCATAAACCGTAATTGCTAGAAAGTTGAAATTTTCACAGATGATGTATTTCGATTGCCGCTATAACAACAAATATTAAAACAGTATAATATAAATATTTAAGGAAGGCTCCCATACAACAAGCGTGATTTTTTTGCTGAAAGGCTCCCATACGGTACGGAACCCTTTATGCGCAAGTCCAACTCGTACTTGGCAGATTTTTTAAAAGTAATCATGAAAAAGACCAAATAAGTTCAGACAGAAGCGTAACGAGGTAGAGGGCGCAGAAGAGATAATTTCAAGAATAGAAGGCGACTATCACACGGTGCGAAGCCCAAGTGTCTAAAAGACGTGCGTGTCGAACTTTCGCGCAGCTTTTGTAAAAAAAAATAGCTTCGCGAAATGCTGGAGCGGGTTGTCGAGCTAAGTGTGTCAGGTAGAACTTTGACCCAGATCGGAATGAAACTGAATGGTGTTGTCAAAGTAGAATTCTGTTCCTATTTTTTTTTTTAAAGGAATCATGAAAAATACAAATACATTAAGACAGAGTGTAGATTCAGATGCGCCACCGAACTTCTTCGCACGCACAATGTTTTCCTTCAATACAAAATAACTTTAATTTACCCATAGGTATTCACTTGTCCATTGGAATTGTACTTGGAAACCGTGGTGGTCTAGACTAGAGGTAGTGACACCCGCCTTACAATGGTGAGGTCGTGGGTTCAAATCCCAGTCCCGTACCAATGAGTTCTTTGGAATTTATGTACGGAATTTCACACCACTGGCTTTTCGGTGAAGGAAAACATCGTGAGGCAACCTGCATACGTCCGTAGAGGAAATTCGATGGCGTACGTGAATCCACCAATCCGCACTGGGCCAGCGTCGTGGATATGGCCCAATCACCCTTCGTGGGTAGGCCTACGTCCTGCAGTGGACTATTAAAAAGGCTGGTACATGTCCATTGACTCTGAATTAGTTAACAACTGTATCTCAGAACCAATGGCTTGGCAATGTATCATAATTTCATGAATCTCTAATACCATAATGTATCCTTACCAATATCTTAGCAGCAGCATGCAAGCTGTCGACAGGGAAGTCGGGCAAGCTGACCATCTGCAGCTCGGGGCTGATGAGGGCGTAAGCAGCTGACAGCAGTTCCTCCAGCTTCACAGGATCCACGCGAGGGGCTTCCTCCTTTAAAGCTGATAGGTGTTCCTGGAGAAAAAATAGATCAATTACATTATATTATTATAATATCGACCCGCCACGGCTTCGCACAGGTGTATTATACTTATAAACCTTCCTCTTGAATCACTCTATCTACTAAAAAAAACCGCATCAAAATCCGTTGCGCAGTTTTAAAGATATACATGGGGACAGACAGCCGGAAGCGACTTTGTTTTATACTAAGTAGTGATTCTATTCTTTAATGAATGTTCATAAGCCTTTATCTATACTCGTTCTTGACTTATACTTGGACCGTAGGATTGAATATGGCATGAGGGCCCGAGAGTGGCCTTTAGTTTAATTGGTATAGCAGTGGGACGGAAACCCGAGTATCAGTTACATGCAGGTTCAAATCCTGCGGTCACGATACATTTTTCAATTTTTTATTGCAAAAAAGAACATTTTGAGATAAACCTAATGAGGATGCTATGAATAAAATAGTTACATGTTATTTTTCTTAAGGTACCGCCAGTTAGTACCACAATACTCAAGTACCTATGTTATGAAAATGAACTACTCGCACAAAGCAATTTTGGACAGTTAATCACTTTGTAGCATAACAAATGGAATTGTGGCGAAACAAAGGATTCTAAGTTGTTAAACTGTTTACTGCCAGCCCTACCTTCAGGGTTACCATTTCATTATCTTTGCGAATTAATTTTGCGACGATTATAAAACATGGTTGTCATGCGATCAGGACAAAACGTAGTTGTCGTGATAGATTTAACTTTCAAACCAAGGTCTATCATCAACATCAGCGGTAGGACGTCCACTGCCGGACATAGGCCTCCCTTATGAATTACCAACAAGGCCGGCTAGATGCGGCTTGCATCCAGGGAGTTCCTAAGATCTTGATCAAATCATCAGGCTATAAAGCATGCGACCACGAAAAGCCACGAAAAGAACTCATTTCGACGTGTGAAAAAGTGACAGTTATATACTTTGCCACAATGCTGTCTCGTTCTGACACTACGAACGAAATAATTCATGGCGCGCATACTAGCCCGGCAGGTCCACCTTGCCGATAGACGTTGACCGGAACATGATGATCTATTCGAGAGCTTTGCGGCCCCATAGGCTATCCGCTCTACGAACTATGTGCCCTGCTCACTGCCATTTAAAATTGCTAA
This sequence comes from Hypomecis atomaria, assembly GCA_964007245.1. Taxonomy (NCBI): domain Eukaryota; kingdom Metazoa; phylum Arthropoda; class Insecta; order Lepidoptera; family Geometridae; genus Hypomecis; species Hypomecis atomaria. The sequence continues at coordinate 18,386,750 of OZ023292.1, read as the reverse complement.
TCCACTCTGGTTCAGATGATACGTACCGATTTTTTGTAACCCATATTTATAAGCAGGCTATAAAGTTTTGTCGTCAGTGAAATTTATCTTTAGTCAACACGTGTCTAGCTAAACACGCTATTCACAACTTATATTTAAGTCTGGAACGACAACCAACGTACGCTATTTTATTAGTAGATCCGAGTAGAACATAATAATTGGCCAAGTTCGAGTCGGACTCGCGCACGAAGGTTTCCGTACCGTATGGGCGCCCCCTTAATACTCGTATATTTTATTTTAATTGAATTATTTATTTTTAGAGGGAATATACAACTTAATATTCTGTGAATATTTAAAGTATCACGTTTCTTGTATGGGAGTAGGGGAGTATTGTAGGGGAGCCTGGGAGCCCCCCTTAAATATTTGTTTTATTTTAATTATTTATTTTATCCTGTTTTTAGTATTTGTTGTTATAGCGGCAACAGCAATACATCATCTGTGAAAATTTCAACTTTCTAGCTATCACGGTTCATGAGATACAGCCTGGTGACAGACTCTGACAGACAGACGGACAGCGGAGTCTTAGTAATAGGGTCCCGTTTTTACCTTTTGGGTACGGAACCCTAAAAACCTAAATCTCTAGTGCCATATTTCACTACCATATTCGCTCTACTACAGGCGAAAATACCCGGTAAATCAACATAGTAGGTTTTAGAAGGACGCGAGGCGATAAAATCGTAAAGAATTTAGTACGGCCTGTAACGTACTGTATCCCGGAGTGCCATAAATTGTTCTTTATCAATGGTCTATGAGTTGTTTACGAGCTATTGATACTTGTAGGTATTTCGACGTCCTTTATATTTATTTCGGTAGATACCACATCTGTGACACGATTTTGTTTTATATGACTATATAGCTTTTATTTTTTACGATGAGTAGTTTATCTGTAAGTAAATGGCAAAAAAACCTATGAAAATTTTAAATTTGCGAGCTGATCAAAGGAACCGCCTTATATCTTTGTACTTATTACAATTTACATTAGATTAAAAAATGTAAAAATTAAAACAATAAAAAAAATACCAAACAATATCTTTTCATAACTATTGCAAAGAGACCATACCATGATACCAAAACCGAAATCTAGAATAAAAAATAGTTGTCCCATACGAAAAGTTCATCGATTCGACAAAATCTATGGAACAGCAGATTTGTCTAAATCACACCCGTCAATCACAGGCTACCCGTGCCCTTTTATAGGCCGAATCAAACTTTTTGGCTGCTAATAAATTAAAATATTAGTATTTTCTAGATAAACCCGGTATACGATTAACTCTCTTCATTTTTACCAAAACTACATAAAACCAAAAGAAATAAGAGTTAACCTCCCAAAACGATTTAACACCCCTAAAATAAAACCCCTCCCCAAAGTTTATGCCCACATCAGTTACACGAGAACTTGAACACAAAATAACACGTTTATTTCGCTATTTTCTGAACTAATAGCTGCTCGCTAATGAGTTGTCGGAATTAATAGGCTGCCAGTAATTGACTACAAATTGTTTCTGTGCTAACATTGCGGGGATTGTGGGCACGGGCTAATGTGGTGTCGACATGCTAGAAGGCCTGGATTCCACCAAAACGGGGCGGAGCTGGATGGAGTGTTGTAGTGAGTATGTTCGTACAGACCGGGTGGCTAGCCCTGGTGTCAGAGTTTTTAAGACACCTGAAGGCCTCTGAAATGGAACGGTTAAAACAACCGGGATCTACAATTTAACGTGTCATCCAAGCTACGGTAGCTTTACTCTTCTAGCATTTTTAATGGTCCACTGCAGGACGTAGGCCTGCACACGAGGGGTGATTGAGCTATATCCGCCACGCTGGCCCAGTGCGGGTTGGTGGATTCACATACGGCGTCGAATTTCTTCTTCGGACGTACGCAGGTTCCGTCACGATGTTTTCCTTCCAGTTCCAGTGGTGTGAAATTCCCTACGTAAAGTTCCAAAGAACTCATGACTAATGAAACCGGGATTTGAAACCACGACCTCACGAATGTGAGGCGGGTATTTCTACCACGGCTTCTACTTGAACATAAATTGGGTTTTTCTGGAGTGGATAAAAGTAAGCAACTGCTATGTTTCGTAAATGTCCGTTTCGCGGATGAATATTTAGTACATAGTGTATCGCACTCCGGGTAAAAAGAAGAGAGAGAGTATTTTTGCGAGAACAAAATACAAGGGTGAAAGCAGTGGAGCAGGAGCTGAATTTTTAAGACGTTAAAAAATTAATTTCGTAATCGCATGGTATGCTATCTCTGAACCAAAAAGTAAATTTGATATTTATGCAGTGGGCCCTACGACGGACTACAATGCCACTCCGCTCACTCATCGCAGTATACCGCTTTGGTGGAGTCTGGGCCTTTAGCTTTCTTTGAGCGAGTGGCATGTGAAAATTCCTTAAAGGGGAATGATGACGTTGTACTAAATTTATGTTTTTTTTTTTTTTTTATTCCATATAGGTTTGCGTTTGACTACATACTGCCTGATGTTGAGCAGTGTGAGCTGGAAGTGTATACATTTTTTAAATTAAAAACTAGCGCCCAGCTCCATTGTCATCGGAGTTGAGTATACTCATTCTGGTTAAATAAATTCAAGACTATGGTTTTCATCGTGCGAGCTGATACTCTACTATAGCTGAAATGTCAAGCTATTTCGTTTTTATGTGTGTGGTTCCTGCTACTTTATGTGGCAGGCTTTCCCTTGAATAGACTTTAACACGTGTTTCGGTTCACTTTCCAGTCCTCAAGTTGTATGATATTTTTTAGGGTTCCGTACCCAAAGGGTAAAAACGGGACCCTATTACTAAGACTCCGCTGTCCGCCTGTCTGTCTGTCTCCAGGCTGTATCTCATGAACCGCTATAGCTAGAAAGCTGAAATTTTTACAGATGATGTATTTCGGTTGCCGCTATAACAACAAATATAATAATAAAATAATATTTGAGGGGGGCTTCCATACAACAAGTCTAAATTTTTAGCCATTTTTCGCTCTATATCAATAATGGCAACCGGTAGATGCTTGATATATTCACAGAATATTTAGCTGCATACTTACTTTAATAATAAACAATTAAAATAAATATTTAATATTTAAATATTCGTGCGCGAGTCCGACTCGTACTTGGCAGATTATTTAAATAGCATGACCGACTTCAACCGTGTACAGAATTCGCGAATAGTTCGCACAGATCGATGTAGCATTTTTCACATTATTGTTGATTTATCAAAAATAGCTGAGCCGATTCGTTAAAATTTGAATGGCACCAATTTCGAAGTATACTCTTTAGAATTATCTAAATCGGAACACTATGTAAAATGTTATGCGTGGTTATACATAAAAAAATTACGCGTCGAATTGAGTACCTCCTCCGGTTCGTCGGTCAAAAATGATATATATTACGAAAACACTTTATATTTACTGTTTGAGCCCTTTTCCATATTAAAGAAGGCTAAAGTATCACTACTCCCAGGAGTATTCCCAGCAATCTGGAAAGATGCTCAGATCCTGCCGTTGCCGAAGAAGCCTAATCCAAAATCCTTTTCTGAGTACCGGCCCATTTCAATACTTCCTTTCCTTTCCAAAGTCCTGGAGCGTCTTGTCCACACACAATTAAACAATTTCCTGATTAGTCATGACCTCCTTAATCCCTTTCAATCCGGATTCCGTCCTGGGCATAGCACTGTGTCTGCTCTTATTAAGATTACCGACGATATCCGCTTGGGTATGGATGACGGCCTGCTTACTGTTCTAGCTCTGCTAGACTTCAGTAATGCTTTCAATGCCGTCAACTTTGACATCTTGTTGGCAATACTAAGCTCTCTTAACATATCTCCATTGGTGATCGATTGGTTTCGCAGTTACTTGTGTGGCCGCCGGCAGCGTGTTCGCCTCGAAGATTATTTTTCTTCTTGGTGTAGTACAAATGCTGGGGTGCCACAGGGCGGCGTATTGTCTCCATTACTTTTTGCAATTTTTATAAATTCTATATCCCAATACCTCACTTCTTCCTATCACCTCTACGCAGACGATCTGCAAATTTATTCGCAAGCTTCAGTTAAAGACCTGAACTTGGCCATTACTTGCATAAACGATGACCTCCGCCGAATCACTGAATGGAGCTCATCATATGGCTTGGACGTGAATCCTACGAAATCACAGGTCATTGTCATAGGTAGTTCACGGATGATCTGCAAAATTGATTGGACAACAGTTCCTAGCGTAGTTTTTGGAGGGATCACAATTCCATACAGTAATTCTGTTAAGAATTTAGGAGTGATTTTTGATCGTACTTTGAGTTGGGATTCTCACATCAAAACAATCAGTAGCAAAATCTTTGCTTCTGGCGGATCCCTTAGGCGTCTTCGAAATTTTCTACCCACTGCCACTAAAGTTACGCTCGCTCAGTCTCTTCTTCTTCCCATCTTAGACTATGCAGACGCATGCTTCATTGACCTCACCGAGATCCAGCTTGAGAAGCTTGAGCGCCTTCAAAATTATTGCATTAGATTTATATTTGGTCTACGCAAGTATGATCATGTATCTCAATTTCGCGCACAGCTCAAATGGCTTCCTATTCGACTTCGCCGGAATGCTCATGTCCTTTTCCTTCTTCATAATATCCTGTTTAATCCTTCTTCTCCACGTTATCTTAAAGAACGGTTTACCTACTGGCACTCCTCCCACTCCCTTCCTCTCCGGTCCAAAGAAAACCTTACCCTCATGACTCCTTCTGCCCGCTCTGAATTATTTTACGGCAGGTCCTTTGCTTTCCAAGCTGTTCAGTTATGGAACGCGCTACCTGTTCCTATTCGACGTGCTCCTTCTCTTGCTGTGTTTAAGGAGCAAGTCATAAAATTTTATTTATCGCAGTTGCCTCCATGTTAGAAAGTCATTTCTAGTTAATTTATCATATTTATTTATTATTAAATTTATTAATTTGTATGTAGCATTTTATTATTTATTTTTATTTTAGTAGGTATTAGTATGTGTATATAGGTTGTATTATTGTAGTATTTGAATGTACATGTGTATATTGATATGTATGTTTATATTTTGTACAAGTATTTATGACTCTTTATTCAAGTATTCTTTATTTTGTTTCAATTAATTTCGCTATTATTGTACACCCCGTCCTTTACCTTCCTCTATAATCCTTTCCTCTCAAAATCAGGTTGCCTGGAAGAGATCGCTCTAAGCGATAAGGCCGCCGATTGTCGCACTATTATTATTATATTGTACACTTTTATTGTAATAATTTCGATTGTGTGAACAATAAAGCGTTTCTATTCTATTTCTATTCTATTCTACTCTTTTGATTTTATTAGGGTAGGTTAGAGTTTACTGAGTGATCGACCATAGAATCATTGAAAAAGATCGCTGTATGAACCCACGTTTTATTTTTAACTTCCATATTTTCTGAGGTGGATGAAGTCTGCATCACTTAAACGATTTTAGTATAAGATACGAGTATCCAGATTGTAATTGTCCGGAAACAATGACCGAGGTAGGGCATTCCAATCCCTAGCGGTCTGCATTATGAAGGAAGAAGAGAATTTCTTATTACGAGCAGGTGGTATGTCGACTATCTAGGGAAGTTGTGGGATTCTGTTTTGGCATTTTCACTAAACTTAAAGCGTCTTCCACGTCTCGCGGTCCTCGGTCCTTTAAGACAAAAGTGAATAGATACCTTTTAAGTCTACAATCTACATGAATATTCGGCTACAACCTCGCTTTCCAACATGCGAGTTGGTTGGTGGTGAAATGTAGGCATATTTTGAATTAAAAAAAACCAACAAATTTCGAATTTCGCGCCCTGACCCAGAGCATACATGTTAAGTCTCAATACTCATTCCGAATAGATCAAAACTACACAAACTTATAATTCACAATAGCAGTCAATACTAAAATTAGAATACCACTAACCGAAACTGTAAAAGATAAAATCGGAGCGAGCCAGGAATACGGCCGTTAATGCCCTTAATAACTTTCAAAGATGGTATCGCCTTTTACCGGCCTATCGAAGGAATTTGCACAACTTTGCCCATCATCGAGTTAAACTACTTATTTGAGGCGTAAAACTTCGGGGGACCTATTCGTAGTGTACTAAGAATGCTCAAGTGTGATATTATGTAAATAAATTATTATTAAAATAAAACATTTTAAAAAGACTAGCTTTTGAGATCCTGGATATCATGTAGCAGCAGAGCGCTAGCCAAGACAAGTAAAACGAACCCAAACGCGACAGGTCTATCTTGTTTAGTACAGAAGTTCCGATGGCCACCTTTCGACTCTATCATCAGATCAGCTCCATGGTACCATATTATTGCATTGTCACGCGATATACATATGCGTGCAAAATTTCAGCTCAATCGGAAACCGTGAATTTGGTCAAATTTAACTTGCAAGATTCCACCCGAACTTACATTGGTACATCCAGTACAACTTTGTTAAAAAACTTGTAAAAACTTAATTATTTCGTTTTATTTCATAATTCAGACGATAATAATTTTTTTTCTCCGAAGAGTGGAACTCGCGATACATATCTCTTTAACTGAATCTTCATAAGCCTATATCTCGACTCGCTTTTGACCTATTTACTTCATACTCGCAAATCTTGTTAGGATTTAGATAGTAAACGATCACGCTAAATATTATCGAAATCGGTCAGTAAAGCCCACACCCCAAATCAAAAATCGCCAACGTCAAAAAAAACAAAAAATATATAGAACCAGAGTACCAATTTTAGTCAAGCTTTGTTAAAAAAAGGTGACAAAAGGTCAAAAATAAAATTCTCGAGTCAAATCTTGCGTTGCTCAGTCATTGACAATTTAATTTCGTTTCAAGAGTATCTTATAACAGACTATGAATACCGGTTCCGTGTTCCGTGCGCGATCACATTTACCCGATGGTCCCGAATTTATGCAAAACTGTAGAATTTGCATCACTGAATATTTTAATGATTTTACAGTGGAGATAGCAAATTGATGATTTACTGCTTTCGTCCATATTTGAATTTACAATTCCGTCTGGCTCAAATTTAAACTTGGTTGAAACTTAACTGGTACTAAAATTCTGTCAGTTAAATTTCTAGTTTTAAGTTTGATAAATAGGAATTGGTACTAAACAGTTTACTATTACTTAAACTTTATTGCTTCAATGTTGCGTATAGGCCTAACCTCGAAAGGCCATATCACTTAGATGAATTTGGCCAGCTCCGGGATGCCGATCGCTTTCAAATTTGTTCTTGCTTTACGGACACTCGCCTTGTAATTAATGGTGATCATTTAGGTTCAAAACGCGATTCCGTATATCAATAAGTTCTATGGAGTTTATGTACGAATGTTCATACCACTGGCTTTGCTGAACTGCTGAAAAGCTGCACACGATCAAGGAAGAAATTATGGCGTATATGAATATATCGGGACGAACTAAACCCACCAAAGTGGTTATGTCCCAATCATCCTTCCAGGGTAAGCCTATGTACTATGTTTAATAGTGGTCTAGCAAAAAGGCCAGAGCACCGAGCGCTAGCTTTGTACCGTCAAGTAAGTTATGTTATGTAGAGTCACATAATATAACCTATACGAATATCTTTCATCAATTCCCTGAATAAACATAAATACGCGATCAAATCTTTCATCCGAATCTTATCTACAATACCAGCCACAAATCTACATAAATGATTGCTCACCAAATCTCCCAAAGCTGTCGTAACTTCAGCAAAGGTAAAAAACAACCCTTACAAAGAATTAATGCGACAGCACAATCGCAGACACGTGAACACAAAAACAATGATAGGATAGGTATCGCAATGGGCCCTAGTAATACTTTACGTTGATCGCGTGAGACACCGCCCCGCTTGGCGCGGTTGCTAGCACTGGGGGTAAGGGTGCGGTTATAACACAAGCGGGAACGGAAAAGTTCAAATTCTATGGCTATGAAAATAGATCGTAGATAAATGCCGCGAGCAAACCGGCGACCCGCATGCAGCACCCGATCACGAGTGTGACGCATGTGCCAGCCATCGCTCTCCTCGACCATATTTGAGGGAGGAGAACGACTCGACACACGACGCCGCCGCAAGAAGGAGCCTTCGATGGCGAGAATGAATGCTCAGGGCATGCAAGCAATGCTAATTTCTAAATAATTCACATAGTTTCTTGATATTACACACTTATTTTGATTTATTTTGTGATGCTATTACACATTAGTCGATTTACGATTTAATATTATGTTTTCTATAAATTAGAAAACATAATATTAAATCGTTCCAACACAAATAATAAAATTGCCATACCCTTACAAGGTCATATGTATAACTATACATAGCATGTTAATTAAGAACTGCATGTAAATTTTATATGTTGCAATAAATTATTTGAGTTTGAGTTTGAAAACTGGGAGAGCGACAGCGCCGACAGCAATAGACAGTACAACTCAGATCATGGCTTTTCCACCTATAACTTTCGTTGACTATCGACAAAATTTGATTTTTCTGCTAGATCAAGAATAGTTCTAAAACAATGATAGATAGGATAAATGTCGCATTGGGCTGTAGTAACACTTTAGGTTGTGATTGCGTCAGACACCGCCCCAATTGGCGCGAGTGCTAGTACTGGGGGTAAGGGTAGAATTATGGTGCAACAGCAAGAGGAAAGAGTGGTCTGTATGTGTGATACTAAAGAGAAATATAAAAAGAGCTGATAAATTATTTTTTGTGCTCAACAAACTAGTGTTCCGATCATAGCCAAAAAGATATCACAGATCAGGTAAAGATAGAGGGACACCCGAAGACGTTGTCTTTTTCAGTGCCATCCCATAATTTTTCTCCGTGAGATTAAGATACCACACATTTATCCTGTTGAGTTATCATGGCATGGGCTCACGGGTTGTCTCAGTGATAAAATACTTTTTAAAACAATTTATGACGAGAAAAAAAATTAGCTACGAGTTGTAACTAAGTAGTAAAAGTTGTAACGTTCAATATCCGCGGGGATATTGAACGAAACTATTTGTTCGTTTTCCGGGTTCCTCACAACTATTATGGAAGCAAAAATGTATTATCCCACTTCCCACAACTTCCGCTCGCTATCCGACCATCCCTCACCCGTACAAATTGCACAACAGCTACAAACCACAGCTTAGGGGACAGTTACCCTCGGGGACAAAACGGATGGCATCGAAGGAGCACCGACCAGTCGCCCCGTCGATGCCAATCGGTATCCACGCCTCTTTACCCACCGTTCAAATAAACTTTACCGTCTTCATAGCAAAGTTCAATTTAGGAGCTGTTAACTGTAACTCGTTCATAACATATAAAAAGCAGCGTCAGTTCGGAGAATTTTACTGTGACTGTAACTTTTAAATTGTCGTAGACTTTCGTAGAAGGTGCTACGGATATGCTACGGCGTGCTACAGTTGGATTTGCTTTTCAATGATTTCATGAATTCAGGTTAGTTATTTAATTTGTAATAGCTATTCTTGTAGCATTGTAGTTGATTTTCGGACAAGAGAGACAGTAAATATATTCGAGAATATTCCATGGAACAATTGTTCATTTTTGTGAGTTTGAGCAGTGCTTTGCGAGATGGGTCCGCGCGCTAGCACTCGTCAGCTAGTGAAAAACCACTTCTCGTTAGAAATAGTATGAGAAAACCGTTTATAAATGTGCGAAATCCAAGGTGAAACAGAGTAAATAGTAACTTAGTCATACAACAACAACAACAGCGATCAACAGTGAGCTTTTCTGATAAGTTTACTATTTATTCTCAGCCCTTATATAGTTTAGATGATTGACCGAAGAGATCTTTGCTTCGACACTTCTAGCAAATATCTATAGTCACAATCGTGCAAAAAAAGTGTCCGAGGCAAAACTCTGCCTAAGCTATGTAGTGGGCAGGCTTTTTAGTTAGTTAATTAATATACCTACACCCCTAGCATGGCAAAGGGACCAATTGTCTTTCCAACAATTTATCACACTAAAGAAGAAACAAAGTATTAAGACATTGACAACTACCACCAAAAGTGGATAAATGGTTTTATCGCGTTACCATGCTAGGAGTGTAGAAACGCGCTAGATTCAAGCCGGTTTCAACCAGGTTTATTGGAAATTCATAGGGGAGGCCTATGTCTAGCAGTGGACGTCGACAGGCTAGGTACGTATACGAATATCTCACTCGGTTCACAAAAAGAAAACAATTTTCGTGTTTTCTCGGAAATACCGCGCAATACAAGTGCACTCGTAAAGAAAAGCTCTGTACTGTTCTGTAACAGCCTTTGTAATTTAATAGTCCACTGCAGAACGTAGACCTACCCACGAGGGGGGATCGGGCCGTATCCACCACGCTAGCCCAGTGCGGACGTACGCAGGTTGCCTCACGATGTTTTCTTTCACCGAAAAGCCAGTGGTGTGAAATAATGCGTATGAAATAATAAGAAAAGCTCTGTCTAAATGCCAAATTTCATAACAAACGTCAGAACCGTTTCCGATAACCAAATTTTGAAAAATACTTTTTTTTTTTAATTCGAATACGTTTGACTACACACTGCCTGATGTTAAGCAGATATGCGGTCTAGGGTGTAACACGCTTACCTAGAAGATACCTATTTACTCGGGATTTAAAGACACCTACCACAAAGAAAGGGGCAGGTGGGACCAGATTGAGCAACTCCTGGGCGCACTCACCGAAGTGTATCCGATAGAATACATAAACAAAGTAATACTATGCTGGTTTAAAAGTGTAAGATAAATAATCAATAAGCTCCTACAGATATACCAAGTGGTTAATCCCCATGTCAGATATTGAGTAATTATAACACAACACTCAATCACTTTCACATAAAAAATAATTACCCGTAACCGCACGTAACCCGTGTTACACTCGCCCCTTTTCACCCCGCGAGGTGCCAGTCACGCCTGATAGAACGCTCTATTAATCACCCCTAACTTGCCCCTAATCCACCCCTACCCCGGAAACGCAACAGGCTGACTTATTACCACTTTTCACTTACGCCTCGTAACTACGCGGAATACATGAAACTATCGAAACTTGAAATATGTACAACTTTGTCATGTTAGTTTTATACCTAATACTGTGATACTTTTGGGGTAGGAAGTTGTTATTTTAATTTAACAACTTGTTGAAAGGAAATAGAATAGAAAAATAATTAATTTATAAAGATTTGCACGAATAAACTTACGGAAAAAGTGAGAACATCAAAATATCATTCAGCACCAGTGTATTTTTGACCGACGAACCAACCGGAGTAGGTACTCAATTCGACGCGTATATTTTTTTTTATGTATAACCACGCATAACTCTTTTCCTAGCAGTCCGATTTCAATAATTCTTTTTTTATTGGAAAGGATATACTTCGAAATTGGTCCCATTAAAATTTTACTGAAATCGGCTGAGCCATTTTTGATAAATCAACAATAATGTGACAAATGTAACATCGAACCGTGCGAAATATTCGCGAATTCTGTACACGGGTGAAGTCGGTCATGCTGTTTTTTGCGAAAAATAATTATTGTATAATGAATAGGCACTGAAGCTGCCGGGCTGATTTAAAACAGATAAGACTATAGAGGTTTATTTATTGGTAATCAATTAGCAAACTATTATAGTTGCAGTACAAAAGTTGTTAGTTTTGATGTACAGAATAAGCCCCTAAAAGGATGCTAATTGATTAGAAATAACCCTGAATAGGATTTTTATCTTTTATCTTACATTTGCTTACATTATTACTAACATCTTACGTTTGCTATCTTTATCTTATCAGATAAATTGCTAGGTAGAGCATTATGTTATTTAGGAAATAGACGTAGTCATGGTTTAATAATGTGACACAAGAGTACAATTTTGAGATAACATTTGGTCACATTCTGTAGCAACAAAATATTCCAATGACAAATAAGACAACCTTTAAATCCCCAATAATATACTAAAACGTGGAGTATAAATAGTAGAGTATTTTCATTCATTCTCCCAGCTAGAGTATAGTAAATTCACTACGGTTCGGAGTACGATTAGAATATGATAAAATAGGGCTTGCTGTGATCGACAGATACGAGTATAGGTCAAGGATGGAAACTCCGAGCCGAAGGTTGCCGCCGCCGTGTCACGAAAACCTGAATGACTGACGACACCATAATGACGGCTTTTATTTCTCTGTTCGCTGACTTGTCATCGCCGTAACTTTAAATAAACCAAAGAAAGATATTTTTGTTTTATGGTAGGATGTTTTACTGCGTTTCCAATCGTTTGCTAGTTATGTCTGTCCGTTGAAAAGACAACGGCGCAAAATTAACAACGCAAATATTTTTAGTGGTCCGACTTCGTAATGGGACATTCTCGACCAAAGCAGCAGTAAAAAGACAGCACGTAAACTATCACGTCACCAAAAATAAATCCCCCGTGTACCATCCACAGCCATTTAAATCAGAAACTTTCTAAACGACACTTAATGTTTGGTTTTAGGACCGCGGCGGATGTTCCCGAACACGAATCAATTATGAGGGGAGTCCCCGCACGCAGCGGGCGTCGCGTGACGGAGCGCGTTAGCCGCCGGTGAAGTGGAGTAATATGGTGCTCTGGCAGTCCTCCGCCAGGCCTATGTACGTCAGAACGGTGTGGGTCGACGGGTTCCGACACGCCATACTCTCGCAAGACGACCCCTTCTTCCAGAAACTCAAGCGCCGCCGCCCGCACTCTTCAGCCTCCAGCTGCAACACCAAGAAAACCAACTCCAGACTCAGCCACCACAAGGACGAAGTCGAGGACTGCCTTCGGAAATTGAACCTAGTAGTCAAAAGCAGAAAGTCGCATATAACCAAGCGACCGAAGAGCTCCTTCGACCCCGATATCGAGAGGCTTAACTTGACGGACGTCGACGACGACTCCGAACACGAGCTGGTGTTGAAAGCCAGCCCTCAGCCGCTGAATGAAAGCGGGAGATACGACTTCTACATGATGAAGAACATGCGAGTGAACAAGACAGCCCGGACGGACGTGCAAGAAAACACGGAGCTGTCAGATCGAGTACTTCAGTGGCTGGACTTGGCGGGAAAAGTCGATCTGCTAGCGCCTCAAAACGCTGAACGAATGCAGCAGCCCAGACACAGCTGGCCCGAGCTTCAAAGGCGACACAACTTACTAAAATCGAAAACTGCAATTGACGTACGCAAAGACGGGGCGAAGCTCCAGTCGCCGAAAGCATGCGACAGCCCGAAAGCGCAACACAACGCAAATATCGACCGGCACGAATTTTATGTCCCGACGTCCGCGACCACGATCGAGAACTACGCGAGACAGTCACGGAACGTCAAAATCACGCCACGGGTCGAGACGCAGGCGAAAACAAGGGAGAACACAGGGAAAACAAAACCACTATCCAGAGTTAGCGTGCAAGAGACGCGGCAGAAAGTCGCGACAGAGCGCAATGCAGTGGAGAAGCAATACGCCGAAATGGTGAGCAAAAAACTTATACCAGACGTTAGTAAAACGGCTAAGAAGCAAGTGCACATATTCATGCCGGAGATGCCGAAAAAATCGCCAACGTCGGTGCTATCGACCGCGAGCAGGACTGAGAGTATTTTATCGACGCATTCGCAAAAAGTTTTGAGCAAATAAAGTTTTATTTGATTTTTAAATGTGACTATTTCTCAAGTTGTTTTCTAAGAAAACGTACTGGTGCTGTTAGTAATCAAGGTTTGAAAGTGGTTTAAAATTAACCAGAATTAAAACGGTAAAAACCGGTCTCTCAAATTTTTTCGTTCGGAGCGTAACCGTGAAAAGTGTGTTTTATAAACCTTTATTAACCGGTTTGTGCCGCGAGAGGCCCGCGTCGCGGTACGTGCGCTAACTTGCTTCTTGCCTTTGCGTTACGTGGCTCGTTGAAGGCATGAAAAGGGACGCGCGGGTGGAAACAACTGTTCTAAACCGGTTAATTCAGTTTAACCGATATGCAAATATGATTGAATAAACCCCTTAAAAATAACTTCAATTAGTACGAAACCGAAAAATAAAGTTATCATGTAGGTACTTTAGGCCTTAACCGGTTCGAAAATTAACCGGGTTTTCAAGCCTTGTTAGTAATAATGGTGATAATTTAAATTCACATCAAAACTAGGTATTTAGATAGGCATCGTTAGTTCGGTTCAAACGCGTTAAAGTTCATCTTCAGATATTGGATCATAACAAAGGCATATACCTAAGATTATGCAGTACATCTTTTTGGTTACAGCGGTTTAAAATTTAATTTTTAAATTTAGTGTTTTTAACAGAATAATATTCTGCAAGCATATAAAAATAGTAATTTCTTTACTACCTGGACACAATGAAATTACATAAAACAACATCGTTGTTATTATACCCACAAGCTTCATATCCTGCGATAAAATATTCTACAGAATTATCAACTGGGAACATTTAAACTGTCAATTCTAGAAATTATTAACCCTTCGCATGTCATTCGGCTCATTGAGCGGGGTTACATATTGAACAGCAATTTATTGCCATGTCTAACCCGTGTATACTTTGTGCAGTCCCAGATTTTATGCCCGACCTCGACGTAGTATGTTGCGGGATTTATTGCTTCCGATGCAAGAGTAGGGTTAATGAACGCTGGTAGTACAGCTTTTAAGGGGTCTTACGTTCAAATGTATGTATAATGAGTTGTAGTTTACTTTGGCGTAGCTCTGGATTTTCTTTTAGAGGCCAGCTACCTACTTTTTCCCGCTCTTAAACAGGATAAATAAATAAATATTAGGGAACATCTTACACACGGTCTCTGACCTCAAACTAAGCCAAGCTTGTGATATGGCTGTCAGAGACTGATATTCTACATATACCTACATATGTAAATGTAGTAATGTATATGTTAAATTATTATTTTAAATACATACTTATATAGATAGTACCTAAATAACACCCAGACACAGATCAAACACCTACCTACGTTCATCACACAAATGTTTGCCCTAGGTGGGGATCGAGCCCACGTCTTTTTGATCTAGAAGTCAGGGTCACTAACCACTGAGCCACCGAGGCAGTCAGAATGTATTGATTAAATTTTCTGGGGCGAGTAAAGAAGTTTATGTGGTGGGAAAGGACCATCTGTCGAAAGGTAGACCAGTGGAAGCGGGATAGGCAAACCAAGCGCAATTACTCTGAAGTTATCTCCACTTGAACCCACCGCCATCTTACCAAAACTTTTGGAAGACTTCTTTGTCCCAAAAATATAATCACTACAAAACTGATAGTGGCGACATATCAGGCCTAATACCACGAAAGCACCGGCGGGTCCAGCGACTGGCTAGTAAAACGAGGAACGGGCAAACCAAGCGCGATCACTCTTGAAGTTATCTCCACTTGAACCAACCGCTATCTTGCCACTTCTTCCATCTAATCTAGACTCACTCCAAAGCCGATAGTAGCGACATCTCTGGCCTGAACGTAGAGGCGGGTCGAGCGGCTGGCCAGTGAAGCGCGGGACAGGCAAACCCAGCGCCATCACTCTGAAGTTATCTCCATTATAACCGGCCGCCATCTTGCCACTGCTTTCTTCTAAAATATACTCACTCCAAATCCAATAGTGGCGACATCTCTGGCCTGAAAGCGCGACCGCAGCGCCGGGTCGAGCGGCTGGCCAGTGAAGCGCGGGACAGGCAAACCCAACGCCATCACTCTGAAGTTATCTGCATTATAACCAGCCGCCATCTTGCCACTTTCTCGGCGCCATATTACTAAAATGTACTCACTCCAAATCCGATAGTGGCGACATCTCTGGCCTGAAAGCGTGAACGTAGCGGCGGGTCGAGCGGCTGGCCAGTGTAGCGCGGGACAGGCAAACCCAGCGCGATCACTCTGAAGTTATCGTCGACCCGAACTAGACGCCATCTTGCCACTTCTTCGGCACCATGTTCCTACAACAATAATAAGATCTTTTTAGGGTTCCGTACCCAAAGGGTAAAAACGGGACCCTATTACTAAGACTCCGCTGTCCGTCTGTCTCCAGGCTGTATCTCATGAACCGTTATAGCAATAAAGCTGAAATGATGATCACAGATGATGTATTTCTGTGGCCACAATAAAAACAGAATAAAATTAATAATTAAGGGGGGCTCCCATACATCAAACCTTATTTTTTAGCCGTTTTTCGCTCTATATTAATAATGGTAACAGGTAGATGCTTAAAATTTTAACAGAATATATTTAGTTGTATGACTATTTACTTCAATAGTTAATAATAAAATTCAAATAAAATAAATATTTAAGGGGAGCTCCCATGCAGTACGGAACCCTCCGTGCGCGAGTCCGACTCGTACTTGGCCGATTATTTTTTTCAAAATGGGAGTAATAGCCGTCCTTCAATATCTTTCTCTACTTACTAGCCCATGTCCAAGTATGTATTTCAATTATTTAGTTGATATTAGTAGGCTATGGAGTATCGCACAGCTGTTGATGTTGATGGTGAGACAAATTAATTTCGGCATCCTTGGGTACTTCCTTTTCTTACTTAATATTTATATATCAGAAAGCGAGCTTGTTGGTTTGTTACTCTTTGAGGCAGCAACTGAACAACGAATTGACTTGATTTTTAGAATATCAATCGTATAGATCAATAGCAAAGTTCGTAACTCGGAAGGTGGCATAATCTACTTTTTATTCTGAAAAAATAAGAGGTGGGCGTAATGCGCTGTGCTTGCCGTTGTACCTAGTGTACCATCTTACATATTTTTTTTTATCAAACTCTATAACGTTATTCTTGAAGGAATGCATTACCAAGAGATTATTTTTAGGGTTCCGTACCCAAAGGGTAAAAACGAGACCCTATTACTAAGACTCCGCTGTCCGTCTGTCCGTCTGTCTGTCACCAGGATGTATCTCATGAACCGCTATATCTAGAAAGCTGAAATTTTCACAGATGGTGTACCTACTTCTGGTGCCGCTATAACAACAAATACTAAAAACATAATAAAATTAATATTTAAGGGGGGCTCTCATACAACAAACCTGATTTTTAACCGTTTTTCGCTCGATATTAATAATGGTAAAAGGTAGATGGTTGAAATATTCACAGAACATTTATTTGTTTATTTAATTTAATAATAAATTATTAAATTAAAATAAATATTTAAGGGAGGCTCCCATAGAGTACGGAACCCTTCGTACGCGAGTCCTACACGATATTACATCCTCATATTACATCTGCTCATATTGCATGTTACATCCTAGACCGCATATTATTATCTGCTTAACATCGGGCAGTGTGTAGTCAAATGAAAACCTATTCGAAATAAAATAAAAATTATTGACAGTATACCAATATAATGTCAATATCAAAATATAATTATCTCACCTCTAACAGCTTGTCATATCTGGCAGCGGGTATCAGAAACCGTCCATCCTCGAGATGCATCTCCCTGTTTTCCAGCAAGTTATTGAGGACTGGCAGCACGTTACGCTCCGCCTTCTCTATTCCTTCTAGGACTAACACGCGCCCTTCTACAGCTGCTCTCACTGCACTCTATAGGAAAAAAAAAGATTTATAAAGAAGTCAAAATTTGAAGTCGAAATAAATAGGTATACATCTACTAAGTTTGCGTGCTTCATGTTCGACTTAAAATCGTTTACCATCTGGCGAATTGGTGGTCAAGCGCGGACTTAATAAAGTCTAAAAAATTGTTATTTTTAAGACAAACATTTCAAAAATTCGTCGCGGGTGCGGGACTCGAACCTTGCGTCTTCGGATCACTAGCCCGACGCTCTGCCAACTGAGCTAATTCGCAGTACTGACTCCACACCGAATTTTGTGAAGTGGTCATTTTAACCAACTTATAGCGTTGGCGGCGCCACCTGTGATACCCGTATTAGACAGGTTATCACTCAATTGAAGTTATAAGAACTTCTGAATATTGACGAGAGATGGACGATATTTTTTTTATTTTATAGTGCATCCCACACTAGGTTTATCTCAAAGAGTTATTTTTGGGGCCTATGGGTTCCTCAATGCCAATCACCAATCAGTTCTAGCCACTTTCGAAAGTGATATCAATTTATACCATTTAGCAAAACTGGCCACTGCACCAGGTGCCATGGTAATGGTCGAATCAAGCTAGTAGCGAACAACACAGCATCCAAGGAGTTTAATTTGGCCAGTTGTACAATACCTACAACTCATCTTGTACAAAGTTCAAACTTTGCAACAAGAGATCCACATTTATAATTTTACCTGGTCAAAATATTTGGCAGTGGAGCTCTGGATCTCTCGCCTCTGCTTTAAATCAGCCTCTGTAGTGTCTCGAGATAGAGCCACATACTCCAACTCTCTCTGTGTCATTTCTAGGTATTGTAGAGCTACTTTTCGCCTGTGGTAATAAAACAACCTAATTAATTTCTACTTTCACAAATCATTTGTTAAACTACTAGTAGTACAAATTTTCTTTTCCAAGCACAAGACGAAACAAGACTTACATCTGTGCCTGTAGTACTACTAAATTACTAATATTGCAGCAACATATTTTCAGAGTTTTTAGCCAGTTGGTTTGTAATCTTGACGTCAAAGAAAATCAAGTGTGATATAGCAAATATTAACATTTCTACATCTACATTGGGTTATAAAGCCAAAGTCTTCATTCTGGCTTTGATTATATATCTGAAGTAAGTACACGCACAATGTCGAAGATCTGGGCGGTTTTCTTTGTGATTAATGTTTATACTTGTCCATCTAGAATCTAGACAGATATATAATCAAAGTTTGAAGGTGTCTCTTCCTCCATTGTTAAGTAGAAAAATTAGAGGTCATAGTCTTACTTGTAATTTTTTTCATAATGAACATTTTTGTACATGCATTTGAGAGTACACACTTTGTTTTATAAAGTTGTTTGTGTTATCATGCAAAGTATAGGCCGAATCAAACTCCTTAGTGGCTGTAATCTTAGCTACAAGCTGCAGATGGAATATCTGCATCCTGACTGACGCTCAATTAACAGCGGTTTTTTGAAGCTTGTAGCTAATTTCACAGAATCCAAGCTTGATTCGGCTTATAATCCAAGCCATATTTGGCCAGCATGGTGAGGTGTAGCATGAGTACCATGCCCAGCAGTGAGACACAGTTTGTTATGAAGCAGATGGTGATATAACCCACACAACTATTTTACTCACTAGTATACCATACCTGCTTGGTCCAGGTCGACCCAATAAGAACATGTCCTGGCCCAAGATATCCTTTTGCATCATCCATCTCAAGTTTCTCAATGTGCTCTGGGATAGAGACCTTACTTCTGAGTTATCTAGCATCACTGAAACAACAATCAATAAGTAATTAAACTTCTATCTACTACTTTTAAGTATTATTTTGTTGATTGGTACAAATCACTGTTACATTGCTAACTCGAGAAAGAAGAAAATCAATAACTCTTTACAAATGTTTATGGCGATTAATTAATTCCTAACTCAGTCTAAGAATATACTTCAAATCAGGGCTGTTTCCCATTGACTAAGAGTTGCTTGCCTTTACTTACCAATGTTTACTTTTAAAACAAAAAGCACTAAATTTTTTTTTTAAATACAGGCAATTTGATACAATGTCAGAGGACGTTATAAGAACTGTTTTTATTACTTTTATAGAGAAAGAACCATATTACAGACAACATTGAGGTTATAAACAGAGCTAGAGGGTTGATACTTACAATACTTCCTAGGCACGTATTCGGCCTTTTTCGGGGTTGAAAGTTCCTTGGTAACATCTCCAATGGTCACTTTATCTTCTGAAGAGTAGGCACGAACGTGGTTTGCTGCTAAAATCCCTTTTCGGCCGTTTAAAATGCGAATCAGTACATCTATTCTACGAACTGTAACTGCTGGATTATATACCATGATTATCACTTAAACCTATTTTAATAAAATACTTTAATATATATCCTATATTAATTTACACATTTCATAGCCTTAAATTATGAAATTATCATAAAAATGATAATGTTTACAAGGTACAAAGGTTACAAAATGTTAATTGTTAAGTCAATGTCAATTCAATTGTCAAATGTCACCGTTGATGAGTTTTTTTTTAGTAGCTTTGGACACGTCGTGCGTATAGCCGAAAAAAAGTTTACTGTATACATACCATCGAAAGCAACTAACGACATTAATTTGGCTAACGACTACCTATGATAGCGCGCGAGTTGAATGCAGTCGGGGTCTGAGGTAAAGAGCGGGAGCATCTCCCCCCGCTATCCGCACGCCCCACCTCACGCGCCTGGGCGGGTTGGGCGTGCGGATAGCGGGGGGAGACATTCGCATTCCTAAGCTCTGCATTCAACTAGCGCGCTAACAGTAGGTAGTTCGTGGCGTAGTCTCAATTCAGCCCCTACAAAAAGTTATATTTCAGTAGTAAGGCTATAAAACGCAATGTACAAGTAACTGAGGTTTTTTTGTATAAAGCTCTAAAAAACTAAATAGAAAACTGTACAGACATGCAAATGAAACAAAACACAGGTCAATCTGATACCAATTACTTTATTCACGATAGTAATTTTATACTTATATTTTTTGTAATAAAAATAGCTCTACAGAACCTACCCAATTATTTTTATTACAATTCACTACATAACTTCACAGAATACTATTCTACATTAATTTCTATCAGTGATCTAATCAAAGAAAAATATGCTCTAGAGGATCTGATGACATTGATCGTCGTTTTTGGATAGAATATGCTAAATATGTAGCACTATTATATTCTGGAATTCATGCCTAATGCAAGTTAGTAACTTTTTTAGAGCCAAAGTTTCATAATTTTTTTTTCGCCATTCTGAAGCAATCTAAAAAGCGATAAATCGCATAAGTTGGCATCACTCGTTACAGCATGCAAATTAAATTATTTAATGGAGGGCAATAAAAGGTACCAATACATAGAGCGAAATAAACTGAAAGAGAAATAGTAAAATCTATTGAGAATAAATAATTGAAGTGAAACTTCTAATGCGACTTCCAACAAGGTTGCTTTAAACTTTTAACGCTACCATGGAGGGGGTATACAAACACTGTTGCGAAGTTTCACTTCTTTCGCGCGGAGGGACTCCATTTGCATTTTTTCACATTAATGACTATTTACAAACTTTTTATAAATTCCAATTTTACTATTCTAGCTATAGGTAATACTAACACTTCAGTAAACTAGATTATTTATTACTTTTGTAAACTAGTATAAAAATTAAGCTTATTACATAAACTGTACATGAGAATAATGCGTACACTAAAATATGCTACAAGTGAATGAATTGCACAAAAAGTCTGAGACAAGAAAAAATCTGTTGGCAACATCAAAAGCCTTTGCCCACAATTATACTCATGTCACAAGTGTACCGGCTTTTTTAACAGCCCATTGCTGGACTAAGGCCTACCCAGACGGTTTGCCTTACGATAATTTCATCCACCATAAAGTCAGTGTTATAAGTTTCAAAAGACTCATTGGTACGGGACTGGCCCACAATCCCACGATTGTAAGTGAGTGTTGCTACCACAAAACCACCGCTTATAGATTATGTAATAATATGGAATGCAATTTCGAAATTCCGAGATATTTCGACACCGTTCATGACATTTCCGCATCAGATCTCTGATCCTCCTCCACATTTTCTATCTTCACATTTACAAAGTCCGGAGGAGGCGGAGGCACCTCATTATCATCATCAACTGGCTCCAACTTCACTTGGATAGTATTTTCCATGGTTTTCCCTTCTTCATTCTCATTTTGTATGGGATTGTGCTCACTTTCATCTTGCTGAAAATCGTTGTTGAAATTGACAAAGTCTCCTATAATGGCTTCTGGGTGTCTTTGCGGTCTGAGCTTCGTGAATATTCGGTCCAAGACTTCGTCGTCTAACCCGAGTTGGCAGTCCTTAGGGTCGAGTTGATAGTAGTGTATTTTCTCACTGAGAGGCGGTTTCAGACCGTGTCGCGTTTCTACGTGCTTGAGGATTGACTTCTTTACGTGGTACGATTTAGGGCACATCTTGCACTGTAACAGAAATATTTTAGTTATGGACAGACGTGATGTAATGAAGTGTAATGAAAAACAAAACCATTCTTTCTAGGTAGGGTTGAGATCTTAGCTTTAAAGATGATAAGTTCGTTTAGGCCGGGTGGCTAGGCTTCGCATCAGAGTTTTTAAACCTCTAGAAGGCCTCTGGGCTAAATGATGATAAATAAAAGTAACATACACACACATACAATTCTAGCGTTACTTAGGAACGCAATGTTTTCAGGGGCACTAGATTTTAAAGTAGCTACGCTAGATGTATGCCGATAGATATTAATACAACATCCCAACCTCTAAAATATAGTTATTGTCGTCTAGAATGGACATCATCCAAAAATTATCAGAAGTTTGTTATTTGAAACAATGAGTGATGACGAAATTAATTTCGGACTAAACACCAAACTTCCAGTTTCGTTTTTATAAATTCTGGATAAGTGTTAACGCGGCAGTGAGTCAGTACATGCTCCCGCAAGGAGCTAGGCGAGCTGACCGTCTTGCGACAGAGCGGGCATTTAAACTGGTTGCTAGTTTGGGTAGTCATGTGTCTATATACCTACCCGGTAAGTGTTGACGCGGCTGTGAGTCAGCACATGCTCCCGCAAGGAGCTAGGCGAGCTAACCGTCTTGCTACAGAGCGGGCATTTGAACTGGTTGCTAGTGTGGGTAGTCATGTGACTATATACCTACCCGGTAAGTGTTGATGCGGCTGTGAGTCAGCACATTCTCCCGCAAGGAGCTAGGCGAGCTAACCGTCTAGCTACAGAGCGGGCATTTGAACTGGTTGCTAGTGTGGGTAGTCATGTGTCTATATACCTACCCGGTAAGTGTTGATGCGGCTGTGAGTCAGCACATGCTCCCGCAAGGAGCTAGGCGAGCTAACCATCTTGCTACAGAGCGGGCATTTGAACTGGTTGCTAGTGTGGGTAGTCATGTGACTATATACCTACCCGGTAAGTGTTGATGCGGCTGTGAGTCAGCACATGCTCCCGCAAGGAGCTAGGCGAGCTAACCGTCTTGCTACAAAGCGGGCATTTGAACTGGTTGCTAGTGTGGGTAGTCATGTGTCTATATACCTACCCGGTAAGTGTTGATGCGGCTGTGAGTCAGCACATGCTCCCGCAAGGAGCTAGGCGAGCTAACCGTCTTGCTACAGAGCAGGCATTTGAACTGGTTGCTAGTGTGGGTAGTCATGTGTCTATATACCTACCCGGTAAGTGTTGATGCGGCTGTGAGTCAGCACATGCTCCCGCAAGGAGCTAGGCGAGCTAACCGTCTTGCTACAGAGCGGGCATTTGAACTGGTTGCTAGTGTGGGTAGTCATGTGTCTATATACCTACCCGGTAAGTGTTGATGCGGCTGTGAGTCAGCACATGCTCCCGCAAGGAGCTAGGCGAGCTAACCATCTTGCTACAGAGCGGGCATTTGAACTGGTTGCTAGTGTGGGTAGTCATGTGACTATATACCTACCCGGTAAGTGTTGATGCGGCTGTGAGTCAGCACATGCTCCCGCAAGGAGCTAGGCGAGCTAACCATCTTGCTACAGAGCGGGCATTTGAACTGGTTGCTAGTGTGGGTAGTCATGTGACTATATACCTACCCGGTAAGTGTTGACGCGGCTGTGAGTCAGCACATGCTCCCGCAAGGAGCTAGGCGAGCTAACATTCTTGCTACAGAGCGGGCATTTGAACTGGTTGCTAGTGTGGGTAGTCATGTGTCTATATACCTACCCGGTAAGTGTTGATGCGGCTGTGAGTCAGCACATGCTCCCGCAAGGAGCTAGGCGAGCTAACCATCTTGCTACAGAGCGGGCATTTGAACTGGTTGCTAGTGTGGGTAGTCATGTGACTATATACCTACCCGGTAAGTGTTGACGCGGCTGTGAGTCAGCACATGCTCCCGCAAGGAGCTAGGCGAGCTGACCGTCTTGCGACAGAGCGGGCATTTGAACTGGTTGCTAGTGTGGGTAGTCATGTGACTATATACCTACCCGGTAAGTGTTGACGCGGCTGTGAGTCAGCACATGCTCCCGCAAGGAGCTAGGCGAGCTGACCGTCTTGCGACAGAGCGGGCATTTGAACTGGTTGCCCGTGTGGGCAGTCCTCATGTGTCGCATCATATCGCGCTCGATCGAGTACATCTTTTCTGGAAGAAATACACACTCGTATCAAAACACACCCCAGGTATACGCGCCACACAAATCGGCGGATGAGAAGTTAGCCGCAGATGACAATTCGCCGTGATTCACTAATTATTACGCATGTGTGCACAATGCGTAGGGAGCGCGCGGGGGCATGAGGTTGGCGGGCGGGTGTGCCCCGGCGCATACCTATATTTCGGCTTTTGCGCAGCGTTCTGCACATAACTTCCTATCCACCGATTTGTATGGTGCTTAGTATAGTGATAATTATTTTGGGTTTGTGTGTGTGTGTTAAGAGGTTTAGTGCCTTTTCAGTTTTTTTGCTGTAAGCATTGTAAGCATTGACGCAAACGCGTGAAAATATATTGAATAACATTTTAAATTGTGTATTTGTGATTAGAAACATTCTTATTTCATTTATTATGCACCTTTACATCTGCGTCATTTGCAGTCAGTGACGTGGTTTTCCGAATCATTTTTTTTTAAAGTAAAGAGAGCGAGCAAAATAAAAAATGAATTCAGGAGACAAAATAAAAATATGAACTCACTACAAAGAGGGCATTTCAGCGTTTTCTTCATCTTCTGTTTTTGATGCACCATCATGTGTTCCCGCAGAGAACACCCGCTGGTAAATGTCTTCGAACAAATGGAACAGGTTTCCAAATCTGAAACAAATCACACGACACTATTTTATTCACAAAAAGCATGTTAAAAATAAATAAATGTTGTTAGACTTATGACAAAACTATTAACCTAGCAAAGAACGTAACCTCATTAAGCTTTTCTAAGAATAAAGGGTTGGGCTAGGAGAACACTTAATTGCTTGCCCTGTACAAAGCTGAAAGGGGGTGATCCAAACCATCATTATGATTAACTTTATCGAAGAACCAAACCAGAATTCGTGAAAAAAATCAATGTTCCATTGAAAAGTGCAACTCAGAATCGACAAAATGTATGAAACAGCCGATTATAATTATTTTCTCGAATTCCGGATTGGCCTCTTAGTAAGAGTTGTTCATATTGATGGTCTACATCACTTCCTTTCGGCTTAGTACACCAGTGCTGGATAACCCTGTATAACTACTTAACTAGGTACTATAGGTGGCTAATAGGCATGATGACCGGGTAAAGAAAATCAGTAATAAAATTAGTCCGTGAGTTAGATTATCAAAAAAATATTGGACACGTATTTTTTCTTTTGTCAATATAACAACAAATGGCAAAGTTAAACCTTGTCAAAATTTGAGAGTGAGGGTCGTGACGTCACGTCTCTCACAAAAGTCTATACATTTGTATGACACTCGTGACGTCACGCGGAACTTTAACGGGCTATATCTTCATCATTTTTTGATTAATTGCCAAAAGAAAAAATACGTGTCTAATATTTTTTAATAATCTATCTGACGGACTAATTATATTTTTATAGTCATCGCGCCTATTCTATACTCAATTTGTCTTACTTTCTCCTGTGTGCTTTCGAATGTGGTAAGTGAGCTTGGATTTCTGCACGAAAGTCTGTCCGCAATAAACGCACGCGAACGATGTGGTTTTTATATGAGTTCTGGAAAAAAAAGAACTTTAGTTATTCGACTGTTGAGTTGCTAGAACTGTAGAAAACTTACTAAAGCGCATTTTACTGATCGTCTTAGGAGGCACCCATAAATTTCTTGAGGCAGTTTTTAGGGTTCCGTACCCAAAGGAAAAACGGGACCCCATTACTAAGACTTCGATGTCCGTCTGTCCGTCTGTCTGTCTGCCCGTCTGTCACCGGGCTGTATCTCATGAACCATGATAGCTAGGCAGCTGAAATTTTCACAGATGATGTATTTCGGTTGCCGCTATAACAACAAATACTAAAAACAAAATAAAATAAATATTTAAGGGGGGCTCCCATACAACAAACCTGAATTTTTAGACGTTTTTCGCTCTATATTAATAATAGTACCAGGTAGATGCTTGAAATTTTCACAGAATATTTAGTTTTATATTCCCTTCAATAATAAATTATAAAATTAAAATAATATAAATATTTAAGGGGGGCTCCCATACAGTACGGAACCCTCCGTGCGCGAGTCCGACTCGTACTTTTATGAATATTGATATACCTAGGACTAAGCCCATCGAATAACAGGCGCAAGCAAAGCAATACAAGTAGACCTTGTTATAAGGTTCTTTAAAGTGCATTTTACATACCTAAAGTCACATATTAGCCAATGCGCCTTTGTCAGAAAACGCCCTACGACAGTGTTGGCAAGCATAAAGCCGTTCCCCCGTATGCTTTCGCTCTTGTCGAAGTATGTTGGAACGTTGGACGAACCACATTGGACGATTGAACGATTGGACCGTATTATTAGTGGCTTAAATCGCAATTTGGCTTAAATACCTCAAACGTGAAGACAAAGCGCCTTTATCAGCAAACGTCCTAGGGCAGTGTTGGCAGGCAGGCATAGCATAAGCTCGTCTTCTGTATGCCTTCGCTCTTGTCGAAGCACGTTTGAAACGTTGGACGAACCGCATTGGATAATAGAACGAATAGACCTAACTTTAAGTCACATAAAGTGCATTTTGCCTTGCCTCATATGTAAAGTCAAGGCGCCTTTATCAGAAAGCGCCCTAGGGCAGTGTTGGCAGGCATAAGGCCATTCCTCCGTATGCCTGCGTTCGTGGCGAAGCATGTTGGAACATTGGACGAACCACATTGGACAATAGAATGATTGACCCTTAGTGGAAACTTCATAAAGTGTATTTTTCCTTACCCTATATTATGTTAACTCAAGGCGCAGGGGCAACCCAGGGCAATGTTGGCAGGCATAAGGTCTTTCCCTTGTGTGCCTTCGCTCTTTTCGAAGTATGTTGGAATGGATGGACGAATCACATTGGACAGTAGAATGATCGAACCTTAGTATAAAACCACACCTTAATATTAGTACAGTGAAGTACATTTTGCCTTACCTCATATGTGAATTCAAGGCGCCTTTATCAGAAAACGTCCTAGGGCAGTGTTGGCAAGCATAAGGTCTTTCCCCCGTGTGTCTGCGTTCGTGGCGAAGCATGTTGGAACGTTGGACGAATCGCATTGGACAGTACGAGCAAGCGTGGCGAGGCGCTTCGTGGATCATTATGTGTTCGCGGTAAGAATCTTTTTTCTGAAAAAAAATATTATCTATTTATGATAAAAATATGAAATACAGTTGAAAATTGGACGTCGTCTGGAAAATACGAGTAGCAAAATATTTTAAAATGATGTTAGAAATTGTGATGGATTTTTTGGTTTGAATTGGACTATACTGACTTTACTCTCGTGACTACAATCAATACAATTAGATGAGTTCGAAATTATTACATATGTTAGATCTGAGATTTAGATAGATCTTCTACAGGTTAGATTGCATTTCCGCTTAACTATAGTCTACATGTACCTATAGGCCTTGGAGGATTTAGATCTACTCGGATCTACGACTACTACTTGGATCTACTGGAGAAGAATTCAGCGCGCGTACCCCTCTGTCATGGTATAAGAAAATTTGTACCTACGCGTAAACGAGACACCAGACATTTCATTACACAATTTTAAAATTAATCGCAGCGAAAATTGATTATCAGCAACTGGGCTGCATTGTTCTCGCTCGCTCCGCTCCATAAACCCGTCACCCGTTAACGCTTCAACTTTATCTTCATACGTTTTAGATCGAAACTTCAGCGAACACCTCCTCCCCGCGCCTCACGTAAAGCTGACAAAATGCAGTGAATGCGAATCGTAGTGCGTTTCTAGTCTGGAGATAAAACGTCCCTGCTATAGGCCGAATCAACCCGTAATAAATCTAAATCATAATATTTAATACTGTTAATATAAGAGAACTAGATGGTCTAGACAAATCTAATCTAGGTTTTAAGACAATATTCCTTACAATACTACAATACTTGTAATCTTCTTCGTCGAGTCAATGGTTCAAAAATGATTATTATTATTTATATAATTTTCTCTCAGTATTTGGCCACTGCGCCCCCGCAGGGTGTAGTCTTGTATAGATCTTCCATTATACAGGGGCTCGGACACTGTCGGTACGTAAGTACGTGATCCATACTCTGTTCTAAGGCACTGCAATCACATTATATAGGTCGTGCCACCAAAGATGAGACTTGACGAGCGTCAGTGATGGGGCATCTGGCGCAGGTACAGTCGTGTACAAACTAATTATCCAGAATTTGTATATCTATTAAACGTTTTATAGACGTTTTTTAAACGTTTCTCAAGTATCATCTTTGGTGGCACGCACTATACCCTATTAGCATCCGAAAATCCCCACTTGGCTAAGTTTACCCTGCAACGACCCACTTAGGTCCGGAGTCGGTTTATTGACTTCCACGTGGGTTGCCTGCTGGGAGCGATTCTGCTGGCTTAGGGAAGTCAGGAGGTGGTGTTTGCCGGTGAAGGATTCCCACAGCTTTAAATGGACTTCAATCGGATTATCATTGTAATATAAATAAATAAATAAAATTTACTTGGCGACTGATGTGTTAGCTACAAACTGCGCAAAACCCAATCCTGACTGACCCTAACTGCGCGAGGATTGGGTTTCGCGCAGCTTGTAGCCAACTTCCCAGCCGCCAAGAACTATGATTCGGCCTATAGCAAGCTGTACTGTACTCACCAAGAAGTTTTTCCCACAGTAGGCGCAAGTGTAATCCTTCTTGTGCGGGGAATGTTCCTGCCTATGTATGTAGAGCGACGACTTGTACTGGAAGTACTTGTCGCACACGCCGCATTGAAACTGCGCGCGCCCCGGGTGCCGGATCAAGTAGTGGATCTTTCTGCAAATCAAACAGAATACTTGTTTTCTTCACAACATTCTGTCTTTATTTTTTTCTTTGGTCTGAGGCAAAAACTGATACCGTGGGAAATTTGGACATTCACCTCCTTACCTGCTGCAAAGTTCTTCGAGGGTCAATTGATTCAATTGAGTTGCATAATTTGCTGTGGTGTCTTATTTGTACCTGACAAGCCAGGTATATATACCGTGTAACAGACGGGGCCGGATGCCGAGCCTTATCTACGTTGACCATAGTCGTACTGTAGCACGCTCTATGTCGCCTCTGTTGCGCTCTCGCACTCACATTAATGCACTTTTGTCTGCCAACACTGAATGCGATATTATTTTTGACAAATGGAGATCGATTGTAGCCGTCTTCACGGCATACTGTGAAAATCTCACTGACCAGTGGGATCGAAACAAGCGAGCTGATAGTTCGTTTGTTATTGTACCTGCTAATTTTTTGTTTGACATTTTGTATGATTATAATCTTGTTTATTGAATTTTTAATCTTATTTTTCATTTATTTTTCTGCTTAGTGTTTTTTATTTTTAATATTGTGAGGCAAATGTTAATGATCCTGGTCGTTTTTACCTCAATAAAAAAATGTATTTGTATTTGTACCTTTCATCATTGGTGTGCAGCACCTCATCGCACAGGGTACACTTGAACCGACCCGGGCCGTGCACCCGCGACACGTGCAGGGAGCACGACTTGGAGTTCGCGAATTCCATCCCACACAGCTCACACGTCACAGGTCGTTGTTGCCGGGACGACGGGTCGTGGAAAGTCTGGAGATAACAATGATGAAATAAAACTACAAAAATTACATGAGCTAACTTAATCCTACTTATACTAAGCGCCACACAAATCGACGGATGGGAAGTTAGCCGCAGATGACACTTCGCCGTAATTCGCTAAATATTGCGCATGTGTGCACAATACCGACACTATAGGGGCGAAGTGTGTAGGGAGCGCGCGGGAGACATAAGGTTAGCGAGCGGTTGTGCCCCGGCGTCTCGTTTCTCTGGCTCCCGCGCATGCCTATATTTCGGCTTTAATTGCGCAGCGCTTTGCGCATAACTTCCCATCCGCCGATTTGTGTGTCGCTTAGTATATCTATATTAGTAAGAACCTCTCCGCGGGTGAAGGTCTCATCCATGGAGCTCCAGCGTCACCTGTCTTGAGCAGTTTGGAACCAGCTTCAGCTTTGAGAAATAACATTATCCTTATAGTCCGCGCCACACAAGTCGGCGGATGAGAAGTTAGCCGCAGATGACACTTCGCCGTGATTCGCTAATTATAGCGCATGTGTGCGCAATGCCGACGTAAGAGGCGTAGTGGTGAGCACGGGCGTAGGGAACGCGCGGGAGGCATGAGGTCGGCGGGCGGGTGTGCCCCGGCGTCTCGTCTCTCTGGCTCCCGCGCATACCTATATTTTGCCTTTTGCGCAGCGTTCTGCGAATAACTTCCCATCCGCCAACTTGGGTGGCGCGGACTATACTAATATTGACTGTCTTAATGACCCAGTGGTTAGTGACCTTGACTCCTGGTTCAAAGAGGCGAGGGTCGATTCCCACCCAGGGCAGGCATTTTTGTGATGAACATAGGATGTTATTATCTATATGATTACCTAATTTAAAAATATGTATATGTAGTACATCAGTCTCTGGCAGCCATATCATAAGCTTTGCTTAGTTTGGGGGTCAGAGATCGTGTGTAAGAAAGACAGTAATGTCTCCTTAGTATTATAAAACTGAAAGTGTTTGTTGGTTTATTTCTCTTTGACGCAGCAACCGAGCAACGGATTGACCTCATTTTTGGCGTGAATATAGTTCAAAGGTCGGGGAGTGTCATAGGCTAACTACTTTTTATACCGGAAAAAGCAAGCCAAGTCAGAGGCCTTCAGGCAGCCTAAAAACTCTGACACCAGGGCTAGCCACCCGGCCAATACGAACTTACTTACTTGAAAAATAAAAGGTTCCTGTGGAATAACACTAAAGTCAAACATCAAGCGGCAAAAGCTAGATTTAGACTAGTATTTTTCGGAACAGTCGGTACATCTCGCGATACGTCTTTAACTTAATCTTCATAAGGTTCATACTCGCAAATCATGTTAGGATTTAGATACTAAATAATCTTGTCAAATATTATCATCAAAATCATCTTGTCAAAATAACTACCAACCAATCAAAATTCGCTGACGACAAAAAAAAATGAAGATTCAGTAAACATCAAGATGCAATATCTATCGTTCTATTCGGATGCGATAACGACTATAGTCAAACCGCTAAACTCAGACCAGGCCTGCGCGGGTACAGGGGCGCCGGGGGAGACGACACAGGGGACTGAGACAGGCGCGGGCAGCGGGTCCCCGGCGCCCGCACATGTCTCAGTCCTCCTTTGTCGTCTCCCCCGGCGCCCCTGTACCGCGCAGGCCTGGTCTGAGTTTAGCGGTTTGACTATAGTTATAGGCCGCGCCACACAAGTTGGCGGATGTGAAGTTAGCTACAAGCTGCGCAATATCCAATCCTGACTGAAGCTCACATAAAGCCGCACGTTGATTGGCTATTGCGCAGCTTGTAGCTAACTTCACATCCGCCAACTTGTGTGACGCGGCCTATATTCTGGATTCAACACCAATGTTACTTTACCCGTTTCATTAAACAATTGCTCACCTTTAAATGTATATAGAATGATTTCCTCTGACTGAATGGCCTGTATTTACAGTCGTCCAAGCAACAGAATATCTTTTTAGCATCAGCATGATATTCTTCAAAGTGGCTCCTCATGTCTTCCACATTATCCAGCACGATGGAGCAAACACAGCATTTCAGTAGGTATGACATGTCGCTGTCGTGTTTCTCAAAGTAATGGTGGATGAAAAACAACTGAAAGTCAATGTTATACAGTCAGAAATGACGACTGCAGGCAAACCATTTAACTCGCGGAACGCCCGCGGGGTAAGAAGGGAGCGGGGGGAGATGTTACCGGGTGGGTGACAGGGGTACGCGGAGCAGAGAGCACACGTCTCACCCCTCTTACCCACCCGATAACATCTCCCCCCGCTCCCTTCTTACCCCGCGGGCGTTCCGCGAGTTAAATGGTTTGCCTATAGTACCTATGAGGTTTTTGAAAAGCCTAAAGGTATTTGCCCCGTATAATGTGCCATACAATGACCATGCAAGGAGAATATCAGGCTTGGAAAACAACACAACACAGTCTACTCTATACCCACAACAACATACCATCATATTTCAATAACAGTTATATTTTTTTGCTTTATATTTTCGTAGCAGTCATGATACTTACCGCCTTACCACAAAACATTTAAACACGCTTTAAACACTGTTTAACCATGCAATTTGTACTGGTAAACATTGTCAAAAGCATGCGTAAAACTTTTGTGATAAGACAGTTATAGTTTTAGACTTGTCTTGGGCAAAAACTTAAAATTCTAAACTTTTTCTAGTTAGGTATGTTTGTAAACATGAGCATGAAATTAGAACCTTAGCACTGAAATAAATTGAATATAAACTATTGACTGAAACTCAAAATAATCTAAAGTCTATGTTAGATAATAAGCCTCAGACCAAATAAAAAATCAAGACAGAATGTTGTGAACATACAAGTGAGGCCGGCAAAACTACGCCTCGCCGTGTAGGTACAGATACAATCACACACACATACACTTACAAAGAAACTACGCCTTGGCTTGTCAGTCGAACTATGGCGGCCCAACTCAGACACACTCACCACATGTATAAAAACCTGGCCTCAGTTGACTATTCAACAACTTTCTCTCTTGATTTTTTTATTTGCTCTGTGTAATTTTAATAAGCATGAAAGTATAGCTGCAACTATACACACCTTATCTCCAAAAACTTCGCCACAAAGTGTACAATTATAGAAATCACTTTTATTCATTTGACTGTGCACTTTGACATGGTGGGCTTCTCGGTCCGTCTCATTCCAAAACAGAGTTGAGCAGAATTTGCACTTGAACCCTAAATGCGGACTAAAACAGTTGTCATACGCTATCTCGTCCCAGTGCTCTGTCAAATGTCTCCTCGTATCTTCTCGTCCATCAAACTCTTTGTCACAAAACTGACAGATCCACAAATTGTCAAACTCCCCCAACTCTTGTGTCGAATGAGTCTCCAATTCTGACAAATTGTCAAAAACCGCCGCACACACTCTACACCAATAAACCGGCACAGATTTCACACCATGTGCTTTATTCATGTGAGTCTCAAAATTAGTCGTTCTCATGAACACTTCCATGCAGAGGCAGCAGTTGATTGGCTTTGATTCTATATTGCCAGTCGTATACATAATTTCTGATGACAACGGCATTTCATTAGAATTTATATCATTTAGTGTCGCATTTACGTAATCTATATAGCACTTCTGCATTGTAATGACTTCTACAAGTGTAACATCAAAATCTTGGACACCTCTGTAACCTCTAATTTCTTCGCAAAGCTTCAAATCTTCAGTATCATCAAAAGATTCACTAAGCTCTTTCAACTCTGGTTGACAATCAACAGTAATTGGTATTTCTTCGGTAACCGTTACAGATTCTTCCTTGAATTTTAGACTCTTGATAAAATCGACGTAGCCAAAAGTGCTGTATGCTTTTAGCTGTGTATCGACAAATTCCGGTGATAGTTCTGCTCCTTTGACTTTGAATGGTAGATCGATGCCGGCAATGAAGAACATGAAGCATTTCAAGGTGAAATGATGGAATGACATGAAGTGATCGGCAAACTGTTTACCCACATCGACTGATTTCGAGCAGAGTAAGCATATAAACTTTTGATCACCTTTACATTCGAAATCCCACAAACAGTCTTCATTAATGCTTGACGTATTTGTGACGGAATGTTTTTCAAGTAAATGTCTGTAATACTGATCATCATTAGGCAGACGCAGGTAACAAAAACGGCAGTGAACGAGGTTGTGAGCATCACTAAAGTGTTCACGTAGCATTAACTGAGTCGGGAATCTTTGTGTACATTGAGAGCATTTCCAAGGTGTGTGGAATTTCTGGTGCTCCTGCCATGTTTCCCTGTTTGGCACTAAGTATCTGTAATTATGAAATTTATTTTGATTCTGATATTCTCACTAAATTATTTCTGAATATCTTTTTATTCTTAAGTAGAACAATTTTATGCTGTAAATCTTAGTTGACTGTGCTAGTCTGACATGTTCAAAGTTCAATGGCCTCAAAGAGAATAATTCACATGAACATGCAAGACCATTTTTAACCGACTTCCAAAAAGGAGGAGGTTCTATGTTCATCTGTATAAATTTTTTTGTGTGTATGTTCATCGATAATTTTGCCAATTGTGAACCAAATCGAAAAATTATTTTTTAATTCGAAAGGACATACTTCCTAGGTGGTGCCATTTAAATTTTAAAGAAAACGGGTGAGCCTTATTTGAAAAATCAGCAATAATATAAACAAATCGAGCAAAATATTCTAATTTTGTACACAATGGAAGGCAGTTTTACCATTTTTGTAAAAATAAATATACTTATAGCTTACCAACTCTACATTGATTTCTACCAATTATTTAAGATAGATAAAAAACAAGCTACAGAAGAGCTGACATCCACTTAAAGCAAGCTAATTACAACTCTTTGAAATTGATATTATTAGTCAACAGTTAACCATGAGTATTCAAATATATTCGACCCCAAATTATTAAAATTTTAAGAGACTAGAGAATTTAAATTAGAGGTTTTATTTTATTACTGACCTGCAAATTCCACAGTAATCTTTCTTGTGATCAATCACATAGTGAATGACAATTCTATTCCTGTTTATGAACCACTCTGAACACAATAGACAGGTAAAAGGCCCAGTAAGATTGAAATCATTTAAATACAACCATACATCAGTCGGCCTTTCAACAATCGCCGGCAACAGGTCACCTGGATTTACAGGTGGAGTCGATATATTTTCCTTTTTGATTTTCAGTTTTAACGAACCACCAATTTTGGACACTGAATGTGAATCTCCAAAATTGTCACTTTTCTTCGCGGCCAAGACGGATAAGGGCTCATCTTCAGAATCTTCAGAAGACATCCTCAAAATTGCTGGGTAGCAAAAAGCCCCAAAATTATATCTCCCGAAGTTTTAGCATCTCTTACCGATTATCTATATTTTAAACGTAATATTTGCTACAAGTAAATGTGTTTATTACAAGTAAGCCTTTATTTATTTTAGAACTCGACAACGACAAACACAAAAATAAATAAATCTGCTGATTTTGATTTTGTTCTGTGATAATATGTCAGTAAGTAATCGGCGGCTTTGTTTTTTTTATTTTTTAAATAATTTATTCATGACCATGGATACAGAGTCCTTCAGTCGAAGTCTTAAATAATAAAAATTTACAAACAGAAGAGAAATAAAAAATTAAACTTAACTAAATCTTTTCAACAGTATTTAAAATATACTTATAAATAGGTTTGTAAAAAACTTCACTTTTTAGTAAATCCTCAATACGGCGGGGAACACTAATTGAGTTACGAGCTGCTATGTCACTAATGTCACTGGCTAAAATTAATCGTTGTAAATGGAATTGGGGACATTGAAAAATTATATGGTTTATATCAGCATGCGGTCGGGAACAATACGTACAGTTATCTTCTGGGACTATATTAATTTTGTGTAAATGAGCTGGAACCAAGCAATGTCCAAATCTCAGGCGATTTATAACTGTTATAAACTTTCTGCCACAATATTCAAATTTGTTGTACCAAGGAGTAGTAGGTAAGTCTTTCTGTATTTCTGCATACCACCTTCCCTTATATTCTGTTGTAACGTGCCAATATTCTTTCCAAATTCTGAGTAAATCCTTATTAATTGCACAATAGTAATCTGTGAAAGGTACTTTTAATATATCTGTGTGATCTAGATCATGCTCTTGCCGAGTAGCCAAATCTACTGTTTCATTGCCATGGATGCCACAATGTGAAGGAACCCATACCAATTCTACATGTTTTGATTTACTAATCATTTCTATAAGTTCTCTAATACTATATATAATATAATTTAACTTATATGAGAAATTACTGTTGTTCAAAACAGACAGAACACTTTTAGAATCACTTACTATTAGTATATTTACATTTTTTACAGAGTTATTTACAAATGTTAAAGCGGTTAAAATTGCATACGCTTCTGCAGTAAACACACTGCAATTATTATCTAACTTTATACAGTGGGTTTTATTCATTTGTGGATCATAATATGCGGCTTTAACCCCTTCATCACTTTTAGAACCATCTGTATATAAAATATAAAAGTCTGGTTTATTCTCTATAAATTCTAGAAAATCAAATTTGTTATTTATTACATCTAAATGACAATCTATACTTAAGCAATTAATCAAGGCATTATATGGACATTTATATGTTGGCCAGATATCATGAGAACAAATGTTTTTACTGATATTTTTTAAAAATGACATTATTGTTGTGATTTCAGGCAAAACTCCCGAAACAAGAGATGTGGCTGATAAGCTAGATGTTTGAACTGATTGTGATATCTGTGGATGACATAAAACATTATTCAGCACTATAACATTATTGGAAGTCAACTCTTTCAAACAGAATCTATCAGCCAAAAGTAAACGTCTCAGGATTAATGGAGGTATACAGTTTTCAATTTCCATAGAATTAATAGGAGTGGAACGCATAGCTCCGCTAATAATTCTTAAAGCCATATTTTGTATTACATCGAGTTTTCGTAATAAGGTGCTACTTGCATTCATATAAGCTAAACTACTATAATCAAAATGACTTCTTACTATACTTTTATACAGCATGATCAAGGTTTTAGGATCAGAGCCCCAAAAAGTACCAGCTAAACATCTTAAAACATTAATACTTTTCATTGCATTGCTGCAGATATACTTAATATGCTCTTCAAATTTTAACTTGTTATCTATTATTACTCCTAAAAATTTATGTTGATTACTTACAGGAATGATTTCATTATTGTATTTAATTTTAACAAAAGATTGTGCAAAAGGATCTTTACTAAAAACAATAACAGAACTTTTATCAGAACTAATATCTAATTTTAATACATTGTTGTAATAATGGTGTAGCTGCAGCAGTGCAGAATTCAAGTGATTTACAGCCATATTTAAATTTTGACTTTCAGAGTATAAAAGTAAGTCATCAGCAAATTGTAAAATTTTAACATGTGATGTGTTAACATACTTTAAAATTTGAGATGTATATAGAATATACAAGAGAGAAGATAAGATAGCTCCTTGCATAGTTCCTTTACTGACGGATTTTGGTCCATGTAGCTTATTATTAAATTTAACATACAAGGTTCTGTTATTCAGAAAATTAAATATCCATTTCAATAATTTTGTTGGCAGACCTAACTCATTCAAAACTAGAAGAAGGCTCTTAATGTTGACATTATCGAAAGCACCTTTTACATCAAGAAAGACGCAGATTACATTAGAGTGGCTGAGCTTTGCTTTTTTTAATGTTGAGATTAATGATACAAAACTTTCAGAGCAACTTTTACCTTTTCTGAATCCAAATTGAGTGTTAGGTATTTTAGAGTTGGTTTCAACAAAATAATCTAAACGTAATTTTAACATGTTTTCAAAAAGTTTACCCAGACAGGATGACAAAGATATGGGTCTGTACGATGACGGATTATTTGCAGGCTTATTAGGTTTTAAAATTGGTATTACACATTGAGTCTTCCAAGATTCAGGAATAACTGATGCATTCCAAAGTCTGTTATAAATTGCCAATAAAATGTTCAGAGCATTTGAATGTAAATTTTTAATAAGTTTATATGGAATGTTATCCATACCTGGTGTAGTATCTCTACGACTATCTAAAGAAATGCGAAGCTCATTCAGTGTATAAGGCTCATTTAAGAAGGAAACGCTATTGTCAGACCTGTCTAAAATATTTAAAGTGGTAAAATCGGTTGATGTTGAATCTGCTAATTTTTCTAGAAAACTTGGTACCCATTCGTCATTTAGAGTTTTGTTACTACAATTACTGTTAATCCTTTTAAATTTTTTAACATAATTCCATATTCTAGTAACTGGTGTCATTCTGTTGAAAGAAGTACACAATTCATGCCATGATTTTCCCCGTTCCTCAATTAATATCTTTTTCTTTTTAGCATCAAGACGCTTGTAATTAATAAAATTGGAAATTGTTGGAGAGTGATGATATGTCTTAAGAGCTTCTTTCGACTTTTGAACTGCATCCTCACATAGTGTGTTCCACCATGGAGCTGGTTTTCTCAGAATTTTTGGAGTGTGATTAGATTTCTGCTTAGGAATACATTCATCTCTGATTTGATACAAGATATTTATAAAACTATTGTATAATTCATCTAGATCTGTATTTTCCAAATCTAATTGCGAAAAGCAGGTTTCAGATAAAGTTTTAAATTTAGACCAGTCTGATTTGTTGTACAAATATTTTTCTTCTACAGGACGAACATCATACACCGATGGCTTCACATTTACATCCAGTAGAGTCGGAAAATGATAACTACCCATTGCATCATCATGGACTTGCCATTCACAGAGAGGAGCTAACGAGCAACTTACTAAGGCTAAATCAATTGCTGAAGAATTCTTGTTTGGATATTTAATTGTAGTATGATTACCATCATTTAAAACACACAAGTCAAACTCATCTATGAGATTGTACAACGAATTACCTCTACTATTATTTTTTAGACAACCAAATAAAATGTGATGGGCATTGAAATCTCCCATTATGAGACATGGCTTAGGAGTTTCAGTGAATACTTTTTTTAATTTATTAGTATTAAATTTAGTAAATTCGCTGTTTGGGGGACAATAAATACACAACACATGTAATTTACCTAATGATGTATCAAGTGCAATGCAAATGTTCTGAATTGATTCGTAATATGAGGTATGAACAACTTCATATTTAAAATTTTGTTTAATTAATATAGCTACCCCATTATGTTCGTTTACAGACAGTTTGTGAATCAAATTATAGGATGGAAAATTTGGAATTTTACTGTTTTTCTTAAGCCACGTTTCATTTAGTAAACATATATCTACATTTTGTTCAGTTAAAAACTTTAACAATAGCGTTTTTTTACTATGTAAACTTTGAATATTGAATTGTGCTATACGAATATATGTGTCCATATAATTAAATTAAATTAAATTTGACAACAAAATTTCTTTAATTCTTTTATTTGTAATGGGTTCATTCTTGCTATTTGCAAGGGCAACAACGGACTTCACAAGGGCATTTATAATTACATCGTTATCAACAATTTCTTTGGCATTGAGATCTTGGAAGGTTTTTTGTCTCGGTTTTGGTGTTAGAGCTGGGAAGGATGTTCTATCAGAGATTTGTGGCAGACTTACCGCATTGGCATAAGACATTTTTTGTTGTTGTTTAATTTTCTTCTCTTCTATTTTTTTCTGCTTAACAGGGCAGTCTTTCGACACGGCAAGGTGAGGGCCAGAACAATTGACACACATTATTTCTTCCACATCACATTCCTTGTAGGAATGCCGTCCTGCACAGGATGAACACATCTGCTCTGCTCTGCAGTTCTTAGCTGAGTGGTTGAATCGGAGGCAACGGTAGCATTGCATGAGTGGTGGAAAGTATTTATGAACCTGGTATCTGAATAGCTTGATGTATACATACTGAGGTAATGTGGTGGCTGCAAAAGTGACAGCCACTGTTCCAAGAGGAGTCAAATTTCCGTCTACTTTTCGCATAAAGCGTTTGATTGAGACAACATCAGCATCACAAGTAATATTTTTGTAAATTTCTTCATTAGACATTGTCAGCGGAATATGCCTGATGACTCCTATAACTTCAGTCATGTAAGCAGGAATGAAAGCTTTCAGCTTATATCTGTTCAGGAAGCTATCCATCTTTAAAAAATTGTTAGCTGGAGCTGGCTTTTTGAAAGTGACGCCAACCTTATAAGCATTTATTCGGTGGACACCTACAATGCCTTTAACATTTTCAATGAAAAGATTTGTCAATATTATGGGGTTTTTATTACCAACCTTTTCTTCTTCTGTGGATTCAACGTAAACCACGCAGTCCCCACTGTGATTTTCGGGGAATAGCCTCTTGTAGAGGGGCTTCTGAAATACTTTGTAGCCATCATTGTTCGTTGAGGATTTTGCAAGTTTTCTCTTCTTTCTCTCTGCTGTAATGACGGGGTCCTCCCCGTCACTAGCAACGCTCATGACGTTATTGTTGCGCCGCAACACCCAACACAAATCTCAGAGAATTGCAAAATTAAAATTTATGAATAATTGAATATTCGCGGCTTTGTTTTTCTGTGGCAGTGCTACCAGCTCCTTTTGGCAAAAACGCGCTGTCAGCAAGTCAAAAAAGCGCTAGAACTCGCTAATTGGTACATACGACAAAAGAAACGCTCTAGAGTGCGTTTCATCAAATAGTTCCTATGCCGTCATGTTGGTACCCCTGCAGGAGTGCAAAGAAAGAAATATGTGGCCACACTTATTTGCATCACTG
The DNA here is from genome assembly GCA_964007245.1 of Hypomecis atomaria. Taxonomy (NCBI): domain Eukaryota; kingdom Metazoa; phylum Arthropoda; class Insecta; order Lepidoptera; family Geometridae; genus Hypomecis; species Hypomecis atomaria. The sequence goes on along the minus strand of OZ023292.1, from coordinate 18,346,165 downwards.
CCAACATGACGGCATAGGAACTATAAGATGAAACGCACTATAATTGACTCGAATCAGTGATAAAATGACAACATTACGTCGTATGTTCCCTTCAAAACGTGGTCTGTAAGTTAATAAAATATGTACTCGTAATGCTATGGCTACATCTGCGCCCTACGGCGAAGTTATCGTCACTGGAGGCTCATTCAACTAATTCAAACGGTAGTAATTGGTTGTTCACGATTTGAACTACTACCTGAAGCTGGGCACACACGCTGCGATGATCGCATCTATTCATCAGATCAGTCCAGCGAGGTCCTAATGTAGTTGCATTGCCGGTAGGTAGTTATTGAGGAATCAAAATGACATCCCTATTTTAATCGAAAAATATTGATTTAACAAAAAAATTATTGGCATTAAGTTGTAGAAAAACAACTTTTGTGCCCATAACTTCTGCTGTGAAATTGAAATAACACAAGTTATTGAAGAAATGAAATGGTACAACCAACTATTTAAAAAAAAATCGATCCTATAAAAAGTTGATGGGAATCAAAGTTGTAGAAAATCAAATATTAAACAACATTTGTTCCTATAACTTCTGCTGAAACATTGAAATAATACCAGTTATTGAAGAAATGAAATGGTACAACCAACTATTTTAAAAAATATCGATCCTGCAAAAAGTTAATGGGAATCAAAGTCGTAGAAAATCAAATTTTAAACAACTTTTGTAAAATCAATATTTTTCGATTAAAATAGGTGTCATTTTGATTCCTCAATAACTACCTACCGGCAATGCAACTATATTAGGACCTCGCTGGACTGATCTGATGAATAGATGCGATCATCGCAGCGTGTGTGCCCAGCTTCAGGTAGTAGGTCAAATCGTGAACAACCAATTACTACCATTTGAATTAGATGAATGAGCCCCCAGTGACGATAACTTCGCCGTAGGGCGCAGATGTAGCCATGGCATTACACAGTGACTTTTTCAAAGATAAAACTTTATTGAACATGTAGAATGGCATTTATGGTCTCCATACTCAAAATAGTTACTTAACTTTAACCACAACCGTGGCACAGATACTTCATGTCAGCCCCAGAGTGTGGTAATGAAAACACTTTTGTTTATAACGGTATATTACACGGAGCTATTACAACTAGAGAGATAGCGCTGTTGTCGCTTGAGGCAATTCTCAACCACAAAAATGTAAGGAAAATCTTGCTCAGCGCTGTCAATACTGTCAAATGAGTATTGGAATTTGACACTACTGAGAGAAAAACACGGCAACTAGCCACTGAATCGAGATATTTTATGTCTCTTTCTAACTCGTGACATATCAAATCATTGCATCTCCTTCTCTCTTTTCTCGATCGACCACAATATCTCTCTGGTATATCCCTGTGCGTATATTCTAATGGACCGGCCACACATTCGCCCTACGGCGAAGTTATCGTCACTGGGGCTCATTCATCTAATTCAAACAGTAGTAATTGGTTGTTCACGATTTGAACTACTACCTGAAGCTGGGCACATACGCTGCGATGATCGCATCTATTCATCAGATCAGTCCAGCGAGGTCCTAATATAGTTACATTGCCGGTAGGTAGTTATTGAGGAATCAAAATGACACCCCTATTTTAATCGAAAAATATTGATTTAGCAATAAAATTATTGGCATCAAAGTTGTAGAAAATCAAATTTTAAACAACTTTTGTTCCTTTAACTTCTGCTGAAAAATTGAAATAACACAAGTTATTGAAGAAATGAAATGGCACAACCGGCTATTTGAAAAAAATATCGATCCTACAAAAAGTTAATGGGAACTAAAGTTGTAGAAAATCAAATTTCAAACAACTTTTGTTCCCATAACTTCTGCTGGAAAATTGAAATAACACAAGTTATTGAAGAAATGAAATGGCACAACCGGCTATTTGAAAAAAATATCTATCCTACAAAAAGTTAATGGGAACTAAAGTTGTAGAAAATCAAATTTCAAACAACTTTTGTTCCTATAACTTCTGCTGAAAAATTGAAATAACACAAGTTATTGAAGAAACAAAATGATACAACCAACTATTTAAAAAAAATATCGATCCTTCAAAAAGTTGATGGGAATCAAAGTTGTAGAAAATCAAATTTTAAACAACTTTTGTTCCCATAACTTCTGCTGTAAAATTGAAATAATACAAGTTATTGAAGAAATGAAATGGTACAACCAACTATTTAAAAAATTATCGATCCTGCAAAAAGTTTATGGGAATCAAAGTTGTAGAAAATCAAATTTTAAACAACTTTTGTTCCTATAACTTCTGCTGAAAAATTGAAATAACACAAGTTATTGAAGAAACAAAATGGTACAACCAACTATTTAAAAAAAATATCGATCCTTCAAAAAGTTGATGGGAATCAAAGTTGCAGAAAATCAAATTTTAAACAACTTATCGGAATAATCCGATAATTTCTGCTGAAAAATTGAAATAACACAAGTTATTGAAGAAACAAAATGGTACAACTAACTATTTAAAAAAAAATCGACCCTACAAAAAGTTGATGGGAACAAAAGTTGTTTAAAATTTGATTTTCTACAACTTTGATTCCCATCAACTTTTTGTAGGATCGATATTTTTTTAAATAGTTGGTTGTACCATTTCATTTCTTCAATAACTTGTGTTATTTCAATTTTTCAGCAGAAGTTATAGGAACAAAAGTTGTTTAAAATTTGATTTTCTACAACTTTGATGCCAATTTTTTTATGTTAAATCAATATTTTTGATTAAAATAGGGGTGTCATTTTGATTCCTCAATAACTACCTACTGGCAATGCAACTATATTAGGACCTCGCTGGACTGATCTGATGAATAGATGCGATCATCGCAGCGTGTGTGCCCAGCTTCAGGTAGTAGTTCAAATCGTGAACAACCAATTACTACCGTTTGAATTAGATGAATGAGCCCCCAGTGACGAAAACTTCGCCGTAGGGCGCAGATGTGGCCATAGCATAATAAGAGCATTATAGTGTTGTTCTGTATAAAAAATAAAAATGCGCTCTGTTTTACGCTCCTGTAATATTGTTTCAATAACGCGCCAGGTTTAGCGCCAGGCGCTAAAATGCGTTTTAAGCCAAAAAACGCGTTAGATTTGGCGCCGAAAGCGCTAAGTTGGCGGCACTTCTGTTCTGTGGTCTAGTTGGGTTTTTAAAACTTTTTTTTTTTGGGAAAAATATCGAAGTAACCATGTAACTTTTGTATGAAAGAAAGTACCACCAAACTAAAATCACTAAATTATTGGTTAAAAGACATTAACGCTGATGCTCTCGGTCAGCGTGCAATATTCAATTTTTTGGGGTTTCTTGCCTTTTCATTTTACTGCCAAACTACGCATTGTAAGTTTATAAAACTCATTATTGGCAATGAATAAGTATCTAGTGTTTACGAGGCACATAATCAAAAGCGCATCAACTTATTTTCACCTTAGGTTTTAGAGACCTATAAATGAAGTTCAATATTATAGTTCATAAAATCATGATTTTAAGCTTTCACATTCCCTTTGTCATGACATATTTTCACTATCGCATTGGAATTTCTGTAATGGTAGTTGTAATTGTGACAAATAAATAAATTATTATGCTCCAAGTATGTAGCAATTTCTGTATCAAATGGTCAAACTGACACAGTGGTATATACACAGAGCTCAACGGTATATAGAACTGGTAGTACCGGTAGTGTTACCCGTGCTAAATTAAACTTAGTTTATCTTTTATCTGCACAGCCATAGACATTTAACAATCTCAAATATAGTTTTAAAACGTTCCTTTCTTTCCACGCATATTCTAAATAGGTACCTACGTACAGTGCGACACAAAAGAGATGAAATTAGTCATTCGGGAACGAAATTATCACTTTTGCTGGAACCACTACCTGAGCTGTCAATCATAGTTAACGTCCTAGCGTTTTTCTCGTTTTGTGTTATTTTATAGATTGTGAAAAGGAAAACAGTATCATTATGCAATCTATTCTATTCTATTGGAAAATATGCTTACAAAGCGATAGTGGCGACCTCATTTATTTTCAAGTCTTTTATGTCGCACTGTAAGGTCGTGGTGGTCTAGTGGTAATGACACCTGCCTTACAATCGTGAGGTAGTAGGTTCAAACCCGGTCCCGTACCAATGAATTCCTTGGAATTTGTGTACGGAATTCCACACCACTGGCTTTTCGGTGAAGGAAAACATCGTGAGGCAACCTGCATATGTCCAAGGTAGAAATTCCATGGCGTATGTGAATCCACCAACCCGCACTGGGCCAGCGTGGTGGATATGGCCCAATCACCCTTCGTGGGTAGGCCTACGTCCTGCAGTGGACTATTAAAAAGGCTGGTACAGTACTAGTACAGTACCTACGTAAAAAAATTATGTTGAACGTTGTCGGCAGAAAAGGCCCAGACATGACGATAGCTGATAATGTTCATACTTTCTTACTAGGTCAGCACGCGAAATTAATTTTTTATTGGGTTTTTGGCATTTACAGATAAACTGCTCATTATAATTTTACAAATATTCATCTAGCTGCCATGAATAGGTAAAGTTATCGAGGTACATACACCTAAAAACCAAATTAGTGGTCAGTACAACTACGAAATTATTTTACATCAAGTTCCGTATAAGCTTTAGCCGTTTTAAAATCCAAAATAGATAATGCCTCAGGAAGCAAAGGAAAAGGAAAAAATGCAAGTAAAATCCCTCCGCGCGGAAGAAGTGAGAAACTTCGACGCAATAGTGCTTTCACACCCCCTCCAAGGTAGCGTTAAACGTTTAACGCAACCTTGTTGGAAGTCGCATTAGAAGTTTCACTTCAAAAACTCCGCTCAAAGTTGGACCAGACTTAAAGAGTAGGCCAAAAAAGCGTTAAAATATGGTGAAAAAAGAAATGCACTCAGAAACGTTCTTTAAAACCGGATTATGTACCTATACCTAATTAGGTACTTTATTTACCTACATGTATGGTGTACCTAAGTTTCGCTTATGAACTACTAACGGCACATTCCCATTCCAAAGACTGAATTTAGTTATTTATTAGCATTCATAATTAATCTGTCATTAACTGTAATGACACAATATTAATTAAGTCATGAATGTTATGGCTAATAAATAATCGGTTTGGTAATGATTTTGTCATTCGGCCAGTAACCTACTATACTATGGAATAAGGTGAAAGTATGCGTATAATGAAACGCATTAAAAATATTATTTCGTGGCTGCCATTTTGTAGAAACAAAATTTGTCTATGAAAGTTCTAAAGAAAGGTGAAGCTAAACAAAAGGGAGCATGTAGATAGCATTTTATTGAAATATCAGCAAATTAAGCTTATTTATTGACACAAAAGACTTGTTTCCAATGTGTACGTTAGTGACTTTATTTAATATTGACAGTGCGTACCCTACGAATACATAAAATGAAGCACAATGCATCGTGTAATGGTAGCCATTAGAAGTAATAATTATGTATATTGGCATACTTACAGCTTTACGGACCATCAATTATACATCTAAAATGGGATTCTGATGTGTTTACATAAGGAACTATTCGAACAATAATGTGAACAGATTACAGTGTGTGTTATGTGAAGGACGTAAAAGTGTCCAGTGTAAATAGCCCATCGAACGCGAATCATGGCCCAGAATCAGGGGGAGGTTCAAGTGGGCACCCCTAATCAACCAGTAAAGGATAAAGATATCTACGCATGTTTGCCTGATATGCGAGTGAACGGTCCTCTCGGAACAGACGAGTCTTGCCCGGGAGGAGAGGAGCTGCGCTGGCTGCCGGCGCAGGCCACGGACCGCGACCTGGTGATGTACTTGCGAGCGGCGCGCTCTATGGCTGCGTTCGCGGGCATGTGCGACGGAGGCTCACCCGACGACGGCTGCGTGGCCGCCAGTCGCGACGACACCACCATCAACGCACTCGACGTCCTCCACGACTCCGGCTACGACCCGGGCCGAGCCCTACAAGCCCTAGTCAAGTGTCCTGTCCCAAAAGGTATAGAGAAAAAGTGGTCGGAGGAAGAAACTAAAAGATTTGTCAAGGGTATCAGACAGTTTGGTAAGAACTTTTTCAAAATACGAAAAGACCTTTTACCCCATAAAGACACTGCTGAGCTAGTTGAGTTTTATTATCTATGGAAAAAGACACCGGGTGCTAGTAGTAATAGGCCTCACAGAAGGAGACGCCCTGCTTCGTTACGGCGTGTGAGAAACACTAGAAATTCTAGAGCGGGCACACCTAAAGAGCAGACACCGGAAGCGATCCCTGCTGTGCCAGACACCAATGGTTCGAGGCCTTCTCCTAATACAAAAGAAACAGGAGAGATGAGTTCAGTAACAGAAGATGAAAATTCAGAGGAAGATAGCGATTCCAGAGACGCAGGTGATATGGCTAAAGTAGATAATGGCAGAACACCTGATAACCCTGAAGATTCACCGAGTAGAATGAGAACTAGGAATAAATCAAAAGAACAAACAACACCTAGCAAAAAGACACAAGAGGAAAGTGATAATGACTCAAAACCGAAGACTAAACCCAGCAAACCTATTGTACAAAGTACGAATAATAATGTAGTGGTTGAAAAAGTTTTGTCGTCTCCAGTAAGCAAAGATGTGAAGAAGAAAGTACCCCCTAGTACCAATGGCACAAAAGTTGATATTTCAAAAGTTAAGAAACGTCTTCCAGATGATTCTAAGGTTGAAGGGATTATGGATGGTGATGTGCAAATGAAAAAGAAGAGAGAAGATCTGCCAGAGAGTCCTTCTGAAAGCCTTACAAATGACAGTTTTCCTGCTATGGATGAAACTGAGACTCCAGAAACAGAGCCAGAAGCCTGTGACTTTAGTTTTAATAAGGCTGAAAAGGAAACTTTAGAACAACCTAAAGAACCAGAGCCCACTGAACAACTTCCAAAACCGATGGATACTGCACCTAAAGTTGATGTTCTAGAAACTGTGATAAAAACAGAGAAAGATCCTGCACCTCCTGTGTTCAAACCTGCAATGGAAAAAGATGAGAGAGCTGCATTAGATTTGAAAACTGATACTAATGCTCCTAAAAATATTGAAAACATTGAACCCAGACCCCTAACCGTACAAAACACTGTATTTCCAAAAACTGAACTTATCATACCAAAAGTTACTCCAATGTCTACAGAACCTATTGAAAAAATAAAGATCAAAGAGGAAATTGACATTGATGATCAACCGCATAATTTCCAAAAGGAAGATTATCCGAAAGATCCACTTTCACATAGTTTCCCCGGGCATCCCATGAATCCACCAAATAAACCACTGAACTTGGAAACTCCAAACTTCTTCATAAAAGACAATCACATTTATAATCCAAAACTTAGTCATAATATTAAAATCGAAGGAGTACCTAATAACATATTTAACCCATTAAATATTTCAAAAGACAGCCCATTCATTAGAAGTGCAAAGGACTTTGCGGGGGGCATGCCTCCATTTGGGTACTCTCCCAATATGAATTTTGGTGGTGATCCTAACAAGCACAACCCACACATGAATCCTTTGAAAACAGTGATAAAATTAGAGCCAAGAGATGAAGCTAGCGAAATGAAGAATCAGAATACACAGGAGATCTTCACTGCAACAATCTCAACGGCCAGTAAAGTGGACTCTCCAAACGCAACTCGTCTTGATACAATGCAGAGGATAAGTCCCTCTCCAAACAATACTCGTGGGTCTTCACCACCTCCGATGGAACATCCTACAACAGCAAACACAGAGCCAATATCTCCGGCACATGCTCAGGAAAAAGAACCTGAAGGGGAAGACAAGCAGCCAACAGATTTGAAAACTCAGCCAGTGCCAAAGATTGATACTCCTAGTGGCATAAGGCCACCAGTCTTCCCTCATCCAGTGCGGCCAGAAAATTTAGGACTGAGGCCCACAGAACCTCCAATTTCTATATCTGGACACAATATGCCTCCTCCTCCATTGAGTCAATCATCAATTGCTGGTTTATTACCTTCTGGACCACTGATATCTGTGGGTGGTCCGAGTATTGGGGGAATCGGACCTTATGGCTTCATGCCTACTTCACTCTATGGGCATCCCGGACATCCTGGACATCCTGGTCACCCTGGTCACCCAGGTCTAGATAAACCAGGTTCTATGCCTCCACTGATGCAACAAGTACCTCCAAGTCATAGTTTGGCCGGCACAAACATTCCTCCACCATCTGCCCAGAGTGATCCGTCCATGCCACAAGATTTGAAAATCAAACAAGAAGTACCCGATAACATGCCTGCAAATCTTTCCACCCAGGCAGATCCATTGCAATCCTTAAAGGAAGTGAAAGTGCCTGGGTATCCCATCGGAAGTGCCATAGCACAGCATTTAACTACTGAAAGAGATAGAGAATCAATTTCTAGCGTAGAAAACAGTAGTAGACCTCCGAGTCAACCGACTAATGAGAACACAAATGCACCTAGTTCTTTCTTGGGCCCGAGGATTGACAGCATCAAAAAGGAGCCAGATTTCTTACATCAACCTCACTTAACACCGGCTACAACAAACCAGAGCAGTGGACCGGATTCAATTGCTGCACCTCCAGTTAAAAGCCCTCACACTCCTACTCCAATCAAGAGCCAGCCAGGTCTCAATGGGACTCCATCGCATGGACCGCACCCGTCGTCAACTACATCTCCATTCCAAAGGCATTTAACCAGTCCTTCTCAATCTAGACACATATCGGCTTCACCGGTACAACCCAACACTCCAGTGTCGCATTCGGCTCTGAATCTTATGAACCCGACACCTCTGTCTATCCCTGCGACCATGCCGGGACCCATCATGCATTCGGGCCAGCAGGGTCCTCCCCACCCGCACCCGTTCGCGTCTCCTCTCCACCACCCCCACCACCCCCTGTTACACCACCCGTCGATCTTCCAACTGTCTGCGGCGGCGGCGGCGGCGCACGCGATGCATCCCTATTATCCTCACCCGCATCCGGGATATTCGATGCCCTACCCTTACGGCCCGTACGGCCTCCCGCCGCAGCCGCACCCGATACCACCCATGCATCCGTCGGTGAGTACGCCGGGAAGGCACGAACCGGTCAAACCGGCGACGATAGAATCCACGACCATGCTCAGTGCTCATCACAGCCACAGCACGAGCTCCTCCGTCACCACGAGGTCTCTCAGAGAGATCTCCGAGAGCAACGACGATCCGAGAAACACGAACTCTGCTTCCGAGAGGCACCAACTCCACGAGACCACCATGACCCAACACCACTCGACGAGCCACCACAGTTCGATTCACACGAGCTCGGAGAAGCAACCGAACCACGCCGGCGGCGGGACCAACCACACGCTCTCGATCTCACATTCGACGTCGAGTAGCTCGTCGCAGTCGATACAGCACAAAATCAACACGCAACAGAAGAGCAACTCGCACTCGAATTCCCCGCATCACCTGTCCGCGAGCGTATCGCAGACGACGAGCTCCTCGTCCAACCTCAACGTGATGAACAACCACAACCACACGCACCACCACACGCACCACCTGGCGCACCACCCGGAGCGGCTGTCGCCGGCCGACTCCATGCTGCTCCGGCACCACCAGAAGATGCTCCCCGGGAACCCAAGCCATTTGATGATCCAGCCGCCGTCTATGGGGCACATGGGGCTCGGGCTGCCGCCGCCCGGTCCCAGCTCTATCGAGAGCCTGCGGCTGCACGCGCAGGCGGCTGCCGGGCTGCAGCACGCGCGTCCCGGCTCGCCGCACCACCTTCCGCCGCCGCACCTGCGCGCCGCGCCGCGCGCGCTGCCCGACGACAACCCCGAGCTCAAGCTCGAGACGCAGTCGCAGCCCGAGGAGGAGGAGATCCCGAGCCCCGCGCACGTGTCGCACGGGCCCAGCCCCGAGCCCAAGATCGAGGACACGGAGTGCCACCGCTCGCAGTCCGCCATCTTCCTGCGGCACTGGAACCGCGGCGACTACAACTCGTGCACGCGCACCGACCTCGTGTTCAAACCGGTGCCCGAGTCGAAGCTCGCGCGCAAGCGGGAGGAGCGGCTGCGCAAGCAGGCCGAGCGCGACCGAGAGGAGCGCGAGAAGATCGCGCAGCAGGCGCACCGCAAGATCGCCACGCCCGACAAGCCGGACACGAAGCCGCCGTCGCGCGGCGCTATCGAGACCGTGTCGTCGCCTTACGAGCGCTTCCAACGGCCCGGCGGCTACCCCGACACGCCGGCGCTGCGCACGCTGTCCGAGTACGCGCGGCCGCACGCCGGCTTCAGCCCCGGCAACCTGCCGCGCCACTGCATGGACCCCATGCTACAGTACCAGCTCAGCTCCATGTACGGCGCGGCAGGCGCGCGCGAGCGCCTCGAGCTCGAGCACCTGGAGCGCGAAAAGCGCGACCGCGAGATCCGCGAGCTGCGCGAGCGCGAGCTCAACGACCGGCTCAAGGAGGAGTTGCTCAAGAACAACGTGGGTCCGCGCGCGCTCGACCCGCACTGGCTGGAGATGCACCGGCGGTACGGCATGCCGCCGCCGCCGCCGCAGGGCGCCATCCCCGTGCAGTTCGGGCTGTACGGGCACGGGCCCGCCGCGTTGTCGGCGCTGGAGCGCGAGCGGCTCGAGCGGCTCGGCATCCCGGCGGCGGGCGGCGCGGGCGGGGCGGGCGCGCAGCAGCAGCAGCAGCACCACCACCACGCCGCGCAGCTGGAGGCGGCCGAGCGGCTGGCGCTGGCCGCCGACCCCATGGTGCGCCTGCAGATGGCCGGCATCAGCCCCGAGTACCACGCCCACACGCATGCGCACACGCACGCACACTCGCACACGCACCTGCACCTGCACCCCGGGCAGCAGGCGGCGGCGGCGCACGCGCAGCAGGAGGCGCTGGCGCTGGGCCCGTACCGGCCGCTGGGACACCCCGACCTGCTGGCGCGGCCGTACGCGGACCAGCTGGCGCAGCAGGCGGCGGCCAGCGAGCAGCTGCACCGCCAGCTGCTGATGGAGCGCGAGCGCGGCTTCCTGCACCCGGCGCACCACGACGAGCTGCTGCGCCAGCAGCGCGACCGCGAGCTCAAGGTGCGCGCGCTGGAGGAGGCGGCGCGCGCCGCGCGACCCTAGGGCCCGCCGCCGCCGCCCGCGCCGCCCGCGCCGCCCGCGCCCTGAACTCACACGGACTCGTTTTGTATGTGTGCCCGATGTACCGTATTGTGTAATTTATATTTATGTCAGAGAAGTGAAGTATCTATTTAAGTTTTATAATATTTTTGTAGTCGCATGGTCTCGTAGGACGCTTATTATCCATGCTCAAATCTTTAATTTAATTCCTAGTCATAATTGTTTCGCGGTCGATGAATGAGAAGCGTTGTTTTGTACGTCGCGTCGAGATTAAATTATTTATCTTTTTGACCGTCTCGATCGGGCGGTTCCCGCCGCCGCCGCCGCTGCGCCGGCCGACTCATAAACCCGATGGATATAGCTCGTCCTATTGACGACTGCTTAATTTTGTAATGATTCCGTGGAAAGTTTGCAAATGATAGGATCCGCGGCGGCGGCGGCCCGGCCGGGCCTACACAAAGGAGGTAATTGCATGGGTGCTAGTTACGTGGTCGTCGTACATGCAAATGGACTACGCGACTATAGTAATTACGTTCGATGTAAATTACATACATAACTTTTTTATGTTCATGACATAATAATTTATACAAATAATAACTAATTTTAAGCATAGGACAGAGTAGAACTTGCCTTTATAATCGACTTGCCCTCACGAACTGTCCCGTAGTGATTCTCGTTCTATTTCAAAGGGATCTTTCAAAACGCAACATATTTTTCTAAAGCTCTGGGCTCGAGACGAGAGACGAGTGCCGAACGCGGCATTCACTTTGACAGCGTAATGTTCGTTTGTGAAGCTAATTATTACTCGCATATCAATTACGAGGTTTCGTCGTGAGAAAACGTATCTAATAGATATGTTGCCTTTATTGATATTGAATGCAATAATTTACTAATAATTACTTTAATGAGAGGTTTCCGTTGCGTACAATAAGAGATGAGAAGGTACATGTTATTGAATGCAATTTTGTACAGTTGTGTACGTTGTTTTATGTGATTCGTTCTCTGTTATGGTTGCTAATAATACGCTTGGTGGCAGTAACGCGTTTTATGTGATGAGCGAAAATACTTTATGCACTGACGATATGCGGTTCGCAAAGGCCGATAATGTGACAAGAAAGTTTTACGCGCGCTGTTAAATCGGTAATAAACTAAATCTGTTACTTTTGCAACGGTTTCTAGCATTCTAGTCTTTGCGAATTTGTGTTTATTTATTTTTTGATTGAAAGTGCCGTGCTTGTTTTTTACTGAAAATATTCTGCCGTCAGTGAAATACGAGCCGTAATTACGTTTTTTGTAAAAGTCAGAAATGAAATGATCTTTCTGGTGTCTGATTCAGATCTTTGAAATTTTTACTCGATCTTTTTATATTTATTTGATTATGCAAATTATGTTACGGATTTTCTTCTTATGACGGCGGTATTATTTTCTACTCTAGAATTTTATTAATGTCTATACTGCATTTCACTCCATGTCTATGGATATGTTGTTTTATCAATAAATCCCGAAATACACGTGACATCAAACAAGGATAGTATAAGCATGCAGACAGTAATAATTTGGTCTTAGTCTTAATTAATAATCATTTCTATACATTTTCGTTGAAAAATTGGCATCTTGTTCTATCATCACAACCCAAAAAACGCCGTTTCGGACCACTGAAATTTCTGCGAAATTCCATAAAATCTGTGGCGGCGTTTTTTGGACCCCTTAAGAAAAATATGAAAATATTCAAAAATTACTGTCATGCAAGCTACCATCTCAAAATGATGCATACCGTGTATATCGTGCTTTATGTTATACCATAACAGAGAACTATACAAATATACCTATTTATTTTTGAGATTTAAGATATTATTATTGTAAAGTATCTAAAAAGTTTTACATAATATAATTATAATTGTGTGCGTGGTATAAGAATGATTATAAAGGTTTTAGTCAAAGCACACAATGTGTTTGTAGGTTAAAGAAGAGTTGAAATACGTTCAATAAAAATATCTCAGGCCGTACTCACACACTGAGTTGTCAATTTGTTGGCAACGCAAGTTTTTGCGTTTGTTACGTTGCGTTATCGGCTTGCCGATTAATCGCGCACAAGGGATCATAAAAATGTATTAAGTTAAAAAATTGCGTTGCTAACAATTTCTCAAATCTGTGTGTCAGAACAGCCTTATTTATTGGTTGATAAAAAAGTTGCGGTCGCCAACTTTTAAAAGATCAAAAGGTTTCTAGCAAACCTTGAAATAACTGATGTATTCATATTCAACCTGAAACGGTTCTATTGTAGTACCTATCTCTATAATATAATAATAAAGAGTAATTTATTGTAAATGTAAGAGTTGTATCTCGCCCAATGTACACATTCAGTAAGTAATGCACCACTACTGTAATATATTTCTATAAAATATTAGGGCTATCTTGTTTATAAATAGATTTATTGGAGTAGAATAACCCAGTTTCAGATTATCGCTTAGGTTTCTGTTGATAACGCCATAATGTCTCATATTTTCTTAAAATCTGAAATGCGTATTATTTTTAGAGACAAAATTAAGAGGTTGAGTGTCGATTTAATAACTTCATTTATTTAGACAATAAGGTGGATGTCTTAGTGCTTTTGTGTAAATTTTTTTGAATAATATATGTGGAAAATTCAAATTTTATCTTTTATTTGTGGAGTTAGGCATTAGACAAGTACATAAATCTTCAAGTTATTGCGTAGACGTTGCAGGAACTTCGTTATTGTGAAGGCTAAACAATCGACTGTTAAAATTTTACTGCCCAGTTAATGTCAACATGTATGTGGATGTTATTACTTATAAGTTAATACACATAAAGGTAGTAAAAATACAGCATGTTGACTTTCGGGGCACGTTCCGATCCAATCCACCACAATGTTATAGAAAGTGCGCCCGCGCCGCTCTTTGTCCTACATAATGAAGTTTAATTTGCATAAAACTCGCTTTTTTGCAAGCTTACGTTGGCATTAATCATTTCTGACGAGTCAGGTGTCAAGCCATTAATTTATCATTATTATTCTGTTTATTAATCTTAGATACCACGTCCTTGTACCTACTCAAGTTTATTTGTATTTATTTGCCTTGAGTTTCTCTAACATTTTACTGTAGGTACTTGTTTTGGTTTGTCTCGTCTCTAGGAGAAAGTTTAATCAATATCTATAGTCTAAGCAGCTCCGCGAAATACAATGAGCAACATGCTCTTAGGAGTTTGCTTTCCTCAATTAGAAAGACGGGAATAAAAAAGTGCAATGGGCCTTACAAGTAACACAGGCCTATTGGCCAGTGTCGCATCGAAACCCTCATACAGATTGCAGCAGATTGAGGTGGGTTTAACCTTATTACTAGGTATTATTTATGTTTAGCTAGGTCTCTTGCCAAGAACCACGCATTCCTAGTTCCTTCACTTCAAAATACCCCACACTTATCTGCATAAGGAAGTTGTGCCTCTAGCTATGCAATATGCATGTCATACAACTATCCACCTACATAATTAGTTCTACTACGTAAACTTCATACGTAATTAAATTATATGGGTCTTAGATCCACATTACATGCTCTGTAAACCTTGGAAATACCTACCGATTTTACTCGAGTCGAGACTTAGACAAAGTAATCTGCTTTCTAGAAACCGCAAGGCCTGGCGCATGATGCCCTGTAGTCACAAAACACGTACCAAATTTAGTTATAGCCAAAGAGTACTTTATATACAGGGTTATAGCGTACCTATCTATAATGTAAACTTTCGGCTTTTATATCAGATGGTAAGCGCCGTTTACAGACCTAGCTATTGGTCTAGTTTGGCCTACCAAAGGATTTTAAACTGATTGATGAACGTCGTTTATTCCGATTCCCTAAATATTTGTGGTAGGTATTCAAACTTACTCTTACCTAGTAGCGTATAACAATTAATTACCTACCTATTAAGTACCTGCATATTAACCTGTGGCACAATTAGTAGGTAGGTACCTACATCAAATGCCCATGCATGTTATCTGGTTAAAAACCTGTGTTCTGTGATCTGTTTAACCGTTAAAGATAAGGTAAGTATGCCTTCTATAGACTTCTGCAACGCCGTCCTTGAGTTATCTTGTAGGAAAGGAAATCTCTCCCTCAAAATGCAGTGAACAAGGAAGTGTTATATGACGATTGGACTACACTTCATAATAATTATAATCAGGTAGGTATCACTTTGTTGATCTCTTTAATTTGGAGCTTGCTTAAATTCCGTGTAGGTGATAAATAACGTTTATTTATTAGGTATTGCAGTTATCTACCTTCTTACTATATAAACTATCGCAGGTTCCTCGACAGTCCAAATCTGTCCTATCACAACAGTTCAACCTAATCACAAACTTTAAACGGTTCAAAATTGAATTTATCTGAAGCTTTTCAAAGTCATTTACCTATGTAAACAGGTATCTTTTAAGTTTCCGTGCTCCATCTTCGACCACAACATCGCGCTTACCAAGCGAGATGGTGGTAAAGCGCGGACTTATTCGCGATAAACCAAAATACAACAATTTATCAGGGCTAAGAGCCGCTACCAACCGGTCTTATTGGAGATCTATAGGGGAAGACTATATCCAGCAGTGGACGTCCTATGGCTGATGGATGGATGGATACTAAGACTCCGCTGTCCGACCGTCTGTCACCAAACTATCTCAAGAGCGGTTGTGGAATTAGCCACAAGCTGCGCGACTCCAGTCCTCGCGCTGTTATGTGAGCTTCAGTCAGGATTGGGTTTCGCGCAGCTTGTAGCTAACTTCACGCGCAAGGAGTTTGATTCGCCACCTCCTGATACTTAACTTCCAGAGCAGCATAGAGCTCCGTTGCGAGGTGTCGCCAGCCCCGTTCATGCTGCGCCCGTACGCCGGCCTCTACAACCCGTTCTCTCACGGCTGCTCCGTGCTCTGTAACCATCCTGCCGACACCGAGGCTAAGGAGTTCGTCAAACGGGCCAAAGACAACTGGGTAAATATCACTATATGTATACAACACATAGTATAAAACAAAGTCGATTCCCGCTGTCTGTCCCCATGTATGCTTATATCTTTAAAACTACGCAATGGATTTTGATGCGTTTTTTTTTAATAGATAGAGTGATTCAAGAGGAAGGTTTATATGTATGATACACCTGTGCGAAGCCGGGGCGGGTCGCTAGTTTCTAATAAATAAATAAATATTAGGGGACATCTTACACATGGTCTTTGACTCCAAACTAAGCAAAGCTTGTAAAAGGTATGGCTGCTAGAGACTGATATACATCGAGCATATTATAATATGCTCGATGCTGATATACTACATTACATATTTTAAATACATACTTATATATATAAATAGTACCTAAATAACACCCAGACACAGAGCAAACACCTATGTTCATCACATAAATGTTTGCCCTGGGTGGGGATCGAACCCACGCCTCTTTGATCCAGAAGTCAGGATCACTAGCCACCGAGGCAGTGGATCTATAGTAGGTTATATTTATTTTTATATACGTTTAATGCACAATGCACTACCTATTATAGCGAAAGTTCTTACAAAAAAACAAAAGTCTTACTTAGTGACATTGACCCCGTAAAGGCGTCGCAATTTAAGGAGGCAACATTACCGTACTATAAGTACGCACCGGCGCCAGTTCTCGAGAATGGTCTTGCGTTGCTCTACTGGGACCGCTCTATCATCACGGACAGGACTATTGTCGCCAATAGGCCTGATATCGTGGTGGTCGACCGGTCCCAGCGCCGGGCAGTGCTCGTCGACGTCACCATCCCACATGACGAGAACCTCGTGAAGGCCGAGAAGGACAAGCTCAGCAAGTACCTTGACTTGGCTCACGAGGTTACCGCCATGTGGGATGTGGACTCGACGATCATTGTCCCGATAGTCGTTTCGGTAAACAGCTTAATAGCGAAGAGTGTCGACCACCATCTTAAGAGGCTCTCGCTAGACGGTTGGTCAAGGGCCAGATTCAGAAGGCAGTGACCCTGGACACGGCGCGCATCGTCAGAAGATTCCTCAGCCTTACAAACCACCGGTAGCTTGGGCCCCGCCCCGCTGCCGGCGGCAACCTATAGGCAAAGAATATATAATAATGCTATAGGTTAAGGTTTTAAATTGCTTTTATAATAATCGGCTAAGTACGAGTCGGACTCGCGCACGGAGGGTTCCGTACTGTATGGGAGCCCCCCTTAAATATTTATTTTAATTTTATTATTTATGATTGAAGGGAATATAAAACTAAATATTCTGTGAAAATGTCAAGCATCTACCTGGTACCATTATTAATATAGAGCGAAAAACGTCTAAAAAATCAGGTTTGTTGTATGGGAGCCCCCCTTAAATATTTATTTTATTTTTAGTATTTGTTGTTATAGCGGCAACCGAAATTCATCATCTGTGAAAATTTCAGCTTCCTAGCTATCATGGTTCTTGAGATACAGCCCGGTGACAGACAGACAGACAGACGGACATCGAAGTCTTAGTAATAGGGTCCCGTTTTTCCCTTTGGGTACGGAAGCCTAAAAATGTTGTTAAAATGAAATCTAAGATGTTAAATCCTTACATAGTATAAAATAAAGTCGCTATTTTCGATTGTTTGTTTGTTTGTTTGTCTGTATACTTAAATCTTTAAAACTACGCAACGGATTTTGATGCGGTTTTTTTTAATGGATAGAGTGATTCAAGAGGAAGGTCTATATGTATAATACACCTGTGCGAAGCCGGGGCGGGTCGTCTAGTATATTATATGAATACCATCAAATTAATAATAAAGTAATTTTTTTTGTGTAGGTAGGTATAGTGTATACAGAGTTATATCTGCTTACCCTTGGTACTATGCCGAAAGGAGGCGATTCAAACCATCATTATGAACAACTTTTACTATAGGGCCAACTCAAAACTCGAGAAAAAATCAGCTCTGTTCCATACAAAACTGCAACTTGAAATTGACAAAACGTAAAGGAGATAATGCAAAATGGGCTCAGACTAGGTACAGTAGCTCAAAAAATCCGTTATACTATGATAAATAAATGCGCAGAGTAAAACAACCGCGTCAAATTCTTAATTTATGAGTAATTTCAGATTTTCCAATTTGATTTTTGTTCAGTCATTGAATTACTGTCATTTTGGTCACATAATATGTAACCTTAATACACGAAATTACTTTTAATGGACACTGTTATTGTAAAAAATAACGGGAAAATCATTTTCCGAAAGAAACAAAGCAAATTATGAAATACTGTACCCTTTAGTGGCCCAATTTCTATGCATATTTGCAATATCTCCTTTCGGTTTGGCCCCATAGTAAAAGTTATTCATAATGATACTCTGAATCAATCACCTCCTTTACACTTAGGACACCGGTTCCGGAAAACCCTAAAAGTAAGTACCTATTATAATGTCGAATGTATAGGTAATAGGTACTCCAAAGTTTCTGGTCCGTACGGCCAGGGAATTATGGAACAGACCCAGGTCTTCTGTTCTGTGGAATAGACTGTCGCATCCCGCTTTTTTTGTTTTTTTTTTTCGCTTTCTGGTTACTGGTGAGACAAGTTAATTATTCCAATCTGAAGCTTTTCAATGTCAGAGTTAATAGCTATACCTATAGATAGGTATCTTCTAATTCTGCGTGCTTCATCTTCAACCACAACCTCGCGTCACTTACTATCGGACGAGTGGGTGGTTAAGCGCCGATTTATTTACGATAAAAATATTTAAAATAATTTATTGAAAAAGCCTTGTGGAAGTAATTTCTAGTTGGTTGAGTAAAAACCTTTTTAACCCCCGACGCAAAAGAGGGGTGTTATAAGTTTGACGTGTCTGTTTGTCTGTGTGTCTGTCTGTCTGTCTGTGGCATCATAGCGCCCGAACCACTGAACCGATTTCAGTTTAGTTTTTTTTAGATGAAAGGAGACTTAATCGAGAGTGTTCTTAGCTATGTTTTATAAAAATCGATTGAGCCGTTTAAGAGTTATGGTGGGTTAAAGTGGGGATGGCAGAACCAAAATTATACAAATGTGCCCAAAATGGTTGTCAATGTGTCGGGGGTTTTTAAATTTTTAATTTATGTTTATACTAAGTGTAATTACCCTTACATTTTTTCAGCTGCTTGATGGCAAAGGCCACTATTTAGAAGATCTGTCAAAAATCCAAGATGGAGGGGACAAAGAGAAAATCAGAACGCCGCATGATATTGTCACTGAAGATATGTTTAGAAGGTAATTTACTTTAAGCGAATTACTCATTAATTCGACGTTTTAATAAAGTCTAAATTATAATAGAAACGCTAAAAAATTAATAAGCTTACTTTTAAATCAGCTAAGAAACTACATACTTATGTATGTACTATTTGCGATTGTGGCGCCTCATACGTTGAAACCAAAATATGATCATTGATCAAGTCTTAGTATAGTAGACGATTCCAGGTAAGCACACAGAGATAAGTATACCTCTATAAAATAGCACAGACACAAGAACAATACCTCTATCCGTAAATGTAGGTATTTCTCTTTTTATTTTGTAAATCTAGCTCTCATCTAGGTACCTACATCTTAGACCGAATCTTTGCCAACGAGTGGTTAAAGGTGAACTTATATTGATTAAATGGTTACCTACCATTAAATTATTGGATATTGATTGGTCGTATCAAACTTAATAGCATCTGTGAACATAACGTAAGCTGCGCATATCCCCACTCTACACCTCCGTTGACATGTAAATATGCTACTGCCTAACGTCTTGCCTCGTGTCCACACTCACCACTAAGTTTCGTTTTACTTATATCATGTTTTATCTGCTTAAATTGCTGACGTTTTACCGTAGGTACTATAATTACCTATATATTCTGTGGTTTTACTCCACAGATATGCGGAGACGGACTCGCGGCCGCTGACGCCAGCGCCGACGCTCGCGAGCGGCAAGTCCCGCGGCTCGCGGCGCTGCCTGACTCCCGACCAGCCGCGCCACAAGACTACCATCGTGCTGGACTTGCGCCGCAGTCACAGTCAGGTCTGTATCTACAGACTCGCGACCGGCAAGTCCCGCGGCTCGCGGCGCTGTCTGACTCGCGACCAGCCGCGCCACAAGAATATATACCATATCGTGCTGGACTTGCACCGCAGTCACAGTCAGGTCTGTGTCTACAGACTCGCGGCCAGATAGAGTGCCTTCGATGCAGGGGCAAAGAATATATAATAATACTACGTTAGCAGGGGCTAGCAGGTTCAATTCACAGCTGGGTATATAATATCTGGTAGACGGATTTCAATATAAGGTATGTTCTAGCTTTGGATGTTAGATGTCTCTATATGTTTTCCGTGGCAAAAATCTTAGTGGAGACGATGAGTGAAATGATTCTATTTTTTTTCTCCAAAGTCATCGCTATCCTACGCACATGATCATCAGTCTACTACTTACAAACCTACGACGAAGTTCACGTTGATTTGAAATACATTTATATATGTAGAATAGAATATAACTTTTAAATGTTACTTTCCACATTTAGTCGAACTCTTTCTGCTTCACCAGGAAACAATCTACTACCACGGCTACACGACATCCGACATGACGGCTGGGCCCAACACGAGTCCGACCAATGACCGCTCGACTCTCCCCTCCCTCAACCTGTCTGAAGCTGCGCACGCGCGTCTGTTGCGTGGCCAGTGCGAGCAACTACCACCGCTGGCGTCCCCGCTCGTACTGGCTGCCAGAACTCCTAGGGAGCCTGTCAGCGTCCGAGCGAAGAAGGTATGATACTCCATCTTAATGGATCAGCTACATGTCGCCCACCAATGACAGCTCTACCCTCCCCTCCCTCAACCTGTCTGAAGCTGCGCACGCGCGTCTGTTGCGAGGGCAGTGCGAGCAACTACCACCGCTGGCGTCCCCGCTAGTACTGGCTGCTAGAACTTCTATGGAGCCAGTCAGCGTCCGAGCGAAGAAGGTATGATACTCCATCTTACTGGAGCTCACTTTACTATACGCCGCCCACCAATGACATCTCTATCCTTCCCTCTCTCAACCTGTCTGAAGCTGCGCACGCTCTGCTATGCGACTGCTGCGAGGGCAGTGGGAACAGCTGGCTTCCACGCTAGTACCTACTGGTTGCAATCGGTCTCTGATTTCAGCCATGTGTTGTCAAAAATAATCGGCCGAGTTTGAGTCGGACTCGCGCACGGAGGGTTCCGTACTGTATGGGAGCCCCCCTTAAATATTTATTTTATTTTAATTTTATTATTGAATTGAATATAAAACTAAATATTCTGTGAAATTTTCAAGTATGTACCTGTTACCGTTATTAATATAGAGCGAAAAACGTCTAAAAATCAGGTTTGTTGTATGGGAGCCCCCCTTAAATATTTATTTTATTTCGTTTTTAGTATTTGTTGTTATAGCGGCAACAGAAATACATCATCTGTGAAAATTTCGGCTGCCTAGCTATCATGGTTCATGAGATACAGCCCGGTGACAGACAGACAGACGGACATCGAAGTCTAAGTAATAGGGTCCCGTTTTTCCCTTTGGGTACGGAACCCTAAAAACGTGATACATACTTCGACTACTAGGTACTATACTCTAAAATATCGAATGATCACGAGAGTCCCTGAGTTGGCTCCCCTCACTAAAATATTCGGTATCCTTACCCATTGATATCACGCTGGCTTTTTAGAGTTCCGTACCCAAAGGGTAAAAACGGGACCCTATTACTAAGAGTCCGCTGTCCGTCCGTCTGTCTGTCTGTCTATCACTAGGCTGTATCTCACGTAACGTGATAGCTAGACAGTTGAAATTTTCACAGATGCTGTATTTCTATTGCCGCTATAATAACAAATACTAAAAACAAAATAAAATTAATATTTAAGATGGCTCCCATACAACAAATCTGATTATAGTAACAGGTAGGCGTTTGAAATATTTACAGAATTCCTTTTTAATTGTAAATTTTTGTTTGACTCGCACTTAGCCGATTATTTTTTAACTCTAATCTTCGGCGACTTCAGAAGCAAACACAGGGTTTCAAACTAATAATAAGTTTCATGTTTTACCCTCTTTTATCTTTCCCGGTCTTGTTAACCGTGTTATTATCGGGCATTGATATTATACTTATATTATATAGGTAGGTATAATATTTTCCTTATATAAAATGCTACTTTACAATCGACACGATATTTTGAGTAGCAACAAACCCAGCGGTATTTCATCAAACGCTTTACCTAGTAGTTTTCCAAGCACTCCAGCTCTTACTAGACCGTAACATTTCATATCCAACACGATAAAATTAATAAATAATCGATACGCCCTGACGCAAAACTGATGACTTGATAACGAACATTCTGATACGTTACTTTACTCTAGAACGTTGTGCGAAAATGCTACCGTTCCTCATTTCAAAAACAAAGCTTCTACCAATTAGGAAGAACGCCAAAGATAAAAAGGGGAAAGAAAAGAGTTTCTTCGTTACTGGTGATAATTTGGCCACGGTCAAACCAAGACGCATAAAACGAAGACCTTTGAAACTGCCTGCAATAAGACCACCTTCTCCGTGTGATTGCAATTCTATGCACTTGACGAAAATCGTGATTAGTTACGCACCGAAGAGCAGGAAAAGAGGAGCGTCTAATATTGTTTTATCGATGACCGCGTGGGGTACTACAGGGCAGAGAAAGAGGATGAAACTGCCTAGTGTGAAGCTTTCTAGGAAGCTTAAGAAGGATCGGCCTCTGATTTATGATAGTGAAGCGTTTTTTAAGAAGCTTGAGGTAATTCTAGTGCTCTTTGGTGACTGCTAAAACATAGCTGTTTGTTCTGTGTCTAGATGTTATTATCTATCATAAATCATTCTATTCTAAAACCTCCTATGTCAAAGCTTCTTCTTTCGTTTTTTTCTGACGTGACTTGTAAACTACGGATATGTTTATGAATAAAATGACTTTGACTTTGCTTTCTACATCTTTTTGATTTCACGCATTTATAACTGAGCGCTACCGTGGCTCAAATGACTCGTTAAATGACAATAGATATGTTTATCGGTTAGATTCAAACTACCATTTCGTGAATACATTGCCTGCATTTTTGTGACCATTAAAGAGTTACTATTTCACTATATCTTTTCAGAATCAACTAAAAGCTCTCAACTTGGGAAAACCGGCGGCTAAACCGAAAGCAAAGGGTGAGACTCCGGCATCACAGCGATCGAAAGCCGACAAGGAGGTCAACGATGAAAATGACACTCTTCAGGACCTGGGTGAGGAAGGCAAGTATCATGACTCTACTATATGGCAAGGATAAATAATTATGATAAAATATTTTACGCCAAAAATGGCATCGAATAGTTCGCTTAAATCGACCGATGAACGTATGCATGCATACGTACCATTTTTTTGATAGTTGATTTTTCAAAAATTACTGTAAGACTGAAGGAGACCACAAACCAAAACAAAAACCTAAAAAAAGGAGAGAAAAAACATCATCTTTTCAAAAACTGCTCAATTTCGATAAAATGACCACCTCTGAGGTACCTATGACATACCAAACAAAAAAATTAAGAATAATCAAAATCAGCTCATAATTGGCCGAATAATCCTTTTTTGAAGTCGGTTAAAAATAGGAGATTTCCTCTAGGGGGCAACAACTACGTAACTTTTGCCTACCTCAGAAAAATAGAATGTTGAAGTTTTCTGACTGGGCAAAGAAGTTTCTAGGATGGTACTTACGCTCCTCGATAGTCGACAGTAAAAGGCAAGTCAGCATGATCAATGATCATATCAGTCGTAACAGCTTAGGCACGGTAATACATATCAATACCGTGGCTTAGGAATGTATTTAATTTCAAGTTTTTTGGAATGCAAAAAGAAGTTTCTAGAGTAGGTGCTGACCGCCCGTGCCCCCTTAGCTATGCCCATCTCTGGTTTCATATCTTCCGTGTGTGTATGATGTCTGTTGGCTTTAGGTGACGGCGACACGAAAAGACGTGGCAAACGGCGGCGGAAGGGGAGAGGCGGGAGCGACCGCCTCACTTCTGCAGGACTAGCTGCGCAAGCGCAACAGGACCCGGAAACACAGGTACCTACGCACTACATAATTCAAGCGCATCCTGGGAAAACGAGCTTGAGCTAGTTCAGTAATACCTAGTTTAATCCTTCAATTATATGTATTGATTTGATAAAATGTAACCCCCTGACCCCAAAATCGGTCAAGTGCGAGTCAAACTTGCGCACGAAGGGTTCCGTACCGAATGAAGTAGAAGACAAATAATATAATTTATATAATTTCAATTTAATTATTTATTTTTAAGGTGAATGTACAACTAAATGTTTTGTGAATATTTCAAGCGTCTACCTCTTGCCGTTTTTTAATATCGAGCAAAAATGGGCAACTACTGTGGCAGCACCCCTTAAATATTTATTTTAGACTGTTTCTTGAATTTGTTGTTATAGCGGCAACAAAAATACTACATAATCTGTAAAAATGTTAGCTATCGCGGTTCATGCCTGGTGACAGACAGACAGACGGACAGTCAACCATAAATCAAAGTGAAGCCAGTCACTCTCAATAGTTTATACACTATGGTTCCAACCAATAACACTTTTTTGTTAGAGGCCTTTAGGCGGCTTAAAAACTTCGACACCAAGGCCATTCACCCGGCTTACGACTTCCATCCATTCATCCATCAGCCATAAGAAGTCCACTGCTGGACACAGTCCTCCCCTATGGATCTCTCATAAGACCGCTTGGAAGCGGCGCGATCCTGCGGTCTTAATGATGACATCCGTCCACCTTGTGGGTGGACGTCCTACGCTTCGCTGGCCGGTACGTGGTTTCCACTCGAGAACTTTTGGACCCCATCTGTCATCAGTCCTCCGCGACGACTTACGACTTACAGCCTGGTTTTTCTACCTCCAGATAGCCGGCATCGGCGGAGACTCTCAGAACCCCTCCTCTCGCGGTTCCATCGCGCCCTCCGTGGATGACGACATCCTCCCTCTGCCAGCTGTCAAGCCTGTCAGCATCGCCAAGAAAACCGACTCGTTTCTAGATGATGACATACTGAAGTACCTGCACCGGGACGTTGATGAAGAGGCGATTGAAACCGAGTTTGATACCAAGGTTAGCTGTTGCTTTCAAGTTATTTGACTCGGGATAAGTTTGTGCCTCTGTCGATGATGACGTTATCACGTTACCAGTTGTCAAGCCTGTCAGCATCGCGAAGAATAGCGCCTCGTTTCTAGATGATGACATACTGAAGTACCTGCACCGGGACGTCGATGAAGAGGCGATTGAGACGGAATTTGATACCAAGGTTAGTTGTTGTTCTCTAGTAATAGTTTGTGCCATCTGTCAACGATGATGACGTCATCACGCTGCCAGCTGTCAAGCCCACCAGCATCGCCAGAAAAACGGACTCGTTTCTAGATGATGACATACTGAAGTACCTGCATCGGGATGTCGATGAAGAGGCGCTTGAGACCGAATTTGATACTAAGGTTGGTTATGATAGCCACTGGGCGTACCTAAAGGATGATTTATATTAGACCGCGCCGGCACTGGGCCCAGTCCGTGCCCCGTAAAGGCCGTGGGTGGGTCTTTAGTATAAGATGTTGCACACATTTCGTATGAAACTGTTTAAATTAGGTACAACGTGGCGTGCGGAGACGGGTGGGGAACGTCTACGCCACGTTGTAATATAAACAGTTTTGTAGCGACTAACTTCGCTACATTCGCTACAAGATGGCGCTAGCTAAGCCACAAATTCTTCCGCCCGCCAATCACAGAGGCGTTTCGCCACGCCTCAGCCAATCAGAAGCCGAAGCCTGCATCGCGCAAACGAAATATTCAGCGACGGCCGAACAATACTAAGACCAAATCAAATGTTACACTGTCGGATAGCTATCCCCGAGCACAACACCTCGCTCGGTGGAGTACTCCTTTGTGAGCGGTTATCCTAACATCATCATCATCATCGTGTGGACGACATCATAGCCTAAAGTGGTGACCCCGACGTGATGAACACCCCAAGACGAAGAACATAACATCATCGACAGCAACATCAGGCAGGACGCATCCACCTCCTTCCATCATCAGCTACTACATCAAGCAGAGACGCATCACCAGCCAGCACTCCAGCCTCATCATCAGCTCCAACGCAGCCGACTCACCGCGCTACCTGGATCCTGATTCAACCAGGCACACGCTTGGTCCCGACTCACTGTGGATGGCTCAATCCCGACTCACCGTGGATCCCGCCCGGTCTCGACTCACTGTAGATCGCGAGCAGCCTGCCTGCACCACTGGCACGTGCTTCAAGACTCAACGCTGCAGCATCACAACAAATCGACTACTAGTCTGGAAGGGGGGGGGGGGGAGTGATGTAGCAATCCCCGAGCACAACACCTCGCTCGGTGGAGTACTCCTTTGTGAGCGGTTATCCTAACATCATCATCATCATTTCTTATGAGCATCATGAATAATTGTAACTGACTTGCCTAATATAACGCTACATTGTTATAAGGTTAATAAAGAATCTGAATCTGAATCATCGTGTGACGACATCGTAGTCTAAAGTTTCATGCGAAATTGTGATCTGTCCGCGGCTCGGACGGGTCACGGCAAGGCACGCCCCGTGTCCGGCTCGTTCTAATAATAATCATCCCTGGTTATTTGGCCGTGATTTGGCCAATGCTCTCAATCAGTATAACAAACATCGCTACTATTAATATGTCCTGTATTTTCAGAGACGCTACGTGCTGGTGGAAGCATTGCGAACGAGGCCGGAGCGTGCGATGGGGCAGGAGATGCAGCTATTACTGCGCTCGGTGCATGTGCCGGCTGTGTGCCTCGGGGACTGGCTGCACATTCCGCGCGTCTTCTCTAGGAGCAACGCACTGGCCGCGCTGCCTATCGACTCGTCTGCGCTGCAGGGTGAGTGTGACCAACTTGGTGGTTGTAGCTACTACTGCGCTTGTTGCACGTGCCGGCTGTCCTTTGCGCTACAGGATGAGTGTGACCAACTTGGTGGTTATAGCTGCTTCTGCGCTCGGTGCACGTGCCGGCTGTCTGCCTCGGGGACTGGCTGCACATTGCACTTCCACGCGACTTCTCTAGAAGCAACGCACTGGCTGCGTTGCCTATCGATTTTTCTGCGCTGCAGGGTGAGTGTGACCAACTTGGTGGTTGTAGCTGCTTCTGCGCTTGGTGCTCGTGCCGGCTGTCTGCCTCGGGGACTGGCTGCACATTCCACTTCCACGCAACTTCTCTAGAAGCAACGCACTGGCTGCGTTGCCTATAGACTCGTCTGCACTGCAGGATGAGCAGAAGTTTTACTTCTGAATCTAGATTATACTGTGCATGTGCGTATTTGCTAAGGCAAGTGGGTGAACATTCAATGTGACTTTTTTGGAAGTATAAACTGTACTTATCGACTTTCCTGCGGTGCATGCAAGGTCGATACTATTACTCACGCTCTAGACTCTAATTACTGAAAAAAGATGCTTTAGAAATTCACTAATTCGAAACCACAAAAATGCAAGTGGAGTTCCTCCGCGCGGAAGAAGTGAAACTTCGATGCAACAATGCTTTCATACCTCCTCCATGGTAGCGTTAAACGTTTGACGCAACCTTGTTGGAAGTCGCATTAGAAGTTTCACTTCAAAACACCATAACGTTAAGACATCAGTGTTAACATTATTTTATTAATATATTTTCCAGCACTGACACCAATGCAGTACGCGGCGCGATTTATCTCAGTAAAGAAATCCAAGCAGCTACTTTACCTCACAGTGCTTCGAAAGTTTCGAGAAAAAGGCTACAGAATGCCCATAAAGGTGAGGTTCTATAACACAACATCATATCATTCTAACATCGAGGCTACACCAATGAATGAATCCAATCCAACTCGGTTGGGCAGCGTTCGGAAAACTACGCAACGTCTTCTCGTCCGACATACCTCAATGCCTCAAGTCGAAAGTTTACGAGCAGTGAGTGTTGCCAGTGATGTCTCATGGCACAGAAACATGGTCTCTCACTATGGGCCTTATTAGTAAGCTCCAAGTAGCCCAACGAGCCATGGAGAGGGCTGTGCTCGGAGTCTCTCTGCGAGATCGAATCAGAAATGAGGTGATCCGTAGAAGAACCATAGTGACCGACATAGACCAGCGGATTGGTAGGTTGAAGTGGCAATGGGCAGGGCACATAGCGCGGAGGACTGATGACCGGAAAGTTCTCGAGTGGAGACCACGTACCGGCAAGCGCAGCGTAGGACGTCCGCCCTCAAGGTGGACGGATGGCCTCATCAAGACCGCAGGATCGCGCTGGATGCAAGCCGCTACAAACCGGTCTTATTGGAGTTCTTTAGGGGAGGCCTTTGTCCAGCAGTGGACGTCCTATAATGGCTAAAACGACGACGACAATGAATTAATTATTTGTAAAAGAAATCAGAAGAGATAATATGGTTTGATAGGTACCTACTTACCTATTCAATTTTTACTTACCTATTAGAATTTTTATTGCGCACCCCAGAAAAAAAAACGTAATTATACGATACGAGGTTCTTTTGGTTACAGGGGAATAAATCAGTTGCTCCATACAACATTAAAAAAATTGTATGGAAGAGCTGATTCGATTCTTTAGAAAAAAAAAACAAAAATCACGTGGACGAAGCCGTGGGTTCTCTCGAAAAGCTAGTAGCTAACTTGTACAAATTCCAGAACATAGAAGAAGGCCTAGTCCTGATGATGGGCGGCATCCTGACGTCACAGCAGGCCGCAGAGTTTAGAACTATCATGGAGTGGGACGGTTACAGGGAGGAAGACTCGCTACCTGACGACATCCAGCTCAAGACTCTTGACACCAGCCTCGTGAAGAAAGCTGTCGATGATAACGGTGAAACTGAAGAGGTAACTAAAATGTTTATGTTGTTATCAACCGTAGAATAAGATGACTGCTTTCAAATCCCATCTCCTATAGATCTTCCAGTAAGATCGCTGAAAGAGGCTTGCTTCTCCCGCGGTCTTGCTGTCTTAAAAATATCGTCTGTTCACCTTATGAGTTGACATCCCACGTCCCACGCTGCATTTGCAGGTACACAGTTTCCGATACTTTCTGATTTCTGATCATCAGCTCTAAATACTACGTGCACTGTCCACTGCAATTTCATCATGCCGATCCGCTGGGCTATGTCGGGTAACTTTGGTTCTGCAACGCATCTTGTCAATTCCCATTAAATCTCTGTGACATCGAATACCTACTTTAGGAAAAATAGAATTTAGCTTTGCATTATAAGTGCAAAGTTGACAAAAAACCGTCTATTTTTCCTGAGGTTATCTCAAAGGCTTTTGAAAACTAAAAACTCTTCAGCAAAAGATCAGACTGACATCTGGGCAGACCATTGACTAAATAAACTTTGGTTATTATAATTTATTAGCATTAAGTTTAACCAAACTTAATGTTTTAGCATTAAGTTTGATTAAACTTAATGTGTATTAGGTGTGTTAATGATTTTGTACCCCATTATAATAAAATTCTAACTTAATGGCGGTTCTGAACATTAGGCGAGTCGCTGCGCAAAGAAGGATGCAGAGACATTAGATAGACATTAAATGTTTCTTTCCTTTCTGCGCAATAGCAAAGAAGGATGCAGAGACATTAGATGTTTCTTTCCTTTCTGCGCAATAGCAAAGAAGGATGCAAAGACATTAGATTTTTCTTTCCTTTCTGCGCAATAGCAAAGAAGGATGCAGAGACATTATATGTTTCTTTCCTTTCTGCGCAATAGCAAAGAAGGATGCGGAGACTCGACCTGTCAATTCATTTTTATTTTATTTTATAAAAACGAAATTATACATATCAGAACAGTTTTAGAAGCGTCATAAATTACTCTGACGAACGTAACATTTTTAGAAATAAACTTGTTAGAAACTGAGTGTATTCGTATACAACAGGTATTCGTATGTATGAGCTGCCGACATCCTTCTTTATATATTAGATCAAGGGGGTGAAGGGTTGGTTATGCGCAGCGCTGCTTATACCTACCGTATTTTGCAGCCACAATAGTTTGATGCGACTTCTACGTCATGGACCTTTTCTGAGAAGTCCCTAAGTTATAAGTTTTTTTTTTTTTAATTTAATGCCTATGTTCTCCCATTATAGTTTTTGGGGTCTTATAAAATTCTGATTATTATTTCCCTCAAAGTGATTAAAGTTTAGATTGTAACATTAGTGGTCGTTTTCAGTCTGACGAAGCCATGCTGAAGTACCGCACGTGGTGCGGGCTGTGCGCCATCTGCGAGCGCATGTACGGACGGTTCCCTCCTAGAGACAAGGACTCGCCTGACGGGGTGAGTATCCTGTATTCATTATCTTTTATGGGTCGAGTCATACAACTTGGCGACTGTGATCTTATCTACAAGCTGCGGATAGCCCAATCGTGGCGCAGCAGTTAAGTAAGCCTTAGTCAGGGTTGGGCTATCCACAACTTGTATCTAAACATCATAGCCGCCAAGTTGGATGATTCGACCTATACGTTACAGATAAGATAAGAAGCACTAATAGCGTAATTTGACTAGGTGTTTGTCAGCGATCATCGAAGTTAAGCAACGTTCGGCACTTTCAGTCTTTCGATGGGTGACCGCGGGTGGCATTTCCAACTGAGCGCTACCGTAGCTCGGGTGACAAGTTCAATTGTAGGTACCAGTCGAGTGCTAATAAATAATCAGCAGTTTCATACTCATGTTGTCGATTCCGTGTTGCAATTTTGTATGTTACAGCTGATTTTTTTTCTGGTATTCTAGGTTACTTAGTCCCAAAAAGTTGTTCATAGTGACTGTCTTAATCAACACCTTTCGGCTTAGTACAGGGCAAGCAAATAACCCTGTATAGTTAAATAAATCACCTCTCTTTCTAATCTATATTTTAATATTTCCAGATGGAGGTCAGCGACTTTTCCCTGATAGAAACAAGACTAAACGCTCTGAACGTCCATAAAGGCCTGGTAGAAATATTAAACGTCATAAGGGAGCGTTGATCATAATGCTGACTTCACAGATTACCCACGAGAAGATACCCTGCAAAATCCCCATACGCACTGCTGGACAAACGCAACCAAAGCGCGACATTCCGTGCGTTGCGTCAGAACCGCTTGGTATCTGACGCACGTTTCTTGTTAGGGTTCCGTACCCAAAAGGTTAAAACGAGACCCTATTACTAAGACTCCGCTGTCCGTCTGTCTGTCTGTCTCCAGGCTGTATCTCATGAACCGTTATAGCTAGAAAGCTGAAATTTTTACAGATGATGTATTTATGTTGCCGCTATAACAACAAATACTAAAAACAGAATAAAATTAATAATTAAGAGGGGCAATACAACAAACCTGATTTTTGCTGTTTTTCGCTCTATATTAATCATTGTAACAGGTAGATGCTTGAAATATTCACAGAATATTAAGTTGTATATTCACTTTAATAATAAATAATAAAATTAATATGGGGGGCTCCTATACAGTACGGAACCCTCCGTGCGCGAGTCGGACTCGTACTGGGCCGATTATTTTATCACGAATAAGTCCGCGCTTGACCACCAACTCGCCTGATGGTAAGCGACGTTGTGGTCGAAGATGAAGCACGCAGACCTAGAAGATACCTATTCACTCTGACCTTGAAAAGCTTTAGCTTATATCTCTTAGAAAACAGGAAAGCAGGAAGACTGTTCCATTCCCTGGCGGTACGAATCAGAAATTTTGAGTCAAACCGCTTCGTACGTATCGAAGGAAAATCGACAGTGTAGGGGTGGTAATGTGGCGTCCTCCTACTTGTTCTGTAGTAAAAAGGGGATGGTAGGATAAGGTCGTGCAGCAGATGCACACTCTCCGAAATGAGTCCTATAAAAAATGAACAGACTCGCAACCCTACGGCGGTGCTCCAGGCTATGAAGTTTCGAATCCACATTCCTCAAACGAACAGCTAGAATGTGGAATGCTTTGCCTAAGTCTGTCTTTCCGCTCAAGTACAATATAGGGGTCCTCAAATCTCGAGTAAATAGGTATCTTCTGTAGATGAACGTGTTACTCCCTAGACCGCATATCTGCTTAACATCAAGCAGTAGGTACGTATGTTCAAATGTTGAAAGTCAAACGCAAACCTCTTTAAAATACTTAGTGAAAAAAACAAAAATGATATTGGAAACAGGAGAAGACTATGCCTCGATCATGAATTAATAATTCTTCTTTGTAAAATGTTCTATGTTCAAATGTTCCAATAAGAATATTCAAATGATAAATTAAAATCTGTACAATAGTACACATACACTTAGTGGCAAATAAATTGAATTGAAGAGAAATACACCACTTCATTGGTTCGTCATTACTGGCTGTGGCATATCTTAGATGGTAGATATACCTATCTCACTTCTTGTTACAAGCACTTTTCTCTCTCTATGGTGCATTTTGAATTATGTAGCGCTCGTAGCGTAGTTTGACTAGGTGATTGTCAGCGAGCAACGTTCCGCACGGTCAGTACTTGGATGGGTGACCGAGGATGGCATTTTCCAACTGAGCGCTACCGTGGCTCGGATGACACGTTAAATTGTAGGCCCCGGTTGTTTTAACCGTTTAGCCATGTCAGAGGCCTTCAGGCGGCCTAAAAACTCTGACACCAGGGCTAGCCACCCGGCCTATACGAACTTACTTATTTGAAATTACGATATCTACTGTGAAGTAAAAGTAACCTTCAGTAAAAATGTATATTTTCTAGCCCTTTTATAAGTTATTTTGTTACAATATTGTACTTAATTGTTTTTATTTAAACTTGTTGAATAGAATTTAATAAAGATATTTTTATAAATAATATAATGTTTTTATTTTAAAACTCTGTCCAGATTGTAAAATAGGTTTTTTGCAGCCTAGATAGATTTGCGCTCTATTATTCACACCGCATTTTAAAAATGACAATACAATGTCTTATATTAGTACGACTACCGGCGGCCTTATCGCTAAGGCTGCGCTGTGGGTATTATTATATATTCTTTGGCTGTGGGCAGGGCACATACCACATGTATGCCTTGCTGTAGGTAGGTACCTATATAACTTTGGTTTGATTATCCCTAAGGATTATCCCCTTCCATTCATAATGAATTCTTACTATTCTTAGGTACGTTCTTAAAGCATAAAAAGGTAAGTTTCATTATTACTGTTCTAGTTGTAAGGTAGGCAGTAGAAAGATCACAGACAGATGAACAGATCGTAGACAGGCATTTATTTTATTTTTGAAACTTATTTTGTGAGAATCGAATCCGAACCACAGACATAAACAGATAAAATGTATCCGAACAAGAGTCAATGACACAATGACATCTGCTGGTCGGGGTAGGGATGAGAAATTAGAGTAAATTGTTTCGATATTCTCCTTTGATTCTCATGATCCGAATGCCGATCAACTACTACAATAATTTTTTTGACCGAAGCGAATGGAAGGTCTTTGCTTCAATTGGACGATTTTGCTTTCCTCTCTACGGATGTTGATGTTTCTATAGGAGTTGCATTTTTCAATGACTCATTTTAAAAAACGAATCAAAAATCGCTGTCGCGCTGCTTATCAGTCGATTTCGATAATATTTCACAAAGTCGTTTAGTAACTAAACCCTTACAATATTTGTAATAAAATTATGAACCGCATCAGTCGAGGTAAATAAAGGCCCAAGAAGATTCAGTTAAAGAGATGTGCCACGAGGTCTACTGTTCAGAGAGCTACTAGTATTTACTAGTTACATTTTTAGTAGGTACCTATTTACGTACTTTGGCAGGTGCTTACGATAGGACGACTGTACGCGTAAGTAATTATTAATCGTGATTCATGTCGTATCAATCAACTCGTATCTCGTGTCACATCACTATTCTTGTGGAAGACCTATGTGACGGTTGAATTGGTTGAATCGGTTGATTGATCCATTTACGTTAAATATTTTTTAATTTCTGTGCTATTTTGGTATTGCGGCGCGGCGTAACGAATTTTGGTTATTAAAAGATAAACAATAGGTGTAAGTAACAAATACGCATGGAGATAAATTTCACTTGCAATTAGTGAAGAGTGGTATTTTTCGGTGTAGCGCTCCACCAAGATTTCTGTGCCGGCCGAGCCAATAAAGACAATGAATTTCGACAGGGATCCGGCAACTACTGATGGTAAATACAAATGTTTTACTTAACATCGCGTTGGTGGACTAGTTATTGGAGTAATTACTAATAATAGACATGTTTCCAGAGTATTTTGTGACGGCGGTCCAGATATTCGAATGCTGTGGCGTGGGGAGCTCTGGTTCTCTTCGCATGGACGCACTGATGGATAAATTTGCGCCGTTAGTGAAAACAAATAAGTAAGTCTATTTTATCGAACTTACTCCTATGATACATCTTGAATGTTAGTAAAATATTTAGGCTTATCTACAAGACAACACTTCTCTTGTTGCTTCACACTAATATCTAACAATGCATGTGTTCATCTTGAACCACTGATATTAGATAAACTCGAAAGCCAATCATAGCTCCTTGTATTATGTACACAAAATTCAATGGCATAAAATGAAATTAAAAAATACAGAACAGTTTAAAATACAATAACATTAGTATTTACTAATGCATTAATCTCGTCAAATAGACTACCATCTTTCAGCCAGTATCTGCGCATAAACGGTTGAAAATATTTCAATATTGATTGGATTGGGATTGATGAAAAGGATTCTTTGCTTTGTAAAGGATTTTCGAAGATTCTTTTGAGATCATAAGAAAATCTGAATTGAGATCAGAAGAATAGATAGTGCTGACTTTTTGGAATATTTTATTCAAATTAATATTTATATATTTATTCAATATTTTAAAATTTATCCATGAGTTAGATTATTATCAAAAAATATTAGACACATATTTTTTCTTTTGTCAATCAAACAATAAATG
Source organism: Hypomecis atomaria (assembly GCA_964007245.1). NCBI lineage: Eukaryota > Metazoa > Arthropoda > Insecta > Lepidoptera > Geometridae > Hypomecis > Hypomecis atomaria. The sequence continues at coordinate 18,311,088 of OZ023292.1, read as the reverse complement.
ACAAAGGTAAACCTAGTCAAAATCTGCTTCGCCATTTTGGCGTCATCAATTATAAAAAGCAGTTATTAAATGTAATAATTTAAATAGAAGTGCAAGTGGAGTCCCTCCGCGCGGAAGAAGTGAAACTTCGACGCAACAGTGCTTTCATACTCCCTCCATGGAAGTGTTAAACGTTTAACGCTACCTTGTTGGAAGTCGCATTAGAAGTTTCACTTCAATAATTTTATATTTAAATAAGATTTAGGTAAATAATTTTCTAAGTATACTTTTTCAAAATTTCTCTATTCCAAGACACTAAACACTTAATTTCTGTTTACATTGTGTCCTAGATCCAACATCCATGTGTTAACATATCTATGAGACAGCTTTATAGATTCCAACAGATCTTGTATGTAGGGATTATTTTTAGACAATGTTTACATTTATGTCATAGAACGAGCAGTGATGTAATGCATGTATGTGTTAGCCATTTACAAGTCACCAGTCACATTCTGTCTTTATAAGAAACCGGTATAGTCTCTGTGTTTCTGTTAATTATTATTAAATTAATATCAACAGTAAATATTACTAACTTTTGATACACTTTAGTATAGAGTTATTTTAAGTTATTGTACTATAAAAATGTTGGAACCCTTGCCTTATTTTGGAAGGTAGATTATTTTCTAAATGTCATCACATTTTCTTAGCAACTAATCCATTACCATGAATCGTAAAAACTAACTTGGAACTGGATTCAAATAACATCTAAACTTCATTAAAGTACCATAGAATTTATAATCATGTACATACATTCAATGATAATAAAAATGTTAGAATAATTTATGAATTGAAAAAATGCAATTCATTTTCAGTACTGATAACTCGGTTTGTTCTGGTCACTGGGATTAGATAATAAAAATATTAAATCACTACATAGTATAAAACAAAGTCGCTTCCCGCTGTCTGTCACCATGTATGCTTATATCTTTAAAACTACGCAACGGATTTTGATGCGTTTTTTTAATAGATAGAGTGATTCAAGAGGAATGTTTATATGTATAATACACCTGTGCGAAGCTGGGGCGGGTCGCTAGTATTAAACAAACGCAATATATGTACGAGTATATCACCCTTCATGGGTAGGCCTACGTCCTGCAGTGAACTATCAAAAAAGCTGGTACAGTACAGTAAATTATAAATAAACCAACTGATGTAGATAAATACAAATAAAGGTGTGCCGTTTTTTGTCTGCTAAGGTATTATTTTTACAATGGCGTCATTCCTTAAAAATGTAGACGTGACATGCATATAAATTGCTTTACCAAATTTATTTTTAGATTTTCGTATAACTTGATCACAACTATAACTGAGAATAAGTTTGTGTGAGACCGCAGTATCACGCTGGATACAAGTATCCAACCGGTCTTATTGGAGTTTTACAGGGGAGGCGTATGTCCAGCAGTGGACGTCCTATGGCTGAAAGCACGACGACGACGACGAGACCACTTTGCAATCTAGAACTTATTGTATGGGTATCATTATTTTTTATTATATACTAGCTTTTGCTCGAGGCTTGCCCGCGTTTTTCATTTTTATGCTATCCCACAGAAACCTTTTATTTTTGGGGATAAATAGTAGCCTATGTCACTTTTCAACCTTTGAACCATATTATATCCACGGCAAAAATCAAGTTTATCCGTTGCTCTGTTGCTGCGTGAAAGCGTAACCAACAAACTTACATTCACATTTATAATATTAGTAGGCATTTGTCGGGTTTGTACTCAGGCCTTCATGCGGCTTTAAAACACTGACACCAGGGCTAGCCATCCGGCCTATACGAACTTATTTACGTGAACCCACCGACCCACACTGTGTCAATGGTTTTTAGGGTTCCGTACCCAAAGGGAAAAACGGGACCCTATTACTAAGACTTCGATGTCCGTCTGTCCGTCTGTCACCGGGCTGTATCTCATGAACCATGATAGCTAGGCAGCTGAAATTTTCACAGATGATGTATTTCTGTTGCCGTTATAACAACAAATGCTAAAAACAGAATAAAATTAATGTTTAAGGGGGCTCCCATACAACAAACCCGAATTTTTAACCGTTTTTCGCTCGATATTAATAATGGTAGGTAACAGGTAGATGCTTGAAATGTTCACAGAATATTTCAAGCATTTACCTGTTAAACCACGGTAATAGATATCATTACCGTGACGGAACCTTTCGTGCGCGAGTCCTACTCGTACTGGGCCGATTATTCTAGAATACCTAAAGTGGGTAATTAAATGAGAATAACTTTTTATTCATTTACTAGCGACCCGCCCCGGCTTCGCACAGGTGTATTATACATGACGGGGGAGTAGGGTCTTCATCATCAGCAGGGTCCATAAATCTAGGGTTTCCGATATCAGCCGAGTCCATAATGTCTGGTCTTCTATCAGTGGGCGTCGTTGGGTAATGTTGGAGCAACGAAACAAAATAGTTCACTCGATCAAATTGTATTGTCCGAAGAATTTACAAGGTAGATTATAAGAAGCGACACAACAATAGCTAGGTTCGTATATAGGAACGCGAGATGGTTCAATATCAACCGCTCTGGCCGACAGCCACGCAAAAGATGTCGTGCGCTCCGCTCAGCCGGTGAATCGTTGACTCCATTGAACGCCAGAAGGTGGCGCTTGCGTCCTGTGTTACCAGTTGATGGCGACACGGCCATCCTGCTGCACACGTCCTCGTGTGGTGGTTTATCTACAACCAAAAACATCCACGAGAAAACCTGTCCGACTCGGTCATTCCTGACCACATTTAAGCTTACTGGGCAAACTAAACAGACTCCAAAACTTCAGATTGTTTTAAGCTTTCAATTACATTTTGACTAAAGCAAACAACAGGGATTACGAAATTCACTATACAACAGCCAGAGCCACATACCACAGTCGATCGTCAAACCTTTTATTTACTCAGAACAACTATACACAGCTAATATAAGCTCAAATCACAGAAACTCTCGAGTAAGACATCTAACGCCACTGCTCTTCAGCCAAACATCCAGCGCATGGATCAGATCAGTATGCATTTCCATCAAGTGGAACGCCCGTGTGGTACCACACACGTTATGGTCTTTCCAGACCCCGACCTCGACCAGAGTTAAACGCGCATCACACACCCACGGACTACTTGAGTTGCCTCAAGAGATACCGATTTCTACCAGGCTACGACTACGTAATAACTGCTGGCATAGTCGAACGTAGTATGGCCGATAGATTCCCCTTACTCGGGTTGGCACAACAACTTAAATTAAACTTCATTATCATCAACCTCGACTGGTACGTGACCTGCTGCTACTGTGATAAAATAAAATCAGAAAATCGATCCAATCTTTATAAAATGCTCGACTTTTTACTTGTTACCTACTCGTAATACGTCCATGGCATTAGCGGTCAAACCGGTTTTACGCGCGTTACCGTTCTTCACAGAAATTACTCAAAGAATTTTAGATAAAAAAAAGTCCGTCACCGTCCTGTTCATAGCAAAACCTTCATTTAAAATCTCGAAACATATCATGACGTCACTTTGTAGGTAATTAGCGGGAAAAACTTGTAACAAAACTTCGAAATGGTGATCATTAACAACTACCTACACTAGAAAAAAATCTGTTCTGTGCTGAATACTCGCGTCTGACCAATACCGGTCATACCCACAACATTATTCAAATAATTTCCACTTAATTTGGCTGCAAAACTTTCTTTAACTAACAAGCATTTAGGTTCAGAATCATAAAAATAGGGAAACAATGCACCTTAATCATTTATCGTGCCCGACGGTGCTTGCACACCGTAGGCATCAACGCGTCGCTCGCTTCGTGACGCGCTGGCGCGACCGCCGCTCAGCCCGTCGCCGCCACCGTCGCTCAGCCCGCCCGAAGATACCGCGATTTTTCTTTGTTTACATCCTTTGAGCGCCTTGCTAAGGGCTAGTATAAGTTGACCGCCGCCTTGTGGATTCCCGGAGAAACAAACATCGGCTGTTGCGCACCACGATCTTGCATCCGTATCTTGCTTTTCAGGGTCGAATGTGGGTAGATTGTCACAGTAAACAGGTTTAGGCGCTTGTAGGGCTTCGGTCAGCGCTCGCATGTTCTGGTTTTGTTGTTCGAATAAGGCTCGCCGAATATGACCTTCGCTGTTCTTCTCATTTTGCACCAACATTGATCCCACGCCTGATGACGGGGGAGTAGGGTCTTCATCATCAGCAGGGTCCATAAATCTAGGGTTTCCGATATCAGCCGAGTCCATAATGTCTGGTCTTCTATCAGTGGGCGTCGTTGGGTAATGTTGGAGCAACGAAACAAAATAGTTCACTCGATCAAATTGTATTGTCCGAAGAATTTACAAGGTAGATTATAAGAAGCGACACAACAATAGCTAGGTTCGTATATAGGAACGCGAGATGGTTCAATATCAACCGCTCTGGCCGACAGCCACGCAAAAGATGTCGTGCGCTCCGCTCAGCCGGTGAATCGTTGACTCCATTGAACGCCAGAAGGTGGCGCTTGCGTCCTGTGTTACCAGTTGATGGCGACATACATATAAACCTTCCTCTTGAATCACTCTATCCATTAAAAAAACCGCATCAAAATCCGTTGCGTAGTTTTAAAGATTTAAGCATACAGACAAACAAACAGACAAAATAGCGACTTTATTTTATATTATGTATTGATTTCAGGGGTGAGTTCAGTTTCCTGAAGACACTGCTGGACCCTGAGCAGAGCAACCCTGACATCAACGTGACCAAGCTGGCCAAAGCTTTGCATAAATACAGCGAGAGTCAGAAGACTAAAGTCGATTTGGACGAAAGGTAACAAACAAACAAACAATAAGACTTTATTAGACAACCACATTACATAAAAAACAAATTACAGGGACAAAACAATACAATTAATAGGTTTTTAACTGGCAGCCTTATCACTTTAAGCGATTTCTTCCAGGCAACTAAGTATTACACAATTTTTATTCTCACAAAGTACCAATAATAGTACTTGTTTGAAATGTTTGTACGAAGCGTTGATCCTCCGGTAGCAAAGAATATATAATAATACTACGTATAGAACGGCCACTCGTTACCCCCCACCCGTTTGAGTCTTCCTCACTTCCACCCCGCGCTACGTACCGCATCGTGTACTCTGCGCGCGGGCTGCACTGGCCGGTGGATTTTCTAATAAACACTACCTAGACTGTGACAATTGGGAACACTTGTACTGTGTATGGTTGAATATCAATGATACGTAACAAAACAAGAAATTTTAATGTTTCCCTAAGGATAAATAATAGGAACTTATTTTACATTATTTGGTAACTTCCTCTTGATATTATCTTACAAAAGAAGTAGATCGGTTACTTTTTGTTAAAATGCTTCCAAATTAAGTAATTGTTATACTTTTTTAAGCACTAGATTAATATTCATTTTTGCAAATTAAGTACGCAACTGTCTCACTCACGCGGCATGTCGTCACGTTGTGGTGATCGCTGACAGCCATAGACGTTCCGCACACAAATACGCGTGTAGCGACCGTGCGTAAGTGTGTTGTCTGTGAGTAAGTACTGTGTAGGTGTGCGTAAGACAGCAGATTTTGTATGAAAAATCGCGGAGTGTCCGGGCTGTGCCGGTAGCTCTGTGTCCAAGCGCGAATCTACCCAAAAATTTATCGACGACATTGTCGAATTAGCAGATCAATCCTGCTGGGCTAGCATACGAACCACGACATAATGTTATCGACGTGTAAGAACGAGACAGAGTTCTGGTGAAGTATATGTAAATCTGTCACTTTTCACGCATCCACAAAAATTATCTCGTGGTGCGTATGCTAGGCTAGCTGGACACGATTGGCACAGGACCTATGTAGACAGCATAGCAAGAGAGAGGCCTATATCCAGCAGTGGTATTGCAAGTAGCTGGCATCTGTTGTCATAATTGAATCTTGTAGATCTCAGAGTTTTAATCAGAGCAAGACAATCCATATCATTTTAGCCATAGGACATCCACTATCGGGCATAGGTCTTCTTTCTCTTCTTTTCTGATTTCCACTTCAATAATACCGGTTGAAAGTGGCTTGCTTCCAACGCAATATTGCGGTCGTTATGAAGTTATCTCTCTGTCTTTTGAGTGTAAATCATAATATAGTTCGAATCAAACTTGGCTTCTTTGAAGTTAGCTACAAGCTGCGCACATAATTATCCTCTTTTGCGCCGCTAACATTTGATTGACTGCCTCAGTGGCTCAGTGGTTAGTGACCCTAGCTTCTGGGTCAAAGGGGCGTGGGTTCGATCCCCCCAGGGCAAATATTTATGTGATGAACATAAGTGTTTGCTCTGTGTCTGGGTGTTATTTAGTTAACTATCTATATAATTATGTATTTAAAAAATATGTATATGTAGTATATCAGTCTCTGGCAGCCATATCACAAGCTATGCTTAGTTTGGGGTCAGAGATCGTGTGTAAGATGTCCCGTTATATTTATTTATTTGAATATATTATATTGACTATTACTACTGACTACTACTATTGACCACTCGAGTCTTGTTCACAGACGCCAAGAAATTTGATTCAATCTGTATACAATAATTACAAATATTTTACAGAAAAAACTTCAAAATGATCTTGCAAATAATAGCCGGTGCTCAAACAAAATTATTCATATTATGATTCTAGAACTAAATAAAACTATCAAGGTTAATGAAATTTTTATGAGATTATTTCGCGAACTTCCTCTACCAGTACTGTAATATAGTAAAAAAATCGGAAAGTACGAGTAGGACTTGCGCACGCAGGGTTCCGTACTGTATGGGAGGGCTCCCATACATATAAATGTAAAACCTTAAATGTTTATTTTATTTTAATTATTTATTATTGAATTGTATATACAACTAAACAGTCTGTGCATATTTCAAGCATCTACCTTTTACCATTATTGATATCGAGCGAAAAACGGTTAAAAATTCAGGTTTGTTGTATGGGTGCTCCCCTTAAATATTCATTTTATTCTGTTTTTAGTTTTTGTTGTTATAGCGGCAACAGAATTACATCATCTGTAAAAAAAATCAGCTTTTTAGCTATAACGGTTTATGAGATACAGCCTAGTGACAGACAGACAGACGGATAGCGGAGTCTTAGTAATAGGGTTCCGTTTTTACCCTTTGGGTACGGAACTCTAAAAACTGTTCATAAATTAATTAGCAAAGATATCACAGACAAAAAAATGAAGTATGCTATAAAAGATTATTATACGCTAGATAAATGTATCTATTTTTTTTTCTGTGTGATGTAAATTAACATAAAAATGTTTCAGTTTTAACTTGAAGAGTGGACAGGTGCCACAAGATTCTGACTCGGGAATATCTAGTGATGGTAAGTTCTGAGCTATACCTACTACATTTATATGACTAATATATATGTATATACTTAATTAATTGTGGACAAAGTTGTTTTTGGTTAATCAATAAATTCATCAATTCTTTTTCGGTCAATTTTGATTTGAAATTTTTGTTTATACCTACAACATGATTTTGCCAAATGCTATTAAAGGTCTGATTGGCACAAGTTTGTGATCGCTCCAACTGATTTTTAACAACAGATCCGATAGTATAGAATTTAAAAAAAAATCGGCCAAGTGCGCATCGGACTCGCGCACGAGCGTTTCCATACCAGGGGCTAAAAATTCACGTATTCATTTCATTCATCATTTCATCATCATTCATTTCATTTATTCATAGGAGCACCCATTAAATTTTATTTTAACCTGTTTTTAGTATTTGTTGTTATAGCAGCAATAGAAATACATCATCTGTGAAAATTTCAACTGTCTAGCTATCACGGTTCATGAGATACAGCCTGGTGACAGACAGACTGACTGACATACGGACATAGGAGTCTTAGTAATATGGTCTCGTTTTTACCCTCTGGGTACGGAACCCTAAAACGAACGCCCGCAGCTTCACCCACGTATTATTAGACTAGAACAGTCTTTAAACTATATTCATGCAGAAAATCACGTCGATCAATGCTGCGTAAAAGAGTAAGCCCCAACTTCACCAACGCTTGTTAGATAGATAGATAGATAGATAAACTCTTTATTGCACACCAAGAAATAAACAAAAAGAAGAAACAAAGATACATAAACAGTGTTACAATGGGCGGCCTTATCGCTGACAGCGATCTCTGCCAGGCAACCTTAGGATGGAGAGGACAGAAAGCGTATAAATAATGGACGGGGTGCGCATTAATTAAAAAAATTAAAATTAGATTATACATCATAAACATACATACTAATAAAATTGATATAAATACTTAAAATACCTAAAAATAAAGAAAACATAACATATGAAAAAAAAAATAATAAAAGAAACCTATGACTTAATAATAAACTAATACATAATATAAATTATAATATACTACTTATATAAAACAACATAAATAACAACAACAACAGTTACAAAATTAAAGTATCAACATTTTCTGCAGGTAATGGTTTTTAACCTGATCTTTAAATATGTTAAGTGATTGAGCTTTTCTGACAGTAACGGGCAAGGCATTCCATAACTGGACTGCCTGAAAGGCAAACGACCGTCCGTAAAAAGTTTCACACCGTGCGGTAGGAGTCTTAAGAGAAAGGTTGTCTTTGGATCGGAGGGGAAGGGAATGTGCATCATGCCAGAAGGAAAAAGAGTCTTTAATATAGCATGGGGTAGAAGGATTGAAGAGGATGTTATAAAGAAGATTAAGGATATGAGCATTCCGACGAAGACGAATTGGAAGCCACTTGAGCTTAGTGCGAAAATGAGATACGTGGTCATATTTGCGTAACCCAAATATAAACCTAATGCAGTAATTTTGGAGACGCTCAAGCTTATCAAGTTGGACTTCAGTGAGATCTAAAAAGCAGGCGTCAGCGTAATCTAAAATAGGAAGAAGAAGAGACTGTGCGAGCGCAACTTTAGTAGCAGTAGGCAGGAAGTTTCGGAGCCGTCTTAGGGCGCTACCAGCAGCAAACAACTTGCAGCTGATTGTTTTTATGTGAGTATCCCAGCATAGCGTACGATCAAACATAACACCGAGGTTTTTCACAGATTCACTATATGGTAAAATGGTTCCATCGAACTCTACGCAAGGAAGTTTGGGCCAGTCGATTCTTGAAATATAATAAGAGCTGCCAATAATAATAACTTGTGACTTTGCGGGGTTAATTTTTAAGCCAAAAGAATTACTCCACACAGTTACTTGGTAGAGATCGGAATTTATAGCAGCTATCGCTGAATCTAGATCGTCTAGCTGAGCTTGCGAATAAATTTGGAGATCGTCTGCATAAAGGTGATAGGAAGAAGTGAGCCGTTGCGATATGGAATTAATGAAAAAGGCAAAAAGAAGGGGAGATAGCACGCCGCCTTGTGGCACACCAGCAGTAGTGTCACACCAGGAAGAAGAATCATCTCCAAGGCGAACCCGCTGCCGGCGTCCGTACAGATAACTGTGAAGCCAGTCGATCGCTGATGGAGATATGTTAGACGAGCGCAATAATGCTAATAAAATGTCGTAGTCAACGGTATTGAAGGCATTACTGAAGTCTAACAGGGTTAGAACAGTAAGCTTACCGTTATCCATACCCAAGCGTATGTCGTCGGTGATCTTAATAAGCGCGGACACAGTGCTATGCCCAGGACGGAAACCGGATTGGAAAGGATTGTGGAGATCATGTCTGTTAAGGTAATCGTTCAGCTGTCTGTGGACAAGACGCTCCAGAACTTTGGATAAGAACGGTAGGATAGAGATAGGACGGTATTCGGAAAAGGATTTGGGATTGGATTTTTTTGGTAGTGGTATTATCTGTGCATCTTTCCAGACTGTAGGAAATATTCCACATGAGATGGAATTATTTAAAATGGTACACAGAACGGGAAGGATGATGTCTAAAATAGGCAAAAGCATGTTCCGGCTCACATTGTCACCGCCAACCGCGTTGGAGGATATCGACATTAGGCTCTTCCTAACATCACATTCAGTGAAACGATTGAACTCAAAGGGAGGAAAGTCGGGAGGAGTAATGGCAGAAAGATAACGTAGAGTATGGCTTTTATCGGCATCCGAAATAATGGAAGCTGATGAGAAATGTAAATTTAAGGCATTAAGGTCAATATTGTTAGAAGAAGTGTCTTGACGAGATTTGTTTAAGTTAAACGTGTAAGTAAGTAAGTTCGTATAGGCCGGGTGCCTAGCCCTGGTATCAGAGTTTTTAGGCCGCCTGAAGGCCTCTGACATGGCTAAACGGTTAAAACAACCGGGGCCTACAATTTAACGTGTGATTACTGTATTTAACCAACGGTTTTTGCTTGCTGAACAGCAAAATTTCGTTAAAAAGCTGTTTAAGATTTAACTAACGGTTGATAAATTAACATCTGTTGGTGAACTAGGGTCTAAAACCCGAGTTAAATCGTTGTTTAAATACAGTAATCGTACGTTTAACTTAATCAAGCGTTGGTGAACTTGGGTCTAAGACATTTTCAGATTTTCATATTGAATTAGAATGAATTTGTTATTGAATGTCTCCACAGGTCTCCAGTTACTGGACGAGCTACAATGCGAGCTGAAGGAAAAGGAACATCTGACGCAGCAGCTGAGGGCACAGCTGGACTACTCGGACCGACACCACGAAGAGGCGCTCGCCATCATCACGGCTGAACGGAACTCGCTGCAGCTGCATCTCAACATGTATGTTACAGCTCAACTTGTTTACAGCTCAATATGTTACAATAAAGGAAAAGGAACATCTGACGCAGCAGCTGAGGGCACAGCTGGACTACTCGGACCGACACCACGAAGAGGCGCTCGCCATCATCACGGCTGAACGGAACTCGCTGCAGCTGCATCTCAACATGTATGTTACATCCTGGAAGGATCTATTGAGATATACGATTATAAAGCGGAGCGAGAACGAGAACAGACCAATGGATAGGCTTGATTTTTGGCATGCACACAGTTCGAAGATTGCCGAATTTCATATCGATCACTGTCGATTTTCCTTCGATACGTACAAAGCGGTTTGACTCAACATTTTTGAATCGTACCGCCAGGGAATGGAACAGTCTTCCTGCCTTCCTGTATCCTAAGAGATATAATCTAAAGCTTTTCAAGGGCAGAGTGAATAGGTATTTTCTAGGTCTGCGTGCTTCATCTTCGACCACAACGTCCCTTACGATCAGGAGAGTTGGTGGTCAAGTCCGAACTTATTCGCGATAAAAAAAATCCATACGTAATCTATACCAAAATTATAAAGAAGAAAAATTTGATTGTATGTTTGCATCGAATAGGCTCCGAATCTACTGAACTGATTTGAAAAATTCTTTCACTGTTGGGAAGCTACACTATCTTCGGTGAACATCAACATTATATCTTGAAAAAAAATAGATATTCTCTGACTTATCGCTAGGTCAGAATCTACGAAGCTGAAATATTATTTTATCTACACTAATGTTGTAACATTCTACTTATGTTTCCAATACTTGACTTATAATGACTACTGTTATAGCGCAGACAACAAAACACTCAATTTAAGCAATTTCACATGATGTTATAATATCCACATCGATATCGTAAAATCTCATTATAACATCGCGCGCTCGCTCCTGATTGGCCCTGCGCGCGCAGCTGCGCTCTCATTGGTTAGATTTTAATGGCGCCAAGTTCACTGTGACAATACGCGTGAATTTAATGTTTCGCTATATGTTTTTTTTTATTTTTATTAGTGAAGATAAAGTAGTGTATGCAACTGCATATAACACGGGTATTAAAACACTCGTTACTATTATGAAACTCGCTGCGTTCGTTTCATAAACTCACACTCGTGTTTTAATACCCTTCATTATATGACAGTTGCATAAACTACTATTATGTTACAGTCGGTCTGTGTAAGATAGTTCTTGCAACTTGTATGATGCGCCCCGCAGAAAGCTACGGCTTGCGGCTGCAATTCAATTCAATTCATTTATTTTTCAACATAGATACACATAGTGTATACTTGTGAATGTCCAACAAAATAAGTACATTTATTTCAAGATTACAATTGAAATAAAACTTAATAAATATAAAATTACATTGGAATAGTCGGCTTAGTCAGCTTAGTCATTAGGCGGCTTAGTCGTGAACCAATCGCAGGTCTTTATTTAAACGTTTCGGGGTCTGTGATCGGCCAAATACTGACAAAGGACGCTTGACTTAAGAACGTGGTATAATGGTTCCATATGAAACCTCCATTCATCAGCCATAGGACTTCCACTGCTGGACATAGGCCTCCTCTATGGATCTCCAATGAGGCGGGTTCGAAGCGGGTTGCATCCAGCGTGATCATTGATTGGGTCGTCTTTCAACCTCGTAGGTGGACTCCTATGCTGTGCTTGTCGGTACGTGGTTTCCACTCGTGAACCTTTGGAGTCATCAGTCCTCCTTGATATAAATCCTTACATAGTATAAAATAAAGTCGCTATTTTTGTCTGTTTGTTTGTCTGTATGCTTAAATCTTTAAAACTACGCAACGGATTTTGATGCGGTTTTTTTTAATGGATAGAGTGATTCAAGAGGAAGGTTTATATGTATAATACACCTGTGCGAAGCCGGGGCGGGTCGCTAGTAAAATAATAAATAAATATTTGGGGACATCATACACAAGGTCTCTGACCCCAAACTAAGCAAAGCTTGTGATATGGCTGCTAGAAACTGATATACTACTTAAACATATTTTTGAAATACATACTTATATAGATAATATCTAAATAACACCCAGACACATAACTAACATCTAAGTTCATCACATAAATGCTTGCCCTGGGTGGGAATCGAATTCACGCCTCTTTGACCCAGTAGTCAGGGTCACTAACCACTGAGCCACCGAGGCAGTCAATATGTGCCCCGCCCACTGCCATTTCAACTTGCCATTCGTATTCCAGGGTTCGCGAGGAGAATGCAACGTTATCTCACGTGCGCAGAGACTACGACGACGTGTGCGAGCGGCTCGCCGCGAACGAGACGGCGCTAGACGACGCCACGAAGGACTTGGAGAGCGTTAGAAAGAGAGCGAAGATTTATCAGGAACATGTGGCGCAACTTGAGAGCGATGTGAGTATTTCTATTTTGTAGAAAATATGAAGAATATATGTGAGAAAGAAAGAGAAGTATGGAAGCAGCATAGTGAAGTATATAACTAGATAGGACGCTAAATAATAATAATTACAAAAGTAAGAGGGCAAGATGTGTAATTATGTAAGTGTGAACAGGACGAAACTAATATCTTATGTATTTGTAATTATTATTATAAAATAAAAAAGTATACAACAAACAAAAGAATACAAAAAAAGTATACGCAAACAGAGGTTTGCGTATACTTTTTTTTTCTGAATACGACGCACGGCCTAGACGTCATAGTTAGACAAATGTTTCGCACAAAAACTACTGTTGAATTTTTGATGAGATGATTAAGTAAATCAACATATTTATAAACTATTGTCTATTTTCTATCACTTCTATTAGTATTATGCAGGTTTTTACTATTATCTAGAGTCTAAATATGATAAAATCATAACAACGTTACTAGCGTATGCTATCATACGCTAGTAACTTCTCCACTTATCCTCGCTACACGGGAAGTAGTTATATGCGAACGAGACGGTGCTAGCCGACACCACGAGGGAACTGTAGAGTGTTAGAAAGAGAGAATTATCAGGCACATGTTGCGCTATTTGAAAGCGATGTATTTCTCCTTTGAAAAGATGGGATGAAAATAAATAAATATGTGCGAGTAAGATGATACTAGCCGACGCCATAAGCAGACAGAGAGCGACACAAGTGACTCTTCTACTGATCAAATGTTACATTGGCCTCTCGGACAAACTAAGCCGTCCTAGGCGGAGGTTATATTTTCAACCTTATTGGAATAGAAATAGTGTCATCTCGTTTCTGAAAAATAATCTCTACTACTATTTTTCTAAATAAATAAATATTAAGGGACGTCTTACACACGATCTCTAACCCCAAACTAAGCAAATCTGTGATTTATGGCTGCCAGAGACTAATAATGTTCATATTTTTAAAAACGATAAAGTGTTCTTTCTATCGGATATCTAAAGTGACAGAAATAGTTTAACTAGATAATTACGATGGCGCCTTTCGACTTTCATAAAACGTAACGAACGTCATAATTATTACTGGGCCTAATAACATCCTGTCACAGAGAAAACCTATGTTCATTACGTAAATATTTGCTCTGGGCAGGAATCGAATCCATGCCTCTGGCCTCTGGCTCACTAATCACTGGGCCACTGAAGCAGTCAATAAACAACTTTTATAAATCAAAATCGAGCATCATTTTTTTTAACGGACAAAAGTGCCTTTATCAACTACAACAAAATACAGTACTACTTTATATGCTAAAACTACATACACTAATACATAAAAAGCAATAGCCATGAAGACTGGTTAAAAAAAAACGCGGACGGGCTATATCTTTATCAATTTATTTTTGATTAACAAAAGAAAAATGTGTGTCTAATGTTTTTTTATCTACACTAATGTTGTAATATTCTACTTATGTTTCCAATACTTGACTTATAATGACTACTGTTATAGCGCAGACAACAAAACACTCAATTTAAGCAATTTCACTTGATGTTATAATATCCACATCGATATCTTAAAATCTCATTATAACATCGCGCGCTCGCTCCTGATTGGCCCTGCGCGCGCAGCTGCGCTCTCATGGCGTCCATTTTGAAATAAAAAAAGGGCGAACTTCAATTTTTTGAAAAAGTCGTCATGGGTATCGTTTTCGAGGTTTTTGGGGGAGTAGATTTCGAAAATGGCGTCCATTTTGAAATTAAAGACGGCGGACGACACTTTTTTGAAAAAGTTGTCATGGGTATCGTTTTCGAGGTTTTTGGAGGAGTAGATTTCAAAAATGGCGTCCACTTTGAAATTAAAGATGACGGACTTCGCTTTTTTGAAAAAGTCGTCATGGGTATCGTTTTCGAGGTTTTTGGTTAGATTTTAATGGCGCCAAGTTCACTGTGACAATACACGTACGCGTGAATTTAATGTTTCGCAACATGTTTTTTTTTTTTTTTTTTTATTAGTGAAGATAAAGTAGTGTATGCAACTGCATATAACACGGGTATTAAAACACGAGTGTGAGTTTATGAAACGAGCGCAGCGAGTTTCATAATAGTAACGAGTGTTTTAATACCCGTCATTATATGACAGTTGCATAAACTACTATTATACTCTATCTGACGACCTAATTATATTTTTTCAGCCATCATGCCTATTATCATCCACAGATCCTTGAAGGTCTAAAGATAATCCAAATGCTCAAGCCCATTGTCATTATTTCTAAGTTTCAAACGAAGGACTGTTATTTTCAGAAAGCGATCCTACAAGAGCTGCTATCGAAGTCCAAAGACGAATGCCATAGAATCAACGAGATGTACGCGACTCGGCAGTCGGCGCTGCTGGAGGAGAACGAAACTATGAAGGCCGAGCTCGCTGAACTATCCTCGCGTTTCCACGACCAGGACGATTATATGCAGCAGATTCTGAAGGAAAAGGTGAGTTCATACAATTACAACTTTAGCCTACCATCCCTTTTTAGGGTTCCGTAACCAAAGGGTAAACACGGGACCCTATTAATAAGACTCCGCTGTCCGTCTGTCTGTCACCAGGCTGTATCTCATGAACCGTAGTAGGTAGAACGTTGAAATTTTTCACTGATGACGTATTTCTGTTGCCGCTATAACAAACAAATACTAAAAGTATACTAAGCGCCACACAAATCGACAGATGGGAAGTTATGCGCAGAACGCTGCGCAAAAGCCGAAATTTAGGTATGCGCGGAGAGCCAGAGAGACTCGCGCCGGGGCACACCCGCCCGCCAACCTCATGCCTCCCGCGCGCTCCCTACGCATTGTGCACACATGCGCAATAATTAGCGAATCACGGCGAAGTGTCATCTGCGGCTAACTTCTCATCCGCCCACTTGTATGATTCGGCCTACATTTTACAAGTGATCCTGTGTACTATGTACCCTTTACTTAGAAATTCCACAAGAGAATAGTTAACTGTATTCTCGTACCGACAGGTTCACTTGGAAATGGAGTTAAAAGACCTGCTGAACAAGTCGAACCAAACGCACCTCCGGCTCGACCGCTCCATAGACCTGAGCTACACCGACGACCAGATGTTAACAGCTCTCGACAGCCTCAACGCTGACAGCCGCTTCTCTACTGGTAAGCGTTGTTATTCACTGCCATTGTCAGCTTTAACGTGTCTGCCCACTGTAAGGTACATATACAGGAGTCAAAGGTATTAAACGCAAAACCTTTTATAGGCGGGTCCAGTACATCTAGACAAACAACTTTTGTTCTAGGACCTTTGGAAAATCACGAGGAAAAATATCAGCTTTTACATACAAAAAGTTTGTTTATTTTTGCGAATTTTCAAAAGTCGTACTACAGAAATTGTTTGTCTAGATGTACTAGACCCGCCCTTAAAAGGTTTTGCGTTTAATACCCATAGAATAATAACGCCGAGAAACCGAGAACAAGCACGCTAAGTGAAGCAAGAAATACCAAGCTTTTCAAGCTTGGTACGCGAACGGCGCGCGGCAGTACTCACAGTCGTACCGTGATAAAAACAGCTCCCGTAATTTATATTTTAAAATGACAGTTTGTGTGGTAAACGGGTGCCACAGTGAATCGGCAAAACCAAACAAACAATGCAACATCACATTCCACATGTAAGTATTACAAATTATCTAATAATTTGATGTAAAACGCCTTCCAATGTAAATATAAATTCACAAAATTTCGACAGACGCCATAAGGACTAAAAGTTGCAAGTAAAGGGTAAAACTTTTCCCCCACATTTTGATATTGAAATTAGTAATGAAATATACTTCCATTGCCTTGACACGGGATTATCAGTACATATTATTATGTTTTCATATATCCTACTTGATAAGTACCAAAGCGAGACATTATCATCATAATTAGATGGCAGAGCGACAGCGATAAAATTATATAATTTTGTAATGATGATTTAATTTTAATTTTGTGATGATGATTTGTTTTTGATTTTGTAATGACAATTAATTTTTAATTTTGTAGTGATAATTTAGCAATGAGCCTTCCCAATGTAATTAATAATTTGTCATACCCTTAAAGGGTCATATTATGTATTTGACATTATTATGACATGTTTTCTAATAACCGCAAGTAAAAATTACATATGTTGCAATTGATAATTAATTGAATTGAATTTCGCGAATCCCTGGTTGGCCTCATAGTACATTTTGTTCAAAATGATGACCTGAATCACCTCTTTTCGGCTTAGTACACAACAATTTTTTTTAATTAAACTGGGTATTACATGAAAGGGCTTTTCGTGTGGAAAACAGTTCGTAGTAACAGAGTAAAACTAAAAACACAATAATTAAATTGGTCAAAATTTTATTCTAATTAAACGGTTTTATGTACTAAAAGATAAAAAATAATAACTCAACAATAAAATCGTGAGGTCTTCGCCTGAAAGATTTCATTATGTATGATGCGCCCCACGATTTTATTTTAGAATTATTTTTTTTTATCTTTTAGTACTTAAAACCGTTTAGTTAAAAAAATATCTATTTCACAAACTGTGTTCCACACGTAAAGCCCTTTCATACAATACCCATACTAATGGAATTTAAAAAAAAAGTTATTAACAGAAATGTTTGGAGCCACGCTCAAAGGCACAAGTATAAGTTATGCGAAATCTGTACTAAAGGCTCTGATCTAATTTCCCAACTTTTTAGGGTAATCAAATTCTGATAGTAACATTACTTGTTTCGTAGTGTGCGTGTTGCCGCGCGTAAATACGTATGACTCGCGCATACATCAATCGTGTTGATGCTTCACTCTCGAGATTTTTTTGACATGAAATTATCATTCTCGGCGTTATTATTCTATGTTAATACCTATGACCCTGTATAAGCGGGCCGACAACGATCGGCAAAGCCGGGAGGCAAAACATAATGTATTTAGGTCAATGTTCGGGAATACCGCGACGCGCGGAGGGACCCCTGACGGACGTATAAAAAATTAATTGTGCTGATTGCACCCGAAAGAACTACTCGACAGGTGCCGATTGAAACATCCGAATATAATGTAATAGCTGCTTCGGATCGGGTTTGACGTTCGACAAATTCTGCCAAACCGACTGTGTCGGCCCGCTTACATGTGTAGCAACTCTAACGTACCATACCATACCCATGCTAGGAACATATCAGGCACGGAAAACAACACGACACGCTCTACCATTCCTCTACACTACAGAGTACCACCACCGTACGTCGGCAATGGTCGTCAAGATTATTATACCGGTACCGAAACGCACCGTGAATAATATAACATCATTGACCACCTTGGTGGCTCTGTGGTTAGTGACCCTGACTACGGAATCAAAGAGGCGTGGGTTCGATTCCCGCCCAGGGCACATATTTATGTGATAAACATAGAGGTGTTTGCCCTGTTATTTAGGTATTTGTATAAGTATGTATTTAAAAATATGTAGTTTATCAATATCTGGCAGGTGAATGACAAACTTTGCTTAGTTTAGTGTCAGAGAGCGTGTGTAAGATGTACCCTAATATTTATTTATTTATCTGTTTTGTGATGCCTATGACTGTAACTATTTTGAAAAATTTGATGACAACATATAAGAACTTACATTTGACACTGGCAAATGCATAAACCATGCTAAAATAAATATTAGGTTATTTTATTTATTTATCAATAGGTCTTGTACAAAGATTGTTTTACCTGAATCGTTGTAAGCACGGTCATGGTACGGTACTTTATAATGGACAAACATATTTAAATGTATTCTGCTTAATGCTGTAAAGTTTGTGCTATGATGCCTCCTACATTCTTATGTTTTTCGTTTTCCATTTTGAGCCCTTCAAGCAAACAAAGAGAAAGTTAAAGATTAAATTTGTGTCTGTGGCGTCGTATCTCTCAAACGAATGGACCGACCACGTCTCGTTAATTCACTTTTAATAATTTGATAGACTCTTTGATCATAACTTGATACTTACTGCCTTTTTAATATCGCACCCTTATTGTCTATGCGTTCTGACGCTCGACTTCGGTTTTCCTCCCGCTCACTCTCGTGGCGCGTGTAACTGGCGCGAGCAGGAGAAAAAGTAAAGCCGAACGTCACGACGCGTACAAAATAAGGGAGATGCATTTTCCTTTTTTCAGCCTCAGAAAATCTCTGCTATGCATGTTACTTGTGATCACTTTTTCTTACATTTTTATTGCATTAATCGCTAAATATTGTGTGCTTTAAATGTCTGCTCCTATCTCTAGACGCTCGGATGTTTGACGAAGATTCTTTCTTAAGCCCTTTCAAGGACGAGGGTCGCGCCACTAACATTTCTCTATTCGACGAAATACGCATGAGCTCAACTTACTTCAGCAATAAATCACGACTTTCGTTCGCTGAAATGAAGAATGATAAATACGAGCTAGAACGTTCGATCTCGAGCAAGTTGGTAGTCACTGTCGAAACCCAAACGGATGATACGGAAAAAAATCCTTACGATGATTGTGATATGTCCGATTCTACTGTAGAAAAATCAGTTAGGGATAAGCATGAAATATTAGACGTACTTGACAAAGTTACAGTTACTGTCGGTACGCAAACTGAGAATGAAGCCAATTCCGAAATAGATAAATGTGACGTTGAAATTCAAACAGACTCTAATACGGTCAATAAAGGCATTCAAACTATAGGAATGCTAGTGAAACGAAAACCGTTTCTTAAACAACATAGAGTTCCATTCCCTGTAAAAGGAATGCTGGTAAAGGAAAATCCAGAAATTTTAAAAGTTAATTCTGACATTCAAAATCCAAAGTTCGATGGAAAGACTGTGGAAACTCAAACCGAAATGCATGAGATTTTAAACTTAAATAATAACGGCCAAGATACGAAATGTCTTGAATGTGAAAATGCACGTAAACGCAAGGACAAGCTAGAAGAAGATTTACAATATTCTAACGAAATAATGGCTGAAGTTCAAGCTGAAATAGCAAAATATGAAGAGAATTTGGCGTATTTACAACAGTTGATAAGTGAGGGGAAAGACAAGAATAGAGCTCTGCAGTCGGTGGTTCATAATTTGACGACGAAAATTGAGATTCTACAAACCGTGACCGAAAAACAAGGGGACGTATTAGAGAAAGTTCTGGAGCCAGAAATGTCTTGTGTCGATTGTCAGACAGAAATTGGTAAATTCGCTTAGCGTTTTGTTTGTTGTGACGTCCTTTGTTAGGTGATGGCATGGTATAGACCAAATCAAACATGATGTTAGCTACAAGCTGCGGATAGCTTAATACTGACTGATGCTCATTTACCAGCTGCGTGAGAATTGGGTTAACAGCAGCTTGTAACTAACATCCCAGCCGCCAAGTTGATTGATTCGGCATATAGTAGCTTTAGATATTTAGTATGTTGGGATTTGTTATACTTTAAATTACGTATATAAGTACAGTCGGCGCGCGAGTTGAATGCAGAGCTTAGGAATGCGGTAGTGCTGTTATAATATATAATATATATACATAATATATATAATATTGTAGTATATTATGTATGTTTACATAATATACTACACTGCAGGCGCGTGAGGTGGAGCGTGCGGATAGCGGGGGGAAATGCACCCGCTCTTTACCTCAGACCCCGACTGCATTCAACTCGCGCGCTATCTGTACATATTAAGCCCGATTATAGAGGCGCCAGCGTAAATTTAATAGCAACGTAAAAAGCGTTCTCTCTATCGAATGCCTAAAGTGAAAAAGAAATAGAACTATGCTATTTAGCTAATAAAATTACGATGGCGCCTCTGTAATCGGGCTTATAATACTCGTAATAATATTTATGTAGTGAATAGTTGTAGTATAGTTTACACATTAAAGAAGTAATCGTTGTTAAAGTATCTAATTTTTTTAAAGTATTTAGGTAGTAATCGTAGTTCAGTAAACTTATCAGCGTAGTTTTACAGAAGTTGTAAGACCTTGTCGATATTCGATATTGTCGATATTTGCAGACTTTTATGGTATTCCTAGTCAAATGCATGCCCTAAAATGAATTTTTATTATGACAAATTAATAAGAAGTCTTATTAAGCCCGATTACAGAGGCGCCAGCGTAAATTTAATAGCAACGTAAAAAGCGTTCTCTCTATCGAATGCCTAAATTGAAAAAGAAACAGAACTATGCTATTTAGCTAATATAATTACGATGGCGCCTCTGTGATCGGGCTTATTGTCATCTCATCAACATCAAAAAGTCAGTCGCCATGCATTTAGCATTGTCTTCTTACAGTTTGTCGTTAGTTAAAATCTAGGTTACCATTTTAATCGTAACATCGAATTAGTTAGTGCACCCACTATTTCATTAACAGGGTTATTTGCTTGCCCTATACTAAGCCGAAGGGGGTTGATTAAGACCATCATTATGAACAACTTTTACTATGGGGCCAAACTATATACTGACTATAATTATATTTGATAGTTTATTTCACTATGCCGTTTTTGAGATTGTTGACATAAATTTAGTTATTGACATTGAAAATTAATTTCGGTTTTATTTTATAATGTACTAGACGACCCGCCCCGGCTTCGCACAGGTGTATTATACATATAAACCTTCCTCTTGAATCACTCTATACATTAAAAAAAACCGCATCAAAATCCGTTGCGTAGTTTTAAAGATTTAAGCATACAGACAAACAGACAAAAAATAGCGACTTTATTTTATACTATGTAAGGATTGGATAATTATTATTTTTGTTTTTACAATTTTAATATTTGATACCTAATTTATTTAACTTTAATTTTTTTTATTTAAATTTTTTATAAATTTTTATTTAAAAATTTGCTTGTGCATTTGCTTGCTTTGCTTCAGCAAAGCTGAAATTTTAAATACTATTATTATTATTATATAACAAATTGGGATTGTTTATATTGACTTGTATCTTATATTTTGTTAGCAATAAAATAATATGAATTTGAACCGGAATTTGAGAAAAAAACAGCTTTCCCGTCCCATACTAAATTGGAACTCGGAATCGATAAAATGTTGAATAAAACAGTTCTTGTTTTTCTCGGATTCGGGGTTTGCCCCCAAAATTGTCTGTAATGATGGTCTGAATCACCTCCTTTCGGCTTAGTACAGGGCAAGCAGATAGTCCTGTAATATCAAAGTAGTTAAGTGGTATAAGTCATTTAATTTGAAAGTAATCATACAATATTTAAGTAGGTAACTTCTCCCATTCATCCCTGTTTTTTGCCAATATCTATCAGATATAGCAAAAATATGTATAATTGTATCAAATACTTCCAGATCAAATATCTATTTCGACGCAAGCTGACGGGGCATGTGGCGAGTGCGAAAAACGGAACGCAGTTGTGCCCCATCGCAGTCTGAAGAGGTTTTTGTGGTGAGTACTTGTTTATAACTATAGTCAAACCGCTAAACTCAGACTTCGCCTGCGCGGGTACGGGGGCGCGGGGGTAGACGACAAAGAGGACTGAGACAGGTGCGGGCGCCGGGGACCCGCTGCCCGCGCCTGTCTCAGTCCCCTGTGTCGTCTCCCCCGGCGCCCCTGTACCGCGCAGGCGAAGTCTGAGTTTAGCGGTTTGACTATAAATCATTTCGTTTATTTCACAAAAGTCAAAAGACAACGAAAGGTTGTTCCTGAAAATTACTTACAATAGAGGCCTTAGTATGCTACCCTGAGAAACGCCGTAATGTAGCTCTGTTTATTTAAGACTTGCTGTAATTTTTTTCAGTTTGGTTAATGATTGTTAGGTACTGATTTTCTTCAGTTTTAAACTGATCGAGAGTTTCTATATTATTTTTTTACTTACGTCGATGATGCATCTAAACATTGTCAAAAGCTTTGGATAAATTTAGAATTTCATCAAGTGGTAGTTTTTTGTGAAGTCCAATAGTCCAACTATTATTTTGTCATTTTGAATTCATACAATAAAAGTCATAATAAAGGTATCTTTAGTAGATACCTTTTATTTGATTTTGCTCTTTTAATTATCTGATCGAAAGTTGTAAACTTTCTACAAGACGTTAAAATATTGAATTCACTTCTCGAAATTTCTATGGTTCTATAAATTCTGGGTGGTGCAGGATAGCCGTGCTTAACATCACCCGAGCGTATAACTCGTTTCTATCACGCAATTACATAAAACAATTGGCTGTCTGTAAAGTCGGTTTACGGACGATAATTTTACGTGATGACATAATAATAAAACATTGTTGAATCAATAACATTTACTAAAACAATGAGGAACGTGACACTTTTTAGGGTTCCGTACCCAAAGGGTAAAAACGTGACCCTATTACTAAGACTCCGCTGTCCATCTGTCTGTCACTAGGCTGTATCTCAAGAACGATGATAGCTAGAATGTTGAAATTTTCACAGATGATGTATTTCTGTTGCCGCTATTACAACAAATACTAAAAACAGAAAAAAATATTTAAGGGGGCTCCCATACAACAAACCTGAATTTTTAGCCGTTTTTCGTTCGATATCAATAAAGGTGACAGGTGCTTAAAATATTCACAGAATATTTTAAATATATGTTTACTTCAATAATTAATTATTAAATTAAAATAAATATTGAACAGGGGCTCCTATACAGTACGGAACCCTTCGTGTGCGAGTTCGACTCGCACTTGGCCGATTATTCGAATATAATATTTTGTTTTTTAAATTTAGAAAATGTCCAAATCTTCCACAGTTGAAACATCGCTCCAAAAACGTTAACTAATTCCAGCGTGTATTTCCAGGGATCCTCTCAAGTGCCTGTTCCAAGTGTTCGCGGTGATTTGCTTCATCAGCGCCGTTTGCGTGCTGTGCGGCGTCGCGACCCGCAGCGCGCAGCAGTGCCGCGCCGCGCCGTGGCGCTGGCTGCAACTACACGACATCATGGACTTACTCTTCAGGATCGAGTACACTGCCGATGTTCCTATGTAACTTGGCTAATGTTCTCTCTGTGTTTCCCCATTCAGAATTTCAGAATCATTCAACCAATCACCAGATTAGTTAGAAAAAAAAGTCGCATGACGCAAAAGAGTGCTAGAATTGAAGCTTGAAGAAGATTCAACTCTTATTTCCCAGGTAATAGGACTTATATCTCCTTGTGCGCAGCTTCAATTCTAACGCTCATAAAGAGCGTTAGAATTGAATGACATGTACATGACGTATTAGTTCACCGTTGTATGTTCAAATGTTTAGTTTGTGTTGCCTTGTTTAGGACAACGTTCAAAAGTAATTATTACGATTATTAACTTTAGCAACGTTGTTGAAAGCGTTGTGTGATAAAATAGTAGCTTCCAAATACCTATTGCTACTATAATGTTCCTATATAAATCCGTAATCACCATCATGTATTCACTGTTCAGGATCGAGTACACTGCCGACGTTCCTATGTAACTTGTCTTTTGTTTTGTGTCTGTGATGTCTTGTTCAGGATAAACGTTTGCACCTGCATTACTGCCTATATGATCTTGATTAACTTCAGATGTTTTGTTTGTGTGGCCGTATTCAGTCATTTGACGTTCCTATATGATCCTTGTAGTAGTTAACTTCAAATGTTTTGTTTGTTTTGCCATGTTCAGAATCATTTGACGTTTTTAAATGATCCTTGTGGTGATTAACTTCCAATAGGTATTTTGTTTGCCATGTTCGTAGGTAGATAATTCTGATGGTTATTATCTTCACCATTGTACGTTCAGTGTTTGGTTTGTCTAACCTTATTTAGGACACAACGTGAGATGATTTCATCTGCGCGGTTTGCCTATTGTGCGGCAGGATCGAGTATACTGCCGATGTTACCATATAACTTGACTAATGATTTGTTTGTGTTGCCCTATTTAGAAGCATTTGACGTTCCTAGATGATCTTGTGGTGATTAACCTCAAGTTTTTTATTTGTGTTGCCAAGTTCAGAATCATTCAAAATTTGTAAATGATCATGATGATTATACTACACCGTTGTACCTTTGAATGTTTTGTTTGTGTTGCCTTATTTAACCCTGCCTAGAAAAAAACCGACTGATTTGACATCAATTAAATGCGCGCATTATTTTTCTTGTATTTGTATAAAAGGCAACAATATAAGCAATTCCAGTTCATTGAAACAACGCTCATTGGCCGGCCTTCGTTGTCCTACACTGCGCTGCGCTTACGTGGTCTCCACTCGATAACTTTTCAGCGGCATCGATTATCAGTCCTCCTTACTACGTGCCTTGTTCACTGCCATTTCATTTTCAACCTTGTTTTAAACTAGATAATTCTGTCTTATGAAACGACAATTTGGTAGTTTCTTCAATATGGCAGCGACAATTATGATACTGATAGATTGTAGGTATCGTAACGTGACTGATAAATATAGAAATCAATATTTAAAGTAACCAAAGATACCAACTTAGTTCACAATTGCCCCATTGTTAACATAGTAATAAAATGTCTCTCTACCGGTTACTAAAATGTTTTAAATGGGTTCCTTTTTTCGTAAGGTACCTTAAAAATTGCAGTCACAAAAAGATTTACAAAAAATAATTCAAAATTTGAAAAAAAAAAAAAAGATAATAATTAGATAAACGATAATTGATAAATATGATTGTATGACACGATATGGTGAGTTTTTAGGATTTTTTAAAGTAATCTAAATTGTACTAAGAAGTTGTATTACAAAGGACCATTGATTAGAATTAAGTTTTTATGTAATCGTTTCGTAATAATTTGTGGGAGTCTAGTTTGTCCACGAAGATAATCCTTCTTGACAGTGTTTTAATATGAGAAATTGATAACCTAACTTTGCATAAATATGTGGTCGATCGAGATAATCTGAAAGAGATGCATTGATTTAATATGACACGAGCTAGAAAGAGACACGAATATCTCGATTGTCGATGGCTGTTGTCGGAATTTTTGTTGTGTAACTTTTATTAGGAGCTGTCGATAAAGCGAATAATCTCGTGGACAAATTTTACAGAACGTGAACTACCTTAAAATATAAGATGATCTGATTTAATTTAGTGTTATCTCACTCTTTCGAATTGTTTTTGTCGATGTTAGGTATATTTGTGTTTCCTATGTTACTTGTGAATTTATAATTTTAATAATTTGACATTCAAGTCAATAAAAAATATTATTTCTATCTACGAATAAATATAATAAGTCAAGAAATTTAACAGAGTTAAAAAAATACTGAAGAAAAGTACAGGAAAAAAACAAGTGGGCTTAAAAGTCGTGTCCAGCAAATATAGACCGTCTCAAACAACTTGACGGATGTGATGTTAGCTACAAGTTGTGGATAGCCCAATCATAACTGAAGCTCACTTTACAGCGTAAAAAAGCTCCAAAACAGCTCCGCGAAAATTGACAGCTTGATCCCTGTTTTCGTTCTGAATTTAAACCAAGCATGTCTATTTAGTACAGGAAAAAAGAATTTAACTTTGCACTTAATTTTCGATCCAATTTCATTTTTTTATAATGGTTAGAATCACTTACTGACCACAAAATCACAAAATGCTGACAGATCCAGGTGGAGCTTCAAGCGCCATCTTGAAAAAACGTTCTTGGCCAATATCTTGGTAACTATGCACTTAAACCTTATTAAAAAAATACTTTGGATCGGAAATTGAGTGCAAAGTTGACCAAAAAAATCTTCTATTTTTCCTGTTGTATCATTCTGAATTCAAACCAAGCATGTCTATTGGTGACTTCGTATTTTGAATCATACATTGTTTTAGTTTGATGTAATAGGTCACTCACAGTGAAAATTTATTTTAAGTTATAGTTTTGGCTTATTATTTTTATTCATAGATTTTTATTGGATTAGCATGTGTAGAACCAATTTATTTATATTTTTAATCTGTCTCTTATATTCTACTACTTCTTGAGTAATGTAGTTCTGTGAAGTTATTTCTTTGTTAATTTTATATAACAATAATTTTTAAGTTTCGCCGTAGAGGTTGCATTTACAGTTAAACATGTTCCTTGTTTCTTAAACTTGTGATGTGAACATAGGTAAAATATTATACATAATAATATGCTTGTTTACTAATTTTTAAATATACTGACTGACTATGAAAAAGGTATTGAAATGTGAGCTTTATAATATATATTAGCATGTGTTATATTTTGTTTTTGTGATATCCCATCGGAACCTCTTATTTTTCCGGGATAAAAAGTAGCTTATGTCACTTTCCGACCTCTGAACTATATCCATGCCAAAATTCAAGTGTGTACGTTGCTCCGTTGCTGCGTAAAAGATGAACAAACCAACAAACACACTTTCTGATTTATAATAATACTGCCTTTTGCTCGCGGCTTCACCCGAATTTTGATTTTTGATTATTTTTCGGGATATATAATATTAATAATGTGTAAGTATATATATTATACTAGCTGACGCGGTGAACTTCGTCTCTCCATCTGTCAACTGTCAATGACAACTTTTACATGAGGAACATTTTTTATGAGAAAATTAAATTCATGTTTTTATTATTTTTCTCGCAACTATAAATTTTCTCAACGTAAATCTTCCCTTAACTTCCACAAATATTTGAAGATCAAAATAACCCCAAATCGGTTCAGCCGTTCTCGAGTTTTAGCGAGACAACCACGATTGATTTTTATATATAAAGTTATATAGATAACATATACACTGTTATATTGCAAGTCAGAAGTTATTAAAGCTCATATTTCAATGCCTTATTTTTGTCGAAGTCAGGCGGTCATACCCTCATTCTGTGATAGTCTAGTGCCAGTGAGTATACTATTTTTAAGGATTTTTGTACGAAAAACTACATAATATCGCCTTACATTGTAAAACCAGAAAATAAATTTGTATCCCGTAAATTTTTCGGTGTTGAAAGCAATAATTCTATTCCTGTTTTGGGAATGGCATATATGGCTTCAAAATATTAATAAATAATTGACATATCTTTTTTGACCTTAAAATTTTGAATACCGAGACTGATCTTGCCGAATCATTCAAGTCGGCGGATGTGAAGTTAACTACGAGCTGCGCAATATCCAATCAACACGCAGCTTTATGTGAGCTTCGGTCAGGATTGTAGCTAACTTCGCATCCACCGACTTGTATGATTGACTATACCAATGTAGTATTCTGGTTCACTCAAAATTATTTTTGTCTCTCTTTCTCCCATTAAAGCTCTTGAGAGATTGATCAAGACAATGTCAAAAAGATTACCCCGTCTAGCCTTTTTTATTAAAGCTAACACAAACAATAATACTACAGCTTTTGTTTCTTTTACTCCTCTTAAATACATATATCCATCTTTTTCGCAAATAGAATAAATCTTTAGTAAAATTGCGTACCAATGTATTCTTCCAAATATTAAACTAATCCTTACTTTTAATATTGTTATATTCCTAATACAGCATTTATAAAGGCATTTATTAGTTTACGTGTTGCGTGCAATTTTTATTTCAAATTCTTTTCTGATGTACCATTTTCTACACTAAATGTAGTTATGTAGTTCTAAAATGTCGCTGTCCTTTTTACACATATTGAAGTGAAAAGAAATGGCGATAACTTTAATTACGTTTAGTGTGGTTTACAGAATGTTTACGGTTTTTTAATGCAGTTGTGTTTGGTAATCGTTTATCGAGTATTTTATTTTAAAACTTAGTTAAGAAGAACTAAGATCATCAAATTTTACAACTATGGGCATGAGGTGTATACGATGATTATTAATTACAACAACTTTTAATAACGGACTTTTAAAAATGCTGCTGCTCTACTTTTGTTTAGAGTGAAGTTTTTGTGGAACAGCTGTTTTTTCGCAATAGCTATATTATACAAAAACATTATTATAATTAGTCTGTGAGTTAGATTATCAAAAAATATTGGACACGTATTTTTTCTTTTGTCAATCAAATAACAAATGACAAAGGTAAACCTTGTCAAAGTTTGTGAGTGGGGGTCGTGACGTCACCTCTCTTACAGAAACATTTGTATGGCACTTGTGACGTGACGCGGAACATTGACGGGCTATATCTTCATCATTTTTTGTTTAAATGACAAAAGGAAAAATACGTGTCTAATATTTTTGGATAGTCTATCTGACGGACTAATAATTTTTTTTAGTCGTCATGCCTGTTCACAGTTGTTCCCATAGTAAAAATTATTCATAATGATGAGCTTGAACCCCTCCGAGTTCCTTCACGTTGTGATATAACACCTTGAAACTTTTGCCCGCTTCGACTTGTATGGCCGAATCAAACTTCACTAACAGAAGTCCATACATTTGTATGGCACTTGTGACGTCACGCGGATCTTTGACGGGCTATAACTTCATCATTTTTTGTTTAAATGACAAAAGGAAAAATACGTGTCCAATATTTTTGGATAGTCTATCTGACGGACTAATATTTTTTTTTTTAGTCATCATGCCTGTTCACAGTGGTTCCTATAGTAAAATTTGTGCATAATGATGAGCTTGAACCCCTCCGAGTTCCTTCACGTTGTGATATAACACCTTGAAACTTGCTCGCTTCGACTTGTATGGCCGAATCAAAGTTCTTGGCACTTGTGAAGTTAGCTACAAGCTGCGATTTTTGGCGCAGCTGAAATAACGAATTTGCTATTCCGCAATGACTCGTTTTGTGTTCAGAGACGCCAAAAAGAGTATTCGGCGTGTATAGGCCGCGCCATACAAGTTGATGGACGTGAAGTTAGCTACAAGCTGCACAATAGCCAATCAACGTGCGGCTTTGTGTGAGCTTCAGTCAGGATTGGATATTGCGCAGCTTGTAGCTAACTTCACATCCGCCGACTTGTGTGGCGCGGCCTATAGTTGATGTTTGGTCTGACTGAACGACAACCGTTTACTTGATGTAGTATTTTAAATTTCATTTTATTGATAGAAAACTATGAATAAGTACGTACTACTTAAGTTGTTTTTGTATCAAAACATTCGATATACGATTGCCCATTACCAATACTGCTCTCGAATAATGTTTTTATGTGTAAATACTTCATTCAGTTTTAATTTGTGTTAATTCTATGTCATTTTTTAATTTTAGTTATGTGGAATATTTTATGTGAATGAATAAATGAATCTTTCTAATGATGGAGATTTTTTATCACTCAACCTGTTACGAGTCCTGCTATACCACCACGAAAAGAGTTTTCGAAAAGAGTTGAGGAAAAATGACAGATATTACTACTTCACCATAACTGTATCGTTGTACCTAACATGTTGTTATAATTACTTACATACATATTTCATGGTCCGTGTGCTAGCACGGCTGGGACCTGATTTTATATCGACAAAACGTAACGTGTTGAGTTTCTTATTCCCGCGAATTTAGCTTGTGGAAATGGTTACTAAATATAAAATTACATTAAAATGAATTATAACCCAAAATTTTGGATGTCCAACTAGTTGTGCGAAAGCAGTTGGTCCACGAGGAACTCCTCAATTTATTTTAAAATATTTTTCACATTAATTCTTAAAAAAACATCTAAACTTAGAGTACTACGTTTTCGCACGTTTTCATACAGAATCATCCTGCTGTAGGTACCTACCTCATCGAAGATCCGTGCAACAAAGAAAAAACAAACATCACACTTCACTTTGCATTTTTTTATAATATCGATTAATAATCGCATCTGAGTGAATGGATCCCTTCAACACTCCCACAAGGAGTATCGGTTTACAAAGAAACCGGTAATCTGGCAACAAAGGCGAGCCAACAAAGGGCAAGGGTCCGACTGAGAAATTCGCGAGGGATCTTTTCCCACAAGATCTCGCCTTTTTGCGGACTCGGTCAGCTGAGATTGGCCCTTTGGGTAGGTTAATGTGATTTGATGCGTTTAGGCGCCTATATCTATTCATTTTTAGGGTTCCGTACCTCAAAAGGAAAAAACGGAACCCTTATAGGATCACTTTGTTGTCCGTCTGTCCGTCTGTCAAGACCCTTTTTTCTTTAAAAGTTAATATTACGTTAACATCACTACATAGTAGTAGGTATGTCTGTCCCTATGTATGCTTAAATCTACAAAACGGATTTTGATACGGTTTTTTTAAAGATTGAGTGATTCAAGAGGAAAATCAAAAAGTTCAGATATCAAAAAGTTGTCAGATCACACGCAAAGCAAAGCTTCTAACTCTACACGCCTTACTCTACAATTCCTTACTCCACAAACTCTACAGCTTGGTCAATATATATCCTTACTAATATTATAAATCCGAAAAGTTTGTTGGTTTGTTGGTTTGTTACTCTATCACGCGCCAACGGAGCAACGGATTGACTTGATTTTTGGCGTGGATACAGTATAAAAGGTGGAAGGAGCTTTAGGGTACTTTTTATCCCGAAAAATTTCATAGTTCCTGTAGGACAGGACAAAAACCCTCGAAAGCGAAACTGTCGCCACTATCACAAAGACGCTAAGTGATTAATTCCTCTATGACGCTAATATGGACTAACGAAACGTCACAGCCAAACGTAATTAGACGACAGGTGACATTGTCTGCAGACTTTTATAAATCACAAGTAGCGTGGCAAGTGGCAAGGCGACAAATTGTTTTTCTACCATTATATCCCCTTGAAGAGGAAATAAAGTATGGATTGAAAATGACAACTGACATTAAAATTGGATAAAATGTTATTTTCCCTCTGCATGCTACATGTTACTATGACGTTTAATACCAGGCCGTCATTTTGTCTGACATTAAAAATATTTTTAAATATTCTATCATTAGAGGTTCAACATGTTTTTTTAATCTACCTTTATGGTACAGAATCATCATACTTTAATACTATCAATCCGAAAAGTTTGTTGGTTTGTTCCTCTTTGACGCAGCAACGGAGCAAAAGATTGACCTGATTTTTGGTATGGTTTAATAGACAGAAAGTGATAATAGGATACTTTTTATATCTCGACAAAATTCGTGATTCCCATGGGATAGGACAATAACTATTTCTCAGCAATGGAGCAACGGATCGACTTGATATTTGGGGTGGGCATAGTTTGGAAGACGGAAAGTGACATGGGATACTTTCCATCCCGAAAAAATTGTGGTTCCCGTAGGACTTAACGATAAATTTTTCTCAGCAACGGAGCAACTTGCCTTGGCATATTGCATGAATATAGTTTGAAAGACGAAAAGTGACATAGGCCACTTTTTATCGCAAAAACTTTAACAGTTCCCGTAGGATAGGATAAAAACTAAGTGAGTGGGCTGCGGTAGCAGCCGTCTAAGCGCCAGAAATAACCTGTCATGGCAAGTTTAGGACGTTCCCACATATTTCGCACTCCTTCGCGGCACTCAACAGCACTAGCCCAGACTCGGGCTCCATAACGGAGCTTGCGCTCTCGCCATAGTGACGGAGTGTTTCGGAGCACAAGACACATCGTCATCCACCACTCGGGACTAACCAGTACTGAACGTTAGACAGCATTCCAACGCCTTGGTCCCAGTGCAGTGGGTCAGTCATAGTAGCCCAGCGCCTGCCTCTTCAACTGCAGAGGGCAGTGAGAACGGCAATCGCGATACCGACACCTCTCTTCCCCTGCAGCCCCACTGCGTCTGCCAACACGTTGACGGCCTAGCAAAAGGTAGGGTAGGTGGCGGCACCCACACCACCAGTTCCATATATCCCACCGCGGCCCCTTATCCTCGGCTGTCATATCAGAGTCCAAGAAGCAGCCTTGCTTTATGAAACTAAGAAAGGTTATTCCCAGCAAGTAACTGGAGATAGAGAGACAGAAAAGAAGCCACACCCAGCGCAGCAGGAGGAGCTGGAGTTCATATGCCTGGCAGACGGAGCAGCACTAGAGCAAAATCTTAACCGAGAAATTAACATATTTACAGACGGCAGTAAAATTAAAGGGAAAGTTGGGGCGGCATTATCCATTTGGGATGATGCCGCTGAGATCAGTACCCGCAAGCTGAAATTGGCCGATTGGTGCTCTGTGTAACAGGTCGAGTTATTGGCACTTCTTGAGGCTACCGAAATCGCAAAAATCTTTTGTGACTCCAGGTCTGCACTGGAAACGGTAGTTGGCGTATCTTCCCTCCATCCCTTAGCAGTAAATTCAAAGCTAACATAAAGTTACTACACGCACAAAATAAAATAGTGAAACTTTATTGGATTAAAGCGCACGCGGGGATGGAGGGAAATGAGAGAGCGGACCAGCTAGCAAAGGAAGCAGCACTGCACTCGAAGTGCAGAGCTATTTAGGATAACTGCCCCGTTTCATTCGTCAAGCGAGAAATCCGAAAGGACTTTCTTGACGAGTGGAACCGGCGGTATCAGGATGGACACACAGCGGCGGTAACCAAAACATATTTTCCGGATGCAAGGGCGGCATACAAGATCGTAAGAGAAATAGCACCAGTGGGAATCATAACTCAAGTGCTGACGGGGCATGGTGAGTTTTCCCAATACTTACATCGATTTAAGTTGAGGGAAAGCCCATCGTGCATCTGTGAACCCACAAAAGAGGAGACTCCACTGCACATAATCTTGGAATGCCCAGGTTATGGAAAGCAGAGATTTGATTTAGAACAAAAAATTGGAATTAATCTAACACGAAAAAACCTTAGAAACAATTTTATCGAATTTTTGCACAAATATTTGTAAAAAAGCAATACTTAATTAGGAACAAATAGGTATAAACTTTGCTGTACCATTGTAATGTTTATTATAACTGCAAACAGCCAAAAACATTGAAATATAGGTATACTTAGTTTTTATTCATTTGTAATTAAGACCCCTGATCATGTCAGGGATATTTCGCGATATAATAAAAAAAAATCCTCGGATGCAGCGTCGCAAGAGCGGCACTGCAGCCCGCCTAAGTTGCGGCACTCCTCATAAGGCATGCAAGCTACCGGCCATCCTTTCAGCTGCTTTAGTTAAAAGCGGCTGAAACTCGAGTGCCAGCCTCTAAGCTTCCTTGGGGGAAAAGACCCAAAGAAGAGGGAGACTTCGAGCGCCGCCTTTTCAGCTGCCTCAGACCTCCCCCACGACAAGACGGGAATACACGGGGGGGGGGGTTGTATATACACTCCAACCGTAACTTAACCAACAAAAGCATTCCTCTAAGGTATTTTGATATTTGTCAGTTAGGTTAGGTTTCGCAGCCGACATAAACATAAGCCAAAATCAAAATACAACGCGGGCGAAGCCGCGGGTAAAAGCTAGTATAAAATATATGCGGCTTGGCTGTTTCGTAACAACAAGAACTGTTTGTATAACAGAATTAATCAGCGAAACAGCCAAGCCGCATATATTGAGTAAGGTGTAGAGTTTGTGAAGTAAGGACTTGTAGAGTAAGGCGTGTAGAGTTAGAAGCTTGGTTTTGCGTGAGATCTGACAACTTTTTGATAGTGGGAACTGTGATTTAGACTTGGCTTCATTTCACTTGAAAATGTTTTTGTTGGATTTTACTTCTTTTTGTAGTTTACTACAAGGAGTAATTTTATCGATTTTCACATCTCTAGCTTCAAAACTTGCGGAAGTCTCATACCAACTAACCCCTAGTTTTAAAGGTTAGGTTAGTAAATCACCCGATTTACTAAAAATCTTGAAATACGTGTTTTATTATATTTGTAATAAAGAGTCCCTTTATCAATTTTTGGACATCTAGCATCAAACTTTGCAAAAGTGTCATACAAACTTTCACCCCCCAGTTTTAGGGTTTAGGGGTGGTTTATTAAGAATCCTGAAATTATGTTTTATTATCTACTAGACGACCCGCCCCGGCTTCGCACAGGTGTATTATACATATAAACCTTCCTCTTGAATCACTCTATCCATTAAAAAAAACCGCATCAAAATCCGTTGCGTAGTTTTAAAGATTTAAGCATAGGTACAGACAAAAATAGCGACTTTATTTTATACTATGTAAGGATTACAACGAGTTCGTAAGTATATCCATTTTCTGACTTCTGGCATCAAAAGTTTCGAAAGTGACATACAAATTTTTGTCCCCCAATTTTAGGGGTTGGGTTGATTTATTAAAAATCCTGAAATACGTGTTTTATTATTTCTAACATGTAGTCTTTATATCAATTTTTAGACTTATAGCATGAAAATTTGTGGAAGTCTCATACAAGCTTTCATCCTCTATTATATAGGGTTGGGGGGTAAAAGTTCAAAGTTTTAGATTTTTTCCTATGTAAATGCCTGATAGTCTACCTTGATGCCAAATATCAAGTTTCTAGGTCATCTGGAAGTGGGTTAGGTTTTTTATCTATAAGTCAGTGAATCAGTGAGTCAGTGAGTGAATCAGTCAATGAAACCCCGGTTTTTAAACGTTAATATTTCATTAACCGTCAGAGCAAAGTTAATGAATTTTGTATTGTAGATAAGCTCAAGAACTTTAATAAATATGCTAAATTTCATAAATACTTATAGGTTATATAGTTTTCAAGTTATGAAGGGGTCAAAAGTGGCTCGAAATGGTTTGTGTAATATTACACACGTCGCGTCGCCAGTTCCTTTTTCTTAGAGACTTGGCTGGACACGCTTCCGCGTGTCTAGATACTAACAAAGAAACTGCGTATACCTATATGTATAATTAATTCTATTACGATAAGCCGTAGCGTAGGTGTACCTACATTTAGCACAGAAGAAATTAAACTTATGCAATAGAACTTACCTGCTAGAAGTTATTGTAAGAAAAATATAAGTACTCGAGCATTCCTATACTACTACTATGGCATCATAATAGTCCTCATAGCCAGGCTTGTAGGCGCCACACCATTACTCAATGCAAAACAACCCCTATACCTAGAAAATAAAGTGTACATTCGATTGCAGGCGCCGCGTCGGGGACACCTGTCGCGGCACCGTGGGAATGTAGGGCTCCGGTCGCTCCGGTCCTGTGACGGAATGACGGGGAGTTCGCTTCGTAACTTTATACTTATCATAAAACACCCCATTTTGTGAATGAATGTTTATTAGCTTTCAATAATGGTGTTTTACGTTTGAGGATTTCTGACTTTAGGTCATAGGATAAAGTGAATTGAACTTAGATAGGTACCTACCTACTTGAAATGTTAATTGACAATAAGTATTTGAACTTACATCACAATGGCGTCATATTATTACAGTACCTACTTACGCCCAAGTAATAGGAACGAGTCGCGCGGCACAGGTAGGAGCAAGCCCGACACATAAATAAAGTTCTAACAGCTCCTAGCTTAAATTTTTTTTTTTAAAACGAGTTTTGAATGCAGTTTAATATAATTTAATTGCGCTTCTACTGGTTAAATTAATTATGTTGAAATTCGCCAAATTGACGTAGCCAGGCACTGAAGAAATTTCTTCTATAGGTCCATTACATCCTAAATATCGGTTTTTTTCGCCTCCTGCAAAATTTGGGTTTTGTAACTTACGAGTTGTTAGCACTTCCCCGTATATTCTGCGTAGCCGCTTGCCTATAACTTCTGAAACCTCAAAAAGATTCGTGACTGTAATATTGTACCTGGAATATAATAATTTTGTATTATAAGCCCATAACTTTTTACGACATCACGATATTTTGGAACATCGACTTGCATTTTTCGGCTCGAAGGACCAAATGCACATCTACTTTTTCTGGTGGAGTTTGCGACTGCAGCGACACGCTCGTTTTCGATGGCGCAATAAACAGTGCCTATATTATTACCGTATACTAGTATCTTCATGACTCTCACAAAATTCCTATCATTAAGTACCTCTAGTTCCCTAATTTTCGTGTCCCTGGCATAATATACCTACGTAATTAGTAGAGAATTTCCTTCCTTTTTAATGAATTTTCTAGTATACAGGGTTATTCCTAATCAATTAGCATCCTTTTAGGGGCTTATTCTGTACATCAAAACTAATAACTTTTGTTCTGCGACTTATTTGACATAAGTTTGACTCAAAAAAAAAAATGATTTTCCATAGAAAAATATTGTTCACCCGCGAAAAAATGTATGGAACCGCTGTATTTTTTTTATTTTTGCCAAAATCCGCAGAACAAAAGTTGTTAGTTTTGATAAACAGAATAAGCCCCTAAAAGGATACTAATTGATTAGGAATAGCCCTGTACAAACGGTTTAACCGATAATTATGATATTTTTGTGTAAAACCTACAGAAAACAATTGGTAGTAATAGTAAGTTTAAATAGGTCGTAGGCTATTTTATACCCCTAGGTGATATTGTCATCCCCCCCGAGTGGGTTCCCGCCTTGTCGTGGCGGGGGGGCTTAGTAGCCAGGTCTCGCCAGCCTGGTGAACGAAGAGGAACCCGAGGTGGGGCCGGCCTCTCCGGGTCTTGGGCCTCGACAAGTCCGTGCGGAGGCTGGCCAGTAGGTCGCAAGTCGACTGAGGTGGACTGCGGTGTCGCGCTCGTCGCGATACCGCGGCCGAGCCCATCGAGGCGGGGGCGGCGACGGGATGGACGGGCGCTGCCTATCCGTCCTGCCAGCGGCCCTAACGGGTGCCGCCAACGTGTTGGCGGAGGCGGTGGGGCTGCAGGGGAAGAGGAGTGTCGGTATCGCGACGGCCGTTCTCCCTATCCTCTGCAGCCGTAGTGGCAGGCGCGGGGCCACTTTAATTGACCCGTTGCATCGGGACCAGGGCTGTCGGACACGGGTGCTGTCTGACGCCCAGTGCTGGTTGGTCCTAGGTGGTGGATGACGATGTGTCTGGTGTTCGGCACATCGTTATTCTGGCGGGAGCCGAAGCTCCGTGGTGGGGCCCGAGTTGGGCCAGCGCTGTCGGGTGCCGCGGAGGAGTGCGCAAGCGTGCCCGTAGCCCCGACACCAAGCGCAGTGGCGGAACACCCAGGGGTTTTGGTGGGTATACTGTCCAGTCGGCAGGACTCCCACATAACCACCCGCCTGCCCTCGAGGTGCGGTGGTATCTATAAAAGATTTCCCCTGGTAAAAAAAAAAAAAAAAAAAAAAGGTGATATTGTCATATAACATTCTGGAGAGATTCACTTCTCCAGAATGTTGAAGACAAAACAACGTTTGCCGGTGCGGCTAAGGTACCTAACTGCGTAATTTATGTATAAATATTTTCTCAAATAGTTGCTTAAAACTTAAAAGTTTCCTAAAATGAATTACCGCAGTATCTAAATAATTTCTCACGTTACAAAATGAACATCAAAATATTGATCCATCGATCAAATCACAATAAGTTTTTTGTGGGCGCGTCCGCCGTAACCCGGAAATCTTGGCCCGGATATAGGATTTTTTTCTCAGCTTCACAAGAAGGTAAATAAAAACGAGTTGATAGGCGAAGAGAGTTTTTGTCCACCTGTTCCTGTGGGAACCTTGGAAAAAATGGACCAGATTTTAGGATGTGGAGGATTACAAAGGTTAACTAATTAAAATAAAGGTGTTTGGGTCTGTTAATGTTTTTAAAAATAAAGTGGAGCGAATAGGAAAATGAATTATGCAACTTGGTACGAGTATTGTACCTTGATATATCCGTGGAAGCTAAGGGAAGGTTATAAAAATGTAGGAAGTAATAATAATTCATTAACATGAATTTAATTTTCCCATACAAAATGTTCCAGTTGACAGATGGTGAGATGAAGTTCACCGGGTCAGCTAGTATAAAATGAAATATAAATAAATCTACTCGACCACATTTTTTAAAATTGTGAAGCTCAGAGATCTCTATTTCGAACTAAAACTGTAGGAATCAAATTCAGTTGATATTTATATACCTAGGTACGACGCCAAAGTTAGGAGTTACTCGTAGACTATACCTATTTCTACGGTACACAAGTCAAACTCAAAAAACCTCACATAATGGGTAGGATGTCAATGTGTAAGACTATTACAATGTCAGGTAAGTAAATGAAATGATGATATCACTAAAACTAAGTAGTCACACTCCCCCTTGTTTTGTTTTACCCTACTTAAGATGATTACTAAGTATTTAATATTTATCGATTTAGTTTTATCGAGTCCAGATGGTCATTATGAACTGGGACAAAGCAAACAGGACCCTTCCTGAGAAACTCCTCCATGAATGTACTTATTTAGTTTTAGGGTACCGTGAGAAAAATGCAATATCACTTTGTAAAGATTTGAATTTGAGCGTCATAAATGGCTAACGCGAACCATACCTTATACTTAAGAGCTTACTCGTATATTGATGTCGTGATTATAATAATAATTAATTGAATATTTAGAATAAATACCTAGAGTCTAATGAAATCGATCTGATTCATTGTCGTTTCAACGATAATTTTAATTTTGAAACAATATTTATCTTTATTTGCTCATTCAGCTCGTTATAGCACACTAAGTACTCAGGCATATCGCTCAAGATATCCAATTGCTATATAGAGGCATACCTAGTATGCAATTTACTTCTATCTTTTGACAATTGCATCCAGTTATTTACACTTATTTTTAAATTAAATTAGGTAAGTAAGCACACAAGACTGCAACATTTGGACCTTCGCTTACTCAGGAGGTAGGTACGGAACCCTCCTCTCATCTCACTCTCACTTGACTCACAATGAATTGGTCGTTGAATTTCTTGATCCGACAGGAAGGAAGCGCCCGTTACGATTTGTACAAACTGCATTCACACGGACGTTCTGATTTATGTGAGAATACTTCTTGTTGGCGTTTTTATTGCATTTTGGGTGTTTGAGGATGTTGGGCTCTTGGGTTTTTTTGTAAATAATCTTTACCCAACATAGTGTTATTTTTTCTGATCAAAGCCTTATGGACGTGAGATCAAATGCCTTTTTACCTATGTATCAATAAAGGTACAAAAAGAAAAATCCGATTGCACTTTTTAAGATTCCTAAAGAAAGCAAGTCTTTCGACATTTTTTTTTAAATTTATTTATTTACAGTTTTATTAACCTAGCCTTACAGATGAAAAATACCTGATACTATGCTACATTTTAGTCATTTTACATAAATACATACATACAAATTAACACAAAAACAAATACCCTTTCTTAATAGTCGGGTAAAAATATAGGAGAAAGAAAAGCAAAAATTACACACATTAAAACATTATATTATAATGGCCTTGTGAGTCTGACGACATGTTAAAGCTTTTTAGTTGGCCGACTACAACGCCGCGCGATGCCAAAGTGCTCGGTTACAAGCACTAATTAGGTGACATAACGTCGTCGAGATTCGAGAAAACGGGTCATTGTGAATTATTTAATGTAAATATCTAAGTCGGTATGTATGACGGCGCTCAGACGACATTTTTAACTACTTTTTTAGGTACTTTACTTTTACTTAGGAACTGTGACTCTGTAGGTTTGCTCGAAGCTAAAGTGGAGTCATTTTACAACAAACCTGATTTTTTAGACGTTTTTCGCTCTATATTAATAATGGTACCAGGTAGATGCTTGAAATTTTCACAGAATATTTAGTTTTATATTCACTTCAAAAATAAATAATAAAATTAAATTAAAATAAATATTTAAGGAGGGCTCCCATACAGTACGGAACACAGCGTGCGCGATTTTAATAGGTCACTTTTGACAGTTCATGAATGCAAAGAAAAATATACCTTACACTAAAGGAATAAAACTCATGAAAACAATATTGACGACGACCGATAAGTGTTCTCGAATACGGCTTGGAGTTTTATTCCTTTAGCACAAGGTATATTTTTCTTTGCATAAAATGAAATGTCAAAAGTGACCTATTATCTTGTCCCTACTTTA
The DNA here is from genome assembly GCA_964007245.1 of Hypomecis atomaria. NCBI lineage: Eukaryota > Metazoa > Arthropoda > Insecta > Lepidoptera > Geometridae > Hypomecis > Hypomecis atomaria. Next base: position 18,270,280 of record OZ023292.1, on the reverse strand, counting down.
GTCCCCGATTTTATCAACAGATCTCTTTAGGCGGCCACTTACCATCCAACATATAACTACGTAGTATTATTATATATTCTTTGATATATAACGTACCTGCATAAGTGCATAAGGGATCCGTTAGAGTTCCCAAGCCTCTAATAACTTAATAACATGCAAAACTAATTAACCATTCTGCATCCGAACTAAACGATCCTGTGCCTGTGCCCAGTACTTTTTCCCACTGTCCCCCTGTTTGACACTTCGACGACATCTGACATTCTCATTATAAACCATTCATTAGGTCATCACGCGATCGCGTGGAACTCCGTCACACTTGGCTACTTACTACATAAAACCATCCATTTGCTCTATCCCACTCAAAACGCCAAGCTACTTTGAACTTTATGCGTAGGCATTTAAGGAAGTGCGAGGTTTTACTGGAATGAAAATTGTGCGGGACATTAGATCCTGGCAAAGTTATTAGAGAAATTATAAAATGTTCTAATTGTCATTAGCATAAAGTTATAAAGTCGAGTTTTCCGTAACACGGGAAGGTTATTTAAAGTTGGTATTAATTGAATAGTACCGTGGGAGAAAGCGTTAGAGTGGTCTAATTAAATATTTATGGATACAGTACCTATGGAGGCATGCAGTGTATATTATAAGGTCGTCCTGGATGAGCCAACCTGGATTTTTAGGGTTTATCTATTTCTGGACGGTTTATGGTAGGGGTAGATAGGACTAACAGCAATGCTACATTTGTAATATTTTTGTTAAATAGGTAACCTAGCTGTAGGTATATTGGTTACTTACAAAATATTGGGTTAGATTCACACTGATAAATTAGTGGTAGGAAAACCGTTTTGTGCTTTTACAGGTTCTACCCGCTACCCATTTGTCCGAAAAAGAACGCCTCAAGCGATAAGGCCCTTTGTTTTATTTGTTAGTTTAGTTTCAGTTTGAAGTGTAGGTATAGGTACCTACTTATTACGGTTGTTATAAGCATTCATGAATCTATAGGTATGGTTGTATTTCTAATAGTTTCTCCGATTCAAAATGCAACGCCATTTTTATTCATATTTGAATATAGAGCCATTTTAGAACCATATTTTTTTATGATAAAAAAATCTGACTAAAAATTTAATTTATTTACTTATAATTTAAGTTAAAATACCGAAAGACTATTTATCAGAAATAGATATAAGATTCAAGATCATTTATTTGTGAAACCGTGGTATTCGTGTACAAACATATTATGCAAAGAAAATGTCCAATTTTAAAGTACTTACTTAATAAACAAAATTTAAAAATACTGGTCAATTTTAAAAACTTTAGCTTTCAACATTTTTACCCTGCTCCAAACGTCTGACCAAGTTACAAACCAACACCGTCTAAGTACACCTCAAGCAACCCAAATCCACAATAACGAACCCTTGCACCTTTACACATTCCCACACACCGTGAGAACCCCACCCCACATAAAGCACCACATTCACCTCCGCACAAAGCTCGCGCAAAAAACCCTACACTTCATGGGCACTACCTTCCCTTTACGCTACGGTAACTTGGCCCATAAAGTATCGAGTCCAAATGTCACCTTTCCCCTTGCGTTATTATCGTACTTGATGGAAAGGTGTGGTTCCATAAAGTATGGGGTTTTTTCGTTGAAAGGTCGGCGGTGGTAATAGGGTTCTTGATGGACGCGCGTTCGTAGTAGCATTCCCATACTAAACAGGATAAGGGGCGATAGAGTAGCTTTACTGTTCCTTTTTTATAAATTTCATATCGAAAAACTTAGGTGAAAGATCGTCTTTATTAATGGGCTATAAAATTAGCCTTAATCTTAACCTAGTAAAGAAAATAAAATTGATTGTTTGTCTATCTGAAACAATTTTTTCATACAGTTATGTTTTTGTTTTTGAATTCGGGGCTAAGTTTTCTTGGTAGTAGTACTCGTAGTATAATAAAAATAATTATAACGTAGTTATCTATTTATCGAACAACGGATAATGCGTATAAAAAGCTTAATATACAAGTGATGTATTATTGTCATGATATTTTTTGGTCTTATCTAACTAAAGACATCCTTACATAGTATAAAATAAAGTCGCTATTTTCGTTTGTTTGTCTGTATGCTTAAATCTTTAAAACTACGCAACGGATTTTGATGCGGTTTTTTAATGGATAGAGTGATTCAAGAGGAAGGTTTATATGTATAAAAATTCCCGAAATTCCCACGGGAACGGGCACAACGCGGGTAAAACCGCGGGGCGCTGCTAGTTTTTCTATATTCTCGTAAGTATATAGGGTGTATATTTATGTAACCTACCTACCTACATTTGCATAAGTAACCAATTAACTAACAGTAAGTAACTAAGTTGGATACTAGTATACAGGGTTATTTCTAATCAATTAGCATCCTTTTAGGGGCACATTCTGTACATCATAACTAACAACTTTTGTTCTGCAACTTTTGGAAGAACAAAAAAGAGTTCTGACAAAAGTCGCAGAACAAAAGTTGTTAGTTTTAATGTACAGAATGTGCCCCTAAAAGGATGCTAATTGATTAGAAATAACCCTGTATACTAGTATCCAACTTAGTTACTTACTGTTAGTTAATTGGTTACTTATGCAAATGTAGGTAGGTAGGTTACATAAAAGTGGTTAAAATAATAAAAGCGGTTCCTAAAATACGAACATACACAATTTATTCCAACTGCATCACAAATTCGGAATAGAACCCGCAACAATAGCACCTTTCTAACCACCCATCCATGCGCTCCATTCACAACAGGTTTCCCCGGTAGAGCGAGACGGAGCGAAAACAAAACATTCCCACACAGTTCCCACCGTCTAACCCCCTTGGAACGACAGAGACAGAAACACTTTCCCTGTTATCTTTCCTGAACAGGAAGGATCTCGTTTTGAAGTTTGCTCCTGCGCACAGTAGGAGGAACGGTCATTACGTGCTCAGCTCTTGTAGGGGGTGGACGTGTGAAAAGTGTGTGAAGTGACAATGCCTTGCAGTGAAGACGACGATTCCCAAACAGGGTTTTCAGAAACCCAGGGAAGGTCCAAGGCGGAGTTGCGAAAGGTGCTTATTTTAAAACGTATTTTTGTGACGCATCTGAAAAAGTTTCAGTCAGTGACCTGTGTGTTTTAAGTCGTAAATTGGAAAAGTTTTTGCACTGTGTGAAAAGTTAGATACGAGATCATTTGGATTTAAAAGTCATATCGAAGATAGTGGATTCGGTCCCCGTTTGGAGGAAATTTTGCAGTGGTGCATTACGCAATTCTTTAAAGTGGTTTAAATCTAAATTTAATTGGTAAAAATATAATTTCAGACGAACAAGCCTATAATAGAAAAAAAGAGACGAGCGCGCATCAACCACTGCCTCAATGAACTGAAAGAAATCCTGATAGATGGCACCGACAAAGATGTAAGTACTCAGATAATCTCATTTACCTATACCTACTCAATTCTGTTGGTACTAACTAAGCCGAATGGTTTAGACAGACCATACTGATAAAACTTGTCGATATCTAATGATGAACAAGTTTTGCTATGAGGTCAATCCGGAATTTGTGAAAAAAAAATCAGCTGTTCCATACATTTTGATATTTCCAAGTTGAAATTATGTACGCGACAGCTGCTCATTTTTCTCTCGAATTCCGGGTTAGCTACATAGTAAAAGTAGTTTATAACGGTGCGGTGGTTTGAGTTTGAATCACTTATTTGATATGTACACTATAAGGGTTATTCCTAATCAATTAGCATCCTTTTAGGGGCTAATTCTGTACATCAAAACTAACAACTTTTGTTCTGCGACTTTTGTCAAAACTAAAAAAAAAACAGCTATTCCATACATTTTGTCGCGGGTGAGCGATATTTTTCTATGGAACAACAATTTTTTTTTTGAGGGAATTGATTAGGAATAACCCTGTATAGTACCTACACCATTTCTGTACAACTCTGTACTTGCCTAGTACTATTATAAATTAAACATATTTACTTAAACTCAGACTAAGTAGATAACTAAAAATATACTAATTACTTAATAAATTCCAATAAGATTCTGATAAGCAGTACTGTACAAAGTATGTCGTCATCGTTTTCTTTTGTAACGTTTGGAACTATCATTCCCAATGCCAGGTGTTTTACTAGTCCCCTACTCGATGAGGTCACAGGGGTTAACAGCTAGTAACCCGCAGCGCCCAGATCGCCTCGACCTTCATTTTCTTTATTTCCTTTATGTGATTTTCTGTATGTTCGTATTAAATTGTTGTCAGCTGCCTTACTGAAACATGATCAATAACTTTAAATAACGAAGCACAAAAACGAAGCGTGCATGTGTACACTTATGTATGTACCCAGATACATACTAAATGCACATAAAAACAGTACCTAGGTAAAAAGAATATACGAACATTTTATTTACTAACTTTTGCTTTCCTGTTACAGACGTCTCGCCACTCGAAGCTCGAAAAGGCCGACATCCTGGAGCTGACCGTGAAGCATCTTCAGAAGCTGCAGCGGCAACAACTGGCGGCCGCCATCGCCGCCGACCCCGCCGTGCTGCACCGGTTCAAGTCCGGCTTCGGGGACTGCGCCGTCGAAGTCCGGAGATACCTCTCGAGGCTCGCCAGCGTTCCCACAGGCCTACGACACCGGCTGGGAAACCATCTCAATACCTGCCTGTCTGGCATGGGCAGACTGCAAACACCGGAATACCCACAACTCGTCCCTGACCCTCTGAGATTAGACGACGAAAGACCCAGCGCGTTCCACTTCGTCCGAGCCACGAGACCCACCAGTCCACCTCTCAGCCCTTTATCCTGCGACTCTGCTTGCGACTCCTCAACAGAAATGGAAACCCCACCGCGCCCCGTACAAACCATGCCATTCCCCACACCACCCAGCAGATCAGCGTCCGACCAAGACTCCAGCCCAGAAACTCAGAAACCGACAGTCTCATCCACCACGATATCTCCAGAAGCTTTAAAGTTAGGAAACAAGAAAGTGATAGAACCGTTATCGATAATCATAGATGTGGAAAACTACAAAATCGGCATCGACGCGTCGCCAAAACGGGCTGTCGACTACTCGATACGAAAGTTAAAAAGACCCGTCAGCGTCGTGGACATGACCGGCCCGGAGCCGAAAGTTATAAGACTAGAAGAAGCTGTGTCATATAAAGTTCCAATTGATGATAAGCCTTCTGCGTTCAAGAGGGTAGAAAGGCCAGTTTTCATGGAGAGGAAATTAAGTCTGCCGCCGAGTATACCGAGTGTTTTGCCGATGGATAGGCCTCTTGCGGTGCCAAGGAGTGTTATAAGCCACACGGCGGAGTCTTTGGCGCAGTCCTCGAAGAAGGAGGAGGGTAAGGAGGTGAAGGTCGAAGCGGACACCAGCTCGAGGTCGCCGCAGCAAGGGACGTCAAGTAGCACAGAGATGTGGCGCCCCTGGTGACGTCAGCAAGCACAGAGAGTAACAAAGGATGCTTTATGTAAAGTGGCTGTTATTCCGTGATTAATTATGTATCAAATGAACTATGTGTATTATGTATAAATATGGAATACACGGGAGCTAACTACGAAATTGAAAACCTGAAACAAAATGGGAAAAAACGCGTCAAGATAATAAGTAAAAGAAATGAAAAAGAAAGACTATTGAGAACAAAACACTATTGTGTTACGGTTTAAAGATGTAATTATATGTAGTAGAGAAAAAAGGAATTTATAACAACGACACTCGCAATTTATGTACATAGGCGTCTCAACAGTTTGATAAAAGTTTGTTCGTGATCTTCCAAGTTGGTTGTCGTGAAGAAAACGTCTTGTTATTGTTATACTTAATATTATGTCAGCTCTGAGCTGACCCCTTACCCTGTGGTAAATGTGCCTATATTCAGAAATCTAAGATAAATAACTATGGTTTTCATAGCTTTAAGAATGTACCTGCAGGTATAACGTTTTATATTTTTATTAAAAGATACGTTTAGTTTTATTTGTGCTTTCTTTTCCGAAAAACAAACTATTTTATTTAAAGAGCATATTAATAGAAAGATTTTTATTAGCAAACATTAAATATTTTATTGGCAAATACACATTACACAATCACAATATCAATATTATTCGTACACGCAAAGGTAATAACTCAATTTTGAAGGCTTTACTATTATCAGATAGCGCATTTTATAGCAATCTTAGCGTAGTTTGATTAGGTGTTTGTCAGCGATCACCGAAGTTCAGCAACGTTCCGTTCGCACGGTCAGTCTTTAGATGGGTGACCGCGGGTGGCATTTTCCAACTGACCGCTACCGTGGCTCGGGTGACGTTATATTATAGGTTCCGGTTGTTTAAACCGTCTAGCCATGTCAGAGGCCTAAAAACTCTGACACCAGGTCTAGCCACCTCACCTACACGAATTTGCTTAGTACTTACTTTATAAGGTTGATTGCAGGCAAGCGGGCTTGCCTCGGCCACAAACGCTATACTCGTAGCTAAAAGGTGAAGCGGTTACTGACGATTACAGCATGCAGTAGGTACATTCGTAAAATGTATGGAAAACGTCGGCAGCGGCGCTTTTGGCTGTAACAACACGCTCGTTTGCCATAGAACTAAATATCATCTTTATATTATTAGTGTTGCGCCTTCATCAAATAAAGCACAACCAAAAAGACAAACAACTAGGTACTTAGGCTGAAAAGTAAACCCTTCAAAATTGTGGCCATCTTAAATATAAACATAATCAATATTCAAAACACACAAATAAATAACATAATTTACAATTAATTAATGAGATCAGTATGATAACTAAATAAATGAACAAGGCACACAATATCGTGCTTTCCTCCAATTCAATATAAATTAGCATTTCCACAACTATCCGAAAAATGTAACAAAAATTGTTTTTTTTTTTTCATTCATACCTGCATTCTTATTGCTTCGTAGTACACACGAATATGTTTGGTTCGGTAGGATTTGTCGAACGGAAAAGCCACGATAACGATATCTACAGTATTCCATTTTTATACAAACGGTCGGAGATACGCGCCTCGGAGTTCGGTATACACTCGGTATACGAACGAACAGCCGCAGATGCGCCGTAGTGTCGAACGAACGTGTAGGTTTGTAATCAGTAAGCGTGCGATTTACCAGGCTCACCTGTAGCGCTCATAGCGTAGTTTGACTAGATGTTCGTTATCGATCATCGAAGTTAAGCAACGTTCAGCACGGTCAGCGTTTGGAGCGTTACCGTGATTCGCATGACACGTTAAATTGTAGGCCCTGGTTGTTTTAACCGTTTAGCTATGTCAGAGGCATTCAGGCGGCCAAAAAACTCTGACAACAGGGCTAGCCACCCGGCCTATACGAACTTACCTACTTACCAAGCGGGCAGCCCTAGCGCGTGTTACGTAATGCGTGGCTAGGCGGGCTGTAGCTATTTATTTCAAGGGCAGGGTAGAGGGCGAAACAGTTACTACACTGTTCGGCATTTTCCGAACCGAATGACTTATCTACACATTTTCGATTAAACCACGGTAATGGTATTTATACTGAGCGCCACACAAGTCGGCGGATGAGAAGTTAGCCGCAGTTGACACTTCGCCGTGATTCGCTAATTATTGCGCATGTGTGCACAATGCCGCCGTGGCAAAGTGGTGAGCACGTGCGAAGGGAGCGCGCGGGAGACATGATGTTGGCGGGCGGGTGTGCCCCGGCATCTCGTCTCTCTGGCTCCCGTGCATACCTATATTTTGTCCCAACTTCCCATCCGCCGACTTGTATGATTCGGCCTATACTAGCTGCATCCATCTCCTCTCTTGCACAGCTGACATATGAATATATTGTTACTGCGCAATCACTCGCCTCTGGAAGAAGATTCTGCCTATATGTACTTGTGTTTCAATTAGTAAAGGACAGCAATAGTCATCATGTCTATTGCTGTCCTTTACTAATATAATTAGTCCGTCAGACAGTCTATCAAAAAATATTAGACACGTATTTTTCTTTGGTAAGTAAATTAAACGAAAAGGACGATGATGTAGTCCGTCAAAGTTCCGCGTGACGTCACAAGTGTCATACAAATGTATAGACTTCTGTAAGCGAGGTGACGTCACGACCCCCACTCCCAAACTTTGACAAGGTTTATCTTTGTCATTTGTTGTTTGATTGACAAAGGAAAAGTTTTTTGATAATCTAACTCACGGAATACTTACATTATTGTATTTTTTTACCCAGTCATTCAGCCCGATTACAAAGGCACCATCGTAATTATATTAGCTAAATAGCATAGTTCTGTTTCTTTTTCACTTTAGGCATTCGATAGAGAGAAAGCTTTTTACGTTGCTATTAAATTTACGCTGGCGCCTCTGTAATCGGGCTTATTATGCCTATTAAATGGGACTAAGTAAAGTTTTGTAAATTTACAGAAAATTGAGCTTATAATTTCATCAAATGGACGGAATAAAAGTATCTAAAACTAGGAAGCATAATGTTATAGTAGATGGACGGAGAAGTATCACCTACTTGTGTTTCTTTAACTATGACAGTCGTAACTGCAAAAATACTTTTCGAAAACTACTTAAAAATACATTTTCGAAAACATGTTTCCCTAAGTTTCCACTGAAACATTTTTACACAGTTTATAAGAATGTTTTCAATTGTGGAACGTAAAAATACGGGTCACTCATTGGCTAGTGTAAAGTGTGAGCGAATACAAGTAGCGGCACGTAAGTCTAGCGCTGAGGGTACTGTGGAGGGGATGGCTGCGCATGTTGACCGCCATACTAAACTCATGCGCAGGCATCCCCTCCACACTTCGCTCAGCGCTAGACTTATATGCCGCGACATATATAGGCCGAATCATACAAGTCGGCGGATGTGAAGTTAGCTTCAAACTGCACAATCGACTTGTATGTTTCGACCTATACCTACTTATTCATTTTAACACACTACCGAGTCCCTGATTGGTGGTACACTTTATCGTTGATTAATACATGGTTATCTGCTTGTCCTGTACTAAGCCAGAAGGGGGGTAATTAAGATCACCATTATGAACAACTTTTACTATGGAGTCAACTCAGAATTAGCGAAAGAAACCAGCTATTCCATACAAAATTTCAACTAGAAATCGACAAAGTGTATGAAAACAAACAGCTGATATTTTTCTCTCGAATTCCGAGTTGGTACCATAGAAAAAGTTGTTCATAATGATAATCTGAATCACCCCCTTTCGGTCAAGTACACCAGTTTTGCTTCTGGATAACCCTATATAAGTACTAAAGAAAAATAACGTGTCGAATTCGTCTACTTTTGCTTGAGAAAGTCCTTCCTCTGTTGCTGCAGTTTTTGTTCGAGGAGTGCGATTTTCTCCTGGTACTTGGCCGCTTCACGCGTCAGCGCCTGGATCGCCGAGTCTTTGCGAGCCACCGCCACTTTCACTCTGAAAAAAAAAAACACTTTTTACAAGCTTTTATTTAGTTTCATCTGTCTTCTTGTCTGTCGGTCTGTAATCAAATCTTGCAAGTTAAATTTGATCCACGCCCCGGTTTTCGTTGAGCTGAAATTTTGCATAAGTACATGTGTAAATCGCGTGACAATGCAATGTTATGATGACATGGTGCTGATCTGATGATGGAGCTGAAAGGTGGCCAAAGGAACTTAGCAATGAAACGACACAACCACATCGAGTTTGGGTTCATTTGAATGGTATTGGCGAGTAGTTTGTCTTTCAAAGGTAACCAGGGTCTGATGATGGAGCTGGAAGGTCATCTCTGTTATGAAACAACGCAATTTAACCCTATCGAGTTTCGGCTCGTTTGATTCGTCTTGGCGAATACTTGTTCAGTAAAAGCTTGTTTAAAAAAAAGGTTTTTTTAATGTACCTACCTAATACTTTTCTTTACCTTTTTTTCTTACCCAAAGGATAAAAACGGACGGATAAAAACGGACAGACGGATGGACAACGGAGTCTTAGTAATAGGGTCTCATTACTTAAACTGTCCGTTGTCCATCCGTCTGTCTGTCACCAGGCTGTATCTCATGAATCGTGATAGCTAGACAGTTGAAATTTTCACAGATGACGTATTTCTGTTGCTGCTATAACAACAAATACTAGGAACAAAATAAAATAAATATTTAAGGGAAGCGTCCATACAAGAAACGTGTTTTTTTTCCCTTCACATTAATAACGGCAAACGGTATAGGTACGCCTGAAATGGGGCTAAGGGGGATCCCATACGGTACGGAACCCTTTGTGCGCTAGTCCGACTCGTACTCGGCGATGTTATGTGAGCTTCAGTCAAGATTGGGTTATCCGCAGCTTGTAGCACTTCACATCCGCCGACTTGTATGATTCAGCCTATACTAACTTGGCATATAACTGGTGCATTTGTTCTTCTTGCGTCTTACTCATATCGTCCATGTCCCGACGCAGCGCGTCCACCAACCATAAGAGCAATAATATCCTAGAATACATATTATGTCCATTGTCTAGGCTGTCTAGATAAAGATAGATATATCTAGAGAAATGTCCTGTATATTCGGAGTACTAACTTGGCATATAACTGGTGCATTTGTTCTTTTTGCGTCTTACTCATATCGTCCATGTCCCGACGCAGCGCGTCCACCAACCATAAGAGCAATAATATCCTAGAATACATATTATGTCCATTGTCTAGGCTGTCTAGATAAAGATAGATATATCTAGAGAAATGTTCTGTATATTCGGAGTACTAACTTGGCATATAACTGGTGCATTTGTTCTTCTTGCGTCTTACTCATATCGTCCATGTCCCGACGCAGCGCGTCCACCAACCATAAGAGCAATAATATCCTAGAATACATATTATGTCCATTGTCTAGGCTGTCTAGATAAAGATAGATATATCTAGAGAAATGTCCTGTATATTCGGAGTACTAACTTGGCATATAACTGGTGCATTTGTTCTTCTTGCGTCTTACTCATATCGTCCATGTCCCGACGCAGCGCGTCCACCAACCATAAGAGCAATAATATCCTAGAATACATATTATGTCCATTGTCTAGGCTGTCTAGATAAAGATAGATATATCTAGAGAAATGTCCTGTATATTCGGAGTACTAACTTGGCGTATAACTGGTGCATTTGTTCTTCTTGCGTCTTACTCATATCGTCCATGTCCCGACGCAGCGCGTCCACCAACCATAAGAGCAATAATATCCTAGAATACATATTATGTCCATTGTCTAGGCTGTCTAGATAAAGATAGATATATCTAGAGAAATGTCCTGTATATTCGGAGTACTAACTTGGCGTATAACTGGTGTATCTGTTTTTCGTGCGTCTGCTTCACGTCGTCCATGTCCGGATGCAGCGCATTCACCAACCATAAGAACATTAATATCCTAGAATGCATCATTAATATTCCTAGTAGGTACTAACTTGGCTTATAACTGGTGCATCTGTTCTTCGTGCGTCTGCTTCATATCGTCAATATCCCGGCGGAGCGCGTCCACCTACCATAAGAACAATAATATCCTAGAATGCATCCTATATATTCCTAGTAGGTACTAACTTGGCATATAACTGGTGCATCTGTTCTTCGTGCGTCTGCTTCAGGTCGTCAATATCCCGGCGGAGCGCGTCCACCTACCATAAGAACAATAATATCCTAGAATGCATCCTATATATATTTCTAGTAGGTACTAACTTGGCGTATAACTGGTGCATCTGTTCTTCGTGCGTCTTCCTCATGTCGTCCATGTCCCGACGCAGCGCGTCCACCTTGTCCCGCCAGGCCGACTCGCACTCGGCGCGGATTTGTTCCGCTCGCCCTTCTAGCTGGATATTTTTCTGTAACAAAATCATATATTTTATATTGCTTTCCCACACTAGGTTTATCACAGAGTTATTTAAACCGACTTCCAAAAAGGAGGAGGTTCTATGTTCGTCTGTATGTATTTTTTGTGTATGTTCATCGATAATTTCGCCAATTGTGAACTCAATCGAAAAAATATTTTTTAGTTCGAAAGGGTATACTCCCGAGGTGGTCCCATTTATATTTTACAGAAATCGGCTGAGCTGTTTTTGAAAAATCAATGTAAACAATTCTAGCGAAATATTCGAATTATGTACACGACGGAACCCACGGCGGTTCTGCGATTTTTGCGAAAAATAATTATGTGATAAATATTTCAAAAACCTGCATCTTTCGGATCACAGGCCTGACGCTTTATCGACTAAGCTAGTGTGCCTACCGATTTGCGTTCATGACAAAAATTTTGAAATACTGAATTATTGAAATTGATTTTTTTTTAACTGAAATTGATTTTTTCACATTAACTTGAACCACAAAATAACTCTCTGACCAACAAAATGTTTTAAATAGAAGAGGACCGTCGTGGCGTTACGGTAAACTAACAATAAGATTTTAATCAGCAGCCAAGGTACCAACTACTTGGTAGATGCGAGTCTTCTGATGAAAGCCGAATTGGTGTCTACCAAGTATCAACCACTTTTAGTTGAACTAGCAATTACAGAGCAGTGTTGTCAACGTAACTAAATTAGTATAATGGCACACGGGCGACCTCACCTACGACGCTTTTTTTTTTTGCACAAACTCTGTTTATCTATTTATCACGCTGTACAAGAACGCATACACTCGAATTAGTCCAGTCATTTATTCTTTCACATTTGGAAACGCAAGTGAACCGAAAAGGTTAACTTTGAATATTTTACGAGGACAGGACCTAGGAAAGTCGAACTTCACTTCGAATTGTCGACCAATATTTTTTAAGTGCATTTTCCGCCATCTTGAAAATGAAGTTATAATCAATTATTTCACAATTCTCCGTTGAGATACTAAACTTTTGTACATTTTCGACCTATGATTAAACGTTATTGAGATATTGGTTGAAAAAAAAAGGAAAAAAGCACCCATTGAAGTATGTTTTTTTGCCTTTTTATGGTTCTGTACCCAAAAGTTAAAAATGGGACCCTATTACTAAGACTCCGCTGTCCGTCCGTCTGTCTGTCTGTCTGTCACCAGGCTGTATCTCAAGAACCGTTATAGCTACACAGTTGAAATTTTCACAGATGATGTATTTCTGTTGCCGCTATAACAACAAATACTAAAAATAAATAAAATAAATATTTATGAGGGGCTCCCCTCACACACAGTGATTGTCGACTACGGAAATATGAATTAATGTAAGGGACATTTTGGTGATTTTGAGTTATATACATCGTTGGATTCAGAATTCCGAGCTCTATCGAATGGTATATATAACTTTTTAATATCTTGAAAAAAATGTTGCTTACCACAAAAAAAAGTGAGCAAAAATATCAAAAATAAGGGGTAAAAAGTACGTTAACAGACATAAAAAATGCAATATGCCTCATACGTTAAGTTTATCATCCTATAAACCAATTGATTTCCCTTACGCTATTACAAGTTACGTTTTTCAAGTCTGATGTGCCTCTTACATCAATTTACAAAAATATACACTGGCCCTTACGCAGACAAACAAATTTTAATTGAAAATCAAACAAACTTAAACAGGCAGAGGTTTTTATAGGAAAGTGGTTTGATTACAGATTTATAATGTTTGCAGCCTCTACGGGACATGTCCTATAATAGTTGGCCTCTTACATTAATATTCGACTACGGAAATATGAATTAATGTAAGGGACAAAAGGCCATTTTTCAGGAGAGCCAAAAAACGATCGCATTTTTTTTTAATATCTTTTTTGTTTCTTGTCTGATTTAAATTACTTCTAGGGCGAAACTGCATAAAATTTTGAACTGTTTATGTTAAAGATATCAATATTTGAGATATCCCTGCAGTTTAGGAATTGACATGTCCCTTACATTATTTTTTACTGTTAAAATGACCAAAATTTTTAAAAAAAGTTAAGGTAACGTACATCTCATAATCAAATACGAGGTAAAATTGCAGTGAAGGACATCGCTTCAATAGGTTTTTTTAAATGAATAGCCCGAAAAGTTTACCATAATCATTTATTTAAATTTGGGGCCGTTCAAGTATTACGTAAGCACTATAGGGGGGTGGAGGGGTCTATCCTTTGCTTATTTTTGATGACATGGGGGTGGGGGGGTCTATTTGGTGATTACGTCAGCAATGAATCAATAAAACAAAGTAAAATTCTTATAGGTAGAGGTACCAATGTTTAAGTAAAAATGGGAGGGGGGGGGGGGGTGGCAAGAGCTTTGCTTACTTTAGCTGACTAGGGGGGTGGGGGAGTAAATAATTGTAAAAAATCTGCTTACGTAATACTTGAATGACCCCTTTCATATATTTAAAAATGTGTCACTGACGCTAAGTTAAAAAAAAAAAACAACATAAACAACTTCTTATGTAATTAAAAGTCTTAAGCCATACTTTTAAGTAAGTAATATCACAATAAAATGCGTTAGAAAACTTTTTAAATAATGAAAAACTAACGTTTATTATCATAAAAAGACCGTGTAGGAACTTTTATATTCAGTCTTCCATAACATAACAATAAAAGCTTCCAAAAAAAGATAAACTACGTATAAATCTTTGTAAATTAAACAAAATCATAATTTCTGAACCATGTAACAAGAATAGTACTTGTTAAAATTAAATTGGTTTCTTTTATGGCAACAGTTGTTGTAATTATTTGTGGAACTATGATTAAGTTTATCCTATTCGTTTGACAAAACAAGGAAAGGCATGATCATTATTTCAATTCACTAAAGATGACTGCAACTTACTAGGCTTGTATAAGTATAATATGACTTTTCAAGACTTTCCTTGTGTTGTCATATTAAATTTACAAGATGATATTAACTTATGTATTTACGTATAATAACTAATAAAAACAACATTTAATAAATAATAAAAACAACATTCCCAGAAGATTTCACTCGGATTACCTAAATCTTCCGCATGATGGTGCAGTTTTAGACACTTCATTGGAAACAGACGAAGAAGATGAAGACGCACAGTAAATTTTAGGATTAACCTCAAATGAATGAATATCTAATAATCATTTAAATAATCAATAAATTATGAATAGATGATGATGAATAAGCATTTATTTTTTCTTCACTATAATTAAATCATGAAAGCATTGCTACAGAAATGTTGACTAAGATTTTCTCATTGTTTTGATACTCGTATTTATGTTAATTCTGGTAAACATTATTAAAAAGTTATTATCACAGTTAAGATAATTCTATGACTTACATTGGACAATACGAGGAAAGTCTTGAAAACATATAGCCAATTTGTAACTGTCACTTAAAAGCGTTTGAATCCGGTTTTTCACGTCTTTTCTTTTGATGTAAAATAAAAGAAACTTACTGGATAAGATTCAGCTTACAAATAATTTACTTGCTAAAATCGAGGTTATTGTCTTGTTATTTTTTAATAGCTTGTTAAAGGTAAACCATGGATATTTAGGTGCCCTATTTGTTTTTGTTTAATTTTGACTGACCATGTTTCTAGGCATAAGTATTTTATCATCTATTTTAAAAGATTTTATTGTTTCTTTATGGAAGACTAATAGTAACTAACTAATAGGTATAATTTGACCTTTCAAGACTTTCCTTGTGTCTTGTCATATTAAATTGACAAGATTATATTAACTTATGTATTTACGTAACACTACTATGTAGGAACTATTGCAATCAGCCTTGCCTTATTGCCTTACGCCTTTTATGTGCCTGATTGCAATAGGCAGGTCCTACATAGTAGTTCCTACATAAGTTAATATAATCTTGTAAATTTAATATGACAACACAAGGAAAGTCTTGAAAAGTCATATTATACCTATACAAGCTAAGTACGTTCCAGTCATATTAAGTGAATTGAAATAATGATCATGCCTTTCCTTGTTTTGTCAAACGAATAGGACAAACTTAATCATAGTTCCACAAATAATTACAACAACTGTTGCCATAAAAGAAACCAATTTAATGTTAACAAGTACTATTCTTGTTACATGGTTCAGAACTATATTATGACTTTGATTAATTTACAAAGATTTATACGTAGTTTAACTTTTTTTGGAAGCTTTTATTGTTATATTATGGAAGACTGAGTATAAAAGTTCCTATACGGTCTTTTTATGATAATGAACGTTAGTTTTTCATTATTTAAAAAGTTTTCTAACGCATTTTATTGTGATATTACTTACTTAAAAGTATGGCTTAAGACTTTTAATTACATAAGAAGTTGTTTATGTTGTTTTTTTTTTAACTTAGCGTCAGTGACACATTTTTAAATATAATTACATTTAAAATAAATGATTATGATAAACTTTTGGGGCTATTTATTTAAAAAAACCTATTGAAGCGATGTCCTTCACTGCAATTTTACCTCGTATTTGATTATGAGATGTACGTTACCTCAACTTTTTTTAAAAATTTCGGTCATTTTAACAGAAAAAAATAATGTAAGGGACACGCCAATTCCTAAACTACAGGGATATCTCAAATAATGATATCTTTCACATAAACAGTTCAAAATTTTATGCAATTTCGCCCTAGAAGTCATTTAAATCAGACAAGAAACAAAAAAGATATAAAGAAATGAAAAAAATTGCGATCGTTTTTTGGCTCTCCTGAAAAATTGCCTTTTGTCCCTTACATTAATTCATATTTCCGTAGTCGTTTTTTTGCCGTTTTTTGCTTGAAAGCTTGAAATGGGTCCAAGGGGGATTCCACACGGTACGGAACCATTCGTGCGCGAGTCCGACTCGCACTTTGCCGCTTTTTGTTTTTCTTGTGAAAAATATCCAAAATATGTCAAACTTGTAGAGCGTATTCACAAGTACAATTTTTAAACAAAGACGCTTCGCTCGCTCGGTCAATTATATTCAAAGCTTAACAAAGCAAAACTTTAAATGGACAGTTACCTCAGTTAGCACTCTGTTCCTGGTCTCTAGCTGGCTGACAGACACTTCCAGTTCAGCGCCTGACAAACAAACATGTTGTTAGAAAGGACAAATGTTATGTGTTCAATAACAACAACCACAAATAAAAAAATGTATGGCACTCGGTCGTCGGTCTACCTCCCATTCGACAGAAGTAAGCTCCCCGTGCGCCCTGTTCAGTCCAGTCAAGACTGTCCAACCCTCCTCCTCCTCCGTCCTCGAGACTTGTCTCCAACTGCCAACTCCTCCCTCCACACCACGATCATCTTTTCGCACGGGCCTTCTGTATCTCGATCTTCGCTAACTCGTCCACCTCGTCTCGTAATGATGTAGTACTCACACGTGTCTTCAGTCTGCGCCTCCTGGTAGCGCCGCAGCGTGGGTTCCTCACTCCTCCAACTCTCCCGACTCGTCTCGTAATGATGTAGTACTCACACGTGTCTTCAGACTGTGCCTCCTGGTTGCGCTGCAGCGTGGGTTCCTCACTCCCCCAACTCTTTCGTCTCGTCTCGTAATGATGTAGTACTCACACGTGTCTTCAGACTGTGCCTCCTGGTAGCGCCGCAGCGTGGGTTCCTCACTCCCCCAACTCTCCCGTCTCGTCTCGTAATAATGTAGTACTCACACGTGTCTCCAGTCTGCGCCTCCTGGTGGCGCCGCAGCGTGGGTTCCTCACTCCTCCAACTCTCTCGACTCGTCTCGTAATGATGTAGTACTCACACGTGTCTTCAGTCTGCGCCTCCTGGTAGCGCCGCAGCGTGGGTTCCTCACTCCTCCAACTCGTCTCGTAATGATGTAGTACTCACACGTGTCTTCAGTCTGCCACACGCGTGCCTGCGTCTCCTGGAAGCGCCGCAGCGTGGGTTCCTCACTCCTCCAACTCTCCCGACTCGTCTCGTATTGATGTAGTACTCACACGTGTCTTCAGTTTGCCGCACGCGCGCCTGCGCCTCCTGGTAGCGCCGCAGCGTGGCCTGCTCTGTCTCTGCCAACTCTTTCAACTCGGTCTCGTATTGCTCTTTATTGCGCCTGCCAACAAGATTATGATAAGGCGCGGTCCACCGGAAAACATATTCGCGACATTACTCTTGACTAGACTTTTGACAAAATATATGTTTTTTTTTACACAATTTCAGATTCGTCATTTACCTATTATGTAAGTTCCTCTCTCACTCACTTTGCAAAACAACGCTTTAAAAAATAGTAGTAATATTTTGTTTTTATTATTTACCATCAAATCTTTGTTTTGAATAAATATTTAGTGTATTTCCGCTATGTTGTTGTAGGCAAATAAAATTAACTACCCTATTCAATACATTAATGAATCATTTAAACAAATCTATCCGGTTCAAAATAAAGATTTGAAGATGAATTTCCGCAAAACTTCTGATTCAATCAATTATTTACTATCACTACAGTATACTTAACTTAGTCAATAGTATTGTAATTCTGAACTATCAATATTTTAATCAAATTAAAACTCGATTTCTCAGCAACACTAAGGATTATCTTTTTTTTTAATATTATACAGCACAGAAGTATCAAACATACTTCATGGAAAAAATGAGCTAAAAGTGTTAGATTTCACTATGGTGTATGTAATGTTTATTATGAAAATTCACTACACTGTCGCGGAACGCATCGTTTGCGCGTTTTATTTTAGCCACTAGCGACATCTAGTTAAGAGTGTAAGTAATTGATTTGGCGCTAGTCGTGGTCAGTATAGAACTCGAAGAGTACCTGTTATTTGAATAGAAAAGTAGTTCTCCGATCAGTAGACCTTGCAGCAAATCTCTTTAACTGAGATTTCATAAGCCTATATCTCGACTCGCTCTTGACCGATTTAATTCATACTCGCAAATTTTGTTCGGATTTAGATAATAAACGATTGTGCTAAATAATATCGAAATCAGCTGATAAATAGCGTGACAGCAAATTACATAATTTCCTTTACATAATTATATCCATCCATCCATCAGACATAGGACGTCTACTGCTGAACATAGGCCTCCCCTATGGATCTGAAATAAGACCGGTTGGTAGCGGCTTGCATCCAGCATGATCCAACGATCTTAATGACCGCTAATGAGGTCATGAGGTCATCCGTCTACCTTGTGGGTGGACGTCCTACGCTGCGACCCCATCGGTCATCATTCCTCCGCGCTATGTGCCCTGTCCACTGCCATTTCAACTTGCCAATCTGCTGGGCTATTCCGGTAACTTTGGGTCTTCTTACATATATAAGACTTGTATTTAGGTCGAATCATACAACTTGGCGACTTGGCTACAAGCTGCGGATAACCCAATCCATACACAGATGTCAAGTGAGCTTCAGTCAGGATTGAGCTATCCGTAACTTGTAGCTAACATCATAGCCGCCAAGTTGTATGATTCGGCTTATAGAGTAGAATTAACATTTACAGACAAAAGCTAAATTGTCGACATAAAAGGGAGACCTTCTCTGAGTTCGTTCGCTTGGTCAGTATATTATATTATAAGACATAAAGAATTAATATTAATAATAATTTGTTCATTTCAGGAAATTAAACACCCATAATTAATCAACAAAAGAATTAGAATTAGAGACACAGAAGTACTCAAGATACTTCATGGGTAAAAATAGGCTTATTGTTTTTGATTAAATTATGGTGTTTGGTAATGTTTATTATGAAAATTCACTACACTGTTAAATCGCAGAACGCACCGTTTGCGCGTTTTATCTTTGACACTAGCGCCATCTAGGTGAAAGTGGTAAGTGATTGTCTGATAACAGTATAGATAACGCTAATCGTGGTTAGTAGAACTTGAACAGTACCTATTATATTTGATTAGACTAGTAGTTCTCCGAACAGTAGATCTCGCGGCGCATCTCTCTAACTTAATTTTCATAAGCCTATATCTCGGCTAGCTTTTAATCAATTTGGTTCATACTTACAAATCTTATTAGGATTTAGATATTAAACAATTTAAATATTATTGATAGTTTATTGAATCAGGCGTTACTTTGCGGAAGTTCATCTTCAAATTCTTGTTTTGAATAAATATTTAGTGTATTTCCGCTCTGTCGTAGTCGTATAAGTTAAGGGTACCATTCAAAATCCAAATTAAATTAAATTAAAATTAAATTAAATATTTTAATTTGGATTTTGAATAGTACCCTTAACTTATATGACTACGACAGAGCGGAAATACACTAAATATTTATTCAAAACAAGATGTTAAATATTATTTAAATCGGCTGAGCGCGAAATATAATGCCTCTTTTTGAAGAAAATGTCCCACCAATCAAAAATCGCTAACGACAAAAAAAATCTATTACATATATAAAACTAGTATATAGTTCCAACCGTATACTCGTAACTTGGCTACAAGCTGCGTATAACTAGCGCAGATGTTAAGGCGCCATAGTGTCAGCGTAATTTTTCATGTGAGAGGGTGATAACCAATACAAACCCGGTTTCGCCGGATTTTTCCATTCAAAAATCAATATAAAATTGGTATCACCACTTTTTGCAACAATTTATGGATGAGAGCTTTAGTTCAATTTATGAGTATAAATAACAATTCCAAAAAAAAAGTAAACGCGTAGAAAAGTGCCCAAAAAAGCAATAAACTTTCTTAGAAAACATGAATTTATTATTATGTACCACGGTACTAATCGCGCACTCAAATTACGAGATAAATAAATACCTCATCACCCGACGTTTCGACCGAGTTGCATCGGTCGGGTTGAGTCTACCCGTGACCACGACCGATGTTACTCGGTCGAAACGTCGGGATGATGAGGTATTTATTTATTTCGTAATATGAGTGCACTATTAGTCCCGTAGTACATAATAATAATGTGTTCAAATCACGAAAGTTTAAAAACAACAAACATGAATTTGTTCTAAATAAGCGGTATCTTCCTTCGCATTTATTTTCTATCGAGCGAAGTTTTTTTAATTGTTTTCGAGGAATTGAATTCTCTACGTCTACCGTATAATTTTCAAAATATTGTGGTTTTTTATTCAACAACTTCAAGGTTGGATGGAGAAAAGTCAGTTTAACTAGGTCTCTTTATAGGTATTTTGAGATTGGATAGCGGCTCAAGTGAGATTCAGCCAGGATTGAGCTATCCGCAACTTGTAGCTAACATCACAGCCGCCAAAAAGTATGATTCGGCCTACAGCTAACTTTACAGCCGCCAAAAAGTATGATTCGGCCTACAGCTAACTTCACAGCCGCTAAAAAGTATGATTCGGCCTACAGCTAACTTCACAGCCGCCAAAAAGTATGATTCGGCCTACAGCTAACTTTACACAGCCGCCCAAAAGTTTGATTCGGCCTACAGCTAACTTCACACAGCCGTCCGAAAGTTTGATTCGGCCTACAGCTAACTTCACACAGCCGCCAAAAAGTATGATTCGGCCTACAGCTAACTTCACAGCCGCCCAAAAGTATGATTCGGCCTACAGCTAACTTCACACAGCCGCCCAAAAGTTTGATTCGGCCTACAGCTAACTTCACACAGCCGCCCAAAAGTTTGATTCGGCCTACAGGTAACTTCACAGCCGCCCAAAAGTTTGATTCGGCCTACAGCTAACTTCACACAGCCGCCCAAAAGTTTGATTCGGCCTACAGCTAACTTCACACAGCCGCCCAAAAGTTTGATTCGGCCTACAGCTAACTTCACACAGCCGCCCAAAAGTTTGATTCGGCCTACAGCTAACTTCACACAGCCGCCCAAAAGTTTGATTCGGCCTACAGCTAACTTCACACAGCCGTCAAAAAGTTTGATTCGGCCTACAGCTAACTTCACACAGCCGCCCAAAAGTTTGATTCGGCCTACAGCTAACTTCACACAGCCGCCCAAAAGTTTGATTCGGCCTACAGCTAACTTCACACAGCCGCCCAAAAGTTTGATTCGGCCTACAGCTAACTTCACACAGCCGCCCAAAAGTTTGATTCGGCCTACAGCTAACTTCACACAGCCGCCCAAAAGTTTGATTCGGCCTACAGCTAACTTCACACAGCCGCCCAAAAGTTTGATTCGGCCTACAGCTAACTTCACACAGCCGTCAAAAAGTTTGATTCGGCCTACAGCTAACTTCACACAGCCGCCCAAAAGTTTGATTCGGCCTACAGCTAACTTCACACAGCCGCCCAAAAGTTTGATTCGGCCTACAGCTAACTTCACACAGCCGTCAAAAAGTTTGATTCGGCCTACAGCTAACTTCACACAGCCGCCCAAAAGTTTGATTCGGCCTACAGCTAACTTCACACAGCCGCCCAAAAGTTTGATTCGGCCTACAGCTAACTTCACACAGCCGTCAAAAAGTTTGATTCGGCCTACAGCTAACTTCACACAGCCGTCAAAAAGTTTGATTCGGCCTACAGCTAACTTCACAGCCGCCCAAAAGTATGATTCGGCCTATAGCTAACTTCACACAGCCGCCCAAAAGTTTGATTCGGCCTACAGCTAACTTCACACAGCCGCCCAAAAGTTTGATTCGGCCTACAGCTAACTTCACACAGCCGCCCAAAAGTTTGATTCGGCCTACAGCTAACTTCACACAGCCGCCCAAAAGTTTGATTCGGCCTACAGCTAACTTCACACAGCCGCCCAAAAGTTTGATTCGGCCTACAGCTAACTTCACACAGCCGTCAAAAAGTTTGATTCGGCCTACAGCTAACTTCACACAGCCGTCAAAAAGTTTGATTCGGCCTACAGCTAACTTCACAGACACCTAGAAGTTTGATACTGCCTAACAAGGTGTTGTTTGAAAAGTGCACATTTTAAAAAAGTGATTACTTTTAGATTTTTACTATGAGACCAGCGACAAAGCAAAGAAGATATAATAATACTACGTAATGCCCGAAGTCATGAATAAAAATTGAGCTATTCCTATTTATTTAAGCTATTATTTGTTGTTTAATGATTTTTTTTACAATTTATGTTGGTCCCAAGTTGGTCATAACGGAGTGCAACGATATTCTAGGATATACCCGCTGTCTCGACTTCACCTCATATAAATCACAGAACTAGAAGTACGCGATATACTTAATACTCATAGAAAAACGTCATCTTTCTTATACGGTCCAGGAACCGTATTTAATCCGTGGCAAGGTAAGCGGCTTAAATGGTCTCCGAGGTAACGTATTCATTCCTCCCGTGCAAAATAAAATGCGCACTCTTATATATATCCCGCAGCCGTATAAGGCGTCGTTGGTGACATATTTGTGTAATGATGATCTCACTGTAGTTAAATTAGATACCGGTCTTCGAGGCAACCTCAGCACCGTAGTTGTAGCCTCGGCTTACCTAGATATCACAGAAGATGCGCCACATCCGGCGCTCGAAGAATTAATGCTTTTCTGTACAAGTAACAAACTAGAATGTATAATAGGATGTGACTCAAACGCCCACTGCACTGTGTGGGGCTGTCCCGATACAAATGAGAGGGGAAATGATGTGCTTGAGTTCATCCTCAGGCATGACTTGAACCTACTGAACCATGGCTCTGAGCCTACTTTTGTAACATCTTGGGCCAGAACCATTATCGACATAACACTGGCTACAAGCAATATCTCTAATACGATCAATGATTGGCACGTGGCGACTGATGAATACTCTGGTTCGGACCATAGATGGATCAGATATAGTCTAACCGTTGGTAAGCACGAACCACGAACCTATAGGAACCCGAAGAAAACTGACATACCTACCTTTAGAACTGAACTCGAAAAGGCCATGTCAGGAACACCACTAGATCCAAATGCGGAACTATCTCCGCAGGAAATAGAGACCACGACAGAAGTACTGGTACATGCTTTGATTACAAGCTATGAAAAAGCTTGTCCGTTAAAAAAGGAAAACTATAGTTCAATTCCTAAAAAAGATAGATGGTGGAATAAGGACCTGACCAAGCTCAGGAAGAAGGTCAGACACCTTTTCAACAGAGCTATGAACACTGATGCACCGGTGGACTGGCAAGAGTACAGAAAGATGCGCCACCGATTCAAGGTGGAGGTCAAAAAGAGCCAGAAAAACTCTTGGAAAAAGTATAGTAACTCTATCCAATCGGAGAGTGAAACTGCACGACTCAGAAAAATCATATCCAGTGACTCACAAATAAAGTTAGGCACTCTGAAGAAAGCTGACGGTACTTACACAGCCTCAGAACAGGAGCAATTTGAATTGCTTCTACAAACACACTTTCCAGATTGTCAACTGAACGACACAGATGGATGGGAACCACATATACCACATAAACCTGGTAAGGAAGACTGGGATTTTGCAGATTCTATTGTCACAGAAGAGACTCTTCTATGGGCAATTAGTACTTTCCAACCACACAAGGCACCCGGACTGGATGAAATATTTCCGGCTCTCCTGCAATGGGGCCTAAAACTAATAAAAACACATCTTATCGCCATATTTAGATCGTGTATGGCGTGGAGATATGTACCTAAAGCCTGGAGAGAAGTGAAGGTGGTATTTCTACCAAAGCCAGGAAAGACTGATTACACAAATCCAAAGTCGTTTAGACCAATAAGCCTCAGCTCTTTTCTATTGAAAACGCTGGAACGACTCTGCGATAAGCACATAAGAGGTGGACCCCTGACGGAAAATCCAGTCCACAATAATCAACATGCCTACCAATCGGGCAAATCAACGGAGACTGCTCTCCACCAAGTAGTGTACAAAATTGAATCTGCACTGGAAAGCAAACAGTCCTGTTTGGCCACTTTCATTGATATTGAGGGGGCTTTTGATAGGACTACTTTCCCTAGTATTGAAGATGGATTGAAAAAACACGGAGTAGACAGTAGAGTAAATGGTTGGATAACCACAATGCTCGCTGGCAGAACAGCCAACATTGAAACGGCAGGCGCGACGCGCTGTCGAGTCACAAAAGGCTGCCCACAAGGAGGAGTTATGTCACCTTTACTATGGGTAGTAGTGGTGGACGAACTCGTCGCACTCCTTAACAAAGAAGGCATTGTCACTGTGGCATATGCTGACGACCTGGTGATCATGGTGTCCGGACTATTCGAGTCGACTCTGTGTGAGAAGATGCAAAAGGCGCTCAAGATCGTTGAAAAATGGTGTGAACGCCATGGACTTTCTGTGAATCCACAAAAAACCGAGTTAGTGTTATTCACACGAAAAACCAAGAAAACAGACTTAAAAACTCCTTCGCTGTTTGGTACTAAGTTATCACTAAGCAAGGAAGTTAAATATCTAGGTATCTGGCTAGACAGCAAACTTTTGTGGGGAAAGCAACTTGAATATGTCACCACGAAGGCAACAAATATTCTGTGGCAGTGCACCAGGGCGGTGGGAAAAGACTGGGGTCTTAAGCCAAAGCTCTGTCACTGGCTCTATACAGTCATAGTGCGTCCAGTTCTCACATACGGCTGTGTCGTGTGGTGGACACGTACGAGTCTAGCGACCGCTATAACTAAACTACAACAAACGCAAAGACTTGCGTGCTCTCTAATCAGCGGATGTATGAAAAAGACACCCTCAGCTGCTCTCGAAATCATCTTAGGGCTCACACCATTGCACCTGCATATACAGCAGGAGGCGATGGCTTCTGCCCTACGGATTAAATCTACAAATCAGTGGAAAAGTACGGGTGCCACGACAAACCACTGCAGAATAATAGATCGGGCGACCGCAATAATTCCCGAAGCAAGCCGTGGTACGGATAAAATAGCTAAAACTCATCTCGACTGCAAAAAGTATGAGTTGATCATAGAGAACGATGTATCAAACGATGTATTGCCATCTTGGAATGTGTACACGGATGGTGCAAAAAACAAGGAAGGAACAGGCTGCGGATATTACTCGCCGGAGCTTGGGCTCAGAGAGTCCTTGGCCTTGAGTAAAACTACAACAATTTTGCAAGCGGAGGCCCTGGGCCTGCTACTAGCCGCAAAAGCACTTGAACCTTTAAATGAGCTTCTGACAGCTACTGGAAACAGAGAGGACAAAGAAGTCATCGTATTCACGGTTGACAGTGCTGCTACTATCTACGCACTCAGAAGACCTGTAACAAGGTCTAGAGTCATTGCTGAGTGTCACACAACACTCCAAACTCTATCAAGTAAGCATAGAATCATCGTGCGATGGACAAAGAGTCACGGTTCATGTACGGGTAACAACATAGCCGACACCCTTGCCAAAGAGGGTACGAGAAAACAGGTTAGGGACGGGGCAACAATACACTGTAAGCCGACAGCGGTGGAAGTGCGTGAATTGTTGCGCCGTCACACTGAAAAAGAACAACAGAATATGTGGAACAAAAGGGAGGATTGCAAGCATTCTAAGGCTGCTTTTCCAACCCTGAATAAAAACATCACGAACGACCTATTGAAGTTGCAGCGACAAGATCTCCGACTTATGGTAGGCCTCATAACTGGTCACTGCAACTTGAATAGTCATCTGTATAAACTGGGAGCCACTGACAGCCCACTTTGTCGTGGCTGTTTGGAAGAAAACGAAACTGTAGAGCATGTTCTGTGGCATTGCAAAGCCACAGAAGACACTAGAATAGCTAACGGGTTGCATGACGCTTCTGCATTGGCATTATCATTAGCTTTATCATCCACATCGCCATCATCTTATTCACCATCTAAGCTACTGGAGCAGTTATGCCAGCGGCCCAGAGCCACGCTCCGTTACATTAAGGAGCTGGGCTGGCTCGGGTAGACGCTGGAGGGGGAAATGCACAAAACACCCCATGCGGGACGTCAGTGCAGGACTTATCGCCCCCACGTCGAATAAGAATAAGAATAAGAGCGTATTACAAAATTGATTACATTATTCGATCGCGAAACGCATCGCTTTCGCGTTTTAACTTTGCCACTAGCGCCATCTAGGTAAAAATTAATAAACATTGCCTGATAAAAGTATAGATGGCGCTAGCAGGTGTTATTAAATTAAGCAGTATTTTGAGATTATAGCATAATAAAATTCTATCTTCAATTTAGGGCTTAGATATTAACTAGGGGTCAGAATAGGTCGTTCAATTTTAAGTAGGTACCTACGTGCAGAAAAAAAGTCAACGTAAGCAAACATGGATGAAACCTGCAACTTAAAATCCTAGAAATTATTGCTTATTATTTAAGTAGGACTTTTTGGTTAAAAAGCTAATCCGTTTTTCAATTTGCTGTTTGTTTCGACTACCTGTTTAATTTTTTTTTGCACATTTTTTTCAAAGTTCGACACTGAAATTAGTTCAGCGGGAATCCGGAGAACTTACTATCCATATCATTGATATCACAAAATCGCAAGTATTTAAAATTGAAGTACCTATTCCGACCCTAACCTAGGTATATAGGTTATATCTAGATATATCGGAATAATAGATCATAGAATAATACATTGGATTGGACAGAAAAAATGCAGGATTATAATTTTGATTATTTGAATATTTGGTATGAAAAGCTTGGAAGCTCTACGATTCCACAAACATTTGCACCTCTTTCTTACCTCATGGCTTCCTGAAGCTCTTTCCTTCCCGCTTGCGCCTCAGCATCCATGCTCTCTATCGCTTTCTCGATCTCTCTATCTCTTTCCATCTTGTGCTGAGCGGATATCTCTGTCACTTTCCGTTTGAGAGCCAATTGTTGTTCCGCTTCGAATTCTTTTTTAAACTGCTCGAATTGTGCTTCGAGGTCGAGTTGTTTTTGATGAAGTTGCTCCTGGAATAGTAAGTTTTTACATGTAATAGAATTATTATAACAAAATGATATATTATACATACATATAATAAATAAATAATAATAAAAACAAAAAAACGAATATCGTATAATATATTTTTTTGCCCAAAATGGTACAAGAGGGAAAGAAACTAAAGAAAAACTTTATTTACCGAAACTTGAGTTAAATTACAATTCTAGTCCAAAAGTTCATTAATAGCAATGCTGTACCTACCTATAGTGTATAACAATTTTTTGCAAAAAATAGCATGACCGACTTCACCCGTGTCCCACGGATCGATGTCGCATTTTTTACATTATTGTTGATTTATCAAAAATGGATCAGCCGATTTCGATAAAATTTAAATGGGACCAACTTCGAAGTATACTCTTTTTAATAAAAAAAGAATTATTGAAATCGGACTACTACGAAAAAAGTTATGCGTGGTTATACATACGCGTCGAAT
Source organism: Hypomecis atomaria (assembly GCA_964007245.1). NCBI lineage: Eukaryota > Metazoa > Arthropoda > Insecta > Lepidoptera > Geometridae > Hypomecis > Hypomecis atomaria. The sequence continues at coordinate 18,242,229 of OZ023292.1, read as the reverse complement.
TGAGTACCTCCTCCGGTTCGTCGGTCAAAATTTAACGGTGGGCGCAAACTCGACTAGGCCGGTCTCTTGAAAGTCTTTACAAATAAAATTAGTCAGATCTTTTACGCGGATCTTTTCAAATCATAAGGATAACAACCGATTTCAATCAACGCAATCTACGTACAAACATGGGCACAATCAGAATTACTTTCAGAGAGGTGCATCTATATTCTGCACATAGTATTAACTAATATAAAATATAAATAAACGTGAATAATCATATATACTACAGTAAACCAAGAATTTGACTTTGCACTAAATTTCCTATCCAATTTTATTATTTTATCAGGTTTAGGATCACTTACTGATCATAAAATTCTGACAGATCCAGGTGGAGCTTCAAGCACCATCTTGAAAATATGTTTTTGGCCGATATCTCGGAAACTATGCACTTAAGGGCAAAAGTTATTAAGATCATTATTGTAGAGAAAAAAAAAATCGCATCTTTTGTTTCCAGTAAACTTGTTTGTAAAACTTACCGTTTACGATTTATGGCCCATTTAATGAAATTTTATTCTCTACAATAATGATCTTTGACTTTTGCCCTTAAGTGCACAGTTTCCGAGATATCGGCCAAAAAAGGTTTTTTCAAGATGGCGCTTGAAGCCCCACCTAAATCAGTCAGCATTTTGTGATTTTATGCTCAGTGATCCTAAACCTTATTAAAAGGTAAATTTGGATCGGAAATTTAGTGCAAAGTTACCAAAAAAAACGTCTATTTTTCCTTTAGTAATAGTATACTGATAAATGCAATGCCAAATTCAAATCACGTGAGTTTTCAACTAAATATAATTCGGTCATCGGATACATTTAATTAGACATTTTTTTCTATGTACCTAATACTTTCTGTCCCAACAGAGGTGTGCGAGTACACCCCCTTGCACCCCCCTTCTCAGCGCCCTTGTACAAAATTCGAATACACGCAGTGATACGCCCCATCCCTATAAAGGAATAAATGGAATTTTCCGTAGGTGTTTTGCTTACTTTTATGTGAAGGCTTAAATAAATATTTGGGGACATCTTACACACGGTCTCTGACCCCAAACTAAGCAAAGCTTGTCATATGGCTGCCTGAGACTGAAATACTACATATACATATTTTTAAGTACATACTTATATAGATAGTCACTAAATAACACCCAGACACAGAGCAAACACCTATGTTCATCACATAAATACTTGCCCTGGGTGGGGATCGAACCCACGCCTCTTTGACCCAGAAGTTAGGGTCACTAACCACTGAGCCACTGAGGCAGTCAAGTGAGGCTTACCTCAAGTTCTGCCTTTTGTGTCTCTATTTCTTTATCAATCTGCGCTCTTCTCTCGGCCAACAACCGCTCCTGTTCCTGACGCCATTTCTCTGTAAAAATATGATCTAGTTTTGTAAAGACAGCGATTCAGGAGGACCTATATTATTATTAATGCAATACCCGGACAAGCTGACCTGATAACCGACGGGGTCAAAGAGTTCTTGAGTGGAGACCACGTACCTACCGGAAAGCGTAGAGTAGAACGTCCACCCTAGGTGAACGGATGACCTCACTAGGACCACAGAATCGCGCTGGATGCAAGCCGATACCAACCGGCCTTATTAGAGATCTATAGGGGAGGCTTATGTCCAGCAGTGGACGTCCTATGGCTGAAACGACGACCCGACCAAGTTACTTTTAGTTCGTCCATTAGATAAATTTATAAGCTTGATTTTCTATAATTTTAGCAGCTTAACTTAGTCCTATTGCTGTCCATCAAATTCTTTGCCGTCTATGAACACGAGTCATTGCGCAGCAACAAATTCTTCATGTCAACTGCCCGAGAAGTGCGGATGTGCGCAGCTTGTAGCTAACTTAATAGCAAGCTTGTAAGTTGTAGCTAGTTTTTTATAAAAAACTTAAAAACAGAAATTGCTTAACTTAACAGAAATCGCCTCAGCTCAGCGCCTTCTCCCTCTCGCCGAATCCGCAGACGGTACGCTCGTTCTCGACTCACTGACCTATCTCTTCCCTCTGCGCTTTTTCCTGAGCTTGCATTTCCGTCACTAAGACACGACTATGTTTCCTAGGTGCATAGTCTATCAATTAAGGAATTACCAATCTCTTCTCTCAGCATCTTCTCCATCTCGCTGAGTCCGCAGGCGGCATTTCAGTCACTGAGATACGACTTTATTCTCAAGCCTATTACTCAATAGACGAATATATACAAGACAAAGAAATAATATTACCTCCATAAAATATAAACTAATAAACTAATAATAATCTGCAAGCTTTCCGCCTCTCTTTCATGCCTGAATACATTTTAGCAGTGCCTGACGGGGCCCACAATTGTACGTACTATTTTAAGTTTTTAACCATCTTTTTTTAGGATTCCGTACAAAAGGGTAAAAAGGGTTATCGGCTCGCATTTCCGCCACTAAGACACGACTTTATTCTCTAGGTGCATAATCTACTATTAAATGACTGACCGATCTCTTCCCTCTGCGCCTTCTCCCTCTCGCTATGTCCGCAGGCGGCGCACTCGTTTTCGGCCCGCATTTCCACCACTAAGATAAGACAATGTTCCCTAGGTGCATAATTTACCAATTAAGGAATTACCAATCTCTTCTCTCAGCGCCTTCTCCCTCTCGCTGAGTCCGCAGACGGCTCGCTCGTTCTCGACTTACTGGCCGATCTCTTCCCTCTGCTTTTTCTTCCTCTCGCTGAGTCCGCAGGCGGCATTTCAGCCACTAAGATACGACTTTATTCTCTAGGTGCATATTCTACTATTAAATGACTGACCGATCTCTTCTCTCTGCGCCTTCTCCCTCTCGCTGAGTCCGCAGGCGGCGCGCTCATTCTCGGCTCGCATTTCAGCCACCAAGCGAGTCCGTTGCTCCTGGTACGTCAGTTCTAGTTCTAGGATCTGCTTCTCCAGCCTGAAACAAAAATACGTCCCTTTATCAATATTGATTAATGGTCAAACTCAGTCTGAACCACATACAGAACATTCTAAAATAAAAGAAAGCACCAAAAGATTACGTCAAAGCTAAAAAAACACAACTTTCCCTGGGACTAGTCAGTTGTCGTTGTTTCACTAAATCCGCTTGTTTTCCCGCTCATAGAACTCTTCGAAAAATGAACTAATTTGAACTCTACTTCCGACGTCCCCAGGAAACTGGCCGCGCTCACCTATTCTAAAGTTAAACTGTAGTTACCTAGAGCTGGCCAGTTGCCGTTCCTCCACCAAGGCTGCTTCCTTCTCCGCCTCTAAGATTCTTCTCAGCTCTTCCAATTCCTGCGCATGTCTAACCTGGCTGCAGCTCAGTTGCTCGGCGTGGTGCATCTTGAGATCCGACACCTCTTTCTATTGATGCTAACCTAGTACTCTGAGTATGTCTTTTCTCAGAAGAAATTATCATTTGGCAAAACACAACTTTACCTAAGACAAATCAGTTGTCGTTGTTTCACTAATTCCGTCTCTTTTCTCGCTTCTAGAACTCTTGGACAGATTTCGACCTAATTTATACCATCCTTGCATCATTCCCAGGAAACTGGCTGCGCTAACCTATACTATACCATAGATTAATTATAGTATTTTAATTAATCTATTATACCTTATATTTCACTGAGTTTGTCTTTTCTCAGAAGAAATTGTCATTTAGCTAAATATCCTCCTCTATAAAAGTCTAGAAGACAACTTCACCTAGGACTAGTCAATTGTCATCGCTTCATTGTTCTTTTTTGTGCCTCGAAGGTTGTACAACTCTTTTGACCTAATTTGGACCCTACTTCTGACGTCCCCAGGAAACTTGCCGCGCTCACCTATTCTAAAGTTACACTGTAGTTACCTAGAGCTGGCCAGTTGCCGTTCCTTCACCAAGGCTGCTTCTTTCTCCGCCTCCAAACTTCTTCTCAGCTCTTCCAACTCCTGCGCATGTCTAGCCTGGCTGCGGCCCAGCTGCTCCGCGTGGTGCATCTTGAGATCTGACACCTCTTTCTACGAATGCTACCCTAGTACTCTAAGTTGTCTTTTCTCAGAAGAAATTATCATTTGGCAAAATACACTCCTCTAAAACAGTCTAGGAGAACACAACTTTACCTAGGATAAATCAGCTGTCGTTGCTTCATTAAATCCGTTTCTTTTTCCCGCCCAACTTTTAGAATTGTTGGTAAATTTTGAACTAATTTGAACCATCCTTCCGCCGTACCCAAGAAACTGGCCGCGCTCACCTATTCTAAAGTTTAACTGCAGTACCCAAATGTAGGACTGTAAAGTTCAACAGTAGTTACCTAGAGCTGGCTAGTTGCCGTTCCTTCACCAAGGCCGCTTCCTTCTCCGCCTCCAAACTTCTTCTTAGCTCTTCCAACTCCTGCGCATGTCTAGCCTGGCTGCGGCCCAGCTGCTCCGCGTGGTGCATCTTGAGATCCGACACCTCTTTTTGCTGACGCTCCGCCATTTCACGAAGTTCACCTTCTAGGCCTTTTACTGTTAATTCCTGGAATGACAAGTTATATGACTATCTAACTATATAATTCATTATTTGTGTTTCTTATACTACGGGACTAATTGCGCTCTGAAAATACGAGATAAATAAATACCCAATTATTCCAACGTTTCGACCGAGTTGTATCGATCGTGGCCACGGAAGACTAACTCGTGTATAAGAATATGTGCTCAAATTCCGAAAGTTTAAGAATAACATTAATTTTTAGTGGTTACCATAAACGTAGACCATAAACGGAGCCAATGTGAGACATTTTGCAATTATTTACTTTTTTTTATTGTAGAACATTTGTGCTCTCTTTTATTATTCTAAGTTTCAGATTATCTTAGTGTATTTTAAAAACTATAAGTGATTAAGAATTTTATAAGATTTTTTTTAGATTTTTATAATATAATATTATTCGTGATACCAGAGTAGCCTGTATTTCTCCGCGAGTTCCGACACTACCAATAAAACTAGGACACACACGCGACAATTTTTGAAACTGGTAAAGTGTTGTTAAAACAGAATTGGAATTATTAGATATGCCACTGTCTTTGCAAACGTCTCCCAAGATACCTAGCTTTCACCAGATAAGCATAAATAAATAAGGAATAAAAAAAATAATTTGTTTAATGATATTTACCTTGATTTTTTCCGCCTTCTGGCGCACCCACCGCTGCCTCGCTACCTGAATTCGCAACATAAGACCACTATAAAGCATGACTGATGTAATTAACTCATTTATTGAGATTTGGGTGACGTAAAGTTCCAAGAGTCATTTATGGAATTCATGAAATGCAAGCAAATGTAAATGTACGATACCTAAAAGTCATCTGAATGACTAAAATGTTTTTAATGTGTGTCTCACGGACATCATTTTAGTCTTCTGAATGCGATTTTTCCATTAATATAGGAACAAAGGTAAGTTATAACATAGATAAATATACTTATATATACCAGTACTAGCTTTTGCCCGCTTCTTGGCTTCCCTGGCTTCACCCTCGTCACATTTTTACCGACTTCCAAAAAGGAGGAGGTTGGTGTAAGTTCATCGATATTTTCGCCAAATGTGAAATGATTAAAAAACAATCTTTTTTAGTTCGACATACTTCCGACGTGGTTCCATTTAAATTTTATCGAAATCCGCTAAGTCGCTTTTGATAAATCAACAATAATGTACATAAAGTCCCCGTCACGAGAAGCTATAAATTTTGTAAACAAGTGTTCAGGAGTTCACAACATTTGGACCAACAAAAAAAATAATTTGTTTAAGATTTAATAAATTATTAAGTAACAAATATTAATGAACATATATTATTTAAGAATAATTATTTGCAATATAAGCTATATCTCCAGGTATACCAATTAACCTAACCAATTACTTCACAATTTAAAACCTACTTCTTATATTAACCTTATCTTAACAACAATAAAAAGTGATAACGAAACAATAACAAAATTAACAATAACAACCAGATCCGCGATACCTATATGCAAAGCAATGAAACAAACTCGTACGCATTCGAAACTCGAATGACGCGTTTATTTTAAAATGGCGTCCCGATAGTTTACAACACAGAACAGCAGAACTATATTAGAAAGGAAATCCATACAAATGTTCTATGAAAACCGCTGTCGCCAAGTGTGTATTACCACTGTAAAATATCTGCACAATAACTGTGCAATTTTCACTAGCATCGGAGATTTTTTTTTTCCTTTAGAATAGAGCGTAGTATACTTTCTGTCACATCACCAAGGTACCTAAGACCCATAACATTAATTTGGTCATAATTTAAATGCCGTGTTAAAGTTATTAAATTCACTTTATTTTATTAATGTTACATAACAATGGCAAATGCGTGGTACATGTCAAGCCAAAAAAAAAATAATGGGCCAATCTCGAATTTGAATATGGTATCACAGTTGTTTTTTGGCATTTAGCTAGTGATGGGCGACATGAATTGTGCAGTTTAATTTTATCGATAATATGATTTTATACGTATTGCATAATTTATAGATAATGTAACTGGATATATGTAGTATATAATTGATGAAAATGATTGTGCAGTTTTTTTACCATTTAGGAATTTTTGGAATTAACACTGAAAAATCATGTCGTATTGTATTAATTTATAAAACTTGTGTTTCTATCAGTTCTAATATAGGTACTACATGGATGCCAAATCAATTCCTGCGAACTATTTGGATTTCGTACACGGTGGAAGTCGCCTAAATTCCATTGTTGGCTAATCAATTGTATTTAGATATTTTGTGCTGGCCACGACTGTACTTAACTATTTTTCATAATGAATATTATCATAGTACAAATATTTTATTAGGTAAATTACACCATAATTACAAAACAATAAAAAATAACTTTATTTTCACATCGTAAATACAAAACAAGCTTAAACTAACATTACATGTGAACACAACTGAATTACATGTGACAATATTGGTTATCATAACATCATAATAGAACTTACACTTGACACTGGCATATGCATGTTCCATGCGACGCCAATATTTATAAGGAGAAGAATAATTACAATCATATTTTTCTAGTTTGGAGCTCGATAATATAATTAATTCATTGGATTAGCTGAACGTAGACGTAAATGGTTACGTGGGCGAGTAAGAGCGCGTGCTTGTGCTAGCGGGAGAGATTATTCGGGGTGGTTCGTATACATTTTTTCTCGAAACATTCTATTTTAGCGTCCCTTATTATAAGTCAACATTTATAAATATTTTTAAGTAGTGTTCCATACCTCATAACAAGGAACCCTTATACCTAGACATACATTGCTATTTTGTTAATTGGAACTATACAATGGTATAAGGAACTTCAGAAAAGGTTAATCTTTACTGACAATAGGCCGATTACTTAAATAAAATCGGATTTAATTTTCAAACACGCATCAAAATAAAAAGTAATTTAATTCAAAAACACTACAGAGTATTGATATCAACTTCGAAGAAAATCAACCCCAAAATAACTTTCATATTTCAATAAAACACGAAACACATCTTCCATCAATTCTATTACAGAATGTTAATGCAAAATCTAAAGTAAATGAACCAAAAATCACGTTGTTTCACACAAATTTAGCTCTAATTTTTCACGTCTGTATTTTCCTGGTTAGAATTTCGGTAAATTATTCTTATCAGACGCCTACTTCATACAAAGAACTCACGCTCCAAATTTCAAGTCTCTCCTGACCGCTTATTGAAGCGGTTTAGGCTGTGCGTGGATCCGTCAGTCAGTCATTCAGATCTAAGCATTTTATATGTCGAGATAATATACATGTATAACTATATAAAACATGTTAATTAAGAACCACGTGTAAATGGAACGTTTGTAGGAATCCAGTCTTGCCGTCCTGTAGCCTCGATCCATTTACTCTTCGTCAGAGGATCGGCTGGAAAGCTGCAATGAAGATACAATGTATCAATGAAAATCAAAGCAAACATGCAACGGCAGTCGGCTTCGTGTTCAATCTATATATTTATATGTATATATATTGGACCTGATAACTTTTATTCGTAAGGAACATAATAGTTAAAGTGTGATGCAAATACAATTATTAATTAAAATACACCACAATCACAAATATTTTATTAAATCAAAATATTCAGATACTTAATAACAATAAATTTCGAATTGCGAAATATTAACTTACTAGCGAAATTTATCGATGTCGATAAAATGTTTGCAACCACTATCAACGAAAATCTAGGCAGTAAAATAAATCATTTAAATTTAAAAATGCCCACAATTTAGACTTACCAGTGAAAGGATATTCCTCCTTTTTGTAAACTAAAGTCTTGGCTTTGTATTCGACACGTTATAATAGCGCAAACCGGCATTTTTTTAGCAAAAATTACCTCTGAAATCACTTGAACGACTGAGACAGTAAATGTCACGATTTCACGTAACTTGAGTTATAACTCATGTACGTGGCGACAAACCTCCCCTCCACATCGCCTTTCTATTTCCTTCTCTCTTCTGTGGTTTACAATCCCTGCGACGGACGCGTTCCGGTACCAAGAAAACACAAACGATAGCGCTTTGCGTCGTTAAAATATGATCCGACTAAATTTAATAGGTTATTACTTTCATATAACCCGTCTATATTTCATGTCGATTGAATATGGTCAATTTATTATTATCTCGCAGTATAAAATGTCTACTTAGTAAAAGATGTTTGTTTACATAATTTATAGCTTCTCGTGACGGGGACTTTAGATGACACATCGATTCACGCAAACTATTCGAATTCTGTACACGGTGGAAGCTGGTATTGCGATTTATTGCGAAAAATGATGATTTTTAAACTGTTCCATGGGATTTTTTTTATAATATTATCGATTTCTATCATGGTGGTACGGGTGTTTTATACTTTTTTATCCTTCTTCTACGGATGAAAGTCTGCAGCCAATGTCACATGTCATCCATTAACGTTTCATATATACCTAATATGTATATGGATAAGTTGGTAAGCTAATAAAAAATGTTTTGCTTATCCTAAGGGAACTACGATTTTTTTTCGGGATAAAAAGTAGTCTATGTCACTTCCGTTATTCAAACTATTTCCATGCCAAAAATCAAGTCAATCTGTTGCTCCGTTGCTGTATGGAAGATGAACAAACCAATAATCCAACAAACAATTTCGGATTTATAATATTGGTAAGGAACATGGGTAAGGATAGCAAATGGCGACCTGTTGCGCGGCGGCCATCTTGTCGTGTTGATTTCTGAGCTCGAGCTTGTATCTCTCCTCGAGAGCTTGTGCGGATCTCTTCCATCGTTCTTCTAAAGAACGCCTCTCGTCCACCAGCTGTTCTATTCGGTGGTTCAGGGTCTTCTTGTCGTTTATCAACTGGAAAAGAAACATTAAATAGATTAACTTGCGAAAACTCGAAATTATCGGCCAAGTACGAGTCGGACTCGCGCACGGAGAGTTCCGTACTGTATGGGAGCCCCCCTTAAATATTTATTATTTTATTTTAATTTTATTATTTATTATTGAAGGTAATATAAAACTAAATATTCTGTGAAAATTTCAAGCATCTACCTGGTACCATTATTAATATAGAGCGAAAACCGTCTAAAAATTCAGGTTTGTTGTATGGGAGCCCCCCCTTAAATATTTATTTTGTTTTTAGTATTTGTTGTTATAGCGGCAACCGAAATACATCATCTGTGAAAATTTCAGCTGCCTAGCTATCATGGTTCATGAGATACAGCCCGGTGACAGACAGACAGACGGATAGACGGACATCGAAGTCTTAGTAATAAGGTCCCGTTTTTCCCTTTGGGTACGGAACCCTAAAATTAGTCTTTGTCCTTTAAAACAATGGCCCATGATGAAATACACCTGCAAGGGTTGTAAAAGGGCGATTAACGAAGAACACGCTGTCTCTATAGGTATATAGTAACTGTTCTGATTGGTTATTTGCTTAATTTTGTTTTTCATTAGATTTCCTTTATAATAAGACTTAAATATTAAAATCACTAACAATTACTGATTTTTTATCGATTTTTTATCCTGTAGTCCGAGAGTCGAAAGGTTAATTTTATCGTTAGGTACTCGAAAATAATGTTAGTGAGCTAGGGAAAAAACGCATCATTAGTAAGCTCCAAATAACACAACGAACTATGGAGAGGGCTATGCAGCCTCTCTGCGGGATCGAATCGAAAATGAAGAGATACCAAAGTTACCGACATAATAAGGATTAGCAAGTTGAAATGACAGTGGGTAGGGCACGTAGCACGAAGGACTGATGACCGTCGAAAAGGTCTCGAGTGGAGACCACGTATCGGCAAGCGCAGCGTAGACCGTCCACCTACAAGGTTGACAGATGATCTTATCAAGACCGCTAAAGGATGCGTTTCCACCGATCTTATTGAAGATCTATAGTGGAGGCCTATGTTTAGCAGTGGACGTCCAATGTCTGAAACGACGACGATGGACACAAGTTCCCTTTAGTTAATATCCAGGGTTATTCCTAATAAATTAGCATCCTTATAGAGGCTTATTCTGTACATCAAAACTAACAACTTATGTTCTGCGACTTTTGTCAAAACTCAAAAAAAAGTTGTTGTTCCGTAGAAAAATATCGTTCACCCGCGACAAAATGTATGGAACAGCTGTTTCTTTTTTTGAGTTTAGACAAAAGTCGCAGAACAAAAGTTGTTAGTTTTGATGTACAGAATAAGCCCCTAAAAAGATGCTAATTGATTAGTAATAACCCTGTATGTTTCAGCACATGCACCGTACCTGATCGATGAAGGTCTGGTGCCGCTTGATGGTCTCCTCGCACTCTTGCTTCACTTTGGCGACGTTGCGCAGCGACTGCCGCTCGAGGTTGCTCATCTTGTGCAGCATCTGGAACGATAAATAAATAAAACTGATTCGTTGAGGGAACTGACCTTAAATAATTACTTTTCGCAAAAATTGGCAAAACCGCCTTCCATCGTGTACAAAATTCGAATATTTCGCTAGAATTGTTTACATTATTGTTGATTTTTCGAAAACGGCTCAGCCGGTTTCTGTAAAATTTAAATGGAATCATCTCGGGAGTATATCTACCCTTTCTAACTCAAAAAGAATTTTTCGATTCGGTTCACAATTAGCGAAATTATCGATGTTCATCGTGTACAAAATTCGGATATTTCGCTCGCTCGAATTGCTTACATTATTGCTGGTTTTTTCAAAAACGGCTTAACCAATTTCTGTTAAATTTAAATGGGACCACCTCGGGAGTATACCCTTTCGAATTAAAAAACATTTTTTCGATTCGGTTCACAATTGGCAATGATCGATGAACATACACAAAAAAAATACATACAGACGAACATAGAACCTCCTCCTTTTTGGAAGTCGGTTAAAAACTAAGAAATAAGCAATCTTTATTTCTTTTTTTTGCCTTTCCGTTAACAAGAAAGTGTCAAATCAGAACTAATTTAAAATTAAATATACTAAGTGTGATAGCACTTCAGAATATATATAAATTGTGCCAACTTTTGTAATAACTTGCCATGAGTACTTTCATACATTTTTTACACTTTGACGGCTCAAACATGGAACATAAAAAAATGTTATTTTTGTAAATTAAGCAATTTTTTTTTTTAAACTATGCAACGCCCTATTGTATTTTTGATTGTGACTTGTAGCACATTTATCTTAGCTTTACAATTTGATCATAAAAATAAATATCTTGAAAACTCAAGGCACTGCTTTAACTGGAGTACCGAGCAGTTTTGGTCTTACTATCTCAAAAACCAAGAGGGTGGGGATTCCGATTTTTCCTGTTTTAGAGACCATAAATACAAGGTGTTCCAGCATTTTCGGCTTCACTTTGAGTTCTGGGACATCCTGTATACCTGTTCCTTATGATTGGTCATGCTCTCCTGCAGCAGCGCGATGCAGCAGGATCTCTCCTCGAGCTGGAGAGACGGACGCCGTCACCAAGCACTGCGCCAGCTCCGTCTGGGGAATCTGCAGGAGCCTCTCTAAACATTCCACCAAGATTACCTGTAGTTTCCTATGTAGTGGTACATGTATACCTGTTCCTTGTGGTTGGTCATCCTCTCCTGCAGCAGCGCGACGCAGCAGGATATCTCTTCAAGCGGGAGCGACGCCGTCACCAGGCGCTGCGCCAGCTCCGTCGGGAGCAGCTTCAGGAGCGTCTCCAAACATTCCACCAAGATTACCAGTACAAAGACTATTGGCTTCCTATAGAGGCAGATGTATACCTGTTCCTTGTGGTTGGTCATGCTCTCCTGCAGGAGCGCGATGCAGCAGGATCTCTCCTCGAGCTGGAGAGACGCCGTCACCAGGCGCTGCGCCAGCTCCGTTGGAGGTAGCTTCAGGAGTGTCTCCAAACTAACGCGGCACATAAAAATTACATTTGAATTAGACTATAGTCGTGGTGATCTAGTGTTGTGGTGGGTTCAAATCTCCATCCATGATTCAGGCCTTAAACCTACTTCACTATTTCATGTACATAGTTCATTTAATTTATGCTGACTTTATTAAGGGTTGCTGAAAATTTTTCGTGGAGACTATCCTTGAGGATACTAAGTAACAAACGAGAAAAAAATAGTGGTCATGCGTATTTAAAACAAACATTCAAACTATAACTTACTTCGGTATGGTCTGTGGAGTAGAATGTGTCACAATCGACAAGGCATCATTGGCACTTTGCTCCACTTTTTCCAAAAACTGGAATATTTCCCTGTAAAAGAACACTTTCGTTAGCTTCAATGATATTTTACTATAAAACTACTACAAAAATAATATCTTCTTACATAAAGTTATCCTTAGGAGAAGCATTCCTATCATCTTCTGCATTGTTTTCAGTTTTAGTGACCGTAGGCACAGGATTATCGCCGTAACTTTCAATTTCTTTCAACATTGAATAAATATCCAGTACTGTTGAATTAGAGTTCAATTCTTTAGGCTTGTCTTTTTCGACGGGTCGAGGAGATACTGATCGTCTTTCCATTTCAACTTTATCATCACCGATATTAGGTTCATTTCTGTGTGGCTCTGATGGAGTAGGTTCTTCGGGTCCGTTGCCGATTTCTAAAATTCTAGGCGAAGGAGCGGACAGCGACATCCAAGAGTCGATGTCTTTGTCATTCGCTACACTGTCGAGTCGAGCGCTCAAAGGAGGGCGCATTGTGAACATATTCTTTTGTGTCGGATTCCTTATATTAACCTGAGTGTTACTCTTCACTATCCCTTTAGGAGCTTTGTTGTTCCAATCCTGTCTGTATCTCGACGTTACGTTCTCGTATTTCGATGGAACATTGTTCACTTTCTTTTGGTTAGCCTTCGACATGAAATCTTTCACATCTCCCTCTTTCACTTTTAAGTAGTTCTGAATCAATTCTTTGGTGGATATTTTAGCGATGTCTCTTCTTTGTTTCAACTCGTATGAAGTCTTATTGTTAGGTTCAGTTGGAGATGTGCTTTCGGGAGTGTTGTGGCTGCTTTCTTTGTTGTCGGTGAAATTCGAATTGTCTTCAAACATTTTGTCGATGTTAAAAGGAGTCGGCGAAATGGCATCCGTCTTTATATCTTTGAGTGCGAGCTCATGTAGGCTGTTGATAGCTTCTAGTTCCTTTTTGTAATCTTCGATAACTTTAGATGTGTACGCTTTAGTAGTACTGTTAACTAGATATGAAGGATATTCCAATTCTGTCTCATTGACTGCATTTGCACCAGTGGCTTCACTTGTCACAGGGAAGTTCTCCATACCTTTGGTTGGGGAGTTATTTGGAGGTAATGCAACATGTCCTTCTTTTTTTAAGAAAAACTCTTTGTAAAGCAATCGACTGTGGTTCAAAGGTTCGGTCCACTCCTTTTTATCCATTGGGAAAGTTTTGTATCCTTGACCATTGCTACTGGTCGAAGCACTGTCTAAGCTTTTAGGCTGATCTTCTACATTAGAATTGGATCCAGATTTCTTTAACAAAGAAGTGCTTGGAAGCGAATAGTTGTGTTTATAAGGTCTTTCGTCATTCGGTCCACTGTCTGGATAGCCAGAGTCTTTGGAAGACGTGTCGGTATGAATACCTGTACTGGACATTTTGGATTTGAAAGGATCAATGGAAGTAGAACGGAAATCGTCGTAAAAGCTCGCATAAGTTCGAGGCTCACAAATGAAGTTGTGTGCCAAAACTTTTGTATCAACTACATAAGACTCATGGGCTCTGAGGTCATCAGCGTTATTGTTCTTTGCACTCTCTAATGAAGTTTCAGGGGAAATGCTATTTTGAGATGGTGTGCTATCAACATCTTGAGTAGATTCTTCTTCAACTAACGATAGCTGTTGCTTGGTCACAGTAAGACGGCGGGAGTAAGTATCGATGGCTTGTTCTACCTGTTCCTGTATATTATAGCCGAAAGACACCCGCCCAAGTAAAGATTGGTCTTCATCCCGTCTCTCATTTTCAAGAGGGATGAAGTACGACTCGTACGGTCGCGTCTTCAGAGTAGGAGAGAAGCTCCTTTCATTGAACATATTCTTATTTTTCTGAGGCGACGGAGATCTTTGCTTTTCCGTTATTTTGACCTCCATGTTGTACTCATTATTCGTATCTTCTTTTATAGGAGTTTCCATATGCTTTCGGTTCTTTTTTGCGATGTTCCTGTACTTGAGGAAGTTTTTAGTGTTTGTATTCTTTGGTTTTGGGCTGATTTGGGCTTTGGCCTTGATTTTGGTGCCTAGACTGATGAAAGTGTCTTCGGAGCCATAGTCAGATGCGTTGCTGCAAAGGTCTTTCTCTTTCTTGTGGGTATTGTGATGAGAAGATTCTCTGTCGCCAAGCAGTTCGGCTGTTGGTGGTAATACTTTTACTGTGATAGCTGCTTCTGGTGAATCTGAAATGAGATATTACTCTTATGACTTTTTACACTTATATTTCAGGAAACAATGACAATAAGAAACTACAGTAAGCACCATAATAATAATATTCTATTTGTGAAACTCACAGGGCGAGTTGACTTAACCAGAAGCAAAACTGTCAAAATTAACTGTATCTGAAGAATATTAGTGGAGAGGTACACACTAGAGCAGGGTTTTTCAAATTTTGGGTCATGAGACGAACCCACTAGTGGGTTGCGAAAAAGATTATAAACTGGGCCCTGCCTATAGAACAACATACTAACCAACTAGGACTTATTAAACTCACTGGGATTAAAAGTAACTCAAGTTGAAGTTCATGTCAAAATTGTTATCAACAATCTCATCCTTCCCATTAAAATAACTTTTTTGATGTAGTTATTTAATTAAGTAATGAACAAATGTTTATTAGATAGACTTTTATTCATGTTGATAACCACAGAACAGCTGAATCTCTTCTGTGTTGATAACGGTTAAATTTCCTAAAGTTCGAGTCTCGAGTATGTGCTTAAACTTGTATTAGAAGGAGAGTGTGCATCTGAGCTGCACGATCTTATCCTACCATCCCCTTTTTACTACAGGACAAGTAGGAGGACGCCACATTACCACCCCTACACTGTCGATTTTCCTTCGATACGTATGAATAAGCGTTTTGACTCAAATTTCTGATTCGTACCGCCAGGGAATGGAACAGTCTTCCTGCTTCCCTGTTTCCTAAGAGATATAATCTAAAGCTTTTCAAGGTCATAGTGAATAGGTATCTTCTAGAGCTGCGTGCTTCATCTTCGACCACAACGTCGCTTATCATCAGGCAAGTTGGTGGTCAAGCGCGGACTAATTCCGGATAAAAAATAATAAAAATGAAGGGTCTTAGCCTAGACAAGACAACTTTAGGAAGCACTGCACTAGAGCACACACTTGACATTTAAGCCCTGCATAAAAATAGACTACCAAAGTCAAACAAAAAATTATATTTGGCAGAGTTATAAGTATCCAAAATGACCATAGCTTCTATTTCTGATTGGGGGTGATGAGTCCTGCACTGACGTCCCACCTGGGGATGTTTTGTGCATCTTGGGGTGTTTTGTTCATCTCGGGATATTTTGTGTGTTTGGGGTGTTTTGTAAATGATGATAGCGGCAAAATAGTAATCATCATACAGCTTAGATGATAATGATGCTTATGTAATTCACCAACCTTGTAACCTTGACTGATAAAGTTATGTAACACTACTACACTACTCTCAACTACCTAAAACACATAATACATACTGTTATACGACTGAAGCAACTCGGCACTAAAAGCTTTTAACAGATTCCTAGTTGTAGGTCCTCTCTCCTTCGCATCTGCTGAAAATGGCCTCTTATATCTCTCTTGGTTATCCTAAAACGTTTTTAAAGCTTACTTTAGAACACACACAGTACTTAATACAACATAGTATTTGCACCATAAAAAGCAGTAAAATATAACCCTGAAAAAATATCCTGAGAGGTAAAAAATCTGATACTTAACAAAACAATTGCTAAGCAACTTGGATCAACTTACATCAGGCTGGATACAAATGGTAATTTATGCTAATGTGAAAGACAATATGACAATTTTATTCGAGTATGATAGCATTGATGTTTGGTGTTGATAGGACTCATAAACATTGTGAATATAAGACTTTTCAGGTAAATAACACTTCCCAAAGGAGTATGAGTTTATGTAAAACGTTTATATCAATGGTTAATGCGAATTTAGCTTAAATATACAGAAAAATATTAGAAATAAACCGTACCGGTGTGACGCAGGAATTTGGTAGCGCAGATCGTGGTCGACTTTTAATAACTTTTCTATCGTCTTTCTTCTTGTTACGATAAGATAGGTTCACAGGCGAGCCCATGAGACGCAGGTTATTGTTATCTTTAGACATTGCACACACATTACAGCCAAATATTCTTTGAAATCCGTAACTTGTAGAAGAATAAACGTTAATTCAACACTGACAGCTATTTGTTTGTTGTCAAGGTTCTAGTTGCTAGGCAACCAAAAAACGAATTTCACAACTACTTATAAGAGAATTAACAAAGTTTTCCATTTAAACTAAAATATTCAATAACTAGAATACAACTTTTTAGTTATACACCTTTGTCAATTACGTAAAAATCTATTTTTAATATGTAGGTATTTAGAATTATAAGGTAAAAGAAGTCTTCTGAAAATGTGTACTTCCGCTTATAAAAAGCGGTGTTGCAATACTAGGTAAAACAACTTCTAATCTGGTAGCTTTTCACTTAATTTTTTCTATTAATCTGTCAGAAAAATTTCGTAGTTCATTCTTTTCATATCATTTTTTTTTAATACACAATTTGACCATTAGTTAGTTTATTCATATTTTAAACACAACAAATCTAGCCAGTTTCAGCGAAACCAAAGCATAAACGAAACGCTTAAGTAATGACGTCATCGATAAAAATACAGCCGGTTCATGTATCACCGTATGAAAACTCGCTCGTTGCGCCTTCGGTTGTGTTCGACGAACTTCCAGTCCTTGAAGATATTTCGATCGCTCCGCATTTCGCCTGCAGAGGCGTAGTATTGATATAACGCGAAATAAAAAAAATCTGGTGCAAGTGTTGGTTTTGTGATTGAGTGACCCAAAAATTATCAAAATGTTCAGTGGAATCGCAGGTGAGAATTTGAATTACAAACATGCACAGTCCACATTATTTGAAATTAATTCGTTTCTTCAGATATATTTCACTCAGTTATATTTTATTTAGTTTTGTTGTGGATAAAAATACTAAGCTTTAATAAGCATTACTATCACTATATATTTACATAACTCTTATGATGTTCCTTTAAGAATATGCACAAATGTATTTGCGAATATGCGTTCTAATAGGTATTTACTTATTTAAATTCTGTTTATTTTCACATGCTGATTTTTAAAACAATAATATTAGAAAGAAAGTAGAGAAATTAATTTCTATTACATTTATTTCATTATGTTTTTTTAAAATATTTACCTGTCTTATAATTTCATTCTTTTTACTGTAGTTACCTATTTTTACTTAGGTAGGTACATATGCATATCCACCACATAGCTGCATATATTCAATATAAATCAGAATGCAAACTAGTAACTCATGAAAATGCATACTATTCTTCAAGCATGACTTATCATTATTTGAAAACTTTGTAAGTACATATTCTACAACAATATTTTTGAAAAGCACGTATTTATTAGAAACTGTTTTGTAGTTGTAGCTAACCATGTCCTTAGCCTAACTTCTATCGTAACGGAAAAAAACAGCACCACTTGGGGGTTGTGTTTGATTTTAGTATCTATTAATTTACCTGTCGAATGTTAGGTATTAGGTTTTTTTTTTTCGGAAGAAGTTATGCTAGGGGCATAAGTTCACGTACATAATGGGACATAAGTTTATCTACACTAAGTAATTACTAGCAGCTACCTACTGTTATTCATCGTTTATTAGATTTTATCACGAATGCTAGTTATGCTAACTAGCTATAGTAGATATTTAACGATTTCAGGAGAAAATTATAAATAAAATATAAAACTAGTGGAAACATACATTTTGAACTTGAACTGACGTCATGATTTAAAATACAGTAATCTCATAGGTTCTCCAAAATACAATCCAATCCAATCCTATGTCTTTCTTGGTTCTTTTTTCCCCGTTGCCGTTAGGGCCAAATACAAGGTCTAAAATACGTTTCTATAAAAATGCAAATAACGTCATAGCAACACTTAAATGTCGTCATTTAGGACTGGAATTCGAACCATTAGTTTAAAAAAAAGAATGAAGTTTTTATAGCGTTCACCTTCTACCCACAGGTACATTCAGTATTAATTTATAAACGAAATAAATGATAAAAATAAATAAATAAATATCACAAGCATTCGACTGACACGATTTTATAAACTTCTTAAGGGCTTACGTTATCCTGCTGATATTTTATTTTTCTTTGCCACGATAACGATATCACCAGGTATACGTGACCTTTGTCCATCTTTGGACACTTGCTTCGGAACGACTTTAAACAAAGTCATGAATCATAATTTATCACTCTTGAGTTTTTTTATGACCAATTTAGTTTCAACAGACAATAACAAAAGATAACGCTGCATCATTAGGCATATGTACATGGTAGAGTTTAATTTGAAATATATTTATATAATAAATATATATATTTTTTGAACAAAAACATGCGGAAGTGTAGCCGTTCAAAAATTGATGACCTCAAAAAAAATGCAGTTTATTTTTAGATCAATACTGGATTATTTTGCATAACAGATAATAAAATATGCAATGAAGGCATAAAAAACCTGTCTAACACGTATTTTCAAAATATGCAATGACAGAATCTCGATCTAAATGCGACAGTCCGCGTAACTGCGCACTTGCATTACGGTCAACATAGATCGGTATTCGTTCATTCAACAAAGTTGTTTTACCAATCTAAAGTGCGGGCACTTACGTGTATAGAATGGAGCGAAGAACATCAATCGTATGTTGCGTAATATCTACATTTGCCGTACCTATGTACGGTAGGTCAATAACTGGGCGTAATAACGCAACAACTGTAATAATTCTACGGTGTAATACGAAACTCGAGTACTTTTAACTTTATTAATTCGTCAAATCATCTCTTCGTCAGATAATTAGATTAGCCCAAATAAACTTACTGTCAAATCTAGCTGTAAAGTGGCAGTTATTTTGATGCTTTAAATTCACTTTGACGTAACATAATTTTGCAGATAAACGATCCTCAGTTAAAGTGCTCCAGTCTAAACCTCGATTTGGCAATTGCAAAATCTTCAGTCGACTCAAGTTTTTCTAGCTTTATGACAGAAACTGAAAGATTACTTAGAGTCAAACCGCTTCCATTTGATAGAGACGAAAATATAGAGCATCTGTATTTTAATAAAATCCTTTGTTATTTAGTTTCCGTGGATGCTGATCTCACAAATTGCTCATTTTGAAAACAACTCAGTGAAAATTCCAAAGTCCGAATCCAAAAATACAGTACGTAAACAGAAGTGAAAGACAAAATACAGTACGTAAAGAGTAGGTACCTGCTCAGATTGGGAAATGCGCAAAAAGGCGTCCTGTTGCGTAATGCAATTGGGTCAAGGGCTCAAGGGGTGAAACTCTGGTACAAAGACTTGGAGAGGGATAGAAGGAAATGCGCAGTTTTGAAGTGTTAGAGCTCACTCCCGCATTGCAGATCATCTGGGTAACTTTGTGAGAGGTTTCTTCCAGTTGAAAGATAGAGGTATAAATTTATATCGTAATGTACAATAATATGCTTTATATTTCTATGTAATAGACATATCATTTCCTGGTGATTTTCGACATTTTTGTCTTGACCTTTGTTATTCTTATTTCTTCTTCGATAGCTAGATTTTTTTAGATATTCAACATGTTAGATTTAAACCATCGGCAGAGTGACAGAGATTATCGTTTTTGCCAGAATTCAGAAATGTATTTTTTTTGCTAATACGCATTTTTTTCGAACCAAAACCGCAAAACTTCAATGGACACATTATGCTCCATAGCCTATGCAACTTGCTCTTTTCCATGTGGTTTTGTTAGAGGACATTGACTTATTACAGTCTTGGCTAGCTTAATCTGGAAGTCTTCCAAATGGGTCTCTAGATCTGTATCTCCCCGAGTGACGTGTTTCCGGACATTGTTCTTTTTTTCTTCTTTAAGGTATTTTAGGAATCTCGCATCGGAAACTGCAAAATCAAGTCGTACTGCATTTCTGGAAACTTCGAACTCGTGCCAGCAATAATAACAACTAGGTATAGTGAGTTCGTATACGAATTGTTTTCCTTTTGTTTAGCTACATACCGACCTAACCTTGTGATGTAGGTACATAATTTGGTCAGATATAACGTAAAAATTAATGATTTGAACAGTAAAAACAAAATAAAAAATAATTGAGGCAGTTAAAATGATAATAGCTACGAGTTAAAAGGCAAACACAGAGGCACAAGCACAACCATTTATATTTTCGGTTTCTGCAGCTTTTTAATTTTTTAACATATTTACGGACGTCGGAGATTTACACAACACCTAAATATTCGCAAAAAGTGCCAAAAGTTTGAATCTTTAGATATGTGTATACCTATATATTAAGTAAACATTAGGCACACAATTTCTAAAAAATAATAGAAACTAATATGTACATGTGCAAGTCTCTACATTGTCCTTTGATGTTTGTACTTGGTTAATACAATTTATAGGAAAAATCCGTAATTGTGCTGCCGAAGTATTGATTTCTGACACAATATTCACATGAATATGAAGTGTGCGGTGCGCGTGTACTCATTTCCAGGCTAAGGTCATGGACGCATACTGGCTGAACAGCGAATACACATATACCATGAACATGAATCATGCCTACGTGTACGTACAAACCACGAACGAAGCCCGCTAATAACCTGCCGAGTGCCGGCAAACGCGTGCACCGATCCCTGCCAGATTATTTCGATTGTGTAATAAAAATACCATTAGGTATCGATAGGAATGTTTTATTTACACGTAAATGAACGATGTTTGCACACCATCTGTTATAGTTTACCACAAACAACATCAGAATATGGTAAACTATTCCGTTGGCAAATCTATTTATAGCTCGAACTTGTTTCAAACTAGCTTGTTGGGTGCTAGATTTTAGTTTAGATATGTAGTTATAGTAATAAATTAATACACCCAAACTCCAAAGTAAAAAACCAATGAGTTTCCTCCGAGCTATTTTTATATTTGCGATCTGGCGTTTGCTTTACGATTATGTTCCGCAGTCAAATTGTTTGACAAAAAAAGGAAGCAGAAAATCTTCGTAGCTAATTATTTTATGAATAGCGAAACGGCAACAAAAGCTGCAGCCCTAATTAGATGCTAAACAAAACGTGAATAACCTACAAAGGGACAATGATCACACACTTCAAGCTAAACAATGGCAAACGAACAGAACAACGCGAGAGACCTCTGTCTACACGCGATGACATCACCAAGGCCGTCGGGTGTCTACTCTATAGCATTACTATGCTATGTTTTTCATCCATCTCTTTTACACACATCTGTTCCACCTAAGAGTGAGTGAGTCAGAGAAAAGATTGCGTAAACAAGGTTTTGTTTTTCTTCAGAGATATTTTTATGGTGGTTTGGTGAAACGCAGGAATGTTGATGTTTCCTTAACCTTCAGAAGGGCGCTTCAGTAAACTAATAAAATAAATGGCTTTGATTTGGTGCCATAAATGATAAAACTGTCTTGATTTCGATCCTTAACTGGTATTTATAGAACACAGCAACATTTTAAAGTATCTTTTAAGACTGTTAACTTAGGTTTTACTACTTTTGAGTGAAATTATTCTCAGTTGATTTTGTATTAAGAAATCAGGTGAAGCAAAATTGAAAACAGTACTGGGAAACGCTTTCAATTGAACAACACACGAAATCAGTCTCGACTATTCAAAGTAATGTTTCAATAAAATTCAGTTAAATACCTGACAGGTGTAATCAATACTTGGATTCATAGGGTTAGCCTTGCGGTCAGCCGCAAATACATATATCATATTTTGTTTACACCAACAGTTAAAATTTAATATGACTTAATGGATGTAGAAATTGTAGGGGCATTGGGCTTGTAAACTACGCAGTAAGCTAATTATACTTTTAATCAATAATCCAGTTTTATGAGTATATTCTATTTTCTATGTTGTTTTAATTTTATTATGAAGAGGAAAAATTAACGTTCCTAGCGCAGGTGTCTAGTTTGATCACAATAAGGATGATAAGTAGCAATAAAATAAATATGATTTCATACAATCTATGACATAGATGTATGACGCCTATGACAATGATAAAATGTACAATATGACTAATTTTATGAAAGCTTTGTAAACAATTATTCTATAGTAAATCTCTTTTCTATTTGGCAACGGAAAGGCAGTAATTTAAAATTAGAACTAAAGGCTAGTGGAAAATATTTCGAAATATTTTTTAACTTGCATTTTATTTTAATTATAAATATGTAGACTTGTTTCTGAGAACTCTCAGATCACAGCTCCGCTGAGAGGTGACATCACGGGCAGTTGAATGTGATGTCATGGCAATCACATCGTGCCGGATATTTATCTCAATTGCCCTAAGTATTGGAGGAATCCTGCCAACTACGCCTTACGATTTGATGATAATAAGGATAACCATACTTCATGGTTGAGTTACTGGCCATAAATAACGTTCTTTTTTACCAAGTAAAGATATATTTTTTCTTTTAATTCTATTTGTTCAATAATTTTCAAAGACCTTGTAGAGTCGACCAAATCGACCCCTAAGACTTATGATGATTTAGTAATGAAAGTAGAAATTAGGAAAAAAAATCTTTCTGAAACAACTTCTTTATAAAAATAGAACGCAGTGACGCAAAAGTAAATGCGTGAATGACTGATGAGTGTTACTCGGATGGACAAACGTTTCCCTCGAGCGAATCACTGAATAAGTAAAAAACAAACATCCATTGAGCAGTGATATAGAGTCATAGACTCAATACCACATACCTATTCAATGACACGTCTAGTGATACTAGACTCAGCTCACAACCTGATC
Organism: Hypomecis atomaria; assembly: GCA_964007245.1. Lineage (NCBI taxonomy): Eukaryota > Metazoa > Arthropoda > Insecta > Lepidoptera > Geometridae > Hypomecis > Hypomecis atomaria. Next base: position 18,218,688 of record OZ023292.1, on the reverse strand, counting down.
ACTTAGGTAATTAGTGACATACCTTCGAGATAAAACTCGAGCACAGTATTTGACCCGCACGATTCAAGGTGAAAATGTCAATCAGTTGTACTCTCTACTAGATGGTATGCGTATGAGCAATTCTACTATTTTAGATTTTGCGCTTCAATTGTATCATTTAATATTTTACAGCTGCATAAAATGTTTCTGGCAATGTCACTGATTAAACAAATTACTTTGTATGGTGATAAATCTGATATAACTGCCACTTTGTCCTTGACAAAGATGCCAAACTCATGGCTGCTTTTGTATAATTTCCTGGAGGGAATATAAGAAAAGATTGAGCTATATTCCAACGAAATTATACACATATATACCTATAATATACCTATAATAGATATTGCAATACAGACAATCCTTCATCCTTCAAAACACTGAAAAGTTTGAAACGACATTAGACAAAAAATTGAAATAAAAGGAAAAAACCGTGGTGACAGTCACCTGTGCGCTAGGCCACTCATGCCACAGTTCTATAAAACAGTCTAGCGCAGACTGATCAATACCTGGATGTAGACTTCTGGGCGTAGGTTGTCCCCAGACTTGCAGGCGGCCAATGTGGCCTTATTACGCTACTACGAATTGAATTTGCTCGCGTGCCGAGAATTACTTGAGGGAGTACGAACTGTTCATTGAATTGGGTTACATTACACAGCAGGAAATCCAATACGAGAAGTGTGCTTTTATTAGTAGGTATTGGTACATATGCGTTTTATTTCGTAACCACTTGACCTTATTAGCTGCAAGTCAATTTTATGCCCTCGTATTGAGTTTATTTTTCTACTGCTGTTACATCATGGTGAATTTTAATAATGTATACTACGAGATTTAAAATATCGAACTGTCCTGTCAAATTCGTACTAAAGTACCTAATTTTGCAATACCTAAAGTAAATAGGTATTATCGATTTACCTCACATTATGTTCCTCTGAACTGCAAATGTGTGTTTAAAAAGCTATATCATCAGTCTATTTATAGTCCTTGCGAATATATAATACTAACAAATGTGTTGGCTCGTGATCCATGAAAATTCGATAAATATAAAGATTATGATAAGTCAAATGCGGCTACAAATGATTGGCTAATTCTAATTTATAGATAGGTAGTGAATTAAATAGTAACTTTAGTAGGTACAATCTTCTATGATTACTAAAGGAATATTTTTGTCTCCCACGTGACAAGCACATGTTATCCCGACAAATGGCAATGACGAATCAGTTACGAAACTCGAGTGGTCAAAGCGAGCAATGATCCCGAGTTCCCTACCGGCCTAGACAACGATTATTGTGCGATTCCCATCTCTATTTTCGTTCAGTCAATATTTATTTTCGTTCGGTCACACCCAAGATGAACGAACCCGATTGACGTTTGGCTGAGATCCTGAGATTGATCGGGATTGGCAACACTTTTCTACCGGAAGGGAGTAGGTCAGTAGGGCGGCTAATGTAAATCAAAAAATTAGATATGTAATAGACCAAATAAAAAGAATTGTTACATTGTTAATTTTGCTTTACATAAAAAATTATTATCGTTTCGTTTAATCGTCGTTTAATTTCAGCCCATTTATTTAATTACCTAGGGATAGATGTACCTACTTACTTATTTCTAGTCTAAGTTACTTAAACTGGGAAAAATGAATATAAAATCACGAATACTATGTTTAAATAAATATTTATGTATGCACACTATCCGAGATTATGCACAATCAGAAAGAACAATACACGATGAAATACGATATACAAGACGTATTGATTTTACAACAATATAGAGAAAAAGATTTTTCACATTAAGTTTATTATCACAGGTCAGTACGGAAAAACGAATACACAATGTTTGCTTTTAGCATTTTTAAAAATGTAGCGAATTAATTACAAATTACAATTTACTACGTATACCTCATACTAATATTAATCCATTTATTTTATCATTACATATTATGTATCATTCATTTAACAAAGTAGAGACCACGTAGAGACATAGTAGAGGTATCTATAAGTAGTGTATAGCTATAACAGTTTTTATTGCCAGCATGTTCATTAGTAGTTTATTACCACATCAAGGTCAATACATCAGTTCATTTTTGTATAAAATTTAAATTATATAAAATTTTATATTTTCACGCATCCCGATAGACAAGAACCTTGGTGAGTTCTACAAGTCAATTCTAACATTTGTTTTTTGTTATTCGTAATTATTATGTCTTTGACACGAATATTAAACTATTTGTGATATTGTGCCGCACGCAATGTGTTAAAGTATACTTACAAACTATATTACCTATTCTATGTTGTTTTATGTATCTTTGCTCATATAAATCTTTATGTATTGTATTTTAATAAACTGTGTATCGTACTTGTCATGTTGAAAAACTGTTATACAATTTTATTAGATTAGGTATGTATGTATTCTTTGTGTATCCTATCCTAATGTATTTTAATTAAAAGTATTCGTAAAATATTTATATAAATAATAGTCAATGTCGCTTGGCTGTTTCGCTACCGTTACATAGGCGTCGTGACCGTGGTGGTTTAGTGGTAACGATACCCGCCTTACAATTGTTAGGTCGTAAGTTCAAATCCCGGTCCCGTACCAATTAATTCCTTGGAATTTATGTAAGTATTTTCACACCACTGGCTTTTCGGTGAAGGAAAACATCGCGAGGCAACCTGCATGCGTCCGTTGAAGAAATTCGTAATGTGACCCAACCAACCCGCACTGGGCCGGCGTGGTGAATATGGCCCAATCACCCTTCGTGGGTAGGCCTACGTCCTGCAGTGGACTATTAAAAAGGCTGGTAGGTACAGTAGGTTATAGGCGTTTGGTGAAAAATTATTCACTGTTTACTTATTACTTCTCATCTGTTCTTTGTAAAGAATCAGTCAAACCACGTAGCTATATTTATTAAGGTGTAGAGAACCAGAAGCTTGGCTCTACGTGAGATCTGACATGCTTTTGCGATGTCAAATTGACAGTGCGAATGTGTCTCGTCTTGGCAACGTTTTACATGTAAAAGTTTTTGGTGGGATCTTAAGTATACAAGGTTATTTCTAATCAATTAGCATCCTTTTAGGGGCTTATTCTGTACATCAAAACGAACAACTTTTGTTCGACGACTTTTATCAATTCACAAAAAAAATTTTTGTTCCATAGAAAAATATCGTTCACCTGCAAATTGTATGGAACAGCTGTTTTATTTTGAGTTTTGACAAAAGTAGCAGAACAAAAGTTGTTAGTTTTGATGTACAGAGTAAGCCCCTAAAAGGATGCTAATTGACTAGAAATAACCCTGTACATAAGTATAACTTATGCAGACACTTTACCAATCGCACAACTACGTCGCACTCGCAGATAAAACATAAAAGAGTTACAGCAATAAAGAGTGCTCGACTATATTTTTATGATACCATCGTAATGGCATTTGTCTGTTTTATTACATGTAATGGTGTTCGTAATCCCAGAACACCTACACGTTACCACAGAAGATGTAGTAGTGGCATTGCTCTAATTGGTCTACCTAATCGAGGGAGGTGGGCGCAGCAAACGGGTATCATTTGTGGGAAACGAAAAAACTGACTTAGTAATGTGAAAAAAAAATTGGCAAATGCGCGCTATCGCAGATATCTGATAAGTAAAATAAGTAAAACTGTGCGCGCTATTGTCTTTAATAGGTAGTTATGACAGGGTTCCGAAGCAGTGTATCAAGTCACAATATATTGTTCTGTAATGCGCATACGAGTTTAATGACTAAGATAAGTAGGTTAAATTGGAGAGTATACAATAACCTGTTTCTTAAATATAAATGTAAATCAGAATCGAACACTCTATACCATCCCCATTTACTCAAAATAAGATACTTACCTACTAACTTACTAAATAATAAAGCGCAAAAAGACCGGACATAGGTACATTCTTGTATTTTAAAGGAACCCTAGAAATATATGTAGGTACGTAGTAAAAATATACAAGTGTCTATAAACAAAATTAAGTAACGACTGAATATTTAAACTGATAATTAGGTACATCATAGGTTTCTCTAATTTATTAAAAAAATAATCGTCCATTACAACAACAGTACAGGAACAAAGGCAAAACATACAAAAAGCATGTCTTCGCAAAAGACTTTGATCATATTTGATTTTTATTATCAGAAGAAATAGTTTAAATTACAAGTATATTACAATTTAAGAAGTACGAGTTTTGCTATGGTAGGTACCTACTATCTATCCTTAAACTGCAAAAAAATATTGGTTGTTTTTTTTAAAGATTTCTGTGCACGTACGTAGTAAATGTTGGTCATACGTCATAATGATGAGTACTTAGGTACCTACCTACCGAGCCTAGGTATATAGGTACAATGATATCCTAGCTAGAATATATCTGTGGTTATACAAGGTTATTAAGCCGAATAAGGGGGCGATTCTCTCCGCAACCCGGAATCCGAAAAATAAACAGCCGTTTCATACATTTTCTCGATTCCGAAATTTCCGAATTGCAATTTTGTATGGCACAGCTGAATTTTTTTTCTCGAATTTAGCGTTGGCCCCACAGTGAATGTTTTTCATAATGATGGTCTGAATCACCCCTTTTCCACTTAGTACACAAGCTATTCCATTTATAAAGTTCATCGAGTCTAGACAAGATTTTTTGCTACTTCCAGGGGGGCAATTCTGTCAACCGATCTCGTTTCTAAGGTGACACGTTCTTGAACCTGTCTCGTTTTTCTGACAGTTTTGAGCAGTCGGAAGTGTCAGAAAAACGAGAGAGGTTCAAGAACGTATCACTTCAGTAAAGAGATCGGCTAACAGAATTGCCCCCCTGGTTGGTCCCATAGTAAAAGTTGTTAATAATTATAAGCTCGTGTGCTCATTGTTTTGGAACACAGAATCGGACGAAATTGTAAGCTATTAATTATGTCATGTCTTTTCTGGGGTGTGTTATAAGCATCTATTGTAGATCTCTGAAAGTTCTAGCACTTTGGAAAATAACATTCTGTATAATGTTCCTATTCTATTATACAGGATGTATACCAAAGTATGCGTTGTTTACGCTATTATTCGCAAGATGTCGTCGTTAAACTTTATTAGTCAACTGCCATTGGCATATAAATGAAGAAAGTTATTATGTCTCCGCAGAACGTTGGAAAATAAACACATAAACTTGGCGTTATCTCTTATTTAAGCGTTTCTGCCATAACAGTTGTATATTTCTATTAATATTCACTGACCGGATATGTTAAGATAGAATTTTGTTTGATATGCAGTTTTAAGTAGGTAGGTATAATCCAATTTATTTTGCCATAATTATTTTTCGTCAAAAAAGGTATAACCGTCTTCAATCGTGTACAAAATTCGAACAGTTTGCTCGAATCGATGTATACAATTTTTAGATTATTGTTGATTTTTTAAAAACAGCTCAGCCGATTTCGATGATATTTAAATGGAACTACCTCGGGAATACTCTTTTACTCTTTTGAACTAAAAAATCTTTTTTTAAATCAGTCCAATGTTGGCGAAAACATCGATGAACATACAAAAATAATCGGCCAAGTACGAGTCGGACTCGCGCACTGAGGGTTCCGTACTGTATGGGAGCCCCCCTTAAATATTTATTTTATTTTGTTTTTAGTATTTGTTGTTATAGCGGCAACGGAAATACATCATCTGTGAAAATTTCAGCTGCCTAGCTATCATGGTTCATGAGATACAGCCCGGTGACAGACAGACAGACAGACAGACAGACAGACAGACAGACAGACAGACAGACGGACAGACGGACATCGAAGTCTTAGTAATAGGGTCCCGTTTTTCCCTTTGGGTACGGAACCCTAAAAAATACGTACAGACGAACATAAAATAACCTCTTTTTTGAAGTCTATAGTACGAGTATATTAGTTTATAATAGTTACTTATTGCCTAGATCGGCTTGCTGGCAGGTAAATAATTCTGCACCAATTTTTTCCTACTTTACCTACGATTTCAATAAATGTAATTGTATTTGTTTACTATGGGTTGCCCTGTAATAAACAAAATTAAATACCTACAATACCCTGGTGCGAATATACCTGTTTCTCTGTGGAGGAATTATATGAAATGGGTTTTGCCGATTCTGGTTAAAGTTTTGTATGGAACAGCTGATTATTTTTCTCGAATTTTGAGTTGACCCCATGGTAAGAGTTGTTTATAATGATGACCTGAGTCACCTCCTTTCAGCCTAGTACATCAGTTCTGGATAACCCTGTATAAATAACATTTCGTCGTTGCAAATTTAAAATCTCTTATATGCAAAAAGTAACATTTTGAGAAAAACAAAAAAAACTGATCAACAGTTCTTAGTAGGCTGCCACATTAGGAAATCTATAAATGCACCGTGTGTCAGTGAAATATTAAGATATTCACATAAGAGTTTTTTGCAAGCGATAGCTCCTAAAAGAATCTTGCAAAATATTTGAAAATCTAATTTATAAGAAAAATGTCACATGGGAGGTTTTAAGTTTGCAACGACGATTTACCATTCTAATTATTTGCCTATACCGATTCCAGGAGCTTTCAGAAGCATTGGCGAGAAGACCGCCTCCCTCTTCGAGCGCAAGAAGAAGGACGTGGAGCAGGTCACCGCTGAGAAGGTCCAGGAAGCCGCCCACGTGGTGGAGGACCAGGTCAAGAAGGCCGGAGAGCTGGTTGGAGGGGTGCAGCAAGGAGCCTCCAGCGCTGCTAGCTCAGGTAAATATGAGTCTTAAATTTCGCCACTTGAGCACATTATTCTTATAATCCCATCGGATTGGCAAGTTGAAATGGCAGTGGGCAGGTCACACAGTGCGGAAGATTGACCGATAGGGTCAAAAAGTTCTCGAGTGGAGACCACGTACCGGCAAGCGCAGCTTACGACGTCCACCCACAAGGTAGATGGATTACCTCATAAGGCCGCAGGATCACGCTGGATGCAAGCCGCTTCCAACCGTTCGTATTGAAGATCCATATAGGATCCATATCCATCATCCATCAGGCGAGTTATAGGGGCGTCCTATGTCTAGCAGTGGACGTCCTATGTCTGATGGATGGGTGATTCTTATAATACGGAAAAGCATTGGCGAGAAGACAATGCTGCTAGCTCAGGTAGCTATGGAACTAGATAAATTGATATCTTACCTTTGTGATTTCTGATATTTTGGTGGTCGGACGCTGATTCGGAAATACATTTGAGGTAAATTTGTAAATAAAATGTATATTTTTTTTATAATTTAAACCACATCATTTGTTAGAGATAGAGATAAAGACTCAAACAGATATGTACACGGAAGTAAACACCCCTTTTTGGATTTTTTAGACCAAAGATTAAAAAGAAAACGAACCAACATTCGCTACATAGGAAAGTATACCTATTTAAAAATAACGCGAATTCAAGCAAAATAATGGTACATTTGATTTCCCCAGCCGATGCTGCGAAGCATTCCGCCATCGACGCTCTTGACAAAGAGCTGTCGAAGGTCTCCCTGGCCGCCGGCGAGGCTGCCGACGCCGCCAACAAGGCTGTAGCTGACGGGAAGAAGGTCATCGATACCACAAAAGGTAATAAACGCCAAAATAGGTGCCGGGTGCTGCAAGGAAGCACGATTGGCCCAAAGGTATTTCTTATCCACGCATTTTGCCAGATATCTTTACCGTAATTAATTTGTGCCGTACCAATCAGTATAGGATAAGAGTTGCAGAATGCCGCAAGGGAGAACTATAGGCTCAAAGGTAGATAGATAAATTATTTATTGTTAACACCTAGATATATTAATGATATACGCATTATTGTAGCATTTAGTCAGATATTTGTAGCGCAATTTATTTGTGTTGCATCAATCAGTAGGGTAAGAGTTGTAGGGTGCCTCACAGAAACACCGTCCTAGGTATTCCTTAGCTGCCTACGCATTATTGTAGCATTTTGTCAGATACCTGTACTAGCGCAATTTATTAGTGTTGAATCAAACAGTAGGGTAAGAATTGCAGGGTGCCACAAGGAATCACAGTAAGTCCTAAGGTATTCCTTAGCTATAAATAATTGCTGCATTTATTTACATTTTACTATTGCAATTTATTTGTGTTTTACCAGTCTTTTGATAAACGATTTTGTAATTTTAGAACAAGTTTGTTTTTGTTATTATTTGTAAGACTGCACGCTTGTAGAGTAGTTAGAAGTAAAAAAAAATATTATTTTGCTATAGGTAGAAAATAGCTTGATTTTTTTGTGGAAACGTATAAGATTATATAGATTTACTGTGAATTTCTTAGCAATACATTAAGCCCTATTACAGAGGCGACATCGTTATTATATTAGCTAAATAGCATAGTTCTGTTTCTTTTTCACTTTAGGCATTCGATAGAGAGAACGCTTTTTACGTTGCTATTAAATTTACGCTGGCGCCTCTGTAATCGGGCTTATTGTCTCTTCGGGATGTATTTATGAGAAATTTTCAGTATGAGCTCAACTCCAAAATCGCGAAGAAAGAATCAACGAAAAGAAATAAAAGAATAGCACAAGTCATTCTCCAATTAGGCGATTATTTCCTGGGACACTTAAAACTTGCTTGCTGTAGAGCGACTGTTAATTCATAGCAAAGAATAATAATAAAGTTTACGGTAATTAGGCAAAAAAACGCCAAATTGCTAATACGAGTAATAGCAATTTTTTTTAAATAGCTATTTTGGATTTGGTCCCGTTGTAAAAGTTGCTCATAGCAACGAGGACAACCATAGTATTCTACATAATTGCAAACGATTACGCATTCACCCCATATTTCTTGAAAATAGAAGTAGATTTTTTGATTGTTTATTTTGTGTTTGTAAAGCACCTCTTGATTTTGCTATATTTTATTTCGCAATAGATACACTGGCGACGACAGCAGACAACACAAAGAAAGCTGCAGAAACAGCATACAACACAGCTAAAAGTAAGATCATTAAACACTCTTATATGGCACGGTTAGTAGTTAGATTTTAAATGGGATGATTTTGGGAATTTCGGGAATGGGAATGGAATGGAAATTAGAAACATTGAAATAGAAACACGTTACGCATTTTTGGTTACCTTAAAATCTATTGAAATCTTTATAAGGCATTGTAACAAAATATTTGTTTTTAAATAACAAAACAAAAGATCACGCAATTCACGTGAGGGTATTGAAACTAAAAAATTGGCAGAAACGACAAAAAACAAAGGTAAATTTGTCACAGAATAACTAATTACCAAGATAGGTGGTGGGAAGACAACTAATTTCCGAAAGTAGTGCAGGATTTTTTGTAGTATTTGGAACAGAGGGATGGCTTTTTAAATGGTTTTGCACAAATTGTAGATACAGTCAGTAGCACGATTGATAGCACGAAGACAGCCGCTCAATCTGCTGCCGACACTGGAAAAACCTACGTTGATTCTGCAAAAGGTAATTTTCATATTTTACTATCTTTTTCTTTCTTTGCTTCTTCTTTTATTTAAGACATTACAATAGTTAGTCATGACGACTGGGTAAATACAAAATCATTATTTATAATTGGTCCGTAACGACCGTGAGTTAGTTTATCACAAAATATTAAAAACGTATTATTTCTTTTGTCAATCAAAGAATAAATGACAAAGAAAAACCTTGTCGAAAATCGAGGGCTCGTTTTTGACAGATAAGTGACGTCACGAGCCGTGACGTCACTTATCTGTCAAAAGTATTTACTTATAATTTTGTAGTCTAGTCGTGACGTGACATTATGCGGAACTTGATGCGGACTTTTGTTTAATGGACTAAAGAAAGAATACGGGTCCAGACTACGGACTAATTATATTTTTTACTCATCGCGGCATTATATTTCTTTATCGTACACCTACCTACCTATATTATATATCCTATGATTTTTGTTAAGTGACGTTTCGTTCAACGATTTACCAATTTTCTTGTAGATACTGTAGCTAGTGGAATTAAAAGCACAGTAGACACAACACAAAAAGCCACGCAATCGGCTTTAGCTACCGGACAGTCTTACGCTACGAGCGCAAAAGGTAAAGCGTCTTTAAATTAATACGCTTTTTGTTATATATTTTTTTCTTAATTGTTATTTGTTTGGCATTTTAGATTCAGTAGCGAGCACAGTACAAAGTACAGTAGATGCCACGCAAAAGACCGCTCAGAGCGCACTTGACACTGGCAAGTCTTATGTAGATGCTAGCAAATCTTATGCCTCATCCGCCAAAGGTAGGCACACAAGTTTATAGTAGTATTCGCTAAATACTCGTTTAAAAATATAATTCATCGTTAATTAATCATTTGTAGATGCCTTAGCCAGTACCGTAGCAAGCACTGTAGATGGCACCAAGCATGTGGCTCAAGCCACAGCAAATACAACACAAAATGCTGCTCAGTCTGCGTTAAATACTGGCAAGTCTTATGTTGATGCCGGCAAATCGTATGCCACTTCCGCCAAAGGTACCTACATCTAATTTCAAATACAAAAATAGATTCAAAAGAACTTGTTAAGTACCTAACTAATACTTTATCAACTTTATAATTGAATTGTTTTGTAGATACTGCTGCTAGCACTTTTTCAAGTACTGTAGAAGGCACAAAGAATTTAGCACAATCTGCTGCAGATACCACGCAGAAAACTGCGCAGTGCGCTCTAGATACTGGCAAATCGTATGTTGATGCTAGCAAATCCTATGCCGTGTCTGCCAAAGGTATTAAATATTCCATGAAAAACACTCGATAGGTATTTGGATTATTAGTATTTTTATTTAATGTTCTAATACTTTTAGATACGGTAGCAAACACAGTTTCAAACACTGTAGAGGGCACTAAAAATGCAGCACAATCCGCTGTAGATACCACAAAAACTTATGTTGATTCTGCCAAAGGTATTATTCATTTATATGTTTTAAATATTTTTTTCTGTTGTTTTTATGTTGTTATTGTTAACTTGTGTCTAACAACTGTGTTTTTTTTTGCTGTATAATGCTAGATACTGCACAGAATACTCTACAATCGGCATTGAATGCTGCGTATTCCGCTTTTGACGTTGGCAAAGTTTATTTAGATTCTGCCAAAGGTTCGTTGAGTTTTTGCACCTTTATTATTTTATTTTTATTGACAACTTTGAGTTTATTATTTTTATTTGATTATCTCGTAGATTCGGTAGCCAGCACAGTAGATAACACAAAGAAAACTGCCCAAAGTTCAATTGAAACTGGCAAGTCGTACGTCGATTCAGCTAAAGGTAAACTGAAAGTTTATTTCCGAGAGTTATATAATATCAACATACCATAATATTTTACATGATCTAATAATTCATATAACTCATTTTTAGATTCCGTACAAAGCACAATTCAAAGCACTGTAGATACAACAAAAAATGCAGCACAATCTGCTGTTGACACTGGTATATCTTACGCTGCCACTGCTAAAGGTAAAATAACATTCAATAACACCATGATTTGAAATGATTCAATCCCAGTAATATCGGCTGTAAACAATACGCCTTTTACGCGCAAATAGTCCAAAACAATGCTCGAGTGATACGATGTGATATCATATTTTGCACCTGTGTGTTAACTGTCACATCCTTCAGTTAGTTCGTCTATAAATTACACTGAAACACTCAACTCGGCTTCATACCAAGATTTATTAGCCGTGAACATGTCAGGTACCTAATGAAAAATATTTATAATCATTATAGTAACATTAGTCATCGATATTTTTGAAGCTAGCTTTAAAATTTTGTTTCTTAACAATTTTAAGTTTTTCAAATGTGCGCGTTTTAATTTTATGATTTTAGTAATGATTTTTTACATTTATTTTGTTTTTGTTAATCGTTTAGATTCAGTTACAAGTGCTACTCAGGCAACTTTGGATGCAACTAAAAATGTTGCGGCGTCAGCGGTTGATAAGGGCAGTACTTTAATCGGTAGCGCTAAAGGTAAACTTAATCCACAAATTAAAACAATGGCTAATATTTAACAAAAATTGAGAAATATCAGATCCTAACTATTTATTTAGTAGAGACTGGTGTACAAACTGCTGATACATCTAAAACTGTTTTATCTACAGGCTTAATCTGGTTGCATCACATTGTGGCATCGCAAAAAGCACTTAAAGACTCCCATCGTTTTGATTTATAGAGTTCAAATATCCTAAAATAAATACATATATAATTTATTTTAGCTTCATTTGTAATGCTTAACTTATAGATACGGTTGCAAACACAGTTCACACCACAGTAGATACAACGAAAAATGTAGCCGCGTCTGCAGTTGACAAAAGCACAGCTCTCATTGGAGGAGCCAGAGGTACATACTCCTTCACAATCCACAAACAATTCTGTTGATTTTAATTTGTGCTAACTTCACTTAATGTCATATTTTGTACATTCAGATACTGTAGCAAACACAGTCCACGCTACTGTAGATACCACTAAAAATGTAGCAGCTTGCGCCGTCGAAAAAGGCACACACCTCATTGGTAGCGCTAAAGGTAGTGATTTTTACATTTTGTGCTAATAATCAAGCATCGAAATCACAACATAACCTTGTTGACTAAAATGATCTCATTGTTTTAATTTAGACACTGTAGCAAACACAGTCCACGCCACTGTAGATACAACCAAAAGCGTAGCGGCATCAGCGATCGAAAAAGGCACAACGCTTGTTGGTACCGCTAAAGGTAGATTTAGTATTGTTTTCGTTTAGCACATTTACGTATTAACGTGTATTGACTAATTCTATGTATTTGTAGACACTGTGGCAAATACGGTTCACACTACTGTAGATACGACTAAAAATGTAGCTGCAGCAGCAGTTGAAAAAGGCACACACGTAATTGGTAGTGCAAAAGGTAGTTACACTTTCATTTCTTTGTATATTTAACTAAAACAATTCAGGTTCTTAATATCTTCATTACGTGTTCATTTAGATACAATCGCAAACACAGTACACGCAACAGTAGACACAACTAAAAATGTAGCTTCATCAGCAGTTGACAAGGGAACAGCTTTTATCGGTAGCGCTAAAGGTAGTCCATTTATTCTTATTTTGTTGTATTATTTAATTTTTTCTGTAGCAGCTTGAATTTATTTTATCTTTTCATTTTTAGATACAGTAGCAAATACTGTTAGTGCTACTGTAGATACAACTAAAAATGTTGCAGCTGCAGCTGTTGATAAAAGCACTTCATTGATCGGAAGTGCAAAAGGTAGAGATCACATCATATACCAATTATAATTTATATCATTTATATTCGTAATACGTCAGATAATAAATCAATTGTTACATTTATCCTATCACGTTTTAGATAGTGTAGCAAATGCCGCACATGTAACAGTTGACACTACCAAAAACGTAGCATCTTCTGCTTTCGAAAAAGGCACAACCATTATTGGCAGTACTAAAGGTACCTATTTTAATTTTACAGATTTGCTATTAGATAAACAATTCAATAATGATTAATGTTGCAGTAACAACACTAATCATATACTCGATAAACGAAATCTACGTATGCATTTTGAAAATAATAAAATTAACCTCATTTCCGATATTGATAAAGAATCAGAATAAAAATGTGTTTTTAATATTTTAGACACAGTAGCAAACACTGTATATGGAACTGTAGACGCAACTAAAAACGTAGCCGCTTGTGCAGTAGAAAAAACTGGTTCGCTTGTAGGAGCTGCTAAAGGTATTTTTTACGCACAAGGTTGTTCTAATTATTTTTTTTATTAGTCTGCTTTATTTGAACTCACCTTATTGTTTTATTTCCATGCTAGATACATTGGCAAGCACAGTAGATACAACGAAAAACGTGGCAGCCAGTGCTGTAGATAAAAGCGTATCATTCTTAGGAAATGCCAAAGGTATTGCCAAATATTCCGATATTAATATTGATCGAAAATTTAGCAAAGATAATAAGCCCTGTTTGTTTATTGTAGATAGCGTAGCAAGCACTGTTAGTAGCACAGTAGATACGACTAAGAGCGTGGCTGGATCGGTCGTTGAAAAAGGCACTGCACTAGTTAGTGGTGCTAAAGGTACTTTTTTAATTATTTCACATTATTTGTTACTTCACGTACCATTTACAGATTTATCTTTCTTATTCTTATGGATATGTTAATTCAGTTTGAATTAAACTTTATTCTATATCTACACATTTGCCCTTCATTTATTTTTAATATTGGGTTGCATGTGGTACTTCTTATTTCACGTTTCTGTTCTTACTTTACTTTCGCTTTTTCTTTAGATTCGGTATCAAATGTACTATCAAAAACATCAGAAACAACTGAAGCAGCATCCGAAAGTGCCTGCAAAGCTGCTACAGATGCTAAAGGTAAAATTCTTAATGCGGACTAATTTGCTAGCTTACTGCTTGATCTTCAATCTCTTTTTTAATACAGTCTTTCACAACGGTGTTAGACCACCAAAAGAAGCTTATGGTCTTGACATCAATGGTAACGCCATCGGCCATTTCAAAGGTAACATTCGCTTGGAGCTTTACGTGTTATCCCCTTGTCTGTGACTACTATATATTAATGGTGTACTTGGTGTTGTTATAGATATATTTATAAGCGAATACAAACACGTGTCAGAATTTACAGAACCCACAGTGGAACATGGAAAGGATATCATTGAACAGTCTTCTGGTATATCCTGTGTTTTGATTTCTAGCTAACTGTATTGTGAGGAGTGTAATAATGTTTGAAATGTGGCCAATCCATATTAATTTTTAAAAACTCTATTACGTTTAAAAATTGCTAAGAAAAAGTAACCAAACAGTGTGTGAGCTTAAATTGCGTCTTATAAAGAAAGATCAGCTTATTTGACGTGTGAACACTGAGTTTACAAGGTTATTTGCTTGCCCTGTATTACGCGGATAGGAGGTGATTCAGACAATCATTATGAACAATTTTTACTATGGGGCAAACCCGGAATCCCAGAAAAAATATTAGATGTGTCATACATTTGTCGATTCTGAGTTACAATTTTGTATGAAACAGATGATTTTTCTCGAATTTTGTGTTGGATTCATAGTAAAAGTAGTTCGTAATGATGGTCTTAATTACTCTTTTTCAGGGCTTAGTTCAGGGTAAGCAGATAATGTATTATGCGCGTACTGTGATCCAATGGTATCAAGGATAATCCTGTTGCAGATACCATCAACACCACAGTAGACACAACGAAGAAGGCCGCGGAAGACGTGAAGACACAGGCTGTGAAGGCGGCTGAAGAAGCTAAAGAAAAGGCTCGGCTTGCTGCCGAGGCCGCTAAGGAAGAGGCTAAGAGAGCTGCAAGTGAGTCCAGCTTTAAAGTTACTTTTGTACATAATAGTTTTAAATTATAAGTAGGTGATTTATAGGCAGAGGAATAAAAATTATAAACCTGCACAATAATGAAAAGACGCTTTTCCGTAGTCTGAGGAGAAACTTTATAGACTAATCCTACAGTATCAGCTTTTTAATAGTCCACTACAGAAGCAGGCCTACCCACGAAGTGTGATTGGGCCATATCCACCACGCTGGCCCAGTGCGGGTAGATAGATTCACATACACCATCGAATTTATTCTACGGATGTATGCAGGTTGCATCACGATGTTTTCCTTCACCGAACAGCCAATTGTGTTAAATTCCGTACATAAATTCCGAAGAACTCATAGGTTGTCAGGCGGGTGTCTATACCACTAGACCACCACGGCAGTTATTATAGTTGACTAATCCTAGTCAAGGAAAATTTTAGAAAGCTAAGTACCAACCAGTGTTTCCACTTTTAGGGATTTTGTCCTATTTTAGGGAGAAAGTGCATATTTCACGTACTTGGTACTTAGGGTCTTTTTTGATTGAAACCGGGATTTAGGGAATTTTTGAGCAAATAAATGACTTCGAGGTCCAAATTAATAATATACCTATCGGTATATTTGGTGAGGCCTGACACTGCGCTGAGACCAGACTCCCCTAGGATTTGCGAATTTGGCGAGGTATTTTTGGTGAAGGCAGGCTCTGCGATGAGACCTTACGCTTCCTATAGGTTTTTTTGGAATTTACGAAAAATAAACTTATGGCGAAGCAAATATCTTAAGCACTACTACCAACCTTCAATAGCAAAAATGCGCTAGAAGAAGATTTATCTAATTCTATAGTACATACAATTCCTTCTCCAGATGCGGCAATGGAAGAATCGAAGAAAGCTGCCGAGAAGGCTGCAGCTGACGCCAGCAACGCCGTCCACTCGACCGTGGACAACACGCTGAAACGAGTGGAGGACGCCGCCGACCAGGGCATCAAGAACGCCGGACAGGTGGTCGATAGCAAGCTGAAGGACGCTGACAAGTTCCTCAATGAGAAGAGAGAAAACGTAAGTTAAAGTCCGAATCATACAAATTGGCTGCTGTGGTGAGCTTCAAGAAACCAGTGGAGGACGCCATCGACCAGGGCATCAGGAACGCCGGACAGGTGGTCGACAGCATGCTGACGGACGCTGACAAGTTCCTGAACGAGAAGAGAGAAAACGCGAGCTTTCTTTGTAATTTCGGCAGAATTTTCTTTTCTTTCTGATACAGATATATTTAGATGGGTGCTGGAATCTATTCATTTCATTTGTTTCTTCTATTTCAAGATGAACTGTTATAGAATATCAATCACTGAACTACTTTGGACAAACTATACGATCTGATTACAACTACTGTAATGTACTGCATGCCAGATGCGAGCTGCTTACCTGGTTGTCAGAAAATTATTGGGGAGAGCTAACAGTAGGTAGACGTTCTATAGTTGATATGACGATCATGACTATTTTATTATGACCTAAAAATCCGATATGATATTTTAACAGTGTCCTGATCAGTAACAGAAATTGCTACTAGATTTATGACTCTTAGTTTGGGGTTAGAGACCGTGCGTGTAAGATGTCCCCTAATATTTATTTATTTTATTTCTTATCTAGTGTGTCGAAGCTATATTTTCTCCCATCGTTGCAACGTTTTCTGTCTGGTCTTTCCAGCTGGTGTCTGGCCTGAACACAGCAGCCCACGACGCGTCCACAGGTGCCGCTGGTCTGCTCAGCAAAGGCCTGACCGGCTTCGGCAAGTAAACCTCCTTCACCTCGCTAGGAGTCATCGCATCGGGAGGCCCAAGCCCTGCATCACTGACAAACAAACTCTCTTTCTGCATATGATGGGTACAAGAGCTTTATTTTTGATTTTCGAAAGGAAAGTGGAACTTTGACAGTTTGAAAATCTTACAGTCCGATAAATATCCGCCATATTTGTTTTGGTAGTTTTTTTAATTAACGTTCTATTTCACGATTTCCCTTTTTGCAGTTTACTTACCGTTTCTTTTTTAATAGCCGCGTCCAATATCAAAGTGTCGCGTGAATTGGATAATTCAAAATAAATTTCGTAAAAGAAGTCATCCATAAAGTTTCGTATACGTTCGTAGCCGTTCGAAAGTCAAAAAATAGAGCCCTCTATTTTCAATTCACAGGCACTCACTGATCAAAGCGATTTTTTATTATTTTTGACATGTTTACGTTTATTATTTTATAAAAGGTGTTGTGCAAGCTTTGACTTTTAATACCTACACATTATTTTATGTCCATATTCCTCGCAAGTAATCCGAGGATTATGTTATTTTTAGATTTGCTTCAGAAGCATACTGGCCGTACCTACGAAATCTTGATTCAATCTTTCTACTTTAAAATCTCGATTTGTTTTGAAAACATGCCTGTGAATAATTAGAGTGCAGTTACCTGTGAAAATTTTATTTTAGATAAGAGAGTTTTAATGACACCTATTTTACTATCCTTAATCCAGAGTATCTGACGTCAAAGAGCTTATCTAAGATTACAGATTATAAAAGATTTATTAGAAGCTTAGCCAGAAAAATACATCTTTCTTGGAAATCATGAATCTCATCGTAAGATGACCTGATGTAAAAGTAGATTACTCCTAGATCTATTTTCCTGGTAAGGTACCGAAAAATATGTTGTATAGTATACTTATATATCTTGTAAATAAACAGATCAAACATAAAAAATATGATTGTATCGTATAAAATAATTGTCAGGATTAAGTAAGTTAATGTTAATTTTATTAAAAGCATTTTCAGTCGCACAATAAGTGGTTTAATTTTAAAAACATCTATTCAGAAAATATCAATTTTATAAGTGCATGCTGCACAAACACGCATTTTTTTAAAATTTTACAATTTAAAAACATGTTTTTAAATGACTATTGTAATTGTCTATACTTATCTTGTTTACTCTTATAATATTAGTCACAAAATTGCAATCTCATATTTTATTTCTTTGTTAAGTGTTAGAGTAATATTTATTATTTAAGGTTTCCGATTTTGTATGCATTTCAAATGCATTTTGCTTTTAAATGACCTGGATTTTAGCTTGGCTTATACCGTCCATGTTCGCTTATGCAAACAACAGAAAAACGAAACTGTGTTCAGACAATCCTATACTATTAATAGTGCAATAGCCTAAACATGGCTTGAGAAGTTTTACTTACCTACTTAATATACTTAGTAATAAGACACATAGCCTACTGCTTAGCAGTCTATTTTGAGACGAAAAGTTTAAAAATAATATAACAATAAAATTTAATTTTTCACCTCATTGTTGCCATAATGCTATTGTCTTAGAGTTATTATTTTGACAAAAAAAAATTGCCTGGTTCATACGATTAAATTTTATTTGGAATATTTTATCGAAATTAGTACATATTACAGTCATGTTAAAAAGTTGTTTTTTATACAGATGACCTTGTTTTCGCTATTAATATGAGATTATTGTAATTATTTTCTAAGTGTTGTAATAAATATACATGCCATCCATAAATGCTGGTTTTAATTATAACTACAAATAACGAGAAATCAGTGTCCTAAATATTAAATACATAGCTTTGAATGCATAGATACCATCTTTTTTAGGGCAGGTATAGTCGTTTGTCGATTTCAAAATATGAGGAAGTAACTGCATATAGCTTACAAACGGTATAAAAGTGTAGTGTAGTTCGTACTTTACAAGGTGAACAGTGAGACTCTGGATGCAGGGCTCTTCCTTATATGTTCCTTCGGAAATCAACACAACAATAGTGATATCTGAAAAATCATGATGAAACTGAAAATTTACTTACAATCACTAAATAAACAAAAGATTATTATATTAATTTATTTTTAATGCGATCATTACCTTATTATTTAATCACATAATTATTCTGTACAATTAAATTTTTCTATTTCATGTTAGATATTTACTGTATTTTACATTACATAAAATCATTTAGAAGTGTACTTTAACTCATTGATAATATTGAATGTAATTTTTCTATGTTGATGAAACGATACTTAGAAGGGAATACAGTCACCTATGACACAAGTATTACCTACTTAGTGTAGGTGCTGCAGAACATTACATGTACCTAATTTAATTTTTTTGGAAATATATATAATATTGATCTTATAACTAGCAGAGGATATTATAACTTCAATATGGGGAGTTTCAGTTCAGTTTCCTGGACGGCAGATGCGCCCTGCTTTGTCCTATTTCCGACACGAATTAAGCATTGTAGGTACTTAGGAATTTCTAAGAAATTTCTAAGAAAATTGGAGAGCAGGGCTACCGAAGATGCGTCTTATGGTGCAGCGGAAATTTTCGTTCCATTATATATTTTACAGCAGGACTTAGGAAGGCGAAAATATTCATAACTTTACTAGTCAGTTCAATCCACTGTAAATAACGGCTGAAATCAACCTGTGGGGGATTTTCTCACAGGCTGAGTAGGCTGAAGAAGCCTGTACTGTACCAGCCTTTTTAATAGCCCACTGCAGGACGTAGGCCTACCCACAATCCCACAAAGGGCGATTGGACCATATCCACCACGTTGGCCCAGTGCGGGTTGGTGGATTCACATACGCCATCGAATTCCTTCTACGGACGAAAACCAGGTTGCCTCACGATGTTCTCCTTCACCGAAAGGCACGTGGTGTGAAATTCCGTACATAAATTCCAAGGAATATATTGGTACGGGACCGGGATTTGAACCCACGGCCTCACGATTGTAAGGCGGGTGTCATTACCACTAGATACCACCACGGCTACTACACGTCTGAAGCCTAGAGCGGCAGATTTCAGGGGACGGCTAATTCGTGACCAAAATTAGCTCAGGAATGTAACCGAAAACATCTAGAAACCGTAAAAATCATCTATACAGGGTTATTCCTAATCAATTAGCATTGACAAAAGTCGCTGAACAAAAGTTGTTAGTTTTGATGCACAGAATAAGCCCCTAAAATGATGCTTATTGATTAGGAATAACCCTGTATAGGAACTAACATACCAGTTGTAAAAAAAAAATTACTAAATTATTGTACTTATGACGATAAGGGCGGCAAAATTAGCCTACAGGCGGCAAATGTGTATCCGACACTGAATACAACGTCTATTTTAGGTACGTACTTATTAGGCTGCTTATCTACCAGAGATGATAATTATTGTGTAAATGAGCAATGTTCCAGAAAAATACAGCTATAGGCTATCGCTTCACATCTCCTCTCACAACAACTCATCTCTAGTGGAAAAATAGCCTTACATGAAACTTATCGAAAACTAACTACGTTATGTCATAATTTGCACATAGGTCACCTGATTGTCCTTCATCTATCTCGAGTATATATGAGGGAGCGCTCAGCCTCTCTTCATTTCGAGATTGATCACCGCCGTGACCATGTCAGGTAATGGAAAATTTACAATGTGATAATTTTTGTGAAACGATCTTCATTATCATACGTGCGTTGTTGGAACGAAAAACTATAGTCTCAAAAAAAGTGTATAGTTTTTGTTTTAATTGTTTTTTGTTAATCTAGTGTGCTTTAGAAAATGGTATTCAGTGTATTAAACCCTAGTTAGAAGGTGTTATTTTATAATTATTATTTTTCACCAAAACCGTTTATGGAATTCGAATGTACCGCACGACTCAATGTACTCGTACCTATCATCGATGTGTGTATGTGTATTTTTTAGATTACTGTTGATTTTTCAAAAACGACTAAGCCGCTTTCGATAAAATTTAAATGAGATCACGTCTAAGGTACCTATGATCTATCAAACAATAAATAAATAATCATCGAAATCAGTTTACGATTGGCGTAGTAATCGCGTAACATACCTTCTTACATACAAAAAAAACAGTCGAATAGAGAACCTCTTTTTTGAAGTTGGTTAAAATAGTGATTATTTTTAATTTTGATGCAATTCCGTAGAGTAGAATTTGACCTAAACAATTTTTCGATTACGGGCAACGTTTTAGTTTTTAACTCAAACAAAAAATGCAAACATCGGTGTTAAAAGTGTTCAATTTTTTTTAGATTCAATTTCGAGCACACTACAATCAACAGTAGACGCCACTAAAAATGCTGCGTCTTCAGCTGTAGGTAAGAATAATAGTTTACTAGTGAATTATAAATTATTTCTTTACACAATATTTACTATGGGACCAACTCGTCGCAAAACAAATGAGGAGTTCCTCGTGGACAAACTGCTTTCGCACAACTAGTTGGACATCCAAAATACGTATTCCTAATGGCACAACTACGTCCAACTACATACAATTTAATTTTTTTAGCTATTCCTTGTGACACAACTACCAACAATCAAAATAGATACCTAGGTAGATCACTGCATATAGTTGTTGTTGGGGATATTGAATGTTGTTTGTAAACTTTCGCGATTTGAACACATTATTATTACGTAATTACGAGATAAATAAATACCTATTAAAATTTGATGAGGTATTTATTTATCTCGTAATTTGAGTGCGCGATAGTAAATAAAGAGGTTATTGAAGATTTTGAATGGAACGGTCGATTTTTTCGCGATTTCCAGTTTGGTCTCATATTAAACTCCATTTACATATATATAGGTACAATAACATTACAGCGTCAGCCTTAGCCTTTTATAAATAGATTGTGTAAGCATCTGATGACTTGATCGAGCAAGCCAAGCATCTTTGCAACGATGCCAAATGGCAACGATGCACCATCTGATTTTGAAAATATTTGGCTGCGAGGAATATTTGGTACCTATAAACTGTGAACATGAGCAAAGTCGATCAAGAGTTTGTCGAGATAAAGCTTGTAAATCAGTTACCAATAACGTAACTTTATTTTAAATCTATTTCCATCTAACTACCTATTGGTAGCGCGAGAGGTAGGTATAATAGTTGCAGTGATTTTAGTATAGGTGTGATAATAGTCACACTATTGTATCATGATATAGCCTTGAAATTGTTTTCATTGTTCCATTTTGGCCTAGTTAAATATAGTAATACCCCGAACTATGATAAAATGAGCTAAACATAGATATTACGTAAAAAAGTAGAGCGCTTATCAGAAGGTATACATCATCGACTTGGCATTTTTTCTATATTATTGATGGTACCTTTACACACACTGGATCTCACTGGATAGGATTACGCAGACGGTCGTCAAATACTTGATTCGTCAAATTCTGTACTCGTCAAATCTACTCGTATATTTGCCAAATTCGCGACACATCAAAACCTTAATTTTGTCAAATAAGAGACTGAACAAAACCGACTGATCTGGTTATAGGTATACTACCATAGACTACTTACGTAGGTAGGTATAACATAATGCTTAATTCGTTTGTATACTCTGCTTGTAAGAAATTCTGATTTGATTTTTGTTTAGAATGGCCGCCATATTTTACCAGCAATGTCCTAATTAAATGCAATAAACATAATGAATACAACTAGAAAAAAAATTTTTTTCTTAAAATTTTTCTTTTGGGCTGTAGTAGCTGTAATTGTATGTACATATTCTGATGTACATAGTTAATAGTTATGCACTTAGATTAAAAATAAATAATAAAGATGTCAGATACTGTACAAGGTCATGGCCCAAGCTTCATAAACTTTTTGCAATGTCTCCTTTCAATAAATATTTGTGTTATTTCAGATAAAGTTTTTGGTTCTGCTGAAGAAGCCAAGAAAGAGGCAGAAGAGAAATCTGGTTCACTCTTAGACACAGCTAAAGGTATACAAAATATTTTATACATACCAAAAAATTAAAGGTACATAATTGAAAAACTAACAACTTTTGTTCAAAACTCAAAAAATCAGCTGTTACACACAACAACTTTTTTTTGAGAATTACTTATTAGAAGTCGCAGAACAAAAGTTGTTAGTTTTGGTGTACAGAATAAGCCCCTAAAAGGATGCTAATTGGTTAGGAATAACCCTGTATAGTTTTACAAAGCTTACATAACACATTTTCATAAAATTATTATCTGTTTATAGATACCGTAGCAAGCGCTGTAGACGCTACGAAGAGCGTAGCAGAATCAATCTACGAGAAGGGTGCTTCGCTCGTTGGTGGTGGAAAAGGTATTCAAATCTTTATTTAAGGGGGTGCCGAACATAAAACGCCCGAACAGAATTAAGATTTTTGTAAGAAAACCATTTTTTTGTGGACTGAAGTGAATTATTTTTGAGCACATCTTCAATTGGTAAAGGCAAACACCAGGTGTTTGTCAGCGATCACCGAAATTAAGCAGCGTTCCGCACGGTCAGTATTTGGATGGGTGACCGCGGGTGGCATTTTATCTGAGCGCTACCGTGGCTCGGATGACACGTTAAATTGTAGGCCCCGGTTGTTTTAACCGTTTAGCCATGTTAGAGGCCTCCAGGCAGCTTAAAAAAAACCCTGACGCCAGGTATAGCCACTCGTCCTATACAAACTTACTTACTTTAGAATAAGATTAATTTAATTTTAGAATTAAAGTAAAGGTAATCCGATATGAACAAGGAATAACTTCGCTCGATCGAAAAAAAACAATGTCACCTCTGTTTTGAACGAAGTTCTTGTTTCTTGACGAGTTTTTATTAGTAATATTTTTTAAATTATGTTTAATGTATTAATATAATACCTACTATTTATTAAGACAGTTATTTGATGTTAAAATAAGAAAATGTTTTTAAGTAGTAGCTAAAGTATTGGTAAATCACATAAAATAGTTTAAAAATTACCTTGATAAATTTTATATGAATTTTCAATTCAATTCAATCGTTTTTTATTGCACCATAAATACATATTCTCTTAGTCTAATTTATAAATGTATCATTTATATAAACCTTACATACTCATTTTTATGGTTAATTCCACCATACGAAGACGCGCTCCCCTCGACTCCTCGCCGTCTCACTTTGTTCGCGGAGCGCGGCTCTTAAATAAATTCTAGGCTTGATATTTCTCTAAATGATTCTTAGTAGGTAATTTATAGAACATATGAAATTCCGGCCGAAGGGGCTGTCCATTTTAGAAAAAAAACTAGACAAAAGATCGACTCTACAAAATATCGTTACGATAAGGCGCCATCGTTATTTTAATAGCAATTTTAAATATTGCCGTTTCTTTTTCACTACATGCGTTTGAAAGATAGAACAATATTTTTAATTGCTATTAAATGTACGCTTGACCGTTTAAAATAGGCCATATTTGTCCGTCTTACTAAAGACACTGTACGTACGTGACGTTATCAACACGTAGGTACGAAGTTCAAAAACAATACCCCTGCTCGTAAACCGAAACCATCTGCAGTAAAAAATATTATATTATTTAGGTATTTCATTTTATTTTGACATACCTGAAATAGCTGTAATTTTATTTACAGCGATTTCAGATATGTCTGTTCTAACGGAGAGCCAAACATAGGATTTTGCAATAACTTTACCTTTTCATTTTACAGGCGCTGAGGATCCGAAGAAGTAAGGAACCAGAGGCAGTACCCTGAACGATGACTAGAAGTACCAAAGGCAGCTGAGGAGGTCGTCTGTCTAGAATACCTACTACTTATTAAGACAGTTTTACGATGTTAAAATAAGAAAATGTTGTTAATTGTAAAATATTTTATCTGTCCTATGAAAATAAATCCTATTTATCTATATTATTAATTAATTTCGTTTTATTATTTGTTTATTAATTCTTAAATTGTGAGATTTTAAAAATAAGTAAATATTAGGGTGTTTATAAATATCATGTTTATTATTAACCAAGAAAGATTCGAGAGAGCGATGAGTTTTTGAGAGGCTATAAGAAAATTTGTTAATTTTGTTGCTTTCGAGATAATATTATAATTCTAACAAAATGTAAACTTAGATTTATTGTAATATTTTTATGATGATGTGCACACGAACCGACGGAAAGCATTAAAAGTAAGCCGTTTACAATAGTTCTACTGGACTTAAGAAGACCTATGTCCAAGACGGCGCGACGGCAATATTCTAAGATTTCCAAGACAGATCACAGAATATTGTAAGCCACGTGTTTAATAAAAGTTGAACAGAATTAGGGTCCACAGAAGTTCTCTTTCAGCCAAACCTTTTTTCAATATTTTTGAATTTTGCGCCCTTTGAAATGCCGGAAGTCGACGTAAGCCGTTGGTAGGGTTACCATTGTAATAACAAAAAAATCTACTACCTACTTTACGAAACCATTGGAAAGGGCAAAGGCAAAAACGAAACGCAATTTTTGACAGCCACTAATTTTCAATTTGACATTGACAATTCTTATTCGGCTGGTCGGCTCGCTCAGCTGTCAAACTTTGTAAATAACAAAAATGGCCGCGTTAGTGCGAGCTGGGTATTCCTTTGCTAAAAATGCAGTGTTTTCTACTTCAATTCGATCTATTTGCACGACTACACCATTAAATATAAAAGAGAGTAAGTGTACATGGTTATTCTATGCTTCCTAGACTTCCCAGTGAATAAGTAATGTCTTCGGACAACATAACCTCACTTAGTAATTTGGGTGCAAATAATGAAATAAAATTCTACTTTTGCAGTTCACGAACGCACTGAGGGTACAAGTCTAATAGTAGAAGGCGTCACTGTACCATCTCCGAGATCAGAAATACTTGTAAGACCTGAGAAAATAAAGTTTCTGGTAGAGGCGAACCAGGCTACTCTGGAGTCTTGCGAAAGACCTGTCAGGAAAGATGAACCATGTTATATGTGCGCGTTGGGTTTAGATGTAAAGCACACTGACGTCCTCATCTTGAGCCAGTTTGTGAGATCAGATGGATGTATGTTGCCAAAGCGGATCACAGGACTTTGTAGCAGGCAGCAGAAAAAAATTGGGAAGATGGTCACAATGGCACAGAAAGCAGGTAAGTAGTCTTCCATAACACTCCACAAATTATAAACTAATTTAAAAATCTTTTTTTTGAACAGATTACCAGATAGATTTGTTTGTAACAAAGAATTAAAAAAATTGCATATTCACTAGTCTGGAAACCCTCTTAGTTGGTCCGTTTAATTTAATGTAATCTTCACAAAAATGGAGGCCATTTACAATTGTGAGTGTGGAATACTCCAATGTATAAACATGTGTATTACTGTTAAACCTTATGTAACAACGGGCACGGAACCTAGAGTCTATGGAACAGAAATTATAAAATTGGTTGTCTATAAAGTTGGTTTATGGACAATAATATTATGTGATGTCTTTAGAAAATTTTAAAGGTGCCATCGTAAATTTAATAGCATCTTTTATAATAGTCTTCTCTCTTTCAAATGCATATAGTGAAAAGGAAACAGGAACATTTTAAATTGCTATTAAAATTATGATGGTGAAAATGGGGCCTATTGTTGAATCAAATTCTGAAACAAAACAAACACTTAGGCCGATTGTGCCTCTATCGCTTGTTCCGTGCTCTCCCGCACGCTCAGGCAGAACACGACATTTTTTTCGTGCATGCAGCAGGCATTCATCAGTTTATAAAACATCATGACGTCAAAAAAAATTGTATTATATTTTGCAGGTCTGATGATTAACCTCACACCAGCAAACTCCAAGAAAGATCCCCGAAGAAGAAGGGATTGGAAGAAATTCAACACATACTATGACGAAAAGACTATATTCATGAAGAGAATTCCTAAACAAGAAGACAGATACAAACGATAAACACTAGGCAATTGTAAATATTGGTATTTCTAATAAACTATTTTAGTGTGTATCGGTTTTTCAATACTGTAATATTTTACTATAGCAAAATTCAAACATAAGTTTGTAACTCAAGAAAGTATTATTATATTATATTCTTTGCTCAAGGCAAGATGTTGAGCAGTAGTATGGGTCAGGGGTGGGGTTCTGCTCAGCTTGTATTGTATACTAAGCGCCACATAAATTGGCGGATGGGAAGTTATGTGCAGAACGCTGCGCAAAAGCCGAAATATAAGTATGCGCGGGAGCCAGAGCGACGAGACGTCGGGGCGCCTCCCGCGCGCTACCTTCGCCCGTGCTCACCACTACCAAAGAATATTAATAATACTACGTATAGAACGGCCACTCGTTACCCCCCACCCGTTTGAGTCTTCCTCACTTCCACCCCGCGTCTACGTACCGCATCGTGCACTCTGCGTTCGGGCTGCACTGGTCGGTGGATTTTCCAATAAAAACTACCTAGACTGTGACAATAGGGAAGACTTGTACTGTGTATGGTTGAATATCAATGATACGTAACAAAACAAGAAATTTTAATGTTTCCCTAAGGATAAATAATAGGAACTTATTTTACATTATTTGGTAACTTCCTCTTGATATTATCTTACAAAAGAAGTAGATCGGTTACTTTTTGTTAAAATGCTTCCAAATTAAGTAATTGTTATACTTTTTGAAGCACTAGATTAATATTCATTTTTGCAAATTAAGTACGCAACTGTCTCACTCACGCGGCATGTCGTCACGTTGTGGTGATCGCTGACAGCCATAGACGTTCCGCACACAAATGCGCGTGTAGCGACCGTACGTATGTGTGTTGTCTGTGAGTAAGTACTGTGTAGGTGTGCGTAAGACAGCAGATTTTGTATGAAAAATCGCGGAGTGTCCAGGCTGTGGTGGCGTTTAGTATATTTCATAGCTGCTATACATTTTCATTGCATTGCATCATATGTGTATTGAAAATTTTGAGTGGGGTAAAGTCAAATTATGTTTATATTGGGATCTGGCAGGATGAACACGTGTACTAGATAGTTTTGTAAAAAACTGGGGGTATTTTTTTACAAATTTGCACGCTTCAAGGATATATTATATTGAAGTCACTGTTAGTATTTTATTTTATGATTCGCATTTTGTGTTAATTTTAGAATAAAGAATCAATAATAGTATAAAACAAAGTCGCTTCCCGCTGTCTGTCCCCATGCATGCTTATATCTTTAAAACTACACAATGGATTTTGATGCGGTTTTTTTAAATATATAGAGTGATTAAAGAGGAAGGTATATACCCATGTATAATACACCTGTGCGAAGCCGGGGCGGGTCGCTAGTAATAGATATTTTAAACTAAACTTAGACAAAGTAAATCACTAGTTACAAATAAAACAAAAAAATAATCAGCATCATAATTTATTTTTCGTTGTCTGTAAATGTTGCTATTACATCACACAACATACAAAGCAAATAACACGGAGCTGCAATATGTACTAATGATATAAGAAATAGTATCAAAAACAATAGACGGATACAAATTCACTGGCAGTAACCAGTGCCGGACTAACCCATCGAGGCCCCTAGGCAGTGCCATTCTCGGGGCCCTATTACAGAACCTTAAACAGCCATGAAGCAGGGTGGGTTCAATAGTTTTTCAATACCAGGCATCTTAGTGATTTGTATGGAACCCTTGGTAGACGAGCCTGACTCGCACTTGTCCAGTTCTTTTTGCGTTCACGGGGCCCCGTGCTAGTGCCTAGGGGCCTCTAATCGATGCGGGCCCCCTAGGTAATTGCCTAATCTGCCTTAGGGATAATCCGTCACTAGCAGTAACTCTTTATCTTGTTTTCGTTAATGAGCATAAACAAAAACACTAAAAAACCAGATCAATAAACCAAACTCATTAATATACGATAACGATAAACGAAAATGCATTCTTTGCAAACAAGTATTAATAATTATTATAATTTGTTACCCTAATTGAAGTTACTTAGCTCGTTTCTATAAATAATATTGCCTAAAAGTTGACGTAAATCTCTTATGTGTATACATAATATGCAGTCTATAGTAAATTCCTCTTGCCTAGGAACCGCGCTGGCGTTTTTGGTTTGTTCACAGCCTTTCGTAGAGATACAGGTAGCCCAGGTCCTTTGGAGGGTTTTCTGACAGAGCCACCTGGAATACAACATTGGTAATTTAAAGACAGACAGTTAAAATCTGTATAGGCCGCGCCACACAAGTTGGCGGATGTGAAGTTAGCTACAAGCTGCGCAATATCCAATCCTGACTGAAGCTCACACAAAGCAGCGCGTTGATTGGATACTGCGCAGCTTGTAGCTAACTTCAATTCCGCCAACTTGTGTGACACGGCCTATAACAGTAGTTTCATTTACGACTAAAACTGAAAAACTCGCAGTAACCGTGATTGTCATAGGATATCTCTATAGAAAATAATGTTATAGAAGAGAAACACACATCCATTCTTCAAACATACTTTTGGCCTTCATCGCTAGCTGCCCCCGCCCCTCCCTTCCCCCCTAAAAGAAATTCTAGCTAAGTCAATGCATGTGAGTAAATCCGTACCTTATTGTCATTGAATATGACCCATCTACCGTCGTGCAGCACGTGGCACACGTAGTGGCCCACCATCGTCGACGTGCCCATGTGCGATATGAACGCTATCAGCCTGTACTCTGCAAACAAAATAAAAATTCTGTTTTACAAGTTCTAATTTTTTTCTATATATTATCCAGCAAAATGGCTTTTAAAAGGGAACTTAAGTCAGCTGTTGCCAAGACACTGATCAAGACAAAACTCATTATAGGTTTCGACCTACGAAACAAACTTCATGGAGTTTGTGAACACGAGGCGAGTCATTGCGCAGAAGCAGATTCGTTATGTCAGCTGCGTGAGAAGCGCAGTGCTCTGCTCCGGCTGCTGTGGCGGCGCGTCCAGCTCGTCCGCGTGGCTACACCTCCAGCCAACATCTCTAACAAACACACGCGACTATAGCCCCTATTCCCTGTGTAATATAGACTCACTCTCGGGGCCGTCCCTGCACCCGAGCGCGGTGCTCTGCTCCGGCTGCTGTGGCGGCGCGTCCAGCTCGTCCGCGTGGCTACACCTCCAGCCAACATCTCTAACAAACACACGCGACTATAGCCCCTATTCCCTGTGTAATATAGACTCACTCTCGGGGCCGTCCCTGCACCCGAGCGCGGTGCTCTGCTCCGGCTGCTGTGGCGGCGCGGCCAGCTCGTCCGCGTGGCTACACCTCCAGCCAACATCTCTAACAAACACACGCGACTATAGCCCCTATTCCCTGTGTAATATAGACTCACTCTCAGGGCCGTCCCTGCACCCGAGCGCGGTGCTCTGCTCCGGCTGCTGTGGCGGCGCGGCCAGCTCGTCCGCGTGGCTACACCTCCAGCCAACATCTCTAACAAACACACGCGACTATAGCCCCTATTCCCTGTGTAATATAGACTCACTCTCGGGGCCGTCCCTGCACCCGAGCGCGGTGCTCTGCTCCGGCTGCTGTGGCGGCGCGTCCAGCTCGTCCGCGTGGCTACACCTCCAGCCAACATCTCTAACAAACACACGCGACTATAGCCCCTATTCCCTGTGTAATATAGACTCACTCTCAGGCCCGTCCCTGCACCCGAGCGCGGTGCTCTGCTCCGGCTGCTGTGGCGGCGCGTCCAGCTCGTCCGCGTGGCTGAAGATCCAGTCGACGGCGCGGCCGACGTCGCCCGCGGTGGCCGCTAGCGCTCGGCCAGCCTGCGCGCGCGTGAACCCCATGCCCATTATCTGCTCCACGCTCGCTTCGTCCAGCGCACACGCGGCGCCGCTGTCTATAAAACAACAAAAAAAATTAACAAATAAAAAACTTTAAATAAATAGTAAATCATTTAATTTAGAAAAGAATGAAAGAAATCGCAAGAGACTTTTGCCCAGCAATGGAACAGTACAGATTAAATAATAATAAAAAAAAAACATTTCAAACGATTAACCTCAAGCTCTCCAAAGGACACCTTGCAAAGGAGTAGTGATTTCTGTAATTCTTTTATATACCTACGGTTTATTTGGAAAAAGTGGACTAAGTCGAAAGGAGGTGACTCAGACCATCACAATGTAAAACTTTTAGTATGGGAACCTGAGATTTGTACAAAAACGATTATGTCAAAGATTTTATCGAATCTAAAGTTACAATTTTATATAAAGTAAAGGTCGAATCAAACAACTTGGCGGCTGTGATGTCAGCTACAAGCTGCGGATAACCCAATCCCCACGCTGATGTTAAGTGAGCTTCAGTCAGATTGGACGATCCGCAGCTTGTAGCTAACATCACAGCTGCCAAGTTGTACGATTCGACATATAGCCGAGTTTTTTTTTCTATAATTCTGTGCCGGCCCTATGGTTATAGAGTACAGTAATACCCCGCTTTACGCGACCCCGTTATGCGCGGTTTCACTATAACGCGAATTTCAAATTACGCGCTCAAATGCCTCGCATTACGCGGCACTATGGGGATTCCCTCTATCGTTTCGTTTGTTCCGTCATTTTTAGTTTGGCTGGCAGTCGTGATTTAACATTTATTGGAGATACATACATAATTAAAGTATGTATTTTTTTGTATTCAATCATCATAAACCTCGATATACGAGAATTTCAGTTACCGCGATTTTTTCCGGAACGTATCCCTCGCGTAAAGCGGGGTATTACTGTATAGACTTACCCTGGGAGGCAGCTCCGGGCGGTTCGAACTTGTTGGCGAAGTCCCAATCATTGATGTGCTCCATGAGCCAGTTGGACGCTGCTTCCATTCCGCCGTTATTGGTGTAGTACAGCGCTCTCTTGCACGCTTCTACTGGGAATCCCATATCCAACTGGAAATATACACAATACACAACTTTATACAGAGCCGCTTGTAAAACATCACCAATCTCGCAGGATTTGATAGCTAGCATCATAAACAACGTTGTAACATTCTACTTATGTTTCCAATACTTGACTTATAATGACTACTGTTATAGCGCAGACAACAAAACACTCAATTTAAGCAATTTCACATGATGTTATAATATCCACATCGATATCGTAAAATCTCATTATAACATCGCGCGCTCGCTCCTGATTGGCCCTGCGCGCTGCTGCGCTCTCATTGGTTAGATTTTAATGGCGCCAAGTTCACTGTGACAATACACGTACGCGTGAATCCTAAGAATAAGAACCCAAAAACCATCCCGTCCCGTCGCAATATGTTTTTTATTTTTTATTTTTTTTTTTTATTAGTGAAGATAAAGTAGTGTTTGCAACTGCATATAACACGGGTATTAAAACACTCGTTACTATTATGTATATTATACTCATATATTAAACTCACACTCGTGTTTCAATACCCTTCATTATATGACAGTTGCATAAACTACTATTGTTGTATGACTGAATAAAGAGTTAGATTTTACTTTTAAACGAAAACTAGCGGTCCCGGAGAACTTAATCTCACCATCTGTCAAGTGTCAATGACATTTTGTACATGCCGGAAAATTTTGTATGGGAAAATGAAATCCATGTTGTTGTTATTTTTCTCGCAACTGTTATAAAATTTCTCACCGTTTAAACCTTCCCTTAACTTTCACAAATATTTCAAGACCAACATTTGCCAAATCGGTTCAACCGTTCTCGAGTTTTAGCGAGACTAACAACCACGTTTCATTTATATATATATATATATATATAGAAGATAAATAATAGTGGCCGCGTCGCCCACTGCCACACGCCACTTATATTTGTCCCGCGCCTAATGTTGACAACGAGGGCAGTGTTTATATTGATATAAAAGAGTTCTTGCGTATCGTGCAGTACTATAGACAGTAGATTAAGGAGGGCAAGGATGGGCAGTATCCACCTTGAAAAAAGTTTTTTCGTCTGCACCAGAAAGTTTGAAAATCAACACATTATACTTTTCTGGGCTGGGCAAAAGTATGTAGTTGGTCCAAATTTCGCTACTACGCTACCGTTTAGCCATGTTTGAGGCCTTCAGGCGGCCTAAAAACTCTGATACCAGGGCTAGCCGCCCGGCCTACACGAACGTACTTTTTACTACGCTAATGTAAAGGTTACAGACATAGCCCAGCGGATTGGCAAGTTGAAATGACAGTGGGCAGGGCACATAGCGCGAAGGACTGATGACCGATGGGGTCGAAAAGTTCTCGAGTGGAGACCACGTACCGGCAAGCGCAGCGTAGGACGTCCACGCACAAGGTGGACAGATGACCTCATTAAGACCGCAGGATCACGCTGGATGCAAGCCGCTACCAACCGGTCTTATTGGAGATCCATAGGGGAGGCCAATGTCCAGCAGTGGACGTCCTATGGCTGATGGATGGATGAATGTAAAGGAGTGTTACTGACAAGTTGCGCCAATAAGGCTTCGTCGTAGACCGGCGCGGGCGTCTCGGGCGCCGCCTCGGGCAGCGGCGTCTCGTCGGGCTGCAGGCCGCGCCCGCGTAGCGCCGCCAGGTCCACCTGCAAATATTTATATTCACATTCAACAACATTTATATTCTAATTAGAACACGCATCTCCATCAATGCCTAGTTGTCGCCTAGGCTTGTTTAGTACTTCTCTCAAATAATGTGAGGAAATTAACTTAATTGAGAAAATTCAGGACCTATCGATGACAACATAGCCTACACTATAGAAAAGGTATACTAAGCGACACACAAATCGGCGGATGAGAAGTTAGCCGAAGATGACACTTCACCGTGATTCGCTAATTCTTGCACATGTGTGCACAATGCCGACGCCACGTGGCGTAGTGGTAAGCACGGGCGTAGGGAGCGTGCAGGAGGCATGAGGTTGGCGGGCGGGTGTGCCCCGGCGTCTCGTCTCTCTGGCTCCCGCGCATACCTATATTTCGGCTTTTGCGCAGCGTTCTGCGCATAACTTCCCATCTGCCGATTTGAGTGGCGCTTAGTATAAGCTCTGTTTTGTTCTGGGCGCCTGGTACTTTTGCTTTACATTTCTTTTATTTTTTATTAGCCTATTTTGAATATGAATGGATTTTTAACTTTTATATATTCATCAGTTTTTGAAAATTCAACAATAATCCAAAATTGTACGCACCAATTCCAGCGAACTATTCCAATTTTATACGCAATTGAAGTCGATTGTGCGAAAAATGAATTATATTGTTGTAGTTCTATAAAAAAGCGTTCTATTTTTTAATAACACTACAGATATGAGTTTACATTACTATGTAAATTACTATTTATTTCCAAGCATATTTGAGAAAATAATATTATTATTATTTATATTATATTTTAGGTAGGAATGGCAAATATGTAAATCCGCAACTGTTTGTGATACTGGTCTCACCTCCCAAGGCATTTCGACAGCCACGTCCAGTTTGGCGGGCGTCCAGTCCTCTTTGATTGTGAACTTTTTCAACTGGATCAGAAGGTAGTCAGGAAACGACGCGAGCCGGGTGATTCTGCAAAATATAAACAATATTCATTCTTAATTAAACTATACAGTTATTGCATAGCATCATATAAGCACATTTTTTTTCATATTGATAACTTCGCACTTCGGATATAGCGCCTAGAATTACACAATAGGGTATTACAGTCATATTTGAAAAGTATCTCAGTTAGATTCTGTTGTTCTAATAAACCACAAAAAATACAAAACCTAACATTCAATAAACAAATTTCTGGGAGGCGGTGGTCACGACCCTCAGACATGAGGAAATCGACGCGAGAGGAGGAGGAATATTCAATCGTTAAGTGCTTTAAAAATGCATTTTAATTTTGCAGTTTCAAAATTACGCGCGTAATTTTAGAAAACGATGGATGTCATTATTTTACTCTGTGGTCATGAATGACGTCCCTAGGCTATGTAAACAATGCGCGTAAATATTTTTCACGATAGTGTCTTTGCTTGTAAGTTTGAGATTTAAGTTTAAAATAAGTTATTATGAGTTATCGTTGGTGTGGTGTTCCTGGAATACTAGTGTACAAACACCAGATAAACTATTCAATGTTTACATAGCCGTATGACGTTATAACATAGCGGCGACTATTTTATGTACAGATTAAAAATACGAAATATTATGTATCGATTTTTAAAATTTATTTTGTTATTTTATGATCTAAAACTAACATTTTCCGATTGCTTTTTGCCTAAGCTATCTCAAAAATACATTTATAGATTTTTTCTCGTTCATAGTAAAATACCCTATTTGGTCCCACCTGCCCCTTTCTTCTATCGTACGGCTAGACAAATGCGACCAAAGCGCCACCCTTTTAAAGTGGAAGTTCCGCAGCGTTTTACCAAGCGTTTCATTCAATAGTCTAGTTGACATTTTTTTGATGTCCTCTTGTAACAGCTAACCATAAACAAAGCTGATTAACAAAAATAAAATCAACTAAGAAATAAAGAAGTTACTGGCATTTTAATTTCTTGCTAGACAAAGAGCGCACTATGGCAGAATATGACGTCACGGTCCGTTAGTGTCATACATATCCCATACTATGCTATGCTTTGTGGGAAAGTGACAGAGCATCCACTCTTAATCCCTACCAAAATCTTTACAAGTTTATATCTCTGAACTGGATTAGCCAATTTTAGTTATTTTTTCAGTTTACGAATCATAATTAATTGCAGAATTCAGTAATCTTAATACTTTTAACTAATTCAATACTAATTCTTGTTTTGAATAAATTAGTGTATTTCCGCTCTGTCGTAGTCATATAAGTTAAGCTTGCGAGTGAGCTCGAAGAGTAAACACGTCCTGAAGATGCCTCGTTTAGAGGCGAAACACGTGTCGAATAGAGTACAGTAAGAATAGGGGTGCTATTTATTGACTAAGTATTTTTTCAATTATTTTATACCATTTTTTATAA
Source organism: Hypomecis atomaria (assembly GCA_964007245.1). NCBI lineage: Eukaryota > Metazoa > Arthropoda > Insecta > Lepidoptera > Geometridae > Hypomecis > Hypomecis atomaria. The sequence continues at coordinate 18,182,726 of OZ023292.1, read as the reverse complement.
AAAATAAATTATATTTGTAATTTTTAACATATTAATTAAATATTATTTTCAGGTTTACTACATTTTTTAGAAAGATCGACAGAGCGGAAATACACTAAATATTTATTCAAAACAAGAATTTGAAGATGAACTTCCGCAAAGTAACGCCTGATTCAATAAACTAATTAAATACGAGTCAACTACCCTATTCCATATTCCTCAAATGCACAACCAGAATGTGGATGCCTGAGTCTGTCTTCGCTGTGTTTTTGAACATGTGTCTTTCCACTAAAGTAAGTACAACAGGTGTTTTCAAATCTCGAATAAATAGGTATCTTTTAGGTAAGCGTGCTACATTCCAAACCGAATATCAGTTTTACATCAGGCAGTATGTAGTAAAACGCAAACCTATATCGAATAGTAGCTGCCAGACCCGGCTTCGCCCGGGTACGATTGACTAAAGAAGACAAGTAGTAAGGATCCCTAATTAAAAAAAATATATATATAGTCTATTTTCACCGGGGATGGCGTAGCTCTGCAACAGTGAAACAATTTTTCAAATCGGTTCAGTAGTTTCGGAGCCTATTCGATGCAAACAAACAAACAATCAAATCCTTCCTCTTTACAATTTTGGTATAGAAAAAAAAGAGAAATAAATATGTTGTTTTGGATCTAATTTAAACGAAGATTTTTTATGGGCCCATTTCGCAATTGTCGCAAAGTGGTAATAGTAGTTTATGCAACTGTCATATAATACCCGTGTTATATGCAGTTGCATACACTACTTTATCTTCACTAATAAAAATAAAAAAAAACATATTGCGAAACATTAAATTCACGCGTACGTGTATTGTCACAGTGAACTTGCCGCCATTAAAATATAAACAATGAGAGCGCAGCTGCGCGCGCAGGGCCAATCAGGAGCGAGCGCGCGATGTTATAATGAGATTTTACGATATCGATGTGGATATTATAACATCATGTGAAATTGCTTAAATTGAGTGTTTTGTTGTCTGCGCTATAACAGTAGTCATTATAAGTCAAGTATTGGAAACATAAGTAGAATGTTACAACATTAGTGTAGATAAAATTAGTAAACGTACTTGTGAGCGGTGACCTTTTTGTTGACAGCACTGCTGAAGAACTGCTCGATGACTTCTTCCTTCATGAAGCTGTCGAGGCAGGCCGCGAACGGTATGTGCGGCCGGACTACCTGGGACGGGTCTCTGGAGACACACGACGAGATCAATTGAAGGGCAATGTTTCCGGACACATTTCAGGGTAATAGATAGATAAATAAACTCTTTATTGCACACCAAGATATAAACAAAAAGAAGAAACAAAGATACATAAACAGTGTAACAATGGGCGGCCTTATCGCTGACAGCGATCTCTGCCAGGCAACCTTAGGATGGAGAGGACAGAAAGCGTATAAATAATGGACGGGGTGCGCATTAATTAAAAAAAATAAAAATTACATTAGATTAGATTAGGGTAATAAGAAAAGTGAGATGATTACAAAATATAAATAGTACTATAACTTGACACAATGACTTCCGTTCCGTAATCCTGCACAGCTAGTATACATTTACGATGATAATTTTAACAACATGTGAAAACTTAACAAATATTATTATGTTTCAACATGGCTTTGTCTCTTTCTAACGCGACATAACGAGTCGATAACTGTTTTTAGGGTTCCGTACCCAAAGGGAAAAACGGGACCCTATTACTAAGACTTCCATGTCCGTCTGTCTGTCTGTCCGTCTGTCACCGGGCTGTATCTCATGAACCATGGTAGCTAGGCAGCTGAAATTTTCACAGATGATGTATTTCTGTTGCCGCTATAACAACAAATACTAAAAACAAAATAAAATAAATATTTAAGGGGGGCTTCCATACAACAAACCTGAATTTTTAGACGTTTTTCGCTCTATATTAATAATGGTAATAGGTAGATGCTTGAAATTTTCACAGAATATTTAGTTTTATATTCCCTTCAATAATAAAATAAATATTTAAGGGGGACTCCCATACAGTACGGAGCCCTCCGTGCGCGAGTCCGACTCGTACTTGACCGATTATTTAAAATGACGCGCACACTAACACGCTATCTTCGGCACAGCTAGCGTGTTGATACGAACATATTCTGCGTCTTGTCTTGTCGGAACTACACTTGCCCAGCGTTAGTGGCAGCGGCCACGGGCACCGGTAGTGCCAGGTGGTCTATCAATTAAGTGAGCTACAGAACAATAGAGCGGCTCAGTTTCTGCCCGCTGGCCTCGGCATTCGCCCTCCTCTGCTCGTACTCAGCCACTTGCGCAGCATTACTGGCAGCGGTTTAAGCCCTTTCCAGACGGTTGCAATCCAGCGTTCCAACAGGGGTCACCTTGCTTGTTGCCATCCATGTGACTGCAGACTGACTGCAGATGTAATCCAAATTATAATATGATCTTCATCGACCTTGGAGGACGGGTGCGTGTTCTCTTCCGCAGTTGGAACGCGCGGATTACATCCCTTTAGCCGACTGATTACATATATCTAACTAAGGACGATTGCGCTGTGACAGGCAGCGAGTGCGCGATGTCGTCCGAAGACTAGAGCCTCGAACGCTAAATTTTAAGTGAATTAATTGATCTTTATAGACTGCTTCGGTGGCTCAGTGGTTAGTGATCCTAACTTCTGGGTCAGAGAGGCGTGGGTTCGATCCCCACCCAGGGCAAATATTTATGTGATGAACATAAGTGTTTGCTCTGTGTCTGGGAGTTATTTAGTTACTATTTATATAAGTATGTATTTAAAAATAAGTATATGTAGTATATCAGTCTCTGGCAGCCATATCACAAGCTATGCTTAGTTTGGGGTCAGACGCCGTGTGTAAGATTTCCCCAAAATATTTATTTATTTGCCATGACTGGGGAAATTCGGAGCCATTTCAATAACACGATATGAGTAGATTTTACGACGGGAGAAACTCGCGCGCGACTGATTCGCGAGCGTGTTAGCGGGTGGATGAGATCCGTGCCGCAACATAATTCGCGGATGGAAACCATGTTCTCACCAAGGTCACCCCTGTTGGGACGCTGGATTACATCCCTTAGACTCGGTCCAACAACAGAGCTACTGAACAAATAGGCTTACAATCTCTGTCCGCTGGCTTCAGCCTGTGCCCGCCTTTGCTCGTACTCTGCGACCTGCGCAGCGTTAGTGGCAGCGGCCACGGGCACCGGTAGCGGCAGGTGGTGCTCGGCTCGGTGCGTGTATCTGACGCGGCCAGACTCGCCGCAGCGGACGCGCTCTTCTACAGAGAACTTCAGACAGTCTGTCGGGTTCGCTTTATGCCGGCTGTTGCGCTAGAATGGAAGAAAGAACATTTTATTTACTGAAACATCAGTTCGAAACACAATTACTGTATTCTAAATGATTAAAAAATGGCCCCAAATTTGGCTAGGCCAGTCTCTTGGGAGCCATTATAGACAATTATCCTGATCGTTTTGAACTATTCTGAATATGTATTTTTGCCGCTTGGCGTCGAAACACAATTGCTGTATTCTAAATGAATAAAAATGGCCTCAAATTTGGCTAGGCCAGTCTCTTGGGAGCCATTATAGACAGTTATCCTGATCGTTTTGAACTATTCTGAATATGTATTTTTGCCGCTTGGCGTCGAAACACAATTGCTGTATTCTAAATGATTAAAAAATGGCCCCAAATTTGGCTAGGCCAGTCTCTTGGGAGCCATTATAGACAATTATCCTGATCGTTTTGAACTATTCTGAATATGTATTTTTGCCGCTTGGCGTCGAAACACAATTGCTGTATTCTAAATGAATAAAAATGGCCTCAAATTTGGCTAGGCCAGTCTCTTGGGAGCCATTATAGACAGTTATCCTGATCGTTTTGAACTATTCTGAATATGTATTTTTGCCGCTTGGCGTCGAAACACAATTGCTGTATTCTAAATGATTAAAAAATGGCCCCAAATTTGGCTAGGCCAGTCTCTTGGGAGCCATTATAGACAATTATCCTGATCGTTTTGAACTATTCTGAATATGTATTTTTGCCGCTTGGCGTCGAAACTTTTGGTCCGTGGGGTCCATCTCTAAAAACAATCTTTGAACACTTTCGCCCAAACTTGTCGACGCTGCTGACCACACGGACACAGATTATGTTTCGATTTTTAGACGCTATGGTCATTTTGTATATAGGTAAGTTTTATATTCTGTCTATGTACCTCTATACAAGGTTATTTCTAATCAATTAGCATCCTTTTAGGGGCTTATTCTGTACTTCAAAACTAACAACTTTTGTTCTGTGACTTTTGTCAGAACTCAAAAAAAAAGTCAGATGTTCCATACATTTTGTCGCGGGTGAATGATATTTATCTATGGAACAACAAACATTTTTTTTGAGTTTTGATTAAAGTTGCAGAACAAAAGTTGTTAGTTTTGATGTACAGAATAAGCCCCTAAAATGATGCTAATTGATTAGAAATAACCCTGTATATTAGGTAGTTTAGAATAATCATTGAATGTTATTTAAGTTATGCACAAAAATAAAAATTCTGAATTGTTTACCAAGAATAAATAATTAATTTCCACAAAGATGAACACATTTAAATACAATAAGAGACCTTTCAGTCTAAAACTACACGCCTCTCTAATAACTTGAACGATATTGCAATTTTTTATGCGTGTGCATAGCAGCGAACCCCGTAGTTATAATACTCGTTTATTCAAGTACACGTACATACGTAGAAATTTAAATATTTATTTCATAGCTTAATACGTATCAAAGTAAGGTTGTGAAGATAGATTTGTTGGATATATCCTGGTACCAAACGAAAAGAAATGGGCCTCGCTGATGTGACTTCGCCTACGTATACAGGGTTCATCATCATCACCATCGACAGCCTTCTTTATCCCATTGCTGGGTATAGGCCTCTCTCTTACTGTGCCATCTGCCTCGGTCCTGTGCCAATCTTGTCCAGGTTCGACCCGCGATTTCGACTATATCGTCGAACGTTCCGCTTACCTTGCCTCGGCCCACCATTCTAATATACAGGGTTATTTGTAATCAATTAGCATCCTTTTAGGGGCTTATTCTGTACATTAAAACTAAAAACTTTTATTTTTCAGCATTTGTCAAAACTCAAAAAATCAGTTGTTTCCATACATTTTGTCGAGGGTGAACGATATTTTTCTATGAAACATCCATTTTTTTAGATTTGATAAAAGTCGTTGAACAAAAGTTGTTAGTTTTGATGTATAGAATAAGCCCCTAAAAGGATGCTAATTGACTACCAATAACATTAGTCGAGTAGCGTAGTGCGTAAAAACGCACCCCAGAGTATTTGAAAAATCCATTCAAGTGGGCAGACGAACTAAAAATTGAGTCCCAGGTACCAGGTAAAAAACATGGTATTGCGAGTCATTCTATATTTCTTGCAGGCGGCTTAAAATCTCTGACACCAGGGCTAGCTACCCGGCATATCCGAGCATACATTTCTAAGAATGCTTGTATGGAATTATGTGTATCTTCAGAAACAATGGTTTATCAATATTTATCAACTTGAAAAGTAAGTGGTGCATTCTTTAGATTGAAATTGAATCATAGCAATAAATTGAAAGTAAAAATAGAATAAGATAATGTCAACTTTATGAAACATACCTAGACTATTTTTAATACCAATAGGATAGTATAAAACACCTATAACAGAATATTACCTAACAGGAAAATTATGTTTCAGTAGCAAAGGAAAACATTTGCAGCAAATGGTCTTTAACTGATCAATACGCCGATCATACACCGCCGAGAATGTGACTCTACCAACCCGCACTGGGCCAGCTTGGTGGATATGGCCCAATCACACTTCGTGGTTAGGCTTACGTCCTGCAGTGGACAATTAAAAGGGCTGGTACAGTTCGCCGAACTTAACTTCAACATTTTGAAATAATAAAAATCAAATCATACAAAAACGTTTTATTATCACAAATGAATCACTTATCTAATGGCATAAATTATTTACGACTAATGGCTAATTGACGTCTTACTTAACGACATCCCAATCTCCGTGACCTTTACCGGTCTTCTCTTCACACATGGCGTCGAAATATGAAGGCGGTTGAGCTTCCGAGTCGTCTAGAGCCTCAGCGCAATGATCCACGCCTTTTCTTTCACCGATAGCCACCGGCACCTCTACGTACGCGTTCACATGCGGCACAGGCAATCGGACCGTCACACGGACTTTGTATTCCCTAGAAATTACCCTTGAACACTGGATAGAGTAACATTCCGGTAGCGTCGGTAAGGTACGCGTAAAAGTTCGTTCCTGCCTCGAAGCCACGCCTGGCATCTCTGCCTCGCAGTTCTTCACCTTCTTACTGTTCTTATTGGTCCTTCCACAGTCTGCTGTGTAAACAGTGTAACAGTAAAGCTCAGCTTTCAACCCTGTCACGTCCACATTCGAGCGGTTAGATACAGAGCAAGTCAGGTGGACGTTTTCGCCAGGACTCAGCCGTACTTTTGCTATCTCGGCCTTCAAAGTTATGACAGGTTTCTTATCAGGAAATAGCGCGAAAACTGACTTCTCTAAGCCAAAAATGACAGGGCTATCAGGTACTGGTTGTCCGTTGGAGTCGAGTGCATCGACCGTGCCGTAGACTGGTATTTCAGCTGTGAATTCTTTGTTGAAACTGAACAGACTTTGCTTTGTAAACTTTAACCGTACGCAGTAGATGATTGAGCCAGTATGGTCTTTGAAAGTTGTCGGGATATTGTCTTGGGGTAGGTAGAACTCAAAGGGATGCTCGTATAAACCATGCAGGGTAATAATTTCGTTATCTCTTTTGTTAGTGATGTTCACATGCGTTTGTACGTAGTCTTCGGAACCAGTATACGTTGTGGACGATTTGTTGGAGTCCTCTTCTGACCAGCTGCATTTTCCTTTGCCAAGGAAGGAGAGTTTGACATCTTTGAATTCTGTCGGCTCGTCGATGGCATATTTCACTACGCCTTTGACCACGTCGCCGGGCTTGTAGACTCCTTCCCGGGATTTGTTCAGTAATATTTGACACGTTACTCCCATTTTTTAAGCTGATAGTTTATTCCATTTGATGTGTTTGTAAATAGAAGCACATAACCTCACTGTGCGATGCGTACTAAACGGAATGCGCGTTTGTTTTGCTCGCTGGACAGGTTCCGTTCCGATAAAATAACGAGCGGCTGGCGTCATAACGTGACTCATTTGTAAAGCTAGTACTTGATACGAACGACGAGTCCCCCTGTGTATATCAGAGGCAGCGGTGTGACCTTGAACTGGATACGTCACTTGCTTTTAGCCAATGAGAGCGACTCCCGCGAAATTTCAAATTACTTTGTGGCAAATATGATAGACATGGGATAATATGGATTTTTTCTTTATATGGATTTGAGTTAGATTAGTACAGCAGTGTAAAATAATTATTTTAATAAAGAAATTTTCAATAGTGTTTTTATAAATTCTACAATCCGTAGGTATGTTTCTTAATGTGTAAAATGTATTTTTTTTTAAATCAGCTAGATTGTTATTACTCCGTAATGTGAAGGTGAAAATCGTGCACAAGTTTTTGAGTCCTATCACTGAGATATCATGGGCGCCGATTATGACGGTGTCGAAAATCAAAACAAGCTTTATTCCATGGTTCCTAACTTGGTATGCATGTTAGGATCGCCGAATCTTACAATGCAATGGTATAAAATCAAATTAGAACGATACGAAATTTCATTGTAATTAAGCATTAAATACCGTATTTTTTTCTGTGAATTTGAATACTATATTTTAACGCCTTTTTAGCTACCGTAAGTACAAAGTCTGGGCTGACTTTGCAAGATCTTATTATACTTTATTCTTTAACATGTTACATTAATTTAGGATCCGAGCGCCGAATCGTGTCGACTATATGCATCTGGATTATATTTAACGCGATTTTGTATTATAAAAAACTAGTTAAACTCGCACTCCAAGGCTTCCGTACGTGTAAGTAGGTAGGTACTTACATAAACAATTAAAACATTACTAGATACTATAACTCAAACTATTAACCGACTTCAACATTGGATGAATATCACGACAAACTGAACTTTGCAGTTGATTAACCTCATAGATAGATGTACGTGACTCAACTGCAATTATAAGTTTGTAATCGAAAAAAGTACTTTTTTCGTGATGTAATAAGAAAAATATGAAAAATAGTATGTAGAAATAAAAAAGTTCCCAATTGTTTGAGATTTTTGCACTCAAACAAAAAAATGGCTAGGGTTGATGCAAATTTTAATGTAAGTAATTACTGAATATTCTGATTTCTTTTAAAACTCACTTCTTGGCAATTTGTTATTGCTATTGATCTATAAATATAGTAAATATGACTTTTCGATTGAAATTACAAAAAGTCTGGACGATTTATATGACAAACTATAGAAATTCTGATATCCGTAACACTGTCTTGAAGTGATAACCCTACCTGCTGTCAGTGGTTGCTAGGCAACGCTTTGTTGGTAAACATTTCACATCGAATTTGGCGGAAGTATAGTGTTAGTAATGAACTGAAGATATATCTACCTGTGTAAGCTCCAGCATGTGGAGATAGAACTCGTGCGCGTCTTGTTGCCGCTTGGTGCGGAACTCGGGGTGCGAGCGGCCTACGAGCGCTCGGTACATGTGGGCCGACACTCCCGCTTGGAAGCCTTCGGAGGCGGGCACTGAATAGCGACCGGAGAGGAGACCGACGCCCAGCTTGGCACTATAAAATAAAAAAATATTAGGGGACATCTTACACACGGTCTCTGACCCCAAATTAAGCATAGCTTGTGATAAGGCTGCCAGCGCGGGCATCGTGCGCGGGTTCGTATCCGGTCTGTTTTAAAATCCGCGTCTCTCTTACCAATAAATTGTATTGAATTCATGTATCAGCCGATGTGAACTTAGCTACAAGCTGTGCAAGCTACAAGTTGGCGGAAATAAAGTTAGCTACAAGCTTCGCAAAAACCAATCCTGACTGAAGCTCACACAAAGCCGCGCGGTGATTGGATATTGCGCAGCTTGTACCTAACTTCATTTCCTACGACTTGTGTGGTACGGCCTATACCAGTAAATCGTATAGAATTCATCTATAGGTCGAATGATACAAGTCGGAGGATGTGAAGTTAGCTACCAGCTGCGCAATATCCAATCAACGCGCAGCTTTATGCGAGCTTCAGTAAGGTTTAAATATTGCACAGCTTGTAGCTGACTTCACATCCGCCAACTTGTGTGGCGCGGCCCATAATATCATTATGGCACTCACGTCTGTACGTCGAAATCGTTGACAGGATCGTCAGGGAAGGTGGAGAATATTTCGGGAGCTCCCTCCACGTAGCGACGGACGAAGTCTGGTATCCGGAATATCACCTGAAACCACACAACTTTATCTATCTAACACTAACTGTATTTAGGTCAGTAAAAATAGACGTTTTTTTGGTAAACTTTGCACTAAATTTCCGATTTAATTTTCTTTATAAGTTTTAGGATCACTTAAAGCCTAATTTTAGAGGCGCCATCGTAATTAAAATAGCTAACTAGACTATGTCTGTTTCTTTTTCACTTCAGGCATTCGATAGAGAGAAATTTTTTTACGTTGCTATTAAATTTACGATGGCGCCTCTAAAATTGGGCTTTTACTGAGCACAAAATCACAAAATTCTGAGAGATCCAGGTGGAGCTTCAAGCGCCATCTTAAAAAACTTTTTTGGCCGATATCTCGGAAACTATGCACTTTAGAACAAAAGTCATATCTCGACCTTATAAAAGTTGTTCATAATGATGGTCTGATTCATTTCGGATTGGTAAATCAATTCTCGAGAACTCAGTATGTACTGTACTGTACCAGCCTTTTTACAATACTCTGCAGGACGTAGGCCTACCCACGAAGGGTGGTTGGTCCATATCCACCACGCTGACCCAGTGCGGGTTGGTGGATTCACATACGCCATCGAATTTCTTCTACGGACGTATGCAGGTTGCCTCACAATGTTTTCCTTCACCGAAAAGCCAGAAGTGTGAAATTTCGTACATAAATTCCAAAGAACTCATTGGTACGGGACCGGGATTTGAACTCACGACCTCTCAATTGCCCTACCCTGTATGCGTTAACGTATACAGTGTTATTTCTAATCAATTAGCATACTTTTAGGGGCTTATTCTGTACATCAAAACTAACAATTTTTGTTCTGCGAGTTTTGTCAAAACTAAAAAAAAAATCAGCTGTTCCATACATTTTTTCGCGGGTGAACGATATTTTTCTATGGAACAAAAACTTATTTTTTTTTGAATTAATAAAAGTCGTAGAACAAAAGTTGTTAGTTTTGATGATGAAAAAGACGCTAATGCACATATTTTAAATATTAAACAATATTTAACACTTATAAATAAGTTATTAAGTCTGCCATAGCCGAGCATTTGCTTGACGGAGGAACTGGTCATTGGATCGAGCTCCACGACCCGAAAGTTCTCTCCACTGATCGTCACTATTTCTCAAGAATAGTTCGTGAGGCCGTAGAAATTAAAAAACATCGTAATTTCAACCGAGAAAATGGTTTCAAACTATCAGTGTCGTGGAATCCTGTAGTCAACAAATGCAAACTGCGTGGTGTAGGCATTAAGACCTTTACAGACACTGTCAGTGTGGTGTGTCGCGGTGACAATTTCAATTTGAGTGGTACGGCGTCGCATTTAGTCTGCCCGTGACCACGACCAATGCAACTTGGTCGAAACGTCGGGAGGAGAAAAAGAGGTACTTAATTAGCTCATATCTCAAGTTTTATTGCGCGATAAGTCCCGTGTAGTAGTATGATAATATAAATAAGTTTTTTATAAGTTTTATTGTTAAACTGTTATTTGTAAGTTTTTAATTAGTAGTGTTCTCATGGAAGCGATGTATATCTTATAATGAGAATAAAATATATTTAAACCTAATTGATTAGAAATAACCCTGTATATACCTGCATGACGCTGTTGATATAGCAGGAGTTGCCGAGGTTGTTGAGGCCAGTGAGCGCGGGCCCGTGTAACGGTCGAAGCTCGCTGCTGGACTCTTGCAGCGTGTTCCACTCCCCTGTGCGCTGGTTTATCTCCAGCTCCAACTCTACCATCGACTTATCAGTCTGAAATTAAGCATTTGGATTATGTTAGATGACATAGATGTTAGTAAAATAATCGGCCAAGTACGAGTCGCACTTGCGCACACAGGGTGTCGTACCGTATGGAAGCTCCCCTTAATATATTTTAATTTAGTTATTTATTTTTGAAGGGAATATACAACTTAATATTCTGTCGATATTGCAAGGATCTTCCTGTTGCCGTTATTAATATTGAGCAAAAAAAACACGTTCCTTGTATGGGAGCTCCCCTTAAATACTTATTTTATTTTTCATTTGTTATAGCGGCAACAGAAATACAGCATCTGTGAACATTTCAGCTGTCTAGCTATTACGGTTCATGAAGACAGACGGACGGATAACGGAGTCTTAGTAATAGGGTCCTGTTTTTACCCCTTGGGTACGGAACCCTAAAAATACATTAATTTCCATTGATTTACATTTACATAAATTATACCAACTAGCTCTTGTTATTCCATAGGGTAGACATACCACCACATACCAACCTTCTGCAGTTTAATTTAACCGATAACAAAGTTCAATTGAACAGCGCTCGTAGCGTAGTTTGACTAGGTGATTGTCAGCGATCACCGAAATTAAGCAACGTTCCGCACGGTCAGTACTTAGATGGGTGACCGCGGGTGGCATTTTCCAACTGAGCGCTACCGTGGCTCGGATGACACGTTAAATTGTAGGCCCCGGTTGTTTTAACCGTTTAGCCATGTCAGAGGCCTTCAGGCGGCCTAGAAACTCTGACACCAGGGCTAGCCACCCGGCCTATACGAACTATAGTTAATTGAACATAAATTACCTTTTGCAGTTGTTGCACATTGATGCCGAAGTGCTGAAGATGGTCAGCCAGGAAGGGGTCCTCGACCATGTCATCTTCCGCGTAAGAAAACACGTCTCCTTTTCCGTCGGCGGTTATAGTACCGAGCTTCACGGCTAATGGGTAGCCTGTCTGTCTGAAGTGCTCTACCTGAAAAATAGAAGATTCAGTGTTAGCTTTGCCCACGTTTTCGGGGTAAATAATATCCTATTAAACTCCGATTTTTAAACAGTTTCTTTGCGAAAAATCAAGTCAATCCACCTCTCCATTGCAGCGTGAAAGAGTAACAAACGAACCAACAAACTTTCTTTAAAAAGAAAGTTTGTTGGTTAAAACGGTTCGGTCGGTTAAAACCGACTTCCAAAAAGGAGGAGGTTCTATGTTCGTGTATATGTATTTTTTTTTTGTGTATGTTGATCGATAATTTCGCCAATTGTGAACCGAATCAAAAAATTCTTTTTGATCCGGGATTTGAACCCACGACCTCTCAATTGCCCTACCCTGTATGCGTTTACGTATACAGGGTTATTTCTAATCAATTAGCATCCTTTTAGGGGCTTATTCGTTACATCAAAACTAACAACTTTTGTTCTGCGAGTTTTGTCAATATCAAACTTTCTTTAAAAAGAAAGTTTGTTGGTTAAAACGGTTCGGTCGGTTAAAACCGACTTCCAAAAAGGAGGAGGTTCTATGTTCGTGTATATGTATTTTTTTTGTGTATGTTGATCGATAATTTCGCCAATTGTGAACCGAATCAAAAAATTCTTTTTGATCCGGGATTTGAACCCACGACCTCTCAATTGCCCTACCCTGTATGCGTTTACGTATACAGGGTTATTTCTAATCAATTAGCATCCTTTTAGGGGCTTATTCGTTACATCAAAACTAACAACTTTTGTTCTGCGAGTTTTGTCAAAACTAAAAAAAAAAACAGCTGTTCCATACATTTTGTCGCGGGTGTACGATATTTTTCTATGGAACAAATTTTTTTTTTCAGAAAGTTTGTTGGTTAAAACGGTTCGGTCGGTTAAAACCGACTTCCAAAAAGGAGGAGGTTCTATGTTCGTGTATATGTATTTTTTTTTTGTGTATGTTCATCGATAATTTCGCCAATTGTGAACCGAATCGAAAAATTCTTTTTTAGTTCGAAAGGGTATACTCCCGAGGTGGTCCCATTTAAATTTTATAGAAATCGGCTGAGCCGTTTTAGAAAAATCAACAATAATGTAAACAATTTTGTACACGATGGAAGGCAGTTTTGCCATTTTTTGCGGAAAATAATTATTTATTATTAAACAGTTTCTTTGCAAAAAATCTACTCAATCCACCTCTCCATAGCAGCGTAAAAGAGTAACAGACTAACCAACAAACTTTCTTATTTATAATAGTAGTATGGTTTCAGATATAAGTATAGCAAGGATAACGACAGAGAGATTTTAAGAGGATCATGAATGAACCAGTATTTCCGCGTTTTCGGTAGAACATTTTTGATAAAACTTACGTTCCGGGAATAAACTCTTTTCATCCCTCTTAAATTGTAATAAATTGTTATGTTTTTGGTATCAATCGCTTGAACAAGAAATATAGCACGTTCGTACGTCTTAGTTTTTTTCAGAAAAGTTTTAGTTTACGTATACTTTTTTTTGCGTAAAAATAAAACTTTTAGGGGCTTACAACATTTAAAAATTAAGATGTATAATCCTAGCGATTGAAGTGCTGATTACATGGAAAAAATTCACTCAAATCGGATAATATTTAGAGGTAGTTAACAGTTTGTTTTTGTATGGTCAAGTTGGTGCCTCACAGTTGCTTTAATTTTAAATACTGGGCCCAATTCTGAAGGCGCCATCGTAAATTTAATAGTAACGTAAAAAGTATTCTCTCTATCTAAAGTGAAAAAGAAACAAAAATAGTCAAATTAGCTATTAACGATGGTGCCTTCATAATTGGGCTTAATAAGATCTTAATTACAATAAGATAAATGACGTTAACGAAGATAAGTGACGTTATAACTCACAGCATGATCGTTCCCTCCCGAGCCATCAAAGAACCTTCGACCGCACAGTACGGAGCCATCAGTGAGGTTCAGCCACAAGTTGGTGGTGAGGTCACATTTGTCACACTTCCACCCGGACGGGGGGATCTTTATTCCATTGTCTAACTGCTTCAGGTTTACTGCGTGCCTGTGGAATGAAATTTTATTAAATAATTGGCCAAGTGCAAGTCGGACTCGCGCACGTAGGGTTCCGTACCGTATGACAACCCCCTTAAAATATTTAATTTATTTTTGAATATTCTGTGAATATTATCTACCAGTTGCCGTTATTAATATCGAGCAAAAAATCACGTTATTTGTATGGGATCCCCCCCTTATATATTTATTTTAATTAATTTTTTAATTGCATATTTAACTAAATATTTCAAGCATCTACCTGTCACCGTTATTAATATCGTAACATCGTATTAATAATGGTAACAGGTAGATGCTTGAAATTTTTACAGAATATTTAGTTGTATATTCACTTCAATAATAAATAATAAAATTAAAATAAAATAAATATTTAAAGGGGCTCCCATTCAGTACGGAACCCTCCGTGCGCGAGTCTGACTCGTACTTGACCGATTATATAATTATAGATATTTAGAAAGGTATAAAGTAAAGGTGATTCACTTACACGGATACCTCTCGTTGCTCGCCGTCCCAGGTGCCGCTGAGCGCGGCGATCTCCGCTATTTTGAACGGCGACTCCGCGTCCACCACGGCTTGGGCCGATTTGTTCACCTGCAAACAATTAGGTACGACGAGCATAGAGTTTCTGAGGTACATGTTACCGAGCTAATTGTACATCATAACCTATATGACTGTTTACACTAGTATATGGGACATTGTACCGTACGAAGTTAGGCACGAGCTTTGAAAAATACGTTCTGTGCAACAGCATGCCTTCCAACCAACTTCGAAGACCTAGAGGCATGCGTGTACGACATTTAACTAGTCTACATTTTCCCATTTTTCTAGACGACAGTCATATTCTAGAATATCAATGTCATCATTACAACCAAATTTTACAATAGGACTAACGCTAACTACTTTGGATAGCCGGCTGTCGGATTGAACTATCCCTCTATGCCTATTGCCAGGTGAGTGATCTTCTTTGTCCGAACCATCGCCAGTTTCTTCCGGCTCTGGGATCCTTATCGTTACAGTGGATTTATAAATCCAAAAGGGTGCTTGTTGGTTTGTTATTCTTGCACGCAGCAACAGAGCCACGGTTAGACTTGATTTTTGGAACGGATATAGTTCAAAGATCGGAAAGTGCCAAGTTTACTTTCATCCTTACTAATATTAACATCCGAAAGTGTGTTTGTTTTGTTACTCTTTCACACAGCTACAGAGCAATGGATTGACTTTATTTTTGGCATGAATATAGTTCAAAGGTCGGAAAGTGACATAGACTACTTTTATCCCGGAAAAAATGTGGTTTCCTGTGGGATAGCACCAAAACCAAAATATCACACAGGCAAAAGCCTTTTTTTATCGCGAATAAGTCCGCGCTTGACCACCAACTCGCCTGATGGTAAGCGACGTCGTGGTCGAAGATGAAGCACGCAGACGTAGAAGATACCTATTCACTCTGACCTTGAAAAGCTTTAGATTATATCTCTTAGGAAACAGGGAAGCAGGAAGATAAATTCTAATTTCTATTACCACATCAGGCAGATTGGGGTCAGGCCAGGGATATGTGTGGAAGCCGGGCAGCACCACCACATTGTAGTGGTCGGTGTACGTGTACTTCGGCTTGCCGGCTGCCGGGTCGAACCCTCCCTCAACGCCGATAGCCAGGCGAGTGATTTTCTTCTCTGGGCCATCGCCAGTTTGTTCTGGCTCTGGGATCTGAAATAAATAATGCCAACATTATCACTTTCACTGCTGAAAACACACACGTCTGTGTTTTCGATTCTCACGCCCCGCGGCTACTACACACTTAGAATTAGCAGGCACCTTAAAAAAAGTACCTCAGCAGTGAAAGTGTTAAAGTGACAGCTTTTCTGTGTTTCTTTTTTTATAAAAAACCGGGCCACGACATCGGACTTTAGCGGCGGCGGCGGGATCTACGAGCGCTCGGTGCGGGACGTCGTGGCGTCATTCGTGCATTTTAGTACATTGGTTCTGTACCGCTCGCCGCCCCGCGCCCCGCTACCGCTCATAGCGGCGAGCTCGTGGTCGAGCGGTAATAGAGCTACAAGTGTTAAGGCGAGTTGGTGGCCATTTGGCCACTCCAAATCTCCTGATGCAAAGCGATGTTGTTGGCGAAGATCGACTGTGTAGACCCAGAAGATATCCAATGCCTTAAAGAAATTGTAATTGTCAGAAAATAATTTTGGATGTTGAACATTCCAGTCCCTGGCAGTGTTATGAAGGAGTAAGGGACTCCATTAGTATGAGCAGGTGGTATGTCAACCATGTCTGGCTTGTCCTAATATGAAAGGTGCAAAATGTGAAGTTATCTTCAGCTGGCACCACGCAGAGGTGGAATCAGTGACAAAAATAAAACATAAGGTGCATTTCTAGTTCTAACTTGGATTTTTCAATTGGATCCAATTGGACTTTTTTCCTGTGTGAACATAATTTTGCAAGATAAAATGTTGAAGAATATCTTACCGGTTTTTTCTCTCTCTGTATGTGCAAGAAGACTGCATTGCCTGTCTTCTGGAAGTACTGCTCTACATAGTTGCGTCCAAAACCAAGGAATGACACTAATGACACATATAGGCCTGTTTCGGACTCCTAAAAATAAAGACAAGAAGTTTTTAAAACATGTATTTTTAACAAACTTAACAGGTAAGTCATAAGTAATCATACAAGTCAGATATGAAGGTAGCTACAAGCTGCAAAATATACAATCAAAGAGCAGGTTTATGTGAGCTTCAGTCAGGATTGGATATTGCACAGCTTGTAGCTAACATCACATCCGCTGACTTGTATGATTCGGCCCATACTTAATAACATTACAAGTCTCAAAATCAAGTCGCAAGCAGAAACTAGTTTTTTAATATTAAACCAATGAGTCGGAAGTAAAATTGATAATAATAGTTTTGTTTAAGCATTTACTTCAGTACTTATAGGTGAAAATGAGGCAGAATGCATTAAAAGCACCCCTATATTATTAGCATACTGATATCACCTATCTCCAGACACTGCAAAACAATAGGGGCCAGTTCCTGTTACATTCAACTCATAACTACAGCAGAACACACGCCAAAATGATCGCCTCTACCGATCTATACTTGGGAGCATTTTTAATTATATGCGGTTTTGCCCTGAGCTTGCTGAATTTGAGGAGATTGGTCAAGGAAGTGAACTCTGCATTCCCCGCTGTGCTGATATCAGAAAATGTGCTCTTAATGTGCATTGGAATTGCTTTTATAACTAGAGCAACACAAGAACTGAGCTCTATAAACACTGAAATGCAAGATGTTGAGACAAGAATATCTGACATGGGTATGAAAGACTCTGAAATAAGCTGTAATTATTTATCCATTCTGAAGAGCTATGGACCACTAATTGTGCCACTTGTGAATAGCTTTATAAGCCTTGTGATAGATAATTATATGCATTATAGAATGCTAGCTGACATCAAGAAGGAAGATGAAGAAAATACTGTGCAGGAATTTGAACAAGCTTTGCCAAGACTCATAAAAGTTTCAAAATTATTATCTTTCGGAAAGAAATATTTTTCATCCACTGCCATAGCTTTACAGTGGATTGTTCCAATCTTAATTGCGCTTTCGATGTATCCTATAGAGGTCAAGGAAAGACGGTTTTTAATTAATGAAGACCGAAGTACTAGTGACTTTTGTATGGCAGTGGTTGATGCTTCTAATGAGACTTGCTTTACGTCGATAGGAGATACTAATTTCAGCTTGGAGTTACGTCAATTAATACCTCCGTCATATGTCGAAGCACATGAAATTTTGCTGAAAAATGAAACTACAGAAAAGGAAATAAATTCAGTGATAAATAATGTTTACAAAATTATTGCAAACATGAAGAATGAAACTTTTGGAAACGTAAATGTTACCAGTGCATCAGTTTGGAGACATGCCAAATTAAACAAAAATTGTTTAAACATCTGTTATTTAGATAACAAAAGTTTGACATTGTACATGTTTATTGTTGCTATAGTTAGTTATTTCGTGCCAATTACTATTTCAACAGTAATTTTAGCTAAGATACATCTCATAAATGTAAAACGGCCTGGTATAAAGACTTATGTTAGTAGAGAACTGCTTTATAACATCTTGTTCTGGACACCAGTAATGTTTGACACATTCCTTTCGTTGCTGTTGTGTTCCTATTCCATGAACAATATGAGAACATCGATTTTCAATGTTATAGCCAATGTGTACCAAGCTGTTAAAAACTTCATGAATACTAAGTACTTTCAGGACAATTCTGTGAAACCTATTTGAAGAGTATATTATATAGGCCAAATCATACAAACTAACTGAAGCTCACATAAAGCTGCACATTGATTGGATATTGCGCAGCTTGTAGCTAACTTCACATCAATCGAATTGTGTGATTCGGACTATACTAGTTTATATCTAGTTGTAGATACAACCATTGTATTATCAGACTAGCTGTTACTGATTGTTTTTATTGCATTATTAATATTAAATATGTGGTTATGAGATATTTTCTATTTAATCAAATTATTGTTTTAAAGCATAGTTTGGATATAACTAGGTATTCTTTAGTACAAAAATCTAATTAGTGTGGTGAAGTGGAGGCTGAAGAGGAACGTTGAAAGCAGTTCCAAAAACTGCAATATTTGTAAGAGGCACTGTACATATTTGTCTTATACAATATTACACTTTTAGATGCAGGCACCTTCCTATCGGCATTAGAGGTAACATTAGGTTAGGAAAAAAAATGCAACTCACCGGATTGTCAAACGAGTAAACACACTCATCTTTGTAAACCAATTGCTGCGGGCTTGGTACTTTAATCTTTGATAAATGTGGCGTTAAGAGGTCTAAAGACGCCATGGTTTGGTTGTAAGTCGAAGTAATTACTCGTATTTATTGAGCTTCTGATTGATTTCCAATAGAAACACTTGAAATTGGTTCAAAACGGCGGCGACGGCGCGGCGTTCCCAATCCCAAAAATATTTTTTGCTTGCAGCTAGTGACGTGAAAATCGGTGATAAGTATTATTCTACTTTAATATTACAATACAAGAGAATCGATTTAGCAATTTCCTAGTACTATACTCTATACTTACTCATAACACGAACAAACAAACCTAGATAAAATAAAATAATTAAGTAATTAGGAACAAAAGGTTGGTCAAAGCCCATAATTATATTAGATAAGATTAATCGAAATGGCAAAGAATAGAGATATTTGTTAAAAAATCGTGAACTTTAATCGACTTTGTGTTTGTAGTCTTTTAACACTCTATTAATATTCGGATTCTGATATCTGACAAAGTCTGATCATCTATTCTAATCGTAGCAGTGAGTAGCAAAAATATTACATTATTATTGCCTGACATGTTGATTGCCACCTGCCACAATAATATAGTATGCTGTTGCTCTCAGTCTTGACGTAAAAATAATCTTAAACTTTGCAGATCAAGTTTTTTTAAAATAATTTTGAACTAGGTAGGCACAACACGTTATGATGTGAAGGATTACACCATAGTACCTACACTAAATCAGTAAAAATGAAACCGAGTTTTATTTTTTGCAATTGTAGATAATAATTACAATCGCAAATCATCGATTTTATGATTCGATTTAGAGCTTGGTGATTACGTGATAACGGACATCCCTTAATTAAACTACTTTTACATTTTGACAGTTTTTAGCTGACACCTACTTTTTTTAAAGTAGTAGACTTTACTTTTTTTTTACCTAATCATTTTTGAATGTATTTGTCAGCAGTAAAGTAGTCCGTGAACTTTTATTGAATTTTAATTTTTTATGAACTTAGACTGCAATCAATAACAATCTCTGTAATTGGGCCTTATCTATTTTAAAGCTCAAAAAACATGACATGACTATGACCACAATATTATGTAGTCTACGTTTTGACGTTCCGGTATGATATTTTGAGTATTAAAACCTTTTGCACATTTAATATTTAGTTTCCAGGATAGTGAATATTTGAAAAAGTTTGAGGCAGGGCTATCAGTGCTACCAACTCTACTGTTTTAATAGTAGATTTTCTATTTTCTCATTGATATTCCTGTTTTCCAAATTAATGTTCAGCGTCACCATTATGCAAATATTTTTGACACGAAAACGTCTCATACATCGATAAAGTAAATACATCGATGAACGCTGGCTGTATGGACGAAAAAGTGTTACATTACACCTGAGCCGAGCGTGCAAGCGAGAGCGCGGAACATAGAGGCACTATCGCCTAAGCGTTCGGCTATCGGATTTTTTCAGTTGTTGATTTAACAATGTTTTCTTATAACGTTATTGCGTAAAATTATCATCCGTGTACCAACTATGATAACCAATTTTTTGAAAACGACTTAAATATTTTTAAATATGTACTGTGAAATATTATGTTTTGTACTAGATGACAGTATCTAGGTACTCATGTCGGAATTTAAGAAAATTTTGTTGAGATTGTTTTTGATGATGATTTTTGGTTTTCATTGTGTTCTAATCAATATTATAATGTATGGGACATAGACTAGTACTATTATACTACACATAATTAGCTACTTGTATAGTTACTGTACGAAAACTAGTATTTGTAATGTTTCATTGTTGTTTATTTTACAGACATTCTTGCAAATATAGTCACAATTAGAATCAACAATGTCAGACCATATCGAAAGTGAAAACTGCCAAGGCGGGGCCCTGGGTTGCCATTCTATATACTACAAAATATTCCGAAACATCCTCTTCTCATTAAAATTAAGTTATGTAATCAGCTAAATAATGAGGCGCAGTCCTCACGCGAGCACTGCGCCGCGAAGACTGGTTTTCTTGCAGGTCTTGAACATAATTGGGGCTTTCCGGGTCCTCGACGTTCTGATCATAGGCCAATACTGTTGCCCCCGGTTCTCCCGTAGAGCACTGTGACTGCAGCTGACCAGTAAGCGGTGACTCATATGAAAGTTCTGTGGCATCTTCCGCTTGCTGCTTGTCCTCTGATGCTACTCCTGTAAATGGCCTGATGTGGACTCTATTTCTTCTATACACCTTATCTTTCACCTTGATTATGAATGACCTTTCACCTACTGACTTGATAATTCTTCCCAATGTCCATTTATTGTTTATTTCTGGCTGCAGTTGTACCATAACATTTTGTCCAACCAGCAATTGTGTTCCCAATTTTGCACGCCTATCAAATCTCATTTTCACATCTTCCTTCCTTCTCTTAATTTTAATTGGAACCTTTGGCACAATTTCAGGCTTAAGGTGTCGCAACAAACATGGCAATCCTGTTCTGGTGCGCCGGGAGAACAATTTCTGTACGGGACTGGTATCATCCATCTGTATAGGTATATTGCGCTGATGAAGTAAAATATACCACAGGTCCTGTTTAGTTTCTAGACTTTGAATTACCAATCTCTTAGCTGTTTTTACTGCTGCTTCTGCTTTGCCGTTCGAAGGTGGGTGATGAGGAGATGAAGTAACATGATTGAAATTCCATTGATCTGAAAATGACTTGAAATGCTCATTTGCAAAATTCGTAGCATTATCCGTACATACCTTTTGGGGTATGCCATGTCGTGAAAAATTTCTTTTGCATAGTTGGATTATTTCATTTGCAGTAAGGGAAGAGAGACGATCCAACTCGAAGTAGTCTGAATAGTGATCAACTGTTACAAGAAATTTCAAATCACCCACTGAGAATACATCCATGGAAATATATTGAAATGGATATTTGGGAACCTCATGACACATCAGTGGTAATCTCTGTTGAGATGATGCATGTCTTGCACAAAATATACATTTCTGCACATAATTTTTCAGATCTGTTGACATTCCAGGCCAAAAGATGTTTCCTCTTGCCAGGCGTAAAGTACTGGCAAAACCATTGTGGCTAACATGTACCTTTTGTAGCATCTCAATTCTAAGGCTTTCTGGAACAAGCACCTGATCGTTTCTAAATATCAATCCTTCAGAGATAGACATTTCATGTTTGAATGAGTAATATAATCTAAGATCTTGAGGCAAGTCAGATACATACTTGGGAAATCCAATCCTAATAAACTTAATCAATTCCTGCAGATTAGAGTCTGCCTCAGTGGCGTTTTTAAGTTTTTCTATAAGTTGGTCTGATATCTTTAGATATTTTACTGGAGTAACTTTGCTTATAAGCTTGTAAACTCTTTGTTCAGCCAATTTGCTTTCCAGATTATAGTCTTCCAGAATTTCAGTAACAGGTGCTCTCGATAAGGTGTCTGCCACATGGTTATTTTTACCTTGGATGAATTCTAGCTGAACATTGTATTTTTGTAGCGTCAGTAACATCATTTGTAGTCTCTTAGGGGCTTCTACAAGTGGCTTATTAGAAATATTTATCAGCGGTCTGTGATCAGTTTTAATTACAGTTTTAGAGCTGCCGGCAATGTATTGATTAAATCTCTTACATGCAAACACCACAGCTAGCATTTCTTTCTCAATCTGAGCATATTTCTTTTCAGTTGCCGTGAGACATCTCGATGCAAAACTAATTACATTATTATCTTGATACAGTGCAGTTCCGAGTCCAAATTCACTCGCATCACATTCTATATGCACTTCTTTATTCACATCAAAATATTTTAATGTAGGTAGATCACTTATTAACCTTTTTAAATGCTGAAACTCATCCTCTTCCTCTTTAGTCCAGATAAACTCGACATCATTTCTGGTGAGTCGTCTGAGATTTGTTGCTTTAGCACTGAGATTGTTGATGAATTTGCTAAGATAGCCAACCATTCCTAGAAATCTCAGCACCTCCTTAGCACATTTCGGAGTGGGCATATTCTTTATGGCTTGTACTTTAGAGTCATCTACTTTTAAACCTTCGTTGGTTAGGATGTGGCCATAAAACTTAGCTGATGTTTGAAGCAGATTCACTTTATCTTTGTTCAACTTGCAATTGATTTCTTGTAGTCTCTGAAGAAGCCTCTCAAATTTGGTGTTATGATCTCTAACAGCTTCTTCCATAGTGTTTCCAACTCCATAGATTAAAATGTCATCAGCTATTACTTCTATGCCGCTTAGATCTTTAATGAGACTTGTCAATCTTTGTTGAAAAATCTCCGGTGAAGAGCTGAGGCCAAAAGGAAGACGCAGCCATCTGTAACGACCAAAAGGTGTCCAAAATGTAGTTAGTTTGCTACTCGATTCAGAAAGCCGGCATTGCCAGAAGCCTTTTTTTGCATCTACAGTACTAAATACTTTGGCTTTGCTTAACTCTGGCAACATCTCCTCAAGCGTTGTAAATTGGAAGTTTGGCCTTTTAAGTGCCTTGTTTAAAGGAATAGGGTCTAAGCATATTCTAAATTTATTATCTCGGCTAACTATTAAAATATTATTTACCCAATCCGTGTGTTTCGTTTCCTTGGTAACAATTCCCTCCTGTTCTAGGCTATTTAGCTCCTCCTGTAGCCGTTTCCTGACACATATTGGTACTCTGCGAGCTGGTTGAATATGTCCCGGAACTGTTTCATCTACTTCTAAAGTAACTTCACCTGGTAAGGTCCCCAGACCTTCGAACACATCACTGTACTTTTGCATAATATTCAAGGCTTCTTCTCTGTCAGGCTGATCAGATAACGTAACTTTATTGCAGTATTTGATGAAGCCTAGGGCTACACATGCTTTTTCAGACAATAGGGGTTCATGTTCCATATCCACCACATGGAACTTAATTTTGAAATTGTTATTTTTGTGTTTATTTTTGGTTCTACATTCAAAATAATAAGTTCCCAAACTTGGAATGTCTGATCCGTTGAAGCATTTCAGACCCTGCTTGGCTGGGCTTAATACATTGACGTCTTTACCTGAGATTTTTTTATAAGTGTTGGCTCCCATAACACAGACCTGTGCTCCTGTGTCCAGCATACAATATGATTCGATCCAGTCTTTGTCTTTTTTGAAGAAGAGTGGAGCTTCCTTGTGTCCTCTACCATTTACACGGATCTCCGCTACAATTATGTCCTCGTCTGAAGACTCATCTTCTATTTGTATGGCCTGAACCTTTTGTTCTCTCTTCTTGCACACCGATTTAAAGTGGTTTCTGCCTCCACAGCTGTCACAAGTTTTGCCCCAGGCCGGGCACTTCTTTTTGTCAAATATGTGAGACTCGCCACAAAATTTGCATTTACCTTTCATTTTTGCTGATCTGGTGGTAATCTTGCTAATTTCTTCTTTGTGCATCCCAGACACATGTAATGTGGCACTTTCTGAAGTTCTGCAAATGTTGATAGCTGCATCTAATGTTAGATCTTGCTGACGCAGGAGCTCCTTCATAACATTCTGGTCTTTAATTCCGACTACTAGTCGGTCGCGGAGTAATTCATCGCTAATTGTTGGTGGGTAATTACAAGGCCTAATTAACTTTCTTAAAACCAACAAAAAATCGTCAAATGATTCACCTTCTACTTGCGTTCTCATATTAAAGATGTAGCGGGCATATATTATGTTAGTTTTCTTTATTATTTCTTTCTCCATTTTTAAGAAAATTAATACTTCTTGTTTCTTGTCGGCCTCGGTGATGCCAAATTCTAGATACTTCTTCATCGCTGCACTACCGATGGCATTTAGAAGTATTCCGGCTTTTATTTCCTCTCTTTCTGGGCCCCACTTGCTCATCCCGGTGGCGACCGAATAATTTGCCCAACCCGTTTTGAAGTTGCAGAAGTTTTCGTAAGGGTCCCCGGCCTCCACTTGCAGGGGCTGCGGCCAAGGGACATTTACACTGCTTCGTACGGCATCTGAAGAGCCTGGCGACGGCGGCAGGACGTGGTGCTGAAGTTGTTGTTGCATGAGGCCCATTTGTTTTTGCATCGCCGATAGGAGCTGAGCCTGCTGCTCAAACAGCTTTTTGAAAGTTTCTTCTGCCATTCTGACACCATGTACGAAAACTAGTATTTGTAATGTTTCATTGTTGTTTATTTTACAGACATTCTTGCAAATATAGTCACAATTAGAATCAACAATGTCAGACCATATCGAAAGTGAAAACTGCCAAGGCGGGGCCCTGGGTTGCCATTCTATATACTACAAAATATTCCGAAACAGTTACTTTGACTTCTAATTACTAATAAAAGTAAGTTATTGTAATTATATGAGGAATATATAAAATTGTCTCGTTATCTTTACTTACTGTTTTTTTATCGGTGAGCTACTGTTTTAAGTTTTGTGGGCTTGGCAACACTGAGCCATCCAAAGTTCAAGTGTGCAAGTTCATTGGTTGTTTTGATCGAGTTTTGAATTCTTTTATTATATTAAATTACGCTTAAAATGGTTCTGAAACTATATTATGACCTAATGTCACAACCATCTAGGGCTTTGTACATAATGTTAAAAGCAGCAAAATGTAATTTTGAACCGAAGATGGTGGACTTGCGTAAAGGTAAAAAACTTTTATTATCATTATGTATTGCATTGCGTTAATGTTTAGTTTCTTATTGGCTGGCTCCACAGATACTAATAATAATCTAGCATCTCAGTGGTTGGCTCAGAATAATGAAAGACAGGTCATAGAAGGTCTCTGATATTGATTCCAATCCAGTGCCATATCTTCCAATAGGACTGTTAAAAAAGCGGCTGCCAGCCTTCGAGCAAATATCTACAGAGCCACAGTCCACAAGTGAAAGTAGTAAAAAAATGTCCGAGCGCCGTCATTAAATTAAATTATTTTATTGAGATTGAAACGATTTAAATAAATACCATCTTAGATATTTAGGTACTTACATTAAATAATTCACAATGACCCGTTTTCTCAAATCTCGACGTTATGTCACCTAATTAGTGCTTGCAACCAAGTTCTTTGGTATCGCGCGGCGTTGTAGTCGGCTTGCAATTGCCTTACGTTACGACTGACTAGAATACCAGCGCTGATTGTCCTCAATCAGCATTTCACGCTGAGTTGGGATCGGTTTTCGTGGCATACCGCGAGCACTTGCTGCATAACTACTGTTTCACATGTTTGTTGTTTGCTCGTTTTTTTTTCTTTTTGTTATTAGCTGTGATTGTTCATGTATGTCACGAAATAAACATTCTTTTTTTCTTTCTTTTTCTTCTTTCTAAAAAGCCTGCCCACTACGTAGCTTAGGCAGAGTTTTGGCTTGGACACTTTTTTTGCACGATTGGGACTCTTTAGATATTTGTTTGAAGCTGCCAGCCAGATTTCTATAATGGGGCCACCCACACATTGGCTCCAATGTGTAGATCGGTCTTGGACGCAACCCGTACAATGTAACCGGCTATTCAATTCGTCGCCAAGCTTGGACTCAACGCATCGTTCAATTTGTGGCCCTGGCATCAGACAGTAGAAATAGTCTGATTGTATTTTATTCAATAATCTAAGATTGTAACGAATTGAATGCATTTTTAGTCTATCATGTTTGTCCAGGCTGTGCTTGCCGGTATAGGCTGAATCAAAAATCTAACTTTGTGTCTGTGAAGTTAAATAAATAAAATAAATAAATATTAGGGGACATCTTACACACGGTCCCTGACCCCAAACTAAGCAAACCTTGTGTTATGGCTGCCAGAGACTAATATACTACATAAACATTTTTTTTAAATTTACACTAATAGATAGTACCTAAATAACACCCAGACACAGAGCAAACCTAATTTCATCACATAAATGCTTGCCCTGGGTGGGGATCTAACCCACAACTCATTGATCCAGTAGTCAGGGTCAATAACCACTGAGCCACCAAGGCTCAAATAGCAAATAGTCAAATAGCAATAGGCTGCGCGAAACCCAATCCTTGCACAGACTATACATTATCTTCATTGTTAAAAAAAAAACAACTTGATTGAAGTACAGCAAACTACAGGGCACTTTGTAATACATACAAATGAAATGAATACCCAGCCTAAGTTTATCTTTATTAAATCATAAGTCTCCATAGCATCATATACATCAAAAGACGGTCTATAAAACAAACTTATGAATTTAGTGTAAGAAAAATTTTGCAACACTCAATCGTAATACATTAAAAAAATATAAAAAAGGATTAATAGTTATTATATTCCTGATTTTTTGTTACATCTTTTATTATTTTTCAGTGGAGCATTACTCAGAAGAGTTTACAAAAGTCAACCGAATGCAGAGGGTTCCTGTTATTGACCACAATGGATTTGTAGTCACAGAAAGGTACCTAAAAAACAATATATTCTAAAACTCTATGTTCTATGTAGTGGTGTATTCATATTGACAATCTTGAGACAGCGGCAAAATTTTGAAACACCCTCACAGAAGTCAGAAATCATAAATTGAATTGTATTTATCACAGTAACACACAGACAATTCTTGAGCATCGACGTAAGCTAGCGTGTTTATCGGCCTTTTATCGGATACACTTCGGAGAGTGCGCTCAGGAGTTGCACAATGTGGTCCCACCTGCCCCTTTCTTCTATCGTACGGCTAGACAGACGCGACCACAGCGCCACCCTTTTATGGTGGACATTCCGCGCGTTAGAACCAAGCGTTTCGAATCCTCATTCCTCATACGAACAGCCAGAATGTGGAACGCTTTGCCTGGGTCTGTCTTCCCGCTAAAGTACGACGTGGGTGTCTTCAAATCCCGAGTAAATAGGTATCTTCTAGGTAAGCGTGCTACATCCTAGACCGCATATCTGCTCAACATCAGGCAGTATGTAGTCAAACGCAAACCTATACGGAATAAAAAAAAAGACACACATACACACACACACACACACACACACACATACACACACACTTACACACCAACATACACACATGTGTTGTGTACACGCGTCACACAAGTTGGCGGATGTGAAGTTGGCTATAAGCAGCGCAATCCTGACTGAAGCTCGCACAAAGCCGCACGTTGATTGGATATTGCGCAGCTTGTAGCTAACTTCACATCCGTCGATTTGTGTATCGCGGCCAGACGAATCATTCCTTCCTTCCTTTCAGCCATAGTCCACTGCTGGACATAGGCCTCCCCTATAGATCTCTAATAAGACCGGTTGGTAGCGGCTTGCATCCAGCGCGATCCTGCGGTCTTAATGAGGTCTTCCGTCCACCTTGTGGGTGGACGTTCTACGCTGCGCTTGCCGGTACGTGGCCTCCACTCGAGAATTTTTCGACCCCAGCGGTCATCAGTCAGACAAATCATTAACCCCCGACAAAAAACGATGGGGTGTTATAAGTTTTATGTGTGTGTGTGTGTGTGTCTGTTTGTAGCATCATATAAATTATAGGTCCCAAAGGGATGAACCGATATTGATTTTTTTTGGCGTGATAACGTCTTTTAAATCGATGAACGCCGACTCACACTCGAAAAAGTGTCACGTTCCGCCTGCGCCAAGCGTGCAAGTGAGAGGGCGGAACAAGCGATAGAGAGGCACGATTGGCCTAAGGCTTTGATTGGCTTATTTCAGTTGTTTTTCAAGAATGTTTTCTTAGGAAGTCATTACACAAAATGACCGTCCGTAAACCGACTATAAAGACAACTAATGTTCTTGTTTGGAAGGTGAATTAGTAGGGAGTGTTCTTAATTATGTTTCATCAAAGTCAGTTCAGCCGTTTCAAAGTCATCAGCTCTTTTGTTAACTGCGGGTACGGTCAACTTTAAAACTTTCAATTTAATTCGGCTCGGGCTCGGGGGGCTCGGGCGTCCCCGCGGTCTCCAGGCTAGTCTACCATAGATGTGTGTGGTTTGTGCGTTGTACCACTGGATCTGCAGAGTGACGTCTCGTTCCACTACCGACTTTCTACCTACTTTACTCCGCAAATAACCATGAGAAACAGTAGAAGCAAAAGAACGTGTACACAGCGGCAGCACTCCCTCTCACTTAAAGTGCACCTGTGCAATATTCGGGGCCTGCACTCCAATCTCACACCTGTCCATCATCATCTTGAGACAGATCGACCCCACCTATTGTTTCTCACGGAGACGCAGATTGCTGGTCCATCCGACGTGTCGTATCTTTCCTACCCAGGGTATTCCCTGGAGCACCGTTTCAAACCACGTGCGGGTGTATGCGTGTACGCCCGGGATGACATTTGCTTTCTGCGCCTTCGTAGGTTTGAAGACCCTTCTTTCTCAGTGCTCTGGGCTTTGGCGGACACTGGCCTAGAGAAAATTATCTACGCTTGTGTATACCGATCACATAGCGGGGACCAGGAGACAACCAGACTCACTGAATACCTCAGTGAGGCGGCGGATGCTGCTCAACTCAGCTACCCTTCAGCCCAATTAGTGATCCTGGGGGACTTTAATGGCCACCACAAGGAGTGGCTACACCCATACCTAGACACTAACCATGCTGGGCTTGAGACGCGCAAGCTTGCCTTGACACTAGATCTTACCCAGCTGGTTCAAGGCGCCACACGGGTACCTGACGTTGACTCGCACACAGCCTACTGCTTGGACCTTCTGCTAACCACCGATCCAGACCGTTATTCAGTGGCGATTTCCTCACCGTTAGGTTCATCTGACCACTGTCTGGTGAAATCTGTATCCGTCTACTCCCCATCAGACCCCAGCCCCAAAGGGTCACGGCGAGTGTGGCGGTACAAGTTAGCGGATTGGGATGAGATGCGGTGTTTCTTTGCATCTTACCCTTGGCAGTCTGTTTGCTTCTCTTCCGATGATCCTTCTACGTGCGCGGATGCCGTGACAGATGTGCTTCGTACCGCCATGGAATACTTCATCCCATTTTCGGACGTGCCTCTGTCTAGCAAAGCTCGGCCCTGGTTTGGACCTGAATGTGGACGCGCCGAAGCGCAAAAGCATCAGGCATACCTGGCTTGGGCCGATGCTCGAAACCGTAAGTCGAGGGACATTCGTCTGAGGAAGAAGGCATACAATAGGGCTGCTAAGTCCTGTAAAAAGGTTATGCGGAGGGCTCGCTTTGATCACATTAGTCGAATAGGCAATAAGCTTGCTTCTTACCCTGCGGGTAGTAAGGCATTCTGGTCCCTAGCTAAATCGGTTGAAGCGAACTTCTGCCGCCCCTCACTGCCTCCGTTGCTGAAACCCAATGGTTCGCTGGCCCATACCGCGGTTGAGAAAGCAAATTTATTTGCATCTCAATTTGCTGAGTCTTCGCGTCTGGACCCCGGTAGTGCGAGACCTCCAACTTTGCCAAATTGTGGCTCTGTAATGAGTGATATACATATCCGGCAAAAGGAGGTTCTCAAGGTTCTCCGCAGTCTTGATGTGAACAAGGCCTGTGGCCCTGATGGTATTCCGGCCATTGTATTGAGGACTTGTGCGCCTGAGTTGTCGCCTGTGCTGACTCGCCTCTTTCGCCTATCTCTGAAGACAGGTCAAGTGCCCAAATCTTGGAAGCTTGCTAACGTGCAGCCTGTACCCAAAAAAGGTAGCCGTGCCGACCCTGCCAATTACAGACCGATTTCGATCACGTCCATACTTTGCAAGAGTATGGAACGTGTCCTTAACAACAGGCTCCTGGCGTACCTGGAAGCGAATGACCTACTCAGTGACCATCAGTACGGCTTTCGCCGAAACCGGTCTACTGGGGACCTTCTGGCGTACGCCACACACATCTGGAGTGAGGTCATCGAAAAGCACGGGGAGGCGCTGGCTGTCTCCTTGGACATCTCCAAAGCTTTTGACAGGGTCTGGCATGAGAGCCTAATTGGCAAGCTTCCATCTTTTGGCCTGCCTGCTGATTTCTGCGCATGGATATCAGATTTCTTGAGGAATCGGTCGATACGAGTGGTCGTAGATGGCTGCTCGTCAGATCATATGGCTATCAATGCCGGGGTTCCTCAGGGGTCAGTGCTCTCTGCGACCCTCTTCCTACTGCATATCAACGATCTGCTAAAGCCCGGAATCTTTGGGTACGCAGACGACAGTACAGTCGTGGAGAGCTACACATCCGATGCGAGAACCAGCGGGCCACAGATCGAGTCTCACAGAGAGGCTATGGTCGAGCGGCTCAACTTGAGTCTGGAGGCGGTTTCTGACTGGGGTGATGCTAACCTGGTCAAGTTTAATGCCACGAAGACTCAAGCCTGTCTGTTTTCGGCTAAAAAGAGACCCTTCCAATTGTCTCCCGCTTTCCGTGGTGTCTCCGTTCCGGTAACTGACAGCTTGGAACTATTAGGCGTTTCACTCTCATCGACTCTTAACTTTGGCTCTTACATAGAGTCAAAGGCCCAATTAGCTTCCAAAAAACTTGGTGTTCTCTCTAAGGTGAGACGGTATTTCACACCTGAGCAACTGCTTAGTCTGTATAAAGCTCAAGTCAGGTCGTGCATGGAATACTGCTCTCACCTTTGGGATGGCTCCGCCAAATATCAACTGGAGGCTCTGGAGTCGATTGAGAGGCGAGCCAAGAGGCTGATCGACAACGACACTCTGACTATGTCGCAGCTGCAAAGTCTCGAGCATCGACGTAAGGTAGCGTGTTTATCGGCCTTTTACCGGATCCACTTCGGAGAGTGCGCCCAGGAGTTGCACAATCTGGTCCCACCTACCCCTTTCTTCTATCGTACGGCTAGACAGACGCGACCAAAGCGCCACCCTTTTATGGTGGACATTCCGCGCATTAGAACCAAGCGTTTCGAATCCTCATTCCTCATACGAACAGCCAGAATGTGGAACGCTTTGCCTGGGTCTGTCTTCCCGCTAAAGTACAATGTGGGCGTCTTCAAATCCCGAGTAAATAGGTATCTTCTAGGTAAGCGTGCTACAACCTAGACCGCATATCTGCTTAACAACAGGCAGTATGTGGTCAAACGCAAACCTATTCAGAATAAAAAAAAAAAAAAAATAATTGTTTTTGTTCCAGTGTTGCCATCATCAAATATCTTGCCAGGGAGAATGTGATACCTGCGAACCTGTACCCAAAAGAGTCCCAGCAAATGGCGAGAATGGACGAATTCCTTGAATGGCAACACATAGGCCTGAGGCTGCACTGCTCCATGTATTTCAGGGTTATTGTAAGTATATGCTTAATTATTTAAATTCAAATTAATTTACTACTGCACTGCAGCGGTGCAGTGCGACTGCGGAGCGCCTGCGCAGGCTATGCAGCACCATCTTTCATGCTCTTATAGTTCGGCCGTTCAGAGAATGCGTTCCTGACACGTCATCTTGAAATAATGTTTTTGGCCGATATCTCGGAAACTATGTACTTAAGGGCAAAAAACATTAGGATCATTATTGTAGAAAATAAAACTTCGCATCTTTTGTTTCCAGTAAACTTTTTTGTAAAACTTACCGTTTACGTTATTTTCTTAACATTCACGCACGAAACTAATATGACCCGCGACGGATTTATGCGTGTGAAGTCACAACTCCCTGCCGCGCCGTGGGTTAGACGGGAGTAAGAAAAATAATCGGCCAAGTACGAGTCGGACTCGCCCACGGAGGGTTCCGTACTGTATGGGAGCCCCCTTAAATATATTTTTTATTATTGAAGTGAATATAAAACTAAATATTCTGTGAAATGTTCAAGCATCTACCTGTTACCATTATTTATATAGAGCGAAAAACGTCTGAAAAATCAGGTTTGTTGTACGGGAGCCCCCGTTAAATATTTATTTTATTTTCTTTTTAGTATTTGTTGTTATAGCGGCAACAGAAATACATCATCTGTGAAAATTTCAGCTGCCTAGCTATCATGGTTCATGAGATACAGCCCGGTGATAGACAGACGGACATCGAAGTATTAGAAATAGGGTCCCGTTTTTCCCTTTGGGTACGGAACCCTAAAAATGTATATACGCGTCGAATTGAGTACCTCTTCCGTTTCGTCGGTAAAAAAGCTAGTACAGCACGGGAAGCATGGCAAAGGGACTAATAGTCTTTCCACCATTATATCCCCTCGTAGTGGAAATAAAGTATGGATTGACAATGACATTTGACATTATGAGTGGATAAAATGGTTTTCTCCCCTTGCCGTGCTACCCGGGCTGGTACAGTGATTTTAAACAGTGTTTAAATCGTGTTTAAATCTTTTGTGGTAAGGCGGTTTATTTCTCATAGAAACAAATTTTCTTACATATAAACAATTCGAGGAGTTTTAATCTGATTTCATTGACGTTGTTAAATATTCTTATCACAGATATCTATAAATAACAGATCGATAATGCTGTTGTCACTTGAAGCAATTCTCAACCACAAAAATGCATCGAAAATCTTCCAAGCTGCTGTCAAAACTGTCAAATAAGTATTGATATTTGACATTCCTTGACTGAGAATTCGACAACAGTCACTGAATCGTCACTTATTTAATGTCTCTTGCTAACTAGTGCCATATTAAATCGATGCATCTCTTTCAGATTTCCTCGATCGACCACATTATCCCTCTGGTATCTCTGTGATTCTTATCTATTTTTATTAGTCGAGTTATCTGAATTGCAATACTTAAGTAATTGATAAATGAATATCTGGTCAAAGGTTATGACGATGTGATATTCATGTAAACGAGTAATATTTACGTATTATTAGCTTTACAGGGTTATTTGCTTGCCATGTACTAAACCGTGGGGTCTGATTAAGACCATCATTATTAGAGACCGGATTATATGCATGTTTGCATATGCATTCGCATATTTATGCCACCCTCACCAGTAATAGCATAGAAATGTTCTTTTTGTGAGAGCCGTGGTGGTCTAGTGGTAGTGACCCCCGCCTTACAATCGTGAGGTCGTGGGTTCAATCCCGGTCCCGTACCAATGAGTTCTTTGGAATTTATGTACGTAATTTAACACCACTGGCTTTTCGCTGAAGGAAAACATCGCAAGGCAACCTGCATACGTCCGTAGAAGAAATTCGATGGCGTATGTGAATCCATCCAGCGTGGTGGATATGGCCCAATCACTTCGCGGGTAGGCCTAGGTCCTGCAGTGGACTATTAAAAAGGCTGGTACAGGTACAGGTTCTTTTTGTGATAAACACTTCAAAAATTGACGCGCTCGCAGGATTTGAACCTGCATCCCTCTGGGTTTCCGGCCCAGATGCTTTGTCCAAATTAAGCTAGAACGCTGTACTACGAACCCGCCAAATTAGTGAAGTGTTTTATCATGTTTATCACAAAAAGAACATTTCTATTTAGGTACCTAGTGTGTGAAGCACGACAAAAAAATCATCTAAGTAATAGCATATTTTTACCTAAGTTCTAGCATGATGCATAATTATAACCGGCACATATACAAATATTTTTAATCCCCGACGCAAAAGAGGGGTGTTATAAGTTTGACGTGTCTGTTTGTCTGTCTGTGGCATCATAGCGCCCGAACCACTGAACCGATTTCAGTTTAGTTTTTTTTGGATGAAAGGAGACTTAATCGAGAGTGTTCTTAGCTATGTTTTATAAAAATCGATTGAGCCGTTTAAGAGTTATGGTGGGTTAAAGTGGGGATGGAAGAACCAAAATTCTACAAATGTGCCCAAAATGGTTGTCAATTGAAAGTTTGTTGTCAAATATTTTTGTGTCGTGGGTTTTATAATTGGGTATATTATTTCGAGTAACATTGCACTCATACTGCGGTCTCAAATGCGTTAAAAGTGATAATATCGCAATCCGACCAAATTTAGTAAAAATATTTTAATCGATTTGGTATTCAAAACAATCGGAGACACAATTTGACCGCTAATTATATGGAACAATACTTGATTGTTTACATTTACAAAAATATTAAATATTTTTAATGTTACTGTACCTATTATCGCCTATCAAAGGATAATTTACTAATTGTATGCTGATTATGAAATAAAAATAATCGGCCAAGTACGAGTCGGACTCGCGCACGGAGGGTTCCGTACTGTATGGGAGCCCCCCTTAAATATTTATTTTATTTTAATTTTATTACTTATTGAAGTGAATATAAAACTAAATATTCTGTGAAAAATTCAAGCATCTACCTGTTACCATTATTAATATAGAGCGAAAAACGTCTAACAATTCATTTTTGTTGTATGGGAGCCCCCCTTAAATATTTATTTTATTCTGTTTTTAGTATTTGTTGTTATAGCGGCAACAGAAATACATCATCTGTGAAAATTTCAGCTGCCTAGCTATCATGGTTCATGAGATACAGCCCGGTGACAGACATACAGACAGACGGACAGAAGGACATCGAAGTCTTAGTAATAGGGTCCCGTTTTTACCCTTTAGGTACTGAACCCTAAAAAACATCCTTTCCATACATTTTGTCGAGGGTGAACGTAATTTTTCTATGGAACAACATTTTTTTTGAGATTTGATATAAGTCGTTGAACAAAAGTTGTTAGTTTCGATGTACAGAATAAGCCCCTAAAAGTTAGTTTCGATGTACAGAATAAGCCCCTAAAAAGATGCTAATTGATTACCAGTAACCCTGTATTTTAGAGAATTTATGAGCTACTGTTTGCTCCCACTTTGCAAGATTGTTTATAACCTTGTTTGTTTCAACAGTACCTAGACCCGCTGATATCTGGCCGAAAGCCTGAGCCCAAGACAGTAGAGGGCTACAAGCATCGTATGCATAACGCGCTCGAAGTGCTCGACACCAAGTGGCTCGGACGAGGGACAGCTTTCATCAACGGAGATACGCCTTCAGTTGTCGATTTGTTAGCCGCGTGCGAGATCGAACAGCCGCGTACGTAGCTCTGTGTATTACATACTACACACACTATTACATACTTCACACAGTAATACATACTACACACAGTAGTTACATGCAGTAGAACACTAGAAGTGCTCGACACCAAGTGGCTCGGACGAGGGACAGCTTTCATCAACGGAGATACGCCTTCAGTTGTCGATATGTTAGCCGCGTGCGAGATCGAACAGCCGCGTACGTAGCTCTGTGTATTACATACTACACACACTATTACATACTTCACACAGTAATACATACTACACACAGTAGTTACATGCAGTAGAACACTAGAAGTGCTCGACACCAAGTGGCTCGGACGAGGGACAGCTTTCATCAACGGAGATACGCCTTCAGTTGTCGATATGTTAGCCGCGTGCGAGATCGAACAGCCGCGTACGTAGCTCTGTGTATTACATACTACACACAGTATTACATACTTCACACAGTAATACATAATACACACAGTAGTTACATGCAGTAGAACGCTAGAATTGCTCGACACCAAGTGGCTCGGACGAGGGACAGCTTTCATCAACGGAGATACGCCTTCAGTTGTCGATTTGTTAGCCGCGTGCGAGATCGAACAGCCGCGTACGTAGCTCTGTGTATTACATACTACACACAGTATTACATACTTCACACAGTAATACATACTACACACAGTAGTTACATGCAGTAGAACACTAGAAGTGCTCGACACCAAGTGGCTCGGACGAGGGACAGCTTTCATCAACGGAGATACGCCTTCAGTTGTCGATTTGTTAGCCGCGTGCGAGATCGAACAGCCGCGTACGTAGCTCTGTGTATTACATACTACACACAGTATTACATACTTCACACAGTAATACATAATACACACAGTAGTTACATGCAGTAGAACGCTAGGATTGCTCGACACCAATTGGCTCGGCCGCGGGACAGTCTTCATCAGTTGCAGATATGTTGGCCGCTTGCGAGATCAAATAGGCCGTGTACCTACGTAGCTTTGTGGATTACATACTACATACAATATTACATGTACTACACAGTATTTCATACGGTAGAACATTAGAAGTTCATGGTTGACAAAATCATGGTAGAGAAGGTGCAGAAACGGTTCGCTCGTGGTTTATATGCCAGAGAGTACGGTTACTATCCGTATTTGTATCCGTCCCTTTTTTTAGCGGGAATGAAAGGTTTCGATACATTGGAGCTCAGGCGTATGTGCGCTATTATGGTGCATTTTTACCAGGTGTTCATATATATTATTACTAAGAAATATTACATTATAATTGGCGGCCTTAATCTTCTATCAACGGTTAGGTATATTCATCATCATTATTTAATAAAGTTTATTGTTCACAGGCATGGTGGGTTACGACGCATCGGAGCATTTCGAGAATATCGCGGCGTGGTGGCCCAAAGTTCGCCAGCACTTTGACCCCTACTATAAGGAAGCGCATGTTATCTTGAACAAGATCGTGCTCAAAAATACTAATGTCACCTCTAAAATATAAACAATGAGCTAGCGATGGAAGATATTTTTAAAATAAATTGGACCACGGAACTCTCAAAAGGTGCTGTGGTCCAACTATTTTAAAAGTTGGACAACTGCCCCTAGTAAAGACCCATGGTCCAACTAGTTGGACAGAACAGTTGGACCACTGCCCCGCACTGGCGATGTCACTGAACTATAGTTATAGACAGACGGACAGACGGACATCGAAGTCTTAGTAATAGGGTCCCGTTTTTCCCTTTGGGTACGGAACCCTAAAAATAAACAGGGCTACTCTAAATTGCTATTATAATTACGATGGCGACTCTAAAATTGGACCTTTAGTTCTATTGCTTTCCTTTACTAACAGAAACGTAGCGCTCATAGCGTAGTTTGATTAGGTGTTCGTTAGCGATCATCGAAGTTAAGCAAAACGTTCCACGGTCTGTCTTCTGGTGACTTCTGTTCTTGATGACTGGCTATAAAAATCATTATTTGTATAATTAGTCTGTTTGATTACTAAAAATATTGTAAACGTATTTTTTATTTCGTCAATCAAACAATAAATGACAAAGATAAACCTTGTCAAAGTTTAGGAGAGGGGGCTCGTGACGTCACTAGTGCGACGTAGTCTATAGATTTGTAGAACACTTGTGACGTCACGCGGAACTTTAACGGGCTATATCTTCAACAATTTTTGTTAAATTAACAAAAGAAAAAATACGTCGTAATTTTTTTTTTATTATCTATCTGACGGACTAAGTAATTATATATTTTTTTTAGTCATCAAGTCAATTACTTGCCCCGGTTGTTCCAACCGTTTAGCCATGTCAGAGGCTTTCAGGCGGCTTTAAAGTTCTGACACCAGGGCTAGCTACCCGACCTATATACTAACTTTCTTACTAACAAAAACAATTCGTGTGAATTCACTAAAGTACTTACTTAGTTTTAGTATTTAATGCTGTTAGTAAAAGACAACGATAGTATTAAGTTAGCTTATTTCTTTGACACTGCATTATGCACTTGTTTTCCAATCCACCAACGATGCTAATATTCGCCAAAAATCGGGCCTCATACAAGTAGCGGCACGTAAGTCTTGCGCTGAGGGTACTGTGGAGGGGATGGCTACGCATGTTGACCGCCATACTAAACTCATGCGCAGCCACCCCCTCCACACTTCGCTCAGCGCTTCAGCGCTCAGACATATAAGCCGCGTGCATGTAATTAAAAAAAATAGGTGCGGGCCAAAATGTTAACGATAGTAAGTACCTAACTTTATTCATATACGCATTTACTACGAGTAGATCCTCATTTTAAAAATTGACAAGAAACTAAACTTCTAGAAGCAAGCTTGATGTAATTTGCAACAATTCTTTTCTATGGAGTATAGGCCGAATCATACAACTTGGCGGATGTGATGTTAGCTATAAGCTGCAGATAGCCTAAACCTGACAGAAACTCACTTAGCAGCTGCACGAGGATTGAGTTATCCGCAGTTTGAAACTAAGATCACAGCCGCCAAGTTCTATGATTCGGCTTATCATATACATATAACAAGATATTATGATTTCCCTTCATTTAATTTAATTTTTCGTGATATAAAGCGTTCCGCAGACAGTCGCGGATGTGGGCGCGGCTGCGGCCTAGTCGTCCACCAATCATAGATGTTGATTGAAAAACTTTGTTTATTTCCAGTGTTACTACCAATCTTGCTACCAGTAGTAAGAACGGTAAATGAATTACCGTGGTGACTACTGCAGTTGAAAGTTGTTAGAACAGCAATAATAAATTACCCGTGTTACTACCCTAAAACTAAAATAACAAAAAGAAACAAATATGACCCGTCATGCTAGAGTTGCATGACAGATGTCAAAGTGACAGCTGTCATTCTCGGATTCATAATAGAGTTTTGGGGCTTTGTGATTGGTCGAACACTAGGCCGCAGTTGCGCCCGCGGCTGTCTGCGGGCGCTTTAGGTTTAGGCTGAATCACACTTAATAGCGTTTGAAATTAAATACAAGCTGCGTAAATCCCCACTCAATGCAGCTCAGAAATGAATTTGCTACTGCGCTACAGCTTGCCTTGTGCTCACAGAGGCCATTAAGTGGGATTCGCCATAAATACAATGTTAGTCTGTCAATGCTCACTTTTACACATTGTTAATGCACACTTTTTGTACCTATAGTTTTTATAAAAATCGTCCAAGTGCGAGTCGGACTCGCGCACGTAGGGTTCCGTACCGTGTTGGAGCCCCCTTAGGCCCATTTCTCTTGCCGTTATTA
This sequence comes from Hypomecis atomaria, assembly GCA_964007245.1. Taxonomy (NCBI): domain Eukaryota; kingdom Metazoa; phylum Arthropoda; class Insecta; order Lepidoptera; family Geometridae; genus Hypomecis; species Hypomecis atomaria. The sequence continues at coordinate 18,143,194 of OZ023292.1, read as the reverse complement.
ATAGCGAGCAAAAAATCTTAATAAAATCACATTTGTTGTATGGCTCCCCTTAAATATTTATTTTATTCTGTCTTTAGTATTTATTGTTAGAGCGGCAACAGAAATACACCATCTGTCAAAATTTCAGCTGTTTAGCTATTACGGTTCATGAGATACAGCCTAGTGACAGACAGACAGACAGACGGACATCGGAGTCTTAGTGGGGGTCCCGTTTTAGGGTTCCGTACCCAAAGGGTAAAAACGGGGCCCTATTACTACTAAAACCCCGCTGTCCGTCCGTCTGTCCGTCTGTCTGTCTGTCACCAGGCTGTATCTCATATTCTCATGAACCGTGATAGCTAGAACGTTGAAATTTTCACAGATGACGTATTTCTGTTGCCGCTATAACAACAAGTACTAAAAACTGAAATAAATACGTATTTAAGGGGGGCTCCCATACAATAAACCTGAATTTTAGCCGTTTTTCGCTCGATATTAATAACGGTGACAGGTAGATGATTGAAATATTCACAGAATATTAAATTGTATATTCTCTTAAAAAATAAATTATGAAACTAAAATAAATTGTATAAGGAGGAGGGCTTCCATACATTACGGAACCCTAAAAAGTACATGTTAGCCTAGAAAATGTTATGAACTCTGTTCACATTTCTGTCCGTAGTAAAGTTAAGTGAATTGCAATTAATTAGATAAGATTAAAAATGAATTATTTTTTTATTTGTATTCTTGGACTATTGTTATATTTTATATTAAATCTTCTACGAGTTTATTAATGAAATGGTTTTATTATCATTCATCGTTACCAGTTTTTACAAGCTTTTATTTAACTTGCAATGGATGTACTCGTACCTATGTTAGTACTTTAGATTTGATTTGTGTTGATTCTAGTTAATTAGGGTTCCGTACCTCAAAAGGAAAAAACGGAACCCTTATAGGATCACTTTGTTGTCCGTCTGTCCGTCCGTCCGTCTGTCAAGACCCTTTTTCTCAGGAACGCGTGGAGGTATGAAGCTGAAATTTATATCAATTACTCAGGTCTACTGTCCCTTGAAGCTGTGAAAAAATCAAACTTCTAAGCCAACGCAATCAAAAGATACAGCCGTTTATGCCGCAAATTTTCGACACTTGCAAGTACTCGCAAGGGAATCAAAACCTAAAGGGTACTTCCAGTCGACCTAGAATCTTGAAATTTGGCATGAAGCAACGTTTTATAGCACACATAAAGGAAAAATTCCGAAAACCTTAAATTTTTAGTTACATTACAAAATATATATTTTTTAGTAAATATAAACTTATTACTTTTTTTGTCGTAATGAACGAACTTTGTAAACCTTGCAGGTTTGTACGGAACCCTCGGTGCGCGAGTCCGACTCGCACTTGGCCGGTTTTTTATTTTTTGTTTGTTTATTCATACCTACAACCCAATGTCTTCTACCTATAGGTTGACTGGCAAATAATGCTATTTAGCATTAAGTCCTCCTTTTATACAAACTAGACGACCCGCCCCGGCTTCGCACACGTGTATTATACATATAAACCTTCCTCTTGAATCACTCTATCCATTAAAAAAAAACCGCATCAAAATACGTTGCGTAGTTTTAAAGATTTAAGCACACAGACAAACAAACAAACGAAAATAGCGACTTTATTTTATACTATGTAAGGATGGTGTGCAAAAAAGTGTTAAATAAATAAATAAATACTTACTGTAAGTTCGGGTGGAATCTTGGAAGGTAAAGACTAACTTCCCGGTTTCCGATTGAGCTGAAATTTTGCATGCATACGTATATCGCGAGACAATGTAATAATATGGTACCATGGCGCTGATCTGATGATGGAGTTGAAAGGTGGCCATAGGAACTCCTGTACTAAACAAGATAGACCCGTCGTGTTTGGGCTCGGTTTACTTGCCTTGGCTAGTACTGCTGCTAAATGATATCATGGATCTCAAAAGCTTGGATTTCAAAAGTTATATTTTTATAATAATAATTTATTCAGCTGTAGTACGACGTCCATTGCTCGAAAGTAAGTAAGCATAAAGGAAAGTCTTCCCTAAAGATTTCCAATAAGACCTATCCTAAACGAATAAAGCAAACTCGATTTTTTTGTGTGTCTGTATATCTGTCCATCCGTCCATCCAGCAGCCATAGTACGTCCACTGCTGGACATAGGCCTCCCCTATGGGTCTCCAATAAGACCGACTGGAAGCGGCTTGCATCCAGCGTGACCCTATAGGTAGGTATACATTAACCCTATCGCCTTTCGGCTCGTTTGATTCGTCTTGGCGAGTACTTGTTATGTAAAAGCTTGGATTTTTTAAAGAAAGGTTTTTTTAGCGTAGTACTTTGTTTCAGAAAAGTTTATAATTTCTGTACATTTTTCAGCTAAATATTTTGCGTAAAATACGACTAATTAGAGACATAAAATATAACTTTAAAAAACTGTAAATCTAAAACGTGTAAACCTAGTTATTGAAGTGTTGATGACATGATAAATAATCGGCCAAGTACGAGTCGGACTCGCGCACGGAGGGTTCCGTACTGTATGGGAGCCCCCCTTAAATATTTATTTTATTTTAATTTTATTATTGAAGGGAATATAAAACTAAATATTCTGTTAAAATTTCAAGCATCACCCTGGTACCATTATTAATTTAAAGCGAAAAACGTCTAAAAATTCAGGTTTGTTGTATGGGAGCCCCCCTTAAATATTTATATTTTGTTTTTAATATTTATTGTTATAGCGGCAACCGAAATACATCATCTGTGTAAATTTCAGCTGCCTAGCTATCATGGTTCATGAGATACAGCCCGGTGACAGACGGACATCGATGTCTTAGTTATAGGGTCCCGTTTTTCCCTTTGGGTACGGAACCTTAAACCCTTTCACTGCTGAGGTACTTTTTTTAAGGTGCCTGCTAATTCTAAAACGCACACGCAAGGCGCGGGAAGACGCTACCGCACACGCCTGGTGTGTGTAGTAGCCGCGGGGCGTGAGAATCGAAAACACAGACGTGTGTGTTTTCAGCAGTGAAAGGGCTAAAAATCACTCAAATCGGATTACATTTAGAGGTAGATAACAGCTTATTGTTTTTGTATGGATAAGTTGGCACCTCTCACTCATTTTCAGGATCGAGTAGGTACGCTGCCGACGTTTCCATGTAGCTTGACTTGACTAATGTTTTATCTGTGTTGCCTTGTTCAGGCAGGATAAACGTTCGTAGGGAAGTGATCGTGATTTTAACTTCGTTATTTTACATACGTTCACTCTTTTGTTTCTGTTGCCTTATTTATTATTTAGGACAAAACGTTAGGTAATTTTATCTGCGTCATTCTCATTTGCGTGCAGTGCCTCGTTGGATACAGCTAGGTACACGACTTACTACACACTTTTTTTTCTTTTGTACCATCTCTCTCCATCCTAAGGTTGCCTGGAAAAAATCACTTTCAGTGATAAGGCCGCCGGTTGCTTCACATATTGGAGCATCTAATTTTCTCTATTTTTCTGTTTTATGTGTGTGTGAATCAATAAAGAGTTTATCTATCTATCTACTATTCAGGATCAAATACACTGCCGACGTTCCTATGTAACTTGACTAAGGTTTTCTCAGTATTTCTCCATGCAGAATTTCAGAATCATTCGATCAAGATTAGTTGGAAAAAAAAATCGGCCAAGTGTGAGTCGGACTCGCGCACGAAGGGTTCCGTACCATATGAGAGCCCCTTTCCTCTTGCCGTTAATAATAGCGAGCAAAATCTCCTAAAAATCACGTTTTTTGTATGGCCCCCCTTAAATATTTATTTTATTCGGTTTTTAGTAAATGTTGTTATAGCGGTAACAGAAATACATCATCTGTGAAAATTTCACCTGCCTAGCTATCATGGTTCATGAGATACAGCCCGGTGACAGACAGACAGACAGACGGACATCGAAGTCTTAGTAATAGGGTCCCGTTTTTACCCTTTGGGTACGGAACCCTAAAAAGTAATTACCTATACGTCGTGGTCACGTAAAAAGAGCGCTAGAATTGAAGCTACGTACAAGGAGATTTAATTCCTACGGTGCAGGTTAAAGGAGTTATAGTTTTATTAAAGGCAAACCATTTAACTCGCGGAACGCCCGCGGGGTAAGAAGGGAGCGGGGGGAGATGTTACCGGGTGGGTAACAGGGGTACGCGGAGCAGAGAGCTCACATCTCACCCCTGTCACTCACCCGATAACATCTCCCCCCGCTCCCTTCTTACCCCGCGGGCGTTCCGCGAGCTAAATGGTTTGCCCATAGATAATTTTTGGAACAAATTGGTATATTACTTTGCAAAGTGCAGGGAACTATATAATAAACAAAGCAATATCTTGTACCTCTAGGTAGGTATATTTTTTCAACGTATTTTGTAGGTCATTACATTATTAACAAACAAAAATCAGAAATCTGTCGTAGCATCGTTTCAGCCATTGTGTCCACTGCTGGACATAATATCCCTATAGTTATATATAGATCTATATATGTATCTTTATAGATGCTGCCCTATAGTTCTCCAATTAGAAGTGGCTCGCATCCAGCGCGATCCTGCGGTCTTGATGAGGTTATCCGTCCAATTTGTGGGTGGACGTCCTACGCTGCGCTTGCCGGTACGTGGTCTCCTCTCGAGAACTTTTCGACCCCATCGGTCATCAGGTCTTCGCGCTATGTGCCCTGCTCACTGCCATTTCAACTTGCCGATCCGTGGGGATATCTCGGTAACTTTGGTCCTTCTACGGATCTTCTCATTTCTAATTCGATTCCGCAGAGAGAGAGAGAGTCGTAGCATATTCGTTATCAAAAGACTGAAGCTCTGTGGATAGGTATAAATAGGGTCATTTCTAATCAATTACCATCCTTTTAGGGACTTATTCTATACATCAAAACTAACAACTTTTGTTCTGCGATTTTTCACAAAATTCGAAAAAAAAAAACTCAGCTGTTCTATACATTTTGTAACGAGTGAACGATTTTTTCTATGGAAGAACGAATTATATTTTAGAGTTTTGACAAAAGTTGTTTGTTTTGATGTACAGAAAAAGCCCCAAAAAGGATGCTAATTGATTATGTATATACCTAGGCTGTACCTAGTCAGGTCATAAGTATTGTCACACAGTAAAAACTTTTCTTTTAGAATGCTGGCCAAAAAAAAGTTTATTGAATTCGAATTTCGAATTGTTCATGAAAATAAAAATGTTTACTTTTTAGAATTTTACACATTTTTAAATATGGAGTGGACGCTTAAAGAAGACCGTGTTGCAGTTATTGCGTTGCATCGTTGCGGTTACGCGCCAATTCAAATTTTTGACCCACTGAAAAATTTGAATTTAACCAAAAGATTCGTTTATCGTACCATTAAACGATACAATGAAGACTCTAGTGTAGATGGCAGGTCAAAAAGTGGTAGCCCTCGGTCTGTTAGGACTCCAGCAGTGATAAAAGCTGTGAAGGCGCGAACTCAAAGAAATCCCAAACGTAAGCAGAATCTGTTGGCCCTTCAGATGGGGTTAAGCAGAACCACGGTGAAAAGGGTGTTAAATGAAGACTTAGGGCTTCGAGCATATCGAAGAAAAACCGGCCAAGTGCGAGTCGGACTCGCGCACCGAGGGTTCCGTACAAACCTGCAAGGTTTACAAAGTTCGTTCATTACGACAAAAAAAGTAATAAGTTTATATTTATTAAAAAATATATATTTTGTAATGTAACTAAAAATTTAAGGTTTTCGGAATTTTTCCTTTATGTGTGCTATAAAACGTTGCTTCATGCCAAATTTCAAGATTCTAGGTCGACTGGAAGTACCCTTTAGGTTTTGATTCCCTTGCGAGTACCTACTTGCGAGTTTCAAAATTTGCGGCATAAACGGCTGTATCTTTTGATTGCGTTGGCTTAGAAGTTTGATTTTTTCACAGCTTCAAGGGACAGTAGACCTGAGTAATTGATATAAATTTCAGCTTCAAACCTCCACGCGTTCCTGAGAAAAAGGGTCTTGACAGACGGACGGACGGACAGACGGACAACAAAGTGATCCTATAAGGGTTCCGTTTTTTTCCTTTTGAGGTACGGAACCCTAAAAACAGGACATCGTTTAAATGCTCGTCTAATGGACCTGAGACTAAAGAGATGCCGCGCTTTGTTGAAGCGGTACGCGGGAAAAAATATCGGGAAATTCTTTTTTCGGATGAAAAAATTTTTACCGTAGAAGAGAGCTTCAACAAACAAAATGATAAGGTGTACGCACACAGTAGTGAAGAAGCGAGCAACCGTATTCCGCGTGTCCAACGAGGTCATTTTCCATCCTCGCGCGTGGTATGGTTGGGAGTTTCTTATTGGGGCTTAACAGAGGTACATTTTTGTGAGAAAGGTGTAAACACGAATGCAGTTGTGTACCAAAATACAGTCCTGACGAACCTTGTGGCACCTGTTTCTCATACCATGTTCAATAACAGGCACTGGGTATTCCAACAAGATTCGGCGCCAGCTCATAGAGCGAAGAGCACACAAGACTGGCAGGCGGCGCGTGAAATCGACTTCATCCGGCACGAAGACTGGCCTCCAGTCCAGATTTGAGTCCGTTAGATTACAAGATATGTCAACACTTGGAGAAAAAAGGCGTGTTCAAAGCCTCATCTCAATTTGGAGTCACTCAAGACATCCTTGATTAAGGCAGCCGCCGATATTGACATGGTCCTTGTTCGTGCTGCGATAGACGACTGGCCGCGCAGATTGAAGGCCTGTTTTCAAAATCACGGAGGTAATTTTGAATAAAATTTATTGTCATAAGAATCTATGTTTTGTTAAGTTCATTTTGGTATATAAATGGTTACATAATGAATAAACTGGTTTCAATTATTTTATATTAAACATGTGACAGAAATTATGACCTGACTGTGTATATACCTACTCTTAGTTCTTCGAGATAATTAAAAGACAAGATAATGAACTAGTTTATAAATATATTTACGAATCAAAGTTCTCTCATTATTTCGTTCAAATAAAACAAAATGTTTTTCTGTGAAATATTGAAGATAAATACGAGTTTGTTTAGTCTAAGCTTGATGTTTGTTTTTGTAATTATAGCGGGCTTTGTTCGATCGCCACAGGGTGTGAGTTTACTAATGGATACCTACATATTGTATGACACAGTTCGGCTTTGAAGAATAGGTGAGGTGACTAAAAAAATATTATTAGTCCGTCAGATAGATTTCGTCAAAAAATATTAGACATGTAAGTATTTTTTATTTTGTCAATTAAACAAAAATTGATGAATTCTACGTGAAAAGTACATAGCAAAATACCACGTTTCAGTGCAATAAGTCATCACTAGCACACACTGGTCAAAAACTTTCGACTTGAGGCACTGAGGTATGTCGGACGAGAAGACGTTTCGCAGTTTTCCGAACGCTGCCCAGCCGAGTCTACCTAGGCCAAGTAGGTATCTAGTCCAACCAGGTAAGTCTAACTTCAAGAAAGAGGTCAATCGGCGACTTCAATTCTGCTTGGCAAAGTTCGGAAAACTGCGTGATATCTTTTCGTCTGACATAACACATACCTCAGTGCCTCAAGTAGAGAGTTATCGACAGTTGCTTGTTGCCAGTAATGACATATCCAACAAAATCATTTTCATGTGAAATGTAGCCAAGACTAAATCACAGTTCACACTATCAAAAAGTTGTCATATCTCACGTAAAGCCAAGCTTCTAACTCTACACGCCTTACTCTACAAGTCAGTGAGTCAATGAATCAGTCAATGAAACCCCGGTTTTTAAACATTAATATATCATTAACTGTTGAGTAAAATTGATGAAATTTTGTATTATAAATAAGCAAAAGAACTTTAACAAATTCGCTAAATTTCATATCTTTAGGTTAAATTGTTTTCGAGTTATGAAGGGATCAAAAGTGGCTCGAAATGTTTCGTGTAATATTACACACGGCTGCTGCGTCTCCTTTTTCTTAGTCTTGGCTGGACACGCTGCCGCGTGTCTAGATGGAACTGAAACGTGGTCGTTTTCTGTGGGCCTTATAATCTGGAGATAAAATGGCAGTAGGCAGAGCATATAGAACTAAATATATTTTTTTATACCTGCCTATTTATACTTAAGGCTTCTGAGAATTTCTAAAAATCTGCCAATACTTCATAGTACATGGCATAAAACAAAGTCGCTACCCGCTCTGTCTCTCCCTATGTATGCTTATATCTTTAAAACTACGCAACGGATTTTGACACGGTTTTTTTAATAGAGTGACTAGAGGAAGGTTTATATGTGTAGGTATAATACGAGTACACCTGTTCGAAGCCGGGGCGGCTCGCTAGTAGGTACATAATAATTCATGAAATTTTTAACTACGAGTCATGTATTAAAGTAGTAAGTACCTATGCTACAAAATATAATTTTAAAATATTAATAATTTTAAATGTTTTAAGTGGCGTAAAAGTGAGGTGATCTGAATTATATCAGTAGATAGGTACTGTAGGTAGGCCTGGGGATCTATAATAATTAAACATTCGAACGGCTATAGGATGTAAATATACAACACTTTGACAAATTGTATTGAGTACTTCGAGCAAATAGTTTTCTATTGAGTCACAATCGTGTAAAAAAGTGTCCGAGCCAAATCTCTGCCCAAGCTACTAAGTGGGCAGGCTTTTTAGTTAGCCGTAAGGCGATTGCAAGCCGACTACAACACCGCGCGATGCCAAAGTGCTCGGTTACAAGCACTAATTAGGTGATATAACGTCAAGATTCGAGAAAACGGGTAATTGTGAATTATTTAATGTAATCTGAGACGGTATGTATGACAGCGCTCGGACATTTTTTTACTACTTTCAATTAGGGACTGTGGCTCTGCAGATATTTGCTCGAATATTAAGTATCCTTAAATTTTTGACCGCTGCAATATTATTGGTGACAAGGTCTCGACGCCACGGAACAAACAATTATAGTCTGACCGTTTAACTTGGTCCTCGCCTGCGCCGGTAGGTACAGGGGCGCGAAGGTAGGACTCAGTTAAACGGTCAGACTATAGAATCGTAGTGTTTCCGAGAGTTTGATTATCGATAACACGGTTTCGTTGTTTTTTGTCTATTTAATATATTAATATGATCTATAGTTACGCCTATCCTTGAATAAAGAGGCTCACCAGAATACCAGCGTTGAGTGTTGGGTCCTCCCAGCACTCAGCATTTTATAGCTGAGGTGAGTCCCTTTTGACACTTTTGTTTTTTCACTATTTTACAAGTTTTTTATTTATTTGTACTTGTGTCGAATAAAGATATTTCATTTCATTTCATTTCATTTCATAACGTCAACCTAAAAAGTTTTAAAGAAGGTAAAATATTTACTTTGGCTATTTCGTCAACAAATCCTAAACTAAATGTTACTATCGACACCATTTTTATGGCGGATTAATCCATCGTTGGCGGTCAACCTGATGTAGGTACAAATATATGTACTCGTACCTGTCATTAGCGTTGAAACTCAGACCAAATGTTTTTTTCATATCACCTGCTCGAAAATTACCCATTATACGTCATAGAATCTCAACGTAAAACGAGTCATTATTATCTTAACACAATCTCGAGGCCTATGGCATGTATTTTATTTTTTTGCAGGTGATTTATTATCAATAATGTTGTACGAAATTCTCTAGGGGATAAAGTGATTTAAATTTGGAACGTCTAATTCGTATGAAAATCTCTCAACTTAGAACATTTAAGTACATCGTAAAGAGGTTTCTTTTTGCAAAATCAAATATAACCTCTTTACATTGTACGGCAACTGGCATTGTAAGGAGGTTCTACTCGACTTCGCAGTATAAAACCTCTTTGGTGCCCGTATCAGTTCGATTTTACAGAATAAAACCTTTGCAATGCCCGTGTTAGGCTATGATAATCGAGCTGGTCATTGTCTAATTTTTTTCATGTAGTATTCCCGTTCTCTTTTTGATTACAAGTTGTGTGCGTTTCTCTGAAAATTCGTAAGTACATTTTAATTTGTTTTAATTAATTGTGAAAATTACCGAGTTGCCGAATAAGCCTACCTACAATTAGTGAATACCTATATGACGTAAGTATTACTCATGTTTTTGGGGTTATATTTTCTCGCAGGATGTATGAAAAGTAGAGTATGGACCTCTAGAACCAAGTTTGTCTTCATCTTGGGAGACTGAACCCTTCGCTTCACTCAGGACTCTAAATAATTAATTTATAACACCCTCGCTGCCCTCGGGAGTTAACTATAGAGTCCCTCGCTACGCTCAGGGTCCAATTGTCGCCCGTGACATATGACTCCACTTGGTTCTCTTGGTACATAATCTACTATTATTTGGTCTGAGTGTTGAAAAGGTTCAAGTTTCGTATAGGTACGTCCTAGCCCTTCGAATTTTCACTTTATTTATAGTTCATCTGAGATATTTTCAGCACATTGCTAGACAGTACTCTGCGTCAGCTCATTATAAGGATTAAAGCCCACTGCCGCCTCGTGGTGTTCAAATATAGAAATTTCCAATCAACAAGCAAAATACCTACAAAGGATTTTTTCAGCTTTTTCACGAACGTTTTTGATACATTTATATATTGCACCTACGACTTATTCTATTCATTGTACCTTTGATATAATTTTCACCACGAATTTAAGGTTCTTAGATCTTCGCATTGCCAGTACGTCAGTTTTTTTCGATAGAATAGCAATATTTTTTTGTCTGTTATTTATAATTATTACAGAGGTACTTTTTTGCGGGCAAAAGTGCCTTTATTAACTACAACAAAATACAATACTACTTTATATGGTAAAACTACCTACACTACTACTACATAACAAGCATTGGATCATCCACGGACCCTTGAAGGTCTAAAGATAATCCAAATGCTCAAGCCTACTGCCAGTTGCCAGCGTGCTTATACTTGTAACATACAATTTCAAACCTAAAACAAGACATTTAATCTCGATCGTTAAGAGGACTGTGAATCGACCAGTGTTTTTGCGCTTTCTGTAGAACGTCAAGAACATTTTCGGTACATTTTTGATAAAATTACGTTCCGGGGGAAAACTCTTTTCTACCCTTAAATTGTAACAAATGTTATGTTTTTGGATTTTTGGTGTCAATCTCTTGAGTAAGAAGAGTATATTGAACGCTCGTATGTCTTATTTTTATCAGAAAAGTTTTTAGTTTATGTTCCTAAGTAGGTATAGGCACTTTTCAGTCAAGTTTTTGCGTAAAAATATGTCTTTTTAGAGGCTTATAACTTTAAGGTCATTTAAAAAACTGTTGAAACAAGACGTAAGTATAATCCTAGCGATTGAATTGCTAATTACAATACATACATGAAAAAAAGTTAAGAGGTAGAAAACAGCTTAATGTTTTTGTATGGTCAAGTTGGCGTCTCGAGCGACGATCACGTACCGGCAAACGTAGCTTAGGACGTCCACCTACAAGGTGGACAAATGACCTCATCAAGTCCGAAGGAACACACTGGATTCGAGCCGTTTCAACCGATCTTATTGGAGATCTGTAAGCTAGGACTATGTCCAGCAGTAGACGTCTATGACCTGAATTTTTTTTTCGATCCAGCGAATAATTTTTAGTTGTTTCATAAAACAGTTTTCCTTTTCGATATCTTTTAGATTATTTGGCAGTTTACTAAATATTTTTATAGCCATAGGATGCGGGCTGGAAATAGTTCCAGCCCGCAGGAAATCCGTAGGAAGTTCGTAGGAAATAGTTGCATTGCTAAGTTGGACTTTGATCCCACATTCATCCATTATATGGTCGAGAATATTATGTAATTCATTTAAACGTATGTTTTTCTCAATAAAATTTTCATTTTGGTTACACAAACGGCCCGCCCTTAAACAAAGAAGAACGTAAACGTAAGTGACATAGGCTGCTTTTTATCCTAAAAGATTTCGAGGGAGAATAGGGAAAAATCTTTTTTATTAACTTCCCAACTTCATAGTTAATGTATTTATGTAGATAGACTAAATGTATCTGATTAGATGACCGGCGACATTGACTGCAGACATTGCATTGAAGAAGGAATACTTAATAATTATTTTTTACTATTAATGACATAAATAACCGACTTGAACCATATTGTACAGAATACGAATAGTTCTCACACCATCATCGTCATCGAATATGTAGTCATTTTCACATTATTGAGGAATTCTCAAAAACGAGAGACTTTTTGAGAATTCCTCTACCAAACGAATTTCGGTTCATAATAATTGGCGGAGTATAGCGTAACATACGTAAATATATAACATATAAAAAATTAATTAAGGTTAAAAAAATAGTCTAAACGGAATTCACGAATTAAAAAAAACTCGGCAAGTTACGTTGGTTACGTTTTTGTTATGAATTAGATACAAACCGTCTTGCCACAAAAGTTTTACTCACGCTTTAGACAATGTTTAACAGTACAAATTGCACGGTTAAACTGTGTTTAAAGCGTGTTTAAATCTTTTGTGGTAAGGCGGAAAGTGTTTAGCAAGAGGACTGCGTCTACTGGAAAAAGTAAAACAGAATTAACAGTAGTTAAGGTGATGGAAGCAGCCTCGGGTCAGACCTCAGAATTATGAAAGAAGTGACATACCTACCTAACGTAAAAAATCGGCCAAGTCCGAGTCGGACTTCCGTTTCGTAAGGGTTTCGTACCTTATGTAAGCCCCCCTTCATATATTTTATTTAAATTATTTATTTGTAAGGGAATATACAACTAAATATTCTGTGAATATTTCATGCATCTTCCTGTTGCAGTCATTAATATCGAGCGAAAAAATCACGTTTATACTACACCTGCTCGGAAAGTACCTTGATACTTTATCAAATTTACGGTAGAAAGTACGTCATTTCATTTCGAACAAATATGCGGGGAGAAAACGCATCTGAGCGGGAGAGAAAAGTGTATGAAAATCCATTTCTTACGTGGTTTTTCTTTTTTAATTTTGGGTAAGACTATGCGCTGGTAACCTAAATATCAAAAGCCAAAAAGTTTTTACAGTGAGTTTTTATCTCCAAGTTCGCAAAATGACACTGGCCACTAGCTGTGTGTTGGATGGTGTCAAACAATTTGAAAAAAGAACATGTGAAAATTGCAGACGCCATTGGCGCCATTTTCAAGTGTTACATTAAGCTTCACTAACTGCAACAATTTCAATATAAATTTCAATTAGTAAAGATTTAGTTTTTTATTTTCCTCGTAGGTGTAGTATAAAGCACTATGTATCACTCGAGAGAAAGTGCGATTCCCGATCTCGGGTGTTTTAAAGCCCTCGCCTACGTCTCGGGCTTCAAACGACTCCCTCGACGGTAATCGGTCACTTTCTCCTCTCGGTAAACAATGTACTATTGTTGTATGGGAATTAAATTATTTATTTTATTTTTACTAATTATTTTAAAAGTAAATATTCATTTTTATATTCTGTGAATATTTCAAGTATCTAGTTGCTGTCACCATTATTAATATCGAGCGAAAAACGGCAAATAAATCAGGTTTGTTGTATTGGAGCCCCCTTAAATATTTATTTTATTCAGTTTTTAGTATTTGTTGTCATAGCAGCAACAGAAGTACATGAGCTGTGAAAATTTCAGCTGTTTAGCTATCACGGTTTATGAGATACAGCCTGGTGACAGAGAGTCGGACAAACGGACAACGGAGTCTTAGTAATACGGTCCCGATTTTACCATTTGGGTACGGAACCCTAAAAAGTTGTAACACATGATTCCAGCATGATGGCGTCGAAATCGTATAGAAACTGCTATGTAATCTTGACACAAATTATACTTGAACTCTTACTTTAGACCTTAGATTAATGATTGGTCTAGGTTATCCAGAACTGGTGTACTAAGCCGAAAGGAAGTGACGCCGACCATCTTTACGAACAACTTTTACTTTGGAGCAAACCCGGAATTCGAGAAAAAAAAATCTGTTTTATTTTATACATTTTGTTGCAATTTTGTATGGAACAGCTGATTTTTGAAGTTAAAACTTTTTTAGGGGATGTACATTTTTGGGTCGGGTAGTCATAATCATAATAATCATAATCATATTCTTTATTTGTCAAAACATGGTAAAGTACACATAATACAAGTAGTATACAAGATGGAGGTGATTAAAAGTGGTGCTCATGTCCTTGCCTGATTAGGCGTACAAATATAATAAATCATTTTAATTGTTGTATAAATGCAAGAAATGTCAAATAAAGTTCAAATATCGAGTCAAATAATAGGTATATCAAAAATATAACTTAAAAGAAAAAACATGTCAAATATAAAAATCGCACATTACATTAGATATTATTACTGTCAGACAAAATATTTTTAAACACTGAGAAATTCCCCGATGTCATAGTAGCATTTTTTATGTAAAAATGTTAAACTCGCGTCAGGACACGTAACCTGATGGTTTGACAATTCTTAAGACGGAGGGAGCAAGTTTATACTTCTGCCGGCACTCCAGGAGTGCAACCCGTTGTTTTTTCTCGTATTCCGGCTTGGCCTCATAGTAAAAGTTGTTTATAATGATGGTTTTAATCATCCCCTGTCGGCTCAGTCGGGCAAGCAGATAACCCTGTATATGTTCATTCAGGCATGATGTCTGGGTGAAAAAATCAATGATATAAATAGTCCGTGAGTTAGATTATCAAAAAATGTTGAACACGTATTTTTTCCTTGTCAAAGTTTGGGAGTGGAGGTCGTGACGTCACCTCTCTTACAGTAGCCTATACATTTGTATGGCACTTGTGACGTCACGCGGAACTTAATCTTTATCAATTTTCGTTTAATTAAACCAATCAAATTTGGTCAATAGACCAAAGAAAAAATGCGTGTGTAAAAATATTAAAAACGTAAAGTCCTGACGGACTAATTATATTATTTTTGTCATCATGCCTGTTGCACTGCGTGAGCGTCTACCGCTTGTGTTGATATTTCCTTTGATGCTTTGTCCTATTATATTCAAAAACCCAGTGATGTGAAGAATATCGTAAAAAATGAATACAATATTGTCACAAAGGCGGTGCCCATAACTTCATGTTGCATCATTGCTGTGATTTCTTTGAAATATACATTGATATTCTAAAAATAGCTATTGGTATTACAGCGGCTCCTATTGGTGAGTTTGGGTTCCGGGCCGTGCAGTTTCAAAATCTAGCTAAAAGCTGATGATGTACGAAGGGCGTGCACACGAAATTGAGCCATGTTGATGCATCATAAGGATGCTTATGAAATGCTCAAGAGCGGAAAAGCCCAGATAAAGTTTAGGTTACATGGGCATTTACATGTGTGACAGTCATGATGTTTTTTTTATAGGATTGATGAGTGAGGAAACAGACGAGTTTTCCTGATGTTAAACCTATATTATGACAGTACACTTCTCAGTATTTTGAACCCTGCGAAACACAGCGTTGGTGAAAAATAATTATTATATTTCCGTCTATACGTAGAAACGCGCTGGATGCAGGCCGCTTCCAACTGACTTTATCCATGGGTAATAGGTGTGGATGGATGAATTATTATAAAGTAATTATGGCCGATATTGATTAGTTATTCATTTTTGCATCTATCCGAAATTTTTAGATTACTGTTGATTTTTCAAAAACTTGCTATTTAACTGATTTCGACAAAAGGACATGTCCACAAAATGTATGGAGGCTGGAATAATAATAATCAAAAAATCTAACCACAACACTTGTTTCATAGATCATACCTACTTAAGAAGTGATATCTACCACATTTTTTGCGTCGTCGTAGCACTACATCGTAGCGCAATCGCTCGTAGCCAATCGCAGCTCGTAGCATAATCGTAGCAACTAAGCAGTCGTAGCACTAACATCGTAGCGTAATCGCTCGTAGCCATTGACTTGGTATTTTTTCTTTATGCTCGTAGCATAATCGTAGCAACTAAGCAAGCAGTCGTAGCACTAACATCGTAGTCTACTACGTATTAGTATTCTGTGATCGTAACGTAACTCTGCAATGGGCGAGATCAGTCGTTCTCAAAATGTGCTCCGTGGAGCCGTAGCGCCCCGCGAAGCCTCTGTGGCTCCACAAAAATACTGATGTTGATGGGGGAAAATGCAATCGCGAGCACCCCGTGACTTTAATGCGCTTTATTTGAGCAGAGGCCAGAATTTTGGTCACGTGTAGCGTCGACCAGTCGTGTTGATTAAACTTTGTGTATTGTTTTTATTCCTGCCCGTTTCGACCCCAAAATACTCAAAAATGTAACCATATTGTCAACTTTATTTTGTGCTTTTTGAAGTTTGCGTATTCAGTCGCAATTATTATATATGGTAGGTACTAGGTACTTGCCGCGGAGGAGTGCGCAAGCGTGCCCGTAGCCCCGACACATATAGCGCAGTGGCGGAAACACCCCAGGTTTTTAGTGGGTATGCCACCGATTAGCGGTGGAGACTTCCACATAACCACCGGCCTCCCCAGGTTTGGTGGTATCCATAAAGGATTTTCCTGGGTCAAAAAAAAAAAAAAGGTACTAGGTACTTGTATTTCAGTGACGTATATTATGATGACCCTAAATGACCTGAAATATTTTCATGTCGATAAATAATTGGTACCTTTTACGGATTTCCGTCTATACGGACCAAATCGAGCAGAAATCCTCATTACAGGAAAGGTATTTCTAGTATTTTCTTATATACTTCGCTTCTACTTCTACTACTACTTCTAACTATACTTCAAGGAGTTTTTTTTTGTTATGAATTTAGTGTGGGATTAATAATAATATAAAATAGTTTTATACCTTCTATTTCATTTAAATTAATGCCAATTTAATAATATGGACGTATATTATTATGTAACATTTGTATGGTATATAATTCTTTTTCGCAAAAAATGGCAACACTGAATGCAATCGTGTACAAATTATTTAGTCGATTTCGATAAAATTTAAATGGGATCACCTCGGGAGTATACTCTATTGAACTAAAAATGATTTTTTAAATCGGTTATTTGATGAATATACTGACGAACATAGAACCTCCTTCTTTTTGCAAGTCGGTTAGAAATGAATACGAAAAAAAATATCCAAAACTGATGATATGAAAAACTGTTGATTGGCTGTTAAGAGTAAACAAGTCGCTCATCACTCCATACGAACGTCGGTAGGTAATCAAACCAGTGTTTCCTGTTGAATATCTAAAACTAAAAATTATATTGTCTTTACAAAATCTATGTTTCTTGCTAATAAAACTGTGAAAAAAATTCTCCACCCTATAAGTAGTCTCGGAACATTTGAATTTTGACTCAAAGTTTTAGGAAACTTTGGATTCAATAAAATAGAAAATAACTAAACTGAATCTTCCTTTATGAAAATAGCGGCCTAGTTTATTTATTTGTTAGTTCAAATAACTATTATTTAAATAAATCCGTTCAACAGATTTTTTCATAATTTTCTACGGAGAAAACCTTATTTATGCGCATTTAGTACACAGTCATGTTAGGTAATAATTATATGTATTTTAAAACTAATAAAAACAAAATTATATTGCCATGGGTGCACACGCACTATATCTACTGTTCATCACCGAATCTATCTCTTCTTCAGACAATACAGCTGAGATATGATTTAAGCTTCGCCAAATATGAGTTCGTGCCATCAACTAGTTTCACCTTAAGTAGGTACTGCAAAAATATCATCATTATTCTCAGCCGTCCAACATCAACTGCCGGATGTAGGCATCCCATATGGATTCCCAATAAAACCGACAAAACAAAACAGACAGACAAAACTCTTTATTTACAACCACAAACAATAATTAAACACTATGTACACACTAAGAACTAAAAATGATTATAAACTGGCGGCCTTATCACCCATGGCGATTTCTTCCAGGCAACCATGACAAGCGTTTTCCTGTGGTCATGATGAGATCACCGGTCCACTTTGACGGTAGACGTCCTAAGCTGCGATTGCCGGTACGTGATCTCCATTCGAGAACTATATGACCATCAGCCATCTGTCTCACGAACTATGTACCCTGCCTACTGCCACTTTAACTTGATAATCATTTGGACTAGGTATATATCGATAAATTTGGTTAGTCTACGATACGAGATAGATGGAAAGATAGATAACACTTTATTGGGACACCACAGTACAAAAAAAGAACAAATTAGGTAAGTACCTACATGGACAATAATTATTTTTGGGCCAAAAAATGCTCAACCGAGTTCAAAAGTGTATATATGTGGTAATTGTCTGTGTATAATGTGGTATATATGTGGTAATTGTTGTATGTGGTGACTGCCTCGGTGGCTCAGTGGTTAGTTACACTGAATTCAGGGTTTAAGAGGCGTGGGTTCGATCCCCACCCAGGGCAAACATTTGTGTGATGAACATAGGTGTTTGCTCTGTGTCTGGGTGTTATTTAGGTACTATCTATATAAGTATGTATTTAAAATATGATATGTAGTATATCAGTCTCTGGCAGCCATATCACAAGCTATGCTTAGTTTGGGGTCAGAGACCGTGTGTAAGATGCCCCCCTAATATTTATTTATTTAATTTTTACATTATTGTTGATTTTTCAAAAACAGCTTAGCTGATTTGGACAAACTTTAAATGGGCCCACATCTGAAGTATGATCTATCAAAAAAAAAACATCAAAATCGGGTCATGATTGGCGGAATAATCGCAAAACACACATATAAAACATACAATCGAATTGATCACCTCTTTTTTTGAAGTCGTTTAAAAAGTTAAATAAGTCAATCTTTCAACACATGGACCTATCTTATATACATATTTATATAACTTTCGTGTCATGTTGTTTGTCCGCGATGAACTCCTCTACTACTTAACCGATTTTAACCAAACTTTGCATACTGTGTGTAGTTTGATCCAACTTGAGAGATAGGATAGTATAAATCTAAATTAATCGCAATATTTGTTTTTCATTATGACAAAACAACGTTTATACTACACCTGCTCGGAAAGTACCTTGATACTTTATCAAATTTACGGTAGAAAGTACGTCATTGCATATCGAACAAATATGCGGCGAGAAAACGCATCTGAGAGGGAGAGAAAAGTGTATGAAAATCCATTTCTTACGTGGTTTTTCTTTTTTAATTTTGGGTAAGACTATGCGCTGGTAACCTAAATATCAAAAGCCAAAAAGTTTTTACAGTGAGTTTTTATCTCCAAGTTCGCAAGATGACACTGGCCACTAGCTGTGTGTTGGATGGTGTCAAACAATTTTAAAAAAGAAAATATGAAAATTGCAGACGCCATTGGCGCCATTTTCAATTTGTGTGTTGATTGAGGATTCAGTTTTCGTAGAAAAGTAAAATAAAACTATCAAAATGATAAGTAGTGATAGTGATGATGAAGATTTTTTAACTCCGCCGCAGTTGAAGGAAACAGCAAAAATGCTGATTGATAACCTCCTACATTGTCGCAAACATCTCAAACAAACATTAATGGAAAAAGTGTTACATTAAGCTTCACTAACTGCAACAATTTCAATATAAATTTCAATTAGTAAAGATTTAGTTTTTTATTTTCCTCGTAGGTGTAGTATAAAGCACTATGTATCACTCGAGAGAAAGTGCGATTCCCGATCTCGGGTGTTTTAAAGCCCTCGCCTACGGCTCGGGCTTCAAACGACACCCTCGACGGTAATCGGTCACTTTCTCCTCTCGGTGAACAATGTACTATTGTCAGGTCAGCTAGTTTCCCAAAAAAAAATATAGCTCCAGTGTCGTTGCAGCTTTACTACAGCCCACATACACAAAATATGCAGGCGCGCGCATCTCCTGCTGCCCTAGGTACAGCCAAACCTTTCGAAAGATGATGAATAATCCACAGGACACGCATTGTGTCGTAAAATTGTCAATACAACTGATTTTCCCCCGTTTCATGTCCTGTGTTCTTGTTTACTCATCTTACAATATCCAGATATAAATTAATCGGCGTCGAAGTTCGCAACAGTTCCCCGTTGTGAGCGCAACAGGTGGTATCTCAACTGAGAAAATAAACAATGAAAACGACGTCGCGCTTTATACCTACATCCAAATATTAATAATTAATAAATTTAAATTTTGTAATAATTAATAAAGAAGTGGAATTACAGTTCTTATTTGTTTGGGCGTGAATAAGTCTCACATGTTGAAAAAAATAAATGTAAAAATTAAACTTTGCGCTAGTGGTCGAACTTTAGACTTTGAACTTTAGAGACGGAATTTCTTAAAAAGAAAAAACTTTACTTTAAGAGTGTGATATTAAAAATAAATAATAAATTAAATAAGTACTTTTTGTGTTACGGAACTCTGTAAAAACAAGAGTTTGAATTAAGTTAAGTGGGAAGTTTTCAAGAAAATGTCTTCAAAAAATGTTGAGACAGACAAGGACCGTGACTGGCGTGAAACAATCCTGGTGAATGCGTAAGTACTCGTAAAATTTTATTTTTTGATGTTAGCTTACAGTTAAATTATTCAAATTGCAATATTTTATGTAAAATTCCAAAAACTGCGAAAAGCAATTGTTTATTATGAAGTTACACAAGTTTGTAGTAGGTACTTTTCGATTTTAAATTTCTTAATTTGACTGAGTATGTATCCAGAAAAACGAATTTAACAGTATTTTTAACAGCCTTCTTCTTCCTTAACAAAAATGCTGTTCTCGATTCGACAATATGTTTTTTTAACCCCCGACAAAGAGAGGGGTGTTATAAGTTTAACGTGTCTGTGTATCTGTCTGTGGTATCGAAGCTCCCAAACGGATAAACCGATTTTCTTTTAGTTTTTTTAACCCCCGACGCAAAAGAGGGGTGTTATAAGTTTGACGTGTCTGTGTCTGTCTGTGTGTCTGTCTGTCTGTCTGTCTGTGGCATCATAGCGCCCGAACCACTGAACCGATTTCAGTTTAGTTTTTTTTGGATGAAAGGAGACTTAATCGAGAGTGTTCTTAGCTACTTATGTTTTATAAAAATCGATTGAGCCGTTTAAGAGTTATGGTGGGTTAAAGTGGGGATGGAAGAACCAAAATTCTACAAATGTGCCCAAAATGGTTGTCAATTGAAAGTTTGTTGTCAAATATTTTTGTGTCGAGGGTTTTTTAAATTTTAAATTTATAATGTTATTATATCTAAGTACCGGACCAATTATTTTGTGTCACAGATAAATTTATCCCGAGCGTTCTTAGCCATGTTTCATGAAAATCTGTTCAGCCGTTTGAAGATCATCAGCTCTTTTCTAGTTGATGAGGGGATCTGACTACCTTCCATATGTCCTATTGATTTAAAATTTGGTACCGTGTTAATTCAAAGATATTGAAAGAACATATTATTAGGGTTTATTTTGTGTCGGGGAGTTTTTAAAATTATTAATTTTACTATTTCTCCTGAAAAAGCCTCGCCGTACTTATTCATAACTCATGGCATTATAATTTACAAATGAGTCTGTAGTTATAGAAATTCAACGTTTTTATCAGAGGTTCAGCTTAAAATTAAATATCTCTCAACATGAAAAAAGTGTTCAATCAATGTTCAAGAATCAGCTGTTTCACACATTTCACCAATTCTAAGGTAAGGTAAAATTTTATTATCCTTGACAACATACAGTGGAATACAGTAGATTTTTCATAGTATACACAAATTACGTTAAAAAAAAAAAAAACGATAGTAGATCCACACCAAGTTTAGCCAGTGGTCCCACACTAGGCTCTGGGCCCTAGGTGTTGTTTTCTGAGTAGCAATTTTGGATGGAACAGCAGATTTGTTTTCTCAAATTCCGGGTTGTCATAGTAAAAGTTTTTCATAATAATGCTCTGAATCACCCCCTTTTACCTACAATATGTTGAGCGGTTATGATCCGATTTTGATGATTCTTGTTAATTTGGTTTGATAAATCAGAGGTGACCCATTTTTAAATTTTATCAAGATGGGCAGTTTTTTTTTGAAAAAATCTTCATTGACGTAACAATCACCACATCCATGGAACGTTGATCCGTGCGAACTATTCGAATCCTGTACACGGCTGAAGTTGGTTATTGCCATTTTCGGCGAAAAATTAGAATCGAGGTTCCGTACCGAAAGGGTAAAAACGGGACCCTATTACTAAGACTCTGATTTCCGTCTGTCCGTCTGTCTGCATGTCACCAGGCTGTATCTCATGAACCGTGAAAACCGTGATAGATAGCTGAAATTTTCACAGATGATGTATTTCTGTTGCCGCTGTAACAACAAATAGTAAAAACAGAATTCACTAAATATTTTCCATACAGCAAACGTGATATTTTAGGATTTTTTTGCTCGCTATTAATACCGGCAACAGGAATGAGGCTTCAACGCGGTTGGGAACCCTTCGTGCGCGAGTCCAACTAGCACTTGGCCGATTAATTTAAATCAAACGATATCAAAACGATCTTTTCTTTAATAGAAATATACCTATAATATCCCTATCCTTCGTTACTAAGTAACATTATAAATCTAGAAGAGTGTTTGTTGGTTTGTTACACTTTCACACCTTGATTTTTGTCAGATACACAGGGTTGTCTGTTTCCCTATACTATGATAAAAGGGGGTGATTTAGAGTATTATTATGAACAACTTTTACTATGACAACCCAGAAATTGAGAAAACAAATCTGCTGTTCCATACAAAATTGCTACTCAGAAAACAACGCGGGCCCAAAGCCTAGTGTGGGACCACTGGCTAGACTTGGTGTGGATCCACTGTATTTTTTTTAATTTAATTTATGTTGTGTTCAAATATGAATTTTTTTTTGTATTCCACTGTATGTTGTCAAAAATAATAAAATTTTACCTTACCTTAGAATTGGTGAAATATATGAAACAGCTGATTCTTGAACATTGATTTTTCTCAAGAACACTTTTTTCATGTTGAGAGAGATATAATTTTAAGCTGAACCTCTAATAAAAACGTTGAATTTCTATAACTACAGACTTATTTGTAAATTATAATGCCATGAGTTATGAATAAGTACGGCGAGGCTTTTTCAGGAGATTTATTTTGGCTCAGTAATTACTAAGTCGCTTCTAATAGGTTTCAGCTAGGTACTGATACGAGTATTGCTTACTGAGGGTAACAGGCTGTTCCTTATCTGTGGTCCCGTGGCGCGATAGCAAATTACCGATAGTAACAAGTTATTTCAACATTTGGTTGGTAGTTGCTACAGAAACGATATTTTTTGTAAGTAGCTGACCTGTCGTTAAATAAATTAAACATTCTTACGTAATAAGCACATCACCGAGCTTGGCAAGCATAAAATCTTGGAAAGCCTAAATAATCAAAGTCAAAGCCGCGTCAGACCCACCGTACCACTGGCCATACTTTCAATCGGTGGGACTTTTAAAGTTAAACGGTAACACCGAAAGAGTAATCCTCTTAATAATCGCAAAAAATGGCAAAACCGAATTCAATCGTGTACAAAATTCGAATAGTTTGCTCGAATCGATGTATAGAATTTTTACATTATTGTAGACTAGATGTCTCTTTTCACACAACTATTAAACGCTTAATATTCCGTAATATTTAAAACGTATATAAAACAAATAATTATTTTTCACAAAAATGGCAAAACCGCCTTCCATCGTGTACAAAATTCGAATATTTTGCTCGAATTGTTTACATTATTCTTGATTTATCAAAAACGGCTCAGCCGATTTCTGTAAAATTTAAATGGAACAATTTCGGACGTATAACCTTTTGAACTAAAAAATATTTTTTCCATTCGGTTCACAATTGGCGAAATTATCGATGAACATATACAAAAAAAACATACAAACGAACATAGAACCTCCTCCTTTTTGGAAGTCGGTTAAAAACGGTGGTACGTGATAATTATTGTAATGTAACTTTTAACCTTTTAAGTAATCTACTTATCTTTGGGTGAATTATCACAACGGGTACAATTTCACACTAATTTAACACGTTCAGACACAGGCGAGCCCGTGAAGCTACGCCCATGGCTTTGGATATAAACTCAAAACACAAATAATATAAAAATGAGTCTCAAAACTCGTGGATATATAGACTTACCAGCTATTGCCCGCGGCTTCGTCCGCGCTTTTTGTATGCTGTCCCACGGGAAAGCCAATGTTACTTTCCAACCTTTGAACTATTTCCATGCCAAAAATAACGTATATCCGTTGCTCCGTTGCTGCGTGAAAGCGTAACAAACAAACTTATATTCACATTTATAATATCATATTAAGTAGAGATTTTTCACAATTGGTTAAAATATCGTTGAAAACACACAAAAAATACATACGGACGAACATTGTACCTCCTTCTTTTTTAAAGTCGGTAAAAAGTTAGAGTCGTTTATGTCGCAAAAAACGAAACTCACAAAAATTCAAACGTATATGATAGATACTTTTTTTTGACCCAGATCTATGAAACTTTGCAAAAAAGCATTGTCTTCGAGTAAGGTCACAGACCTACTTACAGAAAATAAATCCGAAAACTATACAATTTTAATTGAATCACAAAAAATAGGGCCTAAATTCAAAGAATGTTTTTATTAGTGTAATACTTGTAAGCTGTTATATGTAAATCTAGTGTACCAAAATATGGTATCCGTCCATTTCACAATTTTTTTTTCAAAAACTGGCATGTTCTAACTAACGTTTGACAAATCCACGAGTAGCCAAATGATAATTGCGCAAAAAAATATGTAACAAATTGGTTATATCTCAAAATGATTAACTGACAGTCTCACATTCTACAACGTAATATTTGACAAACAATTCTTTTAATTTTTTTGTTAACTAATAAATGTGTAGTAAAAAACCAACACTCGACATATTTTTTTTATGAAATCTTCTTTAACAAGCAATTTTTAATTTATATTTAAAACACTTAACAAATGTTTTAAAAAACATGCCGTAGCTGTGTATTTCTAGCGGGCCGGCGAAGTGCTGGAAGCATATCGCTTTTGTATATTAGGTGTGAACCGAAAAGTAGGTTAAGTTAGGTTAGAAAATGACAAACAACGCACGAGCCGAACGAGTGTAGCGAGCGTGCAGCAACGGCCGGAGAAGTGCCAGAATCAAATCGGTCCTTGTTCACTATGAACATTAAACTTCTGATCATGAACAACTCGTTAAATAGGGACTTAAACTTTAAAAATATTTGTTGTAAAATTACATTTTGACAAATTTTAAAAGTTTGTAACCAGAACAATATCTGAAACAATGAAAAATGTACGAAAAATAAAATATCATTCGAGATATTGTTTAAGTGAAATGTTTATAAAATGATGGTTTGTAAAATAAAGCATTTGTGAATATAAGATGTTTTAAAATAAATGATATACGAAACGTTGTTTGTAAAATGAGACACTTTTAAAATGTGAAGATTTTGGAATAAATATTTTAAGAATAGTTGGTTTTAAAGTATTTTTTTGCTAAAAAATGTTTGTGTAACATTAGGGAAGCACCAAAACATATTTATAACATAAATATAGACATATAATACGGTGCAATAGTACTGGGTGTGAAGTTTGCACTGTGAGGTGGGTACACTGAGTGACACGAAAAATTAATTAAAATCAACCGGACAAGTGCGAGTCAGGCTCGCCCACCGAGGGAACCAGCGAAATGGCATTTCTTTTTTGATGGAGGGAACGAAGGAACTGAACTAGTTGTCCCTTAAAATGCTCAAAAAAGGTTTTTCACATTTTTCGCCATAAATAGAAATCATTTGTCGTAAAAATATATAAAAACATGTTTTAACTTGTGCTAATAAAACTCTTTCATTTGATACCCCACATGATACTACTTAACTTAACCTAATTAACTTACTTTAAAATTTAAATTTCTTTCATTAGACCCTATTTTTTAGGATCATACTAAAAATGTACAGTTTTCACATTTATTCATATACTCGTATGTTTAACTCTAAGACAATGCTTTATGCTAAATTTCATAGTTATAGGTCAACGGGAACTGGGTAGGTACCCTATAGGTTTTGATTCCTTTGTGAGTGCCGAAATACCCGGAATTTTGCAACATAAACGGCTCAAACTTTTTTTCACCATAACCGAAATGTTTGATTTTTACACGACTGAAAGATACTATAGAATCGCATATTTGGTTTTAATTTCAACTTGATACCTTATCGCGTTTCTGATATAGAAGGTCTTGACACACAGACGGACCGACGCCGACGGACAGACTGACAACAAAGTGATCCTACATAGGGTACCGTTTTTTCTTTTTGATGTACGGAACCTTAAAAAATTGCCGTGTTTAGGTTAAGAAATTACCGTGTTTTGAGGCAATATTAAAATAATAAATTGCCGTATCTCATACATTTTCGTACTTCTTCATTCCTTTGATTACCTACCGTGTTTTATGAATTTTATGACACGGCAGTTGCAGCAAGTTCTGCAGTGTACCGTTTTTTTTGCCGTACTGCAATTGCAATGTCAATACACTAAGCGATGGAAGTTCTGTAGTGTACCGTGTTTTTTATTTGCTGTAAGGCAATTGCAATGTCAATACACTGCAGTGTACCGTGTTTTTTTGCCGTACTGCAATTGCAATGTCAATACACTAAGCGATGGAAGTTCTGTAGTGTACCGTGTTTTTTATGCCGTACGGCAATTGCAATGTCAATACACTGCTAAGCGATGGAAGTTCTGTAGTGTACCGTGTTTTTTTATTTGCCGTACGGTAATTGCATTGTCAATACACTGCAGTGTACCGTGTTTTTTATGCCGTACGGCAATTACAATGTCAATACACTGCTAAGCGATGGAAGTTCTGTAGTGTACCGTGTTTTTTATTTGCTGTACGGCAATTGCATTGTCAATACACTGCAGTGTACCGTGTTTTTTGTGCCGTACGGCAATTGCAATGTCAATACACTGCTAAGCGATGGAAGTTCTGTAGTGTACCGTGTTTTTTATTTGCTGTACGGCAATTGCATTGTCAATACACTGCAGTGTACCGTGTTTTTTGTGCCGTACGGCAATTGCAATGTCAATACACTGCTAAGCGATGGATCAAAGGGATAGGGTGACTGGGAGCTAAATACCTATCGATATAGACCTCATCATACGATATACCTAATACTGCACTGTGAAACAACAAACCGCTATTGCTGTTCTAAAGTGATGTCTGGCCGCAGCTAATTACATTCAACATTTTTGCAGTGTATAAATAAAAACTTGTAATTACTCTTGATTCTTAATTAATGAAAACAATTTTTTGATTATTGTTGATTTTCAGGGTTCCGTACCTCAAAAGAAAAAAATAGAACCCTCGTAGGATCACTTTGTTTTCACGTCATCTACATGTCTGTCTGTCCGTCCGTGTGTCAAAACCTCAAGATATTTATCTATTTTATTTAACTATCCCTATTTATTGATCACGTATTTTCAGTCCGCTATAAATCCCGTTATATAAAA
Organism: Hypomecis atomaria; assembly: GCA_964007245.1. Lineage (NCBI taxonomy): Eukaryota > Metazoa > Arthropoda > Insecta > Lepidoptera > Geometridae > Hypomecis > Hypomecis atomaria. Next base: position 18,115,777 of record OZ023292.1, on the reverse strand, counting down.
ATAATGAAATGAGATATCACAATATCCTGAGCCAAATTTTAGAGTTTGGGGGTTTGAATGTCTATTCGATTCGAGGCTCAAAATGTCCCACATTTTTAATATTTCTTGTAGGAGGAGAAACCTAGAAGATCGACCATCACCGACCTGATAACCAGATGAGATAAATATATATTTTAAATAAATATTATCTATTAACAAACACGCCTATGATAACTTGCCGATCGGAAATATTAACAGCTATTTTAAATTAAATTAATGGTTGATATATAGCGGCGTTTAACCTATAGTAACTGTTGTTGCAGATACCAAACGACAGATGAGTATTTATTAGCTCGCGCCGAAATATACTCGAACGAAAATAAAAAGAAGTTGTCACGAAGGAAAGTGTCGAGACGGTCCAGGCAAGACGCAGACATTGATACGGTGAGTTGACTATCTTTTTATAGTTTTTTTTTAAGATTGCGAAATCTTCGAAAGATGCCCGACTGCTTTGAGGTGCAGTCGGGTTTTAGACTAGGGTGGATAATTTTTATAACCAAAAAAAAATAATAGTAGGATGAAACCAATTTAAAAAGGAGAGTAATATTATAAAAATGAAAGGAAAAATAATTTACGGGCGATCTGAGGTCGGGAAGGGGCGGGGGTGGGGGGTTTAAGGGTAAAAAACGGTTTTTCTCGATTTCCGACAAAACTAAAAGTCCTATCGAAAAAAGTCAAATGGCAAAGTTGTAGGTAATAAAAAGATGTAAAACTATTGTAAAAAAACACTTTTTTCACATAACCTCAAAATTTATGAGAAAAATTCAAAAAACCAAGTTTTTGATTTTTTATTTTTATCTTTTACGAAAAAAAATTTAACGAAATTTGGTGGAAACTTACCTTTTTATGTCCTTAATATGCTTTAATTTATTTGATTAAAAATATTAATTTTTTCACCTTATTTTGAATTAATATCGAAAAAGCCCCCTAATTTTCAATCGAAAATTCACCCGTCAAAAAATAAGCTTTTTTCAAAAAATTGTTATGTTTTCTGTTTGTTGAAATCTCTACTTTCCGATGGTGAAAAAAAATAAAAATGTTACGATAGTAAATCTTCTCAGAGAATGCAAAACAAGTAAGTTAATTAAATTAATATTTAGACAATTACAATCGAGCAGTCACGTACACCATGATGTTCTTTGTTAAATGCATGTTCAAAATAGACGTATACCTACTACATCAACAGGTTCTTTTTTATCAATTTGTACATTCCAGGCATGAACACATTTCAATAACTTAGTGACAGTTGACCTTTTTTTAGTAAAACCATGTCGCTTTGTTGAAATCACACAATTATTGTTTAAAAATTGTCCCACTCATTCTTTCCATAATCTTCTTGGACCTACTCGCGAACATATCCAAAACCCCGAGGACTTTTTGTTTTTTTTTGCTCGAGCTCTCAAATCGTTTTGCTTACCTAGAGAACCTTGCGTCGGTGAACGAGATCAACAACGGGCTCGTAGAAACTGTCCAAACGGTAGGTGCTAAGTTTTTAGACCCCGCCGTTCAAATAAACCGAGAAGTCGTTGACTCGTCTACCTAGGACAAGTAGTCCAGTTAGGTAGGTCCGACTTCAAGAAAGAGGCCAATCGCCAATCCAACTCGGCTAGGCAGCGTTCGGAAAATTGCGTAGCGTCTTCTCGTCTCTCTCGTACATACCTCAGTGCCTCAAGTCGAAAGTTTTCGACCAGTGTGTGTGCCAGTTATGACTTATGGCACAAAAACGTGGTTTCTCACTATGGGCATTATTAGTAAGCTCCAAGTAGCCCAACGAGCTATGGAGAGGGCTATGCTCAGAGTCTCTCTGCGAGATCGAATCAGAAATGAGGAGATCCGTAGAAGAACCAAACTAACCGACATAGCCCGACGGATTGGCAAATTGAAATGGCAAAGCGCAGGGCACATAGCACGGAGAACTGATGACCGATGGGGTCGAAAAGTTCTCGAGTTGAGACCCCGTACCGGCAAGCGCAGCGTAGGACATCCGCCCGTCTTATTGGAGATCTATAGGGGAGGCCTATGTCTAGCAGTGGGCTTCTTATGGCTGATGGAAGTTCGGGTGGAATCTTGCAAGTTAAATTTGACCAACTTTCGGGCTTCCGATTGAGCTGAAATTTTGCACGCATGTGTATATCGCGTGACAATGCAATAATATAGTATCTTGGAGCTGATCTGATGATCAAGTCAAGAGAGAGGGTGGCCATAAGAACTCCTGTACTAAACAAGATAGACCCGTGTTTAGGCTCGTTTACTTGTCTTGGCTAGTACTCTGCTGCTACGTGATATCCAGGGTCTCAAAAGCTTGTATTTTTAAAAGTTATATTTTTATAATTATTTATTAATTGTAATCTGATTATTCATCACAGAATATTAGACTATTGGTGGGTGCCTTTGTATTGATATACGTTTTCCGTTTTAGCCTGTCGTGGTTCTATCATCCGATTCGGAACTCGAAGAGGTGGATGCTACGACTGGGGCGGTCACAGGTTCCGAAAATGGTATGTAACTATGTATGCAAGGATTGTAAGGTATGTATACTGGGTTATCTGCTTGCTACTGGGTTATCTGTTTGCTCTGTACAAAGCCGAACGGGTGTGATTAAGGCCATCATTTTGAACAATTTTTACTGTGGGGCCAACCCGAAATTCTATTATGGAACAGCAGATCTTTTTCTCGTTCGGTTTGTATAGGGCCAGCAAACCTTGTATTTTGCATGAGCATTTCTGCATTTTGTTGGTTAGGTACTCCCTGGCGCAGTTGGTAGGACCTCTGCGGATAAAGTGGGGAATCCCCAGTGATATTTGGATGAACAATTTAAATATTTATTAGTATCAGTTTCTGGCGGCCATATTACAAGCTTTGCTTAGTTTGGGGTCACTAAGACCTTGTGTAAGATGTCCCTAACATATTTATTTATTTTTATTTATTCGGTAATTATGTTCCCATGTTGTACCCACCCCTATTTCAGTTGGGAACTCGGTTCTTGTAGTCGTTGACTCGTACGTCTCCCTAAGACAAGTAGTCCAGTTAGGTAGATCTGACTTCAAGAAAGAGGCCAATCGCCGAATCCAACTCGGCTGGGCAGCGTTCGGAAAATTGCGTAACGTCTTCTCGTCCGACATACCTCAGTGCCTCAAGTCGAAAGTTTTCGACCAGTATGTGTTGCCAGTGATGACTTATGGCATAGAAACGTGGTCTCTCACTATGGGCCTTATTAGTAAGCTTCAAGTAGCCCAACGAGCCATGGAGGGGGCTATGCTCGGAGTTTCTCTGCGAGATCGAATCAGGAATGAGGAGATCCGTAGAAGAACCAAGGCTACCGCCATAGCCCAGCGGATTGGCAGGTTGAAGTGGCAATGGGCAGGGCACATAGCGCGGAGGACTGATGACCGATGGGGTCGAAAAGTCCTCGAATGGAGACCACGTACCGGCAAGCGCAGCGCAGGACGTCCACCCACAAGGTGGACGGACGTCCTCATTAAGACCGCAGGATCGCGCTGGATGCAAGCCGCTACCAACCGATCTTAATGGAGATCTTTAGGGGAGGCCTATGTCCAGCAGTCGACGTCCTATGGCTGAAAAGAAGAAGAAGAAGATTCGGTAATTCAAACATTTTTTTACAGATTCCATGGAGGTAGCTACGCGAGGTAGGCAGTTTTCACCTATATCCCCACCTCCAAGCCCTGCGTCGTCCCAGTACTCTCTTTGCCGATATTTGGCCAGTGGAGCTCCCCTGATCAGTATCTTAGCGTTACTTGAAGGGAATCAACTGGCTCTTAAAGATACTCCAGGTGAGCCTACATCAATCACTTCATCATATAATTTTTTTTATCTCGCGGCTGGCCTCATTATGCATTTTCTTAATTGTATTGAAAATTCCAAAAAAATATTCTTTATTTCGTAAAACAGCCTTACCACAGGTTACAACGTGGGCAAAAGGAACAATGCTACCTGCAATAGTCAGGAAGCAGATAGCAACGCCCTCCTCCAGCAAATAACTTCACAAAATATATTCATTTTATTATTCATTAATGAGTTAATTCTTTTAAAGATTAAAAGACCGCGCTCGGGGTTTGCCAACGAGCAATGGAGCGAAGCCATAGAGCGAAGCATATTAGGAGTCAAATTAACCGATCGAATTAGGAACACTATGCTGCGCTCAAAAAACAAAATCGCTGACGTTTGTCAAAAAGCCGGACTGTTGGCAATGGGATTGGGCGGGAATAGAATAGAAACGCTTTATTGTTCACACAATCAAAAATATTACAATAAAAGAGTACAATATAATTATAATAGTGCGACAATCGGCGGCCTTATCGCTTAAAGCGATCTCTTCCAGGCAACCTGATTAAGAGAAGAAAGCATTATAGAGGAAGGTAAGGGACGGGGTGTACAATAATAGCGAAATTAATTGAAACAAAATAAAGAATACTTGAATAAAGAGTCATAAATACTTGTACAAAATATATACATACAAATCAATATACACATGTACCTACATTCAAATACTACAATAATAAAACATACATACACATACTAATACTAAAATAGAAATAAATAATAAAAATGCTACATACAAATTAATACATTCAATAATAAATAAATATGATAAATTAACTAGAAATGACTTTCTAACATGGAGGCAACTGCGATAAATAAAATTTTATGACTTGCTCCTTAAACACAGCAAGAGAAGGAGCACGTCGAATAGGAACAGGTAGCGCGTTCCATAACTGAACAGCTTGGAAAGCAAAGGACCTGCCGTAAAATAATTCGGAGCGGGCAGAAGGAGTCATGAGGGTAAGGTTTTCTTTGGACCGGAGGGGAAGGGAGTGGGAGGAGTGCCAGTAGGTAAACCGTTCTTTAAGATAACGTGGAGTCGAAGGATTAAACAGGATATTATGAAGAAGGAAAAGGACATGAGCATTCCGGCGAAGTCGAATAGGAAGCCATTTGGAGCTGTGCGCGAAATTGAGATACATGATCATACTTGCGTAGACCAAATATAAATCTAATGCAATAATTTTGAAGGCGCTCAAGCTTCTCAAGCTGGATCTCGGTGAGGTCAATGAAGCATGCGTCTGCATAGTCTGAGATGGGAAGAAGAAGAGACTGAGCGAGCGTAACTTTAGTGGCAGTGGGTAGAAAATTTCGAAGACGCCTAAGGGATCCGCCAGAAGCAAAGATTTTGCTACTGATTGTTTTGATGTGAGAATCCCAACTCAAAGTACGATCAAAAATCACTCCTAAATTCTTAACAGAATTACTGTATGGAATTGTGATCCCTCCAAAAACTACGCTAGGAACTGTTGTCCAATCAATTTTGCAGATCATCCGTGAACTACCTATGACAATGACCTGTGATTTCGTAGGATTCACGTCTAAGCCATATGTGAGCTATTCAGTGATTCGGCGGAGGTCATCGTTTATGCAAGTAATGGCCAAGTTCAGGTCTTTAACTAAAGCTTGCGAATAAATTTGCAGATCGTCTGCGTAGAGGTGATAGGAAGAAGTGAGGTATTGGGATATAGAATTTATAAAAATTGCAAAAAGTAATGGAGACAATACGCCGCCCTGTGGCACCCCAGCATTTGTACTACACCAAGAAGAAAAATAATCTTCGAGGCGAACACGCTGCCGGCGGCCACACTAGTAACTGCGAAACCAATCGATCACCAATGGAGATACGAGTATGTTAAGAGAGCTTAGTATTGCCAACAAGATGTCGAAGTTGACGGCATTGAAAGCATTACTGAAGTCTAGCAGAGCTAGAACAGTAAGCAGGCCGTCATCCATACCCAAGCGGATATCGTCGGTAATCTTAATAAGAGCAGACACAGTGCTATGCCCAGGACGGAATCCGGATTGAAAAGGATTAAGGAGGTCATGACTAATCAGGAAATTGTTTAATTGTGTGTGGACAACACGCTCCAGGACTTTGGAAAGGAAAGGAAGTATTGAAATGGGCCGGTACTCCGAAAAGGATTTTGGATTGGGCTTCTTCGGCAACGGCAGGATCTGAGCATCTTTCCAGATTGCAGGGAATACTCCAGTTTGGGTTGAGTTATTAAAAATGGAGCAAAGGACGGGAAGAATGACATCAAGGATGGGCATGAGCATGTTCCGACTTATATTGTCACCGCCCACCGCATTGGAGGAGATCGACAACATGCTCTTCCTAACATCACATTCGGTAAAACGATTAAAAATAAAAGTTGAACAATTGGGAGGTGTAGTGGCAGAAAGAAAATCGATTGTTTTACTTTTATCCGCATCCGACATAGCAGGCACAGAAGAAAAATGTTTATTTAAGGCATTAATATCTATATTGTTAGGAACCGCATTTTGACGTGACTTGCCGACTCCCATAGATTTAAGATATTTCCAGACCTTAGCTGGATTCTCATCGCTAACAGATTCATGGACATGGCGACGAAAAGCATCCCTACACACTCTATTGCAGCGATTACGCGTCTGAACATATTTGGCATGGTTATCATCTGTGGGATGCATTTTATATTTAGATTTAGCAACAGTTTTTTTATGCATCAGGGATTTAATATCATCCGTAAGCCAAGGTGCAGGGTGATGTTTTAATTTGATCGCACGAATAGGCGCATGCACATCATATAAATCCGTTATTATTTTATTAAAGATGGTAACTTGATCATCGACTGACTCAGCATCAAAAACAAGGGACCAATCAATTTTTCTCGCGTCTTCAAGAAGAGCCTCTGGGTCTATACTGCTAAAGTTACGCTGAAAAATTATTTTAGGTTTAAGTTTTGGAGGACGAATTTTGTAAGATAAGAAAACTAAATCATGGTAGGAAAAATCATCAGCAGAATATTGATCGTGCTTGGCGACATTGTGAGGAGAAGATACGATCATTAAGTCGAGAAGAGAAGGTGTACAGTTTGGGAAATGGTGAGTAGAATTCAGAGGAAGAATTTGCAGGTTGCATGATTTAATAATAGATTCAAGTGAGAGAGAACGATGATCATTTTTGAGAAGACAAGTGTTAAAGTCACCCATGATGACAGAATGATTATAAGATGGAATAAGATTATGTAACAGGGTTTCAAAAGAGAGGAAATAGTTGATATTTTTAGAAGGACAATAGTAAACCCCGAGAAGAAGTTTGGTATGAGAAAGAAGTACTTTGATAAAAAGATGCTCGCCGGCATTTTCCGGAGGTGGTTGTGGCGGGACACGGACATGCCGGACGACCGCTGGGCAAAGGTCACCACCGACTGGATTCTAAAATCCAAACGACTTTTGGGTCGACCCAGCAGGTGGCGCGACGAACTGAGCTCGCACGACAAACACTGGGCCACCAACGCAGTAGATCGCGCCGTCTGGAAGGAGGGAAGGGAGCTTACCCAGCAGTGGGACAAACAATACAGGCTCAAAATATTTAAAAAAAAAAACATAATTAATTAGTATTCATGCATTTATTCATTATTTTACTATAAAACTAACGAACCACTAAATGATAATAGATACATACATATCTAGGTACTCGTATGTTTTCTAATCTAATCCTCCTTCAGCTGTGAAGTGAATTTCAATCCGAATCGGGTTTTGCGCGGCTTATTGCTAACATCACATCCGCCAAGATGTTTGATTCGGCCTATAATAAATCTATGTTTTAAAAATTATTTTTGTTTCAGACATAGCGACCTTTAATCCTTTAAATACAACAGAAATGAGCAGTGATCCAGCACAGTATGCGCCTACTACACCATCTCCCGGACCTCTACAAATTATTCTTTCGCCTGGTATGTAAAATTAAATTAATATATTATTATTAATTAATATAACAAAAACACTTTCTTGCTTCTTGAGGAATGTAATCAGTTTGTTTAAGGTCAGAGTCAGAGCCCATCTATGCATAACTAACATTTTAACCACATAAAAATTGTACACGGGGGTACAAATAGAAGGTCTGATCTCCAGTATACAGCGTTTATTCACACTGGACCGAGAACACACAATTAATTTTCCAAACGAGACTCCCTAGATGGCGCGAACCAAACACCATTCAATTTTACTACTAGCGCCATCTAGTGAGTGCAACGTGTAACGTATTTCCGTGAACAAAAATATTTCAGAAATGAATCGTTTTTAGTCGTTTTCGATTGTGAATTCCCACCTTTAACGCGTTGCTTATCTGTTGATTTTTTGCAGTCGGTTTTTTTAGGGTTCCGTACTCAAAGGATAAAAACAGCAACCTTTAATATTGTTTCATGAATTATGTTGTTTCAGAACCGCAAAATTTACCAGACATGTTATTCAATTCTATTTATAGGCCCAGTAAGTTATATTTTGTATGCAAAAGTACAGATGTCTCGTCACCAAAATGACGTAGCTTTAGTTAGAGATACTAATTTATATAAATGACACACCGCGAACACTCACAGTGATTTGAATTTTTAGGTTTGCCGACCCCATTCGTGCCTACTCGATCTGATACAGCTGATAATGAAAGACTGTCGCCAATTATGAATTTCTCCAGTAAGTGACATGATTTTAATCTAAATTCTAAAAAAGTGGCTCCGTACAATTTTGTTAATTTTTTAGGGTAAAAACACCAAAACCAACCGTTTTGGGTAAAAACGGGACCTTACTCGTACTACTAAGACTCCGATGTCCGTCTGTCAGTAACCAGGAAGTATCTCATGAACCGTGATAGTCAGACAGCTGAAATTTTCACAGATGATGTATTTTTGTTACATCTTTACTAATAAATACAAAAAACAGTTTGGGAGTTTTATTGCTCGCTATTAATAACGGCAAATGGGGCTAAGGAGGCTCCAATATGGTACGGAACCATTTGTGCGCGAGTCCAACTCGCAGTTGGCAGATTTGAATTATGTATCTTCGTTTGCTCCAGGGGCACCGTAAAAAATTGTATGGAGTCATACGGAAACTTCTGCGGTTTCTTTTTACGTATACACTCATATTAAACGTTCTATAAGTAATTACTACTGTTACGAGATGGGTATCTTGATGGACAATCAGTTATAACGCCGATTATACACTTTGCACTTTATTGCTCACGATCACGTCTCAAACTAACAAAGCTAAAGCTAATGACGACTTAACTGGTTGGCACAAAACACTTCACACTGGCACTGATATTCACACACTGCACTGATTACGAGATAATTTTGCTCCGATAATAAACACAATACTGAGTCGAGGGAAAGCCATCGCTCTATTTACATCTGAATAAAAGTTGCCTCGAAATCTCTAGAATAATCGATGCCATTGTGTCAAAAATAATGTTTATTTTGAAAGTCCGTTATCAATGAATTTCTTTTTGTTTCAGACAATGCGACCCTTAATCCTTTGAATGCAACGGAAATGAGCAATGAACCAGAACAACATTCCTCTACACCATCTCCCGGACCTCTACGAATTCTTTCGCCTGGTATGTGAAATTAAATTATAATTAATTGCAGAAACACTTTTTTCCTACCCAGGGTATTCCCTGGAGCACCGTTTCAAACCACGTGCGGGTGTATGCGTGTACGCCCGGGATGACATTTGCTTTCTGCGCCTTCGAAGGTTTGAAGACCCCTCTTTCTCAGTGCTCTGGGCTTTGGCGGACACTGGCCTAGAGAAAATTATCTACGCTTGTGTATACCGATCACATAGCGGGGACCAGGAGACAACCAGACTCACTGAATACCTCAGTGAGGCGGCGGATGCTGCTCAACTCAGCTACCCTTCGGCCCAATTAGTGATCCTGGGGGACTTTAATGGCCACCACAAAGAGTGGCTACACCCATACCTAGACACTAACTATGCTGGGCTTGAGACGCGCAAGCTTGCCTTGACACTAGATCTTACCCAGCTGGTTCAAGGCGCCACACGGGTACCTGACGTTGACTCGCACACAGCCTACTGCTTGGACCTTCTGCTAACCACCGATCCAGACCGTTATTCAGTGGCGATTTCCTCACCGTTAGGTTCATCTGACCACTGTCTGGTGAAATCTGTATCCGTCTACTCCCCATCAGACCCCAGCCCCAAAGGGTCACGGCGAGTGTGGCGGTACAAGTTAACGGATTGGGATGAGATGCGGTGTTTCTTTGCATCTTACCCTTGGCAGTCTGTTTGCTTCTCTTCCGATGATCCTTCTACGTGCGCGGATGCCGTGACAGATGTGCTTCGTACCGCCATGGAATATTTCATCCCATTTTCGGACGTGCCTCTGTCTAGCAAAGCTCGGCCCTGGTTTGGACCTGAATGTGGACGCGCCGAAGCGCAAAAGCATCAGGCATACCTGGCTTGGGCCGATGCTCGAAACCGTAAGTCGAGGGACATTCGTCTAAGGAAGAAGGCATACAATAGGGCTGCTAAGTCCTGTAAAAAGGTTATGCGGAGGGCTCGCTTTGATCACATTAGTCGAATAGGCAATAAGCTTGCTTCTTACCCTGCGGGTAGTAAGGCATTCTGGTCCCTAGCTAAATCGGTTGAAGCGAACTTCTGCCGCCCCTCACTGCCTCCGTTGCTGAAACCCAATGGTTCGCTGGCCCATACAGCGGTTGAGAAAGCAAATTTATTTGCATCTTAATTTGCTGAGTCTTCGCGTCTGGACCCCGGTAGTGCGAGACCTCCAACTTTGCCAAATTGTGGCTCTGTAATGTGTGATATACATATCCGGCAAAAGGAGGTTCTCAAGGTTCTCCGCAGTCTTAATGTGAACAAGGCCAGTGGCCCTGATGGTATTCCGGCCATTGTATTGAGGACTTGTGCGCCTGAGTTGTCGCCTGTGCTGACTCGCCTCTTTCGCCTATCTCTGAAGACAGGTCAAGTGCCCAAATCTTGGAAGCTTGCTAACGTGCAGCCTGTACCCAAAAAGGTAGCCGTGCCGACCCTGCCAATTACAGACCGATTTCGATCACGTCCATACTTTGCAAGAGTATGGAACGTGTCCTTAACAACAGGCTCCTGGCGTACCTGGAAGCGAATGACCTACTCAGTGACCATCAATACGGCTTTCGCCGAAACCGGTCTACTGGGGACCTTCTGGCGTACGCCACACACATCTGGAGTGAGGTCATCGAAAAGCACGGGGAGGCGCTTGCTGTCTCCTTGGACATCTCCAAAGCTTTTGACAGGGTCTGGCATGAGAGCCTAATTGGCAAGCTTCCATCTTACGGCCTGCCTGCTGATTTCTGCGCATGGATATCAGATTTCTTGAGGAATCGGTCGATACGAGTGGTCGTAGATGGCTGCTCGTCAGATCATATGGCTATCAATTCCGGGGTCCCTCAGGGGTCAGTGCTCTCTGCGACCCTCTTCCTACTGCATATCAACGATCTGCTAAAGCCCGGAATCTTTGGGTACGCAGACGACAGTACAGTCGTGGAGAGCTACACATCCGATGCAAGAACCAGCGGGCCACAGATCAAGTCTCACAGAGAGGCTATGGTCGAGCGGCTCAACTTGAGTCTGGAGGCGGTTTCTGACTGGGGTGATGCTAACCTGGTCAAGTTTAATGCCACGAAGACTCAAGCCTGTCTGTTTTCGGCCAAAAAGAGACCCTTCCAATTGTCTCCCGCTTTCCGTGGTGTCTCCGTTCCGGTAACTGACAGCTTGGAACTATTAGGCGTTTCACTCTCATCGACTCTTAACTTTGGCTCTTACATAGAGTCAAAGGCCCAATTAGCTTCCAAAAAACTTGGTGTTCTCTCTAAGGTGAGACGGTATTTCACACCTGAGCAACTGCTTAGTCTGTATAAAGCTCAAGTCAGGTCGTGCATGGAATACTGCTCTCACCTTTGGGATGGCTCCGCCAAATATCAACTGGAGGCTCTGGAGTCGATTGAGAGGCGAGCCAAGAGGCTGATCGACAACGACACTCTGACTATGTCGCAGCTGCAAAGTCTCGAGCATCGACGTAAGGTAGCGTGTTTATCGGCCTTTTACCGGATCCACTTCGGAGAGTGCGCCCAGGAGTTGCACAATCTGGTCCCACCTGCCCCTTTCTTCTATCGTACGGCTAGACAGACGCGACCAAAGCGCCACCCTTTTATGGTGGACATTCCGCGCATAAGAACCAAGCGTTTCGAATCATCATTCCTCATACGAACAGCCAGAATGTGGAACGCTTTGCCTGGGTCTGTCTTCCCGCTAAAGTACAATGTGGGCGTCTTCAAATCTCGAGTAAATAGGTATCTTCTAGGTAAGCGTGCTACAACCTAGACCGCATATCTGCTTAACAACAGGTAGTATGTGGTCAAACGCAAACCTATTCAGAATAAAAAAAAAAAATACTTCTTGAGGGATATGATCAGATTTTGTTAAGGTGAGCAACATGAGAAAGAGTCTCAGTTTTCACTTGACGATTTTGCTCTTTTCTGTCCAGATGTTTTAAAGAACCTTGAGGAAACTTGGTAAGTAACCTTCTTGTGATTACTTTACCCGACTGCCAAGGAAAGGTATTGTTTTTCTCGCGTATCTTGTACGTCCAATCTCTACGAGGTCCGAACCGTACTGCCTATTGTGGTTACGGAAATATAGTACTGAGATAGTCAAATATTTCATGGCTGAGTATTCGGGCCACATTCAAAAATCGGTTCGTCGCCACTAGTACCATCGTCAGTTCCATGATGGAACTACTGTTAATATTTTACAACACTAGTTCCATTAAATTAAATCAATATAAAATTGGTAAATTTTATGGCTGAAGGCTAAACTTCAATTCATGTGCATAAAGTAAACATTTGAAAAAATGACAAAAAATGCAATAAACTTTATTGGAAAACTTGAAATTGCTCTAAAAAGCGGTATCTTCGCATTTATTTTCTATCGAGCGGAGTTTTTTGAATTGTGTTTTGAGTAATTCAATCCAACAAAATTTTTTCATGTGAAATGAAGCCAAGTCTAAATCACAGTTCCCACTATCAAAAAGTTGTCAGATCTCACGTAAAGCCAAGCTTCTAACTCTACACGCCTTACTCTACAAGTCCTTACTCCACAAACTCTACAGCTTAGTCAATATATGTGATTTGGCCGTTTCGTTACAACAAGAACTGTTTGTATAACATAATTAATTAATTAATCTTCACTTTACGCCCATGCGCAGTTAGCGAAACAGCCAAGCCGCATATATTGACTAAGGTGTAGAGTATGTGAATAAAATGTTTTTGTTGGATTTCACTTCTTTTTGTAGTTTACTACAGGGAGTAATTTTATCGATTTTCACATCTCTAGCTTCAAAACTTGTGGAAGTTTCATACCAACTAGTTTTAAAGATTAGGGTGAGATTTACTAAAAATCTTGAAATACGTGTTTTATTATATTTGTAATAAAGAGTCCCTTTATCAATTTTTGGACATCTAGCATCAAACTTTGCAAAAGTGTCATGCAAACTTTCATCCCCCAGTTTTAGGGTTTGGGGGGTGGTTTATTAAGAATCCTGATATTGTGTTTTACTATCTATTACAACGAGTTCGTATATCCATTTTCTGACTTCTGGCATCAAAAGTTTCGAAAGTGACATACACATTTTCATCCCCCAGTTTTAGGGGTTGGGGGCTGATTTATTAAAAATCCTGAAATACGTGTTTTATTATTTCTAAAAGGGAGTCTTTATATCAATTTTTAGACTTATATCATGAAAATTTGTTGAAGTCTCATACAAGCTTTCATCCCCTATTTTATAGGGTTAGGGGGTAAAAGTTCAAAGTTTTAGATTTTTTCCTTTGTATATGCCTGATAGTCTACTTTGATGCCAAATATCAAGTTTCTAGGACATCTGGAAGTGGGTTAGGTCTTTGATCTATAAGTCAGTGAGTAAATCAGTCAATGAAACCCCGGTTTTTAAACGTTAATATTTCATTAACCGTCAAAGCAAAGTTAATGAAATTTTGTATTGTAGATAAGCTAAATAACTTTAATAAATGTGCTAAATTTCATTATACAGGTTAAATAGTTTTCGAGTTATGAAGGGGTCAAAAGTGGCTCGAAATGGTTCGTGTAATATTACACATCACCAGTTCCTTTTTCTTAGATTTGGCTGGACACGCTTCCGAGTGTTTAGATCCTGTACCGTATTGTTTTGAGAATATCGTGTATTTTTTCTATTCGCGACTACTTGAAGGTTTGATTAAGAAAAGTCAGTATTTGGCTGTATACAAGTATTTTGAGGTTGGAAAGAGGCTTAAGTACACTTTTATGTTGTTTCAGAAACGCAAAATTTACCAGACATGCCAATAAACTCTATTTATAGGCCAAGTAAGTTTTATTTTGTATATGGAAAAGTGCAAATGATTCGTCACCAAAATGGCGGAGTTTTAGTTACTTTTTAAATGACAAACCACTAGCACTCACTGTGTTTTGAATTTTCAGGTCTGCCGACCCCTTTTGTGCCGACTCGATCCGATATAGATACTGAAAGATTGTCGCCAATTATGAATTTCCCCAGTAAGTGATATGATTAGGTATAATCTAAATTATTGTGTGACGACTGTATATCTTTATTAACTACAACAAAATAAAACACTACTTACATAGGCTAAAATTACATAAAACTAAACTAGGTACTACTACTTAAAAAGCAGCTGGCTCATCCACACACCCTTGAAGGTCTAAAGATAATCCGAATCCTCAAGCCCACTGCCAGTTGGCAGCGCGCCCAGCATGCCGGCAACATTGCCACGTTGAATGGCAATGCTTAAACGTTGAGCCAAATAAATACCAGCATTTTGGTCTCGCATCGCGTCCATCAGACACTCAGAAAACCTTTTGAAAACAAGATGAGTATTTTTGTAGGTATACATAAAATTTTAACTATTGATCTATTCCAAAATTGCATTCAATCGGAAGACAGGCGCTATTACGTTTGTTATCATAACGTCTCTGGCTCATGTCAGAATAAACCCTGAGGAATATTAAAAAAAAATCTAAATTTTAGACTTAGATCTAACGTTATGTCCCTATATACCTATTACCTACTCTCCAACTTAAGGCTGCCTGGTAGAGATCGTTGAAAATGCTGGGCACTACTGGGCAGCAAGCTTGATCATTAACATAAGAATTATCTTTAGACTTTCAAGGATCTGTGAATGTTGTTTTGTACCTAGTTGTAGTTAATAAAGGCTTCAAAAATCAAAACTTACCTAACTGAATGTTTCAGGTCCAACAAAACAATTTAGGCCAACGCCATCTACGCGTCATACAGATAAGGATAAATTGGATAATTCTTCAATGGTGTTTAAAAATCAGAACAACACAAAACATTTAACACCGATATTACTACCACGTAACGCAAACATAGAATGCACTTCTACGTTACTTACGCATAATATGGGAAATCCTGCAACGTTCCATACGCAAAACAATAACATAGATAATCTTCCACCAAGGCTTTCTAGTCACAGTAATATGCGATCCGCATTTATGACAAGTGCCGGTAGTAGAAGTCAAAGCAGCATGGATTGCTCTCCATCGGCATTTTTCACGCAACACAACAGTATTTTAGAACCATCTCTACCGACTGCAATTGGGAATAGACCTAACATGGACCAAACTCCATCATCCGTACTCAGCTATTATAGCAATTTGGACCTTTCTTCATCAAAATCATTAAGAAGTCATCGTTACTTCCCTAGCTCTCGACAAAGATTGCTCACGCATCAGAATAACATAGAGCAAGCTATGCCGTCCTCGGCGTTACATACGCATCAGAGCAATACGGAATCATCTGTAATGTTACAAACCCATCCAAGTAATATGCAGCATTGTGGAACGTTGCAAAGCCATCAAAATAACATGGCGCAACCTCCACCAACGTTACACCAGCATCAGAGCAATATGGAATTGCCTGTGATGTTACAAACAAATCAAAGGAATATACAACATTGTGGAACGTTGCAAACCCATCAAAGTAACCCGGCGAAACCTATTTCAACGTTACACCAGCACCAGAGCAATATGGAATTGCCTGTGATGTTACAAACAAATAGACCGCTACTGGTGCATCAGAATAAAATGCCCACTTACACACTTAGAGGAAATAATCCTAGGGCGTTGTTCATACGCCCATGTTCTACAGAAAACAGTCCTAAAACATCTTTAATGACTCACCGTAACAAGAAGTGTTCTGCCTCGACAGTTGTGCCAGGTAAATGAGCGCAATTTTTAATAATTGGGTAAGGTCGCCAGAAACTTTAAGTTGAATTCACGACTGTTACCGTGAATTGGTAAAACACCGCTATTATGCGTTCACGAATGATAAGTAAAATGTATGGAGACATGTATCATTCGTGAATTTAAATAACTGTGAAAATATTTTAAATTTTAATTTATTGGTGTTAGTTTTTAGGGTTTCGTACCCAACTAAAGGGTAAAAACGGGACCCTATTACTAAGACTCCACTCTGTCTGTCACCAGGCTGTATCTCATGAACGGTGATAGCTTGAACGTTGAAGTTTTCACAGATAACGTATTGCTGTTGCCACAACAAATACTAAAATCAGAAAAATATATATATATAAGGGGGGGCTCCCATACACCTGATTTTTTAGGCAAGTTACGCTCGATATTAATAACGGTGACAGGTAGATGCTTGAAATATTCACAGAATGTTTAGTTAAATGTTCACATAAAATGACAGTTGAAGGGCATACCCACAAAGTGGACGGATGACCTCATTAGGACCGCAGGATTGCGCTAGATGCAAGCTGCTACCGACTGGTCTTATTGGAGATCTATAAAGGAGGCCTATGTCCAGCAGTCAGTTCTATGACTGATGGATGGATGGATAATAATATGGACACTTATATAATTTTAGCTTATTTATCACACAATTAAATAGAATAAAATTTGACTGGACTTGAAACAATTTTTTATTCTTTCCGTGACTTTGAAGGGAGCGATGATTTTGGTATGGAGAGCAAAACTAGGTAAAAATAATTCGTTATTTGTTTAAAATATACCTACGTAATTTCGCATTTACAGATACTTTAATTGATATGACAGGGACACATATTTTTCCCTAAACCTAAATTTTTTGGCGACTTTACCCAATTAAAGAACGTTTTTAAAATTTGTTTTCCTTGGTCTTCAATGGAATTATATTTTCAGGTCAGTCCAATAACCAGAAACCCGGTGAAGCTAACGTTCAACAAGAAATACTAAACAGGCAAAACTATGGTACTACAATATCCCATAAGGATGCCTACAGATTAGGTAAGTAGCATGTTAAGTAAGTATATCACATTGTTTTATATCGTGTTATGTTACATAATATGTACCTACGTTTATTTGGTCAGGGCCTACGCACCGTACGGTTTTAAGCCTGCCCCTATGGTTTTAATTGAAACAATCACTAACAAATCTCACTTAGAACGAAATTGAAAATATTCCGATTTATCACCTTGCAAAAACTGTGACGCCACAATTGATGAAGCAAAAACACTTTGCGAGGTCATAAAATAGATAAATTTCATGAAAAGGAAAATATAATAATACAAAAGGTGCATGCACCGGTTGAGGCCATCTTAGTGTAATTTTTGGGCACTTGGATTTTTGATGATGGTGTACCCGATTTTAATGTTAAAATACATTTTCATACTTTGATATGGAATTCACACAAATAAGATTTATAGTGTTAAATTGTTTATATTATAATCTATTTATGCATTTATTTTAACATCTAATGGCCACCACCGGGGCAGTGACCACATTCAATGCATCTTATAAACATTCCAGTCGACTTTCGTTTCTGATATACAGTGTTATTTGGCATCCCTAAGGACTTATTCTGTACGTCAAAACTAACAACTTTTGTTCGGTGACTTTGTCAAAACTCATAAAAAAAATCAGCCAAGTACGAGTCGGACTCGCGCACGGAGGGTTCCGTACTGTATGGGAGCCCCCCTTAAATATTTATTTTATTTTTATTATTTATTATTGAAGTGAATATACAACTAAATATACTGTGAAAATTTCAAGCATCTACCTGTTACCATTATTAATATAGAGCGAAAAACGGCTAAAAATCAGGTTTGTTGTATGGGAGCCCCCTTAATTATTAATTTTATTCTGTTTTTAGTATTTGTTGTTGTAGCGGCAATAGAAATACATCATTTGTGAAAATTTCAGCTGCCTAGCTATCATGGTTCATGAGATACAGCCCGGTGACAGACAGACAGTCAGACAGACAGACAGACGGACAGACGGACATCGAAGTCTTAGTAACAGAGTCCCGTTTTTCCCTTTGGGTACGGAACCCTAAAAATAAGCTGTTCCATACATTTGGTCGCGGGTGAACGATATTTTTCTATGGAACAACTTTTTTAGAATTAATTAAAGTCCTAGAACAAAAGTTGTTAGTTTTGATGTACAGAATAAGCCTCTAAAAGGATGCTAATTGATTAGAAATAACCCTGTAGGGATCTGAATTACTATAGGTATTAGTTTAAAAATAAATTAGATTAATTAAAATCTTGTTGAAGACAAACTTTTAATTAAACTGTCGAAAAAGAAGAAAATTAACTTAAAATTTAATTAAGACCACACATAAGTTCCCACCGACGTTTGAGGCTATTTTTTTTTTGGACATTTATTCCCATCGACGTTCAAGTGGAGCGTGTCGTGAGATTTACCCAATAAATAAAATATAATTAATATTGATCTCAGGTGAGAAATCTTTACCTTAATGATTAAAAAATAAAATTCATGTTCTAGGACAATTTGATAATCCGAGGTTTCCAACTCCCAGCATTGATCAGACAAGATCACAGCCAAATATGACACTGCCTACTGGTAAGTGATTTAATCCTTCCTTAGTTTTAGTATGAAAGTAAATCAGTTCAACGTTCAGTGTTCGAAAATCAGCTTCCTTTTTAAGATCGAATCCTTACTAATATTATAAATCCGTAAGGGTATTCGTTGGTGTGGTTGTTACTTTCATGCAACAGCAACAGGGAGGGATTGACTTGATTTTTTGAGTTTGAGAGTGTTATAGACTGCTTATATCCCGAAAAAAAAATGTTTCCACGGGATGGCATAAACACCTAATATATAATGCCGCCGAGCGCAGCCGCGGGCAAAAGCTAGTATAGTATAAAAGATATATCATTGTAGGTACCAGACAACATCAGTTTTGGCGCTATCCGCAAGTACCTGCTGCAGCTCTGAACTACCAACCCAACCAGACCTTGGGACACGAAGGCGCAGCAGGCATGCCCAGCCAGCTTTATAATATGCCTTATTTACAATCAGGTCAGTAACTGACGGTGCGTATACTAAGCGCCACACAAATCGACGGATGAGAAGTTAGCCGCAGATGACACTTCGCCGTGATTCGGGAGCGTGCGGGAGGCATGAGGTCGGCGGACGGGTGTGCCCCGACGTCTCGTCTCTCTGGCTCCCGCGCGTACCTATATTTCGGCTTTCGCGCAGCGTTCTGCGCATAACTTCCCATCCGCCGATTTGTGTGGCGCTTAGTACACGTTATATTACGAGTATAACAGAACAGTGGAACCTTTATTAGAAGAGCCTACTTATGGAGTTTTGGTAGCGACGCGAGATTCACCGCATAATTCCTATCACATGCCAACACTTGTGCTAGTTAGTCTGTTAATAATAACTGGAATTCCACAACATTTCACTCATTATCAAGCGAAACAACAGTTTTCATAAACCACGATTAGGTAAAATATTTCCGCGGTCCGTCAAAAATCCGAGCTTTGCGTCGTCAGTCTTGTCATATCGCAACTTAGTTGCAACTTATCATCAACTAGTCAGATTAATGTTTACTTTTATATATAATTATTTTCTAAATCAAGTGCTTCCCAAACTATGGGTCGCGATCCACTGGTGGATCGCGTGCGAATTTTAGATGGGGGGTCCTGGTGAAAAAAGCTTATGAAGGTATCAAATGTTAAAATAAATCAAACAAACTTCTTGTGATTATTCTTGTCAATGCAAGGTTGTAACAGAAGATAGAAAGGAAACCTAAAGTTGTGCTTAAGAGTATTAACTACCACTAAATACAAGACTTACGTAATCTAAAACTACTTAAACTATAGTCAAACCGCTAAACTCAGACTTCGCCTGCGCGGGTACGGGGGCGCGGGGGTAGACGATAAAGAGGACTGAGACAGGTGCGGGCGCCGGGGACCCGCTGCCCGCGCCTGTCTCAGTCCCCTGTGTCGTCTCCCCCGGCGCCCCTGTACCGCGCAGGCGAAGTCTGAGTTTAGCGGTTTGACTATACCATTTTGAGCCATTTGGAGTTGAAACATTGGGTCCGCGGGGACCGAGAGCTCATAATATATCCCTTTACAACCGGCTCAATACAATCGTGAGGATCGATAAAAAAATTGGCACAAAAACCATATTGATTTTGTAAACACAACCGGTCTCATACGTTCGTGCGGGATGAGCAGAAAACCGCACGATCGTATGAAACCGGTTGCGTTCACAAAATCACCATGGTTTTCCCGTCAATTTTTTTTTGATGATTTTATGCCTATATTGAGCCGGTTGTAAAGGGATATTATTTTCAAAAGTCTTTCTGAGCGTCTGGACTCCCTCATTTTTTTTCTGGACATCAATGAAGGTGTCTCCGATGTGAACTGTTGTTATACGTGGGTCGCAGACTGAACTTTGGGAACCGCTGTTCTAGACTCAGAGAATATACATGGTAATTGTATTTCAAGACAAACAAGCTTTTTAATTCCAGACTTTTGCGCTGTGCGTAATAATGTGCATAAGGTATTTTCTGCAAGTTTTTCCCTTAGGTTCGCACAAAACGTATGTCTAGTATTCTCTGGTTACTAACGTTACGAGTATGTACCTACAGTTTTTTTCATTCATACTCTATAACATGACATGTTACCTAAAATAGAATAAGTTTACGAATTACGGTGCGTACACATTATTTAAAAAAGTTATTTAACATTGCATAACGTGTTGTTGTTACTCTTTCACGCAGCAGCAGAGAGAGGGATTGACTTGAAATTTTGAGGTTGAGAGTGTTATAGACTGCTTATTTATATGCCGGAAAAATAAAAGGTTTCCATGGGATAGCATAAAAAACAAAATATCGATCGAGCGAAGCCGCGGGTAATTTTTTTTATATATGTTCTATAAAAGATACATCATCGTAGGTACCAGACGACATCAGTTTTGGCGTTATCCACAAGTAAACGAAGAACTGCAAGTGCCTGCTACGGCTGTCAACGACCAACTCAACCAGACCTTGAGACACGAAGGCGCAGCAGGCATGCCCAGCCAGCTTTATAATATGCCTTATTTACAAACAGGTCAGTAACTGGCGGTGCGTACATATTTTTTAAAACAGAACATGATATGTTTTATAACTGTACTTCGAAAGGGTGATATTGTTTTATAACATGTATAGTAAAAAAACCACCAAATCGTGACGTCACGCTGAACTTTAACGGGCTGCATCTTCGTCATTTTTTGGAGTTTCGTACCCAAAGGGTAAAAACGGGAGCCTATTACTAAGACTCCGCTGTCCATCTGTCCATCCGTCTGTCTGTCACCAGGCTGTATCTCATGAATGGTGATAGCTAGAACGTTGAAATTTTCACAGATGACGTATCGCTGTTGCCTCTATAACAACAAATACTAAAATCAGAAAAAAATTAAGGGGTGCTCCCATACCACAAACCTGATTTTTAAGTCGTTTTTGCTTGATAATAACGGTGACAGGTAGATGCTTGAAATATTCACAGAATGTTTGGTTAACTGTTCACTTTAATAATGAAGTTAAAATAAAATAAATATTTAAGGCATACAAGAAGCATGATTTTTTGCTCGATATTTAAAACAGCAACAGGAAGATGCTTGAAATATTCACAGAATATAAAGTTGTATATTTCCTTTATAAATTAATAAAATATTTTATGGGGGCTTTCATGTAGTTCGGAACTCAATGTGCGTAGTCCGACTCACCCTTGGCCGATTGTTTGTTTGATTGGCAAATGAAAAGGACGTGTAAAATATATTTTGATAACCTTTTTTTTTAAAATAAAATAAATACTATATTAATAAACACTTTTTTGATAACCTATTTGACGGATTTATTATAATTTCTTAGCCTATTTTAAAAGCCCAGAAAAGTTATGAAAGATTTTGTTTCAGAAATGATAAAACCACCTGCGCCTCCGCCTCCACCATTACCACGTAGTCAACTACCAACACCTACCCCATTGGCACCAACAACTCTGCTCTCACCACCAACCCCGCTGCCACAGGACCTACCTCTTCCACCCGGTCCACTCAGCAGATGCAGGTACTGTAAGAAGATCTTCAAATCCCTCTTCAGACTCAAGGCGCATCTGCGAAGAGTTTGTGAAAAAAACCTTTATCCCTCACGTTAT
The DNA here is from genome assembly GCA_964007245.1 of Hypomecis atomaria. Taxonomy (NCBI): domain Eukaryota; kingdom Metazoa; phylum Arthropoda; class Insecta; order Lepidoptera; family Geometridae; genus Hypomecis; species Hypomecis atomaria. The sequence continues at coordinate 18,093,365 of OZ023292.1, read as the reverse complement.
CACGAATCGTGAATCCGATTGTAACAGACTAAGTACTACGATTAGTACGTACCTAAATGTTATTTTTCAAAGATTTTTGTTTGATTTTTCGTTAAGTTTTAGTTTGCGTTGACGTTTTATTCAGCAAAGGAGCTTTTTGGAGGGTAATTTACCAATGTGCGATATAATCAAACTCTATACATGGCATGGTTGTCTGTAAAGTTGGTTTACGGACGATAATTTTACGTGATAACGTTATAAGAGAATATTGTTGAATCACCAACTGAAACAACGCGAACGCTTAGGCCGATCGTGCCGGCAATAGTCGATTTTTATTACGCCAAAAATAACTATGATGTTTGTAATTTTGTTACTCGAGGTTTTTTTTAGTATTATAGCATATAATTCGAACTTATTACTTTAGTTTAGTTGGCCGAGGGGTGCCGGCAGAGTAGAATAGCACTCCCCTCTAGTACCAGGTGTCGTAAGAGCCGACTGAGGTACAGCGGAACCGACTAATGGCGGTAAAACCATTCGATTCAGACGTAGCTAAAATCACACAGGGCAAGGATGGGCAGCAGCATCCCTGTCGCGAAGCTACGTCTCTGTGATCGCCACTACGCTTGCCCAGCGAGGCGATTATTGGGCAAACCCCCCCTATCATGAAAAGTACCAATTAGCCCAGGCCCCCAGTCCTCAGCAGCTCCACTAGCCCGGGCTACAACAGCGGCCCCGGTAACGGCGGAGCAGGGGGTGCTAAGAATCTCTGAAAGATGCACGGCTGTCACCCCCAAGTATTTAAACGACTACTGGCCCTGGTGATACACAACGTGCGCACATTGAGGACTGACGAGAAGATTGCTGAGCTGGAAGAAGAGTTGAGTAGGTTACGTTGGGATATAGTGGGGTTGTCTGAAGTCTGTAGCGAGGGGGAGGACACGATAACCCTAAGGTCCGGCAACCTGCTTTACTACCAAGAAGGTGACCAGCGGTCCCAAGGTGGTGTCGGTTTTCTCGTTCACAAGTCCCTCACTAACAACATTATTACCATCGAAAGCGTGTCGAGCAGGGTTGTGTACCTAACACTCAGAATATCTAAAAGGTATTCGCTGAAGGTCATTCAGGTATACGTACCGACCTCGGCACACCCAGATGATCAGGTGGACGTCCTGAGCCCTTAGTTTTACGTAGTTTACCTACTTAAACTTTCGCGTTCGCGTGTGGCTCCATACATTTTGGTTAGTTCTTCCTCGTTTCCGCCAGAGCCGCTGTACAGAAACATATAGAGCCATACGGAGACAGAAAAAAAAATAAAAAATAATTTATTGTAAGCTATAATTTACTAATTTATAATGGCCGTGGGGTGCCGGCAGAGTAGAATAGCACCCCCCTCTTGTACCAGGTGTCGTAAGAGCCGACTGAGGTACTACGGAACCGACAGATGGCGGTATATCCATCCGAAAAAGCGTAGCTCAAGTGCAACAGGGCGGAGATGGGCAGCAGCATCCCCGCCGCGAGAGCTATGCACTGCGATTGCCAACACGCCTGCCCAGCGCGGCAATTACGGGCAAAATCCCCCTAAATGACTGTACGCAATAAAACCAGGCCCCCAGTCCCCGGCAGCTCCGCTAGTCCTGGTTACGGCAGCGACCACGGTAACGGCGGAGCAAGGGGTGCTAAGAATCTCCGGCAGAGATCCGGCTGCCACCCCAACCGACGACGACTGGCCCTGGCAACATATAACGTGCGCACGATGAGGGCTGATGAGAAGATTGCTGAACTGGAAGAAGAGTTGAGTAGGTTGCGATGGGATATTATGGGGTTGTCTGAAGTCCGTAGAGAGGGCGAGGACACGATAACCCTGAAATCTGGCAACCTACTTTACTACAGGGAAGGTGACCAACGGTCCCAAGGTGGTGTCGGCTTTCTCGTTCACAAGTCTCTCGTTAACAACATTATTACCATCGAAAGTGTGTCGAGCAGGGTTGTATACCTAATACTCAGAATATCCAAACGATATTCGTTGAAGGTCATTCAGGTATACGCACCGACATCGGCACACCCATGATGAAGTGGAGGCTATGTATGAGGACGTAAGTCGGGCCATACATACGTCTAAGACCCGCTTCACGGTTGTTATGGGAGACTTCAACGCAAAGTTGGGCAAAAAAAGCGATGATGAGTTGAGAGTGGGGCAATTTGGATATGGGCAACGGAACCCCAGAGGCCAAAGGCTGGCAGACTTTCTGGAAAAAGAGGGACTCTTCATGATGAACTCTTTCTTCCAGAAGCCTCCTCACAGGAAATGGACCTGGATGAGCCCCGATGGTTCTACGAGAAATGAGATAGACTTCATCATGACTAGCGAGAAACAGATATTTAACGATGTCTCCGTGATACACAGGATAAAAACCGGTAGTGATCACAGAATCGTGCGAGGCAAACTGAATATTAACGTTAAACTCGAAAGGTCCCGTCTGATGAAGTCTACGCTCCGACCTACTCATGCTCATATACAAAACCCCGAGAACTTTCAGCTCGAGCTCTCAAATCGCTTTGCTTGCCTGGAGAATTTTGCGTCGGTGGACGAGATCAATAACGGGCTCGTAGAAGCTGTCCAAACGGTGGGTTCTAAGTTCTTTAGACCCCGCCGTTCAGATAGACCTCAGAAATTTTCCGATCATACTCAAAATCTCATGGCCGAACGACGCTCGCTAAGACTGCAGTCTTCCGATGATGCAAAGTCATACAGGCGGCTCAATAGACAAATTTCGAAATCAGTGCGGTGCGACATTCGTCTCTTTAATACCAAACATATTAAGGAGACGATAGAGCGGAACAAAGGCTCAAAAGTGTTCGCAAGGCATTTCTCTATTGGGCAAAGCCAGTTGACAAAGCTGAAGAGAGAAGATGGCAGTATAACGTCGACCAAGGCAGAGGTATTGGAGGAGATCGAAAAGTTCTACGGACAGTTATACGCCTCGGTAGCAAAGCCTGTAAACAGCACGGCTAAAGACCCAAGAGCCAAGCTGACCCGACACTTCACCGAAGACATCCCGGACATCAGTCTGTACGAGATTAGAATGGCTCTGAACCAACTTAAGAACAACAAGGCGCCGGGTGACGACGGAATCACTTCAGAGCTTCTGAAAGCGGGTGGTAAACCGGTACTTAAAGTCCTTCAGAAGCTTTTCAACACCGTCGTCCTCGAGGGCATAACGCCTGAAGCATGGAACAGAGGCGTGGTGGTGCTATTCTTTAAAAAAGGTGACAACACCTTATTGAAGAATTACAGACCCATCTCGCTTCTGAGCCATGTTTATAAGTTGTTTTCAAGAGTCATTACGAATCGTCTCGAACGCAGGCTTGATGACTTCCAGCCTTCCGAACAAGCCGGTTTCCGAAAAGGCTTTAGTACCATGGATCACATACATACGCTGCGGCAGGTTATACAGAAGACCGAGGAGTATAACCAGCCACTTTGCTTAGCGTTTGTGGACTATGAGAAAGCCTTTGATTCGGTCGAGACATGGGCTGTGCTTGAGTCTCTTCAACGATGCCGTATTGACTATCGGTATATCGAAGTGTTGAAGTGTTTGTATAATAACGCCACTATGTCGGTCCGAGTACAGGAAGAGAGCTCCAAGGCGATCCCACTGAAGAGAGGCGTAAGACAGGGAGATGTAATATCTCCGAAACTGTTTACTGCTACTCTGGAGAACGCTTTTAAGCTCCTGGAATGGAAAGGATTCGGCATCAACATCAATGGCGAATACCTCACTCACCTTCGGTTTGCCGACGATATCGTGGTCATGGCAAAGTCGATGGAGGAACTCAGTACGATGCTCGAAGGCCTAAATCGAGTCTCTCAACAGGTGGGTCTTAAAATGAACATGGACAAGACAAAGGTCATGTGTAATTGTTGTATGTTGTACCCACCCCTATTTCAGTTGGGAACTCGGTTCTTGAAGTCGTTGACTCGTACGTCTACCTAGGACAAGTAGTCCAGTTAGGTAGGTCCGACTTCAAGAAAGAGGCCAATCGCCGAATCCAACTCGGCTGGGCAGCGTTCGGAAAATTGCGTAGCGTCTTCTCGTCCGACATACCTCAGTGCCTCAAGTCGAAAGTTTTCGACCAGTGTGTGTTGCCAGTGATGACTTATGGCACAGAAACGTGGTCTCTAACTATGGGCCTTATTGGTAAGCTTCAAGTAGCCCAACGAGCCATGGAGAGGGCTATGCTCGGAGTTTCTCTGCGAGATCGAATCAGGAATGAGGAGATCCGTAGAAGAACCAAGGTTACCGACATAGCCCAGCGGATTGGCAGGTTGAAGTGGCAATGGGCAGGGCACATAGCACGGAGGACTGATAACCGATGGGGTCGAAAAGTCCTCGAGTGGAGACCACGTACCGGCAAGCGCAGCGTAGGACGTCCACCCACAAGGTGGACGGACGACCTCATTAAGACCGCAGGATCGCGCTGGATGCAAGCCGCTACCAACCGGTCTTATTGGAGGTCTTTAGGGGAGGCCTATGTTCAGCAGTGGACGTCCAATGGCTGAAAAGAAGAAGAAGAAGAAGATAATTTATTTAACAAATTAGTTTATTTTTAAAAGCTTTTATGAATTTATTATTTTATCCGAGGGTGGACGGAGAAAGAATATCCCCCCGTCGTCGGGCAAGCGAATCGTAAGAGGCGATGATCCCGAAAATATAGGGAATATGCATAACATTTAGCAAGGACATTTTTTTCTAAACAATTCATTCTATAGGTACATAAGCTAGACGCAACACTCCGAACACGGACAGAACAATATGATCAATAGCGTCGCGCTTCATCCATAAGAAGTTCACTGCTAGACATAGGCCTCCCCTATGGATCTCCAATAAGACCGGTTGGTAGCAGCTTGCATCCAGCGCGATCCTGCGGCCTTAATGAGGTCATACGTCCACCTTGTGGGTGGATGTCCTACGCTGCGTTTGCCGGTATCGTCGCGCTTAGTGAAATCAAAATGCATAGGTGGCCAATAGCTTATGGTGCGTACACATTTTAGAACATAACACGTTAAAACATTGTTATTAATGATTACAATGTTTTATGACGTGTTAATAATAACTTGTTAATATATACAGAATACAGAAAATTTTATTCGGGACAAAACAATTAGGTACACACAAACAAAATACGGAAACAACTAAAAATAGAATAATACACAAAACAAGTATGTTACCCAATGCCTTGCCACGAAACTGATCCCAACTCAGCATATTGCTGGTTATATTATACAACCAGCACTGATATGTCTAACATGTCTTTGTAATGTGGACAGAAAACGTTTTGTTATAATTATGTTTCCGATGATCCGGCGGTGTTACAGATGACAAAATAGTTACTACGTATGCTGTACAGTAACCGCCCTGCCGCGTTTAAAACGTCATTTGATATGATAGCAATTAATAGAAAATGCTTTCTCATAAAAAAAATATGGACTGCATATTTTATAATTATTTGACGAAGTATAAATAGAATAGTGAAAACAAATCGTGTGCATATTTCCTATTACTTAGTTATAAGTCATAGTAATAGGCTTTGTATATTATGTGGCTTCGCCCTGCGATTTCTTTTACTTTCCATTCTAGATCATAATGTAGCTTGAGCCTAAGTGCAAAAAAATTGTACATAAGAGTATTATGTGGCTTCGCCCTGCAATTTCTTTTACTTTCCATTCTAGATCATAATGTAGCTTGAGCCTAAGTGCTAAAAAAAAGTTAAGTGAAAGCTCATCAAAGTGTGACTGTGATTTTTAGAGCAACATAATTTTTTCAATAGAACTAGAAGACTAATATAATTAGTCCGTCAGTTAGATTATAAAAAAGTATTAGAGACGTAAGAGGGGATTTTTTAATCGTTTGGTTTTATATATTTACAAAAGAAACACAGGAAAATTTAAAAATAATGTAGAATTTTTGTAGGGGGCTGTCAAAAATTAATCCTGTTTTTTTTCACATTCCCAGTTGACCCCATAGTAAAAGTTGTTCATAATGACAGTCTAAATCACCTCCTTTCGGGTTAGTACACCAGTTCTGGATAATCCTGTGTTTTGAATGTTTTTGAACGCATCCTTGTTTCTTAGGATGTTATAAATAACAGAGAAGTTTTTGGAGAAAATGCATACATATAACGAGAATTAAAATTAAAAGAATGAAATCTAGCGCAGTCTGAAGATATTAATAAATTTATCGTATTTGTAGCCAATTTAGCACCTTATTCCAAAATTATGCTGTCAATATTTATGTTTCTTGTAAATATAGGTACACAACCAATTCGTTCTATGATGGCTTGATAAGCCCGTTTTTTCTTTATCATCATGAAAATGCGTGTGTCAGGACTGTCAGGTATTTGGTATGTTTGGGTTACAAGCATCCTCCTTTAGTCACCATATTGCTTGAGTAATCTGCTCCTTAGGGCGATTAACGATTATGACGTCCGTAAAATGGTCGAAGAGCGCGAAACACATTTTTACGAGAGCACTAATTTTGATATTCAAAATTGCTACATCAAGCGTTGGTATGACTATGTTAGTTCGCCGGGAACGGAGGGTGCTTACGCGAATTGAATTTCACTTTATTTGCGTCGGCGCAGGGTTATCAATCTGAGTTTAATATTTATTTATTTATAAATATTTTTTTTAACTGGCAAAAGTGCCTTTATTAACTACAACAAAACTACACTACTATTACACAAAAAGCATTGGATCACCCTCAGACCTTTGAAGGTCTAAAGATAATCCAAATGCTCAAGCCCACTGCCAGTTGGCAGCGTGCCCAGCATGCTGGCTGCATTGCCACGCTGAATGGCAATGCTTATGCGTTGAGCCAACTAAACACCAGCATTTTGGTCACGCGTCGCGTCCACCAGACGCCCAGAAAGACTTTTGAAAATGATATGAGCTCCCGGCCCTCACGGACCCAATGTCTCAACTCCAAATGGCTCAAATATGTAACCACTACCGAGGTTAGCATATTTGCGCCGCTTGTGCTGCTCCGCCGAATTGGCCGCAGCTCCAGCCCTACTCTGAGTCTCCGAAAGATGTGACGGTGCTAAAGTATCGACACAAGTTGCGTCCCATACTAAGGGCCGTCCACACTTCCATGGGACCAGCGTCATGCCGTCAGGCCTTTTGCCATCACCACGCGCGAGGCCACTCGGTTCGAGTACGGCTGCGATATTGGCGGTGGCAAAAGCCTTTATTTATAAATATATTTATGAATATGTAAATACTTCATTATATTGAGTTCAAAATGCCTTTTAGCAGTCTTAACGTTTTATGATAGGCCACCATTACCTACCTACTTAAACGTTAAGACTGCCATCACAGAGATCGCTAAAATAGCGTCCGATCAAAACCACTTTTTGACGTTATATTTTATTGATCAAAAAAAAGATGCTACCATGGTATGGGATTTGAAACATGATTTCAAGTGTTTTTTTTTCTCTTATAAAAGCACAATAAAAACCTCAAAATACCTCTACCTATATCTTATAGTTGCAACCAATTTATTCATCAATTTTTACAATAATACCTAACTTTCGTTTACTTTCTAAATTAATGATTTGCCATGACCTATAATGTAGTTTTGATAGTTTAAAAAAACGTAGGTAATAAAATATTTTTGTAAAACTATAAAAATCCATCTATTTATAAACCTTCAGGCGGCCTAAAAACTCTGACACCAGGGCTAGCCACCCGGCCTATACGAACTTACTTACTTACTTATAAACCGACAACAGAATCCACCGCATTCGCCCGACAAATTAGTGCGAGGTGAATTGTAAGAATAAGAATATATTTATTTACCATAATAACATTTCACAAAAACATGCACAAAAGATAAAAATAACTCAAAATTGAATTCAGAATGTAGGTCAGTGTAGATAGGTACACTGTTGAAAATTTTAGATGGTAACACATAGGTAATACATATTAACAAAAAGAAAAAGTCATCACTGAGTACTTACATCATTTCATCATCTTCTACACTTCGTTGGTGAGTACATGTAAAAACAAATATTATTGTGTCACTAGACTTTTGTAATAGCCCTCTTAAATAGAGGTAATTGTGGTTTGTATATTGTATGGTAAGTATAGGGCTAAGCATAGGACTTATCGATGCGTGGCTAATAAGTTTACGTTATAGTCTCAACATTGGTAGGTATTATAGATTTAGTATTTAAATTACATACTTGAGGCTGTTAGTATTGATCCAACATAATACTAGCCAATTGTGGCACATAGCCTAAATAATTATGTCAATGAATGTAAATTATTGCTGTGTCATTTTATGATAGGACAATAAATCGAGATAAGAATACATTTTTTAGCTAAATGGCATCTGGTGGTCTCTCACCAGATGCCACAGTATTCTAACTTTATTGTAACTATGGAGACATAAAGCCCGATTACAGAAGCGCCATCGTAATTATATTAGCTAAAATCATGAACGTAGAATTGTTTTTTCTACGTTCATGGCTATAATAGCATACTCGTAGTTCTGATTCTTTTTCATTTTAGGCATTCGATAGAGAGAACCCTTTTTACGTTGCTATTAAATTTACGCTGGTGCCTCTGTAATCGGGCTTATAGTAGGTACAAATAGTGTGTGTAGGAGCTGGCCCAGTTAGGTGCTATTTTAGGTATTATGTGTGAAGCATGTGAAGGTAGGCTCCACATGAAAAAAATGTTGCATTATGTAAATAGTACAGATCATACAGTTGCTATTATTTTTGTTTCGTGATAATTTAGCCACGCTCATTATTTGCGATTGATTGTCTTAGATCAGTTAATTAGTTAGATCCCTCCTTTTAGTGATAATTATAGAATTATCATCATTAGAAAAAAATAAGTTTGGGGAATTTTGCGCTTATTAATTAAGTAAAGAACTTAAAGTAGAAGTGGAAATCCATTTTACGTAGGTGATAAGTTGGGCATAGATACGTATACCTACATGATATTTTTCTGGGGTGAGCAAAAAATTAAAAAGGAGGTAGTTGTTCCCAACAGAAAATCTCTAGCTATAATTACCAATGAAAACTTTATATATTCGCATGTATTAAATTAAGATGGTTTCGCTAAGGCAGCGCGAATTTTGTATTTTGTTTGTTTTTGGCGTTTACATAAGAACTGCTTATTGTAAGTTTACGAAAAGTTATTTAACGCCCATGAATAGGTAGTATTTACAAGGTTTACATATTGTTACGCAGTAGGCCACGCCGTTAGTAACTATTTATTAATCTGTGGCCGCGCGCGGTACGACGGCTAGTTGTTTACACTTAACCGCGAGATTTATGGTTTTATGACTCAGGCGGCACCGGCCTTTGTGTCGCGTCTATTGTTTGTTGTTTGTTAGATTTTTTGTGGTGTTTTCGTAATAATTAGGAACAATAGGGTTTCTCGAACTTTACACTTGTTTACTTTGTCAGTCACAATGGCACCGAATATTCTACAGATTTCTAGAGAACCCTTATTCCGATATAAATAGGGCGATGGTTTTCGTTTGTGGCAGTTATCGCGTTTTATACCGGAGCGAAAACATCTCGTGTTCAAGTGCGGTACCAGTGATTGTGAAGTGACTAGTTGTGTGAATTTCATTGCCAGTGTGACGTGTTTGTGCAAACCAGTTGTGTCGTGTGGACTGTGATTTTGTGAAATAAAGTGCAAAGTGAACAATCGGCGTTTTAACTGATTATCCAAGAACCCATCTCGTAACATTTGGTGTCAGAAGGGTGGATAATTGAAAATGCCGGTAACGCCATACGACGACGAGACACCTCGCACAAGGAGTCAGCGCCGACAGGAGGAAGCGCGCCGACAAGAGGAGCAGGAGCGCCGCCGGGAGGAGGTCGACCAACGACGCTTCGGAAACGATTCGCTGTTAATGGAAGCCAGCGAGTCCGAGGCAACCAACGACGACCCCAGGCACTCGGAAGCACCTGCTGTGGCACCTGCAACGGCACCAGCGGTTCCTGCGGCATTTGATATGGCGGCATTGATGTTAATGATGCAGTCTATGACTCGTCAGCTAGAAGACAAATTAGACCGCAACAGAGAAGAACAGGCTCGCCAAAAAGAAGAACTGCTTTCAAGCTTACAGACGACTTTGGGCAAAGAGATAAAAGAGGTCAAGGACACGGTCGATCAGCACGACGCCAGCATAAAGGAGCACAACAAAAAAATGGAAGATCATGAATCTCGCATCTTCGAGGCGGAAACGCAAATTGCTGACGTTAGGAGGACCTTGAATGTTATCAAGGCTGGAAGTGGAACCGCTGTATCTACAACCTGCTTGCCAGCCTCACAGAAGATCAAAGTGACGCCTTTCGACGGGACATCGTCATGGTCAGCCTACAAAATTCAATTCGACGCCGCCGTTCAGACTAATGGATGGAACAAGGACCAAGCCAAGAACGCCCTCATCATGAGCCTTCGCGACGAAGCCCTGAGTATTCTTGATGCCGTGGGCAAGGAAGTGACCTACGATAAATTAATGGAAATGTTGGAGAGTCGCTATGGTGATGAGCACCTGGAGCGTGTGTACAGAGCGCAGTTAAAGAACAGGGTGCAACGTCGCAACGAAAGTCTTCAGCAGTGGGCTGTCGAAGTGGAGAAACTGTTCCGGAAGGCTTATCAGTCAGCACCGTTACCCAACGACGAGCATCTAGTGGAAGCATTTTCTAACGGGATAGCAGACTTCGAAGTAAGAACTGCAGTGAAACTCGGGCATCACAAAACACTAAAGGAAGCTTTGGCTCAAGCCTTAGAAGTCGAGGCTGTACGAAATCCAGTGAAGGATATCCAACATATAAGGGAAGTTAAAGAAGCGTCACATCGTACGAGGTTTGGCCCAAGATGCTACAACTGTGAAGAGAGAGGCCATTTATGGCAGAATTGCCCTAAGCCATGCCGAACCAGGGACGATCGACTATTGGAAGAACGAAAGGATCGCGAGGCAACGCATTCACTATGGAGGAATAAACGACCTGCTGAAGAAAGCGGAAAATGGCGAGTGTTATCCGGGCCAGAAAAGCCAAAGATTTTGATCTCACAAGCTCACGATGGGAACAGCTTGATCATCAATGGTGTCATCAATGGAACTTCTTGCAAGCTGACATTGGATACAGGAGCTTCTCGCACTGTCATCAGTTCCCGACTGGCTAAGCGCTTTCTTCCGAACTTCGAAAGCTGCAAAACAGTTCAACTTCTGACAGCGACCGGTCAGCACATATTTGTCCGAGGAGAGAAGCTGGTGGAGTTAAAGTTGGGTGAGAAAACTTTCCAACACAAAGTCATTGTGGCTGATATAGTCGACGATTGCATTCTGGGTCTTGACTTCATGCGAGAACATCATTGCGAGATAGACGTCAACCAAGGAATCTTGAAGTGTGGAAGAGAAGAAATCTTCATGGAAGGCGCCACATCAGGAAAGGTTTATTGTCTGCAGAGAACAGTTCTTCCACCTAGATCGGAAACAATTGTGGCAATTAGATTACCGCCGAAGTTGGAACATCAACGACGATGTGTGTTAATAGAACCATTGGAAGGTGATCAACCATGGTTATTGGCCCGAACTCTGGTGAGGACTACTAATACTGCTGTAGTGCGTGTGCTCAACACAAGTAACGAGGAACAACTCATCAAAGGAGGAATCCCAATTGGTACTTGTGAAGAAGTAGACTGGATGCGCTGATGCCATGAACAACCAAAGGAGAAATACAATTGCGCTGGGAGTTACAACGTGTCAACGCTATTGGAAGATTCCCGTGAAGACCTGTCCGAAAAAGAACTCCTGATGGCAAAGAAGATGCTGCAGCGCTACTCCGACATATTTGCTCTCGATGATGCTGTCAACGGGAAGACTGGGTTAGTGAAGCACACAATAAATACAGGAAGCGTGTCACCGATTCGACAGCGGCCAAGAAGGATACCAGTGGCTCGAGAAAAAGAAGTTGAGTCAATGATCGAAGACATGGCACGCAATGGTGTGATAGAACCTTCATCCAGTCCGTGGTGTTCGCCAGTGGTTCTAGTGAAAAAGAAAGATGGCAGTATGCGGTTCTGCGTTGATTATCGACGACTCAACGACGTAACGAAGAAAGACAGCTATCCTTTGCCGAGGATTGATGACACGTTAGATACACTGACAGGTATGAAGTGGTTCACTACGCTGGACTTAAAGAGCGGATACTGGCAAGTGGAAATAGATCCTAAAGATAAAGAGAAGACCGCATTTTCGACGGGAAAAGGCCTGTGGCAATTCAACGTGATGCCGTTTGGATTGTGCAACGCGCCCGCTACGTTCGAAAGACTAATGGAGTTAGTGCTCGCGGGACTGATTGGAGATGCATGCCTAGTCTATTTGGACGACATCATAATTGTGGGAAAAACCTTCGAAGACCATCTGCAAAACCTGGAACGAGTATTGACTAGGATTCGCGCAGCCAATCTCAAGCTGAGTCCGAAGAAATGTTCCTTCTTCAAGAGGCAAGTGAATTTCCTGGGACATGTGATTTCCGAAGCTGGCGTACAGACGGATCCAGGAAAAGTCAGTGCTGTCAAGGATTGGCCTGTGCCAAAAGACAAGACGGAAGTTAGAGCATTCTTGGGTTTATGCTCCTACTACAGGCGATTCGTGAAGAACTTTGCTGACATAGCCAAGCCGCTGCATAGACTGACTGAGGAAAAACGACCCTTCCTCTGGGATGAAAATTGCGACGCAGCTTTTCAAGAGCTAAAGAAGCGACTTTGTAATACGCCTATTCTTGGCTTCCCGGAAACAGAGAACGAGTTCATCGTGGACACTGACGCCAGCAACACCGGCATTGGAGGAGTACTGTCACAAAGGAAAGGAGACCAAGAAGTGGTGATTGCGTATTTCAGCAAATCCCTGTCCAAGCCGGAAAGGAACTACTGTGTGACCAGAAAAGAGTTACTTGCAGTGGTGAAGACATTGCGACATTTTAGCAAGTACCTGCTCGGGCGAAAATTCCATCTGAGGACCGACCACGCTGCTCTTAAGTGGCTACTACAGTTTAAGGATCCCGAAGGCCAAGTGGCAAGATGGATTGAGCAACTACAAGAGTTTGACTTCACCACGGAGCATCGCAGTGGAAAATCTCATGGCAACGCGGACGCACTGTCAAGAAGGCCATGCTCAGAGGACTGCAAGCATTGCTCAAGACATGAGTCGAAAGATTTAGTGCCCGTCAGAATGCTCAAAGCTGACATCGGTGACGAATGGAAAGAAACCCTTCAGGTTGCACAAGAAGAAGACGCCGACATCAAGCCGATTCTTGAATGGATGGAATCAGATGCCCCTAAGCCAGACTGGAGTGCTATTGCTTCAATGAGTGTTACGACAAAGAGCTATTGGGCGCAATGGGATAGTCTGGTGCTTCAGGAGGGAGTACTTTGTCGAAAATGGGAAAATGCTCGTGGCAATCAGTGCCATCTCCAAATGGTTGTACCCAGAGCAAAGATACCTGAAGTTTTGAAGCTGTACCACGAAGGGTTTTCGGGAGGACATCTGGGTGTGAAACGGACACTCTTGAAAATTCGAGAAAGGTTTTACTGGATCAACTGCAGATCTCTGCAGTTGATCCAGTAAAACCTTGAGTCTTCTACGTCATCTGACGTAGAAGACTGGGTACGGAAATGTACGAGCTGTGCATCAGTGAAAGGTCCGCATACCCGCAGCAGAGGAGCATTAAAGCTATATAATGTTGGAGCACCATGGGAGCGAATCGCACTGGATGTGGCCGGACCATTTCCTGTGAGTGAAAGTGGCAACAAGTACTTCCTTGTCGTCATGGATTACTTCACCAAGTGGCCGGAAGTCTTCGCAATTCCGAACCAAGAGGCATCGACGATAGCAGACAAATTGGTGCATGAAGTATTCTGTCGATTTGGAGTACCATTGGAAATCCACAGTGACCAAGGAAGAAATTTTGAATCTCAGCTGTTTCAAGAGACGTGCCGGTTAATGGGTGCACACAAAACAAGGACAACGTCTTACCACCCGCAATCAGATGGAATGGTGGAGCGATTCAACCAAACTCTGGAGAGGTACCTGGCAAAAGTAGTCGGAAGCAAACAACGGGATTGGGACAAGCATATCCAGCCATTTTTGTTGTCATACCGAAGTGCTGTTCATGAGAGCACAAATGTCACTCCCGCTTTTGCCAATTTTGGACGTGAATAACGGCTACCAGCCGACTTAATAACTGGCATTCCACCGGATTCTCCACAACCCATAACTGAGTACGCCAGTGACCTCCGGAACAAGATGAACGACATCTATGAGCACATTAGAGAGCATGGCCAGCAAGCATCTGAAAGAATGAAGACTCGATACGACAGAAGGGCTAACAATCCTGGGTTCGAGGAAGGCTCGATGGTATGGCTGCACAATCCCATACGCAGCAAAGGAAAGTCTCTAAAGCTACAAGCCAAATGGGATGGACCGTACCGAGTGGTGACCAAGATCAACGACGTGACGTTCCGCATACAGAAAGGACCTCGAGGTGCTCCCAAAATAGTTCACGTGGATCGATTGGCGCGATATCACGGATGCAACGATGCTCGGGACGAGCATGTCTTGGGAGGAGGTGGTGTTACGCAGTAGGCCACGCCGTTAGTAACTATTTATTAATCTGTGGCCGCGCGCGGTACGACGGCTAGTTGTTTACACTTAACCGCGAGATTTATGGTTTTATGACTCAGGCGGCACCGGCCTTTGTGTCGCGTCTATTGTTTGTTGTTTGTTAGATTTTTTGTGGTGTTTTCGTAATAATTAGGAACAATAGGGTTTCTCGAACTTTACACTTGTTTACTTTGTCAGTCACAATGGCACCGAATATTCTACAGATTTCTAGAGAACCCTTATTCCGATATAAATAGGGCGATGGTTTTCGTTTGTGGCAGTTATCGCGTTTTATACCGGAGCGAAAACATCTCGTGTTCAAGTGCGGTACCAGTGATTGTGAAGTGACTAGTTGTGTGAATTTCAGTGCCAGTGTGACGTGTTTGTGCAAACCAGTTGTGTCGTGTGGACTGTGATTTTGTGAAATAAAGTGCAAAGTGAACAATCGGCGTTTTAACTGATTATCCAAGAACCCATCTCGTAACAATATATCTAGAATCCAAAATTGACAATCTATGCACCAAAGTGCATCATTTGATTGTCATCTTAGTTTTTAGTTTAGCCTTAGGTATGCTAAAGTGTACATTTATTGAGCATTTAATAGGAAACGAAGTAGGTAGTTCTTTAAATATTGCGCCCTTATAATTGTCCACACTTATACACAAACAAACAAGAGTTATGTTAAAATCGTGCACTACACTTTCCAGAATGTAAAAAGAATGAATTTAAGAAGAATGTAGAAAAAGTCCGAAGCTCTCATTCGTCCAAATTTAATTTATCCTTTCTGGTATAATATTATTTTTTTATTACATGACTGAGTTGCTTCAGTGTTTTAACGAGTAAGATAAACCTACTGGGAAATAATGCAGTTATAGTTCGGCCGTTCAGAGAATGCGTTCCTGACACGTCATCTTGGTAAAATGTTTTTGGCCGATATCTCGGAAACTATGTACTTAAGGGCAAAAAACATTAAAATCATTATTGTAGAAAATAAAATTTCGCATCTTTTGTTTCGAGTAAACTATTTTGTAAAACTTACCGTTTACGATTTATGGCCCATTTAATGAAGTTTCATTAAATGGACCTTAAAACGAGTTTGTATTGCGTTGTGTTGTGTCTGTATTGTAGTATAAAAAGTATGATTTCTGTGAATACGACACGCATGATCTATACATAATAATCCATACTTCGATGTATACTCATTAGTATTCATAATTATATAGGTATTGGCATAGATAGTATGAATGTGTATATTTGCTCTAGCGCAAAAACCTATAAATAAGGCACGCATAGGGGTAAGCGTAGTATTTAATTATGGCGGTTAGTAAATTTTTCAATTTCGTAAATTCGTCTTGGATAACTCTACCTATATATTGATCATTAAATGGTTTACGATTACGATTTAAACATAAAAAGCAAGTATCTTAAATAATAAGAACTTGTTATTTGAAATATAACTGTATAAGTAGAGTCTGGCGAGTAAAAGTCAATGCTGAAAGAGCGCGGCAAATTAAAAAAAAATGTCAGCATGGCAGCCCTAAACTGAGAGAAAAACACTTTCTCTCAATCACACGACGTAGCATTGTTGCCATAACTACGATTTTGGTTCTTCCAAATCTTTGCGGTAATCGCAAATAAGTAATGTTCTTTTTAAACTTTAACTTCCGTCCATCCATCAGCCATTAGACGTCCACGGCTGGACATAGGCCCATATAGATCTCCAATAAGACCGGTTGGTAGCGGCTTGCATCCAGCGCGAACCTGCGGTCTTAATGAGGCCATCCGTCCACCTTGTGGGTGGACGTCCTACGCTGTGCTTGCCAGTGCGTGGTTTCCACTCGAGAACTTTTCGACCCTATCGGTCATCAGTCACTCGCGCTATTTGTCCTGCCCATTGTCACTTCAACTTGCCAATCCACTGGGCTATGTCGGTAACTTTGGTTCTTCAACGTAGGTATCTCCCAATCTCTGATTCCATCTCGCAGAGAGACTCCGAGCACAGCTCTCTCCTTTAACTTGCCGTGTACTCGAATTTATTTTAATTTTATAAATTCATTGTTTAATTTGCGAGACGAGCCCGCGTGCTAGTACTCAAAACTTGAAAAAGATCGCAAAATGCGGTTGAAACTCGAGTAGATACACAGGAATACGACGACGGTAATACGTGAGATACCTGTACAAATTTTAATTAGATTATTTTAATAACGTTAAATATTTTTAGTAATTTTGATTACGTGATTATTATACCAAACTAAGGCTTTGCATTGCTCTCTAAATAATCCAGATGATTATTAAGGCCTACTTCATTGCGATGTAGAGTATTGAAGAGCATTCTAGGATCTATTATAAATCATTTTGTTCAGTTTAATACATGAGTATGTAAAACAAATGTTTTAATACAATGTCACTTAGGTGCTTTCCACTATAAATAACCCCAATTTAAGTATAAATCTGTGACAGCGGTATCACCGTGTGTTGTCATATAAAAATTTTGCAAACATTTCGAATACCAACTTTAGTAAGCCAGACTCTATATGTAATAGCTCTGCCTCTGTGCTCTATATGTACTCACTAGCTTTTACCCGCGGCTTCGCCCGCGTTATATTTTGATTTTGGCTAATGTTTATGTCGGCTGTGAAACCTAGCCTAAGCGACAAATATCAAAATACCTTAGAGGAATGCTTTTGTTGGTTAAGTTGGAGTGTATATACAACCCCACTGTGTATTCCCGCCTTGTCGTGGCGGGGGAGGTCTAAGGCAGCTGAAAAGGCGGCGCTCGAAGTCTCCCTTTTCTTTGGGTCTTTCCCCCAAGGCAGCTTAGAGGCCGGCACTCGTAGTGCAGCCGCTTTTAACTAAAGCAGCTGAGAGCTTAGGGGCTGCGGTGGGATGGACCTGGTTGTGTGGGTGCCGCCACCTACCCTACCTTCCGCTAGGCCGTCAACCTGTTGGAAGACGCAGTGGGGCTGCAGGGGAAGAGAAGTGTCGGTATCGCGATGGCCGTTCTCACTGCCCTCTGCAGTTGAAGAGGCAGGCGCTGGGCTACTATGGCTGACCCGTTGCACTGGGATCAGGACGTTGGAATGCTGTCCGACGCTCAGTGCTGGTTACTCCCGAGTGGTGGATGACGATGTGTCTTGTGCTCCAAAACACACCGTCATTATGGCGGGAGCGCAAGCTCCGTTATGGAGCCCGAGTCTGGGCTAGCGCTGTTGAGTGCCGCGAAGGAGTGCGAAAAATGTAGGAACGTCCTAAACTTGAAATGACAGGTTATTTCTGGCGCTTAGACGGCTGCTACCGCGGCCCGCTCGCTTTGTTTTTATCCTATCCTACGGGAACTGTTAAAGTTTTTGGGATAAAAAGTGGCCTTTGTCACTTTTCGTCTTTCAAACTATATTCATGCAATAAGTCAAGGCAATCCGTTGCTCCGTTGCTGAGAAAAAGTTATTGTCTTATCCTACGGGAACCGCAATTTTTTCGGAAAGGAAAGTATCCTATGTCACTTTCCGTCTTCCAAACTATGCCCACCCCAAAAATCAAGTCAATCCGTTGCTCCATTGCTGAGAAACAGTTATTGTCCTATCCCATGGGAATCACGAATTTCCTCGGGATACAAAAGTATCCTGTTATCACTTTCTGTCTTTTAAACCATAGGTATCCATACCAAAAATCAATTCAATCTTTTGCTCCGTTGCTGCGTCAAAGAGGAACAAACCAACAAACTTTTCTGATTGATAATATTAAGGTATGATGATTCTGTACCATAAAGGTAGAATAAAGAAACATGTTAAACCTCTAACGATAGAAGATTTAAAAATATGTTTAATGTCAGACAAAATGACGGCCTGTTATTAAACGTCATAGTAACATGTAGCATGCAGAGGGAATAAAACATTTTATCCAATTTTAATGTCAGTTGTCATTTTCAATCCATACTTTATTTCCTCTTCAAGGGGATATAATGGTGGAAAAACAATTTGTCCCCTTGCCATGCTACCTGTGATTTATAAAAGTCTGCAGACAATGTCACCTGTCATCTAATTACGTTTCGCTGTGACGTTTCGTTAAGTGTCATAGAGGAATTAATCACTCAGCGTCTTTGTGATAGTGGCGACAGTTTTGCTTTCGATAGTTTTTGTCCTGTCCTACAGGAACTATGCAATTTTTTGCTTAACGTCTAATGCTTAGCATCTAAAATTCGACGCGCTTGGTTTTGCTCTTAAGTCTCAGCAGTTCTTTGCGCTGCGTGATGCTCGGCATCTAAAAGTCGCTGCGCTTGACTTTCTCCTTAAATCTCAGCAGCTCCCTGAGCTGCGTGACGCTCAGCATCTAAAATTCGACGTGCTTGGTTTTTTGCTCTTGAGTCTCAGCAGTTCTTTGCGCTGCGTGATGCTCAGCATCTAAAAGTCGCCGCGCTTGACTTTCAACTTCAGTCTCAGCAACTCTCTGAGCTGCGTGATGCTCAGCATCTAAAATTCGACGCGCTTGGTTTCGCTCTTAAGTCTCAGCAGCTCTTTGAGATGCGTGGCGCTCGGCATCTAATGTCAAACGCATTTAAGTGTGCTCTTCAGACTCTTGGCTTCTAGCAATTTTCTTTACGCGAGCTCCGCTAGAACTACGCGCTAGATTCGATTTGAGTTTTGTAGGCATACCTATTAGAATGAAAACTACGTAATTAAACTGAAAAAATACATGTAACCTTCTCTAAATTTTACAGGAAAAGATTGATTGACTTTGACATTTGCAACTCGAGCAGCCTTGAATGGGCATTGGGCATAGAGAATGTAATTTGGAAAGTCAAGATGCAAATTACCATTTGTCATGGTAGAATATAAGTTTATTCTTCTAAGATTCTAGCCAATGCATTTTCATCCCCCGTTTTCAACCCTTTAAAACTATTTTTTCGAATCAAAAAGTAGCCTATGTCCTTTCTCAGGCTCTAGACTATCTGTGTACCAAATTTCATTCAAATCGGTTCAGTAGTTTTAGTGTGAAAGCGCGACAGACAGACAGACAGACAGACAGACAGAGTTACTTTCGCATTTATAATATTAGTAAGGATAAGGATTTTATAGGTGTGATGTATAAAATGTTTGCTGGTACTTGGACCAACTAAATTATAGATTCTATCATATATGGATACGTAACTTTATTATGTATATCTCTAGACTAATCTAGTATTAGACTATTTATTTTATTTATAATTATTCAGCCGTTGGCGTAACTACTAAATAGGCTAGAAAGAAAATCTTAAACTATATTTTCAATCTAATTTTTCTAACGGTGCGTTCAGAATAACATAAATTAAAATGTTGTCAAACATTGTTATGTAACATGTTTCAGTAATGTGGACATAAAACGTGTTTCAATAATATTAAGATACGACTTTCTTAGTACTAACTATTATAATTATAAATCATATTTGTGTATGATATTTTGTAAATAAGAACTCATTGTATTTGAATTTATTCACTTGGTATATAGCTTTAAACTAATTAGTACTTTGTACAAACAACAATGTAGCTAGGTAGCTAAAGTAGGTACGTAAATCGGCGTTATTGGTTTTTTTAGCTGAATTTTATTCAATAACGCTTTTTTAACTATTTGTAATTTAATTATTTTCAAAATTGGATTCGATTGCCTTTTTCGGTATAAAGGTTTGTCAACTATAGCGTACCCTACGATGACCGTGCTACACGCGTAATTATTTAATATGGAAGCATTATATCAAAAAGTAACCGATTTAATTTATTTGAAACAAAATATCAATGATCTTGTCACTCTAATTTAGTCTAAAAATTGTAATATGGTCTGCATCCCATACGCCGATGGGGCACGGATTATGTGGTCGAGTCTCTGTCCGGGTGAGAGCCCACCGGAGAAGCGCGGATCGCAACAGAGTTGGCACAACAGTGTCTCCAAACAGTTGTTGGCGCAACTGTGTGATGAGAGCTCGGGAACAGAGTTGGCGCGCCTGCTCGCCGCCACTGGGCCGGAGTCGGGTGTCTGGCTGCGTGTCTTACCGTCACCTCAGATGGACACGCTGATAGATGACGACTCTCTAAGGGTGGCACTGTGCGAACCGCTCATGACAGGTCGTGGCAACCAGCCGTCATGGTTTGAGCTACGTTCGCTGTGCTGGAAGAAGCCCGACATCACGCCATTAAAGAGGTATTTAAGCGAGCCTCGGTCTCAGCGGAGGTGCCGTGAAACTTAGAGCCCCCTGGATTGTCCAGTTGATGGCTTACGCTGGTGCTTTAGCGTTGCCTCCTGTAGGATGCCACCTTTCCGTCACTCTGCAAATCGCGGGTGCGGGAACAGAGGCAGCAGTGCGTGAAGTATTCCGCTTTGGCGACGACGCGGCGTACGACTTTATCGCGTTTGCTGTTGAAACTGCGGGTCCGTGGAAATTTCTTAGCCTCGGAGCCCCGAGGCTAAGAAATTTTCGTAGGTATGACCTGGGACGGCGTTTGCGTGAGAGGTTGAGATCCTCGGGCGGGCTGGTTCTTCATACAGCACATATCGTTGGCTATCAACGCAGAAACGCTGCAAGTTTGTTGGGTACGTTTAGGTCAAGGTTTACACGCAAGGGGCTTCTTAGACGCGATTTACCGTCTCTGATAAGTGGAGTTTGACGATATTATGTACTTACATATTATTATATTGTAGATTTTACATGTACCTAATTGAAATTATTAGATAAATGTTAACAAATAATTGTAATACATAGGTATATGGTAAAAACTAAATATATGTAATTATACTTTATTACTTAGGTAATACTAATTAATACTTGTAGTATTAAGTAATAAAGAAATTATAGGTACGTTAAACAAATGCACTGTGTATAATGTATGTATACGCAAATAAAATGAAACCCCTACAAAATGTCAATTACTAATAAATAGGAGAAAGCATATTTTCATGAAATTATGATAAGTATTCAGTTTTATTTGCTGTTTTTTTAAGTTAGTCTTTGAGAGTATGTTTTTTTAATCTCGCTTATTTTTGACATTAAAATTTATAACAGCTGTCGTAAGTCTGCGGCCTAATTCAGGTAATATGAGCGAAGTTAACCGAAAGTAACAGATTTTTGTTCCTTGTATTGTTGATGTAACAGCTTTTGCGAAGCGAAAAAACTGCTAATTTATACATTTCTTCAAGTCCAGTTTCATCTAATAGTATTGGTTATATTGGACCGATGCTGGACCCTTACCTACCCTGACCTCTTAGCATGGCTTTGTCGTTCGTCTCGCCTTTTTCAGTTGCGTGAGCGAGATAAATCCAAAGCAATCCGAATCAATAATGTTCACTTTAAGAAAGGTACGAGACTGATGGCTCGGGAGGTAAGTGCAAAAAAACAAGCATTTTATAAAAGCAGAATTTTTGGTATTGCTTTATATTGGCGGTGTACAACAAAACTCCGGCGTCAGTCAGCTGGTTTCCTTATCGTTTGGCGCAAGGATCCGTTTGAATTTGTAAAAATAGGTAACTATATCTCTACACAGGATTTATTAGTAGGTATTGCAAATCATATTTCACACACAAATATACAAACAACTGGAACCATTCTTAAGCGACTCGCAAAATGCGTTTAGGAAAAAACGGTCCGTGAACACAAATCGTAACGTCAGTAACGTTAGTCGATTACGTCTCGAAGCATATGGACCAAGGCATTCAAGTGGACGTAATTTACCTCGATTTCAAGAAGGCATTCGATACCGTAGATCATAATGTTCTTGTGGAGAAGCTAGAAGAAATAGGTTTCGCACCCAAGCTTACAGACTTCATCTCAGACAGCATATCTGGTCGTAGTCAATTCGTTCGACTTGGGTGTTACGATTCTTTCTCCTATCCAACGACGTCAGGAGTCAGTCAAGGGTCATCCTTGGGTCCGATGCTATTTTCAGCAATTATTGATGATTTAGAGAAATGCCTTCAATACTGTAAATGTCTCATATATGCAGATGATGTTAAATTAGTGGCTGTTATTAAATCTCTTAATGATATCAGTGCAGTGCAAAAAGACCTAGATGCAATAGAGCAGTGGTGTGAAAAAAACAAACTGTACCTAAATATAGACAAATGCCAGTTTATGAGCTTTACCAGATCTGCGCACACCATCGGTCTACAATATAGTATTAACAAAAAACATTTGACTAGAACCCTATCCGTAAAAGACCTCGGCGTTATATTTGACTCGAAACTTACCTTCCACGATCATATCTACAATCTCACCATAGACTGCTTCAAACGACTGGGCTTTGTTACAAGAAATTGTAAGGAGTTTAAAAATGATAAAGCCGTCGTTCTCCTGTACAACGCTCTCATTAGATCCAAACTGGAAGCTAGTTCTATTGTTTGGAGTTTGGATTGAAAAGACATACGCACACATGCTAGAAAAAGTTCAAAAACGCTTCCTCCGTTTCTTATTTAAGAAAAAATACGTTTATTACCCGTACATGTATCCAACTAGCTACCTACAGGGGACATTAGGTTTCAATTCACTAGAAACAAGAAGACTATACGACAACCTACAAACGGTCCACAGAATATTTCATGCAAAACTAGACTGCCCTGACTTACTCTGCGAAGTCACTCGCCTAAATGTGCCCGAACAGCGAGCCAAATTTCGGAATGGAACTCACGCAGTTCTCGGTGCACGTCTTCCTCTATTCTCACCGGCACCCGCGCGCACTGTCGCGCGCCAGCAGTCCCCCATCTGTCGTGCACACCACCATCATAACGCCCTCAGCGCCTCCCACCCGATAGTAGACATCTTTGCCGACGAATGGACAACCATTGCCAAAAATATTCTTTCATATTGCGAAGAAGTCAAATTATGATCTCAAATTTTATTCCTAACATTTAACGGTAGGTACTTAAGTATAGTTAGCGTAAAAATTTATAATAATACGTTGTTATTCCTATTAATTTTATTTCATGTTTGTATATTCTATTCTATTTTTATGTAATATTTTTATTCGTAGTCTTTAAGCATAAAAAATGTAACGCCTAGTATTAAGTGCTGTAAGTTACATTTTTTGTAAATAAACGAATTGAATTGAATTGAAAATATATCTGGACACTATAGTTTCGTGCTTCCGAATGGCAACGCAACGCAACGCACAACTATGGCGACACCGGTTGCCGATACGTCAATAACTTAAAAACTCAAATTAAAAAAGACTCAAATATTTATAAAAATGCACGAAAAGTATCGGAAAAAAATAAAACTAAAATAAAACTTACGTTAATGTAAAATAGCACGAAACTAGAACTTTATGAACGTTTTTTAGTGAAACGAAAACATTTTAACGTTATAGTTGCGTTGGTTTTACGGTTATTTAGATCTGCCAAGATTTGTCTTGGCATTTCCTATTTAAATCGTTTATTTTGAAAAACGATTTAAATAGGAAAATGTCGGAAAATTCTACAATAGGCATGGGTTTACTGTTCCGCAAGCTTAAAGAAGAGCTTGACAAACAAAAGGGAGCGATAACGCAAACAAATTCGACGGAAGTTATGGACGCGGTAGTTCGGAAAATAAATCCCGTTATTGACGAAAAAAACGACTCATCATTTAAATAGAAACTCTGACAACAAAAATAGAAGCTGTGTCTATATTGTAGTTTTAAGAGAAACAACCTAATAATTCAAGATATTCAGGAACAAGAACAAAATCCACAAGAATTGTTAGCGAAAATTCTAGAAGTGATTTCGCATAGACCTGTCAGAATAAACCCGCGTGAAATTGACAGATTCAATTGACATCGGTAACCTAGGGCGCAAACAGCCTAACCAGAAGCCAAGACCTGTTGTAGTGACGCTAACAACTTACACAAAGAAAGTAGATACATTGAAAAATAAATAAAAAACAACGGCTTGCACTGTGTACAAAATTACAACTCGACAAAATGTATGAAACAGCTACTTTACACAAACCGCAATCTAAGAACCAAAGAGTACGACGAAATTATCGAAATTTCTAAGAAAACAGGATTAATTTAGGACACATATTATCGTCACCCTCTTTCAGGAGTCTATGGATCATCTGATACTGTACATTAACATATGTGTCAAAAATAAATAAATGATTGATTGATTTTATTATACCTAAATACCAGCTAGCGCGACAATTAAGCAAATATCCGTAAAAACTGTTTTAGTTAGAACTGCGGTTAATTTAAATTATTAATTTTACTAACAGAGGCGTTAGGCTCCTTCAATTATTTGAGAATTAAAATGATTACATAACAATTTCGACAATTTTGTCACGTCTCGAGTCTCGACCTAAAAGTCCCGGGACTTGAGACAACTAAAATTACTTAAAGACCCGGGACTTCGAGACGTCCCTTGACCCAATCCCTAGTAAATACCTACCTAATTCTCAGTTCACCTCCTCTGCTCATACATGTGTAGTTCAACGGTCGTGAAAACAAGATAAAAGGATATTTTGAAAGGTCTTTCCTGGATGTTTATTTAAAGAAATATAATACAATACAAATTAAGCTTTACACATAGAAAATGATGAATTCAACGTGTCTTTTTTTTAAATATCTTATTTGAAAACAGTAACAATTATTTTATTTTTATATTGATATCGGATTTGACACAGAACTTTGTTTTTTTAAAAGTATTTTTGAAGGACACGGGGTTTTTAATTTTAAGACGTATTTCAAAGTTAAACTCGTAATTGGGAGATTAAGATTGTATGGAGAATGTACGAGTAGCGAGTAATATATTAGTATACTTAGTTTTATAATAATACAATATTATGTAATATTTAAGTATAAATAAGTACAACATCGTTGCTCGTGTTGTCGTCATACAAAAAGTGCTGGCGATCTATATAATTTTATCCTCATCACAGTATTATGAGCTTAATTTCTAATGTTACTTAATTTTTTTCTTTATTTAACATAAATGCTTAATGTCACTTAAGTATATGTCAGATTTAGGATAAATATGTATGTGAATATTCAAACTAAGCGTTAGTATTTGCGAATTGTTTTGACTGTCGATACTATGATGGTTAATGTATTGACTAATTTAATTACCATTGGCTAACAAGGATCTATCCTTTTTCTTCAAGTCAGGTTTCATCTCTCTCCTGTACTGGGAGCGAGGTTGCAGCCTCGAGGATTCCCTCTTTCATATCCTTCTTGCGGCGGCATCATGTGTCGGGTCGTTCTCCTCCCTCAAATATGGTCGAGCAGAATGATGGCTGGCACATGTGTCACACTCGTGATCGGGTGCTGCTTGCGGGTCGCCGGTCTGCTCGTGGCATTCACGCAGTGCATTAAATAAATAAATATTAGGGGACATCTTACACACGTAAGAACTTAGGCTTAACTTAACTTCTTATTAACTAACTTAGGCTACGATTTCAAGTACCTACTAACTCTCTTTGTATAGTATATTCAAATATTGTAAATTGTAAATTTTAGTTAACAAAGGGCACTGACGCAGGAGTCTGTGGTTAGTAAACTTAAAAAAAAAAACAAGGATATGGCGACATTTTTTATAAATAATTTGTATTCAATTATATATAGTGTAGGTATACTCTGACTGCTTAATGGTCGAAATTAACGGATTTTATAATAATTATTTTTAAGTTTAAATATATGACATAATATAAATATCTAACATAATACATAATTCTATTTTCTAACCCAAATATTTAACATAATAATCAAATTTAACCTAAATTTTTGACTTTAAATAAATATGTATGTAATATAAAATGAACTATTGATTTAAATTGTGTATTATTGATATACGTACCTAACCTAAACGTCTCATTTAACCTAAGTAAGTAGGTATCTTATGTCACTTAAATGTTTAGCATAAATATTTAATGTAACCTAAGTATATTGATTTAAATTGTGTATTATTGATAAACCTACCTAACCTAAACGTCTCTTTTAACATGTATAAGTAAGTAGGCATCCTAAGCCACTTAAATTTTTAGCATAAATATTTAATTTAACCTAAATATTCTTAACTTAAATATGTATGTGAATATTCAAACTAAGCGTGAGTATTTGCGAATTGCTTTGACTGTCGATACTATGATGGTTTATGTATTGACTAATTTACTTACTATTGGCTAACAAATATGTTAAATATGTAAAATAGGATATATGGCGACATGTTTTATAAATCATTTGTATTCAATTATGTATAGTGTAGGTATACTCTGACTGCATTAATGGTCGAAATTAACGGATTTTATAATTATTTTTTTGTTTAAATATATGACATAATTTAATATCTAACATAATACATAATTATATTTTCTAACCCAAATATTTAACATAATAATCATATTTAACCTAAAGTTTTGACTTAAAATAAATGTCTAATACTTAAAACCCCAATGTTTAACATATTTAATCTGATGTACTCCTAAATCTTTTATGTAATTTAAATTTATAATGTAATCTAAATGTCACACATAGCATTAATGTCCAGTACCTATACTTAAGTACTATTGTAGAGTTACCGAAAAGTTCAACATTCTATCAAAGTGTAATTTTTCTTTAATATTAAGAGTAATACAAGTCCATATCGGGCTTGTTGGCAATCAAATCATTTAATAGAGCTAGTGCGTGCTTAATATATATTTTGACTAGATTTTACTCGCGGCTTCGCCCGCATTATATTTCGAGGCTCTACCTTACCACCCTTAATAAAGGAGAATACATAGAATGACCATTTGACCTTGTTTTGTGTTGTTTTCTAAAATTCAGATCTAACAAATAATTATATCTAACAAATAATTGTACCTAATATTTTTTTTAAATTAAATTTTCTTTCTTTTATAAAGGTACTCGTATGTCTGATATAACACGAATGTCTGAACACAAATGTCCGAATTAAAACTATGTAATAAAATATATTTAGTCTCAAAATATGCTTTTAATTTAGGTACTAAGTACCTATGAAATGCCCTAAGTACCTACACAATTTTGTGTAAGGTTTGGAAGATCGATATTTAGGGTTCCGTACTTCGTTGGTCTGTCATTACCATCTATTTATCTCGAGAACGCGTATAAGTATACAGTTAAAATTAAAACCGTATACAGGGTGGATTGCTGACGCCGACATTAATTTGACCCACAAGTAGTATAGTAGATACTTAAGTGATTCATTTATGCCATTTTGACATTAGACTAATGGAAACAGTGGTTGGTCCAAAATGTTGTTTTAGAAATTTGTACAAAATTTAAAATTCTAAATATGTCAGAGGGGCTATGGTCGAGCGGCTCAACTTGAGTCTGGAGGCGGTTTCTGACTGGGGTGATGCTAACCTGGTCAAGTTTAATGCCACGAAGACTCAAGCCTGTCTGTTTTCGGCCAAAAAGAGACCCTTCCAATTGTCTCCCGCTTTCCGTGGTGTCTCCGTTCCGGTAACTGACAGCTTGGAACTATTAGGCGTTTCACTCTCATCGACTCTTAACTTTGGCTCTTACATAGAGTCAAAGGCCCAATTAGCTTCCAAAAAACTTGGTGTTCTCTCTAAGGTGAGACGGTATTTCACACCTGAGCAACTGCTTATAGTCTGTATAAAGCTCAAGTCAGATCGTGCATGGAATACTGCTCTCACCTTTGGGATGGCTCCGCCAAATATCAACTGGAGGCTCTGGAGTCGATTGAGAGGCGAGCCAAGAGGCTGATCGACAACGACACTCTGACTATGTCGCAGCTGCAAAGTCTCGAGCATCGACGTAAGGTAGCGTGTTTATCGGCCTTTTACCGGATCCACTTCGGAGAGTGCGCCCAGGAGTTGCACAATCTGGTCCCACCTGCCCCTTTCTTCTATCGTACGGCTAGACAGACGCGACCAAAGCGCCACCCTTTTATGGTGGACATTCCGCGCATTAGAACCAAGCGTTTCGAATCCTCATTCCTCATACGAACAGCCAGAATGTGGAACGCTTTGCCTGGGTCTGTCTTCCCGCTAAAGTACAATGTGGGCGTCTTCAAATCCCGAGTAAATAGGTATCTTCTAGGTAAGCGTGCTACAACCTAGACCGCATATCTGCTTAACATCAGGCAGTATGTGGTCAAACGCAAACCTATTCAGAATTAAAAAAAAAAATGTCGAAGGCTTTCATACAGAGGAGATTAGAAGAAGATTCTTTATAGCGGTAGGGTTTTTTTTTCTCACGCCTCTTTTGAAGTTTCTGAAAAGATTCAAATTTGTGATTTCCGACAACTAACTACTACAACTTAATGAATCCGCCCTTGGATAAAATTGAACCCTATTTTACTGTAAAAATATACAATACCCTTTCCTTCCACAAAAGGCCAAATACTTATGAGATTTCATTTGATGTCGGCGTCAGCTCTCCACCCTGTATATGTACGCAAATCCGTAGTTTTTGTTTCTGTGAAAAAATCAAACTACCTTTTCGTCTATTGTGAAAAAAGTTAAAGCCGCTTATGTCACAAAAAACTCATGCCGGGGCCACACACTGGTTATATTGGCAACAAAATAATTGTAGTCTTGGTTCCAAACATCCAACACTCCAATGTGTAGATTGGCCTTGGACTGATATTGGACGCAAACCGAACAATAATAATTAATAATTGGCTAATTAAGTCGTAGCTTAGCTTGGACTCCATTCATCGGCCAATGTGTGACCCCAGCATCACAAGGGAATCAAAACTTTTAGGGTAGGTAGGTACCTACTTCTTGACCTACAGCCTTCGAGCAAATATCTACAGAGCCACAGTCCCTAAGTGAAAGTTATAAAAAAATGTCCGAGCGCCGTCATATATACCGAATTGGATATTTGCATTCACAATGATCCGTTTTTTTCGAATTTCGACGTTATGTCGAAATTAGTGCTTGTAACCGAGCACTTTGGCATCGCGCGGCGTTGTAGTCGGCTTGCAATCGCCTTAGGACTAACTGAAAAGCCTGCCCACTATATATAGCTTGGGCAGAGTTCAATCAACGTATTTTGAAAAATCAAAATATATTTATTTTAGACTTTCACAAGCTATAGGTATTCATATTCGTTGTACCTATCTATGTCAGGAATAAATGAAATGAGAACAACAAGTTATGTGTTAAAATATCTCTAGCCCATGAGCTTGGGGTCCTTTATATTGAGCAGATTGTTGAAGAACTTGAGGTTGGACAAGCGGTAGTGATAACGGCCTTTCTTCGGTAGACGGCCCATGTGCTGGAGAGTCTTCACCAGGGGCAGGAAGTTGTACATGTGGTTCATGGAGTCACCCAGGCAGAATACGAACATGGTCTCCGTGTACGCTGCAAGCAGAAATAAGTAATGTACTTTTTTCTATAGGCATAATTTCGGACAGTGAGCATCTGAGCTATTAGTGAGCAATTATCTATTATTATAGTGAGCAATTGACATTAGGGGTTATAGTGAAGCGTCTTTCTACTTGTCCTGTAGTACGAATAAATAGGGGATGATAGGATAAGGTCATGTATCCTATCATCCCCTATTTACTACAGGACAAGTAGAAAGACGTTTCACTATAACCCCTACTGTCAATTTTCCTTCGATACGTAGGTACGACTCAACATATCTGATTCGTACCGCCAGGGAATGGAACAGTATGCCTGCTTTCCTGTTTCCTAAGAGATGTAATCTGGGGCTTTTTAAGATCAGAGTATCAGGTATCTTCTAAATCTTCGACCACAACGTTGGATACCATCAGGCGAGTTGGGGGTCAAGGGCGATCTTATTCGCGTTAAAAAAAAACACGGACATTTCTACTTCTTGTTATGCCGCGGCCACACATTGGCTACGTTGGCCACAAATTATAGTCTTGGTTCCAACACTCCAATGATCCGATCGATCGAACATTTAATGCTAAAACATTAAATTAAATGCGTAGGTACATTTATATTTATTGTCAACCTAGTCCATTGAAATGGGCTAGAGACTGGCTTTTGTAAAACAGGTTTTTACCTAGTATAAGAGTCAGGGGATTCTGAAATGTTCTGTGTAAATTAACTGATAGTGACAAATAAATGATTTACCTATTTATTTATTTATCTTGGACTGATATTGGACGAAAACCGAACATTAATTGACTTTAATTGGCTATTCAATTTGTAGCCAAGCTTGGACTCATGTCATCGTCCAATGTGTGGCGCCGGCTTTACACTTCTCATCGTCACTTTCGTGGCTCGTTATGTTTTAATTATAAGAATTATTTTTGTAAATAAAACTGTAGCGCTTGATATCGCGATTGAGTTCGTATTCAAATTAAAAAAGTGGTTAGACTCATTTGAATTAATATTATAACATTGGCCACGCAAGTGACGCTGACATTCGTGTCGAGAAGTACCTTCCCACATGCAGCCTTTGCCTAAAGTAATACATCCATCAATCTATCAGCCGTAGGACGTCCACTGCTGGACACAGGATCCAGCGCGTTCCTGCGATCTTAATTATATCGTCAGTCCACCTAGTCGATGGACATCCTATGCTGCGTTTGATCCCCATTCGGGAACTATTCTGAAAATGAAGTAGGTAAGTGACGCATAGGCGTGGTTGTCTAGTGGTTGTAACACTCGCCCTACAATCGTGAGTTCGTGAGGTCGTCGACGTCCGTAGAAGGGTTTCTTAGCCGGCGTGGTGGATATGGCCCAATCATCCTTCGTGGGTAGGCCTACGTCCTGCAGTAGACTATTCAATAGGTACATGTTGGTGAAGTCTTCGGAAGGCGCTAAAAATAAGTACACTTCTTGCATTCAGTTACATTTTGTCTCGAATAAATCTACGAGCGCGGTGAGAGCTTTCACTTGGTGAAAGATATTACCTCATAGGAGAAGCTCTACCAAGAAAATAAAAAAACTAAGTAAGAAAATGAAACCCTGCGATGCTTGCAGACTACTACTGGATATTAGTAAGTAAGTAACCACAATATGTTTGCAAAAAACGGCTAAAAGAACAAAAAGTTAGTTAATACTCATAATTAATAAAAATCACTACCATAGTATGAAACAAAGTCGCTTCCCGCTGTCTGCTTGTCCCTATGTAGGTATGCTTATATCTTTAAAACTACGTAACAGATTTTGATGCCGTTTTTTAATAGATAGAATGATTCAACAGGAAGTGTATGTCTATTCCTATTTATTACTTATTTATTTAATATTTGGCCAAACATAAACGTGATCGTCTAGTAAATATCTAACTCAAATGGACCCTTCATCGTTGTGTAAGATTTACGTTGTGTTTTTAAAAATAAATTATGAAATAAATAATGGACTTAAAGTAGTTAAGTAGTTCCGACACTAGCTTATATAAATTTATAAATCAATAGAAAACAATAGGTGTTGCCAGTTCATGGTATAATCAGAAATAAATAGGTATTGCCAGTTCATTGTATCAAAAATAAATAAACGCCAGCACAAACAAGAAAACATTCGCTTAGCACATAAACACATAATGAAATGAAATTAATGGGATTTAAATCTGGTAAGATGACATAAAAGTCAATTGGACTTTTATGTTAACTTACAATACGTCATGATCGATATAAATGAAAATATAAAATCAGTCGTGAAGTTAAATAAAAGCATGCAACTTAGCTTGTTTTCCGGCTATCTGCCACACCTTACAGTTACAGCGATCGGTGGTCCGCAATCTGTCCTTCTTCTCTCTTCGTGGCCAACATTATGCTAAAAGAAATAGTGATTAATGACATTAGTACAATGAGAATAATATTATCTGCCCCTCTGAGCTGCGCCAGACTGCATCGCTGCTATCACCGTCCTCTGAAAGGAAAACAGGTATAGGATTTGGAGTTTAGATCCTTAAGATCTATAAGGGAAAACCTAAGCGAAATAGAATGCAAGGCTCCCTGCCAACTCTACACCTTGCTCCAAAGTTTACCAACAAATCCGTCAAGTTTAACCCTAACCACGCCACTAAAGACACTAATTCTTCAAACCTTCTTATCTCTTACCGATCATCATTCATTCATCTCTTAATCCAGTCATACATCCAAACACTCTTTTATTAAAGTTAGAACCTAAGGTTCTCAAATTTTGTTATTATTTAAGATTCCCTAAGCTAAGTAGTTCGTGACCAAGAGATTTCCTCATGACTCGAATTGATCCCTACAGGAATATCATGGTCGTGTGGTGTGTGTACCTAGTGCATGTTCGGATATCCAGTTGCGAGATAGCAACCGCTAGCAGATCACTATTTCGGCCGGATATCCTGTGTATCCCTCCCTGCTGCTGCTCCTGGCGGCCGGCTTTCCCTGCTGGAAGGGTGGGGTTCGAAGGGCCCGACTCTCACATCTGACCAGCTTTAAACCTTCGCCCGACTCTTATTCGAGTTATCTAGTGTGCACGTGTGTAAGAAAGTGATTCTTCATATACATTTTTATTTGGGGAAAAGAGACCTAATTCCAATAAGATTATTTTCCGTTTTGTGTTAGTTTATGATGAAAACCTTCAATAACCAAATACTTTTGTACAATTATCCATTATGAAATTATGTAAGCATTAATATCCCAAATCTCGTACAGCATTCATGAAACGCGAACTTGCAGCGAGAACGTATAAGTATTTTGAATCTCGTTCAATATACACGAACTCTGAACTCCTTACGTAGGTCTGATCTCCTTACATAGATGTTTGATCTTCTTATATAGATCTTTGATCTCCTTATCCCCGGAATGGGGTAAATACTGTTATATTTTATAACAGCATAATAATATATGTACAGCTTAATGTGTTCATATATCCAAATATCATGAGAATAAATCAGCAGATGTGCAGTATGAGTTTATCAAAAGTTTTCATTCAAATATGTTATTGTTTTGTTTGTACCGGAACTATAAAACAGCCTAGCTATATGTTGCTGAATTTAAATGTTTAGTAGCACTCATCCACTCAGTCTTTCCAAACATACATCTTATGAGTCCTAACGTAATGAAAACTAATAAATAGTCTACCCTTAGATGGCCCAAAACAATGTAGTGGCGCGCTGCTTCTGAAAGAAAAGGACTTTACGCTACCACTATTGTAATTTGCCTATCAAATAATCTGATAAGATGATGGGAGAGAAACGGAGTCTAAGGTGGGATCGTACTTATAGTACCGCCACCTGAAAGTTAAATACTTTGAAAATTAGGCCTGAAAATAAATACCTTGAAAAAATATGTATTAGTTAGAAATCTTTCTGAGACCTGGGGCAACACAAAACTTTATCCTTGATACTGAAGAACAGCAGGAAGTAGCTATAAATTGATTATATTACTTAGATAAAAGATATTATCATCAAATATCTGATTTTATCAAAGCTATCAGGTACTACAAAGACGAATCCTTGAAAGGCATCGCCAAAGGTCTCAAAGAGATTTATGATGTATCACTTTCACAACACAAACACTATAATAAGCCTTAATCGACGAAGGCTTTTGTTTCATTTATACACTTGGGAAATAAGCAAAGCGAGCGAGCTCTAATTTCCAAATTTTCACACGCGTTATAATTTAACACCGGAACTATTTTCAAAAGCGAGTATTCTTTACCGCGACCAAACCCGAACTGTCTCTAAAAGCCCTAGTTAATTTTCAGTAAAATCATTCTAATCTCAACGAATCCCATTCCTGTCAAACACTTCAAAAAATAATTATAGAAATACTAGCTTTTACCCGCGGCTTCGCCCGCGTTATATTTTGATTTTGGCTAATGTTTATGTCGGCTGTGAAACCTAGCCTAAGCGACAAATATCAAAATACCTTAGAGGAATGCTTTTGTTGGTTAAGTTGGAGTGTATATACAACCCCACTGTGTATTCCCGCCTTGTCGTGGCGGGGGAGGTCTAAGGCAGCTGAAAAGGCGGCGCTCGAAGTCTCCCTTTTCTTTGGGTCTTTCCCCCAAGGCAGCTTAGAGGCCGGCACTCGTAGTGCAGCCGCTTTTAACTAAAGCAGCTGAGAGCTTAGGGGCTGCGGTGGGATGGACCTGGTTGTGTGGGTGCCGCCACCTACCCTACCTTCCGCTAGGCCGTCAACCTGTTGGAAGACGCAGTGGGGCTGCAGGGGAAGAGAAGTGTCGGTATCGCGATGGCCGTTCTCACTGCCCTCTGCAGTTGAAGAGGCAGGCGCTGGGCTACTATGGCTGACCCGTTGCACTGGGATCAGGACGTTGGAATGCTGTCCGACGCTCAGTGCTGGTTACTCCCGAGTGGTGGATGACGATGTGTCTTGTGCTCCAAAACACACCGTCATTATGGCGGGAGCGCAAGCTCCGTTATGGAGCCCGAGTCTGGGCTAGCGCTGTTGAGTGCCGCGAAGGAGTGCGAAAAATGTAGGAACGTCCTAAACTTGAAATGACAGGTTATTTCTGGCGCTTAGACGGCTGCTACCGCGGCCCGCTCGCTTTGTTTTTATCCTATCCTACGGGAACTGTTAAAGTTTTTGGGATAAAAAGTGGCCTTTGTCACTTTTCGTCTTTCAAACTATATTCATGCAATAAGTCAAGGCAATCCGTTGCTCCGTTGCTGAGAAAAAGTTATTGTCTTATCCTACGGGAACCGCAATTTTTTCGGAAAGGAAAGTATCCTATGTCACTTTCCGTCTTCCAAACTATGCCCACCCCAAAAATCAAGTCAATCCGTTGCTCCATTGCTGAGAAACAGTTATTGTCCTATCCCATGGGAATCACGAATTTCCTCGGGATACAAAAGTATCCTGTTATCACTTTCTGTCTTTTAAACCATAGGTATCCATACCAAAAATCAATTCAATCTTTTGCTCCGTTGCTGCGTCAAAGAGGAACAAACCAACAAACTTTTCTGATTGATAATATTAAGGTATGATGATTCTGTACCATAAAGGTAGAATAAAGAAACATGTTAAACCTCTAACGATAGAAGATTTAAAAATATGTTTAATGTCAGACAAAATGACGGCCTGTTATTAAACGTCATAGTAACATGTAGCATGCAGAGGGAATAAAACATTTTATCCAATTTTAATGTCAGTTGTCATTTTCAATCCATACTTTATTTCCTCTTCAAGGGGATATAATGGTGGAAAAACAATTTGTCCCCTTGCCATGCTACCTGTGATTTATAAAAGTCTGCAGACAATGTCACCTGTCATCTAATTACGTTTCGCTGTGACGTTTCGTTAAGTGTCATAGAGGAATTAATCACTCAGCGTCTTTGTGATAGTGGCGACAGTTTTGCTTTCGATAGTTTTTGTCCTGTCCTACAGGAACTATGCAATTTTTTGCTTAACGTCTAATGCTTAGCATCTAAAATTCGACGCGCTTGGTTTTGCTCTTGAGTCTCAGCAGTTCTTTGCGCTGCGTGATGCTCGGCATCTAAAAGTCGCTGCGCTTGACTTTCTCCTTAAATCTCAGCAGCTCCCTGAGCTGCGTGACGCTCAGCATCTAAAATTCGACGTGCTTGGTTTTTTGCTCTTGAGTCTCAGCAGTTCTTTGCGCTGCGTGATGCTCAGCATCTAAAAGTCGCCGCGCTTGACTTTCAACTTCAGTCTCAGCAACTCTCTGAGCTGCGTGATGCTCAGCATCTAAAATTCGACGCGCTTGGTTTCGCTCTTAAGTCTCAGCAGCTCTTTGAGATGCGTGGCGCTCGGCATCTAATGTCAAACGCATTTAAGTGTGCTCTTCAGACTCTTGGCTTCTAGCAATTTTCTTTACGCGAGCTCCGCTAGAACTACGCGCTAGATTCGATTTGAGTTTTGTAGGCATACCTATTAGAATGAAAACTACGTAATTAAACTGAAAAAATACATGTAACCTTCTCTAAATTTTACAGGAAAAGATTGATTGACTTTGACATTTGCAACTCGAGCAGCCTTGAATGGGCATTGGGCATAGAGAATGTAATTTGGAAAGTCAAGATGCAAATTACCATTTGTCATGGTAGAATATAAGTTTATTCTTCTAAGATTCTAGCCAATGCATTTTCATCCCCCGTTTTCAACCCTTTAAAACTATTTTTTCGAATCAAAAAGTAGCCTATGTCCTTTCTCAGGCTCTAGACTATCTGTGTACCAAATTTCATTCAAATCGGTTCAGTAGTTTTAGTGTGAAAGCGCGACAGACAGACAGACAGACAGACAGACAGAGTTACTTTCGCATTTATAATATTAGTAAGGATTTATTTGTTTTGGCAAAATGAACGAAAAAAATGGAACCTCTTGAAATCACTTTAGTTTTTTGTCAAAATTTCTGGGGCTATTTATCATTCCCTTCACCAGTAAGTCAACTAGGCACAAATATAGAGTCTTCGACAGAAACAAACCTATATATGTGATTACTTTCTAAACATAGTACTTTATTTGTATTTCAGTACCTATATTATTAAGTGATTTGATCTTATAATGCTATAAGGTTTATATTTACATTACAGTCTGCCGTCATTCCTGTAATACTTCATTTATTTCGTAAAATTGTTTGAAACTATTTTCAATCAGCACGTAATTAACCATAACTTACCATTATTTCATTAATTTAAAGTTATTTTCGCCATTAAATTAAATACCCTAATACCGTACCAAGTTGTCTTACTGTCTAAGTTTATACTGTCTCTACGCGACAGTTGTCACTCAAAGTATCTTATGGCAGTCAGCATAGATGCAAAAAGAACAACTAGGGTTAACACATTTATATTTTTGACCAACTAACAAAAGAAGAGAGGTTCTCAATTTGTACATACTTTCGCTCTCTTATAAACTGTTTTAAAAATATTACTAGAAAATAGTATAGTTTACATACTCGTATTCAGAATAATACGTAAGATTATAATTATAATATTTTAATCTGACATAAAATCGAAGTAAGCAAGAAATTGATATGGAATACATGAAAACTTCTATAATTAATGTTTTCATAAAAATTCAGAAATTAAAATGAATATTCTAATTACCCCAATACAAAAATAGCATGGTAATAAGTAAAACGACTAAAAGTTGAATGTATGTAAAATAACAGAAAAACAATGATTTTCGAATCGTTACTTTCTCATATTCAAATATTTACTTCTTTACTTATTTAATATAGTAATATCTCATTCAAACTACATATAATTAAATATCTCTGAAACAGTGACAACCCTGTCTTCAGTGTTCGATTTATTTCAATACTATATTTCTGTCAACGCAGTAAATAAAAAGGGAAAAATATGACTTCCTACAGAATTTTAGAGACCCCAGTACTTCAGACACTCGAAAGTTTAAAGCTTCTAATAATTTGCGGTTGACCTGTGTCAGAGAATAGCAATTTTGGACTTTATTCTTTAGTGCTTTAGACTCTCTAACAAACACTGACCAGCAAACTGTCGTGGTATTTTGTCTAGAACTTCTCACGACTCTAATCTTTTAAGAACAATAAATATTTAAAGATCAACATTAGCATGAAAAGGATAGCAAACACAACAACTTTACTAAGGCTTGGTTGCACCATGTTACTTTAGCAATGACAAACATGTTAAAGTAATGGTTAGGGAATATAATGTGTTGCACCATTTGACAATTTGTAAGATGACGTCATAACTTTAACTGTAACCGTAACCGCCCACGATTCACTGGTTAATGTTATTGTTAGCGTTAATTGTCTGTCAGAATCCTATAGTCCTGATAACTTTAACTATTCCAAGGAATACGCTGGTGCAACACATTTCGCAGTCACTGTTTAAGTCAGCATTATTGTTATTGTTAAATTTGACAATAATCTTAACTATAACTACCAATATGGTGCAACCGAGCCTAAGTCTGAGAGAGACAGAAAATTTTAGTTAATAATTTATAAAGTAAATAGTCGACATATAGCATAAGTACATGGAACAGACGTTATGTGTATATATAGATACATAACGACGGTTACAGATCACCCCTTTGAGTTTAGACGGGTTTTTAATTTTCTTTTGAAAATTGGAAACTCGGAGAAAATCACATAAAAGAGAACATAACTCATAAAATAACAACTAGATAACGGTTCACCTTTTACTACATAAGCTAACCTACTACATAAGATCACCCCTTAGACCTTTGTACACATAAAGCATCGATCGCTAAATCACGCCAGTCAACGTTGCTCACTACAAAACTACATCAACCCTTCACCCCTTAGACTTTAGACATTAAACACATTAAAAAGAAAATGTAATCTATCACCCCTTAGAGAGAAAGCCGGTAAACACTCTTAACAGCAATAAGTTCAACGATGTTCACTTCAAAACTATATCGATCCTTCACCCCTTAGATTTTTAGACATTAACCACCCCGGAAAAAAAATATAAATCCCCCCTTTGAAAGAAGGACGGTAAACACTCTCAATCGCAATAAGTTAAAATTTTCTCTGCGGTTTTACTATTATGAAATTTGTCAATGCGTAAAATATATTCATGTTATTTTATCTATTTGATACACAATAAAGTCATTCTAACCAAAAGTGCATTCTAACTGTTTTCTTTATGCATCGAGATTTAAATAAAATAGAAAAATAATAAGTTACTTTTCGCAAAAATTACATAATCGGCCTCAGTCGCGCACAGAATCTGTATAGACCGCACGTTTCAATACGATAATCACATTATTGTAGATCTGTCCAAAATTGCTCAGTCGATTTTGATAAAATATTTTTTTAAATTTAACGCAAACTTTATTTTCTAAGGTCGTCAAATAAGCTTAACCCTTAAACAGTCACTGCATGATATCTCTGTTTCTTTGGGATATTTTTAGTATAAGTGGTTATTTTATGAGGAAAATAAAATATTCAATCATTTTTTTCTAAAAAATATATATTATTTTAGGAGATATGACACGTCACATAAGACGGACATTGCCCGTAACTACTGATACCTATAAAATCTTTACACGTCACTTGAAACGGACATTATCTGTTGCACAAGAAATTTAAAAACGTAAAATTTATGACATAGAAAATAACTAAAACACAAAAACACAGAAAATATAAACCAAAAAACCTATTCTTATATAATATATCATGTATGTTAAGAACAGAAAATTTTGAAGTACACTGTGTACAATGTTTAGGAAACTACCTACTTAGTAATGCTGAATTCGATATGCTTTTGCAGAATTTTACTATGGTTTTTTCCTCTACGACCTTGATGGTCTTCTTCCCACTCTTTTGTGCTTTCAAAAGGTGTTTACGCCGTCATAGGGAAAAAAGTCATAGACTATTCCTGAAGTCTCTGCACGAACCTGCTGATTCATACAAAATTGCAACCCAGACTCGACAAATGTATGAAACCGCTGATTTTTTTTTTCTGGGATTTTGGGTTGGTCACATATTAAAAGTTGTTCGTAATGATGGTCTGACTCACCTTCTTTCGGCTTAGTAAAGGATAAGCAAATAATCCTGTATATAGGTATCTACAGTGCCGGTATATTAAACTTTTTTGAAATTACTTTTTTATTTTTTCGCATTATACTTTCTTACAGCAGGTGCTGGCGGTGGTCGCTAGGTAGGTAGGAGAGGATTCTACAGTTATATTGTCTAGTCCTATGTGTTTGCACTCCTGGTGTCAGCGGTGATATTACGGAACTAGTTGTTGGGCTTTCAGGTATGATACAGGAAGATCTACCTGAAAGTTTTGTCTAAACATTGAAGGTGTCTGAAGGAATCTTCACTCAAACTTTGTGGTGATTTGTGTTTTTTGCTCTCCAAGACAATTTCACACAAAAATAAAAAATTAAACAGACAATGTCCCTTTTTTGTGACAAACACAAGGACTACTTGTTACTATACGTTCAGGGCAATGTCCGTTCTGAATGACGGATACGAAAAATGCTTGGTACTACACTTTTAAGGCAATGTCCGTTCTATGTGACATTCAAATATATGTGACATTTTAGGAAAAACTACGATCATGAGTTTGATGAACTACGACACAATATAATTACCCAATTTTCAAATAAATGAAAACAAGTAATAGTTAGTTAAAACAATAAAATAAGTCACCGTTACAATGACTTTTATCTGGAGAAAAAACTGACGCGATACGTTCTATTTTAAAAATGGCGTGCACTTCTAATTTTTCGATGACCTAGTATCCCAAAATCGCGTAAGTTAGAAAAGGGTAGCTTTTTAGTCGTCAAGCACCGCCTTAGAGCCGGCAACGCGTGTGCATTTTGTATCGGTGTGCGCGTTTTGTTTACGTCCTTTATAAATGACAAAATCCATTTAAGGGTTAAAATAATCAATACATTTACCCACGTGAAGGGTCTAACTAAAATATTAATATTACTTTACTACCATTAAAGTATCCTATCTGTATTTTTAAAATATAATTGCAACAGGAACATTATCTAAAACGTAACAAACAAAAATTTCGCAAGCAAGCAAAATGGAAAGAAACACAAAAAAATGTAACACAATACGTAATGTAAATGTAATGTTATCCCTAAGGTCAATCTAAACTGATACTACAGAAACTGTTCTATGGATGCAACTAGCCATATGTTCAACCGCCTGTTTATTGACCTACATTTTTTTTCTCAAGTGCATTCCATCGCTTGTATCGTTCGTTGACCCCTTTTTTTTTCAAGTTCATCGACCCAACATTTTTTCTACCCCCTTAAGTGCCACATCTGTGACATTCCAAACCTCGTATCGTCTATTGACCTGTTTTTTTTTGTGCAAGTTGTACTCGTAAACTAACATTTTTTTCTGCTTTTATTTAACCTGCAATGAATGTACCTATGCATGTATGTAAATTCGGGTGGAATCTTGCAAGTCAAATTTGACCAACCGAATGAGCTGAAATTTTGCACACATAATGTGACAATGCAATAATATGGAGCCATGGCGCTAATCTGATGATGAAGTCGGAAGGCGGCCATAGGAACTCCTGTACTAAACAAGACAGAACCGTTGTGTTTGTGCTCGTTTTACTTGTCTCGGGTAGCACTCTGCTCCTACATGATATCCAAGATCTCAAAAGCTTGTATTTAAAAAGTTATATTTCTACAATAATTCACTTTTACTCAGAGTCTATTTGAATAATTATTTCTGAGAAATGAAATTATATTATGTTTCAAGCTAAACATTTATCAATATTTATTTACTCTATGGGTATGCAAAACTTGGCGCGAGTGAAACTGAAGCTGATAACTAGAGCAACTGAGCTCCGCTACAAAAGACGAAAAAAAAAAACGAATGTTATCGGAAACACTGCCTATACCGATAACTTAATTATATGAACTTAACAGAGGAACTCTATCTAGAATCTATAAAATCTTAATTCTCCAAAATCTCGAGATTCACGAGATCCGAGTTTGAATAAATAAAATAAATATATTTAGGACAATACAATTTAGACAAATATGGCATACTAAAACTAGTCCTTTATTAGTGTTTAAACTAAAGTTGAAACCACCTAAGATTTACAGAAAGAGGGAAAACTGTGTGAAATAAAATAGTTGTATTTTATGCAGTGTATTAATTGGAACAAAGCGAAAATTGATTCGAATTAAAAGCATACGAAAATACTGATTGGGTGATAAAAAGCGAAAGAAAACAAATGCCTAAATCAGCCACTAAACTAAATCATGTTGGATGCAAGCCGCTTCCAATCGGTCCTATTTCTGATAATAATGATGCTAACTTTTTGTATCACACCTAATCTACTCGTACATAAGCAATTTGCTTCTGGCACTTCGCCGGCCGCTGCCGCGGCACGTTCGCTTCGCTCGCTCGGCTTAATAATTCTACTAACTAAAACGTCATACAAAAAAATCGGGCAAACAATTTTCCTCGAAAAGGCAGGAAATCGTGAAAATATTTTAACCGCATAAAACGCTGCTCTAATGCTCAG
Organism: Hypomecis atomaria; assembly: GCA_964007245.1. Taxonomy (NCBI): domain Eukaryota; kingdom Metazoa; phylum Arthropoda; class Insecta; order Lepidoptera; family Geometridae; genus Hypomecis; species Hypomecis atomaria. The sequence continues at coordinate 18,050,872 of OZ023292.1, read as the reverse complement.
CTCAAACCCGTCAAATAGTCACACACTAGATAGTTGCCATGTCGCCAACCGATGAAATCTTTCATCCGATTTATTACTATTTGAAATAAAATGATGTTCTCTGTTTTAAAGTAAATATTTACATAAAGTTACTACAGGGCATCATAACCATGAAATATGATATTTTACTCGAACTACACAGTGATCTATTTTTGGAGGCCTATTTCCGGTAGTGGACGTCCTGTCGCCAACAAATAAACATTCAATTAAATAATTTGAAGAAATACAATATGAAATCTTATTCGAACTACAATCTGATCTATTTGGGGAGGCCTATGTCCGGTAGTGGACGTCCTATCGTTATTAAACAAACAAACAACAAAACAATTAAAAACATAAATGGCAACTACATATTAGCCTAACAATGCAAAATATCAATATCGTCAATCAAATTAGAACATATGCCCACATTATAGTTCTAACATCAGATCTGAGTAACATCATCCATATAAATCCCAGTAAACACATTTATATTTATTGATATGACTGAATAAAAAGGACATTTTCATTAACAATCTAATGATAAGCTATTTAAACATTTGCGACTTCATACATCTTATCATTCCTCTATTGCAATTTGTCCTGTTGTGTAAAATAAACTAATAAGAATTTTGACTAGAAATTCAATGAGATTTTTCTTTATTCGAATTGGAATAAGACTCATTTTAATTGGAATGTAATAAGATTTGTTTCTAATACTTTTCCTAACTACCATAGTAACTCAGGTATCTTTTTAATACGTAATTTAATCAAGTTCATTAAATTTTTAATGACGTATTATCCTGGTCTAAGGCACCAACTGTATGTCTATTCCTATTTATTACTTATTTATTTAATATTTGGCCAAACATAAACGTGATCGTCTAGTAAATATCTAACTCAAATGGACCCTTCATCGTTGTGTAAGATTTACGTTGTGTTTTTAAAAATAAATTATGAAATAAATAATGGACTTAAAGTAGTTAAGTAGTTCCGACACTAGCTTATATAAATTTATAAATCAATAGAAAACAATAGGTGTTGCCAGTTCATGGTATAATCAGAAATAAATAGGTATTGCCAGTTCATTGTATCAAAAATAAATAAACGCCAGCACAAACAAGAAAACATTCGCTTAGCACATAAACACATAATGAAATGAAATTAATGGGATTTAAATCTGGTAAGATGACATAAAAGTCAATTGGACTTTTATGTTAACTTACAATACGTCATGATCGATATAAATGAAAATATAAAATCAGTCGTGAAGTTAAATAAAAGCATGCAACTTAGCTTGTTTTCCGGCTATCTGCCACACCTTACAGTTACAGCGATCGGTGGTCCGCAATCTGTCCTTCTTCTCTCTTCGTGGCCAACATTATGCTAAAAGAAATAGTGATTAATGACATTAGTACAATGAGAATAATATTATCTGCCCCTCTGAGCTGCGCCAGACTGCATCGCTGCTATCACCGTCCTCTGAAAGGAAAACAGGTATAGGATTTGGAGTTTAGATCCTTAAGATCTATAAGGGAAAACCTAAGCGAAATAGAATGCAAGGCTCCCTGCCAACTCTACACCTTGCTCCAAAGTTTACCAACAAATCCGTCAAGTTTAACCCTAACCACGCCACTAAAGACACTAATTCTTCAAACCTTCTTATCTCTTACCGATCATCATTCATTCATCTCTTAATCCAGTCATACATCCAAACACTCTTTTATTAAAGTTAGAACCTAAGGTTCTCAAATTTTGTTATTATTTAAGATTCCCTAAGCTAAGTAGTTCGTGACCAAGAGATTTCCTCATGACTCGAATTGATCCCTACAGGAATATCATGGTCGTGTGGTGTGTGTACCTAGTGCATGTTCGGATATCCAGTTGCGAGATAGCAACCGCTAGCAGATCACTATTTCGGCCGGATATCCTGTGTATCCCTCCCTGCTGCTGCTCCTGGCGGCCGGCTTTCCCTGCTGGAAGGGTGGGGTTCGAAGGGCCCGACTCTCACATCTGACCAGCTTTAAACCTTCGCCCGACTCTTATTCGAGTTATCTAGTGTGCACGTGTGTAAGAAAGTGATTCTTCATATACATTTTTATTTGGGGAAAAGAGACCTAATTCCAATAAGATTATTTTCCGTTTTGTGTTAGTTTATGATGAAAACCTTCAATAACCAAATACTTTTGTACAATTATCCATTATGAAATTATGTAAGCATTAATATCCCAAATCTCGTACAGCATTCATGAAACGCGAACTTGCAGCGAGAACGTATAAGTATTTTGAATCTCGTTCAATATACACGAACTCTGAACTCCTTACGTAGGTCTGATCTCCTTACATAGATGTTTGATCTTCTTATATAGATCTTTGATCTCCTTATCCCCGGAATGGGGTAAATACTGTTATATTTTATAACAGCATAATAATATATGTACAGCTTAATGTGTTCATATATCCAAATATCATGAGAATAAATCAGCAGATGTGCAGTATGAGTTTATCAAAAGTTTTCATTCAAATATGTTATTGTTTTGTTTGTACCGGAACTATAAAACAGCCTAGCTATATGTTGCTGAATTTAAATGTTTAGAAGCACTCATCCACTCAGTCTTTCCAAACATACATCTTATGAGTCCTAACGTAATGAAAACTAATAAATAGTCCCTTAGATGGCCCAAAACAATGTAGTGGCGCGCTGCTTCTGAAAGAAAAGGACTTTACGCTACCACTATTGTAATTTGCCTATCAAATAATCTGATAAGATGATGGGAGAGAAACGGAGTCTAAGGTGGAATCGTACTTATAGTACCGCCACCTGAAAGTTAAATACTTTGAAAATTAGGCCTGAAAATAAATACCTTGAAAAAATATGTATTAGTTAGAAATCTTTCTGAGACCTGGGGCAACACAAAACTTTATCCTTGATACTGAAGAACAGCAGGAAGTAGCTATAAATTGATTATATTACTTAGATAAAAGATATTATCATCAAATATCTGATTTTATCAAAGCTATCAGGTACTACAAAGACGAATCCTTGAAAGGCATCGCCAAAGGTCTCAAAGAGATTTATGATGTATCACTTTCACAACACAAACACTATAATAAGCCTTAATCGACGAAGGCTTTTGTTTCATTTATACACTTGGGAAATGAGCAAAGCGAGCGAGCTCTAATTTCCAAATTTTCACACGCGTTATAATTTAACACCGGAACTATTTTCAAAAGCGAGTATTCTTTACCGCGACCAAACCCGAACTGTCTCTAAAAGCCCTAGTTAATTTTCAGTAAAATCATTCTAATCTCAACGAATCCCATTCCTGTCAAACACTTCAAAAAATAATTATAGAAATATTTATTTGTTTTGGCAAAATGAACGAAAAAAATGGAACCTCTTGAAATCACTTTAGTTTTTTGTCAAAATTTCTGGGGCTATTTATCATTCCCTTCACCAGTAAGTCAACTAGGCACAAATATAGAGTCTTCGACAGAAACAAACCTATATATGTGATTACTTTCTAAACATAGTACTTTATTTGTATTTCAGTACCTATATTATTAAGTGATTTGATCTTATAATGCTATAAGGTTTATATTTACATTACAGTCTGCCGTCATTCCTGTAATACTTCATTTATTTCGTAAAATTGTTTGAAACTATTTTCAATCAGCACGTAATTAACCATAACTTACCATTATTTCATTAATTTAAAGTTATTTTCGCCATTAAATTAAATACCCTAATACCGTACCAAGTTGTCTTACTGTCTAAGTTTATACTGTCTCTACGCGACAGTTGTCACTCAAAGTATCTTATGGCAGTCAGCATAGATGCAAAAAGAACAACTAGGGTTAACACATTTATATTTTTGACCAACTAACAAAAGAAGAGAGGTTCTCAATTTGTACATACTTTCGCTCTCTTATAAACTGTTTTAAAAATATTACTAGAAAATAGTATAGTTTACATACTCGTATTCAGAATAATACGTAAGATTATAATTATAATATTTTAATCTGACATAAAATCGAAGTAAGCAAGAAATTGATATGGAATACATGAAAACTTCTATAATTAATGTTTTCATAAAAATTCAGAAATTAAAATGAATATTCTAATTACCCCAATACAAAAATAGCATGGTAATAAGTAAAACGACTAAAAGTTGAATGTATGTAAAATAACAGAAAAACAATGATTTTCGAATCGTTACTTTCTCATATTCAAATATTTACTTCTTTACTTATTTAATATAGTAATATCTCATTCAAACTACATATAATTAAATATCTCTGAAACAGTGACAACCCTGTCTTCAGTGTTCTATTTATTTCAATACTATATTTCTGTCAACGCAGTAAATAAAAAGGGAAAAATATGACTTCCTACAGAATTTTAGAGACCCCAGTACTTCAGACACTCGAAAGTTTAAAGCTTCTAATAATTTGCGGTTGACCTGTGTCAGAGAATAGCAATTTTGGACTTTATTCTTTAGTGCTTTAGACTCTCTAACAAACACTGACCAGCAAACTGTCGTGGTATTTTGTCTAGAACTTCTCACGACTCTAATCTTTTAAGAACAATAAATATTTAAAGATCAACATTAGCATGAAAAGGATAGCAAACACAACAACTTTACTAAGTCTGAGAGAGACAGAAAATTTTAGTTAATAATTTATAAAGTAAATAGTCGACATATAGCATAAGTACATGGAACAGACGTTATGTGTATATATAGATACATAACGACGGTTACAGATGGTTTTTATGTTTAATACGCCTGTGCGAAGCCGGGGCGGGTCGTTAGTAATAAAATAAATAAAACGTCAATGTTCTAAAAAGTTTTCACAAACAAGTTGTGCACTAGAGCCCACACTATTATGCAATTATACAAATGCAGTAGGTATTAGGAAAAACGGTTATTTTCTACTTTTTAACAGACTTCCAAAAAGGAGGAGGTTCTATGTTCGTGTGTATGTATTTTTTTTGTGTATGTTCATCGAAAACTTCTCCAATTATGAACCGAATCGAAAAATTCTTTTTTGGTTCGAAAGGGTATACTCCCGATGTGGACCCATTTAAATTTTACAGAAATCAGCTGAGCCGTTTTTGAAAAAACCAACAATAATTTAAGCAATTCGAGCGAAATATCCGAATTTTGTACACGATGAACATCGATAATTTCGCCAATTGCGAACCGAATCGAACAATTATTTTTTAGTTCGAAAGGCTGTGGTCCCGAAATGGTTCGATTTAACTTTTACAGAAATCAGCTGAGCAGTTTCTGATAAATCAAGAAAATGTAAACAATTCGAGCGAAATATTCGAATTTTGGACACGATGGAAGGCGGTTTTGCCATTTTTTGACACGATGGAAGGCGGTTTTGCCATTTTCACAAAAAATGGCAAAACCGCCATCCATCGTGTCCAAAATTCGAATGTTTCGCTCGAATTGTTTACATTTTCTTGATTTATCAAAAACGGCTCAGCCGATTTCTGTAAAAGTTAAATCGAACCATGAAAATGATTATTATAATAGGTATGTAGCTATTAGTATGTAGGTAATGATTAATTAGCTTATTGTAAAATATCGTTAAAATCATTATCATACTACTACACGGGACTTATCGCGCAATAAAACTTGAGAAATGAGCTAATCGTTAAAATCAGCAAAATAAAGAGATCAATCCTTCTTAAAAACTATACGCGACTAACGCGACTGATAAATTTTATTTACTGTCCTAAGTTTTCTTAAGTTGCCTACGGTGATAATGAATTAAAAATGTCTGCCGGAAAACTGGATATTTTTTTTTGATGACTAATGTAGGTTTCAAACTTCTTGATGTTTAACAATTACAAATTACAGTTACAATTTATCTTCAAAAGTATATTCTAGGTCTACATACGAGTACTCTATCTTCGGCTACAACTTCGCTTTTCATCAGGCGAGTTGGTGGCCAAATGTAGCCCTATTCTACATAAAAAATGTGAAAAACTATTTCCTGATGCGGGCCGCATCAGGAAATAGTTTGAAAACAAGCGGCTTGTTTGGACAGCCCTGATCTAGAGAAAAAAAATGTATAGAGACAACAAAAAACTGTTGTAAAATTGTTTTCAAATCTCTGATCCTTCAAAGTACCTACTGTACTTAGTTCAACACAAAGGGTATAAAAATATACTTTCAATCACTATAGAACTTTAACGAAAACATTTTCTCTGCTCTCGTTTCATAACAAATTTTATTTACGAGTATTATATGGCGATAAAATAAACATTCCGTCGGAAATAATCTGCAAAAATGGATCAAAACAATAATACCTCTGTATTGGGATCAATTTACCAATTAGCAGGAGTATTAGACGATAAAAATGTTTATTTTCTCTAAGAATCTTGAGAAAACCCACTCGTAAAATATTAATATTGTAATATGAAACGCAGCTTAATGTTATAATTGGCCAGTTCAGATAATCGGATTATTTGAAATAAATAGGAGTATTAATATTTGATTCTCTTACTTTACGCCCACGGTGAATCAGCGCAAGTAAATCAGCGTACTTACCTAATACATTTGTATTGGGAATTACGCACCGACCACGGACTTAAGTTCTTACTTTTTACAAGCTTTTATTTAACTTGCAATGGATGTACCTAGGTACGTTAGGATGGAAGCAAGTTAAATTTGACCAACTTCCCGGTTTTCGATTGAGCTGAAATTTTGCAGGTATAAATGTACGAGTATATCGCGTGACAATGCAATAATATGGTACCATTGAGCTATCTGATGATGCAGTCGGAAGGTGGCCATAGGAACTATTATACTAAACAAGATAGTCCCGTCGTGCTTAGGCTCGTTTTACTTGATTTGGCACTCTGCTGCTACATGATATCCAGGATCTCAAAAGATTGTATTTAAAATGTTATATTTTTATAATTTATTTCTTATAAAATTACCTAATAAAACATGTCATTTGTCTCTAGCGCTCACAGCGTAGTTTGACTAGGTGTCTCTAAAGCAACAATTGAAGTTAAACAACATTCGGCACGGTCAGTCTTTGGATGGGTGACCGCGTTAACCATATTACAACTGAGCGCTGCCATGGCTCAAATGACACGTTAAATTACGAATTCCGGTTGTTTTAACCATTGAATTTTGTTCTAGAACTTTTGGAAAAAATCTGCTTTTTCATACAAAAAGTTTGTCAACGCGCGGCAAAATGTATGGAGAAGCAATTTTTTTTGTGCGTATTTTTAAAATTCATAGTTCAAAAGTTGTTTGTCTAGGTGAACTAGACCCGTCCTTAAAAGGTTTTGCGTTTATACTTATGACCCTATATACTTCACCATAACTCTGTCTCATTCAGACACGTTGATAACATTATATCGTGGTGCATATCCTAGCCCGGCAGGGCTTTCCACCCGGCCTGTACGAACATACATACTTAGTAGTCGCTAAGTATAGATATCATATGATTTGGAGGCACTTTCGCGTTAAAAAGCGATTCATTTATGCACAGAGATACCAGAAGATAATGTGGTCGATCAAGAAAATCTAAAATAAATCTGAATCTGAAATTGATTTAATACGGCACGAGATAGAGAGAGACATGACAAATATCTCGACTCGGTGGCTGTCGTCGAATTTTTCGTTATCGGACAGAGGGAAACCAAATAGAGTGGAAGCTAAGACTCTTCGCTTCGGTCAATTAGTAGACCTAGCATAAAATCTATGCTACGCTGCGCTACCGCGAATAAGTACGTGCTTGACCAACTCGCTTACGGCGTAGGCTGCCGTAGGCCGTAGGCTTTTATTACACAGCGTTACTAGTAATGAATTAACATATTCTGTACATCAAAACTAACAACTTTTTTTCAACGACTTCTAAAAATTCGTATTTATTTTCTCCATGCAAATTTTATAAAAATAATTAGACCAGTCTAAATATAATTAACTTTAAGTAAAAAGCGCGCGCCCCAAGGGTGCTCGTGGGTAAATATGCAAACAAGTGAAAATATTAGTTAGGTATGTAAAAAAAACAACAAGCTGATTCCACTTTTTTGAAAATTTATTGAGATTTAGGAAAAGTTGTAGAACAAATATTGTTTGATTTGATGTACAAAAAGAATGTTAATTGATACCAATAATCCTGTATAACATACCTGTCAGATACGTAAATTACGTAATCAAAGGCTTGGGGTATAATTTCGTAGCGTACCTACGACAGTAGGTACGCAATGTCGCCGCGGAACTTGCACCAGTTGCACCAACTGGTTTCAAAGTTTTAGTTATCCACAAGTAGTCTGCGGCGGCGACTGTATAAGTGTCGCCGGATGACACTATCACGGTAATGATATCTAACAGTATTCCGTCCTCTTACAAACGCGAATCATACCTAAGTACGCGCCTCGGAGCGGGGTATGTATGCTTTTAGTATGCTAGTCAGTCGCGGCCAGTGGTCTTGAACCTACTGACTTTTCGGTATTTCTACCAATTTGGCTCCTCTTCTACCGATTTACCGAAGCGAAGCAATTTTTCAACGATTTCTGAGATTATTACACGATTTTTTCCAGTTTTCTACCAAATTTTAAGTAATTGGGATAAATTCTCCTGATTTTCTACCGAATTTCAAATTATCAGCGAGCCGAGACAAAACTGAGTAGAGGATAGGACTATGGGCTCGACGACCAGACCACCACTCACTGAGGGACCCCCCAGCCAGGATTTGGTGCTATAGGGTAAAAGTCTGTCGAAGTCAAATACTCCGCTGACACCAGAACCCTTAAATATTTATTTTATTTTACTCTAACTATTTATTTATAAAGTGAATAAGTAACGAAATATTCATATTCATTAAATATATTTGAAGCGTCTACTTACTAACGTTATTAATACGGATCGGAAAACGGCTAAAAATAAAGGTTTGTTGTATGAGAGCCCCTTTATTTTTTTTTCTGTTTTTGGTATTTGTTGTTATAGTACCTATACATATATCTTGCGCGCATATTCTACATTTGTGAGTTTTGTTCCTGTGGTTTAATACCTGAGCTTAGGGAAGTCCGGCTCTTGTTCTTGGTGTACTGCTTGCACTGAGCCAAGTCCATATACCTAGCAGTGGTTGAGGAACATGACCAACGGCTCACGGATACAATACTCAACATAAGAGTGCGCGTCAGATACCTAACTGTGCCGCAGAGTTATCTTAGTTGCGCGTATATTCTACTTATTAATACGAGTCTTGTTCTAGTGGTTTAATACCTGAGTTTATGGAAGTCCGGCTCTTATTGGTGTACTGCTTGCACTGCGCCACATCCATATAGCAGCCGAAGAACATAAGCGTTGGCTCGCGGGTACAATACTCAACACGACCGCGAGTGCGCGCAAGATAACTCTGCACGCGAACAGTGACGCCACGTACCTACGTTATAGCAAGCATATAAGCTCTTAGGCAACTATAGTAGGTAGGTACCTGAGCTTATGGAAGTCGGGCTCTTGTCCTCGGTGTCCTGCTTGTACTGCGCCACGTCCATATTGCAGTAGTTGAGGAACATGAGCAAGGGCTCGTGGGTACAATACCCAACACGACCGCGAGTGCGCGCAAGATAACTTTGCACGAGAATGGTGACGCCACGTCAAGGCCGAATCATACAAGGCGACGGTTGTGAAGTTAGCTACAAACTGCGCAATATCTAATCCTGACTGAAGCTCACATAAACGTCACGTCCATGTAGCAGTGGTTGAGGAACATGAGCGAGGGTTCACGGGTGCCATACTCAACACGACCGCGAGTGCGCGCAATCTGTACGTGAGTGGTAACGCTGCGTACGTTGTTGTAAGGACATAAGATCATAGGCATCTATAGTTAGTAGGTACGTAGATACCTGAGCTAAGGGAAGTTCGGCTTTTGTTCTCGGTGTACTGCTTGCACTGCGCCACGTCCATGTAGCAGTGGTTGAGGAACATGAGCGAGGGTTCGCGCGCCTTGCGCCCCGGCACCCCGCACACCGGCGCATATGTCGACGGGCACTTCTGTAACACGCAGCCATCAATTGAATTGAAACTATCTTTATATTTAACCATTGACATAAAAGTAATTTTGTAAAAAAAAAATATTTTGGCATTGATTATTATTTTTTTATATTGTATTGCTTTTGATGATGATAATGATTTTCTTTATAAAAATAACCTTTTTCTAATTTGCTTCGAGTTAGTAAAATTTAATGAGTTAATTGAGTGCCTATTAATTTGAACCGAGTGAAAATTAATTGGAATTAAAGGTGCCAAAAATTTGAAACGGAATACGGAAATACTGAATGGGCGATAAAAAGGGAGCGGAAACAAATGCCTTATTCAGCGACATAACACTAAATATTTGAGATACTAAGAGTGCGAGTGTTTCACTTGTTTCATTGTGACTGCAGGGTCACGTTGGATGCAAGCCGCTTCCAATAGGTCGTATTTGATATCTATATTGAAGGCCCATGAAAAATGGCACGTTCTATTGCTAATAATATTGATGACTACTTATTGTTCCACACTTAAACTACATACCTAAGCGATTTGCTTCTGGCACTTCGCCGGCAGCTGCTGCGGTACGCTCGCTCCGTTGGCTCGGCTCGTGCGTTGTTTGTCATGTTCTAACCTAACCTATTGTTTGTTTGACACCATCTTTAGTATGATGATATTCGTCAAAACTTTATTCGTCTAATAGTGTCCTGTCAGTTTTGTCACTTTTTGAGGGAAATACAACCCCAGTCAAAAATTACGGACGACAAAAAAAAATCATTTATGGTAATGGAATTTTAAAACGAATCTATGTACCAATTTTCGTCGAAATTCGTTGAAAAATGCGACCTGCAGACAAAAGCCAACATGCGAACAGACGAAAGCATAATCGTATCACAACATTCACAACGAAAATCATATTTCTGACATACGAAAGGAAAATCGTATCATATAATATATTACAGCAGATAACACTGTATATGGAGTCCAAGCCCGAATTTCTATCAATATCTGTTATTTTGGTAGGCATAGCTCTGTGCACGGATCGGCGGGTAGGTATTAATCCTAGTTCAATTATAGGGAGTAACAATGTTAAAAGTGTGATGGGCAAAGTGCTGCTTTTAAAAGGGGTTTTTATTTTTACCAATAATATTGGCGTCCATGTTAAAATCTCTGGCCAGCAGCTTTTGCTTTAATTTATTTTGGCTATTCGATCATCGAAGATAAGTAACGTTCAGCACGGTCAGTTTTCGGATGGGTGACCGCGGGTGGCATTAACAACTGAGCGCTACCGTGGCTCGGGTGGCACGTTAAATTGTAGGTCCCCGGTTGTTTTAGCCGGTTAGACATGTCATGCCTTCAGGCGGCCCAAAAGCTCTGACACCAGGGCTAGCCACCCGGCCTATAGGTACGTAACTTTTTTTTTTGGAATATTTACCTAAATATTCCCGGAAGTTGATGTCGTATGAATTTTATCAAAATTAGATGGCTGATTTTTGAAATATCAACAATAATCTTTAATTATTTTTCGCAGGAAATGGCAAAACCGACTTCCATCGTGTACGAAATTCAAATAGTTCGCTCGAATTGATGTAAGCATTTTTTACATTATTGTGAATTTTTCAAAAACGGCTGAGGTGATTTCGATAAAATGTAAATGGAGTATACTCTTTCGAGAGTCGAAAGTCGACAGTTTTCGACCAGTTGTGTGTTGCCAGTGATGACTTATGGCACAGAAACGTGGTCTCTCACTATGGGCCTTATTAATAAGCTCCAATTAGCCCAACGAGCTATGGAGAGGGCTATGCTCGGAGTCTCTCTGCGACATCAAATCAGGAATGAGGAGATCCGTAGAAGATCCAAAGTTACCGACATGGCCAAGCGGATTGGCAAGTTGAAATGGCAAAGGGCAGGAGGACTGATGACCGATGGGGTCGAAAAGTTCTTGAGTGGAGACCACGTACCGGCAAGCGCAGCGTGGGACGTCCACCCATAAGGTGGACGGAGGACCTCGTTAAGACCGTGGGATCGCGCTGGATGCGAGCCGCTACCAACCGGCCTTATTGGAGATCTTTAGGGGAGGCCTATGTCCAGCAGTGGACGTCCTATGGCTGAAACGACGACGACGATACTCTTTCGAACTATAAAAGATTTTTTTGATTCGGTACGTAGTACCTCCTTCTTTTTAGAAGTCTGTTAATAATGACATACATCGATTCGAACGAAACATTCAAATGTACATAGATTGCAATGATTGAAATAGATCGTGCTATTTTTAGCAAACAATAATTATAGATGTTTTAGAATAATTAATATCACACAAAAACATTTGCATGTAAAATGGGGCCAACCAAACCGAGACTATCACACTATCAAAAAGTTATCGCATCATAATATTGTAATATGCTTGTTGACAATATTTTTTTAATGCCCTCTTGTAACAGCTAACCATATACAGAGCTGATTAAAGAAAACAAAAATAAAATCGACTAAGAAATAAAGAAGTTACAAGCGTATTCATTTTCTTGAGCACAAAGAGCGCACTATGGCAGACTATGACGTCACGGCCCGTAAGTGTCATACATTCGCCATACCATGTTATGCTTTGTGGGAAATGGACAAGGCATACCCTCTTTATCCCTACCAAAATCTTTACAAGTTTATATCTCTGTATTTGACTAGCCAATTTTAATATTTTTTTCAGTTTAGGAATCATAATTAATTGCAGAATTTACTAATCTTAATACATTTTACTAATTCAATATCAGTCAACTACCCTATTATAGTGTCAAGCTTCTAACTCTACAGGTTTTAACTCTACAAGCTCTTATTTCACAAACCCTACATCTTAGTCAATATAATTATGCGGCTTGGCTATTTGCTACTTTCACATGGGCGTAAGATGAACGAACATTTATTCTCTGTTCATTACTTCTCTGGCATACAAATAGGTTTTTGTAGTAACAAAACGGCCACGCTACATATATTAAAATAAAAATAAAAAAAAAAACATTTTATTTCAAAAATTAATACAATCATGGATGATGATGATGGCTTCCACGCCGATTTCGGCTTCGGCGACCATTTTCCGTATGTGGGTTACTGATGAGTCCTCACATGGCTGATATAACCAATTTTAGCGGTGAATGTCCTAGGACAGAATCATGGATAGTGCAGCCATAGCCATGCAAACTAGGTGAGTACACACCTGTGTTTTGATGGATAGCCTTCCCTAGAGTCAAGCTTGATGTAGTATGTACAGATGATCAATTAAAATAGAAATTTACAACTAATCGAAATGATATCTTAGTTTTACATAATAGCAAATTTATAATGTTACAACTTAATATATATTCATAAAATTATCTAAGAGTCCAAATTCTAGTCATTATAATGTTAGTGAAAAAGAAATAATACATTTATAGTTTCATTAGTAAAAAGGTGTTTGAGTCACGGACGTATATATAGCTCTTCCAAATTTTTTATCCGATAGTCCAAAAAAGAGCAGTGAGGTTTTTTAAAGAAAATTAAAGTAGAAACTTTATTATTATAATTTGAAGTATGTTTATGCCTCCCTTACATAACTTTAGTTGCTGCAATAATTATGATTGGTGTGAGGGAGTAAGCACCTAAGTTCCATCCTCGGCGAACTGATTAGAATCTTGTTAGAATCGAATTCACTGAAGAAGTCCCGCAGATGCGGCACCACAGTCGCCTGCCTTGTCTGTCAATATTAGTTCCATTAATTTCCATAGGATTTCTAAGGAAAAGAACTCTACTTGGTTACATTTTTGCAATGTTGCATCTCTAAATACCTTTAGCTTTATGTTTGTGTTATACCGCAAAAGTAGAAAAAACCACCGACGCGCGACTGAGAAGCTATTAATAAATATAAATTAAGAACTTCATAAAATTATTTGGTCTAACTTAATTACCAATGAGACAGTCACTATTGCTGTAGTACCTACTTACTCAAGGAGTTCATAATTATTTGTTAGTTAAAATAGGTACCTAATGTTTTGTAAACAATATCTATTTCTTATTTATTATAACACTTAAGAATATAAATTGTTTAATTTTATCACATGCTCTAACTCAATTACATAAACGCTGGACCAATAAAATACTTCTGAGGTTTGTCAATCAATGTGAGTTTTAAACAAAGACTAGACAGTTTAAACGATGTTTCCCTTTTTGAAGCCAACTTTGGTTCTAAAACACTTCATAACGACCTATTTTTTTGTTTATGACGAAACTGTTAGGAATCTTTACTAATATTATAATTCCCACAGTATGTTTGTTTGTTAATTTATCACGCAACAACGCAACGGAGAGAAGATTTTTTTTTTCATTTTTGATTTTTATGCATACCTACTCTAAAGATCAGATTGTCGTAGACAGGCTCATTTTATCCCAAAAAAATAAAATGTTGTAGGATTGTACAAAAAGAAAAAAATCACGCGAGTGAAACCACGGGCAAAAGTTAGTCGTAAAATTCAACATCTTGGCCATGGGTTTCTTTTGTCACTTCAAATTGTAAAAGTTCTTTTTTACATTAAATCTGTTGCACGTGTGTGCAATTGTATTGACCGTCGACCCGATGAAAACAAAAGACTATGGGTTTAAAAACTTTAGGGTAGAATGTAACAAAGCAGATGTATCTGCCTGGGAAGGATTCATTCTCCAATTTTTGTCACATTTGCTGAGATGATATTTGCTATTCGTTATTTTACTTGGATACACTCATAAAAATATTTGAAAATGTATAGGCCAAGGGGGGAGTCCGGACCCCTCGGACCCCCCCTCATATACGCCTATGGTTTGAGTTGATCAGTAAAATAAGTATTTGACACATTTTATTATCATTACAAGCAAAGGATATATCAAGGTCCATTTCTAAAACAATTAAATAGTTATGTATGTATTATGGCGTGTGTGTGTTTGTTTGAGGAATTTATTGCCAGTCTAGGTTCAAAGCAAAGTTTTGCTGCTCAATGGGTTTCAACAGAGCTTCAGTCTCTTGATAGGGTATACTTATTAAATCGAGACTGAGTTATTTTTGAAAAATTAACAGTAATGTGAAAAATATTACGTACCTACAATACTCGTATACATTAATTCGTGCGAACTATTCGAATTTTCTTCACGGTTGAAGTCGGATATGCCATTTTCGACAAAAAATACTTGATTATTCATTGTTATAAAGGGAGTATCGTAACTACCTCAAAGATCTTGTACTCACTAACTACTACTTAGTAAGTACAAGGTCTTTGATCTACCTACTTCATTCACCCATCTTTTGTAGAGATACTAAAATTACAAGCGAGCGAATGTGACAGCTTGGCCGGTTGAACAAAAATTTCTACAATATCATGGAAAATTTCTCCATGTATAATACTTACGAAAGATTGAGATAAATAAACTAATTATATCTAGTAAAATAATAGCATTAACTTTCAACGTAGGTAGATAATTCTTTAGACGTAACGTAGGCAACAGAACAAAAACAAGGCCCGATTTTAAATCCATCTCAAGGTGTTTTTCCTTTACAATTAGGACAAAGGTAGGGCGTGTTGAGGTGAATTGTTATGACTACGTTTGATAATCCAACTTTGAACTGCGTCACTGTTTTGATAAGGCAGGCAGTTTTAGTATTTGGATCGTAAAAAATCACAGTAGAAACTTTTTTGAGCAATCAGTTTTACAGTGGTAGGAATGTATTGCCCACCTGGGTTTCGGAAAAGTACCACATCATTGCCAAATGTTCAACCGGCATGCGGCAGTGTAAGCATTATTAGCGCTCATAGCGATTATGAAATGCCCATAA
Organism: Hypomecis atomaria; assembly: GCA_964007245.1. Classification (NCBI taxonomy): domain Eukaryota; kingdom Metazoa; phylum Arthropoda; class Insecta; order Lepidoptera; family Geometridae; genus Hypomecis; species Hypomecis atomaria. The sequence goes on along the minus strand of OZ023292.1, from coordinate 18,035,020 downwards.
ATTAAATTCAATTGTGGGTAGATATAGTCATACTTTTTAGGCATGTTATTTTAGTTTATTTATCATGTTATTTAAATTTATGTAACTTTATAACAATTGTTCTTTAAAATGATGTGTCAAATTATATTTTAATGTTACTACTAGTACTAGACTGTGTTTGTATTGTTAGTAGTTAAGATTTATGATAATAATAAAGAATTTTACAAAACAGCGCTCATAGCGTAGGTGTTCGTAAGCGATCATCGAAGTTAAGCAACGTTCAGCACGGTCAGTCTTAGCAGTAGTCAATAATGTGTAAGGAATAAGGTAGTCATCCATCTATCAGCCATAGGACGTCCACTGCTGGACATAGACCTCCCCTATAGCCTATAGATCTCCAATAAGACCGGTTGGTAGCGGCTTGCATCCATCGCGATGCTGCGGTCTTAATGAGGTCATCCGTCCACCTTGTAGGTGGACGTCCTACGCTGCGCTTGCCGGTGCGTGGTCTCCACTCGAGAACTTTTCGACCCCATAAGGTAATGTTGGGTTACTATGCGAAAGCTACTCTATCTCATTTCAACATGTAATGTTTGCGAGTATTTCTCTTTCCTTCACATTGTTTACATTATGGTAAAATACCTCTTTGTTCTATAGCTCGCAGGGCTTAGATAATTTGGGCAGCATAGCATTGGAAGTACTAGACGGAGTAGACGGCGCTCGTGCCTGTTCTACAAAAGGCATATATTATTTTAAGTAATTAGACAACGGTTTAAATTGTAGAAATATGTAACTCATAATATACTCATCATGTGAATACCTATGGAGAATGTACTTAACTCATTTACTCATGTATTTAAAGGAAAATATACATCATGTTTGGAAAATACTGGACCTCGTTTGATTACCCTGACCTTAGGATAAAAGTAAGTAGGTAGGTAGGAATAAGGTAGTACATCCATGGTATAGGCCTTCAGGCGGCCTAAAAACTCTGACACCAGGGCTAGCCACCCGGCCTATACGAACTTACTTACTTACTATAGGCCTAATCATACAACTTGGAGGCTGCTGTGACGTTAGCTATAAGCTGCGGAGAGCCCAATCCTCGCGCAGCTGTTAAGTGAAATTATGTCAGGATTGGGTTATCCGCAGCCTGTAGCTAACATTACAGCCGCAAAGTTGTATGATTCGACCTATAGTATGGGAATTAAAGCTACTAATGTGTCAAATGTGTCAGAAGTGGGCGGGACACGTGTGCCGTATGCACCCAGACAGGTGGGTGCCCCTGTCTAGTCATCCCGAGGTCGCCATCCAACATGATGGCGCGACGGATTCGAGAGGTTTAATAATCGGCCAATTACGAGGAGGACTCGTGCACGCAGGGTTCCGTACTGTATGGGAGCCCCCCATAAATATTGATTTTATTTTAAATTAATTATTTATTATTGAATTATAAATATAAATATTTGGGGACATCTTACACACGGCCTTTGACCCCAAACTAAGCAAAGCTTGTGATATGGCTGTCAGAGACTGATGATATACTACATATACTTATTTTTAAATACATACTTATATTGATAGTAACTAAATAACACCCATACACAGAGCAAAAACTTATGTTCATCACATAAAAATTTGTCCTGGGTGGGGATCGAACCCACGCCTCGCTTTGACCCAGAAGTTAGGGTCACTTACCCCTGAGCCACCGAGGCATTCATTTAATATAGCAATTGTATATACAACAAACACTCTGTGAATATTTCAAGCATCTACCTGTTACCATTGCATAGTGCGAAAAACGGCTAAAAAATCAGGTTTGTTGTATGGGAGCCCCCCTTAACTATTAATTTTATTATGTTTTTATGTTGTATTTGTTGTTATAGCGGCAACAGAAATACATCATCTGTAAAAATTTCAGCTTTCTAGCTATAACAGTTCATGAGATACAGCCTGGCGACGGACGGACAGCGGAGTCTTAGTAATAGGGTCCCGTTTTTACCCTTTGGATACGGAACCCTAAAAATGGACTGGACAGTGGCAGGGAAGGACAGGAAGGAGTGGTGAAAAATTGGGCGAGACCTATGCCCAGCTGTGGGATAATAAAAGTAAAAAAATATCGGACAAGTGCGAGTTGGACTCGCGCACGAAGGGTTCCCTATCATAACAGAAAACAAAGTCGCGTGCCTCTGTGTATCTGTCCCTATGTATGCTTAGATGTATAATATTTAACCAAAATGAACAACCTGTACTGTTTGCTGATGACATATCGATACTGGTCAAGACAGAAAAAAATCAAGACCCAAATAAAATTCTAAAGGAAACTCTTGAAAATGTTTCCAGTTGGCTTCACCGCCATAATCTGGAAATAAACTGTGAAAAAACAAAAATTATGCAGTTCAAGTCCAATAACAGCCCCTCACTAGATGTAACAATGAACTATAAAAATACACTAATTGAAAAAGTAGAGTCGCTTAGCCTTTTAGGAATAAACATAGATACACATTTCAACTGGAAAACTCTTATGGAATGCATTAAAACAAAGTTATCAAGATTTACATAATTATGCACTTTTTGAAATTAAAACCAGCACTGACATAAAAACAGCTATATCAGCTTATTACGGGTATGCCCACTCCTGGCTTAAATATGGGTTAATGTTGTGGGGCAACAGTGTCAATGCTGGGCAATTATTTATTATGCAAAAGAAATGCATTAGAATCATTGCACAAATAGAAAATACTGACAGTTGTAGACCATTCTTCAAAAAATACAACATACTGCCCTTACCCTCCCTTTATATCCAGGAATTGTGCACATACGTATTTAAAAACAACAGCACATTTCTTAAAACAAAAGAAACCCATAATTTAAACACTAGATACAGAGATAACTTAAGTTTGCCATCATCTAGAATAAAAATGCTAAATGAAAGCCCATATTATATGGCAGTTAAAATATATAATAAACTACCAATCGCCATACGAAATGAACAAAAAATTACATCGTTTAATTATAAATTAAAACAATTTTTAGTGTCGCATTGCTTTTATTATTGAGATGAATATTTTGAAGTTACCACCTACAAAAGTAATAAATAGGCTTATTGCCAAGTAGGTATTTATATTATTTGATTATTTGTATGACGATATCTTAATCCTTATCCTTACTAATATTATAAATCCGAAAAGTTTGTTGGTTTGTTGGTTTGTTACTCTATCACGCGCCAACGGAGCAACGGATTGACTTGATTTTTGGCATGGATATAGTATAAAAGGCGGAAGGAGCTTTAGGATACTTTTTATCCCGAAAAATTTCATAGTTCCTGTAGGACAGGACAAAAACCCTCGAAAGCGAAACTGTCGCCACTATCACAAAGACGCTAAGTGATTAATTCCTCTATGACGCTAATATGGACTAACGAAACGTCACAGCCAAACGTAATTAGACGACAGGTGACATTGTCTGCAGACTTTTATAAATCACAAGTAGCGCGGCAAGGCGACAAATTGTTTTTCTACCATTATATCCCCTTGAAGAGGAAATAAAGTATGGATTGAAAATGACAACTGACATTAAAATTGGATAAAATGTTATTTTCCCTCTGCATGCTACATGTTACTATGACGTTTAATACCAGGCCGTCATTTTGTCTGACATTAAAAATATTTTTAAATATTCTATCATTAGAGGTTCAAAATGTTTTTTTATTCTACCTTTATGGTACAGAATCATCATACTTTAATACTATCAATCCGAAAAGTTTGTTGGTTTGTTCCTCTTTGACGCAGCAACGGAGCAAAAGATTGACCTGATTTTTGGTATGAATACCTATGGTTTAATAGACAGAAAGTGATAATAGGATACTTTTTATATCTCGACAAAATTCGTGATTCCCATGGGATAGGACAATAACTGTTTCTCAGCAATGGAGCAACGGATCGACTTGATATTTGGGGTGGGCATAGTTTGGAAGACGGAAAGTGACATGGGATACTTTCCATCCCGAAAAAATTGTGGTTCCCGTAGGACTTAACGATAAATTTTTCTCAGCAACGGAGCAACTTGCCTTGGCATATTGCATGAATATAGTTTGAAACATAGAATAATAACGCCGAGAAACCGAGAACAAGCACGCTAAGTGAAGCAAGAAATACCAAGCTTGAAAAAGCTTGGTACGCGAACGGCGCGCGGCAGTACTCACAGTCGTACCGTGATAACAACAGCTCCCGTAATTTATATTTTAAAATGACGGTTTGTGTGGTAAAAGGGTGCCACAATGAATCGGCAAAACTAAACAAACAATGCAACATCACATTCCACTTGTAAGTTTTACAAATTATTTAATAATTTGATGTAAAACGCCTTCCAATGTAAATATAAATTCACAAAATTTCGACAGACGCCATAAGGACTAAAAGTTGCAAGTAAAGGGAAAAAAAATTTCCCCACATTTTGATATTGAAATTAGTAATGAAATATACTTCCACGGGATTATCAGTACATATTATTATGTTTTCATACATCCTACTTGATAAGTACCAAAGCGAGACATTATCATCATAATTAGATGGTTATGACCTTAGGTTATGACAGAGCGACAGTGTCTTGATTTGGAACGTCATAATACGTCACTTCTTTACATGGAACAGATGCGGTTATCGTAAAATAATAACTCAACAATAAAATCGTGAGGTCTTCGCCTGAAAGATTTCATTATGTATGATGCGCCCCACGATTTTATTTTAGAATTATTATTTTTTATCTTTTAGTACTTAAAACCGTTTAGTTAAAAAAATATCCATTTCACAAACTGTGTTCCACACGAAAAGCCCTTTCATATAATACCCATACTAATGGAATTTAAAAAAAAAAGTTATTAATAGAAATGTTTGGAGCCACACTCAAAGGCACAAGTATAAGTTATGCAAAATCTGTACTAAAGGCTCTGATCAAATTTCCCAACTTTTTGGGGTAATCTGATTCTGATAGTAACATTACTTGTTTCGTAGTGTGCGTGTTGCCGCGCGTAAATACGTATGACTCGCGCATACATCAATCGTGTTGATGCTTCACTCTCGAGATTTTTTTGACATGAAATTATCATTCTCGGCGTTATTATTCTATGGTTTGAAAGACGAAAAGTGACATGGGCCACTTTTTATCGCAAAAACTTTAACAGTTCCCGTAGGATAGGATAAAAACTAAGTGAGTGGGCTGCGGTAGCAGCCGTCTAAGCGCCAGAAATAACCTGTCATGGCAAGTTTAGGACGTTCCCACATATTTCGCACTCCTTCGCGGCACTCAACAGCACTAGCCCAGACTCGGGCTCCATAACGGAGCTTGCGCTCTCGCCATAGTGACGGAGTGTTTCGGAGCACAAGACACATCGTCATCCACCACTCGGGACTAACCAGTACTGAACGTCAGACAGCATTCCAACGCCTTGGTCCCAGTGCAGTGGGTCAGTCATAGTAGCCCAGCGCCTGCCTCTTCAACTGCAGAGGGCAGTGAGAACGGCAATCGCGATACCGACACCTCTCTTCCCCTGCAGCCCCACTGCGTCTGCCAACACGTTGACGGCCTAGCGGAAGGTAGGGTAGGTGGCGGCACCCACACCACCAGTTCCATATATCCCACCGCGGCCCCTTATCCTCGGCTGTCATATCAGAGTCCAAGAAGCAGCCTTGCTTTATGAAACTAAGAAAGGTTATTCCCAGCAAGTAACTGGAGATAGAGAGACAGAAAAGAAGCCACACCCAGCGCAGCAGGAGGAGCTGGAGTTCATATGCCTGGCAGACGGAGCAGCACTAGAGCAAAATCTTAACCGAGAAATTAACATATTTACAGACGGCAGTAAAATTAAAGGGAAAGTTGGGGCGGCATTATCCATTTGGGATGATGCCGCTGAGATCAGTACCCGCAAGCTGAAATTGGCCGATTGGTGCTCTGTGTAACAGGTCGAGTTATTGGCACTTCTTGAGGCTACCGAAATCGCAAAAATCTTTTGTGACTCCAGGTCTGCACTGGAAACGGTAGTTGGCGTATCTTCCCTCCATCCCTTAGCAGTAAATTCAAAGCTAACATAAAGTTACTACACGCACAAAATAAAATAGTGAAACTATATTGGATTAAATAGCACGCGGGGATGGAGGGAAATGAGAGAGCGGACCAGCTAGCAAAGGAAGCAGCACTGCACTCGAAGTGCAGACCTATTTAGGATAACTGCCCCGTTTCATTCGTCAAGCGAGAAATCCGAAAGGACTTTCTTGACGAGTGGAACCGGCGGTATCAGGATGGACACACAGCGGCGGTAACCAAAACATATTTTCCGGATGCAAGGGCGGCATACAAGATCGTAAGAGAAATAGCACCAGTGGGAATCATAACTCAAGTGCTGACGGGGCATGGTGAGTTTTCCCAATACTTGCATCGATTTAAGTTGAGGGGAAGCCCATCGTGCATCTGTGAACCCACAAAAGAGGAGACTCCACTGCACATAATCTTGGAATGCCCAGGTTATGGAAAGCAGAGATTTGATTTAGAACAAAAAATTGGAATTAATCTAACACGAAAAAACCTTAGAAACAATTTTATCGAATTTTTGCACAAATATTTGTAAAAAAGCAATACTTAATTAGGAACAAGTAGGTATAAACTTTGCTGTACCATTGTAATGTTTATTATAACTGCAAACAGCCAAAAACATTGAAATATAGGTAGGTACTTAGTTTTTATTCATTTGTAATTAAGACCCCTGATCATGTCAGGGATATTTCGCGATATAATAAAAAAAAAATCCTCGGATGCAGCGTCGCAAGAGCGGCACTGCAGCCCGCCTAAGTTGCGACACTCCTCTTAAGGCATGCAACCTACCGGCCATCCTCTCAGCTGCTTTAGTTAAAAGCGGCTGAAACTCGAGTGCCAGCCTCTAAGCTTCCTTGGGTGAAAAGACCCAAAGAAGAGGGAGACTTCGAGCGCCGCCTTTTCAGCTGCCTCAGACCTCCCCCACGACAAGGCGGGAATACACGGGGGGGTTGTATATACACTCCAACCGTAACTTAACCAACAAAAGCATTCCTCTAAGGTATTTTGATATTTTTCAGTTAGGTTAGGTTTCGCAGCCGACATAAACATAAGCCAAAATCAAAATACAACGCGGGCGAAGCCGCGGGTAAAAGCTAGTAGTTCTATAATTGCTTGCCACTAAACATCTAAGTAACTGTTCTTAAACTTAGACCATAAGAATAAAATGTAATTTTTTGATAAATACTTTTAGAGAGCGCCTTAGCCAGTTATAATTTTGCAATGCCCGACAAGGGCGACTAAGTTGTAAGCACATAATATCTTATATAAATAAGACCTCGAATGTAACACTTAGTAGCAATGAATAAATATGAAATATGAATAGATTATTAAAACTACGCAACGAATTTTGATGCGGTTTTCACTGTCTTTTAGAATATTTCTTTCGCAAGGTTTATAGCTGTAATTCATGGCAATTTCATTTACAGATAGTAAATAACGAATGATAATTGCTGTGGCGGTAAAAATGTGCCGCCCGGATTGTTATGCGACTTATGCTGGTGAAACAAAAAGACTTAGGGAAAAGTAAAATTGAAATGGGTAAGTACTCGTACCTATGAAGTATAAGACAAAGGTCATGTATAATTCCCATGTTATACCCACCCCAATTTCTGTTGAGAGGAATAGGACAAGTACTCCAATTAGGTAGGTTCGATTTCAAGAAAGAGGTAAATCGCCGAATCCAACTCGGCAGCGTTCGGAAAATTGCGAAATGTCTTCTCGTCCAAGGTCCGACATACCTCTCTATGCCTGAAGTCGAAAGTTTCCAGTGTGTGTTGCCAGTGATGACTTATGACACAGAAACGTGGTCTCTCACCATGGACCTTATTAGTAAGCTCCAAGTAGCCCAACGAGCTATGGAGAGGGCTATGCTCGGAGTCTCTCTGCAAGATCGAATCAGGAATAAGGAGATCCGTAGACGAACTAAAGTTACCGAAATAGCCCCTAGTGGATTGGCAAGTTGAAATGGCAATGGGCAGGGCACATAGCACGGAGGACTGATGATCGATGTGGTCGTAAAGTTCTTGAGTGGAGACCACGTACCTACCGGCAAGTGCAGCGTAGGACGTCCACCGACAAGGTGGACGGATGACCTCATCAAGACCGCAGAATCGCGCTGGATGCAAGCCGCTACCAACCGGTCTTATTGGAGATCGTTAGGGGAGGCGTATGTCCAGCAGTTGACGTCCTATGGCTGAAAAGAAGAAGAAGTATGAAGTTCTTACCGTCGGACATTTGTGATAGCAGGAGTGTAATGTCGGCTTGTGCTCCGCGTCAACGCTTATATTTTCAGGGATGATGAGTGAAGGTATGTAGATATTGAGCGGTCGCGCCATCTTGATCAGCCTTCGTCGCGTGTTTTCGTTGAGGTGTTCTATAATGATAGAGTAACAAGCACGTAATATAAACTCATAATAAATTATAGTAAGTAGGTAGGTACAGGCCGAATAAAACTTGACTAAGTCGAAGCTGTAAAGCATCGATCTAGGGTGGCGTGTCTATCAGCCTTCTATCGGATAGACTTAGGTGACTGCGCCCAAGAGTTGCACAATCTGGTCCCACCTGCCCCTTTCTTCTATCTTACGGCTAGACAGACGCAACCAAAGCGCCACCCTTTTATGGTGGACATCCCGTGCGTTAGAAACAAGCGTTTCGAGTCCACGTTCCTCATACGAACCGCCAGAATAAGGAACGCTTTGCCAGAGTCTGTCTTCCCGCTTAAGTACAATGTATAGGTGTCTTCTAAGCAAGCCACCAACTAGCGGTAGTGACTCACACACAACCATACCGACCTCCCCAGGCAGGGTGGTATCCTTTATGGATACCACCAGGCCATAGATACCATTTTCCTGGGTCAAAACAACAAAAAAAGGTGTACAGGGAAGTAGCTTACCATTCGGCATATCCCTCAATGGAAGATCGAGAACATGTGTAGCAGCAAAGAACCGATCTATAGTTTCATTGACATTATTGTGCTCCAAAAGCCCGTGAATTACGACTATATTCTTTTTTTCATTATTTTTCGGATTATCACTTTCATGTTTTATTTCTGATTCTGTACCATGTTTTGTACTTTTTTCCGGTATTGTTTCAGTGTATTTATTATCTTTAGGATCGTCGTTAGTCGTTGGTCCTTCAGGCACCTTGCTTAATACGGTTGTATAATGTTTCTCTAAATTAACATTTAGCTCCCCTTCGTTAATAAATTCATTAGCGTCATCAACTGCTATATAAAAATCATCATGTTTAACATCTATATTTGGTTTATGAATATTTTTGTCAGTATCCGTATGATCATCATCTTCACCTCTCTTTTTATTTTGGCTATCAGATCCTTGGATAATTTCTCCAGGAATAGTATTATTATCAAGAATTGTATTATCAGTGTCAGGCATTTCATTGGACAATCTAATTGGATTATCTTTTCTCGTTTCAGACATTTCTATGTCTTTACAGACGTATAAATCGGTTATAGTGAAGTTAACATTACTTGCACAGTTATGTTCTAATAGTTCGCAATGGTTTCTGAATATTTTGATCCTGAATCCTGCCCCGTCTTGTCTGAGCCCACACACAGGGACGCCCTTAGGATGGGGGCAGTCAATTTCCTTGCACGGATCAGTTACCAGTTTATCAGGCTTAGATTCCGTGGGAAACGTTTGTAAGCAGTAGAACATTTTAGTCATATCATAACCTGAAAAATATATTAGACAAAAATAAATTTAATCCATTACCTACCTAATTTTTAATACATTGTGGTGGTCTAGTGGTAGTAATGTACATAGTACCTACGCCTTATAATCGTGAGGACTTAAGCTCAAATCACCGTCCGGTATCAATAAGTTCTTTGGAGCTTATGTACCTACAGATTTTCACTCCGCCAACTAAGTGACGGAAACTTCGTGAGAAAACCTACCTATTAATTAAGTCCCTAGAAGAAACAACCGGAAAAATGCCAGGGATATAATGATGACGTTAATGGTGATATACCTACTTAGTATTTGCAATAACAAATATAAGGAAGTAAGTGCTCCGTAGGTGGGTAGGTCCAATGCTTACCAAAATTATCCTTGACAGCGCAGTTATGCTCCAGAAGCTCACATTCATCTCGGAATAGCCTCAATCTGAATCCATATCCTTCCGACCGGAGGGCACACACTTTTCCATCTCTCTTACAGCTTAAATTAGAACAATTAGTGCCATTGAATTTAAATTCTTCGATTGTGGAATCCACGCCAGAAAACAATACCATTAAAACAAGGCAAAACATTGGCTTAAACGGTAAAAAAATGACTGAAACGCTGACCGTTGCTATTACCCTATATTTTATTAGGTAAATGTGTTTTGTACTATTTATTTAGTATGCTTTCCAAAACTGCACACATATATTCAACAACACTAAAAATTGTATGTAGGTATGGTTTGAAAACTAATAAATAAGTCCCGTCCGTCTGTGTGTGTTGACCTTTTTCTCATAAAACTCATTGAGATTTATATCAATTTGTTTATCATTGTCATCCGTCGCTATCTCAGCCATAAGCCGGTGTAGTGCGTTTCACAAAGAAGTCCCTAGACCTCGTCGCCACAATCGCATGGCCGATCCGTTGAAATTAGTTTCACTTCTTGCCGCGGGCATTCTTTCGCACTCTAAGATGGTTTTCCAATAAAACCGGTTGGAAGCGGCCTGCAACGAGCGCGTTTATGTGGTCTTGATCAGACCATCGGCCCACCTTGTTGGTGGACGACCTGTACTGTACCTACTGTACTGTATCAGCCTTTTAATAGTCCACTGCAGGACGTAGCTGCTACCCAAGAAGGGTGATTGGGCCATATCCACCACGCTGGCCCAGTGCGGGTTAGTGGATTCACATACGTCATCGAATTTCTTCAACGGACCGATGCAGGTTGCCTCACGAAAAGCCAATGGTGTTAAATTCCGTACGTAAATTCCGAAAAACTCATTGGTACGGGACCGGGATTTGAGCCCACGACCTCACGATTGTAAGGCGGGTGTCACTACAAGTAGACCACTACCGCTATACGGACAACAAGTTGCACTTATTTTTACTACCTACATGCCTTACCTTCTGAAGTGGGGTCCACTTCAGAACTTATCGAACCCATTGGCTATCAGCACTTCGTGCCTCGTGCCCTGTCTACTCCCAGATCAACTTGCTAATCTGCACGTTTGGTTCTTCTACAGATCTCCTCATTTCTGATTCGATGACGTAGAGACTCTGAGCATTGCCCTCTACATAGAGCTCAGTGGGCTACCTTACTTTGAGCTAAACCATAATGCCAGTGACAGAACGTTTCAATAAAACTACATTAGGCCCTCGCTGGACTGATCTGATAAATTGGTGCAATCATCGCATCGTGTGTCCAGCTTCAAGTATAGTTCAAATCGTGAACAACCAATTCCTACCGTTGAATTAATTGAATGAGCTCCCATGGATGTAGCCGGCTAGCCGCACCATAAATATTGTACCTACACGCGTTCGAAGCCGCAGGTACAGCTAGTTGATAATATCTAAGATTGAAAAGTGGAACTTGATTTATATTTTAGTACCTACCCAATTTATTACAAAATTTTAGGCGCTTTTCACATGGAGCAAATATCGCAGCAACTGCATAGCTGGTAACTAGCTGTTTACATAATCCTATTTAATATTATAATCCCGAAAGTTTGTGAGTATGTATGGATGTTTGTTAGGTACTCTTTCACGCACAAACGGATAAACCGATTTGGATGAAATTTGGTATGGAGATAGCTTAGATCTTGGATTAACACATAGGCTCCTTTTTTTCAGGCTGACGCGGGTAACACCGCGAGGCGCAGCTAGTAAATTATATTTCAATGGGACTGTGTACCTACACTTAGCAACTCAAGTTTTGAGTTTCGGTAACTCATCAACAGTTTTCAGTTGCTGCAATCGCCGACAAGAAGTTTCTAATTGCTGCAACTAGCAGCTGTTAAATAAATTCCGGTTTTCAAAGTTGCTGGTGCTATCTTATTACGACAATGACAAGTTGCTCACACATTGCCGTAAAATTTCGACAACCCTAAACATTGTAACAACTATCAACTTTTACAGGATTTTTTTTAGGTTAAGGTACTCAAGTTGCTCCATGTGCAAAGCGCTTTATAATACAGTTGCACAATAACTCCTTTGTTTTGCTTGCCTCACATTACGGTTGAGTAGGTAAAATGTTTGGGTAGGTATAGGACTAACGCATCTTTATTATGTTATTCTACAAGCGTGTGACCTTTGATGCTATTATGTAGGTATAGTTGCGAAGCGAACGACCGGTGTCTCCCAAGCGTGCAATCGATCTTATGTTGTGTCTCAGTTCAGTTTTGTCGAACTAGCGTTATTTGCACAAGCAATGCAGTTAGGTACTCGTTCGATAGGTATGATGACAGGGTAAAAAAATCATAAGATACTAAATCTAATAAAATTAGTCCGTGAGATTAGGTACCTGTCGAACATTTTAAAGTAAAGTAAATTTTTATTGCTTCAAACTGTGTCGGTACATAGGTGTAACAAATGGTTAGTCTCAACAGTTTGTCCTAGCGGACATGCAATAGTATAATTAAGTTTCAGCACTACCCAACGACTCAATTACAAAGGTAATAATTATATGGTTTAATATGTACCATTTGCGTTTCCTACATCTAGTGATAATAATATTATAATTAACTTTTCATAGGTATTTACAACATTAGAAATATTTACTTATATATATTAAATACAGTCAAACCTGGCTAACTGAGAACTGGATAAGTGAGAGTAATTGCCAGGTCCCGTCATTTTACCCCCCAAATACCTCTATAAGTGAGAGACCAAAACCTCTACAAGAGAGAGTCGTTTTTCCCTCATGGACCTCCAACTGAGAATACTACTTGTCTGAACCTCTATAAGAGAGAGTTGAGGGTAATGAAACATCTGCACTTTATGACCCATTCTTAAATTTCGTGGAACTAACTACCATTAATTTCAATTCGTGTTATATTCAAACATTTTTTATTTTTATTTTGTGAAAATAAGTAACATATTTTTTGTATCGCATATTTTTGGAATGGCCACACGTGCGTCTATACTATCCTGTTTGTTGAAATAGTGTTAAGTATATTCAAAATTATTCTGTTTTTCTTTCATCTACCTAACATTAGTTTTGTATCAAATTCTTTTGAAATAGCCACACGTGCATTTACACTATCTTATTGGTGAAACTTACTACAGTCGATAAGTATCAATTGAGGAGAAAGGTTTGGTGTTAATAAATAAATCTTTAGGAATAAATAAATAGATCGTTATGTGATAAGCTTAAGATAGGTATTGAATTCGTTTAAAGTGGAAAATCTCAAAATTAAATACGCAATGAATTTGATTTATCAGAATCAAACTTTTATAAAATAATAAAATCAAACAACCTTATACGGTATCAGTGCTATAAAGGACAGGAAATATTAAAAAGAGTCGACTTTTTGATTCTCCCAATATTTATTTTATTATGCCTTTTAGAATGAATAAAACAAACTATCATATATGTTCAATTCTAATCAACACAACCCGAACAATTATTATGTACCTACCTATTTATAAACATATTTATCATTCTTCACGCATGTAAATACATACAAATTAGATGTGTTTTCAACCTCTGTAAGAGAAAGAAGCCACTTCTGAAACTGGATAAGTGAGAAACCTCTATAAGCGAGAATGAGATGGCGGTCCCTTCAACTCTCTCTTATCCAGGTTTGACTGTATATGTTACAATATATTTTCGAGATCGTTTATTTGGGAAATCTATTATTTTAAAATTCCTACTTCTATACAAAAATATACCACTTCTATATTTGTATCCTACTTCTATATACAATAAAAATACTGTGATAAACTTTTCTTGGATATTTACAACTTTAGAAATATTTTTATAGCTTTAGTTACACTATATTCCCGAAAACGTTTATTAAAAAAAAATAGGTATGTTTATTTTATGTTCCTACTTAAATACAAAATTATTGTTGCATAGTTGTACTTCGGCCATATATATTAAATAGTCGTATATTATTTATATTATATATTAATAGTATGTCAGTAAATTAATCTAATAAGCTTTTTAATCCATAACTGAACACAGGACTACTCTTGAGCAGCGATTAGGCCCTATCTAATACATCAGTCTACCATCATTCTTGTCATGCTCAGGGAACCTAAAGCCCTGGATATGTACAATAGTACTAGGGAATAAAAAAATTACATCAGTTAACCTTCCTATACTCGCGCCCTTGGTCTGTGAGACCGACGAAACACATTTACGTCATTATTTTTATGCTGGTAAATCCTGCGAAGTTGCATTTCTTGCTAGCTGCCGGATTTGTAGCTAGCTTCAATTTAGTGCACGCCGCGCGTTCGAGCGGAACGTACGTGTTGTAGCATTTGGCGCCAATCGGTCCATGAGACCGACGCGAGTACAGGTGCAACTTTTTGTGTAAGTATTAGTATTAAATGAATGAAAATCAAAATTAAATGAAACTTAGATATATATGTCCTGTTATAAGTTTTTTATTATTATTTAGAAGATTATTTTGTTTTTAAAAAGAAGTTCTCATTTTATGTTTGTTTTCCATGTACATAAGAAAAAACTCTCAAATACAAAGACTGGTTTGTGATAGACTATAAGTCAGTAAAGTAATTAATAAATTAAGTATTATTCATACTATTTTGTTTCACTACATCCTAAACTTTAAAATAATAGCAATAGTTTTTGGTCAACTTAATTAAAAAAATATATATAGGGGTACAAAATATCGGTCTGTGACACCGTGCGCGAGTATAGGTGTTACAAAAATTGGCGCGAGTATAGGAAGGTTAATAATAAATAAAAAGACTCAGTTTTAAGTGGAAAAAAACAAAAGAATGATTTGAATTCGAGTTATGAAGCACCAAAAGTTTGTGAACTTCCCGCGCTTTAACTTCTTTACGTCTTTATTTCTTCTTTTATATTTTGGCGTCGCATGGTTTGTGCGTTTGCCAGTCTTTGACACTTGAGTGTAAAAATATTACAAAACAGACCTTGCAAAATGGGTACAGTAGCTAAAAATGCGTTAAAAGATACGTAAGGAAAGCAATATCCTTCCTTGGCACTCTGGTAAAATAATTACAAATTGACGATGACTGTTTGAGTTCAAGTAATAAACCATAAAATGTGACTGACACAAGAAAATTAAAATTCCATGCGCCGATTTCGATTTTTCCTAAAAAAAAAACCTTAAATTAAACATCAATAACTAAATGATTGTCACTGTCAAACTTAAAGACGTTGACTTTGACAGGTAACTATCTATGGGGTGACAATTTAAAAGTTTGTAATCCAAATTCACGGAAAGCAAAGAACAAAAAGAAAGAGACATTTTTGGAGTTTGTGTGTCTTCTATCAAATGTAAGATTAACTAAATTAATAATTTTGATAGTCCATAATTAGTCAGTAATCAATCAGAAGTGATAGCAAATAGAGAATAGTTCATAAATATGTTGATTTACATAGCATCTCATCAAAAATTCAACAGTAGTTTTTGGCGCGAAAAAGTCTGACTACGACGTCTAGGCCGTGCGTCGTAGTCAGACAAGAAAAACGTATAGGTACGTGAACAGAGACAAAATATACTAGTTTCGTCCTGTTCACACTTTGAGAATTGCACATCACGCCCTCTTACTTTTGTAATTATTATTATTTTAGAACCTTCTCTATTTATTACTTCATTATGGTATGCTTTAGGTTTTTGATCATCAGTATTTTTACTTAGATACCAGAGGGATAATGTGAACGATCGAGAAAAGAAAGAAAGAGATGCAATGATTTAATATGGGATGAGGAAGAAAGAGACATGTAAAATATCTCGATTCAGAGGCTAGATGATATGTTTTTCTCTCAGTAGTGCTAAATTCCAATTTAATTTGACAGTTTTGACAGTTCTGGGCAAGAATTTCCATATATTTTTGTGGATGAGAATTGCCTCAAGCTTTACCAGCGCTATCTCTCTAGTTGTAATAGCTTTGTGATATTTTTGCGGAGGTCAATATTTTTAACCGACTTCCAAAAAGGCGGAGGGTAATGTCTATGTTCGTCTGTATGTATTTTTTTTTTGTTCATCGATAATTTCGCCAATAATAATTGTGAACCGAATCGAAAAGTTCTATTTTTGTTCGAAAAGGTATACTCCTGAGATGGTCCCATTTAAATTTTCCAGAAATCGGCTGAGCCGTTATTGAAATATTCACAATAATGAATACTGACAATTCTAGCGAAATATTCGAATTTTGTACACGATGGAAGGCGGTTTTGAAATTTTTTGCGAAAAATAATTATTCAGTATATTTTAAACAAAAGTGTTGTAAAAAGGTGTTTTTGAGTATATTTTGATAAAATTGTTATAGAAGTGGTATTTTTTTCGAGTATATTTAGATAATTAAAAGAGTACGCTGGCACTCAAAGATTTGCGATTTACGAGGATCTTTTGGTGAAAAATAGTCAAATGCACGGAAAAGTATATTTTTTTGAGGTGCTTCGGTACATATAACGTAGTATCCCTTAGTTTGTGTTCGGTACTTTTCTGAAATTTTATCTGGTCACACTCACACTGGTCTAAATTATTTATTTCTTTGATTTTATTTCAAATCATTTTCATTTTCCTTGTTACGGGCTTAAATTGCACAACAATTAATTAGAATATTGATAACACTATTTTTATTTTTGTGATTTCCTGGTTATCTATTAGATCTTTCCAATCCAAAACTACTTCAATGTAATTCATCATGTCGACAAAAACTGATTTCGTTAAACCTAAAACTGTAAAAGTTTATGATTTAGATGAATTCGAAAAGTTAATGAATGGACTTAAGATAGCAGCATGCATGATTTCAGAGTCCCACAATGTTGGTAAGTCTCTAAACGCAATAAAGTTACAAAAATTGTGTAATAAAATTCTAACCTATAGATTTGTATTTTCTTTTTCTAAATGTAATAAAATTCTAAAAGTGAATTGTGTACTTTTCTAATTCTAAACACATTTAGAATTTTTATTTTACTTTTTACATGTGAGCTTTTTGTAAGAAAAGATTGCCTACTAAACATCTGAATTATAGGTCGAATCTAACTCTTTGGTGGCTGTAATGTTAGCTTCAAGCTGAGTTCTAAACCAATCCTTGCGCTGCTGCTGAGCTTCAGTTATATTGTCAGAATTGGGTTATCCGCAGCTTGTAGTTATCATCACAGCTGCCAAGAAATTTGCTTCGACCTATACCTACGGAACATGCAATTTACTTATTAATAATTGTTTTTTATGTTTATTAGTGGATGAAAAGAGTGTGATGAAAAGACTTAGTGCTCTCACACTGAACGGACCCAGCGATGGCAATGCCTGTTCTGCGTGTGGTATTGGACCGTTTGAGAATAGAGCACAACAAACTGCGCACTACAAGCAGCACTGGCACACTCACAACTTGAAACGGAAGCTGTTTGGGAAACAGCCGCTGTCATTGGGGCAGTTTAATTCTAGACTTGGTGAGTAGTTAACCCTTTAATATATGTATTTGTCTAGCTATAGATGGACAAATATAAACTTGAAACACAAACAAAACCATCCAGTTTTTAGACATTGTGCGCCTACAAATTGTGTCTAAACTGTCAAAATTCACAAGCTTATGGTCAATCAACATCGATCAAATATACCCTATATATACCCTATATAATATGGGTATATTTGATCGATGTCAATCAACCAACAGTTTTAGATTTTTCAATTTATATATAGATAAAAAAGATCAAAAATATATATATATAGGTAATATTTTTTGAGTCAATTGCTCAGCCAATTTGTTATCTAGACTGCTATTCAAAAGTAGCAAGAAGTGGATGTTCTGTTCATTCGTTTTTGAAAATGGTGTGCATAAAAAAGTAAAATTGAAATAAATTGAAAAATCTAAAACGAATCATCAAAAACGTGAAAGACTTGTGACATCGAACTATCCATGGACATTAAAATTGGTGCTAATCGAAACTATTTTGCAACATTTTCATCAAGCAACAGGTCAGCACATAACCGGCGCATGGTCAGGTTAGAATTTTTGGGGAATTTATGTACTTATTCAAAGTCTATCGACAAGCTGTTTACCATTCTGTAATGTTTGTTGTCAGAAAAGCATTGAACTAAATCTCGCTGCAGAAAACTCAGAGGTAGAGACCACTGGCAACTTTTAGAGGAGGCCTATGTCCAGGGCGCTATTTTAGATCTAATATTCCAGGAATAGAATAAAAAATGTGTTATGTAATATGTATATTTGTGTATAAAGGCTATTTTTATTTTATTTTTAATATTTGTTGTGATGTATTTCAGACGATGACTCCAGTGTGTCCGGCAGTGACTCTGAAGGAGAGGGCAATGAGAGTACTCCGTCCACCGATCTGTTTGCAGCGGCTACCCGGCACTGTAAAGCTTTCTTCACCAACAAGGCTGGCCAAGTTATGTGCATCTACAGATGTATACTACATCATAAAAAGGTAAAAACATTTTATGAACAGACTGTACTGTATACTAAGCGCCACACAAATCGGCAGATGGGAATTTATGCGCAGAATGTTGCGCAAAAGCCGAAATATAGGGTTGCGCTGGAGCCAGAGAGAGGAGACGCCGGGCACACCCGGCCGCCAACCTCATGCCTCACGCCGCGCGGCGTCGGCATAATGCACACATGCGCAATAATTAGCGAATCACGGCGAAGTGTCATCTGCGACTAACTTCTCATCCGCCGATTTGTGTGGCGCTTAGTATACCAGCCTTTTCAATACAAATAAATTACAAGGAATTCATTGGTACGGGACCAGGATTTGAATCCACGACCTCACGATTGCAAGGCGGGTGTCATTACCACTAGACCACCACGGTATGCCGGGGCGCCAAGGGATTAAAATAAGATACTAGTCTGACTGCTTGCGTCAGTAAATTTGAATCTTAGTACTACTGGCCTAGTCAGCTCCGTAGGTACGTGTTTCTACTGTTTTTAAGTACATTCACTGATGAACCTTAACCTTTACTTATCAATTGACATAACTCTATTAAATAAAATATTCTAAACATTCCGCATAATTACACGATTCGCAGTATGACGCTACTCGAAATGTGATGACAAAGCTCTAACTAAGCAAATACTTACCTACCACTATTGATCTAATTACTCGTACCTAGTAAAATACAGTTTGCAAAACAATTAAACTGAATGTAACAATACAAATTATACAGATATGCCTATAGTTGAAAACAAAAATATTTAACAATTCGCACAAAAATACTGTCTTATCACTTAATCGATGAAGTTTGACTTCGACATTTTTGGGCAATACACAATTTCCGTCTAATTTCAGATTCCTATTTTACTATTTTCACTGATTTTATCCTGAGTTTGCACAAAAGACTAAAACAATGTTGTCACAACACACTTTTTCCGTAATATATGAACATTTCAAATATCTTCACGCGTTCGCAGCTTCAGCCATATTTCCGTTTTCTCTATGTATCAGTGACCAGTCGTTTGGCAATGGAAACGAGCCTGGGTAAATCCTCCAGTACTACGCAATTTTCCGCCACCTTCGATTTGTCCTCGTACGGTGGTGCCAACTTCGAAAAATACTTGCAGATCCAACCTGAATTTTCGGCGGCAGCATTGGCATCTCAAGTTCCTGTGGTCCTATACTCGGCTGCTGGCGACTGCTGATTCGATTTCCTCAATTCACACGTAAACAAAATACCAAGGGTTATTCGCGTTTCACTGCAGCTACAGAACCCTGGATTTGGCGTTTACTCATAACTTCAAAAATTGCGTGACAAACTGCTTCTCGTCAACCATGTGATTTGTACATCTTGCTTGCTGAATTATGCGTATTTGCCGTTCTTCTGACTTGCCAGGTGGAGATGTCCCGTACAAAATGTCCTCAAATTCCAAAATAAGCTTCCAGAGTCTACTTCGCGCTCGCCAAGTGTCGATGGTCACCGTTGTGGTTGCCGTTGTGATGTGGGGGTATAGGTATGACGTCATCCAGCGGATTTATCGTCAACCCCCAAATCTTCTTGCGTGTGTTACTACATTTCGCGTCACTTGGGTCGGGGGTCACCACTGTGCCGGTATGGCAGTGGGACCCCAAACTGATACTGCACTCGGGGTCACCAATATGCCGGGGCGCCAAGGGATTAAAATAAGATACTAGTCTGACTGAATGAGTCTCTCTATATTCTATTAATTTAATACGAATAACAACAGCTTATATACTAAATTATATCTACACATAGTGATCTATCTATGTCACGTAAAACATCTAGATCACGAACTAGTTATACTTATCTAAAACATTCCCTCGAGCTGCAACAACGGCACCACCTAGACCAAGAACAAACTACCTTTATTTTCGCCGCGCGGTAGAGAGAGATATTCCTCTCTTGCCGCGACGCACCGGCGGTCTTCTCTCGCTCCATCCTACGAATTTACGATCACCTTACGCGTCTGTCCTAACGCGAGTTTAACATTATTTACCCATCCCAAAAAGTGCACAATGCCTCTAAAGAAGTTTTCACTTCAAAAATCATTATTATAATTAGTCCGTTACTTAGATTATGAAAGAATATTGGACACATATTTTTTCTTTTGTCAATCAAACAATAAATGACAAAGATAAACCTTGTCAAAGTTCGGGAGTGGGGGCTCTTGACGTCACTTCTCTGACAAAAGCCTATCTATACATTTTTTTGCTGTCCAATCGGTTCGTGTTCGTCTATTCGGAAGTTTATTACACTGGCTTACAGTGGTTATGTTGCCCTGGGCGTAAAGATGGTTTATAGTAGCCATTCACGAAACTATGGATGGTTTTGAAAGATTGGCTCTATTTTTTTATAGATTTATGTATTAATACTTAATTAATGCATATTAAAGTAGAAGACAAGAAAATAATCATAAATTTTGTTTTTATCTTCAGAAAAAACGCCTTTTGGTAACTTAAATAAAGTATCAAGTATTTTTTGGTAGCTCAAATAAATAAAAAAAGATAAAGAAAAGTACCAGGGTAGATGGGACCATCACATGAGGGCAGATTATTGCTGGTCTTTAAAAAGATTTCCCCCTAAGAAAATATAGCAAAGATATTTTTTTTATTTTCTTCGCTTATCGTATGCGTTTCTTCACATACACTAGACAACTTATTTATTAATCTAGCCTTGATTATTTGATAGGAGGAGCTGTCAACGGACGGCGACGGCAGCGCGTGGTTGCAGCGCTGCAAGCGGCTGGCGGCGCCGGGCGCGCAGCGCTGGGCCGTCGTCATGGTCTCGGGGGGACACTTCGCTGGAGCTGTCTTCTCAGGTGCCATTGCATTTGACGATTTGTTCTTCTTTTATGTTTTGGCGTCGCATTATTGTGTTTTGCCAGTGTCAAGTATTTAGTTTTAATATATTTTTAATTTTATTAAAATAGTCACTGTCATAGTCCAATAAAGTCGCGGTCAAGTCCAAACATAGTCCAAGTCATACCCCAGTAAAGCAGTGGAGACTTTACTAGAGGCGTCTATGGAGTATTGGTAACAACACAGAACAACATGACACGTCACATTATATCACTTGCCTACACTCATGCACGTAAATCAGCTCATAATCAACGAAGTACCACATTTTTTCACTAATTTTATCACTGATAAAAACACAAGTTTAACAAAATAATATAATGAGGCGACATGATTTTTCCGCGTTCTCGCCAAAACTCCACTTTGTTCTACATGGGCCTTGATGATGTGGTGGCTTGCGATGCCACTTATTGTTGCCTGGCTTTATATAATTTTACTAAAACGACTAAAATGCTAGGCATGATGATGTACCACTCCTCCAACTACCTGGTCTCGGCGGCGAGAGAGTGGGATTCCAGTCCCCTGTATCAAACGTGGAGAGCGTAATATGCTCCCGTTACTTAGTTTTTTATTTACATTTAAATATATATTCTAATTTTTATTTAATCTGTGTAATTTATTGTGGACATTGTCTGTTGAATAAAGAATTTCATTTCATTTCAAAATGACTGGGTAAAAAATATATTATAATTAATCCGTTAGTTAGATTATTAAAAAATATCGGTCATGTATTTTTTCTTTAGTCAATCAAACAATAAATTACAAAGATAAACCTTGTTAAAGTTTGGGAGTGGGGGCTCGTGACGTCATTAGTGCGACGTAGTCTGTACATCTGTAGTGCACTCGTGATGTTATGCGGAACTTTAACGGGCTATATCTTCATCAATTTTTGTTTAATTGACAACAGAAAAAAAATGAGTTTATAAGTTTGTAATATTTTTTTTAAATCTATCTGACGGACTAATTATATTTTTTTAGTCACCATGCCTATTCTTTGTGGCATATAATAGCGGCAAGGCCCACCCGTGCCCTTTCTCTAGCTATGCCCATGATTATAATCGTTCAGACTACAATGAAGATCTGAATAAGAAGTTTTTATACCTACAGGCGGCGCGGCGGTGCTACACAAGACATTCCATTCGTATACAAGCAGGCGCGGGCAGGGGCAGGCGCAGGCCACGCGCGACAACCACGGCAACTCTCCGCGCTCCGCCGGCGCCAGCCTGCGCCGGTACAACCAGGCCAAGTTCCTCGAGGTACCACCTGTGTGTTACATGAGTACACGAGCAGGCGCGGGCAGGGACAGGCGCAGGCCACGCGCGACAACCACGGCAACTCGCCGCGCTCCGCCGGCGCCAGCCTGCGCCGGTACAACCAGGCCAAGTTTCTCGAGGTACCACCTGTGTGTTACATGAGTACACGAGCAGGCGCGGGCAGGGACAGGCGCAGGCCACGCGCGACAACCACGGCAACTCGCCGCGCTCCGCCGGCGCCAGCCTGCGCCGGTACAACCAGGCCAAGTTCCTCGAGGTACCACCTGTGTGTTACATAAGTACACGAGCAGGCGCGGGCAGGGACAGGCGCAGGCCACGCGCGACAACCACGGCAACTCGCCGCGCTCCGCCGGCGCCAGCCTGCGCCGGTACAACCAGGCCAAGTTTCTCGAGGTACCACCTGTGTGTTACATGAGTACACGAGCAGGCGCGGGCAGGGGCAGGCGCAGGCCACGCGCGACAACCACGGCAACTCCCCTAAATGCTTATCACAAAGATAACTCTTTGAAAACGGGTCATTGTGAATTATTTAATGTAAATATCTAAGTCGGTATGTATGTCGGCGCTCAGACTTATTTTTACTACTTTCACTTAGGAACTGTGGCTCTGTAGATATTTGCTCGAAGGTTAGGTGACAAATAATAATAATAACAGCGCTTTCCTATATAAGCGTTTTTGTCGCGCGTCTGTAGCGCTTCTAAGTGGCGTTGCAGTAACACGACTCGTATCCATACATATTTAAGTAGCGCTAGTGCAGCGCAAGAGAAGCGCGACTGCAGCGCTCCGAGCGAGCGGTGGCAGATACGCCGCGTAGTCGCGTGTGATTTGTCGAGCGCATGTGTATTGTGTAAGTTGCAAATATTATCGCTTCGCGTCTTCAGCGCGATTGTGTAGCGTGGCTGCCGCTGGCGACGGTGTCGCAACTTAACCGCGCTACAGCCGCTGCAATGTGAAGGGATTCGCTGTGCAGTTGCACAGTAGCGCGACAAAAATGCCTATAAATATAAATATGTGAAAGCGCCCTAAGTTCGTCAGTAAGGTTATCAAATAATAGTTGAGACGTGTATCGCGTACCGCCATGGAATGTTTAATTGTCCACATTAGGAGCCGCGCGCTATATTGATATTGTGAGAGCAGTATCGTGCGACATAGCAGACAAATCTTATTTTTATAAATATAGCGTTAGAACCAAAATAAATTCATTCTTCAAATTGGGTTAACCCATTTAGACCCAAACAAAACCCAACAATGAAAAACATGAAATTTCTTTATTAATTAGTAGAAACGAATACAATTATTAGAAAAACAGAAAAAAAAAATCGAAATTTTTGAAAAAAACACTAGTAAAAATAATGCCGTCTTCACTACTCCTTGTTATATGAATATTAAAGATTTTCAGAGCAATAGAATTTTATTTTATAGATTACACTATAGCCTATTCAAGTAAAAAAATAAAATGTTCTGGAGGAAAAAGTAAATAATAAAAAATATATATTTTGCATTATCTCTAGTAATCGAAACAGCTTCAGTAAGAGCACTATAAAACACTACCAAATATATTTTTACAGTTTGTGACATTTAAAAATATTAATGCTCATTAAACGCTTACAATAAAATTAACTAAAAATATGAATGTCAAAAAATCATGGCACTCTGAAAAGTGTCCTCGTTTGGTCACGGCGTGTCCAAATGAGTTAAGGTCAAGCTAGTGTTTTATTTCATATTGTAAATAAATAAATAAATTTTTGGGGACATCTTACACACAGTCTCTGACCCCAAACTAAGCAAAGCTTGTGATATGGCAGCCAGAGACTGATAAACTATACTTATACATTATTTTTAAATACATATGTACATAGATAATACCTAAATAACACCAAGACACAGAGCAAACACCTGTGTTTATCACATAAATACTTGCCCTGGGTAGGGATCGAACCCACTGTGTGTACATTGTGGTAGCCTAGTCTGCATGACGCCAGTGCAAGACTGCGAAAGATCTTTACCCATGGCTTATTATTTCTCTATGAGCTTTTTATTACTACAATATAACTCTTTCTTCTTTCAGCATGTTCAAGAAATCATCGCAGGCTGGACGGAAGACCTTTTGGGCTGTTCCATAATCCTCTACCGGGCAGTGGGGTCAATGAACCAAGCGGCCATTTTCGGGAAAAACTCCCCACTGAGCAAGGATGATCCGAGGCTGCGAGTGTTACCATTCCCAACCCGCAAGCCCACTTATAAGGAGGTGCAACGAGTGCATGAAACGGTTGCCAGTTTAGAAGTATATGGTAAGTAATAAACAAATCAAACTCAAATCATTTATTGCAACATATGAAAGAAGGAAAGGACTGGATGCAGGGACTCGACCTGTCAAAACATTTTTTTTTTTTTTTTGCAATCATGGAACAAAACATATTTTCTAATAATGATATGTGCTACAGAAATATAGTGATTTATTGCTGTTTTCATATCACTAATTAAAATTAGACCATCAGAAAAATTACAATGATTTTAATTGTTTTTACCATCTAAAACCCCAGCAATGCTTATGTGGCTACATATTTTAAAACTTCATTAAAAACGAACTTGTACATATCAGAACAGTTTTAGAAGCGTCATAAATTACTCTGACGAACATAACATATTTAGAAATAAACTTGGGAGAAAATGAGTGTAGATGTATACAACAGGTATTCGTATGTATGAGCTGCCGACATCCTTCTTAATTAACATGTTTTGTATAGTTATACATATGGCCCTCTAAGGGCCCGCTAAGCAAGCAAAAGTTGCAATAACATTACTGAAAGTAACATCAACAAGCTTGTAACTTACAAATATAAGGTTGCAACGTTCATGCAAGCTTACAGCGAGCTTGAAACGAAGCCTTAACGGCCGCGCTGTAGATAAACCCTGTAACTTGCCCAGAGCTGATCATCAAAACTTTTTATAACTTTAAAATGTGAAGTTGCAGTAACATTCCACAAGAAATATGTCTGAAAGTTGTAAAATAAACTTTCCGCAAGTATAACGTGTAACATTTCCACAACTTTGAATTTGAAAGGTAATAGTAACTTGTCTGAACTATCTTGCTTTAAGGTTACAAATGAAACTTGCACGTGCATTGCATTTATTTAGTTGTCGCAAAGTTACATATATCTGTAGGTTTTCAGTTCCAGGTTCTAAAAAAAAAACATTTTTTATTTAAATTTTTTAAGTTCCAAGTACAAGTCCGAGGGACGCGTTTGTGTAAGGAAGAATGAGAGACTTTATTTCTCTATTTCTCTATCCGCAATAAAGAACGTTTTAATCAAATTTACAAATGGGGATACTAATTTCTGCAAACACAACGTCATCGCGATGCAGAAAATCAAGCTGCGATGCTAACGCCATCTAGTTTTTTTAATGTTAACTGAGACATTCCACAACTTTCAAAAAATAACTTCCAGCAACATTACATAGGTAATGTAAATAACGAGCCCAATTCGTAATGTTGTAGTAAAGTTGAAAAAAAATTATCACAAAAGACATATTGTCGCGATGTTACAGTATAACATTTCAGTAACTTTCATTTGTAAGTTACAGGCAATGCCGGACAGTGAAGTTAGTAAAATTATATTGCTGCAAAGTTTTATTTGTAACATTCCAAATACATTTTTGCCACAATGTTAATTACTTACGTTTAGGTATGTTTGGGAGGCAATATCCCTGCAAAGTTGAAATATAAAGTTTCATGCGAAATATAACAGTAACATAACTAAATAACTTTAACCTAACAATAAGATAATTATATGTTACTGACATGTTCCTGCAACATGATGTTTGAAAGTTACAAATGTGCCATATACAAACTTACTACAATACTTATTGCAAGTTTCATGCTTAGTGGGGGTTTGCCAATTTTATTGGGATTGGGAGAATCGTATTGGGACGATTTTATTATTATGTTTTCTAGATTATCGTTAAAAAAATCGTCTAATGTGTTATAGCATTTCGATAGAATAGTATTTTTTAGTTGTTTATGAAACAGTTTTCCGACATCTTTTAGATCATTTGACAGTTTACTAAATATTTTTATAGCCATAGCATGTGGACTTCTTCACACTTCACACTCATAGCTAGGATTCCTAACTCGTATGTCGGAGGTGTATAAATCATACGTCACATTTATCAAGACAAGGACTTTTATCAATGACACCATAGACCGAATCATGCAAGTTGGCAGATGTGAAGTTAGCTGCAGGTCGCGGTATATAAGTCTAGCGCTGAGCGAAGCGTGGAGGCGGTGGTTGCGCATGAGTTTAGTATGGCGGTCAACATGCGCAGCCATCCCCTCCACAGTACCCTTAGCGCTAGACTTACGTGCCGCTACTTGTACAGGCTGCGCAATATCCAATCCAGACCGAAGCTCACATAAAGCTGTGCGAAGCCTGTAGCAAACTTCACATCCGCGGACTTATAATAAGATTCGACCTATATCAATGTGTGTGTAAATAAACACTGCAAAATGGTATTCTTACAATCTTTAATTATATTTTTAGGGTAGACGCACCGGTTGTTGCCATCTTAGCGTCATTTTTGGTGACTTTGAATTGTAATGATTGTACAATTTAAAAAAAAAAATTGAATACATTTATTTACTGATGGGGTTGTAAAGTTTTTGAGTGGAGACTACGAACCGGCAAGCGCAGCGTAGGACGTCCACCCACAAGGTGGACCTCATCGAGGATGACCTCATCAAGACCGCAGGATCGCGTTGGATGCAAGCCGCTAGCAACCGGTCATATTGAAGATCGTTAGGAGGCCTATGTCCAGCAGTGGACGTCCTATGGCTGAAAAGAAGAAGAAGATCTAAAAATATTTTTTTTCAACATTTACTATGTTTATGATGTTACATTGCTTATATTCTATTTATGCAATAATTTTGGCATCAAATGGCCAGAACCGGGGCGGTGGCTACAACCGTTGCATCTAATATATTACTTTTTTATACCAGAAAATCATAATCAGCCTGTATCTACCCACTGCTGAGTATAGGCCTCCCCTCCCTTGTGACAATTTTCCCTGTCTTGGGCTAGCCAGAAAAAAAAAAACTAGAAATACTAAAAAATACCAGAAAATAATGATTACTAAAATCTTGATTGTATTTCAGATTCAATGGAGCTGTTCCAGAAGGCTCTAATCAGATCGTTCGCGAAGCCAGCCAGCAAGTCGGGCTCGGACACTGCGGTGGAACCGAAGAAAAAGCCGCAGAAAATCAGCCCCGCAGGGAAACCTATCGACCGAGCTAAATCACGGTACTGTATCAGCCTTTTTAGTAGTCCACTGCAGGACGTAGGCCTACCCACGAAGAGTGGTTGGGCCATTTCCACCACGCTGGCCCAGTGCGGGTTGGTGCATTCACATACGCCATCGAATTTCTTCTACGGACGTATGCAGGTTGCCTCACGTTTTCCTTTACCGAAAAGCCAGTGGTGTGAAATTCAGTAAATAAATTCCAAAGACCTCATTGGTACGGGACCGGGATTTGAACCCACGACCTCGCGATTGTAAGGCGGGTGTCACTACCTCTAGACCACCACGGCTTAGAAAGAAAATCACGGTAATGTCCAATTTTTAACCGACTTCAAAGAAAAGGGTGGTTCTCATTTCGTCTGTATGTTTCGTCGTCGATGTGAAGTTAAGTTCTAACTGAAGCTCACATAAAGCTGCACGTTGATCAGATTCCACATCCATCGACTTGTATGATTCAGCCTATACATTGTTTGACGAGCAATATTTTTGACTAGCTGCGTCCCGCGGTGTTACCCGCGTTAGCCCGAGATAAAAACATTTTTTCTAAAATAAACGTAGCCTAAGTTACTCCTTATTACATCAGCTACCTGCCGATAAAAGTCCCGTCAAAATCAAACAGACACTCCAATTTTATTTATATGTATAGATGAATAAAATGAATATATTTCAGAGAGCGCGCCCCGCGAGAGTTGCCCACGAGCCAGATGTCGAGCGAAGACGAAGGGCCGTGTTATATCGACAGCGAAACTCCTAAGGACTGGATCAAAACTCTCTCGGAGCAAACCAGCTATGGCAACATCACCAACTCGAAGAAAGACCTTATCCATGAAATCAACGATTGTTCATTAGGTAAGCCAAAACAGTCTGTAGTCGACACACCACCTATAGTCGACATGCCACCTGTAGTCGACATGCCACCTGTAGTCGACGTACCACCTGTAGTCTACTCACAATCTGTAGTCGATATACCCCATGTAGTCGACATGCCACTTGTAGTCGACATACCACTTGTAGTCGACATACCAACTGTAGTCGACATACCACCTATAGTCGACATACCACCTGTAGTCGATTTACCACCTGTAGTCAACATACCACCAGGGCCCTATTTTATAAAACTACAAATTACAGGCTACAGGTAAATTCCTGGCAACATTGACGGAATCCGCATTCGTGATTGGTCGAGACTGCGTCATTAATGTCAATTTGCCTGTAGAATTGTAACTTGTAGCTTTATAAAATAGGGCCCTGTAGTCGCCATGCCACATGTCATGTCGACATGACGAAACTCTGTCTTAACAAACCGGCAATGGCAACACCAACTCGAAGAAAGACCTCATTCATGAAATCAACGATTGTTCTTTAGGTGAGCCAGAATGCATCCCTACAGAGTCGACTCGACATACCTACTGTAGTCGACAATCCATCTGCACGGGTAGCATGGCAAAGGGACAAATTGTGTTTCCAAATATCCCCTCTAAGGCCCCTTTCTGTCAGGGCGTTGCGCTATCGGTGCGGTATCTGTATGCTGTATGCCGTCAGTATACTTTTGGCCAGATCTCCCCACTTATCGGTTTACTGTTGGTAAGTGCCGGTATTCAGAAGTTGACCTAAAAAACATCTATTTTTCCTCAGGTATTTATGCTGATAAATAATGTTTGCTGCATCTAAAATTATTCCCTACCCATTCCAAAATATTCAAAAATGCACAAAGTTAATGTTCAAGTTTTCACTTCTGCCGGCACTCCCGGAGCGCAACCCGTTATTTTTTCTTATTGCCTATTATTATAAGTAAATAAATATAAATATACAATAAATATTAGGGGACATCTTACACACGGTCTCCGACCCCAAACTAAGCAAAGCTTGTGATATGGCTACCAGAGACTGATTTACTACATTTACATATTTTTAAATACATACTTATATAGATAGTAACTAAATAATACCCAGACACAGAGCAAACACCTATGTTCATCACATAAATACTTGCCCTGGGTGGGGATCGAACTCACGCCTCTTTGACCCAGAAGTTAAGTTCACTAACCACTAAGCCACCGAGGCAGTCATTATAAGTGTATTTTTATTCTAGCCAGCTCAGCATGCTCAGAGAGCGACGGGGAAGACTCTGTTCCGCGGCAAAACAGAAAAGAACAGAAAAGTCCAGAGGAAAAACAGAAAAAGAAAGAAGATAGAGAAAA
Source organism: Hypomecis atomaria (assembly GCA_964007245.1). NCBI lineage: Eukaryota > Metazoa > Arthropoda > Insecta > Lepidoptera > Geometridae > Hypomecis > Hypomecis atomaria. The sequence continues at coordinate 18,004,737 of OZ023292.1, read as the reverse complement.
GGCGAAGTTGGATAAGAAACTGATGCCGCCGCCCGCGCCTAAAGTACCCGCTAATATTAAAAAGGTATGATCGAATTTGGATAAAAAATATTCATTTTTCGCCAATAATGGCACGACTTATTTCAACTGTGTAGTAGGGTAGTTGACAATATAAAAATGCAAATGGAGACCCTCCGCGCGGAAGAAGTAAAACATCGACGCAACAGTGCTTTCATACCCCCTCCATGGTAGCGTTAAACGTTTAACGCTACCATGTTGGAAGTCGCATTAGAAGTTTTACTTCAAATATATAACAGCTAACCATAAACATGCCGATCAACCAAAACAAAAATAAAATCAACTTGCAAGCATATTTATTTTCTTGCTAGACAAAGAGCGCACTATGGCAGGCTATGACGTCACTGCCCGTGAAGTGTCATACATTCGCCATACTATATTATGCTTTGTGGGAAAGGGACAAGGTATCCTCTGTTTATCCTAATACTTTTTTTAATTAATTAAAAACTAGTCAAATACCCTATTCCAATAGTTATATGCCGCGTCACACAAGTTGACGAAAATGAAGTTAATTCAGTGTCCAATCAACGCGCGGCTTTGTGTGAGCTTCATTCAGGATTGGATATTGCGCAGCTTGTAGCAATCTACATTTCCGTCAACTTGTGTGACGCGGCCTATAACACGAATCGATGTATCATTGATGTAGTAATTTTTACATTATTGATTGAGCGTAAGTTGTCTGTTTTAGACATTGCCATTTTCTTTGGCCATTGGCCATTGCTTTCGTCTGTCCAGATGTTGTTTTTCGTCTACAGGTAAAAAAATTCAACGGATCTCCACAAACCTTGGTAAAGTAAGCGCCACACAAATCGAGTTATGCACAGAGCGCTGCGCAAAAGCCAAAATATAGGCATGCGCGGGAGCCAGAGACACGAGACGCCGGGGCACACCCGCCCGCCAACCTCATGCCTCCCGCGCGCTCCCTACACACTTCGCCCCTTGTGTCGGTATTGTGCACACATGCGCAATAATTAGCGAATCACGGCGAAGTGTCATCTGCGGCTATTTCTCATCCGTCGATTTGTGCGGCGCTTAGTATACACAGGTTATATTTATTAACAGAATTTGCTGTCGCGCTATTTATCAGCGGATTTCGATAATTTTTGGCAAGTTTGTCTAAATCCTACCAAGTGTTGCAAGTATGAACCATACCAGTCCAGAGCGTGTCGAGATATAGGCTTATGAAGGTTCAGTTAAAGAGTTGTGTTGCAAGGTCAACTGTTCGGAAGAACTACTACGGTTCAGATTCAGATACTTTATTTGTCAGAACATGGTAAGTACACTTCATACAAAATTGCATACAAGTTGGAGTTTTTACATAATGTTGCTCATGTCCTTGCCAAGTGTGGCGAACAAATATAAAAAAATAATGAGTGAAATAAATAATAATAGCTACGAGTAATGACCGAAACTTATGATATCTAACAGTATTCCGTCTTCATACAAACGGTCGGGTCGCGAATCATATCTACGCGCCTCGGAGCTGGGTATGCTCTTGGTATGCTAGTCAGTCGCGGCGCGCCGTAGTGATGAACGAACGTGTGGATTTGTAACTAGTAAAGGTTCGATTTATGTTTTTCATGGTTCCTCGTTTTACTACGGAACCCAAAAAAACATGAAAAAACACAATATGTATTTTTATTCCACGTTTTCTTGTTCATTCACAACGAATTTCTTTTTTGTGATAAATATAATAATTTTATATCATAATAGATATAAACTAGAAAGAAACTCAAGTAGCTAAAGAGTAAGTAGAGGAAATTAAAATAGAAATTAAGATACCATGGAACTACTATTTATAATGTGGAATGGGAATTAGCTCACACATAGAATAAGAACAAAGTACTAGAAACAGTACTAAAATAGCAAGAGATATACATCATTCTGTCCCATTTTAAATATGAAATTTAAAAGGTTTTAGATAAAGATGCACATACACCCGAACTTACGTAATTTCGAAGGGTTTCACCAACTAGCATTGAGCTATCTCGGGTGTCCAAATTCAAAAAGGTAAAAAATAGGAAGGTAAAATGATCAGAGATTTGAACTTTCTTACTGGAACTAGAGGGTTCAAATTTCCGAAAAAGACAAATTACCTAATCTAACCAAATTTTAACCATTTTGACATTTCAACTGGTGATTTTATATATGCGACAGACATTGCGTGTTTTTTTTGTTCCACTCATTCTCGCGTATGCTGTATAACCAGATATGAATAAGACACCTGTAACGTAGTTTTTATTTGAGTAAAATTTAGCAATACTTCTATTAGGTTCTTGTAATTCTTCTGAGAGCTCACATGTGAAGTTTAATTTCAGATCTGGAAAGCGATATCGGCTAAAGAAGAGTGCACACTGGAGACGATTCTAGAACGTTGGGAAGGAGACTTGGAGGCTGCGTGTAATACGCCCGACCCCGCCGATGGAAACACGGCCTTACATAAAGCAGCCATCGCTGAGAAACCTGATATGGTCACGTGAGTATACAGGGTCATAGGTAGGCAGGGTCACTCGCACCCTTTGTCGTCTGCCGTCTACCCCCGCGCCCCTGTACCGCGCAGGCGAGGACTCAGTTAAACGGTCAGTTCGATAGTTGATAGTAAATGTCAAAATTCAGTTACACTATCGATAGTACTATCGAAACTATCGATAGTATCATCCATCATTCATATTATCAGATTTTGACTGATAAATGTTGAATGATTTTAATTTGATAGTGCATCCCACACTAGGTTTATCTCAAAGAGTTATTTTTGTGATAAACACTAATACGGGTACTAATATGTCTAATACGGGTATCACAGGTGGCGCCGCCAACGCTATAAGTTGGTCAAAATGATAAACACTTCACAAAATTCGACGCGGATTCAGTACTGCGGATTAGCTCAGTTAGCAGAGCGTCGGGCTAGTGATCCGAAGACGCAAGGTTCGAATCCTGCATCCGCGACGAATTTTTGAAATGTTTATCATAAAAAGTAACTCTTTGTGATAAATGTTGGTTTGTCTTTTAATAAGATGTTTCCTCTCTGTCGGCACAGGCAGCTGCTATCGGCGGGCAGCGACCCTTGCGCCAAGAACCATCTCCTCCAGACTCCGTATGCGGCAACCCCTCATGCCGACACTAGGATCGCTTTCAGACTCTTCCAGGCGCAATTTCCAGATAAATATAACTATGCCAAGGTAAATGATATTTTTCATCACATCTATTTGTAAAGAACGATTTGTTTTTTTTTTAATTTATTTATTTTTATTTCGTATAGGTTTGCATTTGACTACACGTATTGTATACGTTTGCGTTTGGTTCGCCTTTAAGTGCACCAAAAGGTGGTGTTTTCTATAAGAAACTTTTAGCGGGCAGTAATGCGTTTTTAATACTCTTTATAAGTGCGCCGCAGTTACCTTTGCCGCGCACTTTTTGAATTTGGACACCCGAGATAGCTTAATGCTAGTTTGTGAAACCCTTCGAAATTACGTAAGTTCGGGTGTATGTGTATCTTTTTCTAACACCTTTTAAATTTCATATTTAAAATGGGACAAAGTGATGTATATATATATCTCTTGCTATTTTAGTACGGTTTCTATTACTTTAGTTCTTATTCTATGATATAAACGAAACAATAAGATTAGATTTATGTTTCTAAGATTAATACTTATGTAGTTTTTAAGATAAGATGATATTAGACCATTTCGTTACACTGAGCTTTTCCGACCTGCTATCTTAACATACGACCACGAAAAGAGTTTTGTCCACGTGTCATAAAGTGACAGATATATACTTCATCATAACTCTGTCTCGTTCTGACACGTCGATAGAATTATTTCATGGTGTTTATACTAGCCCGGCTGGTACTGAGTGTGATTTTAATGACGATTAAAATGCTTTTCTTCCAGTCCCAAATCCCCGGGCCGCTGACCCCCGAGCTACTAGAACAAGAGAAAGAGAAGAAATCCCAACAGAAACGAGCCAAGCGACAGAGGGAGAAGGAGAAACAGGCGGAGAAGATCAAAACTAATAAATTCTTGCAACTCACCGATGAACAAAAGGTAAGAAAGAATAGGGTAGTTGGTATTTATAGTAGTTTATGCAACTGTCATATAATGAAGGGTATTAAAACACGAGTGTGAGTTTATGAAACGAGCGCAGCGAGTTTCATAATAGTAACGAGTGTTTTAATACCCGTGTTATATGCAGTTGCATACACTACTTTATCTTCACTAATAAAAATAAAAATTATTGCGAAACATTAAATTCACGCGTACGTGTATTGTCACAGTGAACTTGGCGCCATTAAAATCTAACCAATGAGAGCGCAGCTGCGCGCGCAGGGCCAATCAGGAGCAAGCGCGCGATGTTATAATGAGATTTTACGATATCGATGTGGATATTATAACATCATGTGAAATTGCTTAAATTGAGTGTTTTGTTGTCTGCGCTATAACAGTAGTCATTATAAGTCAAGTATTGGAAACATAAGTAGAATGTTACAACATTAGTGTAGATAAAATAATTAAAAGTATTGGGATTGGTTGATTCTGCAATTCATTATGATTCGTAAACTGAAAAAAAATAGTGATGACTTATGGCACAGAAACGTGGTCTCTCACTATGGGCCTTATTAGTAAGCTCCAAGTAGCCCAACGAGCCATGGAGAGGGCTATGCTCGGAGTTTCTCTGCGAGATCGAATCAGAAATGAGGAGATCCGTAGAAAAACCAAAGTTACCGACATAGCCCAGCGGAATTGGTAGGTTGAAGTGGCAATGGGCAGGGCACATAGCGTGGAGAACTGATGACCGATGAGGACGAAAATTTCTCGAGTGGAGACCACGAACCAGCACGCGCAGCGTAGCACATCCACCCACAAGGTGGACAGATGACCTCATTAAGACCGCAGGATCGCGCTGGATGCAAACCGCTACCAACATACCGGTCTTATTGGAGATCTTTAGGGGAGGCCTATGTCCAGCAGTGGACGTAAACTGAAAAAAATATTAAAATTGGCTAATCAAGTTCAGAGATATAAGCTTGTAAAGATTTTGGTAGGGATAAAGGGGGATGCCTTGTTCCTTTCCCACAAAGCATAACATAGAATAGCGAATGTATGACATTTACGGGCCGTGACGTCATAGTCTGCTATAGCGCGCTCTTTGTCTAGCAAGAAAATAAATATGCTTGTAACTTCTTTATTTCTAAGTTGTTTTTTTTTCATTAATCGGATCTGTTTATGTTTAGCTGTTACAAAAGGACATAAAAAAAAATTGACAACTAGCCTATCATACTTAACAATGTGATTTTCTATTGTAGCTTAAAATTATCTCAGTTCACTCTGGCATTAATGTTTTCTATGAGAGAGATGCAAATATACGACGGACGATACAAACTCGTCGTCGTTTCAGCCTTAAGACATACTCGTAGGCCTCCACTGCTGGCCATAGGCCTCCTCTATAGATCTCCAATAATATCGGTTTGCTTGTATACCGCGCAACCTTGCTGTCATAGTGGGGTCATCTGTCCATGGTTTGGATTGGTGTACTCCAAAATTGGTCTTCACTCGAAAACCCATCGGTAATCATTGCTATGCGCCATTTGGCTTGTGCCCTGCCTACAGCCATTTCAACTTCCCAATCAGCTGTGATATGTCGATAAACTTAGTTATACGGATATTCTCATTTCTGATTCGTTTTTTTTTATCGCGAATAAGTCCTCGCTTGACCACCAACTCGCCTGATGGTAAGCGACGTTGTGGTCGAAGATGAAGCACGCAGACCTAGAACCTATTCTAAATACCTATTCACTCTGACCTTGAAAAGCTTTAGATTATATCTCTTAGGAAACAGGAAAACAGGAAGACTGTTCCATTCCCTGGCGGTAGGAATCAGAAATGTTGAGTCAAACCGCTCCGTGCGTATCGAAGGAAAATCGACAGTGTAGGGGTGGTAATGTGGCGTCTTCCTACTTGTCCTGTAGTAAAAAGGGGATGGTAGTATAAGGTCGTGCAGCTCAGATGCACACTCTCCGAAATGAATCCTATACAAAATGGACAGACTCGCAACCCTACGGCGATGCTCCAGGCTATGAAGGTCGATATCGCAGCACAACAATTCGTCATATTTTTTTATGTATATAATTATGTGACTATTTATTTGTTTTATTGTAATCTTATAGGGGCACAAGTAATCTAAACCAAGTTAGTACAATGTTTTTAATTTTTGCAGGTAAAAGCAGGCGAACAACGTTGTTTCCTGTGCGGCGGGAGCTTACCAAAGGCGCCGTTTGAATACAACCGCTACCAGTTCTGTTCCGTGCGATGCCTTCAAAACCACAGAAATCTGCGGCCTTTGAACATGAGCGTATGATCTTCTACTTGGTACTTTTCATGAGAAAAAAATGGCAAAAACTTAGTAAAGGTTACACCCGGTTAGGGGTTTAAGGGTTACGCTAGACCTAGCCCAACGCTCATCCTAGAAACATTATTAGGTACCTAATTAATACGAGTACATGGTGCTTTTCTTGGGATACCAAGTAAGGGTAGTAGGCGGGGTTGCGCTGTTGCCTGCTTTAGAAACTTTTTAGGGTTCCGTACCCAAAGGGTAAAAACAGGACCCTATTATTAAGACTCTGCTGTCCGTTTGTCTGTCTCCAGGCTGTATCTCATGAACCGTTATAGTTTGAAAGCTGAAATTTTCACAGTTGATGCATTTCTGTGGCTTCTATAACAACAAATACTAAAAACAGATTAAGATTAATTTTCCTTGGGAAATGGGAGACCCCCTTTAGTCTCCCATACAACAAACCTGATTTTTTAACCGTTTTTCGCTCGATATTAATAATGGTAGATGCTTGAAATATGCACAGAATAGTTGTATATACAATACAAAAATAAATATGCATATTAAAATAAAATAAATATTTAAAGTGGGCTCCCAATATAAGCCATCAAAATTTTTGCAGGGCAAATCTGTTCCTTAGGATGGAAAAAGGGTATAATCAGTTTAGGCAAAGCCCTATTTGGGGCTGATGTCTTTATCAAGTCCCTAAACGCAATTTCTATTCTCGTATCGCATACAATAATATCAGATGTCCTTATCAAAGATAGCGTCTGCACTCTTTGTGCAGTCGACAAAGCAAGAAGAGCTACCAGTTTTTTTGATAAACATTCCAATGGTTGAATTTCATTGGGATAAAATTGTGCAAGATGTTCGAGCACTAGGTTTGGGTCTCATGTAGATGTATATTATGGTAAAAAGGGTTTTGTTCTAAACACGCCTTCATGAACCTGATGATTCGATCATCTTAACTTATACAATTACTTATTATTAACGCCAAGGCAGAACGGCAAGTGTTCAGGGTTGAATAATTCGCCCCAGAATTATACTCAGTTACTAAAAAAATCTGAATATTTGTTACATTGTTGTCAAAAATATTACTATTATTTTTAAAACAGAAGTGCCACCATTTCTTCATTGCTACATTATATTGCTTTAGTGACTTGTTTCCTAGAGATGACATAATGATCTTGATTGCAGCGCTTGATAAACCTTGTCTTAGATAGGCTTGCTCGATAATATTGACGATACCAGGTTAAGACGCTTCCAGAGTGGGTGTGGTGTTCTGAAAGATGATAAAAATAATGAAGGACTGTGCTCGAAATTAATCATATCACCCTGCGCAAGGGTACAACCAAAATCCCAGTGGCTTGATCATTTTCCTTAAACACTTAAGAATTAATGAAAAGGAAGGCATAGAAAAAATATGGTTTCCAGTCTAAAGTGAAAGCATTATGTTGTAAGCTAAAGGGTCTCGCTTCCAAGAAATGTATTTGGAGCATTTTGCATTTAATGTAGTCTCGAAAAGATCGATTTCAGGGACTCCTATTAAGGACTTTGAAATTTTGTCGAAGGCTGGCAAAGCTAAGTCCCTTTTGGTTGGCTCGGCCAATGGCTGGTTGTATCGGACGACGGCCCTGCTGGGCAGTGTAACCTTGATTGGTTGGGTATCTCGGTTTCTGCCCACCCGGTTTGGGTGCTCTGGTTGCTTGATTCCTGGGTGGGCTTCTCTAGTTTAACTGTTGACGTGATGGCACGGGAACGCTGAATGTGTTGCGTTTTATTTGAAGACCCGATCTTTCGGCTGTTTTTGTATCTTTGATTTTTGATCCGAGGTCAGCACCAAACAAAAACGTGTCTCTTTTACGTCAATAATGACTGAAGAGAACTTTTTGTCCAATGAAGCGGTGATGAGTTTTCGTCTATGTTTTGTGTTATCATGGTGTAGATCGAAAAAAATCTGGCAAACATCGGGTTATTTTTTCAGAATGTCTATTTTTGCTAAATCTTCTTTTATTAGTGAAGAGGCTAAATTAGTTAGCCCGGCAATACCCAACCCTAGCTGGTTTTGACTTTTTTCAAATGATTTATCTCGTTGTTTAATACATTCACTGATTACAGCTGAAATTTCTAAGTTTTGGTGCATAATTTAGACCAAAATTTTCTGGAAATAATATATTTTTTGAAGTGGCTTCTTTGGCCTCTTTTGTCATACCATCTACTAGGACTTTGCCCCATCGTTTGGCTATTTCTTCATTGATAGGTGGTCCTAGTATCTCCTCTTTTCCCAATGGGTCACCCAAAGCCTCCAAAATTTCTGGCGGTAAAGAATCACTTGGTAGAGGATCTCCCAAAGTGTTGTGGTCAGGAGGCATTGTGTCTAGGTTTCTTTGGTCTGACTATTCGGGTGTCTCTGGGTTGGATCTCTCTTGGTGATTTTCTGTAAAACAGAAATAAAAATCAACTATTGCAGTTGAGCTGTTGCTAGAGATCGTCTATTCTAAAACTGAACGCCCCTCCACTAAAAGAAATTATGTGAATGTGTGAGCGCAAATACTTATTTCAATCGATTACTTGTGAGCGTGTAACGATTTTAAAGTAAACACGACTCGTTAGCGCACTCAGAGGGCAACTAATCGTCCGACGGGTCTAGCGATCGGCCATTTGTATGGCGGAGCGCGGGCGCTTTCTATGGAAGGACACGTCCGCGCTGTCGCACGTCTCAGTCATTTGTGCACTGGTTGACCAACTAATCTGGCCAAACGGATAGTAAGTACCGTTTACAAAAAAAATATTATAAAATTAATTAATTACTTATGCACTAATGATTACTTTAAAATGTAAAGAAAAAATGTATCGTAGTTTATCTACCGTATCTCTTTATTTGTTTTATGCATTATTAGGTACCTAACTAAAAATAAAAATTATTACAGTTTAAAATGTAAAATGTTTTATTAATCACTTACAAAAATGTAAGTAAATAAAGAAAAATTACACTTAACACAATATTTTACGTTTCTCACTCACTCTGTTTTATGTTACTCACTCATAATATCACTATCATCTGATCCAGACTCAACATTAATAATGAATTCAAAGTCCATGTCAAAATTTTTCATATATTCTTGCTCAATTTTACACACATGCTGACATGTATTGTTCCACATATTATTATCAATCATTTCCATTCGTTCTTTAATCAGGGTCATTATTGAGGTTATGTTTTGAGCAAAATTTTTTTTTGCCACATAGTTTTTTAAAATTCCCCATATTTTTCTATTGGGTTTAGATCGGGATGGTAAGGAGGCAATCGGAGAATCTCAAAACCTTTTATCCTTACTAGCTCATCACTGGCAAATTTTTTGAATCTTTCCTTATTCTTTAATATTAAATCATATAGTTCTATTTTCTTCATTGATTCTGCAAAAGGTATACTATGTTTAGTCAGCCATTCTTGCATAACGTTCTTATTTGAATTTGAATTTGGGAATTTCTCAGATACAGTGTTATGATAGGAAGCATTATCCATAACGATAACAGCTTTTTCTGGAAGATTTGGTAGTAATTGTTTAGTAAGCCATGTTTTGTAATTTTCGTAGTTCATGTTATCATGATAGTCACCAGTCGTTGAATTTGCCTTATATATCAAGCAAGCATTTGGAATAAATCCCTGACATCCACCAGCATGAACAATTATTACGTGCTGTCCTTTTGACAGTTTTTTTTGTATTGATGATTCACCATTGACACTCTTCCAGCACTTATTTTGTAAATGTGTCGTGTGAACATAGGTTTCATCGGTATACACTATATATCGACCTTCATCGCGATATGTCTTCAGCTGTTTTAAATATTTAAATCGCAACATTTGAACATCATGCTTTTCAATGAGTGCTTTACGGTTGTCGTCAGTTTTAGACCATTCAAAGCCAGATTTCTGCAAAATTTTACGTAAAGTTTCTTTGCAACCGTCAAAACCAGTTTTTTCCAACATAGATTCCTTTAATTTGCTTAATGTTGGCATTTCGTTGTATTCATTATGAAAACTGGCAATTGTTCTTCGTAACAAAGATATATCGAAATCGTCTAACGAAGATTTCGGACACAATCGTTTTCTTTTTGATGGAGACTTAAAAATCTTTGCCATATCACTGGATGTGCTGGTACTAGCTTGCCGCTCTTCGTTCAATATGTTCGTTATAGTATGCTCACTATAACCAACAGCTTGAGCTGTTCGCCACCGGGCATCGGTTAAGTTTATGACTCCATGTTCCGCCTCAAATTTCATCCGGTGATACACTTTAGAAATTATTTCTTTGCCCTGTGAAATAAGCACAAAATGTAGGTATCTGTCGAATTCAAGTAACTAAATCAGAATTTTAATTGACACATTAAGTACCATAGTAGTTGGTTATGGGAAACCAAGTAATTCGCGAAGCCGTTTGATTAAATGGCTGAATGTCAGTCCAACCGTTGATTGAACATCACTATTTCGTAAAAATGCTAGGCCGTCAATTAAAGGGCTGATTTTACTAATTACATTTATTCAATAAAAGCATACTTGATTTTACATTTTTAAGAAGTTCAATTTCGAAACAAAAAATATATACCTGACTCCGGAGATGTTTTTTTTTTGTTGACATGCTGACCGTACTTCTTAGCTACAAATGACGTGTTCTCACTTTCGTGTCCAGCCGTAAACTGAGGAGCAAATGAAATAGGCCGTATGCGCGTGTTGTGTCTGTGTACAAGTTTGCATGTGAGGGTAAAGACGTTGGAGGGGCGTTCAGTTTTAGAATGGTTTTACTCTACCAGCTTTTGTCATTGAGGTATCAAGCCATTGTGCGTTACGCTTCTAAACTGACATTTGATAATTTGCCTAAAGCAGTAAGTTTTAAGTCATTGTACGTAATCACGTTACGCCTCTAGACTGTATTATCATCCGTGATCAGTGTCACGGCGTATAACACCCGCTATTGAAGCGGTTAAACCCTATATTATGCTGAAAAACACTTCTCCTAGGGCAATTTTTACATTTGGAAAAAAAAATTCTCAATTCAAACAAAATGAAGAAACGATAGGTAATTAATGTGTTTAGACATTAAGATTATCTGGAGAAAAAGGTTTGCGCTTTAAAACGTAATACAGAACCATCTTTCTATTGAATGAATTATCTTTGAAGTTGATAATTGATGAAAGATTTTTTACTTATCTCTTTCCTCTTGCGAGTTAGAACTGGTCGACGACACCCTTAGTTTTCTTTGCAATTTGCGAATCTTCCTGCGTGTTTCATCGTTAGAACGATCCTTTTTCCCATTGTATTTCTTATAAACAATCACTTATTGTTGAAAAACACTTAAAATATCTCAGTATCAATCGGATTCACAAGAAACGACGACTGCACATAGAAAAAGAATGAAGTTTGCCGCAGATGGCGCTACGGGCAGCCGCGGACGCGGTTGCCAGTAGCTGTTTTTAGAGTTCCGTACCCAAAGGGTAAAAACGGGACCCTATTAATAAGACTTCGATGTCCGTCTGTCTGTCTGTCACCGGGCTGTATCTCATGAACCATGATAGCTAGGCAGCTGAAATTTTCACAGATGATGTATTTCTGTTGCCGATATAACAGCAAATACTAAAAATAGAATAAAATAAATATTTAAAGGGTGCTCCAATACAACAAACGTGTTTTTTAGGAGTTTTTTGCTCGCTATTAATAACGGCAAGAGTAATGGGGCTCTCATACGGTACGGAACCCTTCGTGCGCGAGTTCGACTCGCACTTGGCCGATTTTTTATTTTTGCCCTATTTGTATTTCCAGAGCTCTAAAAATTGTGACGCTTAGTACATAGAGTTTAAAGGAAACTACATAGTATTATTAAATCTCGAACATGTAACGTCGATATTGTACAATAAAAATTAAATTTCGTAAAACCCTGGGGCTCGGGAGGTTATATTTATTTTCTGAGGTAGGCTATGTATCAAAGCCTTTTGGCAATCCAGATATATAATACAATAAAATAAAAGAAGGCAGCTGCAACCCCCACAACCACCTGAAGATAATAATTATGTAACTACGCCAATGGTGCTTTTGAACCGGTTCAGTACCATTCAGAAAGCTTCTACGAATGCATACATAAAGCCCGATTACAGAGGTGTAATCGTAATTATATTAGCTAAATAGCATAGTTCTGATTCTTTTTCACTTTAGGCGTTTGATAAAGTTTACGTTGCTATTAAATTTACGCTGGCGCCTCTAATCGGGCTTATAGTATAATTAAATAATAGTAAAATTAAAAATTTAAAAAACTTCCCGACACAAAATAAACTCTATGTCCTTTCAATATCATTGAAGTAATACGGTACCAAATTTCTAATCGATTGGACATATGGAAGGTAGTCAGATCCCCTCATCAACTAATAAAGAGCTGATGATCTTCATACTGCTGATCAGGTCATGGTTACCTTACTTTAAAATTTCCATATCATTGAAGTAACACGGTACCAAATTTCGAATCGATAGGACATATGGAAAGTAGTCAGATCCCCATTCAATTCCCCATTCAGTCCTTACACAGCGTAATAAATTCTTTGATGATTGTTTCTTTAAGTGTTTATATTGGTGTTGTGTTCAGGATTCCCTTGAGGATGATCATCGGCTTGAGTTGAGTGCCTGGTTGAGCTATGAGTTTATCGTTGAATTTATTTTTGTTTTTTTTCAATGGCTATGTTTCTTTGCTCTATGTTGTCGAAGGTGATTTGGATCTTGTGGTGTGCAATTATACCCCTTTTGATTGGTGCGATGTTTGTATCTTTGAAGTGAATGCTTTCCTGCCACTTTTCCATAATTTCATTCGCTTGAAGCTTAATTGTCCTCATTTGAGGTGACAATCATTGCTGGTTTGTATTTTGGTGTATTGCTTGGTTTTCCGGGCTCTGAGGCCTTTCCTCCCTTGCCGAGGGCATCTTGTAGTGTTGTCATCTTGTTTGATATATCGGTAAGGTTGTGTTGAAGCTTGTTATATTTTTCAGAGATTTCCTTAGCTTCCTAACCCAACCAAGAGTCACATCTTGGTTGGTATTATAAGCTATTGATTTAGAAATATTTTCTATTTTATTTTCGAGTTTAGATATTTCCCTTTCAATTATGTCTTTAATTTTTCCTGTTGCCTTGTCATCAGTTTTTGGTTTGTTGTTGTTGCTGTTGTTCTCTATTATGGTACAGATTTCTATGGTTTGCATATTGATGTTTTCTATTATTCTATTTATGTGTTCTCTTGTTACCTTCGTAATGGTTTTTTTTCCATTTATAGTGTTTGGAGTTCGTAAGTCATTGTGCTGATAGATTTCTTATGGTTGTTGATCAGTTGAGTGGTTGTATACTCAGTTTTGGGTTGCGAGTGATTGCCATGGGAGTTACGCTGTGAGTTGGATGTCACAGTAAAGGTTGTACTCCGAGGGGTAGATTCCCACTGTAGTTGTAGGTTATCCTCGCTCCGGTCAGAGTCTATTGGCTGGTCTGGGGTAGGTATGTTGATGTTCGCTATAGCTTGTTCCTGAGTGACAGGGTATTGACTTCATCTTGAGGGGTATATTCCTGCTGCGTTTGTGTGTCAGTTTGGCTAGGGTTGGAGTCTGTTTGCTGGTCAGGGGTGGGTGTGTCGGTGCTTGTTATATTTTGTTCCTGAGCTAATGGCAGCCGCCGGGCCGTGGTGGCCCTGGCTGGAGAGCGTGTTAGGACCTTGCTGAAGCAGTACAATTATTATAGACTTCGATATGTGGATTATATTAGAGCTTACTGGCAATCTGTAGCGTGCGCTCGGTGTGGAGCTCGCAACACGCCGGACGCATGAGGTGCTGTGCAGTGTAGAACTCACGCAGGTCGACGGGTGAGTCAGGCTGCAAGGTGTCCGGCGAGATGGTTCTCGACCAAGGCTGTCTGCTATGGGCCAGGCGAGATAGTTTCTCAAGCCTGAGCTTTCGTTAGAGCACTTCATCACTGTCGTGTGCTATTTGGTGATGTAAATTTGAAGCTATTTTGATGAAGAATTGATGAAACATCACTTTGCTATCCTTTTTTCCTCACTTTGATGTGTTTATGAAGCACTTTTGATGTAAGGATGCCGAAACATCACTTTGTCATCGTTTTTCCGACACTTTGATGAGTTTGTGAAGCACGTTTGATGTACGAATAACGAAGCGTCACTTTGCCATCACTTTCGCGTCACTTGATGTAAAATTGAAGTAATTAGCGGAGCTCACGAGATTGCGATCGACCTCTGCGGCTGCCGTAGTGTGACTATTTGCTATGTTTTTCACATTTGTACTGACTATAAAAAATTAAAATGATGATAAAAAAATAGAACCAATCTTTCAAAACCATCCATAGTTTCGTGAATGGTAGGCATAGAGCTACTCTTTTTTTTATTTAATTAAAGGGCTTTGTCGCTTAGCGACCTTATCGCCCTATAGGAGATACATAACTAAAACTAAATCCTTTTAAACCTAAATCTACGAGTTTGTACAACATTTTTTTCACAAGCACTTTCAGAGTCTGGACAAGATAAAATAGAGTTGTAAAAGCCAACGTCTTTAATATTTTGTATAATATAAAACATAGTCTTCTAAATGACTCGTTCCGCACACATTCCAGCAATATGTAGAGAGTATCTTCATAAACACCACACTCATTGCATTTGGGAGTTGGCGTTTTTTTCATTAGATATCTAAACTTATTAGTTAGAATATGTGCAGAACGGAGTCTGAGGGCCGTCACTAGCTCGCTGCGATTTAGAAGGCTATGACTAATCCAGGGATACTTTAAAATTTGCGGTTGTTTAGTCTTGTACCAGATTCCTTTCTCTTTGGATCGCTCGTCAAAATGTTCCTGCCACATTGGTCTACATTGCATTTTAATCCATCGAGTGTAGTCCGAGGCCAGAGGGATCGTCACCAGTGCAACACCGTCAGTGATCGCTTCCCTAGCTAAAATATACAGAGCTACTCGAAACCACTTTTACAAGCAGGGAAACAAAACCACTGCCGACCAGTGTAATTAGAATGATCGGCCAAGTACTCGTACGAGTAGGACTTGCGCACGCAGGGTTCCGTACTGAGTGGGAGCCTCCCTTAAATATTTATTTTAATTTAATTATTTATTATTGAATTGTACAACTAAACAGTCTGTGAATATTTGAAGCATCTACCTGTTACCGTTATTAATATCGAGCGAAAAACGGTTAAAAAATCAGGTTTGTTGTATGGGAGCCCCCCTCAAATATTGTTTTTATTCTGTTTTTAGTATTTTTTGTTGTAGCGGCAACAGAAATACATCTGGGAAAATTTCAGCTTTCTCTTGCTAGCTATAACGGTTTATGAGATACAGCCTGTTGACAGACAGAGTCTTAGTAAACTAGGATCCCGTTTTTACCCTTTGGGTACGGAACCCTAAAAATGGCGTTTTTATCGTCAAAATACCCACCACAATATAATTCGCAAATTTTGAAAATTCGTTAAAAATAGCAAATTGTAATAATTTAAAATGACTTTGGGAGTTTTAAAATTCGCGAAGTTTGAAAGAAAACTCACTAACAATAGTAAATCCTTTGATTATACATCTGTCTAGATGGACAAACATAAACATTAATCACAAAGAAAACGGCCCAGATCTTTGACAATGAACGCGTACTTAATATGTCAAACTTGTCAAAATTTGTACGGATAGGCACCATTTATGGACCATATTTTTTGGGCAGTTTTGCTCAACTAATTCTGTATCTAGACATATACAAAATCAAAGAGTAAATTGTACCTAAGAACTTCAAAAGAAGTTTAGGTTTTTTTAGACAATAAGAACATTGTTACTTATTGATAAATTATAATACAGGCAAAGCCGGAGGGGTTCGTTAGTGTTACGTCTAACACTGGTTTTGTTTATTTCTAAACTGTATGTAAATAGATATTGTACATACATAGGTATTATTATGTACATAATTGTCATCGGTTTTTTTAGATGATAATGAAGTTAGAGAAAGTTGTCATAACTTTCGTCAATTTTATTTTTGTATTTATTGCTATTCACATAGCTGTTTTTTAAAAATTAAAAGTACATATTTGTTTACATGTAATGCAATTTAGTATAATTAAACTGTATTCTAACTTTTTCAGTAGGTACAAAATGTTTATTTATTATTTTATAGATATTTAAGGGATTATTGACAGCCGCGCTAAACATAATTTAAACAATTGAACTATTTTGAATTTTATAATAGAAAGAATTTTCATATTAGAATGTACACCTACGCATAACTTCGTAAATCTAGCATAGTATTTAGCGAAATAGAGAATATAATTTATTATTTTTATCTTGTAAATAAATAAACTCCATGTGCTGTGACGTCATCGCACTTTCCCATGCAATAAAAGAGTTTTTAACAAAACATTTCTTTGTTTACATTTCTTAATTCAAATCCCTTTATCTCGTGTATTGTTGGCACATTCCGAAGCCGTGCGTAACAGCCTTTATCGCCATTTAATTTTTTGTGGTAACGTATTGTTTTTCCGATCACCTTCCGTTACAATGGCTTCAATAGGGACATGCTTACAATGCGCGTACGCTCTATAAAACTATGAATTATCATTAAATAGAAGCCTTACAAATGAGTTTGAACTCTAAAGAGGTTGGAATAAGGGTGGGGTAGAGTTTTGTTTGGAGGCACGTTTCGGTGCGGTGCACATGGAGTCGTCAGTCGCGCGCCTACCGACTGTGGTTCCGGTGGGGTCGATCACATCGTGTGTCCGTACCTTTACGCGCCATTCCGAACTTTACCGTCGAACGTGGAACGCACGCTTCGCGCCAAAACAATTACAAACTTTTTTCTTAATTTAAATTTGGTAATTATTTTAATGACAGCATTTTAATCGATTCCATTTTTAAATAAATCTACTTTTGAGGTTGGTTTGTAGTGAAGTGCATTTTTAATCGATGACAATTTATGAGATTACGGCATGAGTTTATAAACAATATTGAACTTCGAATAACAATAGTGATGTGTTTTACGCTAAGTTGACGTTTTGTAAACAATGAATATGTTAAGGAAAATGCGGTGGGACACTGTTATATTATTTTTCTTCTTTTCGGCGGCGAAAGTTGGTAAGTGATTTGTTATGTTTGTCCATTTGGAAAATTGTTTTTTTATGTCGCCTATTCGCATGTTTTATATTGGTTAGTTTTATTTTTATTGTACACTTACCCAAATAATTTGGGTAAAAGTTGAGTTATAGATGAGGGCTTACATTCTTTTCGTTTATATAATACAACGCTTCTAAAATGTGCGTTATGTTATACCTAATAGTGATTTAGTTTCTTCTATTGTTTACGTAAATTAATTTTAAACGATTTATAATTTTTATTACGCTGCTTTCTTATATCTGAATATTCACAGTTGAACTAAAACCGTATAAAATTATAATTTTTTTAATTTTCAATGTTAATAATAGGTACTTAAACTTGGTCAATCTACTCTTTAAATTATTAATTTATTTTCGAGTATGTGGGTACATAGGTCAATTTTTTTTTTCCTGTACCAAAAAAATAGCACCTTTTTATCATTTTGAACTTAGCTAAATTCACTATTTAACTACAAATAAATAATAAAGTAGTTAAGGTTGCTTACTTAATTAATAAAGTTGTAGTTATTGTTATGCATTTCGTGAAAAGGTTGCCACGAAATCTCATTTTCAATTTAAAATTTCGTCGACCATCAATTAATTATCGCCAAAATATTAAATTCACGTTAAAGTGCACATCGGATTTTCCGATAAATATAATGCCCCGTCCACACTAGCGTCCGATTAAAATTTCGGCTCTGGCTCGTTTACACGAATTAAGTTTGCATAATACGGGCACAGAAAACTGAGATGCCAGAAGTCAAGCTCCATACAATGTGTACTCAGCAACGCACACGTAAATAACCTGCACACTCTGATTGCCGATCATGTTTAGACAGACGAGACTTATCCTCGTTACGAAAACGCACTTATGTTTGAATCACATCCAGTTTTCTTGTGATGAGGATTCAGTTTGTATGTTTTTGTATGTTAGTGGCCTATAAAATATAACAAACACGATTGACGATTTATCAAAGTGTATAGGTAGACATGGCGATATTATTTGCGACAAATTTGTGCTCGTTCCGCTAGTGGCGTTGTACAAAAATGGATGGAGCCACGTGAAAAATACGTGGATTAAGTTTATTTTATTATTCAAAATTCAAGGCTACTAAAGCGGCGTTTGTGACCGGCGTCGGCGTTTTTGGTCGAAGCGGCAAGCATAATAAATGAAGTAGATCGGTAGGTATGAGGATATGAGATTGACTTCTGTACTCTCGATGTTTAGCAGCACCGGGAATTAATTTTGTACCGGTGGCTGACCATGCAGGCCGATGCATTCACATCACTAATATAAGTCAGTTTTGACGGTACCTATTTAGTATTCATCGACTAATTTGACGTTCATAATTTACACGTGAAATACTAATTTTGGATTCTAATGTCCACTTTAATGTAAATATTCATTGTTTCGCCATTGGCAATTTTGTGATAACGATCTAAGTACAGAAAATAATGAAAGGGAAACTGCGCATAATGTGTTTGTAATTTTCGCGTATTGCAACACTGGCTAGGTGCATTTGTAGATGGTATCACCATCACGTAAATGGTTAATGTTTTGCCTGCTTATTCTTTTGAAATTTCTAGGTAATAGCCGGGTACCCACCTAGCGCACAGGCTCGCGCGGCAGCCTCGGTGTCCATGCTCGCGAGCGATGGCTCTCGAGGCAGCCTCAGTAGTTTTGATCACACGATTTGATTTAGACGAGGCCGCCTCGCGAGGCAGGCTGAGCCATCATAAGTCTACGAGTATTCGAAATGGACAGTCGTGTATATTCAGCTGCAGCTATTCGCGCGCGAGCCAAAACATAACCGTCCCCACCTAACACACAGCGCTCACTGAGGCACCTTTGAGCGCGTCAAGTTTACCGACAACAGATGGCTCGGGGGCGAGCCGTGCTCAGCCGAGCAAACGCGCGCCCGAGGCAGCCCGAGGCACGTCCACACCAGCCGAGCATTTGGCTCGCGAGGCTGCCGCGCGAGCCTGTGCGCTAGGTGGGTACGCGGCTAATCAGTTATGCATGACTTGGGACGCGAGCAAGAAGTTTTCTCGTAGATAATGGAGTAATTTTCAAGCAGTTTCGGTTAAAAATTAATGAAATTTTTATTGAATAGCAAAAGTAGAGATATGTGCCTACATAGTTTTACTCCGCCATATTAAGTATTTTATGATGCTAAGTTATGTATCTCTTTCATGTCGAAAGAAGTTAATATGAGAAATAATACTCCTAAACTAATGAGCTTATGACTCAAATAAGACCGAATTAAAAATTACGTAGATATCTTGGACTATTTATTTTTAGGGTTCCGTACCCAAAGGGTAAAAACGGGACCCTATTACTAAGACTGTGCTGTCCGTCCGTCTGTCTGTCTGTCACCAGGCTGTACCTCATAAGCGGTGATAGCTAGAACGTTGAAATTTTCACACAACAAATACTAAAAATAGAAAAAAATATTTAAGGGGGACTAATGTTGTATGGGAACAACAAACCTGAATTTTTAAACGTTTTTCGCTAGATATTAATGACGGTTACAAATAGATGCTTAAAATATTCACAGAATATTTAGTTTAATATTCACTTTAAAAATAATTCGTAAAATTAAAATAAAATAAACATAAAAGGGCAAATACGAGCAAAAAAATTACGTTTCTTGTATTGGAGCTCCAATACAAGAAACGTAATTATTTGCTTGATATTAATAAAGGCAACACGAAGATGCTTGAATTATTCATAGAATATTAAGTTAGATATATTCCCTTTAAAAATAAATAATTAACAGAAAAAATATTAACGGAAGTGCCCTTTAATATATTTTTTCCATACGGTACGGAACCCTTCGTGCACGAGTCCGGCTCGCACTTGGCCGATTATTTCATGTTATCAACACTTCTTCGTAAGTAATAATACACAGAAAACTCGAATAAATTTTAACGAATCATTCTACGAATTTATTTTACACGCGTTTTGAAAAATTCGCCTTTCAGACTTCGGTTGAAGAGAAAATAAAAAGATATTTAGAACTCTGCATCCATTTTTCACCTCGCCTTTGTAAGGCTAAAAAATCTTTGAAAATTTAGGCAGTTTGTTCGCGAAGCGGGTTTTTTTGGATCGTATTTGACGATTGATGAATGCTGAGCGAGAGTCGTATGTCAGGCAGATTAATCGGCGCTCCTCGCTACCACAAACGGCACTCAAAGCAGAGATAAATAGGTACACGCCATGCCAAAGTATTTGTATAATGTTGTATAGCCTCCAATGTAGATGTACCTAAGTAAGTTCGAATAGGCCGGGTGCGCTCCGGCTTGTTAAGTTAAATTCGCAAAATGATGTATTTCCAAAGTGTTAAATCAGAAAATGTGTAAAAAAAAAATTGTTGAGTCTTAAAATATTGTACTTGAATCCGTATGTCTCAATATTGAACTTGAATCCGTATGTCTCATATTGTTAAATTTGCAAAATGTTGAATGCAATGTTGAATGTTATCTATTCTTACAATGTTGAATTCGCAGTCATGCTTACGAGTACCTACCTTAAGATAAAAATTCGAAGCACCAACCCATCTTTAAGTTTATCAATATTTATGGTAGAGTAGGTAAAACTTTTCGAAATAAAAAAGATTTTTGTAAATCGGTCTACAATTGGCGAAAATTTATACACAAAAAATAGGTACATACAGACGAACATAGTACCTCCTCCTTTTTGGAAATCGGTAAAAAGTGGAGAATAAAGAGGGGATCGGCCAGCTAGTCCAGCATGCGACCACGAAAAGAACTTCTTTCGACGTATGAAAAGCGACAGATACATTCTTTGTCATAACGCCGTCTCGTTCTGACACGTCGAAAGAAATATTACGGTACGCATGGCAGCCCGGCAGGTTAGAGTAGAAGTGAAAACGACCCCTAGAAGACGCGGCTCTAAAGTTTGGCACGAACTGTACAAGTCTACTTTTATTTAACACGTGGGGTCCCACAATATTTATTGTGGTCATTCTTCTTTGGACATACCAACTTAGTACTGACATATAGCCTTCGATAGAAACTGAGAAAATGGCTAGGGCTTCTATAGTCACCTGTTCCTACCTTTTATTGATACCTACGTCGTACCGTCGTATCAACCTCACTTAGACTTCTGATGCACATAGACCTACTTTGATAGGCGTTTAAGCCATACCACGCTGGCTTAGTTGTGGGTTGGTAGGTTCACTTCATCATCATCCGCAGCCTTCTCTATCCCACTGCTGGATATAGGCCTCCATTAGGCCGCTGATGCACATAGGTCTACTTTGATAGGCGTTTAAACCATATCCACCACGCTAGCTCAGTTGTAGGTTGGTGGATTCACTTCATTATCATCTGCCTTCTCTATCCTACTGCTGGGTATAGGCCTCTCTCTTACGGTGCCATCTGTCTCGGTCTTGTGCTAATCGTGTCCAGGTTCGACCCGCGATTAAATAGAATTACTCACGCCTTTAAATTTTACCAAGAATTTTTTCTAGGAAACTTTTTGTTCAGAAAGTCCATTCTAGTTTTAGAGCCTTCCAGCAAATATCTATAGAGTCAAAATCGTGCAAAAAAAGTGTCCGAGCAAAACTCTGCCCAAACTATATACGTAGTGGGCAGATTTTTTAGTTAGTCGTAAGGCGATTGCAAGCCAACTACAACGCCGCGCGATGCCAAAGTGCTCGGTTACAAGCTCTAATGAGGTGACATAACGTCGAGATTCGAGAAAACGGGTCATTGTGAATTATTTTATGTAAATATCTTGGTCGGTATGTATGCCAGCGCTCGGACATTTTTTTACTACTTTCATTTAGGGACTGTGGCTCTGTAGATATTTGCTCGAAGTTTAGAGCCTTATTCTTAGTAATCGAATAAATAAATATATATAAGAAGCTATCAAAACCAAAATTGTGAAAAGTGAAAACAACATTTAACCACGATCCCTAGTGTTATTATATCCCTAGTGTTTATTTGAGAAAACGGTAGATAATTACGATTAAATACGTAATTATGTAGGCATCTAGTGCTTTTCTACAACCTAGGAACTTATCTACGATTTATAATCAGGAGGCTTCATTAAAGCCTCTTGTAGGAAAGCACAAGTGTAATTATTATATCTCCTGTCTATTTAATTATTAAAGACAGAGTATATTCTATAAAGTCGTATAAGAGCTATTACTATTAGTATCTAATGAGTATAGTATCATGTTAGTTATAGTATCTGAAACGCGAATTATGTTCTTTGACTTAGAGCTTCTTAGTTAAGTAATACTTATGTATAGTAAATAGGTACGTGCCACAGATCTGGCAAGATAGGAGATGTTGCTCTAGTGGAGACTAAATTTTACACGAAACTGCTCAAAATCACAACTATGCGTAATGCCGATAATTTCACAATTATTATTAACAGAGAATAAGAAATCACTTATTCATATGCGCTCACACATAATTGCATTCTGCGATGTATACTCTCTCATACGAACAGCCAGACATACTCTCATACGAACAGCCAGAATGTGGAACGCTTTGCCTAGGTCTGTCTTCCCGCTAAAGTACGACGTGGGTGTCTTCGAAGCCCTAGTAAATAGGTATCTTCTAGGTAAGCGTGCTACACCCTAGACCGCATATCTGCTCAAAATCAGGCAGTATGTAGTCAAACGCAAACCTATACGGAATAAAAAAAAAGTATGAGGATTTGCTTAAAGGAATATTTCAACAGTGACCGAGAACAGGAGAGGAAAGATGTTTAGCCACCTTGCACATGACAATCTAATGAAAACCATAACAGAAAGAAGGGGAAGATCACGGAGAGCATTTTTAGACCAAATTAAAGAAAAGGCAGATGTCATGTCGCATAGGGAGGTGAAAACACTGGCAGAGGACAGCTAGACGTGGAAGTTGCTCCATCGAAAAGAGCCTGGGGTGCGTTTACGCACTCAGACTAAGATAAAAATTAACCTGGCTAAGTCTATGTCACCCGTTTAGGGCATCCGTCAGGCGAAAAAACCTTCTGGCTAAAAATTAATCTGCCCCGTTCACGCGCTCCCACCGGTATAATTTTTCTCCTGACTAGGCTAAGTTTTATCGAGGTATTTAGGTAGATACATTTTATCTTGTCTGTGATTGGTCAGCCAGTTGTCATCGAATCGATTTGACAGCTCGTTCTAGAGTTTGACAGATGTGATTAGTTCGTAATAGATTTGAGTGCTATGATTGGTCTAGAGATATGACGCCGTTCACGGACGCCCCTTAGAATAATTTTTTATCCAGCATAAATATTGTCTGAAGTGCGTAAACGCACCCTTGCTTTTAAGTTCTGATGGTGAAATGTATTTGTTACATATCACCATCAGAAAAAGGTATTCCTACGTGTTTCGCGCGCCGGGTTTAGAGAAGTCGAAGGCATCTCTAGATCTCTGTGGTACGAGTATAGAGTTTATTTTGTAGAATCTGGCACGAGAACCGCTTTCAACTTAGATGCAATATATTGTGTAGGCACCCATTATAATACTACGTAAATTATTTGTAGCTACTTCTGAAATTCAAGATGCGGTGCTTTCAGGAAATTTTCCTTCATTATAATTATGTATTTTCGATCTTTCTGAAATATTTTGTATTCTGCCTAATTGGTGTAACGATTTTTAGCAATAAATGTCCTGAAAATAAAGATTCATTATTCACAGGCATTTTACTTATGGTATGAAAGATAAGTAGTAGGTTTGTTGGTGATACTCGGCGGAAGTTAATCTTTAAATCTGTATTTTGAATCAAAACTTCAGTGTATTTTCCACTGCAATGTGATTAAAAATTAAGAACAAGAACACTGATCTTTACTTAATGGTACTGCAGTGGAAATACGAGTACGCAACAGATATTTATTTGTATACGAAAGAGGTGAAACAACAAAAGTTACTACGAGTGGATGCCCAGAATACCTTCTCTCTGTGCTTACAAGTCTTTGTGATGAAAAATAATGAGGATATAGATTTTATCTCGGCGCTTTTTCATTTCTAAGTTCCTGCATGTGTTTTATGGAAATAATTTCACAGTCTCGGTATAGCGCTTGAGGAAATAAGTCTGAATAAAATCGGCCAAGTGCGAGTCGGACTCGCACACGAAGGGTTCCGTACCGTATGGGAGCCCCATTCCTCTTGCCGTTATTAATAGCGAGCAAAAAAACTCCTAAACATCACGTTTGTTGTATGGCAGCCCCCCTAAAATATTTATGTTATTCTGTTTTTAGTATTTGTTGCTATAGCAGCGACAGAAATACATCATCTGTGAAAATTTCAGCTGCCTAGCTATCATGGTTTATGAGATACAGCCCGGTGATAGACAGACAGACGGACATCGAAGTCTTAGTAACAGGGTCCCGTTTTTACCCTTTGGGTACGGAACCCTAAAAAGTACCGAAAGCTGAACTAGGTAGGTACGCTTTCGTTTTAGTCATCCGTCTTTTCGATTTTTAGGGTTCCATACCCAAAGGGTAAAAACGGGACCCTATTACTAAGACTCCGCTGTCCGTCTGTCCGTCTGTCTATCTGTCTGTCCGTCTCCAGGCTGAATCTCATGAACCGCTATAGCTAGAAAGCTGACATTTTTACAGATGATGTATTTCTGTTGCCGCTATAACAACTAAAAACCGAATAAAATTAATAATTAAGGGGGGCTCCCATACAACAAACCTGATTTTTTAACCGTTTTTCGCTCTAAATTAAAAATGGGAACAGGTATATGCTTGAAATTTTTACAGACTATTTGTATCTTCACTTCAATAATAAATAATAAAATAAAAATAAAATAAATATTTAAGGGGGGCTCCCATACAGTACGGAACCCTCCGTGCGCGAGTCCGACTCGTACTTGGCCGATTATTGTATTTATGCGTTGTATTCGTTCTTACTTCCAGGAATTAAATTAAATATTATTTTTTTACTATTGGTACTTAGGAATGAATTTATTGCATAGATTTTTTAACTTTAGCGGCATTTCACTAAAGTAGGACACTGCCAATTTCAGACATTTAGACATTTCAAAGTCACAACTCAGCTCTACCCTCGCTCTATCATAGTAACATAACTGTCAGTTAGATTACAAAAAAAATATTTGACACCATAGAGCTATTACAACTTTGACACGTATTTTTTATTTTGTCAATCAAACAAAAATAGCAAAGATACGTTTGGGAGTGGGGGCTCGCGACATCATAGTCTACCTACGAGTATACAAATATACCCACACTAGCTTAAAACCCGCGGCTTCGCCCGCGTTGTCTTAGTAGACAGGTACTGGCTTACGAAAATAGCCCGTGGTCTGACCCGCGTTTGTCTTAGTACTTGCTTAAAATTATAAAAGGCTGCCGGTTGGCTTGCGTTGTCTTGGCACTTCCTTAAAATAATAATAGGTCGTGGTTTAGCAAAGCATTATCGTATAACGTATTACTTGCAAGGATAATGCCTATGGTTTGGCCTGAATTGTCTTAGTATTTGGTTAAAATGATAATAGGTCGCGGTTTGGCTTGCGTATTCTTAGTACTCGCTTAAGATGGTAATTTATAGCACGCAGCTTAGCCTGCGTTGTCTTAATACTTCCTCAAAATTGTAATAGCCTACCATTTGGCACGCGTTGTCGTATTACTTGCAATGATAATAGCCCACGGTCTGGCCGCTTTGTTCGAGTAACTGCTTAAAATGATAATAAGCCACAGTTTGACCCGCGTTGTCTTGGCACTTGCTTAAAATAATAATACTTCGTGGTTTCGCCTGCATTGTCGTATAACGTATTACTTGAAAAGATAATGCTTAGTAGGCATTATCTTTTCAAGTAATAGGCATTGCCTACGGTTTGGCCTTAATTGTCCCAGTGTTTAGCTAGAATGATAATAGGTCGCGGTTTGGCCTGCGCATTCTTAGTACTTGCTTAATATGGTAATTTATAGTACGAAGCTTGGCTCGCGTTGTCTAAGTACTTGCTTAAAATTACAATAGCCTGCCGTATGGCTTGCGTTGTCGTATTGCTTGCAATGATAATAGCCCATGGTCTGGCCCGCGTCGTTATAGTATTTGCTTAAAATGATAATGGCGCGCGGTTTGGTCCGCATTTTCTTAGTACTTACTTTAAATGGTAATTTCCCACAGTTTGGCACGCGTTGTCTTAGTACTTTTTTTGCTTAAAATAATAGCTCTTGGTTTAGCCCACGTTGTCGTATTACTTGCAAGGATAATAATTAGCCCACGGATTGGCCTGCTTTGTCTCAGTATTTGCTTAAATTTACTTGTATCTAAAGCTTATTATGGAGTACGACAATTTTTAGATGATAAATTGCAAAATATTCGAATTAAATTTTATAATAATGATTGTATAATTTTTCACGTTCTAATGATTATTTTATGGCCATATTGGACTTAACTGATAATTCAATATTTTTGTGATTAGTGGTAAGATCTCAATGTAACACAGTTCAACAATAAATGTTCTTTGACTTTAATAGCCCACGGTTTGGACCGCGTTATTTTATAACTTGTCATAAAATAAATACTTAATAAAGTTATATTTTAATATACCTACTGATTTTTTTTATAGCGAGAAAAGAATATTTTTCGATTTATGACTAAAAATATAAATGACGATCATGAGTAGAGCCATGTAGTTTCCCACTCGTATACCAAATTTTATCCAACTCCATTCGCACGTCATGGTCGGCCAAGTGCGAGTCGGACTCGCGCACGCAGGGTTCCGTACCGTATGGGAGCCCATTCCTCTTGCCGTTATTAATAGCGAGCAAAAAACTCCTAAAAATCACGTTTGTTGTATGTCCCTTAAATATTTATTTTATTATATTTTTAGTATTTTTTGTTAAAGCGACAACAGAAATACATCATTTGTGAATATTTCAGCTGCCCAACTATTACGGTACCTACGGTGACAGACAGACAGACGGACATCGAAGTCTTAGTAATAGGGTCCCGTTTTTACCCTTTGGGTACGGAACCCTAAAAAAGGCCAGTACAGGTATTCATCATGTTTCATTAAGTCATTAGAAATTTAATTTCGATTATTCTGAACCCAATGACAATCTCGCTCAAAACCGTTTACGCGGTCAAAAGTGATCGAGACACTTAGGACTTTCAGACATTCTCTGACCAAGTACAGACGAAAAAGTAGCACACAAGAAGGTACATTTTATTTGAAAAATACATAGCGCACCTTCATCTAGACGACAGGCATGTTCTAGGATACCATTATACTCATCATTTGACTAACTTTTACTATGGTACCAACCCAGAAATCACGTAAATAAAATTAGCTGTTCAACACAAAAAATTCATCGACCCGCGACAAAATGTAAAGAATAGGTAATTTTCGCTTTTTCAGGGTAGTTCCCTAGTAAAGTAAGTAGTTATTGATCCGTATGTACCCTAAGTTCAAGTCTATTGGCTCACAAAATAAAATCGTTCATAAACTATTAGGGGCCCATTTTGCCCCCATTGAAGGATCTAAATTATCTCAATTTAATTCTAGATATTTCACTACGTTTAAAAAAAAAGCGATCAAGTTATTTTTCACGCTTATATAGGATTTTTGGTCTAGCGTTAGACAAGGAATCCGGGACTTTTCCCAGGACGTTAATAGTCATATATTAGTTAAAAGGTTATTAAGTAAAGTTATTTTCAAACAATATTGCATCGGTTTTCGAACAGTCATTTAGTACTTTTTTAGGAAATTGATATCCTGAAGGACCCACTGAAATTTTCCGGGATAGCAGTACCCCAAGTGGTAATTTGTGTTATTGTCTAGCGTCGCACCAAATTTCGTTAGAATTCATTTACCCCTTTTATCTTAGCTTTATAATTGATTATTTTGGCTATTGCTTAGAAACCCAATAGATTTTCCGGGGTAAAATAGTTACTGTATTGAAACATGTTGTGTGCTTTCTACATACCTACCAGATTTCATTTATAACCGTTCAGCTCGTCTGATGTAATTATTGATGCTTTTTTCACCAACTTTGGGAACTTATCTGACCCGTTAGATAAGGAGAATTCGGAAAAACAGGAAGAAACGTAACTTTTATTTTATTTGTAAAGCATATATACAAAGTTTTAAGTTAATCGGTAAAGGTAATAAAAAATTAAATGCAAACAAAAAGGGCCCGTTTTACCCCGTTAGAGGTCGATTTTTCGAAATGTTCGTCCTTTGTGCTTCATTACGTTGTACATTGTACCTATGTTCGAAATTTCAAGTCTCTATCTTTAGTGGATTGGGTTGTAGCCTAAACTGATTAATTTTGGCTATCCCTAAGGATCCCCATAGAATTTCCAGGGATAATAATAGTTCATGTGTTGAAACATGTTGTGTGCTTCCTCCATACCAGATTTTATCCATAACCGTTCAGCTCGTTGGATATAATAGACGCTTTTTTCACCAACTTTGGGACCCAATTTGACCCCTTAGATAAGGAATATTCGGAAAAACAGGAACAAACGTAACTTTTATTTTGTTTGAGTAGCATGTATACAAAGTTTCAAGTCAATCGGTAAAGGGAATAAAAAGTTACATACAAACGAAAAGGGCCCGTTTTACCCCTTTAGAGGTCGATTTTTCAAAATTCCGTTCTTAGTGCTCCATTACGTGGTCCAATGTATCTTTGTTCCAAATTTCATGTTCGTATCTTTAGCGGTTTGGGCTGTAGGCTGTCTGTCAGTCAGTCACTCAGCGAAGCCTTTTATATAATAGATAAACGTGACGTCACACGGAACTTTAACGAATAGACCGTTAAAGTTCCTCTTTTGCTGTTATCTTCATCATTTATGTTTGATTGAGAAACAAAAATAAATACCTACGTGTCTAATAGGTATAGTTTGTTCTATCCTCAGAATAATGAAAAACAGGTTCTAACTGACGGATGAATTATATTTTTTAGTCGTCTGGCCTATTGTCATTTGCAGATTTGCCTTGTACTCCTACTTTACTGAATTTTTCTAAAGTCCCCCATAGTCTACGTTTGCATGCGCCCCACGTTGCCAACTTTTGTGCTCGTGTCCCCTTCTGTCCATTTTGCCCAACTTTTTCGCGAAGTCATAGATACATTGGTTCCTACTACCGCCAGTGTGCTACTGGACTTATTTATTTTAGGCTGATTTGCAAAACAAGAGTCATAGTTGTAAACGAAGTATACAGTTGCTACCGTGGCCGTGTGGTTTTATACATTTTTGTTAGTTCTTCCTGAAGGGAGGCAGAGTTTTGCCTAAAAGGAAGCAGAACTAACAAACATGTATGGAGTGGAGCACATACAGTAGAACTCCAATTATCCGAACTCCGACTATCCGAATCGCCGATTATCCGAATCACTTTCAGAAAAAAAATTGTCCAAAAAAAGTCTCTATTATTCTTCCCCCGCGAAGCCAGTGTTTGCGCGTTCGCTCACTATTGTCCTTCCCTCCGCGAAGTCAGTGTAGGCACAACACGTGGTATGAGGCCCCACTCCAGTTCCGGCGCATTGCAATATCAAAACGTAGCTTTTTTTCTCTCCAATTGCAATTTTTAAAAAAAAACTCCGATTATCCGAATGTTTGATTATCCGAATGGGTCCCGGTCCCCATTAATTCGGATAATTGGAGTTCTACTGTATATGGTAACTAAACTATACAAGGATACTGGTAATCATTGTCATCCTTTTAAGGGTATATTCTGCACATCAAAACAAACAACTTTTGTTTTACAACTTCTAAAATTTCTTATTTATTTTCTACCATACAAAATTTAAAATAGAATTTGGCCGGTCTAATCAAATTTAACTCTATGTAAAAAGCGCGCTCGCTGGGTCGTTCCTGTAAGTTCTACTAGTAGAACTACCGGGACTAAATTTTCCCGGTAGTTCTACTGTAGAACATTTCAATTTTAGCTGCCACCCGCGACACTTGGACCTCGGAGGGATACTTTGTAAATATACAAACTAGTGTAAATATTAGTTAGGTATGTAAAAAACATTTTTTTGGTACTATGCTGATTCCACTGGGAAATTGGTTGAGATTTCGGAAAAGTTGTACAACAAAAATTGTTTGTTTCGATGTACAGAATATGCCCTTAAAAGGATGCTAATTGATTACCAGTAAACCTGTATAACCACTGTAGTTTTCGTTACACAAATTCGTACTGTAATGTGTACCTACTGTAGTTTTCATTTACTACACAAATTAGTACTAAGGCCTCGGAAGTTTTATGCAGTAGTTTTTTCACCTGTTTTTATATGCATGTTGAGCATTACTTACGCCGGTCAACTGCGCCAATTTACTTTCTTATTTATTATGTAGGAAAATTCACAAAATGATCCAGTAAAAATGTCATTTCATTTTGCTTTAACAAGCAACTGCAGGCAGTGGTTTTATTAACCGGACGTTTAATGTTTAAACGAGCAGAATAAATGTGGAGTCAGTGTTTTATATATATTTGAATATCATATCTATATATAGAAGCTTGGTATCAGTGGCAATTTAAATAATAAAAAACAATACATTTTTTATATTTAAATTTTTGACCCACAGACTCCAGGGTCTGTGCCCTTTGTTGAGTAGTTACATTTTAAAGAATGCGACTGTACTATAGAGAGAGATTAGTTTAAATATCTAAATCATATTAACTGTGTTACGTTAACCTACCTAATAAAATTATTATTTACGAAATCCATAATAAATAAAATTAGGAGACATCTTATCACACGGTTACGTGGTCTTGGACCCCAAACTAAGCAAAAATTGTGATACTTGCCTGACTCTTAAATGTAGGTACCTACTAGATACATATTTTGAAACGCATACGGTGATGTAATGAATGTTTAATTGAATTCGGTTTCAATTATAACTAACATTACAGACCTCCATCGATTAAACCACCGATTACCTAATTCAAAATTCAAATGGTATTTATATTTTTAGACGGTAATTATACAAATCGATACCACACACAAAATACCCGAATTTCTTAAAATTGAACACATTTATAAATACAATACGGTTATTGTAACAAGCTTTTGGTTACAAGTTGTTATTTATCGTGAAACTTGTAATTGGTAACCAAAGGTAGCTGTTGGCAGACTTCCTTAATTGGCTGAGAAAATTGTATGGCTTTGTCTAAATTACAAACGGCTGCGGCACGGTAATGATATCTAACAGTATTCCGTCTTCATACATTTTCTTTGTACTAATGACTATAAAGCGTTATCTCCCTATCTAAATACCTACAGCCCCACCGTATCCACGCAGTACGCAACACGCACTAGTGCCGCCCGCCTGGTAGGTACATAGCAAGCTGACTGATTACAAACCCACACGTTCGTTCGTCACTACGGCGCATCTGCGGTTGTTGGTATACCGAACTCCGAATCGTTGCGACCGTTTGTATGAAGACGGAATACTGTTAGATACCATTACCGTGCTATAGACCGCAGCCACGGTAATGATATCGAACAGTGTTGTGTTCGGCCTGTCCTTAAAATATATACCTACAGCGCCACGTGGCCACGCAGGACGTCTCACGCGCTAGAGCCAGCCCTTCAGTATTTTAACTTCATCTACTTACTCTTTACCTACTTGAGTTTCTTTCTACTTTTGAATCATATTGTAACTATTATGATGTAAAATCATTATATTTATTACAAAAAAGAAATTCGTAGTGAATTAAAAATGAAGTGTTCAATAAAATTATATAACATTGCGTATTTGTTGTTTTTATGTTTCCGTAGTAAAACGAGGAACCGCCGAAAGCCGAATCACAATACTGTCAGATATCATTACCGTGGCTGCAGCCTATAGCACGGTAATGGTATTTAACAGTATTCCGTCTTCATACAAACGGTCGGAACGCTTCGAAGTTCGGTATACACTCGGTATACCAACAGTCGCAGATGCGCCGTAGTGACGAACGAACGTGTGGGTTTGTAATCAGACAGCGTGCGATTTACCTAGGCGGACGGCTGTAGTGCGTGGACACGTGGGGCTGTAGGTATTTAGATAGATAACGCTTTATTGTCATCAGCACAAAAAAAATGCCAAGTCGATGTTTAAAAAAAAAACAAACAGTAATACATGAAATACTTTAAGCTAGTGTAACACAAGGCCTTATCGCTGAAAGCGATCTCTTCCAGGCAAGTATTTATTTCAAGCGTATTTATTTTATGGACAGTGCTGAGTCACAATACTGTCAGATACTGTTTACCATTACCGTGGCAGCGGCCTAAAAGTTCACGGTTTAACATGATTTATTTAACCGCCCGTTTTGACGTTTAACTTATGAAATAATTGTCAAAACAGGCG
The DNA here is from genome assembly GCA_964007245.1 of Hypomecis atomaria. Taxonomy (NCBI): domain Eukaryota; kingdom Metazoa; phylum Arthropoda; class Insecta; order Lepidoptera; family Geometridae; genus Hypomecis; species Hypomecis atomaria. The sequence goes on along the minus strand of OZ023292.1, from coordinate 17,971,876 downwards.
ATCAACTTAATCGGCTGGTTAAGTTTTGTTGAACTAGAAACATTTGTGAATAGTTACACATATTCGTGTTTTTCAACAGTAACATGGTTCAAGAATGTGAGTGATTTTGTTTCATTAGGTGTGTTGAATATTTTAAACACGCGATATGGGATTCTATTATTTTTTTAACTGACTTTATATATTCTCAATTCGACTGTATGTTTTTTGTGTATATGTTACGCCATTACTCCGCCAATTTTTTGAATCGATTTTGATTAATCTTTTTTTTTTGGTTAATCATACTTCAGTGGTCCCATTTAAATTTTATCGACATTAGCTGAGTTGGTTTTGAAAAATCAACAATAATCAAAAAAACGTTATAGGTACATTGATTCGAGCGAAATATTAGAATTACTTACGTTTTCTTTTATTCCTTATAGGTACGTAAGTAGTTTGCTACGATTGAAGTCAATTGTGCCATTTGGGCGAAAAAATATTATATTGATAGAGAATAAGGAAGCGGCGTGGGTAACTTAGGGTCCAAAAAAGTTTTTAAATTATTCTGGAAAGTGTTCCGCGTCAAATCGAAATCTCTATGGATAGCACAATTGCCCAGATATAAACTAAAACATGAGTCACAGTTAGTAACCTGATAAATTTAAACTTTAATCGAACTTTCTAAGTAGATAAGAGCTTTTGTCTAAACGAGGCCAGAGTAATCTCTTAGTACAAGCTTGGTAATAAACTCTAAAAGCCTAGGTAATAGGCATTAAATGTTAACTGTTATAACTTGTCTTAATGTGATCGATCACGATATTTAAACGGTAGAAAGGATTCATTACATCTCCCTTGATACTTAAACTTAAATGGGATCACTTCTGAAATATGATCTAAGAAACTATGTTTGAAATAAATAATAAATAAATAAATATATATTAGGGGACATCTTACACACGGCCTCTGACCCCAAACTAAGCAAAGATTGTGATATGGCTGCCAGAGACTGATATACTACGTATACATATTTTTAAATACATACTTATATAGCTAGTAACTAAATAACACCCAGACACAGAGCAAACACCTATGTTCATCACATAAATACTTGCCCTGGGTGGGGATCGAACCCACGCCCCTTTGACCCAGAAGTTAGGGTCACTAACCACTGAGCCACCAAGGCTGTCAACAAATAATTATCAATTTGGATATCTTCAAGTCATGAGTGAATAGGTATCTTCTAGGTCTACACACTCCATCTTCGGCTACAACTTCGCTTTCCATCAGGCGTGTTGTTGGCCAGTAGCCCTATTTTAAATTAAAAAAAAAACTATCAACATATAAATAATTAAAATCGGTTTATAATTGGCTGAGTAATCGCATAACATACTACCTACAGTCGAATTGAGAATCTCCTTTTTGAAGTCGGTTATAAATCAAGACAAACTTTGACAAAAAAAAAATATATGCAGCTAAGACCCTTCTCGTTATGATGTGAGATCATCAGCTTTAAAATTTTCCTAATTATTTTTGTTTAGTCAAATAACACAAAGTTACATAGAACATTGCACACATACATATATAAAATTATACTAGGAAGGAATCATCAAAATCGTTTCATTTGTGGAGTAATTATGTAACACACCTACAATCTATGTACAAAAAAAAAACAATCGAATTGAGAACCTCTTTCTTGAAGTTGATTAAAGACGTAAAGTGACGCTACCTAAGCTTTTTTATTTTATGACTAGCTGACCCGGTGAACTTCATACAGTACGGAACCCTCCGTGCGCGAGTCCGACTCGTACTTGGCCGATTATTTAATATGCATAGAATTACTCTGCCAGCTCTGCAGCGTAAGTTTTCTCGCATTTCCGACATTTTCAAAGATCTTAATTTTCGGTAATTTTAATGATATATGAAAAACACAGAAAGCATAGAAACACATTCGGCTTGAAACATTTTTAGTATGTATTACATTCCATATTCATGTTGCTAACGCATTTTGGTGTACTTTATATGAATATCTTCATATAAAACCAGTATGCCTCGGATCAGATGCTATGGAAGCAAAAATGTAATTACTTCGTCTTAGAAAATGTCTCCAAGTAGAGATTATTTATTTTCCCATGAGAGCTACCTAATAAGAAAACATTCCAAAATATGAAACGTTCAGTGCATACTTTAACGTATTTTCCCAGATATATAAAATGAATTTACAATTGAATCCATTTCCATGATATTGATTTAAATTAACACTTTTAAACTACATCAAGCGCCACTGCGACAACTTTACATCAATTTATTAAATGTAAAAATCATTATACGGTTTTCTATGTAACATTCCGTATGAATAGACTTTAAAATTCAACCGTGCCATCAAATTACAATATTACACATTATGCCTAAAGGGATCGTTATACTTTTACTAAATTAATGCGTTGGAGAAACTCATTCCATATTCTATGAGAATTTGGGAATTGACAGCTGTAAGCCATACGTTACGGTAGAAAAATATTTATTGATTCGCTATAATTTTTCTGCTGCGAGCAACTTGCGGTCAGCTCAGGAGTTTTGTCGAATAGAAAAAGAAGAGGAAGAAAGGGGATTATAAGACTAAGCCCGGGTTATAGAAGCGGAGATTGAAGCGTGTCGGATATCAGTAGGTTAATTTTATTAAATAACCATCAACAACATTTTCGGTGATACAGTGGAACCTCGATTATCCGGCCGAGATATATCCGTATAACTATCCGGATAATAGCATCCGGATCGTATAACTATCCGGATAATATCATCGGGATCGTATAACTATCCGGATACTATCATCCGGATAGTTATACGGATTCGTGATCATCTGGACTACTCACTACCCGCGATCAACAAAATTTATTTTTCAAGTCGAATCAATATCCAGACGGACATGTCCGAAGCTTCATTAACTGACCGCACCCCGCTCTTTTTCTGCTCTTCGCGAATTGTTATTGTTTCAGTTGCTAAGTGTACTTTGCTGCGCATGTGGGAGCATACATCGAGCGTGTATGCTCCCACACGCGCTATGTCGTTGCGGATCCCTGAACTGATAAATTTAGAAGCGTAAGCGAGGGGTGTTATCGCTGAAATATAAAATAAATATTATTGATTCATTAAAAAATGGAGAAACTGGTCGTAATTTAGCTAAGATATTAAGAAAAACAACTTTATTTATTTAATTCGCTTATCCGGATTTTCGATTATCCGAATGCTCTACGACACGAATTAGTCCAGTTAATCAAGGTTCTACTGTAGATGAATTTGATTACGGTATCACCAACATCAAATTAAAACTACACCAGACTAAAACGTACTATCTACTGCACCTATGATACTGATCATTATATTTATTTATTTTCGATAAATTGAAGTTTATATGATTAAAAAAAAAGAGCTGGTACAGCGTAGTGATGACTAATCCTTTCATTAATCAATTTTCACACTAACTAATAGTATTTTACTTTAATGTTTCTTTTGGCCTTTAATAGTTAAAGCCTACTGAACTTACGAAGAGAGATTAGGCTATAATGTCCACGCTGGCCACGGGACATTAGTTTTTGGGTACTGACCCAATTTCACCTACCTACCTAATTTAACTGCTGACAGCTTAAGACAAACCCGCTCTAAGGAGTTCCTCATGGAAATTAGTACCATGGTCACGTAATATATGCACGTACGCGCCTACTTAGAAAGATTTGGTAGCATTTGGTAGATTATTTTTAAAATACGAGCGTAAGTCTTTTAAAGCTGTTTTCACACCCGTGCGGTACCTGCTAATCCCGGAGACCTCGGAGGAATATTAATTTGTCGAGCCCAACTCTGTGGGGATTTGAACGTTGTATTTGAATATTTCCTTGGAAATTGCAGTGACAGGATACTTAGTGTATATTATGCTTTATGCGAGATGGTTCTGTTTCAGTTTTGTCAGTTAGCGTTGAACGTTTGTGTCGAGAGGTAATAAGTTTTTTTTATTGAAAATGATTGTTCGTAGTTTCATAAGAAAGTTGGTTAAGTAGTTTATAAATCAAGAAAAATAATTATCAAAATCGGTTCACGATTGGTGGAATAATCGCAAAATATACAATTGAATTAAGAACCTCCTTTTACGAAGTCGGTTGAAATATTTATCTACCCCTAATATGAAAGATGAAATACCCAAAAACGTTTCTAAAAAAATTCTTATATGTTTCTTCCGAAAATCCAGTGAAAATTCAATGAAGGGGTTGTTTTGAAAAGTGCAAAAACTTTCAGGCACAATACGTTTAAAATGCATATGGGATCAACTGCAAAATCACGAAAATTATTCTATTATTCACATAATATCCTATTCCTCTTTTGTAGAGCTTATGGAATATGTCGTATTTTTAATACACGAACAAAATCTGGGAAAGAACATGTGCAAAGGGGATGTTGAAAGGCAAAAACGCCACAAACGTCTCCATCTTACTTTGAGGCTTACAAGAGCCAATATTTCGTGTTTGTCTCAATTTCATGAGTACTAGGTACTCAGTTCATACGTTTCGCCAATTTATGGTATTAATTCTGAGTAAGTTAGTGGTTTATGCTTCGAGCAAATATCTATAGAATCACAATCGTGCAAAAAAAGGGTCCGAGCCAAAACTCTGCTTAAACTACGTTGTGGACACTTGGACAGACTTTTAAGTTAGTTGTATGGCGATTGTAAGCCGACTACAACGCTGCGTGAAGCTGAAGTGCTCGGTTACAATAACCAATTATGTGACATGAAGTTAAGATTCAAGAAAACGGGTCATTGTGAATTATTTAATGTGAATTTCTTAGTCACTATGTATGACGGCGGTCGGACATTTTTTTACCACTTTCACTTAGAGACTGTGGCTCTATAGATATTTGCTCGAAGGGTTTATGTGTCAGATTTCACATGGCATCTTCACCAAAGAGTTTATAACACTTGACAGGTTTATTTCGACGTTTTCTGGTTCAGGTGTTTAGTCAATTAACAATTTCAGGCATCGAATAAGGCTAATACAAATTAATTACAACAAAAACCCTATACTTACTGTTATTGCTTAATATAATAAATCAGAAAATGTGTTTGTTGGTTTTTTTTTCACGTAGCAACAACACTTCGGATTAATTTATTAATTTGAGTTGGATAAGTATAGTTCAATGGTCGGAAAAAGATAGGCTAATTTTATATCCATAAAAGAAGCATAAAACGTTCCTATGGGATAGCGCAAAAGTCAAAATTTCTAGTGGACGAAATCGCGGTCGAAAGCTAGTAGTAATTACCTAATCAACAAAAATATTAATTCTAACTAATAAATAAAGTAATTGGCAGTTGAGTAAAAAAATGCAAGTGGAGTCCCTCCGCGCGGAAGAAGTGAAACTTCGACGCAACAGTGCTTTCATACCCCCTCCATGGTAGCGTTAAACGCTTAACGCAACCTTGTTGGAAGTCGCATTAGAAGTTTCACTTCAATTTCACTTCAAAAATCAAACATAAGCCACAGATTCGAGCCTAGGTCATAGCTGTTTTTTAAAGTTCCGTTATAATTTCTAAATGGAACTACCTACCTAACCAATATTTAGTGCATAAGTTTACATAAGTACCATTTAACTTGAATATTACTTAGGTATTGTTATAATGTTGTCCTGTACATCGCTCTCTAGAATAGCAGTCCAGCAATAACTACGAGTAAGTTGCGGGTTGCGGGTGAAACTGCAGTGAAATCACAATCTATTTACTTACTCAAGTCAGTGTTCCAAGAAAGTCTAGAGACCTACTATTATCATCTAAGGTACCTGTTATCGTCTTAGGTACCTATTATCGACTACATTACCTACCTATTATTGTCATAGGTACTTATTGCACGCTTACTGAAGCGCGTAGATTGGTAATAAGCATCAATATGGAAGAAAAAAAGTTGATGGTAATTAGTAATAACCCATCTTGAAGAACTGAATTATTCAGAACTAGGGATGACGCACACACATTTATAACAGTGAGTATCGACATCGATGTCATAGATAGTTCTCTACAAAACTTCGATAGATAATACAATATTGGCATTCTACGTTAATCGTACTTTAAACATTGATATTACATTCCTTCAAATATTTTAAAATCTTATTAAAATAGTAAAAAAATTAGAAATATAAATAAATATAATAATTTTAGAATATACGAACGTCGCATTCTAATTATATTTATTTGCTTTAGAATGTAAATAGTTATTTCTAATAATAAGACGTTTGACACACTTACGATGTTTTCATTAATAAATAATAATCTATTTTAACTTATCGACAAACGGTCGAACATCCCTATTGTACCAACTGGCCAAGATTGACTTCAAACTAGTCTGTAAAATATACACTTAGATTTGACCACGGGACTAACTTGCCTAACTTGTAGCGCTTTATGTAACTTAATGTAACTAGTGTTTGTGTGACTTAGGTCAGCGTTTGTGGCAAACTTTAGATTAAGGCTTAACTCCCAGCCTGATTTACACACTAGTTTGTAGCGACTGTACTTAAGAGGTGAATATTCAAAGCATTATTTTCACTTACCTAACCTTGCTAATATCTTTGCAAATAATTTACCAAGCTAGCGAAACGAGCCTTGCGTCTGTTCTTCAGGTCGCAAAATTTATTTTCATGTCTGGATGTTATTATGGATACGAGTATTGCTTTTCCTCTACTACAGGTCGTATTTTTAACCGACTACCAAAAAGAAGGAGATCCTATGTTTGTCTGTATGTATTTATTTTGTGTATGTTCATCGATAATTCCGTCAATTGTGAACCGAATCGAAAAATTACTTTTTAGTTCGAAAGGGTAAATCCCGAGGTGGTCTCATTTAAATTTTACAGAAATCGGCTCAGATGTTTTTGAAAAATCAATCATAATATAAAATTTTGTACGCTAACACTAACTTTTGCGAATAAATATTATGTGACATCTTAACAGGCTTTCCGTTCAGAAAACGAGTCCCTGAAAATAAGCTTTAGAAGCATTTCTATAAGCGAAATAAATTAAACTTGGTCTACTACAAATTTAAAGTAGGCTCCCCTTCTTCGAGCAAATATCTACAGAGCCACAGTCCCTAGACTGTGGCTCTGTAACAATTTTTTTTGAGATTCGAGAAAACGGGTCATCGTGAATTAATAAATATCGAAGTCGGTATGTATGACGACGCTCGGACATTTTTACACTTTCACTAGCAAATATCTACAGAGCCACAGTCCCTAGACTGTGGCTCTGTAGATATTTGCTCGAAGCTACCGTTACAACTTGTTAATGAGATTTACTAATTTATAAAGTTTTGCCGAATGTAAACTAGGTATAAAGTACTTTTAGTTATCGCCAACTACAGTCAGTTTCTTTAACCAACATACTTAGTACATACTTTATTATCATCATCGTCATCATATCAGCTGCAAGACGTGCATTGCTAGACATAAGTCTGCCCTACAGATTTCCAATAAAACCAGCTGGAAGCTTGAAAACCATGTAGGCAAGCGCAGCGTAGGACGCCCATCTACTACGCGAAGAGACGACCTAATTATATACCCACATAATTGATTTGTCAATAGTGAATAATATTGGTAAAATCTTTTTTAAATCAAACGGTTTTATGTACCTACTAAAAGCTTAAAAATAATAACTCAAAAATAAAATCGTGGTGCCTTCGCCTCGAAGATTTCATTATGTACGTTGCGCCCCACGATTTTATTTTTGTGTTATTATTTTTTAGCTTTTAGTAGGTACATAAAACCGTTTAATTTAAAAATGTTTTGATACCAATTTTATTTTTGTGTTTTTAGTTTTTATTTAGTTACTAAAACGTTGTTCTACATGAAAAACCCTTTCATTTAATATCCATATTGAGGGGTTTGTGTAAAAAAAATGTAATCCGCCATGTTGTGGCGGTGGCTATCTTGTATTTACGTCAATACTGAATACAAAAAATTGTATTGTCATGTAAACTAAAACTGTGTATCAAATATCATATCAATCTGTCCACAGGAAGATGGTCAAATTTCAATAACTAATTTTGACCCAAAAAACGAGCAAGTTAAATAAAACCATTAAGGCGTTTATTTAAGGCATTAAAACCATTTTAAAAATATCAAAGGTAATAGTACCTAAAGGTGTTTTAAATTCAGTGACAGTGAATTTGTTTTACTCGATTTTCATTTTGTCAAATTATTTCTTAAAAATAATTTGTACAAAATACCTACTTACTTCAAAGTTGGTCTCAATTTGTAAAAAAGTTCCAGGAAAGCTATAAAATATAATCCATGAGCTGGCTCACAAACGTAACGAACAAAAGAAAAATAAAGTACGTTCATTATGTTGGTACGTATTAGGAATATTTTGCGAAAATGTAATTACGTACAAATGTTTCTTTTCGTTTTACTTCTTTCACGTTGGCGACAGGAATTGGTATGAGAGGCGTAGGTAAGTATAGAAATATAGAGGCGAAAGGCGCTTCCATAGATATAGAAAAAAAGAGACGCGACATTAGTACGCAACCTCTTTACAGTTGTCTTATGATCGCACACTGTGCCCTCATGAGATGAGCGTAGGCTGTTGCCGTGTTGCCTCATAAACGCTCACTATGAGCAGCCAGTGTCAGTTTCGGAGAGGTATTATCTCTATACTTATGACATGCCAACTAAGAGCGGAAATAAATCGTGATGGGGCGAGTGAATTAAATGTAATGAGCGAAAAAAACATTTCCAGAATGCTACTAAGCAGCAATATTATGAGCTACTCGTAACCTATAAAGTGATTAATTCGAATGGTGTTTTGAATATTTGAGATTTATCAAAGCTTCAAGAAGTGTTTTGATTTACACAAACAAATAAGCAATATTTCCAATAATGGCAATAATACACAGCATTATGCTTTTACAATAACTTCTGAAAGACCTGTTCCCTGACAGAACTTGAACAATTTGTTCAGAATATTGGTACACGTGGTATTAGCGGAATGTACACACACGTCATCTCTTTACAGATATACTTTGTGGTTGATACGTAGAAACCTTTTTTGGCGTCGCCGCGACAAGCTTTTCAATGCTCATGTAATATTACGTTAATATTAGGTTCCTAACTAAACTGGAGCAAACCCCAAACACTAAATTATATACATATACAGGTTTATTTCTAATCAATTAGCATCCTTTTAGGGGCTTATTCTGTACATCAAAACTAACAACTTTTGTTCTGCGACTTTTGCCAAAACACAAAAAAAATGTTTGTTGTTCCATAGAAAAATGTCGTTCACCCGCGACAAAATGTATGGAACAGCTGATTTTTTTTTTCGAGTTCTGACAAAAGTTGCAGAACAAAAGTTGCTAGTTTTGATGTATAGAATATGCCCTTAAAAGGATGCTAATTGATTGGAAATAACCCTGTATATACGAACTGTGTGCCTATCAGAACCTAGATGTCACAAATCAAAAGCACCTTTACTAGAGTATATACTCTAGACGTGTCTACATATATCTATACCCAAGCAGGGTGATTGGGCCATATACATCACGCTCGCCCAGTGCAGGTTGGTGGATTCACATGCGTCATCACCACACCATTTCATGTATGCCGTATGCAAGTTGCCTCATGATGTTTTCGTTCACCGAAAAGCTACTTTTACTATGCGGTCAACCACGAAATTGTGAAAAAACAGTTGATCTGTACAAAAAGTCTGTCGACCCTCCACACATTCGGAATGTATGGTAGTAGATTATTTGAAAGTTATAAAAATCAGATATGGTCCGACGAAATATTTAAATCAGCTGATTCTTTTTCTTAAATGCTGAGTTTGTTCTAAAAAAGTTGTGCAAAATATAGATAAAACCGTGGTGGTCTAGAGGTAATGACACTGACCTTACAATCGTGAGGTCGTGGGTTCAAATCCCGGTCCCGTACTAATGAGTTTTTCGGAATTTACGTAAGTACGGAATTTTACACCACTGGCTTATCGGTGAAGGAAAACATCGTGAGGCAACCTGCATATGTTCGTAGAAGAAATTCGATGGCGTATGTGAATCCACCAATCCGCACTGGGCCAGCGTGGTGGATATGGCCCAATCCCTTTTCGTGGGTAGGCCTATGTCCTGCAGTGGACTATTAAAAAGGCTGGTACAATATGGATAAAACCACGACTTTTTTGAATCAGTACTCTATTTGAATAACTCTGAATGAGAACAAAAAAGACAATTTCGATCAATATGGTAGGTAAATCGCAATCCAAAATCGCTTAAGCCGTCGACGCTGTAGGATGATACGTAGATACATTATACGAACACACTTACGTACCTACAAATACCCAAAGAACATTATCCTTATTACTTGGCTCTACTTCTTGTTCAGCTCAGCGAAAAAAAATACAAATTGTTTTACCTTCAGGGAATACTGAGCTAGAAGTAGAATGGTGCTACGAACAAAACAGTGTTTAGGGCAGCGGTTCTAACACTTTTTTGTGTAGATTGATCATTATTTCACGGAGTGCTTAGCAAGCTAAGTTGAAATACACATCCCAATTACTAATAACAAAGGTATCAGGGGAGTGTCGCTTCGCAGTTTATGGTACGGTAAGGTTTTTTGGTACACTTTTTTTACGAGGGAGAAATCTTCTAAAGATGCCTTAACTGAATTGGGGTGCAGTAGGGTTATGTGGGATTGTACCCCCTCGGTGGCCAGCCTTTGTGCCTTCTTAGGAGCTCCGGGATCTCCAAAAGAACGCACCGGTGCTCTCAGCACTTTACACGACTACTCGCCTGGTGATTAAACCAGGCTTGTACCGCCCTTTACGACAGCGTTGCCACACACACTGTCGCCCTCGTCGGGCCCGCTTGAGTGGATGACCAGAGCCCCAACTCTGACCACCCACGAGCCCAGGGGTCCCCTTTTAGTAGGCTCTTACTATACAGGCAGGGGATACCGATGCCGTATTCTAGTGCCCCGGCATCGGGACAAAAGGTTTTTTAGGTACCAAGGTTTTTTGGTACCTAAGTAGGTATAATAAGTGTTTTACGGGATAACGAAATATAATCGTATATTAATCTTAGTTAATTTTTATACCCCTGTACTGTACTGAAAAAATATTTTTTAGTTCGAAAGGGTATACTCCCAAGGTGGTCCCATTTAAATTTTACAGAAATCGGCTGAGTAGTTTTTGATAAATCAACAATAATGTAAACAATTCGAGCGAAATATTCGAATTTTGTACACGATGGAAAGTGGTTTTGCCATTTTTAGCGAAAAATAATTATTGGAGCATACTTTGATAATGTTTTGGTAATAAATCCTGCTCATTTATCAGGAAGCCAATTAGTCTGTATGTCCAGATAACGTTCACACGCTTGTCAGCTTATTCAGCGCTGTCTACAGTAATCGAATAACAATAACAATGGTGTAGCAGCTAAGCTGGGTACTCACTGTCGAACTGTTACTGTAATTTACACTGTTGCCAACACTTATTTGTTTCAGTAATATAGGAAACTGTACTGTACTACTGTACTGTAATTTATACTGTTGCCAACACTTATTTGTTTCAGTAATATAGGCAACTGTACTGTACTACTGTACTGTAATTTACACTGTTGCCAACATTTATTTGTTTCAGTAATATAGGCAACTGTACTGTACTACTGTACTGTAATTTACACTGTTGCCATTACATATTTGTTTCAGTAATATAGGCAACTGTACTGTACTACTGTACTGTAATTTACACTGTTGCCAACACTTATTTGTTTCAGTAATATAGGCAACTGTACTGTACTACTGTACTGTAATTTACACTGTTGCCAACATTTATTTGTTTCAGTAATATAGGCAACTGTACTGTACCTACTACTGTACTGTAATTTACACTGTTGCCAACACTTATTTGTTTCAGTAATATAGACAACTGTACTGTAATTTACACTGTTGCCAACACTTATTTGTTTCAGTAATATAGGCAACTGTATTGTACTACTGTACTGTAATTTACACTGTTGCCAACACTTATTTGTTTCAGTAATATAGGCAACAAGAATAAAATTAAAATCTTGAAAATTAAACATAAATTTTGTCTACATCTCGATTATTTCAGCTCTCAAACAATAAAAGCCGTGTCAAAATTAATTCGTAGATTCTTTAGGTATTGTATAATATACAAAAATACACCTGCTATTTTTATAATACTTCTTTTTGTTCCGGTTAAAAAAGCTTAAAAACTTTATCCTTCAAGTATTATTATATACTAGCTTTTACCCGCGGCTTCGCCCGCGTTATAATTTAATTTTCGCTTATATTCATATCGGTACCTACCAATTTTAGTAAAATATGATGTCAAAAAATATGGTAACAAAAAAGTAGGTACGTGTGCCACAAAATATTAACCCCAATTCAATGTGAAACGATAAACAAATATTGTAGCAAATAATACTCGCTCCGATCGCAGTTAATAACCAAATGCCGCCATCGTTTGAATTCGTCGTAAAAATATAAACTCTGCCTTGAAGCCATTTGAAATTTTTAAGCCACGTTGTGGAAATGTCAATTCACAAATCTTCAGTAGTTTAAATGTCAGTTATGTCAAATTACGTGGCAGTTTCTATGCGTTTTAACGCCGTGTTGCGGCGATCATATTTTCAAACTTTCTTCCTTTATTATATTCTTTTTTGTCTTCAAAAATCAACCTTAGGGCTCTTCTGTCTTTATTTTTGGATGTCACTAACAAAATCACGCGAAACATTCAAATTGAAAACGGTTGGACTTAAAACCTCATTGCTATTAACTCTTATCTGTTACAATTCGACTTTTGAGTACATAGCCTTACACTCAGTCGCTAGTGTAGGTGTATTACCCAGTCACATACCCATATCTACCTGTATAACTACTAGGTATAAATACTTGAACACATGTCTACATTCCACACTTCGGTGCATTGCAGTGTGTCTAGTGACAATAAAAGTAGGTAATTTGATTGAAATTCAAATTTGTGTATCTGTACCGGTGTAAGTTCTTGAGTGGAAACCACGTACCGGCAAGCGCAGCGTAGGACGTCCACCCACAAGGTGGACGGATGAAAAGCCAGTGGTGTGAAATCACGTAAGTTCCAAAGAACTCATTGGAAGGTTGACCGCAGGGCCGTCTTAAACTTACCTGGGGCCCCTGGGCACACAAGAATTAGGGGCCCTTTTAGAAAGTTAGAAATCGAATTATACTAAAGTACCTAGTATCATTACTATCATCAAAGTAGCATAAGAGTCATTTCGATTATTTCTTATTGAGATATTTTTAGGGTTTCGTACCTCAAAAGAAAAAAACGGGACCAAGGGCGGATCGGCGAGGGGGTCATCAAATTATAGTAGTTAGTTGACGGAAATTACGCAACCTTAGCGTTTTTTTTTCAATGAATCGTTTTAATGATAAGTAAAAAAAACGGAAGTCTGTCGAGAAAGAAAGCAAAGAAGAAAGAGCGCGAAATTTATTCAACTTTTCAACAATTTTAAAACAGATACGAGTAAAATAGACAACTATATTGACAAAATACGCGAGCGCAGCGAGCGCGAAATTTTTTCGGTATTTTTTAAAAGCTTAAAAATTGGGAAATTTTGATCATTGCCTTGCTAATCGCTAACTTATACACGCAAACATAGCGAACGCGAAAATTTGACAATAGTTCAGTAATTTTAAACTAATATTATATAGCCGCCAGACAAAAGCCCGTCATGGTCCTATGACCCGCCGTTAGAAACGCGCCTTTTGAGCGCTAAAGTAGTGAGTTTGAAATATTATTCTTGATGTTTTGTCAGTAAAAGTTAGTTTTGAAAGTGACATCAGGTATGAGCAAAGAAAAGTACTGAATATTTAAAATTGATACTTGCTAGAAGCAAAAACCAATTAGTTATACTTGGTTTTTGCTTCTATCATGTATCAATAAAATTTATTCAACTTAAAACCTATTTTTAGTTCTAAATATTTCTGGAGATAGTTTCAATACAATGACAACTGATGTCACTCACTTTTCTCTACTATATTACAAATACAGTTTGTATAATGACAAGAAAGATCATATCAAAGCGCGAGCGAAGCGAGCGCAAAAACTTTTCAACAAAGAGCCGATAATTAAAAATTTAAATATAAGTGAAGAGAAGGAAGTTGGCAAAAAAATTGGCTCTTGAAAGGGCTTTAAACTCCACAAGCTTTTACTTTACTTTTACGCCTTAGTATATATTTGCGCCTTGGCTGTTTTGCTAACTTCACGTAGGCGTAAGGTAAAGATTTATTTACTGCTTATTATTTCTGTGTTATCGAATAGTTTTTTTTTTTTTTTTTATTAAAATTTATGAACCACAGACTCCAGGGTCTGTGACCTTTGTTAACTAACATTTACAATTATTTGGTTATATTATACAAAGAGTGTTAGTAGGTACTTGAAATAGCCTAAGTTAGTCAATGCACTGCGTGAATGCCACTTCCAAATAGTTCTTGTAGTAACGAGACAACCAAGCCACATATTATACTGACTAAGGTGTAGAGTTTGTGGAGTAAGGGATTGCAGAGTTAGGCCGTGTAGAGTTAGAAGCTTGGCTCGACGCCGTTGAAGCGCGGGGCCCCCTAAGGCGCGGGGCCTGTATCATTTGCTACGCGGCTAATCCGGCACTAGCGATAAACGCAGGGCAATTCTGTCAACCGATCTCGTTACTAAGGTGACACGTTCTTGAACCTGTCTCGTTTTTCTGACAGTTTGAAACTGTCGGAACTGTCAGAAAAACGAGAGAGGTTCAAGAACGTATCACTTCAGTAAAGAGATAGGCTAACAGAATTGTCCCGCAGGTTTTAAATCATTTTTACGACTTCAAAAATCCCCTTTTTCGCGTTTTAAAGGACAAGTAACGCCATCGCGTAAACAATCGATGACCAACTTTGCTCTAAGGTAACTAAGTAAACTATAATAATAATAATAATATAATAGCGAGCCTGACTTGCACTTGTCCCGGTTTTTTGTTAAATGTAATATGTATATGTCCGTCCAAACTGTTTTGAAAAATCATAAATGTGTGAGAGAAGTTGTCTGTTTCTCGGGGCCCCCTGAGGATGGGGGCCCTGGGCACAGGCCCCGTGTGCCCTTATGGTAAAGACGGTAATGGTTGACCGGGATTTGAACACACGGCCTCAAGATTACCACTGGCGAGTGTATCCTATCTGGCCCGCTGACTTGGCCCGGCGCCAGGCCACATGGGAAAGAAAAGTTTTATCTGGCCCGGTGATAGGCCCACCACGGCTTCCCATGCATTCATTGCCCAGTACACAATAAAAGTCGGTAATTATATTAAGCGTCGAAATTAAATATCACTGTATACTTAAGTAATGATGTCCTGGTGCGACGAGAATTTTCAAGACTTTCTCTTTAACTGTCTAATTTTCTTAAATAAATTATGTCTTCAACTTAATAGAGTTGGAAGAAGTAGGTCAACGAAACAAAAAGAAAAAACTGTCAGTCTAATTATTATAAATATAGGTAGTTGTAGCACTCATATTGAAGTTCCACTAGGTATTTCTTAGCGATTGCCGAAGTACGGTCAGTAAGTCACTTACATTTTAGGGTTCCGTACCCAAAGGGTAAAAACGGGACCTAAGACTCCGCTGTCCGTCTGTCTGGCCGTCTGTCTGTCACCAGGCTGTATCTCATGAACCGTTATAGCTAAAAAGCTGAAATTTTCAAAGATGTATTTCTGTTGCCGCTATAACAACAAATACTAAAAACATTATTGAATAAAAATATTATTTAAGGGCTCCCATACAACTAACCTGAATTTTTGCCGTTTTTCGCTCGATATCAATAATGGTAACAGGCAGATGCTCGAAATTTTCACAGAATATTTAACTATATATTCACTTCAATATTTTTTTTTTCTCAACCTATGCTGTCCCACTTCTGAGCAAATGTCTCCCCCACATTCTTCCATTTATCGTATCCTATTATTTTTACCAATAATAAATAATTAAATTAAAATAAATATTTAAGGGGGGCTCCCATACAGTACGGAACCCTGCGTGCGCGAGTCCGACTCGTACCTACTTGGCCGATTTTTTATCTTGTTGCCCCGCATAAACACAAGTTTTTATCATAAATAAGCAAGGTAAGAATCAATAAGCATTTATCCCGAAGAGACTAGAAGATATCACACGATAATAGCCATCATTATTGGGCCAATCAGCCGGCCACACATTTCTCATTTCCGATAAAACTGATTGAATGGCAACATCGTTCTGTCAGAAAATAGCTCTCAAAGATCGCCGCAAACATAGCGTGAAAATAGTTCATCCCTTTGTTATAAGTTAACTACGACCAACATATCCGTACAAGCGTTCAAATGTGAGAACTAACTTTATCTATTAAGACATTTTGATTCGACTTGGAAAGTTCTTACGTGGCGCTTCGACTCAGTTTCTTCCATAAGTTGGTCCCGTAGGTAGGAAATGCGTGATATATGCGCCACTTAGGCCCGTGATTTAGGTAGATTGTTAATGTAAAAGTGTTTCAGAATTACAGTTGGATAGTAATTCTATCTAACTTAAGTACTTTAAGGTCAAGGTAACTTCTATCTCGCCTTTTTCCACATGACTGCGCAGTTTCACCTGAGATTTACGAGTTTCCTACCATTTTAGGTAGGTACTTCTTTTACACTTAAATCATAAATCGTTTATTTGTGCGTGGATATTGCCTAAGTGTTGGCCGTGATAATGGAACTTTAATAAAAGCAGTTCGGGTACGTACAAAACATATTCTATTTTTAGAAATTGTTCCATCGACGAGAGCCAATTCCAGTAATTTAAAAAAAAACTTGAGACAAACTCGGTCTGGAATGTTATGTTTTCCGTCACCGTGCTAGTGATTGATCCTTGTAAGTTATAGTTTATTATGTTAATAGACACACAGGAAGCCTAGATTTCAAATCAAACCCTTTTGGAGGTGATCTGCCATCCGGCCAGGTAATTGGCACATGGTTTGCGTGGTTACGGGTGGAGCGCAGTCAAATCAACGAAAGAGAATAAGAAAAAAAAACACACGAGCAAACCTCTCTCCAAAGCCTAATTTTTCTAAAGCCCTGAATAATAGATCGGTCTCAATTACCCAAATTCTGGCATTACGGTGAAAATGTAGTGCGCACGTAGTAGGTATTTTCATACCAAACATTTGTGTACAACAGTTCTATGTTCTAATTTCTAAAATCGGGACGCACAGATATTTATAATTAACAGATTGATAACACAGTTATCACTTGAGGCAATTCTCAACCGCAAAAATCTATGGAAAATCTCTACCAGAGGTTGTCACTGTCAAATAGGTATAATTGAATTTAATTATAATTTAATTTAAAAATTAATTTAATTTAATACCTATAAGTACCTATTATTTTAGATTTAAGTTTTGATGTATTACCTGAACTTAAGTTTAACATATACATAACTAGCTTTTACCCGCGGCTTCGCCCGCGTTATATTTTGATTTTGGCTAATGTTTATGTCGGCTGCGAAACCTAACCTAAGCGACAAACATCAAAATACCTTAGAGGAATGCTTTTGTTGGTTAAGTTACGGTTGGAGTGTATATACAACCCCCCTGTGTATTCCCGCCTTGTGGTGGCGGGGGAGGTCTAAGGCAGCTGAAAAGGCGGCGCTCGAAGTCTCCCTCTTCTTTGGGTCTTTCCCCCAAAGCAGCTTAGAGGCCGGCACTCGTTGTTCAGCCGCTTTTAACTAAAGCAGCTGAGAGGATGGCCGGTAGGTTGCCTGCCTTATGAGGAGTGTTGCTTCTGAGGAGGGCTGCAGTGCCGCTCTTGCGACGCTGCAGCCGAGGATTAGGGGCTGCGGTGGGATGGAACTGGTTGTGTGGGTGCCGCCACCTACCCTACCTTCCGCTAGGCCGTCAACCTGTTGGCAGACGCAGTGAGGCTGCAGGGGAAGAGAAGTGTCGGTATCGCGATGGCCGTTCTCACTGCCCTCTGCAGTTGAAGAGGCAGGCGCTGGGCTACTATGACTGACCCGTTGCACTGGGACCAGGGCGTTGGAATGCTGTCCGACGCTCAGTGCTGGTTAGTCCCGAGTGGTGGATGACGATGTGTCTTGTGCTCCGAAACACTCCGTCATTATGGCGGGAGCGCAAGCTCCGTTATGGAGCCCGAGTCTGGGCTAGCGCTGTTGAGTGCCGCGAAGGAGTGCGAAAAATGTAGGAACGTCCTAAACTTGAAATGACAGGTTATTTCTGGCGCTTAGACGGCTGCTACCGCGGCCCGCTCGCTTAGTTTTTATCCTATCCTATGGGAACTGTTAAAGTTTTTGGGATAAAAAGTGGCTTATGTCACTTTTCGCCTTTCAAACTATATTCATGCAATAAGCCAAGGCAATCTGTTGCTCCGTTGCTGAGAAAAAGTTATTATCTTATCCTACGGGAGCCGCAATTTTTTCGGAATGGAAAGTATCCTATGTCACTTTCTGTCTTCCAAACTATGCCCACCCCAAAATCAAGTCAATCCGTTGCTCCATTGCTGAGAAACAGTTATTGTCCTATCCCATGGGAATCACGAATTTTCTCGGGATAAAAAAGTTTCCTATTATCACTTTCTGTCTTTTAAACCATAGGTATCCATACCAAAAATCAAGTCAATCTTTTGCTCCGTTGTGGCTCCGTTGCTGCGTCAAAGAGGAACAAACCAACAAACTTTTCGGATTGATAATATTAAAGTAGGTGTGATGATTCTGTACCATAAAGGTAGAATAAAGAAACATGTTAAACCTCTAATGATTAGATTTTAAAATATTTTTAATGTCTGACAAAATGACGGTCTGGTATTAAACGTCAGAGTAACATGTGGTATGCAGAGGGAAAAAAACATTTTATCTAATTTTAATGTCAGTTGTCATTTTCAATCCATACTTTATTTCCTCTTCAAGGGGATATAATGGTGGAAAAACAATATGTCCACTTGCCATGCTACCTGTGATTTATAAAAGTCTGCAGACAATGTCACCTGTCATCTAATTACGTTTCGCTGTGACGTTTCATTAATCCATATTAGCGTCATAGAGGAATTAATCACTTAGCGTCTTTGTGATAGTGGCGACAGTTTTCCTTTCGATAGTTTTTGTCCTGTCCTACAGGAACTATGCAATTTTTTGCTTAACGTCTAACGCTTAGCATCTAAAATTCGACGCGCTTGGTTTTGCTCTTGAGTCTCAGCAGTTCTTTGCGCTGCGTGATGCTCGGCATCTAAAAGTCGCCGCGCTTGACTTTCTCCTTAAGTCTCAGCATCTCTCTGAGCTGCGTGACGCTCAGCATCTAAAATTCGACGCGCTTGGTTTTTTGCTCTTGAGTCTTAGCAGTTCTTTGCGCTGCGTGATGCTCGGCATCTAAAAGTCGCCGCGCTTGACTTTCAACTTCAGTCTCAGCAGCTCTCTGAGCTGCGTGGCGCTCAACATCTAAAATTCGACGCCCTTGGTTTTGCTCTTGAGTCTCAGCAGCTCTTTGAGATGCGTGGCGCTCGGCATCTAATGTCAAACGCGTTTAAGTGTGCTCTTCAGACTCTTGGCTTCTAGCAATTTTCTTTACGCGAAGTCCGCTAGAACTACGCGCTAGATTCGATTTGCGTTTTGTAGGCATACCTATTACAATGAAAACTACGTAATTAAACTGAAAAATACATGTAACCTTCTCTAAAGTTTAAAAAGATTGATTGACTTTTGACATTTGCAACTTGAGCAGCCTTGAATGGGCATTGGGCATAGAGAATGTAATTTGGAAAGTCAAGATGCAAATTACCATTTGTCATGGTAGAATATATTAGTTTTTTCTTCTAAGATTCCAGCCAATGCGTTTTCATCCCCCCTTTTCAACCCTTTAAAACTATTTTTTCGAATCAAAAAGTAGCCTATGTCCTTTCTCAGGCTCTAGACTATCTGTGTACCAAATTTCATTCAAATCGGTTCAGTAGTTTTAGCGTGAAAGCGCGACAGACAGACAGACAGACAGACAGACAGAGTTACTTTCGCATTTATAATATTATTAATATTAATATTAATATTAATATTAATATTAATTAATTAATATTAATATTAATTAATTAATTAATTAATTAATTAATTAATTAATTAATTAAAGTAAGGATTTATTAGGGTTCCGTACCCAAAGGGTAAAAACGGGACCCTATTACTAAGACTTCGTCTGTTGTCCGTCTGTCTGTCTGTCACCGGGCTGTCTCTCATGAACCATGATAGCTAGGCAGCTGAAATTTTCACAGATGATGTATTTCTGTTGCCGCTATAACAACAAATACTAAAAACAGAATTAAATAAATATTTAAGGGGAGCTCCCATACAACAAACGTGTTTTAGTAGTTTTTTGCTCGCTATTAATAACGGCAAGAAAAACCCCCGACACAAAAATATTTGACAACAAACTTTCAATTGACAACCATTTTGGGCGCATTTGTAGAATTTTGACCATCCCCACTTTAACCCACCATAACTCTTAAACGGCTCAATCGATTTTTATAAAACATAGCTAAGAACACTCTCGATTAGGTAAGTCTCCTTTCATCCAAAAAAAACTAAACTGAAATCGGTTCAGTGGTTCGGGCGCTATGATGCCACAGACAGACAGACAGACAGACAGACAGACACACAGACAAACAGACACGTCAAACTTATAACACCCCTCTTTTTCGTCGGGGGTTAAAAACAAGCCACCGAATTGAGATATTTTTCATGTCTCTTTCCAACTCGTGCCATATTAAATCAATATGGCTCTTTCAGATTTTCTCGATCGACCACTGTATTCCTCTGGTATCACTGTGTCGGGACGTGATTAGAACTTCGATTGGTCCATGAATTTTGAAAATGGAATCGCTATGCGCCGTGAAATGCGTAAATTGCGCGAAGGATCGGATTTAGCACTGCACTGGCTAAATCAGAAATAGCTTCCACTTAATTAAGCTTAGTCGAATGTGGCCATTTGGGAACAGCCCGCTTCTATGTATAGTTTATGGTTTGTTTGGTGCACTTGATTATTTCCCGTTAAGGTTGCCCTCGGTTACCGCGCGAAATTCTTTTTTCTGGGTAATTTGGCATTTACAGAACTAATCATTCAAGTTTACGAAAAAATATTTAACGGCCATGAGTAGGCAGTGTTAACGAGGTACGAGTACATACACATAGACACCTTTACGAAATTTTAATTAGCGGCCATGAGTACGCAGTGTTAATGAGATAAATACACATAGAAACCAAAATAGAGGTAAGTTATGCACAATAATGCATTAACTAGGTAATAATTATTTTTTCCAAAAAATGGCAAAACCGCCTTCCAACGTGTTCAAACTTCAAATATTTCGCTAGGATTGTTTACATTATTGTTGATTTTCCAAAAACGGCTTTGCCGATTTCTGTAAAATTTAAATGAGACTACCCCGGGAGTATACCCTTTCGAACTAAAAAATATTTTTTCGATTCGGTTCACAATTGGCGAAATCATATGAATACACACACAAAACATACACAAAATTAAAATAAAAAACTTACAGACGAACATAGAACCTCCTCCTTTTTAGAAGTCGGTTAAAAACTACGGTGACAATCACTGATGCACTTTTGTGCTTAGACTGATTACTATTTAGGATTTTAGATGTAAGTTTACATGTACCTCGTAAACACTATGTATTCATGGACGCTGAATAAGTTCTAGTAAACTTACAATGAGTAAATACCTAATTTAGTGGCAAACAAAACAAAAAAAAATGAATTTAGCGCGCTGATTTCAAGCATCAACCAAAGTTCATAAAATATCATGTCGATGGCTTGCAGTACTTAGCGTCCTCAACTCATGTTTCATTCTCATATAATTATTTTTCGAAAAAAAATGGCAAAACCGCCTTCCATCGTGTACAAAATTCGAATATTTCGCTCGAATTTTTCACATTATTGTTGATTTATCAGAAACGGCTCAGCCGATTTCTGTAAAATTAAATGAGAACATTTTGGGAGCATATCCTATCGAACTAAAAAATAATTCTTCGATCCGGTTCACAATTGGCGAATTATCGATGTTCATCGTGTACAAAATTCGGAAATTTCGCTCGAATTGCTTACATTATTGTTGGTTTTTTCAAAAACGGCTTTGCCGATTTCTCTACAATTTAAATGGGACCACCTCGGGGTTCCACCACCACCTTATCCTTTCGAACTAAAAAATAATTTTTCGATCGGTTCACAATTGGAGAAATTATCGATGAACATACACAAAAAAAAATACGTACACTCGAACATAGAACCTCCTCCTGTTTGGAAGTCGGTTAAAAATATAAATTTCCAATAATAAACGTTCTGAATTCATAACTTCAATATAAACTTAACGCATTTCAAGAAGGCTATGAATTCCTTCCTACTGTAGAATACTTAGTACCTCCCGCTTCCCCTGTCACCTCTCCGCGCACTCCCCGGTGCGACAGTACGGTTAGCATCTTCGTTGCCGATACACGTCCCGATAATAATTTACGTTCGGACGGTATACTAGACGCCCCGTAATGTATATACGTCCCGATAATTCGATATGACGTCACGAAGTCAGGTGCACAGATATTGTGACCGGGTTATACAAAGGACAACAGTGACAGATTATTTAAAAGTTTTCAATTCATTTTAATCTAGTCTTTCTTCAGTCACATGTTCGGATTAATAATAGGTCACTCAAAAAGTCCTAAAATGTAAATTTCCACCAACCATAATAATTTTCAGTTCATAAATTAAATTACGCATATCAAGTAGGCTATTAATACCCATAGTGTAAAACAGTCTGGAGTGATCGCGTGCTATTCCAATAAAAAAGTTTCGGCTGATTCCGTATTCCGCAGACAGCTAGCCAAGCTAGGCATCATGCGAGAAAGTTACAACTATTTGGCTGGAGTATTGATTTTAGGACGACTTTTGATAAATATGAAAATACTTGGTTTTGTTCAATAGCGATTTTCAAACATACAAATTAGCGTTGATTTATCTCAGACCAAATAAAAAAATCAAGACATAATGTTGTGAACATAACAAGTGTAGCCGGCAAAACTACGCCTCGCCGTGTACAGGCACAATTACACAAACATACATGTAAGAGGAAACTACGCCTTGGATTGTCAGTCAAATTATGGCAGCGCAACACTGACCCACTCAACTGTATAAAAAACTGGCCTCACTTGTCTGTTTACGACGTTCTGTCTTGATTTTTTTATTTGGTCTGAGTGATTTTTATTAGACCGGTCCGGTTGCGGGCCGGACCGGAAGGGAAACGGATCATGCAGACATGCACTGTGTAATATGAACTGCTTTTTGCAAAATGTACGTATGAAAGGTTTCAAATCTGTGCTCCATTCAAGCCCCGCCCAGGGATCGTATTCGGCCTGGTCCTGACACGTCCCAGTTTAATATAAATCATACTGAAATTTGTAATTATTGTATGACTGGATTCTACTGTATCTGTCTTTACAGAAATAAAAATTGAATTATAATTTTTGTATAAAAAAAAACATACTCGTACCTTAATTATAAACATTGTTTAAAAATTAAGACTTGCATGATCAAAATCATTCAAAACAATAGTTTGTACTAGCGTAGGCACTGACCAGATAAACATGAGTGTACGAAAACGTCATTTATATTTTAATCCAATTATCTCTATCCAGTCGTTATTGAAAATTGCCTACTCAGAAATGCTCTAGTATCTCAGATTTATCTGCGAAAATTACATAAAAGTTAGTTACTCCCATTTCGTGAGCAGGGAAACTAAATAAAAACGTGTAGAGAGAAGCTTTGGAAGTTTTTCAGTTCCGATTTCAATCTGTGAAAGAACTCATTCAGCCTGGCATCGTTCCTGACCAGATATTATGGCAAACAGTTTTCAGTCCAAGTATTTATTTAAGTTCTTTTTGAAGGGAAGTTTTAGAATAGACTGTAGAGCTAGAGCCCTTTGTTTCGTGATTAAACACTTACATAAATTAGATTGTACAGAAAAACGGAAATATTTAAATAGTAATTTGGTATATTGTGGCCAGAAACGGTAGTTTTGTCACGATACTGTTGCCAACTCTGCGTATTAAGCATAAATAAATAATGTATTGGTAAAATGTTAGTACCATAGAAATATAATTTAGTATGGTATCTATTAGTTGGTACCGGCAGGTGATGTCACGCATGTACCTATATACTCGTAGGGAGGATATCGTCTGTTTTTTTTTTATTGTAGATATGCATATTAGATTCAGAATCCTTTCCAAGCTTGCTTTTAAATATGAATACCTCGACTTAGTGGCTATAAAATAATAACATAGATACTTAAGGCCTATATCACAGCGAAACCGCGATTTTGATGAATTTCGGCGTTCTTTTTCTGAGAAACTTACAACAAACAACTGCTTTAACTTATTGAAAAATTGAAAACAAATATTATTATTGTCGGTAGCATTTTCTAATTTTAGATTTAGTTTTCTTTTTCCATATTAATATCAAAATTTCAAAGGCAGTCTTTCGAAATAAGGGTGGTTTTTGAGCCCATTTATTGAAGTATAGTGCAAAGCATATGAAATAAAAAAAATATTTTAATATGTGCTATATTCTTAATTGAACGTTAGCATTTTTAAAATTTCGATACATGTTTGTGTTTTTACAAAAAATAATATCTAATTCAGCAGCACAAAACTGCTAAAAACGCCCCGATACAGCTGCGAATATCTCTTTTTCACATTATTATTTTGATGCAAATTTTATACCAAAATAAAGTTTAATTTATAAATAATTAGAAAATTGTAATATTTTTTAAAATAATATCTCAAAAAACCTAAAATAAAGCCATCTATAACCGCCGAAAATACTACAAAACGCGATGTATTGACCGTACGGATTCAGTACCGCGCGAGCGCTCGTCGAGGTCGGATCTATGTCCGATTTTTGAATCCCAGACAATAGTGCGTTAACGTTATAGTGCGCTCAACAAATATTGATCTCGTGAGTATAAATTTAATGATTAATATAATATTGAACAATTTTGTGTGGTGACCTATTTTATGATGTTTATAATCTAATATCGTGAAAGGTACCTATTTTATATTCAGTACATTTTGATCGCGCTGGATGCAAGCCGCTTCCAGCCGGTCCCATTGGAGATCCTTAGGAAAGGCTTTTATCCAGCAGTGGACGTCCTTTGGCTGATGTATAGATGGATGGATGGATGATATTTAAATCTTAGATGAAAGCCGTATTATTTTTTTTTAATTAATTAATAACTGTAGATAGAAATTTGTGTATTTTCAGTAGGTATTTATTAATTTGTTTGATGTGAGTACGACATACAAATATTTTTGTAAAACTTGATTGATATTGAACAATTTGGATTATATTGAAAACAGTCTATTTCTTAATTTTTTTTTAATTTTGGGTGTAATATTGACTGCGACTGTTTATATCTTAGCGGCAATGTTTATATAATCTGAAATTGTGAATGATACACTTATTTATTACACTTTGATCTTAGCCAAAAGTGTGGAGACATAACCTAGCATGTAACTGTGACTTTGATATTTTGTATGACAATAATATTTTGATTTCATTGTGATTAATCTATAATCTTTAAAGTATCTGTTAAAAACATAATAGATTCTTGGTATCATAAAAGTGAGAGAATTAAAGTTCAATACAATAGTGGCACGTGCTCCAAGCAAATAACAAAAACAAAAGAATCTTGCTATTTATGACTTCAGGTGTCTTTCTTAGAAAACATGCCAAATATCCGGGTGTATTTCCAAGAACAAGACCTGTGGTGTAGGCAATAAATTGTTTTTTTTTTTATATTTCTAGCATGGGTCGAAAAAATCCTGTGTACAGATGTGTGAAAAAAAGAAGATTTCCTGCCTGACTGAAAAAAGCACATGAAGCAAGGCAAAGCTACGTTTAACATCACCAATATATCATAATATGTACATATTTATGAATTTGAATGATAAGTAATAATATGAATCTTTATGCCTTATTTTAAAGATATTATTATATATACCAATATTATAAAGAGGAAAGATTTGATTGTTTGTTTGCATTGAATAGGCTCCGAAACTACTGAACCGATTTGAAAAATTCTTTCACTGTTGGGAAGCTACACAATCTCCGGGTGTCATAGGCTATATTCTATTTAAAAAAAAATAGGGAGACTGCTAGTACTTAGTAATTATAGTTATGTTTAAGAAAAAAACTCAAATCCGATATGGCTTCATGTTCATCTCCAGTAGATAAGGAAGACGTCGATATCGATGGAGATGTATGTGATAATATACTTAGGTATCGATATAGACAAATTAAGATTTCAATGTACGTAAAAGTAAAACATGTACCTAAGTGTAGAAGCATAGTTGCATAGTTATAATCCGTGACTTATAAAGATATAAATAGATGCGAGTGATTCGAATTTCATCGAATGTAACTCAAATTATTCGAATGTAAGGGAAAATAAATGTGTGATTCATTAAATTACATAATATTATTTAATTTTTAATCAATGTTCCTAAAAATATAAGATCCTTACATTGTTTAGTATCAACATTCCTAAAAACAATGCAATTCAAAAAGAGCGCCGCAGGTGTTTCGACGATTTGCAATAAAAATAGGGCAAGATTTATGACCTCAGGTATCCTTCTTAGAAGTTACCGCATCTTGAAGATTTAGTACCTACAAATTACCTCTTTGTATACTGACTCAATAAAAAAAAATTATTGATAAAATATAATCCTGATTAGAATTAACTAAATACTGTGATTTGTAATGAACCAAACAAATAGAATAAATTTTCAATTTATCAGTAAGTCACTGCGTGATAGTTCGGGAAAAATGAAAATTTAGATAGAAAATATGTTAAAGTGTAAATAAACAGTTACAGGAAACAAAGATACAAAAACAGTTACACCAAGCCACAGTTCAATATATGTATCTAATAATTAAATAATAGTAAAAGTATCAAGATTGTTCAGTCACTGCAGCTGCACAGCGCCGTGGCCATAAAACTCCGGTCGAGTCGCCGCCGTGCGTAAAACCCGATTTTGAGATAGACAATTTCGCTATAGCCCTCTTAAGTACACCACTACTTTAGAGTACAGTGGAAACTTCTTATGTAAGTAACTAATTTTCTTGATCTTAAGTTCTTTTTTTTTAATCAAATATATAAACTTCAATATCTTATCTTCAAATATCTACAAATATATTATTTAATACTTACCTAACTTTTAAAAAATTAATTATTTCTTTTTAGCTTTTTACGTTTTATTGCTTTGGTTATGTATTACTGGCGTTAACAATAAAGAGTATCATTCAGAACTAAACAATATTCATCCCATTGTGTAGTTTTACATCAACCATAACTGAAAATTTATATTGTTGGAAATCAGTTGTGACGTTTTTGCATCAATAAAAAATATTATCATTTTATGAGACTGGCGTAAGATAGGTAAGATTGGCAAAAGCGGAAGGAGGCTTACGTCGTTTCTAAAAATATGTATAAAATTAATGTTGTTGTTATAAATAAAGGTCTATATAATTAAATAATAAATCGTTTATTTGGACATAAAATAACAATGTTCTTAGTAATAATTGACCCAAAGGCTCCTAATAATATACACAACTAGCTTTTGCCCGCGGCTTTGCACGCGTGATATTTTGATATTTGTGACATCCCTTAGGAACCTTTCATTTTTTCGGGATAAAAAGTAGCCTAATTATGTCACTTTCCGTCTTTCAAAATTTGTCCATTCCTAATGAAGTCAATCCGTTGCTCCGTTGGCGCTTGTAAGAATAACAAACCATTAAACGAACAAATACACTTTCGAATTTATAATATACTTGCGACCCGCCCCGGCTTCGCACAAGTGTATTATACATACAAACATTCCTCTTGAATCACTCTATCTATTAAAGTAACTGCATCAAAATTCGTTGCTTACTTTCAAATATTTGAGCATACATAGGGACAGACAGAACGGGAAGCGACTTTGTTTTATACCATGTAGTGAATGAGAATATATTTATTTACCAAAAGAAACTTTAACAAAATTCGCGCAAATGATACATAAAAGTTACTCAAAATTCAATTCAAAATGTTGCCTCTGAAGGTAGCTAGGTACATTGATGACAATACATATTTTGGTTTGTAACACATACTCGTAGTAGGTAGTAAAACGAAATAATTAGGTACAACAGGGAAAATAAATCATTGTGTTGAGTAGATACATGATTAATAATTGAATTTAGTTCATCTACCCTTCTTAGTGAAGGATATACTTGTACCGTAAACATTTGAAAAATTTACAGCATTGGTGACCAAATACAATTAAAGTACGAAGCGAGCTAAATCTCGACGCGTAGGTGGATACTAAAGAGGGGTCGAGAGGAGAGGAGAAAAGAGAAACGGTTGCGTTGGGAGTATCGAATTTGCATGTAGAACACTTGCAAATAAATTATCTTGAATCTTAAATGAAACATTAAGGAAAACATGTTTAAGCTGCCATACAAACTTAGACACATTTATGTTAATTTAATTTGAAAAAATAGAAATTAGTCATTATTCAAAAGCAAAAAGCGAGGACAACTGAATTACAGAATGTTATATGTAACTTGAAAAGGACCAATGTACAGTACGGATCGTAAACACACAAACACACGACAACGCATTTAACCGGTAACTTCCTAGAAATTATATAACCATTTCTCATAATAAAATAAACAAGGTTTCTCCATTTATAAGCAGATTAAGAATGACGGATAGCAGAGAATTAATATTCTAATTCGAGCTATCTCGAGACAGCGAAATGTTTACGAAAATGCCGCGTTTTGGAATTCGGAAGGCGGAAAAGCGTAATGATAATAATCCCCGCAAAGAAAAGAACGCACAATGAAATAAGTCATGACATAATTAGGTACACAATTGTCTACATATCTATGAATATTTGTGTTTGGGTGCGGATAAAACGGCCAGTGAAACATTTTTGCACCCACCTTCGGTATCTTCTAGGTCTGCGGGTTTCATCTTCGACCACAACGTCGCTTACTATCAGGCGAGTTGATGGACTAATTCTCTATAAACATTTTTCCTCTAAAATTAATACAAAAAGTTGCGACAGGTAGGTGTTTGGCGAAAAAAAATTATTCGCAAAAAATTTCTTACTTAGTTGAGCAATATATCAAATTACTTACTCTACAATGAATATTAAAAATTGTATTTAGTTCGAGGTCAAATTTTTGACCTAAAATGTTATCATAACAAGCGCAAAATAAAATAAAAAAAAGTGAAATCTCTCTACATTTTAGTAAAATTTAGGATCGAATTCAGCTGAACAAATAATTTACCTAATCATCTACTTCTAATATACTAGTTAGACAAATAAAACAAATAAAAACGTTATTCTTATGACATCTCAAATTAATTTTATATTCAACCACTACCATATTTCTCTTCACGTCTTCCTATCTAAGACCACCTACCTTCACGATAAAAGTGCACCGGAAATGCATTATAAATTCAATATTAGTGACCGATCATTTATCTATTATTTGAATTTCTATTGTTGACATAGGTGATAATGGGACAACATTCAAATAAAATATTACTTGATTTTTATCTATTCAAATAAACTTGTGATAAATGTAAGATAGCGTACCGCTGCTCTGGACATAGGTGTGTACAATTGTACATTTTATATATAGATATACGAGTAAATGCATAATGAGAGGTTATTTAAATGGTGTAGCTTATAGCGTCACTTACTTTCTATTTCTAGCTCTAAAAATATTTATTTGGTCTCTTCAATTTAATAAAACCAACCAAATAAAGCCAACCTAAACTGTGGCACAAGCCTTAAAAATTGTACGAAAATTAGCTACTCATCAAACTTTTGACCTTCTAGGGGACTGTATTTTACACCAATCTTTTCAAGCTGTACTTTTAAAAGGTTCGTGAAAAATATTGACATTGTCATGAAGATATTATTTTTACGAAAAAGATGGCTTTTTTATTTTTCACAAAGAAATATAATAGCTGGATTTTTAAAGGTTGGCGAAATATAGCGTTCCCGTTTCTTAGAAAAAACATCATAGTAAACCTATGCTATAATAATAGTCTTGGTGACTGTGCGTAAATACTAACATTTTGACCAAAATGCTTTTCGTTGCATCACGATTATTTTATCTTTCAAAGATTTTCCCTCTGTAGTGGCATATATTAGCTGAGTAAACAATTATATGTATAATGTAACGCCGACATTAAATGAAATCATATAGGTCTTCAGTTTTAAAACTTTCGTTGTATTTTGAATTTAATAAATAGAGCTATTTACTTAGTTATTATGTAGGTAGAGCGCTCTCCTCCGCCTGTCAGTCGCCTCTGTGCAGTTGCCATAGATTTCAATAGAAAGTAGATCAGGTATTTTGTAATTCGTCATACAAAAATAAACCCCGGCTTAAAACCATTTAATGTTTTTCAGTCATATTGCTGAGACGTCAATATAACATTTGATTAGTAGTTCAAGTTATGTCGTTGATTACACGTTGATTAAATATAGTAATTTTTGTATTTTCGACGCCATCTTACTTTAATCATGCCCTTAAAATTTTCAACATTAGATCCTTAGTCACTAAAATTACTAAAAATACCCTAGCGTGACTATTTCTGAAAAACTTGAACAGGTCGCAACATAAACGAGCCGAAATTCCGTCAAAACATCATATCAGCATTTATACTTCCTGCATAAGAGTCATAATACCCTGACTAGACCTCAAGCTTTGCTCGCGTCGACCTAAAAAGCTGACAAGGAGACACGCGGAATATTGGACCGGAAGGATGCATATTGGACGCCAGGCTTAAGGCTGGAAGATTACACGAAGGAAGCTGAAAAAACGGTAACATGTGGCTCTAGATTCGTGGTAAGGTTGCACGGAGTGGTTACTATCTCAACAGGAGCTTTTACTTTAGGAAACTTTGTATAGATAGAATAATACTTCTTGTACCTAGCTCACAGGCTAAATTCAATCCTGATTGAGTGACTGACGCTCACTTAACAGCTGCTTGAGGATTGGGTTTGGCGCATCTTGTAACTAACTTCACAACTACCAAGAATTGATTAGGCCTATACCTACGTACCTATTTAGAATTAGTAGATTCAGGATTTTCAGTTTTCAGATAGGATGTGTTTGAATTCCAGTTCAGTTTGGGATTTTTCGCTTGCTTTAGAATTATCGATGAATATAACATGTTAAAATGCATTTCTTGCATAATGCATATCAAACTAATAAGCGAAACTAATAAGAAGCTGACAAAGTCGAGACGTGGCTGCAGGCTAGGAGAGACTGAGGAAGCTATTTCGAAACGAAATTTATACCTCAAACTAATTAATTGGGTATTTAAGAGTTATTGTCTTAGGATTAACAATTTTCGGGTCGGGTGTGTAGTTTTGCTGCTCTTATTGGTGTTCCTCAATTTCGCTTTGCTCATCTATGTCTAAGAAAGTAATTATTTATGGCACAAAGTTCACATCAATTTGTATTTTTTTTCCATAGCTGACATTGACTAGTAATTGTCAAATAATTGAATCCCTTTCTGTTAAGCACCTTTCCAACTAACCTTATACAATGGCGATCTCTGTCCTCACCTACTAAGTTGGTACTTGAAAAGTATGACTTCCGCAAAATACAGACACAAAGGGCCCAAAACCATCACTCGCTCGCTTATTTTGGACTTTAAAACTCATTATGTAGAGATTTGTTTCGGGTAGAGGACGAGGAAATAACTTCACTAATTAGTATGAAATTGCAAAACGAACTTTGAATATGATTGATTGAAATTGTACAAGTATGGTTACGTTTGAGTCTGGTTCAAGTATTTAAGACTTTGCTTACATTTTGATAATAAAAAATCCGATACAACTTACCCACGTATTCGTAGCCAATAGTACTACACTTGGCCAATTCGTGGTACGTAAGCGTCCTCTACAATCCTTAGGTCAAATCTTTACATATTTATAGATAAGAGCAAGCCAGTTCAGAAATAGGAAAAGAATATTTTTGAAGGTATCTTGACATTTTCCTATCAATATTTGCCCTCCGATAATCGTATTACAGACCATTACTCGGCTCATCCCACTTCAAACAGGATTGTGACAAAGATATCCTATCGGGATACCTTCGATGGATTGGAAAGTAAATATGTTGTGCATACTATTTTATGTGGGAGTACCTAAGTTAAAGTTAGACCGCACGGAAACGGTGGAAGCATGCCACTTTCAAGCGGTCTTTTTAACCGACTTCAAATAAGGAGGTTCGACTCAAGTCTCGATTCGACTGTATGTTTTTTCGTATGAATGTTACGCGGTTATTGCGATGTGATCATGTGTTTTTTTTTTGTTTGGTAGAGCAGAGGTGATCCCATTGAAATTTTATCGAAAAAATCAACAGCAATAATGGCATACTTCGATTGGAGCGATCCATTCGAATTTTGTACGATTGAAGTCACTTGTGCCGTTTTTGGCGAAAAATAACTATCGGTAAGCTATCGTCATTGTTCAATAGTGGGCCTCCTAAGATCCTCCTAAGAAATGGTCCTATGATGGTGATTTGGCAGTTTATATGGTCGGTAGCTACAAAATGCTAAGTGAAATCACAGATCATTGTTCCATGATCTGTGGTGAAATATAACTTAAAAAATTAAATGAAATCGTATCGTAATCGAAATATTTCGATAAGCACCCTTTATTTTCAGAGCATCGACGTCAGACCATTTTATTAGACATATCTGCAATTAGTTTTCTAAAAAAATCCACACGTACCTATTGAACTTATATTAAATTAGTGAGTTTGCCTACTGTCATTCTATAGATACTGTGAAAACCGTATCAATGCTCATGGAACTTGAAAGTTTTATCGATAAGGAAGGTCGCTTCACCCTCCATTGAAAATACATATAAAATACAGGGGTCTAGCGCTATCAGCCCGGACTTCTATTAGTTTAATAGGGTAGGACACGTTTTACCCGTATAAGCAATATTTTTATTGAATTAAGGTCGATAGGCTTTTAGATCGAGAAATCTAGCTCCAATTTTTGTTTTTTTTTTTGTATGTTCGTCATACTTCTCCTCCAACACAACAATACAAGTGGGAGACGTTAGCAACAAATACTTATTACATCATATTGCGATTTATGCAAATTTACGTTGATATAAGTAGAGCAATACATGGTATTATAAACGTGTATGCGATTTTTGTGGGGTGAAATAAAAGACATGAACAAGTATTTTTTCCTATTTATTTTTCTTTTTCTTGTTGTTGGTTTAAATAGTTGGTTTAAAATATTGTCAAGTGCAAAGCACTTTTGGATACTCGTATCACCTCGACTTTAGAGCAAGCATAGGTGGTTATGTGGGAGTCCCGCCAACTGGTCGGTATACCTACTAAATCCCTGGAGTGTTCCACCACAGCTACAGATCAGAGAACAAGGTTCCTTGTTCCCTTCTTTGATCTGTGACCACAGCGCATGGTGTCGGGCTACGGCACAGATCAGGGAACAAGGAACCTTGTTCCCTGATCTGTGAGCTACGGGCACGCTTTCGCAATCATCCGCGCCTTGGCAGCGCCTGCTCTAGCTGGGCTCTACCTTAAAGCTTACACTATAAGGCCTGGAAAAGTACTGATATAAGCTGAGCTGGCGTTATTTAACGTAATTTAACCTTTCACGTGGAGTACTCACGTATTTTCAGAGGAACCTTTACCTTCGGTAATTGTATATTGTTACCCTCTTTTTGTGACCTTTATTTACCTAATAGACATTTTTTAGATCCAATGAATGTTGATTTTGAAGTTTTGTAGTACCTAACTTATACCTACTTACTAAACATATGGAGACATACTAACTCCTGATGTTTATAATGACAATTTTATTTATGAGTACTGTACTTACTAAAGTTCAATCAGTCTATCTGTATGAATTAAAATATAACTTTATCATAATTTACTAGTACTTAATCTGGGGGCACTAAAGTCTATTGGTTGCTTTAGGCTACCTACCTGATACAGGTACGATCATCTCACT
The DNA here is from genome assembly GCA_964007245.1 of Hypomecis atomaria. Lineage (NCBI taxonomy): Eukaryota > Metazoa > Arthropoda > Insecta > Lepidoptera > Geometridae > Hypomecis > Hypomecis atomaria. The sequence continues at coordinate 17,937,730 of OZ023292.1, read as the reverse complement.
CAAATTGAAATATTGTCAAGTTAATTGTATCTCATTCGGTATCACTTTTTTTATAGAAATGTAACGTTAAGTTAATGTTAAGTACCTTGTTGAATTTGAGTACAATATTTAGCCTGACAACTACAAAACAAAACTATAATAGCGGTGAAACCATCCAGATCTGTGAGTGAAATGGTAGCGACATCTAGCACAAAGATTCAATTTCGTTTTGCGTCGCTGGGCTTGCTGTACTATAAATGTACATTTATACAAGGTACCAGCCGGTCGCGCGTCACGGGTTTCCACCCTAAGGTATTATTGTTACTTGAATGAGAACATCCGACATGGGGTATTTATTGCTTATTATTTTGCCTACTCTACTGTTTATTCTCTTTCGGTGTTTATTAGCCATCACCATCGTCATCTTCGGATGTTCAATGCTGGAAATAGCCCTTCCTTAGGTATAAGTCTCCAATAAGACCGGTTGGAACCGACTTGCATCCAGCGTGATCTTGTGGGTCTGTAGAAAAAAAAAAATGCAAGTAGAGTCTCTCCGCGCGGAAGAAGTGAAACTTCGACGCAACAGTACTTTCATACCCCCTCTATGGTAGCGTTAAACGTTTAACGCAACCTTGTTGAAAGTGGCATTAGAAGTTTCACTCCAATAATATACGTTTCGATACTACTAGTCTTGTAGAGGAAGAGCCCACGACGGCTAGACCTTCGTTATTTCATAAAAGCTGAAAGTTTCTCCTATTACCTACCCAAGCAACCATAATCGAAACTCTATAGTTGTGGGTCGTTCTTACCTGTGTTGGAGACATACACAGATAAACTTTGTGACAACGCGTGGAGGGCAACTGTTTGGGTTAAATGACAAGTTGAATTTTAGGCCACGTATAAGTCTAAGTAGGAGGTCCATCTGAACGTCCCTAGACTTCTCCTACAGTAGAAATAAAATTCAAATGATAGTGATTTACATCTACAACCCGGTCACAATATCTGTGCACCTGACTTCGTGACGTCATATCGAATTATCGGGACGTATATACATTACCGGACGTCTAGTATACCGTCCGGACGTAAATTATTATCGGGACGTGTATCGGCAACGAAGATGCTAACCGTACTGTCGCACCGGGGAGTGCGCGGAGAGGTGACAGGGGAAGCGGGAGAGGCGCCGCATTCCAGCGAGGTGCACAGATATTCTGACCGGGTTGTAATACATTCTTTCAGTGTTCTACTCTAACTAGTAAGCTTCTTGGCACTAGTGAAGTTACAAGCTACAAGCTGAGAGAAACCCAATCCTAGCTGCTAAGTGAGCTTCAGTCAGGATTGGGTTATCCGCAGCTTGAAGCTAACTTCACAGCCGACAAGAAGTTTGATTTGACCTATAGGTGTTTCCTTTTTGTACTTTTCTGTGTTGATGCATTTCAACAGTGCAATAAGTAGATAAGTATATTGCTATTAATGTGTATTTGACTATGTGAGTCATAATATCTTTACACACTAGCAGAACCTGACTCAATTTTAAGCTGTCGTTCCCAGCTTCCCATCAAATATTGTCGGTGACGCGTAAAAGCCTCACAAATAACAATTTTATAAATATTTATCAATCGCCCTATGAACGAATTTTAAAGTACATAGTTTTGTTCGTATTTCATGAAATAAAATGTACGTACGTATCATTTATATTTAAAAGTAAAACAGAAAGTTTTCAATTCAACGGTATGTTCTTTTGTGTTACATGATATATCCATCGGTCGATTGGAGAACGTATATTTTTCCGTCATGTAGATTTTAGAGGATAGGTATTCGGAAAATGAATTTTCTATGATATCGGGTCAGCAGCTATAAAATATGAAATAAATTGTTCGGACGCTTTCAGGGTACGATTGTTCGATACAATAAGTTAGGTCCACTTCTGAAAATAAATTACAGTTGTAATAGAAAGCAAATAGAATTTCGTTTTTTTAGATATTTGGTACATCTATGATAATTTATAAACTAGGATGCAAATGTCGGTATTTTAATTAAATGATCAAAGAAACACGATGAAATTGGTAAACTTTGCATCAGTATTGCTTCATTAATGATTAAATTTATTCATTAATTAATGGTAAAATTTTGTTTATAATTATTACTTGCCTAGAAAATTACTAAAAATTGCGATTTTTTTTTATTATTACACGTTTTGTGAGCTAATAGTGATTGTCAAAGTCTAAGACGTGAAAAATAGATAATTATTATATCTCGTAGTTTTTCCACTTATTAGTAAAAAGTGACCGATATTTTTCTCACACCAAAAAATTAAAAAAGTCGAAATTAGCTATAAAGAAAAACATTTTACAAAACAAGTTCTATCTAAATACAAAATGCCATCAACATCGGTAGCTCCGTTTCCGGGATCCGAATTTTGTACAAATATATAAACAAACAAATAAATATGTTATTATTACAATACAATAATTGCTCGTTTATACTCGTAAGTATAATATAAATTTATAAATACGGATTAAAACAACTACGGTTTAGGTATTTTTACAGTTAGGGCCATTATTTCTTGTAGTCTGAGAGTTTACCTATATGGCATACCTACCTAGTCTACCTACTAGGAGTGCAGAAATATTGTACCTATTTTTATCTAATAAAGTTATTCAATGCACTTGAGAGAGTTTCACACATTGCCGTCGACACGATATTTCAAGAGCTTTAAAATTGTGAGGTGTAGACGGTAAAAGCTAAATCATGGAACCGCATTCCGATTTCAGTACCACTTAGCGCCTTCACACTTTTAAATGATTCCCAAAGGGAAGGTGAAGCTAATCGCAGGGACAAAAAACGGAGTCGTAGAACTAATATTTGTTTTTACAACGAGATCGGACCTACGTGAGGCGCAGAATAAACGGTAGTAAGTCAAGAGTTTCGCTTCAGTGCGCAGTGCATTTATGAAAGCAGTGGCGATAAACAAATAGAGGTGAAATATTTCGTCGTGGTCACGAACTTGTTCGTAAGTACTTATAGGTAATCTTCAACTGACAGGCAAATATTTAATACGTAGCTTCACGAATGTATCATAATGTCAGACTGAAACTAATAGAGGGATTGTTTCTATTTTAAGAAAAAGTACCTTAACCACTGCGGCAGCTTCCTACATACTCAAAATGGTGGTGTAAATTATTTGAATTAAAATCTGGGGATCGTTCACATTAAGTAAATTTGCGTTATCGATAATGTGAAGATGTGAGATCAGTATCCTTACTATACATAATATGATAATAATAATATTATAAGCTCTTTTACGCAGCAACAGAGCAACGGATTGACTTGACTTTTGCTATGGATATAGCACAAAAGTCAAAATACAACGCGGATGAAGCCGCAGGCAAAAGCTGTAAGTTTTTCCTCTTTTTTATGTAAAAGAGAAATCAAAAAGCTGATAGCCCACGTGGCGATAAGAGATCACCATCGATAATAGAAAATTATTGTAACATCGAAGCATTATTTATATTTATTTTATTACATATTAGCCCTCTACCATAAGATATCTAATGTCCATTGCGTGCTTCAATTCGTGGGTCGGCGCGGGCGCAGGAAACCGATCCAATTCCATCAGCTAAACACTACTCGATTGTTTGGCTTCCGGATTAATTTCCTTGTTAGGGAGCACGGCTATTAACAATTATCCTTTTCATATCCTGTAATTATACGTCATATCAGGAAGCTGTTAGTTATGAAAACAAATTGTATGTTTTTACTGGCCGTACGTTTCTAATTACTTATCTATAAATCTGTATGATACCTATACTCACTAATAAATCGTATCAAAAATCGCTAACCTCATTTTCATTTGGAATTGATTTAAGGATATTGATAGGACACTGTTATCATTAATTACAAACTAAAATCGAATAAACACCCCATTTAAAAAAAGTTAACCCAAAATAGGTATGGGGTGTGTCCACCCCAACACAGCACATAAATCACTTGTTTTACAAAATTCCGAATCCGAACCGCGAAGACGTATCATTACTATCATTAATCTCACCCACATAAATCCCTATCATTCCGATAATTCATGTCAGGGACCGATAATTCACGTCCGGGACCTATGATTGGCCGCGACCCTCCCCAACATCCCAGTCCTGTAATCATGGCGATATTAGCCGGGAAAAGGCCTTCTTAGTACTTTAGGCAAACCGAGCATTTATCACCTCGCCTGCGGCCAGTTCCCACGGGATGGTAGAATTTGTAACTTACATACAAACGTGTCGAACCTCGCGGCAGTTTGTATTCTTCTTATTGTAACATTAGGCTCGCAGCCCTACTGCGGTCAACCTTATTACGAAGTCTTACAGTGCATCCTCGCCCTTCTAAACCTCCATCCATTGCTGCACATCTTAGCATCGTAACCATTATCTTTTTTACCGACGCAGAGATGGATCGCGTGTTAAAGAAAGCAACCGCTAAGGCCGAGGTTGCAATGACTCGGTGAGAGTTTTGTTTGCTCGAGATCGCGTGAGAACCTTCGGAACTGCATGGGCGTGACATCGGATTCTTTTTGTTGTACTTTTTTATTGTAAGGCTAATATTGAGCTGTGAGTAGTTTCGAGTATCGGTAATAGCTGTGCAGGCGGTTCCGACGTGACTCTGACAATGCAGTATTCGGCCGGAGTTAAAAATGTGTCTCGCACATGTTGCTTGTATTGTTTTCGGTCAGCAGATTTCCAAGAGAATTACGACGCGGTCGTATCGGCAATTTAGTCAAGCGAGATTTCGTAGCGCTCCTCTGGTTGCATTGAATTGTGATTTCATGGCAATTATAAACAGTTTTGCGGCATTTTTCTGCGCGGTTTGCGAAACTGTTGCCAAAATAGTACGCCGGTGCGCGTCTTTGTCCGTAATTGATTTTGTTTGGGAGCTATTAAAAATACATTAGAACCTTACCATCGTTTCGTATACTCCGAGATATCAAAGCTGCTTTTTTCATGACGTTTTCTAATACTTTCACCGTTTAGCGAGGGGAACCACTGCATTGAATATAAATCGATGGCTTGCTCAGGAAATATAATACCCTCGGTAGGTTCGCTCGGCTATTACTATCTGTATGTAAATATTCCGATATTTCTTTCCAAAGTAATTACCCACTTTGGTAAAGTTAGTAAGTAAGTAACGTAGCTTTTGTTGGACTTTGAGTACTTGGAGTGTACTTAATTTGATGAAACTCTTCAGGTTTCTAATAACGCCATTGAAGTTAGAAATTGGGGCAAGTGATCGATTTCATGTTGTTATTTCACTTCGGAGTTAATTTTTGACGTAGAGTCGACTCGATTACTTACTTTATAATGTTGGATCACACTATATTCAGCTTGCATTTGTTTTTCTTATCATATACCAGCGACCCGCCCCGGCTTCGCACAGACAGGTGTATTGTACATATAAACGTACCTCTTGAATCACTCTATCTATTAAAAAAAAACGCATCAAAATCCGTTGCGTAGTTTTAAAGATTTAAGCATACATAGGGACAGACAGAGGGAAGCGACTTTGTTTTATACTATGTAGTGACATAATTATGTACTTCCTAGAAACAAATAACTTATGCCAATGATAAATTATTACCTAATTATTACCAAAGTTCAGGTAGCCATTCACAATATCAAAAAAATAATGTCAATCATCAAAATACTTTCAAAAACTATGGAATAGTACTGTTTGAAGTACGAATGTAACTTTAGTTTATTAGTTTAAGTAGAGTATTGATATCAAGTTAAATATCCAATAGAGCGGAACAGAAGCTCTGTTTGGAATAGGTATCTTTGAACTGAGACGGAATGGAGTCAAGTTAGTTTAGTTTATTCGAGTTCTCTTTACAGTGAATTCACAGAATCATTCCCAACGATAATGTAGCCTATACCTTAGTTAAATGATGTGGCAAATTATATCTCGTAAGTCGTATGAATAGTTCGTATGAATAATTATTATGTTATAAGTAAAAAATTATCCTTACATAGTATAAAATAAAGTCGCTATTTTTGTCTGTTTGTTTGTCTGTATGCTTAAATCTTTAAAACTACGCAACGGATTTTGATGCGGTTTTTTTTTAATGGATAGAGTGATTCAAGAGGAAGGTTTATATGTATAATACACCTGTGCGAAGCCGGGGCGGGTCGTCTAGTAAAATTATAAAATTAAAAATTAAAAGTAAACATTAAAAAAATCGCTCAGATAAAAATGCCACCCGCGGTCACCCATCCGAAGACTGACTGTCCCAAACGTTGCTTAACTTCGGCTTTGCTAAACGTTGCTTAACACATAGCCAAACTACACTATGAGAGCTACTCAATTGAATTACATATAGAACTTGTAAATATAGACTAGAATAGGTAGTACTATGCCAGCAAGTCCAGAAACCATAGTTGAGTTTCACTTCATACATAGGTACTTGCTTCTTACTTTGATTTCCTTGTCAGTGATTGGGTAGTACAGTTAAAACCATAGAATAAGAACTAAATTGAAAGAACTCAATCCAAAAAAATATACGTGTGACGTTGATAATAGCGTAGGTATAAAGTCTACCCAATTTCATACAACCTATTTTTCATCCTATAAAATGGTTGCAACGTTTAGTAAAATGCACGATTGCATCTGACAAACTAACATAGGAACTACTCACAAAATCAAACCGTAGTGATTTTTAGCCAAGCCCGTGCCTATTTTTTTCCGCATTCCGACTGAAACACTACAAAAATCTTCCTGCATTCGCCAAAAAATAAGGTAAAAAATCAAATAAACATTGGTAGTCAAAGTTACATGGAAAACTTGTAATAAAACAGATGTAGGTACCAACATTGCAAAATACGTAAACTATTCCATCTATAACTCTAGAAATCGTAAAAAAGTAGTATAAAAGGAGTGAAAAACTTCTTGCTGCGAGTAATATTTACTTCAAGGCGTACGACTTACGTTTCATGGTAAACAATCAGGATGAATGAGTATGAATTTGTCCCATGGTTATAGTCAACTATAGAGAGATGCGCCATTGGACGGTGTTATGGTAAACCTTAACCTGGTCCCTGATTCTTTATCAACAAAACGTACGATAGGTACTTAACGGGTTAAGTATTTTTTTATTTCTGCGAATTTCGTTTGGCAAAATGTTTTTAAATGTAAAATTACGTTAAAACGAATTATAAACCGAAATTATGTTTTGTTATTTAAAATATAAATATTTTTCACTCGTATTTATTAGAAACTAATAGCAGCCTCTCTATTTTTTTTTAAATATAATGTAGCCTATGACACCCAGGGATTGTGTAGCTTCCCAACAGTGAAAGAATTTTTCAAATCGGTTCAGTAGTTTTCTATTCAATGCAAACAAACAAAAAATCAAATCTTTCGTCTTTATAATATTGGTATAGACAAAACTTGTCTTAGAGACGTTACGCGCAAGTTTTCATACAGAATCATCCTGCGTTATGATAAACTTTTCACTATGTATGTATTACATTCCAAACAAATCAATCTCCTAGCCCGAGTTTCTTTTGTGATTTGGTACTAATTAAAATAATACAACAAAGCAAAAATACAACATTAGGAATGTATTTAACAATCAAAGAAGTAATAATGTAGAGCGTTATAATATTTGATACTAGTTGTATTCCGCGTTGTTACCTGCGGCTAAAAAGTAGTAGATGTCAGCTCATCTACTTCCACACCAAATTTTACTAAAATTGGTCAAACATACAAACACACTCACAAACTTTTGACTATATAAATATCGTAACTGTGATTTATTGAAATAGTGTGCGACAAATGTGTTAATATTTAATACGTATCGAAATCAATAAACCATTTTTTTGGATCTTTGTAGCAAATCGTTAAAGCGTAATCCGTTGTCCAGCAAAAATAATTTTGAACAATTTGTTCTGACTATTTGCTGCATCTGTAGATGTTTGCTCTCTGCCCCGACCATATGAATTTCTTCCATAAAAGTTTCATGTTTCATTCTATTCAATAAGTTCTGGTATATTGTTTCGGAGCTCTTCTGAATAAAACATGTCTATATATTTATTACAAGACCCGATGCATGTTTTTACATAGATTCTGCGGCGTGGAACTCAATTGAGGCATTTACATTTTTATTGCTCTGATTTTTTTGTAATTCTATTGTTTGCTTAGTTATTGCGGTTTAGTTTGAAAGTTCGGTCATTGTGATTTGTCAAACAGATGGCGGAACGAACTATGAGTAACTTTTTATCGTAGATGAGTATAATTGGGCTGTTATGGACTCAGATTTATGGGTCAGAAACTTGTAAATTATAGCAATATATGTATCAACAATTATTGCTTTGTGCTCATATTCCGCGCCTTAGAACCAAGCGTTTCGAATCCTCATTCCTCATACGAACAGCCAGAAAGTGGAACGCTATGACTAGGTCTGTCTTCCCGCTAAAGTACAATGTGGGTGTCTTCAAATCCCGAGTAAATAGGTATCTTCTAGATAAGCGTGGTACATCCTAGACCGTATATCGGCTTAACATCAGGCAGTATGTGGTCAAACGCTAACCTATACGGAATAAAAGAGAAAAAAACAACTGTTTTACTTACAATAATTATTAAGAAAGGCCAACTTATACTGAATCCGTAGGTAATCTATCAGGTCAATATTAACTACGTTTACTACGGGACTAACACAGAAATAGTTCCATACCTACAGAAAATTCAATATTTAATTTGACCTTACTCAAAACATCAATTCCGGGTTGGCCTCATAATAAAAGTTGTTCTTAATAATGGTCTGAATCACAACCTTTCGGCTTAGTATTCCCAATGTGAATAACCCTGTAAAACTCAGGCAGACTTTTTGTCGATTCTGAGTTGGTTTTTCACATAGGGGTATCCTAGTACCTACCTACCGTAAATAAAATATAAGACTTATAAATTTAATCATACTCTATGTAAATAGGCTCGTAGTATTATATAAAAGCCATCAAGGTAAAATAGAATCACTTACAAGATCTAAAACACCAATCTAAAGATAAGTAAATCCATTACAACCATTCGCCTGGCAACCATTAACAAATGATGCAACTAAGCCCAATGAAAAACCATTAGCAACCAAAAAATGAACATTCAATACACTCGGTACACTTCCCACGAACTCTATTATCTGTACTGGTAACACAGCGTAAGAAATGCGAACGGGAAAATGTTACCAGAATCTATTTCGATCTACCCGTTTTTGGCTATCGCCTGAGGCTATTTCTTCAACCAGAGAAATGAACGAGGTTTTAAATAAAAAAATAAAAGTGTTTTATATTGTATCGTATTTACCTAAACACAAAAACTTAATCTAAAAGTAGTTTTTATTATTGCAGGTACAAAAATATGTATACACTAACTTTTAGTTTAAAATGTTCTAACGTACACCTTCAGAATCAACTTCTAGAGCTAAATCTAGAGACATTAAAATTGCATGTTTAATTATTTATTAGACTGGCTGAATGCACAAACCATGTGAGGCCAAAAACAAAAAAGAAAGAACGCGCGCTAAACCTCGACTGCATAGTTAAGTTTGCCGCAGTAACCAAATAGAAAAAAAAAGTAATCAAGTCTCTCACAGAACCTTCAGTTACTACTGGCCAGTTCTATGTCTATTGTTGGAGGTGATTGATGGAGCTTTCATTGTCTGTCGCGTTTAGAAAAATGATCATAGAATGAACATTGTTTGTGTTTATGATTGCCCATATTGTCCATATCGCCATTTGGATGCCATATTTTGGGGTTTTCCCGCGCCGTTCTTCCATAATTGAATTTGGATGCTTTGCTTTTATTGCTTCGAACGAGGAAAGGCTTATGTCGTGCCTGAATATATAAAGCAGAGCCTACATGCATTTTGCTCGTTATGACGACAAGAACAATCACTGAAATAAGAATGAAAAATATTAGTTGCTCGATAAAATTCATAAAACAACAACCTTAAAAATAAGAAAGGGAAAGTGACATTTCCTACCTAATATTACCTAGTACATTTTTTTGGTTATACAAATAATTTGAAAATTGAAAAACATACTGCGGGCCCCATTGACAGTTTTTTGATACTTACAATGGCGGGCCTCAAACTAGGCAGAAAAGCCTGTGTTTTGGTTGGCTTGGGTGCCTAAATCTATTATTATTCATAATCATTATTTCTGCCGTGTTATATTCATACATCCATCCATCAGCCATATGACGTCCACTGTTGGATGGTATTAAAAAAAATTAGCACATATTATATTTTTAAACCGACTTCCAAAAAGGAAATTCTATTTTGTCTGTATGTGTTTTTTTGTGTATGTTCATAGATAATTTCGCCAATTGTGAACCGAATCGAAAAATATTTCTTTAGTTCGAAAGGGTATACTCTCGAGATGGTTCTGTTTAAATTTTACAGAAATCACAGAGCCGTTTTTGAAAAATAAACAATAATGTAAACAATTCGAGCGAAATATTATCGAATTTTGTACACGATGGAAGGCGGTTTTGCCATTTTTTGCGAAAAATAACTATTTAATTAAATGTGTGCGATAGGATATTCTCAGCGAGCAGTTTTCCTTACCCTAAAACGAGATGCTACAATGACGCAACTCTATAGGCGTCTAAAGTCGTGCTTTTGAGCCAATATTGACACAGACTGTCTCAACAAATATTTGCGAGGAAATGCGGCCATATAGAGATCCGACTTACTGCCAAAGGGTTTTAGATTTTCAATATCATGTGGGGTAAATATTTGTAATTCAGTTAGGTAAAATTTGCTGCGTGTTTCTGCCTGGTTTATGGGTCCCCCGGCACGCTCAGTTTGGGGTCATTTAATAAAACTTAGTGTTGATACGGGTCATGCCAACTAGCGGCCTTCCTTGGGACCTATTTTATTCGTGTTAGGACTAGGTGTTTGAATAGTTAGGTAGGTAAATTTACTACCTACCTTATACCAAAGAAGATACTCAGACGTATACGATTTTAAGATGGGTGCTATAAGTTTATAGTGTCTGTTTGAGGCATCGTAGCTTTTAAATAAATAGACAAAATTTTATAATTTACATGTACATTTTTGATAAAATTTACGTTTCGGGAGTAAACTCTTTTCACTCCTTAAATTGTAACAAACTATAGTGTCACAATCGCTTGAATAAGAAATATTGCACGCTCGTACGTCTTATTTTTTTTCCAGAAGTTTTTAGTTTCTATGTAGACTTTTTAGAGGCTTGTAACTTTAAGGTCATTTAAAAACTGTAATACTTAAGATGTCAAAAATCATTGAAATCGGGTAATAGGCTCAATTTTAGAGGCGCCATCGTAAATTTAATAGCAACGTAAAAAGTTTTCTCTCTATCGAATGCCTGAAGTGAAAAAGAAACAGAAATACGCTAATTAGCTATTTTAGTTACGATAGCGCCTCTAAAATTGGGCTCAATATTTAGAGGTACCTTAATAACAGCTTATTGTTTTTGTATGGCCAAGTTCGCCGTTTAGTAAAATAATAATTTAGCTTTGCACTAAATTTCCGAACCAATTTTTATAATACGATTAAGGATCGCTTACTGAGCATAAAATCACAAAATGCTGACAGATCCAGGTGGAGCTTCAAGTGATAAAACGTTTTTGGCCGATATATTGGAAACTGTGCACTCAAGGGCAAAAGTTACGGAGACCATTATTGTACTTAGAAAATAAAATTAAGCATCTTTTGTTCCCAGTAAACTTTTTTGTAAAACTTACCGGTTACGATTTATGGCTCATTTCATGAAATTCCATTAAATGGGCCATAAATGGTAAACGGTGAGTTTTACAAAAAAATTTAGTGGCATCAAAAGATCTAAATTTTAAAGCTCTTATTGACTTTTGCCATCAGTGCATAGTTTCCGAGATATCGGCCAAAAACGTTTTTTCAAGATGGCGCTTGAAGCTTCACCTGGATCTGGCAGCATTTTGTGGTTTTGCGCTCAGTAAGTGATCCTAAATCTTATTAAAAAATAAATTTGGATCGGAAATTTAGTGCAGAGTTGACCAAAAAAACATCTATTTTTCCTGTAGTATAAGGTCTTTACAAAATAAAACAAAGCACTATCTTCCGCATAATCTTCCTCTAAACTTAAAACAAAGTGGATGCTACGCGTTATCCGCACTAAGCCTAATTGCGTGACTTGTAAATAACTGATAAGGTAATCATCTACTTAGGAGCTCTCGGGAGTAACGTAGCCAAAGAATTTATTGTCACTGGCGGTAGTGGGAGTTGCTTTAAAGTCAAGACATTATAAACTACAAAAAATCTTAAAAATATAGCTCGTAATAATCAAATTACCGATAATCATTATTTTTTGCCAAAATGACATAACCAATTTTAACTAAGTAGGTATGTGTACAGAATTTGAGTAGTTCGCGCGGATCAATGTATCATCGATTTAGTAATTTTCACATTATTATTAAGTTTTCAAAACCGACACAGCTGATTTCCATAAAATTTTAATGAGTGATCTCATTTTATAGTACCTTTAAAGTATGATCTACAAAAAAAGAATCATCAAAGTCAGTTCAGTAGCTAATCGCGTAACATACACATAGGTACCTACAATAAAAAACAAACAGTCGAATTGAAAACCTCTTTTTTGATATTGATTAAAAACATAAAGGAATCGTCTGACAATAAAAGAATTTTGTGGTTTTATAAATTGGTTTATTTGGTTTTGCTTTGGTTTGAATATTCGTATCTCTATCTGTTCTTTTACAGAATAATGTACTCTAAGGCAAATGTATGGCTTGGTAGCGCTCTTTTTATCTAGTCAGTAATTTCAAAGACTCTTATTTTCCACAACTCCTGAAGTTATTTCTTAAAAGACCGTTATTTCACTTCACCACTAACAACATCCATCAATTTTGCAATAAAAAATGCACTAGAAGCAACAATCATAGCAAAGAGTTTTTATGTCAGAAAAGTAGTCAATATTTTATGAATAAAATTAACTTTGGGAGATAAAATATAATAAATAAACATTTAATTCTTTAATTTCATTAATTTTAACAATAAATTACAACCATTTATCTGTAACAAAAACACAAAAATATTAATTCACTTTATTAGTAATACTGGCTGTTTTTGTACCTTTGCCTAAAATAAACGTTGATGCGCGCGCATCGCTAATTTGTGGACAAGTAAAGATTTTGGTATACTTAATTTTTGCGATTAAACATAATAAGTGTCTAAAATTATAATTTTACAAAAATAAAATAAGTTTTAAAAATTAATAAACCAATTAAATTTCCTACTTTTTTTGTCTAAAATTATAATTTTAGACACTAGCCTATACCGCTTGTAAATATCTGATAAGGTAATGTAAACATCCACTAAAAGCTCCGTGGCTCCGTTGCCAAAGAATTTATTGTGACTGGCGGTAATTGCGCCCCGTATCTAAGTACGCTTCAGATTTACGTCTCGATACCATTTGGAGTCGCAATAGCGTTCGGTAAAGCACCGGCACACATGTGGGTCGGCTTGATTCGTATGGAAATGGCTGGAGTATAGCCTGTAGCAGTATGGAAAGTGCGCGCCGATTTCTACAGAACACTGCACGCATCAGAGGTGCGTTTTTTGAACTTCGAACGTCATAAGAACGTATACGGAACTTTGACAGTGACAGTTTGAAAACCGTTCGCCATTTTTGTTTTGATAGTTTTCTTTTTAATTAACGTTCCATTACACGATTTTCCCTTTTGCAGTCTATGGTTTCTTTTTAAATCGCCATGTATAGTACTGAAGTTTTGCGTGAAATGAATAATTTAAAATGAATTTCGTGAAAAAAAGTTATTTGTAAAGATAAGTAAACATCCGAGGCGTTCGAAGTTCAAAAAACGATCCCCAGCGTGTTCGGTTCGCGATAAGTTCGAATCTATCTAAAATTCTAAATGCGTTCTTTATTTTATAAGTTTTATACCTATGTACAGGCAAAGTTGAACACTGACTTACGCGAATTTGACTTACGCGGCTATCGCTTCGTCCCACCCATCACGTAAGTTCAGAGTACTACTGTATTATTTTTTAGGCAGGTATAGGTACCTAAGTATAGTAGAATAGTAGAGTGAGCAATGTGCTCTTAAATTATGAATGAATGAAGTTTGTTTAAGTCTGGTGGCTAGCACTGGTGTTTATTTGTAAGCCGCTTGAAGACCTCTAATAAGGTTTAACGATCACATAGCAACCGAACTACCGTAGTGCTCAATAATTGGAAAAAACATTTGCTTACACTCAAATTTTAAGCACTGGTTTTAGACGACATAAAGAGAAGTTCATAATTCAATAATTTCCTTCCTAAAAACATGATACTAGTTGCATCATAATTATACCCAATTAAACTTTTAGGAGAACCATTCAATGATAATAATAACTAATCTATTCAGAGTAAAAAATTAAAAGTTTAGCTTTAGGCATGTTTGATAACCATTTTATGGGATGGAAAGTTTGAATCTACGAATAATGCAATAATTTCACTCAGCAAGCTCGATCTCACTCGATAAATGGATTGTTGAAGTAGACTAATAAAATATGAATGAAAGTCGAACTGAATTGATTTCGATTTGAATAATTATATTATGTAAATTGTTTGATCTTGAGACGGTATTTTCGCCTTGATTTGATATTATAATGTTAATTAAAAGGTAAAACAATTTCTTCACGGGAAGCATGGCAAAGGGACTAATAGTCTATCCACCATTATATCCCCTCGAAGAGGAAATAAAGTATGGATTGACAATGACATCTGACATTAAGAGTGGATAATAGTAGTTTATGCAACTGTCATATAATGAAGGGAATTAAAACACGAGTGTGAGTTTATGAAACGAGCGCAGCGAGTTTCATAATAGTAACGAGTGTTTTAATACCCGTGTTATATGCAGTTGCATACACTACTTTATCTTCACTAATAAAAAAAAAAAAAAACATATTGCGAAACATTAAATTCACGCGTACTTGTATTGTCACAGTGAACTTGGCGCCATTAAAATCTAACCAAAGAGAGCGCAGCTGCGCGCGCAGGGACAATCAGGAGCGAGCGCGCGCTGTTCTTTTTTTATTTCATTGGCACAAGATCTTACCAAAGAGTTTTGTGTATGTAAGTTTAGTAGTTTCGACGAAGTTTTCACGTATAACCCAACTGTTTTCAAAAGCCAGCCTAATATCAAAATTTTATACCACTTGTATCAGGATTTTGACATAAGGCTTGCCAGGTTAATTGGTCGCGTTTTATTGATGTTATAATGAGATTTTACGATATCGATGTGGATATTATAACATCATGTCAAATTGCTTAAATTTAGTGTTTTGTTGTCTGCGCTATAACAGTAGTCATTATAAGTCAAGTATTGGAAACATAAGTAGAATGTTACAACATTAGTGTAGATAAAAAAGTTTTCTCCCCTTGCAGGGGCAGGGGTGGCTAAAGGACTGTAAAGATTTCCAAAAACATCTTGAGATGCTTAAACCTGTATTAATTTTAGATTTAGTAGAATTATATGGTGTTAAAAAATTGCTTGGTAGGTACAATCATTGAAAGATTCAGCCATGGCCACCAACCTAGCTTTAGTCTGATGAAAATGTAATAGGTATTAGAATATTTACATTACATTTTCATATTTAATTGCTATTAAATTTTTAAAAATTAAGCTTAAATGAATAACAAATATAACATTAAATAAAATTAAAAACATTTCATTAATATAAATATTGACACACTAAAATTATATAACATTTTCATATTTACTGATATTCTTGAAAATTAAAAAAATTTAAATCTAATTGAAATCAAAATTTTATTTTAATTTTATTAAAATTATACATAACATTATTAAAAGGATCATCATTGGCATAGTAAAAATTGATCTTTTACTTTTAGCCGGGCCTTCCCACAGGATCTTTGATTTTTTTCGGAATAAAAGGAATGTATATTTAGGCCTTAGGATGATAGGTACTCTCCAAATACTCCAAAAAAACAAACACACATTCGGATTTATAATAAGTAAAATATATGTACCTATTAACAATGACTTTATAAAAAACCGGACAAGTGCACGTCAGGCTCGCATACCGAGGGTTCCGTACAAATCCTGAAAATAGCACAAAATTTGAAACTAAGTTGTTAAAACCTCAGGGCGTAACTACAATCATCAAAAGTTTTTTTTTTACTTAACTTGTCTTACATCGAAAATTTCACGTTAAAATAATAATTAAATACCTGTTTTAGCATATGATACCCCACATGACACGATTAACCCACTTTGAAATTTGAGCCCACATTTTTGCATTTAGCCCCATTTTTGTGATTAAATTATTTTTTTTTCTTTTCAGATTTATGTCTAAATGTGTGTTTTAAAACAATGTTATTTGCCAAATGTTCTAGTTCTATGTTCAACGGGAGTCTGGAAGTAACCTATAGGTTTTATGATTCTTTTCTCGGTGTCGAAATATGCTTTTTTATGACATAAACAACTCTAACTTTTTTCTATGATAACTGTTTTTTTTTTTCACAACTGCAAGAAACTACAAATATACCCATGTACAAAGTATGGTTTTAATTTCAACTTTTGCGCATTTCCGAGATAAGTTTTGACACAAGGACGGGCAGACGGACAACAAAATGATCCTATAAGGGTTCCGTTTTTTCCTTACGGATCTCTAAGTACAAATTTGCCTAAAAACTGGCGTCCCATACTGCATGTAAGCTGTACTACGTTTGTGTACAACGGTTATTTAGCATAGGAATGATTGTAGAGTGCCGGGGAAAGTACACTCAGAGCGGCGCCGGCGATAGCAGATAGCTGCTGGAGCCACGAGCAGCTTGCTGGCAACACCGGACTAGCCCGGACACTCCGCCATTTTTCATACAAAATCTGCTGTCTTACGCACACCTACACAGTACTTACTCACAGACAACACACTTACGCACGGTCGCTACACGCGCATTTGTGTGCGGAACGTCTATGGCTGTCAGCGATCACCACAACGTGACGACATGCCGCGTGAGTGAGACAGTTGCGTACTTAATTTGCAAAAATGAATATTAATCTAGTGCTTAAAAAAGTATAACAATTACTTAATTTGGAAGCATTTTAACAAAAAGTAACCGATCTACTTCTTTTGTAAGATAATATCAAGAGGAAGTTACCAAATAATGTAAAATAAGTTCCTATTATTTATCCTTAGGGAAACATTAAAATTTCTTGTTTTGTTACGTATCATTGATATTCAACCATACACAGTACAAGTGTTCCCTATTGTCACAGTCTAGGTAGTTTTTATTAGAAAATCCACCGGCCAGTGCAGCCCGCGCGCAGAGTACACGATGCGGTACGTAGCGCGGGGTGGAAGTGAGGAAGACTCAAACGGGTGGGGGGTAACGAGTGGCCGTTCTATACGTAGTATTATTATATAAAAGACAATAAAGAAATAAAAGACAATAAAGAAATAATATCACAAGCATCTGTTTCAGACAAAGAAACGAAGAAACATGAAAAAAATTCATCCAAGAATGAAAAGAAAATTTTGATTTTATGTGATAGTTTCGGAAAAGGTCTAGCGGAATACATGATACATCACACGACAAACTGCAACTCTGTAACATCTGTATGCAAGCCTGGGGCACATCTAGAAGCTATAGTTACAGGAATGGAAGAATCGACCAAAAATTTAATAGCAGGTGACAGCATCATCATTATTTCATCAAGTCCTGGAAAGAATTTCTTCAGCTGTCTTAGAAGAATCAAACATTTTTGTAATGTAAATAATTTTGAACTACAATTTACTACATTGCCCTACTCATACAAATTAGGTCTACAAAGCAATAATTATAATAATGAATTGTATTCGCTTAATAAGAAATTGTATGATTTTGTATCCCGTTCACCGGGCATATCACTAATAGACATCAACCTATTTGAGAGCAGAATGTTTAATCGTAAGAAGCTAACTAATAATTTTATGAATTTTCCTATATTCTCAAATATCCCATAATATAAACAATAAACAAAAATGTAAAAACAGTAATTTGATTGTTTTGACAACATGTGAATCGATGAATTTGGATCATGTAAATGGAAATGTAGTGTCTATTAATAATTCAAACATTTTTTTAGGGCCAAAACATCAGGAAAAAATAACAACTTAATTTCTGTGGACTCGCATCTAGTTGTAATGCATCAAAATTGTAGAAGCGCACAAAGTAAAATTGTATCAATTCATGGCCTAGTAGCTACCTACAAACCTGATATATTAATTCTCTCAGAAACGTGGCTCAATAAAAGCAATGTAGAATGTATCGTATTACAGGGATACAACCACGCAAACAATTTTATTAGACAGTCTAGAATTCATGGCGGAGTTTCAATATTCACTAGCAAGAAAATCAAATATAAACCAATTGATAAGATAGACTCGTTGGCAGTCGAATACCATTGTGAATTAACTGCTGTAGAGGCCATGGCAATGGAAAGGTTAACTATTATTGGAATATACAGAACAGGTAAAGGCAATTTTAAAATTTTTGAAAGTGTCATGGATCAATTATTTGCAATAATACAAGACGGATCGTTTGGAAAAATCATTTTAGCGGGAGACTGGAATATTGATTTTATCAGAGACTCACATGATAAAAAAGCAATAGTGGATATTTTACAGACCTATAAATTTAGAAATACGATAAACTTCCCTACAAGAATCGAAGGCTCTTCTCAGACTTCGGTAGACTGTTTAGTAACCAATATAGATGATACAGATATAACTGTAACAGGAATACCGGCGGCTATGGAGCGAATTGACCATGATGCCCAAATCGCTAAAGTCAAAATAAGGAAACCCAATAAAAAATCAAAAATATACATAGAAAGGCGAGCATTTCACAAGGAAAGCAAAATAGTGGATTCCTGCAAAGCGATGTTATCCTATGATTGGAACAGCATTTTTGATGAATATCACGAGAATTGTACTTTTGAGGTGTTTATGTCGAAACTTAAACACAATTTAGATTTATTTTTTCCATTAGTAAAAACAAAACTTATGGCTCACAATAGTGTACCATGGATATCGAATGACCTTGTAAAAATGCAAAGCGATATTAATGATTTATATGAGTTTAAGAGACAGTATCCGGAGACAATCGGAAACGAAATAATCAGTAGAAAAGTCAAACAGAGAGAAGAATATTTGCTTACAGCAAAAAGAGAACACGTTGAACACCGAATTCGAAATGCGAAAAATCCTAAAAAAGAAGTTTGGAGAGTGATTAAGGAAAATACAAATAAAGATATTAAAGAATGTGATTGGGAGCTTATAGATAAAGAATCAAAATCAATGGTACCATGCGAACATTTACCGGACTTCATAAATAGTCATTTCATTTCTATTGGCAATGAACTAAAACGAAATAATGCTGCTGATGATGACAAGGCTATACTGTTTTTGAAACAAAATTTAAAAGAACTTCCTGAAATGAAATTCAATTGCGTTAATTCTTCTGAATTACTAAAGCTGGCTAAGGCAAAAATAAAGAATTCTGATACCAAAGACATATATGACATATCAGGCAACTTTTTTTATAAAATTATGGAACACTTATGCGATCATGTTACGTATCTAGTCAATAATATCTTACAATCTGAACTGTACCCAAATTCATTAAAGCTATGCCGCCTCATCCCTCTTTACAAAGGCAAAGGGGAAACTACTGACGTTTTAAATTATAGACCAATTACTATCGTCCCAACTATTTCAAAACTAATAGAATCCTTAATGACAAATGATATAATGACGCACTTAAATAAATATAATGCTTTAGCAGAGAACCAGTACGCTTACAGAAAAGGAAAATCCACAACTACAGCTGCACATGTATTTGGGGATAGAGTAGTTAACTACTTAGATAGGAAGCAAAAAGTAGCAGCTATTTTTATTGACTTATCTAAAGCATTCGACTCAGTGGACCACCAACTGCTGGCTAAAAAGCTCCAAGTGTATGGGGTTAGAGGTCAAAGTGAGATGCTAGTGAAGTCAGTGTTAACAAATCGAGAGCAAGTCGCTGAAATAAAAATGAACGGAAAAGCACTGCGATCGAAACCACAAACTCTGACAATAGGTGTGCCACAAGGATCGTCTTTTGGAAACGTGATGTTTATTTTATTTTTGAACGATATTACATATCTAAAGTTAATCGGAGACCTTGTTCAATACGCAGACGATACTACTATTATTGTACCAGGCGAAAATATCGATGAATTAAAACGAAATATTGCAATCAATATGAAAATCCTGCGGGAATGGTTTGATATGAACGGCTTGATATTAAATTCTTCCAAAACAAATGTTGTAATCTTCAACACAGTAAGTCCTGAACAACCAATTATGACAATTCCTATGCTAGATAAAAATTCTTTAAAAACTACTAATTTGGTCAAATTACTTGGATTTGAAATAGATCCGAATCTTACTTGGAAATCCCACATCAATACTACATGCAATAAAATGTCAAAGGGTATTTATGCAATGATACAATTAAGGCCAATTGCTACCGAGTCTTACCTCAAAGAAATATATTATGCATACATACACTCTACTATGTCATATGGGATCATTATATGGGGCAACTCGACTGATAATGAAAGAGTTTTAAAAATGCAAAAAAGAGCCATAAGGGTGTTGGTAAAGGCCAAGTATAGGGCATCTTGTAGAGATCTATTTCACAATCTAGGCATACTAACATCAACATCAGTATATATCTTTGAAATATTAAAATATGTTAGAAACAATTTACACCTCTATAAAACTCGCGGTGAATATGAAAATGTAAACTTACGCAACAAACAGAATTTAATATCCGTAAGACATAGGTTGCACATGTGTACAAAAAATCCAGTTGTAATAGGTCAGAAACTGTACAACAAATTGCCAAATTGTATAAAAATTGCAAATTCAAACCAAGTATTTTGTTCAAATGTAAAAAAACTGTTGTTATCAAAAACACTATACAGTGTAAATGAGTACATAAAAAATGATTATCGTAACTACAAAATGACATCCGAAGAAAATTAATTTATTTGATGACTATCGAAGAATTGACAATGAAAGCTAAAATATTTTTGACGAAGCCCCTTTACAGCGAATTATTATTATTATTTTTCGTCTTCTCATTATTAATTTATTTAAGCCACTTTACAGCTTTTTACTAATTAATTGAATTATATTGTTATGACATTATATAATGATGAATTTACTGTGAAATTATTGATTCAATTTTAATATTTATTGTACATAGACATAGAGAGCTTACAAAATGATGCACGGGAATATACGAGTATACACTACATTTCTATAAAGATACTAGATTAAGTATTCTCTCAAATGTATTAACTGACGAGTACATTATAGTAATTGTTATTATATTTAATTATGTAATAAGAGATTTACTTAATGACAATAAATATTATCTTATCTTATCTTTATCTTATATTCTTTGCCGTGAGTGTGAACATGTAGGTGTACTAGGTATCTACGTTGTACAGAATTTAGCATAATTTTCGAGCTACAAGCAGCTTTAGAACATGCACTCTATACGTACGCTTCTACGTCAAAAAATAATTATTTTTCGCAAAAAATGGTAAAACCGCCTTCCATCGTGTGCAAAATTCGAATATTTCGCACAAATTGTTTACATTATTGTTGATTTATCAAAAACGGCTCAGCCGATTTCTGTAAAATTTAAATGGGACCACCTTGGGAGTATACCCTTTTGAACTAAAAAAAGAATGTTTCGATACGGTACACAATTGGCGAAATTATAGATTAACATACACAAAAAACAGATACATACACATGAACATAGAACCTCCTCCTTTTTGGAAGTCGGTTTAAGAAAATAAGTGCCCTACGGATGAAAATTTTGTAGTAAGACACGGCTGATTTTCAAATGAATGAATAGTAGTAGTTCAACTACTGATATTATTTTTATGATTTTCGTTAGTCTCAAATAAAAATTGCTCACAAACAAGAGTAAGTAGGTATACAATGGTATCCTAAAGCAGTCGATATAATAGTATGTATAAACATTTCTATTATAGGTCATAGTAAGTGCACAAGTAAATAATCAG
This sequence comes from Hypomecis atomaria, assembly GCA_964007245.1. Taxonomy (NCBI): domain Eukaryota; kingdom Metazoa; phylum Arthropoda; class Insecta; order Lepidoptera; family Geometridae; genus Hypomecis; species Hypomecis atomaria. Next base: position 17,915,587 of record OZ023292.1, on the reverse strand, counting down.
CATGACCTACATAACGCATCAATGAGTGTCGAACAGACGATAGTCCTAACCACACCAATGCCCCGTAGGTACTATTTTCGCCTGTCGCAAGTTGTAACGCTTGCTCATAACTTGGGAAATGCGGGTTCGGCCCGCACAGTCAACATTCTGTTCTACACTAACTACACAGTTCTGCCACAGTGTAGAAATTAACCTCAATTGATACTTTTGGCCAGTGCACCATTAGGGGTGGCCTCTTTGACTAAGTTGATATTTGACATGTAAAAGACATAATATTTACTCTAAAATCTTATGTCTTTTGTAATACTGACCTCAATTTGTATTTACTAAGGATATATTAGACGAAGATCTATCACTAGCTTTTGACCGCGGCTCCGCCCGCGTGTTACTTATTTTGATTTTTGTGCTATCGTATAAGAACCTTTTATTTTTCCGGGATAAAAAAGTAGACAATGGCCTCTCTACCTCTACTCAGAGGAGTTAGTAGAGGCTTACACGTAAATTCAAACTACAGTCAAGTGGTTTCCGTATACTTTTTTGTACAGCGCCCCTGGCGGAAACGAGGAAGAACTAACCAATGTATGGAGCCACACGCGAACGCGAAAGTTAAAGTAAACTACGCAAAACCTGGACAAGGGCTCTGATCTTTAAATTAAGTATATTTTTTGCTTTTGAAATTTAGATTCTTATTTTATATTCCGAGTCATATAATAACGAAATGATAATAAACATCCTTTTGGCTTTGGAGTAGGTAAGGGACACTGGACAGCAAATTTTTTATAAACTTTTTATCTTCAATAAAAGATCGTTGTACTCGTATTGTAAGATTCGTATAGGTAGAACATGTGGCAGAAAACTCCACCTCGGTTTCATAGCCGCCATTAAGTTTGAATCGCACTAGAACAAAATAAATAATTTATTTTTCCTTGGGTTAATGATGATTGATTTATTTTTGATTTTCAATAGCCTAAGTAGAACGAAACTTTAATTGTAAAGGTCAATGCCCAATTCACAAAAATATTTCGAAGCCCCTGGTGTGCCTTACAATGTAGATTTGTTGCAGTTCACCGAAGGAGAGGTACACTAGATAATATGCTAATCACAATAATTAGCATATCTTTCACTAAAGCCAGCTAATGCGTTAGCATTTTCGTGTTGCTCAGCTTTAAAACGGTAAAAACATCTAGAGCAGCCATGCTTAAAGTGTGTTCCGCGGAGCTCTAAGGTTCCGCAAAGCCTTTAAGCCTCTCTAAGGGCTCCACGAGAAAATACTGATATAACCTAATAAGAAAAAATAAAGCAATCCTTTACCTGCTAGAATCTAGCGATTCAGAATTGTTTCATGATAATAATTATGTTTTAAAAATGGGTCCAATATCTCACGTAATGCTCGCATTACGTGAGATATTGGACTGTCTCTTCTCTCGCTGTTCTCCTCGCTCGCTGTTCTCGCGACTCGCTGTTCTTCGGCAATATTATGTTTCGAAAGAATACGAAACATAATATTTTCGAAAAAAACATAATTTTAAGAATTAATTCAAAATATAATATTTCCGAAGAACACGTATAATTTTAAGAAATAATCCGAAACATAATAATAATATTCCTGAAGAACAGAATACAAAAATTAAAATGCACTAATGGATTCAATATCCTTTTTAGCTCAGTTATAGTTCGGTCATACCTCCCATTTTATATTTAATTATTACGCAACTTAACATTTTATCATGTTTATTAAACAACGAATGTTCATAAGCCACTTTTTGTTTGTTTTAGGGCTCCGTCAAATATTTAGTATTTTGTTTTCAAAAAGGGTTCAGTCACCAAAAAAGTTTGAGAACCGCTGCTCTAGAGATAGCTAAATTACCTAAGTAAAGCCTGTGGTAAAGCGCTGCACCGAGCAATCTAACTGCAGGTCGTCACGGTTTGTACTTTTGAGTTTCATTTCAGGTGATGCATTTAACATAACATTTACAAGCTGGTATTACTTGGTGTTGAGTAATTATAACATAATTCGATGTGAAGACGAGGTTTTCCTATTTTTGATAGTATCTATGTATCTATCACTACATAGTATAAAACAAAGTCGCTTCCCGCTGTCTGTCACCATGTATGCTTATATCTTTAAAACTACGCAACTGATTTTGATGCGGTTTTTTAAATAGATAGAGTGATTCAAGAGGAAGATTTATATGTATAATACGCGTGTGCGAAGCCGGGGCGGGTCGCTAGTCAATGAATAAAATGAAGCGCAATTAAAAGCACAGATTTAATAATCGGCCCAGTGCAAGTCGAACTCGAGCATTTCCGTACCGTATGGAACCTCCCCTGAATATTTGTATATCTGTATTTTAATTTAATTATTTATGTTTGAAGGGAATATAGGACTTAATATTCTGTAATTATTTCAAGCATCTTCCTGTTGCCGTTATTAATATCGAGCAAAAAATCACGTTTGTCGTATGGAAATATTTACTTACTTAATTTACTTAAGTTTTTATTTTAATTTAATTAATTATTTTTAAAGTGAATATTATTAAAATAAATATTCTGTGAATATTTTAAACATCCACTCTACCTGTCACCGTTATTATTATCGAGCGAAAAATGGCTAAAATCCAGGTTTGTTGTATGTGAGCCCCCTTTGAAAATGTATTTGTTCAGGTTTTAGTATTTTTGTTATATAGCGGCAACAGAAATACATCATCTGTGAAAATTTCTCGTTCTAGCTATCACAGTTCATGATATACAGCCTGGTGACAGACAGACGGACAGACGGACGGACAGCGCAGTCTCAGTAATAGGGTCTCGATTTTAACCTTTGGGTACGGAACCCTAAAAGTATACAAGCTTTGTAAAGTGCAGGGAGTTCAATCATCATAAACAATTTTTATTAGTGGATAAATAGCGAAATCGGGAAAAAAACGATGTTCCATAAATTTTGTTGAATTATTGAAATTTCCGTATGGAACAATTGTTTTTTTACGACTTTTCATAGTTAGTCCCATTGCAAAAGTTGCTCTAAAACATAAAAATATTCCTACAGTTGCTGCTAAAAAAACAAAAGAAAGCTAGCCGGGCAGTAATGGATTTTCATACAACATTCCTGCCCTGCTTCGGAGGGCAGTAATGAAATTCGATATAATTTTTCCCGCCGCACATTTTTAAGGGAGAAATTACGAACTTTGTAACCCGTAATAAGAAACCGAGTTCGTGTGGGTGGGTGTGGTATAAAATATTTTTCGCAAAAAATGCAAAACCGACTTCCATTGTGTACAAAATTCGAATAGTTCGCTTGAATTGATGTATACAATTTTTACATTACTGTTGATTTTCCAAAAACGGCTTAGCTGATTTCGATAAAATTTAAATAGGAGTGTAACCTTTCGAACTAAAAAAATATTTTTTTGAATCGGTTCACAATTGGCGAAAATATCGAGAGTATACACAAAAAAATACATACAGACGAGCATATAACCCCCTCCTTTTTGGAAGTCGGTTTATAAGATCGTTATCAAATACGTTTTAGTTTATAAACTTAACTAAGTGAGAAACATTTGTTATAATTGAAATTATGGAGCCTTAACTTTTCATAAAATGTTACTGAGCAATGGAGATAATTAAGACGAAGCCACCGCAGCATGAGGCACGTCAGTAACCGCATGCGACGCTTGTGGTTACGAATGAAACATTTAAATAAAATGACAAGTACTTTGCAGACATTGTCTGTCCATTTTGTATAGGATTCATTTCGGAGAGTGTGCATCTGAGCTGCACGACCTTATCCTACCATCCCCTTTTTACTACAGGACAAGTAGGAGGACGCTGGACGCCACATTACCAACGCTACACTGTCGATTTTCCTTTGATACCTACGAAGCGGTTTGACTCAACATTTCTGATTCGAACCGCCAGGGAATGGAACAGTCTTCTTGCTTTCCTGTTTCCTAAGAGATATAATCGAATTCAAAAGCTTTTTAAGGTCAGAGTGAATAGGTATCTTGTAGGTCTGCGTGCTTCATCTTTGACCACAACTTCGCTTAGGTACCATCAGGCTAGTTGGTGGTCAAGCGCAGACTTATTCGCGATAAAAAAAAAACATAAAATAGTGTAGAGAAAAATATAACTCTTAAATTTTTTCAAAGGTTTTATCATCATTTCAGATCGCTTATGTCATCTAGCCAATTATCCGGCCCATTTTGTTTTTAGTGTCTCTGTGTGTGTGTGTAAGTGCGAGTGTGTGAGCGTGTGTGTTTGGATGCGTGTGCCAACGTCTTTAATAATTACTTTTCGCAAACAATGGCATAACCGACTTCAACCGTGTGCAGAATTCGAATAGTTCGCACGGATCGATTTATCATCGATAAAGTAAATTTCACATTATGGTTGATTTTTCAAAAATGACTTAACCAATTTTGACAAAATTTTAATGGGACCACCTCGGGAGTATACCCTTACACAAAAAATATTTTTTTTATATCGGTTCACAATTGGCGAAAATATCGATGAACACAAAAAAACTTACAGATGAACATAGAACCTCCTCCTTTTTGGAAGTCGGTTAAAAAACTACTGCATCTATAAAAAAACAGTGCATTTATGTGTATCGCGTAGCAAATAAGGCATTTGTCCGAGTATTATTAGTCACAGGTATGACATCAACGGCACATAGGTACTTAGCCATAGTAATGCACACAGCAGACCTTATCACCGGATCTTTACGCTCTTTGAATACACTGCCTTCTAGGAAAACAGGCGACAGCTCGTTTATTATGCACCTTGCAAAGATGTGATAAGACTTCGAATTGTTTGTCGATGACAGTTTTGGTGGGTTTTCCGCAAATACTGATGATGAATCGATTTTTGAAATGAAAATCTCTTTAGTGGCGTTGTGATATTTTTGGGATAGGTAAAACATGTTAAACCCGCGTCAGGACACGTGACCTGATCAAAAATTCGTAAGACGGCGCAGGGAGCTTGCGCGAGTGTGCGTGTGTGATATTGTAGGTATTTTACCACATTAATGATAGTACTTTGCATGTTCAAGTTTTGACTTCTGCTGTCACTACCGGAGTGCAGATTGTTTTTTGTATACTAGTCGATTGTGCATCTAGAAAATAAAATCGTGCTTTGTTTTCAGGGTCACATACAGTCATATTGGACCCTGAGCATTGCGAGCGACTCTAGATTTAACTCCCGAGCGAAGCGAGTAATTTATTTGGAGTCCTGACTGAAGCGAAGGTTTCAATCCGCCGATGACGAAGCCAGACTATGTTCTAGTGGTACATGAGGTAGATGCACCGGTTGTAGCCATCTTAGTACCATTTGTGGCCACTTTGAATTTTAAGGATTAAAAAGACAATTTTAGGTTAAAATAATATTTTTTAAATAAATTTTAAAACACTTAGATTCACACAAACAATATTTATGGTATTACGTTGTTTACAATTATCATTTCTGAAATAATATTGACATCAAATGTCCACAACCGGGTCAGTGGCCACAAGCGGTACATCTACAATACCTTTCATACCTCTTGAGAGACAATAAAAGCCTAGGAATATGAATAATACTTAATACAGTCATAACCTCACTAAGGTTAACACATCTCTGACTATGCGTACACATGCGTCCCCTACTATTTATTTATTTCTATCAAGGAATTTATATCCAACCTTAATTTGTTTGATATATGTTACTTGATTCCTATACTATATGGCTACTATAAGTTTTCTAAGTCTATAGGAGCATTTTATCGCAGTTTGCAAGAAAGTATCAGTCATAGTTTTAAACTTCAACAGTTGGAAGCTCAGCGCCACACCGCACTGAGCTCGTCACTTAGTCTTCAGCTTCAGTACCTACTATTATGTCTGAGGTATCAATTTACTTCTAACTTTTTATCTAACTTTAAACTTGTTTGCTCACTCTCACTTTGAGGTTGAGTAGTTACAATAATACAATGTTTGTAAGTTCTTCATGTCTCATTAATTTTGTAAAACTATTACTGCTGTAAGACCTAACATTGTAAAATGTTAGAGGAAATTTTGACACATACTCTAAAATAACGATGTTTAGTCTTCTGAGAGATATGATTTGGGGCTTTTTTAAGTCAGAGTGATTAGGCATCTTCTAAATCTGCGTGCTTCATCTTTCGACTACATCATCGCAAGCGCGGACTTCTTATTCTTATTCTTATTCGACGTGGGGGCGATAAGTCCTGCACTGACGTCCCGCATGGGGTGTTTTGTGCATTTCCCCCTCCAGCGTCTACCCGAGCCAGCCCAGCTCCTTAATGTAACGGAGCGTGGCTCTGGGCCGCTGGCATAACTGCTCCAGTAGCTTAGATGGTGAATAAGATGATGGCGATGTGGATGACAAAGCTAATGATAATGCCAATGCAGAAGCGTCATGCAACCCGTTAGCTATTCTAGTGTCTTCTGTGGCTTTGCAATGCCACAGAACATGCTCTACAGTTTCGTTTTCTTCCAAACAGCCACGACAAAGTGGGCTGTCAGTGGCTCCCAGTTTATACAGATGACTATTCAAGTTGCAGTGACCAGTTATGAGGCCTACCATAAGTCGGAGATCTTGTCGCTGCAACTTCAATAGGTCGTTCGTGATGTTTTTATTCAGGGTTGGAAAAGCAGCCTTAGAATGCTTGCAATCCTCCCTTTTGTTCCACATATTCTGTTGTTCTTTTTCAGTGTGACGGCGCAACAATTCACGCACTTCCACCGCTGTCGGCTTACAGTGTATTGTTGCCCCGTCCCTAACCTGTTTTCTCGTACCCTCTTTGGCAAGGGTGTCGGCTATGTTGTTACCCGTACATGAACCGTGACTCTTTGTCCATCGCACGATGATTCTATGCTTACTTGATAGAGTTTGGAGTGTTGTATGACACTCAGCAATGACTCTAGACCTTGTTACAGGTCTTCTGAGTGCGTAGATAGTAGCAGCACTGTCAACCGTGAATACGATGACTTCTTTGTCCTCTCTGTTTCCAGTAGCTGTCAGAAGCTCATTTAAGGGTTCAAGTGCTTTTGCGGCTAGTAGCAGGCCCAGGGCCTCCGCTTGCAAAATTGTTGTAGTTTTACTCAAGGCCAAGGACTCTCTGAGCCCAAGCTCCGGCGAGTAATATCCGCAGCCTGTTCCTTCCTTGTTTTTTGCACCATCCGTGTACACATTCCAAGATGGCAATACATCGTTTGATACATCGTTCTCTATGATCAACTCATACTTTTTGCAGTCGAGATGAGTTTTGGCTATTTTATCCGTACCACGGCTTGCTTCGGGAATTATTGCGGTCGCCCGATCTATTATTCTGCAGTGGTTTGTCGTGGCACCCGTACTTTTCCACTGATTTGTAGATTTAATCCGTAGGGCAGAAGCCATCGCCTCCTGCTGTATATGCAGGTGCAATGGTGTGAGCCCTAAGATGATTTCGAGAGCAGCTGAGGGTGTCTTTTTCATACATCCGCTGATTAGAGAGCACGCAAGTCTTTGCGTTTGTTGTAGTTTAGTTATAGCGGTCGCTAGACTCGTACGTGTCCACCACACGACACAGCCGTATGTGAGAACTGGACGCACTATGACTGTATAGAGCCAGTGACAGAGCTTTGGCTTAAGACCCCAGTCTTTTCCCACCGCCCTGGTGCACTGCCACAGAATATTTGTTGCCTTCGTGGTGACATATTCAAGTTGCTTTCCCCACAAAAGTTTGCTGTCTAGCCAGATACCTAGATATTTAACTTCCTTGCTTAGTGATAACTTAGTACCAAACAGCGAAGGAGTTTTTAAGTCTGTTTTCTTGGTTTTTCGTGTGAATAACACTAACTCGGTTTTTTGTGGATTCACAGAAAGTCCATGGCGTTCACACCATTTTTCAACGATCTTGAGCGCCTTTTGCATCTTCTCACACAGAGTCGACTCGAATAGTCCGGACACCATGATCACCAGGTCGTCAGCATATGCCACAGTGACAATGCCTTCTTTGTTAAGGAGTGCGACGAGTTCGTCCACCACTACTACCCATAGTAAAGGTGACATAACTCCTCCTTGTGGGCAGCCTTTTGTGACTCGACAGCGCGTCGCGCCTGCCGTTTCAATGTTGGCTGTTCTGCCAGCGAGCATTGTGGTTATCCAACCATTTACTCTACTGTCTACTCCGTGTTTTTTCAATCCATCTTCAATACTAGGGAAAGTAGTCCTATCAAAAGCCCCCTCAATATCAATGAAAGTGGCCAAACAGGACTGTTTGCTTTCCAGTGCAGATTCAATTTTGTACACTACTTGGTGGAGAGCAGTCTCCGTTGATTTGCCCGATTGGTAGGCATGTTGATTATTGTGGACTGGATTTTCCGTCAGGGGTCCACCTCTTATGTGCTTATCGCAGAGTCGTTCCAGCGTTTTCAATAGAAAAGAGCTGAGGCTTATTGGTCTAAACGACTTTGGATTTGTGTAATCAGTCTTTCCTGGCTTTGGTAGAAATACCACTTTCACTTCTCTCCAGGCTTTAGGTACATATCTCCACGCCATACACGATCTAAATATGGCGATAAGATGTGTTTTTATTAGTTTTAGGCCCCATTGCAGGAGAGCCGGAAATATTTCATCCAGTCCAGGTGCCTTGTGTGGTTGGAAAGTACTAATTGCCCATAGAAGAGTCTCTTCTGTGACAATAGAATCTGCAAAATCCCAGTCTTCCTTACCAGGTTTATGTGGTATATGTGGTTCCCATCCATCTGTGTCGTTCAGTTGACAATCTGGAAAGTGTGTTTGTAGAAGCAATTCAAATTGCTCCTGTTCTGAGGCTGTGTAAGTACCGTCAGCTTTCTTCAGAGTGCCTAACTTTATTTGTGAGTCACTGGATATGATTTTTCTGAGTCGTGCAGTTTCACTCTCCGATTGGATAGAGTTACTATACTTTTTCCAAGAGTTTTTCTGGCTCTTTTTGACCTCCACCTTGAATCGGTGGCGCATCTTTCTGTACTCTTGCCAGTCCACCGGTGCATCAGTGTTCATAGCTCTGTTGAAAAGGTGTCTGACCTTCTTCCTGAGCTTGGTCAGGTCCTTATTCCACCATCTATCTTTTTTAGGAATTGAACTATAGTTTTCCTTTTTTAACGGACAAGCTTTTTCATAGCTTGTAATCAAAGCATGTACCAGTACTTCTGTCGTGGTCTCTATTTCCTGCGGAGATAGTTCCGCATTTGGATCTAGTGGTGTTCCTGACATGGCCTTTTCGAGTTCAGTTCTAAAGGTAGGTATGTCAGTTTTCTTCGGGTTCCTATAGGTTCGTGGTTCGTGCTTACCAACGGTTAGACTATATCTGATCCATCTATGGTCCGAACCAGAGTATTCATCAGTCGCCACGTGCCAATCATTGATCGTATTAGAGATATTGCTTGTAGCCAGTGTTATGTCGATAATGGTTCTGGCCCAAGATGTTACAAAAGTAGGCTCAGAGCCATGGTTCAGTAGGTTCAAGTCATGCCTGAGGATGAACTCAAGCACATCATTTCCCCTCTCATTTGTATCGGGACAGCCCCACACAGTGCAGTGGGCGTTTGAGTCACATCCTATTATACATTCTAGTTTGTTACTTGTACAGAAAAGCATTAATTCTTCGAGCGCCGGATGTGGCGCATCTTCTGTGATATCTAGGTAAGCCGAGGCTACAACTACGGTGCTGAGGTTGCCTCGAAGACCGGTATCTAATTTAACTACAGTGAGATCATCATTACACAAATGTGTCACCAACGACGCCTTATACGGCTGCGGGATATATATAAGAGTGCGCATTTTATTTTGCACGGGAGGAATGAATACGTTACCTCGGAGACCATTTAAGCCGCTTACCTTGCCACGGATTAAATACGGTTCCTGGACCAGTGCTATTGTGTTCTGTCGCTTCTCAAGGGCTTCGCGTAGGGCGGCGGAGCCTGAGACGCTATGATGAATGTTACCTTGAATGATATTGAGATTAGGACCACTGTTTAGTGTACTATGTGAACCTCCGGCTGCCGAAGCAGTCGAAGTGTGTGTGTTTTTGTGAATCAATTGAGTTTGGCAATCCATTTTTAAAACAATTACGCGGACCCCTATCTACACATTAGGCATCGTGGTCGGCGCGGGAGGGACCTGCACGATCCGTGTCCATGGACGACGCGGGCGAGAAGATATTGAGCCCGTACAGGTCCAGCATCCCATCGCCCCCGTCGGCCGCGTCCAGCAACCGCTCCTCCTCCTCCCGCGTCCACCCCATGCTTTCGGCGAGCGGCGTGTCGTCGTCGGCGTCGGGCAGCGCGAGCGTGGTTTGACTGCACGAAGCAGCGCCCCCGACGTTCTCACCCCCCGGCACCCCCGACGACCCGCCCCCTCTGTTGGCTCTGTATCCCCTCACTCTCACGAAGACCTTCGCGCAAATGTAATACAGGCGAAAGTCGACACGTCTGAGGGGCTCAATGTCCTCTGGCGCAATACCCACCACTAGGAGGTGGTTGCGAGCGCTCCCCACAATTTCCACCTTGTGGGTGAACACTCGCCACCGCTCCACACCTACCTCCGGATTCATGGCAGCCAGGTATCCGACGAGTTGTTCCGGTCCGTCGCCACACAGCGCCGGCACTCCTCTCCCGAAGTCGGGGATATTTATGACCGCGGAGTAATACCGCGGCACCTCGCTCTCCGGGACGACAACGCACTCGCCAAAACCTTCCCACAGAGCCGGCGACCTCTCCACGAGCGACTTGAGCCAGTCGAGTGCGCAGTCGTCCGCAGGTACGTACCTCAGCCCGCCGCGGGACGTCGCAGCCAACCTTTCGAACTGAGGCAGGCGACCATTGGCCTGTATGTTGCGGTTCACATAGCACTCCTGCTGTGCCTGCTCAATCGTCATACGTACATGCATAGCCCGCAGTTCGTCCATAGGTGCACGGTTACGCTCCATAATCAGCACCGCGGGGCCCCAAGTCCTGGCGGCCTCGGCGTACGACGAGGGCCCCGCGGCGACCTTACCTCGTCCGCCCGCGAGCGCGCCGCCGCCGGGCAGCAGCGAGCCCGCGGGTGTCTCGTGTGTGCCGCGTGTGTTGTGCACCGCGTGTGATTCGGCAGAGTTCGCGCGTTGACAGACCTTTTTGTCGACTGCTACGCTCGACGTTGGTGAAACGAAGTCAGAGCTCCGTTGTCGCTTAGCTCCTCGGGTCGACCCCTCGCCTACCCCCGAGTATGGATTAACCGTGTCGGACGCGGCGAACCCGGCGACCTCTCTCTCTACCCCCGTCCCTATCCCCGTGCCCGTGCTCACCTCCTTCCCCTTTTCCCTCCTATGGCCGTCAGACGGGCATAGGGCGGTTTTCGATGCAGGTCGGTGAGCACCAATTGAGTCGATCGGTGCCGGGTCGCGCGCCACGTGTGGGGCGTTCAGCGGCAGAGCCCTCGGGGGAGGCGGCGGCCCTCGGGCGCGCGCCGCGCCGGCCGTGACGGTCACGGGCCCGGCGCTCGGGCCCGGACGTGGCGCGGCTACGCGGCCGAGGCTCGCCGCCCGTGGTGGGTCACGCGTCATGCATGCCACGATGGGGGGCGCAAGCGCCGCCATACCGGGCAGAGGCATGACGCCCTCCTGCCGCAGCTGATGCCAACTCTCCCTCAGCTGGTCCCCGAAAGCCCTGCGCTGCCTCGATAAAGCTCGCCGGCTAATGCCGCGATATAAGCCGGGGGACGGCCAGCCGCCCTCCCGGCGCCCACCTGACCCTACTACGGCGTCGCTCTCCGCCGCCGTCTCCCGGCGCCGTCCGCGCCGCTCCGCTCCTACTCCAGGCTTCTGCACTGGTCCAGGTGCTGTTGGCTGCTGGGCGGCTGCCGCGCTCGTCGTCGATCCAGTAGCAGCTGCGGCCGGCGAGGCCTGGGACTCCACCCCGCCGTCGCCTTCGGTCGCCCACTTCACACCCTCCGGCCCGGGAACCAGAGGGCGCCGGGCGCTAGCCGGATCACAGGGCATGCTAACTTTGTCGTTTTGGCTCATCATATTAGTTAAGCAAGGGAACTGTGGAGCAAGCAGACAGTTAATGGGCGCTCAGCGAAGGGTAGAAGCAGTTGCCCAAGCTACTTCCCCCCGATATTTCGCGTGCTAGGTGGTGAGCGGGTCATCCCGAGAAACACAAGGGAGGCCGCACTCCTCCACCACACACGCCCGGCCACGGGCTGCCGCGGAGGGGATGGGGTGCTCGGCATACCAAAGAATAATTTGAAATACCGTTCACCCCATCCCCTCTAATGCCCTCACTCTTTATCCGGGCTTGGGACCGGCATCGAACTGCGGTTATTGTGCTGAAAGCGAAAGCAAAAGCCAAGCAGCGGGTGAAAAGCAATAACTACAGTGAAATGGCGAGTTTCGCGCGGACTTATTGACGATAAGAAAAAGGTTTCCTAGTTTTGCTCTGTCGGTCAATTACTAGCAGCCCAGTAGTACAACGCAGTAACTCAAAATAGGTTAAGATGGAAAAGCGCGTGAAAACTAAATTCTCTTTTTCTTTTTTCTTGCACCCGAAAAAATTTGCCGCAGTATCTCTGAAAAGTCAAGCTAAGCTGTATAATTTTTTTCACTAAGGCATTTAGCCTATTTTGACAAGATTTAATTTAGTTTCACCTGTCCAGTTGTCTGTCTGTCTGTATGTGGGTCTGTAATCAAATCTTGCAAGTTAAATTTGATCCACTTCCCGGTTACCAATTGAGCTGAAATTTTGCATACATGTGTAAATCGCGTAATAATGCAATATTATGGTGACATGATGCTGATATGATAATGGAGATGGAAGGTGGCCAAAGGAACTTCGCAATGAAACGACACAACCTCATCGAGTTTGGGCTCATTTGAATCTTCTTGGCGAGTATTTTGCTTTTCAATCGTAACCAATAGAGAATAATAGAGTTGGAAGTTGGTCATAGGAACTCTGTACTGAAGCGACGCAACCCCATCGAGTTTTAGCTCGTTTGATTCGACTTGGCGAGTACTTGTTCAGTAAAAGCTTCTTTGAAAAAAGGGTTTTATTTTTAAATATAATTCTTGCTTCTCCCTGTAACTTTGTTGGGTATAATGACAGAAGTCTGAATGGGGCTCTTAAGTACATCATCGTTTTGGGGTGAGGTCTTCTGTCTAACTACTTTGGTGGTCCCACATACCATACTGTATAAAATCAACCGACTTGGTTTTACATCAGATCTAACATGAATTTACAGTAAAACCTACATTGAAAGACTTGTTTTTACGTTATACATATTTCTAAAGGTATTACTTTTACAATTTCTGTTAAGTAAAAAAAATCCCAATCTGATTTTTTTATATATTTTTTTGGAAATTATTGTACGTGTATATTTGCTACGTTTGAGAATAGGTCGTAATTACTTATTTTAATCCCAATCTGCAGATTTTTTCAGTTATTGCTTAAATGGCAAAATAACGTTTTCCGCTTCAGATAGTTCTTTTAATAAGCGTTTTTGACCATATAACCATGAGAGAACTAACACTGCCTTCTTTGTTTTTAATTTTAGAAAGGATTCTTTGTCCAGCTGTAGGTACTTGGGACAAAATTAAGGCAAATTGAATAGCTGTATGAATACGTTTCCATTTAGCCTCTCTCAACTTTTCAAAAACAATTTTATACAAGCTTTCAAACAAAGCAGCTTTGTTACCGTTCCTAGGAATAGTACAGAGGAGCTTTCATCGAAAAAGCACGCGGTGGCAAGAAATTCTGAAAACGTTGTGTACCGTTTTCGGAATATCTTTTATTAAGGTACTGAATTGCTGATGTTTGGGCACCATTCCAGGTGTAATAGACTGGAATAGGGTTGCTCCTACACTGCCTCGGGCTGTTTCCATGACTTAGAGCAAAAACAAAAGCTGAATCCGATGTAACTGCGTCAGTTCAGCTTAGGTTTTAATGGCTACACGGTTTTTAACCGTGATATAAGTGTTAGTATGTTATTTTTTGTTCCAAGTGACCATTAACGCTTTCAGTTGCTGTAGAAGTGGAATAGTAGTTTGGTGTTGATGAAACTTACAGCCGATAAATTGGGTACAAGATTTCATAAATTCAAAATAATAATGCAGCCAGCATGCTGGACATGTTGCCAACTGGCGGTAGGCTTGAGCATTTAGATTATCTTTAGACCTTCAAGGGTCTGTAGATGATCCAATTTTATTTAGTAGTAGTGTATATAGTTTGAGTAGGTATATAAGGTAGTATTGTTAAAAAATATCTACGAAATCAATCATTTTAAGCAACATAAATTAATGATCACGGTTATTATCGACTTGAAATTTGTATTATTTCAAACAGAATGTGCTCTTATATCGACAGGGGTTTGCTTATGTCAAACTAGCAGTTCTATGGTCATTTTATCTACAAGCATTAAAACTTTCGAATATATGTAACGATGCTTTTAATGTGGGTTGACCCAGGGTTTAGGTAATTCCCAGCTGGTCAGAATATGTTTATAGGTATTTGTTCCAGGTTTAAGTATTACTTGAGTTTCATGCCTCCCTTCCCAACATAGGGTGTACTAAGTATAGTAATAATAAATAAATATTTAAATATTTGGGGACATCTTACACACGGCCTCTGACCCCAAACTAAGCAAAGCTTGTGATATGGCTGCCAGAGACTGATATACTACATATTATACTTATTTTTAAATACATACTTATATAGATAGTAAATAAATAACACCCAGACACAGAGCAAACACTTACGTTCATCACATAAATATTTGCCCTGGGTGGGGATCGAGCCCACGCCTCTTTGACCCATAAGTTAGGGTCACTAATCATTGAGCCACCGAGGCAGTCACTGAGCCACCGAGGCAGCTCATAGTGGGGGGGGGGATGTGATAATGTTTAAGTTCGTATCGGCCGGGTGGCTTGCTCTGGTGTCAGAGTTGTATGTCGCCTGAAGACCTCAGGCATGGCTAAACGGTCAGAACAACCGGGACCTACAATTTTAACGTGTCCTCCGTACCACGATAGCGCTTAGTTGTAAATGTCACTCGCGGTCATTCATACGAAGACTGACTGTGCCGAACGTTGCTTTAACTTTGGTGATTTTGGGATATGAATGCGAAGCGGTGTTTTTTGGTGGTGGTAAGTAGTCTAGGTCGCGTTGAATTGAAACTACGCTATACAACGAGATATAGCTCTTATTAACTAGTCATAGGAGTTAAATCTCCTTAAGTGCGTTTAAGCTTTAATTCTAGCGCTCTTTTTACGTAACGCGACGTATTCGTGACGTGTGGATTAGTTTTGTTTTTTTGTGTAGCAGCCCTGGAAGTAGGCGTCTACCATCAGGTGGGCCATCTGCCAGTTCCTCACTCTGTTAGTGCTTAGGTGTGATATATAGGCTCGCGTTTAACCGCGGTTTAGCCAGCTGCGCTAAATCATTGCGAATCTGGCACGCAATCGGGCACATTCAGCTATTAAACAGTATTGCAGCAGGATTACCGGAATTTCGTGTGATTAGAAACCATCCCATCACCTTTCGTGAGTAGGCCTACGTCCTGCAGTGGACTGTTAAAAAGGCTGTAACAGTACAGTAACTGTACAGTATAGTACAGAAACCATTTATTAGAAATAGGAGATTATGAGTGACTCTTTTATTTTTTAATAGACTTCCAAAAAGCAGGAAGTTCTATGTTCGTCTGCATGTTCATCGATATTTTCGTCGATTGTGAAACTTTTGTAGTTCCGAAGGTGGTATCATTTAAATTGTATCGAAATCGGCTAAGACGGTAAGTAAAAATTGTATACATCGATTCGAGCGAAGTATTGGCATTTTGTTGATGATTAAAGTTGGGTGTGCCATTTTTTGCGAAAAACGATTACTTCCTGGTAAGGTATACCAAAGACAGATGATCTAGCACTTTGTTAATGTCTGTAACAAACGGACCTAAGTATATTTTTTCTTTTAAAACTCATGGTTGTAATAGGCCGAATCATACAAGTCGGCGGATGTGAAGTTTGTTATAGACTAGCTGCGCAAAACCCAATCAACGCGAAGCTTCAGTCAGGATTGGATATTGCGCAGCTTGTAGCTAACTTCACACCCGCCGACTTGTATGATTCGGCTTATATCTACATGACTCATAAAATCATGATCTGAAATGAGCTCTTAATTTTAAAATACCCTTCATTTCTCCACTTTAACCGTGGATATGATACATGCCACGGTTAATAACTAACCTAACCTAACCTAACTGTAAAAAATACCAGTGAAGTAGAACTCAACACAATAATTTAATTTAAGTCAAACCAGATAGATTATATAGTGTGCTGGCGCTAAAGAAAAAACTTTTCCTTGGCAATAACTCGTCTGTAAAAATACTGCTCTTAAGGATTGAAAACATAGACGATACTTTAAGACACATAGTCGAAATTTCGAAGACTTTAAAATATTATGTGAGTGACACCTTTATATTAATTAGCTTAACCCCTAAAAATCAACGATAGATATCATGTATAGGTTGGGGTATTTAAACCCTTAAGAGCAGTATTTTTACAGACGAGTTATTGCCAAGGAAAAGTTTTTTCTTTAGCGCCAGCACACTATATAATCTATCTGGTATCTGGTATACATGATATCTATGTGTTAAACACTCTACAACACGAGTACTCTCCAATCTTTAAAAAACATATGACCTCGACCCTCAACAACCCTTAAAAAGGTAGATACAAATTGGCCAAAGCACTCTTACCTACACTTGGGACCGTATCGCAGAATGCAAAGGGACCTAAACATTTAGATTAATAGGAGAACTTTCTGACGACCATGAAAATGGGAATGCTGACTTATAAATAAAATCTTTATATCTAGAATGACCGGCAAAATTTCATAAAAGCGTTTTTAGGCTAGAATACCTACTAAGTTTCGATATGTGTCGTAATAACGGTATGTTTATTTTTGGAATAACTGCAGTTGTTTCCAAAATCAATATTTTTTAGCTTTCGCAAAAACCCGATTGTGCTATTTGATAACAAATAATGATACCCAAAATAAATAATAATCGGCCAAGTACGAGTCGGACTCGCTTAGTCTTAGTCGGATACGTCTTAGTAATAGGGTCCCGTTTTTCCCTTTGGGTACGGAACCCTAAAAAGGACAGACGGACAGCGGGAGTCTTAGTAATAGGGTCCCGTTTTTACCCTTTGGGTAGGGAACCCTAAAAAAACAACAAAAATATAGGTAAGGATAATTTTATTTAGAAATCACTGATCTAACAATTTATTTCAGGAGAATTATAAAATGCAAATAAAATGTAGACATGACGCTTAGTTAACGACTTTGTTGCTTTTATCTTTTTAAACTACAAAAATATATATTCATTAATTATATTTCATATAATTTAACTTGACTTTTTAACTTACGGAAGGCAGCATGACATAATTCGACGATAATTATGATAATTGGACCAAACATTTGATCAAACCTCTATAACTAGTGCTAATTATGAAATCATGCAAATTAATATCATATTATGTGTGAATCATTGGCGTGTTGATTACCTAAATGTGACAATAGATGCAAACTGCGACAGTTGATTGGGTGATTAAAGCCTTTGAATGGTAATGGTAGTCGTGTATAGAGAATATTTTAGGTTTAAAATATACAATACTCGTTTAATGATAATAATATATTAATGATACAAAAAAGCCGTGGTAGTCTAGTGGTAACACCTGCAATCATGAGGTCATAGATTCAAATCCTGACCCCGTGCTAATGTTTTCTTTGGAACTTACGTACGTATATACGGTATTTCACACTATGTTTTGGTGAAGGGAAAGATCGTAAAGCAACCTGCGTATGTACATAGCATAAATTCAAAGGCGAATATCTGAACATCTGAACCCACCAACCCGCACTTAGTCAGTGGTGGACATGTCCTAATCAATTACTTTTCGTGGGTGGGCCTATATCCAGCAGTGGACTGCTAAATAAACTGGTAGAGGGATACACACAAGTTTAAATTGAAAAATATGGCTCTACAAAATAAATGTCCAATAAACATCGTGTAAATTGATATAACGACTTATAACTAGAGTAGGTAAGTACCTACTTTTAATAAATTTGCAGTCGCCTTGATTAGCTGCATCTAGTAAAACCAACTGAAACGACTTTAAAATAACAGTAGAAAAAAATCCGACTAATTTCAATCTCGTACCTTGTACCCATTTTCTATTAGTTTCACCTAACATAGATTAACATAATCATATCGTCTCTAGTTTTATGAGTTTCTACATTTCATAAGGTGGTTTTAAGTCGATTTCAAAGTGTACTCTCCCAAGAGCCTGCCAAGTTTAAGATGTTGATCAAACACCACAACTATTTGATTTTATTTGATGTTCGGAAGGCTTACGCTGAAACTTGGCAACTTTACGACCTTCTTGTGCGTACCTTTCGAAGTTTTGGAGTAAACCATAGACTTGGACTTAGACTTGGACTTATTATATCGAAGATTCGTAGACTACGTACGAAGACATAAATAAGTAAGAATCTATATAGCTTAAAGTAGTTAGTTACAATGATCTAGATGTATAAAATCAATCCCTGGCTCTGAATGTTACTTACTAATATAAATTCATTGATTTAAAATGACTTTTAAAATAAATATCTTCTAGGTAAGCGTGCTACAACCTAGAGCGCATATTTGCTCAAAGTAAGTCGGAATACAGTCAAACCAAGTAATTTAAAAAAAATACACATCTTCATTTCTATATTTTATTCTCAAAACAGTGATAACATAATTGAAGTAAGCACCCGTAAGAATGGAAAAATATGTCTATCACTACATAGTATAAAATAAATAATAATAATATAATAATAATAATAAATAATAGTCGCTTCCCGCTCTGTCTGTCCCTATGTATGCTTATATCTTTAAAACTACGCAACGAATTTTGATGCGACTTTTTTAATGAGTGATTCAAGAGGAAGGTTTTACACCTGTGTATTATACCTGTGTATTATACACCTGTGCGAAGCCGGGGCAGCTCGCTAGTGTGAAATAAAAAATCTGTACAATATATCGCAAATTTCTTTAACCATACTACTTAAGTGACATGGTAGAAATGAGAAGTACCTACCAAAAATTGTAGATAAGATATTACCTACTCAACACACTTAACTAAACGTACAACCGAATTGAGAAATTAATCCCTTTACTTGTAAAGTACGTATTTACTTTGACTTGTCATATTGGTTAGGTTAGTACGGTACTTACTTAAGACTTTTAAGCCTGTCTTTACATATACATAGTCCAAACTACCTATGAAGAATTAGTTGGCTTTGTCTACCAATATAAACCTAAATAAATGACATTAACAATATTCATATAAACCCAATGAATTGTTGTATTCTATGGTTATCTGCTTTTTCTGTACTATGCCAAAAAGCCTATTACTCGTATTATGAACAACTCTTACCACGGAACAAACCCGAAATTCGAGAAAAAAAATTTTATTCCATACAATATCGCAACTCGAAATCGACCAATGTCTGGATTTCCGGGTTAGCCGAAAAAGTTAGGGTAAAAGTTGTTTATAATGACGATCTGGAACACCTCCTCTTCAGCTTAATAGATTTGTTCTGGATAACCTTGTATATGCTCAATGAACACAGCTATCAAAATTCATAGTAGGTAGTTCTACCTTTGAGGATTCGTTAGTTTTGTCTACAGATAGAAACATAACGGAATGATAAACCACCTAGGTATAAAACATATAAACCTTCTCAATGAATCTATGTATTCTATAAGCTCACTGAACAAACCTATTGAGGTACAATGCACAGTAACAAATACTAACAAAATTATTGAGATCACCGATCATAAACCTGCGATCCGATCCCCAAGATTTAGCAACAAATACCTAGGTACCATTAGTAGGTAGACACACTAACAGATTTCTCATTGAGACCACCGATCATAACCCACAAACCGATCCCGGATCATATTCAAATCACTGCAGCCCAATTAATGGTTTAAATAAACGTTTTACAGCCAGTTTGCTCTGAATTTGTGCCTCACAGTAACCGTAGATCAAAAGCGGCAATTGCATCACTTCAAAGGTGGACTTCAAAGGGTCTGATGGCTCAAAGAGCTGACATGCCCACCCGAATCTGGTCGAGACATTTGCGATAGCACTGCGACATTATGAGGATTTGCTTTACTAGTCTTAGGATTTGGACAACTTGCGTCCAAAATACCTATAAACTAAGCTTTGATCAAAGACTCGAACAAACAAATCGATGAAATATTCCTAGATGTTCGTCAGTTGAATCGAGTTGAAGGAAACTTTACAACATTATTAACTACAAGCGACCCGCCCCGGCTTCGCACAGGTGTAATACGCACATATAAACCTTCCTCTTGAATCACTCTATCCATTAAAAAAAACCGCATCAAAATCTGTTGCGTAGTTTTAAAGATTTAAGCATACAGACAAACAGACAACAAAAATAGCGACTTTATTTTATACTATGTAAGGATAACGTGAATACTTAATGGTTGCATGCAAATAGTAATAATATGCTATAAGTTGCTATTATAGTGTTATAGTTCCCTTGCAGAAGGGAAATATTTGAAATAATAATTAAATGAGTTTTTGACAATAATTTTTGACGAACACGTAACAATCGATTTAAAAAAAATCAAGCCCAAAAAGCCTGATACTGAAACCACTGTATTCATGTTACGACAATTAAATGAGTTTTTGAGTGTTACTTCTACTTAATATTCGGAATCACTTTTAAAAATAGCTTAAGTATATTTCCAATATTAAGACCAATTTTCCATTACTATAAGATAACTTTATAAACTGAAGTTTGTAATGTAATGTAACCTACCTAAAAGTAAACAGAATATGATTTTATATGCATACTTAAAACTACATTGACCTGAAAAGTTTTTCGCTTTACGCAAGACCAGGCACGGATCGTCGCCGTTTCAGGTTCAGCGGTTCGCACCGGAAGCATCACGTATACCTACTGAATATGATCAGAATATCACCGTGACTCATTGATTTTGCTGTGGCCTGTAATAAAATATGTCCGTGATAAAAATCTTTGACATAATATCTTTGTCTATATTGGAAATAATTATTTTTCGTCCCAAATGGCATAAACTATTTCAACCGTGCGCAGAATTTGAATAGTTCGCACGGATACATGTAATCGACGTTGTAATTTTAACCTTATTTTTGTTTTTCAAAAACAAATCTGCTGAATTCAATAAAATTTAAATGGAACCATTAATAATCTACGAAACAAAAAAATAATTATCAAAATCGGTTCATAATTAGTAGAGTAATCTTTTTGTAAAATTGACTCTTATTTTTTCAACTTTTCCGTTAAAGTTTAACATCGAAACTAACAGGAAGGTGTCTAGGCGAGTGTCTAACTTTTCTAACATTTACTTTCGATGGCTTCTTCTCTTTGAAACTTTGAACTATACTTATGAAACTTACTTGATAGTTAAATTTAACTAGTCCGAGTATAATATCGAGTTATTAGAAAACTTTGCTGTTAAACAAACGAAAGTTCTTAAAAGTTTATCAACTAATTCAACGTTAAAGTGTACATTGATTGTTTTTGTCTGATATTGTTTTTGATGAAATGAGTGTTGATGACTTCAAATTGTTAATTGAAAAGAAAAATATACCAAACAAACAGAAAACAGAAGTTTTTATGTTTTGGAAGAAAATTATCCATGAAGTCTGATAATTAACCAGCGTTTTTTAAAGCTGTGTGTGACAAATATGACTGCTGTGCTTTGTATAGGCCCGTTAGTTATTTATAATGGCAACCTAAATAACGCCTATATAGCTCAGTAGGTACTTACATCTTACCTGAATAATCTTGCACTTTATTTGCTTAAAAATATTGTTATTTAATAAAAATTATAAAAATAAATGGACAGGTAAATAAAAATTAAGCTGCGGCAGATGTATACTCGAACAGCTATCGAAAGCCGGCTCGCAAAATCATTTCGCAATGAACCCAGTTGCCTCCCGGCTCACATTTTGTAGGATTTACCTACCTATAAAGGGGAGTTCCAACTTTGTATGGAATTCGAATTGAACACGGCGTATTTTAAAGTATTTTGACGCATGTTCCGAACTTGCTAGGTAGCAGAATTGCTCGTCGATTTTTTTGTCCTGAATTTATTTTATTGAGAATGGAGCTTCAATCATTGCAAATTAAAATTATTTCTCAGTTTTACAATTGAATTTCGTTTTGAATTATGCCTTGTAATTTAATCATTATAAAAATAATGCGCATCGCGAGTATCTGTACTGTACTGTATTGTATCAGCCTTTTATTAGTCCACTGCAGGACGTAAGCCTTCACGGCGAGATTCTGAAGCGGACACAGTATTTTGTAAGTATTTGCTGGTAGTACCGCTTATTATAAGTCTGATATCGTGATATCCAAATTCAAATCCAAAAAAACTTCCGTGAGATTAGAAATTTTCCACAAACATTCAAGAGGTATAATGTGGTCAATCGAAAAAATGCAACAATGGCAGAAGTTTTTTAAAATTATTTACCGATAATGATTTCGTAAAACATGAGGTACTCCTTTGTGTCATAATTCCAAGTATAGAAGTAGATAAAGATTTATAGGAAAATAGCCAATGCAATTTGTTCAAGCAAGTAATAGAAAAATATTAGGCTATGAATGCATGGATATTGGATCAAGTGGACCCTCATGCTCTATCAATTTTTTGTCTGTTGAGGGGTGAAATGGACCTGTCAACTTCAAAGGACGCATGCTTTGATATTGTCATTTTCTTGTTTATATTATTTTTATTGCTAAGAACGATTTATATTGAGGAAAAGAACAACTATTTTTTTACATTAAACTATTGTCGACATCTGTACTTACAAGTTCGTCATCCGCTATTGTACCTACAGAGTAAGTCAGGTAGTTTTCCATTTTTATCATTTTATTTCATAAAACTCAGACACCTGGCCTATACGAACTTACTAACTTATTTTATTTCAGAAATTCGCTAATATATTTTTTAAAACGAAGTTAGATACACAACAGAAATCTATTTTGTTTATTCCAGATACAAAAGACTTATCACAAAATCGGAAAATTGACGGAAAAATCATAAGGATAATGTAGGTTTACATTTGCAAAATACAGATACCTACATATAATTATTAAGTAAATTTGAAAGTACAGATAAAAAACTTGATGATGAGCTCATATTTTGTCATTCGACATTCAAACTAAACGAAGGCCAAATTCAAAACTTAAAAATATCTACAAAGTTAAATTTACACGAAAATTCCAACACATTAAAACTAAATTTGAAGAAGCGCGTACCTCGGGAAAATGACACATTTCTCATGTATACAAGTAGATTACAAGATTACGGTGGCGATGCTAGAACTCAGCACCTGATAGGTAGATGATATACAGGGTTATTTGCTTGCGATGTACTAAGTCGAAAGGGGATGACTGAAACTATCCCTATTAACAACTTTTATTATCGGCCCACAGTAAAAGTTGTAACCCGCAATCCGGGAAAAAAATTATCTGTTCCATACAAAACTGCAACTCAGAATCGACAAAATGTATGAATCAGCAGATTTTTCTTTGTCGAATTTTGGTTTGTGTAGTAAAAGTAATAATCATAATAATCAAGGTTGGGTCAAGGGCCAGATTCAGAAGGCTGTGTCCTGGACACGGCGCGCATCGCCAGGAAGTTCCTCAGTTTGTAGCTCCAACCACCGGTAGCTTGGGCCCCGCCCCGCTGCCGGCGGCAACCTAGGTTAAGTTTTTAAAATGTTCTTATAAAAATGTTGTAAAAATTAAATCTGAGATATTAAATAAATACCTTAAATAATAATCATAATGATGGTCTGAATCACCGTCTTTCGGCTTATTACCTACACTAGTTTTGGACAATCCTGTATAACTTGACTATGAATGAGCACATTTTTACAAGCTTTTATTTACTTTCACCTGTTCCGTTGTCTGTCGTTCTGTAATCAAATCTTGCATGTTAAATTTAATCCACTTTCCGGTTATACCGATCGAGCTAAAATTTTGTGTACATGTGTAAATCGCGTGACAATGCAATATTTTGATGACATGGTGCTGATCTGATGATGGAGCTGGGAGGTGGCCAAAGTAACTTAGTAATAAAACGACGCTACCTCATCGAGTTTGGGTTCATTTGAATGGTCTTGGCCAATAGTTTATCTTTCAAAGCAGGGTCTGATGATGCTGGAAGCTGTTCATAGGAACTCTGTAATGAAATGACGCAACCCTATCGAGTTTCGGCTCGTTTGATTCATCTTGGCGAGTAATTGTTCAGTAAAAGCTTGTTTAAAAAAAACCTGTTTTTTATTCAATGTAATACTTGTTGTCATTTGACGTTAACATTTAAAATAAACGGGGAGGTCAAATCCAAAACTGAAAAAATTTTAACACGGAAATTTCAAAACGTTCAAAATAAATTTGAAGCAGGAAAAATGGAACATTTCTCATTTACACAAGTAGATTGCAAGATTACGTAGCGATGCTAGAACTCAGCACCTGTCTGGAATGTTCCGACATATCTGGGGAATCCAGAGCGAGGCGCAATTCACAAGAATTTCTCTCCAACATGTGAATTTTGTGGAGTTTAAACGGTATCTTTGTGTACGAAGCTTAATTGGAACCATGCTAATTGCTAAGTCGATTTTATTGAACCAATTATTATCAGTTTTGTATCTGCTTCTTGGGTAATGGAACGTTAAATTTTTCCTTTAATTTCATAAATAGAATCAAAAAGACGTTCTATTGCTCAGAAGGATCTCTAAATGTTGTTAACTATCTATTAGAAATAAATTAAATTTATAGCTCTACGGTTTTATTCCTTCATAAGTAGGACTGATGATGTAATAAGACCGCAGGATCGTGCTGGATGCAAGTTGCTAACAACCGCTTTTTATTTCGTATAGGTGTGCGTTTGACTAACATACTGCCTGATTTTAAGGTTTATTACAAGTATTACTACCAATCTTACTACCAGTAGTAAAAACGGTAAATCAATTACCGTTGTTACTACTGCAGTTGAAAGTTGTTAGAACAGTAAGCCGATATGCGGTCTAGGTTGTAACTGGGTGTAGCACGCTCACCTAGAAGATACTCGTACCTACGAGTATTTGCACAAGATTTGAACACACACACTTTGGCGGGAAGACACAGGCAAAGCGTTCCACATTCTGGCTGTGGAATGAATATTAGAAAGCTTATTGGAGGCTTGTGTTCAACAGCGGACGTAGTATGTCGCTATGTCTGAAATGATGATGGCGATGACGACAAAATATAATTAATTCAATAACTTCCAAGCGTTTCAACTTTATATCGTTCGGTCTATTTTTGGCTAGTACTAGAACGAATGCCTGTTGCAGTGACTGCCTATTGCCATAAATATTTTGTCCACCACAGAAGAATAAAATGATTTTTATGTTTTTGGGGTAGGCAAACAACTATATGTTATACATAATATATGTTGGGAGTGTACCCGTACCACTACGCCCATATATTTTAACTAAATTTCGTTTTTATGCCCTCCAACAGCATAATATAGCACTAAGCTATTAGTTTCAATACCCACCCACTTCCTCATTTCAAATTAGTACCAAAGCCTACCTGTCTGTAACAAACAACATAACTAGCATCGAGTTGTATCACTTCTGTAGAAAGTTCCAGCAATCACTACTATAGAAACGAAGTAACCCGACCGAAACAACGGGGATATCTCTAATGAAATCTTGAAATATGCACCAACAGGCACTGCATTTCTGTAGTAACTTTTATTCGTGATTACTTAGAAACTAGCTGGTGTACCTAGTAGCGAAATACAATTTTGTTTTTGCTAAAAATTATTGGGTACTATCCAAGAAACTCTTATTTAGAAGTGTTTCGAAGATGTTGTTGCACAATGGAGTTAAAAATTTAGCCTGTTACTTATACAACGAGAAAGGAAGTAATTTTCGCATAGTGTACCTTGTTTCGCTTACGTTTGTAAAATAGATTAGTTAAGATCTTGGTCTTATTATGAGATAACTGTTTAAAAATTCTTTTGCTGTTTGTGGTTCGCACCTAGATTATTACTATTTTTCTTTGTCTCAGTGTATTAACTTAGTTCGCGGGCTAAGTTAGCCTTAACATTGTCAAGGTGACATTACCACATTACTAGCTTGAAACTTAATGAAATTAGGGTACAGTTGAAGTTTAGGGAGAGAAATGAACATATTTAACTTTAACTGCTCTTATGTAAATTTCCATGATAATAATATAGATACGAGTATTCCATTTCTTTGTCGCGAGATAAATACTCGTAGGTAAGTACTTACGGGATTTTTACTAAGATTTCTTATTGCATTTCCTATAGGTAGCTTACACTGCTTATCCCTGAGCATGGTGCATGCAATTGTGTCGAAAAACAAACAACACGCATAACATAAATAACATACGAATACAGGAAATGTATAAAAACCAACTGCTGCATTTACAACTGTTTGTTTCTCTTTACAGATGCAATTCAGAGATTTGTGGAAATGCCGACGTACACAGAGGTGAATCCTGGGGAAGATGCGCTGCTGAAGTGCAGGATATCAGACAAGAAAGGCGTCTGCTCGTGGCAGAAGGACAATAAGGTAAGATCAGTTTGTTCGTGTGCACGTTGACGTCTGTCATTTTAACATCTGTCACAATGTCATATGTTATGTACAGGGTACATTTTATACTAAAGCTCCGAGAGAAACTCTGTCATTTCTTATATTTTATTAATCTGCGTATGAGATTTTTTTCTAAAATATGCATTTTTTCTAGGATTTTTTTTGATGTGATACTTTAATGCTACTTCCAACAAGGTTGCGTTAAACGTTTAACGCTACCATAGAGGGGGTATGAAAGCACTGTTGCGTCGAAATTTCACTTATTCCGCGCGGAGGGACTCCACTTGCATTTTTTATATAGGCCGTGTTTGGTATAACCTAGAAAATGCCTATTTACTCGGGATTTGACGACTTGAAGTTAGTTCCTAAGATAGATAGAAAATACGCTTTGGTATCATACTGTCATGTTATTTATTGTAAATGTAAATAAATTAACAAATGATAAATGCCTTGAAGCACATAACAGGCTATTTTTTCTCTCTTCAGATACATGATAATTAACATTTTTAATTGAATGATGATTAAAGACTTTTCTATTCAGGATAATTAACCATAATTGTAAACTACTCCCAAAAATTCGAAATTTTTCTATAAAACTAATCGCGTAGACAAAATCATGTTACAATTAGACAATTACATTCTAATTCTATTTAATTATAGAGGATGAATGTGACAGTTCAGTTTATTGGATCCGTGGTTATTGGATAGAATGTCCTATTGTGTGTTTGACGGGTCGAGCAGTCTTTCACTTCGAATAAAATCTATCCTATCTCTTTCCCCCACTCGTTTCCTGGTATACTGATAAGATATTGTCAAACGCCTGTCTTTTGTACCTTTTAACTGATTGGAAGGTTGTTATTATGAGTATGTCATTGCCAACATCTCGAAAAAGATATTATAATCCTTACTCTTTACTAGAGTATGTGCAAAAAGAGAGGTACGGTGAACTAACAATAAGATTTTAATCAGCAGCCAAGGTACCGACTATATCTATACCTACTTGGTAGACGCGAGTACTGATGAAAACTGAATTGGTGTCTACCAAGTATCAAACACTTTTAGTTGTACTAGCAATAAAATAAATAAAATAAATATTAGGGGGCATCTTACACACGGTCTCCGACCCCAAACTAAGCAAAGCTTGTGATATGGCTACCAGAGACTGATGTACTACATATGCATACTTTTAAATCCATACGTATATAGATAGTAACTAAATAACACCCAGACACAGAGCAAACACTTATGTTCATCAAATAAATATTTGCCCTGGGTGGGGATCGAACCCACGCCTCTTTGATCCAGAAGCTAAGGTCACTAACCACTGAGCCACCGAGGCAGTCCATGACAGAGCAGTTTTGTCAACGTAACAAAATTAGTATAATGGCACACGGGCGACCTCACCTACGACGCTTCTCTTTTTGCACAAACTCTAATAGGTATGATAAATCCGAAAGTGTGTTTGTTAGTCTGTTACTCTTTCGCGCAGCAACAGAGCAACGGATCGAGTTGATTTTTGGCATGGGTATAGTTTCATCCCGGAAAAATAAAGGTTCCTATGACACAGCACAAACTTCAAAATATCACGCAGGTGAAACTGCGGGCAAATTCTGGTATTTTTTTTACAAAGTGATACATAACTATATTGACGTTAAACTAAATGTTTCACCGTATTTTGAGATTCGTCATAAATAGATTCATTACGCTTTCTGTTGTCTCACCTAAAGTCATAATACAGACAGCAACTGCAGATTTGGAATCGAATCCTTTTCTCATAAGCTCAGATTTAGAATATGGAAGCAGGATTACATTTGATGCAGCTGTGACAGAAGTGAAAGGCATAAAAAGGCAGGCCTATGCCCAGCAGTGCGATGTGAAAGGCGAATGATGATGACTAAGAAATGTTGTAATTATAATCTTTTTTTAAGGCATACTCTCAGTGTAAGCTTTAGAAAGAACCGTACAGTCAAAGAAAATGTAATTAAAAAAAAAAAATACTACGCTACCCAAAGGGTTTTATAAAAACTCCGGAACTACCTACCTATTTCTTCATGTGGCATTTTATGTCAACCTTTAACTGCTTGACATTATGTTCGGAGATAGTAAACCCGACACCTAAATTTTAGATACATATTTAACACCTTCTTTTAATCTACATTTTGAACTCTACCACCCCGACATAAAACTACGAGTTCCGCATCAAAAACCAATTCATGGTGAAAAAAGTTCTACTTAAAATTCAATACTACGAGTCCCTAACATATTCAGAGCCTGTCTCTTGTGTGTAAAGTTGATGTAGGCTATTATTTTGCAACGAACAATTCAGGGTAAAAAGATACATTAGACGTTTAACATTATCTATATTAGTTACCCTGCTATCTAAGCTGGGTACGACAATTTTACTTAGATCCCACCAAGCGCCATGTGTACTCAATAATCGGTCAAGTACGAGTCGAACTCGCACACGGTGGGTTCCGTACGGTATGAGAGCCTCCCTTAAATATTTATTTTATTTTAATTTTATTATTTGTTATTGAAGTGAATATTCTGTGAAAATTCCAAGCATTTTAATTTAAATATATCTTATTTAAGTGGATATATAAGTTAATATTCTGTTCATATTTCAAGCATCTACCTGTTACCATTATTAATATAGAGCGAAAAACGTCTAAAAATTCAGGTTTGTTGTTTGGGAGCCCCTCTTAAATATTTATTTTATTATCTTTTTAGTTGTTTGTTGTTATAGCGGCAACAGAAATACAGCGGCTGTGGAAATTTCAGCTGCCCAGCTATCATGGTTATGGATACAGCCCGGTGACAGACAGACAGACGGACATCGAAGTCTTAGTAATAGGGTCCCGTTTTTCCGGAACCCTAAAAATGCTATACTAACTAACAGATGTGCTGTGCCATTTCTATAGAAGTTTTGTCGGTTCAAAATGCGGCTACGGTCGGGATTGATTTGTCAGGTCGGTTCGTTTCTTGGAACACGTCAGTTGTGGAGGTAGCGCTCTCTACGCTCGTAAGTTACCGTTTTAAGAACAAATTGTTCAACAACCTGAACTCTTTTTCTTGTATCTAATGTAGTGCTTGTTTGCTTAGAAAATAATAAGTACTTACATAAATCATTTTATTACGTATTAGCGACCCGCCCCGGCTTCGCACAGGTTTATTAAACCTTCCTCTTGAATCACTGTATCTATTAAAAAAAACCGCATCAAAATCCGTTGTTTAGTTTTAAAGATATAAGCATACATGGGGACATGGGGACAGCGGAAGCGACTTTGTTTTATACTATGTGATGATTCTTCAGTTAAATCATAAAGTTGTCCTAGTTTTAAACACAATACTAATACTGTTGCTTTGTCAATGACACATGTTTATATTACATCCATCCATAAGATCCAGTCGTAAGACGTCCACTGCTAGACATAGGTCTTATATGTGGATATATTATTATGGATTATGGCATACTATATAGATTTCCTATTTGTTTGTTGGTACCTACATCGTCCCTTTGGAAAGTAACGTTTAGTAAGAACTTAATGCTGTACCTATCTCTCTAAAGGTATCCAAGTTGTATTCCAAGAAGCATTAATCATGTTATCCTAAAGACGTGCAGGTAATGACCTCGTCAGTTTGTCGCTCGTCCCGTTTATCTTTCTTGACAGTCATTGGCTGGAGCTGGTATGGGTGTCTGTTACAAAATGCTTCTTAATTAGGCGTGTTGTAAAACAGAACTTTTGAAATATTGGGCCTGGGTATCTTTAAGGGCTTTGTACTTAAAACACAAACAGCGATTTTGCTAAAGCAAGAGATATACTTACTTACTTCAAAGTCAAAAGTTGAAGCCAAAGTGTTTATTTGCATGATAGTGAGTAAACAAAATATTTTAGAATTATAGAAAACATAATAACATCAACAATAATAATCGGTGTGCAAAATTTGGTGATTGAAAATTGACATACTTACATTTCAAATTGCCAGTGTGAGCAGTTCAATTCAGTTTCAGCTCAAATTAAAAGAAAAAAATATTTTTACTAAGTAACTAAACTTGAACTATTTTTTTTTTAACTCAGAAGGTGTAGGAGCTAGAGTTGTTTAGCTTGTAAGTGAGACTATGAAAATCTTTTATTGTATCGCAAATAAATCGGCGCTTGACCACCTGCCTGGTGGTAGATAGGTCTATCTATCTCGTTGTGGTCGAATATTAAGCACACAGATTTAGAAGAACCTACCTTGACTGCCTCGGTGGCTCAGTGGTTAGTGACCCTGACTTCTGGGTCAAAGAGGCGTGGGTTCGATCCCCATCCAGGGCAAACATTTGTGTGATGAGCATAGGTGTTTGCTCTGTGTCTGGGTGTTATTTAGGTACTAAGCCCGATTACAGAGGCGCCAGCGTAAATTTAATAGCAACGTAAAAAGCGTTCTCTCTATCGAATGCCTAAAGTGAAAAAGAAACAGAACTATGCTATTTAGCTAATATAATTACGATGGCGTCTCTATAATTGGGCTTAGTATCTATATAAGTATGTATTTAAAATATGGATATGTAGTATATCAGTCTCTGGTAGCCTTAACACAAGCTATGCTTAGTTTGGGGTCAGAGACCGTGTGTAAGATGTACCTTAATATTTATTATTTATAACCATTTCAATACAGATATACGGGTTACTGGTAATCAATTAGCATTATTTTAAGGGACTTTCATCAAAACAATCCTAACCTAAACCCATACATAATTATTTTAAAAAAAATGTTTGTATTCATTTGAAATTCTCATACAACGGATATTGAAACTAAAACACAGACATTCAGACAAAAAGTTACATCTTATTCAAGCGGTCGTGTAGAAATATTCGGTAGATTATAAAAGATTATAAATAATCTTGCGATGTTATATCCTTAAAAACTAAGTATCGCAAGCATCTACTTGCCTAAAGTAAATTTCTTTATCCTATATCATCGACCAAAGTTTCTCTGGGACCTGAAAAAAGAAATATAATATCAGAATATCAATCGTTGAATATTTTATGACGCGTCCGCCAAAAATAATAATCTTATTATCCCCGAGACGGATACATAAGTTCACGTCTAGATCTGCGAATCGCTCCGTGACTTTCCGTGTATTGATTTATTATTATTTATCAGGCCCATCAGAATTCCATCGACGGGATTGGACAGAGGTTTTTCGGGAGCTTATCTGAGACTTGGGAATAATAAGTAAGTAGGTAAGATCGTATAGGCCGGGTAGCACTGGTTCCAGACTTTTTAAGCCACTAGAAGGCCTCTGACATGGCTAAACGCCTTCGATAAAATATCTACAGAGCTACAGTCCCTAAGTGAAAGTAGTAAAAAAATGGCCGAGCGCCGTCGTACATACCGACTTAGATTAAATAATCATAATGACCCATTTTCTCGAATTTCTTGATCGATTTTTGTTTTTACTTTTGTTTTTCTGTGTATTGTTTTCATTTAGTAAATAACTGTCTAATGTCTATTGATTATGCTGTTCTGGTGTCTACAGGCACAAAATACTAAATCAACACATACCTATACTAATTTAGAATAGATACTATACACACCTACGTACATATGTGTAATTACTTGAGACATCTCCAATGCATACGCTAGTATCCAATCACCACGTGCATGTACTAGATTAGACAGTACATTAAACAATAATATCTCTATGTAACACGCTTTCGGATATAAAAGCATCGTTCTATTACCTACACTCGTTTTTTAAAATAGTTTTCTTCCTTGCAGTTTCGTTAGACAGTGAAAATATTCTAACGGAATCAGGCTTTCTTAATTTTCAAAACTAGTAGGTACCCATGCAAAAAATCAGGTGAATCGACCTGATTTTTTGCCTTGCTCCCTTGCTATGAATACTAGCAAACAAACCAAAAAAATGTATTTGGATTTATGATAATAGTAAGCATGAAGTATGCAGTTATTTTTTGTAAGAGTCGGCTTGTACCTAAGTATAGCGTAGGATGGTGATTACCTTTGTAAAAGCCGAGTAAATTTTAATAAATAAATACACAAAACATACATATGGAACATATGAAAGTTTTCTACTCATCAGACTGAAAAAATCAATCCAATTAAAGCTACCGATTTAAAGCACAATCGTGATCGGGTGCTGTATGCGGGTCGCCGGTTTGCTCGTGGCATTCACGCTGAAACTACTAACTTAGACTAAGATTTAAACTTACCCCTCTCTATTGTACAGTAGCATTCCTTTAAATGTAACTTACTTAACAAAGGGAACAAAACCTGGAGTCTATGGGTCATTAATTTAAATATTAAAAAAAAACTACCGATTTCAGTCGCAAATATCAATTTAGAACAGCACTGGTGGCTTTCTACAATATCCGCGTATTCGTACTATAAACCAGACACGCGCCCTGAATAAAATACTAAACAATCGTGCCTGCTTGCCGAAAACTAGAAGAGACTTTACCCAAACTTGTGTGTACTAGCCCCGCAAGTTGATAATGCGATGGAACCTTGTCACAATAACAGCTGCGTGACGTCATCCGTCGCAAAAAAGTACAGAAAACAAAAAAATGTAATAAAAAGTAAATAAGCTAGGGTTATGGGATATTTGTATTCATTATTATTCATATGTTTTCATTTGTTTTCTGTACTTTTTTGCGACGGATGACGTCACGCAGCTGTTATTGTGACAAGGTTCTATCGCAATATCAACTTGCGGGGCTAGTACTGTACACACACGGTTTGTTTTTTTACTGTTCGGGGATCTAATACACCAAAATTCTATCTCGATTGTGCAGTTTCAACACGATTTTGGTTGAAATGGCAATGAACAGAGCACATAGTTTGAAGGATGGATAGCCGGTGGGGCCGTAAACTTCTCGAATGGAGACTACGGACCAGCAAGCGCAGCGTAGGACGTCCACCGACTATGTAAGTGGACTGACGTCACTGACGATATAGTTAAGATCGCAAGAGCGCGCTGGATGCAGGCCACTTCCAACCGGCCTTATTGGAAATCCATATAAGAGGCCTACGTCCATCAGTGGACGTCCTGCGGCTGATAAATGGATGGCTAAAAGAAACAAATCTTTTGTATTTCATTTATTTATCCTAAAATTACTTATCTACTAATATATTTCTAGTATATTTCGTTTTTAATTTTTTAATTTGGCAAAAAAGAGCGAAAAAAATATAAAAATAACAGCATTATCGATATCGATACTTTCTGTTAAATTAAAATGTAAGTAACTAAAATAATTTTGCTTTAATACAATAAAACAATTAGCAAGATAGCGAATGAAAATACACCAACTCACAACTGAGCCAGAAGGATAAAAAAGTAAGTTCGCATTGGCCAGGTGGCTAGCCCTGGTGTCTGAGTTTTTAGACCGCCTGAAGACCTCTGACATGGCTTAATGGCCAGAAGGGATGAATATGGTGATTGCTCTTCGACGTCCGACGGTAGGCCTGTGTTCAATAGTGAACGACTAAAGACTGACACTGACGAAAGCATCCTTAATTTAGTACAACGTATTTCAAAAACCGTCGGCCGCTCCACTGCAGTTGGTATGAACAATAGCGTACGATACGAGATTTGAATCTTAAATAGGCTTAGTCACGATTAGCGTTAAAAACCGAGTCGTGAACGGACTTTAACACTAACACCAACTTGGGTTTTGTTATTACATGCCAAATGCCATTAAGATGCAAGTGTTGTTTAGAACGCGCTTCTAAGACCAGGAAAAGGAGTAAAAAAACTAGAAATATATTTTTACGATCAAATGAGGTAATGCCACCAACAGAAAAAATGGTAAGAAATGGTAAATTGGTAGGTATTACATTGCGCGCGGACGGTGACTTACATATTTTTTGTGTAATTCATTTATTTTTTATTAGTTACCTAAAATATCTGTCTAAGTACTTGTTTACAAACTTTTAAGGTACTGTAACGTGGTGTACGGTAATTAGAATGTTTTATTGGTACTTTTTAGGGTTCCGTACCTCAAAAGGAAAAAACGGAACCCTTATAGGATCACTTTGTTGTCCGTCTGTCCGTCTGTCAAGACCCTTTTTCTCAGGAACGCGTGGAGGTATGAAGCTGAAATTTATATCAATTACTCAGGTCTACTGTCCCTTGAAGCTGTGAAAAAATCAAACTTCTAAGCCAACGCAATCAAAAGATACAGCCGTTTATGCCGCAAATTTTGAAACTCGCAAGTACTCGCAAGGGAATCAAAACCTAAAGGGTACTTCCAGTCGACCTAGAATCTTGAAATTTGGCATGAAGCAACGTTTTATAGCACACATAAAGGAAAAATTCCGAAAACCTTAAATTTTTAGTTACATTACAAAATATATATTTTTTAATAAATATAAACTTATTACTTTTTTTGTCGTAATGAACGAACTTTGTAAACCTTGCAGGTTTGTACGGAACCCTCGGTGCGCGAGTCCGACTCGCACTTGGCCGGTTTTTATTTAATGTTTTATGTAGGTAGGGACTTAGAACAAAAACCAAGTAATATCATGAAGTAAGAATCATCAGTGAAAGTATCGCTAAATTACTGTAGGTAAATCAGTAAGCGTAGTCGACTTGATATTTACAGAATATTATAAATTTATCACCACAAAAAAAAGTTTATACATATTTACGATATTTATAATATCTGCTTTAAATATAAAAATATTATTGCGAGAACCAATTGAATAATATAAACTTGCACATACAAAAACAAACCACATTTTTAGTTTGTCACCTTAACACCAAGCTTAGTTTTGATTGCCATAAAATCATGGGTTTATTTTGCGTACTATTTTGTTAATTTTGCGCTAGTGTTATAAAAGTCAGCTTTACGAGTTGCTAAATAAGCAAAAGTTCCGTTTAATTCTATCGTGACGAGGCGTAAGTTGGTAATATCTTCGCGTTCCGCTGTAACAAAGCCGTTTCGGTTGGGACATAGTGCAAAAATCATACAGTGTTCTAACGCCTGCGATGTCGTGCTATTTTGTCAAAAAATCAGGACATGACATAGGTACTCGAGGCCTCTTAGTTTTACTCACCCTTTAACCGACTTCCAAAAAGGGGGTTAACCGACTTCCAATTCGGCTGTATGTTTCTTATTTGTATGTATGTTACGCGATTACTCCAACAAGTGTGAACCGAGTTCGATGTTTTTTGGTAGATCATACTTCAGAAGTAGTCTCATTTAAATTTTATCGAAATCAGCTGAATCGTTTTTGATAAATCAACAGTAATGTAAAAATTACTGCATCGACGATACATTTGTCCGTGCTAACTATTAGAACTCTGTCTACGGCTGAAGTCGGTTATGCCATTTATGGAGATAAAACTAGATCAATATTTCGATTTTAGCTCTTAAATTGTACACTGATATTATCATTGCATTCCAAACAGGTAGAACATGGTTGTTGATTGTTATTAAATAATTATGACTATGACTGAAAATAATTATTTGATTGAAGTTTCTCTGGCGTGGATTTTATGAAATGTGACAGCGAAGCAGTGTAGACAATGGAGCACTTATTGTTCTGCCCTCAGTGTCCAAGCTCTAGTACATTTAGTCATCTAATGGACGTCTGCTGGGGTTGCAGTCAGTAACCTTTAGGTTCAAACTAGTCTAGATAGCAGTCACTTACATTAGGACTATTTAGAACCATTGACACGAAGTGTAAAAATAAACTTCCCAGGAGAGTTCTCGAAGACAAAGTTCTAGGAGAACACTCGTCTTTATGGAGATATCGGTACCCTACGTCGGATAAGCCACCGAGAAGCTGCCTAGAGGGTTTTAGTCGGTTAAATTTTACATAACCCAGATGCATGGAATTATCCAAGGCGGGTGCGGCCTCAAGTTTATTTTACTTCTATTTTACCATTAACCATACGATACTAAATTACCTACTGTACCTACTTAGTTAGTTATTGTAAATAATATTACAAGTGCCATGACTCAACTCGATGCTTAGGCACACGTCGCACGCATCACACCTCATATTTGATTTGTGTATTCAAAAGGACTTAGTGGAAATACTGTATTTTAAACTCTGTGATTGGGGTGAGACCTGTTAGTTTCTATTGCGAATATTCAAACAAAGGGGTCGGAATTATTTGGTCACGAAACTAGATATCCGAACTTTGAGTTCGAATTTGAATCGAATACAAATAATGACAGACAAGTCTAATTGTCTAGTGTTGAAAATCTAGTGGATAAAAAACAAAGAAACCGGAAGAAACCAAAAAATCCAGAGAAATTTTGGAGTAAATAATTGAATTTAAATTGTCAAAAATCAATTTAGAAAATATGTTTCAACAAAGAAAAAAAATAAAATCCCTTATTTATTTGCTAACTTTTTAAGCTTCTTTTGAAGCGTGGTGAAAGTCTGGGTCTAATTACGTAGAAATATTCTTTTTGAACTTTTAACATGACGGACGTGCCATAAACATAAGCCAAGTATTTTTTGCCTCCTATTTTCGCTATTTGTTCATTTAATTTGTAAGTATTTGAGTTCAGCCCTTGCCTACACAAAAGTGGCTTGAAAATAATATTTAGGCAAACAAGCAGCTACACATATTTTTTGTAACACTTTTAAAACACATTTGCCAGAGGTTGAACATAAACAAAATAACCCAATAAAGGTTTCTAAAATAAAAAGAGGTGGAAAAACAGAACTTCAACATTTTCGTAACGTGTGTTATAGCTGTGTAGGTATTAGGTAATGTTATGTTGTGTATAATATTACGTCGGTTACGTATTTAAATTGCGATTATTGCAAAATGGCTTTTAATACCGAAACGTTAGCGTTTTATAACAATCCCAATAAGAAATAAAGGGTAAAGTAGCCAAGTGTGAGTCAAACTTGCGCTTGAAAGGTCGATGAAATTTCATTTATTTAGTTTGCGCGATTCAGTACAGTATTTTTGATTATTTTTATCATGGTTATAATGAATTTGGCTTCGGTTATATTTAAGACTTTTTGGTAAACCATTCTTATCCCTTAAATGCTTGATTTTTCAAATTTTTGTTTTTTTGTTTTGTTTTACTGTATTGATGTTTTGCCGACACTTATTTCAGTGCACAGGTAGAAAAAAAAACAATTGGATTGTAGACTTTTGGCTACAACATGCATTAAGGGTGCAACAATGCTGAAAAATAATGGGAATAGTCTATTTTATTCCGTAAGTAAATTTCATAACAAAGCATTTTCTGAATATTGTC
This sequence comes from Hypomecis atomaria, assembly GCA_964007245.1. NCBI lineage: Eukaryota > Metazoa > Arthropoda > Insecta > Lepidoptera > Geometridae > Hypomecis > Hypomecis atomaria. The sequence goes on along the minus strand of OZ023292.1, from coordinate 17,877,619 downwards.
ATCAGCTATATTATTTTTTCGGGGATAGGCTTGCGTTTGACTAATTTTGCATGATTTTAACAACACATATAGGTATGTTTGAACACACAGATCAAATCCACCAACCCGCACTGGGCCAGCGTGGTGATATAGCCCTTCATGGGTAGGCCTACGTCCTGCAGTGGACTATTAAAAAGGCTGGTACAGTACACATCAAAGAAATTTCGTTTCCCTGTTCACCTTGTTCTAGATATATTCAGGGATAAAATATTGACTAACACTGTAAATCTTGTGAAGGTAACAAAAATGCCTATTGCCTATATCGTTCAAATTATACTAAGGTACTAGGTCGGTTTCCCTTATAGTACTGAACCTTAAAACCACATTACTGGTTCAATATAACTATGGTTCAAGTAAAAGCAGCAATCACCACGCACAACTACACTAACCACCATTCCACGTACAAAAAGTCACACAAATAAAAACAAATAATAGTCATATTAACTTACACACGTCCAAATGTCCGTGGCATGATTGTGCTGAAACCACACGGAAATTATGAGAAATTATTTTAGAAACTTTATCACGATAGTCGTTATCTTTATGTCTCAGTTTACGATAACGGTGCGGGGTCAAATGTAAAAATGCTTAAACCGAGGTAGTTACTCGTTTAATATTCGTCGGAGTTCCCTGTAATGCAGTGATTGAACTTCTTACGATTTTCAAAGAGCTATTTTTGTGATAAACATTTCAAAAATACGTCGCGAATGCAGGACTCGAACCTGCGTCTTCGGATCACTAGCCTGACGCTCTCCCAACTGAGCTAATTCGCAGTCTTGACTTTGCGTCGAATTTGTGAACTGTTTATCATTTTAACCAACTGATAGCGTTGGCGGTTAGCGTTGGTTCTTACAATTTTTACCTAATTTTCCTTTACACTATTGATTTTCCGTCAAAAGTCTCAATAAAAACCTTAACGAAAGCAGTCCACTTGATGTACCTTCTTATTTTACTCTTACTTACTTTACACATAATACCTACACACTTTGGGTTGGGGGTTATAGAGGTAGACAAACCACTGACCTTCTAAATACCTATAGACGCTGCAATTTGGACTCTCCAAAAAAACAGCAGATAAATATGTCCTTTCTTGAGATGTGATACACAGTCAAACAAACACACACTATAACAAATTTTTTGTATACTAACCAACCCACACTGGGCCAGGGTGATTATTTATGACACAATCAGCCTATGTTCTGCGGTGGACTATTAAAAAGCCAGTTAATGTACATGGTAACAAAACTCTTTGAAGTGAACCACTGACCATCTAAATATAGACGCTACAATTTAGTCTTTAGCCGTGTCTCTAATTATGGTAATGAGGTCCTTATTCGGCTACATTTGTTTAAGGCCAGCCATTGTCGCTACGTGGTGGGTCTAAAACGGTCTCATTTCCATATAGATTTAAACATTTTAAAATGCCTCTATCTCTAAGATTTTAATGGCTATCTGATGTTACGACAAAATAGAGTCATTTTGAAGTTGTAACTTTAAGATAAGCGGAACTGAGATTTAAGATGGGAAAATTAATTAATTAAAGCGTATACGTATGAATGAACTTTAGATAATCACCGCCTTTATCAGTGATTAACATCGGATAGTGTTTATTTAATATTTTTATTTTTTTATGTATAGGTACATATTTATTGAAACGCCACAATAAAAGTGCACTAATTTGGCTAATACCAAAACAATGATTTTTTAACAACTCTATTCTTCTCAATACTTTACTATTCCTAGGTATTATAGTACCATTTTATACCAAATAGGTTAAAATTATTATCTCATTGAAATATCTTGGCAATCTATCTTAAAGAAATAGTCACTAAAAAGGAATTTTGTTTATGTTGATGCAGCTTAAATTTATTGATCAAAAAGTAATAAAAAGAACAAATGTCAAGAAATTCTATTCCAATGCACTGAAAATTCATGATTCATTTATATGTACAAGTGCAGGGTTCCCTTACCTACGTTCTACTTACCATTTTTCTAATATTTCCTTTGTTTTTCCTTCCTTTGAACCTCTGTCCCATTTGTATAATATACCGTCGTACAAATTGTCCCACTGGCACTGTGTACATTGTTCCACTAATTGAAATTCGTCCCCTCGTCCGTTGTAAACCGATCAGGATCTTTACGACGTTTGACATGTTTTCTATTGTTGTGATTTATTTGTGTCGATAGAGACAGACAGGGCTGTATACAAGGAGTTTTTTTTTAATGTTGGACGTTTTTGAAGATATTGTTGGCTAACTTTTAGTAGGTACTTATGGGATGTCAGGGTTAGTTTTAAAGTTTTCTAGCTCTCATTGCGCAGGAGTAGTAAAGTAAAAGTTACTCGAGTCACAAGAGCAAACGAGGCCGAAAAGGAAGACCACTACTAGGCTTAGCTGAAAAGGACCTATAACTACGTAGTATTATTATATATTCTTTGCTATAACTGTACGCGTCGCATCAGCATCTGATGCTTCACGTCAGCGTCAGTGGCAGACAATGTGCTGACATCTTGGAGCAAATATCTACAGAGCCACAGTCCCTAAGTGAAAGTAATAAAAAATGTACAAGCGCCGTTATGCATACCGACTTAGATATTTACATTAAACAATTCACAATGACCCGTTTTTTAGAATCTCAACGTTATGTCACCTAATTGGTGCTTGTAACCGAGCACTTTGGCTACGGCTTACGGCTAACTAAAAAGCCTGCCCACTACGTAGCTTGGGCAGGGTTTTACCTCGGACACTTTTTTGCACGATTGTGACTCTATAGATATTTGCTCGAAGGCTTACATATATATATATGTAATAATGTGTATATAGGTACATAAAGTTGATTGACCGAGCGAGCGAGGCGTCTATGCTTCGGGTTGGCAAAATTTTCTTTCATCTGACTGTTTGGAGGTTGCTTCTCGCGCACAGTTCGCATTTTTCCGGGACACTTGACAAAAAGTTCCTATTTTACTACATTTTCTATTTTACTTTTAAATTGTTTTTTTTTGTCGTCGGCGATTTTATTGAAATTTTTTGTGCGCTGATTTTGAAAATATTTTCCAAGATCGTTTAATATCTCAATCCTAACAAGATTTCAAAGTATAAACTAAATTAAATCCTACTCTAGAGATATGGGCTTAAGAATATTCCGTTAAACAGATGTACCGCGAAATTAAACCTTGCGACTACTTACTGTAATTGAGAATATGCAAATTGTCCATTTTTGAAAACAATTTAGGTACTCCGAAATGCTACAAATTTATACTCGTACTTTCGAGGTCAACTGTTCTCTAACCTAACTAACAGAAACGAGATGTTGGTTCTATTCGTGATGAATATTAGAGCGTAAGGGCGTTGTTTCTTTAGGATATTTGGATATCATGTGTATTACTTTGGGGCCCCGTTGATCCGACCCTGGAGAGAGGAGTCCCGGGACAATAGCTGAATGCCCCCGGTCCCGCCTGGCAATGCCACTCGCTACTTACGACGCGGGTCACGAGCCTAGCTCTCGTGATTCATTTTCTATGTCTTGAGACTCGTGTGTAGGGGTGATACGCTTGTATATTCTTGGAACACATGCTTTCAATATTATATGCAGGAATTCCATTCACTTTTGGCACAATAATCATGTAGAATACTTAGCTGAATTTAATGTAATTTTAGAGATGATTTCATCATTTTCATCGTAGAAATATGAGTAATTCCTCAACTTCAATATTTACTTAAACCAAATATATACATAGTTCATAAAGTGGTCTCTTTTCATCTACTTTCTCAGCTACAACTAGTTTCTCAAAATTACATTGATTTAAAGTAGGTATTGATTTAAAGTAGGTCATTTTAAGAGTAAGTTTATTTTCATAACTTAAAAAACCTTGAAATATAATTCTAAACTACCCAATTTATACATATTTTTATTCTTATATTATTTAAATATTTATGTATAGTAGACATTTTGATTTATGTAACAATCTATACCAATATTATAAAGAGGAAAGATTTATACATAATTACGTATGGACAAAAAATATGAAACCTATTGTAAGCTTATTCCTATATATTAATTATTTATTTAATATTTGGCCAAAAATAAACGTGATCGCCTAGTAAATATCTAACTCAAATGGACCCTTTCATCGTTGTGTAAGATTTACGTTGTGTTTTTAAAAATAAATTATGAAATAAATAGTGAACTTAAAGTAGGAAAGTAGTTCCGCCACTAGCTTATATAAATATATAAATCAATAGAAAACAATAGGTGTTGCCAGTTCATTGTATAATCAGAAAAAATTAGGTATTGCCAGTTCATTGTATCAAAATAAATAAAACGAAAAGTCAATAAACGCCAGCACAAACAAGAAAACATTCGCTTAGCACATAAACACATAATGAAATGAAATTAATGGGATCTAAATCTGGTAAGATGACATATAAGTCAATTGGACTTTTATGTTATCTCACAATACGTCATGAACGATATAAACGAAAATATAAAATCAGTCGTGAAGTTAAATAAAAGCATGCAACTTAGCTTGTTTTCCGGCTATCTGCTACACCTTACAGTTACAGCGATCGGTGGTCCGCAGTCTGTCCTTCTTCTCTCTTCGTGGCCAACATTATGCTAAAAGAAATAGTGATTAATGACATTAGTACAATGAGAATAATATTATCTGCCCCTCTGAGCTGCGCCAGACTGCATCGCTGCTATCACCATCCTCTGAAAGGAAAACAGGTATAGGATTTGGAGTTTAGATCCTTAAGATCTATAAAGGGGAAACCTAAGCGAAATAGAATGCAAGGCTCCCTGCCAACTCTACACCTTGCTCCAAAGTTGACCAACAAATCCGTCAAGTTTAACCCTAACCACGCCACTAAAGACACTAATTCTTCAAACCTTCTTATCTCTTACCGATCATCACTCATTCATCTCTTAATCCAGTCATACATCCAAACACTCTTTTATTAAAGTTAGAACCTAAGGTTCTCAAATTTTGTTATTATTTAAGATTCCCTAAGCTAAGTAGTTTTGTGACCAAGAGATTTCCTCATGACTCGAATTGATCCCTACAGGAAAATCATGGTCGTGTGGTGTGTGTACCTAGTGCATGTTCGGATATCCAGTTGCGAGATAGCAACCGCTAGCAGATCACTATTTCGGCCGGATATCCTGTGTATCCCTCCCTGCTGCTGCTCCTGGCGGCCGGCTTTCCCTGCTGGAAGGGTGGGGTTCGAAGGGCCCGACTCTCACATCTGACCAGCTTTAAACCTTCGCCCGACTCTTATTCGAGTTATCTAGTGTGCACGTGTGTAAGAAAGTGATTCTTCATGTACATTTTTATTTGGGGAAATGAGACCTAATTCCAATAAGATTATTTTCCGTTTTGTGTTAGTTTATGATGAAAACCTTCAATAACCAAATACTTTTGTAAAATTGTTCATTATGAAATCATGTAAGGATTAATATCCCAAATCTCGTACAGCATTCATGAAACGTGAACTTGCACCGAGGACGTATAAGTATTTTGAATCTCGTTCAATATACGCGAACTCTGATCTCCTTACGTAGGTCTGATCTCCTTACATAGATGTTTGATCTTCTTATGTAGATCTTTGATCTCCGTAACCCCGGAATGAGGTAAATACTGTTATATTTTATAACAGCATAATAATATATGTACAGCTTAATGTGTTCATATATCCAAATATCATGAGAATAAATCAGCAGATGTGCAATATGAGGTTATCAAAAGTTTTCATTCAAATATGTTATTGTTTTGTTTGTACCGGAACTATAAAACAGCCTAGCTATATGTTGCTGAATTTAAATGTTTAGTAGCACTCATCCACTCAGTCTTTCCAAACATACATCTTATGAGTCCTAACGTAAGGAAACTAATAAATAGTCTACCCTTAGATGGCCCAAAACAATGTAGTGGCGCGCTGCTTCTGAAAGAAAAGGACTTTACGCTACCACTATTGTAATTTGCCTATCAAGTAATCTGATAAGATGATGGGAGAGAAACGGAGTCTAAGGCAGAACCGTACTTATAGTACCGCCACCTGAAAGTTAAATACTCCGAAAATTAGGCCTGAAAATAAATACCTTGAAAAAAATGTATTAGTTTGAAATCTTTCTGAGACCTGAGGTAACGCAAAACTTTATCTTTGATACAAGAGAACAGCAGGAAGTAGCTATAAATTGATTATATTACTTAGATGAAAGATATCATCATCAAATTTCTGATTTGATCAAAGCTTTTAGGTACTGCAAAGACGAATCCTTGAAAGGCATCGCCAGAGGTCTCAAAGAGATTTATGATATATCACTTTCACAACACAAACACTTATAATAAGCCTTAATCGACGAAGGCTTTTGTTTCACTTATACACTTGGGAAATGAGCAAAGCGAGCGAGCTCTAATTTCAAAATTTTCACACGCGTTATAATTTAACACCTGAACTATTTTCAAAAGCGAGTATTCTTTACCGCGACCAAACCCGAACTGTCCCTCCAAGTCCTAGTTAATTTTCAGTAAAATCATTCTAATCTCAACGAATCCCATTCCTGTCAAACACTTCAAAAAATAATTATAGAAATATTTATTTGTTTTGGCAAAATGAACGAAAAAATGGAACCTCTTGAAATCACTTTAGTTTTTGTCAAAATTTCTGGGGCTATTTATCATTCCCTTCACCAGTAAGTCAACTAGCCACAAATATAGAGTCTTCGACAGAAACAAACCTATATATGTGATTACTATCTAAACATAGTACTTTATTTGTATTTCAGTACCTATATTATTAAGTGATTTGATCTTATATTGCTATAAGGTTTATATTTACATTACAGTCTGCCGTCATTCCTGTAATACTTCATTTATTTCGTAAAATTGTTTGAAACTACTTTCAATCAGCACGTAATTAACCATAACTTACCATTATTTACTTAATTTAAAGTTATTTTCGCCATGAAATTAAATGTCCTAAAACCGTACCAAGTTGTCTTACTGTCTAAGTTTATACTGTATCTACACGACAGTTACCACTTGAAGCTATATTATCGAAGCAATGTAGACTGCATAAGGGACAACTAGGGTTAACACATTTATATTTTTGACTAACTACCAAAAGTAGAGAGGTTCTCAAATTGTACGTACTTTCGCTTTCTTATCAATTTTCAAAACATTACTAGAAAATAGTATAATTTATATACTCGTATTCAGAATAACACGTAAAATTATAATAATAATATTTAATCTGACATAAAATCGAAGTAAGCAAGATATTGACATGGAATGCATGAAGACTTCTATAATTAATGTTATCCTAAAAATTCAGAAATCAAAATGAATATTCTAATTAATTTAATACAAAAATAGCATGGTAATAAGTAAAACGACTAAAAGTTGAATGTATGTAAAATAACAGAAAAACAATGATTTTCGAATTTTTACTTTCTCATATTCAAATATTTACTTCTTTTCTTATTTAATATAATAATATCTCATTCAAACTACATATAATTAAATATCTCTGAAACAGTGACAACCCTGTCTTCAGTGTTCGATTTATTTCAATACTATATTTCTGTCAACGCATTAAATAAAAAGGGAAAAATATGACTTCCTAACATGTTCTACAGAATTTTAGAGACCCCAGTACTTCAGACACTCGAAAGTTTAAAGCTTCTAATAATTTGCGGTTGACCTGTGTCAGAGAATAGCAATTTTGGACTTTATTCTTTAGTGCTTTAGACTCTCTAACAAACACTGACCAGCAAACTGTCGTGGTATTTTGTCTAGAACTTCTCACGACTCTAATCTTTTAAGAACAATAAATATTTAAAAATCAACATTAGCATGAAAAGGATAGCAAACACAACAACTTTACTAAGTCTGAGAGAGACAGAAGATTTTAGTTATTAATTTATAAAGTAAATAGTCGACATATAGCATAAGTACATGGAACAGACGTTATGTGTATATATAGATACATAACGGCGGTTACAGATCACCCCTTTGAGTTTAGACGGGTTTTTAATTTCTTTTGAAAATTGGAAACTCGGAGAAAATCACATAAAAGAGAACATAACTCATAAAATAACAACTAGATAACGGTTCACCTTTTACTACATAAGCTAACCTACTACTTAACATCACCCCTCAGACCTTTGGACACATAAAGCATCGATCGCTAAATCACGCCAGTCAACGTTGCTCACTACAAAACTACATCAACCCTTCACCCCTTAGATTTTATACATTAAACACATTAAAAGAAAATGTAATCTATCACCCCTTAGAGAGAAAGACGGTAAACACTCTTAACAGCTATAAGTTCAACGATGTTCACTACAAAACTATATCGATCCTTCACCCCTTAGATTTTTAGACATTAACCACCCCAGAAAAAAAAATATAAATCCCCCCTTTGAAAGAAGGGCGGTAAACACTCTCAATCGCAATAAGTTAAAATTTTCTCTGCGATTTTACTATTATGAAATTTGTCAATGTGTAAAATATATTCATGTTATTTTATCTATCTGATACATAATAAAGTCATTCTAACCAAAAGTGCATTCTAACTGTTTTCTTTATGCATCGAGATTTAAATAAAATAGAAAAATAATAAGTTATTTTTCGCAAAAATTACATAATCGGCCTCAGTCGCGCACAGAATCGGTATAGACCGCACGTTTCGATATGATAATCTCATTATTGTAGATCTGTCCAAAATTGCTCAGTCGATTTTGATAAAATTATTTTTTAAATTTAACGCAAACTTTTTTTTCTACGGTCGTCAAATAAGCTTAAAATAATCAATACATTTACCCACGTGAAGGGTCTAACTAAAATATTAATATTACTTTACTACCATTAAAGTATCCTATATATATTTTTAAAATATAATTGCAATAGGAACATTATCTAAAACGTAACAAACAAAATTTCGCAAGCAAGCAAAATGGAAAGAAACACAAAAAATGTGACACAATACGTAATGTAAATGTAATGTTATCCCTAAGGTCAATCTAAACTGATACTACAGAAACTGTTATATGGATGCAACTAGCCATATGTTCAACCGCCTGTTCATTGACCTACATTTTTTTTTTCTCAAGTGCATTCCATCGCTTGTATCGTTCGTTGACCCCTTTTTTTTCAAGTTCATCGACCCAACATTTTTTTCTACCCCCTTAAGTGCCACATCTGTGATATTCCAAACCTCGTATCGTCTATTGACCTGTTTTTTTTTTTGTGCAAGTTGTAAACTAACATTTTTTTCTGCTTTTATTTAACCTGCAATGGATGTACCTATGCATGTATGTAAATTCGGGTGGAATCTTGCAAGTCAAATTTGACCAACCGATTGAGCTGAAATTTTGCACACATAATGTGACAATGCAATAATATGGAGCCATGGCGCTAATCTGATGATGAAGTCGGAAGGCGGCCATAGGAACTCCTGTACTAAACAAGACAGAACCGTTGTGTTTGTGCTCGTTTTACTTGTCTTGGGTAGCACTCTGCTCCTACATGATATCCAAGATCTCAAAAGCTTGTATTTAAAAGTTATACTTCTACAATAATTCACTTTTACTCAGTCTATTTATTTATTTGTTTATAGGCGAGCAGTGTATACTGATGTGCCTATATCAAGCAGAGTCGAATAATATTAGTATTTATCTGTCAAGGAAATTTTTTTCTTCTTTATCCAAAGGTCCAGTCTATTCTTAAATGTGTTTATAGTTCTTGCTGAGATTACATCCTCAGGCAACCTATTCCAATTGTAGACAACTCTATTGCAGAGAATGTGGTGTGCAGTGTTGGTTTGTGATGGTGTAGGCTGTAAGAGGAATTTATGGCGTCTGCTATCGCGCATATTTTCCTTCAAGGTGTATATGTCGTGAATATTCGGAAGATTATAGAAGCCATTGAGAATTTTGAAGGTCTCAATTAAGTCTCCACGCAATCGTCGTTCTTCGAGGGTCGTGAGACGAAGAGCTTTTAACCTATCTTCATAGGTTTTGCGGCGCAGAGCATATGGAATCCTGGTGGCTTTTCTTTGTGCACTTTCAAGCAAATCAATATCTTTTTTAAAGTAAGGACTCCACACTTGAAACCCATATTCTAGGAGAGGCCTTATATAGGTTTTGTAAATCTTAATAAAAACATCCACAGTTACTGTCTGAAAGGACTTGCGTATGACATAAATTAATGAGTTGGCTCGTTTGACTATCATAGATATATGCTCTTCCCATTTTAAATCTGCAGTAATGATGACTCCCAAATCCTTCTGTTGGCCTACAGATGCTAAAGCAACTCCATCAAGTGTGTATATCTCTTTAGGGTTGGTACTACCAAGATTTGAATAATTATTTCTGAGAAATGAAATTATATTATGTTTCTAGCTAAACATTTATCAATATTTATTTACTCTATGCTATGGGTATGCAAAACTTGGCGCGAGTGAAACCGAAGCTGATAACTAGAGCAACTGAGCTCCGCTACAAAAGACGAAAAGAAAATAAGCGAAAGAGAAAAAAAAAACTTCGCGTGTTATCGGAAACACATGATATAGGTACCGATAACGTAACTACCTATATATATACTTAACAGAACAAATCTATCTAGAATCTGTATCTAAATTCTACAAAATCTCGAGATTTACGAGATCCGAGTTTTAACAAACAATAAATATATTTAGGACTATACAATTTAGACAAATATGGCATACTAAAACTAGTCCTTCATTCGTGTTTAAAGTTGAAACGAACAAAGATTTACAAAAAGAGGGAAAACTGTGTGAAATAAAATAGTTGTATTTTATCGAATGTCTATTAATTTAAACAAAACGAAAATTGATTCGAATTAAAATCAGACGAAAATACTGATTGGGTGACAAAAAGCGAAAGAAGACAAATGCCTAAATCAGCCACTAAGCTAAATAATGTTGGATGCAAGCCGCTTCCAATCGGTCCTATTGCTGATAATAATGATGATAACTTTTTGTTTCACACCTAATCTACATAAGCGATTTGCCTCTGGCACTTCGCCGGTTGCTACCGTGGCACGCTCGCTTCGCTCGCTCGGCTTAATAATTCTACTAACTAAAACGTCATACAAGAATCGGGCAAAACAATTTTCCTCGAAAAGGCAGGAAATCGTATAAAGATATTATTGCCGCATAAAACGCTGTATATATGTTCAGCTTAAACTCGTCATATAGTCACACGCTAGATAGTCGCCCACCGATGATATTTTTCATCCGGTTTATTACTATTCGGAATAAAATGATGTGCTCTGTTTTAAAGAAAATATTTGCATGTTACTACAGGGTATCATAACGATCAAATATGATATTTTACTCGAACTATACTGTGATCTATTTGTGGAGGCCTATGTCCGGTAGTGGACGTCTGGTCGCCAACAAACAAACAAACAATAAAATAATTTGAAGAAATAGAATATGATATCTTATTCGAACTACAATCTGATCTATTTGGGGAGGCCTATGTCCGGTAGTGGATGTCCTATCGTTATCAAACCAAACGAACAACATAACAATACGAGGAAACAAAATATGGTATGTTATTCGAACTACAACTTGATCTATTTAGAGACCCATGTCCGGTAGTGGACGTCCTATCGTTATAAAACAAACAAACAAAACACAAAAAAAAAAAATTGATAATTAAATGGCAACTACATATTAACCTGACAAAGCAAATACCCATATCGTCAAGCAAAATAGAACATATGCCTCCATTATTGTTCTTACATCAGATCTGAATAACATCATCTACATAAATCCCAGTTAATACATTTAAATTTATTGATTTGACTGGCTAAGACAGACATGTTCAATAACAATCTAATAACATACATCTTATCATTCCTCTATTGCAATTAGTCCTATTGTGTAAAATAAACTAATAAGAACTTTAACTAGAAATTCAATAAGATTTTTCTTTATTTGAATTGGAATAAGAATATTTAATTGGAATGTAATATGATTTGTTTTTGATACATTTTCTAACTAACGTAGTAACTTAGGTATCTTTTATTGCGTAATTTAATCAAGTTAATTAAATTTTTCATGACGCAATCCTGGTCTAAAGGCACCACTGTAAGCTTATTCCTATATATTAATTATTTATTTAATATTTGGCCAAAAATAAACGTGATCGCCTAGTAAATATCTAACTCAAATGGACCCTTTCATCGTTGTGTAAGATTTACGTTGTGTTTTTAAAAATAAATTATGAAATAAATAGTGAACTTAAAGTAGGAAAGTAGTTCCGCCACTAGCTTATATAAATATATAAATCAATAGAAAACAATAGGTGTTGCCAGTTCATTGTATAATCAGAAAAAATTAGGTATTGCCAGTTCATTGTATCAAAATAAATAAAACGAAAAGTCAATAAACGCCAGCACAAACAAGAAAACATTCGCTTAGCACATAAACACATAATGAAATGAAATTAATGGGATCTAAATCTGGTAAGATGACATATAAGTCAATTGGACTTTTATGTTATCTCACAATACGTCATGAACGATATAAACGAAAATATAAAATCAGTCGTGAAGTTAAATAAAAGCATGCAACTTAGCTTGTTTTCCGGCTATCTGCTACACCTTACAGTTACAGCGATCGGTGGTCCGCAGTCTGTCCTTCTTCTCTCTTCGTGGCCAACATTATGCTAAAAGAAATAGTGATTAATGACATTAGTACAATGAGAATAATATTATCTGCCCCTCTGAGCTGCGCCAGACTGCATCGCTGCTATCACCATCCTCTGAAAGGAAAACAGGTATAGGATTTGGAGTTTAGATCCTTAAGATCTATAAAGGGGAAACCTAAGCGAAATAGAATGCAAGGCTCCCTGCCAACTCTACACCTTGCTCCAAAGTTGACCAACAAATCCGTCAAGTTTAACCCTAACCACGCCACTAAAGACACTAATTCTTCAAACCTTCTTATCTCTTACCGATCATCACTCATTCATCTCTTAATCCAGTCATACATCCAAACACTCTTTTATTAAAGTTAGAACCTAAGGTTCTCAAATTTTGTTATTATTTAAGATTCCCTAAGCTAAGTAGTTTTGTGACCAAGAGATTTCCTCATGACTCGAATTGATCCCTACAGGAAAATCATGGTCGTGTGGTGTGTGTACCTAGTGCATGTTCGGATATCCAGTTGCGAGATAGCAACCGCTAGCAGATCACTATTTCGGCCGGATATCCTGTGTATCCCTCCCTGCTGCTGCTCCTGGCGGCCGGCTTTCCCTGCTGGAAGGGTGGGGTTCGAAGGGCCCGACTCTCACATCTGACCAGCTTTAAACCTTCGCCCGACTCTTATTCGAGTTATCTAGTGTGCACGTGTGTAAGAAAGTGATTCTTCATGTACATTTTTATTTGGGGAAATGAGACCTAATTCCAATAAGATTATTTTCCGTTTTGTGTTAGTTTATGATGAAAACCTTCAATAACCAAATACTTTTGTAAAATTGTTCATTATGAAATCATGTAAGGATTAATATCCCAAATCTCGTACAGCATTCATGAAACGTGAACTTGCACCGAGGACGTATAAGTATTTTGAATCTCGTTCAATATACGCGAACTCTGATCTCCTTACGTAGGTCTGATCTCCTTACATAGATGTTTGATCTTCTTATGTAGATCTTTGATCTCCGTAACCCCGGAATGAGGTAAATACTGTTATATTTTATAACAGCATAATAATATATGTACAGCTTAATGTGTTCATATATCCAAATATCATGAGAATAAATCAGCAGATGTGCAATATGAGGTTATCAAAAGTTTTCATTCAAATATGTTATTGTTTTGTTTGTACCGGAACTATAAAACAGCCTAGCTATATGTTGCTGAATTTAAATGTTTAGTAGCACTCATCCACTCAGTCTTTCCAAACATACATCTTATGAGTCCTAACGTAAGGAAACTAATAAATAGTCTACCCTTAGATGGCCCAAAACAATGTAGTGGCGCGCTGCTTCTGAAAGAAAAGGACTTTACGCTACCACTATTGTAATTTGCCTATCAAGTAATCTGATAAGATGATGGGAGAGAAACGGAGTCTAAGGCAGAACCGTACTTATAGTACCGCCACCTGAAAGTTAAATACTCCGAAAATTAGGCCTGAAAATAAATACCTTGAAAAAAATGTATTAGTTTGAAATCTTTCTGAGACCTGAGGTAACGCAAAACTTTATCTTTGATACAAGAGAACAGCAGGAAGTAGCTATAAATTGATTATATTACTTAGATGAAAGATATCATCATCAAATTTCTGATTTGATCAAAGCTTTTAGGTACTGCAAAGACGAATCCTTGAAAGGCATCGCCAGAGGTCTCAAAGAGATTTATGATATATCACTTTCACAACACAAACACTTATAATAAGCCTTAATCGACGAAGGCTTTTGTTTCACTTATACACTTGGGAAATGAGCAAAGCGAGCGAGCTCTAATTTCAAAATTTTCACACGCGTTATAATTTAACACCTGAACTATTTTCAAAAGCGAGTATTCTTTACCGCGACCAAACCCGAACTGTCCCTCCAAGTCCTAGTTAATTTTCAGTAAAATCATTCTAATCTCAACGAATCCCATTCCTGTCAAACACTTCAAAAAATAATTATAGAAATATTTATTTGTTTTGGCAAAATGAACGAAAAAATGGAACCTCTTGAAATCACTTTAGTTTTTGTCAAAATTTCTGGGGCTATTTATCATTCCCTTCACCAGTAAGTCAACTAGCCACAAATATAGAGTCTTCGACAGAAACAAACCTATATATGTGATTACTATCTAAACATAGTACTTTATTTGTATTTCAGTACCTATATTATTAAGTGATTTGATCTTATATTGCTATAAGGTTTATATTTACATTACAGTCTGCCGTCATTCCTGTAATACTTCATTTATTTCGTAAAATTGTTTGAAACTACTTTCAATCAGCACGTAATTAACCATAACTTACCATTATTTACTTAATTTAAAGTTATTTTCGCCATGAAATTAAATGTCCTAAAACCGTACCAAGTTGTCTTACTGTCTAAGTTTATACTGTATCTACACGACAGTTACCACTTGAAGCTATATTATCGAAGCAATGTAGACTGCATAAGGGACAACTAGGGTTAACACATTTATATTTTTGACTAACTACCAAAAGTAGAGAGGTTCTCAAATTGTACGTACTTTCGCTTTCTTATCAATTTTCAAAACATTACTAGAAAATAGTATAATTTATATACTCGTATTCAGAATAACACGTAAAATTATAATAATAATATTTAATCTGACATAAAATCGAAGTAAGCAAGATATTGACATGGAATGCATGAAGACTTCTATAATTAATGTTATCCTAAAAATTCAGAAATCAAAATGAATATTCTAATTAATTTAATACAAAAATAGCATGGTAATAAGTAAAACGACTAAAAGTTGAATGTATGTAAAATAACAGAAAAACAATGATTTTCGAATTTTTACTTTCTCATATTCAAATATTTACTTCTTTTCTTATTTAATATAATAATATCTCATTCAAACTACATATAATTAAATATCTCTGAAACAGTGACAACCCTGTCTTCAGTGTTCGATTTATTTCAATACTATATTTCTGTCAACGCATTAAATAAAAAGGGAAAAATATGACTTCCTAACATGTTCTACAGAATTTTAGAGACCCCAGTACTTCAGACACTCGAAAGTTTAAAGCTTCTAATAATTTGCGGTTGACCTGTGTCAGAGAATAGCAATTTTGGACTTTATTCTTTAGTGCTTTAGACTCTCTAACAAACACTGACCAGCAAACTGTCGTGGTATTTTGTCTAGAACTTCTCACGACTCTAATCTTTTAAGAACAATAAATATTTAAAAATCAACATTAGCATGAAAAGGATAGCAAACACAACAACTTTACTAAGTCTGAGAGAGACAGAAGATTTTAGTTATTAATTTATAAAGTAAATAGTCGACATATAGCATAAGTACATGGAACAGACGTTATGTGTATATATAGATACATAACGGCGGTTACACTATCCATATACAAAATAAAATAAATAAATAAACAGAGGCTAACCATTTTAAGACGATTATATGTAATATCTGGCTTTATAAATATAAAACAATTCAGTTGGCACAAACATGCTAGGTATATGTATTTGATAAATCTATTTTTTAAACTATTTTTTCAACTACTTGTTGCATCGACAAATATTATTACAATTCAGTAGAGGCGGTCGATTGTACATAGGTATGTATTATTCTTATGAAAAAGCTAAACAGAACATTATTTAACTACTACCTTTTTCCCGCGGCTTAGCCCGCATGATTTTTTGATTTTTGGGCTACGGGATAAGAATCTTTAATTTTCGGAATAAAAAGTATTGTCACTTTCCATCTTTCAAACTATTTGCATGTCAATAATTATTTTTCGCAAAAAATAGCACGTCCGACTTCAACCGTGTACAGAATTCGCGAATATTTCGCACGGATCGATGTAGCATTTCACATTGTTGTTAATTTATCAAAAATGGCTCAGCTGATTTCGATAAAATTTAAATTGAACTAATTTCGAACTATACTTTGCAATAAAAAAAGAGTTATCAAAATCGGACCACTATGTAAAATGTTATGCGTGGTAATACAAAAAAACAATAAACGCGTCGAATTGTTCCTCCGTTTCTTCGGTCAAAAATCAAGTCAATCCGTTGCTCCGTGAACGAAGAACAAACCAATAAACCAACAAACCAACAAACACATTTTCAGATTAGTTTTATTAGTAAGGATAAGGATATTTCCACAACACCCTCACATCATAACAGCGAAGAAAGTAACCAATTTATACCTCTAGAGTCCAACACGAATACGAAACTCGACAAAGTCCGTAAATGGTAACCCTAAGCATGGGAAAGTTGGCAGCGCCCCTAGCGATGCCCCAGAGCATACGCGAGTTCGACGCCTCAGGAATTATAGGGAATCCTTGCCACATTGACAACCGATAGCAATCCTACGGCAAATAACAGACACTTACCGGACGTTTAAGGCAAATTATGCACCATACTACGGCAAAGTTGGCCTTTTGATCGGTTCGACCGTCTGCCAATCATTGGCTTAATATTTAAATCGACTGGGGTTATATTGGCTACTGACCGACAATTAGGTTTGTTTTCTTCCGGTGGGAACTGCCCGGAAGTTATAAATTCAATTTTGTGGTGAAATGCGAACTGTTGGAGTGCTGAACCTTGTTCGGTCAGAGAGAGGTAGGTGTAACCCGTGTCAATAAAGAAAATATTTGGGGGTTCGAGTCCTTTCGCTTGCGTAACTATATGAATGCGAGCAGGACGAGACGGACTATTGGATGTTTTCTTTATTAAAACAAGTAATATTGTACTCTCATCTGTTATTATAATATAAAACACAATATAATAATAATAATAGACAAATTACTCCTGCTCCGGCTTGTACTTGGCGCAAAGGATGGCCATCGCCATCCAGCAAGGTAATGCGGCCAGCATTTTAGGCTCTTTTGCGCCGGGTACGGTAGGAGATGGGTTGTGTGTTTAGTTTTTAAGTTGGACCATATTCTGCTATTTGAAATATATTAATATTTAACATATAATAATAAAAGTTAAATGTTAGACGTAGATCGACAATTTACACATGGAACGCCTATGTGAATGTGGGGACCTACTCGTAGTATGTTGAATAGCTAATTTCAGTCCATTCCAAAGGAGTGTACTCTAACTATATTATGTACTTTCATCAGTTAAACGGTGCATTTTTAATAAAACGGACGTACGGGAACCTTCGTGCGTGAGTCCGACTCGCACTTGGCCGATTATTACTTCTGTTATACCGGATCGCGTAGGTACTACACTGAATGCAGGAGTTTGTTTACTCGGAGGCATGGGGGGTTAGCTGCGATGTGATTATAATCTTAGGCCCTCTTGGGTTGCTTTGGAATGAACAGGGGGTGAGTCTTTTGTAAAGTTACAGTATTCCTTTGTGGATTGTGAATAATTTGTGGGGTTTTCGGCATTTTTGATTTAAGTGTTTTATGCATTTTATAGCAATATGTCTGAAGTATCCAACACTCCGCACTAGGCGTAGCCGACATAGCCCAATCACCCTTCGTGGGTAGGCCTACGTTCTGCAGTGGACTATTAAAAAGGCCGGTACAGTACAGTATGTGAGAAGTAGATGATGATAAACTAAACATAATTAAAATATCTCAAATGAAGGCTTTTCAAGTCTTTGTTCTTTGTCTTTCCAGAACCTTGGAAAATTACGAGAAAACACCCAGAATTGGGTACTTGAAAGTTTTGCCTACTAACTACTTACCGAGCAAAATGAAAATAACATAATAGCTCTGTCATTTCACATTACACTCACCCAAATAGATACAGGAATAACATAACCCATCATTTTAAACATTTGATTTTAGTTAAAACTTTGACTGTTACCATTCGTTAAAAAATTAGGCTAATTGATAAAGAGATCTCTAAATCTCGCATGTTCTATAAAGTGTATCAAAAGTACTCTGCATAATACTTTGGCATCGCACCAGCTTCGCTCGTATAAACGGTCCCAGAGCCACACAAAGTAACATAATTAAATTAATATGAACCTATATTACAACTTAATATCAAGAGTTTTTGAAAAATTAATTGAACCATGATTACTATTTTTAAGAAATAATTAGGGTTAACATATTAATGTAAACCAGAACCAACTAACAATCAAAATAAATATATTGTGTGACACGCGCATGTCACACACACAAACATACTCTGTCACACACATAGATACGAACGCGTCTACACCCAAGCTCAACACCCTTCTTGATCAGTCATTAGCAAATGAGGCTCAAATTTTAATAAGGCTCATATCATAAGAGCTAATTTTATTGACGTCTCTTAAAACTGACACAGAAATGCACGCGCGCAAACACAGGTAAGTACACTCACGCACACGCACACCCTTGATCCATCATTAGCAATTAATGTTCATTTTATAAAGGCTAATTTATTGATGTCTATAAACTGCACATGTGTATAAACATACTTTGCATACTGCTGTTGACACCGCACCAGCTCTCGCATGAATGGAGCCACACAAAGTAACATTATTAAATTAGCGTATATCTTCCAACACCAACTTTTAATTAACGCAGCTTTAGCGAGCTATCGGAACCGGATTTCATCACAAACAAACGCTGAAGAGCGTATTTACTCTCTGTTTATTGTTTAAGGCGGAATTTGCGATTGTGTGGTATCTTTTTGCATTAAAATATTCTTTGAAATTAAGTTATGTATTGGACATTCTATGAAGCTTAACAAGAAAGAATTGAATCAATAAGTTTAAAAATTAATACAGTATTTATCTGCATGATTCGACTGAAATGCTCTAAGTAGAGTAGGACCTTACCTTTCATTTTAATCATCATTATGGCTAGCCACCATGCCTATACGAACTTACTTACTTACTTATGGCTAACCTTTTCTATAGGATAAATCGTGAAAAAACATAGCAGTTCCATATTTATTTTGTATGCAATAGCTGATTTATTTCGCAATTTTCGGGTTGACTCGATAGTAAAAGTTGTTCATATTTTTATTTTATTTAACCTGTACTGTCTCACTGCTGGGCAAAGGTCTCCCCCAATTCCTTCCATTCCTATCTGTTCTGTGCTACCTCCGTCCAATCTTTATTAAACCTCTCGATTTCGTCGCGCCATCGTGTTGGAGGACGGCCTCGGGGTCGACTGGACAGAGGAACCCACTCCGTTGTAAAAATCTTACTGATTCCAGCCGATACTTATTAGATTAATCGTCACTCAACTAAACCTCTTTTAAGTTTTCTGATTTTTATATTTGTTTCCAATTTTATGGTTGGTCACGTGGTAAAAGTTGTTTGTTAAGTATCTATGTAAAGAAGAGGTTGCAAAATAGGACCAGACTGTGTACAGTAGCTCAAAAACTCCATTAAAATATGATAAATAAATGCGCGGAGTAAAACAACCGCATTGAATGCTTAATTTGGATGTAATTCTATATATTACTTTTGTTCAAGGCTGCCATGACGATGCCTTATTTCAAGCAATGTCAAAAGATAATAAAATCCGAAAACATGAAATTCCTTTAAAAGAAGATTGCTACGAAAAAAACTAATGGGAAACTCATTTTCCAAAACAAATAAAGCAATTAGTTGAACACAATACAAGGAGATGGCCTAAGCACGATACATTTTTTCTGCATCCTTTTATATGCACAAAATAACATTTTGTTTGTGCAGTGGCAAACATGCAGCTGAAATGATGACGACAAAACGTGCCTGCGCCCTGCCTTAACCGCGCTTGTTATTTTTCAGTACAAAAATAACAATCTATTCGTGTAGTTCGAGTGCTAGGTGACGTAATTATGCTTCCATATCGCACTAACGACGGGTTGGAGTCGGCAGTCACGCCGCGCGGTCACGCTGCCAATGCACTGCATTGTTCTCTGTACTGTGCTGTGTGCCGCGGGACAAGTGAAGAGACGTTGAGACTTATTACTTTGGTTGTGGTTTTGGCTACTTTGGAAGCGGTATCTATAGATTTGTTAGGGAAATTAATGCTAACGTTTGCATCGCGCAAACGAAATTCACCGTGCTGTTAATATTTTAGTTCACATTTCAGCACCTATATCATGGCAAAGAAAGATATATAATTGAAATAAAATATAATATATAATTGAAATAATCATATAATTAATGTGACATGTAACAATGGTGTTATTAATAAAAATATTGTATTGTATTGTATTGTATTGATTTTGTTTTTCTGCAAATTTATCCCCTCCGAAAGGAAAAAAAGTATGAATTGATATAAACAACCGACATTAAAAGTGGATAAAATAGTATTAGCCTTTGACCAACTGTGTACTTACCAGTACACACTTCAGCCAGCAGTCACGCCGTGCGGACACGCTGTCAGTGCCTCAGAAGAATGACAAGTAATAGAAGTATTGATAAATTATACTCAAATAATATCTACGTTACAGCTTTCTTATTCATATCTGGTTATACAGCATACGCGAGAGTGACTGGAACAAAAAAAAACGTAATGTCTGTCGCATACGTCAAAATCACCAGTTGGACTGTCAAAATAGTTAAGATTTAGTTTCACTTGGTCTTTTGTCATTTTCGGAAATTTGAACCCTCTAGTTCCAGTAAGAAGGTTCAAATCTCTGATGATTTTATCTTCCTACTTTTTACCTTTTTGAATTTGGACACCCGAGATAGCTCAATGCTAGTTTGTGAAACCCTTCGAAATTACGTAAGTTCGTGTGTATGTGCATCTTTTTCTAACACCTTTTAAATTTCACGTTTAAAATGAAAGTGATGTATGTATATTTCTTGCTATTTTAGTACGGTTTCTATTACTTTAGTTCTTATTTTATGGTCAGTGCACTGCATTGTTCTCTGTACTGTGTTGTACTCGTACCTATGGTGCAGCTGTGGAACAAGTGACGAGACGTTGAAGCTGTTTACATATTATTATTGTGATTTTGGCTACTTAGTAAAAGCTATCTAAAGATTTCTTATTCTTATTCGATGTGGGGGCAATAAGTCCTGCACTGACGTCCCGCATTGGGTGTTTTGTGCATTTCCACCTCCAGCGTCTACCCGAGCCAGCCCAGCTCCTTGGAGTAGCGGAGCGTGGCTCTAGGCCGCTGGAATAGCTGCTCCAGTGGCTTGGATGGTGAATAAGATGATGGCGATGTGGATAACAAAGCTGATAAAAATGCTAATGCAGAAGCGTGTTGCAATCCGTTAGCTGTTCTAGTGTATTTTGGAGCTTTTAAATGCCACAAAATATCTGTGCTCTACTCTCTCCTAGATTTGTTAGGTAAACGGATGCTGTGGTTTGCATCGCGAAACTATGCAGCACTTGTTAAGTGTAATGTAGTAGTAATTACTTCTTAGTATAAACACATATTGACATTTAGCTACCTTAAAAATGGAAGTAACTAAAGTAATCGAATAGTGTCTTTAATAAATAATTCATCAGTGAGGCAAAGTTGTTAAGGGTTCTTGTGTTTCGGATTGAAGGGCAAAATTCCCAGTGAAGTTTTAGTTGAAAACGTGATTCAACATTCTGAAAGATAGTTTTTTTTTTCTATTATAATAAGTATATCGCTTTTAGCTCTTGAATAGGGCCATCTCAGAAAGCGTTTCAAGCCCCATGCTGCTGACATTTCTGGCCTCACGTCCTCTCGTGTGACAGTTACTGCCATCAAATAACTTGCGTTCATCTACATCTCTACGCTACGTTTCTACACTTTTTACCAATATTAAGGCCCAAACTTCACTCTCAAAAGCGGATCAGAACTGAGCTAGGGAAAAAGTTGCAGTCACTAAGTTCACTGAAAAAATGTTTCACTTGCTGATCAACAGCAAAACAGTCTTGAGTGGAGTACAATTGGACAGAGTGCAGCTGTGTTTGAAACATTTTCTCTTATGGACCGGACTAATATGCTCGCCACACGCAGTTTTCAGTGCAAGCAGTCTAACAAAAATCAACACAAAAGCAGTAGCAAGCAAACAATAGGTAGGTATACTCCAATCGGTATGATGACCAAAAAACTG
Source organism: Hypomecis atomaria (assembly GCA_964007245.1). Taxonomy (NCBI): domain Eukaryota; kingdom Metazoa; phylum Arthropoda; class Insecta; order Lepidoptera; family Geometridae; genus Hypomecis; species Hypomecis atomaria. Next base: position 17,854,896 of record OZ023292.1, on the reverse strand, counting down.
GAGTAAACCGTCAGATTTTATTGTCAAAAAAATTTAGATACTTAATTTTCTTCTGTCAATTAAATTCCACGTGACGTCACAAGTCACATATAAATGTATAAACTTCTGTCAGAAAACTGACGTAATGACCTCATGGCCCCCTTCTCCCGCACTATGACAAGGTTTATCTTTGTCATTTATTGTTTGATTGACAGAAGAAAAAAATACGTGTCCAATATTTTTCATAATCTAACTCACGGACTAATTATAATAATGTTTTTTTTACCCAGTTATTACTTTACACAGCTCTTCGGTGGAGTCTAACCCTAAATGCTCTACCTGCCAAAATCAACTGCCGTGCGCTCGCTGAGATATTTTTTTGCCGTGAACGACGCGTTTCGGATTGCGAGTATTAAAGTTGATGACTTTATTTGGCATGGGAAAACATTTTACCGTTTAGTGCACTCTGAGTGCTTACCGTATTTTTTCAACGTATGCAAACGAAAACTGCGGAAAAAATATTTTTTTGCCTACCAAGGTTGTTTTTGAGTTTTGACAGAAAAAAATATAGAACTAACAAACCGTACATTGTTAACAACTTAAAAGCACGAATAAAATTTCGAACATACAAGCAGATACTACATTTTATTCCAGTTATATGAAAAATGCAACGCACAACAAAATCCCAAAAGTAAACAAGCGAAATGGCGAATTCAAAGATATTGCAACGAATATTTGACATTTTAAAGTGAACCTACTCGAGTCAACAAAGAACTCTGCTGCGGTCTCGACAATGCTTCAAACGCTTGAAGGCACAAGCGCTTTGCTTCATCCCCTTCATCCCTCTTTATCCCAAACACACGGAGCGTGCGACCCATTATGTCGACAACTCGAACATGACGTGTATTCGCCAATAAAAAACGAACAAAAGCCTTTTACCTTATCTAAAATCTCGTAGGGACGGAACCTTGGCCAATTAGACTCACAATAGAGTACTGCTGGTCATTGCGTTCATATATTACTGACCCATTAGTCATTTGGATCTGATAGGGCGGATTCTCTGCTGACTCACCTGTCTTTTTGCATATTCCGAATAGAAAAGTTATCGGTAGATGTACTGTATTCGATAGGTCAGTCGATGATACTGAGAAGAGGCAAGTCATCGAGATACCGATCTGGACATTTTGACGTTTGAAGCTGAACGCTTCGCTCTAATTGATATGAGAAGGGTCTTCTGATCTAATCTAATAAAACAAAGCATTGATATAACTTGATGTGAAATATTATTTTTTTTATCCAACTTTATCAGCAATTCATCAATCATCTGAACTTGGTGCGTATCGGAGCTTATTTTCACTTAACAAAATAGCGTTACTTTCGCAAAGTTTTCCCATTAAAGTTGTTGTCAAACTTATTGATATATTTTCGAAGTTGGGGGCTAGTTTACCACGTTTCTGGTTATAATCGTGGATGTCTCAATCCCGGTATCAGGTGGTAACAACCACATAACGATCGAGAATTAGCCAGGTACAAATTATGGAGATTGGCTACGACGGGGATTGTGATTTGCGTGCAATATTCGTGATTTATGTTATCGCGAAACGTCTTGTTATTTTCCATTTTTATTCTGATGATGTATGAGCAATAACCTAATATTACATCTTGGTACTGAGTAGGTATTTTGTACACAGAAAATTATTGCTAGTGGAGACATTTTCTCTAAAACAAAAGAACTTTTAACAGTAGGTAGTTATGAGATTACTGCTATGGTATTACTCGTGGATGTATTTAGAGCTAAGTTTAGAGCGCTTCCAGGCTCTCGTGTTCTTTCCCATTTAATTTCCCTTTATAAAGTACTCACTGTCATTCATAGTCTCAATTCGGATTGAAAGAGGAAAAATTAAAATTAGGTAAAGTTACGGAATTAAAGTTGCGAGGTATAATGAAATACTGTCTGCATTTTTTTGTGAACCCTATAAACTAAACATTAAAGACTCAATTATCTCAATTGCAGTAGGATGTAGCGTACTGTATGAGTGCTCGACCACTGCATAAAAAAACAACCAATGATAGTCATCAATCTGAATTCTATTAAGATAATCAATTTAATAGGAAAGCAAACGTGTACCCATTTAAAACTAATTCGTTTTATTCGTCTAATTTATATAATTATGCCAATTAAATAGTCCGAACTGGCGTTCTCGCAATAAAGTTAGATTAGGTTTCAAATATTGGCAAGAAATTATAGGCGTGTAGACCACACACTCCATGGAGCTAAGTAGTGGGGATGTCTCATGCACAGTCACGATAATGCGGCTTTCGTGACTTATACGTTTTAATATTCTCAAGTCGTATTCACGACGCGTTGCTATGCGATACTTTGATACATCGATATCGCGGCTTTGGAACGTAAGAGACAGATGATTCAGTCGCGTCGGCATCGCCTTGGACTGGAGCAGACATGCGACTTTTGACAGCGTTGATAGATTCTGAAACTGCATTGCATGCTTCATTGTCGTGATTGATTTTAAGGATGTATGTCTTGATGATTTGCTGTGTTCGATCGCAGTATTAAAGTTGCGCGTTTTATCTCCCGCGTTGATGCTGCGTTGTTCTTGGTGACTAGTTGCTTTTGGTGACTATTCGTTGTTAATTTTACTGAAGAGCTGATAACATAAGCAAAGGCAAAACCGGAAGGAGTCGCATCATTTATTGTTCTAAGCGTACGAAAAGCGACATTGTCGCCACGATCATGTACAAAATTTTCAAGCAGCGCACGGTTGAAAATTTTGTATATTGCATCATTCTTCCAAAACGCAATAAATTCGTAATCACCGATGCTAAAAGTCGCTAGTCTGCGCAAGTCCTTTGTGCAGCATAGACCGAGACGAAACCCTCACCATTCAACCCTCGTTTCAATCATTCATGGAAGAGACATAATCCTATTTGCCTGCCATATTAAAATCCCTGTCTGCATCGTTTTATTGCTCACAATTTGCTCTTAATCCAAACACTACACAAAAGTGCAATCGGCCGTGACGCGGCATGCTCGTACCTTTTCAACGGTTCCCGTCACGGTCGTCCCCTACTCGTGTGTCGTTCCCTTTATTTTAAGCTCTGCTTATTGCTTTCATTGCTCCCCGTCTGGTTATGAATAAAGGGCCTTTCTGTTCCTCAGTTCTCGAGTACATTAGCGATGTTAATATACGATAGTCGTGCTCATAATCGATCCTTTCGAATCGAGCTTCGTCTGAATGGGGAGACTTCAAAGTGCTCAGACGTTTAGATGCGATTCGAGCTGAATAATGAATACAAGCTTATTTGGATGTCATTACCATATAGACATACGGCTTGCGAGATAGGTGAGTAGGTGTATATCGAGATGAAAGACCGCATGCGGGCCGATAACGCCCGAGTTTTTCTCTTTATTTTCACGTCAAAAAACGTCGGTCGAATTTCAATTTGTTCGTTTGGTTTCGTGATGTATTGTTCCGTACTAAATGTACTGATGCTTATTTGAAATATTCGCATAAAGGGTGGTAAAATATAGAGGGGATAGTCGGGAATATATTTGAGAATTCACCTGGGAGCTTATTGAATATTTTATTGTCATGGAAACGTTTTAATACCATTGGAAAAGTTGCTACCTCTACATACCTGTTGTTCTTTGGAGCCTTTAGAAATATTGAATAGTTTCTAAGAAACTTGAAGCGTATTCTCAGCTTGCGTCAAAGGAGTCAAAGGAAATGAATACTGTGAATTGTAGGGACATAAACCTTGAAACTCGATTGTGTTTATTGTATTACAAGCTAGCTATCGAGGGTATTTATTCAGGACGAATACTTGTAAAACAATTAGGCGTGTGACGTCAAAGTAATTATTTACTTAGCAGTTAGTAGTCGAATCGCTACGCTCGAAATACTCCTGAATTAGAAACGAACTGTTATCGCAAGCTAACTTACTCGTATTAACATTCAATAGGTACAATGAATGTTATCTTCAATAGCCGAAATAGCGTATTGCAAAATACCTATAATTATATCATTTTTCGCAAAAATAGCATGACCGACTTACACTGAGTACAAAATTCGAATAGTTCGCACGATTCGATGTGTCTCACCCATGTAATAATTTTGACATTATTGTATTGTTTTTTGTTGATTTATAATTGAAGAAAACATACATGAACATAAATAAATAATCAGCCAAGTACGAGTCGGACTCGTGCACGAAGGGTTCCGTACCATATGTAGGCATGGAAGCCCCCCTTAACATATTTTACTATTTTTTTACTGTTTTTAATTATTTGTTGTTAAAGCGGCCACAGAAATACATCATCTCTGAAAATTGCAACATTCTAGCTATCACCGTTCATGAGATACAGGCTGGTGACAGACGGACAGACGGACGGACAGCGCAGTCTTAGTAATAGGGCTCCGTTTTTACCCTTTGGGTACGGAATCCTAAAAAACATACTTACAGACGAACATATTACCTCCTTTTTTTGTCAGTAAAAAAGATGTAAGTAAGCTTGATTAGATTTTTTCCATCTATTTTAATACAAAACAGAACTTTTTATGCTTACCAAATCTGAGTCGAAATCACTAGTCACTACATAGTATAAAACAAAGTCGCTTCCCGCTGTCTGTCCCCATGTATGCTTATATCGTTAAAACTACGCAATGGAGTTTGGAGTTTTTTTAGTAGATAGGGTGATTCAAGAGGAAAGTTTATATGTATAACTAGCCGACCCGCCCCGGCTTCGCACAGGTGTATTAAACATATAAACCTTCCTCTTGAATCACTCTATCCATTAAAAAAAACCGCATCAAAATCCGTTGCGTAGTTTTAAAAATTTAAGTATACAGACAAACAAACAGACAAAAATAGCGACTTTATTTTATACTATGTAGTGATAGTGATACACCTGTGCGAAGCCGTTTAGCCGCTAGTTTTGTAATAAATGCTATTACTGTAAAATGATATGACGTAACCGGTGATTTAAAATATTATGTGTATTTGTCATTAGACCATCAAACTTTTTGAATTGCTTTTGCAACGCTATGCGATAGCTAGGTACTGTAGGTGTATCTATGTTTACAATGCTCTGACAGGGTATGTGCCAATCTATTAAAATTATTCTTTAATTAATGAAATAAATAAATAAATATAATATCCCTCTAAACTAATTGTACCGAACCATCAAAACACGAGTTAAGCTTGCACATGGGTTTCTGTGTCAATGACCTAAAAGCAAACATAATTGCGCCAAGGCGCAGCTCCTCCTACGCCCTTGGCATACCTTCCACGATTCATCAGCGGTTCAATGGTTATGGTAGTGCAAGAATCGGGGTCGTACATTAATTATGTAAGTAAGACTTCAAATTGAGACGGGTTCCAAAAAAATACGAAATATCACCACCAGAGGAGAGAGGGGTGCAGAGATATTATATTCATTTATTTATTCAATCACGTTTTAAGCGCGGCAAGATCCAGTCCAAAATCAACTCGTGACTTTATTTCGCCACTTTACCAGGCTACGATTTTTCTACCCGCCATCTACTACCACACGTTTTAAATGAAATCATATTACATTTTTATAAAACTAATAGAGAATATCGTAATAACCACCTTGAAAAAAATCGCTAAGGGTAGGGAAGGAGAAAGAATAGGTAGGAGAAAGGAGTAGGTTACCTAAAACCTCACCAATCAACATCAGAAAAAAGAGGGGTTTAAAAATTTCTATAAATCTCATGTGATCTATGGATGATCCCATATCTACGAGTATTATGTTCTATGCAGCCTCTCTCATCATTGTTGACTCCAAGCTGTGCCAAGGTTCCTACCAGGATGTCATAAAATAAAAAAGCAATGCCGCAGATTTAGGTCGTCGATACGTTTGTGATAACAGTTTGGAGCATTATACTCGTAATGAGATATGATAAATGAACTGGAACGGAACGGGATATAAGAACTGAACACTGATGAGTGATGAAAGACTTGGAAGAAACTGGATCTTTGATTGATGAGATGAGTAAGACCAATAATGATATAGGTCGGATTAAACTTAATGCTAATACCATAAACTAAGCTCCACTGACATTATTTTATACTGCACAACGTGCCGATTTGTGTTTTCAGATGTCATCAATAAATCGTACCGTATATTCGTGATATACCATTGATACATAAACTAAGTAAGAAAACAAGTCTGGAGTATGGAGAACAAAGAAGAACTTTGATGAAAAAAGATTGTAAACAAGACGCGTTATAAAAACAAAAGTATCCTAGATACCTTAAGCTTGTCACGGAGCCACAAACTGTTCAAGGTACATTCATCATAGGTACATTATACAATAAAAGGAATAAAAGAAAGAAAAGTGAAAGTGGAAGTTCCTGGAGGTTTAAATAAATTAGGGAAAGCGGAATGAAAGGTGATAATAATAATGAATGCAATTCGGACAAAATTAAGGAAAGCATCGTATAAAAGAGAACTGATAGTAGGTATAACAAAAATGTAGGCCACAGTTGTATCACTAGCATATTTGCAATTATTAATTATCCACTGCGCGTAAAAAACAAAAGTTGAAAATAACATGTTTTGATTACAGAAGAAATCATTATTTTGTTTTTGAATCTATTCTGTCAAGTTAAGACTGCGCCTAATGCTATGAAAAAATCTGATTTTGCCCGCGCTTCTTGCATCGCCCGCTATCATCTATGCTGCTTCGTTTAGAGTCGAAAATTGCATGACACAGTTTATGATGATGTTGGCTTCGAGCTCCAGCTTATATTTTTAGGTGGGATTTTGTTTATTTACTCAAAATTTAAGCATGCAATAAAAAACTAACTGATTACTCGGCTAGAACAATAGCCTGGCTACGTAATTTGTCAAAAGTAATGTAGCTGATAGTTTCGAGCATTTGAAATAAAATGTTTTTTTTTATGATACGAAGTTTTAATTTTTTTCTAAAGTAACAATTCTATTTTCCAAAATTATTCGCAATAACTATGCTACTTTAGGTTTTTTTTTATTCCTATAGTATTTTATTAATATGAATGTTCGTTACCTTTACACCACATCTTTAAAAGTACACCTTTCGTGATTTTGGCATTAGGCGCCACCTTAAGACATAGTGTAACCAAATAGGTACTTATTGTTTTACCACATGCCTAGAAAATTATTCCCACTAAACTATGTAAAATAGATGAGTCAGCCAGTATTTTACGCAGTGAGTAATGTTGAGCACAGTACCGTACTAGGTACATAATTCAATCGATAGATAAATATTTACTTACACGGCAAAGGGTGGCTAAGCTCTGTGTCAGAAAATAAGGGTGTCCCGGAAATATATTATACAACGCAAAATACAGACTGCTACGGACTAATCTTCTCTTACAAGATCAAAATTCAATTAATTGGTGTACTTACTTACAGAAAAAAAGTTTTGTTGAATGTTTTGTTTGTCAAGAACAATATCACATTTTTGTAACCTTTAACTCGTTAAAGGGGTCTTACGATGTTGTCATGAAGTACCAGGAAAACATAATCAGATAAGCATATAAATATGTTTGTTCACGACTTATGCTAAATCTAAACAATCATTAGGGAAAAACAATATTGAAGAGTTGAATAATTGCGTAGCTGCCGGAACCCCCCATAAGTTTGAGATGAGTTTCCAGCCTAAATTGGACTCTCGAAGTACTTTGAGGAACTGGATTTATCAGCGTTGCCATCTTATTGATTTTACCATAAAATTGAGTAAAATTTTGTATGTACTTTGGCAATTTTGCCTTAATTTTGTTGGTGGCTGTAATGGATTATTTTGTGTAGGAAAGCACCTAATTTCGTATTTTCTGTTTTATATTGAATCTCAAGGAAGATATATGAGTACGAGTATATTGTGTGTGTGTATTGTTACCAATCTGGAAATGTACCTTGGTTTGTCTAGCTTTTCACAAGCTTTTATTTAACTTGCAATGGATGTACCTGTGTAAGTATGTATCTAAGTTCGGGTGGAATCTGCCATGTTAAATTTGACCAACTTCCCGGTTTCCGATAGAGCTAAAATTTTGCACGCATATGTATATCGCGTCACAATGAAATAATATGGTACCATGGAGCTGATCTGATGATGGAGGCGGAAGGTGGCCATAGGAACTCCTGTACTAAACAAGATAGACCCGTCGTGTTTGGGCTCGTTTTACTTGTCATGGCTAGCACTCTGCTGCCACAAGATATCCAGGATCACAAAAGCTTGTATTTAAAAAAAGTTATATAAACTCATTTTATATTTATGAGCTATTAATAAAATCAACTGACTCGTTTTGCCTGCTCTGCCCTGCTTATCAAGAGCAAATATATTTAATATATTTTCAGAATACGAGTACGAATGTGAAAATACCTATCGACATTATAAGACAAGAATTTGAATTGTCATTTTAGTGTGTACGTAGGGACATAAAATTATTATACAGCACACACAATAATTGAGATGTGATCTCAGAACAAAAAAAAAAAAAACAAGACAGAACATCGTGAACAGACAAGTGAGGCCGGTTTTAAATATAAATGTGGTGAGTGCGTCGGTGTTGCACCCCCATAGTTTAACTGATGAGACAAGGCTTAGTTTCCTTAGCGTATGTGTGTGTAATTGTGTCTGTACACGGCGAGGCTTAGTTTTGCCGGTCTCACTTGTTTTGTTCACAACATTCAGTCTTAATTTTTTTATTTGGTCTGAGGAAGTGACAGATTAAATTTTGAGTTCATATTTTTAGTCGACTGCCAAGGAAGCGATTAGTACGTTTCCAACATTTATCACACAATTTACTTCGTAGCTATGCAAATGGCTCCGCCCAACTTAACCGTTGGCAACACCGATGCTACCTTCGCTATTAACATATGTCGAATTGAACATTAGAGGCCCGAGTATTTTGAATATAAAACGCGACCTTAATGGCGCATTGAGCCGCATTGTTATTCAATACCACCTACGCCGTTACCGCATGTACTTGCGTACCTACTCTTGACGGAACGCCGCAGGTTGTTGTTCGAAGATCGGCTTTAGCAGATTGCTTCTCCTCATATGGCGCTATAGATAGATAAATTCTTTATTGACACACCAAAACTTAAATAAACTAGGAAAACTTAAACAAGAAACTTCAAACAAGTGCTACAATTGGCGGGCTATAAATATTTACTAATAATTTATTTTTTACTGTATGTATTATTAGTATTTATGTATGGCTTTTATTATGTAGTTTATTTTATTTTTATTGGAATTTGTAGTAACTGTACCTATTATTTATTTTTAATTGCTTTTTTGTTTACGTTTACACCACCGTTCTTGTCACCTATACGTTTCCTTACATCCAAAGGAGGTTGTCTGGAAGAAATCTCTTTTAGCGATAAGACCGCATTTTGTGCCTTTTCTATCTTTTTTTCTTCTGTTATGTTTTCCTATGTGTCAATAAAGTGTTGTTGTATTGTTTTGTATTGTATTGTAAATAGAATAAAGTAAGTTCCTATAGGCTGGGTGGCTAGCCCTGGTGTCAGCTTTTAAGCCGTCTGAAGGCCACTGACAGGGCTAAACGGTTTAAAGCAACCTACAATTTAACGTGTCATCTGAGCCACGGTAGTCACGGTGATCACCCATCTAAAGACTGACCGTGCTGAACGTTGCTTAATTTTGGTGATCATTAACGAACACCTTAGAAATGTACCTACTTTTACCCGTAGCACTACTAGTAGTGTCACGGGATAATAAAACATAAATTAATTTAAATTTTAAGACACGGGGAATAAAACTGTGTCAAACTACGCTATCAGCGCTACAAATAGAATCGTCGTGTCAGCCAATGGACGACCACTGCTGGACAAAGGCTTCCCTTATAGATCTCCAATAAGACCGGTTAGAAGCGGCTCGCATCCAGCGCGAAGCTGCGGTCCTACGCTGCGCTTGCCGGTACGTGGTCTCCACTCGAGAATCTTTCAACCTCATCGGTTATCAGCTCTGTGCCTTGCCCACTTCCATTTCAACTTGCCAATCCGCTGAGTTACGAGTATGTCGGTAGCTTGGGTTCTTTGCCTCTTTGGTAGCTAAAAAACATAAAGTCGGTTAATAAATAGCTAGACAAGGATGAAAGCTAAGTGTTTTGTCTGTATTTGCGGTTTATCCTGTAACTTTTAAATGGTGTAACATTTAGTGCTAGCACTTAGCTAACTTAGCCGTAGTGAAAATTGTGCCAGATATAATTGGAAAAGTGTTTTCAAGTTAGTACTCGTAGCACGAGAACAATAATGACGTTGTGACAGGAAAACTACTCCATTTAAACGTAAGTAAGGTTTAACTCAGTAGTGAAAGATTTTGAGCGGGTGCGATAGTTTCAAAATAAGGACCTTTTTAGGGTTCCGTACCAAAGGGTAAAAACGGGACCCTATTACTAAGACTTCGATGTCCGTCTGTCCGTCTGTCTGTCACCGGGCTGTATCTCATAAACCGTGATAGCTAGGCAGCTGAAATTTTCACAGATGATGTATTTCTGTTGCCGCTATTACAACAAATACTAAAAATAAATGTTTAAGGGGAACTCCCATACAACAAACGTGATTTTCAGTAGTTTTTTGCTCGCTATTAATGATGGCAAGAGGAATGGGGCTCCCATACGGTACGGAACCCTTCGTGCGCGAGTCCGACTCGCACTTGGCCGATTTTTTTATAGTTATCATTTCATGACTAGTAGACATGGATTGCTGATACAGGTATTTTTATAATCGAAAAAGGCGTGCATCCATCTCTTTTCTGTGGTTTTTAGTCTGGGTATTTATTGCTTTTATGGGTAAAAGATTTTACACTGCGTTTGGCAGTAAGTCGTCTCCGATTCTATTTGGATTATTCACTGATTTTGACCCCAAACTAAGTAAAGTTTGTAATATGGCTGCTAGAAACTGATATAGTACATAAATATATTTTTAAATACATACTCATAAAGATAGTTACACCCAGATACAGAGCAAACACCTAAATAAATCATATAAATGCTTGCCCTGGGTGGGAATCAAATCCTCTTTGGCTCAGGAGTCAGGGTCACTAACCGGTCTTATTAGAGTTCTAATGTGAAGGCATACGTCCAGCAGTGGACGTCTTATGGCAGCAACTAGTCTCTCTCTCTCTTTCTGGCTAAATATCCCACATGGTCATGATGGGGTCAGCCTTCCTCACTTTCCTCCTCTACTTCGCTCGATCTTCGACATCGTCTTCGGGTCGTATGGCTGCAAAAAACTTGCCAAAATAAGACCATTCAATTATACCACTCTAGAGCATTAAATAGCTTCGTAGGAGGACCTGCTTATACGGTACATGTACTAATTTTGGCTGATTACTCATTTGCATAGATTCACGGCTGCATTGCCATTCAATTGTTAGCATAGCGGGTTGATTAGGTTTGCCCGGTATTGCTACGAGTATATTTATGGGTGCGAGCCTTTTAGCTTCCAGCTAAATATTCTCGTACTTCCTAATATTATCTGTTAGTCCGAAAGCGCGTTTTTTGGTTTGTTTATTACTCTTTCACGCAGCAACGGATAGAGGGAGGAATTTAGGTACTTATTTTTTCATGGATGTAGGTAGGACTACTTTTTATATGACTACGGTACTTTTTATCCCAGACAGAAAACGTTTCTATGGGATAGCACAGAAACCGAAATATCACGCGGGTCAAGCAGTGGACAAAGCTAATAAATAAATCCTGCCAACACGGCTAACATACGCACCATGACATAATTTTATTGACGTGTTAAAACGGGACAAGGTAGAAATTTATTTTTTATTATCCATCAACCCGCACTGGGCCAGCGTGGTGGATATGGCCCGATCACCCTTCAGGGGTAGGCTACGTTCTGCAGTGGATTATTAAAAAGGCTGAGGCAGATAAATATTTGTCACATTTTCACATGTCGATAAAATTCCGTCAAGATGCGTATCTAGCCACATGTGACTTGGACTCTGTACATTTTTTTTATGTCATTTTTAAATCAATGATTTTGGTACTACATTCAGTGCAAGCACAATTAGCTGTTGTACCTATGCCAAATATCTTTGGGTAATTATAATGTACCGATAGTTTTCAGGAAGTTTAAAACTACTTTCATATCCTCTTTACGAAGATTTCAGTAACTTTGGCAAACTAAATTTACTTTGATAAAGTTTTCAAACTGACGTTTGACAAAGTTGCTGCGGTTTTCATTAGGAAGCTAGTTTTACTAAACATTCATATAGGTATGCTTAGATATGAAGAAAAGCTAATAAAGACAAACAAAACTTACACATTCATACACCTAATGTAACAAAAGTTTAAAGACAAGCGATAGTAAAGGAGAACAGTGTACCATCCTTATGCTTCCTTAGTAAATAATATACCAATATTATAAGGAGGAAAGATTTGATTGTTTGTTGTTTGCATTGAATAGGCTCTGACACTACTGAACCGATTTGTAAAATTTTTAAATATAAATCTTTTACCATTGGAAAGTTACACTATATCTGGATGGCATAGGCTATATTACATTTTTTTAGTTTATTGAATCAGGCGTTACTTTGCGGAAGTTCATCTTCAAATTCTTGTTTTGAATAAATGTTTAGTGTATTTCCGCTCTGTCGTAGTCATATAAGTTAAGGGTACTATTCAAAATCCAAATTAAATCACAAACAAAATTAGTAATTAATCATCAAACTGTATCATGGTTCGACTATGGTTAGGTCAGGTTAGAAAAGTTAGGCTTAGGTATGTTTACAAAATATGAATGAACCTGAAACAAAATTTTTTTTAATTAATCCGTTTAAAATAATAAAAAATAATTAAACCTGTAACAAAAATAGTTATTAGTAATCTATTTAAAAAAATGTAGTAAACCTGAAAATAATATTTAATTAACATGTTAAAATTACAAATATAATTTATTTATAAAAAATGGTATAAAATAATTGAAAAAATACTTAGTCAATAAATAGCACCCCTATTCTTACTGTACTCTATTCGACACGTGTTTCGCCTCTAAACGAGGCATCTTCAGGACGTGTTGACTCTTCGAGCTCACTCGCAAGAAACATTTTTTTAAATAGGGATCTTCACTAAATCTCCCATACCTACATTACGTGGTAGGTATATAGGTACGAGTATAAGCACAACACTTATAAAATATGTCTTCTTAAGCGAAACGTACCCGGGCAAAGCCGGGGCGGGAAGCTATATAGTAATATTATAAATCCGGAAGTGTTTCTGTTGGTTTCTTGGTTATTTCCTCTTTCAAGCACCAAGGGACCAACGTATTGACGTGATTTTTGGCATGGACATGGTTTGAAAGACGGAAAGTGATATAAGCTAGGTAATTTTTATCTAAGAATGAACTCTTGAACTTTTAAAGCCTTCCGAAACCCTCTCAGCAGGCAGTGATCTCCCGTGGCTCACATGGAAGTCTCTGATCCGACTGCGGACACAAGTGGGCCGGTGCAGGACCAACATGGCGAAGTGGGGATACTCGGACACTGCAGCACGGGTAGCACGGCAAAGGGAGAATACCATTTTATCCACTTTTAAATGTCAGTTGTCATTGTCAATCTATACTTTATTTCCTCTTTGAGGGGATATAATGGTGGAAAGACAGTTTGTCCCATTGCCATGCTTCCCGTGCTGAGGTACAGTGCGACTGTCGAGCGCCTGCGCAGACTATGAAGCACCTTTCAAGCGGGCTTAGCATAAGGACCATAAAATTATACTATCGACGTGTCAGAACGTGACAGAGTTATGATGAAGCATATATCTGTCACCTTTGCACACGTCGATAAACTCTTGTCGTGGTCTTGTATGCTAAGCACAATGGTCTCAATGTCCGAATGCGTGCACAATGCGGGACCTCTACCAGGCTACCCCCTGCGGGACGGGTTTAGCTGAGTACTGGGAGAGAATCATATAAATGTTGAGGATCATCGGCATGACGAAGAAGAAGAAGATCTAAGAATAACAAAATGTGATCTAGGAATAGAAAAATTAAAATATCACGCGGGTAACGCCACGGGCAAAAGCTAGTAACAACATGAAAGCACGTTAAAGTTATGAAAAACGTCACTCAGACCACCAAAAACATAATTAATTAACATATTTTTTTATTTATTTTTTTATGTTTGGAACATTGAACCCTGAACCCTGAATTTAACCCTATTTGAAAATTTGAAATCCGAACGACATAAACGTAAACTTGTTATGCCTAAAAGTAAAACAAAATTACTCTCAACTAGCGCAATATGCATGGCTCCACTGTTATATAACAATGTGCCGCAAGAAATAATAATAATCGGCCAAGTACGAGTCGGACTCGCGCACTGAGGGTTCCGTACTGTATGGGAGCACCCCTTAAATATTTATTTTATTTTAATTTTATTATTTATTATTGAAGTGAATATAAAACTAAATATTCTGTGAAAATTCAAGCATCTACCTGTTACCATTATTAATATAGAGCGAAAAACGTCTAAAAATCAGGTTTGTTGTATGGGAGCCCCCCTTAAATATTTGTTTTATTCTCTTTTTAGTATTTGTTGTTATAGCGGCAACAGAAATACATCATCTGTTCAGCTGCCTAGGTATCATGGTTCATGAGATACAGCCCGGTGACAGACAGACAGACAGACATCCCGGATATGTACCCATATCCGCAAATAAACGAATATGAAATATGAAAACCAGTGAAGAGGATGATGCTGAAAATCTCGCAACGAACCTGTTGGATCCCGTAAATTGCACTTACGATTGGATGGTTCGAAATTTGTTCGTCCGATCTATAAATTGTGATTGGCCATCTTGAGGACCTTGCAGTGCCTTGCACCAATCATAGATGACGGGAATCATGTTTAAAATATTTTTGAGGGTATCATTCTTTTTAAATATTTTTTGAGGTATCATTGTTTAAATAGAAATCGTTTTCGAGCCAGACATATACTTATACATATAGATTCGGTAGAGCCAAATCAAAGTTGGTGGTCAAGTGACAAGTGCACTTCTACATAAATAGGAAATCAAATTATAATAGTAATAGGCCTTGAAATTCTGAATAAACCTCTGTTGCCTTGTATATTTTCTTACCTTTTGAATTACAGTGGTCTAAGTTTATTTCATTGAAATTATTAGATTGTTGTATCTCTGTTAACGGAAATGTATGTAATCCGTCATTGTATACAATTCCTAGGAAATGTATGTAATTCCTAAAATCGCACGGAAATGTGTGAAATAAATTGTATTAGACACATTTCCTAGGAATTCTATACATTTCCTAAATAGCAATCGGAAATGTAAAACATTTGAGATAGGGCCTGATCTACGTATAACAGACTTCGACGGTATAAAGGTCTTTACGATTCATTTGACGCTTTTCTCTATTGCAGCTTACAGTTAGATTAGGTGTGATACAAAAAATAGGTTAGGTTATGTTAGAACATGACAAAACAACGCACGAGCCGAGCGAGCGAAGCGAGCGTGCCGCGGCAGCGGCCGGCGAAGTGCCAGAAGCGAATCGCCTTTAACAGGTATAATGTGCATTAAGATTATTAGCTGTGCATTGATGAAAAAGCTTTTGCTTTTTTATTCTCATATTAACAATGTGTTTTATTACAGAAAGCATTATTTTTATACATTTCCTAATACGATATCGGAATTACATACAATTCCTAGGAAATGTACACATTTCCCAGGATATCTATGTATTAAATAGTTTTTGAAACAAAATTTTATACATTTCCTAAATAGCTTCGGAATTGTATACATTTCCTAGGATTTGTATACAATTCCTAGATTTCATACATTTCCGTTAACATCTCTAATAGCTTTATTTGACTACGTGCTCGTTAGCAATCATCGATATTAAGCAGCGTTCAGCACGGTCAGTCTCTTCGGATGGGTGACCGCGGGTACCATTTACAACTTAGCGCTACCGTGGTTCGGATGACACGTTAAATTGTAAGTCCCGGTTGATTTAGCCGTCCAGCCATGTCAGAGGCCTTCAGGCGGCTTTGAAACTCTGGCACCAAGACTGTACGAACTTAAGTACTTCTTATTAGTCTTCACCACTATAAAAATAAATTCTCAAAGTATTTAGTTACCATAATACAGCAACATACGCAATACTTTGAGCCTTTTTTACGGACGAACCAAACCGGTGGAGGTACCTACTCAATTCGACGCATGTATATTTTTTTTATGTATAACCACGCATACATTTTTTTGTAGTATTCCGATTTCAATAATACTTTTTTAATAGGAAAGAGTATACTTCGAAATTGGTCCCATTAAAATTTTATTGAAATCGGCTGAGTGATTTTTAATAAATCAACAATAATGTGAAAAATGTAATATCGATCCGTGCGAAATATTCGCGAATTCTGTACACGGGTGAGTCGGTCATTCTATTTTTTTGAAAAATAATTATTAAAATAATAAATGACCCCTTTCATTTTACAATTTGATATGGGAAGCCTTTTTCATAATATAAGCCTGCAATAGAGTACCTACTATAGTAGTCAAGTATTGAGTACTGTTTAACTTGAGTTTTAATTCAATTCAGTTTGATATTTATACATCTTCTATACATATAAATAAAATTGGAGTGTCTGTTTGTAATATTGAAATAATCGTTTTTTACTACATGAATATATATACGGTACTTACACTAAAATAACATTTTTTACAATTTTCGTCTGTCTGTTTGTTCCGGCTAATCTCTAAAATGGTTGGACCGATTTTGACGGGACTTTCATTGCCAGGTAGCTGATGTAATAAGGAGTAACTTAGGCTAAATTTATTTTAGAAAAATTCTTATTATCTCGGGCTAACGCGGGTAACACCGCGCGGCGTAGCTAGTTTTGAGTATAAAATATCTGAGCGAATTGAGTAGGTACCAATTTCCGTTGTCCTTGAAATTTCTGTCAAATATTTCTCACTTAATTCGTCATATTCATCAGGGCCGTGCTTCATAGTACAGGCTTTTCATAATGAGCCCCATTCATGCCATTTCAGGGCAATCGCTCCATTTTACACCCACCTTTGCCTTCTTTATAGAAAACGCCACTCCTCAGCTAGAGGGCGTTCGAGAAACTGTAAGTTTGCAGACACTGTATTGAAATTTTAGAATAGATTTCTATTAAGTTATTTTGATATTCCATTAGTTAGCTCTAAGCACTAATGGCCCTGATTATTATATTACTAATAGATAAATAAATAAAAAAAAACGCTACTCATTTTGAGAAGAATCCAATATTGTACCCCGTGTCGAGTTATATAAAAACGAAGTCAAATTTAAAAAATCCGCAATGAGTAAGTAGGTTACTATACAAACACATTTTGTTATTACTGACTTACCTACAATATTTGATAACAAATTAATGTAAAGAATCAAGTAACAAATTCGAATGTTAAAGAATCAGAACTCCGTATATTTTGCTATCGTTTTATTTCGTAAATTTTATGCTGGTCCTACAGTATTGCCTCAATCAATCGGAGAATCCCGCTACGCCAGGTGTTTTCATAAAAGCGTCAGGAGGTCAGGACGTCAAAAGAAATGCACAGATCAAAGCTTTACCACGAATATGGGTGAGAGGACTGAGAGATCATAATTTTTTTCGGGCAAAGTCGCTATTCCCATTCAGAATAACGACGATACCATCGACTTGGCTTTTTTTTATAGACGATACTTAAAAATTGATTCGGATATGCGAATAACTGGCCAAGAGATAGTCGGACACATTGTATTTCGGATTCTGTATTATTTAAGGTTTAAAGTTATAATTGTGTATTTGGACGTTTTTGGTTGAATTGTGTATTTGGAAATGCGGACTGCCAGGGATTGGAATGCCCTGCCTCCGTCATTGTTTCCTGACAATTACAATTTGGATATCTTCAAGTCAATAGTGAATAGGTATCTTCTAGGTTAACATACTCCATCTTCGGCTACAACTTCGCTTTCCATCAGGCGAGTTGGTGGCCAAATGTAGACCTATTCGACATAAAAAAAAAAATTTGGTCTTCTATACACCTAGTTTATTCTACATTTTTAATCGAGTTCCAAAACGGAGGTTTTCGTTTCGTCTGTATATTTTTGTTCTGATGTTACCCGATTTTTCCGCTATTTGTGGCCCGTGTGCTACTTTTTGCAATTTGTAGAAAAATAGTGTTTAAGCTATTTCAAACAATGAAAATTGCATTGCCTGCCACACTTTGAGTTGTAAAAAATTGTCATTTTCGCTGAAGCCGTTTCGTTAGGGAGGGCCTGCGACGGTTTGGGCTGTTTTTTTGTGAAAAATAATAATTACATACTTATTATTTTGTGATAAACATTTCAAATATTCGTCGCGAACGCAGGACTCGAACTTGCCTCTCTGGATCGCCATTGCGACGCGCTTCCAGCTAAACTAATTCACAATCATGTAAATCATAAACATCTCCCAAATTCGGTGCAATGTCGGTGCAAGGACTGCGAATTAGCTGAGTTGGGAGAACGTCGGGCTAGTGTTCCGAGAGAGGCAAATTTGAGTCCTGCGCTCGCGACGAATTTTTGCAATGTTTATCACAAAAATAACTCTTTGAGATAAACCTAGTGTGGAAAGCACTATGAAATTAAAATCATTTACATATTACTATTACAACTTTATTTTGAGATTTTTCAATAAGTTTTAATAAATAATAAAATTAACAGTTCTCCCAGGCATTCGTCACTGTCGTGCTGGACCGAAGGCTAGCGCCTCCCCGCTATAGTCACCACACGTTTGAGATTTGTTGGTCAGACACAATAATTATTTTTCAAATATTAGGTTATTTTACCCGAGGTTTTCCACATGATCTTTGTTTTTCCTGGGTAAAAAGTATTGTATGACAACTAGAGGTACGAGTATATTACTATATCCATGCCAAAAATCAAATCGATCCGTTGCTCTGATGCCGCATGAAATGTATGCAAACAAACCATAAAACACACTTTCTTGGACTTACTCGTACCTTTAATAATATTTGTAAAGTTTTTGATTTAAAGCTTGGATATGGTCACCCTACACCCCGCGATATTCGTGAGCAATTAATAATGATGAAAGCGATGATTTGCGCTCGAATGCGTGCGAGAGATAATTCGGTGCGTTCGCATGAATGCCGTATATTGTAGTAAGGGAGGTGGCAGTGGTTATGGATAAGGTTCACTTACATTTTAAACAGATAAACACATAAGCTATTTTAACCATATCCATGTGAAAAATCAAGTTGATTTGTTGCTCTGATATTTATTATAATATTATAAATATATCTGATTTATAATATTAGTAAGAATAAGAAAATAAAGAAAGTAGGGACTTGTCAAAAATTATAAGTCACAAATGGAATATTAAAATAACATTATTACTTTTTTAAGTTATATTAATTCAATAATATAATTTTACTAATTAATAAAAAGTATGCGATAGGTGCATTGAACTAAAACTGACGACAAGCTGTTAGTTTACGAAGATTGTATTTTTAAAACCTACGTATGTTACGAAAATAATTAAAATAATACGAGTTAATTTTTAAGAGATATTTTAGTAGGTATTTATGTGACTCTCTCACATTATCACTGCTTTACAACTGAATCGAAATAGTAAGAAGAAGAAGAAGAAAAAAAGACTTTTGATGATCTATTTTCAGCCCACAATCCTTGCGTTTCAAGCTAATTAAATAGTTTTTTCTGTGTCTATCCATTCTATTATGAATCCGAAAGTCTGTTTTTTTGTTACAGTTTATTCATACAACACTTAGAACACATTATCACGTGGGCGTAGCCGCGTGCAAAAGCTAGTAGCAATAATATTTTGCCCTTTGTAACTAAAATTCACCTTACAAAAAAGATCCGCCACCTCCTCAACTAAAACGTTATCCCGCATATGATGTAAGTCGGATGAAAGATGAGCCTCCACATGAGTTATTGTAATTATATGGCAGGTCTTTAGCGGGACTGCGACCTTACTGGTAGGTATTATAACCTATGATATGATATGTCAAGGTGCTGTGTAGTAATCCGTGTGATATTTGTAATAGACATTCGTAATGTAACTGATCGTGTGAACGACGGCTTATTATTTATTGGATGGTTGATAGTGGAATTTGATTATAGTTTAGCTGATGTAACTTGGGTGTTGCCCGCAAAAATTGGAAAATAGGTGCCGCATGAAATCTACCGCAGATTGTCAAACGTATCTTAAAATCTCGAGCTAGCTCCTCAAGCCAAATAAAAAAATCGAGACAGAATGTTGAAAACAAACAAGTGAGGCCGGCAAGACTACGCCTCACCGTGTACAGACACAATTAAACACATACAACGAAACTACGCCTTGGCTAGTCAGGCAAACTATGGAACAAGCACATGGCAAATTATGGAAAAAGAATATGAAACTATTCTTTTTTAAAACCAACGGCGTAATTAATAACGATCACTATGCGCCCGATCCAAAAAGCTGTTCAACGCCAAGCTGTTTCATACATTTTGTCGATTGCAATTTTGTACGGGACAGGTGGCTTTTTCCTCGAATTCAGAGCTGGCTCTATACACTAGGATAGTTTGAATTACCCGTTTTAAAACAGAAAAAATGCCATATCGATGCCTTTTCGGCTCTGTCTGGATATCCTTGTATAGGTATAATCGTTCCATAACCGCCGATATTGAACCAGTTGAAATCTATCTATTGAAGAATTTGGCACTAAGAATGTAGTGATATTTTTAAAGCAAGCCTATGGTAATTATATTCGTCAAAAAACGTCGCGACCCTAGGTCTCAGCGGTTATGGAACGGACTATAACCTCATCATCGTATCAGTGTCATTGCCAACAATTTTTTTTTATTAAATAAATAGCACTTTATAGATCAAAAAAAAAACTTTATGAAGCTAAAACTATAATTTTGAAATGGTTAAAATCTCTTTCATATGATGACACGGAGAACATTCTAAAGAAATTACATTAGAATTTTTAGAACATAGATACCTAATATAAAATCGTTTTAGTTTGTAAGTTATGAAAAAAATTCATAAAAAGACTGTCTTGTAAACAGGATCTGATACTCGTAATTTAAGACATTTGTGATCAGGTTCACAGGTTGCTCTTATACAGGCTCAGCCTACGATTAGTAGGGCAATCGGCATTTGTTATAAGTAATCTAAGTTGTTAAATAAAAATATTTTCATTTTTTATTTTCATAGATATATTGCTGTGGTAAGAAGCTGAGTCTGATATAGCCTATTTTTTCTGTATAGAGCTGAGACAACGAATGCAAAGTGACAGTGGTAATGATCGTTGATCACCATCACTCACTTTCTAGCACGCATTTCGTGCTTTTAGAAATATCGGTATTTATTACAGGCAGTTACAATTCGCTGCGCGTATACAGATTAACTTTACTTTGACGTATAGGTCGAATCATACAACTTGGCGGCTGTGATGTTATAGTAATATCCTGGCGCAGCTGTTAAGTGAGCTTCAGTCAGAATTTGGTTATCTGCAGATTTTAGCTAATATCACAGCTGCCAAGTTATTTGATTTGGCCCTACTTATCAATACATATAGGTAGTATATAACAAAGTCGATTCCCGTTGTCTAAGCCCTTGTGTATGCTTACATCTTTAAAACTACGCATCGGATTTTGATGCGGTTTTTTTTTAAATAGATAGAGTATTTCAAGAGGAAGGTTTATATATATAATACACCTGTGCGAAGCCGGGCCGGGTTGCTAGTTTATATATACTATACCTTATTTATTTGGCTGTCATCTCGAGCATCGTAAAACAGAATGTTTTTGACAATCATTTTCGGAGGATCTACTGTTGGACAATAGGACCATTGGGAAGCGCCTTGTATCCAGAGTGTTGTTACGGTCTTAACCAGATCGTTAGTTCACTTTGTGGGTGGATATCTTACGCTGTCTTAACCGTGTACGTGGTCTCTACTCTAGAACTTAAGAGCTCTATCTAAAAATGGAATAAAGGAAATTCTACGGTTTATTGAAGTATTAATACTATTCAGATATCGTTTTACTAGTCTATCCTACAACTCTACAGCCTACAACATCTCTCTTTATCAGTCTGTGAAGTGTCTATTCAAAACTGATATTACGTTCAAAAGAGGCGTGAAGCCGACAGTAAAATATTCAACTTCTCTATTACAAACGATTCAATAGATCCAATACGCCAATGCTACTCGTTTCAAACCACAGAACGCGCGAGATTGGACATGTCTGACGTTGCGATATGTCATGATTATCATCCGTAATCTGTGATCGCTACATTGCTGAAGATAGCTCCTCTTCTTGTTCGCCACCCATCCGAATGCTGTGCCAATTCTTTATAGGTTGCACTCGCAATTTTCAAAATATCGTCGACGCATCGAGATTGTGAGCGTCTTATCTTTTTCCGTGACGCGCTATAAATCCGTCAACGTTTTATGCTGTCACTCTGTCTAGCAAGTCTCTTAATTTTACATTAAACTCAGCTTAAAATAACAAATACACATACGCGTAATACAATTATACAATTGGGTTAGTCACCACCTAGACACATAAGACTGAGCGCGCGTATACCCAGTTGATATTTCTTAAAATATAAATATTTAAGGGTAAAGTGAGTTGCTACTTACACAATATATCACGTAGGTACATATGTATGATCGTGTTGTATGAGCTACACTGTATTCTGTTAATGTATTTTGGAAATACACATTCTGGGGTGTAGATCTGGCGAGCTTCAGAATTTGTCACACGTACCGGGTAAAGAGGCATCAAAAAGTCTAATTTTGTCATTTGTCGAACATTTAACGTTACTACAGGATTTTAACCCCTAAATACTGATTCTCGGGTTTCAACTTCAAATCTTCGGGCTATATAATTAAGCTAGGACACACCAAATTAGTTGTAATGGTTAACCTTTTAGTCCTTTACCAACTTACAGCGCTGGAAGCATTTGTAAAAAGAATAGTTTGAAAGAAAAGGCGTTTCTCTAGATATCTATGATTCAAACGTTTCAACTTGATTGTTGTTATATTAAGTTCACCTCGCTGAATCGGAGAGGTGTCAACTGGCGCATGGCAGGCGCTATATTGAATGTTATTAAATATCCATTTGTGATAAATTGGTACCCTTTGTCGATATTGTCTGCCTGTAATGTGATAGAGATATAATAATATCTATATCCCATATAATAATAAATAAGCTATAAAGCGACCTTAGCATTTGTGGGCTATGGAACCGTTGTTAGAGTGCTTTTCCCATATAATACCCATCTGTATTTTGTGGGAAAAATTAAATAGATAGCGATATATTATTTTCATAGCACTGCTTAGCTTAAACATTAAGGAAAACAGTTCATATTTATTTAAATAATCGGCCAAGTACGAGTAGGGCTCGCGCACGAAGGTTTCCGTTCCGTATTGTATGGGAGCCCCCCTTAAATATTTATTTTATAATAATTTATTTATTTATTATAGAATTGAATTGCATATACAACTAAATATTCTGTGAATGTTTCAAGCATCTATGTACATACCTGTTACCATTATTAATATCGAGCGAAAAACGCTTAATATTAATTTTATTCTGTTTTTATCAGCCTGGAGACAGACAGACAGACGAACAGACGGACAGGTGGACGGCGGAGTCTAAGTAATAGGGTCCCGTTTTTACCCTTTGGGTACGGAACCCTAATAAAAAGGTTAACAAACGCGTCGCTGCAATCGCATGGCAGATCTGTAAAAAAGTTACTTTTTGGCCGCGAGGCTTTTCGTGAAACGTTTTTAGTTTCGCAAAAAAAAAAATTGGATATATCAGAAAAATAGTGAAAACAAGAGGAATTTTGGCGATGTATTTGTGTAAAATTTTGTGATCACAGACTCTTGTGCGTTGCTTAATTGTGATTTGAGAAAACAGCGAAAACGGGGTTTGTTTCTAATATGTCTCGGAACTTTTCCAAGGTAGGGCAGGCTGAGAAGGCCCACTTTTTTACAAAATCAAATAAGTCTTAATTTTATCATCTCAACACAATAAAAACGTGTTTATGAAACCCTTCGTTCTCTTACTAATATTCAAATAAATATATTTTTTAAGTTGTGTAGATAATTTGCATGTTTTTTACCTTTCTTAAAACCCCTTCTTTTGGGCCTTACTAAACGTGGCATGTCTAATAAGGCCCTGACAATAATATAATTATTTATCACGAAAATAAGAACTTGAGATTTAAAATTTACAAAAATATGTAAATTGCAATATTTTTCGACTTGGACAAAAGTGAATCCTAACTGATATCAACAATAGTTCATAAGAAAAAAAAATATTTCTGCTAGGTAGCAAAACAGCCCGTACTCAGCCCTTTTTTACTTTTTTCGGGAATGATTTTGATACAGTATATGTTTTTTTAAAGTTAATGTAATGTTTAGGAATTTAATTTCAAGATTTTTTAAAAATAAATACTTCCATACTTTGGGCCTTGATATACAAAACTGGGTTAAAAGGCCCAGCTATATGGTTAGAAGGCCCAAATTATTGGTAGGAAAGCCATTAGAGGGCTTTTTACCAATAATTTGGACCTGGGATTTATGATATGCAAGGAATGAGGAACGGAGACGATAACATCTTACAAAGGATGATTAAAAAATATATAGAGTATAAAGACATTTTTTATATTAAATATTTAAGGGCCTTGCCAGGCTAGAATAGGATTGCAAGGCCCAATCAAGCCTTGTAAGGCCCAAAATAGTAACTACTTGGGCCTTCCAAAACGACTTGGGCTTTGAAACCCAAACTAACCATTTTCGTAATAAATTTGATAAAAAAAATCACAATCTAAAAGTAAATAGTGTTAGGTAATGATTAAATAAACATTTTAAACTAATCATCTGCTTAAAAATCTTGGGATAAACAACAGAAAACTTACTTTTTGTGTCCGAGAAAAATAGCAAAATAGGTGACGGCGTCCGAGCTCGGCGAGAAAAGTGGCGGCACTGACAAAATGGCGGCCGCCAGCGGAACGCTGCAGGCGCATTCTGCGTTCCTATTGGTCCGTTACTCACGTGACTAGAGACCAGTGCGCTATGAATGTATTTAATGTGTTTTTTGAAACTTGGGCCTTACAACACAGCGGGCCTTCTCAGTCGGCACTACCTCATATACCTACTTGTACTTATACATACTCCGTACTTTAAAGTAACTAAATTATCTTCAGTCCAAGGGGTATCAGAAAGTGTAAGCCTCAAACACTATGATGTTTTCAAACATTCAGTATTGAAGTATTTTTATCGAAAAGTCTTGATTCCCTGACACGGGGTGGTGTTCTTTGAATAAAGTCAAGTTGACGAAAACGTAAAAGTGATTTAAGAGGATTTACGTTCCGGGAGAAAACTCCTTTCTCCCCTTAAATTGTAACAAAATGTTATGTTTTTGGTATTAATC
Organism: Hypomecis atomaria; assembly: GCA_964007245.1. Lineage (NCBI taxonomy): Eukaryota > Metazoa > Arthropoda > Insecta > Lepidoptera > Geometridae > Hypomecis > Hypomecis atomaria. The sequence continues at coordinate 17,829,425 of OZ023292.1, read as the reverse complement.
GTTGAGTAAGAAATATTGCACGCGCATATGTCTTATTTTTTGTACATAAATTTTTAGTGTTTGTATACTTTTCAGACAAAATTTTGCGTGAAACTATTAGACGCCTATAACTTTAAGGTCTTTAAAAAAAACTGTAAAAATTAAGATGTATATACCTAGCTTTTGAAGTGCTGATTACTTAAATGAAAAAAATCACTCAAATGGGATAACATTATTTATTTTAGAGGTACTTAGAACCTAATAGCTAATTGTTTTTGTATGGCCAAGTTGGCCATTTATGTTCATTTGACTTCAGTAATGAGTTGTAACACTCGATCATCGACACAGCATGTCTGACCGTCTGTAAGTAGGCAAAGTTGGTCCATTGAAAGTAAAACGAAACAGATGTTCGCCGGTCTCCGCTCCATAAACCCGCCACGCCCTCTAGCGGAGTCTAGCGGATATTGCGCGAACCAAACACGGTATCTATTGTTCTTCGTCATTATCAGTCAAACTGTCTCTGTACTGTTTGCTTTGCCGAAAAGGGAACTATTTGTGTAGTTTAATCTAATTATAATCTGGTCAGCAACTTTTTGTCAGCAAAATGATAAGTCAACTCTCTGTCTCTCAAGCGTGTTACTTATTTAGGTACCTATCTGACCAATGTGCAATTACAGATACCTATAGTTTAATCTAATTATAATCTGGTCGGCAACTTTTTGTCAGCAAAATTATAGATCAACTCTTTAACTATCTCTCAAGCATGTTACCTATTTATGTGACCAGTGTGTAATTACTGATATGTTATAGAGCAAAGTCGCCATTTTGGTGTGTCTGTCTATGTATCCGCATAAATGTTATAAACTATACTCGTACGATAAATTAGAATGCAGTTCCCAAAATATTAAAAAAAAACGAAATGTTTATAACTAGGTTTTCAGCTAAGAATGAATTATTATTATCATTAAATTCATTCTTAGCTCGGCAAAGCTGGGCTAGTTAGTCTTTGCTATAGAAATTTGACGAGAACGGGTAAGATTTGTAGCTATCCAATTACCTACCTATTTATTTCAGTAAAAAGCAGAACATACCGTTCCGATCAAAACTGCAGGGTGGCGCTGAATAGATAACTGCTTAGGACCAATGCTATTTTAAAATTATTAGGGAGTCCTAATTATCTACAACAGTAGCCTTATTAATAGTTCACTGTTGAACATGGGTTTATTTAAAAAAGATACTCGTAATTGGCCATATCCCCCATTGCTGTTCCATTACGGGTTAGTGAATTCACATACGCCATTAAATTTCCTCTTTGAATTCGATCTCTCCAACAGTGATGATGAATTACATATTTTTAGCTGATTGCACATTGCTGACCAAAATTATTTCAAGGCAGAAAATGACCTAATTTAACTGCTGACCTATCAAATCACGCCCTGCCGAAAATACTGGAAATTACCGTCATGGCTAGTTGAATCAGAGGCAGGCGGAGTTCGCAGCCGCAATTTGACTGGCTAATCTACTACAATCATGGATGTAGAAAGAAAACAGATCGGCCATAAGATCACTCCGTAAATAAACAGCCTTGAAAGTATAATTATGTCTTTTTTAAAGCCGCTGATCAACGAGCGGGCCGATTAGCTTTTGAGACCTGCTAGCCTAGCATACGCATCACGACATAATTTTTGTCGATGTGTGAAAAAGTCACTAATATATAGGTACTTCGCCATGTCTCTGTCTCGTTCTGATACGTCGATAAATTATGTCGTGCTGTGTATGCAAGCCCGGCTGGTTTTGCGGCTTGTCGACAAAGTTTGCCTGTCGATCACCTCGATTGTCGTTTGCGGTTATCGACAGGCGAAGTCTTTTGTTTTTTATTATTACTAGTAATAATGATTAGGATAAGGCTGAATGCATACAAATATCCGTTCCGTAAAAGCCGTGGGTCAAATAAGAAACGTTACAAGCGACGCCTATCATGTTAGAGAGCTGACAGAAGCGCGTTCACCCTAACCCCGTTCCTCTTTCTTACATTCATGATGACAACCCACATCTTGGTTCTGATGTTTTGAAACACAGATTTGATACGATTTCATTTGAAGTCTACGTAACTCTAATAAAGCCTGGCTATTTCATGCTGAAACGTCCATTTAATTGGGTAGTTATTTAATGAGAGGTAAAGATAATGAAAAATTGTTATAAGCAAGGTTTTGATACAAGCGTGAAATTATTGCAGCGAAGCGATTCAATTTCTATGACGAAGAGATTTTCATTTCTTTGTTGTGTGTAATACATACCTACCTACTATTATACATACAAAATAATAATAAAATTATCTCTGAAAGGAAAGTGTAAATAATCTATTTTTACTCTTTAATAAATCTGCCACATACTTAACCACAAACTCGTCTAATAGGTATAGGTCGAACCATACAAGTCGGCGGATGTGAAGTTAGCCACAAGCTGCGCAATGTCCAATCAATGCGCAGCTTTATGTGAGTTTCAGTCAGGATTGGATATTGCGCAACTTGTAGCTAACTTCACATCCGCCGATTTGTATGATTTGGCCTATAAGTGATGAGTGTTTTGAGAAATTATTAGGTACCTACAGCCCTCAATATAATCCATATTTACAATTGAAATCAATTCCATAACAGTAAGACTTATACAGTGTGGAGAACTGACGCCGACATTAACCATTTCACCCACAAGTACTATTAGGTAGTAGTAGGTACTAGTAACCAGTAATCATAAAAGCAATAAAAAAATAAAATCTAAAATTGAAAAAACAAATTTTTCGAAGAAACTAAGATATAATAAATAAAGGAAGTTATAATTACCTAGGCATCACATTTTACTCGTATAATGAACTTATTCATGCTATTTTGACAATAGACTAACACACAGTGTAGATTTAGTTGCTCCAAAATGATGTTTTAATTTTTTTTACATAACTAAGCACTGTTCTGTACCAGCTTTTTTTAATAGTCCACTGCACAAATGGTGATTGGGCCATATCTACCCAGAGCGGGTTGGTGGATTCACATACGACATCGAATTTCTCCTAAGGACGTATGCAGGTTGTCTCACGATGTTTTCCTTCACCGAAAAGCCAGTGGTGTTAAACATAACTAAGTAAATAACTTTATTTTATAATTCCAAATTTGTCAAATAGTACTTTAAAACAGAAGGCCAAATATGGTGATTTTATTCAATGTCGGCGTTAGTTCTTCACCCTGTACATATATGTACAAGCAGTGTAAATCTACGTACTTATAGGTAAGCTAACACAAAACTGTTTGCACGTTTTGTGTGTATCTCGACTCGAAATCCTAAGCCCTAACGATTGTCGAGTCAGAAACACGCGTCCGCTATTTGAGTATTTCAGATCTACGTCCGCTATTTGGGTTGGTATTTCAGATCTATTCACTGTACACTATTATATTGCATTGAATTCTGTCATAATATCACGCGAGTGCTTCCCTATTTGCATTTTGTAGAGGGTCCTATTGCAATTTCTGCTCAAGGCAACAGCACTTATTTGATTTGGATACATCGGTAAGAGAATTCTGAATTGACCAGTGTTTTCGCGTTTTCTATAGAACATCGAGAAAATTCTTAGTACATTTTTGATAAAATTTACGTTCCAGAAGAAAACTCTTTTCACCTCTTAAATTTTAACAAAATGTTATGTTTTTGGTGTCAATCGCTTGAGTAAGAAATATTGCACGCCCGTACGTCTTATTTTTTTCAGAAAAGTTTTTAGTTTCTGTTTATTTTTCAGCCAAAGTTTTGCGTATAATATAACTTTTTAGAGTCTTTATAACTTTTAGGTCATAAATGAAAAACTGTAAAAATTATAAGACTTATAAACCTAGCTATAAAAGTGCTGATTACATGGAAAAAAACACTCAAATAGGATAATATTTCGAGGTAGATGACAGCTTTTGGTCAGCAGAATAATGTTAATACTTCTTCGTGGTAGCCAGGTTTGCAAGGTAAGCGGGGGCAAAGTCGCGGGCAAAAGTAGTACCTACTCTATAAAATTAAAATCAATACCAAAAAACGCTGTTGTAATTGCTATTTCTAAATAAGCGTTATGAATCTGAATTTGCGATAAACCATACTTTCCTAGATCCAAATCACTAACACCTCAAAGTCATATATTCCTATCGCACACTCACTAAAAATGTCACTACCCAGTGATCCACAAAATGAAATAGAATCAAATGAAAGCCTGGGCTTCAGATACGAGTACAAACTATAGGTATAGAGCGTCGCTTTTTCGAGCTCCAGCAGTGCGATTTGTATCTACTCATCTAGGCTTACATTTGTCAGTAGAGCCAGTCTGTTGGTTGTGAACAGTTTATGCTGCAGTGCACTAAGTAAAGTACCTGCCGTATTTAAGCCTCGCCAAGGTTGCCGATGTGTGGGGAATTCCCCAAATTGCGGGGAATCCAACCGACAGTGGGGATTGGTGTGGAGATTGATTGAATGCGAGGAAAATGCGGGGATAACGAAAAAAAAATGAAATCCAAGGAAACATACGAAAAATATAATGAAAAACACAATAATCCAATAAAAATTTCCATATTTACATCGATAGTTTGCTGGAACGCCCTCGGGGACTGTAGGATTGCGATTTGGCGAAGTAATCTTGATAAAGCCAGCCTCCGTGCTGGGAAACCCCGGATAGCGATTGCGATTATGACGTCGCGAAAGGTAAAACTTACGTAAGACATGTATAAAAAATACCTGTTTCAGTCATAAAAACTAAAATTTGTGGGGAATCAAGATACTTTTCGACCCCGATTTGGGGAATTCGACTTCGATTTTTGGGGAATTAGGTACCGGGGTAATGGCAACGCTGCCCCTCACACAGCCTGATGGATTTCACTGCACGCATTCGGTCTGCAATTTGGTAAATTGGAGACCTTTGTTTTTTTACCAGTTGGCACAGATAGGCGGAGCACTCAACCATGCAGTTTCAACATAATGTTAGGATTAACTTGGGGGCAGCAGCGGAGCCGCGTGTTTTTTAATCCTTTCATCTTTTAAATGGAGTTTGTCTATTGTTTAGTAATTAACAGTGTTTTATAGTTTTTAACCCCCGACGCTAATACGACGGGTAAAATCTATGTATGTCTGTGTGTTTGTCTGTGGCATCATAGCTCCCAAACAGATGCACCAATTTTAATTTTGTTTTTTTTTTGTTTAAAAGGTGAATTAGTCAGGAGTGTTCTTTCGTATGTTTCATCAAAATCGGTTCAGCCGTACCAAAATTATCAGAGGTCTTTTTTGTTGCTGCGGTAGGAATCTCACTGTGTTGTTATTTGTGAAATTGGTCTTCTTGTGAAAAACATTTCAAAAACTTGCAGCGACTGCAAGATTTGAACCTGAATCTCTTTGGGATTCCGGAACAGACGCTGCTAGATAGCTCAACTGCGAACCTGCCAAATCTGTGAAGTGTTTATCTATTTATTGACCGACGAAACGGAGTAGGTACTCAATTCGACACGTAAATATTTTTTTATGTCTAACCACGCATAACTTTTTACATAGTGGTCCGATTTTGATAATTGTTTTTTGTTGGAAAGAGTATACTTCGAAATTGGTCCGTCTTAATTAAATTTTATTGGAATCGCCTAAGCCGTTTTTGATAAATCAACAATACTGTGAAAAATGCTACATCGGATCGATATACTGTGCCAACTATTCGCGAATTCTGTACACGGTTGAAGCCGGTCGCCATTTTTTGCAAAAAATAATTATTTTACTACCAACTTTACAGCGTTGAAATGTTTATCACAAAAAGAACAACTCAAAGAATTGTTCTTTTTATGATTGTTTGAATTGAGCCTTTTGTGTGAAGCTCTATAAAATTGAAATCATTTCATATATTTGTAGAGTCACCATGCACCACTATACGATTGCACTTATAAACACCGTAATCTCATAAAGCATCCATTCACCCACTCTTTACAAAGTAACGTCATGTCAACGGTTGTACAACTGCGTGTTGAATGAAGCACGCATGTGGAACTTTCAGTTCTATTTTAAAATATAACCATAAACAAGATGGATATCGCCAAACGATTTGTAACTTTCTACTAAACTTTACTACACCAACTTCGCCTTTCATTAATCTATGCTGAAACATTTAACACAGTTAGAGATATAATCTGAAACTTTTCAAATTCAGAGAAGATAGGTTCCTTCTACATGTCGTGGAATGGTTTGATAAACAGTGTTTAGGCAAAAGTGGTAGAAATTTCTCGAAAGCACGGAGAAGTAGGTAATTAATTTGACATTAGCAATATGATATTTTCACAATCTTATTGATAAAAGGTTTTTTTCAGTAAGATTGAGAATATTAAATGGGATTTTTGCAAAAACAAATTGAGTTGCAAGTCTGCATGCTTCACCTTCGATCTTTCGAGCATGGAACGATCTGTCTGTAGTGATCTGCAATAGGGGCATATTAATACTAAGATTTTGTTGTTTACATGTTTCAATAGAACGCGACAGTCACTGTGTCAACTTTGTACGTGATTCTAAGTGCTATATCAGAGCCATAGATGTAAATCAGCCTTTAAACAAAACATTCGTTATAAAAGTATACGTTGACTCTCATCATCACAAGTTGAACAAGGATCAATATGGATCAAAATTAACCGCCACATTGAATTTTACCTGTTACAAGTCAGTTCTAGATAAACAGAAAAAGTGGATTATGTAAATATGGAACGGTTATTATTATATATCACATGTTGTAAGTAACAGTAACAGTTTGTAAGTTCTTTAATAATATCGAAAATGATCTCCTTTAGGCTGCTGATGGTTTCACTACAGGTGTAGATACTCGTACTGCATAGCCCCGTACGTCATAAGGTTACGGTTTCCGCAGCTTACGATAATATCTGATTAAAAATAAATTCAAAGCGTTACTATCAAAGGTTTGTTTTGAACTGCCGATAGTTTATCTACCCTGGGCTTTGAACCCTTGACCTCACCGCAGTAAATCTAACCCAGGGGCTTATAGGCTATCATCGCTTAATTTCCGGCCCGTATATAGCTTGTAGAAATATTTCAGCTGTGGTTTCGAACGTTATCAATCTTATTTTAAGGATTGGTTTGCCTTATAACTTATTTACCGACAATGGGATTCAATTTCTGTTGAAACTTTATAATAAAATTATTTAGATAAAAATAAACTTTGCTACGGAAAACAATACATTTATAATACTTAATTAATTTATGTGGCCGAAATTTGGCCAGCATAGTTTTGAGCATATGGAACATGTTTTCTTATGATTTTCGTATGTGTAGGTATGTGTGTTGTGTGTACATTAAAATCGCCCAATATAATAACTAATTATCTATACAATAGCGAAAGTATCATAGGCAGAGGTGGTTACCAAGAGGAGGATATAGGCCTAAATGAATACGACTTTCTAGAGGACACCTTAAGATTACACGAAATCTCCGAATTCCCATATATCTGCGATGATAGCGAGTAATAGACGCTTAGGATTTACTTTTGACCTAGTTCCAAATATTAATCTCAGATATTACGCGTTTGATTCCGATATATGCACTGAGCTTAATAATTTGGAGGTGGTAATTCTTCAATTTGATACCTTGATTAGGTAATCTGTACCTGGTACTTAGGTATATAAATTTTTTTCGTTTTGAAAATAAGTTAATAAATATATAAAATGTTTTGTCTACTTACCTATTACATTGCCTATTGTAAACGGTTTTACTTAGATTATTTACTACGGGGCCAATCTAGAAATCGTTTTTTGTCAAAGATCTTTTATTTTTTTAAGAAAAACGTCATCTATTGTCATTTCTGGGTTGGTCCAGTTATAAAAGTTGGTCAAAATGATGTATACAATGATACTCATTACTTCTGAATTTAAATTCTGTTTTGCTGAAGTCGTCTGCTAAACTGGTTTTTATTCAATTTTGCATAAATATTGAGTAGAAAAGACAACGGTATGTAAAGCAAATAAATATAGAATTGCCATGACTAAGTATGGTATACAATTATACATTTAATTTAATGAAAGTTATAGGTACATTACTTATTATAATAGAAGCATCCCAAGTAGGAAGCAATGCTATCAAAAATATGATCAAGCGCCCTGTCTTGACTAAGTAATGTAATAACCCTATGTGCTCAGAGGATATTCAGTGATATTGATATTAGCAGACTTGGGCCTTGAAATCCCAAGAGCATCCATTCAAGGCAATGCAGCCGTATTCAGGTCAGTCAACTATGTGAGTGAACTACGCTATGCTTACCGATTCGTGGTCTCTTATTTAAGAACTTTATGGTGCTATCGGTCATCAGGTCTGCAGGCCATGTTTCCTATGTATTAGGTACTTTTTTCATTGTAGGGGGTAATCACACCCTGCCTAATGTTAAGTAGAATAAAAGGCGTGATTAAGACCATCATTCTTAAAGTATAGTTCTCGAGTGGAGACAACGTATCGGAAAGCGCAGCGTAGTTCACTCTCATAAATAAATATTAGGGGACTTCTTACACATGGCCTCTGACCCCAAACTAAGCAGAGCTTGTGATATGACTGACACAGACTGATAAACTACATATACCTATTTTTAAAAACATACTTATATAGATAATACCTAAATAACACCCAGATACAGAGCAAACACTTATATTCATCACATAAATATTTGCCCTGGGTGGGAATCGAACCCACGCCTCTTTGAACCAGTAGTCAGAGTCACTAACCACTAAGCCACAGAGGCAGTCAACTCATAGTTGATTGAACTGAATATGGGCGCAGGACCCACAAAGTGGGCGACGTCATCAAGACCGCAGGTTCGCGCTGTACGCAAGCCGCTTCCAACTGGTCTTATTGGAAATCCATTGGGGAGCCATGGACAATAGGCATGTCCAGCATTGGACGTCCTATGGCTGAGGTACGAATGGATGGAAGACTACCGTTATGGATAACTTTTACCATGGGAGCAACGTAGAATTAGAGAAAAACGAATCAACGATCCCGGACAAAATCGTAACATAAATTACCACTCCTTTGCGTCGCGCAGTCGGGTAAATAGACAATGGATGGGTTGCCTGGAAGAGATCGCTTCCAGCGATAAGGCCGCCTAGTGTTGCAGTAGCTTAAGAATTTCACTGTCATATTATTGTTCTTTTTATTTTGTGTGAACAATAAAGAGTTATTTGTTTGTTTGTTAGACAAGGCGTTAGAAATAGCTGATTTCTTTTTCGAATTTCGGGTTTTTTCAAATGGTATCTATTGTGTTTGAACTCTATAGTAGATAAGGAAGTAACTTCGTATTGGGCGGATGGCTAGCCCTGGTGTCAGAGTTTTAAGCCGCCTGAAGGCCTCTGACATGGCTAAACGGTTAAAACAGCAATTTAACGTGTCATTCGAGCCACGATAGCGCTCGGTTGTAAATGCCACTCGCGGTCACCCATCTGAAGACTAACCGTGCTAACGTTGCTTAACTTCCATGATCGCTAACAAACACCTAGCCAAACAGAGCTATGGACTCCATAGTAAAAAAAACATAAAAGATTGGAGTGAATCATTCGACTTAGTTCACCATTTTAAAAAGTTAGCCCACATCCTGCCTGGTGCGGCAGGTAGGTGTAGATGTAGCAAGCTTACCTGAAATATACTTTATTACAGCTTAAATCTTAAGTTTAAATCTTGTGGTACCTTTAAGTACTTAATTATTTCGATGGGGTTACGTTAGAAGGTAATTCTTGAGTAGGTAAGCATAGTAACTTAGGTAACTGATTCACTTTCCATCGCAGTCGCACTATATATTACGTTGCACAAATAAGACAAAGCAAGATGGAAATTATTAATTATTAAGTTATTAAGACTGTCGCTTACAACTCTTACGCTTAAGACTCACTTACTAAATAAAGCTATTAAGAAATATTTTCTTCTTGACGCCTGATGTTTTCTTGATAGCAAGGCTGTAACTCTCTTGCTACTGATTTTTAAACAGGCGCTTCAAATATTGTAGTTGGGTGGAATCAATAATCCTGGCAGATGGGAGATGATATCTCGATCAAACGGGTAATTTATTTCCCACAAAATTAACCGTTTAAAATCACAACTACAACTAAGCTATCTTCGCCTATTATTATTGTACTATTGGGTCACTTAGCTATTATTTATTCTGATCTTTCGTATGTTGTATTGATGTAAGTACCTATACAGTGTAGGTAATAAATAAAATAAACTACTCGCAATGCCACAATTACACATTTTACAGAGCACAACAAAATCTATTAAATTACGATCACATAACACTACATTCTGCGATATAACTATGCATTGTAATTATGCATTTGCGGCTTACCTACGAGTGTAAGGATTTAATTTTTGTGTACTGTACTGTACCAGCCTTTTTTATAGACCACTGCAGGACGTAGGCCTAGCCACGAAGGGTGATTGGGCTATATCCACCACGCTGGCCCAGTGCAGGTTGGCGGATTCACACACGCCTACGAATTTCTTCTACGGACGTATGCAGGTTGCCTCACGATGTTTTCCTTCACCGAAAAGTCAGTGGTGTGAAATTCCATACATAAGTTCCAAAGAAACTCATTGGTACGGGACCGGGATTGAACTCACGACCTCACGATATGTATAATTATGTACAATATAGAAACATAAAATAAATCCTTGCTGGCTAAGAGAAGTTCTCTCTATACTTACCTATACCTACTATATAGGTAATATGAGTGATACTTTTTCTTATTTTTTTAACTAAGAATAAACTTACACTTACGATTTAACTTGTACAAAACAAAAACTTTTAATAATCTAAACCGTAATTGCTTTTGATCAAAAGTAATAACTATGGTTAATGAACACCGTAATCAAATTTTTGGATAGTAAGTTTCTTGTTTGTTTTGATCGCTATTGAAATTACCCCTAAATTAAACGGCTTTGAATTTGCTTCCGGTTTAATCACAAGGGCGCATACCTAGTTTGTATTTTGATAAATAGGCCAGTAGGCAATTCATCTAACTAAAAACAATTTCTCCCAATATAGCTGTGCCCGACGGAGTCTGTTTAGAAATATGTATCTGTAAATAGCATTCGATGGGGTTGACAATATTTCGAGTGGAGACCACGTACCGGCAAGCGCAGCGTAGGACGAATAACCTCATAAAAACCGCAAGATCGTGCTGGATGCGAATAGCTTCCAACTTGTCTTATTGGAGATCTATAGGGGAGTCCTATATGTCCAGCAGTGGACGTCCTATGGCAAAAAGGCAAATATGACGACGAAACAGTTAAATTGACCAGAAATATTTCATTGTGACGTTTTAAAACCTCGCAAGGTTGTGACGTTTTTTTTTAGTTTAAGGAATCGGTACATAATATTCCCTGAATTCCCTAATTTAGGGGTAATGGTCGGCACAGTAGATACAGTACGCTCATATTTCTTACAAAGTCCTGAATACCGTGTAGTCTGATATCATTATTAATCTAGAAAGGCCGGTATTTTATTAGAACTTGTACTTATAAAAATGTAAATAGGTCTTTTTGTTTCAGCAATTCTTGCGTGTATTCTATTTCTCATTCCTTTATGACTGTCAAGGGTAGGGTTATGAATAAAATTTCTACCTTTTGATTACATACCGTTACCGTCCTTATAAGATGTGTTGTTTTGAATACGAAGTACCAACTTACGTCGATTTAACGTACAATTGGGCTCAAATGAAATGTGAAACGAACTTTGTAAGTCGATGTGTGAGGAATAATAAAATACTTGTTCCGCAGTGTTGCTTTGTCTGTTTTGTTATCTAGAGATCGTAATTTAAATTACATGTACCTAATGGCAGAAATCTGCGACCTAGGGTGATTTACCTGGAAAAACTGTAGCTAGCCTAGCTACCCTGGATTTCAAAGACAATTCCTTTTAATTTCGATTTATTTTTTAGAATGAAACAAGCATTTTTACTCGCTGAACTGAAAAAAGAATCAATCAATGTGTTCGCTCAAGGTACTAAGGAGTACAAAAGCCTTATAAAGCCTAGGTGTCTGATGGCCTGGCTTGCTCATCATCTCAGCTGTAGAACATCCACTGATTTGCATTTTACTCTTTCTACCTCTGCTATGGTATTCCAATCGAAAGCGCTGAAACCGAAATATGCTGGATGCAAGGTCCATTAAATTCGCCTATTACAGCCTAGCTTATTCTTTGTAATGAAAATAAGCTAATCAAAAGGGATACAGTATAACAAAGGGCTTATAACAAGACACCAATGCGCATTAACGCGCCATCACCGCAAAAGTAGAGATGATAACTTTCCAAGCGTTTGGTGTCACAGAAAGCGACCTCGTTCGAGGTCTAGCGTGACGATGTGGATGCCCCTCATTATGGTGTCCGTTCCAGCCAGTGGCTTCAATTGCGGCAAGCTAGTACAGTACTCGTACACAAATACACTAGTATAGGCCGCGCCACACAAGTTGGCGGGAGTGAAGTTAGCTATAAACTGCACGATAGCCAATCAACGTGCGGCTTTCACGTCACGTCACGTCTGGATTGTATATTGCGCAGCTTGTAGCTGACTTCACGTTCGCCAACTTGTGTGGCGCGGTCAATACTTCCCGCGATAGAGTCAATGAAAACAAACAGCTCAATGGAATGTACGGTACTGTATTGGCATTTAAAAAATCCATCGCTGAGCATTGGTCTACCCACGAAAAGCAATCGCGCCATATCCTCTACGCTGGCCTGGTGGTGGATTTATATGCGCTTTGCAATATTTTCTATGGACATAAATTATGCTGGTTGTCTTATTATATTTTTCTTGACTAAAAAGCTATATAGATACCGGACATAAATTCCAAACAACTTACTTATTGTTACGGGATTGGGTTTGAACCCACGCTTGACGATTGTAACCCGAGCGATTGTCTCGTGTTATGTCACTATGGAGGAAGATGTTTACTTATATCCATAGTAGAAAGATACTCAGTTAAAAGAAACTGCAGTGCATCAGGGCAGCCAGTTGGTATAATACTATAGACTATCAGTGGCTTTGAATCATTATCGTCACCAGCTCTTTAAATGCACCACTGTTTTTTTAATAAAGAAGAAAATAATGTTTCAGAGCAATTAGCAAACAGAGATAACAATTGTTGTGACAATACCTCCTAAATCATTATGTTTGTTTGTTTCAGCCGGTGGGCATCTATCGCGGCAAGTACGAGTGGGCCAACGAGAACAGCCCAGTGGGGGGTGACTGCTCCCTCTGGGTGCGCGCAGCCACACTGCAGCTAGACGACGGCCAGTGGCAGTGCCAGGTCACAGCTAGCAACTACGATGTCCAGGTGAGTACGACCAGAGCCTTTAGAAATAGGTTTTGTATTACCCATCCATTAGCTATAGGACGTCCACTGCTGGACTTAGGCCTCCCCTATGGATCTCTAATAATACCGGTTAGAAGCGGCTTGCATCCAGCGCGATCCTGCGGTCTTAATGAGGTCATCCGTCCACCTTGTGGGTTGACGTCCTACGCTCTGCTTGACGATATGTGGTAACTGCTCGAGAACTTTTCGACCCTATCGGTCATCAGTCCTCCACGCTATGCGCCCTGCCCACTGCCATTTCAACTTGCCAATATTCATATTCACTTTATTAATAACGTTTTGTTACAGGTCAATGAAATAATAAATTAAATTAAAGTTACATAAAAAGTTACGTGCTTTTTTACGTTACAAATTTACAATAAGTTGGGCCATGTCGGTAACTTTGGTTCTTCAACGGATCTCCTCATTTCTGATCCGATCTCGCAGAGAGACTCCAAGCATAGCTCTAATAACTCGTTGGGCTATTTAGGTTTTGCATAGTTTACTTCAACTTGCGCGTTTGCGTGTGGATCTATACACTTTTGTTAGTTCTTTCTCGTTTTCGCCAGGGGCGTTGTACAATAATGTATGGAGCCATCCATACGGAAATGATAATGGTTTTCGTTTACTGTGCTGCAAGCTAAGGTCTATGTAATTGAGAAATTATCTGAAGAGTTTAAGCTATCAATGAGATCTCACACGCTTAAACACTAGGTACTAGAATATGGTTATATTTTGTAAAATAAAACTTAGTAGTAGTCCAGTACCTCATCCACTAAAACACTGAAATATTGACTTGGTCAGACCAGCTGTTAATGGTTATTTAAAGTATCTAGTGTTAGCTGATGGGCCATAGTGCTCCAACAGCGTCACTAAGATTCTAGTAGGACACTCAGATGTTACACAATTGGACAATAATACGGACCTCCAATATCTCGGCAGTCATTAAACCTAAAACTCAAAGTACTTACAAGGCTTGCTCCAACTACTGGCTTATCAAAGTTGTTTCACACTCACCCATACACCACCGATCACTATCACAGACTCGCACTCCAGCCCGTCGCCCAAACTATCTCTCTGTCTACCCTCATTCCATAAAGGTACTCCTCACCGTCGCAATACCGAAGTGTGTTGCGACTATGTGTAGGTACCATCTTTAATAAGCGCAGCTAATACTAGAATCCTCAATTTCATAAATTACCTGACTATTCCAGGATGCCCTCTCCAGTCCGCCTGCAGCCTTGGCCGTCCGGGTCCCGCCGCAGTCTCCAAGGATCCTATTCAACGGCTCCCATGTCATGGCTGGCCAGAACATCACCGTGCCCGCCGGATCCCGCGCCACGGTGGTCTGCGAGGCCCGCTACGGCAACCCTCCGGCTTATATCGAATGGTACTTAGGTACGTGTTCCCCGGTATCAATAAAATTAAGATCCATTTTTACCGACTTCCAAAAAGAAGGAGGTACTATGTTCGTCTGTGTGTATTTTTCTTATTGTATATGTTAATCGATATTTTCTCCGATTGTAAACTAATTTAAAAAACCTTTTTATCACATCTATTCGAAAAGAACGACTCGGTTCGCCGTAAAATATTATTTTGCTTCCATATGATACTTACAATCAACTATTTTCAGTTAGAAAGAGTATACTTCTGAAAATTTTATCGAAATCGGCTAAGCCGTAATCAACAAAAATGTAAATGGATGTCACATCGATTCGTACAAATTATTCGAATTCTGTACACGGTAAAAGTCGGTGTTGCGATTTTTTGCGAAATATAATTATTATCTTTATTGTTTACGCGCGGCAGCCTTGGGTTTTGCGTTTTATCCTGTTCGCACAAATTATTTACACCGCGCGAGTGAAAAGGACAGGAAGATTAAATAAGAGAAACTGAAGAGAAAAAGAAGAAGGAAAATGTAGTTCTCTGCATAGCCATGGGCTTTCTTGATGACTCAACTTGATTTAACTTGATTTTCCTTTTTATTTCCAATAAAAAATTCAATATTGGCTACCTAAGAACCTTGAAGTATTAATGGTCTGCAAGCGCCATCGCCTATAGCTTTCGTTATCGCAATGCTGGGTATACCTAGGTCTTCAAATGCATGCTACAATATATTTGCGAAGAAACGTCGACTAATTAGTATTTTTGACCGACGAAACGAAGGAGGTACTCAATTCGACGCGAATATATTTTTAATTATATTTTGTTTTTGTTAAGTATATATATTTTTTGTGTATAGTAACCACGCATAACTTTTTACGTAGTGGTCCGATTTCAATAATTATTTTTGAATTTATTGGAAAGAGTTTTCTTCGAAGTTCGTCCCATGTAAATTTTATTGAAATCGACTTAGCCATTTTTGAAAAATCAAGAATAATCTGAAAAATATTACATCGATCCGTGCGAAATATTATTCGCACGAATTCGGTACACGGTTGAAGTCGGATATGCTATGTTTGCAAAAAAAAAATGTTCGACTCACTTTTATTGTTGGAAGTAGCATTTTAGAAATAAGTTTGAAGAGTACAGGTTTTTTTTTTATCCATTAAAAAGCAAGTTCTTACGAGTATTTGGAGTAAGTACGAGTACATGGGTGTCGAAGTTATCTGAAGACTTTTGACGTGGGTAGCTATAAACAACTGCACCGCTCATTTAGGAAGTAGAAAACTTCATGTAAAAATGTTAAATTTTCAGAGAAAGAACGGCTAACAGCATGGAGCCAGACGAACGCGTCCGAAGTGGAGCGTCCAAGAGTATGGGCGGCGCGATCCGTGCTCGAGCTCGGCGCGACCAGGTCTGCCCACGGGAGGCAACTGGCCTGCCGAGCACATCACCCGTCATACCCCTCACCCTATTACCGGGACTCCTACACCATGCTCGACGTCACTAGTAAGTTCTGTTTTTTTTTTTTTAATTTAAATTAATGATCCACAGACTCCAGGGTCTGTGCCCTTTGTTAACTAAGTTACAATTTATAGAATGCGACTGTACAATAGAGATGGGTTAGTTTAAATCTTAGTCTAAGTTAGTAGTTTCAGTGCATTGCGTAAATTCCGCGACTCGCGAGCAAACCGGCGACCCGCATGCAGCGGGTATGTTCATGCGGCATGTAAGTTCATTTTGGAAGTTTAACATCTTGATATTACTCCTGTTCTGGTGAAGTGGTGATATTGACAACATCAAACTAAATACAGAGGAAAAATTAAAAAAAAATGCAAGAGTCTCTCCGCGCGGAAGAAGTGAAACTTCGACGCAACAGTGCTTTCATACCCCCTTCATGGTAGCGTTAAACGTTTAACGCAACCTTGTTGGAAGTCGCATTAGAAGTTTCACTTCGAAACTGGGATTATGTTTGGAACGACCAAGATAAAACACGGTTGGCATACCGCATAGGGCTTGCCGAGTGCACGATCTTTTCGCCATGCTTCCGGGACTCCTACGCCATGCTCGACGTTACCTTGTAAGTTCATTTTGGAAATTTTACATCGATAAAGGAATATTGTTCTGTAGGTAATAGGCAGGTGAGGACAATGTCAAACTAATTTGGAAGGAAAAATCGACCAAGTAAGAGTCGGACTCGCGCACGGAGGGTTCCGTGCTGTATGGGAGCCCACCTTTAATATTTATTTTATTTTTATTTAAATATTTATTATTGAATTGTACATACAGCTAAACATTCTGTAAATATTTCTAGCATCTACCTGTTACCATTATTATCCAGCGAAAAACGGTTAGAAATTCAGGTTTGTTGTATGGGAGTCCCCTCTTAAATATTAATTTTATTCTGTTTTTAGTACTTGTTGTTATAGCGGCAACAGAAATACATCATCTGTCAAAATTTCAGGTTTATAGCTATAACAGTTCATGAGATAAAGCCTGGAGACAGACGGACAGAGGGACAACGGAGTCTCAGTAATAGGGTCCCGCTTTTACCCTTTGGGTACGGAACCCTAAAAAGCGACCAGGTCAGGGGCGGCAACTAGCTTGACAGGCGCACCATTCCTCGTATCTCTCATCTTGATACCGGGATTCTTACGCCATGCTCGATGTCACTTCTACTCGTACCACTAGCTCGTTGTTCGACTTTATTGTAATACCTAATTACCTATACGCACATTATTTATACAGGGTTATTCCTAATCAATTTAGGATCCTTTTAGGGGCTTAAGGTGGGCATATACGATGCAATGATTTGATCAAATTTTCGCTTCATGCCAACTGGGAGCTCATTCAGTTAAAGTAAAGGCAGGAATTAGTGGTTCACGATTTGAACCACTTCCTGAATGTCGATTAACTCTTGTAATTTCAATTTTACGCGAGAAATGGTCAGAACTAAAGTTGTTTATAATTTGATTTCCTACATTTTTGTTTCCCATTAACTTTTTCAATGATTGATATTTTTCAAATAGAACGAAAAAGGTATCTAGATGTGCAATTTTCTAGCTTTTATAACTATAACGCCCCGTCGTTTTTGCGAAGGCGGCAAACAGGATTATCGGGAGAAAAATACGGCAACAGTCACTGAATTGAGATAGGTATTTTTCATGACAACCACATTATCCCTCTGGTTGTAATTGTAATAGCTCTATGATCAGAATGGTCCGGCTGCATCTACGCCCAACGGCGAAGTTATCGTCACTGGGGGCTCACTCAACTAATTCAAACGGTAGTAATTGGTTTTTCGCGATTTGAACTACTACCTGAAGCTGGGCACACACGATGCGATGATCGCATCAATTCATCAGATCAGTCCAGCGAGGTCCTAATATAGTTGCATTGTCGGTAGGTAGTTACTCGTATTAAGGAATCAAAATGACACCCCTATTTTATTCGAAAAATATTGATTTAACAAAAAAATGATGGGTATCAAAGTTGCAGAAAATCAAATTTCAAACAACTTTGATTCTGATGATTTCTCATGAAAAATTGAAATAACAAGTTATTGAAGAAATGAAATGATACAACCAACTATTTAAAAAAATATCGATCCCACAAAAAGTTGATGGCAATCAAAGTTATAGAAAATCTAATTTCAAACAACTTTTGTTCCCATAACTTCTGCTGTAAAATTGAAATAACACAAGTTATTGAAGAAATGAAATGGTACCACCAACGGTTTAAAAAAATATCGATCCTATAAAAAGTTGATGGGAATCAAAGTTGTAGAAAATCAAATTTTAAACAACTTTTGTTCTGAAAACTTCTGATAAAAAATTGAAATAACACAAGTTATTGAAGAAACAAAATGGTACAACTTTCTAATTCAAAAATTATCTATCCTACAAAAATATGATAAGAATCAAAGTTGTAGAAAATCAAATTTTAAACAACTTTTGTTCCGACAACTTCTGATGACAATTTATGTAATACAAGTTATTGAAGAAACAAAATGGTACAACTACCTATATATTTAAAAAAATATCGATCCTACTAAAAGTTGTTGAAATTAAAAATAGTAGAAAATCAAATCTCTTGATTTCCTACAACTTTGATTCCCATTAACTTTTTGTATGATCTATATTTTTCGAATAAGATGGTGGTGTCATTTTGTTTCTTCAATAACTACTTACCAGCAATGTTTGAGTACATGATGATACTACATGCCCCCTGCTGCACTGATCTGATGAGCAGATGCGATCATAGTTTCGTGTGAGCCCAGCTTCAGGTAGTGGTTCAATTCGTGAACCACCAATTCCTATCTTTTCATTAACTGAATGAGTTCCCAGTTGGCATGAAGCGAAAATTTGATCAAATCATCGCATCGTGTATGCCCACTTTTATTCTGAACATCAAACTTACAACTTTTGTTGTGCTACTTTAGTCAAAACTAAAAAAAAAAACGACTGTTCGCGTTTTGTCGCGGATGAACGATATTTTTCTATGGAATAACAATTTTTGACATCAACAATCTTGAAAAGCTTTAAATTATATCTCTTAGGAAACAGAAAAACAGGAAGACTTTTCCATTCCCTGGCGGTACGAATCGGAAATGTTGAGTCAAAATGCTTCGTACGTATGGTAGGAAAACAGACAGTCTAGGGGTGGTAATGTGGCGTCTTTCTACTTGGCCTGTAGTAAAAAAGGGATGGTAGGATAAGGTCGTTTAGCTCAGATACATACTCTCCGAAATGAATCCTATAGAAAATGGACAGACTCGCAACTAGCAACCCTACGGCGATGTTCCAGGCAATGAAGTTTTTTTTATAAAGAACTAGACGACCCGCCCCGGCTTCGCACAGGTGTATTATACATGTAAACCTTCCTCTTGAATCACTCTATCCATTAAAAAAACCGCATCAAAATCCGTTGCGTAGTTTTAAAGATTTAAGCATACAGACAAACAAACAAACAAAAATAGCGACTTTATTTTATACTATGTAAGGATAAAACAAACCCCGTTTGTCTGTCCTACTTCCAGTCGTTCCTGTAGTCTCCATCCTGGGTGGAGATCCCAGCACTTTGGCCAGTTTGGAGGAAGGTTCCAGTGCGCTGACACTGGAGTGCCGCGCTGATGGCAACCCCAGCCCTTACGTGTGGTGGACAAAGAACGGACAGGTCATCGCCAGTAACGGACCTAAGCTGATCCTGGCGCCGGTTACTAGGAATCATTCAGGTATTTATCTTCTTAGTTTTTATGAAATAGCTTTAAAGATGGCGGAGTTATAGTCCATCTTGTTTTCAAAGCGATGAACTTCATTTCGAAAAAATATGTTTAAGTTTGTGGATCTGGATTTTCGATTAAATAATTTCAGGTCTGCTTTAAAATTACGTCAATTTAATTTTTTGAGAATTGTACGATCGTTTTCTACGGAGTGTGCAAATTTTGTAACATACCTACATTTTTTTCAATATCGGTTGAAACTATCTATGAAATTTAACTATAATACAGATGTTGTGATTTTCAGGAATATATGGATGCCAAGCAAGAAATTCCCTGGGAACCTCTGATTCCGTCAAAATAGAAATCGACGTCAAATGTAAGTTTTCCATTAATTTATTATACTTTGTAATTTTTTTTTCTTTTTTACTACATCTAGACTACATCTTGAAATCTGTCCAAGATATTTCTGGGCCGTCTCAACGCCTCTTAAATTAATCTGTATTTTGGACCAATTTGCTCTTGTTGGATCCGATGCCTATCAAAGTCTTATAATTTAATATGGAAATCAAGGGACCAAGGGGAATCTATCGTCTTCATCGCATAATCTTACAAAAAAGTTATTAGATTCTATTTTTGTGATTCTGTACTAGCCTTGTTAATAGTGCACTGTAGGACGTAGGCCTACCCACAAAGGGTGATCTTGAGACTTTTGGGGTCTCACAATTTTATTTGTTTACTTTGAGTCCAAGAAACAAATGTGTGAAAAGTAATTTGGTATCATTTCAGACCCTCCCAGAGTAACGTGGGTCGGACCCGACACAGTGGTTGAGGCGAACCTATTTTCACAAGTGACGTTGGAGTGCAAAGCAGAAGGCAACCCCACCCCCAGCTACCAGTGGTATCACAAGTGAGTATATGTCCATCAGTCATATGATGATAAGACGTCCATTGCTGCATATAGGCCTACCCTATGGATCTCCAACAAGAACGGTTGAAAGCAGATTGTAATCAATGTGGTCCTGCGGTCTTGATGATATCATCCGACCACGTCGTAGGCGGATGTCTTATGATTCGCTTGCCGCTATGTGGTGTCTGAGCAACGTGCCCTGCCATTTTGACTTGCCAATCCGCTAGGCTATGTCAGTAATGGTTCTTCTACGGTTCTCTTCATTCTTGATTCGATCCCGCAGAGGTCTCCGAATACTAACATTGCCTTCTCCATAGCTCGTTGAGCTATTTGGAGCTTACTAATAAGGCCCATAGTGAAATACCATGTTCCTGTGCCATTAGTCATCAATAGTTGGTAACACATAAGTGTCGAGAAATCATATCAATAATATCCCTTAATAGAATACACATAACCAAAAAATTGACTTGAATTCAAAATATTGACTGTTTTTACTATCTAGGACCGAAACAGTCAGACAATATTTTTTTGTGTTAAATTCTTGTTTGATTGTATCTCGAAAAAAAAAATTAAGGCTAATAGAAGTATTAGCCTTAACTTTTTACCAAATGCATTTGTAATTTTACTATGTGAACTAAGTCAGCTTTTTCTTCCTTTTAGCCCGGTGTCATCAGGTCGCATCGGCTCGCTCCAAGAAGACGGCTACCCGATATCCATGACGCCGCAGTTGCAACTTCACAACGTATCTTACTCACAACATGGCCGCTATACCTGCGTGGCCATCAACCAGATCGGACTTGAGGACAGGTAATAGGAAGATAACTTTTTTATGCATAATAGAACTACCTTTGGTCACCAACTCGCCTGGTGGGATGCAAATTTCTGTAAAGAAGTTTTGTATCAAAGAGTAAACAAATCATTAACCTAACAAAGACTTCCGGATTTATAATATTAGTAAAGAGGAATGTGACCGTTATTCGGACCGGTAGGACGTCCACCTACAAGGTGGGCGGATGACCTCATTAAGACCGCAAGATCGCGCTGGATGCAAGGCGCTACCAACCGGTTTTATTTGAGATCTTTAGGGGAGGCCTATGTCTAGCAGACTGGACATCCTATGGCTAAAACGAACGATCGAAAGAATGAGACCGTTTGCAGTGGATTGACTACTACTGAAACAGGAGACTTTTTATGTATAGGTAGTGCGGTAGATTTTCAGTAGTCTTTGAAAAAACATTAGATTTCAGTAGAATTCATAAAAGCGATTTTGGACGACTTTACGTGAAGTCAGAGGCTCTGCGCTGGCTAGGAAGGTGATTTCGGTGAAGTAGATTCTGTAGAAAAATAAGTTACATCTAGTAGTTTATATGGCTTTTGAAAATGGTCACATTGGTAAGTATAGTTGTTAGGAATTGTATTTTTGTTTCCAGGACGCACCAATCCGAAGCCATCACGTTGAACGTGCTGGGCCCGCCAGTAGGCGCCGAGAACGGCGTGGCGCACGGCTGGAGCGGTGGCGAGGCGCGCCTGCAGGCCACCGTGTGCGCAGACCCGCCGCCCAGGAAGGCCACCTGGCTCTGGGGCAGCTTGCGGCTTGACACTCCTAACCATATCGGTAACTAAACAGTTCATAGGACTCACAGATGTAAACTATAAGGTTGAACGCGCTGGGCCCGCCAGTGGGCGCCGAGACCTGGCTGGACATTCCGAACCATATCGGGAAACAGTTTATAAGATTCATTAGCCTAAAGCCATATTATTAACTGTGGCGCAAGGTGGCACGTGACTGGTGTGACGCCGAGTCGTGGCTGCAGGACACCATTTGTGTGACTCCCGCTCAAAAAGGCCCCCTGGCTGTGGGGCAGCTTCAGGCTGGATACTCCTAACGATAACGGTTACTAAACAGTTTATCGTATCCATTCATCATCATGTATCAGTCTTTGGATATTCACTGCCAGACATAAGTTTTCTTATTAGTTCCAAAAGAATATGAGTTGGAAGTTGTAGCTGCTGGGATGATGACTACGTCAGAATAAAACGTGAAAATTCGAGAACACAAAACTAGGGCTTTATTCGCGATCCGTTAAGTTACAGTAGTAAAAAACATTACACAGGCAACGCGCGTCATGCGCGTGGAGGAGCGCAGCGACGACTAATATACTCCCACCTATGGGCTTGCAAATTCGTCTCCACGCGCACCTCGCCTGTTACCTTCGACAAATAAAAAACGTACTCTTTTGCAGTTGGTTAAGTTCAGTCACGCGCGTCGATCTCTTACAGAAGTATTTAGCGCGTTTCTGGGGTCTCAATCAGGTCGTCTGTTCGCTCATTCAGTGGACATCCTACGCTGCGCTTGCCGGTAGATATGGAGTAGCATCCATCAGCCTGAAGCTATAATTCTGAACCATGGTGCATGGAATGGAGCGAAAACAGGCCTGGAAGCCACCGTCTGTGCACCCCACCGAGAAAGGTCACTTGGCTGTAGGGCAGCTTGAGACAGATGCTCTTGATGCTTTTAATTGTATCAGTACATGTTTAAAGTAACCTTATTCGTTTTGCTAACACGTAAAAAGCTAGTAAAATCGATTTCACGACTGTGAGCTACTTTTGGTTCTGACCCTCAACCGAACCGTTATTCGTCAATTTTAATAATACCTAGAGTTGTCCCGGCAGAGTCATAAGCATGCCACGATTACAACCACGACCACAACCTATAATCATAAATACCATGAACACAACTCAACTACGACATCGAAAAGCACGAGCATCGTTTATTTATTAATCACTTCTATGGTTTCCAGGTCGGTATCGCGCGCTGGAGCCGACAGCAGACGGGGACTGCT
This sequence comes from Hypomecis atomaria, assembly GCA_964007245.1. Taxonomy (NCBI): domain Eukaryota; kingdom Metazoa; phylum Arthropoda; class Insecta; order Lepidoptera; family Geometridae; genus Hypomecis; species Hypomecis atomaria. The sequence continues at coordinate 17,805,706 of OZ023292.1, read as the reverse complement.
ACCGCTACACTCTCCTCATCGGAAACACTGACGTATCGGACGCGCGCGTGTACGTGCTCCATGTTGAGAACGAGCGCGGGTTCTCTTCCCACGCCGTGTCCCTCACCGTGCACGGTTAGTATTCGTCTGTCCTAAGGTGGTACCGCTGATCAGCATCCCGTACTTAAGTATCTAACGCGCGCGTGTAAGTGCTCTACGTCGGAAGCGAGCGCGGATTATCTTCCCACGACGCGTCCCTCACCGTGCATGGTTAGTATTCTTCTGTTATAAGATGGTACCGCTGATCAGCAGCCCGTACTTAAGTATCTAACGCGCGCGTGTACGTGCTCCACGTCGAGAACGAGCGTGGTTTCTCTTCCCACGCCGTGTCCCTCACCGTGCATGGTTACTATTCTTCTGTCCTAAGGTGGTACCGCTGATCAGCAGCCGTACTTAAGTAACTGACGCGCGCGTGTACGTGCTTCACGTCCAAAACGAGCACGGATTTTCATCCCACTCCGGGTCCCTGACCTTGCACGGTTAGTATTCGTCTCTCTCAAGTTGGTACTGCTGTGGTAACTACAGCAGACGGCAACTGCTACGGCTATACTCTTCTCATCAGAAACACGAACGTATTTGACGCACACGTGTACGTGCTCCATGTCGAGAACGAGCGCGACTTCCACGTCGTCTCCCTCACCGTACATGATTAGTATTAATCTGTCCTATAGTGGTACCGCTGATTAGCAGGTCATACCTACATATCAGACGCGGATGTACGTACTCCAGGTCAAGAACGAGCGTGGGTTTTTTTTAATTCTGAATAGGTTTTCGTTTGACCACATACTGCCTGATGTTGAGCAGATAAGCGGGAAGACAGACCCAGGCAAAGCGTTCCACATTCTAGTTGTTAAAGGGTTCTCTTCCCACGACGCCCCCTCACTGTACACAGATAGTATTCATCGCCGTTAGGTTGGTACCGTGGTAGTAGTAGACTACCGGTAAAAAGATTTCATTCTGCTTCTTCTTTTCGTGTCGATGGTTCGATTCTTTTTTTATCATTGTAGGTTTTCATATTTTATTTGACGAGAATGTTGCGTCCAATAGCGTCTTTCGTGGCCTTAAAGAGGTCGTCTGTGGTGCACGTATTAGGACATACAGTACAGTCCAGCAGGTGAGACATTGTCTGCGGGTTTAGTCTGCATAGGCATATATTCGAAAGATTGTTGTAAGAAAAGTTACGGTACCGTTAAAATAAAGTACTTACCTACCTACTACTGACTACGGGACGAAATCATCTGATGCAGTCGTGTATGTGCTGCACATGAAAAACAAGCTTAGTATGTAAAGTATTAAAGTAAATTTTCAAGTGAGCTGGAATTTTAATTATGTTTCTCAGACGAAGCCAACACCACTAACTCTTATAAGAAAACAAATTCTATAAGTACTTTTATAGTTTCGCCATTAAGTGGCTTCTTGGTATAAGTACTCTAGAGATTTGTTTCTCTTCATTGTTTCTATTTTAGCAAGTAAATCTTGTGGGTTATGACTAAAGTAGGTAGGTACTTGTTAAACTATCTATTTTGGCAGCCACGTAAGTTCATTAGGTAAGTAAGTATGAATAGTAACAGAAAACGTTTTTTCGGTTCCTCATAAAATAATTCATCTGAAAACATTCCTATCTCATAAAACTCTTCACTTCACCAATCGACACAAAGATGTTCATATCGTTGTTAGTCCATGAATCATGGTTGCTCTGATTCCGTGTTGGGTGGGTTGTTCAATATTTTATGAGCTTCGGTCTCAAGACAAAAATAACACAATGAAACATTAATCATCAATAAATCGATGCTTTTACATCTGACCCTGTTTTACGAGACTATAGGATGGAATGAATGGAATGATTTTAAAATTCAACGTGTGTTGAATTGATTTGCTAATTTTGGAATATAGGTAGAAAGTGATAAGAAAAAAAAAAACTTTGGTCGTGATGGTAAGTTATTTAGCATATGAAATAGACTATTATTATTACCTATACATACATATATACTACGGGACTAAGCGCGCACTAAAATTACGAGATGAATAAATTCCTCATCATTTTTGACTTAACAGTGTGCACGATAATTTTAATTAACTTTTCACGACAACGCACCTTTCTGAAATGTATTACTTAACCATCGAATTGACATTTTTTTTTGTTTTAAAACGAATAAACATTTTTTTTTTGGCAACCACTCATTCTCACGTCACCGTTGAAAACTAGTTTCCAACAAGTTGCGTTGAGTCAGAACCTTCAAAGAAATGCAACGCAATTGATCTACAACTTTATTCTGGTAAACATTTACCCTATCAAACAGGGTATACATGTATAGTATTAGAACTAACAATTAGTCCTAATTTGTGTTCCCATGTACATGTGTTTTGTACATGGGAACTCACAGGATCTTCCCTGCTTGAAGTACACGCTACGTATAATTAACCACTCAGCCACGACCTCGCCGCTTTAAACGGTAGCGGGCGTGGGGCGGCGAGCGGTAAGAACCAATGTACTAAAAGGTTCGAATGACGCCACGACATCCAGTTCCGAGCGTTCTTAGACCCACCGCCGCCGCTGCCGCTGCCGCTAAAGCCTAAACTCGTAGACGAACGGTAAAGTTCAACAAGTTGAAAGTCAAACAAACTGAGCAGAGATTTCTTTGTCTGTATCACGCTACTAAAGCTAACTGACCCCCACCGCCGCTGTAACTCCTGCATGTCTGACCTTGTACCGTTTCTTCACCAGATAATTTTTCGCTAACAGAGACTGCCCACGTGGCGCCGCTGATCGCTGCAGCTCTGCTCATAGCCGCGCTGCTTGTCGTCGTGCTCTGCCTCGTGATCCGCTGCCGACGCAGGAGAGGTGAGAACTGACTTTTTTCTTTGTTTTTTTTTTAACTGACTCTGGCAATTCTTCGACACGCAGAAAGCTCTCGCCTTGTTTTCTGTTGGTTGTTTAAACTAAACGCGGATTTTCCCGCGCCAGATGCCATAGTTAATATCATCTTCATCTATAAAAGAAATCATAAATTGATAGTATCATATCCATAAATATCATCGACTTGGCATTTTTTCTGTTTTAAATATTGATAAATATTAACATAATAATGTTTTTGCGAAAGCCTTCTCTTTTGATATGTGGAGCATTTAAGTGGCATGTTATTGATATTGTGTCTCTTTTTTTACAGAAAGCGTTGAATACAAGACTGACGATTTAGATAGGTAAGCTTTTAAACTCTATTATTATCTTAGAAAATATTACTACGTCTTATGATCACACCATCATCATGGGTGATTATAATACATGCCTATTGAAACAGGACAGTAGATCTAGAAAGCTTGAGTCGCTGGCTACGGCACTCAATTTAACTTTACTGCCTCTTAATGCTACTCATCATGCGCCAAACAGTGTCCCTTCACTACTTGACTTGATACTTGTTTCTTCACCTAGTCATGTCATCAAGCATGGTCAATGTGCGGCGGATGACTTCTCCCATCATGATTTGATTTATCTTTCGTACAAAATTCGACCTCCTAAATTGAAACCCAAAATTATTTTACAACGCAGTTTTGGTAGCATTAATATTGATAATTTACGCAAAGACGCCCAGGAGCTAGACTGGTCAAGTGTTCTGAATACAGATGATATAGATGGTAAAGTTTCTGAATTTAACCTTATTTTGACCAAGTTGTACGACACTCATGCTCCCATTCGCTCAGTTAAAATAAAACATGCTCCAGCACCTTGGTTAAATGATGAAATTAGAACCCTTATGCATAAAAAACTTATTGCTAAGAGTAAGCTGAAGTGTCGCCAGTCCGATGTTAATAAGGATAAATACACAAATTATCGCAACGTCTGTAATAGAGCGTGTAGGGATGCACAACGCCGACACATTCATAGCTCCGTTGAAAATGGAGATCCAGCTAAAGTATGGAAATTCTTAAGGTCATTGGGAGTTGGCAAATCTCGCCAGGAGACTGGTCAAAAAAATTTAGATATCAATCAGCTAAATAAGCACTTCTCTTCTTCTACCAACTTTGATGGACCTGCTAAAGCAGCAACCTTGAAATATCTTTCTTCTACCGCTCCTCCTAACTATGACCCTTTTACTTTTGATCAATTTTCCGTATGTGATGTTAAGAAGAGTATTCAGTCAATCTCATCCAACGCCGTGGGTAGTGACAGCATCAGTCGCAGAATGATATTGCCCATTCTTGATGAAATAGTCCCTATCATTCAGTACATTCTCAATTTTTCCGTCTCCTCGGGTAAGTTTCCAGTTAGTTGGAAAGAAGCCCAAATCACACCACTTCCTAAAAAGCCCAATCCTGAATCTTTCTCCGATTTCCGTCCAATCTCTATCCTTCCTTTCCTATCCAAAGTATTAGAACGGCTTGTATACCAACAACTCTCTTCTTACCTAGTTAAAAACAGCCTTCTAAATCCTTTACAATCCGGGTTCCGCACTGGTCATAGCACTGTCACTGCTTTGACAAAAATTACTGATGATATTCGTGATGGTATGGGTAATTGTCATTTGACTGTGCTCTCGCTATTGGACTTTAGTAATGCCTTTAATAACGTAGATTTTGACATTCTTTTAGGTATTTTACGCTCTCTTAACATATCTCCATCGGTTATTGATTGGTTTCAGAGTTACCTGTTGGGGCGCCGGCAGCGCATTCGTATTGATGATTCGTACTCATCATGGTGCAATGTTTCTGCTGGTGTTCCACAGGGTGGCGTTTTATCTCCCCTTCTGTTTGCTATATTTATAAATTCAATTTCTCAACAACTTACTTCTTCCTATCACCTCTATGCAGACGACTTGCAGATTTATACGCAGGCCCCTTTAGGGCAACTGAACGAAGCCATTGAGCGTACCAACGCGGATCTGAGGAGTATTCTGGATTGGAGCCGATTATACGGGCTCACTGTCAATCCTACTAAAACACAGACGATCATCATTGGGAGTTCCCGTATGATCTCCAAAATTGACTGGTTCTGCCTACCTCAGGTCATTTTTGACGGTATCCCGATTCCCTTCAGTGAAACTGTCAAAAATCTGGGACTTACGCTTGATAGGCAACTCTCTTGGATTCCGCAATTAGCTGAAGTAAGTAGGAAAATTTTCGCCTCAGCTGCTTCGCTCAGGAGACTACGTAATTTTCTCCCTGTTGCTACCAAAACTGCGCTTGTGAACTCTCTTCTCTTCCCGATTCTGGACTACGCAGATGCTTGCTATCTGGATTTAACCGAAGAGCAACTTGACAAGCTTGAACGTCTACAGAATGTCTGTATCCGGTTCATATTTGGATTACGCAAATATGATCACGTGTCTGAATTTCGTCAAAAGCTCAAATGGTTACCAATCCGTCTTCGCCGCAACTCACATATTCTGGCCTTTTTGTATAAAATCCTATTCTATCCCACCACTCCGCTATATCTGAAGGAGCGTTTTACGTTCCTTCAAACCTACTCTAGTCCTTTACGATCCTCCCGTGCTCTCCAACTTAAATTTCCTACTTCCGGTCACTCGAATCTATCCTATCATCATTCCTTTACCGTACAATCCGTCATGCTGTGGAATGCGCTGCCTGTCACGATTAGACAGGCAAAATCACTAAATATTTTTAAATCTCTTGTTTTTAATCACTATCTATCTACTTCTTAATTTGGTACATATATGTATATATTTTATTATGTTTTATGTATGTATTATATTGTGTATGTAGGTATATATTATTTAATTGTAATTATTACATTATGATTATTATTTTTTATCATGTATTGTAGGTTATGTATGTATTTTTGTCTAAGTAGTTTATGCTATTGTGTAGCACCGACCGCATCAACATTTTACTTTAAAATTATTTCATTTAGGTTGCCTGGAAGAAATCGCTGCAGGCGATAAGGCCGCCCATTATTCTACCAGATTGTTTCTTATTTTCTAGTCTAAGCTTTTTGTTATACTGGTGTGAAAATAAAGATATATTGTATTGTATTGTATTGTATTATTATCAGATCCGATGTAACGGTGCTTTTACCAAATCCATTTACAGTCACAAAGTTGACAGATTTTAACAAATGCCATGACAGACATAACTTGGATACAAACTTGGCTCTTCTATAATTAGAAAGGCCGAAAAACCTCCGAACAACACCGAACTCCGAAAAAAAGCATAACAATACAATTTCTTCGAACCGGAACGACTTTTGTGCTAAAAGTGAAGCTACAAAAATAACTTTTATTTGGAGCTCTCTTTGTCTTTCATTCTCTTTGTTTCTTCCATATAAGATGGAAGAAATATAATTTTCCAATGTATCCTGCAGCGAGAAGACCGTCCTCCCCGCGGACGCAGTGTACTCCCCGCGCGACCAGCGCCCTCCTCCACCCCCCGCCCGCGCGACGGGCAGCGTGATGGGCGTGAGCGGGGGCGCGGCGGGCGCGGGCGCGGGTGCAGGCGCCATGACGTCACGGTACTCGCCCGGCGCGCTGCAGGTGCGCCGCGCCGCCGTCGTGCTGCAGCCCCCCACTACCGTGTGACGTGTGCCTTCTAGCACAGGTGTGACTCTAACTCACTTTACTAACATTACATTTGGTCTAGGTGTGACTCTAACTCACTCACTCTGCTAACATTAGTGTTGCTCTAGATGAGACTCTAACACAACACTAAAGCAACACTACCTACCACTGTGTGTCGTGTGCCTTCTAGCATTATGTATGATCCTAACACGACACTAAGCTAACCACCGTATGACTTGTGCCTTGTAACACAGGTGTGACTCTAACTCACACTATACACTAACATTAAATTTGCTCTAGATGTGACTCTAGCTCACTCACTCTATTAGATTTGGTCTAGGTGTCGCTCTAACTCACTCTACTAAGATTAGATTTAGTCTACTTAGGTTTGACTCTAACATGACACTAAACTAACATTATTCACCACTTACGTACTTTATTTAAGTGTGCTTTATAGCATACGTAAATATGACTCTAATAATCGGCCAAGTACGAGTCGGACTCGCGCACGGAGAGTTCTGTACGGCTCCCATACAGTACCCCCTTAATTATTTATTTTATTTTAATTTTATGATTTATTATTGAAGTGAATATGAAATTATTAATATAGAAATTAATATCTGAAAATCAGGTTTGTTGTGTGGGAAATATTAAATATTTATTTTCTTTTCTTTTTAAGTATTTGTTGTTATAGCGGCAACAGAAATACATCATCTGTGAAAATTTCAGCTGCTTAGCTATCATGGTTCATGAGATACAGCCCGGTGACTGACAGACAGACAGACGGACAGACGGACATCGAAGTCTTAGTAATAGGGTCCCGTTTTTCCCTTTGGGTACAGAACCCTAAAAATACACATTTTTAACATTCAATTCGGTCTAGGAGGGACTCTAACACAACAGTAAAGCAACACCACCCAACGTGTGGCGTGTGCCTTTTAACACAGGTATGACTGTAACTCACTCACTCTAATAACATTAGATTTAGTCTAGGTGAGACTACAACACGACGCTAAACTAACACTATACCTACCCTACCCACCCATCACGGTGCGACATGTGCCCTTTAACACAGGTCTGACTCTAGTACGACCCAAAAAAAAAAAGGTTATTCATGGAAAAGTATATTAAGTTTTTCGTGGCTCTGTCTGCCACCACACTAACTAACTGCCATAATTATATGCTGTGTGTCTTCTAGCACAGTTGTGATTTTAACTCCCAACAGTAGAGGCTACAGGTCTTGGCGTGACTCTAGTATGACCACAAACATTCATTCACCACAATATTCATACACGCTAATGTGTGGCTAATTATAACCATAAAAATTTACAGTTAAAAAAATAACATTAAAGCCAACTAGTTTTTACAAACGATCACTTATAGGTAAACTATGTAGTTAAATATTAATAAATAACATAACTGAACACTTATCAGTCACTCTTTGCAACATGTGCGCTCAAATTACGAGTGGGTGGGTAACGGACTGATTAATGGTTTTGTTTATACCTAATAATTATTATTACCAGACAGTTCATATAAATATTATTATTCTGATAACGGCAAGTCGTTTCTTAAAAAATGATGAATAAACATTCTTAAAATTAATGATAAGTGATAACACATTTGCGTAATAATGAATAATAATCAGCTGCTCATACATAATGATTTGGAGTTTGGACATATACTTATACTTAGGCCTTTTACATTTACAAAACAATGAAAAAGTTTGTTTTTAAACTTTAGACCATAACATTTGTAAAAGTTTGTTTCGTCAACTTAAGACTATAACATTTCCAATTTACTCCTAAATTGGATATATGTATTATAAATATTCCCAAGAATCCCAAGATCCCCACACAGACTGGTGGAGAACTGACGCTGAAATTAATTAAAATCACATATTTCGCCTTCTGTTTTAAATGCCTTCAACGTGTTATTTAGAATTCAATAAATAAAGCTACTTACCTTATTTACAATTTTCTAAAACATCATTTTGGAGCGACCTGTACCTAAACAGCGATACGAGCTGTTTTGATTAGTCTAATGTCAAAATAGCATGAAATGAGTGTCATTCAAAGAATGATGCCTTATTACTCCCTATGTTATTATTCAGTTTGTCTGAAAGTTTGTATTTTTTTTTCAATTCAGGGTTTTTTTCGTACTGTTTTACGATTACTGGTTACTAGTACTACTTGTGGATCAAATTAATGTCGGCGTCAGCTTTTCACCCTGTATAATATGAATATGAGAATACATATATATAATCGCATGGTGCGCTATCCCTATTTAGGCATACGTTCTAACAGGCATGTAAAAAGATAGAGTCACTTGGTCTTACCACCAAAGTTTTACGCACGCTTTAGACAATGTTTAACAATACAAATTACATGGTTAAACAGTGTTTAAAGCGTGTTCAAATCTTTTGTGGTAAGCGTGTTTAAATCTTTTGTGTCTTTTATAAATTACTAGCGACCCGCCCCGGCTTCGCACAGGTGTATTATACATATAAACCTTCCTCTTGAATCACTCTATCCATTAAAAAAAACCGCATCAAAATCCGTTGCGTAGTTTTAAAGATTTAAGCATACAGACAAACAAACAGACAAAAAGCGACTTTATTTTATATTATGTAGTGGTAAGTAGTGAACAAAACAATTCGGAGAAAATATGCATGTCTGAGCGTTTCATGTTCTTTAAACTACTTAAATATTATGATACTTAAGTCACTTCAGAGGTCTCAAAATTAATATTAAGTACTTTCTTACTAAAACATGTGTGACCTTGAACATATTGGCAATTAATTTCGTCGTTTAATAGATAAGGCGCTCCACCCCACGTCGTGTTGATTGACATTTATTGTCTTTCTATAGATAGAAATGGTGGGTTTGGCAAGATTTTTATCACAACGCTTCATAAATATTATGAAGAAAAAAATGTTCTTGTTACAACGTTTTATTAAAACTACGTTTTGAGCCAATTAAAGTCTAATTTGTTCAAAATGTCGATGTTATAAAAAATTTGCCTAGGAATTTGGTTATATAAATTTTGGAAGTAAAAACGAATTCGAAAACATGTCACACATAAAATTACATTAAATTTGGCCGAGGCCTTGGCCTTGCGTATAAAGAAATTAATGTACTAGGTCATACTCAGTCAGCCTAGAAACAGACAATGATAATTATTATATACTAGCTAACCCGGTGAACTTCATCTCACCATCTGTCAACTGTCAATGACAACTTTTACATGCAGGATCATTTTGTATGGGAAAATTCAATGAATGTCTTTATTATTTTACTCACTATATTTTTATATTTTCTCTCCTATTAAACCTTCCCTTAGCTTCTATATAGATAGTAATATATTTATATATATATATATATATATATATATAGATAGATTATTATATCTAGGTACATGAAACACACAAACACACCCACATTTTTCACTTTTTGAAAAAAGTGACAATCTTTAACTGTACCAGCCTTTTTTAATAGTCCACTGCCGGACGTAGGCCTACCCACGAAAGGTGATCGGGCCATATCCACCACGCTGGCCCAGTGCGGGTTCGTGGACTCACACACGCCATCTAATTTCTTCTTCACCGAAAAGCCAGTGGTGTGAAATTCCGTACATAAGTTCCAAAGAAACTTATTGGAACGGGACTGGGATTTAACCCACGACCTCAAGATTGCCAGGCCAGCGTTAGAACCACTAGACCACCACGGCTTGCACCATTAACTAATTGTACCTATTCTAAAAGAATTAAGTATGTTGTAGCAATTCAGTTCCTAAAACGTCAAAAAATACGTTTTATTCACTATAAGTAACCAACCATACTCGTATATATTTTCTTAATTAAAAAGTCAAAGACCTAAACGACTTGAAACTGAACAGCAATTACTTTAATTATTTTTCTGAACATTGTAAACAAATATTGTATTTCAATTTACTTTAACATGGTCGATGATACGTATGTATTGTACTGACTTTATTGAGCTATAAAACGTCTAATTCAACTAAACCATTACGCTTTTTCCACTAATTTTAACAGTTGCGTGTTTTAACTCGGTAACTCTTCGCAAGTAATTCTAAAAACTATTAGATGGTCTGGTAAATTGGGCACTAGTTAACTAATTCCCACCATGTAACTAATTCACAATAGTTAACTAGATACTATCACGCTTCAAACTTATTCTTTCTATACCCTAATTACAATAAAAGCACTGTAAATCCGTCTCAATGTAGCGACTTTACATATTTAATACATTAGTAGGTTTATTATACTAGTTGATTATTAATATTAGTTTTTTTCCAGGCAGCTTTGTCGTCGCTGGAGAAAGAAGCCAAAGAGAATGTATATGCGGTTCTAGACCCCCATATACAATACGATATTACTATTAACAAGCACGGAGAACCGCCTAAATACTTGTCGCTCTCTAAGCCCTTAACGCACCAAAGAACGCATGCATTCAACCCACAGAACATAGCCAACGAAATAAACAATAATGATAATAGATTATCTACATTCAAACCGGGACCGCCTAAAATGAGGCGATCGAACAAAAGCAATCAAAGCAGAAATGCAACTAATCACTCGTATACATGCAAAACTAATAACGATATCGAATATTCACGAGATCCTAATTTTGGTATGACTAAAACGGAGAGCAAAGCCACTGATTCTAACGCACAAATTTCGAGGTACAATGGAAATAGAGGTTCCAAGAATTACTCAAGAATGTATGAAAGAAACAATTCCGGGAGACGAAACGATAACTTAAAAACTGACTTCACCAATAACAATAGAGCTTCAAATCGCAGTTGGAGAGACGCTAAAAAAGAAAAAGAACGAGGCTTTGAAGAACAAGAAAAGAGAAAAGAAATATACAGTGGCGAAGATTATAAACCCCGTCCAGGCAAAGTAAAAGAAATAGCCTCAAGATTCAACCGAAACAGCAACAACCATTCAGCAAATTTCAAGAAAGGAAGACCAAAACCGGTTCAAAGTTACGGAAACCAAGCCTATCTCGACCACGTGTTCCCTGATGCTGTAGAAGTATAAATGTATATAAAAAGACTAATGAGTATAAATGACATGACAATTGCGATCTCGGATATTAGTGTAAATGAGTGTTATCGTACCTATTAAATGAATAATTTTAGCTATTTATATATGTAGTTGACGCCATATTTCACATGTAATTGATATGAGAATAAGTCCAAGTTTAGATCGAGTTTTCATTGTAAAAAGTACATAGCTATTAGATAGCTTATGCACGCAGAGTGCAACGGTACGTAGAGTGAAGAAAATTGTAGAAATGCCTGATATAGTCACCTAGATTTTTAAGGTTAGATATATTTCAAACGATTTGAGATGACAATTTTCGTCAATGAAATAATAAAATGTTATGTTAAATAAAAAGAAAAATGACTATAGGTACTTATTAAATAAGAGTATAACATAACGCTAAAGTTTTTACTTATAGAATAAGGTCATGTAATAAGTTTTTCACGGGAAAATGAGGCTGTTGGCATAGATCCAACTTACGACAAACAATAAAAGACGGAAGGACGTAAGTATACTAGTATCGCTCTATCTGTGGTAAAAAGCCACACTGCTGTATGTGGGTGTTTATTTTTATCGTATCTTAGAAGCTGTGGTGTATTGCGAAATTATGTAGATATGAATGTCATATTAGTGTGATTTTGCAATACTAGGTACTTTTACTCTACATCTAGTGTATGCATTTTTCTTTGGACGTGACAAAAGTAAATAATTTTTTTTTGTTTATAACGCCATGCTTACTTAGGGTTAGAGTTTTAACAAACTCATTGGGGTTCACACTATAACAATCAAGGAATACCGACCCATTTTCAAAGTGCTTCACCATCAAGGCCATTTTTACATGGCCTAGGCAAATTCTCACAGAACGATTTTAGACCGAGAGCTGTCAACTATTAAATAAAACATTAGAGAAACTAGTTTGTTAGCTTGTTCATTTCACTGCGGCGTTTAGTCTGCGAAATAACATCGTAATAAAACACTTATTTATAACAAGCGATTGTTATAAATAAAATACTGTTACAATTTTTCATATTATATAATATCTTTGATTTATTTATTAATATCTATATATTACTGAAACAATTAGTAAATCATTGGAAGATATTGATTCGAAGATCAAGAGTGAACAATTTCCTACCAATCCGCAAAATATAAAATTTTCGGAAATGTTCCGGTAATGAATCTGACCGAATACATCCAATTTTTGATAATAATATGTTTTTTCGTACGTCTAGAAACATGATATTTTGTAATTATGGGGTTGTAGCACAGATAGGGCGATACCGGCGCCTCTCTGTCGCCATACCGACGCATGCTTGGCTCCTTGAATAGGCTGTATCAAGGTCGTGTTATTTGAAAACACATTTATGAATAAACCATCTTAACTTATCTTATTACCTGTAAAATTATAATACATCTTCTGCACAGGGTGTTTTTCTAGACGACGGACGTATTCTAGGATAAATTATATCAAGTTCTTGGCGAATCACAGTTTTTGGCGGCAGTGAAGCTTGCTACAAGCTGCGGAAAACCCAATCCTGACTGAAGCTCACATACCTAACAGCTTCGCGAGGAATTATTCCAGTCTGTCCCCCGGATCTGATCCCCGGGGCACAGAGCGGAAGAAAGGATTGGGTTTTGTCCGAGGATTGGGTTTGATTCGGCCTAGTATACCTTCTTATCATTATGATTAACATTTAAGAACAAATTCGAATCGTCGAAAAAAGTTTTGCTGCTCCGCTATTCCATGCATTTTATTGACATAGTCGATGAACTTTTTATACACAGAGATTCCAGAGGAAAATGTGGTCGATCGAGAAAAGAAAGGAAGAGATGATTTAATATGGCATGAGTTAGAAAGAGACATGAAAAATATCTCGTTTCAGTGGCTAGTTGTCGTGTTTTTCTCTCAGTTGTGTTAAATTCCAATTCATACTTGACAGTTTTGACAGCTCTGAGCAAGATTTTCCATACATTTTTGTGGTTGAGAATTGCCTGAAGCGACAACAGCGCTATCTCTCTAGTTGTAATCGCTCTGTGTTTTATAGAACAGCTGTTTTTTTTCGCGATTTTGTGGTTGACCTTATCGTAAAAGTTAATCACATTATTATGATGAGTACAACGACACCCTCGAATATGTCTGTCGTATAGAGAAACACCAAATATTTCACTTAAATAACTGCGACTTCATTAAAGTAGATTTAAGATTTTATATCCTTTTGTAAATTATTTGTACTTAATAATTGCATTTATATTTTAAGTTTTGTATACAATTTTATAATCAGTGACTGAGGCCAGTTGAACTTACTAATTAAGTTTGATCACTGTATCAAGTTGTAAAGCTCGTTAGTGTTTATTTTCTTTTGTGTATAGTTTTTCTATGTTTATATTGTTGTATTTTAACAGTATTAAAAGTACCTACAAACATATCGTGTAGTTTAATTTTGATTTCTATCTCACTCAAAATAACGATGTTATTGTAATATGTTATACTCATTACCGCATAACATGTCTGGGCAGCCGCACACTCTAGTATTCTATTTTAGTTTGTTTGATTTCTTAACTCTAATATTACATTGTAAGCAGTTATTACTTATCAAATCATATTCGTTTATTGCCACTAATTTGGGTGGACAGTTCTATTACAAGAATTAATTATATCTTTTCTTGAGATTCTCGTAACTTTACCGAGAATCTCAGCTTTCCATCTTCGCAAAATCAGTATTTTTAGCAAAATAATAGGTAAGTAATTTAGAAAAATAAAATGAATTGCTTTAAGCGAAAATGGTACGTAAAATTATTCTTTGCACAATCAATGTTCATGATGTTCTCAACGATTTTTCACACATTTATCACGGTATTTTTTTCTACAGTTGCCAAGAATAGCAACATAATTAGCACTTATAATTAATATTAACTGTTATTGTTTTATATTTTCCTCACAAAACACTTATTAGATATAGCTATTGATAACAGAGCCGGTCTGGCGGAATCAATTGTGTAAAACTTCAGCTAAATTATGTAGCTAATTAAAATTCACGTTAACGAATCCGCCAGTTCTATCCTTTTTAAAGAGCATTTAAACACGCAGCACGGTACTAAGAGTATCCTTTCAGAGCCAATTTGTTCCATCACAGAGGTGTATCAAGCCAGACGCAATGCTGATATCACTATCGGATATATTTTTGTCATTCAATCTATAGACGCTGCCAAAAAACATCGTGTGCAAGATAAGTTGCGGAAACCATGTTTCTTACAATTTTCGCGGTATTATCGCTTATGGTTGAATCAAGTTTAAGTGACAATGTTAGTGAGGTTCCTTTACAAGTGCGTGAAGAAAATCAGTGTGGAAATGATAAATGTATTAGCAAGTGTTGTCCCATAGGGATGGTGTATCGCAAGATTGATGGGAAGAGTTATTGTGTGCATCTCCCTGAAGTCACAGATTTAGTGGTAGGAAAAGAACTACCGTTGTATAATCATATGTACCCAGTTGGAAAGGTGGACTATGTGCAAAAGTTTAAAGTTTTATTTGGAATTAATTGTGGGAAGAGACCGAAGCGGTACTACAAGTCAAACACACCGTTTTATATAGAGGAGGTGAGTGCTAGTTTTTAGGTATTTGTGGGAATTTTGGTTTACAGAACGGGCTGAGGTGTTAAGGAAATATTTATTTTTCGTTGACATTCGTTATTTACATTGTGTTCATACGAAACAAGTTGAAACTAAAAGCTTTATAATATTTTATAAGGAGCTATGAATTCTGGATCACTCATTTAACTTATAATGAAGTATAAAACAGATGAGTACTTAACATAAATTTAATGGTTGAATTAACTCATTGGGTTTATATCTATATACTTAATGTGAGTTGCCTTAGTGAGTTATTTCATAATTTGTCCATTGCGAAAACTAAAGCTGTTTTTTAGTTTTGAAAATTGGACACTTGACTCTACTGTTGCGTCGTTTAAAATTAATTATATTGTACACGAGATGTACCTACTTACCGGCATAAAAGAATAGCAAACAAAATAATTTTACTAGACTTATTTTTAATTATGTATGCAAGACGTGATGTGCGTCAAAACCGGTCTTAAAACATGGAAAGCAAGTTTATTTTAAATGGCTCAAAATATCTCATCGGTGGTTACGAAGTTCTACCAAAAAATATAACTAACGATTATTTATATTATTTTAGGAATATTATTTCAATATTTTTTTATTTAACGTAGGTACCTAATTTATCAATAAATTTATAAATTTTTATTTCTCTTCTATGTTTGTAATTTTTTTATAATGGTGGATTTATTTCTCATATATAAATATTTAAATAACATAAAAATAAGGCAGGCAGTATGTGGTCAAACGCAAACCTATTCAGAATAAAAAAAAAATACTCAAATAACCTATCTAAACTTAATTATCTAATCAAAACTTAAATAAACCTATTTAAACTAAATTATCCTATAATCAATAAGACTAAATGAAAATAAAAAAATGACTAATAATTAAGAATAACAAAATTTTATGATTATTGTGATGTCGCTTGCAGCCAAAACATAATCAAATCAACCAAAATAATGTAATATGTATTGCATGCAGCGACCCTTTTTGTAATCATGCACTTAGTTATTATAACAAGCGTCAATATAGGTAGCGTATAACTTTAAACTCGAAAACAACTCATTAAACAAAACATGGTTACAATTTACCAGATAAATATTATATCAGTAATAAGGATGCTTTTTCACTACCTATGCCAAGCTGAGTAGCAGAGTCTACGGTATCCACTAAACGGGTTTTTTTTTTATAATGCAGCCTAGCTCTACAAACATTTTTACATAAATGTTAAAGCTTTATCTTAAAGTAACACATTTAAGTGAGTTCTTGATATTGGTACAGGCAAAACTTAACTCCTGCCTGATTCTCTATCAACAAAACGTAACGTAACGCGGTACCTAAGTATTTTTTTTTTTATTTGCGTGAATTTCGTATGGAGAGATGGTCGTACGTCAAAATGAATCATAAGCCGAGTTTAAGTTATGTTATTTGAAAAATAAATATTTTATACACGTATTTCAAACAAAGAGCACGTTAGAGCCCGTTTCACGTTTGTTTTCATACAGAATCGCCCACCTGATCTTTTTGTAAACGCCTTAGTATCCCAAAAGTACCTACACAGGGTTATATCTAATCAATTAGCATGCTTTTAGGGGCGTATTCTGTACATCAAAACTAACAACTTTTGTTTTGCGACTTTTGTCAAAATTAAAAAAAAAATTGCTATTTGATTAGAAATAACCCTGTATAGAGACAAGATTCAAAAATCTAGAAGTGAGTTCAAATAAGTCGGCTAGCCCTGGATCCGAAGTTTTAAAACACCTGAGGGCCTTTAAAGCCTTTAAGGCCTTTAAGTGGTTAAAATATCTGGGATCTATAATATTTTTACGTGTCATCGGAGCCACGGCAGCGCTCAGTTGTAACTGCAATCCGCGACTTTGCCGACCGTTGAGTAACGAGACTAAGTTTTTTTTTCATATGGGTTTGCGTTTGACTACACACTGCCTGATGTTAAGCAGATATGCGGTCTAGGGTGTAACACGCTTACCTAGAATATACCTATTTACTAGGGATTTGAAGACACCTACATTGTACTTTAGCGGGAAGACAGACTCGGGCAAAGCGTTCCACATTCTGTCAGTTCGTATGAGGAATGTGGACTCGAAACGCTTAGTTCTAACTCGTGGGATATTCACCAAAGGCTGGCGCTTTGGTCGCGTCTGTCTAGCCGTACGATAGAAGAAAGGGGCAGGTGGAACTAAATTGTGCAACTCCTGGGTGCACTTACCGAAGTGTATCCGATAGAAGGCTGATAGACACGCCGCCCTACGTCGATTCTCGAGACTTAGCAGCTTCGATTTAGTTAAGTTTTCAATGAACTTTAGAGCCTCCAGCCTGACTCGCCTTTCAATGGACTTAAGAGCCTCCAGCTGGTATTTGGCAGAGCCAACCCAAAGATGGAGTAATCGACGTATAATTTTAAAATCGGTCAATGAATCAATTCTAATATTTTTTTTACGCTTTGAGAACCAGATATTTATATTTTATAAATATACCAAGAGCAATTAAATCACGCTCTCTTAACGTTCTGTGATGACCTCGATACGTAATACAAAGTCAATAAAATGTAATATACTGCATACATCTGTAAACGACTGCTGATAATGGGTAGACGTAATAGAGTTTGGTAATATTTTTTATTATTATTGGGCAGCATGACCACATTATTTATTGTACACAATAATTATTATTTAGCACGCAATTTATTAAGCCATTTAATGTAGATAGAGTGCAGGCCTTGGTGCGTTAGTAGGAGAACGCTTAGTTTACAGAATCGAAGCATTCGAACCCTGTTCTGTATGAGTTCGTTGGAATTTTACCCCTTGATCGAGAGACAGCGAAAATCTCCGTTTTAACATGACGATTTTGTTTTTGTCGGTCATGTTGCTTTTCGTCACAGGTCGCATTTTTCAACGAAACTTGACAAAACTTGGTACACACGTTCTACATATTATAGATTATTTTTGTTGTCGGAGATTTTTGATAGGGGGGTATTTCCCTCAAAAAAGGGGATAATAGCTGTCGCGCTATTTATCTGCCGATTTACATATTATAATAATAGGCAAGGTTATTTAATTTCTAAATCATAACGAGATTTGTGAGTATGAATGAAATCGGTAAAGAGCGCGTCAAGATATAGACATATGAAGATTCAGTTCAAAAAACATTCCTATGTGTCGCGAGATCTACTGTTCGGAGAACTACTAGTATGTACCTATATATTTTTAGCCCTAACTAATAAGGTCGCTTTGTGTACAGTAGGTAACTATCTACATATATCTAGGTATTCATTTTCCCATAGTTTTCCGAATTACGCATTAGTAAAACGCGTATCAACGGGTGCACTATGCATGTCGGTAAAGCTCTCGAGCTCGTGATAACAGGTGTTGTTGATAAACTGCCGCAAGTTCCGATAAATGATAAGAGATAACGTAAGCGCCGGAACATTACCTAACGTCACTGATCTAAGTGAATTAGATACCATGTACGAGTAAGTGATTTTAGGGTCCCGTACGCAGATGGTAAAAACGGGGCTATTACTAAGATTCCGTTGTCCGTCTGTAAGTCATGTTACCAGGCTGTATCTCATGAACCGTAATATCTAGACAGTGGAGTTTTTCACAAGTGATTTAGATATTTCCATTGCCACTATATCAACAATTAATATAGACATAAGAAAATTAATGCTTGTTTTTAACATTATTTTGTCATTATTTATGTATCGTATTTAAATAAAGATATGGGTAAATATAGATATGGGTAAATATAGATATGGTGATATGGTGAATCTTAGGAATCTGATTTCACACAAAAGGAAAAACCGGATCTACTTATAGACTATAGGAATCCTATTACATTGCATGATACATTGCCAAGATGTGGACGGCAAATTATTTCATTGCGTGCTAATTGCATGTTACGTTACAGCTGTACTGCCAATACTGCCATGCAATTTTTGAGTGCGTTATCGTCGTTACCGATATAGAGTTGTACACGCTAATTGGTTAAGTTTGCTGCAAACATTATTGTTCTGCACCAATACCAAAGCGCCGCCCGCGCCGGGCTGTCAGTGTCACCTGTCAGCGGACTGTCAGGCGACCCCCGCCAGACGTCACCCTCCGGTATTCTTCACAACGGTCTCTCTCAGTGAATTTGTGCGTGGTCAGCGGCGGCGGCTCGGATATTATTTGGTAAGTACAATATTGATTGTAACTAATTTTACCTATTGCGTGTATGTACATTTCGCTTTACAGTCCACAACCTATCGCGGTAGCACGAGTATATATTATTAGGTGAAATTGATTAGACGTTGGTTTTCTCAACGATATTCCGGGTGTTTCCCTAGACGACGGAGACATCTTAGAATAATATGCATAAATTTGCATGTCCAGAGGCGGAATATGGCGCTCCTAAAACAGTGCATATTTATCATCCGTATTACGCTGTAAATACTCGTACCTACACATACGCAAATAAAGATTATGAATAATTTATAATCTTAATAATAAATAAATACATATTTGGGGACATAGTACACACGGTCTCTGACCCCAAACTAAGCATAGCTTGTGATATGGCTGCCAGAGACTGATATACTACATATACATATTTTTAAATACATAGATAGTAACTAAATAACACCCAGACACAGAGCACACATCTATGTTCATCACATAAATATTTGCCCTGGGTGGGGATCGAACCCACGCCTCTTTGACCCAGAAGTTAGGTTCACTAACCACTGAGCCACCGAGACAGTCGTCGTAAATACTCGTCATAATGGACATTTTATTCGTTAATAAGGCCGACCCCGAAATTGCGAAAAAACAGCGGTTCCATGCATCATAGCGAGAGTCAATGACCTCTTTCAACATATGGAATGAGGTGATTGTCAGCAATCACCGAAATCAAGCAACGTTACCGCACGGTCAGTATTTGGATGGGTGACCGCGGGTGGCATTTTCCAACTGAGCGCTACCGTGACTCGGATGACACGTTAAATTGTAGGTCCCGGTTGTTTTAATCGTTTAGCCATATCAGAGGCCTTCAGGCGGCCTATAAACTCTGACACCAGGGCTAGCCACCCGGCCTAGGTACACGAACTTTAAATGATAATTAAGCACAAAAAAATCTTTATGCATCAAAAACATTTCTTCAAACTAACTTTAACATATCGAATTCGACTTTGCTGCAGTCATACGAGTACCTATACTTATATGTATTTTTTTTATGTCTTCACACCATTGTTATCCGTTTTTTACGATTAAAATATTTTTACTTCAAATTAAATGCCCACTGTGATGTAAAAGAACAATTTTCGCACCCTGGAAGTGCAAAAAGCAGTTATTTCTTTCATTTAGTGGAAGTCAGTGCACTTTTTATGGAATAACATTTTTTGCGCGATAGAAAGTTACTTTCATATTCATATTATTTTGATATCAACATACAAGATACAAGTCAATACAGATCAATAAATATTGTTATTATAATAATAAAATATTGTTTCTTAAAATGTCAGCTTTGCTAAAGCAAATTACAATTATCTTAAAATTACAAGAAAGAATAATTGCTTGGTCAAATAAACTATCAAATACATATTAAATTGTGCAAACAAAATAATAATCATTCAATATTATGTAAGTCAAATTTACAAAACAATTAAAATAAAGAAATAGTTTCAATTTTTCAACGTTAATAATATGTAAGTATGTCATAAATTTCAAATATTGCATTAATTAGGTATATAAATTAACGAACATGAATTTGTAACAAAGTAATAACATTTTCCAATATAATGGAATAGCAACAGTTGGTCATAATGGTGAGCAAATTTATAGGCCCTACATTACTTAGATATTTAGGTATTGGTAATTTCAGTTTAACTTAATTTTGTGGTTTTAGTGGTTTTAGATGAGAATTGCATAGCAAGTATAGAGTCACAATTTAAAAATAAACTAGTCGCGTACGTGGAAGAGATCACAGGACGACAAATTTATTTACGGAAATAAAAAATAGTGTCACGAATCACGATGCAATCGTTTTGCATAACCAGACACATGACGCAAAATGTTTAAAAAATTGAGGAAACTCAAAGAATTCTTGTTTTGGTTTTGAAATCAAAAAATTTAAAACAAAAATCAGGATCCATATTACCTAATAATATCTTATATATTATTCGTTCTTTACCTATATTTAGTTATACAGTTTGATCTTATAAATTTATTAGATACAGAGAGCTTTTGTTGTAAGGACAACAACAACATATTTGATACGAGTAAGAGCAAAAGTAGCTACGTTTTGGTCTTGAATAATTATTTTTCGCAAAAAAACGCACCACCGACTTCCACGATGTACAGAATTCGAATAGTTTGCACAAATCGATGTGACATCCATGTACTTACATTATTGTTGATTTATCAAACGGCTCAGCCGGATTCGATAAAATTTAAATGGAACTACCTCGGGAGTATACTTTTTGAAATAAAAGAGTTTTCTTAAATAAGTTGGCGAAAATACAGTAGGAAACATAGAATACGTCCAACCTCTTTTTATGAAGTCGGTAATGAAATATGTTGTTTGTTTGTTTGTTTTTGTGTTGTCGATTTTATTTTAATAACATTCAGTGAGTTCATTTCAATACATTGCACTTCGCATCTGGTATGAAAATAATATAAACAAATTTTTATTTTGTTAACATTGAGCGGCTTCATATTTTACGACCTGTTTTTATGATTTACCCACATCATTTTCTAGATTATTTCATTGGGAAAGAGGTGAATGCTTTTACTTTAAAAAATAAAGATAGTACAGACGCATAATTTTGCTTTCACAAGAAGAACTTGTTAAGGGTCACGAGCTAGTTCCTTTGTAGTATATAATTTGGCGTATTAACACCATATTGCCGTTTTCGTCGATTCAGCCGTAAAACGTCCACTGCTGGACATAGGCCTCTCCAATAGAACTCTAGTAAGACCAGCTGGAATAGCGGCTTGCATCCAGCGCGATTCTGCGATATTAATCAGGTCTGCCTTTGATTGGACGTTCTTACCGTTTCATAGTTTCCACTCGAGAAATACATAATGATGCATGATGCAGAACAGAGCGCCACAGCAAAACTGTGTTTAGGGGCAGCTTCAGATATGCAGCAACGAAATGCTGGAACAATATACCAACACCCATTAGGAACCTGCAAAGTATTCATGGTTTTAGATGTAAACTTAAAAGTTTTCTTCTTGTCCATCAAAAAAGTGAGGAAAGCCTGAAAACTGACACCAGTGTTATTTAAAAGTGATGTTAATAAGTATAATATTTATTTCAAATATATATCAATATTTAATTATTTAATAAAATGAAAACATTTCAGAGCGTGGAGCGTGTATGCCAATAGGTCTGGCGAGGTTATTCGTTGTTGTTTGAATTTTTCATTTATACTTATATATCTTATGTAAAAATTGTCATTTGTTCATTGTTTAGACTTTGTTTGTTTCTTATCTTTGTTCTGTTTGTTATTTTTTTATTTCTGTCCGCGCATTTTTATCGGTCGTAATGCCACTTGCTGGTTCCAACAGAATAAACAGAAGAAACAGTGAAAGCGCGCGAACGCGCTCGAGTAAACATCAGCTCCGTGTTAAAATTAAATAATAAATAAAAAACTACCTATTCAGTGCTAAATATGAAACACCCACTAATATAATGCTTTAATAACAACGTGTAAGTGTTATCAACCATCAAATCTAGAAAATAAGTGAAATATCAAGTTTGAAGTGATATAGGTAACCAAAGACCTACAACTCGAAAGTGGTTAAAACAAACTACCTAACAAAATAAAGTAGCTGGAGCTACAGACTGTAAGTAATACTATAAGTGAATCGCTACATGCTAAGGAAAATTAATTACTTCAACGTAAAGAAATCGCAAAGTGCATTCGACATAATATTATCTTGTCAATTCGTTGATGCAATCACAGTGCGTCTTCCTGGAATTACTGCAAGCGCGCGAACCCGACCGACCGATGCGTAGTACATGATACACATACTGTGGCGTGAGTCAATTCCAAGAAATACGCGGACCTCGCGAACTTTGACCTCACACTGAACTCGGTTTGAAGCATTTATAAATACTAATAAAGGACGACTGAAAATGGAAACGAGAAACAAAGGTGTAAGATTGACTTGTGAAGGGTGTCGGAAAACAATTCCTGATAGAAGATTCCTGACATGCGCGTATTGTAAACAAATCTTTGATTTAGAGTGCGCTAACGTCTCTGATACAAGATTTTACGGAACTATGGATAGTGAACGCAAAAAAACATGGAAGTGCCCAGTATGCATAGCCAACCAGCCAAAACGAAATAATGCTAACACCCCAGTCCGTTCTGCGTCTCTACAGTGTACTATGAAGCCTCTCCATAAACCGAAGAAAATACATACAAGCCGCGAAAATCTTGACCTTACCTCGGATAGCGATGAACTTTCAGCAGAGGAACAGGCAAACAGCGACGAAAGCTTAATGGGTGACACATTAATCTCCCAGGCGCTAAAAACAAACTCCGAATCGCCCCATAAGCCACTGACGCTGGACCAGATAAGCCTATTGTTAGACAAAAAATTAGATAACAACGAGAAAAAAATTGTCAATATACTAAAAATAGAAATAAGATCTCTTATACAAGATGAAATAAAAAACTCAATAGCACAGTTAAACTCTGAGCTCTCACAGCGATTAGACGCTATAACAACATCACAAAACAAACTTTACTCGGACATTGCGCAATTAACAGACAAAATACAACTCCTTGAAAAAGAGTACGACCAGCTTAAAAATGATGTACTCAGCCAAAACCGCTTATCAGGAATACCTCAAGATCACCCACAACCTACCTACTATACTGATAACAGTAAGAAATTCGTCATATATGGACTGGAAGAAAACAAATGGGAGACAGAAGATCAACTCCAAGACCGTGTGCAGAACATCTTCTCCAGTGTGTTGAACTTAAATCTTCGAGGATATATTGAAGAAATCACTCGACTTGGAAAATACGGTCTCCGACGGCCAGTCGTGGTAGAGCTCTTGAGCAAAAAAATGAACAAATACATTCATCAAAATAAACACTTCTTCAAAAATTCAGGACTAGCTATCGGACAATTCCTACAAAGCGATGACTTAAAAAAACACAATGAACTACGAAAAATGCTTCGTGAAGCTAGAAAAAATGGGGACCATGCTATAATTAAAAATAACGAGCTCATAGTCAACGGTCACAAACAAAATTTAGAAAAGAAGGATAATGAGAAAGAGAAGCAGACTAAACAAATAATTGAACCAAATACAAAAAATATCAATACGGCAGCCTCCATAGAAACAACATCTGCTTTTCAAAGCAAAGCAAGACAATTTCCAAATACAAAAAAAGATACTTTTCGAGTCTAAATTTATAGTAATGAGCCAAAACATGCGCAGCATAAATAATAAAATACACATACTCGATAATGTCCTCTCAGAAAGTAAGTATCAAGCAGTCTGCCTCTCAGAAACTTGGATCTCCAAAGACCAACTCCCATATATACAAATCGACGGATACGACATTGCTACAGCCTACTGCCGACGCCACCACAGAGGAGGTGGAGTAGCCATTTTATTACCGTCAGGAACCAACTACACAGACAGACCTGATATTACTAATTTGTCCATAGAGCATGTAGTCGAATGTTGTGCTATAGATATTAAGCCTAACATAATATTGATTAGTATTTACAGAGCAGATAGGGAGATAAAAATATTCTTCGAGTTTCTAGAAAAATTGTTCATTCAATTAAAATCGCACCATTATAAGAAACATATTATTGTCACAGGAGACTTCAATCTTAATGCTCTTGAGAATTCTCCAGATTACAGGAAACTAGTGTCAAAAATGCGAGAATGTAATTTGCACCAATTAATTAACGTACCGACTAGGATATCTGAAACTACTGCCACATGTATAGATCTAATCTTCTCAAATTATAAAGATTGTTCGGTTACTGTTAAAGACCAAGGAATTTCTGATCACAATAGTGTCATCTATAGTTTTAAACCAGAAACACAGAACAGAGAACAAAAAGAAATAAACATAATGTACAAAAAAACTCGATTACTCAATAATGATAAATTTGTCATGTCATTTAAAACTGAACTAAGCAAAGTAAATTGGAATAATATTTTTGGGTCCACCAGTGATATTAACACAAACTATGAAAACTTTCAAAATAAAATTAACCAAGCTCTTAATGCAAAAATACCTACGAAGCTAATAAAACTTACAAGCAGTAAAAATAGTAATTACCTGACTGCAGGAATCAAAGCATCTTGCAAACATAAACGACTTCTTAGTTTATTGGTTCATGAGTCAAAAAACACAACTTTAAAAAAGTACTATAACCGTTACTCAAAAATCTTAAAGCGATGTGTAAAAACCTCTAAAAAACTAAATTACATAAAAGAAATGGACAAAGCTAAAAATAAGACAATGAAAATGTGGGAAATAGTAAGACGCGTAACAAAAAAGCCGAAAAAATCAAATTTTCAAAACTTATATTTAGACACAGAATCCGGAGTCCTTACGTGCCCACACTCCATTGCTTCAACTTTCAACAAGTACTTTTCATCAGTAGGAAAACCGCAAACAGTAGACCCAAACAGGAACCAGACTTGTCGCCAACCTGTAGAATCTTCAGTAAATTCAATGTTTCTAGAACCCGTAACTGAAAAAGAAGTACTCTACATAATACAAAACCTCCCTAATAAACGTAGCTGTGGTGTAGATAACATACCTTCCACTCTAATAAAAAAGTGTGCTATTGAGCTGACTCCTCCGCTAACCTTTCTTATCAATCAATCATTTGAACAAGGCGCATTTCCTACTCTACTGAAAACTGCAATAGTTAAACCCATTCTCAAAAAAGGTAGCAAATCTAAAGACCCTAGTCAATACAGACCTATTGCGATTCTCCCATCATTCTCAAAGATATTTGAAAAGGCAATGACTAACCGACTTTATAAATTTTTAGAAAAATATGACATCCTAGACCCACAACAATTCGGTTTCCGTAAAAAATGCTCGACAACACTAGCACTTTATAAATATACCCAAGCAATATACGACTACATAAAAAACAAGAACTACGCAATAGGACTCCTATTAGACTTAACAAAAGCTTATGATAGAGTTTCTCACAAAATCCTTCTAGCATCTATGTATGATATTGGTATCAGAGGAGTTGTATACGACTGGTTAAAATCATATCTTTCTGATAGACCACAATGTGTCCAAATAGAACACCTAAATGAAAAGACAAATGAAATAGAAACAATAATATCCGACATGATCATTACAAATTGGTCCATACCCCAAGGGAGCGTGATAGGGTGTGTCTCATTCCTCATATACATCAATAGGCTAGCTAAAATATGCAAAACATTCTGCATACTTTTTGCAGATGACATCTCCCTGCTGTTTAATAGTCCAAGTCCTACAACTACAAATTTTCACATTATGGAAACCTATAACACGCTGAAATCCTGGCTTCAAGACCGCAACCTAGAAGTGAATAATAAAAAAACCAAAATCATACAATTTAAGCCACACCAACGACAAAACGTTGACCTAAAAACAATAACCAGATCCATCAATATCAAAGAAGTTACAGAATGCAACCTATTAGGCCTCACCCTAGATTCACACTTAAACTGGAAACAACACATCGAAAAACTTACATCCAAACTGTCCCAATTCACCTATGCATTAAGTGTTCTAAAAACAAATACAAAGAAAGATTGTGCTTTAACAGTATACTATGCGTATGCCTATTCATGGCTCAGATATGGTATTATTATGTGGGGTCATAGCACAGATGCTATCCACGCATTCATCGCTCAAAAGAAATGTCTAAGGATAATAGTTAATATTAAACAAAGACAAACCTGCAAACCTCACTTTGTTAAAGAAAAAATGCTCACGTTACCATCGATATACATCCTTGAAGTTGTAATGTTTGTCAGAAAAAATCTACATTTATTTAACTTCGATACCAACATACGCCGCAGCACAAAACTGGCCCTTCCCGTACCTACAATAGAAATGTTCAAATCCAGTCCACAATACCGCTGTGTAAGAATATATAACAAGATACCTGATAAACTGAAAAATATTGCCAAAGATATTGCTTTTAAAAATAAAATTAAAACGAAGCTTTTAGAGAAAGCTTACTATTCCATTCAAGATTTTATGGAAGACGAATGGTAACTTTTTAAATAATAATAATTGTAACGTAACACTTAGTATAGTAACATAATAAAATCCAAAATAGCCTGTGTATAGCTTGTGAAATTACTATAGTATATTGCAACTCTATTACCTACTAAATTGTAAATAATTTTATTAAATACCTACATATATTATAGGTACATTGTTAGACTTAGCATAAATTAGTAATAAGTAATTAAGAGTATTGTTCTCTTGCAGCGCCCTAACGGGGTCTTTGTTTTGTACTACAATTAGTTATAGTTGTTATGTACACTACATTGTGCAATAAAGAAATAAAGAAATAAAGAATATCAGCGCCGGTTGCTCGTAAGCGCAACCAGCATTACGCTGAGTTGGGACCAGTTTTGTGACAGAAATACTAGGTAAAATACTGTTGTTTTTTGTGTTTTATCATTTGTTTTGTCGTTATGTTTTGTACCTCTTATTTTTGTTGCAAATAAAAAATTATGTATTCTGTATTCTAATGATATTTTTTTTAATAAGCTCCCTGAACATTTTCGAAAAGAATCGAACCAACGATAATTTTATAAAAATCTAAAAAAATGCTAGTCCAAAAGGGCTACTACAGTATAAATATAGAAGATTTCTTTAATGACAAAAATGTTTCAGTCTCGCGGAAAGTACGAGTATGTTATCATGATAAGTAGTATTGTTATTATGTAAGCTAATAATACTCGGTATTTATAATTGCATACTTGCAACGCCCTAACAGGGTTTAATTATGTAACTAGTGCTAAGTGAGCAAATTTTTGCATTTTAAATGGCAAGGTTTGAAATAAAGAATAAATAAATTTTTGAGATCATTTGTAGCCAGTCCTCCATCCTATGTGCTAATTCAACTTGCCAATCGGCTAAACTGGAATCCACGAAAACTTAATTAAGACAATATTAGTAGAGGCAACCTGCGTACGATTGTTGAAGAAATTCGATGGTATATGTCCACCAACCCGCGCAGAGGCAGTGGTGGATATTTGTCAAATCATCCTTCGTGCGTAAGTCTACGTCCTGCAGTGAACTAGTAGTAAAATCGGCCAAGTGCGAGTCGGACTCCCGCACGAAGAGTTCCGCACCGAGTTACAGCCCCTTGAGCCTCTCTTTCTCTTGCCATTTTTAATTATTATTATTGCCTACATTATTTTTTATTTATCTACCTGTCACCATTATTGATATCGATCGAAAATCGGCTGAAAAATCAGGTTTGTTCTATGGGAGTCCCCCTTTAATATTTATCTTATCCAGTTTTTAGTATTTGTTGTTATAGCAGCAACATAAATACATCATCTGTGAAAATTTCAGCTGTCTAGCTATCACGGTTCATGAGATACTGCCTGGTGACAGACAGTTAAATAGACAGACGGACATCGCAGTCTTAGTAATAGGGTCCCGTTTTACCCTTTGGGTACGGAACCCTAAAAATTGTGCCTAACGTTAATTATGTAAATGTTTGAATGAAACAGCTTGTTGTCCGTTGTTTAAACTAGATGGCGTTGGCGACCTTTAACTCGCGATAACATTTCGTCAGTAACAAGTTGGTAATTCTGCTTTTGTAGTTTCATCTGTAAAAAAAGAAAGTATCAATTTTTTGATGACGGTCTTGCTTTGTATACTTTGTAAGATCGTTCAAGATATCGTTGCCATAGTTTGATAATTGGTTGTCACCGTCAAAATATCAAAGTTCAGCATCAAGCATCAATAGGTAGGTAGTAATAATTGGCCAAGTGCGACTTGGACTCGCGCTGTCCCCTTTGGGAACCCCCTTAGCCCCATTTCAAGCGTCTACCTATTGCCGTTATTAATATAGAGCAAAAAATGGCCAAAAAAAAATACGTTTGTTGTATGGGAAATGTTTATTTTATTCTGTTTTTACGGTTCCGTACCCAAAAGGTAAAATCGGGACCCTATTACTAAGACTCCGCTGTCCGTCTGTCTGTCCATCTGTACGTCTGCACCAGGCTGTATCTCATGAACGGTGATAGCTAGAACGTTGAAATTCACAGATGATGTATTTCTGTTGCTGCCATAACAACAAATACTAAAAACAGAAAAAGATAAATATTTAAGGGAGGCTCCCATACAACAAACCTGATTTTTTAGCCGTTTTTCGATCGATATCAATAATGGTGACAGGTAGATGCTTGAAATATTCACAGACTATTTAACTGAAATAGTCTGTGAAAAAAATAAAATATATATTTGAGGGGGGCTCCCATACATTACGGAACCCTTCGTGTGCGAGTTCGACTCGTATACTTGGCCGATTATTAGTATCAGTTGTTGTAGCGGCAACAAAAATACATCACCTGTAAAATTTTCAGCTGCCTAGCTATTACGGTTCATGAGATACAGCCTGGTGACAGACAGACAGATAGACGGACAGCGGAGTCTTAGTAATGGGATCCCGTTTCTACCCTTTGGGTACGGAACCCTAAAAACGCTGGCACAGGTACCGGATATTAGAAAATGGTTGGTAGTCGACTAACAAAATAATAAAATTTAATCAAATGAAAGAAAATATTTACCCTCACCAACCACAGTTCAGAGCGTTAACTAACAGACAGGTGTGGAAAAGCGAACAAACTGACAAATTAATTATGTAAAAGGGCTCAACGCCCACCGTACTATACGTAAGTAAACCACATATACGTACTACTAGGTATGTCATGATAAATCCTTTATGAAAAAATAACTTTTTAACTAAAAGCCTTTTATTTATAATACTAGTTTTTGAGCGCGGCTTTGCCTGCTTGGTTTTTATGCTATCCTATAGGAACTTTTATTTTCACCGGGTAAAAAGTATTTAGTCCATGACACTCAGGTGGGTGATTCTGTATGAAAACAAGATCAAAACGACCCAAACGTGCTATTTGTTTTTAAAAAAATCGTGTGATGTGAAAACACGTTTTTTTTTTTTAAAACAAACTTAAACAAACTCGTTTTAAATTTCACTATAACGTAATTTTAATTTTATCAAACATTTCTCCAAACGAAATTCACAAAAATAAAAAAAATACCGCGTTACGTTTCACTATGGATTTCGTTACCGCGTTACGTTTCCTGAGCGCAGATTCGCACCACCATCCGGTGCACTTGACCTCGGTACCACGGACACTTATAAATAGAGCACTAAAACTGTGGAATTTTGAGTACCTGGATACTGAGCTCGATCACATGAAAAGTGTGCTGAGCAGTCATGGTTACAAGTGGAAACAGAGCTGGCGGTTGGCAAACGCATCTCCCAGGACTCGTCCGGCATCGGTGGAGAGAGTAGCAACATATTTGCCGTACATTAAAGGAGTGACGGACAGAATTGGAAATTTATTACGCCGAGGGTGTAGCATTAAAACCATCTTCCGTCCTCCGGGACAGCTAAGGCAATTGCTACGCTCTCCTAAGGATAGAGACCCTTTGGGTGTCCCCGGTGTCTACATGATCCCGTGCGATTGCGGGAAGTGTTACGTCGGAGAGACAAGAAGAAATGTCTCTACCAGGCTCACGGAACATATACGTTCAATGAAGAATTTAGACAGAAATGGATCTGCGGTAGTGGAACACACTCTCGATTCCGATGCACAGCACTTCATCAGATTTGATAGAGCGAAGATGCTAGCACGAGAGAAGTTTTTCGTGCCCCGTAACGTTAGGGAGGCTATTGAGATTAGCAGACGCCCTAACTTCAATAGAGACGGGGGATGGACACTGCCACCGACGTGGAGACCGTGTCTTCAGGGAACCAGAGGATTTGACCGTGGGACTGGTGGAGACATAGTGAGCTCAGTGTGCTGGAGTATCCCCGACGGAGACCGTTATATCGAAGAAGAGGATATTCAGTGCGCGCCGACACAACAATCCTCTCTACACGCCCCCGCCCCGCCACCGCAACCGCTGTCATCGCGAGCGCTACGCGCCGCAGCCCGCAGTGCATTGCGAGACGGCTCCGCGTGTTAGCACTCGCCAACTTGAGAAAGGTCGCCGAACGCGATCGAAACTATAGTCGTGTTATGACTATACGAACACGTGAGTGAGTCCCGTTTAATATCGTTTAAAATGCGTTACGTTTCGTTTTGTCTATAGAGAATCAGGCCCGTGACCTTTAAATTATGTATATCCAAAAATCGAGCCGATCACTCCTTCCGTTGCTGCGTATAATAATAAAACAAACGAACTCACATCGTCAGTTACATCATCAAATTACTTATTTTTTGCAAAAAATGGCAAAACCGCCTTCCATTTTTCTGACGGACTAATTATATTTTTTTAGTCATCTAGCTATTTTATATAACCATACGTATGTAGTATTATTATATATTCTTTGACCGTACTAAATATTTTTTAAACATTTTCATTTCATTTTTTTCCACAATACACATATCTTTACAGGTTTTACCTAATACGACAGTGCAGCTAACAATTCGAAAACAAAAATCTTAAATACATATAAACACGATTTACAACCACATAATATTAGGTACTTACTACATACAGTCTCAACAATATATTAGTCTCTGTTGCTAAGAACGTAGTACTTAACATACTTTTATATCCTAGGGAATAATAATAAACGCCCCAAATTACGAACCGCCCGGCCTTTTTGTGAACATTACTAAAGTCTCAGAGGAATATTTCTAATTCGCCGACTAATTACAACCGGGCTTTCACAGACATGAATTAAAAAAAAAAAAACAATTACCGAATGTTTAATTTTTTCCCTTTCACTTAAACACAATTTATAAATGGGTCATTCTTTTGGTCACAGTTTTCAAGCGGCTTTACTTAAAAATAATAGAAATTTTAAAGTCAGCGAGCCAGTTTTTTTTTCGCGCAAAGCTTAAAACCTCTCTAAACTGGGATACTGATTATTATTCAATTATATTTAAAAATAAATATGAAAAAAAAATGAAATATTTTCCCCATTCTTTGATTTTCGTGGAGTGTCCCAAGCCCCGATCTGATCACTTAGTGAATTTTATATTTTAAACTAAACGCTACATCGTTACCAAAAAAATAACACTAAGTCCAAAAAAGTTTAAAATACTATAAAAAATTAGACCATAGTTCTGAAAGAACTACATTGCCTGAAAAAAAATTAAATGTAACTGTCCCAAGGTAGTTCCTGATTTGCGTGGATTATTATAATTTCACTAGCACATCTCTAAATTCGCGACCTGCTGTTTCGTAATTCTACTTAAAGTTAACAACTAATTGCGCTCCGACTGCCTGGCAGACTGCTTGTGTGATGGTGCGTCGAGTTTAAAAAAAATAGAGATAAGAACATTGTTGCGTGGGTTTGGTTTCTCAAAACTTTGATTTGCGTGGTTTAATTATCTCCAGTGTCTGTGAATTTATTTATTTAGTAAAATATTGTAGCGAACAAGTATAAAGTAACGTAACTTATAATCAAAAGACAGTTTATTTGTGTAAAAGGTTTTTATATATTTTTAGCATAAAGTATTTATTTTGATTTACGTGGTCGTGATTTGCGTGGTTTACGTGGTAGTTTTGACCCACGCAAATCAATTTTTGCCCATTCAAATAAAACCACTTTGAGTTTTGTATTAGTTATGAATGATAATATGTTATATAACTTAAGTTAAATGTAACTTAGTTTAAATCAAACTTATAATGTCCCGTTCTGTGGGTTTCTGACTTAACTGGCAGAGAATTCCATGTACCATTAAGTTCGCGTTGTCACATTAATCGTGCATTTATAAATAAATAAAACAATTGAAAATAGCTTTAGATTAGATACCTATATTCAAGTTTAGTAAAATTATAATGGATTATCAACATTTTAGACCACAAATGCCATTAACAAGATAAGAAAAAATAGAAAGAAAAAATTTATCCGAGAGAAGAAGAGATAGGCTTATTAATATAGAATATAATGAAGAGTTCAAAGCAAAAAACCGAACGAGATATTATGAAACGAAAACCGAAGAAAAAATACTTATATTCATGACTTAAACCGCCACGAGCAAAAAGCAAAACGAAAGAAGAGTAGAATAAGTTCCCGAAAATATAACCTAAAGAAAAAAATCAAGCTAAACGTTGCCTTGTTGAGGAACTCATACAAGTACCAGAAACTCATTACAAAGAAAACCGTGATCCATTGGAAGAAACTCTTACTCCATTGCTATTGTCACGTGCTGATTCACCAGTACCATCAGCTTCTGACCGCAGAGTTCGTTTAGCAGCGGGTCAGCTAGTAATAAATAATGTTGGACTGATACCACTAAAAACGTTTTTTGTTTTAGTAACCTACCTATTTTTTACCTTATCATAACATAATAACTTATTTTCAATATGAAGTAACAGTAAGTAACTCATCTGAGAAAGTTAATTTAAAATTATCATTTTCGTGGGGTGTTTTATGATTTGCGTGGCCTCCATTTTTTTAACCTCGATTTTCTCTGTAAGTATATCGCTCTATGAGGTGCCTCTTCTATATAACATATTACTTTTACATATATTTTAAGATTCTGACAAGGATTTGAAAAAAAAATTGAATTCGAAAATTGCCACGAAAATCACCAAAGAATGTCTTACTCGAAGAAGTACCCAAATATACTAGCTTTTGCCCGCGGCTTCACCCGCGTTTTTTGATTTTTATGCTATCCCACAGGAACCTTTTATTTTTTGGGAATAAAAAGTACCCTATGTCACTTTCCACTCTTTGAACTATATCCATACCAAAAATCAAGTCTATCTATCGCTCCGTTGCTGCGTGAAAGTGTAACAAAAAAACTTACATTCACATATAAAATATTAGTAGGGATTTTGGCCTATTAATTGATTAGAGAGATAACGCAAAACATTAAGAGTACAGAAGTCAAAAATTCATACAACGTACCTACTTTATTATAGCATATGATTTATAGTTCGAAGACACCTGAATAACCTGGCTATATACATATTTGTATGTGGAGTACAATATCGTACAATGTGTACGTATGCAAGGCGGATAGTAAGTATCCCATTAAAAACTAGGCAAATAAAAATAGAACTACACGCGACTTTAAACTGTAAAAAACTTGTAACTTGCAATGTAAACATAAGTAAAAGGAGAAGCCCTGGGCTCCTGAAATACAGTTTTCAACTAGTTTAGGAGCTTTTGGCTCAATCATTACTAAGAACATTGTTATTTTAATTAAGTAAAACACAGGTGTTACTCACGTTTGATTTTAGCAGGATACTATTCGAGACGAGCCGGCGTGCTAGTACTCACCTTGAGAAAGATCGTCAAATGCGATCGAAACTACAGTAGTATTCTACAAAAATCAAACGTGAGTAACACCTGTGTTTTACTTAATTAAAATGTACGAAAACCACGTTAGTTTCCATAGTGAAACTGATATTTTATGTCCAAAATAGACGATTTATTTTTATCAAAAATCAGAGCCTTGAGAGAGTGAGATCTTGAGCATTTTATTTCATGGCCGTGAGCCGTGAGCAGGATGCTTTTTCTTCTTTTCAGCCATAGGACGTCCACTGCTGGAAATAGGCCTCCCCTAACGATCTCCAATAAGACCGGTTGGTAGCGGCTTGTATCTATCGCCGCCGCCAAGCAGGATGCTTATCATTAGTCAAATATACGAATACCTACTATCTTGGAACCGCTTTGTGGAACAGTTTGACTATAAGTTTCTTGAGATTTAAAGTCCTTGGACCTCTTGTTTTCATCATATTTACAGAAATTAATTTAGTTATCGTTATAAATATCTTTAATTTTTTTTTTTGTACTGAGCAGCTGCCTTTTGTGATTGCAGGATGGTTCCCGCATTAAAAATGGTTTATAACGAAGTATTCAGATACGAGTAAGTATATACCTATCAAGTTCTATGTGTGCATTGCTAGAGCGTGCATTGTATAAACCTTAACTTCTGTACTCATAATGTTTGTGTGTAATAATCCCTGCGGCCTACTCACTCC
Source organism: Hypomecis atomaria (assembly GCA_964007245.1). Lineage (NCBI taxonomy): Eukaryota > Metazoa > Arthropoda > Insecta > Lepidoptera > Geometridae > Hypomecis > Hypomecis atomaria. The sequence goes on along the minus strand of OZ023292.1, from coordinate 17,770,239 downwards.
TAATTCGTTCTCACATTACCTAGAATAGTTTAGGCACCTAGAATGTCGTTTAATTACTTTTTAGAACCTAAGTCATGAATGTAAACTAAGTTACACACGAGGAAAATAATTATTCTCAGTTGCTGATTGATCGTTCTTGACATTTAATTTAAAAAAGATCATTCTTACAAAAGTAAGAGTTATCATTTGGGGTTCCCTAGTAAAACGAGGTACTCTTATTATTTCGTTGTGTCCGTCCGTCCGTTCCATTGATACAAAGCCATATAACTTCCACATTTATGAACCAAATTGTATGAAATTTGATGTTATGATAATATAAATTTTAAACACTTAAAAAATCAAAACTATTTATTTAGGGGTAGCTCTGTAACATGTAAAGTGCGGATGACTATTTTTTTCATCCCCATCCCGTCATTTGAGGTATTGTTAAGTAGGGTTTCTTAAATATATGTATGTAAGGTTTTCTAAACGATTTTTTGTCCGATGTGCCATTGATGAGATATAGGTCGACGAAGTTGAAAAAAGACTCCCCCCGTACAATATCACGTTTTATAAGGAATACGTCCTTAAATAAAAGAACTAATTGGTACGGAACTGAATGTCTCAAGTTTGTATGGCGAGCTCTCTCCACTACACCACCACGGCTTCAGTCTGCATGTAGAGATAATTTGGTAAAACGGAAACAGTTAATTTAATAGGTACTTAATCCAAATCCGTACGTAAATAATTAAAGACGCGTTGCGTGTTCGTTACATCTTATTCGCATCCCAATGGTACAAGTTTGTTACCTTCCGCGTTTACACATTAAAATTATAATTAATCAATTTGTCATTAAAACATAAGACATAATTATTTATAACTTAGGAATACCCTGCTCCGTTAAAACTCGTCATAATACCTGTCTGACGTCACCGAAGCTTGATTATTATCGCCCTGTCACGCCGCCACTGTTTACTCCTAGTACATACTGTTTAATCACATTAAACATGAATACTAGCCTTAAAAACGCGAGCTTATAATTCGAATGACTAAATTCCAATGACACTGAGGCTGACCACTTCGCAACGTACACACTAGTCATTACGATGCCGGGAGCGCACCACGCGCTATTCGCGAATAAAATGCACAAAATTACGCTAACAATATTGTTATTTATAACATTAAACGCGTTTTCAACCAGTGCTGGCTCTGACGTAGAAGTAGTTCATAATACGTGTTCTAATGTGGTCAAAGCTGTAGATGCATTTCAAAATGAAACTGCATACGACAACTCTACCAACTGGGGTGATTTGTCATATTTTAACTGTTCATGCGGATTTAAAAACTGCTTCCCAAAATGCTGTCCAGTCGGTACCTATGCCGAGTTGCCTTCTAAAAAGTGTATAAGAGATCCAGATAGCGATTTTTTGCTAACCCATGGTGTAGATCTGTATTTTATGGACTCTTTCAAGAAGCACGTGGCTTTGAGCTCCTACTCTGTATTTGTCTACGGCAGACCGTGCGAGGCTGTGTATTTTGAAGACGAAAAGTGGTATTTGCAAAAGGTAAGTAAAGCGTTTTAGTTGATTAAGGTTCTTAACAAAGTATTAAATGATTCTGATTTATTATTGTGATCCGATGCTAAGCAGTAGTTTTAGCATATAAAGTAGTATTGTATTTTGTTGTAGTTAATAAAGGCACTTGCCCGGTATAAAAAGCAGTAGATATATTAAGCACCTATTCTCCTTGGATCATTAGCTGATGGACTTTCACAGCTTCACAGAGTCAAAAATTATGGGAGCACTGACCTGTTAAGAGAATCGCGAATCGAGTAGTTATCGCGTTTTCTGTCGAATATCAAGAAAATTCGCGGTAGGTGCATGTTTGATTAAATTTACGTTCCGGGAGAAACCTATTTTCATCCTAAGGGGTGAAAAGTACAATTTAAGGATTGTTACAAAATGTTATGTTTTTAGTGTCAAGTCAATCGCTTAAGTAAGAAATATTGCACGTTTGTACGTCTATTTTTTTCAAAAAAGTGTTATAGTACTTTTCAGCCAAAGTTTTGCGTAAAAATATAACTTTTTAGATGTTTATAACTTTAAGGTCATTTAAAAAAAATGTAAAAATTAAAACCTAAACCGGATAACAATTAGAGGAAGATAACAGTTTATTGTTTTTGTATGGACAAGTTGGCATCTCACAATCGTCTTAAGTAAAGCGTAATGCGCCACGCTCATCTCAATGTCACATTGATAAATATAAATTGCAGCATCTTTTGATCAGTTTTATTTCCACAGAATCGAGTAAAAAATGAAAAGATTTATGGGCAAACTTAAAATACCGGAAAATTCTAGCAAGATCTGCATGTCTGATAAGAGTTATTATCTCATGATCAACGTGGGAATCCTAGTTAGCATACAATGATAGGTAAATAATCGGCCAAGTATGAGTCGGACTCGCGCACGAAGGGTATGGGTATACTTTATGGGAGCCCCCCATGAATTTTAATTATTTATTATTGAAGTGATTCTACAGCTAAATACTCTGTGAATATTTCAAGCAACTACCTGGTACCATTATTAATATCGAGCGAAAAACGCATAAAAATTCAGGTGTTGTACGGTAGCCCCCCTTAAATACGCACTAATTTTATTTTGATTTTAGTATTTGTTGTTACAGCAGCGGCAACATAAATACATCATCTGTGAAAATTTCAGCTTTCTACCTATAACGGCTCATGAGGTGAGGTTCATCAACGGTACAACATGGTGACAGACAGACAGACGGACAACGGAGTCTTAGTAATAGGGTCTCGTTTTTACCCTTTAGGAACGAAACCCTAAAAAGGAGGTAAATTAAGAAGGATGTAAGCTACACATGTATGTGGGCAAGGTCGCGATACATGATTATTTTATTGTTTATTATGTCGTAGAGGATATAAAATAAATGTAACTAAAATGATATGCATATTTACGCTTAGTAATTTTATTCATATCTAGGTCAGTAGGTTGTTGCAGAATTACAAATACTTAGGGTCACTAAAACTTTACTATGTAAATTAATACTCGTAAAATGTCAGGATGGATATTATCGCTATTTTGCTTTGAAGGACAGAACACGGAAAGTAACGTACAAACTTATAAAAATAAGACTAAATTAGCAAGAACGATAATTAATACATTAATTACACTGGTCTACAGCAAAAAAGGTGCTTGGATGTTTTCAACTGATTTCTATATGTTCTGAAAACTAAAGAAATACTCGAAAAATTCCTGAACGTTTGGGGTTATTTAGCAAAATGCATTTTTTTTGCAAAACATGGCTTTTGGGCTATTTTGAAGTCATATACATAGGTATGACAGGAACCATAACAAATTTAGGTGATATGAGAGAAGAGGTGAAAAATATGGTGAACAATTTCACCAAAATATAATGGAGATGGAAAAAAGACACCAGGAACGATAGGCTGTCTCCGTGATGTCTGACTATTGTTGGACGCTTCAGAGATACCTTGATTAATTGAGATGCTTCCCACAAGCTAAAATGTATTAAAAGGAGTCTCATTGGGAAAACAAATGTGATTAATGCTTAAAAATAAGTTGCTATATTATCACTAAAATTAGTATAAAACAAAGTCGCTTCCCGCTGTCTGTCCCCATGTATGCTTATATCTTTAAAACTACGCAACTAATTTTGATGCGTTTTTTTAATAGATAGAGTAATTCAAGAGGAAGGTTTAAATGTAGGTATAACCTGGGCGAAGCCGGGGCGGGTCACTAGTAATAATAATTAATTAAAAAAAATAGTCCAAGATGTTTAAAATAGATACATATAGATATTGTCAGAAAACGAAACGTTCTCTGACGAAATGAAAGTCGGATCATTTTCGTATTCAGCTCACCAAAAAATATAAAAAACACGTAAAAAAAAAACAAAATACCTTTTACAATACTTTTGTGTAAACTTGTGTTATTAAATTTGAGCAAAGCAATCATAATTTTATATTATTAGCAGCTCGAAGATAATATTTTTAACTAAGGAAATTGAATACTTGACATTTTCTTCAAACAGAAATTTTGGCAACAAGACTAAGAATACTGAATTTCTCGGGAAAAACTGGTAAGTAGTCGATTCTATTTCAAGGATTTTATAAATATGACTAAGTAGGTACCTCTACTAATATTTTTCCAAAGTAAATAGTATAAATCTGGAACGCTGATCTAGAACATACCTGGTTGTTGTTAATTATATAACCAATAACAAATGGCAAAACATAAGTAAACTGAGTAGAATAAATCATAGGACTAACTAATAATAGGCCAAGTGCGAGTTGGACTCGCGCACGAAGGGTTCCGTACCCTATGGGAACCCCCTTAGCCCCATTTCAAGTGTCTGACTGTTGCCGTTATTAATATGTACTCGTAGCAACAAACGGCAAAAATTACGTTTGTTGTATGGGAGCTGCCCTTAAATATTTATTTTATGTTTTTGTTGCTATAGCAGCAACAGAAATACATCACCTGTGCAAATTTCAGCTGCCTAGCTATCACGGTTCACGAGAGATGCCTGGTGACAGACAGACGGACAGCGGAGTCTTAGTAATAAGGTCCCGTTTTACCCCTTTGGGTACGGAACCCTAAAAATCATTATAAGTATGTATGCCATGTATGGTCTGCAATAATTTAATTTTATTATTCTCAGTTACTTTATTATCGGTTTAAAAGTCAACTTCCTATCACGTTTAAACTACACGCGATAAGTCTATGTTTCATCCGTTTGTTATTATTATTTTGTGATTCTCGTATTATTATAATATAACTATAGCCGACCACTATACCTCTCCTATCCTGCATAATCATATCAGGATGTTGAAAAATTATAACACAGTTCTTTAACTGTTTCCTCATAAGCCATATCTCGACTCGTTCGTGACCAATTCATACTCGTAATTATTGTTAGGATTTTAGGAATCAGATACTAAGTGATCTTGCCAAATACCTACTCTCAAAATTGGCTGCTAAATAGCGCGACACTAAATAACCCCCTATTCGAGGGAATGCATTAAAACCTGTGTACTTACACGTTAAACGTTAAACGTTAGTTTTGATGTACAGAATAAGCCCCTAAAAGGATGCTAATTGATTAGAAATAACCCTGTATACGCGTAGGCGTGAATAAAGATGACACTTGCGCGGTTGCGATGTTTAATGTAACAAAAAAAGCAGTTTCCCAGGTGTTAAACAAATTACAAGAATTGTTAAAAATATTTTTTGCAGTAGGTATTATGTAAGGATGTAAGGATATAATGATAAAAGCTTCTTGAAATTACCTAAGTCGTAAAATAAGCTAAAATACAATCTCTATCTGTAGGTACAATAAGATAGTGTAGGTACATATTTTACATTGATAAATAATCATGATCAATTCACTAACTAGCCGAATTAGACTACATTCAAGTAAATAGTTACTTTAAAACAAAAGGAACAGCGCTGGTGGAGTAACCCCACAAAACTCTACATTTGTATTGGACAGACCGTGGCCAGATAGACAAATAATAAAATGAATTGCCCTTGACTGCATTATCACGACAAAACTAAACAAAACTTCATAAACTAAAGTATTAGTTCCGAAGACGGGGCAAATGTATATTTTGTTGTTTTGCATTTAGTTTTTAGGGTTCCGTACCCAAAGGGTAAAAACTGGACCCTATTACTAAGACTCTACTGTCCGTCTGTCTGTCAGGCTGTATCTCATGAACCGTAATAGCTAGAGAAGTGAAATTTTCACAGATGATGTATTTCGATTGCCTTTTTAACAACAAATACTAAAAACAGAATAATATAAATATTTAAGGGGGCTCCCATACAACAAACATGTTTTTTTTTGCCGAGGGGCTCCCATAGGGTACGGAGCCCTTCACGCGCGAGTCCAACTCGTACTTGGCCGATTTTTACTGCTTTTTTTTGTGTCTATTGAAAATTGTATTTCGTACACTGTGTACACAAATTTACTAAAAGTCAATAATCATCATTCATCATCAATAATATTATTAACTCGTATTTATCTCGTAATTTGAGTGCGCGATTAGTCCCGTAGTAATAATACTTAATGTGTTCAAATCGCGAAAATTGAAAAACAACAATGAAATAGCTGTAAGTAAACTTTCAATTACCACCTCCAGATACTTATTTCAACGTTAAATGTGTACAACTGGGTCACAACAGGATGTTAGAAAAAGGTCATTAGATATTTTATTAAATAATATTATCTTCATTTATTCTTCATATATATTTTTACGAGCAAGTCCGCGCATGACCGCTAACTCGTCTGATGAATACTGATGATAGGTGTTGTTGTGGTCGAAGATGAAGCACGCAGTAGAAGGTGCCTGTTCACTCTGACTTTCAAAATCTTCAGAGATTATATCACCTTACCACAAAAGATTTAAACACGCTTTAAACACTGTTTAACCGTGCCATTTGTACTGTTAGGTAAGCATTGTCTAAAGCGTGCGTAAAACTTTTGTGGTAGACGGATAATCTTTCACATAATAGGAAAGCCGGCAGACATTCCTGGGCCGATCATATTATACTCGTAGTTTTTAGGGTTCCGTACCCAAAGGGTACAAACGGGACCCTATTACTAAGACTCCGCTGTCCGTCTGTCTGTCTGTCACCAGGCTGTATCTCATTAACCGTTATAGCTAGAAAGCTGAAATTTTCACAAATGATGTATTTCTGTTGCCACTGTAACAACAAACAAACTAAAAACAGAATAAAATTAATATTTAAGGGGGGCTCTCATACAACAAACCTGATTTTTTATCTGTTTTTCGCTCGATATTAATAACGGTAACAGGTGGATTGACAGGCTTAAAATATTCACAGAATGTTTAGTTGTAAATACAATACAATAATTAAATTAAAATAAAATAATTAGTTAAGGGGGGCTCCCATACATTACGGAACCCTGCGTGCGCGAGTCCTACTCGTACTTGGCCGATTATTTTTTTAACGTTTACGAATCTTTTTATACCGATCATAACCATACGAACAAAATCAAGCCAAGTCACTTTTAATTTCCTTCAATTTTTTCCTTAACATTTCGTGGGAAACACCTTAAAATATAAATCCAGTAATTTTCTGCGTATCATTATATTTAAACTAGTCTGTTTCGGGATTACTAATGTCGTGTTTGCCCTTAACCTAAATAACGTTGTTATTCGGAGCTTTTACACTAGAGTAAAACGCAGACATAACTACAATACAATAGAACGTTGGTATTATACCTATTACCTAAGTACTACAAAAGCTTTAGAGCTTTTTAAGTACCTATCGCAAGGTATCCCTCAGGACCCCCCACCGCACGGTATGAAACTTTATACGGCAGGTCGTTTGCCTTTCAGGCAGTCCAGTTATGGAATGCAACTAAGCAAATACTAATTAGATTAGCGTGAGAGAACCCTCGGCAAAACATACCTTTTGCTCACCGACATATAATGAATAACTTGCAATAAATTATTTTCCTTCCCCTGAATGTCGAGGTCATCGACATTATACCTACCTACTATATTATATTTTATCACAAGACGCTATGCAAGTAAACAAGGGGGTTTATAAATAGCTTCCACACGCCCGCTGTCTTTTTAATCAGTTTTTTATAAGTGACATTTGGTGATTGAAATAATTAACTGAAATGATATCTATTCGACATTAAATACACAGAGATACATTAACATTATAAATCCAAAATTATAAATCAATCAAGGAGTTAAATGACAGAAGTATCGAAAAGAGCTCATCTCAGCATTATTACCTACTGAGTGCACCTTACACTCAGCGCTGGTCAAAATTGAAATCTAAAAGATTTCAATTTTTCAATTTCAATTTCTTAACATTACAGGAGCCCTTTGTCGAGGGTAGAAATAAAAAACAAAATTAAATGGTACCAAGTCCGAAATACATATACCCTTTGCAATAAAAAATAATAATGTAAATCGTACCACTCCGAAAAGTTTGCGTGGTTATACCTATACACAAATAAACATGCGCGTCGACTTGAGTACCTCCTCCGTTTTTTCGTCGGTCAAAAATAGCTTCCACACGTCCACTGTATTTTTAATCAGTTTTAATAAGGAAGTGTTGTTTGGTGATTGTTTTATCGCCATCATTGTCAGTAGGACATTCACACTCGTTTGTGGCAGCACTTAGGTCCGCACTTCAGTAAAAGAGAGAGAAGTGGAGATATGCGATGAAGTGTAGCAGGGACGAAATGACCCCACTTAGAGCAACTCATGGATATATTCAGTTTCTTTGTTTTTAAAATTTTTTCCTAAATTTTCTAAGGAGCAAAAATAACTTTGAGCTCCTATTGTGAAAAAAAATGTATGACCATCATAGTGCTCATCATTTTTAGTGTTCCGTACCCAAAGGGTAAAAACGGGACCCTATTACTAAGACTCCGCTGTCCGTCTGTCTGTCTGTCTCCAGGCTGTATCTCATGAACTGTTATAGCTAGAAAGCTGAAATTTTCACAGATGATGTATTTCCGTTGCCGCTATAACAACAAATACTAAAAACAGAATAAAATTAATAATTAAGGGGGGCTCCCATACAACAAAAATTATTTATGAGCTGTTTTTGGCTCTATATTAATAATGGTAACAAGTAGTGGCTTGAAATTTTCCCAGAATATTAATTTGTATATTTAATTCAATAATAAATAATTAAATTAAATAAATATTTAAGGGGGGCTCCCATATAGTACGGAACCCTCCGTGCGCGAGTCCGACTCGTACTTGACCGATTATTATAACTAGTCAGTCTAGTTTACACGCCTAGTGTGGGGGGACCGAAGGATATTTCGCTTGTTAATCCTAAATCTAGTTATCTTAACAAAATCAACTATGTTCCAAGTATTCCTGAATTAATTTAAAAAAAAAAATAATAAACTAAAAAAAATTGGTCGTCTGTAAAGTCGTTTTACGGACGATAACTTTACGTGATAACGTCTTAAGAAAACATTGTTAAATTAACACTTTCACTGTCCCAGTACAAAGTTATAATCTGTATTCATACGTCCACCTACAATCTCGTTCTAGCTGGAAAAAACTGGCAACATTTAACAGAGGCTCCTTCAAAATTTTTGGTAACCTTGTTACTTAGCCATACGTCCATGAGACATTTTTGTTTTTGTTCATACGTCCAGTCAAATAAAAATCATCAATTTTACCTTTACATTGTGACTCCAACTAGAGTCGTGGACGTAAGCCTTGGGTACAGGTATGACTCCTTTTGGAGTCATTGGACAGAGAACGTGTTAACAACTGAAATAAGCCGCACGCTTAGGCCGATCGCACGGTAATTAGATATCATTACCGTGCCGATCGTGCCGCTTGTTCCGCGCTCTCGCTTGCACGCTCGGCTCAGGCTGAACGTGACACTTTTTGGTGCGTGGAGCCAGCGTTCATCGATTTATAGTTGCTTTACAAGACGTTTTCACGTCAAAAACTAAAAATTGGAAATGCTATCTGTCCAACCGTCCGACTATGTTTTGCAAGCTTGTCATTTAATCGCTGTCAAGTTGCTATCACGTAAATTGTTGAGTTATAATGCCTACATGTAATTTAGTAGCAATCACATTAGGTTCTTTGCAAAACCAAACGCTGTAGGCGTTTTACCTAGTTGTAGGGTGACAACATGTGCAAATATTTTGCTGGAAAAGATATAAGTAACAGGTTTTGGCTACTTCATCTCACGTACCTATTCTGAAATCAATAATTTTTAATTATTACTCAATTTACTAAGCAGTATTTTAAAATAAGTATTAAAGCATAAAAATACACTAAATCAATTCTTGTCAATGCTGTCTGACCCATCTAATACAAGTTGAGGAGCCCGGGACCCATTTCTGAGAAATTTAACGGATAGGTAATACCAATAGAATAATGAATAAAATATTTTTTAACGAACTATACCTACTCATTTTAATTAAGTAAAACTCAGGTGTTACTCACGTTTGATTTTTAGTAGGATACTACTATAGTTTCTGAGTTAGTTTTAGTTACTGAGTGCTATGCGAGACGAGCCCGCGTGCTAGTACTCCAACCTTGAGAAAGATCGCCAAATGCGATCGAAACTATAGTATTATCCTACTAAAAATAAAACGTGAGTAACACCTGTGTTTTACTTAATTAAAATGTACGAAAACCACGTTAGTTTCCATAGTGATATACCTACTCATCACGAGTTATTTTAATGGGAAGGTTTAAATTGTTTCTTTTGTTTTGACATCAAATTTAACTCAAGTTAGGTACTGTAAATTGCAGTGAGTTTGATAAGTCTCATTTATTGTGATATTTAGTTTTAATGTGGCGGCCAACGCTAGTTTGATTATTCTGTCGCAGACTACACGAGGCAGCAGCAGACTATAGGGTCACTGCGTCACAAGTGGTTAGATATCGAATGTATTTCATAGAAATTTTTACGTCATGTCTTTCATGGAAGTAATCGTAAGAGAAACAGTTATTTACATTTTTACAAGCTTTTATTTAACTTGCAATAAATGTAAGTTCGGGTAAGTTGAATGTATTTCATAGAAATTTTCACGTCATGTCTTTCATGGAAGTTATCGTAAGAGAAATAGTTATTTACATTTTTACAAGCTTTATTTAACTTGCAACAAATGTAAGTTCGGGTGGAATCTTGCAAAATAAAATCGACCAACTTCCCGGTTTCCGATTGAGCTGATATTTTGCACGCATTATATATTTCGCGTGACAATGCAATAATATGATACTATGGAGTAGGTATGGAGCTGATCTGATGATGGAGTCGGAAGGTGGCCATAGGTACTACTGTATTAAACAAGGTAGACCCGTCGTGTTTGGGCTCGTTTAACTTGTCTTAGCTATCATGATATCCAGGATCTCAAAAGCTTGTATTTTTAAAAAGTTATGTTTTTATAATAATTTATTACAAATTCAAATAGGTCGGCACCAAACACTAAGGAACCTAGCTGACTCTATGGTATTGTTGTACACCGCCATGGTAACGTAAAACCAAAAATTCAGCTATTAGAAAATGCTTGCATTTTTTGCTTTTACCTCCCGGGATATTTAGATATAGGTTATGATTGAAAGCATTTTAAAATGGAAATTCCTGAATTATACAAAAAAACTAATTCTAACCAGGGTCCATGCTTTCAAAGAAATATGACTCTAGGAAAAAAAATAGGACTAGAAATAATTTCGAAACAAAACTGGTACTTAACATCATTTAATGACAATCGTAATAGAAGGAAAAGTAGAAGGAAAGAGAGGAAGAGGAAGACCACGGAGGGCATTCATAGACCAGATCAAAGAGAAGGTAGATGTCATGTCGTACAGGGATGTGAAGACACTGTCAGAAGACCGCAAGAAGTAGAAGTAGCTCCACCGATAAGACCGCGCTTTTAAACTCAGAATCAATTCAATGTTACTAGGTAAGGATATATATTTTTGTTTTCGACAATTTAATGCATATAACGTAATATTTCTTAAGATCCAAACAAACTAAACGCTAAAGTCTATATATACCTACCCACCGCTGATACTTAGGTAGGTTGATACAAAAAAACTCAACGGTCCAGGGATCAAATACCAATTCTGATGAATCGCCTGAAACAAAATGATTCATCAGGACAAAATATATTGAGTGTGGTAATTAGGTCATTCATAGGTATACAGGATAAAACATCACACAGGAATGTGTATTTGTGTTTATAGTATCTTCCTGACGTATGTAAGTACTTAAGTACGCTACAACCCAGCTTATTATTTAGTAGGATAATTATATTACCTACTACTTGACCTATCCCATTGTAAAGGCCGATTTAAAAAATGCTTTTGGACAGTTAAGTTAAAATATCTGACCAATTTTAGGAGACAACGGCGTGATCTTTCTGCTGGTTTGCTTCGTTACGGGTGACGTTCGTACTTAGGCTAAGTTTCGAAGCTAGTCTAGCTTTTTGGTTCTTAATAACCAATAGGTTCTGTTCCGCACATCCTTTGCTACAGAACCTCGCACGTATCTGGTGGAAACGGACTAATTCTAGGATACCTACCATTTCTCATTATCATAACCAAAGGGGTTTGAACATTTTTGTATGGAAGCTGGCATATCCACCCGTCGCCATAATGTTTTTTTTTTCAAAGTTTCCGCGCTCAATTAAAGTAGTATACACATATATGGGTAGGAGATACTTATACAAACAATAGATGTTCAGTAGGTACTACGATACCCTAAAGTTTAGGGTATCGTAGTACCTACTAACTTACCTACTTTAGGGCCTAAAGTGTCACGTTATCGAGATATTTAGATGTAAAGATCGCAATGTTCTTGTTGTACACAAGGTGACACTTTACGAAACATTTATAGTGTGTATGAGTGGCCCCTACTCATATATACTACATTCATCGCGCGCGGAAACTTTGAAAAAAAAAAACAACATGGCGGCGGGTGGATATGCCACAAATGTTCAAACCCCTTTACTATAGGACCCATATTATTTGAGATCTGTAGGGGGGCCTATATCCAACAGTGGACGTTCTATGGCTGAAATGACGACAACGACTATAGGACCAACACCAAAATCGAATTGGTAAAAGTTAGCTATAGCAAAAACACCTAAAGATAACATTACATTTATGCTTATACTTTTTCGTTTTATAATAATATCGAACACCCCATTCTATAAAAATAGATCAACATTTCTATCCCTTAAAAATTGTTGTATGAAAAAATAACGTTCGTGTAATTATGCTCATCCATCCATCATCCATCAGCCAAAGGACGTCCACTGCTGGACATAGGCCTCCCCTATGGATCTCCAATAAGACCGGTTGGAAGCGGTTTGCATCCAGCGCGATCTTGCGGTCTTAATGAGGTCATCCGTCCACCTTGTGGGTTGCCGGTACGTGGTCTCCACTCGAGAACTTTTCGACTCCACCGGTCATCAGTCCTTCACGCTATGTGCCCTGCCCATTGCCATTTCAACTTGCCAATCCGTTGGGCTATGTCGGTAACCTTGGTTCTTCTACGGATCTCCTCATTTCGGATTCGATCCCGTAGAGAGACTCCGAGATTAGCCCATATAATTATGCTTATACCTACATAAATCCTAGTAAGGTAGTTTGTCACTCGTAAGTAGCTGGCGACTAGATCATTATTTACAAGGCACAAGTCTATTAAATCTTCACGCGTTGTTAACGCCACAACAGCATTGTAATTGTGGAAGCACTATAGAGCTACAGACAGATAAGTGATTTACGAATGAGCGTACTCGTATCAACACAAACGTGTGTCGACTGGGGTATGAGATATTATTTTTGTTTATTTTGTGGGCTAACTGAATGCCCGTATAACATTGTATGCTCTGGTTTATGTTTTGTTTCCTAAAAACTAAATAAGTACCTAGTTTGCGATATTCGTATTTTTCAAAAGACATGAACAATACGAATATCACAAACCTATATTATAATTCGGTAGGTACATTATCACACACGCACACATTAACATTCAAATTGACATAATTTATTACAAATTAATCGTTTGATTTAATTTTTGACATTTATTTGAAATTTTGTGAATTTAGAAATTATTCGTAGGTATATCTATTTTTGTTTCTTAATGTTGATTCCAATTTTATTTATTTATTTGTTTCTTTAGCCTAATGTTTACCTATTTTAATAAAATTCTTTAGTCACATTCATATGGCGAGAATGCCTAGGCCCCAAGATACGTGTGCTTTATTTTACCCAGTTTGGGGAATACTGTCTGCAAAACATTTGTATATTTTTGTATCTTGTGACAATAAATAGTTTTGAACTTTTTGAACTAAGAAATATTTTACGAATATTATAATAGAAACAGAAGAAATCATTCATCTACCTGTCATCCGTAAAACATCCTCTGCTGGCTATAAACCCACCCTATGAATCCAATAAGACATTTAGCAGGTTCCAACAGAAGAAACAAGAGAACAGAATTATGACAAAAAAAGTCCAGAAAGGAAATTAATGCCCTGTACTTACCGATCAATCATCTAGAAGAGATGCCTCTTCCAAATTAATTTTATCTGTCGTACCAATGATCTGATTTTCGAGAAAAAATCGATAGAGAAGCTATCAGTTATGATACAAATTAATACGAGATTATACATACACGCAACTATACGTTTACTAGGAATCAAGAACTCGTCTCAGCTCTAATTAGACAGTATAATTTGCGGCTGCGGAAATTCCGTGTAATATATTGATATTTATCGATTCAAAACCTCACGCTGCGGTTTCGAGCTAAACTTATAAATTCAAGCACGTAATGGCCAATTCTCAAAATGTCAAGTAAGACCATCAACATTACTACTTTATTCTCCTTAGATGGGAAAAAGCTAACACTAAAACTAAATTAGGACAAAAATGTTATCACTCTCTTGGAAGCTTTATTTATGCCCAACTAAACAAAAAGCTGAATATAGTAAATGACACTGCATACATATGTAAAAACAAAATTAAAAAATATCTCCTCACACTCAGCTATAAAATAACCGAAGAAATGCTTCGTCTAACAAAGTAGTAGGTATTCTTTTAGATTAATTTGACAAAACGTCACACTGAAGACGTGACTTGAGCTCTTAAATTGTTATTATTACTGTGATCATACAACTCTTGCACATACTCGCCAGCAATCACACTATTAATAATTCACTCCTACTAACCCCCTGTTCTAAATCATCCCTGAAGAGAACTAGCTTCCACAAACACAGGGAATCCTACCGTGGAAGCTAGTGCTTCACAACTAGCATAAAACGATTAAATATAAAATGTTTGCTTAAATGTAAATACTTTTATAATCTCTAACTTACCCTATTTGATGAATTTTATAATTAACCCTAAAATATGTACCTAATACAATTCGATTTTAATTTCATTTAAAAATTATTAATAAATTTTAAGTAATGCTTGTATTTAAATATCTTAAGTAATAAATAATCTAGTTTATTTAAGTAACTTTAGCTTAAGGAACAACATTATGGTCACGAAATAAATTATTCTTATTCTTATATTCTATTCTATTCTTAATATAATTTGTCCAGTGCGTGTCGGGGTTTTTGTAGATGGTGACGACGATTATGGTGATGATAAAAAAAAATTATGATGTCACTAGATTGCTGATTACTAGAATTACATCCATACATTTTGCCTGAAATCAATGGAACATCTGTTTTTACCGAGATTTTAACGTTGGTTCATAAGTTGTAAAAGTTGATCGTAAGAGTAATAATATAATTATTTTTCGCAAAAAATGGCAAAACCGCCTTCCATCGTGTACAAAATTCGAATATTTTGCTCGAATTGCTTACATTATTGTTGATTTATCAAAAACGGCTCGGCCGATTTTTGTAAAATTTAAATGGGACTACCTTGGGAGTACTCATACCTATTTGAACTAAAAAATAATTTTTCGATTCGGTTCACTATTGGTGAAATTATCGATGTTCATCGTGTACAAAATTCGGATATTTCGCTCGATTTGCTTACATTATTGTTAGTTTTTTCAAAAAACGGCTAAGCCGATTTCTGTAAAATTTAAATGGGACCACCTCGGGAGTTTACCCTTTTGAACTAAAAAAAAATTCAATTCGGTTCCCAATTATTATTGGCGAAATTATCGATGAACATGCACAAAAAAAAATACATACACACAAATATAGAACCTCCTCCTTTTTGGAAGTCGGTTAAAAATGAGTACCGACAATGATATCTTACAAATTGCCCGACGTCAATAGAAACATTCCGTAAAACAACTAGTTACTTCAGTGATAATTTACGACACTGCTTTAGCTTTATTGATTGTCAGAATGTTATGGCCGTCCCATAATGCTCCACATGTGGTCTCTATAAGCAACAACATTCATCAGCTCTATCATTTCTCAGTTGTAGCGCTCGTAGTGTAGTTTGAAAAGGTGTTTGTCAGATCACAGGAGTTAAGCAACGCTCTGCACGGTCAGTCTATGGATGGGTGATCGGGTGGCGATTTCTAACAGAGCGCTATCAAGTATTGGATGAAACATCAACATTATCATGATGATAAATTGTAGGTCTCGGTTGTTTTAATCGTTTAGCGGTGTCAGAGGCCTTCACGCGGCCCACCAGGGCTAACTCTAACACCAGGGCTAGTAAATCAGCCTTACCAGGAGTTGCACAATCTGGTACCTTCTATCGTACGGCTAGGCAGATGCGACCAAAGCGCCACCCTTTTATGGTGGACATTCCGCGCGTTAGAACCAAGCGTTTCGAATCCTCATTCCTCATACGAACAGCCAGAATGTGGAATGCTTTAACTGGGTCTGTTTTCCCGCTAATGTGCAACGTGGGTGTCTTCAAATCCCGAGTAAAAACCTATACAAAATAAAAATATATTTACGAACTTAGGTACTTTAACAGTTAAGTACAAGACTAAGTAGATTTCCTATTCGTTCATTCGTTAGTTTCAGCCATAGGACGTTCACTGGTGGACATAGGCCTCCCCTAAAGATCTCCAATAAGACCAGTTTGTAGCGGCTCGCATGCAGCGGTTTCCTATACCTAACTGAAGTTATGTTTCGGCTTCGCTTGCGTGATATTATGATTATTATGCTATCCCTCAGGAACCTTTTATATTTCCGGAACAAAGAGTAACCTAAATGTAACTTTACAACTTTTGAACTATAGCTAGGCCGAATTAAAGCAATTCATTTACGATTCTCGTTTGATGCTTAAATGAGTAACAAACAAACCAACAAACACACTTTCGAATTTATAACATTAAGGTAAACGCACGTAATTGCGGACGAGTCCCAGAACGCGGACGTTACTCGGTTTTTTAATTTTTGTAATTTTCCACGAAAGTTTAACTTAATCTTATGAATTTCAATAAATTCTTGGTTATATTTCAAAGTATTATACAAGAAAAACTGTACACGTAGTGTAATGGTGTCCAAACCAAATGATTTCAAAAGTGCGGTGTCGTAAAGTTTTCGTTAATCTGTTAATTCAGTAGCTGAATTTGGTGTCTACCCTGTCATAAACTTCAGATGATTTCTTAGTTGTGTAATGTGATACGGTAAGTGTGCTATTTTATTACGATACTTAGATAAATTACCTAATATTATAACCTCTAATCTAGACATAATCTTGTTGATTATTTGTAATATTTGCGTATCCGCCTAATGGTACTCACAAAACCCGTTCTTGTCCCAATGCACGGACAATAATCACATTTTTCGTCCGAGAAGTGGGACACACATCAGTTCTTTGAAACCCGTTGTACCAAAAGTTGGATCTCGACCTTATTGCTTTGAAATAAGTCTCATTTTTCCTTGCATGTAAGAACTTCGTTTTCAAAACCGTGAAAAGGCATTTATTATAATTCGGTTGCATCTCATTCAAAGGAATTAAGAATTATTTTGGACTGGTTCAAACAATAGTCGTGTCCAATTTGCTTTAGTATTGTTTAAACTGTTTTTTGTGCATGACAAAAACAATTGTTTTTGATCGATTTACAACATATATTTTAAACAATATTACATTGTGTTTAAAAGATTATCTTAAGTAAGATTTATTGTTCTCAGATTTTGATATTATGTTTTTATTTTTTATGAAATACTAAACTTTCGGTGTTTCATAGAAAATAATAAACATTTAATTTGTCATAAATAGGTAGTAAAAAGTAAATAAGGACGTTCGTATGGGCCGCGTGGCTAGTCCTAGGATCAGAGTAAAAATCTGTCTCTTGATTGAGCCATTTTTTTTTGTAAAAGTTGATTATTATATCGATACAATAATCAATTATAGTACTAAAAAATTGGGATTTAGATTATATAATTAAGATTACAATATAATAAAACAATTTGATTTTCTAAGTTACAACTGAATCTTCTCGCTTTGGAAAGCGTGTCTGCTATGTTGTTGCCTGAACATGATCTGTGACTCTTTTTCCATCGCACTGTTTATTTGATAGAGTTTGGAATGTTGCATGACGCGCATCGATTAATTTTGACCTTGTTACAGGTCTTCTGAGTTCATAGATAGTAGCAGCACTGTCAATTGTGAACATGATCACTTCTTTGGCCTCACTGTTTCCAGTAGCTGTTAGAAGCTCAGTTCATATAAAAGTTTAAGTTTTTTTGCGGCTAGCAAAAGGCCCATGGCTTCCGCTTGCAAAGTTTATGTTGTTTTACTCAGGGCAAAGGAGTCTCTTAGTCCAAGCTTGTTTTTTGCACTATCCGCGTATATGTTCCAAGATAGCAATATATCGTCAGATACATCGTTCTCTATGACTAGCTCATGCTTTTCTCTCTCGAGCTGTTTTCTAGTTATTGTAAATGTTCCTCTTTATAGCTATTTTGAGTTTATTTCTAATAGTTGCTATATCGGTATGCTTCAGGTTCGTGCTTCGGAATCAGAGTATTCATCAGCTGCCACGCGCCACTCATTGATTGTTTTAGAGATATTGCTAAATTGCAAGTATGATGTCGATAATTGATTCCCAAGACGTTACGAAAATAAACTCAGAGCCATGGTTTAGTAGATTTGAATAATGCCTGAAGAAGAAGTCAAGTACGTCATTTCTCCTCTCATTTGTATTGGGACATTCCCAGACAACAAACACAGTGGGCGTTTGAGTCACACCCTACTTTAGTTTCTTGTTTTTTTCTTGTACTGAAAGCATTAATTCTTTGACCGCCAGATGTTGCGCCACTTCTACGATATCCAGCCGATATACGCCGTGCTCTAAAAGTAAATATACTACTGAGGTTGCCTTAGAGACTGGTATCCAATTTAACTACCGTGAAATCATCATTACACAAATGTGTCACCTAAGGTGCCTTTTACAGACCTGTGGGATATAATTATAAAAAAGAACGCATTTTATTTTGCATGGGAAGACTGAACACATTACCTTGGGGATCATTCAAGCCGATTATCTTGCCACGGACTAAATACGGTTCTTATACCAATGCTATTGTGCTAACTACCTAACGTTTCAGCATTTTTTTTCATAATGTGACTATTGTTTTGTTTGAAATATAATTTATTGCATGTAAACCATTGTTTCTTTGATTTAAGACACCTTGAATGGCTTTAGCTAAAATATTCTTTAATAATAGTAAGAAATAATACAATATAAAGTCAATTTAAATTCTAATGTAAAGCAAATAGAGTTCTAACTCGCATAGCGTCCGTGAATTAAGACGATTTGTAATAGATTTGGGTCGATTTTAAAGTTCATACAAATAATAATACGGTAGAAAGGCTATTTAAACTCTAATGTAAAAGAAATAGAGTTCAATTTCGTATAGCGTCCAGGAATTGGGACGACATTCCGCGCATTAGGACAAATCGTCCGCGGTTTGGTACATTTGTGTATTTTTTAACATTTTGGGTATTAATTCCCATTACAGCTCAAACAAATAAGATAAAATTTAATTATTATAAAACTCAGATAAATGCCCTATACGGTCATATTCACTTTGTTGTTGTAAGTCTGTTAGTATCAGCGTAGTATTACTGCAAAGTCAGCGAAGTTCAAAAACGTCCGTACATTGGTACGTTTACCTTACCTAGTAAGGATGTTAGGTAGGTAAGGTAGTCGAGGTATACCGGAGTAGGTATAGACCCTATATCAAGATTATAAACAATACTTTTATATTTATATCGATACTGTATACCCACGATTACAAAAGCTATTAATTGAATTACGAGTATCTTAGTGTATGGCAACTATGGGCAACTATGGGCAAGATATTTATGATTATGACTTATACATTTTTAAGGTTAACCTTGATAGGTACGATATCTATTAATCGTGTATCGTTTTCTAAGTAATTGCACTCATATCCGTTCACACTATCACATTATCAGCACAAAATAGATAATGGAGTGTGTATTATTAAAAACACTTAAAATAAAAAATAAAATTTAAAACACAAATTTTGTTTTTAAACTTTCGCGATTTGAACACTTTATTATTATGTACCACGGGACTAATCGCGCACTCAAATTACAAGATAAATAAATTCTGGTGTATCTAAGGTGGATTGCAGCTGCGGTAGTTCCTACATAGGTCAAGCGAAGCGTACTATTGCTGAACGGATCAAAGAACATATTGCGGCAGTCAAAAACCGCCAGATACAGAAGTCTGCTATAGCTGAGCATTTGCTTGACGGAGGTACTGGTCATTGGATCGAGCTCCACGACCCAAAAGTCCTCTCCACAGATCGACACTATTTTTCAGGAATAGTTCGTGAAGCGGTGGAAATCAAAAAACTTAACAAATTCAACCGGGAAGATGGATTTAAGCGGCGTCGTGGAATCCTGTTGTCAACAAATGTAAATCGCGTAGTGTAGGTAGCAAGACATTATTAGATACCGTCAGTGTGTCGGAGTGACAATTTTGCAAGTTCAAGATAAATTGGCGGTACCAGCTGATTCACATTCCAGTCTACCCGTGACCACGACTCGGTTGGAACGTCGGGATGATGAGGTATTTTTTGTGTCGTAATTTGAGTGCGTGATTAGTATAAGCGTACATAATAGTATAGCGGACATAATTATATTAACACATAAATTGTGCGAAAATAGCGTAGTTTGAGATGTTTCTTAGCGATCACCAAAGTTAAGGAACATTTGGCACGGTGAGTCTTCGGATGGGTGACCGAAGGCGGCAGTTACAACTGAGCACTACCGTGGCTTGGATGACACGTTAAATTGTAGGTTCCGGTTAATTTAACCGTAAGTAGGTACAGCTATGTCAGAGGCCTCCAAACGGCTTAGAAACTGACACCAGGGCTAGGCACCCGGCCTATATGAATTTAGGTACTAATTTGGAGTCATTAAAGAAAAATATACCTTAGGTACACTAAAGGAATAAAACTCCAAGCCGTCTTCGAGAACACTTATCGGTCGTCGTCAATATTGTTTTCATGAGTTTAATTTCTTTAGTGTAAGGTATATTTTTCTTTGCATAAATGAACTGTCAAATGTTACCTATTAAAATGACTCCACTGTAATACATATTTGGAATAGCACGATACACAATATCTGCTATCAGTTGTTTCAAATTTCTTGTCACCCCTCAAAGCAAATTAACACGCTTCCGCCTAGCCCTTAAAAAAATTAGGGTTATTAAATGGGCAATTAATGTACTATTATTAAATGACTAGCACGTTAACCGCAGGTATGTCAGTCATTCCTGAGATCTCAACCTTGATAGACGTGTTTGTAGATCCGCAGAAGTCAAGCGCGATCAGAATATAAATTGGTTATTTTAAAATTGAAATAGTCTTTTGTCGTGTTGTCTTGTTCTTGTTAGGTACAACAGTTTTCCATTATAGTTATAAAACAATTCCTTTTTTTTTATAATACCGAAACCCGTTTTGGCATCTCATCATCTTTGTGATTATTATTAATTGTAGATATGGCAGTGATAAATCTATCTAAGTAATCGTTTGTCTAACTTTTTCTGCCAGTTTTTATCGTCAATTGTTATTGTTCCTTAGTATTTATGTACCACTCAGAATCATTATTGATTACAGCCATATTAGGCGTATCCTGCGCTTTATCAGAATACCTAATTTTCTTAAATACTGACAAACACAAAGCGTGATATCAACCACATAAGTACTTAAGTCCTCTAGCTATATATTTTAATAGTAAATTAATGTCTTAATCTATATTTCGATGGAAACGTTCATTATTTTTACATCAGTGATGAATTCAACGGAAATCTTAAATAAATATATCACGATATTTACTTTGGATGCACTTTGTCCTACTTCACTAGAATTATCAAATCTAGCATAGATACTCTTGCTAGGATTTTTTATCGAAACTTATTCACATGTTTTCTCGAATAAAACTTCCTACGTATAAACTATAAATAACTAATAAAACATGAGGTTAAGAACAGAAAAAAAAAACCAAAAACCAGTATGTTCACCCAAAGTTGATCAACCTGTATCGAGGCAGCAAGGTAAAAAATCGGCCAAGTGCGAGTCAGACTCGCGCGCGAAGGGTTCCGTACCGTATGGGAGCCCCATTCCTCTTGCCGTTATTAATAGCGAGCAAAAAAACCCCTAAAAATCACGTTTGTTATATGGGAGTCCCCCTTAAATATTTATTTTATTCTATTTTTAGTACAGTAACAGAAATACACCATCTGTGAAAAATTCACTTGCCTAGCTATCAGGGTTCATGAGATACAGCCCGGTGACAGACAGACAGACGAACATCGAAGTCTTTTTTATAAAAATCTAAGTTTTAGTGATAAAGTCCCGTTTTTTCCCTTTGGGTACGGAACCCTAAAAACGCAATCACGGATGAGTATAACAAAACATTTTTTTCCTGCATCCAATGTTTACCTTATCGTTTAACCGCTAGATGTGCAGTTTAGCAACTCTAATGATCAAAACAGCAAAAAGAAACAAATAACTAATTATAATTCTAGGAAATTCCATAAAGTTCCTAATTTCGTATAGGTAAAACAAAACCGGTTCTCTTGATTTAAAAATATCAGTGTCGCCTTTAGTTGCGTGCGGTCGCGGAATTCCCTCATTGAGTAATCATCAACCGTAGACTCCTTTCATTAGCAACATCCAGTTGTACTCCGTCCGCCGCGAACACCGGTCACTCAGACCATGACGGTCCTAGTCAAGTCAAATTGATGACTGAAAAACGATAAAATGTTAACAAAAGTGATCCTTATCTTCCTACTGGTATCAACTACTTTAGAATATGAAGTGTGCATACAAAACGATACCAGAACTATAGACATATCTAAAGGAACTCATCTATCAGACGGTGCAGTGTACTTTGATGGTGATAGATACGATAAGAAGGATTACTATGTAGATGACAATGGAGTTGAGAAGGGTTGCGTGTGTTTCAAACGGCAGTGTGTATCCAAGTGTTGCCCTTTCGGATTTGGATATGACTCGAACAAGAAGACGTGTGTGAATACCACGGATGTGTTTGACCCTCCGCTGTGGGACGATTATAAACAATTGGAGGGTGTTAAAGCTACAGATACTTTTCATTTTATTTTTGGGAAGACAGAGTGTTCGTCGGAGCTAGGAGAAGTTCGATTGAGAGTGGGACAGGCGACGAAGACCTACCACCTCACAGTGGTAAGATTTCTTGTGTAACTTTATAAGAATAGCCGCATTGTTATTGTTGTAACAGCTTGTTATAAACTGTTAACATTTCCTGTGATTATCTTAATAGGTCGTTTATTGTCAGAAATCTATAATTTTATGCCACTTATTCAATTGTATTAACAAGATGCATGATGAAGTACAATTTATAAATTAATATACCTATTGGACAACTGATTTCAAAACAAAAAATCGAAATAACAACAAACAAAACTGAGAAGGTGACTTACGAAATACGCGTAAAAATTGGTAATTAATTCACTGTACGAGTTACTACAAACCTGAGTGATTTTGTAATAAAAAATTGTAAGGAATGCTACCAAGTGTATTTAGTACAAACGTTACCTCTAAGTAATATTGTCATTATCAACTCATTTACATGACCAAAATATGATTATAATACTCGTAGCATACAACAACTACGACAATACGTTTAAAATTATACTATTTTGGCTGGATACCTTACTCTTTATGTATCGAGACTATCAAGGTAGGTAAAGTCTTTGTCTTGAAAAATATAAATTTCCCGTTTGTTGGGTATTAATCTTTGGAAATGTTATTCAAGCTGCTCATCAAAATACCATGGAATTGGATCAAGCATAGTCGATAAATTAAAATTAATTTGAATGATTTAACATGCTTCCATCCCATGGTCAATAACCTTGTCAAAATATAGAGCAGTGGCCAACATTAGCCGTTCTCAGGCAGTGAAGATTTTGAATTGGAAACTTGTTTTGTTTTTTATCAGAAACAGTTCTGATAAATTTCGTTTTGACCCTGTATCAAGCTTTTGTCGTGACACGCGCTTTGGTTTTTGTTTTGTATTCTCCGAAACAGCTATGCGAAAGCTAAGCATTCATAAAAAAGAATGAAGAAATAGAAAAATTAAGTATCTAAATATATATAAATTTAATTTCGGCTCATCATCATCCACAGCTTTACTTAGCCCACTGCTGGAACACTTTTGCAGATGGCATAGGAAAACGGTATGATTTAGGCACTTCTCAGCTAAAGTGTCTGTTATTTATTTTTCGCAAAAAAACGCAACACCGACTTCCACCGTGTACAGAATTCGAATAGTTTGCACGAATCGATGTGACATCTATGCACATTATTGTTGATTTATCAAAAATGGCTCAGCCGATTGCGATAAAGTTAAATGGGACTACCTCGACAGTATACCCTTTCGAACTAAAAAATATTTTTTTTAATCCGGTTCACAATTGGCGAAAATATTGATGAACACACCCACACAAAAAATATTACATACAGATGAACATAGCAACTCCTCCTTTTTGGAAGTCGGTAAAAAGTAACAGGTTCGCGAGCAAAACAAGTATGTAGACGGAAAGTTTCGCCTTCCTTGTCAGCATTTCTCCAATAAATTCCGGTTTCCGGGTCGTGCCAAGGTCTTTACAATTTCTTTTAATGTCTACATGTCAAACGAATCGTAGTTCATGACTCAGGATATGAGTACTAAACGAAATTGGCATGAGTGTTCCAATAGTACAATACTTAGTACGTAAAGAATTTAGTATCTACCAAAAGTACTTAATACTTACTTTAATAAGCTTCAAGTAGCCCAACGAGCTATGGAGAGGGCTATGCTCAAAGTCTCTCTGCGAGATGGAATTAGGAATGAGGAGATTCGCAGAAGAACCAAAATTACCGACATAGCCCAGCGGATTGGCAAGTTGAAATGGCAGTATATAGGCAGGGCACATAGCGCGGCGGACTGATGACCACTCGAGAACTTTTCCCCACTGACCCCATCGGTGTTGACCTATGGGTTCGAAAAGTTCTCGAGTGGAGACCACGTACCGGCAAGCGCAGCGTAGGACGTCCACCCACAAGGTGGACGGATAAGCTCGTTAAGACCGCAGGATCACGCTGGATGCAAGCCGCTACCAACAGGTCTTTTAGGAGATCCTATGTCCAACAGTAGACGTCCTATGACTGATGGATGGATGGATGGAAAAGTCCGTAGTGCTAAATTCAATAAATAAACTAAACGGGTTGATTAAAACGATTGTTCTAAATATTTTTTGCTATGGGTACTAAATATAGAACTTGATAGAAAAATATCAGCTAAGCCGTATAACATTCTGATTATTTTTCTTGTATCTCGGCCAAACAACTTATTAAAAGTTGTTGATGATTACGGCCTGAATCGCACCTCTTTCGTCTGAGTTCCGTTTTTAGGGTTCCGTACCCAAAGGGAAAAACGGGACCCTATTACTAAGACTTCGATATCCGTCTGTCTGTCTGTCCGTCTGTCACCGGGCTGTATCTCATTAACCATGATAGCTAGGCAGCTGAAATTTTTACAGATGATGTATTTCTGTTTCCGCTATAACAACAAATACCAAAAACAAAATAAAATAAATATTTAAGGGTGGCTCCCATACAGTACGGAACCCTCCGTGCGCGAGTCCGACTCGTAGGTACTTGGCCGATTATTCTAAATAACCGATGTGTACAATAAAATAATTTGAAAACTTCAATGACGTACCTACATAGAGTTTTGTATTTCTAATCTCTTTGATGACGAATGGAAATAGGTAAATGTCAAAGACATAATTTAGGTGTACTTTAGGAGTTTTGTGATGTCATAGATAGAAATACTGACGCATTCCTAGATAGAAAAGAACACATAGACGTAGTAGGTAATAAAATAGAATAAAAAAAGTTTGACTGCCTCGGTGGCTCAGTGGTTAGTGAACCTAACTTCTTTATCAATGAGGAGTGGGTTCGATCCCCACCCATGGCAAGCATTTATTTGATGAACATTAGTGTATGCTCTGTGTCTGGGTGTTATTTTTGTTAGGTACTATCTATATAAGTATGTATATAAAAGTATGTATATACATATAGTACATATATAAGTGTCTGGCAGCCATATCACAAGCTATGCTTATCATGGAGTCGGAGACCGTAAAAAAGTGAATCGCGGGGCGAATCAACGAAGCCTCTTTTTGAATGCCCTCTTTCGCCCCGCTCCAAACAATGCGGGGCGAAAGAGGGCCTTCAAAAAGAGGCTTCGTTGATTCGCCCCGCGGACCGAACAGCTTGCGGGGCGAAACCACGAAAGAGCCGTGTAAGATGTCCCCTTATATTTATTTATTTTAATTCAAAAAAGTGTCATTTTGATTTCTCGTATTACTAACATATAACTTCTTTCTTTCTGCTTTATTGAAGTCAGAGTCTAAAAAATATTCGCAGGTGAAAATTCAGACCTTACATTTCATTATATCTTAGAAAATAAATCCCTGATTGTTAATGTTTTTCTAGTCCTAAAAGAAACAATCGACCTCACTGGTCACTGCCGAATGATGACATCGAAGGTCTTCTACCAAAGTGGTAGGCAATGGGCCGTAAAGGCCATACTTAAGATTATTGTGGCCATTTGATAATATAATTACTTATTGTTTTCATACGCACTAAATCATGTACCTATATAAATCCTTACGCAGCAACGGAGCAAAAGTTTGAATTAATTTTTGGCATGGACATACTTAATTTGAAAGACTACACTATTTGGACTGTAGCATGGTGCGGGTGACAGTTGTTTTTTAGGGTTCCATACCCAAAGGGAAAAACGGGACCCTATTACTAAGACTTCGATGTCCGTCTGTCCGTCTGTCTGTCTGTTACCGGGCTGTATCTCATGAACCATGATAGCTAGACAGCTGAAATTTTCACAGATGATCTATTTCTGTTGCCGCTATAACAACAAATACTAAAAAAAAATTAAATAAATATTTAAGGGGGGCTCCCATACATCAAACCTGAATTTTTAGACGTTTTTCGCTCTATATTAATAATGATAACAGGTAGGTGCTTAAAATTTTCACATTATATTTAATTTTATATTCACTTCAATAATAAATAATAAAATTAAAATAAAATAAATATTTAAGGGGGGCTCCCATACAGTACGGAACCCTCCGTGCGCGAGTCCGACTCGTACTTGCCCGATTATTGTATGTATGTTACGCGATTGCTCAGCCTATTAATTATTATGAACCATAGATGTATTACTCAATACATCTTATCAACCTTCATACTCCAGAGGTGGTCCCATTAAAATTTCATCGAATTCGGTCGAGTGGTTTTTATAAATCAACAATAAATTACAGATAGCGCGCGAGTTGAATGCAGTCGGGGTCTGAGGTAAAGAGCGGGAGCATCTCCCCCGCTATCCGCACGCCCCACCTCACGCGCCTGGGCGGGTTGGGCGTGCGGATAGCGGGGGGAGACATTCGCATTCCTAAGCTCTGCATTCAACTCGCGCGCCGACCGTAGATTATAATCTAAATATCGAATACCTACTTATATAGATTCGAGCAAAGTATTCGAACTTCGTAGGTATGTAGATTGCAACGATTAAAGTCATAAGTGCCATTTTTGTCGAAAAATATAATTACTTGTCACTAATATAATTACTTCGTCGGGCTAGTGATCCGAAGACGCGAGGTTCGAATCCTGCATCCGCGAAGAATTTTTGAAATGTTTATCATAAAAAGTAACTCTTTGTGATTACTTGTCACGTTAAAAATACTGCACTCACTATACAGTAATTGGAGTTTCCCGTTTTTAGCCGTGTTCAAAAAGGGGGAGATAGGTTCGTGTGTTCCTGTTTTTTTTGTGTACTTATGTTCATCGATATTATCGCCAATTGCACCTAAACCAATTTAAAAAATCTTTTTGAGTTCGAAATTTTAATTTTTTCGAAATCGGTTGATCTGGTTTTTGGAAAATCAACAAAAATTTAAAAATTGTATACATGGATTTATTGAAGTCAGTTGTGCCATTTTTTGCGAAATAATTACATAATATTATGTTACTCTATGTTACACTTTAAAGTGCACCATAGAATAAGTACCCCATTGACGTTAATAATCGCACTAACCTGATTCAGAATACTTGTTAATTACAGGATTTGACCTAATTAATGTTTGATTCATACTATTCTCAAGTACATATTTCGTAGTAAATACGTAAGTGCTAACGAACTATTCATTCTTAGTGAGAACTAGCAAGATCTAAAAACAATAAATAGGTATCATAGTTTTACTGCCTCGGTGGCTCAGTGGTTAGTGACCCTGACTCCTGGGTCAAAGAGGCGTGGTTTCAATTCCCACCCAGGGCAAACATTATTTGTGATGAACATAGGTGTTTGTTCTGTGTCTAGATGTTATTTAGGCATTATCTATATAAGTATATTTATAACATGTATATCAGTCTCTGGCAGCTATATAACAAGCTTTGCTTAATTTGGGGTCAGAGACCGTGTGTAAGATGTCATGGTAACTAATTAGTATCGAGCAAAAAAATTATATTACTTGCATCGGAGCTCCCCTTAAATATTTATTTTATTTAAATATATATTTATTTTTAAAGTGCACATTTAACTGAATATTCTGTGAATATTTCAAGCATCTAGCTTTCACCGTTATATCGAGCAAAAAACGGCTAGAAACCCAGGTTTTTTTGTATAGGAGCCCTCCTTGAATATTTATATTTTAGTATTTGTTGTTATAGCGGCAACAGAAATACGTCACCTGTGAAAATTTCTAGCTATCACGGTACATGAGATACAGCCTGGTGACAGACAGACGGACAGCGGAGTCTTATTTATAGTGTCCCGTTTTTACCCTTTGGGCACGGAACCCTAAAAAATAGCTGCACGAGTACTCTATCGGTTCTGTTACCTTTGATGGTGATGTAAATATCGAAAAAACATTTCCCAAAACACAATCATCTGATTTCCGATACCACTTGAATCACTTTGCACATGATAACGTAATACTACAGAAGTAGGTACCTACCTATTTTTAGATATAAGGCAGGTGGTACTTACCCGAGAATGACGGATGTTCTTATCAGATATTCAAAATAACGTAGGTGTCATGATTGGTGCATTTAGGACTTATTGAACTGTGAACAGATACCCAACTATAGTCAAACCGCTAAACTCAGACTTCGCCTGCGCGGTACAGGGGCGCCGGGGGAGACGACACAGGGGACTGAGACAGGCGCGGGCAGCGGGTCCCCGGCGCCCGCACCTGTCTCAGTCCTCTTTGTCGTCTACCCCCGCGCCCCCGTACCCGCGCAGGCGAAGTCTGAGTTTAGCGGTTTGACTATAGGTACATGCTTTATATATGTACCTTTTTATTCCGTTTTTATACCTTTTTGGATTTAACATTTGTCAGTTGTGTTTTTGCTTAAACATTTGTAATCCCCTGTGGATTTCCATTAAGCCCGTTTGGAAGCGGCTTGCATCCAACACGTATATACCTGCGGTCTTATTTAAATCGTTGGTCTACCTAGTCGGCAGGCGTCTCATGGTACTGCGCTTGCTGTTACGTGGTCCTCAATGTCCAGCAATAGCCGTGATACGGCTGATAAAGTCCGCGCCACACAAGTCGGCGGATGGGAAGTTGTGTGGCGCGGATTATGACGATGATGTTTAGAATGCAGGTTCTTATAAAATGCAGCGTACGAGTTTGTGACCCAGACCATCAGATTACCATTAAGACCAGAGTAGTGTAAATAAACTGGTTATGACAAAAAAATACTTCGTCCTTTAAAAGTTGTACAATATTGATGTTTTCTCTATCGTCATGATAAGATATAGTTGGTAGATACTGAGCATACAAAGTAAGCGAAGTCTGCATTTTGACTTTACAATTTTGCTTTCGTCTGTCCAGATGTTGATAGTCCTCTACAGGTCGCATTTTTCAACGAATGTTGATGAAACTTGGTACACAGATTTTCTACATTAATGGATTTTTTTGTCCGTGGCGATTTTTGATTGAGGGGGTATTTCCTTCAAAAAAGGGGAAATTTGCTGTCGCATCATATATCAGCCGATTTCGATAATATTCAGCAAAGTCATTTAATAGCTATATTATTAACAAATTCTACCAAGATTTGTTAAGTAAGAATCAAATCGGTCAAGAGCGAGTCGAGCTATAGGCTTGTGAAGACGCAAAGTCTATACTGTTCGGAGAAATAATCTAGTGAAATCTCGTTTGAATTTTCATACTCAATTTTATTTATATCTTTCTCAGGATGGCAAGCTATACATCGATCTGCCCAACGCCATCCCGCCATGGACGCTCCGTGGGCCAGACAAGTTCTGCATCGACACCTTCGTGTCGGAGGATCCCTCGACTGGCGAAAGGATCTCCCGGGTTGATGCTCTCATCTGCTTCGCTGAGACCCAGGATAATCACCACTATGGCTTGAGCAGCACTTGTAAGTACTGTAGTGTAACAGCCTTTTTAACGATCTGTAGGGACTAATTTCGCTACATGATGGCGCCACAAACTAAGCGCGCCATCTGTCAGCCAATCAAAAGCCGTATCAACGCGCGTCAGCTCGTCAGCCAATCACAAGCAGAATTCTGAATCGCGCAAACGAAATTTACAGGAACGGCAGAACTTAACCAAGACCTTATGTTATATTATCGGATAGTTGTCGAGCACAACACCCGGAGAAGTACTCCTTTGCGAGATGTTATGAATTGTTATCCAATTAACACATCTCCATAATGGACGACTACCAAGTCCATAAGTCTTCTACGGGACGTAGGTCAACCCACGAAGGGTGATTGGGTCATATCCACCACGCTGACCCAGACCGGGTTGATGGATTAAGATTCGAGATTGCCTCACCGAAAAGCCAGGGGTGTGAAAATCCGTACGTACCAACATAAATTCCGAAAACCCCTTTGGTATAGGACCGTGATTCTGAGAACTCAAGATTGTAAGGCAGGTGTCACTACCACTAGATCACCGACTGGACGACTTCTGAACTAGTCCAGATCTTCACTCTTCAGGAAGCAAATGCTGTTGCAGTTGCTGTAACTACTTACTGGGTTGACTAGATCTGATTTAAGTGTCAAATCAATCTTGAATCACTGGTGCGAGAATGAGAAGAACTGGTCTGCCCACGAAGGGTGGCTGCTTCTGGCCCAGGGCGACTGGATTCACGTACGCCTTATTTTTTTTCTACGGGTTGATACAGGTTACTTTACGATATTTTCCTTCACCGACAAGCATGCAAAAAAAAATACACAAGTAAAATAGTAAGTAAATATTTCTTCTGAAGCTTCTCATTGGTATGGACCGGGGATTTGAACTCACGTTTGATTTGATTGATGAGATTGCAAGGCAAGTTTTACTATTAAAGGTCACAATGGCTTCTGTATCACATAGCACGAGTATATATACGGTTCATATTCATGCATAAAACCAACACAAATAAATATCAGGGGACATCTTACACACGGTTTCTGACCCCAAACTAAGCAAAGCTTGTGGTGTGGCTGCCAGAGACTGATATACCTACTACATTTACATATTTTTAAATACATACTTAAATAAGTAATAACATCCAGAAACAGAGCAATATCTATTTTCATTATAAACACGAACCCACGCCTCTTTGAGCCAGGAGTCAGGGTCACTAACCACTGGGCCAGTGTGACAGTCAAACATGTGCAAAACAGCACATCTAATTCAAAAATAGCAATTATCGCTCTATCTTCGTTTCGAGGAACACATTGATTGTCGTTAATTAGGTTTTTAGTATACGTCTACCGTCGTGTTTCTCAGAAAACTACCGAAACGTTACCAAGAATGAACAAGTTTAGTTTATTTATCCATCTTGGGAAGCGGTTCTTCAATCACCGTTATCTGAAAGGCGTCTCGGTATATTTAGACATCTAATCAGGCGTACTCAACGAAATTTTACTAACGTCATTACTACTGCTACTACGTCATACTAATACTTAGAAGTTTTTTATACTTTCATAGTATTAAGATGAAGTATCTAATTCAGTTGATGCTTATAAATCATATTTTATGACAAATACGTAACAGCTAACATCAAACAACCGTCTCCTTGCATAGTGCCTTGCAAGACACCGCGCCAAAAATCTGTTATATACAGAATTGAAGTTAAATATTTTTTTAAAGGCTCGTTTAACAAGTACCTGCTTTCTACATAATGTTACGTACCTATGTTTCAAATGTAATTACATAAAAAAATATAGAATTATTTATAGACATAGGCCTCCCCTATGGATCTCCAATAAGACCAGTTGGAAGCGGCTTGCATCCAGCGCGATCCTGCGGTCTTAATGAGGCCTATGTCCAGCAGTGGACTTCTTATGGCTGATGGATGGATGGATGGATGATTTATAGACAAAACCAGCGCGAACCGTTTGTTTAAAGTTCCTTGGAAATAAGCTAAAAACATATATTCCTACTTTCCTACTAATATTATAAACGTGAAAGTTTGTAAGGATGGATGTATGGATGTTTGTTACTCTTTCACGCAAAAACTACTGAACGGATTACTTTGCAATAATATAGCTTATATATCAGAATAACACATAAGCTATAAACTATAATGATATTGCGTAAATTTTCCATATTATAACCATAAGTGTTAA
This sequence comes from Hypomecis atomaria, assembly GCA_964007245.1. Classification (NCBI taxonomy): domain Eukaryota; kingdom Metazoa; phylum Arthropoda; class Insecta; order Lepidoptera; family Geometridae; genus Hypomecis; species Hypomecis atomaria. Next base: position 17,737,559 of record OZ023292.1, on the reverse strand, counting down.
GTAAGTAGGAAAAATTTTGCCATCTGCGAGCTATTCTAGCGTGAGCTCCAAGAAATATCAAAAAAGAACTGTCGAATCAAACAAATGTCAAATCGATTTTTTTAGTTTTTTTTATTTTACACCTCCTTTATTAAGGGTGGTAAGGTAGGGCCTCGAAATATCATGCGGGCGAAGCCGCGGGCAAAATCTAGTCTAATATGCATTATATTATACTCGCTCGCGTGAGCGAGTTGCCCTCCAGCGAATAACTACATAAGTCATTTATTGAGCAATACAGTGTAATCAATGTTACTTATTTGTTTTTTTTTTTATACACAAACATTATTATGTCTATTCAAGAGAGTTATAGACCAGAGTCAACAACTCCCTAGTCAACTTTATACTTATGCAATTGAATGAAAATATATGTTGCTGTAGTCAGATACTCTGCAAATGAACTCGTTTTACTTTAATGTGAGATTGTAGCATCAGTAGATTTATTTGACCCGAATTACTAACGACTTCAAGTTGATTGAATAAGCGTGAAGTGCTATGCGGAAGTGTTCAAAACGGTATTTTAACTAAATTTTAATGGAGATTCCCTTCCATATCCTTTTAAAAGTAATAAGAATTTTGTTTTAATCACAACATCAATTTATTTTCAACGGATGGCCGATGGGAACGTGAAGTTCTCGAATGGAGACCACGAACTGTCACGTAACGCATCGTAGTAGTAGTAACGTCTACCGAGTAGAATAGAAAAGGACCGCAGGATCACGCTAAGTACATAGGGCAGGTGCCCCGGTTGTGGCCACTTTGAATTTCAACAATTAATTACAACAAAATACAATAGGTACTATACGCTAAAACTACCTACACTAATACTACTAATACTACCTATACATAAAAAGCATTTGCAGACCCTTGAAGGTCTAAAGATAATCCAAATGCTCAAGCTCACTGCCAGTTGGCAGCGTGCCCAGCATGCTGGCTGCATTGCTACGCTGAATGGCAATGCTTATGCGTTGAGCCAATAAAACGCCAGCATTTTGGTCACGCGTCGCGTTCACCAGACGCTCAGAAAGACTTTAGTTAATTAGACAATTTAATTTTCAAACTATATTTAAAAAAAAAAAAAATTACGTTGAGATTTCCGCAAACAATATTTATATTGTTACATTGTTTATAATTACCATTTATGCAATAATTTTGACACAAAAATGGCCACAACAGGGTCAGTGGCCACAACCGGGGTACCTGCTATACGAGTCGCTTCGAAACGATCTTATTGGAAATCTATAATACAACCCCTCCCCTATAATACCCAGGCCTATATCCAGCAGTGTTCGTGTCTTATAGCTGACATAATGATGAGATTGATGTATCTGTGTTAATAAAGAACTTCAATCACAAAAATAGTACAATCTCAAAAAAATACGACAACGTCCAGAAAATGATAGAAATAGGTACTTTAAGTAGATTAAATTTTGTCTTTTTCCAGGTATGATAATATCATGCGTGTTCCTCTTGGCGACTGTGGCAGTCTACGCCTGGCTGCCCGAGCTCCGCAACCTTCACGGAAAGGTGCTGATGGTCTACCTCATGTGCCTCTTCGTGGGCTTCTCCTGCCTCTCCGCCATGCAGGTCCTCATCATAGTCGACAACATCAGCATAGTTACATGCACGGTCCTGAGTAAGTAAATACTTTTTTATTACTTAAAAGCTTTTTCTCAGCGGTTTTCATACTTTACCGTAGACAGATATCTTCTTGGTCTGAGTACTTTACGGTTTTCTTCTATAAGACATATTACCTACCTTATCTTTAGATTGATCTAAAATGCTTTTCTCGATCATTCCTTTTATTTTATTTTTATTACCTTTTTATTACATTTATTTATTACATCACATTAGAAACCTCTAACATTACTAGAGTTCCTCTACTATATTATGCATGTATATACATTATAAACCTTTCTCTTGAATCACTCTATGTATAAAAAAAAGAACATCAAAATATGTCGCGTAGTTTAAAAGACCGAAGCATATATAGGGACAGATAGACAGCGGGAAGCGACTTTGTTTTATACTATGACATAGTATCATAGTGCATTGTAGTGATAAGGAAAAGGATGAGTGTCCTAGAATTCAAAATATGTAAATTTCGTCTAAGAAGATTATGTAAATTGATGCCATTGCACGATAGGCAACTACCTAGATATTATGCAATTGCATCGTGGGTAAATGGGCTAGCCCAGCTGTAGACGTCTTATGACGGACATAAAGGATGATCGAAACAATAATCCCCTCTCAATACTTTTGTCATTGTTACAAACCTCGATCCTGCACTTAAAAAGTACCTAAATACCTGACTCACTTAAAAGTCACTTGATGTTTCTCGTCAATGATGCATGTAGGCTTCGCTTTTGGCTTGAGTCATATCAATTATTTTAATGAAACATCGACTGACCTCGCTTCAGAGAAAGTGGAGTAAGATGAAATCCAACCAACAGACGGAGATCAATCATAATATTTTGTGTTTATTCTCGAAACTGCTGATGTACACATAATGGTTGCCAATAGCCGGACAGAGGCGTTTGACTTGTCATGTAATATTATGACATTAGTGTAGTTAAATCATCGTTTAACTAACGATGACAACAAACTAACATGGCTGGCAGACTTATTAGATAGGTCGCTAATAATATATTACTGGCCGATACTTTACAAAATGCAGAAACGTATAGAATATAGTATAATACATTTATTATATTGCTGAATTTTGACAAAAATGAAAAAAAAATAGGACAACTTGAGCAAAGCATGGCCCTCGCTATTGCTCATCAAGGTCATCTTTTTTACTTTTTTGAACAATGTAGTGAAACAAGTAACTCGCCTGATGTACTAAGTATTACTATAATCTTACTGTCTTCTATACATTTATCCATTAACCATAGGACGTCTACTGCTGGACATAGGCCTCCCTTATATATTTCCAAAAAGACCGGTTGAAAGTAGCTTGCATCCAGCGCTATCCTGTAGTCTTTGAGCGCGTGGACTTCCTACGCTGTGCTTGCCGGTACGTGAACTCTACTTAAGAACTTTTCGACCCCATCGGTCATCAGTCCCGTGCTATGTGCCCTGTCCACTGACATTTTAACTTGCTGATCCGCTGGGCTATTGTAGGTAGCTTTAATTCTTCTATTAATCTCCGCATCTCTGATTCGATCTAGCAAAGAAACTGCTTAGCATCGATTTGGCATTGTTTTTCTTACATTCCATATTTATGGTACTTAGTTAAAAGATGTGTTTGCCAGTTTAAAAGTTTCTATTGTGCAACAAATATTTGCAATAAAGAAGATTATGTTCTACCTTTTCTTTATGATGATACCTATTACCATTTACTAAATTCTAATGTTTTAATATTTTCTTTTCTATAATGGATTGTTTCTTTTAATCTTGGCATTATATATCTTTGACCTTTAAAAGCGTGTTATGTTTTATTTGTGTGGAATTAATGCTCTTATTTATTCACTGGGCAGGTTGTGGTTTGTAATTTTCCACAAAAACCAATATTAATAATATCGTTTTTACGAATTGTTTGATCGTTTGCATATTCATTGAAGATACAAAAACCGTAAGTTATAGTCTGACCGTTTAACTGAGTCCACGCCTGCGCGGGTACAGGGGCGCGGGGGTAGACGACAAAGGGGACTGAGACAGGTGCGGGCGGCGGGTCCTCACCGCCCGCACCTGTCTCAATCCCCCTTTGTCGTCTACCCCCGCGCCCCTGTACCGCGCAGGCGTGGACTCAGTTAAACGGTCATACTATAAATAAATTCTAGTAGGTGTAACAGCCTCAATTAAGTTTATGTTTAATACTCGTATTCGTGTCAATGATTTCCTTTTTTACTGTGTGTTGTAAGGTTGAAAACATAACATTGTAGTTTTTTTGTACATTTTTGTAGTAGATATGTCTTCGGAATTTATAAAGTATTTTGCATTTACGGACGAGATTATCACAGGACCGCACAAATGGCACCGTAAGAGATGTTTATTCCCAACAGTGAGATAGATAAGGCTGCGAATGATCATAATGATGATAATTTTGTATTTGGGTTATTTTAGCTCTTTGTTATCGGTTCCTTCTCGTAAGTAGTTCTATTTTAGAAAACGCTTTTGTTGGCGATGGAAATTTTGCGGCTGATATGATGATGATGTTCAACTTAAGAAATGTACATAATATAACAAAATACAAGCTTTTGAGATCCTGGATATCAATCATGTAGCAGCAGAGTGCTAGCCAAGACAAGCAAGACGATCCAAAACACGACGGGCTTATCTTGTTTAGCACAGGAATTCCTAATGGCCATCTTCCGACTCCATCATCAGATCAGCTCCATGGTACCATATTATTGTATTTTTACACGATATACATATGCGTGCAAAATTTCAGCTCAATCGGAAACCAGGAAGGTGGTCAAATTTGACTTGCAAGATTCCACACGAACTTACAATTTGTATTGTATATACTCGTACCTACATAGGTACATTGTAGTGTTGCGAACGGGGAAGCCGTTTGCAGCACCACAAGTTAAATGAGAATTGAAGAGGAACCCGTAATGTTGCAAGCGGGGGAGCCGGTTGCAGCACCACAGGTTAAGAGACTTCAGGGAAACCTAACCAACCTAAGAGTCCTACCTAGTGGATAGGATTCCTAACGGTTCGGAGAGAGGAGATTAAAACAGAAGACTAACCTTAGTATTTACACATTTATTTACACTAACACGCACTGCACTTATAGTCAATTAAATCTTCAAGAAACGGAGAGAGGGAGAGAGAATTTTGAAGGTGTCCTTGGAAAGTTAGCCAAAAGGGAGAGGGTAGCACTCGTAGAACCACGCTGGAGGCTGGCCGAGGATTTTCTAGAGCCTGAGCTGGACCCGCCGATAGTGTGGCGCCAGCCAGGTAGCGCTAGGTGAGCGCTAGCGTGAAGACATCTGTCGACTGAGGTGGAGGCGCCGGCCCAAACCGGCCGACAGGCGCCGGCCCAAACTGGCCGACAGGGTTCTAAGTCAGCGCCAGCCCAGTGCTCCAGGGGTAAGGGGTCAGTGGCCCCAAAACAAGAGATCCACCTGTAATCAAAGTCAAAGGGACCGGAGCCTCTCACCCTGACTGTCACGCGACGCTCATGCGGTTTGCAGGGCTCGTCCACGCAAACTCAAATTCACACTCATTACATTTTATAGAGGAAAAAAAAAGGTGTCTTCCAGATCACTTCCAACTCAAGACTGCCCCATTTTTCAAAACAAGGATCGCTGATCCTGTCAATAAAAACATTTCAAAAATTTGAATTTCATAACTAGAATTGTAAGTTGGCAGTGTTATCGTTGAAAGAGTCTGAATGTAGAGAAGCTAACAAAAAGGTTAGTTTCTCTACATTTCCCCCAAAACCCCAGAAAAATTTTCACTCATTGAAAATTTTGCAGGTTGAGAATAAGACCTTGACCATCCAGACAGATTCACACACATCTTCCATACTCCCTCGCACGCACACTCAATCATAAGTTGGGGTTATGGTTCACAATCCATGATGACCATACTCCACAAGGAATTATCATTTGATTATAACGAAGGCTTATTTTTTTAGAGTTAGGTGTCGTAACCCGCACCTTTTCGAAAACCCGATAAAAGACAAGATAAATAATATTTACAAGTTAATAATATTTACAAGTGGCCTAAGTAAGCCTTAATACTTTTCAGAGATATGAAGAGAAAAAGTAATTTTCTATTCAAATGAAGTTAATATTTAAATTGCAACGTGTGCAATTTGAAATATCAAAAGATAAAAGCACAATATAGGCTTTATTGGTAACTTAACCATTGTGCAAGCCTTTTATTATTTAAAATAAAAAATTCAAGGGTATTACAAAAAATAAGCCAAAGGGTTTAGATTCTTTGTGAAGCATTAACAGGTAGTACTTTTGTACGTAAAAAAGAATTACATGAATACAAAATCATAACATTATTAATACTCATTATACACCAAACAAAACGAAAACTATTTACAACCTTCTTAAGAAAACAAAAACATAGATCAGCACTAGTTAAAAAAAATAAAAATCATTATAATATATTATATGTACAGTTAGCATTTAATATCTTTAACATGCCATCTACCTCTCGAACCGTTAGGGTCCTCCAAGACAAAGACCAAAGAAATGACTGAAGACGTATGAGAGCAGAGAGAGACTCGCGGAATAATATACACGTAATACCAGGTAGTACTAGAATATAATTTATATATGAGGCCAAGTGTTGATATGTACTAATATGTACTACGAAGAGTGTTCAGCTGTAAGTTAGGTAACTTACATACTGTATGTGACGTACACTGAGAGGATACTCTCCTCCAGCTCGCCGTATAGTCTCCCAAACCCCAAATTGAAGGTGACCGTTAGGTTTTGACACCGACAAGCGAAGAATGGGTGTAGGTTACAGAGGTAACCAGGTAGTAAGTGACTGTATGTAGGGGTGCGGTATTTATGTAGCCTGTGTACTGTAAAGTCAAGTATAGAGTAATGTATGGAGAATTGGAGTACGATAACCAAAAGAGAATCCAAAAATACCTAAGGTGTAAGCGATGGGTGGATACTTGTGGAAGTATCGATTTAGAATTTAGGAAAAGAAAGAAAACAAGTAACAGTAAAATAAGAAAATATAAGTAGTCAGGGGTGGATAAGTAAAAAGGTCGGGCGCCAAACTGTAGTGTTGCGAACGGGGAAGCCGTTTGCAGCACCACAAGTTAAATGAGAATTGAAGAGGAACCCGTAATGTTGCAAGCGGGGGAGCCGGTTGCAGCACCACAGGTTAAGAGACTTCAGGGAAACCTAACCAACCTAAGAGTCCTACCTAGTGGATAGGATTCCTAACGGTTCGGAGAGAGGAGATTAAAACAGAAGACTAACCTTAGTATTTACACATTTATTTACACTAACACGCACTGCACTTATAGTCAATTAAATCTTCAAGAAACGGAGAGAGGGAGAGAGAATTTTGAAGGTGTCCTTGGAAAGTTAGCCAAAAGGGAGAGGGTAGCACTCGTAGAACCACGCTGGAGGCTGGCCGAGGATTTTCTAGAGCCTGAGCTGGACCCGCCGATAGTGTGGCGCCAGCCAGGTAGCGCTAGGTGAGCGCTAGCGTGAAGACATCTGTCGACTGAGGTGGAGGCGCCGGCCCAAACCGGCCGACAGGCGCCGGCCCAAACTGGCCGACAGGGTTCTAAGTCAGCGCCAGCCCAGTGCTCCAGGGGTAAGGGGTCAGTGGCCCCAAAACAAGAGATCCACCTGTAATCAAAGTCAAAGGGACCGGAGCCTCTCACCCTGACTGTCACGCGACGCTCATGCGGTTTGCAGGGCTCGTCCACGCAAACTCAAATTCACACTCATTACATTTTATAGAGGAAAAAAAAAGGTGTCTTCCAGATCACTTCCAACTCAAGACTGCCCCATTTTTCAAAACAAGGATCGCTGATCCTGTCAATAAAAACATTTCAAAAATTTGAATTTCATAACTAGAATTGTAAGTTGGCAGTGTTATCGTTGAAAGAGTCTGAATGTAGAGAAGCTAACAAAAAGGTTAGTTTCTCTACAACATCCATTGCAAGTTAAATGAAAGCTTGTAAAAAGCGTGAAATTTCCCTAGACGATATAGACTACGAGACAAAAACTTATAATGAGACTTTCCCCATTGTGACCTAGACAGTAGTATCGACATGTTTCCTTACACGCAATTGTTTTTTTTTTCACTTACAATTGGACGAGTTGCAATCTTCAATAACGACTTAATTACTCGTATCTTCTATTGTTACTTGGATGTTACATATTTATAGATTTATTGTCAAGGCAGCTATTTATAGGAAGTATGTAGAGTGGCAGCTATTTATAGGTAAATAAATACTTGATGGTGACGTTAACAATTAGAACTTTGAGTTAATCTCTTTGGTCTCAGTACTAACGAAAGACATAATGTCGTTGTTGACTGTACAATTTAATCCCAAATAGGTGCGGTAGTGTCGTTCATTTGGCAACGACACTATTGGTAGTGCGGCTGGTAGTGTCGTTGCCAGAAAACGGAAAATGCATGTATGTACTTTTTATAATAACCTAAACTCATCACGATTTTTCATTGAATTCTAATGTAAAGTACTACTAATTGATTACAAATAACCCTGTAATGCAAATGTACAGTACTGTACCAGCCTTTTTTAATAGTCCACTGCAAGACGTAGGCCTTCCCACGAAGGGTGATTGGGCCATATCCACCACGCTGGCCCAGTGCGGGTTGGTGGATTCACATACGCCATCGAATTTCTTCTACGGACGTATGCAGGTTGCCTCACGATGTTTTCCTTCATCGAAAAGCCATTGGTGTGAAATTCCGTACATAAATTCCAAGGAATTAATTGGTACAGGACCGGGATTTGAACCCACTACCTCACGATTGTAAGGCGAGTGTCATTACCACTAGGCCACCACGGCTAGTGTTGCACCACCATTGCAAATGTGTTGTTTTCATAATAAACGTTGGTCTACAACTTTACTAGAATGCACACCAAAAATATTATGTAATATTATAAAACTATTAATATTATGTAATATTATAAAACTCCCCTTATTGCACAATCGGTTAAGAAATAGAAAATCAACTAGAAACATTTGTATCATCTACGTATATTGCTTCACGTGACCTACAATCAAAATTATTTCGGGATATAAATGTGTTTGATAACTGGCGGCAGATGTAGACTGGAAAAAATATTGTCACTAGTCAGACGGTCAAGTATATCTATTTTTACATTCGTTTCAAAATAGTACAGGAAAAAAAGAACTTAGCTTTGCACTAAATTTCCGATCCAATTATTTTTTTTAATAAGGTTTAGGATCGCTTACTGAGCATAAAGTCACAAAATGCTGACAGATCCAGATGGAGCTTCAAGCGCCATCTTAAAAAAACATTTTTGGCCGATATCTCGGAAACTATGCACTTAAGGGCAAAAATTATTAAGTTCATTATTGTAGAAAATAAAATTTCGCATCTTTTGTCTCCAGTAAACTTGTTTGTAAAACTTACGGCTTACGATTTTTGGCCAAATCGGCCAAAAACGTTTTTTTAAGATGGCACTTGAAGCTCCACCTGGATCTGTCAGCATTTTGTGATTTTATGCTCAGTAAGTAATCCTAAACCTTGTTAAAAAAAATGGATCGGAAATTTAGTTCAAAGTAGATAAAAAAAATCCATTTTTACTGTAGTAAAACGTTCCTATGAATTTAGAGCTAAAATGCATAATAAAGTCGCTAATGGTTTGTTGTAATGTTAACAACTTTATAGAAATTGTTAACAAATTTCTGAATTAATATTTTAATGAAGCTTGCGTCAAGTATTTTTTATTCTCAGTTCTTTGGGTACATTATCTGTTCAGAGGTATTGTGAATTAATTGTTTCATATGTAGGTAAATTAAACGTTGGAAAAGATATCATTACGCTCCCCGGCTCTTACTCAGTGGTTTATTAGCTGTGAAACGTCATCCCCCACAATATTTAGCTAATCGTAAATGCACGCGTGTTTAGGCACTATTTAACTATGAATAGAAAACAATTTACATTCATTTATTGAAGGTTAGCTAACTTATTACGATTTTCCTTCGATACACACGAAGCGGTTTGACTCAACATTTCTGATTCGTACCTACTGCCAGGAAATGGAACATTCTATAATGGTTTAATTTATTCATTCTTTCATGACTGTCCAAAATAAAGCAAGAATCAAAGAGGGAAATTATCTCATCAAAAGAAAAATCAGGAGTTTCATGCTAGAAATATATGTAAAAGAGATATTGCAAAATTAAATGAGGTTAGGCTATGACCTTGTACCATATTAGCTATGTTTGTTTGCTTTATATGTATTTTCTTTGATAACGGCAACGTTCTACTATACATATATGTTTTACTATCGGAAAATATTTTCCGATAGTAAGTATTATTGAAATTGCTTGAAAAATTTGGCAGCGAAATAAAACTCAAATAAATATTTTTACGTTTATTTTGAAGCATGGTATAAAGCCGTATGTGATTTTTAAATCTGTTTTATTTTTCCAGAGTGACCTTGGCTGACCGGTTTTTTATTTTTCTCTTAAGACTCTAGCTGGTCTGTAATTTTCCATAAAAACGTATTATACTGTTTTCTTCGTGAAAAAATCTTGTAGAGCTAATTTAAATAGGTAGTGACATTTAATATTGCATTTAAAAAAAAAAAAATCACTCTATTTCTTGGTGTGGAATTTCCGTTGATTTCCATTTTTATCTATAAATCGATTCAGCTCAAAGTGACCACAAGACAGATATAGGTATATATCTAATATAATATATCTATACAACCTAAGTAATTCAAATGCAGATTGTTAGCTCGAAACGTTTTTATAATTATTATGTACAAGGTGCATATTGTATGTTTAACATTAGATTAACAAAAGGTTTATTGTGATAATAAGCATATTACTTATGCATTTGTTGCTTACTCAGGTTGTATTAAGTTTATTAACCGCGAGGACGTAAAGTTCCTTTGATCGTTACTGCTAAGCACAGCGTAAAGCGGCCATTGACATAGTGTATAGAGGTCTTGATTTTGACAGACCGTAAATAAAACAAGTATTATATTAATAAAAAAAACTTTTTTTTTAAATAACAAACTTTTACTGGACAGGCTCAACAAAAACAAGCTTTTAGGTACTGAACAAGCTTACTGCTCGCCAAGACGAATCAAACGAGCCGAAACTCGAAAAGGTTGCGTCGTTTCATTACAGAGTTCACCTTTCAGCTCCATCATCAGACTTTGGTTATTGAAAGACAAACTACTCACCAAAACCATTCAAATGAACCCAAACTTGATGAGGTTGTGTCATTTCATTGCTAAGTTACTTTGGCCAACTTCCAGCTCCATCATCAGATCAGCACCATGTTATCCTAATATTGCATTGTCACGCGATTTACACATGTATGCAAAATTTCAGCTCAATCGGTAACCGGGAAGTGGATCAAATTTAATTTGCAAGATTTGGTTACAGACCGACAGACAAATCGGGACAGGTGAAACTCAATAACAGCTTCTAAAAAACAATAAACTGGATGAAAGTCAATTCAGCAGTGGACGTCTTACGAATGATCGATACGATGGGTATTCTAAGTGAGGGTAATGAGACTTGCGCTGAAGTCCATCTTAAAGTATTTTGTGCATTCTCTCCTTAGCCAAACTACTTAAGGCAACTTCAGAGCAGAAGACGCTTTGGGTCTTGCTTTGTTGGCTTAGTATACTTACCAGCTCTGGATAACCCTGCATAAGACTTTTTAATTACTATCTTGTATGTTTTTTTTCTCGTATCTGTTCAATAACGGCAACTAATTTATATTTTTCTCTCTTTTCAGCATTCATAATATACTTCTCGCTGTTATCGGCGTTCTTCTGGCTGAACGTGATGAGCTTCGACATTTGGTGGACCTTCAGGTTGGTGGCAACTTTATGCTCTACATTTTGTTTTAAATGCTAAGTGAATTATAAATATTACCTATACAGGGTTATTTCTAATCAATTAGCATGCTCTTAGGGGCTTATTCTGTACATCAAAACTAACAACTTTTGTTCAACGTATTTGTTAAAACTGAAAAAAAAATCTGCTGTTCCATACATTTTGTCGAGGTTGAACGACATTTTTCTATGGAACAACAACTTTTATTTGAGAATTAATAAAAGTCGTAGAACAAAAGTTGTTAGTTTTGGTGTACAGAATAAGCCTCTGAAAGGATGCTAATTGATTAGAAATAACCCTGTATACTAAAAGTTTTAAGGTCATTTAAATTCACTACAACGCACAAAGCACTGCAAACAATAGACATTAAATTTAAAATGTTTGGTTTATTTATTTCTTAAGCGTCGTAGTCGGAATTCATAGAACCCAGTAAAAAGGTTTTATCTTACAAATTTTAACTGAAAATATTGCTAAAGTTAAAGGTTTTTTTTTATCTCTCAGTGTTATTAAAGAAACTGGATATATAAAGTCAAAATTAAGGAACTATGAGTAGAATAAGAATCGCGTGATAATAATAATAATCCTTTGATTAGTTTGTATCTTTCTGATACACACTAATCAAAGCTGACAGCCAGATTAAACTAGCGCATATAGATGGCACTTCAAACCGGCATCCATCCGGTAAATAAAATATGCGTGAATAAAGGTATCCGTTTTTTGTCCGGTGTAAAAAACGGCGTTCTAACTACTACCTACACAGACGGACACAGAGTAAAAGTCAATATCGAGTTTTCTATTAGATTATAGATGAATTTGTTTTACAATATCTACCTACTGTTTATGACAGATGAAGGATTTATTTTGAACTCAATGAGTCATGTTGGGAATCACAGCAAAAATACAAATATTTCTGCAGGTATCTGCATATCATTTACTCTACCTACTGTATGTAAATAGGCTTGTCAATAGCATTCCAGTCATTCCGTAAAATTTATTCTGTGTTAGTAGATACCTACATAAGTGGTCTTCAATGAATCAATCTATCTTATTTTTCAACCTTTTATACCTAAGGCGTATGTGTACAACGGTCTTCCCTATTTTGCAAATAGGTTTGTGGTAATTTATTGTTTCCTAGTGAGTAGTGAATAACATCTTTGAATAAATTAAACTATCCGTCGGGAAATACACAGACAAATTGAATGGACACACAGTTAAAACAGCAAATATTTGTAGAAAGTGAAATTGCCTTTGTGTATTCTGTGGTATTTCTGACACAGGAAATCGTATTACAAATTATTTTGATAACCACGGAAAATTAAATAAAATGTTTCGAAAGATTTTCAATGTCATACATTGCTCACCCTCACTCATTATAAAAAATAATAAAAAATCGGCGTAGTGCGATTCGGTCTCGCGCACGAAGGGTTCCGTACCCCCTTAGCCCCATTTCAGGTGTCTACCTGTTGCCCCCTTAGCCCAATTCCTCTTGCCGTTATTAATAGCGAGCAAAAAACTCCTAAAAAATTACGTTTATTATATAGGAGCGCCCATTAAATATTTATATTCTGTTTTTAGTATTTGTTGTTATGGCGGCAACAGATATGCATCATCTGTGAAAATTTTAGCTGTCTAGCTACAACGGTTTTTGAGATACAGACAGGTGACAGACAGACAGACATCGGAGTCTTAGTATTAGGGTCCCGTTTTTACCCTTTAGGTACGGAACCCTAAAAAGATCTGTGTTCAAAACAGACTTTATATTTTTTTCGAAAGAGCCAAATCATTCCTTGTTCGTATCAGATTAACTTTGCCAATTGAAGATATGCCTGAAAGTAACATATATTATTTTCATTTTATATGTTGGTTTTTCTAACCATATTCTTGATTCTGGTTAGGCAAGGTTTATAGACCGCCTTTTATTATGAGACGAAAAATTTACACTGTCTTATTATGACAAGCTAAATTAACACTGAGCGAGTTGTGAGCTTCGCCCACACTGTTGTGCAACATTCTAATACTATCTGTACAGAAGCCGTGTTGGCCCTGTTGGCCTGACAGAAAAACACTTTACAAGCTTGATTGTCAAAGCCGGTCTAGTGCCAATTGAGTTCCTTGGAATGTATGTCGGTGTACCTACGAATTTAAACCACACTGACTTTTCAGTACAGGAAAACATCTGCGGTAACTTGCATACGTCCGTCAAAATAAATCTTGTATTTACCGCAAACCATACTGGGCCATTGTGGTAGATCCATTCATTCTTCGTCAGTAGGCCTAAATTCAGCTACGGACTTTGTTCTTTTTATAGCGTTGCATATCTGTTGATTTTTTGTAGTCGGATTTTTATTTTATCTCTTGTAATTTTATGCGTGGCTGTACCATAAGAAATACGTAATCCTGATGCGGGAAACTGTTCTTTATCAACGTGGTCCGAAACGACCTCATTTCATGGTTCATATAGTCATATAGTAATTTATTCATAACACCATTTGTTACAAGTCAAAAAGTAAACATTACATTAGGGCACTATACAATATAGCACGAAATAAAAATTGATAAACTTGACAATTTCCAAATTAGTCACTAAATCTTAATACAATTCAGGTAATTTTAAAAAGTCATTTACGTCATAAAATAGTTGCTCATGTAGTCCAACGTTTTAATTTGTTCCTAAACGACCCAGCGGAAGGTGCATCCCGAACTTCTACGGGTATTCGGTTGTATATAGCGGGCCCACCAATATATACAGACCTCTCCGATTTCGCTAGCTTATGAGAAGGAGTCACCAGTTGGTTTTTCCTAGCATTGCTTCTTAAATTTAATCTAAAATAGGTACCTTTCCTCTCAAATAATTCTAAATGGTTGTGCGTGAAAAGGGCCACCTGATAGATTAGTTCGCACGGCAGTGGCAGTACGCGCAGTTCTCTAAAGAGCTCCACACAAGACACGTCGTCCGAAACCCCGAAAATGGCCCGCACAGCCCGTTTTTGCATAGAAAAAGCTCTCTTGTACTCCGCGGCGCGGCCCCACAATTCTAATCCGTAAGTACGTAATATTACTATGGATTGTGACAAAGTAACAGGAGCGCACAACGTCCCGCGTGGCCGTGCTCGCGAGCCGCCTGAGCGCGAAGCACGAGCGGCTCAGCTTCCCACATAGCTCCTGTATATGTGACTCCCACGTGAGGGCGATATCTATCTAACCCTAGTAACTTTGTTGAGTTGACCTGCTGGAGCGCGGTGTTTCCGATTCTCGGCGTTTCGCCCCTCGGGGCGAACCGCTTGCGGGACGAAACGCCGCAATACCCTTAAAATGTACACAGTACAGCTATACAATATAAAAGAACAACACTTTATTGACAACACAAAGAGGAACAAAAGTAACAAAAATAATAAATGAACAACAATGTCACGGAAAGTGGCATGTTCCATACAACTTTTGGATGAAAAGAAACGTGTAAACCTGTATTTTTGTAAAATCCATACCCGCATTTGCTCAAGTTAGTTATCTAGCGATCACTGTACCTACTTGCATGGTTATTTAATTGTATGTAAGCCAGATAGCTCTCTAATCGTGGGATTTTCCTTGTAGAGAGCGGTCCTGCCTATTTATAAGCTAAGTACGGACTCAATGATCTGTTGAAGATTATTTACCGGTTTTATTAAGTTAGAACAACTCTAGCTTAAGGTTTTTGCTGCAGATAGGAACAAAAAATAGCACAAAAGCGGGCGTAAACTTTGAACTCTCCGTCTTAAGGTTAGTTGGTTTACTAGGTCCTGTACCAGTAACAGCCTTTTTAGTAGTCCACTGCAGGACGTAGGCCTACTTACGAAGGGTGATTGGGCCATATCCACCACGCTGGCACAGTGCGGTTTGGTGGTTTCACATACGCCATCGAATTTCTTCTTCAGTCATACGCAGGTTGCCTCACGAGGTTATCCTTCACCGAAAAGTCAATGGTGTGACATTCCGTGCTTAAGTTCTAAAAAATTCTGTGGTACGGGTCCGGGATTTGAACCCACGCCCTCTCGATTGTGAGGCAGGTATTGCTAACACTAGACCACCACGACTTATACTAAGTCACACGGTTATCACTATGTCAGCGCGAAATTCTTTTTTTGGGTTTTCTGGCAATCACTATCACTACATAGTATACACATTAAACAAAGTCGCTTCCCGCTGTCTGTCCCCATGTATGCTTATATAAAACTACGCAACGGATTTTAATGCTGTTTTTTTTAATAGATAGAGTGATTCAAAAGAAAGGTTTCTATGCATAATACACTTGTGCGAAGCCGGGGCGGGTCGCTAGTTACAAATAAACTGCTTGTTGTGAGAAAAAATACTTATTTCGCGACCATGTATAGCTAGTATTATTAACGAGGTATACACGCCTAGAAACCAAAACAGTGGCCAGTTTATGCACAAGAGTCCACAAACTAACAACAAAGATGAAAATCAGTTTAATACTGCTTTGATTTTTAGGTGTATGTAACTCTTAAACACTACGGTCTATACATGGCCGTTAAATGTGTTTTCGTAAACTTGATATGAACACATAGTTTATCTGTAGAACTAAAAAAAAAAAAAACAAAAAAAGGAGTCGCGCTGACCGTGACAAGAATAACTAGTAGTTGAATGAATTATTATTTTTTTGCAAAAAAATGGCATGACCGAATTCAACCGTGTAGTTATAAAATACCTACGCGAATATTTCACAAGGATAGATGTAGCATTTTTCACTTTATTGTTGATTTATCAAACATGGCTGAGCCATCGCGTTCGGCGACCTTTCTCAAGTTGGCGCTAACACGCGGAGCCGTCTCGCAATGCACAATGTCTCGGAGTGCATTGCGAGACGGCTCCGCGTGTTAGCACTCGCCAACTTGAGAAAGGTCGCCGAACGCGATCGAAACTATAGTCGTGTTATGACTATACGAACACGTGAGTGAGTCCCGTTTAATATCGTTTAAAATGTGTGAAAACCACGTAAATTTCCATAGTAAAATTCTCTTTATCATGCGCGTGGTAGACTCAAGATACGACAATTTATATTGCTGGTTTTTTAAATCTATTTATAAATTATAATTATTGAAAGTTTTATCCAATGAATAATTGTCAGTTGTCACACCAACATACTCTTTACACTTTTGTCCTGGCTAGTCATTAGTGCAATCATTTTACAAAACAAATAAAGCCAATATTCAAGTACGGTACAAGACCTAATCCCACACATTTTTGCAATGTTTCTCTTAAATTCAATTCTATTAAAAACAGTACCTACATATCTTTCTGGGCACTCTCCGGATATTTGTGGTTTCATAGCCTAAATTGACGAGGCGTGTTGACGAAAATTCACCAAATATCAAGTCCGGTTCCCTAAGTTATTCATCCTTAATTACTTTATTCATTAGTAAGAGGTTGATTGATGTTTCATATGAGAGTTACTGTTATTACCGTTGCGAGTGTAAGGCCCGTTTCTCATTACGATACGCACACACGACTTTACTCTCGGAGACTTGTCGCCGCGACATAGATACGAGTACGTTTAATTACGTTTACCTGAATAAGTCGAATTAAACTAAATGATGTCTGTGAAATAATGAAATAAGCCGTAATATTATTACTATTACAATATTTTATATCATAATATTTTATTATTATTATAGAAAATATTATAAAAAAAAAAAACGCACAATATTTGGCGTAAATAAGACTTTGCAGTTAATAAATGCGTGTGTAAATATAACTGACACAATACTCATAGTCTCATACATTGGCGTAGGGAGGCAGAGCCATTGCGGTAGGCAATGCAAGCAGTTGAACATCAACGTCCCGCCTCTCTGGCTTCCCGCGCACACCTTAGTTTTGGCTTATGTGCAGCTTTTCTCGGTTCACAGATGCCATTGAGTTGGATTCAGGATATCGTAGTGTGCGAGGTTGCATTTTTTCTTCGTATAAGTTTGCGATTGACTACATACTGCCTGTAAAAGCAAATATGTGGTCTAGGGTGTAGCACGCTTACCTAGAAGATACCTATTTACTCGGGATTTGAAGACACCCACTTTGTATTTTAGCGGGAAGACAGACCCAGACAAAGCGTTCCACATTCTGTTTGTTCGTATGAGGAATGAGGATTCGAAACGCTTGGTTTTAACACGTGGACTGTCCACCATAAAATGGTGGCTCTTTGGTCGTGTCCGTCCAGCCGTACGATAGAAGAAAGGGGCAGGAGGGACCAGATTGTGCAACTCCTGGGCGCACTCTCCGAAGTGTAAAATTTTAATGTTTAAGAGATAATTCGCGGCTACTAGTCTCTGAGACTATGAGTACAAACATCTCGTGATTACAATTTTGAGAATCAGGTCATTTATGAAATTAAGACTAATAGAGACAGAAATTATATTTGTTGATTAATTTGACTACAGTGTGTCTGATGAAAACGAAGGCTCACAATAAATATGTATTCGAGGTTGGGATCATGTTTTTAATTTAAGGCTGCTGGAGTAAGTAGTTATACCTATCACTCTTTTTGGAGAACAGAATGTGCTCAAGAATAGCAAAATTTATGGGGACACGACTTGGAAGTGCTCACCTTAGAGTTTTTCTTACTCCTTATTTTTATTTCTTTTTTGTCCTTTTTACCTTTTTTTTCTTATTCTTTGCCTACCCCAGAAAACTTTTAATACATTATGTTTTTCTGGAGTGGGCAAAAATAGACAGCTTCTAATTATATAGTCGGTGGACATCCTACGCTGTGCTTGTCGGTACGTGGTCTCCATTGACCATTTTTATTCACTTGTAAAAGACTGACTACTGAAGAACTACTCCGAAATAACCCTATGATATTTGTTAATAAGATGCCGCTAACCTTGAAGAAGGAAAAAAAAATATTTTTGACAGCACAGCTATAAAAGATAAAATAAAGCTATTAACGAAACCACACATTTTAAATTTGTAACTCCTCGTTAAATACGAAGAATAAAAATAAATATTACCAGTTTTTGTGTTCCACGAATCAGCTTCATAAAAGCCGCCGAACTTTTCCATTTATTAATTCAAAATGTCCGAACAGCTTATCCTTAACACTACTATTTAGTGAAGGGCGTGTGTGCCGCAATTAGTGAAATTGACTGGGTTATTTATGGTGGTTCTACTTTTATTATGATTGTTCTTACAGTAAGTAAGTTACAGTAGGTACTTAGTAAGTTTGTATGGGCCGCATGGTTAGCCACTAGAGAAGAACTCTGACATTAAAGTTTTTTAGCTGCGAAGACGTCTGACATGGCTTAACATCCGGGGGTTATCTGAGGTTAAAACATCCGGGACTCACAACTGATTGAGTCATACAAGCAACGGTAGCGCTCAGTTGTAAATTTGAGCCCTCGTTTACTGTTATTACAAATTCCTACCTACCTACCTTTTTGGTCTTCCATTGAAAATATAGTCGTCGACTTGAGAACCTCTGTATTTTCGTCGGTAAAAAAATAAGTGGTTATACAAAATGTTTATATTGTTTTTTTAACAAGCTTTTATTTAACTTGCAATGGATGTAAGTTCGGGTAAAATCTTGCAAGTTTCTTGCGGTTTCCGATTGAGATGAAATTTTGCACGCATACTCGTAGTTACTCGTATGTATCTCGCGTGACAATGAATAATATGGTACCATGGTGCTAGTTTGATGATAGAATCGGAAGGTGGCCATAGGAATTCCTGTATATAGGTAACAAGATAAAACCGTCAGTCATGTTTGATTTCCAGGATCTCAAAAGCTTGTATTTAAAAAGTTATAGGTATTTCAATAATAATTTATTCATACATTATTATTACATTGTTTTCAGTGGTAAACGCGGTCTCTCCGGGAAGATGTCGTCGCGAGCCCGCCTTATTGCGTATTCCGTATACGCGTTTGGAGTCCCGTCCTTGATGACGATACTCTTAGCTTCTTTGGAGTTCTCGGGTCTGCCTCCACATCCATTGCTACCGATGCTTCGACGCAGCGGCTGCTTTATTTACGGTGAGAATGTTTTTAATTTTCTGTCTAAAACTTTCTTCATAAACATACTGTTATTTTCCCTGATGATGATTCTTCTTTCTTCTTCCACAAGACCCAGAAGAATCATCACCAGGGAAAATAGCAGCACAATTATGAAGAAAGTTTGTTATTGATGCACTTATTGATGCTGATTCTGCAGGGCAACGACTGCTTCATTTACGGTAGAAATGTTTACCGACCCCTTAAATGCCAAAAATCAATGCCTTGGATTTTTTTTGGTTTTTAATAAATATATTTAAAACTAGCTTCTTACCTACCCATTGCTTATTTTATCGCTCGGTACTTCTTTTATTTTATTTTGGTAAGCTATAATTATAATTTCATGAAACTTTTACTTTAATCTGTAAATCCACCAATTTTCTTATAAGTTGAGAGCTTCACTAACCCATAGTTATTAATTTAACATATTTTTATATACATTTGGAGCACTGAGTAGTATAATGCTCTTCCATCTTTCTGTTAACGTTATTTCAATTAAAAAGATGTATTAGTAAGACTAATGTTAACTTCTCGTGAATTCCAGGAGTAAGCAAGCTGATATACTTTTACGGGCCCATACTGATCCTGTGTATAGCCAACATGACGTTCTTCGTTCTCACTGCGGTGAAGATAGCACAAATCAAGAAACAGACTTCCGTCCTCAAGTCGAAAGAGAGCAGCATGCATGACCAGCACAGAAATGATAAGCAAAGGTAACTGTGATATCTGTTACTCTAGTTACATAAACACCGAAAGGGTAAAAACGGGACCCTATTACTAAGACTCCGCTGTCCGTCTGTCTGTCTGTCTCCATGTTGTATCTTATAAACCGTTATAGATAGAAAGCTGAAATGTATTTGTAATGTATCATCACAGATGATGTATTTCTGTTGCCGCTATAACAACAAATACTAAAAATAGAATAAAATAAATATTTAAGGGGGGGTCCCATACTACAAACATGAATTTTTACCGTAAACGTTAGCCGTTTTTCGCTCTATATTAATAACGGTGACAGCTAGATGCTTGAAATTTTCACAGAATATTAAGTTGTATATTCACTTTAATAATAAATAACTAAATTAATTTTAATTTAAATATTAATTCTATTTAAAATTAATATTTAAGGGGGGTTCCCATACGGTACGGAACGTAAACGTACCCTTCGTGCGCGAGTCCAACTCGTACTTGCCCAAATATTATTTATTCACAAATTACAATTTTACAATGAAACGTACTTATCTACCTACTAAAAAACCGTTTTGGTTTGGTCTGGTACATTGATTCACGCTTATTTTAGTAATAACTAGCAAATACGAGTAACAGCTCTATACAATTTATGTGCTCAGTAGTCAGTATGAGTATCAAAAATTAATAACTACCTATAAGTAGATAGTCTAACTTGGCTCGAGTGAATAAAGTGCAGCCTGGTTCGTTTACATTATAACAATGCTTAACCATCCCTAAACGAAATAAGAAAATAGGTATGCTTTTACCTATTCAGTAGCTATTTCAGTACAAACAATAATTATTTTCGCAAAAAATGGCATCACCGACTTCCATCGTGTACAAAATTCGAATAGTTCACTCAAATTGATGTGTGGTAATTTTTACATTATTCTTGTTTTTCCAAAATGCTGTTCAGCCGTTTTCGATAAAATTTAAATGGGACCCCCTTGGGAGTATATTTACCCTTTCGAACAAAAAAAGAACTTTTTGATTCGGTCAGAATTGGCGAAAATATCGATGAACATACACAAAAAAAAAATACATACAGACGAACATAGATCCGCCTCTTTTTTGGAACTCGGTTTTACTATAAGAGCCGAAATTAGTATTTGGTTACCATCGTTTTCACTTTTAATGTGTGCGTAAGAAGTAAGATAATATGAAAATTTAAAAAAGCAGCACGCTGTTTGTGATTGTCGATATACTAAATCGTACATTGCGTTTCAGCCCCAAACACAATGCGTTATAGAAAACGCATGTTCTCATTTTTTTCTATTGATTCTTCTCATCACTACATTGCATAAAACAAAGTCGCTTCCCGCTCTGTCTTTCCCCATGTATGCTTATACGAGTATCTTTAAAACTACGCAACGGATTTTGATGCGGTTTTTAAAATAGATGTATAGAGAGTGATTCAAGAGGAAGGTTTATAAGCATAATACACCTGAGCGAAACCGCTTCGCTTAACATTGTGAAGATAAGTGAAAAATAGGCTAAAGTAGAAGAAAGAGGCTCAATAAATGTAATTCCTGTATGTCATTGTGTGAGAAAATTAAGGCGATGATAGGTCAAATCGCTTTTGAAAAGAAACTGTGTCGTCAATTTCTGATGCTGAAAATTCCTGATTTGCTCGGGGCTTTAGTCTCAGTGATTTGCAGATTGTGTATCCGGGTCGTAATTTAACGTTGGTAGTTATTGTTATGTGTGTAAAGTGGTGTGGTGTGACATCGTTCTGATTACTTTGATCTTATTTCATTGACTTTGTTCATAGAATAGTTAGTTTCGAAAATAACACCCACAACATTGAGTATTTGTGCTTGTTGATTGGGAAGCAATGATATACTGTAAACAAAGTACCAATATAATAAAAAATATTATTTTCCCAACAGTAATTTTTTTATCTTACCTCTTCCAGACTGCTTCTATACCTGAAGTTGTTTGCAATCATGGGTATAAACTGGATCATGGAAGTGATAAGTGCTCTATATCCCGACATAGACGACTTCTGGAAGATCACCGATTCCTACAACGTCCTCATTGGCCTGATCATATTCATCATCTTCGTCTGCAAGCGCAAGATCTTCAGACTCATCAAGAAGAGGTTCGTTCATGATGAAAATATTAAGATTCTTCTTTAAATCTTTAATCACACTTATTCATCCAGTTTTAGCAATTTTTTCTCATTGTCATTCATATTTATGGATTGTAATAAGGATAGGATATTATTATCAAAAAAGATATTTTGTACTTACTTAGTTGCATACATTTTTAATGTCAGCGATTTCAATTCAATTAATATTAGATATGTACCTACCTGAACAAGATGATTATACACTTGGGTTATCTGTTTGCAAAAAGGAGGTGAATAAGACCATCGTTATAAATAACTTTAACTGTGGGGCCAACCCGGAATTCGTCAAAAATAAATCAGCTGCTCTATACAATATTGCAAGTTGCAACTCAGAATTGAAAAATTGTATGAAAAATCAGTTTTTTTCTCGTTTTCCGGGTTGGTCAATTGTAAAACTTGTTTTATATTTTTTTTTGACATCTTACACACGGCCTTGACCCCAAACTAAGCATAGCTTGTGATATGAAGCTTGACCCAGAAGTCAGGGTCACTAACCACTGAGCCACCGAGGCAGTCAAATTATCGTCTTAATCACCGCTTTTTGGCCAAATACACCAGTTCTGGATAACCCTGTATAGACGCAGTAAATATTGTTTCAATTATTATATAAGTCGACACAAATGATATGTTTGAGTTACAATTTGTAAATTATATGTCTAGGATCAAAGATAAATTTTACCAGCCTAAAGAAGATATTGGCGAAATGGCGGATATAAGAATCAGAAATGTGAGCCGATGGCAGAATCCACAGCAAAGATCCAGCCAAGAAACTATCAGGACCACAATCTACGATAATGAAAGTATCATCAATGAACCTATATCGAATTAAAAAATGGAACATTTAGAAGGTATCCCACCAATAGAATGATATAAAGTTTTATTTAAGAATCACAAAAAAGACTGTGCAGCCATTGTACATGTAAAAAGTGGTGATACTAAATTAGATATTTTTAAATAGGTCAATTTTGAAATTATGTTTGAGATATGGAAAGTAGCTATAAATATAGCAGAATTTGAATGAGATAATAATGCAAAGACGTAGAGCAATATTTAAAATGGATAAATACCAAATACAGAAAATACCAAAATGAAGAAAACAGTGCAGATTTGATGCCAAAATGATGAAATATACAAAATATATAAAAGTGAAGGTTCTCACAAACACTAATTTAATACTGATATAATTCAAGATAATCAAAGAAAGGTACGACTACACAAGATTTACTTTTCCAAAGTGGTGCTGAAACTAACAAGGATTTGGCTGAAACTTTTATGATCTCATCCACACATTTGTACATTGGGAACTTTGGATTTTCTTTCATCTGGAATATTAACATCGGGCCTTTTTTGGTTGTGTTCTATGCACGATATTGTATATTTTATGCACTTTGTAGATAGTTAATTTAAGTTTGAAAATTAGGGTGTGAAACCTATCAATTGTTGTGGTCAATTTTTTTCAGCTAATATTTTTACTTTATAATCTGTATCAATGATTATGTATGATGGTTTCATATCAAACTAACTTTAACTAGCCAAAAAAACAGAATCTTTGTATTTTTACTCATAAACGCAGCAAAGTTGACACTCCAATGATAAATTAATGATTTAGATTAGAAATAAGTTTGATATTTCGGTAGTTGTTTTGGTAATGATTGAGGTATAATGATAAGCTGTTTTACTACCATTGCATGCATGTTGTTTTAGCATTGTGGAAAAGGTTTAATACTATCAATTAGTTTTTTTTAAATAACCTAATTCATATCATTTATAGGCTGGGATACCATACTGAGCAGACTTCCAAGGCTTCATCGGAAAACTCAGAAGGGTCACGACCATACCTGAAGTATGTTTATAAAATAATGGGAAATATGGGAATTTCTATGTTGCTCCGTTTTGTAATAAAATGTTACCTATATGTTTCAAGACGCTATGTGCTAACTTCTGTGTTTGTTCATGCTTGCTTCAGGGTTTGTGAAAATGTATGTACCTATAATTATGTTTAGATTGCGAACTATGAATCAAATAGTGTAAGATTTATATTCTAGAAAATGGATTAATAAATTGTTCCAATTGATTCTTAAATGCACATGCTGTATATTTGTTACGATTGAAACTTATCAACACAAAAATAAACCAGGTGATAATACATGTAATAGGGATTCATTTTTATTCAAACTTATAATGGAGGTTATTCGACTACATTTATTTGTTTAGATTGTTATTACTTGTACAAAGTTTTATTCTTATTAATTGGTCCATGCTTTTCTGCAGTTCAAATGAAATGGCTTCATTTGAGTAATTATTACGCCTTGTGACTAACCAGTTTTGAAAGGAGATGTTTAACTAGGTTAAATATTATCATATAAAAATATTTGACATTATATTGCTATTTATGTATATTTTTATGATATCATATAAGTCATTTTATGATGAGTATTTCATAAATATCAAATTGCATCGTTATGGGGTGACTATTCTGCGAAACCGAAAATTAAGGATATGTGAGACATAATCAAGGTATAAGAAGAAGATTATTCCCAGATAGGTATTGCTATGACAAAAATGACATAACAAAGTTTATTTTTATTTGATTTAGGTATCAATGTATTTCACAATTTTTAAAATGTCATTAATACATTTGTACTTATTTTTAATTTATGGTTGATTTGCTATAAAACCTATATAGGTAATTGTACTAACAGGTGAAATTGATAATACATATTTTTGACAAAAATCTTCATTTTTAACATCTGTACGAGTAACACTAATTCTAATATCATAGCAACATCCAAACACGATCTTTGCACTTACTTTATTATAAATACATCTGGACTTAATAAAGTTATGTGGCACTTAATAAACAAAAGTCACCAGCAGGATTATTGCACAAATAATAGATACCAATAAAACAATATTTCAAATGTAGTATAAATGTATAACAAATATATTTTTATACATAATTATTATTTTGCCTAGCAATGATGTATAGGCTACATAAAATATATGTATATATTCATAGGCTGAATCATACCAGTCGGCTAATGTGAAGTTAACTACAAGTTGCGCAATATCCAATCAACGCGCAGCTTTAAGCGGGCCCCAAACAGAGGCGGTAAGAGCGGTAAAGCGGGCGAGCGGTCATCTGTATTGCACTGGTTGTCTAAGAAGGGCTCACACAGGTCTGTCTAAGAAGGGCTCACACAGGTCTGTGTGACCAGTTCAATATAGATGACCGCTCGCCCGCTTTACCGCTCGTACCGCCTCTGTTTGGGGACCGCTTTAAGTGAGCTTTAGTCAAGACTGGATATTGCGCAGCTTGTACATAACTTTACATCCGCAGACTTGTATAATTCGGCCTATACCTGCTATTACAGCTTCGCTTGTTGTAATTAACTATTGATGTGTGTGCAGATACAAGCAGCTCCGGGGTGAGCCTATGTCGAGGACGCAGACCACGATCTCTTCTCGCACGCAATGCAGCCGCGACGAGGTGCAGATGGGCTCCATCAAGAGCAAACCTGCTAATATCTAATCTAGCTACACTAAACATCAAATCAATCGAGTACCTAAATAGGGAGATTGGAATGATCATTATAATTATCCTAATAGCAGAAGCCAATCGCGGAATCGTATGCAATTGGTCTTTTGAATCATTTTTATGTGATAAATGAAAAGATCATAATATTAGCTGTATTAGTTTCCATACAAATTATTATTATTTTGCCTTATTACAAAGTTATACCAACTACATTAAAAATTGATTCCTAGCCGCGGTACTCAGTTAGGTCAAATGTCAAGTGACGTGACAATGTTGTGACGTCATCATAATATATGACGAAGTCATATTAGTACTCGAATGAGCATATTATGAATGACTTCAGTATTCGGTTAAGAATCAATATATAATGTAGTATAACTTCGTAATTCCAAGTAAAAAAATAAATAAAATTAAAATAGTTTTGCATGGAAACTTATTATCCATGATCTTTACATTTCAAATAAAGTTTTTGAAAAAAAAAAAGAATATTAAAAAAGACCAATTCAAGCTTCCGCGCCGCATAACCCACAATTCTGCTACAGGCTTTTCATATTTCCTCCGCTTTCCGCTTCTGGAGAGTAGATGTGTAGGTGCTTTTACGATAAGCTTTGGTCTTATCAAGCTTGAAACTTTACTAGAACGAATTTGAAACTTGTTTATTTTTCTGCCACTGCAAAAAAATGGATAATTTTCATTCCAATTGAGTAAAGTTTGATTAACTGAATTGCAAACATCTAATACCTTATATCTTACTTGTTCATTATACAGAACAGAACAGAAATCTGAATAATATGACAAACGTTGGTAATGATATTGTTAGAAGAAGGTATTGGTCCCACATAGTCGATGGCAACACCAAATAATAGTTTACGAAACCATTTCCAGGCATTACGATGTCAAATGTTTTTGCAGTGACAAAACTATATCTATTGGGACAAGATAAGCTTTAAAATCTTTATTTACAAACAATTGCAAAAAAGTGACCAGTGCCTTCTTTTTAACGTTATTTACTGAGAGTTTTATTTCATACGTATTTAGTTTTTTCCAACTTTGTCGGTTCCTAAATATTTCTTGACTGTTAATTTAAGATAAATCATTATTCTGAAGCCTGGTCATGTGTATAAATAGTAACTAAACGCTTAGCTGGACAGCATTCTAAAAAATGATAAAATCTTTTCTACAAGAGAAAAGATTTTATCATGTTTTATCAATCTTGATATGCGACAAAATTTTGGTAATAAAATTGATGTTAAACGTAGTACTCAAATAAATTAGGCAGTTAAATTTTTGTCATAATTATTGTTTATCGGTATTGTTTATTAGATCTGAAAATAAATTGAACAATTATTTTATGTAAATAGTATACGTACTCCAAACAAATTAAATGTTGTATATTTTAAAAAATATTTGTTGTTAGATTGATGTAAGCATTTTTAGGAATCGGTGTAATATATTTTTGAAATTTTCGGTGCATGGTATGGAATTTGCAATGGAAACTTTTTCACTTGGGTATTAAGTTGTCCAAATTTTAAATATGACTAAATGAGTGTGTGTGTGTGCGCGTGTATATAAGAATGTGTATGTATTGCTTAAATTACAATAAACACTTCAACTCATATTGTTAAAGTATATGAATAAAAATAAAAATAGAAACAGTAGTTTGTTGTAATATTGACATCAAATATCTAATAATTCACAATCTACCTCAGTCATCATCAAATTAGTTTAAGAGAAATTGCACAAAACTCGATGTGTAGCATTTATCTTTTACCTATTATTTTATACTTTTGTTCTCGTTGACAGCTGCGAGTCAAAATATCAGTCAAGCAAAAATGTATTTTTTGTACGTTTTGTACCTACCCACTAGACCGTTCCGTCACTGATCAGCGCAGTCGCAAGCCATGCACGGCGTATTTTGGCACCGGCAAAACATTTCGACGATAGGCATGTCTACTGGGTATAATATTCGTAATTATAATAAGTCCGTTATTTAGATTATTAAAAAATATTGAACACATGTTTTTGACAATCAAACAATTAAATACAAAGATAAACCTTGTCAAATTTGAGAGTGAGGGCTCGTGATGTCACTAGCCGGCACCGGTACATTTGTAGTAGATTAATTTCGTCACATGGAACTTTAACGGGCTATTATATTTATCAATTTTAGTTAAATTGACAAAAGCAAAAATAGGTGTCTAATATTTTTTGATACCTAATCTATTTGACGGACTAATTATATTTTTTTAGTAAACAAGCCTATTATTTATTGTCGACGTACGAGTACGTGGATGATACGTTGTAATGGGCATAGTGGTGCGTATCATGTTGTTTTCCGAGCCTGATACGTTCCTAGCACGTCGTTAGGTACGATACGTACGTACGTTATACTATTACTTTTACAGTTACCTTAATTTGTAACAGTATTTTTATAAATTAGTAAAATTACAGGTTAAGTTCAAACTGCTTTACTTAATTTTGTGACACATATCTGCAAGAAGGAAGACAATATTACAAATACTTTATTAGTTTATTTTAAAACTTAGATCATACTATCTACATTCCGTTTCCAAATACGATTTTTCTATGCATATAGGTAGGAATATTAAGTTGTCGATATGTAAAAGTATGATTATTTTCACTGTTAATGCAAGTAATATTACAATATACATTGTAATTATAGAAAATTGTATATTATATACCTAAGCAACACAATAAACATCATATTATGTAGTTTGGGCGTTTGTTAATCATAGAGACTCCGCGCTACATCTGAAGTCCGAGAGATGAAGCGCTTCAATCGAATTTTCCAGATAGGTACATTATTTACTTGCATAATTTACGCATAAGAGAAGAGTTTGTCTGCAGTCATCAATTTTATTATGAAAAATTGGATGAGTCAACAAATAAATATATAAAAATTAATTATAAACCCTAAAAGTTAGTTCTAAACCAAACTTAGTTCCAATTTTTACCGTAGGACTTCAGTATCGGCGCGGAATCTAACTACCTATTATTTTTGCTTTGCGAAAGCTATTAAGAAATGTTATGTTTGAAACGGAACATAGAATTTAGAGATACAAAGAAGCGCCCTCAACTACAAATTAGGTTTACGTGCTGATGAGCTGAAAATGACTGCAGTTACTAGGAATACCGAATGAATTTGACAGCAATTGTTGTCATTACTCAGAAACAACGGTGAACTAGCTGGGAAGACGAATGTGACATAACGTCAAATTCTATAGTAGCCACGAAATTGTGGGCTCCTCTTTGTATATCTAATCTCTATAGTCTGACCGTTTAACTGAGTCCACGCCTGCGCGGTACAGGGGCGCGGGGGTAGACGACAAAGGGGGATTGAGACAGGTGCGGGCGGTGAGGACCCGCTGCCCGCACCTGTCTCAGTCCCCTTTGTCGTCTACCCCCGCGCCCCTGTACCCGCGCAGGCGTGGACTCAGTTAAACGGTCAGACTATAGTGTTCCAAATTTAAGTTGATGACGCGACCGCGTGCAAGTCACATTTTCCAAGGCGGAAAATTGGATCAGGTTTATAGTTTAGATCCAGCTGGTTGTAGTGGAATTGGCGTGCTGGCATATTTCTTGAGGAAGAGTGATATAAACTGAACACGTAGAAGTCATATAAGTACTTAAAAACTGAATAATACTTTGAACTTATTTTTAGGTATTTTTATTTTGAAATGATGCAAGATTTTTAGATATTTACCAGATTTGTTTTTTAGTACTTCAGTACACAATGTTTTACAAATAATTAAACAATGTTTCTAACTTGGACAGGAAAATTTATTGTAAATGATTATTATGGTGTTTAGAATTATAATTTTAAGTACATTCTAGTCGTTTAAATGTTCAATGTCTCAATTAAATAATAATTATGCTTATGGACTGAATTTTTTACTTAATCCTCCTCCTCGAATCTATTTTCTCATGTCTGTGTCGTGTTCACCACCTCCCAAGAGCTTCTCTCTAATGATTTTAGGCTATAGTTTTCTTTACTCGGCGCGGCAACGGCAGATCAGGCAGTAGTGTATCCTAAAGGCAAACTAGGCATGAGCCTAGGGGCGCGAGAGTATAAAAGGGCGCACTTGCGGAAATGTAAAAAAAAACGAAATCGTATGATATTGTAAATCGTAAACTCATGGTCTTTTTAGGGTTCCGTACCCAAAGGGTAAAAATGGGACCCTATTATACTAAGACTTCGATGTCCGTCTGTCCGTCTGTCTGTCTGTCACCGGGCTGTATCTTATGAACCATGATAGCTAGGCAGCTGAAATTTTCACAGATGATGTATTTTCGTTGCTGCTATAAAATACTAAAAACAGAATAAAATAAATATTTAAAGGGGGGCAATCATACAACAAACATGATTTTTAGAAGTTTTTTGCTCGCTATTAATAATGGCAAGAGGTATGGGGCGGGGCTCCCATACGGTACGGAACCCTTCGTGCGCGAGTCCGACTCGCACTTGGCCGATTTTTTTTCCTTCTCATCTCATCCTATCCCACCGCGTTTTCCTAAGGTGCAGCACAGCGGTTTTGGTATGTAAAAACAAACTATAGTATGAGTTATTTTTAACCAGCGACCCGCCCCGGCTTCGCACAGGTTTATTATACATATAAACTTTCCTCTTGAATCACTCTATCTGTTAAAAAAATCGCATCAAAATCCGTTGAGTAGTTATAAGATATAAGCATACACAGGGACATGGGGACAGCGGAAGCGACTTTGTTTTATACTATGTAGTGATAATTATAGGGGCGCCGTAGAGATGCTTGCCTATGGTCACGAATAGACTCCACCTCCACTCATCTGTTTCAAATATTCTTGAGTATTTTTGCCACATTGCTGGGAAGGAAGGAAACAATCTGGAAAATTGATGCTGGTTACGGGGAAAATCAACGGCAAAAGGTTTGTTTTGAGATATATGGAGCATCGGATGACGTTTCTTGCGTGGCATTTTTCAAGGAGTTGCGAATACTTCCACTACCTTGTGAGATCATCTACCAGCTGGCCTATTTCACTTAGGTACACTCACTTATCCTACTTTAAAAAGAGAGGAGTTAACCCGACGCGTGACTTAAGGAGCAACAAAAGGCGCAACCAACTTGTGACGCCTTCTCATAAGCTCGCGAGGTCGGAGGGGTCGGTCTATACATATATCGGGCCCTGCGACGTACAACCGAATACCCAGACACGTGCGCGATGCAACTTCTGCCACGTCTTTTAAAATCAAGTTGAAAAAATGGCTACAAAACGAGCTACGAGTATTCTATGATTTCAATGACTTTTTAAAATCGCCTGAAATTGGAATTGATTAATATTGTATTTAATAAATTAATATCCGTTTTTAATTTGATCAACACGAATGACATTGATTTATTTAAGTTATTTCATTTAGCATTGACATTAATTAATTATTGAATCCTTTTTTATTATTCGTATTGAATGGGGTTAAAAACTGAAAGCTAATCGCAGATGGCGCTACTGTTGAGTGATCCTAATCGCCGCTATATTGCGTTTTTGGTTCTCTGTGTTTACTAGCAAATTTGCCTCAAATACTACAAAAATGTATTGGACATGGAGTGTGAAGCAGTTAAAAGAAGAGCTGCGGAAAAGAAAAGCATCTATTTCTGGGAAAAAAGCTACTTTAATCGAAAGGTAACTAGATAATATGTAGTTCATTATTTGGAGGTTATGTTTATTTATCCGCAATACCTACTTATTTAGTCCTTTTTTTCATTTAGATTGGAAGCGTACGATAGAAACGATTTACTCGGAGTAGAAGATGAGCTTGACGACGATATGCCTGATTTTCCGGATCTGGATGTGTTCAAGGACGTCAATGCGAGCACCAATCTTCCTGTCTTTTCAAAACACCACATTCAAGAGTTCGCAGAAAGGTAAGAATGCGTAACATTTATAAAACCGAATAATTATGTCGAGAAAAGATATCATCTATCATTCCTTTTTAGATTTTTACTGATAACTTTTATCAAATACCTTTAACTACGAGTATTGTTTCAGGTTTCAAGTACCACCCAAAGGCAGACTTTTATATGAAAGTAGAAGCTTGGTGACTCTTCGAGTTGCCTTTGAAGGAAACAATGTATATTTTCATGCTCAATGTAAAGCACAAATGAAAAAGTTGCTTTACATAGTCATGCTGAAAATGGATTTAAATGGCACAATAGAGGCGAGTCATTGTGAGTGTGCTGCAGGAAGCGGATTGGAAGCTCACTGCAAGCATATTTTTACCGTACTTCATGGTATAGAAGACATAGCATGTTCCAAAACTATCATTATGCACAAAGTATGCACAGAAGAATTAATGGCCTTTAAAACACCAAAGAGAGTGTTTTATGATTCACCAATGCAGTCATATGTGTTACCAGGTAAGCGGCGTAAATCCACGAGTGTACTTTATCACCCAATCAAAGAAGAAGAAATAATGAGTAATTATGAAAGCTATGTGCATAATTTAGCAATTGGATTTGCCGCTACTTCTGGTAGCAAAATGCCATACTTACAAGTAATAAGACCGGCCAATCCTTATGCTGTTGAACAAGACCATGATTACTCGGAGAAAACTATGAAGGACTCACTGTTAGAGAACTCATTACTTCAAAATATTAACCAACACCATGTGCAAGATGTGATGGCTAGAACTGTAAAACAGGATGCCTCTAAAGAATGGCACATCGCAAGAAGTGTCAGAGTGACTGCGAGCAATTTCCATGCTGTATGCCACAGTAAAGATGGTACAAGGAAAACATTAGCCAACAACATTTTAAACCCTAAAATGTTTTCATCAAGGGCAACAACTCATGGGAAAGTTAATGAGCCTGTCGCTCTTCAGAAATACGAAAACTTTCTAAGCTCAAAAATAGAAAGATGTGGTTTGTGCATATCTGAAAGCCACCCATTCCTTGCAGCATCACCCTTGCAGCATCACCTGATGGATTGCTTCAAAATGAAACGGTGGTGGAAGTGAAATGCCTTTTTGTAAGTAGGAACTCCTTTATTTTACCAAGCACAGTGCCGTATCTTTATGAACAGAATGGTGAACTAAAACTAAAAACAAAACACAATTATTACACACAAATACAGGGGCAGTTGTTTTGCACAAACCGCAAATTTTGTAATTTAATTGTGTATACATTCAAAGACATGAAAGTGATATACATTGAGCGAGATGAAGAGTTCATTAAAGAAATGATAGTACATCTAACTTCTTTTTATGAAGAATACTTGCAGCCTTTAATTATTAATAAATATCTATACAAGAATTATGATTCTGTAATAAAACCAAACTAAAAAGCAGATTTTTTTATTTATTTCATAATGCATTCTCTAAAATTACAGCACATAAGACAGACATATTTTTGATGCAAGAGGCACAAAATTATGATGTAACTCTTCTTTGACAATTTTGTAAGTTTTCATTAGACCAATTAAACGTTCTATGTGTACACGCTGACTAGCTAACTTTCTGTCTTTCAACAGCTTTAGATGTGGAATTTGACCCTTTCCTTTTAAAAATGTAGGGATGTTTAAAGTTACATCTTTTCCAATAAACATGTCTTGAATATTGTATCCTCTGTCGGCTAGAATACTGTCCCCGGGCTCACACATTTTTATTAAGTTGTTTCGCTCCACAGTTTGTCGGTCACTTATTGAACCAGCATACGCAGGTGAACAGTAGGACAACAAACCTCCTGGTGTTGCACCAACTAATACCTTTAATGTATTATTGTGCTTGTAACTGCTCCAGGATGCTTGGTGTGCTACAGGGTTCCCAGGTTTTTGTATCCGTATCTCAGTTCCATCAATGATAACTCTAGTATTTTTATCATATTGTTTAAAACCATCCGGCATGTAATAAAGCACCAAGTCTTTTTCAGGCCAAATATTTAATTTTTTCCAAAGTTGGTCCATAAAATTAATCCATGTTATAAATATGTTGTACACTGTTGTAGGGCTGATTTGGAAAAATTGACCTAGTTCAAAATTGCATTTATTTTGACGTAACTTCATCATCGACATGAAAAACTGATTTTCAAAAGTAATGTTTTTGACATCACTTCCAAGTATTATGGAATTTAATGAGCCATTGGGCTTAATGTTGAAAAAACAAAGTAAAACTTGTCATAAGTTTCAAACCCAGTGTAAAAAGCGATAACACTATCATTAGTCTTGAATCTTTCTATAGATCCATAAATATGTTCAAAGTTCACTTGAGTAGTTTTTGATGCAGCGGACACACCAGGTTGGTCATTCCCTAGCGATTCAATCTGTGGGTGGATATTTACTTCCATTTGTACTGGCAGTTGTTCATCTTTGAATCTACCTTCACACATAACTTCATTTTGAATCCCGCTAGTACCAGGCAATGAATCATTGGCCGTTTCAAAACTTAGTTTCTTCCTGCTTCTTTGTAGCAACCTTTCTGTCCGTTGTTGTGCCAATGGATCTGCTGTTTTCACTAAAGTAAATGAAAATATGGATGGCACTGCGGTTTTTTTCAATACTTTGTGTATATTTTCTTCACCTAAAGCAAACAAACTTACTATTTATTTGTGACAAAGACAAATATCCATTTATTGGACAGAGTTACAAATAGTTTTGCAAAATGGTTTGTGAAAAAATCTGGACAGAAATGGAAGTCTCACCAGTGTAGGAATTCCTCGTATGGTAATCATCAGGTTTAAAATGATCCGCACATAACCTTGAATATTTAGTCGGCGCCCAATTCTTTCGCCGTATAGCTTTTGTCCATTGTTTTCTTCTTTTGATATCTTTAGGGAATACATGGACTCCCGTCTTTTTGCAATCCAAAGCTGAACATAATGTCATATTATTGAAATAAACTCAATTCTTTCTGTTTGTTGACAAAATTACTATGGAGGATGACAGTTATCTGTCATATTTAGGGAACACTCAACAGTGTTGCCATCTGAAGTGAGCAAAAGTCAGTTTTTTACCTCATTAGGTATCCTATTTTATGTAGTGTAACAATTGATGAATTGTATAATTGATATATAATATAATTGAAATAATCGTATAATTAATGTGATATGTAACAATGGTGTAATTAATAAAAATATTGTATTGTATACTCCCCTATTTTTCCAGACTTTATCATGCTGAGACATAGCATTGTTCGCCTTCCCATATCATCATCGCACATCACGTTCACAGGAGCCATTACTACTTATGCTGGAGGCGAGATAGAGGAAGTCGTCGACAGTTTCCAAGTTAGGTACTCCAGTGACGTTCAGTATCTTATCTCGATCTAATAATACAATAATGTTACGCAGGTTACGCTGATGACACGACACTTCTAGCTGTAGACAAATCTGAAGTGGTTAATTTACTTAATAGAATGGAGCACATCAGTAACAATCCAGGGTTCTATATTAGCCATTCTAAGACAAAAATCAGGTTCTTCGCCACTAGTACCATAAACAGTTCCATGATGGAACTACCTTCTGATAATAATTTTTAACATCATTAACATCAGTACCATCCATATAGTTAAATGGAGAAACAGCTTTTTTGCAGCTAAATGAACCAAGCTCTGCTTATAAATGCATGCATGACTAGGAGCAGGTTCGTGGACCTCGGCAGCTTCTTGTCCCTGGGCAGCTTCTTGGCAGGCTTCTTCTATTTGAAAATCTATGATTTTTGATTTGGCATGGCTCACAATTTTCTTTACGTAGTTTTTATTTTATTACAACAATTGTTTGGTCCTGAACAAAAAAAAACATAAAACGAAACATGAATAAACTAAACACACACATATAAAGTAACATTTATTGAACAGACGTTAAATATGAACAGACGTTTAATATGCCTTTGTTGTATTACTATATATCGAAACACAGATTATTTATTATAGCTAATCGAATCAAATACTACACATCCTGCACTTTTCCAAGTTAAGTTTTTTAAGTAATTTTTTTGTTTGAACCAAATGTTATATACAAAAACTACACAAGGTAAATTGTGAGCCATGCGAAACTCAAAATATCATAGATTTTTAAATTAAAGAAGCCAGCCAAAAAGTTGCTCTGGACAAAGAACATGCTCCTAGGATTTATAAGCGGAGCTTGGTTCATTTAACGTGTCAAGGTTTAGATTTAGCTGTAGGTAGCTCTGAACAATAGCTCTATGCTCTATTATGGAACTGTGAATAAACTCAAAATTAACACTAGTTCCATTATTTCGAGATCCATTTGAAATGGAACTATAGTGTTGTAGTTTTTTAACAGTAGTTTCATCATGGAACTGTTAATGGTACTAGTGGCGACGAACCGAAAGCTGGTTTGCTATTTCGTTTCTATTAGTTGAAATTGAAAGATACTTCAAGCATTCGTCAAGCTTATAAAGTTAACGTGTCTACTATCTTGTACTCTTGTTTATTGTACCGTTGCAGTTCCAAGAATAATCAATTAATTCTGATTTACATTACTTTATTTCTTCGTCATTGTTTTGAAGCTTGTTATGACTAATATGATCTACTTCAAATCCAAGAATTACTTACAGACTAAGTATAATTGTAACTTTGTCCTTAAGGGCTTAGCTCAAAGTAGTATAGGTAGTATTGTAGGTTTTTTATTAATCTTATTAACTTTGAATGCACTACAAGAACGAGGGCGAGCAAGTCTTTTTTTTTTCCCTGATTTTGGTACATGATATAATTAAACTTATAGTCATAGTCATATATTGATAACACCACTGTTTCAAGTCAAATTTTAAATACAAATAGCAATAATATATTTCATACATACAGAACACTTCAATGTCATATACATCGTATATGAAATTCATGATTATAATTATAATGTCAAAGAGTATAGATTGAATGTCGCAATAAATAATAAAACACATTTTATCAAATAAAAAATCAATCAAAACCAACTTAACATTACATCCAATAGCAAATTATTCAATTAAGTTTACATGTTATTCAATATTCTATACAATCATTAGTGAATGCATAATAATTATGTTTCATTGAAATTTTCAATTTTTTCCCTCCATTAAAATTTACATTATACATTTTTAAATACGTAATAAACGTCCAGACACAGAGCAAACACCAAATAACAAATGAGCTACCAAACCTACGTGCATCACAAAAATACTTGCCTTGGATGGGATTCGAATCACAGGAGGATTTGTCACAGGAGTCAGGGTTATTAACCACTAGGCCACCAAGGCAGTCAAACTCGGGCAAAGCTGCGGGATAAACTGGTAGCTAAATAAATGCTAAATAAGTATTCACTCGCATAGCTAGGTCAAAAACAAGAGTCTGCATTAACCCCTTAACACGAAAACCACAATTTGTTTTAAGACGGAATAAAGTTATTGTTTAGAGGTTGTCATTGATGTAAATAAAGTTTTTACCTGCGTCAAGAGGAGTTCTGAGGAGAGAGAGTTTCCACATAATCAAAAGTTCTAATTTAGGATACTGACCATGGCCCTGATGCTTGAATGAATGTGGCATCGATATGCATATAGGCAGGGGTGCCTATAGTAAGAGCCTACTAAAAGAGTGCCTCTGGACTCGCGGGTGGTTGGAGGTTTGGTCTAACCATCCACTCAAACGAGCCTGGGGAGAAAGACAAGGCTAAGTGGTAAACATAGGACGATAATAGAAAAGCACTGGGAGCTCCGGTGCGTTCGCTTAGAGATCCCGGAGCTACCAAGGCAGCATAAAGGCAGGCCACCGAAGGGTTCAGTGGGTACGATCCTACATTATTCGGCTGTAGCCCGAAGTAGCCAGGCATCTTGTGAAGATTACCCCATCGCAAAAAAGGATACTAACCAATATTGGTACGTGTACCTGTACCGACCTTTTTGATACTCCACTCCTGAGTACAGGCTTAAGTACTCTAGCAGCACGATTGGGCTATATTCATGACGCTGGCCCAGTGCGGTTTGATGGATTTACATAAACTATCTAATTTCTTCTACGGACGTAGAGAACCTACCTACATGACTCCTCAAAATGTTTCATTTCACCGAAAAAACAGTGACGTGATGACCCGTTTTTTTAACGCGAATAATTCCATGCTTGACCACCAATTTGCCAGACGGTAAGCGACGTTGTGGTCGATGATGAAGCACGCCAATTTAGAAGAAATCTGTTCACTCTGACTTTGAAATTTTGTAAAAGTTCCATTAGGTACAGTACTCGTCTCTTTTGATACTAAAATTGTATTTATATCCGGTTCCCTTGTATAATTCCGTTGGATAGGCATTATTTAATCACAGCAATGCGTGTAATACCGGTTCGATAACTAAAATTATAAGCCATGTTTTATGATAATTATTATAGGTAATTTATAAAACAGTACATACAGCATACCGCAAATGAGTCACTGAAGGGATCTTTTACATCCCATGCCGTATGCCTATTTACGAGAATTCGACCTAAAGGAAAAATGTTCCGGTTAATGATTTGGATTAGTTTATTAATAAGCCTCACTTCAAACAAAGTAGAAGTGCAAGATGGAGCTCTCTAAAACAATACCTGTGCTTATTTTTGTGTTTCAACTAAGCTACGTATTATCTTTGAATGAAGCAGAGTCAAATAGAACAAGTGATGTAAATGATATCGATACAATCTTTTGTACGGAACCGAAATGCATAATGAAATGTTGCCCTCTCGGGAAATATTTAACTACTGTACAAGGTGACCGAATTTGTGACAATTTCGACAATATTACTAGAGACTTTCCTGTTCTAGCCAAAGATCTTTTTTCTAAATTTCCTGAAATAGCAAAAATGAATTTTACGGTAAAAGATGGTATATTTGAAGCGAATGATACTTTCAAGAGCGATTCCATGAGTGTGTTTGGTTTGTTCAACGTGTACCTCACTGATGTAAGTAACTTTTTTACATTATTTAAGTCACGTAATTTTTTTTATGTCATCCACGAGTTTTGATTGGCGGAGTATTTCCTTCAAAAAAGGAGAAATTTTCGGTCGTAAAATTAGCCAACTTCAACAATATCTGGGAAAATCGTTTAATATCCAATTGGATATTACCTCGCTCTTGACCGATTTGATTCATACTCGCATTTGATTCATAAGCCTATATCTCGACTCGCTCTTGACCGATTTGATTCATACTCGCAAATTTGTAACAAAATTTGCGAGTATGAATCAAATCGGTCAAGAGCGAGTCGAGATATAGGCTTATGAAGTTTCAGTTAAGCAGATGCGAGGTCTCTGTTCGGAGAACTACTAGTGCCTAAATATGGATCTCACCAAAAGACCACCAACATTTTAAAAGGCTGAATTAATAGGAGTCGTTCCTGTAAGTTCTACTATTAGTTCTACTAGTAGAACTACTAGTAGAACTAATAGTAGAACTACTAGTAGAACTAATAGTATAGTATTCTACTAGTAGAACTACCGGGACAACACTTTCCCGGTAGTTCTACTGTAGAACATTTCACTTTTAACAAATCTATATTTTCCCAGAAACCGGAATTGCATCTAGAGTTGCCAAATGCTTACAAGCGTTGGACCGTGGTACCGAACGAGAGGTTTTGCTGGGACTACAGGATAAATAAAACGAAAACAGGCGTTAATCCAGGCATCTGGGTGTTGTTCCCAACCAATGAGGATGAGCCCAGCAGGACAAGCACAACGCTTCTTACCACAGGTATGCATAAATTATTATTAAGATCATTATTTTTCGCAAAAAATGGCAAAACCGCCTTCCATCGTGTACAAAATTCGAATATTTCGCTCGAATTGCTTACATTATTGTTGATTTATCAAAAACGGCTCAGCCGATTTCTGTAAAATTTAAATGGAACCACCTTGGGAGTATACCCTTTCGAATTAAAAAAGAATTTTTCGATTCGGTTTATAATTGGCGAAATTATCGATGTTCATCGTGTACAAGATTCAGATATTTCGCTCGAATTGCTTACATTATTGTTGATTTTTTCAAAAACAGCTCAGCCGATTTCTGTAAAATTTAAATGGGACCACCTCGGGAGTATACCTATTCGAACTAAAAAAAGAGTTTTTCGATTCGGTTCACAATTGGCGAAATTATCGATGAACATACACAAAAAAAAATACATACACACGAACATAGAACCTCCTCCTTTTTGGAAGTCGGTTAAAAACGACTGCTTTTCCTTCGTTAAAATATGAAAGATATTTGAATAAAAATTCATGGCCCAGCACTTCATAGTTGCGAATCTGATTGTTTTCTATCAAATTTGTTTCAAAGAATTTTCATGGTTAATTTTCCTTCGATTCGTACGAAGCGATTAACTTAACACGGTCAATTGAGTCAACGTATCTAATCCGACCGGCCAGGGGATGGAAAAGACGAATCAGAAATGTGGAGACCCGTAGAAGAACCTAATGTCCAGTCATAGCCCAGGAGATTCGTCGAGGGTGGCATCATTCGGCGGATAAAACCCTCTATAAATAAATAAAGATTTAAAAAAAAAAAGCCCAGGAGATTGACAAATTGAAAAAAACTATAGGCAGAGCAAATATCACGGACAACTGATAACAGATGGGATCGAAACCATGACCCTGGAGACCATGAACCAGCAAACGCTACGTGGGACGTTAACCCACGAAGTGGATTGATGCCATTGTCAGGACAGCAGGATCGCGGTGAATGCAAACCAATTCCAGCTGGTCTATAGGAGAGGCCTAAGTCCAGCAGTGGAAACCCTTAAGCTGATGATTAAATCACTAGTTAAAAGCGTATGAAGCTTCGACGCGCGAGAATGAGAGTTGCCCACTGCAGACATACCTATATACTATGTTTGATTTCTTTACATTTGACTAAAACCATGATTTCCTTTCGGATATTGGGTTCTGGCAGCTTTTACATTGACATATTTAAATAAATCTGTGTGTAACATAATATTATGGTAAAACGTATATGCATGATAACAAAAAGTACCGCATTCTTTATCCTTAATTTATTCTGTTTCCTGTAAAATGACACTGCATAACAATAAAATCCTGTACTTCCTTAATTTATTTATAATATTCGTAAGGAAAGAATACCTTAGTAATAATATTATAAATCCGAAAATGTGTTTGTTTGATTGTTACTCTTTCACGCAGTAGCAAAGCAACGAATAGTAATAGTTTTTGCAATAGATATACTTTAGTTCAAAGGTTAAAGATTGATACCTACATGCTACTTTTTATCCAGCTGCTTTTTTAAACTAAGTACTTATATACTTGCAAAAAAACCTAATTGACCCCACTCTCTGTTACTGCGTGAAAGGTTACCTAATAAAAACCAGTTAAGTTTACAATTCACTTTCGGATTTATATTATTAGCAAGGATTTTATTCTGGGAACTAGGTACAACGGAAAGTAACGTTACGACGTGCTAAGTGGCGCGCATTACTGCATCAAAATGGAGAATGAACAACAGGGAAACCTAATATCAGTACCGTCACTTACTAATACGAGTATAGCAGCTTGTCTTATTTATGTACAGGAAAATTAAAATGAAGAAATCTTTCGATCACATACATTATTCAAATAGGTAGGTATTGCTTAGAAATAAAACAAGAAATTTATGAAAAAAATCTTTTTTTATGTAATTAATAAGCTTTTACTCAACAAGTTCTCGCCAATACGAATCGAACGAGCCAGAACTCGATGGGGTTGCGTCGTTTCATTCAGAGTTCCTATGACCACCTTCCAACTCCATCATCAGACCCTGGTTACAATTGAAAGACAAACTACTTGTCAAGACGATTCAAATGAGCCCGGTTTCGATGAGTTTGTGTCGTTTCACTGCGAAGCTCCTTTGGCCACCTTCTAGCTTCATTATTAGATCAGCATTACGTTATCATAATATTGCATTGTCACGTAATTTGCACATGTATGCAAAATTTCTACTCAATCCGTAACCGGGAAGTGGATCAAAATTCATTTGCAAGATTTATGACAAGCATCGGGACAGGTGAAACTAAATAAAAGCTTGTAAAAAATCATAATCGGGTTGAGAGCTGGGATGATGCAAACATACTGTCAAGTCAGTCATACCCCTTGTCTATAGTCTGACCGTTTAACTGAGTCCTCGAGCGGCGGGGACCCGCCGCTCGCACCTGTCTCAGTCCCCTTTGTCGTCTACCCCCGCGCCTCTGTACCGCGCAGGCGAGGACTCAGTTAAACGGTCAGACTATAGTAACACCCTTTTTTGGCGTTAAAAAGTCAGGGTTCCTAAAATGATGATGTTTCATTTGGAAATTGAAGCTACTTTAGTTTGATAAGATAAAATCAATACAGAACTAGTAAAGATTAAGTTTTGCATAAAATTCGTAATATTAGGTGTATAAATCAGCCATGAACAATGTTTGCTAAATTAAAGTAGGTACCTAACGGATATAACCTACCGGACATATAAAAATATTTAACCACAAGCTGTATTTCAACCACACTTATAAAAATACCTTCTCATAGAAACAGATCATCATGTAAAAAGTACCTTTCCATCATAAATAAATAAACCGACAAAAACAAAGGAAAGTAACAACACTAGGTAAAATATCATTTTAGTTCGTTACCACGAATCATAAAACAGGTCATGAGTAATTATAATTATTATTTATTCAAATGCGTAATTAAGTACATCTTTATAAGTCATAGGTAACTACAAAATGTTTGAAGCAAAACTACCGTTAAACATAAATGGTCATTTTATTTATCCCTCGAGGTAAATTATACTATCGTAGGATAGGAAGAATATTGTAGTGTGGAAATTTTTAGAATTTCTATCTAAGTACTACTACTTACCTCCTACCCAGGAAATTTACAAGGAATAATAAATCATTATCAACGTCAACGTTAACAAAGCTAAAGACTTATTCACTTATTTTTTTATTACACCAATTTTTAAGTAAAACACCAATCAGAAAAAAAACCAAGTCGTTGAAAACACCGAATCAAAATCGGCTCATTTGGCCATTTAGGAAATACGATGCAACCGACATTATGTACATACAGATAAACAGACGCTCAGTAACACAGAAGTCTTTCTAATAACAGGTTATTTGTGATGGTTAAAAACGATACGTCCATTTTGGACGTAATTATATATCCTGTATACAATACCTTTACCTTTATAAGATAGGTTGG
Source organism: Hypomecis atomaria (assembly GCA_964007245.1). Taxonomy (NCBI): domain Eukaryota; kingdom Metazoa; phylum Arthropoda; class Insecta; order Lepidoptera; family Geometridae; genus Hypomecis; species Hypomecis atomaria. The sequence goes on along the minus strand of OZ023292.1, from coordinate 17,694,399 downwards.
CTTGCATCAAGTAAAATTCTGAAGTTTTAATCACATTAAATGTCTACCTTTATTCTTTTGTTTTAAACAATTTTAAAATAAATGGAGGATATTTTAGTATTTAATTTAATTTGCCTATTTACCATCAAAAGGTTTTTTTATGATTTCCTGTTTTACAGACACCAGAGTCCCTGCCCTTTGTCACCATGATAAGATTTCAGACTTCCTAACGTAGGATCATACCTGCGCGTCAACTATTAAGACTAGACACATGTCGTGCCACTTTCAAGATGAGTAAACTACCATCCATTCATCCATCAGCTACAGGACATCCACTTCTGGACAAAGGCCTCCAATAAGACCGATTGGTAGCGGCTTGCATCCAGCGTGATTCTGCACTCTTAATGAGGTCATCCGTGCACCTTGTGGGTGGATGTCCTACGCTGTGCTTGCTGGTACGTGGTCTCGACTCGACAAACATTTCGACCGCATCGGTCATCAGTCCTCCGCGCTATGTGCCCTGCCCACTGCCATTTCAACTTGCCAATCCGCTGGGCTATATCACCGACATAATATGTACATACAGATAAACAGACGCACAGACAAGTCTTTCTAATAACAATTGTTCGAGTAAATCATACTTGTCATCTATTCCACAGCTATGTTGGTGTCCTGCTTTTTCCTGCTGCTCGTGCTGATAGTTTATGCTTTGCTGCCGGAGCTACGGAACCTGTGTGGCCAGATCCTCATGGCGTATGTCGGGAGTCTGTTCTGGGCGTTCCTGCTACTCGCTATTATGCGCATACAGCAACATGACGAGAGGATATGTCCTGGCTTGAGTAAGTACAAAAAGTGTTTACTTTAGACAACTATCGATGCTCCAAAACTGAAGTAGGGCAGAAAACCTTTAGGATTACCACACCACTCTAAGACACAAAAAGAAAAATACTTGGTTGCGCAACCAAGCAGATGCCAACAATATGTCTACTATTTTTGGCAGCGCGGCCATGGTGGCTCTACTCTGGTGTCCTATTAAGTTAGAGTATTTAAAGCTGTCGATGTAGGTAACTTTTTTGGTATTTTATAGTTGTTTTGTCAGATCAGGGCATCCGTACACATTTTTCATTATTATTTGTTCAGAAACTAGAACAGGTTGTAACGAAAATGTGAATGAATATAGTAAAACGTAAAACAAAACGTCCGCTTCAATTGCTGTCACGCCTTACTTTTCCAAGATGTTATCTTTACCTGTTGTACTTTGTGCCCCGCGATGCGGTCACGCCTTACTTTTCCAAGATGTTATCTTTACCTGTTGCACTTTGTGCCCCGCGATTCACCGGCAATGTTATATTTCTCTATTTGATAGTGTAACGTGTTAAAAATACTAAATTAAAGTTATCATTGAAGTCACGAATTATCTTTACATTTCGATTGTCAGTGACTGCCATACTTTGGACTTTTTATTCACGATAGGTTTGCGTTTGACTCACATCTTGCCTAATGCTATCAGAGATGCAAACTCAGATGTAGCTCCCTTACATGGCAGATTTATTTATTGCGTGTATAGACTTTAAGGGATTCTTAAAACTTCATTCGTGCCATTTGCTTTTCAAAACCCATACTTACGTTTCTCGCCATAATTACGTTTCTCGTAATTTCAGCGTTTCCCTCGAGTCTCTTTATTTATCGCTTCCTTGAAATGCCTGCTCATCTGAGTCTCTGTGACTTGCAGAATTCAGAATCTGAATATTTATTGTTTTCTTATGAATCATTGAATGAGCGTATGATTCATCCTTCTTATTACTGTCATATAGCTGTAAATATAAGTACAAACATTTTTGCAAACTAAGTCCTCAAAAATGTAAGAATTTTATATTTTCAACCCATTCGATGCGATTTATATGAAAGCTTTAGCCATTGAAAGGAAAAATATTATTTATCTTTGCCTATTTTATTAATTCTAATTTTGTAGACACGATGAAACCTACACTGTTATCTCATCTAAACAAGCGTAGGTAATCAAACCAGTTGAGCTCTTTAAAATTACAAAATACGGTATTGCATAGTTGACATAATATTACACTACCTTTAATCTTCGTGTCTTGCTTCTGGAGGCTTTTGTGTAATTCTAAAAACACTCTTGTTATCATAATATAAATCTCTATTTGTTCCAGGTGCCACAATTTATTACTTTTTCATGGCAAGCTTCTGCTGGATGCACGTCATGTCTTACGATATCTGGTGGACTTTTAGGTTTGTATCATTTTTAAAATTAAAATCACCTGACAAAATAAACTGACTATACAAATATAAGTCCTTGTGGACGTTTTTCTTTGGCTCATGAATAGGTTTTTTTTTTTTTATCAGGGGCTACGCAAAAGCGCGTCCTATCCATCGGCGTGGTGAAAATTTCAAGTTCCTGATGTACTGCTTGTACGCATTTGGACTGCCTCTGGCTATGAGCATCGGAATGTTAGTCCTCAACAGTATCAACATGAGTAACTATCCCTGGTTCGTCACACCGCAGATACCTGCCAACGGATGCTTTATTGAAGGCCAGTATTGCATTAAATAGCTAACTATACAGTGTTATTTCTAATCAATTAGCATCCTTTTAGGGGCTTACTCTGTACATCAAAACTAACAACCTTTGTTCTGCGACTTTTGTTAGAACTCAAAAAAAATCATGTGTTCCATACATTTTGTCGCGGATGAACGATATTTTTATATGGAACAACTTTTTTTTTTGTTTTGACAAAAGTCGCAGAATAAAAGTTATAGTTTTGATGTATAGAATAAGCCCCTAAAAGGATGCTAATTGATTAGAAATAACCCAGTATACGATACCATTTAATTTATTATAATAGATGATCAGTTTTTGGTCGGAGAGTAGCAAGTTAGTCCCTTCAGAATAGCTATGCTAAAATGTGCTGGTCTCATTGTATTCCTATTATGTTTACAGGTGGCGAGAAATTTTTATACTTGTACATACCGATGCTAATCCTGATATTGTGTAATTGGATGTTTTACCTGATGACTGCATACAACGTGTGGCGCCTGAGCCGCGGCACCGCCGTGCTCGATTCCGCCGCCGCTGGCACGCCGCACGCACACCGCACGCAACGACATAGGTAACCACATCTACCTTACGAGTATAACGTCATTATTTTTGACCACATACTCTCTGATCTTAAGCAGATAAGCGGTCTAGGTTGTAGCACGCTTACCTAGAAGATACCTATTTACTCGGGATTTGAAGATTGTATTTTAGCGGGAAGACAGACCCAGGCAAAGCGTTCCACATTCTGGCTGTTCGTATGAGGAATGAGGATTCGAAACGCTTGGTTCTAATGGTTATAACTTTCATACCAAAGTTATTATAATTTTTCGAAATATTTTTACACAGTATTTATGATACAAAATAGGAATAGCGCGAGGTCCAAGTCCGGGGCGGACTACTAGTTATTTATTGGCGTCAAAATCGAGGGAAAGATTTATTACCATTTGGTACCAGTAGAGTAGAATAGTAGTGGTTTAGAACATTTCTCGTATAAGTCGGCTATGTTATGGGATTCCACCTCCCACTCTGCGGCCCTGCAGGCGTAATCGAGTGTCGGTATGGTGTTGCGCCGCTCTTTCTTGGATCAGGGCGTTCGGGTACGGGTGTTGGCCGATGCCCAGTTGCTAGTTTGGTCCCGAGTGGAGGATGACGATGTGTCTGGTGTTCCAACACATCGTCATCGTCGTGGAGTGGAGTGACTGTTTCTAGGTGGAGCCCAGACAAATGATGATTCATCAAAATCAACCGTCATTGTCACGAGCCAGAGTCAAACAGAGAAACGCTGCTTTTGTCCACGACGTGAGTTCTGTGGTAGCGCACTTGGCACTTGGCGTATTCCTTCTTTAAGATTGAAAGTAACAATGCGATAATTTTCGCATACCTACACGTCTTGTTTATATTCAGATCCGCATCGGCTACAGGCCCCATTTTTGACCGACGAACCAAACCGGAGTACGTACTCAATTCGACGCGTATATATTTTTTTATGGATAACCACGCATATCTTTTTTGTAGTAGTCCGATTTCAATAATTTTTTTTTTTTATTAGAAAGAGTATACTTCGAAATTGGTCCCATTAAAATCGGCTGAGCCATTTTTGATAAATCAACATTAATGTGAAAAATTTAACATCGATCCGTACGAAATATTCGCGAATAATAATTATGTTAGGTCGGTAACCTATACATATTTCTGGATTAGGTAGAAGTAGTAGGTGAAGTAATTCAGTCATGTGTCAGTAATGCAATATGTTTTATTCTAAAATGGATGTGTTTTCAGGTTTATGGTGTACATAAAATTGTCAGCCGTTATGGGCCTCAACTGGCTCCTGGAGGTGGTGAGCTCCTTGTATCCCCGCTACAGCGCCTGGTACATCAGCGATTTCTACAACATTCTCATCGGCGTAACTATCTTCCTCATATTCGTGTGCAAGAAGAAAATTTTGAGGAAACTTTTGAAGAGGTAAATTAAAACAGGAATAAAAAAGAATATAATGTTTCCCTGAATCATTTTTCTTAATGAAATTTTGACAAAGAATAGTAATCCATTTAAATTAATATTTTAGGACAGAATGCTCGAAAAAATGTCCAGTATTTCTGATCTTTCATAATACTCTTGGTTTTAATTCAAGTGGAAACCTTATAATGTACGAATGAAAAGACAGAACTGTGGGTGGGGGATGATTTGAAAAAAAGTGTATTAAAATGTAAAAAAAAAAACGACCAAAAATGAAAAATCACCTAATGCGCATTGAATAGCACCCAACCATTTTATTTACAGATACATAAGAAGCGAAACTGAATGGCGGCCGGGCAAAAAGGATTCCTTGAAAAGCTCCACCACTACGTCGGATAGTAACTCCAGTCATGAAACGCAGATGCTCCAAGTGTGCGGGAACCCGAAAGGACCTGTGTACTCACTAACAGTAATCGAAAAAGCTGACCCCTAGTATTAATTTTTCATCATTTGAGGTAATGACTGAGGATACGAGTATCCGTAAAATAGGTAACTTTACCGAAATGGCCCAGTCAAATACCAAATTAAAGTGAAAATGGACAGGGCAAAAAGCTTGCACTGTCTGTAAAATTCGATGTAGTTGTAAGTTCGTATAGGCCGGATGGCTAGCCCTGGTTTCAGAGTTTTTAAGCCGTCTAAAGGCCTGTGACATGGCTAAACCGTTATAACAACCGGGCCTACAATTTAACGTGGTAGTAAAGTTCACGAATGGAGAGCACGCTCTGGAAAATGCAACGTGGGACTTCTGCTCGCCCATAAGGCAGACGAACTGACTAGAACCGCTGAATGCAACCCAAATTCTAATAGAAATATATTGAGTATGTCCCATGGACTTCCTAAGGCTGACATGATGATAAAATATAAGTATTTTTAACAAGATAGACTTTAGACTAGGTTTAAAAATAAGACACCAGGAAATAATGATGTACATAAAAAGTATTTCTACCATGTCGTCAAAATGTTGAGGTGTATTTTTAGAGTATCTAAAGGACTTTAAAAATGTACCTTAAATTAAAAAAAAATTGATAAAATATAGGGTAATTCGCATAGGGTGTACTAAGCTAAAAGGGTGATTCATACCATATTATGAAACAATTTTTATTAAAGTTTGTAGACCAGAGAAGGAAGTCGTGTCTTGTATCTGTACCAAAGAATATATAATAATACTACTCTGTACTGTACCAGCTTTTTTGATAGTCCATTGCCGGACGTAGGCCTAACCACGAAGGGTGATTGGGCTATTATCCACCACGCTGGTCCAGTGCGGGTTGGTAGATGCACATACGCCATCGAATTTCATCTACGGACGTATGCAGGTTGCCTCACGATGTTTTCCTTCACCGAAAAGCCAGTGGTGTGAAATTCCGTACATAAGTTCCAAGGAATTCATTGGTACGGGACCGGGATTTGAACCCACGACCTCACGATTGTAAGGCAAGTGTCATTACCACTAGACCACCACGGCTTCTCTTGTCCTGTATCACGGACGACATAATGAACCCTGAGCGTAGCGAGGGCTCTAGAGATTACTCCTGAGCGCAGCTAAGGCGACTAAAATTGAAAAACTAAGGCTAACTAAACAGGGGGGCAATTCTGTTAGCCAATCTCTTTACTGAAGTGATACGTTCTTGAAGACTTGAATCTCTCTCGTTTTTCTGACAGTTCCGACAGCTCAAAACTGTCAGAAAAACGAGACAGGTTCAAGAACGTGTCACCTTAGTAACGAGATCGGTTGACAGAATTGCCCCGCAGGACTCTAACTAACTCTCGAGCGAAGCATGGGAATCCCTGAATGAAGCGAGGGGCTCTTGTCGCCCAAGACGAAGACAGGCTTCTACTTTTCATACCATCTGCGAGAAAATAAAAACCCAGGGATATGAATAATGCTTAACATCGTCAGTACCTCACTAAGTGTAGGTACCTACTTACAAGGCAACTCGGTATTGTCAAAGAAGATATAATAATACTGTATTGTTTACAATAAAATCAAATACTTAATTAGAACGTACGTACAATGCCTAGAAAAATTCATTGAAAGCAAACCAAATCTTCTCCGTACCAGTGCCGAAGAGAAGGCTATGATGTTCTTGTTTGTTGTAAATAAATGTACAATATTTAATGGAATTTAAAATGAATAATAATTTGTAACTGGTGACATAATTTAATTTAATTTTTGTGAATATGCCTCTACATGCAATCTCATACTATGCAATCTACCTACAAAATACTACAAATGCCTGAAATAAATTAATTTTGAATTTTGAAACTCGAAGAAAATTGAAAATCCTAGTAATACTCATCTAATTTAGTTTTTCTCGTCATCATCTTTGTTTTTCTTGATAATTTTGTTTTCCTATTTGTTTATGTTTGTAAAAATATTTCACTAAATCCTTTCCTTATATAAAACATAGTATAAAATAAAGTCGCTATTTTCGTTTGTTTGTTTGTCTGTATGCTTAAATCTTTAAAACTATGCAACGGATTTTGATGCGGTTTTTTTAATGGATAAAGTGATTCAAGAGGAAGGTTTATATGTATAATACACCTGTGTGAAGCCGGGGCGGGTCGTCTAGTATTGTAATATACTTATTAAACATTGTACACAAAATTAAATTGGCGTTTGTTTTACAAGGTTTACAAATTTTACACAAAGGAAATCAAATGTGACATTATTAAACAGGTTGGATATTAGCTGATGCCGACATTAATTTGACCCACAAGTAGTACTAGTAACAATAAAAGTAATAAGAAAAAAACTAATCCTTCAATTGAAAAAACAAATCATGCCGAAATAGTTACCTACACCCGCTGTGTATTCCCGCTATTTTGACTAATGTCATACTAGCTCGAACCGCTTTTTAGATAACTTAAATCATAGAATATTTCAGGCTACCGAAAAAGCAAAAATCTTTTGTGTCTCCAGGTCTGCACTGGAAACAGTAGTTGGCGTATCTTCCCTCCATCCCTTAGCAGTAAATTCAAAGCTAACATAAAGTTACTACACGCACAAAATAAAATAGTGAAACTTTATTGGATTAAAGCGCACGCGGGGATGGAGGGAAATGAGAGAGCGGACCAGCTAGCAAAGGAAGCAGCACTGCATTTGAAGTGCAGACCTATTTACGATAACTGCCCCGTTTCTTTCGTCAAGCGAGAAATCCGAAAGGACTCTCTTGACGAGTGGAACCGGCGCTATCAGGATGGACACACAGCGGCGGTAACTAAAACATATTTTCCGGATGCAAGGGCGGCATACAAGATCGTAAGAGGAAGAGCACCAGTGGGAATCATAACTCAAGTGCTGACGGGGCATGGTGAGTTTTCCCAATACTTACATCGATTTAAGTTGAGGGAAAGCCCATCGTGAACCCACATAAGAGTTGTATATACAGTCCAACCGGAACTTAACCAACAAAAGCATTCCTCTAAGGTATTTTGATATTTGTCGGTTAGGTTAGGTTTCGCAGCCGACATAAACATAAGCCAAAATCAAAATATAACGCGGGCGAAGCCGCGGGTAAAAGCTAGTATTATATATATTATTTCTTCAGGGGTTATTTATTTATTTCTTTAATACATCCTTATTACTCAAATATGAAAAAAGGCCGTTCAAGTATTACGTAAGCAGATTTATTACAATTATTTACCCCTCCTCCCCCCTTGCCAGCAAAAGTAAGCAAAGCTCTTAAACCCCTCCTATTCTTACGTAAACGTTGGTACCTGTATGCATTTTTTTATTGATTCATGAGCAGCAGATTTAATTCTAGAAATAAGAATAGTAGATTGTATCCTATAGGAGCAAAACAATATTTTTATAACATATTTGCCCGTAAAGTGGCTGTAATTACACCAATTTCAATATCGTAATGTATTTTGTTACGCACTTGTGCGTTATTGTAATGTAAAACGCACGCTGCCACCGACTGCAGAACTCTGTGGTCTCATTCTCCTACTTTCACTCAAGAGATTGAGAGACATTATTTATACATATTACATTTATTGTAATGTAAAACGCACGATGCTACTTTCACTCAAAGTCAGAGTTTTATTAATTTCCTCGCAAACATGTTATAAAACGTCGTATAACATACGTGCGCTTTGAAAATAACCGCACTTATATCATAATGTACTCGTACTATTACGGCGAGGGTGTTTTTTTGAATCCAGAGCAAAGTGAGGGATTCTAGAGTAGAATTCTTTAGTAGAATCCTTCAAAGTACGTCACCCGAGCCAAAAATATATTTTGTGCCCGAGTGGTACACTCTACTTTTCATCACCCTCTACGAGAAAGTAAAAGGCACCTCATATTTTAATGTAATATAATCACTATCACTATCATCACTACATAGTATAAAATAAAGTCGCTTCCCGCTGTCTGTCCCCATGTATGCTTATATCTTTAAAAAAACTACGCAACGGATTTTGATGCAATTTTTTTAATCAATAGAGTGATTCAAGAGGACGGTTTATATGTATTATATACCTGTGCGAAGCCGGGGCGAGTCGCTAGTTATTTAAAAATACATAGAGTAACAACTAAATTGAAATTAAATTGTATCTCATAATAAAACAACAAACAAAAACAAATAACAACTGAAAACATACTTTTCATTCATTTTCTTGGCGCTGAACACTAACATTACAAATACTTCCAAATTCAAAAAGTGCGCGGCAAAGATAATTCCGGCGCACTTATAAACACGAAAATGTCCCAAATTCAAAAAGTGCGCGGCAAAGTAATTGCGGCGCACTTAAAAAGAGGATTAATAGTACATTGTTCACCGAGAGGAGAAAGTGACCGATTCGGGAATCGCACTTTCTCTCGAGTGATACATAGTGCTTTATACTACACCTACGAGGAAAATAAAAAACTGAATCTTTACTAATTGAAATTTATATTGAAATTGTTGCAGTTAGTGAAGCTTAATGTAACACTTGAAAATGGCGCCAATGGCGTCTGCAATTTTCACATGTTCTTTTTTCAAATTGCTTGACACCATCCAACACACAGCTAGTGGCCAGTGTCATTTTCCGAACTTGGAGATAAAAACTCACTGTAAAAACTTTTTGGCTTTTGATATTTAGGTTACCAGCGCATAGTCTTACCCAAAATTAAAAAAAGTAAAACCACGTAAGAAATGGATTTTCATACACTTTTCTCTCCCGCTCAGATGCGTTTTCTCCCCGCATATTTGTTCGATATGCAATGACGTACTTTCTACCGTAAATTTGATAAAGTATCAAGGTACTTTCCGAGCAGGTGTAGTAAGTATAAAACTTATTACTGCCCGCTAAAAGTTTCTAATTGAAAACACCTCCTTTGGGCGCACTTAAAGGCGAACCAAGTCATCCTTTTCGAATAGATGTGATGAAAAATAGATTTAGAATAGTGGACTTTAACACACATAGTTATGCGTAAAAAAAAACAATTGCTTCCGTAATCACCATCTAGACAAATGTCATCAAAAATAAGCAAATGATAAACCGCCCCGCCCCTATCGGCCCCAACAAATAATGGCAACCGTAAATAATCACTCACTCGCTAAACTAGACAATGCGGTTTTTAATGACTTTTGAAATATTTCTTCCGGAAGATTTATAGCTAGATTTTATTCGGAACCGGGCAAAGATGGGACGGACAACTAGTTGCATAATGAAACAACTAGTTGCACAAGAGTTATAATATAACCTTAAATATTACTTGGCTTTTGATAAACACATTGTATAAGTAGACCGTAGTGTAGGTATTACTTAGTGATTCACGGGAGGGATCCAAACAATGTTAGGTAACTGACATACCTACTCGTTTACCATATTTATTGTATTCAACATTTTAAAAGAATCAAGTGGATGTTAAGGGAAAATGATCTGGTTAATAAATTTACCTAGTGTCTGTTTATTAGTAGGTGTAACACCATTAGCAGCAGAAGTGTACAATGGGTGTCCTGAAAAAAATCCCAGTGCCTATAATTCTGGTAGTTCAGTTAGCATATGTGCTATCTTTAAACGTAACAGATGGTGGAAATCTAAAAGATATTGAAAACACGCTCTGTAAAGAACCAAAATGCGTTATGAAATGTTGCCCTCTCGGTAAATATTTTAGAAGAATGGACACCAAACCACGCCGTATATGTGATCACTTTGACAACTATACGAGAGACTTTTCTGTGTTTGCCAAAGACATTTCTTCTATGAATACTACAGTGAAAAGTTTAAACTATTCAGTAAAATATGGCATATTTGAAGCTAATGAAACTTTTAAGATTAAAGTTATGAATGCGGTCGGTCCGTTCAACGTTTACTTCACTGAAGTAAGTAAACATTTTTTTAAATTGTATTATTGAATACAGCAGATGCACCGGTTATACAACTTAGTGCCATTTGAATTTTAATGATTGTGTAGACAATGTTAACCCGGCGAGGATGAGGATCAATATGACCCTGTTCATATGGTTTCGTGCACAGTTTTTAATTCTGCAGTCACATGTTGCTGAAATTCATAGTAGCTGTAGTTATTGAATCCACGTGCATACTCACAAGCACACGCGCACATACATACACACACACACGTGCACACACACATATATATACACACACACATACACAAACAAATTTAAAATTCCTTGTAATCTTTATGTTCAAATAAATTAATTTAATTGAAAAAAAACCTGTTAAAAATGCAACTAAATGGTAAAAAAAAGGTTTAATGACTATATTAGAAAAAATAAGATCAAACTTATAGATTTGTCGGTTTTAGTCGTATGGCGTTTTCAACCCATTGTACCGCGAAAATCGATTTTTTGGTAGACGAACTTTAGAATAATTTAATAAATACATTATATTAAAATTACAGATATTTTTTATAATTAATCCTGTACAACAATAGCAAAAACAACAATCCTACATAACATATACTCGTGCTTCCATAGTGGTAAAAAATATCACGATTATTTTAAATGATTTTTTAAAACACAGGGTCATTGTCTCCTCATCCTCTATTAAAGGTCCTCTACTAACGCTTAAACATTTTGTACCACATTCTCGCCGGGTTAATGTTAAAATAATACAATTTTTAGAGAAACTTTCAAATTTTGAGATTCACCGAAGCAATATTTTTGGTGTTACAATGTTTTTGTTTGTATTTGTGCTATAATTTTTACATCTAATGGCCACATCCAGTGCGTTAACCTATAAATAAGTATTATAATACTTAATCCATTATGGATATTATAATTACATAGGGTTACTGGTAATCCGACAGAATCCTTACGACACATGCTCGCTTGCGCAATTTCAAAAAATCGCAACGGAAAATGAAAATTTGGAATTATTTGAAAAATTTTGGAAATGCACTTTTCTTAAATCTTTATGATCATTATAAAATTACACTCTTTTTTATTAATTATTTTTAAGTAGATAATCATAATAATTTATTTCATAACTGTTCATTACATGTCATAATTGTTATCTGTGGTACATTATTAATGTACCTATCTAAGTTTAAAAAATTCAAATCAACAAATACATTATTAAATAATCTCAAGCAGTAGAATGTCAATATTACTAAAAATAAATTAAGTTCTTATTTATAAAATGTCAATTAAATTAGATTAACTTAATACAATACAATAATGTAAATAAAAAATACATTATGTACAAACTGTGTACTGATTCTCAACTCAATAGTTAAGAAATTCTGGCTGTAAAACGTCTGCTCGACAAGCCATCTTTTGAGACGATGCTTAAAGCATACGAGACTTGTAGCAGTGGTGACATCTACTGTCATAAAACTGACATAAATTCCTATAGGATTTTTAGAAATTTAATGCCACAATAATCAAACTTGCAAATATGTGCTAGTGAGTGAGACATAGATGATTCCGAAAACATTTTTAATGAATTTATTTTACTTATTCTTAAAGTTTTCTTTTTTTGTAAAAAAAAAAGAGGGGGTGAGGAGGTCATTTTTAGGTCGGCAAAAATAGACGTTTTTTTGGTCAACTTTGCACACAATTTCGGATCCAATTTTTTTATATGGTTTAGGATCACTTACTGGAAATAAAATCTCAAAATGCTGACAGATCCAGGAGGAGCTTCAAGCCCTATCTTGAAAAAAAAAACGTTTTTGGCCAATATCTCAGAAACTATGCAATCTAGGGCAAAAGTCATGGAAACCATTATTGTAATAAATAAAATTTCGCATCTTTTGTCTTCAGTATTTTTTTGTAAAACTTACCGTTTACGATTTATGGCCCATTTAAGAAAGCGGTTAATCTATTGCGGCCGATAACTCTTGAAATATTAGGTTATTCAATAAAAACTGGTTCATTAAATTGACCGAAAATCGTAAACAGTATGTTTTATAAAAAAGTTTACTGGAAACAAAAGATGCGAAATTTTATTTTCTACAATAATGGTCTTCGTAATTTTTGCCCTAATATTTTTTTGCGTTTTTTCAAGATGGCACTTGAAGCTCCACATGGATCTGTCAACATTTTGTGATTTTATGCTCAGTGATCCTTATAAAAAAAATTGGATCGGAAATTTAGAGCAAAAGTAAATTCTATATTTACTGAGCTATTTAGATAAAAATTGACTGAGCGAGCTAAGCGTTGACAAAATTTTTGATGTGTCCTGATGTTTATTAGATTGAGGGCGTATTTCTCCCAAAAAGTTTGTTTATGCGTCATTTATCATCCGCCTTTGATAATATTTAGCAAGATTGTTTAATATCCAAATGGTAGGTAATAAGATTCGCGAGAAGGTATGAACAAAATGGGCCAACAGCAAGTCGAGAAAATGATAATTAATTTTATGAAGATTCTGTTAAATAGATATGGCTAAGACTTGAAATAGGTAGGTATATATTATCTGGTATTGTAGTAAAATTTTATGGTATATACCTACTACCTACCTACATTGTTAATTGATGAAAATCTTTATTTTTTTAGAACGCAGACTTGTATTTAGAGAGGCCAAATGCTTACCATCGATGGACTGTGGCACAGAACGACAAGTATTGCTGGGACTATCAGATTGATTCATTAAAAACAGAAATGAAACCAGGTGTTTGGGTGCTGTTCGCGGGTATCCAGCAAGGGCAGCAAGGCCCCACCATGACCAACACCACCCTCCTCACCACAGGTAGGCATAAAAATCATGTTTTGTCGTATTTAAAATTACGTTACAGGGTTGCTGTTGGTATTAAATAAAAGATTGTTTTCATATCTTGTGATTGAACAAAAGTGGTCAATAATTGTTATTTTTGTTTTTGCTATCAATATATGAGATTGATAACTTATTATAATGTACTCACTATGAATAATTATTTTTCGCAAAAAATAGCATGACCGACTTCACCCGTGTACAGAATTCGCGAATATTTCGCACGGTTCGATGTAGCATTTTCCACATTATTGATGATTTATCAAAAATGGCTCAGCCAATTTCGATAAAATTTAAATGGGACCGATTTCAAAGTATAGGTACTCTATCCAATAAAAAACGAATTATTGAAATCGGACTACTATTAAAAAAGTTATGCGTGGTTACACATAAAAAAAAAAAAAAAAAAATACGCGTCGAATTGAGTACCTCCTCCGGTGGTTCGTCGGTCAAAAATGTAATATGTACTTTTACAAAAACGTATTACTATGCAATTTTATGGTACACAATGATAATTATGCTTCTTATAAGTATAGGCTGAATCATACAGGCTAAGCGAAACCCAATAAACGTGCAGCTTTATGTGAGCATCAGTCAGGTTTGGATATTGCGCATCTTGTAGCTAACTTCACATCCGCCGACTTGTATGATTCGGCCTATAGACATTAGAAATTCACGTGTTCAAATAAAGAAGATCAATTTCAATGACAACAATATTCGAAGAGAAGGCAGATATCATGTCGTACAGGGAATTAGGGTGCGTAACATATTGTATAACTTTGTTACATAACTTACTATAACAAGAAGTTTTATGTCCACATTACTGATACATATAATATTTATTTTTATATTATGTTATATATCTATAATGATGTTATTTATTTTTAATGTTTAAGATCGTGGAAATTATCCTCCGACAAAAGCCTTCATCGTAAAATTCTAACAAAGAAAAGAAAGAGAGAAAAGCAGTTAGAAATACGTAGATTATTTAGTTTAAATTATTTCTCTGCTACAAACAAGTCATGAGTAATTTGTTGTTAAGTAGGCACTTACTTGGACAAATACCTTAAAATGTACCTACGTAAATGCATAATATGATTATAATTGATTCAAAATAACAATGCCAGGAACTTTGTATTTTATCCTTTATGTAATAAGCGGTAAAACTCTAACACGTAAGTAGTAAATATCCTGTGGATATTTAATTACTTGTATCCCCATATAGCTTCAGGCAAATCATCCACCAACAATTTTGTTTCAAATTATCCTACCGCTGAGCACTAGCTTTTTTAATTACTAGTAAAATAAGGCAAAAAAGTAAAATAAAGTTATGTAATAACTAAAAGAACACATCCTAAGAAAATTCGGGTTATAGGCTGAATTATGCCTACAAGTCGGCGGATGTGAAGTTAGCTACAAGCTGCGCAATATCCAATCCAGACTGAAGCTCTCATAAAGCTGGGCGTTGATTGGATATTGCGCAGCTTGTAGCTAACTTCATATCCGCCGACTTGTATGATTCGGCCAACTTTTTCAGATATGTAGGTCATTGTAGGTATGTTTGATATCATTAATTATCTTAATGACATCGCAGCTATTCTCACTGTTTAAACCTACAGTAAGGAATTTTCCTACTTTCGAATTATATTATTAATAAATCAAACTAAGTCTTATTATTATTAGTTAGTGGGATTATTTCTCAATTATCATCAAAAATGACGGAGTTATGAATTTTTCAACATGACCCCACGAAACCAAAAAGCCTATGCGTGTGACGTCACAACTCCCTGAAGCCGCGCCGAGGGCGAGGGTCAGGCGAGAGTAAGGAAAAAAAGTGCTTCATTCTATACCGGGTCTTTTTCTAAGCCTCGAATACTTTCTAGGATATCATTGTTCTCATTATGATCTGATCAACATTTATTATGGGACTAACACTACTACTAAAGTAACCCAATATTGCGAATAAAAACTCAGCATTTCCATACATTTTGTCGCGAGTAAATAAACTTTATATCTAAACTAGCTTTTGCCCGCGGCTTCGCCCGCATGATATTTCGAGGCCCTACCTTACCATCCTTAATAAAGGAGGTGGAAAATAAAAAGAAACAGAAAAAATCGATTTGACATTTGTTCGATTTGACATTTCTTGGAACGCACGCTAGAATAGCTCGCAGATAGCAGAATTTTCCTACTTACTTAACACTTATTGTTATAATATGGAAAATTTACGCAATAGCATTTTAATTTATAGCCTGTGTGTTATTCTGATATATAAGCTATATAATTGCAAAGTTTCATCTCTATCCGTTCAGTAGTTTTTGCGTGAAAGAGTAACAAACATCTATACATCCATCCATCCTTACAAACTTTCACGTTTATTATATTAGTAGGATGGAAATAACTTTGTATTTGTATCTAGTGTAGTGCGGTTTTAACATCTGTAACTATTAACTAGTAGTTCTCCGAGCAGTAAAACCTCACGAGTTTACATTTTGGTTAACATTTTCTAGCAATCAGTTCTCAAAAATGCACGATTTGCACGATAGCCCGGGGGGTAAGCGCAAAAAATTGCAACTACTTTCTAAAAGCTGAATTTTACAACAATACCCCGGATTCAGACAGCTGGGATGCTTTGCGTTTGGTGGGGATACCCAATTGAATTTAAAAAAAATAAGTATCTTGCAACTACTTTTAAAAGCTGAAAAAAGTTTGACTACAGAAAATTACCTGTAACAAGTAACAAGGCCTGTCAGCACAGCCCGGCCAAACCGCGATTTTTCATACAAAATCTGCTGTCTTACGCACACTACACAGTACTTACTCACAGACACAGCCCGGCCAAACCGCGATTTTTCATACAAAATCTGCTGTCTTACGCACACTACACAGTACTTACTCACAGACACAGCCCGGACACTCCGCGATTTTTCATACAAAATCTGCTGTTTTACGCACACTACACAGTACTTACTCACAGACACAGCCCGGACACTCCGCGATTTTTCATACAAAATCTGCAGTCTTACGCACACTACACAGTACTTACTCATAGACACAGCCCGGACACTCCGCGATTTTTCATACAAAATCTGCAGTCTTACGCACACTACACAGTACTTACTCACAGACACAGCCCGGACACTCCGCGATTTTTCATACAAAATCTGCTGTCTTACGCACACTACACAGTACTTACTCATAGACAATACACATACGTTCGCTACACGCGCATTTGTGTGCGGAACGTCTATGGTCTATGGATACCAGCAATCACCACGACGTGACGACATGCCGCGTGAGTGAGACAATTTGCAAATCCTACTAATATTATAAACGTGAAAGTTTGTAAGGATGGATGGATGGATGGATGTATGGATGTTTGTTACTCTTTCACGCAAAAAATACTGAACGGATTGAGATGAAACTTTGCAAATATAGCTTATAATATCAGAATAACACATAGGCTATAAATTATAATGATATTGCGTAAATTTTCCATATTATAACAATTAGTGTTAAGTAAGTAGGAAAAATTCTGTCATCTGCTGTCAAATCGAACTTTTTAGTTTTTTTATTTTCCACCTGCTTTATTAAGGGTGGTAAGGTAGGGCCTCGAAATATCATGCGGGCGAAGCCGCGGGCAAAATCTAATATGAATATAAATCTAGTGCTTAAAAAAGTATAACAATTATTATACTTAATTTGGAAGTTTGGAAGCATTTTAACAAAAAGTATCCGATCTACTTCATTTGAAAGAAAATATCAAAAGAAAGTTACCAAATAATGTAAAATAAGTTCCTATAATTTATCCTTAGGGAAACATTAAAATTTAATGTAGTTTAAACACAAACCCATTTATATTTGTTCCAGGCATGTTAACATCCTGCTTCTTCTTCGTACTCGTGCTGATAGTTTATGCAGTTTTACCAGAACTGAGGAACTTGTGCGGTCAGATCCTCATGGCGTATGTCGGAAGCCTGTTATGTGCCTTTCTGCTACTCTCAGTTATGCAATTGAAGCAACAAGACAAGAAGATATGTCCCGGCCTGAGTAAGTTATATTCGACTATTTGAACCAAAATAATCGACCAAGTACGAGTCGGACTCGCGCACGGAGGGTTCCGTACAGTATGGGAGCCCCCCTTAAATATTTATTTTATTTTATTATTTATTATTTAAGAGAATATACAACTAAATATTCTGTGAAAATTTCAAGCATCACCTATTACCATTATTAATATAGAGCGAAAAACGGCTAAAAAATCAGGTTTGTTGTATGGGAGCCCCCCTTAATTATTAAGTTTATTCTGTTTTTAGAGTTTATTTTTTGTTATAGCGGCAGCTGAAATATATCAACTGTGAAAATTTCAGCTTTCAAGCTATAACGGTTCATGAAATACAGCCTGGAGACAGACGGACGGACAGACGGACAGCGGAGTCTTAGTAATAGGGTCCCGTTTTTACCCTTTGGGTACGGAACCCTAAAAAAGACTGGATGAACTGTGTGTGTGTTTTTTTTTACGCTCTACGGGGATTTACCTGGAAGAAATCGCTACGAGCGATAAGGTCGCCCTTGGACTCTGTTGATATACTTAGTAGTTTGTTGTACATGTTTTTATTTGGTGTACAATAAAGTATAAATTATTATATGAGTGAGTAGTTTACCAACTGGGACTAAATTCAACTAGGGCACATAACAGAGTTAAATAGAAGAAGGGTACATGCGATACCGATCCCATATCAGGGTGATGGTATCTAACAGTATTACGTCTTCATAAAAACGGTCGTAACACGAATCATACCTACGTACGCACTTACATAAACTATTATAATCCTTACTTAATATTATAAATCCGAAAAGTTTGTTGGTTTGTTGGTTTGTTACTCTTTCACGCACCAACGGAGCAACGGATTGACTTGATTTTTGGCATGGACATAGTTTAAAAGGCGGAAGGAGCTTTAGGATACTTTTTATCCCGAAAAATTGCATAGTTCCTGTAGGACAGGACCAAAACCATCGAAAGCGAAACTGTCGCCACTATCACAAAGACGCTAAGTGATTAATTCCTCTATGACGCTAATATGGACTAACGAAACGTCACAGCCAAACGTAATTAGATGACAGGTGACATTGTCAAGATGGCAAGGGGACAAATTGTTTTTCCACCATTATATCCCCTTGAAGAGGAAATAAAGTATGGATTGAAAATGACAACTGACATTAAAATTGGATAAATTGTTATTTTCTCTCTGCATGCTACATGTTACTATGACGTTTAATACCAGGCTATAAAGCATGCGACCACGAAAAGCGACGAAAAAAACTCATTTCGACGTAAGAAAATGTGACAGTTATATACTTTGCCATTACGCTGTCTCGTTCTGACACTACAAACGAAATAATTCGTGGCGCGCATACTAGCCCGGCTGGCCGTCATTTTGTCTGACATTAAAAATATTTTTAAATATTCGATCATTAGATGTTAAACCTGTTTCTTTATTCTACCTTTATGGTACAGAATCATCATACTTTAATATTATCAATCCGAAAAGTTTGTTGGTTTGTTCCTCTTTGAGATTGACCTGATTTTTGGTATGGATACCTATGGTTTAAAAGACAGAAAGTGATAATAGGATACTTTTTTATCTCGAGTAAATTCGCGATTCCCATGGGATAGGACAATGACTGTTTCTCAGCAATGGAGCAACGGATTGACTTGATATTGGGGGTGGGCATAGCTTGGACGACGGAAAGTGACATAGGATACTTTCCATCCCGAAAAAATTGTGGTTCCCGTAGGACTTAACAATATTTTTCTCAGCAACGGAGCAACTTGCCTTGGCTTATTGCATGAAAAAAGTTTGAAAGACGAAAAGTGACATAGGCCACTTTTTATCGCAAAAACTTTAACAGTTCCCGTAGGATAGGATAAAAACTAAGTGAGCGGGCTGCGGTAGCAGCCGTCTAAGCGCCAGAAATAACCTGTCATAGCAAGTTTAGGACGTTCCTACATTTTTCGCACTCCTTCGCGGCACTCAACAGCGTTAGCCCAGACTCGGGCTCCATAACGGAGCTTGCGCTCTCGCCATAATGACGGAGTGTTTCGGAGCACAAGACACATCGTCATCCACCACTCGGGACTAACCAGTACTGAACGTCGACAGCATTCCAACGCCCTGGTCCCAGTGCAGCGGGTCAGTCATAGTAGCCCAGCGCCTGCCTCTTCAACTGCAGAGGGCAGTGAGAACGGCCATCGCGATACCGACACCTCTCTTCCCCTGCAGCCCCACTGCGTCTGCCAACACGCTGACGGCCTAGCGGAAGGTAGGGTAGGTGGCGGCACCCACACCACCAGTTCCATTTATCCCACCGCGGCCCCTAATCCTCGGCTGTCATATCAGAGTCCAGGAAGCAGCCTTGCTTTATGAAACTAAGAAAGGTTATTCCCAGCAAGTAACTGGAGATAGAGAGAGAAAAGAAGCCACAACCAGCGCAGCAGGAGGAGCTGGAGTTCATATGCCTGGCAGACGGAGCAGCACTAGAGCAAAATCTTAACCGAGAAATTAACATATTTACAGACGGCAGCAAAATTAAAGGGAAAGTTGGGGCGGCATTATCCATTTGGGATGATGCCGCTGAGATCAGTACCCGCAAGCTGAAATTGGCCGATTGGTGCTCCGTGTACCAGGCCGAATTATTGGCACTTCTTGAGGCTACCGAAAAAGCAAAAATCTTTTGTGACGCCAGGTCTGCACTGGAAACGGTAGTTGGCGTATCTTCCCTCCATCCCTTAGCAGTAAATTCAAAGCTAACATAAAGTTACCACACGCACAAAATAAAATAGTGAAACTTTATTGGATTAAAGCGCACGCGAGGATGGAGGGAAATGAGAGAGCGGACCAGCTAGCAAAGGAAGCAGCACTGCACTCGAAGTGCAGACCTATTTACGATAACTGCCCCGTTTCATTCTTTAAGCGAGAAATCCGAAAGGACTCTCTTGACGAGTGGAACCGGCGGTATCAGGATAGATACACAGCGGCGGCAACCAAAACATATTTTCCGGATGCAAGGGCGGCATACAAGATCGTAAGAGAAATAGCACCAGTGGGAATCATAACTCAAGTGCTGACGGGTCATGTCTGTATATACACTCCAACCGTAACTTAAAAGCATTCCTCTAAGGTATTTTGATGTTTGTCGGTTAGGTTAGGTTTCGCAGCCGACATAAACATAGACATAAGCCAAAATCAAAATATAACGCGGGCGAAGCCGCGGGTAAAAGCTAGTACATAATAAGTTTACTACCATTTTTTACTCATTCGTTACAGTTCTTAATAAATTATTTTTATAGATCATCATAATCCGCAGCCTTCTTTATCCCACAGCTGGGTATAAGTCTCTCTCTTGTAGTGTCATTTGTTTCGGTCCTATGTTAATCGTGTCCAAGTTTAACAAATTCCTTTTGTTCAGAGAAAATCTCTGTTTGTTTCAGCTTATACAATTTATTACTTTTTCATGGCAAGCTTCTGTTGGATGCACGTTATGTCCTACGATATTTGGTGGACTTTTAGGTAAGTTATAATTATAGGTCGTGCCACCAAAGATGAGACTTGAGAAGACGTTTAAAAAACGTTTAATAGATATTCGTTAATAAACGTTTATAAAACGTTAAACGTTTGTATATATATTATCCAGAATTTGTATATTTATTTCCAACCCACGTGGTTTCTAATGCTCATATTTGGTGGCACGACCTATACAATCATCAAATTTTTCGCCTAACAAACATTTTTCGTAAATTGCTATTCAAACCAAGTAAAATATCAAATTGATTTTTCATAAAGTTTAAGTAAAGTCGTACGCCTCTTTAACGCTTTTTTAACACTCATTCTTTCGTTTATTATTATGGCGTATTGTTTTGTTGATGTTCATATATGCGGTATTTTTTCAGAGGTTACGCCAAAGCACGTCCAATCCATCGGCGTGGCGAAAACTTCAAGTTTTTTATGTACTGCCTTTACGCATTTGGACTACCACTGGCTATGACTATCCTACTAGCTGTTCTCAACACCGTCAATATGAAACACGTACCCTGGTTAGTTACGCCAAAGGTTCCCGACAACGGATGTTTTCTTACCGGTCAGTATTTGAAATAAAATACGAATGATTATTATACAAAGTTCAGGAGAAAAACTTGCAGTAAAATTTGAAATGGTTGATTACAGAACGAGCATGTTTATCACAATACTTAGTACTTAGGTATAATACAAAATTAGTTGTTTTATGACTGCAGTGATGATTATAATGATGCTTATTATGAAAATATCTTAATTTAAAACTTACATTATATTATGTAGTTCTCATTGTTCTGTTTCTCTTAATTGGCAGAAGGCGAGAGATTCCTGTATTTATACGTACCGATGCTGATCCTGATCCTTTGCAACTGGATGTTTTACCTGTTGACCGCGATCAACGTGTGGCGCCTGAGTCGCGGCACCGCCGTGCTAGACTCTGCCGCTGCCGGCACGCCGCACGCGCACCGCACGCAACGACGCAGGTAACCACGTGATACTGCTCACTGCCTGATGATCGCGGTCAACGTGTGGCGCTTGAGTCGCGGCACCGCCGTGCTAGACTCTGCTGCTGCCGGCACGCCGCACGCGCACCGCACGCAACGACGCAGGTAACCACGTGATAATGCTCACTGCCTGATGACCGCGGTCAACGTGTGGCGCCTGAGTCGCGGCACCGCCGAGCTAGACTCTGCTGCTGCCGGCACGCCGCACGCGCACCGCACGCAACGACGCAGGTAACCACGTGATACTGCTCACTGCCTGATGATCGCGGTCAACGTGTGGCGCCTGAGTAGCGGCACCGCCGAGCTAGACTCTGTCGCTGCCGGCACGCCGCACGCGCACCGCACGCAACGACGCAGGTAACCACGTGATACTGCTGACTGCCTGATGATCGCGGTCAACGTGTGGCGCCTGAGTCGCGGCACCGCCGAGCTAGACTCTGCCGCTGCCGGCACGCCGCACGCGCACCGCACGCAACGACGCAGGTAACCACGTGATACTGCTCACTGCCTGATTATCGCGGTCAACGTGTGGCGCCTGAGTCGCGGCACCGCCGTGGTAGACTCTGCCGCTGCCGGCACGCCGCACGCGCACCGCACGCAACGACGCAGGTAACCACGTGATACTGCTCACTGCCTGATTATCGCGGTCAACGTGTGGCGCCTGAGTCGCGGCACCGCCGTGCTAGACTCTGCCGCTGCCGGCACGCCGCACGCGCACCGCACGCAACGACGCAGGTAACCACGTGATACTGCTCACTGCCTGATTATCGCGGTCAACGTGTGGCGCCTGAGTCGCGGCACCGCCGTGGTAGACTCTGCCGCTGCCGGCACGCCGCACGCGCACCGCACGCAACGACGCAGGTAACCACGTGATACTGCTCACTGCCTGATTATCGCGGTCAACGTGTGGCGCCTGAGTCGCGGCACCGCCGTGCTAGACTCTGCCGCTGCCGGCACGCCGCACGCGCACCGCACGCAACGACGCAGGTAACCACGTGATACTGCTCACTGCCTGATTATCGCGGTCAACGTGTGGCGCCTGAGTCGCGGCACCGCCGTGGTAGACTCTGCCGCTGCCGGCACGCCGCACGCGCACCGCACGCAACGACGCAGGTAACCACGTGATACTGCTCACTGCCTGATTATCGCGGTCAACGTGTGGCGCCTGAGTCGCGGCACCGCCGTGCTAGACTCTGCCGCTGCCGGCACGCCGCACGCGCACCGCACGCAACGACGCAGGTAACCACGTGGTACTGCTCACTGCCTGATTATCGCGGTCAACGTGTGGCGCCTGAGTCGCGGCACCGCCGTGGTAGACTCTGCCGCTGCCGGCACGCCGCACGCGCACCGCACGCAACGACGCAGGTAACCACGTGATACTGCTCACTGCCTGATGACCGCGGTAAACTGTGGCGCCTGAGTAGCGGCACTGCTGACTGCAGTGCTCGACCCCGTCGGCGGCACGCCGCACGCGCACCGCAGGCAACGACGCAGGTAACCTCGTGCTGCTAATGTCTACCTGATGACCGCGGTCCACGTGTGGCGCCTGAGTCGCTGAGACAATATCCTCCGATTTTATTATCTTTAATTTTTGTGACTTGCCTCTCAACTATGGAAGCACACGTTCAAAAAGGTTGTCATTTCAGGTTCATGGTGTACCTGAAGTTGTCAGCCGTGATGGGCCTCAACTGGGTCTTGGAGGTGGTGAGCGCCCTCTCCCCCAGATATACCGTGTGGTTTCTTACTGATCTCTTCAATATGCTCATCGGCTTTACCATCTTCCTCATATTTGTCTGCAAGAAGGAGATTCTGAGGAAACTCAAGAAAAGGTAGATTTTTTGAACCTGAATTCCTATTAACGGCACGTCAATCGAATACCTTCAAAAACAGTTTCCTTAAGTTAAGTCATATCAAATCTTAGTTATATTACATCTACGAGTATAAAAAAGTAAATCTTTAAAATGACTCCATTTTTAACTGCTTTTGGATCTGTTCGGTAACGACTACAGCCGTTTGATTTTGATCCGTGCAGCTACGAAATGGAACAAACTGCTCGTTCAAAAATGTGAAAGATAATGAGGATTTCTCACATGGGGACGGACAGATAGACAGACAGACGAACGGACATAAAGAAATTTTAAGTGTTCCTTGTTTTACTACAGAATCCTATTTTTTATCATTATTAATAATATCACTTTGTTTTCAGATTCTTGGTTTACAAGGCGTATTGGCGATCCGGCCAGAATTCTACACCAAGTGAAAGCACCAGCTCCGATTGTAGCTCCAGCCAAGAAACGCAGGCTCTGCATGTGTGCACCAATCCTAGTGGACCTGGATACTCAATGAAGTTAATTAAAAATTGATTGCACCATTGACGCGTCGTCATATCTTTCTGAGATTGAGAGTAAGGCTGGAGCAACGGTCAACTCGGCACAAGCGGCGCAAACCTTCGAGCAAATCTGAAGTGTGAAGCCTTCGAGCAAATATCTAAAGAGTCACAATCGTGCAAAAAAGTGTCCGAGGCAAAACTCTAGAAATTTGCTTCTGCCGTAAACCTTAGTTTAGTTGAAAAGTATTTTGTAAACATTTACCGTCATACCACAAAAGTTTTACGCACACTTTGTTTAACAATGTTTAACAGTACTAATTGCACGGTTAAACAGTGTTTAAAGCGTATTTAAATCTTTTGTAGTAAAGCGGTCAGTACTTAGTCATGCATGCTAGAGCACCGACAGCAATAATACGAGTACAACACTTTTAACTCTACGTATAGGCCGAATCAAACTTCTGGGCGGCTGTGATGTTAGCTACAAGCTGCGGATAACCCAATCCTGACTGAAGCTCACTTACCAACTGCGCGAGGATTGGTTATCCGCAGTTTGTAGCTAACATCACAGCCGCTAAAAAGTTCTATGCGGCCTAGAGGCAATTTTATTAGCCGATCTCTCTACGGAAGTGATACGTTCTTGAACCTCTCTCGTTTTTCTGACAGTTCCGACAGCTCAAAACTGTCAAAAAAACGAGACAGGTTCAAGAACGTGTCACCTTGGTAACGCGAGATCGGTTGACAGAATTGCCGCAAAAGCGCTGAACCGCCCTACGGTGGTCTGTGAGACTCGGGAAATGAAGAAGCTCCCGTTAGATTTTAGATTCGTTTTAAGGTAGTTATAATTCAACTCTCCACTTCAACAAACCTAATTTAATATGAGTTTGTAAATTGATTAAATTAAATTTGAATTAAATTGGTTACGTAAATACAAAAACAGTTGTTCTCAATCTTGACTACTTGATTAAATGGATATTTAGATTAACAAAGCGCATTTCATAGTTTTTCGGACTTGCTAGGCCATACCTTTTCTTATTTACCTGGATTACAATTCAACATTTTAAAATCAAATCACTCTGAGAAATCAGAAGTTAGAATTACCTATGTTCTAGAGCTGAGGGTAGTGTGGAGGGGATTACTGCGCATGGGTTTACACTACACTCAGCGCTAGACTTACGTGCCACTACCTGGAGGGGTTTGAATTTAAATGTTACGTACAATGTTGTACAGTACCCCGAATCTATATATATAAAAATGAATTGCTGTTCGTTAGTCTCGCTAAAACTCGAGAACGGCTGGACCGATTGGGCTAATTTTGGTCTTGAAATATCCGTGGAAGCTAAGGGAAGGTTTAAACGGTGAGAAAATATAAAAATATAGTGAGTAAAATAATAAAGACATTCATTGAATTTTCCCATACAAAATGTTCCTGCATGTAAAAGTTGTCATTGACAGTTGACAGATGGTGAGATGAAGTTCACCGGGGCAGCTAGTAGTTTAATAAAGACACAAAAAACAACCATAATTATTATTTGTGACAGTATTGTTACTGTTATACATACTACTTAGGCATGAAAAATTTCAAAAACCTTGGCTTATAGATTTTATTCTATCATACCTACCTAGGAATCATCTTGATTTCTTGAAGCTTTTATACAAACAAAAAATTATGTAGCTCCTAGCTGTAGGTCTTGGCGTAGCTGTAGCGCCGTGGAGTTTGTAGCAAAGCTGTAGCGCGCAAGCGTAGCACGATTCGGTGTAACGAAAAACTCTTTATTTACAGTCTGACCGTTTAACTGAGTCCACGCCTGCGCGGGTACAGGGGCGCGGGGGTAGACGACAAAGGGGACTGAGACAGGTGCGGGCGGCGGGTCCTCACCGCCCGCACCTATGCATTGGCTCGTCAGTCGAACTATGGCGGCGCAACACTGACGCGCTCACACATGTATAAAACCGGCCTCACTTGTCTGTTCACGACGTTCCGTCTTGATTTTTAGGGTTCCGTACCCAAAGGGGAAAAACGGGACCCTATTACTAAGACTTCGATGTCCGTCTGTCCGTCTGTCTGTCTGTCTGTCACCGGGCTGTATCTCATGAACCATGATAGCTAGGCAGCTGAAATTTTCACAGATGATAAATTTCGGTTGCCGCTATAACAACAAATACTAAAAACAAAATAAAATAAATATTTAAGGGGCTCCCATACAACAAACCTGAATTTTTGGACGTTTTTCGCTCTATATTAATAATGGTACCAGGTAGATGCTTAAAATTTTCACAGAATATTTAGTTTTATATTCCCTTCAATAATAAACAATAAAATTAAAATAAAATAAATATTTAAGGGGGGTATACAGTGAACCCTCCGTGCGCGAGTCCGACTCGTACTTGGCCGATTATTTTATTTGGTCTGAGTCCATACAACTTTACACGATTTATACTATACTACGTAGTATTATTATATATTCTTTGACTATACGTAAAACAAGGGGAACGATGCGGCTAGAGAAGTTGGTTGGGCGAATTTACTGTGCAAACATCGCGTTTTACGCATATATTACACATGCCACGGCGTAAAACCTTAGGATATTGATGTGATGACTCATACGTTTAAGCAATTGGATAAAATATTAAATTAAATCAAAGAACATGACAGAGTTAAAGCAAACTCAATGAAGTTCATACATGTATTTTGTGTTTTAGTGGTCATAAGTGAAATAAGCTTTGTAGCTTCACAAAATGCCAAAACGAATACTAGTGATATGCTTCTTGATACAAACAACAATTTTACAAGTTTATGTACAAAATATGATAAATGCATTATGAAATGTTGTCCTCTTGGGCAAGTTATGCACAAGATTGTCGTCAAAGTCGGAGATAAGTTGAGAAGAAGGACGATTTGCGACGATTTAGTACCTACAATCGAAGAAAATTTTTGATGAAATTTTTGATGATGTTTTTATTCGTAAGCCAAATTTGTCTAGTTTTGAGATCGTTTCATCCCCGGAATTGTTAAAAATAGATAAAATTAATGTATCCGAATCGGGTTTCAACGTGTATCTCAGTGAGGTAAGTAAAATCAGATTGCTTTGCTAACGTAACCATGAGAATATTGATGTAATTAATATTACCTTTTAACTAAGATGTTGTTTAGCTTGAAGTTTTTAAAGGTGTTCTTGATATTATCATCATAATTTGAGCCATACGATGTCCAGATTAATGGAGAAAGCGTAATGCTGGATTAATAAAATCGCCCGGAAGCGGTTTGCACGTTTGATATGTTTCCGTATTTGTACGATTGATAAACAAACAAGTATTATGTTTAAAAAAAACATTTGTTTAACAAGCTTTTACTGAAGAAGTACTCGCCAAGACGAATCAAACGAGCCGAAACTCGATAGGATTGCGTCGTTTCATTACAGAGTTCCTGTGACCACCTTCCAGCTCCATCAGACCCTGGTTACAATTGAAAGACAAACTATTCGCTAAGACCATTCAAATGAACCCAAACTCGTTGAGGTTGTGTCGTTTCATTGCTAAGTTCCTTTAGCCACCTTCCAGCTCCATCATCAGATCAGCACCATGTTATCATAATATTGCATTGTCACGCGATTTACACATGTGTGCAAAATTTCAGCCACCGTTCAGTAACCGGGAAGTGGATCAAATTTAACTTGTAAGATTTGATTACAGAACGACAGACAGACAACGGGACAGGTGAAACTAAATAAAAGCCTGTAAAAAGAATATCATGAGCTCGAATGGTATGGATTGTGTGACGAATGGGGAGTGAGTTTAAACAAGACGTAAGATATACTCGTAGATGTATAGACAATTAAATACTAAACAATTTTTTCCAGTTTTAATCTCAGTTTATACTAAGATAATGATTATGTTGTTTATCATATTTTCATAATTGTAAACCATTTTTACCACGATACTAACTGTTAAACCCCAAAAAATCAACTCTGCCATTTTCACATTTGGTTAAAAAATTACCAGGAACAGCTAATTTATTTTTATGGTTCCGTAGTAAAACGAGGGACCCTTATAACTTCGTTGTGACATTCCGTCCGTTTGTCCGTCCAAATGTCACAAAGTCCTATAACTTCCAGATAAATGAACCAAATTGTCTGAAATTTTACTGTTTTAGATTAGATCTTAATTATGAAAGGTACTTAAAAATTACAAAAATGTGTATTTAAGGGGTAGCATACATGTAGAACGGAAATGAAAAATTTTTTTTCAAAGCTATTTCCCGTGTGGGGTAATGTTGAACAGTGTTTTTAGGGTTCCGTACCCAAAGGGTTAAAACGGGAACCTATTATTACTAAAATCCCGCTGTCCATCTGTCCGTCTGTCCGTCTGTCCGTCTATCCGTCTGTCCGTCTGTCCGTCTGTCCATCTTTCCGTCTGTCCGTCCGTCTGTCCGTCTGTCCGTCTGTCCGTCTGTCCGTCTGTCCGTCTGTCCCGTCTGTCCGTCTGTCCGTCTGTCCGTCTGTCCGTCTGTCCGTCTGTCCGTCTGTCCGTCTGTCCGTCTGTCCGTCTGTCCGTCTGTCCGTCTGTCCGTCTGTCCGTCTGTCCGTCTGTCCGTCTGTCCGTCTGTCCGTCTGTCCGTCTGTCCGTCTGTCCGTCTGTCCGTCTGTCCGTCTGTCCGTCTGTCCGTCTGTCCGTCTGTCCGTCTGTCCGTCTGTCCGTCTGTCCGTCTGTCCGTCTGTCCGTCTGTCCGTCTGTCCGTCTGTCCGTCTGTCCGTCTGTCCGTCTGTCCGTCTGTCCGTCTGTCTGTCTGTCCGTCTGTCCGTCTCTCCGTCTGTCCGTCTCTCTGTCTGTCCGTCTGTCTGTCCGTCTGTCTGTCACCAGGCTGTAACTCAAATGTTAACTCGAATAACTGTAATATCGACTGGCGACTTGTTTACTCTTAAGATCGTTATGATCATTATCTTGCTTAAATATGTTATTTATCGCATAGATCAATGATTGGTCTCGCAATATCAATCATTAATTTAAAATTTACCTCTCGGTATTTTTTTCAGAAAGCTGAGTTATTACTTGAAAAACCCAACTTCTATAACCGATGGTCTCGAATCCCCAACAATCAATATTGCATAGACTCTTTATTAATTTCAGATAAGAAAAACGAGACCATTTCCTTCAATCATGGAGTATGGAGATTTTTTATTGATGTTCCGATAGAAGTTGAACGACCAACCAGCAGCATCCCAGTAGTTGGTAAATAGTTTTCTTAAAGAAGTTAACCGATCAAGCCCCGCCGTTAACCGATCAAGCCCCGCCGTTAACTGAAAAAGCCCTGCCGTTAGCCGATCAATCCCCGCCGTTAACCGATCAAGCCCCGACGTTAACCGATCAAGCTCCACCGTTAACCGATCAAGCTCCACCGTTAACCGATCAAGCCCCGCTGTTAACCGACCAATCCCCGCCGTTAACCGATCAAGCTCCGCCGTTAACCGATCAAGCCCCGCCGTTAACAGGTCAAGCCCCACCGTTAACCGATCAAGCCCCGCTGTTAACCGATCAATCCCCGCCGTTAACCGATCAAGCTCCGCCGTTAACTGATCAAGCCCCGCCATCATGGTAATTGGTAAATTAACTGTTTTCTTATCCTAGATTTTAACTGACGAAACGGGAGAAGTTAATCTGGTCGACGCGTATTTTTACCGAATTTCAAAAAAGAGGAGGTACTCGTACTATGCTCGTCTGTATGTACCTATTTTTTTTGTGTACATTCATCGATATTTTCGCTAATTATGAACCGATTCAAAAATTTCTTTTTAAAATCGAAAGGTAATCCTCCCGAGATTAAAATAAATTTAAATTTTGTCGAAATTGGCTTAGCCGTTTTTGATAACCAAAATCAATAATAATGTTCATGGATGTGGTGGTCTAGAGGTAGTGACACTCACATCGTGAGGTCGTGGTTTCAAATCCCGGTATTGGTACGGGCCAATGAGTTCTTCGGAATTTATGTACGGAATTTCACACTACTAGCTTCTCGGTGAAGGAAAACATGGTGAAGCAACCTGCATACGTCCGCAGAACACACAGAGCCATCCGACTACAACGCCGCGCGATGCCAAAGTGCTCGTTTACAAGCACTAGTTAGGTGACATAACGTCGAGATTCGAGAAAACGAAGAATTTACAATGACCGTAAATTATTTAATGTAAATATCTAATAGCCCACTCAGGTTAGTCAATAAAAGGGTCTGTAATTGCAAAAATTCCCGGCAGCATTTTTTTTGCTGCAGCCTTTAATGGTAAGTTAGTAAGTTAAAAATGGACAGGACTGAAAATGTTGTAAATGTGAATCTCTACAATTTATTCACTGCAAGTTTTTTCGTACGATCGTTATTTATCGAGTTATACGCGAAAAAAGCGGTAATGTATAATTATCAAATTATCTCGATTATTATTAACTTAATGCCATCTATGTACATGTTGTACAGAATTAAATTTCCTTAAATTAATGACGGCGCTCGGACATTTTTTTAATACTTTCACTCAGGGATTGTAGCTCTTTAAATATTTACTGGAAGGCCAAATGAAACTTTTTGGTAGCTCAGTGAAATTAGCTACAAGCTGCGCGAAATCCAGTGTTCGCGCACCTGTTTAGTTTAGTAAGTTATAGTCAGGATTGCGCTTTGGGCAGTTTGACTTACATCATAGGCGCCAGGAAATTTGATTCAGCCTATAAAAAATAAAATAAAATAAAATAAAAAAAGCCATTTATTCTACTACGGTTAACAACTTACAATGAATTAATTTACAACTTAATATCTATCCGTAGAAGTTGCCTCTTCGGCAATTCGGCCTATAGCTTTGTTATAACTTCACTTCTATATTCTTTGTATTTTGAGTTATGGTAAACTTATTGATCATTGTCATATTAAGAAAAGATAAAGGAAACGGGTAAATAGCTTCTAACAATTAATAAATCTTTGAATACCTAAATATTACTGAAGTTTTCCGTTTAATTACGTTTCAATTACAGTTTCAGTAGAATATAACAATTAGTAAATCTTTGAATAACTATATGCTATTGAAGTATTCCGTTTATTAACGTTTTTATTGCAGTTTTAGTAGAATACTTAATTATAACTAAATTTCTTCTCATTTCATGGGTAGCAACAATTTGTTATTTGTTAAAAGCATAGTAGGTATACTAAGCGCCACACAAATCAGCGGATGGGAAGTTATACGCACACATACGCAATCATTAGCGAATCACGGCGAAGTGTCATCTGCGGCTAACTTCTCATCCGCCGCTTTGTGTGGCGCTTGGTATCGAATAGCATTTATTTTCATCAAAATCAGTTGATCATAAAGTAGAGTACTAGTATACATATAACAAAAAACAGTTGTTCTGTACTTCTTTTTACCCTGAAAAGAATTCCTCAAAATTGTCCCACACTAAGTTTTTAATTTTTAGCTATGTAGCTGCATGAATGTTCATGCAGCTCTAAAACTGCTTGAAATGAAGAACTGACAACATTTTTGAATGCTACAAAATAACGGATTATTCCATGTATTAGTAAATGCGAGTAAGGCTTGCCATATTGATCCTGGGAATTATACAAAATAACTAAGTTGTTAAAACCTTAGGGCGAAGCTCAAATAAATTAGAAGATTATTTATTTTTGGGAAATCGAATGAAAACGTTGTGTTCTGGAAACGGTCATTTACCTACTAAGTTTCGCCTTCAATTAAATAAATATTAAATAGTAAATGAAAGCGAGATGCATTTTGGCATAAACAAACACCTAAAATATTTGTCAAAAAATATTGACACAATAAACTACTACCTACTACTTAATAAAAAATATTAATTAATAGTTTAAAAAACACTAGAAAAACACGCTTAGTCCATTACGTGGCCTTTCTCACAAATGCAAACACGACTATGATACGATATTCCATCATGGAATGCCAGTGCCTATCTTCCGGCTTCATCATCAGACCTTGAAACCTAATCGTGGTCAAAGTTCCTTAAAAGACTTATCTGAGAAATGCATGCAACAACAGCAACAGCTATGATACGATTTTCCATCAAGAAGTTCCAGTTTATATCTTCCGGCTCCATCATCAGATCAGTTCGACAGTATCATATTATTGTATTGTCATCAGAACTACATACAGCTGCCAATTTTCATCACGCTACGACTCTTGGTAGATGGTTAAATTAGTTACCTTAGATTCCATTACATGTAAGTTACATACACGTCGACCTAATATAAGCGTGTTAAAAAGCCATTGGATTATTCACAGACCCCTGAAAGTCTGATGATAAATCCATAGTACCCGCTGCCTGCTGACAGCGTGATCAGCATGCTGACAGCATGACCACGCTGAATGGAAATGCTAATACGTTGAGCCAAATAAACACCAGATTGAATAATTACATAATTACAGGTATGCTGATATCATGTTTTTGCATGGCATTGACGCTGGTGGTGTACGGATTACTTCCGGAGCTTCGGAGCCTAGCTGGTTTGATTCTAATGTCGTACGTGGCCTGCCAACTCTGTTCTTTCTTACTACTTGTGATGATGCGCATGAAGGATCATGATGTTTCTGTGTGTGAATACCTCAGTAAGTATTTCATTATAAGTCTTTGTTGATGACCAACAAAACCTATCATCAACCATTACTTTACTTTTATTAACTACATTACTTGCGAGTGTCTTAAGTAACTGATGAAAGAATTTTTCGAAGTTCGCCTATTCTTATAATATATTATGAAAATGAATCGTAGTTGTTATGTAGTCTCGCTAAAACTCGAGAACGGCTGGACCCATTGGGCTAATTTTGGTCTTGAAATATCCGTGGAAGCTAAGGGAAGGTTTAAACGGTGAGAACATATAAAAATGACTAATATATCTAGTAAAAACATGAATTTAATTTTCCCATACAAAATGTTCTAGTTGACAGATGGTGAGATGAAGCTCACCGGGACAGCTAGTACTAAATTTTAGTTTCGGTTTTATTATCCTACATGATAGTTCCAACAGACAACGAAATTGCGATGGTGAATATAAATAAAGAAATATTAGGGGACATATCACACATGGTCTCTGACCCCAAACTAAGCATTGCTTGTTATATGGCTGCCAGAGACTGATATACTACATAATTATACATAATTATTTTAAATACATACTTATATAGATAGTACCTAAATAACTTATACAGATAGTACTTAATAAACTTCCCTGAGGTTTTCCAAATCAGTGTTGTATAATATTGCTCTACAGTCTACATGGAATACCCTCTTTGGGTCCACGACGCTAAGATAGGATAGTTAACAATAGTTACAGAGCCAATTTTAAAGAATTAAAACCACTATCTTACGTACCTAATTAGTAAGTGTGGTTCAATTTATTAGTTTTACATGTATTGTCATAAATGAATTTATTTTTCCTGAAACCTCATGTTTGTCTTCCTTGTACCATGAAATGACTTCTTCGTTACGTAATTTGACTTATTATTGTAAGAATTATTTTGAAAATGACTGTTTTTGTTTCAGCTTACCTAATTTATTTCTTCTTTCTGGCTAGCTTCTGCTGGTTGAACGTTATGTCTTACGATATTTGGTGGACTTTCAGGTAAGCACTGACGAAATTATATACATTACAAATTGAAGCCTCTTTGTCGTATGAATTATTAGTATTAGTGGAAAATTACGAGGAAAACATCGGGATGAATTTTTTTTACTAAGGGACCAAGCCTTCGAGTTTTGTTAGTTGTCGTTGGAGCAGAGTACATAACTGATTAGACCATGAAGTTATCGAATGGGGACCACTTACTGGCAAGCGCAGCGTAGGATGTTCACCGGCAGGGTGGACCATGATCTAATCAAAATCGTCGAAACACGTTGGATGCAAGCGGCTCCCAAACGGTCTTAACCCTTTAACCAACTACCACCTATTTTTGTAACGTGAAAACTAAGTGGTTTCTTGGAGACCGCTTATTTAAAGCCACCTTCAATGCGGGTGCCACAGTTTAAACAATTGATTAATACAAAATACAAAATGTATGATTCAAATGATTAACACTGTAAGAAGATCTCATGTTTTGATATTATAATACTCTAAAATAGTCAAAAAGTCTAATAGTCTAATAGTCGAAAACTAGTAATTTAAACCGAGAACGAGACTTTAAAAAGAGACTCTTCTAAAACAATGATACACAAACTACAGACTAATTTCTTTAGATTAATTTCTTTAAGTTTAGGGTACTAACTATACAATTTAAGAATAAAACTAAAAATAAAACAAAATTTTCAACATTGTTGCAAATGTTAAAGATGCACAATTTCAAACATCTTCTGTTTCTATTTTGCATCACATAAGAAACTTATATTTGGAAGTCGCACCAAAATCGCATTATCATAATGATCGTCACTTAAGTGAAAAATAGTCACGTAACCGCCTACGTGCGGTCACACAGACCGGTGACGAATGATTTTTTTATCCTGGCTAAATTTGCGAATGTACACTCGCCCAGCTCAAGGGTAGTTTTGATGGATGTGTAGAAAATGTACATAGACGCACACTGTCCAATGATACATACAGATCGAAATAATTGAATTTAAAACTACGCGCGGTCTCACAGACAGCTGATAGATGGTTAAGGGTTAATTGAAGACAATACAGAAGGTTTCCTGGAAACTCTATGGCTGATATTATGATGACGTTACACGCAGAATATACGTTGATTTTTGTTTATAGTACTCCTAGGAAGGATATTTTTACCGACTAATTCCAATTGGTTATACATATAACCAGCCCGGTCATCTAAGATAGATGAACGGACAGTTATGACTAAGCCAATTATTATTCAATTGCCAATTTAAAGATTTTTTACTTATCTTACCAAAACCATAATTTAAAACTGCCCGATTAAATCAGTGCCATTCTTAGCTGTATGTTTATTACGTAGAGCCCGCTGCATACGCCTCCGACGCAGCGAACGCTTCAAATTCCTGATGTACTGCATATACGCGTTTGGATTACCTCTCGCCATGACTATCGGCCTGGCTGTCCTCAACAAAGTTGACATGACTCACATACCTTCGTTCATCACACCTAAAATACCGAGCAAAAGCTGCTTCATAAAAGGTCAGTAAACATACATCGGGTAGATTTTAATCCTATCAAAAACATTTAGGTGAAATGGGAGCCAAGTTTAATACTCGTACCAAGAGTATACGTCGTTGTCGACTTCGCCGACAAAGGGATTGAGATCAACATGGATGCCAAGTTCTGTTTGAAAAAAAAATCTAAAATTTTAGTTACCAGACCATACAATATTCTAAAATAAATTTATTTAGCAATTTCTTGTTTCTTGAAGCTACCACATTATTTTCTACATATCAATTCTCAAATTTTAACAGACAATTATTCACAAAATGCAATTATTTCACTTGGGATTTAATTCAAGCTCAAAATTTGACTTGTTCAACGAGTTCATTTAAAATATTTTTCAGAGGGAGAAAAGCTTCTGTACCTTTACGTGCCTATGCTGATCTTGATTCTCTGCAACTGGATATTCTATATATTGACTGCGTTCAACATCTGGAAAATAGACCGTAGCAGTGCTGCCCTGAATACGAGTATGAGAGAAGCCGACAGCAGCCAGGCTGGAAGATCGAACCAACGAAGGTATAATCCTACTGCTTAACACAGTCATCGCCTGTGCGGTACAGGGGCGCCGGGGGAGACCACAAAAGGAACTGAGACAGGGACCCGCCGCCGCCCGCACCTGTCTCAGTCCCCTTTGTCGTCTCCCCCGGCGCCCCTATACCGCGTAGGCGCTGACTGAGTTTAGTGGTATTTTTTTGGGGCTTTTTGCCTTTTATAGAGGTAGATAAACTACTCATTTTAAGTATACAATAACTCATTTAGCTGTCTTGAATAGGTAGCTATTACGTGGTACATATACTTAATAATTATTTTTCGCAAAAAATGGCAAAACCGCCTTCCATCGTGTACAAAATTCGAATCCATCGATCGAATTGTTTAGCCGATTTCTGTAAAATTTATATGGAACCACCTCGGGAGTATAAGTAAAAATAATCACCACAAAAAAAACCATACACAGGAACATAGAATCTTCTCCTATTTGGAAGTCGGTTAAAACCAAATTAATGGTCAGTTTATGTACGAAAATGCATCAACTGATTTTCACCTTAGTTTTCAGTTATTGGAGTATTGTGCATAATGTGGTCACTAATTTGGTTTCTAGGTGTATATACATTTATATACTTCGTTAACACTATCTACTTATGACCGCTAAATGTTATTTTTTTTACTTGCAACAAAAAGTTTATCTGTAAATGACAAAAAAAAAACAAAAGAAAGAACGGGTTGCACTCCGGGAGTGCCGGCAAAAGTGAGAGAGGATATTACTTCCTCTCTACGCCGCGTTGACGGTGTACTCTCCCTCCGTCTAACGTATTTTTGATCAGGTCACGTGTCCTGAAGCGAGTTTAACAATTTATCCCACCCTAAAAAGTGCACGACGCCGCTAAAAAGTTATCATTTCAAAAAAAAAAATTTTGCGCGCTTACCTAGTGAATCTACCTTAAGTTTTTTCGGTGGGCGAAGAACGTAGTAAAGTAGTGTTATTTTGCCTTTGCTATTACCTATTACGAGATAAAGGTCCCTTAAAAGTTGTTCATGAGAAAAATCGTGAGGTTGTTGGGTTCTACTCGTAGTATGGGTTCCGTGGCGATAAAATCTTTTTTATTTATTGTTCTCTCATTGGTCACCCCTGTACCACCACAGTTAGAGTGGAGACAACCTTGAAATGTCCACGGGCTGTACCTCTAATTCTACCTAGCAATGTAATCAGCCTGTATACACCCGCTGCTGGGTAAAGACCTGTCTCCCTTGCTATTCGAGCCGTTTATATTTGCACTTATATTTCTTACCTTTATAATGACTTTATCTAAAATTGAATCCTCAGGTTCACCATCTACCTGAAGCTGTCTGTAATAATGGGTCTGAACTGGGTACTGGAAATGCTGAACTACACCTCTATTGGAGCCACCGTCTGGTTCATCTCAGACTGCTACAACTCCCTCATCGGTGTCTTCATCTTTGTCATATTCGTGTGCTAGCGAAAGATTTTCAGGAATCTTCAAAAACGGTAAGATAAATAGAAATCTGAACCGTTATGACCTTTTATTAGTTGGATAAGTCGCAACCAGCAACGAATCTACTCCTCTTGATGAGGGTCCCGAATTCAACTCGTGACCAGGCAAAAGTTTGAGTAATGACTCAAATATCAATTTATGCTATTCCACATATTGTGGACTAGATAATGCTAGTCTACACTTTGTTAGGAACCGAATGGTTCATTTAAAACTGCCATCTCTTATTAGAGTATAAATCAGTTGGCAGTGTGCCCAGCACGCTGAAGACATCGCAAAGTTCTTGAATGGTTTCTACAATCGTCATGTCGACAAACTTTCTGCAGGACATCCGACATAAAAGGGGGCATATTATGCCCTCATAGATACTAATGAGACGCACCGTAACTGCTTACATCATCTCCTTGGAAATTTATACGAAGGTCTATACTGGACAGTAAACGTTCTACGTCTCGGATCGTACTATGTATTTACGATGAACATATTTATGTATGTTCTAGAGGAAATAGAAAAAACCAGCATCAACTCCGATCTGACCATTTTTACGTAAATTAGTTTTATAATCAGTCACACAAGGTTAACTGTTGATACATACTCGTATAGCTTAAAATTTCTTAATGATTGAAACGTTGTATTACTCTGTTACAGGTTTGGAATAAATACGAAATCAGAAGCGTACCCAAACCAAGAAGATCACAGCACTTCCGTCACACGGGAACCCAAGGCGCTTCCAACTGTATCCTACATCCCCAATAGAGAAGACGTTGCGAAAATTAATTACTAGTAACTCATAGTTTCAATTCAACCAACCAAGACGGTATTTTTGTATACTGTTGAGATTCCATCTCAGTACATAGGTAATTAGAAGCAAATCAAATTATCCGAGTTGTTAAATACATGGGTAAAATAACAAAAATAACATGAGTGACACTGACACTCTTGTTTATTTCTGGATGGTATTGCAAAAATGTTGTTTATTTATCTGCCCCTCCGCCCCTTGTGCCCCTCCCAGAAAAAATCATGGATGAACCAACTGTCGAAAAGGAAATAGATTCTTCTTGGCAGTATGAGAGTCCCATCTCGAAAAGATAACACATATACATAAGGGATTACTTTGTCGTGTTAACACGAGTGTGAGGTGCCAACTTACAGAAACAATAAGCTGTTAGACAACAGCCAAATATTATCCGATTTGAGCGATTTATTTTTTCATGTAATGAGCACTTCAATAACTAGGTGTATACGTCTTTGATTTTACAGATTTTTAAATGACCTTAAAGTTGTAAGCCTCTAAAAACTCATCTTTTTACGCAAAACTACGGCTGAGAAGTAGGTATACAGACACTAAAAAATGTGAAAAATTTAGACGTACTGATTTCTTGTACGCACTCAAGCGATTGACACCAAAAATTTAACATTTTGTCACAATTTAAGGGGTGACAAAGTTGCCTGTGCCTGACTGTGTTGGTTAAATATAGTTTTAGATTAGAAGCACTTAAAGCCCGATTACAGAGGCACCAGCGTAAATTTAATAGCTATTTAGCTACTATAATTATGGATGGTGCCTCTGTAATTGGGCTTTTAGTCCTACTTAATATTATAAACGTGAAAGTTTGTAAGGATGGATGGATGTAAGGATGTTTGTTACTCTTTCACGCAAAATCTACTTAACGGATTGAGATGAAACTTTGCAATAAAATTGCTTATACATCAGAATAATACATAGGTTATAAATTATAATGATATTACGTAAATTTTCCATATTATAAAAATAAGTGTTAAATAAGTAGGAAAAATTCTGCCATCTGCGAGCTATTCTAGCGTGCGCTCCAAGAAATGTCAAATCAAACAAATGTCAAATCGATTTTTTTGTTTTCTTTATTTTCCACCTCCTTTATTAAGGGTGGTAAGGTAGGGCCTCGAAATATCATGCGGGCGAAGCCGCGGGCAAAACTAGTATTATTATACGTAGTTTTAAATCAATCTAGAGATTCTAGAGTATATTAAATATTAGAGTTAAGTTACACTTATTCAATTATAACTCAAAAACATTATTAAACATATTATATTGTTTTTTTACAATGCATACAACTATATAATTGTTCCATATAATTAATTTCTAATTGTAATTAATTTCTAATTATAAATGGATTATTTCTTTTTGTCACAATTAGATTATCACCGTCACCTACATGGCTTATTTTCTATTGCGTTGGTATATGATTATTTTTGTAAAAAAAAAAAACAAGTAAATTTGAAAAAATCGTTGAACTCGTTTGGAATTATAATGTTTTAACTAGTCATAAATAAGTTAAAAAACTTATACCTATTACAGTAAAATTTTCTACTCAGATTTTTGAACATTCTCGAATTTTTTCAATAATTCGCATGTTCTATGTTAAGTGGTGATTTTCTATAAATTAATGCATACTTTTGGGTGGTGGAGAAACTTACAATGAATACAAATATTAATAGAAAAGAGATGTGTCTTATAATTTTTTGAAATATTTAAAATATTGGTACTTAAATTTGAAAAATACGCAAGCGGTCTTTAGGACCGACGTCAGGTGGTAGGGAAACTGAAAAACATTTCAGGTGGCTAAAGGTTCAGAACATAGATACCATTTAGTGCAGTCATTATTAGAGGGAACTAAATCTTTCATACTCAGTAATTCAGTTTGATGGGCTCATGCAGGTAGGTACCTAAATGTCACTTTCGATAGGTCCTGATCTATGCAAGTGTACACGCGCCCACTTTTTTTACACAAGTACACGCGTGGCTTACCATAGTAGGCATCTTTGAAATGGTTTTAAGTTAGTTTTTATAGTAAAAATGAATTAAAATTCAATTGAAATGATGTAGTCATACATTCTTATTATCTAATTTTTTTTTATATATCTGAAAGGAATCCAGAATCATAAACAATTTTGCAAACTCTTACGGAAATTCAACATAAAATGGCACCTCTGAGATAAAATTTGATTTTTTAGTTAGATAACATGTTTTTTTTTTAGGTTTCGTACAATTAGAACTTACTTCATTTTGGTGACCGAAGCAAATCCACGTGCTATAAAACCGATATTGGGCTCTCGGGCAGAGTGACCATCGCCCAATCTGGTCCTTTTTTGGTACGATATCATGTTGTACCACTGATGATATACACTGATCAGAATCAGAATCAGAAATCGTTTATTGCAACTCTATGTACAGAGATGTTCTTAATAATAAATAGTTCCAATAGTGGACTCATAACGGGCGTGCAATATTAAAAAGATCTAACATGGCTAGACATACCTACATGAAATGTATTCACTTAAACAATAATCAAATTTCTATTCAAACTATACCGAACACTGAAGTGTTATATCAATTCTCCATTTTTTATATTGCATTTATATTCTAAATAATATATGTCATCATCATTAGTTGCTGTCAGCCATATTTATAGTGCTATCCTAGATTCATACCTGAAAAAATTGGGGCTAAATCTAAAAAAATATATGAATGAAAAGAAATATTCCTATTTCACGTTTCTACCTATATAAACAATCAAACAAAATGAAATATGGCATAAAAACCTTACAAACTTAAAATTAACCGAAAATTTACGCATGTAATTTTGGTACACCAATACATGCGCGGACTACTATGTGACAAATGTGTGTACTTACATACGTCTTGTGGGTTACTAATCAGTTGAAAAATTTCAAGAAGGAGGCTTTCCTGGAATTTAAACTGTGTAACCCGTAAACCTTAAAAGATACAGCCAATAATATGACCCTGGTCTACTTTAGTAGGCCACGCGTGTACTCTAGTGTTAATGAGTAGATAGTAGTCTCGAATGTCTTGGAAAAACTTGAATATCTAGACACGCGGCAGCGTGTCCAGCCAAAGTGTTCTACAGAAAACTGGCGACGCAGCGGCCGTGTGTAATATTACACGAACCATTTGGAGCTACTTTTGACCCCCTCACAACTCAAAAACTATTTAGCCTACATACATGAAATTTGGCACATTTACACGTACAGACAAATGCTTATTTGCACTGTACTTATTCTTAAACTAGCCAAGTCAAATCACGAGCTTGAATTACATAAGTAAATCCCTTTAGAATGTTGTTGGTATAATCTTGTAGCTTAACCCGTCAAATGTCTTACGTACACAGCTATGTACGTAAGGAAAAATGGCACGACGTGCCTTACGTACACAGCTATGTACGTAAGATTTCTCCATTTTATTTTTCGTCTATGCATCTATCCACAGACTAATTCTCTTCACTCGTGGCTATATTCATGCATTACAATTCGAATGAACGCAACTTTAGCATCTGTCCAGAGACAATAATTTAAAAAAAATAATAAACCAAGATTTTTCGCTGACGCCCTTTTATTCCGCCATTTTGACACGGTGAAGTGTAGTTGTAAGTTCAAAGAAAATCAAGAAAAATGAACCAAAACAAGCGTAGGTAAGTAAAAAAGCTATCAAATTACTAAATAATGTGTAAGGAATCTATTTATGATAATAGTTTTTTGATTAATTGCAAGTTTATATGCAAAAAACCATTTCAACTTTCGTGGAGCCGTTTTCGTTTCTATGCGTCATGCATGTTTGGTTATGATTTTGTATATTTTTGTTGTAAATTGGTTGATTACTGCATGTAAGTTTGTAAATAATATATCTGTGAATATGTACTGCTAAATATATTTTCATTTTAGTGTGAAAATATTGGATAGAAATCATTTTTTTCCAAAAACAAGTGACTCGCCATTGTTTTCATTGCAGAAGTACCGATAGCATCAAAATTCATTGCCGTAATAGATTACGTGATTACGATTTTGTTTTTGTTTGAAAGGTGAATTATTCGGGAGTGTTGTTAGCTATGTTTGATGAAAAATTTTAAATGAAATTTTAAATTTATAATTAATTTTTTTTTAAAAATTTTTTTTAATTCATCAATGTTTTTGTTATTAGTTTGAAAGGTGAATTATTCGGGAGTGTTGTTAGCTATGTTTGATGAAAAATTTTAAATGAAATTTTAAATTTATAATTTAATTTTTTTTTAATTTTTTTTTAATTCATCAATATGGGTATCAAATGAAAGGGCTTGATAAGTAGAATACGATACACTAAGATAAGCATTTGTGTTCTAATTTTCCTTTTTTATTTTAGACTCGCAAGACTGCGCGCTTCGAGCGCGGACATAAGGTCGCAGTCGGTGACGCCGACCGGCTCCCGCTCAAGCACTCCGCAGCCCTCATCATCTCGGCGTGCTTTGATCACGCAGTTGATCAATGCCGCCGAGGAACGGGACATCGAAATGCCGCCGGAAGTGCAGCACCGCACCCCCAAGCAGTGAGCATTTTGTATATTTTATTACATTTTGAATATTACAAGTCATTACAAACTAAAGTACATGAGTTTACGGGACATTTTTACACATTATTTTTTTGTTTGTTTAGAATACGCGCCATGGTCGTAGATAACACGCCTGGTGGTACTCTGGGCGTTACCGGCGAGACTGTGACGCTGCAGAGTACCCCAGGCGGCCACATAAGGAGAGCCGTTGATACCGGGCCGTTGTCGTCACTTGCGTAAGTTTTTTTGCAATTTATTTTTCCATCTTTTTTTACTCGTACCTCGGATAAAAATAATAATGTTACATTTGCTCTCTTACAGAACCAGCGTCGAAGAGCGCGTAGAGGCGCTCGATGTGAGTGACGACGACGACGACGAGGTGGACGACGCGGAGGCGCGGCAGATATTGCGGTGGGTGCAGCAGGGTCCGGTATTCTTGACACCCAAGCCGCTTTCTTGTAGCTCGACTGCTACCGGAAACGTAGGCGATGCTTCGGGCAATAACAGTTCCCTATCTCAGGGAACTGTTATTCAGCCAGGGAGCGTTGCAGATGTTTCTGTAGCAGATGCCGGTGTTTTCCCTTCGACCTCGGGAGTAGGAAAAACACCAAGGTCCCGAGTTATAAGGAAGACTCACGAGGGCAGCGATTTTGATAGTGACTTCGACGACGAGTTCGACGTAGACATTATCTCAAACGCTGTCGCTGGAATGGGAAAAGAGATTCCAGATAACGATGAGTTAGACGAACGTGTGCAAAATATTGTAGCTTCTGTAGAGAGTGCGATGGATGAAGAAGCTGGTCGCTTGCCGGGTGTATCCGATAGTTACACGTGGGAAGAAAACTTTGAGTCGTTCCGCGGTGTTCCCGAAGTTTTTTCGGGTCCTACTGCAGGACCACTCAAAGATTACGATTCGCCCTATGATGCCTTTATTGATATCTGGGATAGAGACATCATGGAGCGAATTGCCCAGGAAACTAACAGGTACGCTCAGCAAACAATCAGTGGTCTGAGACTCGA
Source organism: Hypomecis atomaria (assembly GCA_964007245.1). NCBI lineage: Eukaryota > Metazoa > Arthropoda > Insecta > Lepidoptera > Geometridae > Hypomecis > Hypomecis atomaria. The sequence continues at coordinate 17,650,229 of OZ023292.1, read as the reverse complement.
AGAGGGATTGAAGCCATCCTCTCGTCTTCATCGGTGGACTGACACTGATGCCGACGAGCTGATGGTTCTTTTCGCGATATATATGTTCATGGGTATCGATCAGCGTACATCACAAAATGAATATTGGGAATCGGAAAATGTTCTTGAAATGCCTAGATTCAAGAACATTATGACGTTCAATCGCTATGTTTTGCTTAGCAAGTTTCTGCACTTTGTGGACAATTCTGATGCGAGTCGGGATTATCTACAATGTGAAGGGATTGAGCTATCACCGAAATTAGCAAAATTGGCACCCGTGATTTCACATCTCAACAAAAAATTTGCCTCCCTTTACAATTTGCATAGAGAAATTTCGATTGATGAGTCCTTGACCTTATTCAAAGGCCGCTTGTCCTGGGTTCAGGCAATAAGGTCAAAGGCTGCGCGGTTTGGAATTAAATCGTACGAGCTCTGTGAATCACATACGGGGTACCTATACAAGTTTCAAATTTACGCTGGAAAAGGTTCTTCTTCGGACGGTGTTGACGTCCCACCTGCTATTGACTTGGCTGGCAAGAGTACACAGGTTGTACTCGAGTTATTGAGAGGACTCGAAAATCGGGGGCACTCCGTTACGATGGATAATTTTTACAATTGTCCAGCGTTGGCGCGGTACCTCAAGAGTTTGGGTTACGATTGCTTGGGAACTTTGCGCACGAATCGTAGGAACGTGCCTAGTGAAATCGCGAAGGTACCGAAAAATGTGCCGAAGGGGTCCATCATCGCGCGCCATTCTGGTGATGTTTCCATCGTAACATGGAAAGATTCCAAACTGGTCACGATGATCTCCACCTACCACAATGCCGATACCTACGTCGGATCGAAGGCAGGTAAAACGTTAGTGAAGCCTATTAGCGTGAGGGACTACAACAATACTATGGGAGGGGTTGATCTGAAAGATCAAAAACTGTCAATGTATTTGTTGGAGCGCAAGAGGTGTGTGAAATGGTATGTCAAGATGTTCAAGAGGTTGCTGAACGTGAGCATACACAATGCTTTCGTTATGTACGTCGCTTCTTTGAAACGACGTGACATGCCAGCTGTGACGCATCGTGATTTTCGCAAAAAGCTAGCAAACACTTTGTGGGAGCGACACCGCTCCGCTCCTGTGGAGATTTGCGAGCCTGATGGGAAAATCATGAGGTTGAGGCGGGATGTCGCGCACGTGCCACAGGTTCTGACGAAACAAGGTAACCGAAAACGTTGTGTTGTTCACCAACGGCTGTCAGAAACCAAATTGGTTCATACCAAGTGCATGACCTGTGGCGTATTTCTGTGCTTTGGTGCCGGAGACGCCATTCCGTCCGACAGCTGTTGGGCGCAATGGCATTCTTTGGTTGAACTCAAAGGACACGAAGTTCGTGGGCGGAAAAGGAAACGTGACTAGGTATTTACCAATTTGTGAGAGAACGATGTGTGTGATTGCGAGATTTGAATGCCTTATGATCTGTGATGCATATTTCTCAAGTAATTTCTTTCAATAGCCAGGACAATTGCTATCCTTTATTCAATTGTAAATACCGGATTTTACTTTTGGATTAGTAGTCAGTAGCAGGCATTTTTCATCTAGGCGGAGGGTTAGGGAGGTTGCAAGTAAGTTTGTAAGTATCACGTGAATATTCATCTTGATATGAACCTTCAAATCCATGAACATTATATATATGCCTTTTTCTTTTCGTTTCTTTTCCATCTGCACTCTGTGTCCCGGGCAAAATAGAAGTTATAATTTTTCGCCCAGGTGTGGCTAGTTCATCTAGATAAGTAGGTTAGGTTAGGTTAGTTTGTCGGTGGTCGGCTGACGGAATAACGTTGACTATGTACATTTTTACTGTGCAGACAGTTGAATTTATTTGTGTACTAGCCGATATATAATTAGTAATAATAACATTGACGATGTACGTTTTTGTTTATATCATTTACTTTGCAGACAGTTGAATTTATTTGTGTACTAGCCGACCAGCCGATATATAATTAGTAATAATAACATTGACGATGTACGTTTTTGTTTATATCATTTACTGTTTAGACAGTTGAATTTTTTTGTGTACTAGCCGATATATAATTAGTAATAATAAGTAGGAATAACATTTTTGTTTTTGTACGTTTTTGTTTATATCATTTACTTTGCAGACAGTTGAATTTATTTGTGTACTAGCCGATATATAATTAGTAATAATAAGTAGGAATAACATTTTTGTTTTTGTACGTTTTTGTTTATATCATTTACTGTTTAGACAGTTGAATTTATTTGTGTACTAGCCGATATATAATTAGTAATAATAAGTAGGAATAACATTGACGATGTACGTTTTTGTTTATATCATTTACTTTGCAGACAGTTGAATTTATTTGTGTACTAGCCGATACATAATTAGTAATAATAACATTGACGATGTACGTTTTTATTTATATCATTTACTGTTTAGGCAGTTGAATTTATTTGTGTACTAGTCTTAAGTTTTTTTCCTGTGCCCACCACTGTTTTACATAAAAAATATACAAAAAATATATAAAAAATATGTTTATTTTATTTTGTACCCTCATAGTAGGTACCCTAGGTAGGTAGGTGTTCCTAACAAAAGTTCCTAATCGGGTGATCGATATTGGCCGAAGTTGGTAAGTATGAAAGAATCTAGGGGTAACTAAGTAACTAATCTAGGAGTAACTAAGTAACTAATCTAGGAGTAACTAAGTACTCGTAAATATCACACAAAATTCAAAATTATCACAGTTTCTCTACTTCCTACTAATATGTATTATAAATGCTAAAGTTTGTAAGAACGTTTGGATGTATAAATGTTTGTTACTCTTTTACGCTCAAACGGCTAGACGGACTTTGATGAAATTTGGTATGGAGATAGCTTAGACCCTGGATCAATACATAGGCTACTTTTTATACCGGGTAAACGCGTGTAACACCGCAAGGGCGTAGCTAGTAATGAATATTTCAAGGTATTTTTTACACCTATAATATGTATATATAGTATTATATAATATATATATAACTATAATATAGCCTATGTTCACCGGGGACAGTGTAGATTCCCAACAGTGAAAGAATTTTTCAAATCGTTTCATAAATGACGGAGATACGGCATACGGCATATTTGGCTACGGCAAAACGGCTGGGCCGTAATCGCCGTAATAAGATTTTTCATCGAAAATCATATAACCGAAAATCAAAGATTACCTCATAAACGCCAAAATTCATGATAATTATCTGTATAGTTCATTTTATGTGTATATAAATAAATCTTTGATTTTTGTCTGAGAAATAAATGTATAAAAATTGTTGTTGAGCAATTGCGTTGCGAACGGTACTTCGTTCAGTCTTGTTTCCGCGGCGAAAAAACATGGCCGCACCATTTTTTTGCGTCGTAGTGTTATTGTGTTTTTTAGTGATTATATCGTGTTTCCGAGTAAACAAAAGCGTGAATTGTGTAGTAAAAAGGTGCAGGTATAAATCCTGAGTGAGTGAATTGTGTAAAAATTAGTTATAACAGTGTGAGAACAAAATGTTTGTGGGGAGCCGGCGAAAAAAATCAAAACAAGATTTTCATCATCATATTTTTTATTATCAAGTAAGTCTAATAAATACTAAGATTACATTAAAACATTCTGCGTTTCAGTAGCTTTCTAGTAGTATATAACTCTTTCTAAATAAAACTAGTTACAATATCGAAATAAGCAATTTTGTCAAGCGCCTTGTCAAATTTTGATTTTTCGAAAATAACCTTGACATTACCAGCGACCTTCAAGTCGAGCGGGGGGCACCAGACGGGTTAAACTTTAGGATTTTCTACAGAACACTTGGCCCCCGTGTTAGATCTCAATTCTTTTGGTGGCGACACTTTGGCTCCCATTTCACATTTATGTTTTTGATGAGATAATTACTTACAAAGTCGACGCGAATAAGTTAAGGACAATAACAGTAAAATGACTCACGTTTCCAGATATCTTTAAGAGACATGTACTCGTAGGTACATCAATATCCTTATGAGTGAAGCATAAGGATATTGATGTACAATGACTCATGCTTATTAAATACAATGGGATTTTATGTTTCGTATTATTTAATTAACCAACTTGACAGAGTTAAAGCAAACACAATGAAGTTCACACATATATTTTGTGTATTAGTGGTTATAAGTGAAATAGGATTTGTAGCTTCACAAAATGCCAAAGCTAATACTAGTGATAGCGTTCCTGATACAAACAAAAATTTCACAAATTTATGTACAAATGATAAATGCGTTATGAAATGTTGTCCTCTTGGACAAATCATGCACTCGATTGTCGTCAGAGAAGGTATCAAGTTGAAAAGAAGGGTGATTTGCGACAACTTTGTAGCAACAGACAGAACGTTGGATGAAATTTTTGATGATATTTTCATTCGAAAGCCAAATTTGTCTAGTTTTGAGTTGGTTTCATCCCCGGAGTTGTTAAAAATCGATAAGGTTAATGTATCCGGATTGGGTTTCAACGTGTATCTCAGTGAGGTAAGTTAAACCTGATTGTTTAGCTAACGTAAGATTTAAGGTTTGAAGATATTTATTCTCAATTTAAGATATTACATGGCTTCCATGAGAACACAACTAAATATTATTATAAATAACAGTTCGTCGTCGCTTAGAAAACAATTTTTGAATAAATTACATAATGTAACAACTTTGAAAATATTTCACACACGTATACCCATCGACTACAATATAAAAACAAGTGGAATAGAAAAATTACAAATGTAAATGATAACAAACATACATATACAGGTTTACTTCTAATCAATTAGCACCCTCTTAGGGGCTTATTCTTTACATCAAAACTAACAACTTTTGTTCTGCGACTTTTATGAAAACTAAAAAAAAACAATTGTTGTTCCATAGTAAAATATCGTTCACCCGCGACAAAATGTATGGAACAGCTGATGACATAAGTTACAGAACAAAAGTTATTGGTTTTGATGTACAGAATAAGCCCCTCAAAGGATGCTAATTGATTAGAAATAACCCTGTATATGACAGATTTTACTTATAAGTTAAAAATATGAGTTGACTGCAATAATGTACTCGGCCAGTTTCTTTAGCGAAGTAGTATTTTTTATATCCGAGGGTATATTATTGTAAAGGCGCGCACCATCAAAAGTTATCATAGTTTTACCGTAGTTAGTACGGATCTTTGGCAAAACTATAAGGCTACCGCGGCGAGTGCAGGGGTACGCAACATTTTGTTTTCGTTTGGTGAAATGTAAGTTTGTGTGAAGTTTATTGCTTATCGTTTTCGTATAAAAATACAAATATTATAATTGTGTAGTTGTTTTATGGTCATCACTTTTGTTACTTTGTATATTTTTTTAGTTTCTGTAAGGTAGTGGTTGTTAAAAAGCGTTTTTATGATTTTATTTTGTAGTATTTGCAGTTCGGCTATTATTGTTTTGACTGCAGTTCCCCAGACTTCTACGAGGTATAACAAGTGTGGTTTCACAAGTGTATTGTACATTGTAAAACGTAGCTTAAGGGGGATACATCGCACTATGTTTCGAAGTGAACCGCGTAATGAAATAAGTGTATTTTAATGTTATCAATGTGGATTTTCCATGTTAAGTGGGTGTCTCAGTGCAAACCTAAATACTTTTTAATGGATTTTTCTTTCAAAGGAATGTCATTAACGTAACCATGAGGATAGTGATCATTATAATCAAAATCCTGTTCTATTTAAGTTGTTGTTTTGGTAGAAGTTTTTTAAGATGTTGTTGATATCATCGTCATAATTTAATACATAGGATATCCATTGCTGGGAATTTTATGCCTCCTCTATAAACCTTCACAATAAGACCAGTCGGGGTTCGGTGGATAGGTTAGGTTCTAGGACTATTAAAAAGGCTGGTACAGTACAGTAAGACGTACCTAGTAGTAGTAAGTTTGGCCTGTGACTGTAAGTATTTGTCTCTATGTAGTAAAAAAACTAGTAGAAAGTGGTTTGACATTGTTGATATGCAGAAGAACCATTTTATTATAATAGCTGTTTTATGGGCGTCAATTGTACCAACAATACGGAGCGACGGAAATAAATAGGTATGGATGATTTGTGAAAAGAATGAGGATTGAATTTAGACAAAAGACGTAAGATAGAGATCAATAGGTACAATACAATACAAAACAATATTTTTATTAATAACACCATTGTTACATGTCACATTAATTATACGATTATTTCAATTATATTAGCTATCAATTATATAACAATTCATTAATTGTTACACTACATAAAATAGGATATCTACAATTACTACCTACAATTCAATACAAATAATAAAAAAGCATTCAGTAGTTAAATGTCAATGCTAAATAAATAATAACTTAAATAAATCAATTTCATTCGTATTGATCAAATTAAATTAAAAACGGATATTAATTTATTAAATACAATATAAACAATTATAATTTCAGGCAATTTTAAAAAGTCATTGAGCATAAAAAATCACAAAATGTTGTCAAATTTAAAGATGGCGCTTAAAGCTCCACCTGGATCTGTCAGCATTTTGTGAGCATAAAATCACAAAATGCTGATGAGTGACTGATGTGTGTCTAGTGACAAAGTGATCCTAAACCTTTTAAAAAAATAGGATCCGCAATTTATTGCTACGTTGACCAAAAAACGTATATTTTTACTGACCTAGAATTATCTTTTAACTATCGTTACATTTTACGACTTGACTGCCTCGGTGACCCAGTGGTTAGTGACCTTAACTACTGTGACAAAGAGGCTTGGGTTCGATTCCTATAAATAATACATAGGTGTTTGCTCTGCGTCTGGATGTTACTATCTATTTAAGTATGTATACGTAGTCAGTCTCTGGCAACCATATTACAAGCTATGCTTAATTTTGGGTCAGAGGCCGTGTGTAAAATGTCCCCTCATATTTATATATTTATATTTTAATGTTGAAACCCATCTTTAAATATTATATGAGTCTTTTAATAGAGGTATTATGACTTTTTTCAGAGAGCTGAGTTATTACTTGAAATGCCCAATGCCTATAATCGATGGTACCGAAAACCAAACAACCAATATTGCATAGAATCTTTATTGGTTTCGAATAAGAACAACGAGACAATTTCCTTCAATTCTGCGGTATGGAGCTTTTCAATTGATGTTCCGGACGAAGCCAACCGAGCAACCACCACCGTTATGGTAGTTGGTAAATACTTTTTTTATTCTACTTCTATTGCCCTGAGGTCCTAGGTTGTATTTTCAGACTTTTTCTTTTAATTTGCAGTCTAATTAGGTGGCGATAAACGTTAATTGAAAACCAGTTTAAAGCTCATTGAGCAATTTTCCGTTTAATGTACTTACCACATAATGTTTATTATGCGTAATAGCTATAATAAGTAATAACAATTAGTCAGTGATTATTTTATTTATAGTGTCTGAACTGCAAGCTACGATTAAAAAACAACACTGTAACCACAAAACAGCGATAACACAGAAGGAAAGCTTCATATAATGTGCCCAATCTGGGAACATGCAGTTCAGTGTTCCAAGATTTCGTGTCCGTAGTGTTTTCGAGCTTTCTGGATTGGTCCCATAATAAAATTTGGTCATAATGATGAGTAAAATGATATCCTAGAATACGATAGTAGTCGCTTAAAAGAAACACCTCGCACGAAACAAAGTGTATTTATAGTTAGTACGTAGAGTATGTGCAAAAATTGAACCGTCGTCGTGGTGTTACGGTGAACTAACAATAAGATTTTAATCCAGCAGCCAAGGTACCGAATATACTTGGTAGAAGCGAGTACTGATGAAAACCAAATTGGTGTCTACCAAGTATCAAGCAACGACAGAGCAGTGCTGTCAACGTAACAAAATTAGTAAAATGGCACACGGGCGACTTCACCTACGACGTTTCTCTTTTTGCACAAACTTTGATTAGAGTTATGATCAGAAATAATTGGCACGATACCTAGTAGGTACTTTCTACTATTAGTTACAGAGCAGAGGTGTCGTTATTGTTAGCAAAAAGTACACAGATTCTCAAAAAATTTTTTGGAATAGGTTATTTTTTTCTCGATTTCGGAGCAGGTGATATAACAAAACTTGTTAAGTAGATATAATAAATATGTAAACGCCTCTTTTAATCCCTGCACTATTCAAATTAACTCGATCTGTATTTGAGCTACAAACATAAAATGACTTTCATGGTCACGATTAAGGTTTAAGGCTATAGTGTAATTTTGTAAATACCTAGCGCAAAAGGTGAGCGCAAAAATAATCATTCCTCTACCATCAAGTTTTAGCTTTTAGGAAGTGGTTTATTTTTACAAATTCAAACGGACTCCAGACACTGCAGCTGACCAACTTCGGAGTATTTTTGTACCCCACCAAAGTAACGTACCTAATACCAAATACTCAGCTTTTAGGACATGCTTGCATTTTTTTTTTTTTGCTCTTACCTCCTGGGAACACCTCTCATCAGTGCAGGAAATCCTTTTTTTGGTATTTACAGATACCTGCTCATTTGTAGCTTACAAAAACTCATTTAACAGCCATGTATAAGTATGTAGTGTCAACGAGTTATAAATACTCGTACCTAGAAACTAAAATAGTGGCCAGCTTATGCACAAGAGTCGTCGAACAAAAGTGAAAATCAGTTAATGCACTTTCGTGTATAAACTGACCACTAGGTAGTATTATTATATGTATATTCTTTGCCACTAGTTTGGTTTTTAGGGTTCCGTACCCAAAGGGTAAAAACGGGACCCTATTACTAAGACTCCGCTGTCCGTCTGTCTCCAGGCTGTATCTCATGAACCGTTATAGCTAGAAAGCTGAAATTTTCACAGATGATGTATTTCTGTTGCCGCTGTAACAAAAAATAATGTGCGCAACAAGTGCGGTAATGCACTGAATGGGAATGCTGATATTTATGATTCCATGTAAATTAGAATTTTGTTCTTATTTAAAGTTGTTGTAGTAAATAAGAACAACATTCTAATTTACATGCATTCACATAAATAACATTTACGAACGGAAAACTACAGTAACTTGAGCTATTTAAAGGTTATTAATAGTTTGCAGCAGTTTACCCGTTTCCTTTATCAATTTCAAATTAATGAGCGGTGAGTTTACCACAACCCTTATTACCTTAAGTCAAATAAAGTGTTTATTTGGCTCGACACAATCCATAGTAATATTAAGTACGGATTAGAATTGTGTAGCCGCGCCACGGAGTAGGTACAAGAGAGCTTTTCTATGCAAAAACGGGCTGTGCGTGGCGTTTTCGAAGTTTCGGATGACGTGTCATGTGTGGAGCTCTTTAGGAAAGGGATAATATAAATTGCATATCAAATAAATTGTAACCCTGTTTTGGCAAATAGGTGCCAAAACACTCTAGTGTTGGCAAATCATCGGGTACGTTGGTGCCAAAAATTTACAAAAAGTCACTGACAGCTTAAGTCGGATCTGCCAGCGACTTGGCTGTCAAGTGTCAACAAACTAGGTCAGGAACGAGAACAAAATATTAAAATTCGGTCGGAGTGAAATAAAATCACATAAAACCGTGATAGACGGACTGGAGTCTTTCTTTGTCCAGCAAGCAGCCAACGGAGCGTACACGGGGTCGTAGGGGAAACAAGGCCGTAGCGGCGTCCTAACGAAGGTACGTGTCGGCAAGGTTGGTTTTCTAAACGATTCACTTGTTGTACAAGAACCAAAGGAATTGTCCCTTGATTCTACAGAAAACCACCGAATCGAGTGAGAACAGGACCGCGCGCCGACACCCTGGTTCCCCGAACGACGAACACCGTGCGACGTGGCGAGTTCGCTTGGCTGAACTGACTTCGAAACCTCGAAAAGAAACCCCTAAGACATTAGGGTAAGTTTTTAATAGCCTCTTATTCCTACTGTCTCGGTTAGGCTCTGTCTTTGTCAGTATTTTCCTAGACCCGATGACGTGTCGCATCCGATATCATTGTCGGCTTACCACCCCCAACTTGAAATGGAGGGCCTCGCTCTTCAAGCGAGGTCTGACCAAAGAACAAGACATTCATACTTGTTTTCTGTCCTCGGACAGGGTTTTTTTGTTCTACATATAGAAATTGTGGTCTACAACTGCACTCCAAGGCGCGGCAAGCGTCCTCCGGCGCGTCCCTCACCGTGCGGCGACGTGGCCTCTTTCTGCGTCTCACCCCGAGACCGCTACTAGCATCTTGCTGCTTCTATCTGCGCGTTTCCGCCGTGGGCGACGTGGCTACCGCCCCGACTTGAATCTACCCCCGAGTATTATTGGTAACGCAGCCAACGGCTGCGCCTTTCTTACATTTCGTGCTGTGCTTTTATTACTCAATTAACTTAAATAATTAACTAACACAGAGCATATTTAAAATTGGTTGCAAACTCAGCGAAGTAGGTATTCGACCACACGCCCTGTTCTACCCTGATAGCCGGCAACTATCAGCCCTTGTATTTTATGGACCTATAGTCCTGGCGCCCATTCTATTGTACCATTTAATTAGTAATTTAGTCTTAAGCCCCTCCGGCAATCAGTAATCCTAAGTTTTTAATATTAAGCCCTTCCGGCACATAGATCATAAGGTGTCTCAAACCGATCTACGCCCCTCAGGCATGTAACTTAAAATTAACATTAATAAAACCAACATTACTTACTTTATAACTTTTATTTATCACACCTTAGCATAGCTTTCTATCTACCTTACCTTTATGTTGAACGCTTTACCTTTTACCTTCGAAACTAGCTTCACACTTCATAAGCGTTACAAAATAATCGCCTATCAATACATGCTCATCATTTATATTCTTTTTTACATCAAATAAAGTTATTTGATGTTTGATGAAGTAAGTACTTCACTACAAATAAACTAAATGTTTAACAAAACTCAAACTGCAGATAATTCGAAATTTTACATCAATATGTAAATTAGTGAAGAAATTAGATTAGGTGTGATACAAAAAATAGGTTAGGTTATGTTAGAACATGACAAAACAACGCACGAGTCGAGCGAGCGAAGCGAGCGTGCCGCGGCAGCGGCCGGCGAAGTGCCAGAAGCGAATCGCCTTTAACAGGTATAATGTGCATTAAGACTATTAGCTGTGCATTGATGAAAAAGCTTTTGCTTTAGGAAAAATCGCTGTACGCTGCGAAAATAAATTGTAGTGTGTTTAGTGATATTTTGAGTTGAATATTATGCTGTGCAATCAGTAATTTTGATGGGAATTTGGAATCTTATTGCATAGAAAAAGGATATTTTTTGATTTGCGTTTAAATACTACCCTTTAGGAAACTGCGCGTAGATACTGCCACAGCCGTGCGAGCTAATCTTTCAGGAGGTCCTTTTCACGTACAACTACTTAGAATTATTTAACAGGAAAGATACCTACTCTAGGTTAAATTTAAGAACAATGCTAGGAAAAACCAACTGGTGACTCCTTCGGACGGGTTGGTGGAATCAGAGCAGTCTGTGTGTTTTTGGTAGTTGGTTTGGTTGTTTTTTGATTGATAGTCTCGCTATTATACCTACAACCGAATACCTGTAGAAGTACGGGATGATACTTATAAATTGAGCCGTTGGCTACACAAGCAGCTATATTTAATGACGTTAATGAGATTTTAAAATTACCTGAACTGTATTAAGATTTAAGACTAAATTGGTGATTATTATTAGTTTTTTTTTAGTTTTATTCGTTTCGTGCTATAACTGTAGAGTGCTATAATGTAATGTTTACTACTTGACTTGTAACAAATGGTGTTATGAATGTGTTTTTGTGGACTTGAGCATTTTTGATTACCTTTAGACCTTTAAGTGTATGTGAATGATCCAATTGCTTTTTATGTAGTAGTAGTTTATGTAGTTTTAGCCTATGTTAAATAGTGTTGTATTTTGTTGTAGTTAAAAAGGCACTTGCCATTTTAAAAAAATGTTATGAATAAATGACTATGATAATATAACTACGACTAAGTATATAGAGTATATGAATTAATATTACATTAACTAGTATTAATATTACAGGTATGCTGATATCATGTTTTTTCATGGTATTGGTACTGGTGGTATACGGAGTACTCCCGGAGCTGCGGAACCTATGTGGTTTGATCCTCATGGCGTACGTGGCCAGCCAACTTTGCGCCTTCTTCACGCTTGTGGTGATGCGCATTACAGACCATGAAATTCCTGTGTGCGAACGCCTGAGTAAGTATTCCATACTAGCTTTTGCCCGCGGGTTCGCCCGCAGGGTATTTTAATTTTTGTGCTATCCCATGGGAACATTTTATTTATTTAACCGACTTCTAAAAAGGAGGAGGTTCTATGTTCGTGTGTGTGTACTTTTTTTTGTGTATGTCCATCGATAATTTCGCCAATTGTGAACCGAATCGAAAATTTCTTTTTTAGTTTGAAAGGGTATACTCTCGAGGTGGTCGCATTAAAATTTTACAGAAACCGGCAGAGCCGTTTTTGATAAATCAAGAATAATGTAAACAATTCGAGCAAAATATTCGAATTTTGTACACGATGGAAGGCGGTTTTGCCATTTTTTGTAAAAAAATTGTGATCAAAAGTAGCCTATATCACTTTTCGTCTATCAAACTATATCCATGCCAAAAATCAAGTCAATCCGTTGCTGCGTGAAAGAGGCACAAACCAACAAACACACTTTCGTATTTATAAAATTAGTAGGTAAAAATTAGCATGATAATGGTATCTATGCAGTATTGTGACTGGGCCTTGAAATATTTACAGCCCCGCGTGGCCACCCACTACGTCACACGCCGCTAGCCCGTCCGCTAGCCTGGTAGGTAAATTGCACGCTTACTTACATTTACTTACTTAATTACAAACCACACATTCGTTCGTCACTATAGGAGCGCGTCTTGCGACTGTTGTATATGTATAGTCGAACTCTGAGGCGTGGCGCGTATTAGGTATGATTTGCGTTCCGAACGTTTGTATGAAGACGGAATACTGCATAGAGTTAGAGACCATTGCCGTGATATTAGCCTGTGTTGGTCATATATTGGAAAACGATAGAGCTATATCCACCAAGACAACGGAGCAGCTTTATAGTTGTAGAGCTCTTTCGCCTAGAGATGAATGGAGTACTTCACCCTGTCCTGTTTAGCTAAATTTTCTTTCATCAGTCTGTCAAGAGGCCTCAGACAATGTACAAAATGGAATCGCTAGCATTAGCGATTCGAAGATGTATGGGATTGACATAAGTCAGGTGAGCAAAGCGATTCCATCACAAATGGTAGCCGATGTAACATTAGACTAGTCGATTCCATCAAAATATATCGACAATCGTGACGAATTTAGTGGGCATTCCTCGCCAAATCGAGATATTTTGATCAGATGTTGATTCTCCTACATCCTACAGGTTGCATTTTTCAACGAATCTTGACAATACATGGCATACAGGCGCTACATATTTTTGGGTGTCTTGGGTGATTTTTGATTGTGGGGGTCAAAAAGTCCCCAACTTGTTGTAGCGCTTTTATTAATGAACTACGATAATTTAATTTAATTAATAACTTTTTTTTAAACAAAATTTGTAAGTATGGAAGAAATCAGGCAAGAGCGAGTCGAGATATAGACTTGAGAAGATTCAGTTAGAAAGATGCGAGGTCTACTGTTCCGAGAACTACTAGTATGATATTATGACGCCAAAACCACGCGATTTAATTATTTATTTCAGTAAATAATTGTCTTCGGTTTCCATTATTAATTTTCCATGCATTGTTAATTATTTTCCTGGAATTTCTTGTTTACGTCTTTCTCGGATCCGGGATGTAATTCTACATTAATTCATCATAACATAGATATTAGTCAAAGTGACTTATTGACTTATTATTGTAAGAATGATTTTGAAAGTACTTTGTTTTTGTTTCAGCTTACGTAATTTATTTCTTCTTTTTGGCGAGCTTCTGTTGGTTGAATGTCATGTCTTACGATATTTGGTGGACTTTCAGGTGAGAGCTATCAAAGTCATATGCATGCATTTATAAGAAAAGTTATGAACGGACAGTTACGGGTGGTTATCTATACGTAATTGCTCATTCATCTATTTTACTGCCCAAACATTATCTAATGAATATACTAAATATTATAGGGTTAGTGGTAATAGCTTTGACACACAACCTCTTAAGGTGACTTTAGCACCTCAAGACAAAACAACTTTTACAGTAGGATCAACTCTGAAATTACAAAAGAACAGCGTCGCACACTAAGATTCGTGCATTCAAAAATTGCCTGTAAAAAGAGATTCGTAACTAAGCTACCACTGTACTGCACCAGCTTTTTAATAGTTTACCGCAGGACATAGGCCTATCCACAAAGGGTGGTGAAAGTACCACTTATCCGGTAGGAAATCAGCAGGTACGATCTATAATATGTAAATTTATTAGTCTTTTTATCTTTTTCTTGTTATATTTCCCCAGAACTGGATGACTTCCTCTTATACTAGGGTTTTGAATTTAAAATGATAAAACTATTTATTTCTAAAAACATGCCACTGTCACAACGACTCACAAATAGGTATACTTCGTGTTTTTTTTTTTTATATTAATTCATCGTGGTTGATTCTTTCTTTGGTTTTGCAATGCGCAATCTAAGCGAAGAAAATGTTGTCTTGTTGAGTCTTCAAGAGTTAATATACAAGTTGGAAAGCTGACGCCGACATTGATTTGACCCACAAGTAGTACTTGTAACCAGCAGTTATAAAAGCTAAAAGTAATATTTAACGTACCAAAATTAAATACACAACTACCTGTCTAAAAGCCTCTACCACTGACCATCATCGCTCCGAATGGATGACATGCAAATCAATCCATCCATAGGACGTCCACTGCTGGACATAGGCCTCCCCTATGGATCTCCAATAAGACCGGTTGGTAGCGGCTTGCATCCAGCGAGATCCTGCGGTCTTAATGAGGTCATCCGTCCACCTTGTGGGTGGACGACCTACGCTGCGCTTGCCGGTACGTGGTCTCCACTCAAGAACTTTTCGAGCCCATCGGTCATCAGCAGTCTTCCGCGCTATGTGCCCTGCCCATTGCCATTTCAACTTGCCAATCCGCTGGGCTATGTCGGTAACTTTGGTTCTTCTGCGAATCTCCTCATTCCTGATTCGATCTCGCAGAGAGACTCCGAGCATAGTCGAATTTATCCGCAATTGGCGAAATTATCGATGAACATACACAAAAAAAACATACAGACGAACATAGGACCTCCTCCTTCCTGGAAGTCGGTTAAAAACAAAGCAAAAGTCGTAATTTCTAACGACAAAATTGCGAACTCGTAACTTTGAATGGATGCCATTCATTCGGTGCGATGGTCAGTGGAGATCTTAAATCAGTGCCATTTTTACAAGCTTTTATATAACTTGCAATGGATGTACCTATGTATGTAAGTTCGGGTGAAATCTTGAAAGTTAAATTTGACCAATTCTCGGTTTCCGATTGAGCTGAAATTTTTCTCGCATGTGTATATCACGTGACAATGCCAATAATTATGGTACCATGGAGCTGATCTGATGATGGAGTCGGATGGTGGCCATAGGAACTCCTGTGCTAAACAAGATAGACCCGTCGTGTTTGGGCTCGTTTTACTTGTCTTGGCTAGCACTCTGCTGCTACATGATATCCAGGGTCTCAAAAGGCTTGTACTTTTAAAAAGTATATTTTTATAATAATTTATTAACCATATTATTATGTCTATGTACGTAGGGGCTATGCTAAAGCGCGTCCCATCCACCGGCGCGGCGAGCGCTTCAAGTTCCTGATGTACTGCCTGTACGCGTTTGGATTACCTCTCGCAATGACTATCGGCTTGGCTGTCCTCAACAAAGTTGACATGACTCACATACCCTCGTTCATCACACCCAAAATACCGAGCGGAAGCTGTTTCATACAAGGTCAGTTAGCACAATGGGTAGATTTTAACCAGGTTTGTAGGGAATTGTAAGTAGTTTATTCGTAAATCGAAACTACCTGCTGTAGTTTCTGTGTCGCTCTGTACAGTTTTGTACAGCACCCCTGACGCAAACAATTAAGAACTAACAAATAACAAAGACCCCAGACGAAAACGATAATGGATTCCGTTTACTAAGCAAACTTATACTAAAGCCTCAAAATTTTAGATGACGCTGAACTGCCATGTGCATATGTGACGTATAAGTAGGTACTTCACATCAAAAAACGTTTTTATCTCAGATAAATCCACGCTTGACCACCAATTTGTCTGATAGTAAGCAACGTTGTGGTCAAAAACTTAGAAGATATCTATTTACTCTGACCGTGTAAAGCTTCAGATTAGGTATACCTTTCAGAAATTAAGAAAGCCGGTAGTATGTTCTATTCCCTGGCCGTACAGATCGAAACGTGCAGACAGTGCAACAGTGCAGGCAGTGCAATGGTGGTAGTGATGCGTCTTTTTACTTGTCCTGTAAAAAGGGAATATAATTTACTCGGTTCTGATGCAAATTCGACAAACTCTGATAAAAATTCTCCGAAATGTATCTTATAGCAAACAACACAGCTAAACTACACTGCTCACTGCTACATAGGACTATAGAAGCAGGACTATATTAGAGCAGGCGAACAGTTTCCAGAGGCCTATACGCTGCACTAGACATCCTATGTCTGAAATGATGATAACGGTGCTGTAAAGCAACAGCTAAAGCAAGACTTTGATAATATGCGTCACAGCTATTTAAATTATGAAATGCAAAATAAACTAGCAGACACTATAAATATATGTAAATAGATTAAGATTCAAAACGAGCTAATTTAAAACATTTTTCAGAGGGAGAAAAGCTTCTGTACCTGTACGTGCCGATGCTGATCCTGATTCTTTGCAACTGGATATTCTATATCTTGACTGCGTTTAACATCTGGAGACTGAGCCGTGGAACTGGTGTCCTGGATTCAGGAGCAGCCAGCAGCAGTCAAGCTCGAAGATTGAACCAACGAAGGTACTATTATCACCAATACCATCAACTTACGCTTTCTAACCTTTGGGGTAGCTAGAAATATTATCTAGGGCTAGCTAGAAATATTCTCTACTGCTTCCTTTTGTCTGCCCCCAGGAAAATAGAGTACGGATTGACTTTTAAGTTGTTTTTAGTTTTCGGTGGGTGAAAAAGTTTCTAGGGTAAGCACTATGAACCGTACTACCGCGCTCGTTTCTAAGGCTGGTTTTAGTGTCATGCGGACCGTTAGTACGGATCGCTCCGCGCTGATCGTCCGGTCGTTTTAGTATCGTACAAACGCGCGCAATGCATCCAATGTGGAGGGTGTGTCAAAATTACGATATACATGACTCGCCATGATAGAAGGTACTGCGCTGACACGTAAGCTCCGCACCATACTAAAACCACGGGAATGATATCTAAGATACTAAAACCACGATAATTGATATCTTAGATACCATGGTAAAACGCTCACTGCAAGCAGAGGCGCGCGAGCAGCGGTCCGCGCGGATAGCTCCGCG
This sequence comes from Hypomecis atomaria, assembly GCA_964007245.1. Classification (NCBI taxonomy): domain Eukaryota; kingdom Metazoa; phylum Arthropoda; class Insecta; order Lepidoptera; family Geometridae; genus Hypomecis; species Hypomecis atomaria. The sequence goes on along the minus strand of OZ023292.1, from coordinate 17,632,689 downwards.
GCACGGAAGCGCCATGCTGACGGCTGCGGCTGCGGAGCCGTCCGCGCGAACTGTCGTCCGTATGGACCCGTCCGCATTACTCTAAAATACTTACTTACTCTACCATAGCGAGACGTCACTCGGAACATTAACAGGCTACCTATATCTTCATAATTTTTTGTTATATTGAGTAAGGGGAAATGCGTGTCTTATATAGGTACTTTGATATTTCGTTAATATAAGAGAAGACGCTGTTTCCGTAGTACATCCCCTGGCTAGTTCGGGAACCAGAGGTTTCATTATTTTTCATGTACCTTTGTTTCATGTACCTATTTTAGGTCAATAAAAACTTTTGATTGATTTTGATTGATTGATTGATGCGTGAACTAATTATACTTTTTAGTTGTCTCTCACCTATTTACTTCATTTTAAATTGAATCCTCAGGTTCATCATTTACTTGAAGCTGTCTGTCGTGATGGGTCTGAACTGGGTCCTGGAGATGCTGAGCTACACCCCTATTGGAGAAACCGCCTGGTTCATCTCTGACTGCTACAACTCTCTCATCGGCGTCTTCATCTTTGTCATATTCGTGTGCAAGCGGAAGATATTTAAGAAACTTCAAAAACGGTGAGATCATTGTACTTTACACTTAGAACTGATAGACGATGGAATTACCAAATTCTTTTATTAAAGTATTTATTAACGACAACGAAATACAAAACTACACGCTTCAGCTACTGCTACATTAAAAACAATTGGATCATCCTTACTCCTGGGGTGTTTTTTGCGGATAGGCCACACACGGGTGTTTTCTCGGACCTACATACTGAACACGGCGGAACACGCAAGGCATGGGCAGCCGATATTGCGGCTAGCCGCTAGTGCGTGAGAAATAATCGGACTTTCGCACGAAAGGTTCCGTACTACCGTATGGAAGTTTCTCTTATAAAATCTATTTACATATTTTAATTAAACCATTTCTTTTTGAAGTTAATTTTTAACTAAATATTCTTAATATTTCAAGCATCAACCTACTAATCACTGTTATTAATAGCAAGCATTAAACGGCTAAAAATTCAGGATTGTTGTATGGGAGCTCCTTTAATATATTTTTTCTGTTTTTAGTATATTTTGATAATGGCAACATAATTAAGTCATCTGTGGAAATTTCGTTTTAGCTATCACGGTTCATGAGATACAGCCTGGTGACAGACAGACACAGACGGACGGACACCGGAGTCTTAATAGGGTCCTGTTTTCACCCTTTGTATACAGAACCCTAAAATACTGACGTTTGAGCGTGAGGTCTAAAGATCTAAAGAATGTTCGAACCCACTGACAACTGGTAGAGCGCTCAGCTAGCTGGTGGCATTGCAAGGTTCTTTAATGTGTTTTAGATGGATTCTACAAACTTAGCGCAAGACTTCCCACATAAATGTGAGCAGATGACTTGCTGTACTGTAACAGTCCCCTGCAGTACGTAGGCCTAACCACGAAGGGTGATTGGGCCATATTCATCACGCTGGCCCAGTGCGGGTTGGTGGATTCACATTACGCCATCGAATTTCTTTTACGGACGCATGCAGGTTGCCTCACGATGTTTTCCTTCACCGTTAATTCAGTGGTGTTAAATTCCGTACATAAATTCTAAATAACTCATTGGAACGGGATCGGTATTTGAACCCACGACCTCACGATTGCAAGGCCGGTGTCACTACCTCTAGACCACCACCGCTTATGACTTGATTGAGACCTATGAGATGCACCGTAACCCGGTAGATCCTCTCTTTGGAAATCTATAGGATCATTGATATGATCAGTGAAGATCTTTTGTAAATATGTTGGTGATTACATAAATTACGTTGATATTTTAATGAATAAGATATAGCAAAACCAGCACCAACCCCGTTCTGTCACTTTTCAAAAAAACTCGATAGCACCATCAATCACTTATACACTTTAACTATTGCAAGGTCAACATATTTGAGCTGCTTAGAGTCGAGACATTGTGTCCGTGGGGGCCGGGCGCTCATCTTATTTTCAAAAGGCTTTCTGAGCGTCTGGTCGACGCGACGCATGACCAAAATCCTCGTGTTTATTTGGCTTCACTTATAAGCAATGCCATTGAGCTCATCTTGTTTTCAAAAGTCTTTCTAAGCGTCTGGTCGACGCGACGCATGACCAAAATGCTCGTGTTTATTTGGCTCAACTTAAAGCAATGCCATTGAGCTCATCTTGTTTTCAAAAGTCTTTCTAAGCGTCTGGTCGACGCAATGCAAGACCAAAATGCTCGTGTTTATTTGGCTCAACTTATAAGCAATGCCATTGAGCTGATCTTTTATTTCAAAAGTCTTTCTAAGCGTCTAGTCGACGCGACGCATGACCAAAATGCTCGTGTTTATTTGGCTCAACTTATAAGCAATGCCATTCAGCGTGGTAATGGTAATGCAGCCAGCATGCTGGGCACGCTGCCAACTGGCAGTGGGCTTGAGCATTTGGCGTATTTTTAGACCTTTAAGGATCTGTGGATGATCTAATTGTTCTTTATGTAGTAGTAGTGTATGTAGTTTTAGCTATTAAGTAGTATTATATTTTGTTGTAGTTAATAAAGGCACTTTAACTCGTTAATAAACAGTTGATAGGGTAGATGCACCGGTTGTGGCCACCTTAATACCATTTGTGGGCACTTTGAATTTTAAGGATTAAAAAGACAATTTTATGCTAAAATAATATTTTTAAAGAAGTTTTCAAACATTCAGATTCATACAAACAATATTTATGGTATTACATTGATTATAATTATCATTTATGCAAAAATTTTGACACCAAATGGCCACAACCGGGTCAGTTGCCACAACCGGTACACCTACTATAAATAGTTTATTATTAGTATGAACATTATAACAATATTCTGTTTCAGGTTTGGAATCAACTCTACGTCAAAATGGTATCCCAACCAAGAAGATACGTCTAAGACGGCCACCTCATCTGATAACAGTGCTTCCGTCACACAAGAGTCCAACGCGTTGCCAATCGTATGCTACAGCCCCAATGGTGAAAATATTACAAAAATTACTTACACGTAACTCATACTTTTTACATTGCACAGCGAGCTATGGCACGGTAATGACATCTAACAGTATTCCGTCTTCATACAAACGGTCGGAACGCGAACCATACCTTTTTTTTACGAGAGGTAAATCTTCTGAAGATTCCCTAACTGCATTGGGATGCAGTAGGGTTATGTGGGATTGTACCCACTAAAACTCCCTCGGTGGCCATCTTTTGTGCCTTTTTGGGAACTCCGGGATCTCCAAAAGGAACGCACCGGTGCTCCCAGCACTTTGTGTGCCTACTCGCCTGGCAGTAGGGCCAGACCAGAGGACCGCACATCCTCTACGACAGCGTTGCCGCACACGCTTTCGCCTTCCTCGGGCCCGCTTGAGTGGGTGGCCGGAGCCCCAACTCTGACCACCCACGGGCACAAGGGTCCCCTTTTAGTAGGCTCTTACTACAGGCAGGGGATACCGATGTCGTATTCTCGTGCCGACATCAGGGCAAACGCGAACCATACCTACGCGCCTCGGAGTTTGGTATGCTCTAGGTATGCTAGTCAGTAGCGGCGAGCCGTTGTGACGAACGAACGTGTATGTGGATATGTAACTCGTAAGCGTTTAATTTAGGTATGTTTTTAGGGTTCTGTAATAAAACTAAATATGTATTTTTATTGAAAGTTTCTTTTTCAATCACAACTAATTTCTTTTTTAGGGTTCCGTACCCATGAGGTAAACACGGGACCCTATTACTAACACTCCGCTATCCGTCCATCTATGTCTCCACCAGGCTGTATCTCATAAACCGTGATAGCTAGATAGCTGAAATTTTCACAGATGATGTATTTCTGTTGCCGCTATAACAACAAAAACTGAATAAACTAAATTTTTAAAGGTGTTTTTTTTTTGTCGGGGGCTCACATACGGTACGGAACCCTTTCATGCGCGAGTTCGACTCGTACTTGGCTGATTTTCACTTTTAAATACAATGATGTTGTATCATAATAGAAAGAAACTCAAGTAGTTTAAGAGTAAGTAAATGTTATGAAAACATTGAGGGCGGGCGGCCCTAGCGCGTGATACGTTCTGCGTGGCCACGTAGGAACAGAACAGGGTCGAGTCAAAATACTGTTAGATACTATTACCGTGGCTATGGAGAGGGCTATGCTCGGATTCTATCTGCAAAATCGAATCAGAAATGAGAAAAACGGTAGAAAAACCAAATTTACCAAGCCGACATAGCCCAGCGGATTGGCAAATTGACTTGGCAGTGGACAGGGCACATAGCATGGGAAACTGATGACCGATGGGGTCGAAATGTTTTCGAGTAGAAACCACGTACTGGCAAGCGCAGCGTAGGACATCCACCTACGAGATGGACGGGTGACCTCATCAAGACCGCAGGAATACGCTGGATACGTGCTGCTTTCAACCAGTCTTATTGGAGATATTTTGTGCGACACTAAGATTTTAAAAGAAGATTATAATTGTATTAGAGTTAAGTCATAATTAAGTATTCAATTGATTACAAGCCCTATCAAAAATTACTGCCTCAATAAATCTTTTTTTTTATTGAAGTTGTAACATTATTTTATGTACAATTACATTTAAACTTAACTACACAAAAAACATTTTTAAACACAAAAACCTTAACAGTATATCAATATACATTGAGTTTAACAATACAAAAATATTATTAAATAAATCAATTTGCTATTACATACATATCAAAAATTAATAGTGAAAAATAACTGTAACTAAAAATATCTATGAAATTAAATAATATCCACCGTAGCACCTGAAATTTTGTTTGTATTTTTTTTATGTTTTCTTCATCTTTTCTGCCTCTACACTCAGAAAGTTTGATTTTTAATTAAATCAATATGTGGTGAAGAAAATATCAAATTGACTAGACTTGTTAATTGGTAAGAATCATGTACTTACCTAAAAAAATTATTATAGTGATCTCACGTACCTAAAGTATGATAAATAAAAAATGATTATACAGAGTGGAGATCTGACCTCGACATTCATTTGACCTACAAATAGTAGGTAATACTATCAGTAACCGCAGTAATCATTAAAGCAAAGAGAAATATAGGTAAATCCTTAAATTTAAAAAACAAAATTTTCAAACAAAATAATTAATAAAGGATAATAATTAGGCATCATATTTACTTTGAGATCTTATTAATGCTATTTTGACATTAGACAAATCAAAATAGCTATAGCTATTCAAATCGCTGTTTAGATACTGGTTGCTCCAAAATGTTATTTTATAAAATTGTACATAATTTAGTAAATAGCTTTGTTTACTAAATTCAAAATGTATCGAAAGACTTAAAACTGAAGACCGAATATGTGATTTCATTTAATATCGACGTCAGGTTTCCACCCTGTATAGTTTTGTATATCAGTACTATTAAAATTGTTATTGAAACACTGATAAGCCACATATCTTTGTTGGGGTTTTACAACAAATAAATCAAGAGGTCATTTTATTGTTCTGATTACATTATTTATTCATATGGTTTTCCCTATTTATAAAAAAATATATTTGTAGTCTTATCATAATGTAACATACTGACTGCTATCAGAGTCAATATACCACAAACACAGATGCAAATAAAAATAAAATAAAAGATTTGCAAAATTGTACGGAGATTATACCATGACCTTGTAATTTAATAGAATTTTTAAAAATAAGATAGCGTGACATCTTTGTTTAGATAGATCTTGTATTTAGCAGTGCTATTAGTTTTATTTATTTTTTTTAAATTTGCTATTTCTTTCTTCAAATATTATGTCTTACAGTTCAAAATTCAAATGCAAAATTACTGTATTGACTATAAATAAAATACAAAGTATCTTACAAAGGTAAGATACAGTGTATTTTATAGTCTAAGAAGTTAATGTAACAAGATAGTTATAACATAAAATAATATGCTAATATATTAATGTACGAGTTTCGGATTTCTGAACTAACCTTTTAGTTTGTGTCTCGGAAATCCGTGCTCCCCTTTTCTCAATATAATCAACTAAATAATTAGTTGATTATAGATTTTTTTTATAATAATTAGAGAAAAAAGGAACACATATTTGAATTTTCATATATTTGAAATTCTGTATGTATTCATTATTTTTCATTTCTATATGTCTGTATGTATTTTTATACATAACTTATAAAACTTTGAGTTGCCATTGCCATTATCTAAAATAAAATACACTTACACTAAAATTATTTTTGTTAATTGTAAAAACTAAAACTTCAAAAACTAAACTTAAAAAACAAATATTTAGAAAATATGTTTCTAAAAAGTAAATAAGCATTAAATGTCGTTTTTAAATCAATATCCATATTTTTGTGCTTATTTTAAAGCATGGTACAAATTCTGAACCTACGGTGGAATATCGTAAAGGCATTTTGACAATATGGATTATAAATTGAAAATAGGTAGGTAATTATAGAGTAAGAGATATTATAATTTCTCCTGCACGCACAGTGATGTTTTTTAATGTGTGTACTTTTTGTAGTATTGACAGTCAAATATCTTATTGACAATATGAATTGGAAATTATAAAAAGGTAATTATGGAGTAAGAGCTGTAATAATTTCTTCAGCACAGTGACGTTAATAATGTGTAAACTTTTTATAGTACCTAAGTCGAATTCTACAGTACCTAGTATTTTAATCAGTTTACAGTAATACATATAAGTTCTGTTATATGAATAATCGAATTTCAGCGTTTCTCCTGTATCTGAAGAGCCAATTTAGAGGTGGTGCTTTCAGCGTGGATATGACTGGGTCGGCATCTAGAAATGAAATTCTGATATGAGTATTACTTGGCTAATTACTAGGTACCTACTCCGTCAGGCTTCGCATGTGGATTAAACGGGATATTTTATACATAAGAGATAATGCAAAAATATATCGAACTTAAGCCACTACCTAGTACTGTGTTTAATTATTAGTTTTTTTTTGGAACATGATTTTCCTATTATTTTCTTTCACAACACTTTTTCGGATCTTGTTATCTTTTGACATTGCTTGTAAAAATATGGCGACGTGATGGCGGACTTGAAAAAAACAAATTAGAAATAATAGAGTTTAAGCATTAAATACCGTTGTTTTTTTCTTTGAATTTGTTTACCATATTTTAAAACTTTTTTAGGCTGCTGTACCAAGTCTGGGCCGACTTTGCAAGATCTTTAGTAAGTAAATAACTATTTACTTTTCGCAAAAATATAACACAATCGACTTCAACCATTGAAATCAAATTACTTACAAAATTAGAATAGTTCACTCAAACCGATGTAGGTATGCCATTTTTTAGATTATTGTTATTCTTAAATCAACAAACCAAAGCAGCAAACCAATTTCGATAAAAAATACTTCGGGGTAATTGTTTTGTAGGAAACTACAAAACAAATACCCCGAAATCGGACCATGTATTTCGTAAAAAGTTTATATATTAATGCGCTTTTGTACACAAAAAATATACTCATCGACTTGATAACCTCCGTTTCGACAGTTAAAAAGTTCATGTAATAAGTAGTGTAGAACAGTTTAATTTTCCTTCACGATTTCAAAGTTGGCGCCAAAGTAAAAATTGTTCAGAATGACGAGCACAACTACATACAACCTAGAGTAGTGTTAATAAATTCGCAGCACCCACGAATTGGCAAGTTGAAATGGCAGTGGGCAGAACACGTTGTACGGAGGACTGATGACCGATGGGGTCTAAAAGTTCTCGAGTGGAGATCACGTACCAGCAAGAGCATCGTACGACGACCACCCAAAAGGTAGACGGAGATGACATCATTGATGAAGCTATGCAAGTTGCTACCTGTGTTGTGTGTTGTAAGTTGAGGCCTGTGTTCAGCAGTGGACGTCCTATGGCTGATGGATGGATGAAACCACGAATTATGAATATTAGAAAGCATGGACACGTGTGGTAAAATGTACTCAAAAAGGAGTATAATTATGTAAGTGTCCAATTTAAAACGCAAGTACATAAATGCACAGCCAATTAGATCATGAATTAGGACTCTACTTACTTGTTCACAATTGTCTTGAAAACCTTTCGTCTGCAGACGGATATGAGGAACACGGTGACTCCAGTGAGGTTGTTGAAGGTGTCTGTCAGAAGCCAAACCTTGTAGCCAGGGTTTCGGGAGCTCACTACTTCCAGCACCCAGCTCAAGCTGAGCACGACTAAAAGGATCAGGTACGTGAGCCTGAAATAACAAGGAACAGTAAAATTGTATACCTACCTTTAAACAGGGCAACTCCTATACAGGGTAGAGAGCCAACGCCGACCAGTAATCAGAAAAGCAATAAGAAAAAATATAATTATATTTTTAAAAAACTAAATAAAAATGGGAAGTAATTAGGCATCAATCTTAATAAAGAACTCATTCGTGTTATTATTACATTAGACTAATCGAAATAGTTATTCGAGCTAATTTGACATAGGTATGTCAAAATAGCTCGAATAACTATTTCGAGTTGCTGTTCAGATGCAGGTCAAAATGATGTTTTAGAAAAAATAATGAAGTTAAAAGCTTTATTCATGAAATTCAAAATTGTGCCGAAGGCTTTAAAACAGCAGGCCAAATATGGAATTTCATTTTATGTCTGCGTTAGCTCTCCATCCTGTATACAGGGTTATTCCTAATCAATTAGCTTCCTTTTGGGGCTTATTCTGTATATCAAATCTAACAACTTTTATTCTGCGACTTTTGTCAAAACTCAAAAATTATCAGCTGTTCCATACATTTTGTCGCGGGTGAACGATATTTTTAAGGAACAATATTTTTTTTGAGTTTTAAAAAGTTTTAAAAGGAAGCTAATTGATTAGGAATAACACTGTATAAATATGTTTATCCAATCGTAATATGTATGTATAAAAAGGTTGGTTGTGATATCTTTACCAGAAGATTCCTTTTCAACCTAAACCGTCAAAAAAACTAAAACAAATTCAACATTTTCAACATTCAGGTAGGTATACCTACTTTACGCTGCCAACTGGCAGTGGACTTTAGCATTTGAATTCAAGGCTGTGTAGATGATCCAATTGCTTTTTTTTATCGCGCAAAAGTGCCTTTATTAACTACAACAAAACTACACTACTATTACACAAAAAGAATTGGATCATCCTCAGACCTTTGAAGGTCTAAAGATAATCCAAATGCTCAAGCCCACTGCCAGTTGGCAGCGTGCCCAGCATGCTGGCTGCATTGCCACGCTGAATGGCAATGCTTATGCGTTGAGCCAATTTTTTTTATTGCTTTTTTTTAATGTGGTGGTAGATGATGTAGTTTTAGTTTATGTTACGTAGTGTTGTATTTTCCTACTTAAAAAATAACACGTAGGTATAACGCTGGGAAAATCCGCAACTGAGATAGTAGAAATTGGCAGCTACAAATAGGTTAACTTGGGTCACGATACAAACTGATATCTATATACAAACTGATAGTAGGTTTTCCCCTTTCTGACGTGTTTGAAGTTATCTCGGTGATTGACTTCTAGAATTATCATCACTTTATCTCACCGTAGAATATAACGCTTAAATAATAAACATCGGCCTATAACCATCGAAAAAAATAATCGTCTGGTTACGGCTTTGCTCGGCTTTCTCCACCACCACGCTGGCCTAGTGAGTGTTTGGTGAATACCTATACCAAGCCTATCCCTACACATATTATAATTAAAAATCAATCGAGTCTTAACTGCAAAGCAAAGATTTATGATAAAAAAATATCAGAACGTCTCTTAAAAGAATGCATTGTTATTTTTATTTACTTATTGCAGAGAGTAAGTTGCGCTCGCAAATTTCCAAATTTACGAGAGCGTATAGGCTGCACGATGTCTTTGATTTTAGTGAAAGGTATAATTATAGGTTGGTAAGAGGTACATCTGTATAATCAGCGCCAAGTCGGCGGATGGGAAGTTATGCTCAGAACGCTGCGCAAAAGGCAAAATAGAAATAGGCGAGACACAACCGTCCGCTAACCTCATGCCTCCCGCGCGCTCCCTAAGCCCGTGCTCACTACTTCGCCACTTGAGTAGGCATTGTGCACACATGCGCAATAATGAAGTAATCAGGGCGAAGTGTAATCTGCGGCTATATACCTATACCCTTTGCAAGATATGATAGAAGAAACAAATCTTACTGAGTTTGGTGCTCCGTGCCACCCTCAGCCAAGACAAGCTTAGCAGGCGTACGGCGCAGGCGCCACATATTGACCGCCGTCTTCAGAAGGAACAAGCAGTTGAATGCCAAGAGAACCAGCATCGGGACGTAAAGGTACAGATATTTCTCGCCACCTGTAGATAAACCAAACAAAAGACTTTGAACTGTTGCTACTAAAGCGGTATCGATAGTTCGGTGCTTACAGTAGGGACAAGATAATAGGTCACTTTTGACAGTTCATGTATGCAAAGAAAAATATACCTTACACTAAAGGAATAAAACTCATGAAAACAATATTGACGACGACCGATAATTGTTCTCGAAGACGGCTTGGAGTTTTATTCCTTTAGTGTAAGGTATATTTTTCTTTGCATACATGAACTGTCAAATGTGGCCTATTAAAATGACTCCACTTTAGTTAAAACCGAACTGTTGCAACCGAACTATACAACGCCAGTGGCCAGTTCCACTGTGCGCCCTGCAACAGGTCATTAAAAAACAAGTTCGGTTTTTCGAGCCATGTAAGAGCTCATAACCGTTAACAGCTAGCCAGGGATCGCCACTGACGGACACGTCAAGGAAGACGATTTTTATTGCAATTGAAAAGTTTCAGAAATTCGGTCAACCGTACTAATAACCGGATTACTGCTACTAGAGGTTATAATCCACAAATACCACAACATAATTATTTTCGTCAAAAAGGGCTCACCCGACTTCAACCGTGTAGGTAGGTACTTACAGGATTCGAATAGTTCGCACGGATAAATGTACCTATCATTGATGTAGTAATTTTACATTATTGTTGATCTTTCTAAAACCACTCAGCCGATTTCGATACAATTTAAATGGGGCCAATTCTGAAGTATCAAGTATCATCAAACAATCAAAAGATTTTCCTCAAAGAGAGGTTAAAATTTCTGTCGTGATATTTATTTATCAGCCAATTTCGATAATATTTGTTAAGATAGTTTAATATCTACTTTTTTAAACAAGATTTCAGAGTATAAATCAATTCGGTCAAGAGCAAGTAGAGATAATAGTAATGCTTATGAAGATTTAGTTTTTTTGAATAAAGTTGGAACTATACAGGGTTATTTGCTTACCCGGTACTAAGCCGAAAAGGGGTGATTTAGACCGACATTACGAACAATTTAAGCCATGGGGCCAACAGAAAATTCGAAATAAAAACCAGCTGTTTCATACATTTTGTTGTTCCGAATTGCAATGTTATATGAAACAGCAATTTTTTTTCTCGAATTTTGAGTTGGCTCCATGGTAAAAGTTGTTCGTAATGATGGTCTGCATATTCACCCCTTTTCGGTAGTTAGTACCGGGTAAGCAAATAACCCTGTATAGTTACAAGGTAAGCAAATATCCCTGTATAGATGCAAAATTAAAAATATTGGAACTATACAGATGCACAGTCAAAACGCAGACACTCTCACTACGTTCGCTCCACCAATAATAATGATATAGCTTACCTTCAAGAAAGCATCCGTTTGTGGGTACCTTCGGTGTGATAAACCAGGGCATGTGAGTCATATCAATATGGTTGATGATCGCCATCGCGGTAGTCAAAACGAGAGGCAGCCCGAACGCATACAGGCTGAAGATCAACATTAAGCAGCAGTCGCTACGCCTGCGTCGGAGGCGGAATTTAAGGTTATTCCTGTTATAAAAAAGACAACGAGATAAATAATAGTTATTTGTTATACAAGAGTGCAAAGTTACTTTTAAAAAAAAGCTAAGTATCAGCTCGAGGCCTTGGAATCGGCAGACCGGCGTGCTGTTCGGCTTATAGGTGATTAAAGTTGCAAAAAAACTTCATAGCCTGGAGTATATTCTATAGGATTCATTTCGGAGAGTGTGCATCTGAGCTGCACGCTCTTATCCTACCATCCCCTTTTTACTTACAGAACAAGTATAGGAGGATGCCACATTACCACCCCTACACTGTCGATTTTCCTTCGATACGTACGAAGCGGTTTGACTCAACATTTCTGATTCGTACCGTCAGGGAATGAAACAGTCTTCCTGCTTTCTTGTTTCCTAAGAGATATAACTTAAAGCTTTTCAGGGTCAGAGTGAATAGGTATCTTCTAGGTCTGCGTGCTTCATCTTCGACCACAACGTCGCTTACCATCAGGCGAGTGGTGGTCAAGCGCGGACTTATTCGCTATAAAAAAAACTCCGCGTGCTCAATTTTGATGACTGAGCAAGCGAAGGATTCTAAAATTGACAGTACCTACTATTAATACTAATTGTGCTCAATCAACGCTTCACGAGCTTTTTCATTAATTTTCAGTTTTAATAAATAGCTCCATTATTCATTCTGGCTTTTCGTTGAATTATTTTCCGCTTTTTAATGTATAAGACGATTTAGAAAGTAAATACTCAGAAATTACCAGTTACTGTCCTATAAGTATAGAAGAAGTTCACTTTGTATGGCGCAGCTAGCATTTTTAAAGATTTCAGAGTAGACCTCTTAGTAGAAGTTGTTCATCTTGTGCGTAAGTTTGATATTATGTTATTATGCTTCTAAATTATGGCAATCAAAAAAACTGCATTTGCTTATTTCTGTTTCACATTGTAAAAAAATCTTTTCTGAATTGTTTTCTTTTATACAGGCGCCACATTTTTCTAGCAATGTCATAATAATACGATTGAAAAATAGTTTCATAATTAACTGTATAAAACTGCCGTTATTAAAGAAAATAATAGCGAAATCATTTTACAAAACAAACAAATTAATTTAGGTACTGTACAAGGTCGTGGCGTCAGCTCCATACATTTTTGCAATATTTCTTTTTTCTTTAAAGTACCTAGGTAAGTACTTACCTGGAATTGGTCCATATTTCGTAAGACATTACGTTTGTCCAGCAGAAGCTTGCGATGAAGAAGTAGTGTATCAGGTAAGCTGAAAATAGAAATGAAAGTCAGTACCTACTCGTATTTGTTAGTTGAAGGCACTATACGAGCTCAATTTTTGAACCAATACCTAGAAACTGACTTGCATACTTCGCTATCCCTTTCGCACTAATATACGAGTATCTACATCAGGCGCTTTGTCTTTTGAATAATTTAATTTATTTAAACATTTAAGACTAGTTAAGTCCTTTTTAGTCTTTTGCAGGATCGCGCAGGATGCAAGCCGCTGCCAACCGGTCTTAATGGAGATCTTTAGGGGAGGCCTATGTCCAGCAGTGGACTATAACTGAAACGAACGAATGAAGTCATTTTAATTTAGTTTTTAGAAATTATTGTATGTCTGGTCCAAACAAAACTGTTATTACATGTTACCAACTTAATTTATACTTTATCATCTTTGCACACAGTTTTAAAATAAAATGTATTTTGATTAAAATCAACTCTGCTGTGTGTGGCGTACATGAATGTACGCTAAATGGTTTAGGCGAAGAATGCCCAATTCTAACAATGACATATGGTTCTAAGAATGCCAAATTCTACGAATGCCCAATTCTCAAAATGGCAACATAATTTAAATCTGAGAATTTTATTTAAAAAATTATACATTTTTATATACAAGATCTCCGGTAAGTAACGTCGGACCTCTCAAAGGCAATTTTAATACATCAAAGAGAACAATTTATAGTATGGGGCCAGCCAATCCAGATTTCGCGAAAAAAATTAGCTGTCCCTAACATTTTGTTGATTTATCAGTAAACTTTTTCTATAGAACTGAAAACTAGTTTGCTTCAATTGGTCCCATAATAAAAGTTATTCTTCTGCATGTACTAAGATCATCCTTAAAAAGTTGTTACCGTCAGCTACCAGTCACCTGTGTATAGAAAACTTACGTTTTTTGTATAAAAAAAATTCCATTTTGACAATTAGGCATTCCTATAATTAGCCATTGTCAGAATTGAGCCCTACACATTTTACAGAATTACTCTTGAACGATGTAATTGTACATAGAAGTCACTGTTCGCCGATTATCTGTTCATAGAAAAAATTTTTAGCCGATACTTTTTTTTACCGATAGCACGGTTCGCCGAAAGAATGTTTGATATTTAAAATGTTTCATCGCTAGCGTGGTTCGCCGAAAGAATCTTTAATATTTTAAATGTTTCAAGGATACCACAATTTGCAGATGAGGGTTTTCACTTAAACCTCCACTGAGTGGTGTTTTTTATCGATAGGAAATATTGCATATACCTATAATATAGATCCAACAAAAACATTTTCATGTAAAATGGGGTCAAGGCGAGACTACACTTCGCACTATCAAAAAGTTATCAGATCTAATCTCTCTTTCATGCTTTATACATTTTTTTTTATTCAATAACATTTAATCAATTAGGACATTTAGGTGCTATCATGTAGAATTATTTTATGTAATTAAAAGAAGATAAAACACAAAAGCAAATAAATGCAAGTAAAATTAGTGCATTCTGCAATGTTTCCTATCGATAAAATACATCACTCAGTAATAATAAATAATGCTTTATTGAACTAAAAGTATACAAACTATACAATAATTTGAAAATACGAAAATATTTTTACGCTTAGAAATTAATGACACGTTACAAATTCTTGTGTTATCCGTGGTGGTCTATTGATAATGACGCTCGCCTTACAATCGTGAAGTCGTGGGTTCAAATGCCGGTCCCGTACCAATGAATTCCTTGGAATTTATGTACGGAATTTCACACCATTGGCTTTATCGGTGAAGGAAAACATCGTTCAATGCGGATGAAATTCGATGGCGTATGTGCATCCACCAACCCGCACTGGGCCAGCGTGGTGGATAATAGCCCAATCACTCCTACGTCCTGCAGTGGACTATCAAAAAGGCTGGTACAATACAGTACAGTACAAATTCTTGTTTGTATTAAAACTGGCTGGCGTCCGTACTAGTAACGAAACTGTATTTAAGTTTTCAGTGGAGGTTTAAGTTAAAACCCTCATCTGCAAATCGTGGTATCCTTGAAACATTTAAAATATTAAAGGTTCTTTCGGCGAACCATGCCATCGGTGAAACATTTAATATATCAAACATTCTTTCGGCGAACCGTGCTATCGGTAAAAAAAAGTATCGGCTAAAAAATTTTTCTATGAACAGATAATCGGCGAACAGTGACTTCTATGTACAATTACATCGTTCAAGAGTAATTCTGTAAAATGTGTAGGGCTCGTCAGAATTGGGCATTCTTAGAATTAGGCATTCATAGAACTGGGCATTCCCGGACTACTTAAGCATAATGAGAATAGGACATTACTCCCCTAAACCCGCTAAATAGTTTTAGGGAGAGATGGCGAGACATCGTGTTACATCAACTCCCACCATAATTAATAACAGGTATTGTACGTGATGACCACGACCGCTCTGTCAAGAGTTTTGTTCGTTCATAATATGACTTCGTATAAATAAACTAAATACCTAGTATTTGCGCTCTATCTTGGTGGTGGCGTTGTGAACTCAAAATACAAAACATTAAACATAGATAACCGTTTTTATATCATTTTGTGGGCAGTAGATGTGAGTTCACATCCGTAGGTATTTTTGCACTAGCTGCGTACAAGCTACAGGATATAATTATTATAATAGATGAGTAAGAGGATTTGACTTATCTCTTGCCACAATGTAGGTATGCATGAGAACTGGAAAAAATATAAAATGTAATTTTAAGTAGTTCGTCAGTTAGATCATCAAAAATACTGAACGAGTATTTTTTATTTAGTCAACAAATAAATAATAAATAAATACTTAAATGAATATTAGGGGAGATGTCCCCTAACATTAATAATACACACGGCTCTGACCCCAAACTAAGCATAGCTTGTGATATGGCTGCTAGAGACTGAAATACTATACCTATATACATATTTTTAAATACATAATTATATAGATAGTACCTAAATAACACCCAGACACAGAGCAAACACCTATGTTCATCACACAAATGTTTGCCCTGGGTGGGGATCGAACCCACGCCTCTCTGACCCAGAAGTCAGGGTCACTAACCACTGAGCCACCGAGGCAATTGATAAGAGTACGTTTGAGACAGGCTTTGTCTTCATCATTTTATGTTTAATTGATATGAATACGTTTGAAACAGACTTTATCTTAATCATTCTTCATTTAATTAATAACATTACGTTTGAAAAAGGCTTTATCTTCATGGTTATTTGTTTAATTAAAAAAAAAAATCGTTTGAAACAGGCTTTATCTTCATCATCTTTATTTAATTGACAACAATACGTTTGAAACAGGATTTATCTTGATCATTCTTTGTTAATTGACAAGAATATGTTTGAAAGACGCTTTATCTTCATCAGTTTTTATTTCTTTAACAAAAATAAGTTTGAAACAGGATTTATCTTCATCATTCTTCGTTTAATTGTCAAGAGTACATACTACGTGTCTAATATTTTTTTATAATCTAACAAACTGACGGGATACTAGGTAATATCCTTTTAGTCATTTAGCTTATTGGCGGTTTTAATTCTTAGTGAGTACTTACTGTATATTGTGAGTTGTATTTATTTTGGATCCTAAAGTGATGACTACATGTGTAAAAAGTACCTACAAGTACACGGGATTAAGGACTTTTGTTACATTTAAACGTACAGACGGACAGATCGACGGACGGACACAAAGGTTTTATGTTGTACCTACTACGAATCCCTAAAAAGATGAATAAGTACCTACAATAGTAAAAAGTAAGAGGCAATGGCATGCAAAGTGCACAGGTTTAAACGGTTTTGGGACTTGGGAAAGGACAGACAGACGGACGGACACAAAGATCTTATTATGTTTTAGCACGGAACCCTAAAAAGATGACTACGCATGTGAAGAGTACAAATGTTACCATACAAAGTACGAGGATTAAAGGACCGAAAAATATCGTGAAAAAAGCTCTGCTGTTTCATACAATTATTGATATAAATCATTTGGTCAATGACTAGTTGACCCGATAAATTTCATATCACCATCTGTCAATTGTCTATGACAACTTTTGCATGCAGGAACATTTTGTATATGGGAAAATAAAATTCATATTTATACCCACTACATTTTTTATATTTTCTCACCGTTTAAACCTTCCTTTAGCTTCCACAAATATTTCAAGACCAAAATAATCTAAATCGGTTCAGCCGTTCTCGAGTTTTAGCGAGACTAACAACCATGATTCATTTTTTAATATATATATAGATGTATACACTAGCTGACCTAAGAGCTGACCCGGTGATCATCCCAACATCTGTCAACTGTCAATGACTA
The DNA here is from genome assembly GCA_964007245.1 of Hypomecis atomaria. Lineage (NCBI taxonomy): Eukaryota > Metazoa > Arthropoda > Insecta > Lepidoptera > Geometridae > Hypomecis > Hypomecis atomaria. The sequence goes on along the minus strand of OZ023292.1, from coordinate 17,615,214 downwards.
CTTTTACATGCAAGAGCATTTTGTATGGGACAATGAAAGTAATGTTTTTGTTATTTTTCTCGCAACTTTTACAAATCTCACCGTTTAAACCTTCCCTTAACTTTCACAAATATTTCAAGATCAAAATTAGCCAAATCGGTTCAGCTATTCCTGAGTATTAGCGAGACTAAAAACCACGATTCATTTTCATATTTTTAGATTTTGGTTCATATCTACTGATTCTTTTTTCCATGATTTCGAAGTGGTCTAAAGGAAAATTAACATCCGAACAAACGAAATAACACGCCAAGCCCGCCCATGGGCGGTTGGATTTCATACTTCGATATCAAGGCAAGGATACTTAATCGAGATGCCGGGACCGCCGATGGGCGGGCTGTATCCGAGTATCACGTATGGCGGCATCTGAGTAATGTCGTTACATTTCAGGAAGGCATTGAATGAGTTAATACTGAGATTTCTCTCAATTCGTTCGCTTGATCAATTATTATACCTACTACAGAAGATGGAAAGTGTTCTGTGATACTTACTAAGTATAAGACATTCTATTTCAGTCTGTTGCTTTATGCGCATAGCAGTGAGAAACAGAAAAGCACCAAAAAAGCTCGCTGCGTACGCAACAAGAATCTTTCCATCCAGGGTCAGCAGCTCATGTAGTATCCCATAAACCATCATCACCAACAACAGGAAAGAGCATGATACCACCATACCTGCAAATATTTTTTTATTACCCTTGTTGCTCCCTTAGTCATAAACAAGTATCTGATAGGTTTACATAGAAATTGTGACGAAATTATAAGAAAACCGAATTGGCCGATTCAGACAAGTCGGCGGATGTGATGTTCAATATCCAATCCTGACTGAAGCTCACATAAAGCTGCGCATTGATTGGGTTTCGCGCAGCTTGTAGCTAACTTCACATACGCCGACTTGTATGATTCGGCCTATAGCCTCACATCACCCGCGTCAGTTACTGTCTCCAGATCCAAATTCGACTGTTCGACTATAGCCTCTCTGATTGACTTGATAACTATTATGTGTCCCACTGGTTCATTGTGCAGACTGCTCTATAATTATTTTTCGCCAAAAAATGCCACAACCGACTTCAACCGTGTACAAAATAATTGTAACGTGTCGATACCGTTAAAAAAAAAACTAAAAAAGTACGCCTAAAAACTCTGACACCAGGGCTAGCCACCCGGCCTATACGAACTTACTTTACCGTGTAGTTCGCACGAATCAATGTTACATCGATAAAGTTTTTGTTTACATTTTTGTTGAATTTTCAGAAACGATCAAGCCCATTTCAATAACATTTGAAATTAAAACCCTTGTGTACTTACAAGCAGACATCGTTTTAACTGGCTCATATTCTAATTCGTCATTCGAGAATGTAACCCAAACTCCAAATCGGAGATCACCTGACCGCATTAACTTATAATCCCAGCAAAACTTGTCGTTTCTTATGTAAGTCCATCTTTTATAAGCATTTGGATGCTCCAAAAGTAGTTCCGGAAACTGAAAAAGTTTTTTACTTGTAAAGAGACGTAGCAAAAATACAATATGGAGGTTGGAATATTGGATTTATTTGTTTAATAATTTATTTCGCTATTGTTTTCTCAAATAACAGCCAACAACTGAAGTAGGAAAATGGCTTCTGATCGTCTACAGGGTCAAAGGTATTAAACGCAAAACCTTTTAAGGGCGGGTCTAGTACAACTAGACAAACAACTTTTGTTCTTGGACTTTTGGAAAATCACAAAGAAAAAATTTCGTACAAAAAGTTCGTCAACGCGCGGAAAAATATATGGAGAAGCGAATTTTGTTGCGAGTTTTCAAAAGTCGTAGTACAAAAGTTGTTTGTCTAGATGAACTAGACACGCCCTTGAAAGGTTTTGCGTTTAATACATATACCAAACACTGTTTAATGACATCGAAACATTGAATTTTTTTACATTAATAGATACCGATTTTGAGTAGCCTATTTATTTGCCATAATTTGACGCTTATTTCAAACTATGTACGAAGTCTGGGCCAATTTTGAATTATCTTCTATAAATGCGATAGGTAGTTAGTTTGCAGGCAAACATCTATATTGGCAAACAATCGTTCGTAAAAATACGACAAGACGTTTGCCAAAAACGTTTGCCATTAAACTTCTTGGCCATTGGCGTAGCTTGAGACTTCTTTTCCCCACTCCAGAAAACAGTGTCGATCGCCTCTTAAGTTTTCTAGGACAGGCAAAGAAAGAACATAATGCAAAATGGGCTCTGACTAGGTACAGTAGCTCAAAAAATCCGTTAAACTATGATAAATAAATGCGCAGAGTAAAACAACCGCATCAAATGCTTAATTTATGAGTAATTTCACATTTTCCAATTTGATTTTTGTTCAGTCATTGAATTACTGTCATTTTGGTCACATGTAACCTTAATACCCGAATACACGAAATTACTTTGGACACTGTTATTGTAAAAAATAACGGGAAGATCATTTTCCGAAAGAAACAAAGCATATTATGAAATACTGTACCCTTTATTGGCCCAATTTCTATGCATATTTGCAATATCTCCTTTCTAAGTTGGGCAAGGCTATTTATTATTCGCGCCTTATGTTATAGGAACATTAAAATTTTCGAGATAAAAAACATTTTGCTATACAGGTTTATTCCTAATCAATTAGCATCCTACATCAAAACTAACAACTTTTGTTCTGCGACTTTAGTCAAATCTCAAAAAAATCAGCTGTTCCACACATTTTGTCGCGGGTAACCGATATTTTATGTAATAAGAGAATAAGCCCCTAAAAGGATGCTAATTGATTAGGAATAACCCTGTATATCTAGTACATAAAAAAATATTATATTTACCTCTGTGAGATATACATTGAACAAACCGGCTACATTTACGGCTTTATTCGTAAAAGATTCATCAGCTTCAAAGATTCCGCCTTTTACTGTCAAATTCAACTTTAATAAATTTGGAAATTCCTGAAAACCCTCTTCAACTAGACTGTTAAAGCCTACGGTAGTGTTGCCGGCCTCAGTACACATTCGCTTAATTATTCCTTCAATTCTTTTCACGGCAAAATGCTTTCCGATCGGGCAACATTTCATGATACATCCTGGTTCCTTGCAGAGTGCGCTTCCCAGTCTATCCACTCCAGTTTCGGCGCTCGATGCCCCATTGTCCAAAGTTAAAACAAATTTATCACTGGCCGTATATAAAAATGTAATTAAAAAGCTTATCGTTACGGCCTTCATTGCTGTTTTGCTGAATTTTTAAACACGTCTCAATTTGGCCAAAGATATGAGCGTTATGTTTTTATTTTTAACCGAATTGTTTTTATAGATAGTAAGCTTTAGGATGTTGTGGACGCGGACTAAATAATACTACTTTAACTGTTCGCTGGAAAACACACGATGATTGGTCGATGTGTTATCGACATTATTTATATGTATCTACTTATAGGTACCTAGTTTATTCACTACTGTATTTGTTTTATTTGTTTTGATCTGAATTCTAGACTGATGTTATTTGAAAAATATACCCATTCCAGGGACATGTTTTTACGACTTCCATGACCTGTGATTGAACCGAACCTACGTAACATTTTAATTTTTACGAGTAATATTTTAATTATTTAGATTTGTAGATATTCAAAACAAAGTGACTTTTTGGTTCAATTTCATATCAAACTAGCTTTTGCCCGCGGCTTCACCCGCGTGATATTTTAATTTTTGTGCTATCCCATAGGAACTTTTTTCGGGATAAAAATTTACATATTATTATGTTATTCTCGAACCAAAAAATCTCTGTTCTCTGGGCCAGAGACTCTGGCTCTGTTTCTGTGTGAAAGAGTAAAAAACCAAGGAAACACTTTCGGATTTATAATAAATACTAGCTTTTACCCGCGGCTTCGCCCGCGTTATATTTTGATTTTGGCTTATGTTTATGTCGGCTGCGAAACCTAATAACCTAACCGACAAATATCAAAATACCTTAAAGGAATGCAAGGTTGGAGTGTATATGCAAGGGTCAGGGGTCTTAATTACAAATGAATAAAAACTATACCTATATTTCAATGTTTTTGGCTGTTTGCAGTTATAATAAACATTACAATGGTACAGCAAAGTTTATACCTACTTGTTCCTAATTATTGCTTTCTTACAAATATTTGTGCAAAAATCGATAAATTTGTTTCTAAGGTTTTTACGTGTTAGATTAATTCCAATTTTTTGTTCTAAATAAAATCTCTGCTTTCCATAAACTGGGCATTCCAAGATTATGTGCCACTGCACATGAGTCTCCTCTTTTGTGGGTTCACAGATGCACGATGGGCTTTCCCTCAACTTAAATCGATGTAAGTATTGGGAAAACCCACCATGGCCCGTCAGCACTTGAGTTATGATTCCCACTGGTGCTATTTCTCTTACGATCTTGTATGCCGCCCTTGCATCCGGAAAATATGTTTTGGTTGCCGCCGCTGTGTGGCCATCCTGATAACGCCGGTTCCACTTGTCAAGAAAGTCCTTTCGGATTTCTCGCTTGACGAATGAAACGGGGCAGTTAATCGTAAATAGGTCTGCACTTCGAGTGCAGTGCTGCTTCCTTTGCTAGCTGGTCCGCTCTCTCATTTCCCTCCATCCCCGCGTGTGCTTTAATCCAATAAAGTTTCACTATTTTATTTTGTGCGTGTAGCAACTTTATGTTAGCTTTGAATTTACTGCTAAGGGATGGAGGGAAGATACGCCAACTACCGTTTCCAGTGCAGACCTGGAGTCACAAAAGATTTTTGCTTTTTCGGTAGCCTCAAGAAGTGCCAATAACTCGACCTGTTACACAGAGCACCAATCGGCCAATTTCAGCTTGCGGGACTGATCTCAGCGGCATCATCCCAAATGGATAATGCCGCCCCGACTTTCCCTTTAATTTTACTGCCGTCTGTAAATATGTTAATTTCTCGGTTAAGATTTTGCTCTAGTGCTGCTCCGTCTGCCAGGCATATGAACTCCAGCTCCTCCTGCTGCGCTGGGTGTGGCTTCTTTTCTGTCTCTCTATCTCCAGTTACTTGCTGGGAATAACCTTTCTTAGTTTCATAAAGCAAGGCTGCTTCTTGGACTCTGATATGACAGCCGAGGATAAGGGGCCGCGGTGGGATATATGGAACTGGTGGTGTGGGTGCCGCCACCTACCCTACCTTCCGCTAGGCCGTCAACGTGTTGGCAGACGCAGTGGGGCTGCAGGGGAAGAGAGGTGTCGGTATCGCGATGGCCGTTCTCACTGCCCTCTGCAGTTGAAGAGGCAGGCGCTGGGCTACTATGACTGACCCGCTGCACTGGGACCAGGGCGTTGGAATGCTGTCTGACGTTCAGTACTGGTTAGTCCAGAGTGGTGGATGACGATGTGTCTTGTGCTCCGAAACACTCCGTCATTATGGCGAGAGCGCAAGCTCCGTTATGGAGCCCGAGTCTGGGCTAGCTCTGTTGAGTGCCGCGTAGGAGTGTGAAAAATGTAGGAACGTCCTAAACTTGCCATGACAGGTTATTTCTGGCGCTTAGACGGCTGCTACCGCAGCCCGCTCACTTAGTTTTTATCCTATCCTACGGGAACTGTTAAAGTTTTTGCGATAAAAAGTGGCCTATTATGTCACTTTTCGTCTTTCAAACTATATTCATGCAATAAGCCAAGGCAAGTTGCTCCGTTGCTGAGAAAAATTTATTGTTAAGTCCTACGGGAACCACAATTTTTTCGCGATGAAAAGTATCCTATGTCACTTTCCGTCTTCCAAACTATACCCACCCCAAATATCAAGTCAATCCGTTGCTCCATTGCTGAGAAACAGTTATTGTCCTATCCCATGGGAATCACGAATTTTCTCGAGATAAAAAAGTATCCTATTATCACTTTGTCTTTTAAACCAAAGGTCAGGTCAATCTTTTGCTCCGTTGCTGCGTCAAAGAGGAACAAACCAACAAACTTTTCGGATTGATAATATTAAAGTATGATGTATACCATAAAGGTAGAATAAAGAAACATGTTAAACCTCTAATGATAGAAGATTTAAAAATATTTTAAATGTCAGACAAAATGACGGCCTGGTATTAAACGTCATAGTAACATGTAGCATGCAGAGGTAAAATAACATTTTATCCAATTTTAATGTCCGTTGTCATTTTCAATCCATACTTTATTTCCTCTTCAAGGGGATATAATGGTAGAAAAACAATTTGTCCCCTTGCCATGCTACTTGTGATTTATAAAAGTCTGCAGACAATGTCACCTGTCATCCAATTACGTTTGGCTGTGACGTTTCGTTAGTCCATATTAGCGTCATAGAGGAATTAATCACTTAGCGTCTTTGTGATAGTGGCGACAGTTTCGCTTTCGATGGTTTTTGTCCTGTCCTACAGGAACTATGCAATTTTTCGGGATAAAAAGTATCCTAAAGCTCCTTCCGCCTTTTAAACTATGTCCATGCCAAAAATCAAGTCAATCCGTTGCTCCGTTGGTGCGTGATGGAGTAACAAACCAACAAACCAACAAACTTTTCGGATTTATAATATTAGTAAGGATAACACAAGCTTAAAACTCGCGGCTTCGCCCGCGTTGTTTAATAGCCCGTGATAATAAAGCCCGTAAATAGTAATAATAATTAATAGTCCGTAAAATAATAGTCTAAGCTACCTTCATACCGAATTTCATCCAAATCGATTCAGCTGTTTGTGCGGGAAAGAGTAACAAACATCCATACATACGCACAAACTTTCGCGCTTAGGTATAATATTAGTAGGATTTGTCCAAAATATGTAGCGTGAAAGAAATATTTTATCTACTTTAAATACTATAAATATACCTTTTAATATAATAAATAAATACTACAAAAAAAGTAGTTCCAAATACTTTAAATACCAGAAGCGATAAAAGTACGAGTATATATTTTCAGGAATCAGTTTATTACTACCAAATGTGCATTTGAAATAAATTATCAATTTTTATTGTAGTTATGGCTCACTATTTTGGCTATAATGGCTTACACATAAGGTAAAGATATATATAGTGGCGGACATTTTGTAGGACTATTTAAGATAAACATTTCCACATTACATATGGGTAGCTCTGGCGGTTTTGGCAGCGCACGCCAGAATAACTCGCAGATGGTAGATTTTTTTCCTACTTGACACTTATCGTCATATTTTGGATATTTTTTTGAAATCACAGTTTTTGTGATATGAAATAGGAATAGCGCGAGGTCCAAGTCCGGGGCGGACTACTAGTTATACAACTTGTAATTTTCTACAACGGATTTTTGTTTACTTAACTGCCAAGTTTCAACTGCCAAACTTACAAACAAACATGCACTTTGTAATTTTAAACTATCAAAAACTACACAACTATATACAACTGCTCGTTTAAAATCAAAACCTACTTAATCTATGATAGAAGTGATGTTTCGCGGACCTACTTGATGCACTTTATCTTTGCCATTTTTTGAATGATTGATTAAAGAAAAAAAAATGCATGGAATCCATCCGCGCGGAAGAAGTGCATCTTAGTCGTTTACTCTTAACTAAATTAGATGGAGTTGGCGTCAAGTTAGCCCGCGGTATTGACTTTCTCCGTCCATGGACGAGGAGTTTTGGTTTTTGTTTGAATGAACTGGAGGTTAGTGCCAAAGCGCCGCCTTGGCCTCGGAAGTCTCATTAGAGGTTTCACTTCGAATATTTTTTGGTAATCTAAATAACGAACAGAACGAACTACATACATATAACAATGTATTTTTACCCGGTAATCATGCCTACGCCCACACACAATATTTATGACTTCAAAGTTTACAGCTATTCGCAGAGCTGCCTGTTTTTATCATTACTCTGACCTTTCATGTTATCACGCAAATAAAACAACAACAGCAATATTTCAGTAAACATTCTGAGAATACGAGTAAGTAAATAAAAAGTAAATAAGGAAATTTAAATGGAATGCTCCTAGTGCTTAGGCTCTAAACCTAAAAGATGTGATTCAGACCATCATTTGCCAAACAGAAATTCGACTAAAAAAATGATTCGTCGCCACTAGTACCATTAACAGTTCCATGATGGAACTACTGTTAAAAATTTACAACACTAGTTCCATTTAAAATAGATCTCAAAATAATGGAACTAGTGTTAATTTAAGTTTACACTAGTACCTACCATTCACAGTTCCATGATGGAACTACCTACAGATACCTAATGATTTTTAACACTAGTACCATCCATATAGTTAAATGAAAGAACAGCTATTTTGCAGTTAAATCTTAACCTCGATTCTTTATATGAACCAAGCTTTGCTTACAAATCTAAGTAATGTTGTAAATTTTTAACAGTAGTTCCATCATGGAACTGTTAATAGTACTAGTGGCGACGAACCAAAAGAAAATCTGCTGTACTTCTTTCCCCATTTGGGGTATAAATCAGCTGTTTCATACATTTTCTCGATCCCAAGTCGCCACAGAGTTACCAGAGGAATAATGTGGTCGATCGAGATAAGAAAGAAAGAGATGCATTGATTTAATTAGTGATAGTGATTGTCCATAAATTTTTCTGGTTGAGAATTGCCTCAAGCGACAACAGTGCTATCTCTCTTGCTTTAATAGCTCTGTGCAATCTGCAGTGTTGTTTGGAAAAGCTGATTTTTAGGGTTCCATACCCAAAGGGTAAAAACCCTATTACTGAGACTCCGCAGTCCGTCTGTCCGTCTGTCTGTCTCCAGGCTGTATCTAATGAACCGCTATAGCTAGAAATCTGAGATTTTCACAGATGATATTGTAATTCTGTTGCCGCTATAACAACAAATACTAAAAATAAAATTAAAATAATATTTAAGGAGGGCTCCCATACAATGATACAACAAATCTAAATTTTTAGCCGTTTTTCGCTCGATATCGATAATGGTAACATGTAGATGCTTGAAATACGAGTATATTGACAGAATATTTAGCTGCATGCTTACTTTAATAATAAATAATTAAATAAAAATAAAATAACTATTTAAGGGGGGCTCCCATACAGTACGAAACCCTTCGTGCGCGAGTCCGACTCGTACTTGGCAGATTTTTTTTCTTGAATTTTGAGTTGGCCCCATAGGAAAAGTTGTTCATGACGATGGTCTTAATCACCCACTTATGGCTTAGTGCAGAATAAGCAGATAACCCTGTATAACCATCGCCTTGAAAATTTGCTTAGTTTAGCGCAAACACGTAGTATAAGGCTGAATCAAACTTCTTGGCGGCTGAGAACACGAGGTGAGTGATTGCGAAATAGCAAATTCGTTATGTCAGCTCCACGAGAAACGGGAATTGTGTGCAATACTGTGCAATCCGTGGTCGCGGTGGTCTAGTGGTTGTGACGCTAGCCTGTCATTCTTGAGGTCGTGGGTTCAATCCCGGTCCCGTACCAATGAGTTTCTTTGGAACTTATGTACGGAATTTCACACCGCTGGCTTTTCGGTGAAGGAAAACATCGAGGCAACCTGCATACGTCCGTAGAAGGAATTCGATGGCGTATGTGAATCCACCAACCCGCACTGGTAGATATGGCCCAATCACCCTTCGTGGGTAGGCCTTCGTCCTGTAGTGGACTATTAAAAAGGCTGGTACAGTACAGTGCAATCCGTAGCCTTTTTCAACCTTGACTTTCCATTAAAGTGGGCGATTTACTCCTGTTCAATAATTTAGCAGTTACATAGAAGTAAGTTTTACAGTACGTTGATTGCTCTACAAAACACATCAGGAGTTTCATGATCCTTCACTATGTAGGTAACAGAGGTGTTTCTCGAGGACCAACTGCTTTCGCACAAAGCTGTGCCATCCAAAATACGTATTCCTAATGGACGTACGCTTTAGCTAATTAATGTTTCTTGGCTGGGCGAGCTAAGCGTCTCTGCAACTACTAGGGATAGGCCGAATCACCCAACTTGGCGGCTGCAAACTGCGGATAAAACCCAATCCCTCGCGCAGCTGTTATGTGAGCTCCAGTCAGGTTTGGATTCCATCCATCCATCAGCGGCATCAGCCATAGCTGCTGGACATAGGCCTTCTCTATGGACCTCCAATAAGACCGGTTGGTAGCGGCTTGCATCTAGCACTTGACTTGACTTCCATCGACTTCAGGCACTGAGGTGTGTCGGACGAGAAGACGTTACGCAATTTTCCGAACGCTGCCCAGCCGAGTTGGATTCGGCGATTGATTTCTTTCTTGAAGTTGGACCTACCTAACTGAACTACTTGTCCTAGGTAGACGTACGAGCCAACTACTTAAAGAACCGAGTCTTCAACAGATTTTGGGGTTTGATGTATAGGTATTCAGATATTCAGGTTTGGGTTATTCGCAGCTTATAGTTACGAGTAACATCACAGCCAGCAAGAAGGTTGATTCTACTTATAAATCTTGTTTCACGTTTTTAGGGTTCCGTACCCAAAGGGAAAAACGGGACCCTATTACTAAGACTTCGATGTCCGTCTGTCCGTCTGTCTGTCTGTCCGTCTGTCACGGGGCTGTATCTCATGAACCATGATAGCTAGGCAGCTGAAATTTTCACAGATGATGTATTTCTGTTACCGCTATAACAACAAATACTAAAAACAAAATAAAATAAATATTTAAGGGGTGCTCCCATATACAACAAACCTGAATTCTTAGACGTTTTACGCTCTATATTAATAATGGTAACAGGTAGATGCTTGAATTTTTTACAGAATATTTAGTTTTATATTCACTTCAATAGTAAATAATAAAATTAAAATAAAATAAATATTTAAGGGGGCTCCCATACAGTACGAAACCCTACGTGCGCGAGTCCGACTCGTACTTGGCCGATTTCCTTTGTCTCGTGCAGGTCGTATCAACTAATCACTAGTAGTTCGGCGAACAGTAGACCTCGCATCTGTTTAACAGAATCTTCATAAGCCGTTGTTTCAACTCTCACTTAACCGATTTGATTCATAACTTCGCTTGAACTTGAAAAACTTGTTAAGATTTAAATATTAAACAATCTTACCAAACATTATTGAAATCGGTTGATAAATAGAGGAACAGCAATTTTCCCTCCTTTATGAAGGAAATGCCACACCCCCAATCAAAAATCACCGACGACAAAAAATAAACGTTTTATACTTAAAACTCGTGTACCAAGTTTCGTCAAGATTCGTAGAATAAATAATCGGCCAAGTACGGCAGCAGGTGGATGTTGAACTATTTACAGAATATTAAGTTGTATGTCCTACTTCTGGGCAAAGTTGTATATTCCCTTCAAAAATAAATAATTAAAATAAAACATACGAAGGGAGGCTTCCATGCGGTACGGAACCCTTCGTGCGCCAGTCTGACTCGCACTTAGCTAATTATTTGAAATACATACTTATACAGATAACTAGCTGCGCCCCGCGGTGTTAAATAGTACTTAATAAAAAGTAGCCTATGTGTTAATCTAAGGTCTAAGCTACCTTCATATCGAATTTTATCCAAATCGGTTTAGCCGTTTGTGCGTGAAAAATAGCAAACATCCATTCATACTCACAAACTTTCGCGTTTACAATATTAGTAAGGTAACATCCAGCTAAACACAGAGCTAACACCTATGTTCATCACAAAAATACTTGCCCTGGCTGGCAATCGAACACACGCCTTGGCATGGATATGGGTATTAATAAGGCCAGAAAGTGTCATTGTTTACTAATTTACTACTCATTTATCTCGTAAAAATAATAGGCTACCTACTATGGGATAGCACAAACATCAAAACATCACGCTACATTTTTAATTGTAATTAAAATACGAGGAAATGTTGCCAAAATTTCATGAGAACCGCGGCACGCGCCTTACTTACTTAATTAGGCAATTGGTTCGACGTGACTTATACACGCCATTAAATTCCATCAATTACCTAATAGGCGAATTTATGGTGAAAAGCCGATAAAAGAGATACCTAATGCAATAATACCGTGTTTAGGCAAGTACCTAAGTACATCATTCAATTAATTACCAACTTCCAAATAGGAGGAGGTTCTATGTTCGTCTGTATGTTTTTTTTTTGTGTATGTTCATCGATAATTCCGCCGATTGTGAACCGAATCGAAAAATTATTTTTTAGTTTCAAAGAGTATACTCCCGAGGTGGTCCCATTTAAATTTTACTGAAATTGGCTGAGCCGTTTTTGAAAATTCAACAATAATGTAGACAATACGAGCGAAATATTCGAATTTTGTACACGATGATATCAATCTTCATTCATAGGATCTTAATCTTTTGACATTGCTTGTAAAATATGGCAGCGTGATATCCACCTTGATCAAAACTCAAATGAGAAAATTTCATACTTTCTCCATTCCATTCAAATGATGTATTCAATGCGGTTGTTTTACGTAGCGTAGCGCATTTATCCTACACATATTATAAACGCGAAAGTATGTTAGTATGTATGAATGTTTGTTACTCTTTCACGCACAAACGGCTGAACTGATTTGGATGAAATTCGGTATGAAGGTAGCTTAGACCTTGGATAACACATAAGCTACTTTTTATTTCGGACAAAGTCGGGTAACACCGTGGGGAGCAGCTAGTTTACCATATTTTGAGCAACTGTAGACAGTCTGGTGCCAGTTTGCAAGATCTTTTTTAGTAGAAAAGTAGAATACTTACCTATGGCTTCACTATCACTACATAGTAGAAAACAAAGTCGCTTCCCGCTGTCTGTCCTCATGACTGTATGCTTATATCTTTAAAACTGCGCAACGTATTTTGATGCGGTCGTGTACCTATATTCCACCTGTGCGAAGCCGGGGCGGGTCGCTAGTTTTTTTATGATATAAGTCTGTAGTTCACCGAACAAAAGTTCTCGCTTACGTTTCACCGTAAGCCTATATCTATATCTCATCTTGCTCTTGGCCGATTTCGTTACAACACTTCAGCAAATTACCCTCTTTGTGAGGAAAATAAAATTTAAAAGATAAAAAATCCAAAAATATATAAAACCCGTGTAATCCCGTTTCGTCAAGTTTTGCTGAAAAATGTGACTTGTACAAGATAATCAATCAACATCAATGCTGGTGTTTATTTGGCTCACACTATTGAGCGTGGTAAATTGCCAATGCTGCCAGCATGCTGGGCACGCTGCCCAGCATGCTGGGTGTCAGTGAGCTTGAGCATTTGGATTGTGGTTAGACCTTCAAGGGTCTGTGGATGATCCAATTGCTTTCTATGTAGTAGTAGTGTAGGTAGTTTTAGCATAAATAAAGTAGTAATGTATCTTATTGTAGTTAATAAAGGCACTTTTGCCCACTAAAAAAACATCAACATCCAGACTGACAAAAGCACTTCCTTCGTTCAGTCAATTATTGCTTACTATAATAATAATTATTATCTCAGGTGCATCAGATTAAAATCATCAATGTATTGTTAGGTTCTTGCGTATTAATTTTAAATATAACCATACACAATTATGTCGCAATAATACTGAAATATCTGTAATACTACGAAATGGCTAGTCGTGTTAGAAAACAGAACGTATCATCTGTTTTGAAACTTTATTGAAAAGTCCGTCGGGATAATAAAATTATATTATCACACTTTTGTGATGTAGCTGTTCAACTTCAAAATGTAGTAGATCCGGTTTTGGCCACTGCCCTGGTGTCAAAATTATTCCAGAAATAGACTATACTCGTAAGCAACACCACAAATATTGTTTGTCTGAACATCAAAATTTTAAATTACTTTAAAATATTCGTTTAACATTAAAATTATCTACACAATAATTACAAGTCAAACCACCATGACCACAAATTACACTAAGATGGGCCATAACAGGCATCTACCCTAGTAGGTACAGAAGTATTACTATTTACGGATTAATATTATAGTTTTCAGAATCTCAAAGCGACCAACGCAGTGCTGTGATGCGATTTTTAAATAGAAAACTACGATGATACATTTTGTATTGTTTATATCATTACTGGGTTTGAATAGGTGATGCGATAACGGTAACCAAATATTCAGACAATATTTATTTTATTTTCATATAGTCATATAGTCATATAGTCATTTATTCATAACACCATTTTTTATATGACATACATCATACCATACCATATTTTATCTGACATACATCTATTGTAATTGTTATACAACCGTTATGAAATACAGACTGGTTCAGGTATAATACTCCGTCTACGATGTGTTTCTCTGTATATAATTATACTATAATTTATGTGGTTAGTGTACCAAATTACTTTGTGCTGACTGCAAACAGACAGACAAATTTCTTTATTTACAACCACTCAAACAAATAAATACTATTTAATTATTTTATACAATCTAAGATAAAAAAACTACACACACCAACTCTACTGTAGACAATTAGACACTTATCGAATTTCCGTTTCTAAATCATTTCCTGTAACATACTATCGATACAATTTTAAATGATTTTCCCCCTTATTTTTATAGTTTATCCTCAAGCTTTGACCGAAGCTTAGGTGTTTTTATACGTTGTTAAAATCAATCAGAAATGACGATATTCAAACTGAAACTTTTATTGTTACTGATATATGTAATTAATAGTGCGATTACTGATGCACAATCGAGTGAAGATTATGTTTGCAAAGCAAATGTAACAGATATAAGTACCCACAAACCGATAGAAAATTTATCAGAATATTGCGAAAACATCGACAAATCTTGTGTTCCGAAATGTTGTGGACGTTACGAAATTTTTTTCATTAAGAAGAATAAACGTATCAGAATGGCTTGCACCAATTGGACTGAATTGAGTATAAATGAATCGAATTACACGAGTTTGTTTGTTTATCATGAATCGATGGAAAACAGTATGACGAAGACTGAGAAGAAATTTTTTAACGACTTTCACTTGGTGCTAAATAGCATGCAAGATAACAAGGAATGTGCCATACGATTGGACCCGAGTGCGCATATACCGTATCTTTTAGAGGTAAGAATAGAATAGTAGATTATCTCCCAAGAGAACAAAGTGGAGTCATATGTCACGGGCGACAATTGGACCCTGAGCGTAGCGAGGGACTCTGTAGTTAACTCCCGAGCGCAGCGAGGTTTTAAGTTATTTTGGAGTCCTGAGTGAAGCGAGGGGTTCAAGTCGCCCAAGACGAAGACAAACTTGGTTCTAGAGGTCCATACTCTACTTTTCATACATCCTGCGAGAAAATATAACCCCAAGAACATGAGTAATACTTACGTCATACGAGTATATTCACTAACTGTAGCTACGAGTAGGTACCTACTCATTAGGCAACTCGGTATTTTTCACAATAAATTAAAACTAATTAGAATGTACCTACGAATTTTCATAGAATCGCACAAAATCTCTATATGTAAATATAAAAATGAATCGTGGTTGTTAGTCTCGCTAAAACTTGAGAACGGCTGAATCGATTTGGCTAATTTTGGTCTTGGAGTATTTGTGGAAGTTAAGGGAAGGTTTAAACGGTGAGAAAATTTGTAAAAAATACAAGAAAAATAATAAAATCCATTCATCTAATTTTCACATACAAAATATTCCTTCATGTAAAAGTTGTCATTGACAGTTGACAGATGGTGAGACGAAGTTCACCGGGTTAGCTAGTTTGTAATAAAAAAGAGAATGGAAATACTACATGAAAAAAATAAGATCATGGCCAGCTCGATTATCATAACCTAAAACGGGCATTGCAAAGGTTTTATTCTATAAAATCAAACTGATACGGGCACTCAAGAGGTTTTATTCTGTGAAGTCGAGTAGAACCTCCTTACAAGCCAGTTGCCGTACAATGTAAAGAGGTTATATTTGATTTTGCAAAATGAAACCTCTTTACGATGTCCTTAAATGTTCTAAGTTGAAATGTTTTCATACGAATCCAAAAAATCACTTTAACCCCTAGGGAGTTTCATACAACATTATTGACCGGCCATAGCCCTCGAGGTTGTGTTAAGATAATATAATAATGACTCGTTTAACGTTGAGATTCTATGACATATACGATACTCGTAATGGGTCATTTTCGAGCAGGCAGTATGAAAAGTTGTAAACATAATGCATTTATTTATTTTATACCGTCTAGGGCAGCTATAGGCAACAGGCGGACCGCGGACCGCGAAGAGTCAACCTTGGACAGCCAAATAAAAAAAGTATGAGTTAGTGTGTGATGAAAATTGAAAAAAAACTAGCAATCAATTGGTATATAATGTGTACAAGTATGTGAAACAACTTACTCCTAGATGATTTTTCTAAAAAATAAATGTTGTTCGACATTAACACACTTCTACCTAGCAAACACACTTTGAATGCTGTTCCTCTCGAGAATCAAACTATAATAATCGGCCAAGTACGAGTCGGACTCACACACGGAGGATTCCGTACTGTATGGACCTTAAATATTTTTTTTTTTTTTTATTTATTATTGAAGTGAATATAAAACCAAATATTCTGTGAAAATTTCAAGCATCTACCTGTTACCATTTTTAATACAGAGCGAAAAACGTCTAAAAATTCAGGTTTGTTGTATGGGAGCCCCCCATAAATATTTATTTTATTTTTAGTATTTGTTGTTATAGCGGCAACAGAAATACATCATCTGTGAAAATTTCATCTGCCTAGCTATCATGGTTCATGAGATACAGCCCGGTGACAGACAGACAGACAGACGGACATCGAAGTCTTAGTAATAGGGTCCCGTTTTTCCCTTTGGGTACGGAACCCTAAAAAGCGCTCGGTGTAGTTTCTCACAATAGTTTTAAGTCTTGTGTTTTATAATCCAAAACAATGTAACTTGCCTATGAGTACTCAAACAAGACGTACGGTCAGCACATCACTAGGGCCACTTTATCGGTGGTACCTTTAAACTTTAAAAGTCCCACCGTACACCCAGTGGCATGGCCGAATTGAATCCAAAATAATGAACGAGTTTTGAATTTATATACATAGCTTATTAGTATTGTATTGCTTATTTTTGGAAATTCTTATTGACGAGTTTCGTCAAATTGGTTTGGAGCTAAATTTTTCAAAATGCGAACTTTTCGTTTGCGACTCATGTCCAGATAAAGATTTGGTAATTAACAAATTTAATGATTTGGCACCTAATATCAAATCGGTAGACAAGTGTTCTCTTCGCCTTCTGGGTTCGCCGATACTAGATGAGTCTTTTCCGCCTTTCGTTCAAGAAAAAATTCAAAATTTTTTGAGTGCCTCTGATAGGCTACTCAAAATTAACGCCCACATGCCGTTTACCATTATAAGATGTTGTCTGTTTATTCCAAAATTCATGTACGCTTTACGTTGTAGTCCATTGTGGAAACACAATGAGCTCCTTTTGAGCTTAGACGATGTTGTAAAGCAGACTCTAGTATCGGTTTTGAATATTGAGATGAGTGAAAGGGCGTGGTTACAAGCCTCCTTGCCTATTAGGCTTGGAGGGCTAGGGGTCCGCCAAATTTCAAGTGTTGCTTTACCAGCTTTCTTGTCCTCCATTCATAGTACACATAAATTAGTTGAAAAAATCCTCGCACCTTCTTTAGGCCATTCCGGCGTAGATGTAGCTCATTTGAATGAGGCAACGAATGCTTGGAGGGTCGCTAGCCCAAATACCGAGCTTCCAAAGACTTTGTCGTCGCAGAGACTGTGGGATCGGCCGATCTGCGAACTAGCACGGAAATCTCTTCTAGATACGTGTTCTAGCGTCGCGGATCGCGCTCGTATCCTTGCAGTCTCTGTATGGGAGTCCGGTCTTTGGTTGCAAGCTTTGCCCTCTTTCAATACTGGTAACCTTTTAGACCCAACTGCATTTCGTCTAGCTGTCAGCTTACGCTTGGGTGCAAGGTGTTGTGAGGCCCATCGCTGTCAGTGTGGTACTGCAGTTGACCAGCTCGGTCACCACGGTCTCTCTTGCTCAAGAAGCGCTGGTCGGATTGGTCGCCACGCCAGCCTTAACGATGTCATTCGCAGGGCTTTTGCCACCGCCAATATCGCAGCCGTACTCGAACCGAGTGGGCTCGCGCGTGGTGATGGCAAAAGGCCTGACGGCATGACGCTGGTCCCATGGAAGTGTGGACGGCCCTTAGTATGGGACGCAACTTGTGTCGATACTTTGGCACCGTCACATCTTTCTGAGACTCAGAGTAGGGCTGGAGCTGCGGCCAATTCGGCGGAGCAGCACAAGCGGCGCAAATATGCTAACCTCGGTAGTGGTTACATATTTGAGCCATTTGGAGTTGAGACATTGGGTCCGTGGGGGCCGGGAGCTCATATCATTTTCAAAAGTCTTTCTGGGCGTCTGGTGGACGCGACGTGTGACCATAATGCTGGTGTTTATTTGGCTCAACGCATAAGCAAAGCCATTCAGCGTGGCAATGCAGCCAGCATGCTGGGCACGCTGCCAACTGGCAGTGGGCTTGAGCATTTGGATTATCTTTAGACCTTCAAAGGTCTGAGGATGATCAAATGCTTTTTGTGTAATAGTAGTGTAGTTTTGTTGTTGTTAATAAAGGCACTTTTGCCAATAAAAAAAAAGTATTGTATTTGGTTGTAGTCAATAAAGGCACTTTTGCCCACCTTTCAACCACAATAAAAAAAACTTATGAAACATTGAGTTGTCATTCTATACTACCGAAATACTACACAAAAAAAAAAAAAAAACACCTAGCTAAATATACAGGGTTATTCCTAATCAATAAGCATCCTTTTAAGGGCTTATTCTGTACATCAAAACTAACAACGTTTGTTCAACGACTTTTATCACATCTCAAAAAAAAAGTTGTTGTTACATAGAAAAATATTGTTCACCCGCGACAAAATGTTTTAAACAGCTGATTTTTTTTTGTATTTTCACAGAAGTCGCAGAACAAAAGTTGTTATTTTTTATGTACAGAATAAGCCCCTAAAAGGATGCTAATTGATTAGAAATAACCCTGTATACCAAAACAGAGGCTAAAAATCGAAAAAAGACTGTCTTTGTGGAAGATTGCCAAGAACGTTGGCTGCATTTCCGCGCTAAAATTTAATTATTCTCAGTATTTTTTTCTGGACCTCGCGGCCTCGTTAAAACTTTTCGCCAGTATCCTGGCCCCAACTAAAACTGCTTGCCGACCCCTGTTCTAGGGTCTTTAGATGATCCAATTGTTTTTTATGTGCCTAGTATAGTTGAAGTGGGTATGTACATGTATTTTGTTGTAGTTAGTATAGGCCCTGTAAAAATAATTCTCATATCTAGTAGTAGATGTATAAATAGGCTGAGCAGAGTAGGCTACTCAGTCCGTTCACAGTTATTTTGCCTCTGACATTTGTCACTTTGTCTCTGTCTAGTCATTACACGCCATCGCAGGTTAGACAGAGACAGCGACAGCGACATAGTAGACAAAATAGCTGTAATACTTTAATACGTGGAACAATTTTTAGGTACTTAGGTAAATATTGCACATTATTTTTTACCGCTAGTAGATATTGTAGCGTGTTTGACTCCAAGTTCAGCAACGTTTGGCGCGGTCAGTCTTCGGATGGGTGACCGCGGGTGGCATTTACAACTGAGCACTACTGTGGCTCGGATGACACGTTAAATTGAAGGTCTCGGTTGTTTTAACCGTTAAGCCATGTCCGAGGCCTATAGGCGGCTTAAAAACTCTGACACTACTTATTTTGTCATTGACTTTGATTTGA
Source organism: Hypomecis atomaria (assembly GCA_964007245.1). Lineage (NCBI taxonomy): Eukaryota > Metazoa > Arthropoda > Insecta > Lepidoptera > Geometridae > Hypomecis > Hypomecis atomaria. Next base: position 17,595,526 of record OZ023292.1, on the reverse strand, counting down.
ACATCTTTTTAGAATGGATCATTAGCAAAGTATATAATAAATATCGAAAAATGGAGTCTAAATGAACCGGAACGTTTTTGCGTGGACCTAATCCTTATAGAAGATGAAAATCACACGAGAACTATGAGAACCATTTTCTTCGTTGGCTTAGAAACAGGAGGAGATGAAGAAAAAACGTATATATTTTTTGGAATTGGTAAGTTCAAGCAGTGGTCGATTTATCACCAGGCTCAGTAGGCTGGAGCCTTGAGGAGCAGATTTTAGGGAGTCGTAAATTTTAAACTTACAAGTTATTTTACTATTGACAAAAATATAAGAGCAATGGTACCTATATCTAAATATTATAAAGTGTACAGAAATCAGAATAAAAACTGAATTTTTTACTACTACCTACCATTTGCGTAGTCACATATTGGAGCTGTATACTCGTATATATGTGGGAGGAAAGAGGTTGGTTTAAATTTTGTTCCATTTTAGAGTGTCCGTATGTAAACCCCAAAAAGCCGTATTATAGTGAAAATATATGGGAAAATTGATAAAAAGGCCGAATCATTATAAAACGTACTTTTCGTGCAAAAAAAAATGTTTGAAAATATAGCTTTATATATAAGGGCAGTCTGAACCCGTATTTTGTTTTCTTGTTGGGTTCTTAGAAAGTTTATCAGGAAAATCTGTGATCTTAAAAATACGCACACACGACTCTTAGTCTCGGAAACTAGTCGCCGGGACTTGTTAGTCTCCGAGATGAGTCGTGTGTGCGTTTCGATAAGAAAATCGGGAGTATGAAGATTAAAATAAAAACACGCACGCTACGATACCGGTAAATGTTTGTGAGATACTTCGTGGTGACTAGTCTCTGAGACTAAAAGTCGTGTGTGCGTATTTTTTTTAACGCGATTAAGTCCGCGCTTGACCACCAACTCGCCTGATGGTAAGCGACGTTGTGGTTGAAGATGAAGCACGCAGACCTAGAAGATACCTATTCACTGTGATCTTGGAAAGCTTTAGATTATACTCGTATCTCTTAGAAAACAGGAAAGCAGGAAGACTGTTCCAATCCCTGGCGGTACGAATCAGAAATGTTGAGTCAAACCGCTTCGTGCGTATTGAAAGAAAATCGACAGTGTAGGGGTAGTAACGTGGCGTCTTTCTACATGTCATGTAGTAAAAAGAGGATGGTAGGATAAGGTCGTGTAGCTCAGATGCACACTCTCCGAAATGAATTGTCATGAGAGTCGGGAGTCTGACGATATAAATGAAGACACGCACGCTACGATACCGGTAAATGTTTGTGAGATACTCCGCGGCTACTAGTCTCCGAGACTAATAAGTTGTTGGTTCGTATCATTATGAAAGACGTGCTTTAAATGCAGACTCATACGCCACGACACCGATACATGTTTGTGTGATACTTCGCAGCGACAAGTCTCCGAGACTAAAATCGTGTATGCGTGTCATAATGAGACACGGGTCTCAGGATGATTTATATTAGGACGGGGCGGGCACGGGACGGGCCCGGACCCCTACGGGCCTTTACACAAAATGTGTAGAACGTGCGTCGTACGGGCGTCGCGTCGTACGGACTTGTCCCGTCCTAATATAAAACATCCCTTACGCTGTTTTTTTGATTACAGCATCGGCGATATCTTCGGTCTTCTTAGCTCTGGTGCTGTTGGTCTACTGCCTACTGCCTCAGCTCCGGAACTTCTCTGGAAAACTTTTCATGGCCTACATGGCGGCATTATTCTTCACATTCTTGATAAAAGCTGTTCTAACCTTCTTTTCAACTAATATACCATGTGAAATAATCGGTAAGTTGTTTTTGAAGTGAAATGTCTTATAGCCCGGGAGGTAAGCGGAAAAAATTTCAACTACTTTCTGAAAGCTGAATTTTTAGTATTACTTTGTCATGGTCGTGTACAACAATACCCCGGATTCAGTCAGCTGGGATGCTTAGCGTTAAGTGGGGATAACCGTTAGAATTAAAAAAAACAAAAGTGTACGTACGTCACTCAAAACATGTAACAGAGCATGTCAGTCAGGCTTTACTTTAACGGCGCTACTTTAAAGCCTGACTGACAGGCCTTGTTACTTGTTTCAGGTAATTTTCTGTGGTTAAACTTTTTTTTAGTTTTTTTTTATAAGCGTTCACCAATTTTCAGCTTTTGAAAGTAGTTGCAAGATATTCATATATTTTTTTTTTTTTTTAATTTTAACGGGTATCCTAACCAAACGCTAAGCATCCCAGCTGACTGAATCCTGAACGAAACCAAATGAAAGTAATACCAAAAATTCAGTGTTCGAAATCAAAGCACCCTGTTTCCAAATAGCTGGATTCAGAGGTTCGAACAATCTTCTGCGATTCGCGGAGTCTAAATTAGAAGTTAATATCCCTATCAAATAATTAAAAGGTTGTACCTGGATGGCGGTAATTAGGCAAAGCGTGGTGGAGTACCCCAAGTGCACCCGGGGTTTTTCTGATGCTCGTGGATGCGCTCGCTGTGCGCAAATCAAGGTCAGCCGGTCGGGAGTCATGCGATCGGATCCGAACATTCAGGTTTTCGAAAGTGGTTGTAATTTTTTGCGCTTACTTCCCGGGCTTTATAAATTAATGAACGCCGGCTGCATGCACGAAAAAGCATGACTTATTGTCACGTTTCTCAGCCTGAGCTGAGCGTTGCAAGTGAGAGCGCAGAACAAGCCATAGAGAGGCACGATCTGCCAAAGATCGGTTGTCGTCCGTAAGCTGACTTGACAGACAACCAATTTTTTTAAACCTGTGTTTTAGGAAAAAAAATATGATCTTTCAAAACATTAGTAGATCACTCATACAAAACATAAATCAAAATTATTATGAACAAAACATTAATCAAATGTATTGCGTTTAATTGATTACGATTTTTTTTTTCAGACGTTATTAACTACTTTTACTACTTTTCAAGTTTTTCGGCTTTCTTCTGGCTCAATGTCATATCTTATGATATATGGTGGACTATCAGGTAAATTTAACTAAAATATACCTAATTATATTTTTAAAGTATGGTTAGTTCCAGTTTTTTTTTACTTTTAGTACCTACAAGAGCTACAAAAGCTACCACTGGCCACATTCTCCGTCACTTGTCAATATGACAGGGTCAAATTAATCACTTTTATTTTTAGTTATCCATTGGACGATTCAGTTAAACAAATGCGGGTCTACAGACTGTTCGGAGAATTACTAGTTGTAGAAGAATACGAAAAATCTATCGTATTCGATTTAATGTTGTTTAAAATAATACATATTATTTTTAACCGACCCGACTTCCAAAAAGGAGGATGATCTATGTTCGTCGGTACGTAGGTACTTACCTATTTTTGACGTGATAACGTCATATAACGCACGCACGCGTCACGTTCAATTTGTTTCAGTTGTTGATTTAATAAATGTTGAATAAATGTTTTCATAAGACGTCTTCACGTAAAATTTTCGTCCGCGGAAATCGACTTTACAGACACGTTTTGTGTACGTTTATCGATATTTTAGTCAATTGTAATCCAATTTTAAGATTATTTTTTCAATTTGAAAGAGGTACTGCCGAGGATAATGGGACTACCCATTTAAATTTTATGAAAGTCGGATCAGCCGTTTTTGAAAAATCAACAATAATGTTAAAATTGTATGACATCGATTCGAGCGAACTACATACTCGTATTCGAATTTTGTACACGAATAAAGCCCGTTGTGCTGTTTTTTGCGAAAAATATTTTATTTTATTTTACTGGATGATTTCAGGGGCTACAGATTTAAACGAACTGACGATCCAAATGAAGAGAGGGTATTACTACGACGGTACAGCTTGTATGGTTTGGGAGCTCCACTAGGAGTCACAATTTTGTTGATCATTGTTAACAAAACTTCATCTGGATCTGCACTTGATCTGTGTTCCACTATGGGCAAGTATTTTTTTGACGTGATAACATCATATAAATCGATGAAAGCCGGCTGCACGCACGAAAAAGCATGACTCAATGTCACGTTCCGCCTGAGCCGAGCGTGCAAGCGAGAGCGTGGAACAAGCGATAGAGAAGCACGATCGGCTTAAGTGTTCGGCTTGAACCAACGACTTGGCATTACTTAAAGGCATCCATCCATCCATCCATCATCCATAGGACGTCCACTGCGGGACATAGGCCTCCCCTATGAATCTCCAATAAGACCGGTTGGTAGCGGCTTGCATCCAGCGTGATCCTGCGGTCTTAATGAGGTCATCCGTACACCTTGTGGGTGGACGTCCTACGCTGTGCTTGCCGGTAGGTACGTGGTCTCCACTTGAAGGCATAATATATTATTATGACGTTATCACTTAAAATTATAATCCGTAAACCGACTTTACAGACATCTTTTTTTTTCTTACATATTCTACTCGTAGAAAGCGATTTCGCATGGCGAACTGTAAATTGTTGTTTATTTGTTAACCTACTTCCAAAAAGGAGAAGGTTCTATGTTCGTCTGTATGTACTTTTTTGTGTAGGTATGTTCATCGATAATTCCGCCAATTGTGAACCGAATCAAAGAATTCTTTTTTAGTTCGAAAGGGTATACTCCCGAGGTGGTTTTTAAATATCAACAATAATTTAAACAATTAGAGCGAAATATTCAAATTTTGTACACGATGGAAGGCGGTTTTGCCATTTTTGCGAAAAATAATTATTGTTATTGAGTGTCCATATATTCAACGAAACATGGATTTACTGTACCTACCATTTCTATAACCTTGGATGTTCTGAATATAATGTGACTATTCAAAATAATATCACACATGGAAAGGGTTTCAAGTGGTATTGGTCAGGATGTATTTGCCGCATGTCTAATAAATAAATCGTTGGGCTGAAATATTATTTAACACCCCAGTCGAAACCAGATAGAAACAAACAAAAAATACAATTTTTAAAATTCAAATTTATTTCAGCTTTCCATACATTTGGTCACGGGTCGCGGGTTACCGATATATTTTTATGAAACACTATTTTTTTTAGTATTAGCAAAAGTCGTAGAACAAAAGTTGTTAGTTTTTATGTACAGTATAAGGCCCTAAAAGGATGCTAATTGATTAGAAATAACCCTGTATAGGACGGCCTGCTACTTTGATTATAATATTATTTGTTTGACGTATCTAGAAATGTTTTAGATCACAGGTATTTTGTTCGAATTGAGAATAGAATAAGATTAAATATGTTAATTTACATAACCATGAACATTTAAGTATAACTAAACTTATTTATAAAGCAATACCTAATTAAGTTTGCTCTTTACAGGTTTTTGACTTATTAGGTAGAACGAGCCAATATATGGGAATAATCATTTGTCATTATTATTTATTCACGTAGGTACGTAAACCTACTTATATAGGTATATTCATTTTATTTTTATATCGTTACAGGTAAATTTACTCGCAATTACGTGTCCATACTATCAGGAGTGTTATTAATAATAAATCTATTGCTATATGTTGCAACTATTTGGAACATCTGGGTGACCAAAAATAAACTCAAAGAATTCAGATGCAGCGATAGAAGCAAAATTAATAAGACCAGGTATTGTTTTGACCATGAAATTGTTTATAGTATTTTAACACTTGATACGTTTATTTTAAGATTTGAAGTTCTTTTTGGATATACAGTAGTTATTTCCTTCTCTTGTGGAGATCCGGGGCGGCTGACCAGGCCCTTCTCTAAACTCGGTTCTGTAGCTAGCCCATGCACGGTGTTGGTCCGCAAGAATGATAAACGATCAACTAATGCACGGTAATGGTAATTGTGACTCGACCCTGTCCACATAATCTAGACACGCGGAAGCGTGTCCAGCCAAGTCAAAAAAAAGGAACTGGCGACGCGACGTGTGTAATATTACACGAACCATTTCGAGCCACTTTTGACCCCATCATAACTCGAAAACTAGTTTACCTATACATATGAAATTTAGCATACCTTAATTAAAGCTCTTTAGCTTATCTAGAATACAAAATTTCATTAACTTTGCTCTGACGGTTAATAAAATATTAACGTTTAAAAACCAGGGTTTCATTGACTGATTCACTTACTGACTTGCTGACTTATAGATCAAAAACCTAACCCACTTCCAGATGACCTAGAAACTTGATATTTGGCATCAAGGTAGACTATCAGGCATATACAAAGGAAAAAATCTAAAACTTTGAACTTTTACCCCCCAACCCTATATAATAGGGGATGAAAGCTTGTATGAGACTTCCACAAATTTTCATGCTATAAGTCTAAAAATTGATATAAAGACTCCCTGTTAGAAATAATAAAACACGTATTTCAGGATTTTTAATAAAACAGCCCCCAACCCCTAAAATTAGGGGATGAAAATTTGTTCGTCACTTTCGAAACTTTTGATGCCAGAAGTCAGAAAATGGATATACGAACTCGTTGTAATAGATAATAAAACACAATTTCAGGATTCTTAATAAACCACCCCCCAAACGCTAAAACTAGGGGATGAAAGTTTGTATGACACTATTGCAAAGTTTGATGCTAGATGTCCAAAAATTGATAAAGGGACTCTTTATTACAAATATAATCAAACACGTATTTCAAGATTTTTAGTAAATCTCCCCCTAACCTTTAAAACTAGGGGTTAAAACTTGGTATGAGACTTCCGCAAGTTTTGAAGCTAGAGATGTGAAAATCGATAAAATTACTCCTTGTAGTAAACTACAAAAAGAAGTGAAATTCAACAAAAACATTTTCATGTGAAAAGAAGCCAAGTCACAGTTCCCACTATCAAAAAGTTGTCAGATCTCACGTAAAGCCAAGCTTCTAACTCTACACGCCTTACTCTACAAGTCCTTACTTCACCAACTCTACAATTTAGTCAATATATGCGGCTTGGCTGTTTCGCTAACTGCGCCTGGGCGTAAAGTGATTAATTCATTAATTCTGTTATACAAACAGTTATTGTTGTAACGAAACGGCCAAGTCACATATATTGACTAAGCTGTAGAGTTTGTGGAGTAAGGGCTTGTAGAGTAGGCGTGTAGAGTTAGAAGCTTGGCTTTACGTGAGATCTGACAACTTTTTGATAGTGGGAACTGTGACTTGGCTTCTTTTCACATGAAAATGTTTTTGTTGGATAAATATCTACAGCCCCACGTGGCCACGCAGAACGTATCACGCGCTAGGGTTGCCCGACATCAGTATTTATATTTCTTATTATTAAATATATTCCATCTACTTACTCTTTACCTACTTAAGTTTTTTCTAGTTTTTATCTACTAAGATGTAAACTTATTATAATTGTTACAAAAAAAAATTCGCTGTGAATGAAAAAGGAAGCATTCGATAAAAATACAAACTGTGTTCTTTGATGTTGTTAGAGCACCGTAGTTTATTTAAACGAGGAACCCTAGAAACGTAAATCATACGCTTACTAGTTATACAAATTCACATGTTCGTTCGTCACTACGACGCGCCGCGACTGACTAGCATACCGACAGCATACCGAACTCCGAGGCAGGTACGATTCGCGTTCCGACCGTTTGTATGAAGACGGAATACTGTTAGATACCTTTACCGTGACTAATGTCTAAAAGCTCTACTTCCTGCTTCACTGAAGTTTAAATAATACAACTATCCAAGATAAAAATGGGAACAACAGGACAATTCAGTTAACCATTGACGATACTGACGTACGTAAACCTTGTGTATATACTCGTATATCAATTTTCCTCCCTTGTTAGGTATTACAAAACATCGCTAATTTGAGTCACCCTTTATACTGTCATGGTATAAGAAAAATTGTACCTACGCGCAAACGAGACACCAGATATTTTATAACACAATTTTAGACTGAAGCGTCTAAGCAATTCAGGCGAAAATGGATTATCAGCAACTGGGTTGCATTGTTCTCGCTCGCTCCACTGCATAAACCCGTCACCCGTTAACGTTTCGACTTTACCCCCATTTGTATTAGGTAGAAACTTCAGTAAACGCCTCCTCCCCCGCGCCTCAAGTAAAGCTGACAGAATGTAGTGAATGTGAATCGTAGTGCGTTTCTAGTCCGGAGATAAAACGTCCCGAGCCACCTGCCGGTTGCCGTTATTACGAGTAATATCGAGCAAAGAACAGCAAAAAAATAACCTTTGTTGTATGGGAGCTCTCTCTAAATATTTGTTTTATTCTGTTTTTAGTACAATGCACACATAAGTATTTTTTGTTATGGCGATATCATCTGTAAAAATGTCAACTGACTTGTTATCACGGTTCTTGAGATACAGCCTGGTGACATACATACAGACAGACATACGGACGAACAATGGAGCCTTAGTAATAGGGTCCCGTTTTTACCCTTTGGGTACGGAATCCCAAAAACGGAAAAAAAGTCCCGCTCAGATTGATTTTACATGATGGGTCGCATAACTGCCAACATGACACCCTGCCATCACCACATAGTGATGACAGTTTCCACACACGTGGCCGTGGCACCCTAAACCAAAGTTATGTGCAAAATACTACAATGCCGAATAGGTGCCGGTGAGACATTGTCAGATCCCTTTCCATCATCTCTGGATATTCTTGACTCCAACTCTGAGCCGTCTAACAGACTTGCTTAGCCCGATTCATCTGCTACTTAATCCAGTAAAGCATAAATATTTTTTTTATCAGCGGAAGATATTGTAAACTTTGTATTTTTAACATATTTATGGGAAAGCTTTTTTCCAAGCATGATATTGTTATGTAAAATACACTATTCGACGCGCTCCGTCCGAGTCATATGTTGCTGGAGTCAACCGGCTAAATTACGAGTACTAAAGTTTATCGAGCGGAGAGTCTCTCAAAAAACCTCGCGCTTTCTGTTGAAATGGTTCCATTTCAGTACGATGTACGCAAACCCACTCAGAGTCATGTGTTTCTTTTAGTGCAGTAGGCCTAATGAGTAATTTTCGTGGGCGGAAGCCCCCAAAAACGTAGTGTTTTTAAATGGGGGAAAATGTTACCTGCGCATGCCATTTACTTTCTGATTATCATCTGATAAGCAACTTGAGAACAAGTTTACCATTTTTCTCATAATAATATAGGTACCTATACAGGGTTATCTACTTACCCTTTACTAAGTAGGATTACACTAAATAGATTATCGAATTGGATGCAAATTTTTATAGAACAGCATTGTTTTTTCTCGATTTCTGGGTTCTTGAAAATTTTACTATGGGGACATAGTAAATTTTCATAACGATGGCCTTAATCACCTGCTTTCGGCTTTGTAGATACAGCCTGGACAAGCAAATAACCCTGTACTGTACTGTACTAAATGTATAAGAGATATTTGGATCATCGACACAATGAAGAAAAAGAGTTTCCTTGATTCCTAAGAAACATTACTTATTTTCCCACAGATTAAGCTTGTATATCAAAATGTCAACGTTGATGGGGATTACCTGGTTTCTGGAGCTGGTCTCGCCGCTTTGCGTGGAAATATTATGGCTGTATAACATAGTAAACCTGTACAACATCCTGATGGGCGTAATCATCTTCATAACATTCGTCTTAAACAGGAAAACTTTGCAATTGTTATGTAAACGGTAAGACCACAAACTAATAATTATTACATAAACTGTTCATGAATTGTTTACACAATTGTTATATTTATAACAAGAAATTATAAAGGGACATCTGAGATCTCCCAAGATGGACCATGTCTTCTCAATCTTGTGGAGACATCAATTTCCACTTCCCACGAAATCACAACTAAGGGTGACCAGTAGCGGATTTGTCCATTTGGCGCCTTAGTTTATTGAAATTCAGGAACAAAACATGTTTTTCATACCACCTGCTCGAAAATTACCGTAAAGTTATGTCATACAATCGCAACGTAAAATTAGTCATTACATATTATCTTAACACGATCTCGAAGGCTATGGCAGGGCAATAATGGTGTATGGAATTCCCTAGGGATTAAAGTAATTTAAATCTGAAATGTCTTATTTGTATAGAACAAAATACATATATGGGCATTATAAAGAGGTTTTATTCGATAATCGAGTTGGCCACGACAATCGATTATCGATTAGGCCATGATTGTCAAGTAGTATTTACATTCTCTATTTTTCATTTCGGATTTGGTTTGCATTTCGAAAAAAGTTGTGGGTACTTATATTCTGTTTTTTTTTAATTGTGAACAATACCTAGTTGTTTAGTGAGTAAACATAGTGACGTTATGACAGTGTTTGTGGCAAAGGTAGACTCGCTCGAAGACGCTAAGATGTCGCCCGCACCAGTACTTTGTCCCCTTGTTGCATAATTTAATATTAAGGGCATCTCTATAAATATCTATCAATAGACATGCTTCATTACTCGTATTGAACAATTAATAGAATAGGTATGTGGTCTGTGAGTAATATTATGGTTTTCCTAAAATGGTAATCCCATTTGACGTCAAACTTGGTTGAATTTATATTTTAACTAGCGACCCGCTCCGGCTTTGCACAGGTGTATTATACTTACATATAAACCGTCCTCTTGAATCATTATATCTATTAAAAGAAACCGCATCAAATTCCGTTGCGTGCTTTCATAGATATACTCGTAAGCATACATAGGGACAGACAGACAGGGAAGCGACTTTGTTTTATACTACGAGTACTTATGTAGTGATAATTATTTATTTTTCGCCAAAAATGACATAATCAGTTTCGGATTCGGTGAACCGAATTTGAATACTGTTCGCTAGAATCGATGTGACAGCCATGTAGTATTTTTTTAATTTCGGCAGATTTTTCAATAACGATTTCGATAAAATTCAAGTGGGACCACCTCGGAAGTAGACCCTTTCGAAATAAATAAGACTTTTTAAAATCAATTCACAATTGGCAAAAAATCGAACATACCTACACAAAATAAATACATACCGACGAACATACTACTACCTCCTCCTTGTAATATGTAATACTCGTAATTAACTAGTAGTTACCGCACGGATTCGCGCAATAGCACTCAACCTCAAAAAGATCGCCGAATGCTGTAAAAGCTATAAAAAGTCCTCTATTACGTGAGCCACTTTCCGTTACTTACCTATATTATGTATACTTTATACGCAATTTAAAGTATGAACATGTTCGAAAAACACTTTGGTGCCCATAGTAAAAAAGTGACTAGATATTTTCAAAGTTTTCTATTTCAAACCTTGCTACAACTCGAACATCGTGGACAATTATATATTATGTAATTTCAATAAATAATAAGTATTTAGTAGGTACTATGCGTCCAGTCCATTGCAGGACGTCGGCTTTCCCACGAGAAATGACTGAGTCATATCCACCACGCTGGCACAGTGCGGGTTGGGGGATTCTCATAAACCATCGAATTTCTTCTACGGACATACTCAGTTGTACTTACGATGTTTTCCTTGACCGAAAAGCCAGTGGTGTGAAAATCCGTATTTTAATCCGAAAGAACTCATGGTATGGGACTGGGATTTGAACCCACGACCTAACAATTGCAAGGCGGTTGTCACTGCCACGAATCGATCACTGTTTTCGCGTTTTCTGCTGAATATCGATAAAATTTAGATAACTACAATTTTGATAAAATTTACGTTCCGGGAAAAAACTCTTTTCACCCCTTGAATTGTGACAAAATGTCATGTTTTTGGTGTCGATCGCTAGAGTAAGAAATAATTGCACCCTCGCTTGTCTCATTTTCTAGTCAGAAAAGTTTTTATTTTATGTGTTTTATACTTTTCAGCCAAGTGTTAGCGTGAAAATGTGGCTTTTTAGAGGCTTATAACTTTAAATTCATTTAATGTAAAAACTAAGATATTTATTCCTAGCAACTGGAGTGCTGATTGCTATAAATGAAAAAAAATCACTCAAATCGGATAATATTTAGAGGTAGTTTACAGCTTATTTGTTTTTGTATGGCCAAGTTCACGGTTCACACTAATAGCCTGAACCCTTAAATGCATATTGTTAAGGGTTGCGCTGGTATTTACTCCAGTTTATTATAGCATGCAATCTAACAAACATCCCGTCAATTTTACCGGTAGTTAGTTTCCACTCGCTTGGTTTTTGTATTCATATTGTAATTATAACTTCAAATATTATTGTAATCAACAATGGCTACTAAAATTTTATTTTTGTTTTTATTTTTTGTAGTTCTTGTAATTACAAAATCGTTTTTTCACAATCTATCTATACATATAAATAAAAGAGAGTGTCTGTTTGTAATATTTAAATAGCCGTTTTTTACTACATGTTAATGAATATATATATACGGTACCACCAATATATTGTTAATTTATTCGGTATACACCAAAATAACATTTTTTACAATTTTTGTCTGTCTGTCTGTTTGTTCCGGCTAATCTCTGAAATTACTAGACCAATTTTGACGGGATTTTTATTGGCAGGTAGCTGATTTGATAAGGAAAAACTTAGGCTACGTTTATTTCAGAAAAATATAATTGTATCTTGGGCTAGCGCGGGTAACACCGCAGGGCGCAGCTCGTCCACAGTAAAAACCTTACCGCTCGTTTGCTGTATTAATTTTTTTCCACATTTTCCCCAGGTTCAACATTACAAACCGTTTCTTCAATGAAAATACAGCTCGAAAGTCTAACGCCAAGTCGAGTTTGACGAAGTCTACAACCTGTGTCAATTCATCTACCAATAATAAAACCAGTTATCAGACTACGAGTACTTAAACTCGGGTCACACAGAGGCGGGACCCGCGAGAGAGCGATCCGATAGCGGTCCAGTGCAAAGCGATAGCGCCGGATCGCGCCCCCTTGTTATGTGTCAGGTTGCATACAAATTCGAATATTACAAAAAAATCTCGTCCCGGATCGCGATCGCTTTCCTGCACTTCCCGCCTCTGTGTGACGAGAAAGTTATAAAGTTTTGTTCCTTGCAAAAAGTTGATGGACTCTCGACAAAATGTTTGGAACAGCTGATTTATTTCGATATTTAGTGGTAGGTCCCATAGTAAAAGTTGTTCATAATAATGATTGTGTACGCCTCTAATATTATCTGGACACTGCAAAAGAACACGTTGCTTATACAGGGTCATAGGTACCTGTACCTGTACCAGCCTTTTTTAATAGTCCACTGCAGGACGTAGGCCTACCCGCGAAGGGTGATTGGGCCATATCCACCACGCTGGCCCAGTGCGGGTTGGTGGATTCACATCCCAAGTAGCATTTTACTCCATTTAAGAGTACACATTTAGTTCCCAGGTGTACTTGAAGCATTATTACAGTTCACTCGTGATGTATAAGCTGCATTATTGCGATTAATTACACCTACACCTGTCTAAGGGACTTATAGGAGTGTAGAGTTATACTTTTATATGTTTGTTGGTGTTATAATACTCTAACAATTATCCTTTAGTCAGCCGTCTGACTAAGAGCATTATAGGAGGGTAGAGATACGGCAACCGCTGTTTAACGGCCTACTTGTACGATGTTGTAGAGCTAGCATTTTAATAGAACACACGTGGTCATTTATAAAGCCAAAGGCTGTTATGATTACTTGTTTTAGACTGTTATACAGCTAGAAGCTGTAGTAGGACTTGTTTGTGATCATTAAAATAACCTTTTTTACTATCTGTACAGAAGTGTTTAAATGGTTCGCATGTGTACTGTAGGCTGTTAAAAGGACTATATGTGTTGTCCATTAACATCAATAGCAGTTTATTTGTCCACGAGTACTACTCTTATTTGCTTTCATTTCCACCATTTTGTTCTAACCTAAAATTTACCAAATAATAAATCTCAAAAATTATCGTGCAGATTTATCACAAAATACGCAGATAGAGCGATTGAGTTTTGGTTTCATGTTATAATTAAATACCGTAGTATAATCATAATGCCAAGATAATATCAAAAACTGAAAATTGTAGATTTCCTCTCAGCCAGTTTTAAATATTTTAAAATGAATATCGCGTTTTAACAGAGGCGCGTGAATATTTTAGCTGTAAATATGTATACATTTCACGATAAAGTTGCATTCCCATGGCAATTAACATTATTAAGTCTTTGAAACAGGTACATTACCGCGTGGTATCATAAATTTTTATCCAAATATCCGCCGGAGTTATTATATAAGTTTTTGGATGGCACACACAAAACCATAAACAATTAAATTGTGAATAAAATTATAAAATGAAGAAATAATTTAGGGCACACGTGAATTTTAGGTAGCACTGGAGTACTTTTGTCGGATTTTTTAACTGTGAAGGCTGTGTATTTAGCCACGTGTTACTCTTTATTACGCTCATGTACATTGTATGGATCACACTGCGTCCCATATAGTGCCGCAAGTCAGCCTTAAGTTCGATGTTACTACTTAAACTGCTATTATAATGCTATTATACTGCTAATGTACAGCCATAGTGAACTTAAGGCTGTCTAATTTGTGCCCAAACTGGTTCTATAAGAGCGTTATAGCAAGCTATACAGCTCTTATACAGCTGACTTGCACAGCTTGTGGAGTACATGTGAACGACTAGTCATCTTATATAGAACCCCGAATGCTACTTGGGATACGCCATCGAATTTCTTCTACGGACGTATGCAGGTTGCCTCACGATGTTTTCCTTCACCGAAAAGCCAGTGGTGTTAAATTCCGTACATAAATTCCAAAGAACTCATTGGTACGGGACCAGGATTGAACCCACGACCTCACGATTGTAAGGCGGGGGTCACTACCACTAGACCACCACGGGTCATAGGTATTACACGCAAAACCTTTTAAGGGCGGTATTACATCTAGACAAACAACTTTTGTACTACCTACGACATTACAAAATTCTCAAAAAAATTAGCTTTTCCATACATTTTGCAGCGCGTTGACGAACTTTTATTTGTGAAAAAGCAGATTTTTTTCTTCGTGATTTTTCCAAAAGTCCTAGTAAAACAGTTGTTTGTCTAGATAGACCTGCCCTACCTATGACTTTGTTTAAAATGATAGAAGATTATTTAGTTAAGAAACACAGCAAGTAAACTCAAGTAAGTTAATCTCGAGTGGAGCCTATCTGCTTAAGAATGGTCTAAATCATCCCTTTTTTGTTTAGTACACCCTCTCCGAAAAACCTTCGGAATAATAATTTAGTAATAATAATATGGTTCTAAATTAGTATATCGACCAGGACATCATCAAAAACAACCACATTCATTTTGAAAACATAGTCTAACACTTTTCCTCTATATTGCTGCATTGTGATGTTTTAATAATTAAGTTATTTTATACGAGTTCATCCCGTTTGCCGTCGAGACGGCGGGTTCCTGGGGTTCTGATGCCATAAGGTTTGTCAGGGAGCTCGGGCGGCGCTTGAGGGAAAGAGGTGGAGATCCCAGGTCGGGTAGTTTCCTCACCCAACACATTTCCTTGGCAATCCAGCGATGGGGACGTTTGGGCGAGGGGCGGCACTTGACGGGCTACACTGACTGTGAATCGATATTTGTGTTATCGACGTGTGTTAAAATATTGTGACAATAATAATTATAGTCTGACCGTTTAACTGAGTCCACGCCTGGGCGGGTACAGGGGCGCGGGGGTAGACGACAAAGGGGACTGAGACAGGTGCGGGCGGCGGGTCCTCACCGCCCGCACCTGTCTCAATCCCCCTTTGTCGTCTACCCCCGCGCCCCTGTACCGCGCAGGCGTGGACTCAGTTAAACGGTCAGACTATAGTAATTAATTAGTGTTACTTTTAAGGCTCACTTATAATTTTAACAATTTTTATTGTTCTATTTTTAGTTTTATGACAATCGTTATTATATTTAATTATGTAATAAGAGATTTACTTGATGACAATAAATATTATCCTATATTAAAAAAAAAAAACAAAAGAAGTTATTTTTAGACTAGAACATTAAATTGTTAATATTTGTTATTAGTTATTAAATATGCGTGCTTTCTTATTTGACCTTGTTTTATTTAAATATACCTATTTTGATGGTTTTGTAGCTCCTAAAACTACTACTGGACTACAACGATACGGAAATGATAATCTTTTTTTGCCATTGAACCTGATGAAAATAGATATAAAAGTCCGTCATATCAATTTTTAACAATTGTGTAACAACAATTACAGTTTTGTTTCTAGCGGTAGTACTTAAATAACGTTTGCCTTACAATCGTAACGTCGTAGGTAATAAGTAGGTATATCCTTTGGGATATGTCCCGAATATTGGTATGGAGTACATATAAATTACAAAAGTCAGAAAATTCTATCTCGTATTTTTTTAGAAATGAAGGGGGGTACTCTTTTTAGGGTTCCGTACCCAAAGGGTAAAAACGGGACCCTATTACTAAGACTCCGCTGTCCGTCTGTCTGTCTGTCCGTCTCCAGGCTGTATCTCATAAACCGTTATAGCTAGAAAGCTGAAATTTTCACAGGTGATGTATTTCTGTTGCCGCTATAAAAACAAATATTATAAACAAAATAAAATTAATAGTAAAGGGGGGCTCCCATACAACAAACCTGATTTTAAGCCGTTCTTCGCTATTAATAATGGTAACATGTAAATGCTTGAAATTTTCACAAAATATTTAGTTGTATATTCACTTTAAAAATAAATAATAAAATTGAAATAAAATAAAAATAAATATTTAAGGGGGGTTAATTAAAATACCCTTAAATATTTATTTTATTTTCTTTTTAGTATTTGTTGTTATAGCGGCAACAGAAATACATCATCTGTAAAAATTTCAGCCGCCTAGCTATCATGGTTCATGAGATACAGCCCGGTGACAGACAGACGGACAGACGGACATCGAAGTCTTAGTAATAGGGTCCCGTTTTTCCCTTTGGGTACGGAACCCTAAAAAGCGTTAAAATGAGCGTTAAAAAAATTCACAAACAAAAACAATGGTATTTAAAGCGAAATTACTATAGAATTTCATATTTTATTATTAGATTTATGTTAAAAGCCGCCATCATGCCGCCATATTTTACAAGCAATGTCAACAGATAATAAGACCCTAAAATTATGAAATTTCTGTAAAAAAAAAATTGTGAAAGAAAATAATAGGAAAATCATTTTCCAAAACAAATAAAGCAAATTATTAAATACTGTACAAGGTGATGACCTAAGCTCTACCTATATATATTTTTGCGTCATCTCTTTTAATGCGTAAATACCAGATATAGATTGGGTTTTTATCTCACACTTTTCTGTGAACCAGATGGTGGCAGCTTTTGATCATGGTGTTATGAGTGTTTTTGGTCAGCATGCGCCAATAAAAACAATTGTCGTCAAAGATTGCTTCTATTTATGGATCATGGAGACTATAAAAACTATGATGAAGTTACGTGATAAAGCTGCCAACTGGTTATCATAGTTCTAAATCATAGTCTAAATAAAAATATTATGAAAGTCTTAAATCTACGGTAAATAAGGCGAAAAGTCAGCTTATTTGAAACAATATTGTATATACACTCCAACCGTAACTTAACCAACAAAAGCATTCCTCTAAGGTATTTTGATATTTGTCGGTTAGGTTAGGTTTCGCAGCCGACATAAACATAAGCCAAAATCAAAATATAACGCGGGCGAAGCCGCGGGTAAAAGCTAGTGTATACATAATTAAGAGAATCGTGAATCGACCATTGTTTTGTTTTCGGTACATTTTTAGTAAAATTTATGTTCTGGGAGAAAACTCCATTTACCCCTTAAAATGTAACAAAGTGTTATGTTTTTGATGTCAATCGCTGAGTAATAAATATTGCACGCTCGTACGTCTTAGTTTTTTCAGAAACGTTTTTAGTTTATCAAGCGCTGATTACATGAAAATAAAAATTACTCGGATGCAAAGACACAAGACACCGCAAAAATCGGATAATATTGTTTACGTGTGGTCAAGTCTGAGGTTTTCAGCCTCGGTGGCTCAGTGGTTAGTGACCCTAACTACTTGGTCAAACAGGCGTGGGTTCGATCCCCATCCAGGGCAAGTATTTAAGTGATGAACATAGGTGTTTGCTCTGTGTCTGGGTGTTATTTAGGTACTATCTATATAAGTATGTATTTAAAATATGTGTATGTAGTATATCAGTCTCTGGCAGCCATATCACAAGCTTTGCTTAGTTTGGGGTCAGAGACAGTGTGGAAGATGTTCTCTAATATAAATAAAAAAATAAAAATAAAAAAGTCGGCGCCTCACGATTGCCTTAACCTTAATGTCTATTGGTAGACCTGTTTTCACTAAATTAATAATCCTTATCTAAATATGTATAGAGTTTCATTACGCAGATATGTTTATTGACGTAATTTTTATGTTATTACTAGTATTTCGGCTATTGTGTTACAAATTGTTATTTGGAATTATTGTTTCGTCGTATCGTACCCTCACAGCACTTAGCGCCCTTCTGGACATCAACCCAAATTGTGACATATTTTTGATGAATGGAAGGTGATTCTATCTGAATGTTTGAAGTTTTATGAGAAGACTGTGTGAATGAGTTTTGTTTACAGTGATTTATTTGACGTTACGCAATTTATTTTTGACAATTTTGTGACATTATTTATTTTATCTACACTAATGTTGTAACATTCTACTTATGTTTCCAATACTTGACTTATAATGACTACTGTTATAGCGCAGACAACAAAACACTCAATTTAAGCAATTTCACATGATGTAATAATATCTACATCGATATCGTAAAATTTCATTATAACATCGCGCGCGCGCTCCTGATTGGCACTGCGCGCGCAGCTGCGCTCTCATTGGTTAGATTTTAATGGCGCCAAGTTCACTGTGACAATACACGTACGCGTGAATTTAATGTTTCGCATTATGTTTATTTTTATTTTTTATTAGTGAATTTAAAGTAGTGTATGCAACTGCATATAACACGGGTATTAAAACACTCGTTACTATTATGAAACTCGCTGCGCTCGTTTCATAAACTCACACTCGTGTTTTAATACCCTTCATTATATGACAGTTGCATAAACTACTATTATTTTTGTGCATAAATTGTTATTATTGTTAACTATGTCGTAGTATTTAGTGTAATCGGTTTAATGCCGTACTAATGAAATAAACAAATACAAAATAATAGTGAATATAAACAACAATGTCGGATGTCATGATATTTCTCAGTTCTATTTAGTTACTAATAAGTCTTATATTACTTAATACATTCTGTTATCGTTATTAATATTATCCGATCGACTACTAGGGAATAGTCGATAGGATTATAATCACTTCGACCACAGAAAAACACACTGATAAACAATATCACAACCATAACTCGCAATCGCGGATATGGTGTCTTGATTTGTCTGTTTGTAAGAATGGAAGGTAAAATAAATAATTTTAGACCAATAAAGGAAGTACAAAGACCATTTTAAGTGATAAACAGAATATTATAACGAAATCCCTAATCTAACAAGTGGCTTCGAAGACTGGCAAATTAGTTCTTAAGATTGTTAATTACAATAATAAAGACTGATGCTCTTAACTTTTCAAATATACATTTTTCAGTATAAGTAAAGTTTTATTATGGAAACTAACATGGTTTTCACACAAATGTACTCACGTCTATTTTTCATAGTCATTTTATAGTACCTACGACTATAGTTTCGATCGCATTCGGCGATCTTTCTCAAGTTGGGTGCTAGCACGCACATGTGCATTGCGAGACGGCGCCGCGTGTTAACACGTCTACATATCGACTTGTAGACGTTCACTGCTGAACATAGGCCTCGTCTATGAATTTCCAATAAGACCGGTTGGAAGCGTCTTGCATCCAGCCTGATTCTAAGATGATTGATTAGATCATCGGTCCGTCTTGGGGTAGCGAACGTTCTACGTTTGCTGGTACGTAGTCTCTATTCGAGAACTTTGCGGCGCCATCGTCCATCTGTTCGACGGACTACTATGTGCCCTGCCAATTATTATTTTAACTTGCTGATTCGCTATCCTTGTTCGTCTACGAATCTCTTCATGTCTGATTCGGTAGCGTACTTAATGATGTCTGAGTAAACCTGTTATCTACTCGTAGGTTAAATAATCAATGATACATTTCCTAGTAGAAGAAAATGAAGAATGATTTATTGGCCTTATAACACTGGGCAAGTCATTTTACATTTTAAAATCATTTAAGCGAATAACTAAAGAATAAAAATATCATACGTACAATCCAATTTACAATAAAATAAAAATTTGTGTTAAGTAAATGTAGAATGAATTTACACAATATTAATAGGTAAAATAAGAAAACAATAAAACTAAAACTAAACATATGTTCACAAATCTGGTTAAAAAAATAGTTTCTCAACAAGAAATTAACAATTAGGCTCAGACTACACTAAATAAATAATTTTATACTACACCTACTCGGAAAGTACCTTGATACTTTATCAAATTTACGGTAGAAAGTACGTCATTGCATGTCGAACAAATATGCGGGGAGAAAACGCATCTGAGCGGGAGAGAAAAGTGTATGAAAATCCATTTCTTACGTGGTTTTTTTTTTTTAATTTTGGTTAAGACTATGCGCTGGTAACCTAAATATCAAAAGCCAAAAAGTTTTAACAGTGAGTTTTTATCTCCAAGTTCGCAAAATGACACTAGCCACTAGCTGTGTGTTGGATGGTGTCAAACAATTTGAAAAAAGAACATGTGAAAATTGCAGACGCCATTGGCGCCATTTTCAAGTGTTACATTAAGCTTTACTAACTGCAACAATTTCAATATAAATGTCAATTAGTAAAGATTTAGTTTTTTATTTTCCTCGTAGGTGTAGTATAAAGCACTATGTATCACTCGAGAGAAAGTGCGATTCCCGATCTCGGGTGTTTTAAACGACAAACGACACCCTCGACGGTAATCGGTCACTTTCTCCTCTCGGTGAACAATGTACTATTTTTGCACGCTACATCGACTCGCAAAAAAGAAGAAGTGTGTGACGTCAAAGACCAGCGCCATTACAGAATGTCGTTTTTAGCGGGATCTTAAATATCTATTCCTTAACACTGATTGTACAGTAGATCTCTCGGAAATATAAAAGTAGTGTGCTTATTAGTTAGTGTGCTTAGTATACATAACTAAAGAATAATTTAAAACGATTTCCAAAAACTAGCCGAGTTTGGGGCCCGCTGTTAATCCTACTAGTTTTATTTAAATTCTCACGTTAATCATAAGTATTCTGCAAACAATCTGTAACAAATTCATGGCTTTGTAAATAAATGTTTTCTTTCTTTCTTTCTTTCTTTCTCTAGTTAAATAGCCTATTGTTCGACCGAGCCATTGTTATTATTCATGCGTAGATTTAGAACTAGGTTTTTATAAAAGTTCCGGAAGACCTCTGAATATTATGACTGACAACCGAGACCGACAATTGAACGTGTTGTCTGAGCCACGGTAAAGCAAATAATAAAGGGATAGTCGATTTTTCCTCTAAATTCCACTAGGAGGAAACCCGGACAGATATTACTCACGTTATTAATATAATGCTGAATAAGGAAACTCCGTCGCATGCTTTATAGGCTAGCTATACTCACGAATCGATGCTTCCATGCATCCATTTGGCGTACCAATAATACGCCATTTGCCAAGGCACCGTGCCGTCCGGGCTATATGTTTCCGTCAGTGTTGTTATTAGTGGTTTTATTTCCCAGTTAGTGTGGAAAAAATCGTAACAAGTGGGGTTTTAGTGAGCATCATAAGTTTTCAGTTGAAAAAAAACGCTTTTCTGGTGCTTTGAAGGGTTCAATTTACTGAGCTTGCGAGTATTTGTCAATGGTCTGCGTCTATTTTTATTTCGGAGTTTTCGTGAAAACACTAACGTAGAAAAACCATTTTTTTTTCTCAATCTATGCTGTCCCACTTCTGGGCAAAGGTCTCCCCCACTTCCTTCCATTTATATAACAAATAGCCGCATTTTTGTTATTTTGTGAATTATCAGATACTTTTCCAGGTATATTTTCAAAGATTTCCATTTTAAAATGAAGGAGGCAAATTATTTTAACGGCAAAAATATTTTCGAGTTTCGTATATGCCGAATTGCGTGAGTTGCGCGATTACCTCGTGTTCGCAGCTGCCAATAAGTATGATTCGCCGTATAAGAAACTGGTAATGCGGCTGCCTTCCGCGAAAAATGGAAGTCGTCCCAGGGATGTATCCATTCGGACGTCTCCCATTCTGATCTGGACACTTTCTGGATCCCGTCAGCTACAACTTTGACTACAACAAAAAAAAATGCTAAAAAACTAACTACGTTTTAGTACCTTTTCAACACAGCGATACAGTGTCAAATATGTGCGTGGTTTTCGTTTATTTATGATCTGTAGCATTTGACTTCTGATGTCAACGTGTAACAATACCTACATGTATTAATCTACCATTAAATGTGAATGGGACAGGTATACGCAGGCAATCCTTGTTTACATGTATTTTCCCTTGAGAAATCTAGCAAATTTTTGGGGACTAAAATTTCTCGATATCTGGCATCATTACGGCGCTAGTTTAGCTATATAATTTATAATACAGTCGGCCCACCATTAGGCATTTTTAGTTAGTAGGTATCCAATCATCACTTGGAGCTCAAGTCTCGAAGTATTGTGACGATGGAATTAAAATACGCTCTTATATTATGTTACGTTATTAACAATGTTTTTATTGTTGACGCGAAAGTTATAAACTTCAAGTGTGAAACAAATGTGGCTAATATTACAACTAATGAAAAGATTTTGAACCTCGCAGAACATTGTAAAGATAAACCTTGTGTTCCAAAGTGCTGTGGGCTAAACGAAGCGATAAAAATGGTAAAAATGACATTGGGTAACAAAACTGAGTGGCATCCTACTTGTGTCAATTGGAGTACTTTGAATGCTATAAAGAGTAATAGTGTAAAAATAGACGCAGAAAGTTACTCAACATTGAAAATTTACAAAGAAAATCTTGATGAGACTGAGAAGAATTTTTTCAACGACTTCCATATTGTACGAAATAGGATGTTTGAAAACATTAGTTGCATGGAAAAGTGGTTTGGAACTGGTTATAAAGAATATATTTCAGAGGTGAGCATCGTTATGTAATATTTTCCACCGAATTGTAATAGAGAGGGTGATCCTCAATACGTCTGTATTTTTTTATAATTATAGTAGGTAAGCAACGATATAATCTAACGCCGAATGAGTTAAGTGCATTTATTCTGAATACTGCCCAGCCAAGTTGGATTCGGCAATGGACCTAAGTACTTCTTAAAGTCGGACCTACTTAACTGGACTACTTACTTGTCTCCGAGCTCTCCACAAAAGTTGAGAATTACACATAATTATAAGTTATCGAAATAGGTTGATAAATAGCGAGACAGCAAACGAAGGGGCTGCTGTAGAGACATACCCCTCCATCTATAAATCTATAGCGGATAACTTTGCAAAAAATTTTAGTGAAAACGTAAAGAAAATTATGCCAAAATGTGACAAAAAACTTTTAAACGAAGCTGAATATCGATTCCCGCTTAATAAATCTATACTGTTTAAGAAAGCATCCTGTGAAGGTATATTCAAAATAATTAAAAGTTTAGACATTGATAAAGCACCTGGTGTCGATGGTATTAGATGTGTAGATATAAAATCAATTTGTCATAAATTGCTATGGGTTATTGTTAAATTAATCAACTGCAGCATTGCGAGTGGGAAGTATCCGCAAGATTTGAAAACTGGAGTTGTCCGCCCAATTTATAAAAGCGGCAGTCACAAAAATTATGACAACTACCGGCCAATAACGATACTACCAATAATTGATAAAATAATAGAAAAATTTGTTAGTCATCAATTACATGATTTTTATGCTGCAAACGATGTTCTTTCTAATGTTCAGTACGGATTCCAACGTAACAAATCCACATCTCAACTATTATCAAAGTTTACAGACGAGGTGAATCAGCATCTAAATGATAAAAATCACGTGATTTTGTTATTTATTGATTTTAGTAAGGCGTTTGACACCTTGAGGCATGATATTCTTTTTAAAAAATTAGATGATACTGGCATTCGAGGCTTCATCTTAGATTGGTGTGAAAACTATTCTAGCAATCGGGAATATCGAGTGAAGGTAGGTGAGGAGTATAATAGTGATGCCATTAAAGTCACCGAAGGCACAGCACAGGGCTCCGTGCTAGGGCCGTTAAACTATCTTGCTTACGTTAACGATATGGAAAATGTTGTCAGGTACTGCTCTGTATACCAATATGCGGACGATACTTGCTTAGTTGCTTCCAGCAAGAATCTTAGTACGGCTGTACAGTTTATGCAGGAAGACTTCACGCAAGTGGCAAAGTGGTCGCATGACGCTGGACTAGTTTTAAATGCGGCCAAAACAAAAATAATTCATGTCCACTCTAGTCATTTGAAACATTTAGAGCCGTTCCAAATCATTGCACACAACCACGATTGCCTGCATAAATCGCTTGAAGTCAATATTGATAACTGCAGCTGTGAGGCAATAGAGCAAGTTTCTCATCATAAGTACCTAGGACTGATAGTGGACAATAGATTCAACTGGAGTAATCACATCGAGTCAATATGTGATAAACTAAGGGCGATATTAGCTAAGTTCTGTATTATAAAATCCAAGGTACCGTATGAAATCTTAAGAACTATGTATGTAGCATTGGCAGAATCCATTATATCATATGGTATTACAAGTTATGGAAGAACTTTTAAGACCTACATGGACAAATTAACTAATTTGCAAGTAAGAATCTTAAAAAATATAGTCCCTAAAAAGATTAGAATACAGTACAAAGAAAACACTATAGATATCTTTGATTTTTGTAAGGTATTGCCTGTACAATTAAAAATGCAGATGTCCTTGCTAATAGAACAGTTTAATAATACTGAAGTTCAAATACCTATTGCACATAATATCAACACTAGAAAAGTCAGGAATATGATGTTAGATATACCACGAGTTAGTAATTATTATGGTAGAAGAACATTATCATTTATGATTCCCAGTTTTATAAATAGCATACCCTTAAATATTAAACAAACCTTAAACAACAAAAATTGCAAACGTATATATAAGAAATATTTTTTCGAAAAATCAAGGCATAAGACACAGTTTTCATAAAATAATAATAATAATGACTATTTATCAAATTGTTCTACTTGTTTATTAAGTACATGCTTCTTCACATTATTTCTAAAAACAGTAAAAAAAAAAATATATTAAAATCAAGATGGCGCCTTTGTGGTAAAATGGAGCACCTTGTACCGCGTTGTTTACTCCGCCGCGTCGGAACGAGTTTCGGCCGGCGGCAGCGGCGAGGTGATGAAGCGATGTAGGCGCTCGGTTCGATCGTTCCGCACTTCATTCTGCTTCGCAAGATAATATTTTATTGTTTGCGAGTGAGCAGCTGTTTACTTCGTGGTGTTTAGGTTTTTGCACACTGATGCTTATGCTTGAATGGTACTTAAATTGATTTTAGTTTCAGTTGTTGTTATTCTAGGTGTGCGAATTGTTTTTGTTTTTATTTTATTTAGACTAGGTAGTTTATTATTATGTGATTAATGAGTAGCGAGTGGTGAATAAAGGTACCGAGACAAACCGAAAGGTTTTTTGGTACTGTTATATGGATAAGTATATTGTATATGTATTTTGTTTCAAATAAAAAAAAAAAAAAAAAAAAAATCAAAAATCGTCGACAACGAAAATAATCGGCCAAGTGCGAGTCGGACTCGCATACGAAGGGTTCCGTACAGGATGGAAGCCTCCCTTTATAAATTTAAATTTAACTATTTTATATTTTAAGGGAACATAAAACTTAATATTCTGTGAATATTTCAAGCATCTTCCTGTTGTCGTTATTAATATCGAGCAAAAAAATAACGTTTCTCAAAAAGAATATGTACGAGTAAAACCGGTGTACCGATTTTCGTCGTTGAAAAATGTTACCAGTAGACAATAATCTACATCTGGAAACTGGAAAGTAAAATCTTCGACTTTAAGCAAAGACCATCGCTTCGCTTAGTTAAAAAGAAATATGTACATTGTACCTATAGTTGAATTGAAAACCTCGTCCTTTTGTGATGTCAATGCAATGATAGAAGTCTGTTGTGCCAATTTTGGCGAAAAGTAATACGAGTAATTACCAAAATAGATAATATTCCGATGTTACATGCTTTCTCTGTTATTTGCAAAATAATATTAACATTATGTTTATTTTTTAGCATGGCAATCTTATTGTGGATATGAAACCGGACAAAATTCCGTTAGTTGTAAAATCTCCAGAACATTTTTGCGTGGATTTA
The DNA here is from genome assembly GCA_964007245.1 of Hypomecis atomaria. NCBI lineage: Eukaryota > Metazoa > Arthropoda > Insecta > Lepidoptera > Geometridae > Hypomecis > Hypomecis atomaria. The sequence goes on along the minus strand of OZ023292.1, from coordinate 17,569,254 downwards.
CTTTATAAGAGAGCTAACAAAGGAAAACCTCCGCAGTTAGTCAGCGTGTACTACACGGCTGTAGAAAATGGGAAAAACAACGAGAATGAACTTTTGTTCGTCGGTATAGGTAAGTAATAAGTATACCTACTTATTCCCCATCCAGACTCCACGAGGCTACACTCTCGTGTAGCTTCGTGAACGCGAATACGTGAATGAGGACGGTGCGCTCGTGTCGCCTCGTCTTCCCTCGCCTCGCCTCGCTGTCGCTCCGCTTGCTGTGATCATGGCTACCACTCATGCTCGCCGAGACTGAGCGGTATGCCTGCATTATTAAGATTTCTCAAAGAAAGATGGCCAAAATACAATCATTATTTTGGCCATCATTCTTTTTTTTTGGTAGTTATGCGCTCTTATCATTCGATATGATTCTTATGACTTATGATGAATATCTTCTTATTAACCATTGATGTCAAAATTAGGTAGGTAGGTAAAAATTTAAGTTCTCTTCTATACGAAAACCGGACAAGTGCGAGTTAGGCTCACACACCGAGGATTCCGTAAAAGTCCTGAAAATTGCAAAAAAATTAGGAAGCTAAAGTTGTTAAAACCTCAAAGCCTTACTATAATCATCAATAAAAGGTTTTTTTTTACTTTTCTCGTCATATAGGTATTGAAAATTACACGTAATAAAATTAATTTATAACCTGTTTTGGTTGTGCTAATGTAATGTGTAATAGAGTTCTTTCATGTGATAGGTACCCCACATGATGCCATTAACTCACTTTGAAAAATAACATTGATTTGATTTTTTAACAATTGAGTTTTCACAAAAGTCGCAGAACAGAAATTTTTAGTTTTGATTTGATGTACAGAATAAGTCCCTAAAAGGTTGCTTATTGATTAGAAAGACCCTGTATACCAAGCCATATCAATGTTATTTGATTCCAGCGTCAGTGATAACCTCCTTCTTCTTGATCCTGGTGTTTTTGGTCTATACCGTGCTGCCTCAGCTGAGGAACCTGTCAGGGATGCTTCTCATGGCTTACGTGGGAACATTGTTCGTCACATTCGCGACAAAGGGTTTCCTAATATTCTTCTCTCAACACATTAAATGTACACCAATCGGTGAGTTGAATATCTTTTCTCTACAATATGCTGTAATGCAATTTATATATTTAAATATACGAGGTGTAAATTTAGTCGACGCAACCTAGATATCCTACAACATTATATCCTAACTATGCGCCGCGGTGCCGCTATAAAGCATGCGACCACGAAAAGCGATGAAAAAAACTCATTTCGGCGACTGAAAAAGTGAGTTATATACTTTGCCACAGCGCTGTCTCGTTCTGACACTACGAACGAAATAATTCGTGGCGCGCATACTAGCCCGGGCGTCATAGAAAGTTAAACCCTAACTGGTAAAGAATAGTATCACTGTCCGAAACAATACATGGGCTGTATGATAAATACCCGTGTTAGCCAAGAAAATGTATTGTTATTACATTTTTTATTATTATTTTTCAATATAGTCTCCTTTCAGCTGGATGCACTTGGTCCAGCGATAATCTAACTTCTTCAAGCCATCCAAAAAATAAAATTTCTGGAACTCCGGAACTCTTATACCCTTTAACGCAAGAGCTAAGAACTTATGGTGGAAGTGCACCATAGGTTCTTAGCTCTTGCGTTTTACACTCCTAGCCGGCCAGTTAAGGCAACCCAGGAGTCAGGGGTCTTATTTACCCCCAAGGAAATCATATGACATATTTACAACATGTTAATAAAATGACAAGCTTTCTTAAATGAAATAAATACGAATCTTCTCTTTCTTTTTCAGCAACGATATTCTACTTTGCCTTTTTGTCAACCTTCTTCTGGCTCAATATCATGTCTTTCGATATTTGGTGGACTTTCAGGTAAGGGGAAAGAATTAATAATGAATTACGGTTTATCAAAAAAAAAAAATTTTTTCTTGCGTCATTCAAATAAAAAAGTGAGAGATATAACGCGTGTGCAGTTCAGGGGACTTATAATATCTTCTTTAACACAGATTAGTAGATACCTTTACGTGAAGCTAGATACAAGATACTTTATTTTTAATGAACATGGTAGATGGTGTAAACAACTTATGTAAAGTCGCATACAAATTTTCGGAGAATAGCATTGTCACGGTAATGTTAGATGTCATTACCGTGGCATCGTCGTGTACAAATTAAAAAAAGCATAGTTGATAAGGTTAATATGTTCAACATATTGTAACTTTCAGAGGACAAAGGCTTAAGCGAGCCATTAACCGAAGAGGAGAAATGGTTAAGTTCGGATGGTACACCTTGTACGGCTCGGGAGCCCCTCTGGCGCTGGCCATCTTGGCACTCATCGTCGACTTGCAAGATAAACTTCCTGCTAATTTTGTTAAACCCCGGTTTGATACGTGTTTAAGTTCAGGTGAGTAAACCAATAGAAAAGAAATCATGAAACCAATATTGTCACTTAGATTATTCTATTTAAAACCAGAGCTTGTTACCAAATTTGGGTGTTCAAATAAAATATTTAAGATTTAAATAAAATAGGCATTAATTTACTGCCGCTACGGCTGCCACAGCTAAAATTCCGCAACCAACGGTGTCCAACGGGTTACGTACCCAAAGAGTAAGAACGGGACCCTATTACTAAGACTCTTATGTCTGTCTGTCTGTCTATCACCTCTCTATCTATCATTTCAGCTATCTAGTTATTACGGTTCAGCCTGGAGACAGACAGACGGACTGACGGACAGACAGACAGCGGAGTCTTAGTAATAGGGTCCCGTTTTTGCCCTTTGGGTACGGAACCCGAAAAACAGAATAAAATAAATATTTAAGGGGGGCGGGCTCCTATACCACAACGTGATTTTTAAGGAGTTTTTAGCTCGCGGCTAAGGGGGTTCCAACACGATACGGAACCCTTCGTGTGCGAGCCCGACTCGTACTTGGCCGATTTTTCAAAACATTTCGTGAATTCTAGCTTACGATAGTCACTAGTGGTGGTAGCTTTTTTTTGGATTTTTCTTTTTTCTGTCGGAATTTATTACAGCCGCACGATCGGCCCAAAGTCAGGCTAGAGTACGTTAAGTGAATTTCGAATACAAAAATCTTGTGATACAGGGGGGCAATTCTTTTAGCCGATCTATTTACTGAAGTGATACGTTCTTGAACCTCTCTCGTTTTTCTGACAGTTCCCACAGCTCAAAACTGTCAAAAAAACGAGACAGGTTCAAGAACGTGTCACCTTACAGACATGCCACATTGGCGACATCGGTCGTTTTCCGTTTATGATTTCTTTGTTACTTTTTTTTCTAGGACATGTCTGTTTCTGATTGAAAATGCAGTTTTTAATGTTTAATTTATATGATTTAGAACCGATTTTGATCGGAATTTGTACGGGTACATTTGATGGCGTTATTATTCTATGTGACGGGTACACTAGTAGCCCGAAAAAGCAAAAAAGTAGTGTCAGGGTTTTTAGGCCGCCTGAAGTCCTCTGACCTGGCTAAACGGTTAAAACAACTGGGACCTACAATTTAACGTGTCATCTAAGCTATGGTAGCGCTCAGTTGGAAAATGCCATCCACGGTCCCCCCATCCAAATACTGATCGTGCGGAACGAATCAATTCACCACTGTGGAGATTTAAACCAGCTCCACAAATTATATTATTAGTTAAAATTAAGTTTTTTACATTATTATTGAAGATCGGAATTTGTAGTTTAATTTTAAGTTCTTGCAGAAAGAAAGTCAGCGTGAGCGTAACATGGATAAGACCTACAATCCCTAAAAAAAATAACTACAATCTCCGAAAATAATAAGTTCCGCGGGTTACCGGAGGCATATCAATATTACTGATATCACAAAATCCTACTTAAAATTGAACTACCTATTCCGATTATTGTATTAAAATATAGTTTTTTTTTTTTTCAAAACAGAAGATGCAATAAAATATTACATGTTCCTTCCAATCGGGATACTAACATCGATAAACTTGGCTCTGTTCCTGATGACTATTTACAACATCTGGCTCATCAGGAGGACACTCGACAAGTTTAACAAGAACAGTGCCAGTACTAAAAAAAATCAAAACAGGTAAGTTTTTAAAAAAACTATTAAACGTCAGCATAGTACCATTGATGGTACAACTCGCGTATTTATACGTCGTTAGTACCACGTTACTATTATAATTACGTCACTAGTACAAGTAATGGTAAACATATTTGAGCTCAAATTCATTGAACTGCACCCCTAGAATGCCAAAGGGATTAAACCATTCTACCAACTTTAAATGTCAGTTATCAATTTGGTCAATATACATTGACTTTTTTGGGATACATTGTTGGAAAAACAATCTGTTTATTTGCCATGATAGAGGTGCAGGTCACTACTGCCTACAGATAGCGCGCGAGTTGAATGCAGTCGGGGTCTGAGGTAAAGAGCGGGAGCATCTCCCCCCGCTATCCGCACGCCCCACCTCACGCGCCTGGGCGGGTTGGGCGTGCGGATAGCGGGGGGAGACATTCGCATTCCTAAGCTCTGCATTCAACTCGCGCGCCTACTGTACTTAGTACTTACTTAGATATTTATAACCACATTAAGTTACGTTACTTCTTATTTATTACTTAATCTTATTTTATACTTATTTTCTCTTATTGAGCAAGTGACGCTTCGTTCACTAAATAAATGGGAAGCGAACATATTCACGGTGTTTGAAATGAGATGTCACTATTTCTATATCAATAACGTTCAAAATATAAGCTCTGCTTAGGATGCGTTTGAATTTTGTCCGCCATATTAAAGCAATCCAATTTGACATTTGATCAGTAATTCAAGTGTCATGTGTCAAGATTACATAGCAGTTTCTATGCGTTTTTGACGCCATCTTGCTGTGATCATGCATCACAACTTTCTCATAATATTATGTCACACTGCCTTTCATTATTCTAAGGAAGCGAAGAGTATTTGCTTCTAGTAGTTTCCTTCGCCACGCTATTTTTTGTATGAAATTATTGGCCGAATTAGTGGCCGGAAGCGGCGTTTGTGCGTGTCAAGGCCAAATCAAACTTAAAGGCGCCTGTGAAGTGAGCTGACGTATGAATAAATTGCTAAGTAGGTACTGCGCAACAACTCGCCTCGTGTTCTTAAACGTCATTAGTCATTACGTTTGTTTCGGTCTATAACTATTTTTGATCCTTATTATAATTTCTTCCACAGATTTGGTTTGTACATCAAAATGTCAATGTTGATGGGCACCTCCTGGTTACTAGAGCTCATAGCAGCGCTGTGGGACGACGCGCCGTTCTGGGTGTTCATACTGATAAACTTATACAACGCTTTCATTGGCTTAATTATTTTCATTATGTTTGTCGCGAACAAGAAAACTTTGAGGATGTTGTGCAAACGGTAAGTGCGAAATTGGACGAACGGAAAGAAATTGCAAGGGTTTTTTGTTCTACTATAAAAATAGAACCCTATAAAGTAGGATATCGATGTTTTGGCAGCAAGATGTCACTCTGTAGTTTAGGTACGTTCTGGCGGGCGACACCTTCAATGTGTCGGGCTCGGGGCACCAATCCCGTACTACACTACACAGTGACAGAATTACGCGTTAGAGAAAGAAAGCATAGTAAGTAAGTTTGCAGGGAACGGTGGACGCTTACGCCATGGTAATGATATCTAACAGTATTCCATATTCATATGAACAAACGGTCAGAACGCGAATCATACCTACGTGCCACAGAGCTCGACATGCTAGTCAGTCGCGGTGAATTATGAACAAAACAATGCGATTTACGTTTTTAGGATTCCTCATTTTACTACGGAACCTGAACCGGAAAATACGGAACATCAAAAAACACAAATATGTATTTTTATTAAACGCTTCCTCTTTCGTTCACAACGAATTTATTTTTTGTATTAAATATAATAATTTTGCATCATAATAGATGGAAACTAGATAAAAACCCAAGTAGGTAAAGAGTAAGTAGACAAAATTAAAATTCTGAAGGCAGGCTGCCCTAGCGCGTGATACATTCTGCGTGGCCACGTGGCTATGTATGGAGATATACAGGGTTATTTCTAATCAATTAGCATCCTTTTAGGGGCTTATTTTGTACATAAAAACTAGCAACTTTTGTTCTGCGACTTTTGTCAAATCTAAAAAAAAAAGCTGTTCTATACATATTATTGTATATTGTAAATACATATAACTTTTTTTTTGAGAATTAATAAATGTCGTAGAACAAAAGTTGCTAGTTTTGATGTACAGAATAAGCCCCTAAAAGGATGCTAATTGATTAGAAATAACCCTGTATACTAAAAGTTCGTCTCAAAATTGACAACCTCTGAAAATAGTAAGTTCTGCGGGATCTCGGAGGCATATCCATATTATTGATATCACAAAATCGCAAGTGCGTTAAATTGAACTAGGTACGTATTCTGACCCCTACTGGTTCTACATAATATAACACTGTTCAGTGAAAAGTGTTAGGTATGTTTTCCTAAATGGATTCATTTGATGAATATTTAGTACTTACCAATGACTCAACTAAATTACCAATTAAATATCCAACTAACAAAATATAATCATGAAAATATATTTTAATATTTATATTTATTAGTAAAATTAACTTTAACGGCACATTAGGTAGTTAGTTACCTACCACTTATGTTAGTTATAAACAATATTATTTTAACAATCGGTACCTACACAAATATACATTGAATGTTATGTAAGTTATGTAAAAATTTTAAAAATTATTACCAATCAATTTTGAAATTAATGATCAATGCACCAACTGACTAGGTACCTAGTTATAATATTTATTACCCAACTAGGTTTTCATATAAAATGTATCTATTGTGGTCGCATATATATTTTATTGACTTCTTCGAATATCAGTATTTTTGTATGTAAATTTAGGAAAGTCGTTTTTAGGGTTCCGTACCCAAAGGGAATAATCTTAATTAAATTAAAAATTTAAAAAACCCCCGACACTTGACAACCATTTTGGGCACATTTGTAGAATTTTGGTTCTTCCATCCCCACTTTAACCCACTAAGTACAACTCTTAAACGGCTCAATCGATTTTTATAAAACATACTTAGCTAAGAACAATCTCGACTAAGTCTCCTTTCATCCAAAAAAACTAAACTGAAATCGGTTCAGTGGTTCGGGCGCTATGATGCCACAGACAGACAGACAAACAGACACGTCAAACTTATAACACCCCTCTTTTGCGTCGGGGGTTAAAAACGGGACCCTATTACTAAGACTTCGATGTCCGTCTGTCTGTCTGTCTGTCTGTCTCCGGGCTGTACCTTATGAACCATAATAGCTAGGCAGCTGAAATTTTCATAGATGATGTATTTCTGTTGCCGCTATAACAACAAATACTAAAAGGAAAATAAAATCTAGACACGCGGCAGCGTGTCCAGCCAAAGTGTTCAAAGTAAACTGGCGACGCAGCGGCCGTGTGTAATATTACACGAACCATTTGGAGCTACTTTTGACCCCCTCACAATTCAAAAACTATTTAGCCTACATACATGAAATTTGGCACATTTACTGAAGTCTTTTAGCTTATCAAGAATTCAAAATTTCATAAATTTTTCTCAATCAGTTATTGATATATTAACGTTTAAAAACTCGTGTTTCATTGACTGATTCACTCACTGACTCACTGACTTATAGATCAAAAACCTAACCCACTTGATGACCTAGAATCTTGATATTTGGCACCAAGGTAGACTATCGGGCATAAATAAAGGAAAAAATCTAAAAACTGAAAATTATTGATAATTAGTACTACAAAGTAATTGTAAAATTTACCTAACCAATACTCCAATAAATGGCGGTAGCGTCGCGAGGCACTGAGATTTTCGATAGATGAACCATGCCATTTGTGATAGTAATATAATAAATACTAGATAACTTTTTCAGAGATAAGTGTACTATGATAATCATGATGTAACTAATAATTATTTCTGAACATAAAGTTATGATATCTCATCAAAAACATAAATGTGAAAAGGGAGCCAAAGTGTCGCCACCAAAAGAATTGAGATCTAACACGGGGGCCAAGTGTTCTGTAGAAAATCCTAAAGTTTAAGCTACAAGAATATACCTACAACATTTAAAAGAAATTTACTTGTGTAATGTGTAACCCCAAATATTTATTTATTTATATTTATCTTATACCGATTCAGTATTTTTCACTCTTTATTATTTAATTCACAGTTATATTATTCTAATTAGGTAGCATAATTAAGCATTTACTTTTCCTCCTTAAACCACAAGTCCATAACGTAACAACTCCCCAGTAATTTTATTATCGGGCACTGTCCTGTTACCACTTTTCCTTTAATTTCCCTTGCCTACACTAGTACCTACGTACATTAGTGCGCATTGTTCTGCCTACCTACAAAACAATAAATTGATCCTTATAAAGTTTGACTAGATATTTGTCAGCGATGACCAAAATTAAGCAATGTTCCGCACGGTCAGTATTTGGATGGGTGACTGTGGGTGGCATTTTCCAACTGAGCGCTACCGTGGCTAGGATGACACTTTAAATTGTAGGTCCCGGTTGTTTTAACCGTTTAACTATGTCAGTGGCCTTCAGGCGGCTTAAAAACTGTGACACCAGGGCTACCGGCCTTACTTTTATCAATATAAAAACACAAAAATGTAAACACAAATTTAAAAATTAATAACAGAATTAAAAAATTCTAGTCAAATTTAGCTACTTGTATCGATCGTCATAAATAAATTTTAACTAACTAATTTAGTTTATTGAATCAGGCGTTACAGTTGGCAGTTCGTAGCTAACAAGAAGTAAAATTAATTACACAATTTTGCAGATCATTTGCCAAGTGCTTACGTGGTCTGTGGTTTAACACAAGTACACAGAGTTCCACACATAGGTATATTGTCATTGTCATATTGTCTTACGCGTCACATATGAGTCAAAGTAAAAATAAGTTGCCAAGTGCGTGTCGAGACACGCGTATGATAGGTTTCCGTAGATGGTGACGATGATTACGATGATGATAAAACAATTTTTTACGATGTCATTAGATGCTTGACTATGTACTAGTAAAACGTAGGTAGGTTATTGAGTATGAAATATTATTGTTTGTGAGGTCAATGACCTCTGAGCTATGTGCATATTTGAAAATATTAATTTTCCTTTATAACTCGAAAACTTATGATCCCACAGTGCTCAAAACATTTTTCATGGAAAGTTTTTGATGTGGTCTATAAACTAAAAAAGTTTGAACATTCTATCTTAAGGTGGGCACTCACGATGCGACGAACTGATCAGTTTTTCGCATCACTCCAACTGGGAGCTCATTCAGTGAATTAAAAGGTTGGAATTGGTATTCACGATTTGAACTACTACCTGACACACAAGATGCAATGATCGCATCTGTTCATCAGATCAGTCCAGCGGGGGCTTAGTGTAGTTAACCATTGCCGGTAGTTACTGCGATGGGTCGCTTGTTTGGACCACCTCAATAATTAACTGAATCTTCAGTAACTCACGTAATTTCAATTTGATGCAAGAAATGGTCGGAACCAAAATTGTTCAAAATTAGATTTCCTACATTTTTATTTCCCATCACCTTTTTCTAGGATGGATATTTTTATAAAACAGAGGTGTATTTTGTTTCATTTTGAGCACTGTGGGATCGCACCTTTACATACTCTAGAAATTAATGGGGAGCACTCTTTTTTCAACTTTGTCGACCTATATCTAATCAATGGTACATGTGACAAAAAAATCATTTAAGGAAGCTAACATTCATTTTAAAAACGTTACATGAGGTGGGGTTAAAAAATCCTCGTTATACTAGGGAACCCTAAAAAACTAAATATACCAAAGTACATAATAAGCACAAGAGAATAGATAATACTTAAATTAATGATTGGCCTCGCTAGTCAAGTGCAGCGAGACCAATAATGATTATAATTATTTTTCGCCAAAAATAGCACTTAACCGGCTGTTTTTAACCATTAAGTAAGGCCTCTGACATGGCTAAACGGTTAAAACAACCGGGACCTACAATCTAACGTGTCTTCCGAGCCACGGTAGCGCTCAGTTGAAAAACATTGCAATCTACGTACAAAATTCGAATAGTTCATTTTTTTTGACCCAGGAAATTCCTTTATGGATACCACCAAACCTGGGGAGGCCGGTGGTTATGTGGGAGTCTCCACCGCTAGTCGGTGGCATACTCACTAAAAACCAGGGGGGCAATTCTGGTAACCGACCTCGTCAATGAGGTGATACGTTCCTGAAACTCTCTCGTTTTTATGACAGTCGGAATTGTCAAAAAACGGTAGAGCTTCGATGGATGACGTAATAACGTGTGACTTTACTGAGTTAAAAATAACGTGATACTCATCCGTTGCTCTGCCGTTCGAAAGCCGCCGCGAAACGTCAAAGATACAATTGATGACGTGAAAAGCGTGCGATGTTTAAAACCTTGATGCCAAACGCAAATGACGTCACTAAGTGATACGTTTTGAAGGTACTTAGGGCATTGATGGGGGGGTTTGGGAAGGTTCATCGTCAAATTAGAGTTAGCTCAAAGAATCAAAATACTAAAGGTAGGTATGTAGGGATGTTTCCGCCACTGCGCTATGTGTCGGGGCTACGGGCTACGCGTACGCTTCCCACTCCTCCGCGGCATGTTAGGTATACTTACCTACCTATAACGTTTGTTGTTACGTTGGTATTAGTGATAAAACAGATTGGATTAGGAATCGGTAATTATTCTGAAACCAACTAACCAATTTCGATATAATGTATGTTTTGAAATGTTAGAAAAGACCACAAAAACTTAAAAAAATATTGGGAAATTGGTTGAGATTTGGGAATAGATCAAGAACAAAAGTTGTTTGTTTTAATGTCCAGAAAATGCCCTTAAAAGGATGCGGATTGATTACCAATAACCCTGTTTAAATAAAAAACTGTACAAATCTTGAAAATCGCACTAAACCGGCTAAAGGTAACTACGAGTAACTCCATCTTGTTCACTTTCGCGTAAACAATCGAAGGTTACCAACTAAAATCAGTTCCCGGTTTCGTTTTAAAAAAAAATACAAAAATACAAGATTCGCGCGAAAAACAATAGGTACCCTTCCTTGGCAGTTGAGTAAAAAATAGGAGAATAGAGTAGAGCAGAGGAGACTTTTGCCATGCAATGAGACCTGTAGAACACATACGGCATGTTAATTATTGTTGTTATAACTAAAATCACTGACGTTTTTCATAAAAGAACACGTCCATAAAATGTATGGAGGCTGGTATAATAAAAATCAAAAATTCTAACCACAAAACTCGTTACATTTCGAGAAAGTTCATACTTTTCTGAGTCTATTACAACAGTTTAAAACAATAAGGAGCCGTCCGATTTTTTAAAAAATAATTTTGAATTTATTAGGATAAATAAATATATTTGGCTCAATAGGTAGTTTATCTCTAGCAACCCTAATTAAGTAACCTCCAAATTGTTAAGTAAAGCATTTTTAGACACACTTTTTAAGTGTATTTTTGTCACATTGTACCCACTAACTGGTCACACTGGTAAGTTAAGGGCCTAACTGATACTAGATTTATCATCACTATCACAACATACGATTATTAAAAAGCAAAGTCGCTTTTTGTGTACCGTCAAACCTGGCAACTTTGCCACTTTTGTCATGAGTCGATGATTTAAAATAATTTTTTGGCATTTTAATATTAGTCAGAGACCTTTTTAGTCAATGGGATAGACCACTTATTTGTCGATTAACATACCCGTGTCAAAAAAATCTGGAATGGCTACAAGTAGCGAACAAAAAAGTGTAAAAACAAAAATGGCAAAGATGGCCCTACCTTGTGGCAACTTTACCACCAGGCCTATTGCATGAAATTGAATAATTTTGCACACAACATAAATGTAACTGTCAAGCTTACATTCGATAGATGTCCAAACTGTTTTATTAAAGGACTTTATATTTCAAAATTATATAAAATCAGACAAAATGGTAAAGTTGCTCACCCAATAAAGTAATTTTCATACAAAGTCAGAATATGTCGCCAGGGTTGTCAAAATTACGAGACCATTATTTTTATTATCTGAGTATAATATTTGAAATGACGGCATCCCTATTTTGGACGATTACGCCGACCCATTTACTAAAACAAAACAAAAATAAACTATAAAATAAACACGTACCTACAGCTAATCAATCATACCGACAGTAAAAAATCGTCTAAGAGTTATTTATTTTGCGTGGCCATTTGACAAAAATCATAAAAGAAAAGAAAAAACTTAATAAACAGTTTCAGAAAAACTATTACTCAATTTAATAAATAATAAATTATTTTGTAAGTATTGCACCCGGTTGCTTCAATTAAGGCGTATAATGTGATGACAATAACAGTAATACACTTAAAAACATTGTTAGTAGGAGTTTACCTACTAACAATGTTTTTAAGGTACCTACATCAACTGACATGTTTATGTCAGTTGATATACCTATTTGAATAACTTCATGCTAGTGACAACCCTAGGCCCTTCCAAAACTTGGTAAAGTTACCATCACCTACCGGCAAACGGGTGTGTCATCTTTGCCAATGATATTTTGAGACAAAATTCAACACTTACATTAATAATAAAGTAATAATTCTAATAATTATCATTAAAGTAACCTTTTCAATAAGTTTTACCTACGTAGATCCAGTATTTGTGACATAAATTTCAAAAGTCCCGGAGCACTGAATTCGAGGTTACTTTACTGCCGCGATTTCGGATCTACAATGACTGGTAAATATGGTCGTTTAGGTGCTTTGTTCTATGCAGTGTTGCCAGTTGTTTTACCTATTTTACGACAAGTATGGCCACAACCAAAATAACTTACTAATTTCACGGGTATAAGGGGATTTGTGTGATCACACTGCTAGTGGTAAAGCTAACATCCCGTGGCAAACTTGCCAGATTTGACGGTATGTCTGTCCGTCTGTGTATCTGCTTATATCTTCTAAATTGTACAATAGATTCGAATGCGGTTTTCACTGTCTTTTAAGTCCCTGATTGACGTACAAAATAAAACCGCAGTCTTAAAGTTTTCTCAGTGGTTATACCGTCACAGTATACCTAATCACCGGGAAAACTTTGAAACTGCGGTTTTATTTTGTACTTTCAACGAGAAGGTTTACAGCTATAGCAATTGTACCTGGGCGAAACCGATATGGGTAGCTAGTAAGATTTGTAATTCCACAAACCATTGTCCAATGTCCGTATAAGTATTGTCTAACACGTTGAGTAACACATATTGCACATATTGTTGCCTATTGAACATAGCTTTACATTTTCAGGTTTAACATCCAGTGCCGATTCATCGAAAACAGAGAATTTGACCCTAATGTGTCGAGATCTACCACGAAGTCATCTGCAACACGCCATGGATCGTACCTCAAGCCAGGGACTGAAGACTCCGACTTAGAAATGTTCGATGCGGAAGTTAGTACTAACCCCATAGGAAAATAAATCTGATTAGTGATTAGAATAGTAATTACCTGGGCCGGATTTAGGGAAGGGCAATCAGGGCAACCGCTCGGGGCCCAAAATAGATTTGAAAAATAAATCTTTCAAATCCACCAAATAAACAACTTTTCTTTTGATTTATACTTCGCTGTTTCACTTTAACCTACAGAAATTTGCAGAAAATTATTTAATTTATTTTTCTTAAATATTTACAATAACGTTTAATCAATATTTCAAAGTCAAAGTTATTTATTTGCCGGAACATAGGTATGCACAGAGAAAAGGTCTTAAAATAAAAAAAATCACTATATTCTATCCATGTTGTACATGTAAATATGTATTGTCATAAAAATAATTTGTTCACTGTAATCAGGAAATCAATAAAATGTATCAAAATCCCAAATCGTTCTGATAAGTTTATATTTGGAATTTACAACCTATCTTGAAGGAGTAGGTACTTATCCCTCTATTTGTCACCAAGGGGCCTCCAGTCCTATGTTGCCCCCGGCTTCCATATCTCTAAATCCAGCCCTGGTACGAGTAATTACTATTGCGCCATGTTAATTGACTTTGGCTTGGAGCTAATAAGCTATTGGACTACTAACTAAACACTAAACCATAGAGGCTATTACTTTAAGGATTTACTAAACAGTATCGATTTGCAAAGTGCAAAATAATCAACCATCGGCCTCCAACAGAGTTTTCAAAAGAATGTACCTATTGTAATAGATATATTGATATAATAGGGTGAGAGACGTGGAAGAACAACCATTACTCATCTGATAACCAGACGGGACATACTTTTTGTGAAATGTTATTTACATACAAACACGCATATTATGCTTGCCTATCGAAAAATGCTCATTACATTTAATTCGATCATTTTTTTGTCTATGTTTTGTTATTACATTCCCTTTTTGGTAGTCGGTATTTTTTTATTCTTACTGATAGTTTTCAATGTAGAAAATATGCCTTGGTACCTACGTTTGCTTACTTATTTTTATTCATGGCTACCTGGCAAGCATGGACATTTTTATGTGAATATAAGTAAGTACTACACAGATCTGATAATCATTCATAATTGGTATCATAAGAAAGAATAATTCAATTATAAAATTAATCATTTAGGCTGAAAAAAACCATTAAGGAAATATTTTCACCTCAATTAAAATAGCCATGAACACTTTCCGAAAGGCAAGCTATCATTGGCGGGTTTTTAAATAAATAATAATTGATAAAAGAATCTCTCATCTGGTTATAACATCGGTTGAAGTCGATCTTTAGCGGCTCTTAGACCATAAGAATAATATTAGAATTGTATGTTTTTTAACCGACTTCCGAAAAGGAGGAGGTTCTATGTTTGTGTGTATGTATTTTTTTTGTGTATGTTCATCGATAATTTCGCCAATTGTGAACCGAATCGAAAAATTCTTTTTCAGTTTGAAAGGGTATACCACCAAGGTAGTCCCATTTAAATTTAACAGAAATCGGCAAAGCCGTTTCAGCCCAACAATAATGTACTTAAGCAATTAGAGCGAAATATCCGAATTTTGTACACGATGAACATCGATAATTTCGCCAATTGTGAACCGAATCGAAAAATTATTTTTTATTTCGAAAAAGTATACTCCCAAGGTGGTCCCAGTTAAATTTTACAAAAATTGACAGAGCCGTTTTTGATAAATCAACAATAATGTGAACAATTCGAGCGAAATATTCGAATTTTGTGCACGATACAATAGGAAATTATGCACAGTCAAAGTCAAATTTTTTTTACTCAGTAGACATACCAATCAATCAGTCAATCATTTATTGCATCATATGTAGCATAATTTACCTACATGCAGATCTTAAAAAACATGTTTAGTTTATAAGTTATACAGACCCTTTTAGGGTATAGCAATATTGTGCGGAGCGATTTATTTGTTTCAATTTGCTATTTTATGATCGTCCAATATATATTCGTTTAATGTATACCTACCTATCTGGTCTGGTACCAATGATTTAAATACTGCCTAAATAATATTATTATAAATAGTTTTAATATACTACCTAGATATGTTTTACCTATTGTGGTAGGATCAAGGCAAAAGGTCTAATTTAATGAAATTAAAAAACTTTATTCATTATTATTTAGAGTTAGGTACTTATAGCAAAGACATATAATTAGTTTTCAGTAGCATATTTATTATTAGATCAAGACCGTTAGTATCTTTTCGTAGTATAGTGAAATTAATATGTACTTAATCTGTTTACTTACTGTCTCGCTCATGTCAGAACAAGAGTGAGACCGCAGGAAACAACTCGGATGACTACATTAATCTTTCAAAAATTAAAAGTAGTGCTCAGAGCATAGTTTGACCAGTCCGGGTAGCACGGCAAGGGGAGAAAACCATTTTATCCACTCTTAATGTCAGATGTCATTGTCAATCCATACTTTATTTCCTCTTCTAGGGGATATAATGGTGGAAAGACTATTAGTCCCTTTGACATGCTTCCCGTGCAGGGGTAAATTTTTTGAACTTCGAACGCCTCCCTTACAGTACGGAACCCTTCGTGCGCGAGTCCTACTCGTGCTTGGCCGATTATTATTATAAATCAAGCGTGGAATTCTTCCGATGTCAAAATGCTTGATTACAAATAGGTATGTTTATTTCCTTTCGGTCGCGTTTATCCTATAAATATCGTGACAAATGTAATTTAATGGTGTTTTCTGGTTCCCACTGGGGACATACATGTGTAACAAAAAGCCAGTTCTTTCCTCAACAACGGAACTGGGTTAACAACATACTTAACTGTAGACAATACTGTTATTTATAATACAAATTAATGATGTAGGTAAAAATCGGCCAACTGCGAGTCGAACTCGCGCATGAAGGGTTCTGTACCGTTTTGGAGCCCCCTTAGCCCATTCTTCTTGCCATTATTAATAGCGAACAAAAAATCTCCTAAAAATCACGTTTGTTGTATGGGAGCCCCCTTAAATATTTATTTTATTCCGTTTTTAGTTTATTTGTTGTGACAGCGGCAACAGAAATACATAATCTGTGAAAATTTCAGCTGTCTAGCTATCACGGTTCATGAGATACAGCCTGGTGACAGACAGACAGACAGGCGGATATCGGAGTCTTAGTAATAGGGTCCCGTTTTTACCCTTTGGGTACGAAACCCTAAAAATTAACTAAAGTGAAATCACTCTGCCAATAAACTGATCTGATAAATTAAGCTTAGGCTGAATCGTAAAGTGAAGTGTGAAGTTAGCTCCAAGCTGCGCGAAACCCAATCCTCGTGCAGCTGAGCTTCATTCAGGATTGGGTTTTCCGCAGCGTGTACAACCCGGTCACAATATCTGTGCACCTGACTTCGTGACGTCATATCGAATTATCGGGACGTATATACATTACCGGACGTCTAGTATACCGTCCGGACGTAAATTACGAGTATTATCGGGACTTGCTTGTATCGGCAACGAAGATGCTAACCGTACTGTCGCACCGGGGAGTGGCGGGGAGTGCGCGGAGAGGTGACAGGGGAAGCGGGAGAGGCGCCGCATTCCAGCGAGGTGCACAGATATTCTGACCGGGTTGTAGCTAACATCACAGCCGCCAAGAGTTTCATAAAGAGATGTCGCCTTTTTCTTTAGATGTATTAAAAATAATAAATAAGAATAATGAAATTATGTTAGTAATGCATGTACATTATAAGACAAATTGATTGTTGTTTTGTAAAATCTATCTTGGTAAAATAAAAGATTTATTTATTTATTATTATTATTATATTAGTAATCGCATTTTGTGTACTTACAATACAATTCTTACCTACAAGCTTTGCCGTGCCATCTTAGTTGTAATTTTATTATCTACTTACCAATTTCTTTTTTGTAGTAATAAAAAGGAGCAAAGGGGTTGAGACGTCATTTGCCTAAATGATTAAGTTTAGAAGGTGCTTATATTAGAAATTGAACAGTTATTTTAATTCAATAAAGTGATTTATGCCTACATCATAATTTATAACACAGGTGTTTAGTATTGTTTTTGTCCAATAACAATATTTGTTGGTGTTATATAGGGTTGCTGGTAAACAATTAGCATCAACGACTTTTATCAAATGTCAATAAAATCTGATGTTCTATAGAAAAATATCGTACCCCCGACAAAATGTATGGAACAGCTGTTTTTTTTTAGTTTTGACAAAAGTCGCAGAACAAAAGTTGTTAGTTTTGATGTACAGAATAACCCCCCAAAAGGATGCTAATTGATTAGCAGTAACCCTGTATTAACCCTGTATGTACCTATATTAGAAACATTAAGGGCCCAAGAATATTTCCTTGAGGTATCCTGACTGACATTGCTTTAACTTTATAGTTTTGTGGTGTAAAAATCCATAGGTACCTACAGTTCATTCACCACTATTTAATAAAATAAGCGACGATGATCTTCAAGATGCGTATGTTTGAGAAGTTTATGATCTACGCGGTAATATGCTTTCTGTAAATCTAGAATATAAAATTAATGTACCAAGTAAGTACCTAAAAATAAATGTTATTGTGTCTCGCACTATGTTATTGTACTACCTACGTGGTTTAATTTATATATGTAGTAGATAACCATAGCTATAAGTACTGAAAACAAATATGATTGTTACGATGTTGATTTTTCATGCAAGGAAGTTAGTATAAGTTGTCTTCTTTTTATGTTAGGTAACCATATCGACCTTTTTTTTTTACATTTTATGTTTAGTAATTTGTAGTCACTGTACTTAGGTACGCCAATTAAAACAATAATTACTTTGTGTATAACTATTTAAGTTTTTACAATAACTGGTCATTTTGTTTTATTATTTATTAACTTACGAAGTGCTATTATAATTAAAATAAGTTATTCTATAAGTATTCCAATCTATGTCAATAGCAAAGTTAGTTCTAGGTACTATCATAATAAGGTATGTATTTAAAGTGAGTTTTTGAGAATGGATATAATAAAAGTGTTTTATATAACTATATGAATAATTATGTATTGATTGCTTAACTAGATAATTTCCTTGCCCACAATAATACTAAATAGGTTGAATTAAAATTAATAGCAGGTGTGAAATTAGCTATACCTAATCTACGCACCTCCGCTAAACATATTTTTCTCCTGCGTAACGACACGAGCCATGTGCCATGTTAGTGGCCTTTAGGCGGCCTGAAAACTCCGTCACCAGGGCTGGCTAACTACATCCATCCATCCGCCATAGGACGTCCACTAAGACCGATCTCCAATAAGACCGGTTGGTAGCGGCTTGCATCCAGCGCGATCCTGCAGTCTTAATGAGTTCATCCGTCCACCTTGTGGGTGGACGTCCTAAGCTGCGCTTGCCGGTGCGTGGTCTCCACTTTTCGACCCCATCGGTCATCAGTCTCCCGCGCTATGTGCCCTGCCCATTGCCACTCCAACTTGCTAATCCGCTGGGCTATGTCGGTAACTTTGGTTCTTCAACGCATCTCCTCATTTCTGATTCGATCTCGCAGAGAGACTCCGAGCATAGCCCTCTCCATAGCTCGTTGGCTACTTGGAGTTTATTAATAAGGCACATAGTTAGAGACCACGTTTCAGTGCCATATGTCATCACTGGCAACACACACTGGTCGAACACTTTCGATTTGAGGCACTGAGGTATGTCGGACGAGAAGACGTTACGCAATTTTCCGAACACTGCTCAACTCAACTGGCTAAATCGGTTTAAACGTAGGTAATTAAATGTAAAAAAAATCGCCAATTAAACGTTTTTTATCTTCTAATCATCCCTCGAAATCGAGAAAGCAAAACCCCAACATCTGGCCACTTAAGCTATCCCGAGAGTTAACGGCAACAGTGGCTATAAAATGCTTTTCCGTTTTTCTAAATATATTCATATGAAGTTATTGAACACAAGTGGCTACACGTAGCTTCTTAGTATAACTCGTAATCGTAACCATTAACTTGGCATTTTTTCTGTTAGTAAGCTATTGAGAACGGCCACGCGAGGATTACCTAGGTTTCGTGCAGCTTGTATAGCTAACATTACAGCCGCCAAGATGTTTGATTCGCCGGTATACTTAGGTATACCTACTAAGCGCCACACAAGTCGGCGGATGGGAAGTTATGCGCAGAACGCTGCGCAAAATCCGAAATATAGGTATGCGCTGGAGCCAGAGACTCGCGCCGGAGCACACCCGCCCGCCAAGCTCATACCTCCCGTCGGACGTCCACTGCTGGACATAGGCCTCCCCTATGGATCTCCAATAAGACCGGTCGGAAGCGGCTTGCATTCAGCGCGATCCTGCGGTTTCATTTATAAAGTTCATTTACTCACGACAAAATGCTGATTTTTTATTCGCAATATTGGGGGGTTAGTCTCATAGAAAATGTTGATCATAACGTAATGATGCGTAGGTACAATGATATGAATGAATCCGTGGCTTTGAAAAATACCCGGAATAATAATGAAGCACTTTATTTATTTTTGACGTGACAACGTCTTATAAATTGGTTTGCCGGGTGACACTTCAAGAAACTGCGTTACGCTCCGCTCACACTTCATGCGCTCACAATGAGAGCGAGTGAGAGGCACGTAAGTGCACTTACGTGCCTCTCACTCGCTCTCATTCGTCTCATTCGTCTCAAAGTCGTTGTCACGTAAAACTTTCGCCCGTATACCGACTTTACAGGCAACCAATTTTTTTCCTTACCTACTCCCGCCTAACCTTAAATTGATTTCGTGCGGTCTTGTTTAACAATTAACATCCATAACTCCGTTACCTATTTATTAAAATATTGAAGTTTTTTTTCACTGTCTTATTATATTGGTAAGGTAACTTATCTTTTTATGAGAAAGGAAACTTCCTTATTTTTTCTCGGGAGAAAAACACGGCAACAGCTACTGAATCGAGATATTTTTCATGTCTCTTTCTATATCATGCAATATTTAAATCAATGCATCTCCTTCAGATTTTTTCAACATCAGTGGCGCCATCGTAAGTATATTAGCTAAATATAGCATAGTTCTGTTTCTTTTTCACTTTAGGCATTCGATAGAGAAAACGCTTTTTAGGGTTCCGTACCCAAAGGGAAAAACGGGACCGTATTACTAAGACTTCGATGTCCGTCTGTCCGTCTGTCTGTCTGTCACCGGGCTGTATCTCATGAACCATGATAGCTAGGCAGCTGAAATTTTCACAGATGATGTATTTCTGATGCCGCTATAACAGCAAATACTAAAAACAAAATAAAATAAATATTTAAGGGGAGCTCCCATACAACAAACCTGAATTTTTAGACGTTTTTCGCTCTATATTATTAATGGTAACAGGTAGATGCTTGGAATTTTCACAGAATATTTAGTTTAAATTCACTTTAATAATAAATAATAAAATTAAAATAAATATTTAAGGGGGGCTCCCATACAGTACGGAACCCTCCGTGCGCGAGTCCGACTCGTACTTGGCCGATTTTTATGTTGCTATTACGCTAGCGCCTGTGTGATCGAGCTTATTATCTCTCTAATTGTAATAGCTCTGTGTAAGTGGAATATTATAAAAATCTTGACTTGATAGGTAGGTAATAAAAAACTAGTATCCAGTTAGCAATAAATTAAAAAAAGCAAGCGCATTGCAGTGTGACCGCTTGCAGGAAGTTGACTACTGAAACAGTAGATTTTCGATGGAAGTTTGGGGGTACGGTGGTCGGTGGATTTTCAGTAGAATTTCATAATTGAGAAATGTGATTTTGGAGGATGGCGAGGTGCTTTTCGTGATATCAGAGGTTCTGCGCTTGGACCCCAAAAAATAAGTTACGTCACAACTCAGTTTTAGTAGAAAAATGTAGTCTACACTTTTTGGTTTCGAATACGGTCACACTGAAGCATTGATTGATTAGATTTTGATTGAAGGCATCGAATTGGTATTTCATTCAACTTTCCACCAGCTGTTCTTCTATTCTATTGTTACTAACCCTGTTCTTCAAGAATTAAAAGTGCTGCGAACCTTCTGGACTATATACCTAAGCTAACCGCAAATTCCTTTTAACTTCATAGACTTAGCAGTTTCGGTTCAACTCCCTACGACTATGTCTGCCGATTTGGATCCAAGGTGTGTACAATACCTCGAATAAATATGATGTGTGAACTTTATCATAATTCATCAAATACTGACACAAAACTTGTATTTCACAGAGTCTCTGACGAGGTGGAGGTGCTACAGGCAATTTTAATGGACGATCTTGTCATCAAAAAAGTTGATAACGTGCCCTATGCAATCGAAACAGTGGTGAGACCGTCGACGGGCGACGATGTTGAACAACAATATGTTTGTGTGACTTTGGAGGTTAAGCTGACGCCTGGGTACCCGGACGTCAGCCCTGAAGTGACACTGAGACACCCTAGAGGCCTGGACGAACGCCTCTTAGTGACACTTAATTCACAAATTAAAGAGAAACTAGCAGACTGTATTGGAGGTGCTGTAGTATTTGAGCTTATTGAGGTAAGCTCATGACTTTTTTAATATTTTTGTCTCTCTAAGTATTTTATTAAAATAGTGTCAATTAATACCTGAAAATCATGCAAGCCAGGAAAGAAAATAAAAATAAACTCATTCTCACTCAATTTCTAGACACTGTATGAAGCAAATCTATAAGCCTGCTAATGCTCTAAGAATAAGGCCTGTAATACTTATGCACTGCAAAAAAACAGTATAGGCTGTAAGAGGAATTTATGGCATCTGCATGTTTTCCTTCAAGGTGTCGTGAATACCTATCTAAAAGTTTATAGAAACCATTGAGAACTTTGAAGGTTACATTCAGGTCTCTATGTAATCGCCTTCTTCGATAGACGTGAGACGAAGTGCTTTTAACCTATCTCTTATCTGTAATTCTTCTATAATAGTAGAAAACAATATTGTGACTTCAAAAACTTAATCCATCTATCAGCCATAGCCATAGTCACACTATGCCCACTACTGGACATAGGCCTCCCCTATGGGTCTCCAATAAGACTAGTTGGAACGGCTTGCATCCAGAGCGATCCTGTGGTGTTAATGAGGTCATCTGTCCACCTTGTTGGTGGACATCCTACGCTACACTTGCCGGTATGTGGTCTCTACTCGAGAACTTTTCGACCCCATCGGTCATCCTCCTCAGTCCTCCATGCTATGTGCCCTGCCTGCTGCCATTTCAATTTGCCAATCTCTGCTGGGCTATAATGGCATATAACTGGCAGTAACTTCGGTTCTTCTACGTCCCCATTTCTGATTCAATCTCACAATAAGACTCCGAACATAGCCTTCTCCATAGCTCTTGGATAACTTGGAGCTTATTGATGAGGCTAAACTAAACTAAATTCAATGCATATAGATATAATTATTTTTCACAAAAGAAATGGCATAAACAACTTCAACCGTGTACAGAATACGAATAGTTCACACAGGTTGATGTAGTAATTTTCACTTTATTGTTGATTTATCAAAAATGGCTTATCCGATTTCGATAAAACTTAAACTGGACCACCTGCAAAGTATGATCTACCAAATAAAAGACGAATTATTGAAATTGGACTACTGGTCATACATTAAAAAAATATATGTATATACGCATCGACTAGAGAATCTTCTCTATTTTGTCGGTTAAAAATATATAAAGATAAAATCAAAATAGTCTTTATTCACTAATATAATAATATCACCTTATAAAACATTACTTTTATTTCTATTTCTTAAATACTAGGTTGTCCACCCTGGACAAGAGCCAGAATATAATTTGCCATAGCTCCCTATCTCTGGCTTTCCTGCGCCACCCTGGCAGTAGGTCATGGTCCCACCTTTTTTGAGGTCGTCCCCTGAACTGCTTCCCGTCTCTTGGGTACCAGAGCATGCCCTCTTTGGTCCATTTATCTTTTTTGCTTCTCAGTACATGCCCATAAAAATATAAAAATATGTTTATTTGCATTCAACATGAGTACAAACATGAGTTTGATGCTCAAATTACAATTTGACCATCATGTTATGCCAGATGAGGCATGCAAATTGAGATGGCAAACTGTTTACACAATGTCATATGTCACAATTAAAATACAAATTATTCAAAATATTAAAAATGTCAAAATATGAGTATAAACAATGATCATAATTATATTATCCTACTAATATTATAATCGCGAAAGTTTGTAAGGATGGATGGATGTTTGTTACTCTTTCACGCAAAAACTACTGAACAGATTGAGATGAAACTTTGTAATAATATAGCTTATATATCAGAATAACACATAGGCTATAAATTATAATGATATTGCGTAAATTTTCCATAATATAACGATAAGTGTTAAGTAAGTAGGAAAAATTATGCTATCTGCGAGCTATTCTAGAGTCAAGAAATGTAAAAAAAAAACAACTGTAGAATCGAACATCCGTCAAAGCGTGTTTCATTTATTTTCCACCTTCTTTACTAAGGGTGGTAAGGTAGGGCCTCGGGTTTGAAAGACGGAAAGTGAAATAGTCTTTATTTTCTCCTGGATAAATAAAGGTTTCCCATGGGATATCAAAAAATATCATGTGGGCGAAGCCACGGGTAAAAACTAGTTGTAACATAAAATCATGCATTGTTCCAGTTGATAAGAGAGAACCTAACCGAGAGCAATCTTCCGAGCGAGCGCTGTGCCATCTGCCTATTCGACTTCGTGGAGGGTGACGTGTTCATCAAGACACAGTGCTACCACTACTTCCACAGCCGCTGCCTCGGGAACCACCTGGTGGCTCTCAAGAAGAACTACCAGGAGGAGCTGGAGAAACTGCCCAATTGGAAAAGAATGGAAGCACCACCATATCAAGTAATACTAATACTATCAAGTAATACTAATGCTGGGCACGCTGCCAACTGGCAGTGGGCTTGAGTATTTGGATTATCTTTAGACCTTCCAGGGTCTGTGGATGATCCTATTGCTTGTTATGTAGTAGTAGTTTATGTAGTTTTAGATTATGTATATCTTGTATTTAGTGGCAGTTAATAAAGGCACTTGCCCTATAAAAAAAGTAATACTACTACTACACCACTACTACTATGAAGGCTGTTTGCCCAACTCTGAACAGAAACTAGATCACATTATTATACAGGATTATATACAGGAATCTTAGTGATTTGTACAGAACCCTTGGTAGGCGAGCCTGACTCGCACTTGTCCAGTTCTTTTTGCGTTCACGGGGCCCCGTGCCCTAGTCGATGCGGGGCCCCTAGGCAATAGCCTAACCTGCCTTAGGGATAATCTGGCACTGACTAAATCAATAGATCGTAGTTATATAGACAACTACGATCTATTCAACTCGATCGAAACGTCGAGATAATGAGGTTTAGTGCGCGATTAGTCCCGTAGTATATAGTTTAAAAATAACAGAAACATCACAAACAACCTATTGAGGTTGAAGTGACAAGACCTCCAAGTTATAGTAGAACTCATCACTGCTTGTTTTGCAACTTAAATACACAGTTATCTCTGTCTAGTCATTATACACCATCACAGGTTAGACAGAGACACAGCATCAAAATTCAAAGGTAAAAATAACTGTGAACTGACTGTAGTCTCAAGGTCACAATGTATAAACTAGGTGCCACTGACAGCTCACACTGCCGTAGTTACCTGCGAAAAAAAGGCCCGCTGGCCCAGTGCGGGTTGGTGGATTTCACATTCGCCATCGAATTTCTTCGCCGGTAACATGTCACGATGTTTTTTTTCTTCACCGTAAAGCCACTGGTGTGAAATTCCGTATATAAATTCCAAGGAATTCATTGGTACAGACCACCACAGCTTTTTTAAATTTTAAATAGAGTAATTCAAGAGAAAAGTCTACATGCATTATTATAAATAAATAAATAAATATTTGTGGATATTTACACACGGCCTCTGACCCCAAACTAAGCCAAGCTTGTGATATGGCTGCCAGGGACTGATAAACTACGTATACATATTTTTAAATACATACTTTTATAGATACCTAAATAACACCCAGACACAGAGCAAACACCTATGTTCATCACAAAAATACTTGCCCTGGGTGGGGATCGAACCCACGCCTCTTTGACCCGTAGTTAGGGTCACTAACCACTGAGCCACCGAGTCATCATTATAGTAGAGTTTAGTTATCATCATTATTATAGTAGAAAAAGACTGAATTTCATAATATTCAAAAAACTACACAAAAACACAAAATCAAAAAAAGAATCGTAATAGGCATGATGACTGGGTAATAAAATCTTTATTATTAATTCATCCGTGAGTTAGGTTATCAAAAATTATTGCACACGTATTTTTTATTTTGTCAATCAAACAGCAAATGACAAAGATTAACCTTGTCAAGGTTTGGAGTAGGGGTCGTGAACACCTCTCTTACAGAAGTCTATACATTTGTATGACACTTGTGACGTCACGCGGAACTTTGACGGGCTATATCTTCATCAATTTTTGTTTAATTGACAGAAGAAAAAATACGTGTCTAATATTTTTTAAGAGTCCATCTGCACCGGTAGCGCGGCAAAGGGAGAAAACCATTTTATCCACTTTTAATGTCAGTTGTCATTGCTAATCCATACTTTATTTCCTCTTCGAGGGGATATAATGGTGGAAAGACAACTTGTCCCTTTGCCGTGCTTCCCGTGCTGGCGGACTAATTATATTTGTTTAGTCATCATGCCAATTGTTACAAAATTAATCGCTAACTTTGGAACTTGTGTATATTTCCAGCAAACATGTCCGGTGTGTAGAAGCGTAGTGAGCTGTGACGTAGACTCGCTAAAGGAAGCCCCGCCGCCAATCGACTCCGTATCCGCACCGCCGTTCTGCTTGACCGCTGAGTTACAGGTGAAATATCTAACACATAAGTTGTCTATCTATTGAGAACTTAGTTCTAAATATAGTTGATGATGGTAAGAGACCCGACGGCATAACGTTAGTTCGGCGGAGTCGTGGCAGACCGCTTACTTCTCACATATCCTCCACCTCAGGCTTAAAAGGTGACAGGTGAAAGATATCGAAAAGGAAAACTGTAAACAACTAAAACCTATTCTATTATCCAAATGCTATTATACATTAGACGATTTTTTTAATGATAATCTAGAAAACATAATTGCCATACCCTCATCAGGGTCATATGTATAACTATACAAAACATGTAAATTAAGAACCTCATATGTTGCAATAAATTATTTGAGTTTGAGTGATCGGTAAGTAAAGCTTACTATTCCTTGAAAGAGTGTGAAAGTACCCACAACATAAATTAATTACCTAAGTATAGTAAATGTACAAATTAATTATTACTCTTGTTACTTGTGTTTTATGTATTTTAGCACCAATAAATATCTGTATCTGTACCTCTAAATCGGCAGGAGCGACAACCTAAAACTACAAAAAGCAAAATTCATAATTATGAATTGCTCGGTGATGGATACATGTTTATGCTTTTTGGGATCGAAACTTTGAGTCCGTGGGATCATAGCGCGTGGCACTTGTATGGAGATCAATCTAAAAGACTGATAGAGGGAACAAATGACCCAAGAGCTGGTGCTTACCTCGGTCAAAGAGTTTTAGCATTGCTATCCAACGAGGTAATGTCACCAGCCTCTAGGAACATTGCCGGCGGACAGCGAGCTACAAGCAGTTTTTTGACCTACGAACCGGAGGAAGTATATTAAGCGCCACACAAATCGGCGGATGAGAAGTTAGCCGCAGATGACACTTCGCCGTGATTCTCTAATTATTGCGCATGTGTGCACAATGCGTAGGGAGCGCGCGGGAGGCATGAGGTTGGCGGGCGGGTGTGCCCCGGCGTCTCGTCTCTCTGGTTACCGCGCATACCTAAATTTCGGCTTTTGCGCAGCGTTCTGCGCATAACTTTCCATCCACCGATTTGTGTGGCGCTTAGTATACTCAATTCGACGCGTTTTTTTTTAATGTATAACCATAACGCACGCATAACTTTTTTCATAGTAGTCCGATTTCAATTTTTTTTTTTTTGTTAGAAAGAGTATACTTCGAAATTAAAATTTCGATAAAATAAAATGGGACCACCCATTTAAATTTTATCGAAATCGGCTGAGCCATTTTTGATAAATCAACAATAATGTGAAAATGCCACTTCGATCAGTGCGAAATATTCGCGAATTCTGTACACGGATGAAGTCGGTCATGTTATTTATTGCAAAAAATAATTATCATTTGTAATGTAACATTAAAAAAATAAATGTTTGCTAAATTAATAAAGTTTTAGTCGATTCGGAAGATTTAGCTAAGGGAGAGGAACTAAAGTAAAGGTGTTGTTTTGTTCGACAGGAGCTGCAAGCCAAGATGGCCAAATTGTTGGCTAAACAAGTGGCCAAGGGCGGCGTCGTAGGTGCAGGCGACACGGGCCCACCACCGCTTACTATCACCACTCCTTCCGACTTCGACGTAAGTATATCTACATAAGGTCGAGTATCGTATGACAGATGTACCGAAGATGTCCAAATTACTGGTCAAACAAGTGTCCAAAGGCGGTGTTGTGGGTTACGTCCAATAGACCCATTCTCTGGCTAAAATTGTTCCAAGGTCAGCCTTAGAACAATTTTAGCTTTTATTAACGAGGCATAAAAATGTTGTTTTGTAAATTAAGATGGTTATTGGCCAAATAAGTGGCAAAAAGGGCGTATTAAGCGCTGGCGACCCGGGCCCACCGCTGCTCACCATTACTGATTCGGACCTCGACGCAAGTATATCAACATAAGGTCGTATATTGTATGGTAGAAGCTACGAGACAAGATGGCCAAGTTGCTTGCCAAACAAGTGGCCAACCTCACTATCACCACTCTTCCCGATTTCGACGTAAGTACATCTACCTATACATAAGGCTGTGTATTGTATGGAAGAAGCCACAAGCTAAAATGGCTAAGTTAATGACCCAACAAATGGCCAACCTCACCATTACCACTCTTCCCGATTTCGACGTAAGTATTTAGTATTAACATAAGGTCGAGTATATGGCAGAAACTACAAGTTAAGATGGCCTACTTACTGGCCAAGCACGATTTGTGTTTACATTTTTGATGTTGATTGTCCACTTCGCTGCTACACGTACAATGATAGTAAATCAAATGATATTATGGTGCGTGTCCACGCTAGCCAAGGCTCGACAAGCATCCACAAGCCCCAAGCGTCCACAAACGCTTGGCATTTGGAAGTCGTTTACACGCTTGTGAATGCGTCAGTACTCAGTGTGCTACGTACATCCAAGCGTGGCGTACACTTTATGATTAACGTTTTTGGGGTTCCAGATAGATGTTTCCATAATATTGTAATATTTCAAAAACGATAAACTTTCTTCGTTCGACCAACCATTTTGAAGACATAACTAGACGTGCGTTCGTTGCGAGATCACAGCGGCTACTAAGCACGCGCCAACGTATAAATGCGTCGCAAGAGGTTGCCGCAAGCTCCCATTGATTTGTATTCAAAAACCGATATTCGACAGGATTGGATACAAACGTCCACAAATTTTTTTCTTTATGGTGCGTTTCCAAACTTGCCAAGGCTCGGCAAACGTCCACAAGCAGTAATCTTGTAAAGAGAGCGTTTAGCTTGGCTTGCGTGAGTTGGTAGATACTCTTACGTAGTATTGGTATACTCTTTGGTAGATACTTGTATCCGATCCGGTCGAGTGTCGGTTTTTGAACACAAATCAAAGGGCGCTTGCGGCAAGCGCTTGCAACGCGTTTACACACATTGGCGCGCGTTTAGAAGCCGCTGTGATCTCGCCACGAACGCACGTTTAGTTGTATCTTCAAAATGGTCAAACGAAAAGAGTTTATCGTTTTTGGAATATCTGGAACCCCAAAGATGTTAATCATAATGCGTCCGCCATGAATGAGGCAATTATGGAAGTTGAAACTTATACTTTGGTTTATATTTTATTGCAGTTGTCGTTCTCTGATGTAATCCAAGCTATATTTTTTTCTTTTTGTGAGGGTACATAAGAGTAAATAAAACTACCTACTGTAATTGTTATGACGAGTCCATGGTAGAACCATTTATATATATTTTTTATTTTATTAAGTAAGAATGTATAAATGATATACTATGACAATAAATGATATTCTATTCTATTCATGCTTGCATGTACGTAGCACACTGACGCATTCACAAGCGTGTAAACGACTTCCAAATGACGCCTGGGGCTTGTGGATGCTTGTAGAGCCTTGGCAAGCATGGAAACGCACCATTGGTAAAATGTGTTGTGTTTACCCAGGAGGCAGCAAGTAACTCGTCTGCAGCGGCGCCGCCTCCTCCCGAGCGCAGCGAGAGCCCCGCCAGCCCCGCGCCCGCCTCCCCCGCGCGCGGCTACCGCGGCCCCTACCGGTAACAACTGTACCTTACCCAAAGACCTTGTACTTATAACTAGACTGCGCACGAATGACAGTAAAAATCGGCCAAGTACGAGTCGGACTCGCGCACGGAGGGTTCCGTACTGTATGGGAGCCCCCCTTAAATATTTTATTTTAATTTTATTATTTATTATCAAAGTGAATATAAAACTAAATATTCTGTAAAAATTTCAAGCATCTACCTGTTACCATTATTAATGTAGAGCGAAAAACGTCTAAAAAATCGGGTTTGTTGTATGGGAGCCCCCCTTAAATATTTATTTTTTTTTCTTTTTAGTATTTGTTGTTATAGCGGCAACAGAAATACATTATCTGTAAAAATTTCAGCTGTCTAGCTATCATGGTTCATGAGATACAGCCCAGTGACAGACAGACAGACAGACGAACATCGAAGTCTTAGTAATAGGGTCCCGTTTTTCCCTTTGAGTACGGAACCCTAAAAACGGTCTAAGTCAGCGGGTTCCAAGGAAGCGGTGACTCTTTCAACGTGAGACGTCTTGAAGACGTTAGACAAGAACACAGCCACCAACGGACCCTCATGCTCCGACCGGTTTCGCCTAACTACAACTTGTTAAGGAAATAGCTTCTTTAAAGCTATGCAGTTAGATCTCATTTTGGCTGAACAAAAAATATTAGTGCACAGTCTCGTTAATAAATACAAGGCATTACCCGTATACAGGCGCCTCCTGAGTGCAGCCCCTAATTCATCTTTCTTTTTAATGTGTTTTGGTCTTTATGTGCTACAACATAAGGTTTAACTTCGTTTGCAGAGGATTCAACCGTCGCGCCAAACCGGGCCGCCGCGGGCAGACCTCGCGGTGACAGATCTTCCGGCCGCCGCCGCTCCTCGCCTCCTAGCCCCAGCGAAAATGCACCTTACGCAGTGTACTTAGTACTCAGTATCCTTTGCAGTATTGTCACAACTTATCCATTTTTATTATCACAACTGATCAACTTATTATTGGTTGGGCCGGAATCTCAGAGAGATGCAGGTTCAAGTCCTGCGAGCGCGTCTATTTTTGAAACGTTTATCACAAAAAGAACATTTCTATAAATATCTGCCAAGTACGAGTCGGACTCGCGCATGAAGGGTTCCGTACTGTATGGGAGCCCCTCTTAAATATTTATTTTATTTTAATTTGATTATTAGTTATTAAAGTAGGCATGCAGCTAAATATTTTGTGAATATTTCAAGCATCTATCTGTTACCATTATTGATATCGAGCTAAATGCGGCTAAAAATTTAGATTTTTTGTATGGGAGCCCCCCTTAAATATTATTATTATTCTATTTTTAGTATTTGTTGTTATAGCGGCAACAAAAATACATCATGTGTGAAAATTTCAGCTTTCTAGCTATAGCGGTTCATGAGATACAGCCTGGAGACGGACAGCGGAGTCTTAGTAATAGGGTCCCTTTTTTACCCTTTGGGTACGGAACCCTAAAAAACCTAGTGTGTGAAGCACGATAAAATCATCTTATTTATTGGGACTTAATAATGTCTTGACCCACGTCCTAGCCAAATGCAAGCGAATATGCACCTTACGCAGTGTACTTAGTACTCAGTATCCTTTATTGTCTCAATTAAGAACCTTTTGACCACCAAGCCTCAGTAGTTTTAACGTGATAACGTCTTATAAATCGATGAACGCCGGCTGCACTCAGGAAAAGTGTCACGTTCCGCCTGAGTAGAACGTGCAAGCGAGAGCGCGGAACATACGAGAGGCACGCTCGACCTAAGCGGTCGGCTTGTTTCATTTGTGGATTTAACATTTTTAGGGTTCCGTACCCAAAGGGAAAAACGGGACCCTATTACTAAGACTGCGATGTCCGTCTGTCCGTCTGTATGTCCGTCTGTCAACGGGCTGTATCTCATGAACCATGATAGCTAAATAGGCAGCTGAAATTTTTACAGATAATGTATTTCGGTTGCCGCTATAACAACAAATACTAAAAACAAAATAAAATAAATATTTAAGGGGGACTTCCATACAACAAACCTGAATTTTTAGACGTTTTTCGCTCTATATTAATAATGGTACCAGGTAGATGCTTGAAATTTTCACAGAATATTTAGTTTTATATTCCCTTCAATAATAAATAATAAAATTAAAATAAATATTACATACAGTACGGAACCCTCCGTGCGCGAGTCCGACTCGTACTTGACCGATTATTTTTCATATAACGTTACCACGTAAAATTATCGTCCCTAAACCGCCTTACCTAACAGACAACCAATTTTCTACTTCAGATCACGTATAACTAGATAATTGGTCAAGTGCGAGTAGGAATCGCGCACGAAGGGTCCCGTATCGAATGGTAGCCCCCCTTTATATATTCTGTGAAAATTTCAAGCATCTACCTGTCACCGTTATAAATAGCGAGCAAACATCGGCTTAAAATTCATGTGTGTTGTATTGGAGCCCTCCTGAAATATTAATTTTATTCTGTTTTTGTTGTTATAGTGGCAACAGTGATACATCATCTGTGAAAATTTCAGGTGTCTAGCTATCACGGTTCATGAGATTCAACCTGGTAACAGACAGACAGACGGACGGACAGCGGAGTCTTATAGGGTCCCGTTTTTACCCTTTGGATACGGAACCCTAAAAAGATACCTATGTCATATAAGAAATTGCGCATTTTTAGGTATTGTGAATTTTTATTTCGTGTTTTAAATGTAATCCTTACTACACCAATACTTAGATATCAATATCCTTTGCAAGACTGTATGGGAGCGCCTGGGAGTTAGAGGTATTATATTGTCGCTGCCACATGCGAATTTCGACCTTACCTGTATGTACTTATACAGATACTGATTTCGGCGTACTCGTAATAATAATATAATCGCATTTGTATAGTGACAATTTCAATAAAATTGTCCCTTTAATGAATTTTTAACCTTAAGGAGGCGAGGCACAAATATGTACAGTGATAGCGAATAAATAGTAGACGTTGATCTATAGAAAGAAATGATCGACTGGTTACGGCTTTGTAGAGCGCTATCTCTTTTTTATCAAACACCAATGGACAAACCAACATGTGATGCTTATCGTTGGCTGGTTCAAAATTTGATCTGAAAGAGAGGCATTGATTTAATACGTCACGAGTTAGAAATAGATAAAAAAAATGTGTTAGACAGAGATACAAAATCACGTCTTTGTGGGTGAGGCCAGATTTTGCACTCAGTAATGTTACATTGGACAAGACTTCACAAAACAAACAGATGCTATTGTAGATAGATTTTAGAGTTTTCTTGCATTTTTAAATATTTTTTATATGAAAACATGTTAAGTGTGAGCTCGTGTGAAAATTTGCTCTGTGCGTGAGTTATATTATACGTCAATAAAATAATGGTGTATTGCAGTGTACAAGTAGCGGCATATAAGTCTAGCGCTGAGCGAAGTGTGGAGGGGATGGTTGCGCATGTTGATCGCCATACTAAACTCATGCGCAGCCACCCCCTCCACACTTTGCTCAGCGCTAGACTTATTTGCCAAGACCTGTAATTGGCTACAAAATCAACCAAAAAAAAAAGAAAACAAATCAAACCACGTATATTATTATTATTCCTCTAGTCTTAGTAAATAATATGCGCTCTATAAAACCGTACAACGTCGTAACCAGCCTATTATCTCTTTCCGAAGGCCGATGTCCATTATTTATTCGCGCGTACTGTAATACACATATTTAAGTAGCAGTCAAGCATTTAAATCTAGTCAGAAATGAAGTTTCCTATGTTTTAAATGAGTTTTAAATGTAAACATTTACTAAAACTGTAGCTGTACTAAATATATGTACCACAAAACCAAATCCAGTTGAAAAGGGTTCGTTAAATAATTTTGTACTTACGTACTATTTCTTTTTTATGTGATGAATTATTTATTGTTATAGCTTAATATTATAGTAATAGGGTAGTTGACTCGTATTGAATTAGTTAAAAGTATTAGGATTAATGAATTCTGCAATCAATTATAATTAGTAAACTGAAAAAATAATTACGAGTAAAATTGGCTAATGAAATCCAGCCCGGGTAGCATGGCAAGGGGAGAAAACCATTTTATCCACTCTTAATGTCAGATGTCATTGTCAATCTATACTTTATTTCCTCTACGAGGGGATATAATGGTGGAAAGACTATTAGTCCCTCTGCCATGCTTCCCGTGCAGAGATAAGATTTTGGTAGGGATAAAGATGGAATGCCTTGTCCCTTTCCCACAAAGCATAACGTAGTATGGCGAATGTATTACACTTACGGGCCGTGACGTCATAGTCTGCTATAGTGCGCTCTTTGTCTAGCAAGATAATAAATATGCTTGTAACTTCTTTATTTCCAAATTGATTTTATTTTTGTTTTTGTTTATCGACTCTTTTTATAGTTAGCTGTTGCAAGAGGACAAAAATACTGTCAACTAGCCTTTTACTATTTCCTTTTGTTGGCAAGATAGGTTTAGGCCGAATCAACCTCTTGGTGTTTGTTAAGTTAGCTATAGGCCGCGCCACACAAGTTGTCGGATGTGAAGTTAGCTACAAACTGCGCAATAGCCAATCGACGCGCGGCTTTTTTAACCCCCGACGAAAAAGAGGGGTGTTATAAGTTTGACGTGTCTGTTTGTCTGTCTGTCTGCCTGTCTGTCTGTGGCATCATAGCGCCCGAACCACTAAACCGATTTCATTTTAGTTTTTTTTTGGATGAAAGGAGACTTAATCGAGAGTGTTCTTAGCTATGTTTTATAAAAATCGATTGAGCCGTTTAAGAGTTATGGTGGGTTAAAGTGGGGATGGAGGAACCAAAATTCTACAAATGTGCCCAAAATGGTTGTCAATTGAAAGTTTGTTGTCAAATATTTTTGTGTCGAGGGTTTTTTAATTAGGTATTGTAAGGTTCAGTCAGGATTGGATATTGCGCAGCTTGTAGCTGACTTCACATCCGCCAACTTGTGTGGCGCGGCCTATACTAGCTGCGCAAGTGCGCACATCTCCCTTGCGCTGCTAACGTAATAGGCATGACTGATATCTGATATCATTATTATAATTAGTCCGTGAGTTAGATTATCAAAAAATATTGGACACGTATTTTTATCTTTTGTCAATCAAACAACAAATGACAAAGGTAAACCTTGTCAAAGTTTGGGAGTGGGGGTCGTGACGTCATCTCTCTTACAGAAGTATATATAGCTATGCATTTGTATAGCACTTGTGACGTCACGAGGAACTTTGACGGACAATATCTTCACCAATTTTTGTTTAATTGACAAAAGAAAAAATAAGTGTTTAATTTTTTTGATAGTCTATCTGACGGACTAATTATATTTTTGTAGTCATCATGCTTATTACTGCTACTGCACAACTAATCGTCTCATGTTCACAAACGCCAAGAACTCTGATTCGGCTTATAATAATATAATTACCAATTTTTTACGGATAAGTACTATGAATTTAAATCATTGTTGATTCTGTTCTACCATGGCAGGACTAAACTATCTTTTATTTTTTTAATTTTTGATAAAAATACATGGTACAATACAACATTTTCAAGTATTGCATAAACTATTCATACAGAGTTATCCAGAACATATGTATTAAGCCGAAAGCAGGTCATCTAGACCATCATTATGAACAACTTCACAGCCTGGAGCATCGCCGTAGGATTGCGAGTCTGTCCATTTTCTATAGGATTCATTTTGGAGAGTGTGCATCTGAGCTGCACGACCTTATCCTACCATCCCCTTTTTACTACAGGACAAGTAGGAAGTCGCCACATTACCAGCCCTACACTGTCGATTTTCCTTCGATACGCACGAAGCGGTTTGACTCAACATTTTTGATTCGTACCGCCAGGGAATGGAACAGTCTTCCTGCTTTCCTGTTTCCTAAGAGATATAATCAAAAGCTTTTCAAGGTCAGAGTGAATAGGTATCTTCTAGGTCTGCGTGCTTCATCTTGGACCGCAACGTTGCTTAGGTACCATCAGGCGAGTTGGCAGTCAAGCGCGGACTTATTCGCGATAAAAAAAAAACTATTTCTTCGGTTCCAGTTCGAGAAAAGAAAATTAGCTGTTTTCAAAATTGCAACTCGCAATCAACAAAATGTATGAAACTGCAATTTTTTTTTCTAGAATTCTGGGTTCGCCCAATAGTAAAAGTTGTTCATAATGATGGTCTGAATCACCTCCTTTCGTCTTAGCACACCAGTTCTGGATAACCCAGTATTGAACTGAGTCTCTACTAAGATAGTTTAAATCCTGTCTGATAAATTCCAATCGACGCCAAAATATTGTATGTAAAAATCCTAATAATCTCAGTACGTATCCAGTACATTTTGTATTGTATTGTTATTTTATTTATACTTAAGATTTGTTTTAGATGTTAAAATTGTTTTTATAGTTTGTATATTTTGATGATTTATATTTGACTTTTAATGAATTGTTTATAATATGAAGTTTTATGTATAGGGTTACATTGAAAAGTGGTATTGAGGTGAAAGGAGTTTATAATAAACAAATATGAAACAGCTGCTCGCGATTAATTTATACATTATAATTATTCACTACGAGACTAATCACGCACTAAAATTGCCACATAAATAAATACCTCATCATCCCGAGGTTTCGAGCGAGTTGGTTGTTAGGAATTAACTTTTTTTTTTAAATTAGGGATCCTTACTATTTGGATTAGCCAATAGCACCCGGGCGAAGCCAGGACGGGCAGCTAGTTCTAGAATACAAGTATACCCGGGGCGTCTACATTTATACTCCGTATAAATATTAGTAAATAATCGGCCAAGTACGAGTCGGACTCGCGCACGAAGGGTTCCGTACTGTATGGGAGCCCCCTTAATTATTTATTTTATTTTAATTTCATTATTTATTATTGAAGTGAATATGAAACTAAATATTCTGTAAAAATTTCAAGCATCTACCTGTTACCATTATTAATGTAGAGCTTAAAACGTCTGAAAAATCAGGTTTGTTGAATGGGAGCCTCCCTTAAATATTTTTTTTTTTTTTAGTATTTGTTGTTATAGCGGCAACAGAAATACATCATCTGTGAAAATTTCAGCTACCTAGCTATCATGGTTCATGAGATACAGCCCGGTGACAGACAGACAGACATCGAAGTCTTAGTAAAAGGGTCCCTTTGGGTACGGAACCCTAAAAAGACGTAAATGGTTTCATCCAAAGACCCGAACTAAATTATTTATTGTTCTTAACCTTTAGCAGAATGACCTCCTCTCAGCTTAGTACCACAGTTCCATGTAACCTATTATTTTATTTTTATAACCACACTAACATCGTATTTGTACATAAATCAATTTTTTTTCATCGTGATATCTGGGCGTGTATAAATAAATATACAAGTGAATCTCTAAAATTATTCTAAATTCGTATGTAATGTTAAGTAATCTTCTTTACATACCCACAGATTACCCCTTGATAGATACTCTAACAGGGATAATTGTTCGAATTCTTAGTCCGCCTTCATTAATAACGAAAGCGAGAATTGCTCCTCGGTTAGACCAGCTAGCTTAGCATGTGATGATAGCATGAAAATAAGTCTTTTCGACTTGTGAAAAACTGACAGATATGTACTTCGCCGTAACTTTGCTAGCCCGGCTGAAACTTGCGGCATCATTTCTGTATCTGAAGATGAATTTTAAAAAGTTTTAATGATCACATAAGAAAAATTTGACCAATCTGAACTTTATTAGCAAGTACATAAGACGTGTTCTAAACAAATCGCAATAAAAATAAAACTAACCATATGTGAGGTATGATTAGATCTTTCAATTAGCTCTTAATGTTACATGTAACACCTAAGTCAGGAGTTCAGGACACAAAATTGGTTTTTAGTTGATGCACTCGTAGGTGGTTTTTAGGTGCATGCACCTCGTTATTGCTACCTATATCTACATGGCTGCTAAATGAGTTTTGGTAAACTTTCAATGATTTGTTTATCTGTAAGTAGGTACCTACATGGGAAAAAACTTTTCGCGTGCTGACTGAGGGCATGCACCTTAAAAATATCTGACGTAAAAGCCAATAGTATAAGCTCAACCGCCAAGCCGTTCAAAAATGCATAATTGCCGCAATATTTGCATTCTAGAAGGGGTAATCTGTGTACAAAGTACGTGCTCTATCTAGTGTGATGGCCCATTGACTGAAAAAGCAAAGCGTGGCGGCGGCATGTCATGGCAAATTGTACCCTTTCTAGTTTTTGTTAGGTTCTGAATTGTATAGCTGCAACAATCTTCTGTTATTTGTTGTACAACACATTTGTAACCTATAAACGCAAATAAATAAATGAATTATGAATTATTATTTTAAGACGCGAGCCTGTTTTTGCGTAAATTATTTTGAAACTACTGTAAAAGGGATATTTTTCACACAAATGCCGTCGCCTAAGACTTGCTACACATATAATAATACTTGGGCAGACCTCTATCGGCATTGCCGGGCGGTAAAATCGAATATGTGTAGATAAATGCCGGCACGTTCGGCAAAGTCAGGCCGCAAAACCAAATTTAGGTATACTCCGTCCCATAACCGCTGAGAACTCGAGTCGCGACAACCTTTTGCCGAATATAATTACCTAATAGGTTTGCTTTTAAAAATATCACTATATTACTCTGGTAGTTTTTTAAAATATAATAAATGCGTGCTAAAAATTGGTAATAATGATGTTATTATTTTTATAACATATTTGCTCGTAAAGTGGCTGTAATTACACCATTTTCAATATCGTAATGTATTTCATTACGCACTTGTGCATTATTGTAATGTAAAACGCACGCCGCCACCGACTGCAGAACTCTGTGGTCTCGTTTCTCCTACTTTCACCCAAGAGAGTGAGAGACATTACGGCACTTGTGCGGTAATGTAATGTAAAACGCACGATGCTTCGACTGATGCACGACTTTCACTCAAAGTCAGAGTTTTATTAATTTCCTTGCAAATATGTTATAAAACATCGTATGACATACGTGCGCTTTGAAAATTACAGCCTCTGCTTCCTTATAGCCCTTGCCTACGGCTCGGGTTAGCAATATCGCCTCGGTTGTAATTTTCAACTTACCGCACTTATATCATAATGTGCTATTATGACTTGTGCCAAATTTTTCAACTTTATATATTCAACTGGTCCAATCTCAGCGCTTATGGAACGGACTATAGATAAAAGAAAACCGAATTGTGCCGATTGAATCTGAAAGAACCACCCGCCTCCGTATTGTCTATGCGTTCTGGCGTTCGGCTTCGCTTTTCCTTCCGCTCGCTCTCGTGGCGCGAGCAGGAGAAAAAGCACAGAGCTATTACAACCAGAGAGATGGCGCTGTTGTCGCTTGAGACAATTCTAAACCACAAAAATGTATGGAAAATATTGCCCAGACATTTTAAAACTGTCAAAATATAAATTGGAATTAGAAACTACTGAGAGATAAACACTGCAATTAGTTACTGAATCGAAATATGTTTCATGTCTCTTTCTAACTCATGTCATACATATTAAATCAATACATCTTTTTATTTATTTTTTCGATCGACCAAATTATCCTTCTGGTATCTCTGTGAGAAAATGCGAAGCCGAACGTCAAGACGCGTACACAATACGGCCGCCGATCGGTACCGATCGGCACAAGCTGATTGATGTCGAACGTATGTAGTACATGCTTTGGATCGGCTTTCTCGTTCGACAAATTGTGCCGGCCCGCTTATGTGTGTAGCAGTGGCCGAAGCATCCAACTAGGCACGATAGTATGAATTTAAAATGTTCTAAGCAATACGCTTATTAATTTGTATAATGTTTAGGTAAGAAGGCTTTTTCTTTATCGGTTTCTTGCCATTTCTTCTAGTTATTTCATCATAACATATTTTATAGCTTAAGAAATATTGGTATAGGTCGAATCAAACATCTTGACGGTTGTGATGTTAGCTACAAGCTGCGGACAACTCAGTCATCGCGCAGCTGTGAAGTGAGCTTCAGCCAGGATTGGGTTATCCGCAGATTGTAGCTAACATCACAGCCGCCCAGAAGTTTGATTCAGCCTGTAACAAAATTGTTTGTACTAATCAATGTAACATTTGTGTTTTGAAAAAACAAACATTCCTTTTTGTGGGTAATTGTAAGTATAATAACTGTTTAAGTATGCGATGGAACCAATTTTGAAACTGTGTTGACAGATCTAAACATATTATTTCATAAGACATTTGCTCTCTTGCTTTGTTTCGTTCGTAGATCTTGCGTGGGAACAGGACGGTGCATACCATATGAGACTGCGTCTGAGCGAGACGTACGATACGAGGTACAGAGCTAGTAAGATAGCGTTCATACTCTACAAAGTGTAGGTATCAGCCGAATCCTAATTCTTGACAGCTGTGAAGTTAGCTTCACTCAGGATTGGGTTTTACGCAGCTCGCAGCTATCTTCACAGTCGTCAGCTTATAGATGTATGAAAAGTATCCAGTGCTGTCCTCTTCTTAAATCTCGCGATGAAAAAGACAAGAATATTTTTAAGTTACTTCAGATCTGTCAAGTACCTATAACTTTCAAAATGGGATCTATTCATTGAGGGTGTTCAAAATGAACGAAAGTTTCAAATTAAGTCGCCAAAAATAGTTGTCACAATTAAAAATAATAACGTACCGTGTACCACATATACAAATGTATGACGGAAATGTAGACTAGAAATACCTATCATATTTTGCTGACATAGAGCGACTATCGTACATGTCAGTCGTGTCATCACTCTCGCGCGTAGTGTGAGTTAATTGGCACGAACGAGACAGCAAGTGGTCAATAATAAATCCAGATTACACCTAAGTGGAGTGGAGATATGCGAAATTGGGCAAAATGTAGACCATAGGCCCAACTATGAAGGCACCATCGTAATTATAATAGCTAATTAGACCATTTGTCTTTCTTTTTCACTTTAGGCATTCGATAGAGAGATCACTTTTTATGTTGCTATTAAATTTACTAAGGCGCCTTCATAATTTGGCCTCATATCTCCATTGCAAAAATGTCATATTTGCAAAATGCTCGATCCTTACACTTAGGTTTGCTACACATATGTTCGGATCAGCACATTCGGTTCGGCAGGATTTGTCGAACGGCAAATCCGATCCGAAACTGCTACTACACTTGTTCGGCTTAAATCGTTTTGTGCGGCCCGGCCATGGTAATGAATAATGATATCTATACCTCGCGTCACCTAAAAAGAACGCTGGAGCTTCAAACTGCCCACAACGAAATTTAACTCCTATTGCTTACGTGATAGGAGTTAAATTTCCTTGCTACAAATAAAGTTGCATACTAGGATATTTAACTCCTATTACGTATGTAATACGAGTTAAATTTCCTTGTGCGCAGTTTGAAGATCCAGCGTTCTTTTTACATGACGCGACCTGAAATAGTATTCTGTCTTCACACAGACGGTCGGACCGCGAATCATACCTACGCGCCTCGGAGTTCGATATGCTCTCAGTATGCTAGTCAGTCGCGGCGCGCCGTAGTGATGATCGGACGTGTGGATTTGTAACTAGTAAGCGTGCGATTTACGTTTTTAGGGTTCCTCGTTTTACTGAACGAACCCTAAAAACAGCAAAAAACACAATATGTATTTTATTGAACGCTCTTTCATTCACAACGAATTTCTTTTTTGTAATTCATATAATAATTTTACATCATAACAGATAAAAACTAGAAAGAAATCAAGTAGGTAAAGAATAACTGCGGGGCAATTCTGTTAGCCGATCTCTTTACGGAAGTGATACGTTCTTGAACCTCTCTCGTTTTTCTGCAGCTTCTCTTCTCGACAGCTCAAAACTGTCAGAAAAACGAGACAGGTTCAAGAACGTGTCACCTTAGTAACGAGATTGGTTGACAGAATTGCCCCGCAGATAGCGGGCAGCCCTAGTGCGTGATACGTTCTGCGTTGCCACGTGGCGCTGTAGATATATTTCACGAGTCACAATACTATTAGATACCATTATCGTGACCCGAAGAACCTTTGCAGAACCGAATGATTCATCTACACATTTTCGATTTTACCTTTCGGTAGAGCCGATCGTGCCGAACCGCATATGTGTGTAGCAACCCTTAGCTAACTTAGAGTTGACCGAACAATGTAGACTACATACTTTCTACAAGATACTATCAGTGTTCAAAATCCGATAGTGTCGCCCTCTTTACTCGGCAAATAAAGTTGACAATTGTAAAGAAATTGTAATTTAATTGTGTAGTTTAAAACTTAACTAATTAAAATTTACCAAAGAGGTGATTGTTTTTATTGAGAAATAACATAACTTTCTGTATAATAATTTTGTGCTAACCCTAAGTAGGTATACAGGGTGGAGAGCTGACGCCGACATTAAATAAAATCACATCTTTGGCCTTCTGTTTTAAAGCGTACGACCTATTTTGAATTTAATACATAACTTTATTTACTTACTTAGTATGTGCTTACAATTTTGAAAAACATAATTTTGGAGCAACAGATCTAAATCTACCTAGATCAAAAGGAAGTCAAATAGCTAGTCGAAGTCAAAATAACTCGAATAGCTATTTTGATTAGTCTAATGTCAAAATGACATGAATGAGTTCTGTATAAAGTAGGTAGGTATAATGATGCCTAATTACTTCCTTTTATTATTTAGTGTCTGATTATTATTTTTTTTTCAAAATTTAAGTATTAATTTTTATCACATTACTTAATTTGATGCTCACTAGTTACTTGTACTACTTGTGGGTGAAATTAATATCGGCGTCAACTCTCCACCCTGTATTTCTCAACCACGACACCAAAAAAATCAAGGCTAATTCTTACATAGCCAGTTACAAATTCTGTCTAATCCGTTATAGTCATCAATAAAATCGACCAGTAAGGTGCCGAATGTCCTTAGATATGACAGCTTATTAGACCTATCGCTTGAAAGTGGGTATGCCATACTTGGAGGGCCTTGGATCGCTTCCGATAGCCTATTAGCATGTCTAGCTGATATGGGCAGGTCGCTTAGGTTCCTGTTTTTGTGGACACTGGTTATTACTATCTTGCTTTAAGTAAGTGCTGATTTTATGGTAAACCTTGACCTTAGATGTCTATGATTGGCCTTTCAAGACTGTCCAAAAAAGTTTTAAGATAGGTACCTTAGATAGACCAAATAAAAAAATTCAAGACGGAACGTGAACAGACAAGTGAGGCCGGTATTTTTATACATGTGGTGAGTGAGTCGGTGTTGCGCCGCCATAGTTCGACTGACGAGCCAAGACGTAGTTTCGTTGTACGTGTTTGTGTGTGTGATCGTGTTTGTACACGGCGAGGCGTAGTTTTGCCGGCTTCACTTGTTTGTTCACAACATTCGGTCTTGATTTTTTTGTTTGGTCTGAGACAGCTACATATTATTATTTTAGAATATAATAATATGTGTCGTGTGGATTACAAAATTATAAGTAGAACTTCTTACAATTTGGCGCCAGAAACCCGCATTTTGATTTTAAATATCTACCTAAGGGCACTGGGATTTTTTCGGCGAATCAATCGGTACCTACCTTATTTTCGAAATCCATCCAGCCTTTTGGAAAATACGTAGAAATACAAACATACAACGCGCGAAAAACCATACCTTTCCTTGGCAGTCGGGTGCAAAAAGGCTAGCTTTAGCCACCACCTACTTCCCTAAAATGTTTGGCAATCCTTTTAAAAGTGTTGCAAAGCGCGTTTCTAAATAACAGTAGTGCAAGCCCACTCAGCGCTCGCTTTGGTAGAGTATTCAAATAATCGTGTCCTTAGTGACTCACTCTCCGATATGGAGAAAACATGCAAAGGCCGCTGGAGTTTTATTGCGGATTATTCAATCCTGCAGAGAAACTGCTTCAGAAACTAAATGTTATAATTTTTTATCGCGAACAAGAACTCGCATAGTAAACACCAAAGTCGTCGAACATGAAGCACGGAGACATAGAATATGTTTTTTCACTTTTACTTTCAAAAGCTTCAGATGAGACTTCTCAGGAAACGGGAAAACCGGCAGTTTGCTCTATTCCCAGGCTTATCATATCAATATGTAGTTGTCATAATTTAACTTTAATTGTTATTTTTGTGATTGCTTGCTCAACTCGATTTACCAGTGGTAAATTACTAGAAATAGAACTATTCTTAGCCAGCTATGATCTTGATATTATCTGTTTCACGGAGACATGGCTTAGATGTAACTCAACTGCTCCTTCATTTGAAGGGTTTAATGTAGTTAGTGCTTTCAACAGACAGTCTGCTGAGGGAGGTGGTACTCTTATTGCAATAAAAAATAATATAAAAGTCAAAGAACGCAAGGATATATCAGGTCTTTCTGTTGAACGCACTTGTGAGATGGCTTGTGTGGAGTTGAGTAGCCACATAATATTATGTGTATACACACCACCAAATGCAAATTATAAATCATTTCTTAAGATCCTAGAGGAAGCACTGAGACGAGCCTCTAAGCAGGAAAAATACATCATATTGTGTGGCGATTTCAACACGGATTTGTTGGCCGATACTACTAAAAAACAACATTTACTTTTATTGTGTCAATCATTCAGTTTGTGTGAAGTTTTTACAGCCCCAACTAGAGTAGCTGCTACATCAGCAACATGTATAGACAATATATTTTTGAATTGCGAATA
Source organism: Hypomecis atomaria (assembly GCA_964007245.1). Lineage (NCBI taxonomy): Eukaryota > Metazoa > Arthropoda > Insecta > Lepidoptera > Geometridae > Hypomecis > Hypomecis atomaria. The sequence continues at coordinate 17,524,639 of OZ023292.1, read as the reverse complement.
TGAAGGGCAAACCCTCACTCATTACTTGACATCGGATCATAAAGGACAAGTTATTAAATTCTACACTGCTGCTAACGAAGTTGTAAATAGTAAAATAATACATCGTCCTATTACGGAAAAGCGTGTCGAACATTTTAATAGAATGATATATGATAAATTCGATAATCTGCAAGTTGATTACAAAAATCCCAATGAATGTTTTAGGCAGGGTTTCAATATTATTAATAATGAATTTCAGAAAGTTTTTGTCCAAGGGGAGACCACTGTAAACCATAAGCCCAAATTTACTGAGTGGGCTACCACTGGTATATATAAAAGTAGACAAACTTTATATGACCTATATGAAAAAAAGAATAATTGTGTAGCTATGACACCTTCCGATATAGAACATGTTAGAACATATTCAAAAATTTTTAAAAATGTTTGTAAAAATGCCAAATCTCTTTTCATCAAAAATAAAATTACTAGATCAAAAGACAAAATTAAAACTACTTGGAAAGTCATTAAAAAAGAAACAAATAAGACAAAAAAATATGAAAGACCAACAACACTCAAAGTTGATGACAAAGTCTTATCAGAAAGTAAAGATATTGCTGACGCTTTCAATGACTTTTTTTCTAACATTCCTATTGAGATTACGAAGTCACTTAAAGCTTCACCTGAAATAGCTGAATCATATCTAACAAACAATGTAGAATCATTGCCACAAAACTTTACCTTTCACCATGTCACACCAAATATAATTATTAAAACCTACAAATCATTAAAAATTAAAAGCACTGAAGATGTATGGGGTATTTCAGTAAAGACATTAGAGAGCATCATACCTATCATAGCTCCATTTTTGGCAAACTTGTTTAATAGCTGTATTGACGAAGGAGTCTTTCCAGATTTGATGAAACTTAGTAAAGTTGTACCTTTATACAAATCAGGATGTAAAAACAATCCATCAAATTACAGGCCTGTTTCTGTCCTGCCTACATTGAGTAAAGTTTTTGAAAAAATTATACTTAATCAAATGCTGTCTTACTTTACTTTAAAAAATTTGCTGCATAACCATCAATATGGGTTTACTAAAGGTAGATCGACTATAGACGCTGGTACTAAATTAACAACTTACATATTGGAGGCTTGGGATGAATCTTGTGATGCTTATGGAATATTTTGTGATCTCTCTAAGGCATTTGATTGCGTCCATTACGAAACCTTGCTTAAAAAACTGAAGCACTATGGGATTGGAGATAAAGCTCTTAAATTAATTTGCTCGTATTTGTCAAACAGGGAGCAAAAAGTTGCAGTAAATGGAGTAAAGTCAAAAGGTTGTTCTGTTGAGATGGGCGTACCGCAGGGTTCAATCTTAGGCCCTTTCTTATTTTTGGTATACATGAATGATTTGCCCTTTATAATCAAGCAAAAGGCTGTTAATGACATAGTACTCTTTGCCGATGATACCTCACTCATGTTTAAAGTAAAGAGAAAAAATGCTGATGTACAATTTATAAATGACATCTTAGAATTAGTATGTAATTGGTTTTCAGCTAACAACATGGTACTTAACCCCACTAAAACTAAATGTGTGAAATTTTCACTTTGTAATGTCAAAAACGTATCTGACCCCAATTTGCATATAATGGGTGAAAAACTAGAGACTGTACAGTCAACGAAATTTTTAGGTATTACAATGGATCATAAATTGCAATGGGGAACCCATATTACAGCATTAAGTAAAAGACTAAGTTCGGCTATATATGCAATAAGAGAAATTAGAAAATTGACAGATGTTGCTACTGCAAGGCTAGTATACTATGCATATTTTCACAGTATCATGAGCTATGGCATTTTGCTTTGGGGCACAGCGGCAGATATCAATAAAATATTTATTTTACAAAAAAGGGCTGTTAGAGCTATTTATAATCTGAAACCTAGAGATTCTTTGAAAGAAATGTTTAAAGAAATAAATATAATAACAGTGCCATCACTATATATTTATGAAGTAATCATGTATACACGAAAAAATATTGCAAATTTTAAGAAAATATCTGACATCCATTCATATAATGTACGAAACAAAGACAAGTTAGTATTTCCTCGCTTCAGACTTGAAAAAGGCAAGAAGTCCTTTCTTGGAAACTCTGTGCTTTATTATAACAAAATTCCAAGTGAAATATTAGATTTAAATGAAAATAAATTCAAAAAAATTGTCAAGGAAAAACTAACTTGTAATGCTTATTATAGTTATCAACAATATTAAGATGATAGAAAGGCTTGGGAGTAGCTCTGCCATTTCTTAGCTGGCTAAAAATAGTGTATAACAAGCCTATGTACTTTTTTTCTTTGTGTAATTTTAACTTATTGTTACAACTTGACGTGCCTAAGCGCATTTTGATAATGCCAAAAGGCTGAAAAAGCAAATACAATACAATACAATACAACTTCAAAGCAACGCATTGATTTAGGTAGGTAATAATAGGTATATGCAAACCTAGCATGCCGACTCTCCGTGATGAAACATTCTTAAAATATGAACTATTAGGTAAGTATAGTATGTATACTATTTATACTATTATTTTCCTAGTACATACCTACACATAAATAGTGGACACAACTTAAAAAGAAATTTAACATGTGTTTTTTTTTTGTCACTGCCTAGGAAAATAATAGTATACAAGGTTATTTCTAATCAATTAGCATCCTTTTAGGGGCTTATTCTGTACTTAAAAACTAACAAATTTTGTTCTGTGACTTTTGTCAGAACTCAAAAAAATCAGCTGGTCCATACATTTCTTCGCGGGTGAACTATATTTTTCTATAGAACAAAATTTTTTTTTTTAGTTTTGATAAAAATCGCAGAGCAAATGTTGTTAGTTTTGGTGTACAGAATAAGCCCCTAAAATGATGCTCATTGATTAGAAATAACCCTGTATATTGTTACTTTAGTCAAAGAATATATAATAATACTACGTATAGAACGGCCACTCATTACCCCCCACCCGTTTGAGTCTTCCTCACTTCTTCACTGGCCGGTGGATTTTCTAATAAAAACTACCTAGACTGTGACAATAGGGAACACTTGTACTGTGTATGGTTGAATATCAATGATACGTAACAAAACAAGAAATTTTAATGTTTCCCTAAGGATAAATAATAGGAACTTATTTTACATTATTTGGTAACTTCCTCTTGATATTATCTTACAAAAGAAGTAGATCGGTTACTTTTTGTTAAAATGCTTCCAAATTAAGTAATTGTTATACTTTTTTAAGCAATAGATTAATATTCATTTTTGCAAATTAAGTACGCAACTGTCTCACTCACGCGGCATGTCGTCACGTTGTGGTGATCGCTGACAGCCATAGACGTTCCGCACACAAATGCGCGTGTAGCGACCGTGCGTAAGTGTGTTGTCTGTGAGTAAGTACTGTGTAGGTGTGCGTAAGACAGCAGATTTTGTATGAAAAATCGCGGAGTGTCCGGGCTGTGCTTTAGTTACCATAATATCAACTGTACAAGCTCGCTCTATTTGAAGCAGCGTAGCTCTACGCCTAGGCGTAGTTAGAAGCACGCCTCTACGATCTTGTAGCGTCTGTTGTAGCTGTTTCTCTACAAATGTTTTCCTCTGATGTTTTGATGAGTAATGCAATAATTGTGAGTCGACGCCATTTTGAGATCTCGGAACTGATGACCTGAGGTCAACCTTTCGGAGTTCACACTGCTCCTGTCAGGGCTACTAGTAGGGGCACGGAAAACAGGCGCCAACAATTCTATAGGTACCTACATGATAAATGTGGATATATACATACCTACCTATAATATTAATTTAAAGTACCTACCTAGGTATCAAGAGAAACGGCCGATTCTTCTCGTTTGTTGCTGCGTCTATTTAAAAGATATAAAGATAAATGAGGACAGTACTACTTATCTATAGACAGCCTGTTGTTTTGTATTGATGAAACCTATTTTGCAAAGGCCGGTGCCCGCATGGGGAACTACCTAGGTACTACTGATTTTTGCAAAGGCCGGTGCCCGCATGGGGAACTACCTAGGTACTACTGATTTGCTCTGCCATTCAGCAGTTTATAAACATTTGACATCGTTTTCTTTTTTTTAATCTACCCTATATTTGTTTATAGAGAGATTACCTATCCAAATTACATTATCCGCAGGATAATGCCACCCTCGACGCTCTATTTACATTTTAAACTTATAGATATCTTACACGATACTGTTATACAACTCTAGGCTGTGGGCTTATTGAAGGGAAATGTTACTTGTAACTTCACAAACGCCAGTAAGTTGGTTTCGGCCTATAAAGATGGCGTTGACCTGTCATAGCATGGAGCAGTGGCAAATTTCTGAAGCCCCATCCCCAAATTAGACAATTATTTATTGGGACAAAGCAACACAGACAATCAATCTTAAATACCTACTACTTACGAAAACATCTGGGTCCATCGGCCACATCGAGAGTCAACATTGATAAATGCTACCCTTAAAGGGACCAACCAACAGTCCCACCAAATCAAGATTGAACCCCTCTCAAGCTAAAATTCTGGATCCTTTAGCAAGCACGGGCCCGTACCATTCTAAGTATAGAGGAGCCCTTGATCTTTTGAGTCTGTAAGTATAAAGTGGAGAAGGATTCGCTCTATTAGATTTTTTTAACAACAATTTACAATAAGGTTCAACCAAGAAATGACACTCGGGCAGAGGCGGGTCTAGAAAAGAGGGGCCCCCTTTATACGCGGAGCCCGTAGCAATTGTACCCTTGCTGTAGGTAGGTACGAGATGGATAATCCGGCACTGCTGACATGGGTTGAGAGCAAGTAGGTACTTACAGGGTTATCTAGAACTAGTGTAGGTACTGAGCCAAAACGTACGCCTTAAGGTATACGGAGGTCATTCTGACCATCATTGTGAATAACATTCTCTATGGGGCCAATCCGAAATTCGAGAAAAAAATTAGCTGTTTCATACATTCGTCGATTCCGAGTTGCAGTTTTGTTTAAATCAGCTGATTTTTTTGGTCTTATTCATCCCCTTTTGGCATTGTTCAGGGCAAGCAAATAACCCTGTATAGCTTAATAATTCTCTACGTGTAATAAAAGTTAGAATAAAAGTTGATGTAGGCTGCTAGTCAATTCATAAGGACGATGGAGCGAACGCATATTTACAATGCTACTCGTAATAACTGAAATGTGCTAACAAGTTGCACCGTTGCGTTTAAGGTCGCGCGCTGCGCCCATTCGAAGGTCAATAAAATTGTGTGTATCGATCATTTTTTGTATCGAATGTCTCACAGCTCACTCATTTTACCAAGTAGGTATTCTTTGGGTTTCAATTAGGTATTTTGTCCTTGACCATTTTGGTCACATTGCCTTCACGTATTTTCGGTGTGTTAATTAAGATATGCCTATTGCATTGTGTTGTTAGGACATCCGGTGACAACCTGGATAATCTGTTGGTTACATACTAAATTATAAAAATTACTTGCACCTCTTCGAGCAAATAGGTATCTATTTACAGAGTCACAGACCCTAAGTGAAAGTAGCAAAAAATTTCCATACGCCGTCATACATTTCATACCGACTTAGATAATTTACATTAAACAATTCACAATGACCCGTTTTCTCGAATCTCGACGTTGTCACCTAATTAGTGCTTGTAACCGAGCACTGGCATCGCGCGGCGTTGTAGTCGGCTTGCAATCGCCTTACGACTAACTTAAAAGCCTGCCCACTACGTAGCTTGGGCAGGGTTTTCAAATTCATTCCGAATAAAAAACCTACGTGTAGGTAAGTACTGTCGATATAGGATTTCGTAAGCATGCGTTAAGTTCAAAAGTTTTGCGGTTATCCCTTTCAGACCTGAGGTGCACAATTGAGGACATAAGTTTAAAAAAATAAATAATACTAGGAAACGTATCTTTTCTGAATTGTAAACGATTGTAATCGTTCAAGAATATATCAATTGAACGATATCTGAAATCCTAGCGCCTTGTTTTTCCTGTTGTTACTACTTTTTTCACGGTTTTCTTCCAGTGGTCAGCGAAGTTTGATAGTGTGTTAGTAAGCTGATTTTGTTTTAGCTAAATAATAGGTTTTTGAGGAATCCTGGACATTGAATAAATATCTAACACTATCTTATACTATCAAGATCATATGGTGTATATCATTTTTACATTTATTTCATTTGTTTACGTTTTATCTTGATTTTAAGTTTTGTCCTCAAACGTGGACATCAGGCGCAAACGATATTTTTTCAGACCACAAAATATCAGAACCGTGGCAAAAGAAATTAATTATTTCAACGGAATACCTGCAAAGTTGTATAATTTTACTACTTTTTGAGTTTCTTTTCACTAACTTTTATTTTCTTATATCCGTTTTTAAAAATGTTCACAACCGACAGTGGTTCAAGCTACGAAAAATGGGTAACTCTTGGACTTGGATTATAGTCTGACAAAGAAGACGATAATGATACTCCTCAGCAACAAAGATCTCTCCAAATAGGTACTGACGTAAAAAACCCAAATCAGAAGGAAGTAAACCCACTTGAGTTTGAAGACGATAATGTTGCTGCTTGCGTAAGTCATCTGGTTCTGAAGCAGAAAGAAGGTCAGCCTCTTTCTGACAGCACCAATCTTGAAGCTGTTCCCAGTCATGAGGATACCGATCATAATATGGTACAATTCTTGTCTTTTCTATGATCAAATGCCTTTCTACAGAATTGAACTCAAATTCTGTGAAAAAAATTGTGTATGCTGCTACCGTTGTTCTGGAGCTAGCAAAACGAATAGCAGTTGTGTTTTGATAATTGTTTCTCGTCGTACCATTTACTACAAAAAAATTTGAAAAGAAAAGAAGCTAAGGTAACTTGTACAGCTCATGTCGATTGATTTAGTAAGCCTCGATTGTTACAAGACAAACAAGAAACTTAGAAGATTTGCTGAAGAATTTAGTAGTTTAGATGGTCATGTAACATGTTACATTAGTCAGTTGATTGGATAATAAAGCCACTCATTTAGCAACAAATTTTATCGGGGTACGCCATAAGGATATGGTCAAGAGGTGGTCTAAAAAGACCAAACGGTTTGTAGATGTTCAAGACCTGAAATAGTGAAGCAGTAGCTATGGGGGAGCAGATTTACTTGACCAACTGGTGAGGTGCCACAGAACATTCATAAAATTAAAGAAATAGCCTAATTAAATGATATTTCATGCACCTAGATCTAGGAGTTCTTCAGGCTTTTGGAGAATACCACTACGAAGGTGATATTCTTCAAGTGCCAAAACCCAATCGACTAACACTGCTTAATTTTCGCCGAAGAGTTGGAATGAACTTAGAGCTTGGTAGCAAAATAACACCAGTTAAAAGGGGTCGTCCGGCCATCAGCAGTTCTATGCCGGAAATAATTCCAAGAAGACCTGGAGAAGTCCGACCTGGAATCGACATAGCTCGCGATGGTGTTGTCCATTTTCCTGCACATGACGATGGACTTGGAACACGCTGCAAGTTTGTCGGTTGCAAGGAAAAATCGTGTATAAAATGCATCAAGTGCAAAGTTAATTTATGTCTTACTAAAGACAAAAACTGTTTCCTGTCCCTTCCATACCAAAATAATAAAGATATAGCCTATATTTCAGCCTTTTTCTTAAACATGTTATATAATCTTTCATTTACGTACAGTATAATATTTTCCGGATGTCCTCATTTGTGCACATAAAGAAAAACAATATTTTCTCGCTAATTAATCATCAAGGATTTTTTATATTATTTTTTTGACGTACAACAAGTGCTATTTTACCATAAAAAAATTTACCACATTAATATTAATAAAAATAATAATTCAGGTTTGAAAGGGTTATTCTTTCTCCTCGATGAATTAAAATAACATCCTACTAATATTATAAACGTGAAAGTTTGTAAGGATGGATGGATGTTTGATTTTTTACTCTTTCACGCAAAAGCTACTGAACGGATTGAGATGAAACTTTGCTATTATATAGCTTATATATCAGAATAACACATAGGCTAAATTTTCAATACTATAATAATACCTAAGTGTGAAGTATGTAGGTAGGAAAAATTCTGACATCTGCGAGCTTTCTTTCTAGCATTCATTCTAGCGTGCGCTCCAAGAAATATCAAAAAAGAACTGTCAAATCGAACAAATGGTAAATCGAATTTATTAGTTTTTTTATATTTTCCACCTCCTTTATTAAGGGTGGTAAGGTAGGGCCTCAAAATATCATGCGGGCGAAGCCGCGGGCAAAATCTAGTTGATTCATATATCTCCTTAATGTTGCATTAATTAATGACATCCTAGTTGCTTTTCTTTCTAAGTATACAAGTGGTACCCCCAGTATCATAAAAATGTACCAACTTTATTATAGTTGTTCCTAGCAATTATTGTAATTTCTCACATGTTAATGATTTCATGCTAAGCCATCCTCCTAGTTAAATTATTTATGTTGTTAACGTACGAAATAGCGAAGTAATACGTGATTAGAAATGTATCCTTCTCGAACTACCCCCTACTTAAGATTTAATCAGTTTTTGTCAATAAATATTATGATGTAATTTTTAAAAGGCGACTTTAGCCTACAAAACGAATTATTATTATTAATATAAATTGTTACTTAGTCTGTTAACGCTGAGTCTTCAAATTATGTAATTCTTTTATGACAATAAAGATATTAAAAAAAAAAAAAACAATTAATGAATGATTATTTTCTTATCTTGGCTTCATTCACTGGACCCGTGCCATGGTAAGACAAATACGGAGGATACGAATACGCCATTGTCCATTGAATTCTATTGTTTCTGTCATAGAACTTAGTACAGTAGAATATTCTATATCCTGTGAGTCAAATAATAAAATGAAACCTACTAAGTGAATATTTGGGTGTCTGCCTAGGTACTAATCGTTAATAGAATTACAATAACCTATAAAAAATATTGATAAAATTCGACGCTGTATTTTTTTTTAAATTATTTTTTTCAATATTATTAAAAAAAATAGAAAAAAATGACAAGAAACACTTAGTAGAATAAAAACGTACCAACTAAGAAAAGTTAGTAAAGTATCCACTTCTATCTAGGTATAGACTAAAAACATTTGCAACCTACCTACTTCTCTATAATATTTTCTTTTTCATAACACCTGCTCGAAAATTAACCCATAAAATGTCATAGAATCTTAACGTAAAACGAGTCATTATTATCCACAATCTCGAGGGCTATGGCAGGTCAATAATGTTGTATGAAACTCCCTAGGGGTTAAAGTGATTTAAATTTGGAACGTCTAATTCATATGAAAATCTCTCAGCTTAGAACATTTAAATACATCGTAAAGAGGTTTAATTTTGCAAAATCAAAAATAACCCCTTTACATTGTACGGCAACTGGCATTGTAAGGAGGTTCTACTCGACTTCACAGAATAAAACCTCTTTGGTGCGCGTATCAGTTCGATTTTATAGAATAAAACCTTTTTGCAATGCCCGTGTTAGGCTATAATAATCGAGCTGGCCATGGTCTTGTTTTTTTTCATAAAGTATTTCTTCTTTCCATTCTCTTTTTTATTATTACAAATTGTAAGCGATTCTATGAAAATTCGTAGGTATATTCTAATTTGTTTTAATTTATTGTGAACAATACCGAGTTGCCGAGTACCTACAAATAGTGAATTTATGACGTTAGTATTACTCATATTCTTGGGGTTATATTCTCTCGCAGGATGTATGAAAAGTAGAGTATGGACCTCTTGAAACAAGTTTGTCTTCGTCTTGGGCGACTGGAACCCCTCGCTTCACTCAGGACTCTAAATAATTCCCTCGCTTCGCTCGGGAATTAACTTAAGTTACGCTCAGGGTCCACTTGTCGCATCTATTACCGTTGAAAAAATCCAATGACTTCTAAATCTACCGACTCACATTGGACCACCGTGATGTAGGTATAGGTACGGCCCAATCTCCATTTACAGGTAGGTCTATGTTCAGCAGTGGAGTGGACTATTGAAAGGCTGATAATATAGGTACAGCTAGTCTTATGAAACTTCGAATGGTACTTACTTTTTATTTTATTATTTAACCAACTTTAAAATATTCCATTTTTTTTTTATGTTTATTATCTGGGCCAGTATACCTACCTAGTACATAGGGAAGCACCTACCTAATAATAACTTTTATATCAGTATCAAACTGTGTAATCGTCTGTAATGGCCAGTATCGTGCCCACATCCGGCGGCGTAGTGGCCCATTCAGACTCTAATTGACAAGTCATTCGGGTCAAATCGTTAAACTAACTCTTTGTTTCTCTGCTACCCTAGTACCTCTATAAATAGTTTAAATTCTTTAGCCACTTTCAGAGCATTTTTTTTATTAGAGTATCTGCTTACCCTATAGGTACTAAAAAGCCGAATGGGGTGATTAATGATTAGGACCATTAGAGTTTGTGCAAAAAGAGAAGCATCATACGTGAGGTCGCCTGTGTGCCATTTTACTAATTTTGTTACGTTGACAACACTGCTCTGTCATTGCTAGTACAACTAAAAGTGTTTGTTACTTGGTAGACACTAATTCGGTTTTTATCGGTGGAGTCGCGTCTACCAAGTAGTCGGTACCGACGGTCCCTACCTACTAGTAGCGGCACGTAAGTCTAGCGCTGAGGGTACTGTGGAGGGGATGGCTGCGCATGTTGACCGCCATACTAAACTCATGCGCAGCCCTCTCCTCCACACTTCGTTCAGCGCTAGACTTATATGCCGCGACCTTGACCGCGATAAAAAGTTATTACTATTTTGTTGTAAAAGAAAGGAAATCTAAAAGTTTTTTTTTTCCCAAGAAATGTCCTTTTTTTAAAGGACTTTGGTCTGGAACTTACGGTGACGACAGAATTTACTGTTTTCCCTTGTGTTAAAAAGGAATAGGAAAAGGAAAGGAATAAGTACTTATTGGAATGAAAAAAAATAGTTTTAAATATTTCAATGTAGGTACTTAGTGGTACATGGATGGTGCTAAAGTCAAGGCTACAAGGGTTGATTTAAAAAAAAAGTCGAATTTGTTACTAGTTTAGGACTGCTCATCAATTTATAAAACTTAAATTTCGAACTTCGCGTCGAGCTTGTTCCGCTGTGCGTCATTCATTTCCTTTTCGCATGATATCGCGTCTCAGTTTGTAATTCGAACGCGGGAACAACGGACGCGTGCATTTTTATTTAAACCAAACAAAAAAAACAATCGTGTTCGTATTATAAAGTGATGTAAAATTGTAAATTAGTGTCGTTAAAATGTCTGCTTTGTTGAAAAATGTGACGAATTGCATTTGGCACGCGTTCGATTCTCTACAGAATAAAGATGTGGTCCATAAATCGAAACTTAAGGTTTGTACTCTTTTCTCGTAATCATTTTCAAAATGAATAATGTTTATTACCATGTTAATATTGTACCGGCATAGTGGTAAACTAATCTAGCGATTTAATACCTTTAAAGAATAGGTTAGAAGGCACCTACCTAAAGGAGGGATTGTATAGAGGACCGTGACTTAAAATTCCTTTTTAAAATAATCAAACAATTAAGAATATCAAAATAAATGTGCTGCAAAAATATCGACACTCAAAGCCATCGACTTGGCATTTTTTCTGTTTTAAATATTGATGCTCAAAGCATAATCAATCAGAAAACATTTTCCAATTTTATTGATACATAGTAATGGCATCGTTTCATAATAATTGTTCCGAAAATATTTTTATAAGACTTTTATTGAATTAAGTACCTAGTAGGTATATCTACAAACTTAATTCAATGTTGAAATCGTATTGTAAAGAAATAATCGATCCAGTCACCAGATTAAGGCCCAAACTCCATATATTTTTGTAACATCTCCATTACCGATAGGTATCAAGTTCTTTGCCCTTACGTTTCTTGTAGGTAAATGCAAGTCTGCCTATTTTATCATTTGTTGAACGATACGGATTAAGATAAAGCGACACAAATTAACAACTCCGTACGTAATGCCTTCTGTGAGAATAACTTTCCTCTTTAGGTAGTATAGGTACATACCTACCAATATATGTTATCTGATATGGTAATCTGTACTTATGTAAATTTCGAGATAGATTATGTAGCACATTGTTGAACCACGCACCTTCGTTGAATTAACACTATATAAAAAACTAGCGACCCGCCCCGGCTTCGCACAAGTGTATTATACATATAAACCTTCCTCTTGAATCACTCTATCTATTAAAAAAAACTACATCAAAATTCGTTATGTAGTTTTAAAGATATAAGCATACATGGGGACAGACAGCGGGAAGCGACTTTGTTTTATACCATGTAGTGATAGTGATTTTAACGTTTTGATGATTTTTTAGGAAACTTCATCAAAGTTTCATTGGAAACTAATGGAAACCATAACATTGGATAATTGGAAACTATTAGGGTAAACTATACCAAAGCGGGGTAAAAATTTGTGAAGATGGCAAAGCGTTACAGTCCGTGAGTCCGTTGCGTAAATACCATTTTGCTTATCGAGCACAATGCACAACTGAGAGCGGAACGTAGTTTTTGTTCTGAAGCCAAATGTTGCATTTTTATTGAAAATGCTCCCTTCGCCACCTTGGTAATAACCCTTTGTGGGTAGACCTACGTTCTGCAGTGGATTATTAAAAAGGCTGGTACAGTAGAGGTACAGTATATTAAGTAAGTTCGTATAGGCCGGGTGGCTAGCCCTGGTGTCAGAGTTTTTAGGCCGCCTGAAGGCCTCTGACTTGGCTAAACGGTTAAAACTACGGGGACCTACAATTGAAATATATTGAAATGTAAGTACAGTATATTGAAAACTTATTTACAGCTTACAATGCTCTGTCCATCTCCGCGCATGACCGCTCCGTTACGCTTTAGTAGAGTCTGGGCCTAATGCATAGGGAATAGGTACTTACCTGTACCAGCCTTTTTAATAGTCCACTGCAGGACGTAGGCCTACCCACGAAGGGTGATTGGGCCATATCCACCACGCTGGCCCAGTGCGGGTTGGTGGATTCACATACGCCATCGAATTTCTTCTACGGACGTATGCAGGTTGCCTCACGATGTTTTCCTTCACCGAAAAGCCAGTGGTGTGGAATTCCGTACATAAATTCCAAAGAACTCATTGGTACGGGACCGGGGTTTGAACCCACGACCTCACGATTGTAAGGCCGGTGTCATTACCGCTAGACCACCACGGCTTAGGTACTTACCTACCTACTCGTAATAGGGATCATAATTTCTATGATTTGCCTTTATACCTGACTTTCAAGGAAAAGCATTGTTTTTCGCGCCTATCTTGTTAAGTAGATACCTACTTATCAAGGATTTGTATTGCTAATTTAATATTCTAAGTTGACCTACTTTTTTACACATAGGTATCCATGGTTCAATTGTACAAACGTCAATGTTTAAAAAAAGTTGTGTAAAAAAATGTTTTCTACCTACTTTAGATACAAAAAAAGTTATGTTCAATTCATAAAGTCTTTTATGGATATTTTTAGTATGTTGTATTACCATGCGACTTATCTAAGCCAAGGCATTCGCACATGCGGAGCAGTCATGCGTAACCTATCGAAATGTCAAACAATACCGAAACGCGACGTTATCACAGACATTGATATTACCTCAGCGGTAGACACGCTCCACTTAGCCGCTACCTTGCCATAACAAGTCGGTGTTGACAAAAGGCTGGTCCCATCTGACCCATTTACCGAGCCGCCGAGTTGGGACTTGGAGGAACCCCTTGGCAATAAAGTCGCCATCGTCTGATGGTGTAACCTACTTACTAAGGATATCTAGCTCTACTATTTGTTTTAAGTACGGAATTTCACTCCACTGGCTTTTCGGTGAAGGGAAACATTGTGAGGCAACCTGCATGCGTTCGTAGAAGAAATTCGATGCCGTGTGTGAATCCACCAACCCGCACTGGGCCAGCGTGGTGGATATGGCCCAATAACCCTTCGTGGGTAGGCCTACGTCCTGCAGTAGACTATTAAAAAAGGCTGGTACAGTACAGTATCAAGTGACGAGAAGATCTAGATCCTACTAGTCCACAGTATAGCGAAACTAAATAATTATTTTTCCCAAAACATGGTAAAACCGCCTTCCATCGTGTACAAAATTCGAATATTTCGCTCGAATTTTTTACTTTATTGTTGATTTTTCAAAAACAGCTCAGCCGATTTCTGTAAAATTTAAATGGGACCACCTCGGGAGTAGATATACCCTTTTGAAATAAAAAAGAATTTTTCGATTCGGTCTACAATTGGCGAAATTATTTATGAACATACAGAAAAAAACAAACAGACGAACATAGAACCTCCTTCTTTTTGGAAGTCGGTTAAAAAATCTAAAGATACAGTCTTCAGAAGAAGACAATTTTCAGTTTCGCGACATGAAAAAGATACTGCATCTTCACGTCTAGTAATCTGTAGAGACCTAAAGTAAGTCATTTATATTAAACTATAGACCCGCCCCGGCTTCGCACAGGTGTTTTATACATATAAACCTCCCTCTTGAATCACTCTATCTAAAAAAAATACGCATCAAAATCCGTTGTGGGCCGACTGAGAAGGCCCGCTGTGTTGTAAGGCCCAAGTTTCAAAAAACACATTAAATACATTCATAGCACACTGGTCTCTAGTCACGTGAGTAACGTACCAATAGGAACGCAGAATGCGCCTGCAGCGTTCCGCTGGCGACCGTCATTTTGTCAGTGTCGCCACTTTTCTCGCCGAGCTTGGACGTCGTCACCTTTCCTGCTATTTTTCTCGGACACAAAAAGTAAGTTTTCTGTTGTCTATCCCAAGATTTTTAAGCAGATGATTAGTTTAAAGTGTTTATTTAATCATTACCTAACACTATTTAGTTTTAGATTGTGATTTTTTTATCAAATTTATTACGAAAATGGTTAGTTTGGGTTTCAAAGCCCAAGTCGTTTTGGAAGGCCCAAGTAGTTACTTTTTTGGGCCTTACAAGGCTTGATTGGGCCTTGACAAAAAAATTTCTTTATTTGGTCTTGTTTTTCTTAAATAGTCGTTGAAATAATATATTTTTCCAAGTAGCGTAATTTTTTTATCTTCCTTTTTTGTTGATATGAAGTAGGTAGGTACATAACATGCCTATGCTCTTATTGTTTTTTCTGTGATCGAAATTTCATTTTATGAGTATTTTATTACAAAATATTTCGTTTCAGGTCAACAAATATCATGTCTTATCCCGAAAAGATAATTTGGGCCTTCTAACACTATAGCTGGGCCTTTTAACCCAGTGTTGTCTATCAAGGCCCAAAGTATGGAAGTATTTATTTATAAAAAATCTTGAAATTAAATTCCTAATCATAACATTAACTTTAAAAAAACATATACTGTATCAAAATAATTCCCGTAAAAAGTTAAAAAGGGCTGAGTACGGGTTGTTTTGCTACCTAGCAGAAATATTTTTTTTTCTTATGAACTATGGTTGATATCAGTTAGGATTCACTTTTGTCGAAGTCGAAAAATATTGCAATTTACATATTTTTGTAAATTTTAAATCTCAAGTTCTTATTTTCGTGATAAATAATTATATTATTGTCAGGGCCTTATTAGACATGCCACGTTTAGTAAGGCCCAAAAGAAGGGTTTTTAAGAAAGGTAAAAAACATGCAAATTATCTACACAACTTAAAAATATATTTATTTGAATATTAGTAAGAGAACGAAGGGTTCATAACCACGTTTTTATTGTGTTGAGATGATAAAATAAAGACTTTTTGATTTTGTAAAAAAGTGGGCCTTCTCAGCCTGCCCTACCTTAGTTTTAAAGATATAAGCATACATGGGGGCAGACAGCGGGAAGCAACTTTGTTTTATACTCGTACTATGTAGTGATAGTGAAACGGCACCTTTTCATTTTGTGTTAAGTACTTATTTAATAATTGCGTGACTAAAAATTGTAATACATAATTTTATGATATAATTACTACAATTTTATAGCTACTACTCAGATTTAATTTATATCGAAGTAGTAGGTTTATTGAAATGTCTCTGTAGGTCCCAACCTATTACCTCCAAGCTAAAACACAGAAGCACAGAACTCTACCACAGAGCATAAACAAAATATATTGAAATCCACCTAATTAAGAATTAGATTTTTATCTAAGTCATTCTTAATACTCACTTTTGAAACTTCTCTAATCTTTAAGAGTTTTCCTAATTATTTTTGACTTTACCATCGATTTAGCTGTAAAATATTTAAGTAATGTATCTTGATAACATAATGTTACAAAGTAACTGGATTATTTTATCTTGTGAATGAAATGATCACATTTTGCAAATAAAGTATTGTTGAGGAGGTTCTATGTTCATCTGAATGTATTTTTTTGTGTATGTTCATCGATATTCCGCCAATTGCGAACCGAATCGAAAAATTATTTTTTAGTTCGAAAGAGTAAGTATATAACTCCCGAAATGGTTCCATTTAAATATCTCAGAAATCGGCTGAGCCGTTTTTGAAAAATCAACAATAATGTAAACGAAATATTCGAAATATTTTGTACACGATGGAAGGTGGTTTTGCCATTTTTAGCGAAAAATAATTACTTATTCTATTTTTTCTTTCATAATTGCATGAAACAATTATTGTGTTTTAAAAAGTAATCCATCAAAGTTCCTACGAATTCCATTGTTACACTAATAACAACATCCATTAGGGTTATCACAATAACAAAGTTTATCGGTATGACATCACATTTCTGCCACAGAATGAACAGCAGTCGCTAGGTAGTTACTAATAATTGTCTGATATCACTCGCCATGATTAATGTTAGTCACGAAAAATGTCGTAAAACAACTTCCTTCCGATTAAGTAAGTTAAGATATTATGGTGCTTGTGTGCGGATTACTGCGGATGTAGATATTGTAGGTACTTAGTGTAGCTAAGGCTAAAGCTGCTGCATACGAGCTTTCGATCACAGTTGTACATAATATACCTTATTAAAAAACCCCCGACACAAAAATATTTGACAACAAACTTTCAATTGACAACCATATTGGGCACATTTGTAGAATTTTGGTTCTTCCATCCCCACTAACTCTTAAACGGCTCAATCGATTTTTATAAAACATAGCTAAGAACACTCTCGAATAAGTCTCCTTTCATCCAAAAAAAAACTAAACTGAAATTGGTTCAGTGGTTCGGGCGCTAAGATGCCACAGACAGACAGACAGACAGACACACAGACAGACAAACAGACACGTCAAACTTATAACACCCCTCTTTTTCATCGGGGGTTAAAAAAACGCGACCACCATCGTTTTTTAACCGACTTCCAAAAAGGAGGTTCTATGTTCGTCTGTATGTATTTTTTTGTGTATGTTCATCGATAATTGCGCCAATTGTAAACCGAATCGAAAAAATATTTTTTATTTCGAAAGGGTATACCTACTACCGAGATGGTCCCATTTAAATTTTACAGAAATCGGCTAGGCCGTTTTTGGAAAAAAATACAACAATGCTGTAAGCAATTCTAGCCAAATATTCGAATTTTGTATACGATGGAAGGCGATTTTGCCATTTTTTGCGAAAAATAATTATTCATACAATTCTGCACAAAGTCAGTTGCAGGAAGGCAAAGGCCTAATAATTAATAATTTCCCCACTTCTTGGCCGCTGTAATGTTAGATAAAGCCTGTGCAAAACCCAACTCTGACTAGCTTAATTAACTGCGCAAAAATTGTGTTTCGCGCAGCATGTGGCTAACTTCACAACCGTCAGTAAGTTTGATTCGACCTATAAAGACGTTTTGTGATGTACCTAAGCGTTTTGTGGCTCGTGGGACGTGATTCTAAGTTTAAATGTCTTAGGATGATTTGGAAAACCGTTTTTTTTTTCTTTTTACTAAAGATTTATTTCACCCAGAGTTGTGCCACGCTCTTTTTGTAGTAGGAACTTATTCGCTAAAAGCAGTTTTATTTTATAGCCAAAAAGTATGGATAGATGCACCATAGAAAAATATTTTGTTTGAGTATCTGTAAGTAGATACCTACGACCTACCTGATGATTGTACTCTACTGTATACATTAACCAAATATGGGCGGGCGCTAGGCGTCAGATTTTATAGTAAATTAACATCGACCTTATAATTTGAAAAGTAGTTGAAACACCTGTCCATATTTGGTTTCACACGCGGCGGTAAACTAAACTTACTAAAACTAAACCAAGAAAATACATAATGAATGGAAGTATATCTTAGTAGACATGTACTCGTGTACATATCTACTTACTAAGATACCTAGTAAGTAGATATGCACACGGCAGGGTTATTAGTACCTAATCAATTAGAGTCTGGCCAACAAAAGCTGTCCAAGAAAAAAAGCGGGAATTTTAAAAAACTAAGAGCTGTTAGCTTGTTTTCTAGTACCGCTCAGCTTATCTCCTTGAAATTTAGCATGCACGTAGTTTATAGAACTACGTGCATGAACTAAAAAAAGGCGGGAGTTTTAAAAAATCAAGAGCTGTTTGCTTGTTTTCTAGCATGCACGTAGTTCTATAAACTACGTGCATGCTAAATTTCAAGGAGATCAGCTGAGCGGTACTAGAAAACAGCTGATCTCCATGAAATTTAGCATGCACGTAGTTTATAGAACTACGTGCATGCTAGAAAACAAGCAAACAGCTCTTGATTTTTTTAAACTCCCGCCTTTTTTCTAGCATGCACATAGTTCTATAAACTACGTGCATGCTAGAAAACAAGCAAACAGCTCTTGATTTTTTAAAACTCCCGCCTTTTTTAGTTCTATAAACTACGTGCATGCTAAATTTCAAGGAGATCAGCTGAGCGGTACTAGAAAACAAGCTAACAGCTCTTGATTTTTAAAACTTCCCGCCTTTTTTCTTGGACAGCTTTTGTTGGCCAGACTCTAGCATCCTTCTAAGGGCTTATTCTGTAAGTACATTAAAACTAACAACTTTGTTCTGTGACATTACTATTAATCAAAGCTCAAAAAAACAGCTGTTCCATACATTTTGTCGAAGGTAAAAGATATTTTTAAATGGAAAAACATTTTTGTTTGAGATTTGATAAAGTTATATCTTCATGTTTTTTTTTTGGCTAATTCTCTAAGTTTTCTTATTATGATTATGAATTGATGAGTTGATGACCATATCCTACATAGAATAATTTTAAAAAAAACATGATTTATCTTTTTTTAGGGTTCCGTACCTCAAAAGGAAAAAACGGAACCCTTATAGGATCACTTTGTTGTCCGTCTGTCCGTCCGTCCGTCTGTCAAGACCCTTTTTCTCAGGAACGCGTGGAGGTATGAAGCTGAAATTTATATCAATTACTCAGGTCTACTGTCCCTTGAAGCTGTGAAAAAATCAAACTTCTAAGCCAACGCAATCAAAAGATACAGCCGTTTATGCCGCAAATTTTGAAACTCGCAAGTACTCGCAAGGGAATCAAAACCTAAAGGGTACTTCCAGTCGACCTAGAATCTTGAAATTTGGCATGAAGCAACGTTTTATAGCACACATAAAGGAAAAATTCCGAAAACCTTAAATTTTTAGTTACATTACAAAATATATATTTTTTAATAAATATAAACTTATTACTTTTTTTGTCGTAATGAACGAACTTTGTAAACCTTGCAGGTTTGTACGGAACCCTCGGTGCGCGAGTCCGACTCGCACTTGGCCGGTTTTTTCCTTTAAAGGTACCTGTTTTGTGCAGTGTGCCCGTTTTCTTGTTATGATTATGAATTGATGACCATATTCTACATAGAATAACCAAAAAATACATGATGATATAACTTTGTCTTAGGTGTCGTACTAGGTCTTAGGTTAGGTACCTACCTGGTACCTATCACAGTAATGGTTATTGAAACACGCCTTCTTTCTGGGTAGAATGGAGGCGAGTTATCTTTATGCGAAATCGATCGTAGACGTCCAGCCCTGTTGTAGTCTAGACCCAGACACTATAAATAGGTCATGGTAATGGTTTTGTTGTCTAAATATCTAGAATGGTTTTTTATCGAGATATGTAAGACATTAGGATAGGCCAAAGGATTTTGCCAACCACGACACCACTGTGGGACCTGGATTCATGTGAATAGTAGAAAATAGTAGAAATGGGCAGTGCCCCTACCAGAGGAGATAACTCGGTAGGGATAAGTGCACTACACAAATGGTCAGTGCACCTATCCCTACTGGTAGAACTAAATCTACAAAAAGTGCACCTATCCCTACCAGGGGGATAGCTCGGTAGGGTTAAGTGCACCAGCCGGATTTGGCCACTTCTAATAAAATGCTATGGCTATAACCTCAATTACAATCTCAGCTAGGTATATCTCCAAATCCATCATTTCCACGACCAAAACTATCCACATTGACGATGCAAGTAAAACTGTTTTCCAATGCAGTTCAAACGACGGATATGGTAATGTCGTAGATACGTCACCTCATGTCCTGTCTGCATTTAAATCTGATGCATAAATCGCCGCATACTTGCATACCTTGCCACTTCTGAGAACAAGGTCGAATAAGGTAGATCATCACCAGTTTATACTTAACTAGCTACACGCCCCGGCTTCGCACAGGTCTATCATACATATAAACATTCCTCTTGAATTACTCTATCTATTTAAAAAAACGCATCAAAATCCGTTGTGTAGTTTTAAAGATATAAGCATACATGGAGACAGACGGGAAGCGACTTTGTTTTATACTACGTAGTGAAGCTTTTTCTTTCCTTTTCACGCATCTTTATACTTGTTTTCGGCGCTCTATTAAACTATCTCCTTTTTTCTGATCTGTAGTCCTTCTTTTAAGCAGAGGTTACATTTTATTACGAGAAGAAATAGACCTAAGAACTTGAACAGGAGTACAAATCACAATTCACAAACGGCAAAACATATAATATACTCTACCTACTGGCTGGCCAACTTTTGCAGTTTGTATAAATTGCGCGTAATACCATCGTTCTCGCGCCTATTTACATTTTTGAAGATATTAAAACTACATGTGAATTTCCTCAAAATATTGGTATATATAATATATATACCAATAATAATTTAGTTCGCACCCCGTTTATTTTATCATCTATCTATCCTCTCCATCATCCATCAAATTATTAAACAGCGATCCTAGAAGAGATCGCTGTTTAATAATTTAATAATTTAGTTTATTACAACTTGATAATTTAAATTTTGTTAGTTTTAGCATAGATTAATTATATAATTTAATCTATGGTTTTAGCATAGATTAATTATAGTAAACAATAATTAAATCTATGGTTTTAGTTATCGGACGATTTCAAGTACATGTGATGTGTCTCCGAAATAAAGCGATTTGACTTTGACTCGTTAGCACTCGTGGCTAAATAAGCCGATACGGTAGCCACAGGAAAGGAACTCTAATATTTGCTTGCAGATCAACAATCAAACGTGGTCAAACGTCAGCAGGTCATTAAGTTAAGAAATACTCGTATATCTATAGGTATAGGTATCAGCTACTGGTTTCTTAATAGGTCAACATTAATTACGCATTTCATGTCGCCCGACCATTAAAATTGCTGTTGACATTTATATCAATTTGCATTGCTGTCACACCTCAGACTACCGAAATTAACCACCTACACGAAATTGCATACTTTCTCCAAAATATGCAATTTATTTCTGACATTTATGTAAATGTGGTGCAAAGGCGCAAAACTAATTATTTGCTTACTCGTACTTGTGTAATGTAATTTTCATATTTCACAAAACGCCTATTTACATAGGTATCTCTTTCAACAGTTGTTAACTATTGAAAGATGAAATTGTGTTGCAACTACATAATTATTATCCATCATCTACATTTTACATTTGATTATCAGTATTATCATCATTATCTACAGTAATGCGCCAGGGAGATCCGGTACCCCCCAGGATATTCTTCTTGTCCCTGATAGGAAAAAAATCTAGATTTTATTTACCTTCTGTACTAAGTCATCAAAGAACTCTAAGCCAAAGATAACATGTCACTTTTTATAAGTAACAGGAGTCAAAAAATATACTATGTAGATGTTTTTTTTTTTTAACTGGCAAAAGTGCCTTTATTAACTACAACAAAACTACACTACTATAACACCAAAAGCATTGGATCATCCTCAGACCTTTGAAATTGAACATGATTATTTCACAAGCCTGCTAAAAACGCACATAATAATTATAGCAACATGACATAGTTCCTTATCAAATTTTGTACTGTACTAGGTACTAATATTATCTCATATTGGATAAAAAAAAACAAAAATGTTTATAAAATATTATTGAGTAAGTATAACATAATAAATATTAACAAGTAGGTTAACTATAATTAATTAGCAATTATTTAATAACGATAGTGTCTTGCAAGCATTCCATGACATTGCAACGGCCAAATAAAATTCACAATTTAAGTTAACTTTCACAAAGGAATAAATATGACATTTATATGTTTTACGCAAGCTGACTGCTGGGCTGGAAATTGATTACTCATTGAAATGCTACTAGCTCCATAATTTACTGGTGACAGGACAATTAAGTTTGGGCTGAATCAAAATCAATATTTTGTTTTGATTCAATAGGTAAACCAATAAGTTCATTAAGTATCGTTTGAGCGGCCTGACTACATTATAATATAATTAACTATGTCTCTGAATCATGATTGTACCTCCAAGTTACGTCTACGTTACGTGCATGGATATGGAATCTAAGTATGTGTTATTATTAAAAAACGCTGCCATTAGAAAAACGCTATTTATTTTGGAAAACAGAATAAACTGTTTACATGTATGGGTATGTGTAAGGGTGCATAACTTTTGACCTCGACATCAATGTTGTTGTTGTTGATATCAAAACCACGATGCCGTCGGTCAATCTCGATCATCAATCAATCGTCGGCCTAAAAAATTTGAATACGATCAAAGCACGTTTTGATCCTCGTTTGATGCACACAATTTATTATATAACTTTGCAGAATATATCGATTAATAAATGAGTTTTAATCGATTACCAATCTACACCAATACCTAATACCTGACATGTTATTTATTTAGTTTACGTAACGCAACCTTTGCCATTTCCAATACTCATCTGAAGTCATCAGTTTAATAATACAGCTGACTATGTTACCTAAAATATTGTTTGGAGCTGCAATATTTACTAAAATAATGTTTGTAGTGTTTCTACCTAACTGTTGGTCGCTGTATGCCGAAATTAGTCTAGTTTGGAAACAGCCTATTTTGTTTGTACATTTTATTATGCTAGATCAAAATTAAAATTGTTTTTTTTTTGTATATTCTTCGATATTTGTGAACCGATTTAAAAAAATCTTTTTTAATTCGATAGGGTAGGTATATTTTCGAGGCCCTATAAAGTTCATCTAAATCGGCTGAGCCGTTTTTGAATTATCAACAATTATGTAAAAATTGTAAACATTGATTCGAGCGAACAATTCGAATTTTGTACACGATTGAAATTTTCGCAAAATAATTCTGTTTGTTCATTTGCTAGGTCATAATCATAATTTAAAATTGTATGTATTTTTTGTGAACTGTAAAATAGTGAAGATTTACTTATTTAACTATTAGCTGCCAGTCCCGGCTTCGCCTGAGAATTTTTTTTTTTGGAAATAAAATACATATAGTCTATGTTCACCGGGAATAGTGTAGCTTTCCAGTAGTAAAATAATTTTTCAAATCGGTTTAGTAGTTTCGGAGCCTATTCGATGCAAACAAACAATCAAATCTTTCCTCTTTATAATATTAGTATAAAAATACTATAAGTATAACTATAAGTCCTTGGAAATCCTATGACTATAATGTGACCGCCGCGGTTTTAGGTAGAGTAGGTAATATGTCAATATACTGTCACGTAGATATCATATCCAAAGTTCTATTTTGCAAAGTGCAGGTAATTTTATAGGTGAATGCTCATAATTATTAACGACTTTTATTATGGGACCATACCTGAAATCTCGAAAAAACTAAAAAACTAAAAAACCAGCTACTTAATACATTTTGTCGAGAATCGGTTATTTTTTGTTTGAAACAGCTATTTTCTACTTTATTCTGGGGTTGGTCCGACAGTAAAGATTGTTCACAATTATTTTTTGTATATATTATCACATTTTATACTAGATTTCGGTTGATCCGATAGTAAAAGTTGTTCAAAATGATGAGTAAGTAGCTGGAAATCCTATGACCATAATGTGATCTGCGATTTTAGGTATGAGTAGAGTACTCCCACATACCTAGATATCCTATTCCAGGTGCTATTTTGCAAAGTGCAGATACTTTTAGAGGTGTATATGCTATGCTCATGTCAACAACTTTCACTATGGGCCCAAACCTGAAATCGCGATAAAAAAACAGTTACTTATCACATTTTGTCGAGAGATGTCGATGATTTTTTGTTCAAAACAGCATTTTTTTACTTTATTCCGGGGTTGGTCCGACAGAAAAGATTGTTCACAATAATGAGTTTACTTACACACCTTTGAAAAGTTTGCTAATCAGCACCCTATATAATATCTACAACATATAATAAAATTATTCTATGTTCTACTTACAATATATAAACAAAAAACTATTCCGTTTAAACAACACTTTCTCACCCCACGGAATAGACAAAATTTGAACCTCTTAAATAGCCAAAATCAACATGAACTCTCCATTAGTAAAAATATTTCTTTGTCCAACAAAATTCATTCAATAAATCTTCATTACATAGAATTGTCTTCAAACTCCTCTAGTATCACATAAAGGCGGCATAATAAAACTGTTCATTTCACAGACGCTGTAGGCGTATAAGGTCATTCATCCACACGACAAAATACACAAAGCACTATGTTATAAACTTGTGTGATGTTAACTACATTATACACTGTGCAGACATTTAGATGACTCATCATGGTTGCGAGTTGAATGTAGCTTCTTGATTGTTTGAGCAACTATTTACATAGGTAGATATAGATAGGTACCTACCTAAGTAGCAAACAGATTAAACATAGTAATACGATGCTTGGGTGACGAGTTGCTAAATTAATGGAGAGAACTGTCATTTTTGATTTACTTAGACAAGGGTCTATCACATTCACATCTGCATACTGCAGGACCTTACGTACATTAGTTGCGAAACTTATGTAACTATCACTCTACAATAAACTATTTTTTATTTATGTTTTTGGTCATAACATGCTACCTATTAAGTTCCTAAATGAGAGTAAAAAGAAACAATATAGTCCTACTAATATTATAAACATAAAAGTTTGTAAGGATGGATGGATGTAATGATATTGCGTAAATTTTCCATGTTATAACAATAAGTGTTAAGTAAGTAGCTAAAATTCTGCCATCTGCGAGTTATTCTAGCGTGCGCTCCAAGAAATGTCAAAAAAGAACTGTCATATCGAACAAAATGTCAAATCGAATTTTTTTAAGGGTGGTAAGGTAGTTTTTTTTCTATGGATTTTTCGTTCTTCTTTTGAGTATAATTTTCTTTGGTAAGGTAGGGCCTCGAGAAATATCATGCGAGCGAAGCCGCAGGCAAAATCTAATTAATAGTAATTTCAAAGAACGTAGGGAATAAGTAGATAACATTTAAGCAAGATGCATTTAGGTTTTTCCTTAATAGTTGCTGTTTTAATTGGTAAATAAGTACCAAGAATTACGATTCAATCAATCAATCAATCAATCATTTATTTCACAAAAATTAAATTACATCAAATGTTGGTACCTACATAAACATTTTTATCTGAATTTTAAATTAGAGTTATTATAAAAGCGGTAGGTTTCAACGCAACGTCTCGTAAGCAGCTGTACTAGGAAACCCTGTGTTACAGCTGCTTAGATTCCTGTCTCCGGTGACACACTATCATTTACATTTATTTAAATTATACAACATTAAAGATTAATAGGTAGGTATTTAACATTAAAATTTGTAAATATATATTATGATTATAACAAAGTGATTTTAGAATATGTTAGAATTATTCTTGCGTGATTTAAATGAGAAGTAAATATACATATTATTATATTATGCATCTGTATAAGCAGGCATCTAATACCATTATAACTTTCATTTATAAAAAGAAAAGAAAAAAAAAACCCTTAACAATTAGAAATTACAAGCCAAAAATGCATTATTGATTCGATAATTTTGTTGTGTATTTTTTTTTCTTAGTAGGTAGTCAGTAGCCTTAGTCCAAGTTTGCCCAATACACAAACTGTAGTGAGTCTGGAGTAAACACGAAACGCCATGTTCGTTGTATTTTTCTTACCACGACTGTCTCTAAACACAAACAGTCTAGACATGAAAACGAACAGTTTCATGACAAGAATGAAAATGAATGAACTTCATTTTTCTCTTTCACACATCGGGGAATAATAAGAGATAGGGATACACAGCGCCATTTTCAAGCATTTGACATTTGTCCCACAGTTTAAACTTGAAAACTAAAAAGTATTGGCGGGAAAGCGAAGCATTGTAAATCATCATTTTGCATAATTTTTACGAAGACTTGTAATTATCGCAGCATGAATGAAGTTTCATTAGTAATTTAGCTATATTCGCATTATTATACGATAAAGAATGGAATTTTACAAGTAATAGAGCGATATTCACATTGTGTTACGAAAAAAATATTAATTATTCTCAAATAATCGTTGGCAAATGTGCTGTCAAGCACATTTTCCACCTTCTTTTTTTGTTTTTCTGAGATATGTCACTGTCGCTGTCAAGTCATAATCTTTTACGAAAAGGTTACCAAATAGGAGACAAATTACACAAAATTAGGGAAATATAACGAATAATAATATTGTCAGGAAAATAATTCATACTTATATTACTATAGGTTTATTACATTACTAAATTACTACTTATATGCGATAAAAAAAAAGTTTATCTCATATTTTAGTTTTAAAGTCAGAATTATTTAAATTGCCATAGTAGTGATGCTCTCATCTTTGAGGAAATATTACTACGTATAGAGGAGCTACCCTGACCAAATATCATGCTCAATCTTGTTAAGAATATAACTAAAGTGCGCTTCAGCACTGTAACAATAATTAGCCGTCTAACCAGCCAGTACAAACACGCAGCGCTAGAACACTTTTAAGGTATAGTTTTCTCGTGGCAAAAAGGTCGAAAGCGCCGCGATTCTTCGAAGCGCTTACGCGTTTCGTTCAACGTTCTGCACTAACTTGTCGTTTCTATAGACTAAGATGCTGACTGACTGCAGAAGTGACAAAGTATATATTACCTACACACGCTTCAATTGAATTCGTACTTTGTTTTTTCTTCTTCATAATATAATATTAGTTGAATTATTGATCAGTAGAAAATATTATATTCATCATGATGATGAATATCTTCTACGGCCTGATGATGATGATCATCAGCCCGTAGAAGTCCACTGCTGGATATAGGCCTCCCTCAAAGATTTCCACGACGAACGTAATATTATATCATAATATAAATATAGTTAAACTAATTCATTCGTTTAAGTATTTTATATAATATACCACTGTTTGCCTAATCACACTAATATTAAAATTGCGAAAGTTTATGTGTAAGTGTATTTGTTCCCAATCAACTCGGTAACGGCGAAACAGATTTCTATGAAAGTTTAGTATGGGGTAGCTTATACTAGCCCAATACTAGTAATAACCTTTCCACGTTAGCTAATTTTTTTTAGTTTTGACAAAAGTCGCAGAACAAAAGTTGTTAATTTTGATGTTTATAATACCTAAGGCCCTGAAAGGGTGCTAATTGATCAGAAATAACCCTGTACATCAAACCTTTTTCATTTTATTATAAAATATGCAACACAACAATACTGGACCGACGAATACAAAGAAATTCGTTGATTTTCCATGTTTTTTAATGTTATGCAAAATTTTCAAACATAATCACAGAGTTCCTGTCTGTGAACATAATACTTATAATTTGTTTTGATTAGGTACTACAGCAATTTTTCTGTTTAGTTTTTGGTAACAGTTCTTGTTTTTTTTATAATTATAATACCTACCAACTTAAATTCGGTTTAAATACAAATCTGTCATGTTTTGTTTGTTTTTGTTATTATAATTTTACGGTAGTAACAGGAGTAATTTTTTTTTACTGTTCTAACAACTTTCAACCGTAGTAGTAAGAAGAGTAATTCGTTTCCCGTTCTTACTACTGGTAGTAAGAATGGTAGTAACACTGGGAACAAACCCTAATTTTACCTACACTTGTTACACACACACAATGTCACATCTTCATTTTTAGTTTATGAAAAGTAACGCAACATGGCGTCCACGCGCCATCCGATAATATTTTGTTTGCATTTAATTGTAAAATGATTATCTAATTACTCACCGATGGAAAGTTATTCCTTTGCACTTCGCCGTATTCTTTGTATTATTCGTGCAATATCTTAACACACACGAGACCATATTCAATAATTTTGAACTTTTTTCGTTTTAAAACAAACTAGACTGATGTACTCAAGAGCTAGCAAGCAACTAATTGATGTGCAGCCATATGGCTGCATTTGGGCGGAACATGGTAGGGATGTGCGTCGTCCTCTCTATACGTAGTAATATAGCTCGATGGCTCTCATATAAAAAAAAACACTTATTGGCCATTGCCACGAAAGGATAATGATGATATAAAGAGTGGGGATGAAGTACTTCTTTTAACTGCACATCTTGTGGGTTGACGTTAAACAGTGTTTCTAAAAGTAAAACCAGATTCACGAAGGTGAGTTTGTCAGAATTACTATGGATATATTATACGGAATGGGAATAGGACACGAGTAAGATGGGAAGTGAAATGGAAAAATAAAATAAAATAGTGCGTGGGGTCCCTCCGCGCGGAAGAAGTGAATCTTCATTTAACGCAATAGTGCTTTCATACTCCCTCCGTGGTAGCGTTAAACTTTTAACGCAATCTTATTGGAAGTCGCATTAGAAGTTTCACTTCAATTTTTATTTAATCGAAATTGTCGAAAATAACACAAATTAGGGAAAATATAAGATCAAACGAACTTCTGAAAGTGAAGTTCGATCGTTATTATCTGAGTTACTTCATACGAAAGATATAAAATTATAGTATAATTTTTGGTTTACTTGTAGTACCCTTTTTTAAGGTACTGGCAGCATCCGCTTTTTAGAGCTGGCAAACAATACCTGTTTGACGTTACATTTGTTTTTATGTCACACCGTCTGGTGCCTACCTTGTCAGCAGTGGTCTCGAACCTACCGATTTTTCGGTATTTCTACCGATATGGGCTCTGTCCTACCGAAATACCGAAATGCAACGATTTTTCCACGATTTCAGAGAATATGTGGAAATTCTCCCGATCTTTTTACCGATTTCACACTTCTAACTTGGCAGCCCTTTTCATTTATGTTTTAAGTTAAGGGGAATCCCTCAATAGCAATAGTAAGCGCACAGCTTAGAAAAATCCCTGTTATAGGGGATTCCCGTTTGGGAATTCCCTATAACAGGGATTACCCAAAAACTTTCGCTCGGCTATATATACAGGATTTCGGGGTTAATTTATTCATTAATATTCTTAACTTCGAAAAGAAAATTTGCGAAGTGTTTAAAATTGGGAAAATTATTAAGTTAAAATGTCGTGTGACGAGGAACCGAGTACAAGCGCAAAAAGAAAAAAATATCTACAATTTATAGAAAAGAATGGGAGGAAGAATTTTCAGGATGGCTGCAAGAAAGTAGTATGATGATGTAGAACTATTTTGAGATGAAGTCAGTTTATTAAAGCGTGGCGATGACACTCAAATGTTTCCTTTGTTACCTACTTTTATCTTTAATATTTTATCTTTGCCGCATTCATCCGCAAACGTTGAACGCATATTTTCGCACATTAATCTTATGAAAACAAAACAACGAAATAGGCTATCTACTGAGTCAATCACTGGTCTATTACATGCTAAACGACTCTTCAATGACGCAAATTGTTATGACTTTGAAATAAATTCAAAAATGACTGAGAATATGGCCAAAGAACACTGGTATGGTACTAAAAACTAATTATGTAAGTATTTTTATGTTTACAGCCTATTTAGCTGTTTTGTTGTAGTTTTTTTTGTAAATAAGCTACTAATAATTAATCAGTCTTAAGTGTGTTTGTAATTAGTTTGTAAGTTAACTATTTCTGTATAATTAAACGAATTTAATTGAATTTTGTATTTTTTTTGTCATATACCGATTTTGGGAACAAATAGGTACAAATATACCGATTTTAGTGGACAGCTCTACCGATTTCGCAATTTGACGTTCGAGACCACTGCTTGTCAGTCAGTCCTACATCCGACCTCATTATTTTAGAGTTCTCTGTTTGTAATGCAAAACTGACCTATATTTAGGGGTATATCAATCGGGTGGGAGGGAAATTTATATCTTTCGTATGAAGTAACTCAGATAATAACGATCGAACTTCACTTTCAGAAGTTCGTTTGATCTTATATATCTTTCGTTACTTCATACTCGGATATAAAATTATAGTATAATTTTTGGTTTACTTGTAGATGTTTGGAGAGGTAAGTTTTGCAGAAATAAGTTGATACATTAAAAGCAAAAAAAGAGTTTATTTATCAAACATATTGGATACAAAAAACCTCATTTCTTTAATTACCTTAATATTAAACAAGATAAGTATTGTAACGGCTTATTTATTAATCATGAAATTAGCAAAATCACAGGATGAGACAATTTTTCTATTATAATATTTAGCGAACGTATTGGACTGTTGTGTCCACCCTGCAGTTCGTCTAATCATATCTATAGATACTCCAGCCAACGCTGATGCAGATGTGGATGCGTGGCGCGTGCTATGTGCACTGAATATAGATGTATCTACTCCGCTTTCCGACATTACCTGTTTTATCCATCTGCTGATGGATTGAGTAGTAGCAGCTTTGTAAGGTTTTTTATATGTAATCAAAAGATTGTTAACGCCTATAGGTATGTCTTTAGTTCTTTCTATATAATCTTGAATAGTACTTGCTGGACACACGTTGGGGTTTTCTGTAAAATAGGGGAGAGAGAGCACCGGTACCTCCCGACCTGGGGCCGAGGTTTTAATTATATCTGGTATAAAAATATTTATTTCATTCGGAGTGAAATGAATGTTTTCAACTTTTATGACCGAAAAAGTTTGTACTCTATGACCTGTAGACAAAGCTAATAAAATTGCAACCTTTTTGGTGATTCTCTCTAAGCTTAAATCGGAATTGGGATACCATTTAGAAATCAAATTCAATACAATTTGTGGGTCCCAAGTACAGTTATATTTCGCTCTAGGTGGTCTTACTTTAAAAATGCCTTTTAGGAGCCGTTTAATATTTTCGTTTGAACCGACATTGTTACCTAGTAATAGAGATAGAGCAGACCTATGAGTGTTTAAGGTGCTGTAAGAGGCACCTTCATTAAATTTTTCAGTTAAGAATGTGATAACAGCTTTAACAGATTCTTTATTTGCATCTACATTATGTGAATCACAAAACTGCCACCATAATCTATAACTTACGTTATACTGTTTAATTGTGTTGTTGGAAAGCGAAGCGGTAATTAGATCAACAGATGCTGATGGTATCCCTTTCTTAAAGAACGCCTCCCGCAAACTCTCGCGGCACCCAATGTAAGTTGATTGTACAATGGGTGATAAGGTCTGTAACAAGAGTGTAATAAATATTTACTTGGATTAAAAATAATAACTTCTGACGCAAGGATTTCACTGAGAAGGGGATACCACGGCTGAGATGGCCACATTGGAAACACGAGTATGCCTATAGCTTGATCTTGTATGACTTTTCTGATTGTTTTCAATAACATTGAAAAAGGGGGAAACGCATAAAAATAGGACCCCCAGGGAATGGTAAACGCATCTACTGCAATGGCCTCAGGGTCAGGTTTCCATGCAACGTAATTAGAGCATTTGGTGGTGGTGCGAGAAGCGAAAAGATCAACATCGGGTGTACCAAACTTTTTAACTATCTGATCAAAAGCTTGGGTAGATAGTTCCCATTCTATGTCGGGGTTAATTCTCCGAGATTCTTCGTCTGCCTCAATATTATCTTTTGTATTAATATATGAAGCAAACAACCAAATATTTCGTTTTTCGCACCATTGCCATATTGCCCGTGATAAGTCGTTAAGGTGGCCGAATCGGATACCGCCCATTCGATTTATATATGATATCGCGGTTGTATTATCTACTCTTAGAAGTATAGAACAATTTCGTTCCTGTTGTGCAAACGATTTTAGGGCCATAAAGATTGCCAAGAGTTCTAAATAATTAATATGAAAATGCAATTCATCTGAACGCCATCGCCCGTTAGCTCTTAGCCCGTTACAAAATGCACCCCAGCCTGTTAAAGATGCATCAGTATATATTACTATCTTAAATGGACTAGGACGCATTTCATTGGAACAAGTTGATAAATTGTTCAACCACCAGTTTATATCCTGAAATACTGTATCAGGCAAAGTTATATTTGCGTCATAGTCCTGATGACGTTGTAAGGCAAGAAATTTTTGTCTTTCTAATATTTTGGTGTATAACCAACCATATTTGGTTGCTGGACAAGCTGCTGTAAGAGTGCCAATCACTTTTGCGAAATCTCTTAAGCTACAGTTTAATTGAAATGAATTTAGTAACGCAGTGATACTCAATCGCTTTTCTAAAGGTAATGAAATGGACAAATCAGTTGAATCAAATATAAAACCTAAAAATTTACATTTTTGTTGTGGTTCTAATGTGCTTTTTTCGTAATTTATTATGAAACCTAAACTTTGAAGCAATTTTATTGTTTCGTTTACATTCTTTAAGCATTCACTATATGAATTACCTATGCACAAATAATCGTCAAGATAAAATACCGATTTAAAACCACGATTTCTTAGTTCAGAAACCACTTTCCTAATTATTTTACTGAATACCCTCGGAGCAATTGATAAACCGTATGGCATGGCGGTAAATTCGAATGTATCTAAAATAGATGATTTTTCATAAGAAAACTGAAATCGCAAAAATTTGCGTTGTTCCGGGGAGACAGGTACAGATAAGTAGGCTTCCTTTAAATCGATATTAGCTAAGAAACCATTTTTAGGTATTAATTTACACGCCGTTCTGGCATCTTCCATTTTAAAGTGTGATTTCGGGATAAATTTATTCAGTGGTTTTAAATTAAGAATAAACCTTTTATCACCGTTAGGTTTTGGTGCTAGAAAAATTCTAGAAATGAACTGGTCGTTGGATGGTACGCATTTTGTAACAGCACCCAAATCTATTAGTTTACTAATGGCTAACTTCATATCTTGTTGGTCTTTAGCTGACCACTTAGTTTGAGGAACATATAGTTGTGTAACTTTTGTAGAAAAAGGTATTTTAATGCCTTCATCTACCCACTTTAAAACTTCAGAATTTTTAGAAATTTTTAGCCAATTATGAAAGAATAAACTGATTCTACCCGCATGTACCTGATTCATCGGCGTTGTGGCGCCGGTCCGCGTTGCCTGTTCGGGTTTGACTGCGACTGCTGGGGATGTTGTAGCTGCGGGTGTTGAGACGGGGCTGCACCCCGCAGGTTGTGGTAGTTCACCACATTGTTGAACGGTCGGCGACCGCCACCGCGCCCCCCCCCCCCCTGTTTGACGAGCGAGGGGGGCCTGTCCAGTTTCCCTGTGCAGTAGTTATTCGTCCTGATGCGGGCTGTGAGGTCAAGGGTTTCGGGTTGGCTGGCTTCTTAATTTGTAATCCTTGACGTGTAATAGCTTTTGATGCTTTTATCTTTTCGGACAGTTTTTCGCCGAATAAGGTTTCATCACGCTCCACGTCTTGTATCAATTTGCAGAAGGATTGATCTAAATTTGGGGTCACTAGCTTAATCCTGCACGACGTGTCTTGGAAGTGAAGATCGCATAACAGCTTACAACCATCGCTAAGGTTTTTTATAGCTTTTATTTTTTCGGGTTTTTCGTCAGAGTTGAGGAGAATGGTAAAAGCTCGGCTAATGGCCGTTGTAGCAACCCCGAGTTGTTGCTGCGCTGTCGCCATTTTTTTGTCTCTATTGCGGCATAAATCAGACACAGCAGCAGTCATTTCTGGATTTAGTTTTGGTGACTGTAGTAATTTACAGTTAGTAGGGACAAGATATTCTTTTAAAAGAGTTTCTTTCTGCTCTTTAGTTAAACCCTTTTTTTTATAATATTCCAATTTTTCTTCCGAACTTCGCTTCTTTTTGGGCATTGTTTCCACAAAAAGGGCGACTCACGTATAACTTTTTTTTTTTTTTTTGTAGACGTGCGAACGCTGCCGCGCTCAAAAAAGGAATGAGGTCGGATGTAGGACTGACTGACAAGGTAGGCACCAGACGGTGTGACATAAAAACAAATGTAACGTCAAACAGGTATTGTTTGCCAGCTCTAAAAAGCGGATGCTGCCAGTACCTTAAAAAAGGGTACTACAAGTAAACCAAAAATTATACTATAATTTTATATCCGAGTATGAAGTAACGAAAGATAATTTTAATTTGATCTTGGTATCCGACATAAGCCAAGGACAGTGTTGCCAGATATACAAATTTATTTGTATTTATACAGAATTTAAGTTTGTTTTACAGAGTACAGATTTGACCTCATCTGTATACAGAATCTTGGGATCAGACTTAGTCTATGATAAAATTAAAAAGTGATATTCGATTCACACTTGTTATTAGTACTGATAGGCACTAGATTGTCTAATCGTTGCAACATTACGTAACGTACAACGGGGATACCCCAAGACGTGTCTACTTGAGAATTATTAGTAAGTTATTCAATTGTAAATACTGTGATCATACCTCTACTGCAAAACTCTCCAGTGAAATATAAAATCCTGTCAAGTCAGCTAAAAAGCCGTGGATTTCACAACGTTTTAATCAGTACTGGCTGGAAGAGAAAAACTTTAAATCATGGTTTCAAGGAAGACTAAAGGGAGAAGAATATGCATATACTAAGCGCCACACAAGTCGGCGGATGCGAAGTTATGCGCAGAACGCAGCGCAAAAGCCGAAATGTAGGTGTATGTAGTATGCGCGGGAGCCAGACAGAAGAGACGCCGCGCCGGGGCACACCCGCCCGCTAACCTCATGCCTCCCGCGCGCTCCCACGCCCGTGCTCAACACTACGCCATGAGGCGTCGGCATTTTGCACACAAGCGCAATAATTAGCGAATCACGGCGAAGTGTCATCTGCTGCTAACTTCTCATCCGGTGACTTATGTGGCGCTTAGTATACCTACTGTAAGTTTTGTTTACCTAATTTTGCTATTGGGGTTGATGGTAAAAATGACCGTATGGGGCATATAAAGACAGCTAAATACCTAGCACCTCTTGCGCTCAAACTTTTCTTTAATTTTCATCTACGACCTATATTGTTTCCTATTAACTTAGAGTTTATTTTTCATTAAAGTATCTCATACAGATTTTATACAAATTTTTAGACTCTTCAACCGTTTTCTGGCTCGGCATCTGGCAACACTGGGCCAGGAAAAAAATCAAAACAAAACCTACGTAATTATTTTAATTTCATTCCTACATTTAATGTTAACTATTTTCAATTTTCCATCGAATCTGCAATACATATTAGGTACCTAAAGTGCCCGGGAATCTAAGAATTTAAGAGTAAGATCAACAAGAATAGACACAGAAGGAATTTCGTACATGCAATTGAGTGACTATTATAGGCTGCATTGTTGATAAAAATATTTATTGTTATCAAATTATTAGGCTTACCCCAAGGTAAGGATCAAAGCTTTATCGGTTTTTACATACATCTTACAATCAAAGGTTCTCCGGCAAGTGCAATGTAGGCCGTCCACAGAGTAGGTAGACTGATGAATAATTAA
This sequence comes from Hypomecis atomaria, assembly GCA_964007245.1. Classification (NCBI taxonomy): domain Eukaryota; kingdom Metazoa; phylum Arthropoda; class Insecta; order Lepidoptera; family Geometridae; genus Hypomecis; species Hypomecis atomaria. The sequence continues at coordinate 17,488,709 of OZ023292.1, read as the reverse complement.
GGCTGCAGGAATGGGCTGGATGCAAGCCGCTTCTTAAAGCCATTAAGTGATTTCACTGCTTAATCCAAAACAAAAATTAGGTTAGTTTAACTGGCCCTAATACCTAAGCCCTAGCTTAGGATCAGATTATTAGACCTCAATTTATAATTTTTTGCCTACGTTCACATCAATGAGAAATGTAGAACATAATATTAACATGAATTGTTTCTTTTTTCAGCTGTAAAGATGATTTAAACAAACAACCAAGTAGAACCGAGTTACAATAGGAAACAACACAACAGCACAGCGTACTGGAAGCTTAGATAAGCTATAGTGAGCAGATTGCTTGAATACAAATAAAAATACATGTTCAGCGCACGGAAACCTGCCTGATTGTTGCTGCTTTCTTACTATACTTACTATATCTGTAGCATAATTTACAATTTTTATTTTATAAATCATTACAACAATTCACTTACCTAGTAATGTATGAGTTTTCATTTTAATAAAAAATAATATTCAAATTAAAAGATGTAAATAATTGTTGTGTATTCTTAGTTAGCTTCCCACAGCAAACAGTAAATAACTTATGTCTACATTAAGGGATGATTTATATTAGACCAGGCCGGGGCCCGGACAGGCCATGTCTACGACTCATTGTAATATAAACAGTTTCATATAATATGTATGCAACGTCTCACATTAGTGACCCGTCCACAGCCTGTGCCCGGTCTAATATAAATCATCCTTAATAACTGCTTGTCTTTTGCTCATACAAGAACTATTGTTACGATACAGACTACCTTAGTGTAAGGGCAAAAAGAAAAAATCCTATGCTATGCTTTAATAATGTTTATTTCCCTACATTCATAAGTTTGAATTTATGCAGTGCATTCACACAATTTTCATATGTTTAAAAGTAAGTAATACATTTTTAGATCAGAAGCAGAGATATTTTAAATATAATTATAGTAGCTTCAGGCATGATAGGTAAGTACCTAAGTTTTGTAATTTCAAGAAATTGGAGAGTTACTGCATATGTGTGTGATTTCCATTGGATACCTACATACATATTATTCTCAAGAGCACCGAATTCTTTTCATGTTGTTACACTTAGCATTGTAGAAAACACATGGGAGTAGATTTAGCAGAAGATTTATGTTTTAAACTCCGGAATGGCACTGGCATTCACTTGTCTCTTGAGCTTTTGGCTGGTGCAGCTTCATAAATGTTATTGTTTGAGCTTCATTCTAGCAAAACTGTTTACTTCGTTGACTTACACAGGTACTCGTACTTGTTGAGTGTTGTAATTTACGATACTATTTTCCTTGTTGACAAGCTTGGTGTCCATCAATATAACCCAAGGGGGGGTTTGTTGAGGTACCCAATCCAATTCTTACTTAGTAAGTCTACTGCATTAGGTAAACGCTGATTTTCTTTCTTTGGACCCGTATGGTATTGACTTGTAAACATAAGTAGGTATATTTTTACATTTTAAGAAAGATGTTTGCGCAGTTTTAAGTTTTGCGATGAATCTTGCGACAAAATATAGCCTACGAAATACATTTAGGCTACACAACACAATTTCTTGAAGAAATAATGTACACTCTCACCTAACATTTGTCAGTGAGTTTGAAAACAGCAAACTTAAAGTTAATTGTTTTAAACACGGTTGGTAAATTGTCAAAGTGCACACTCGTACTGCCGTTTGATACAAAAAGATACGCGCTTTTTTGCGTTTGAATGAATGAAACAGCAAAACATCATGTAAACTGCCGTTTTGTAAACTTATACTACCAAATGTCTTCACGACTAGTTCTTGCTCGTTTCCGCTAGGGGCGCTGTGCAAAAATGTATGGAGCCACACTCAAACGCGAAAGTTTGAGTATACTATGCAAAACTTGGACTAAAGCCTCAGAACATCGAGTCGAAACAGTAGCTGCAATGGTGTATGGTCCAAGGTACAATAATTCGTGTCTTTTATTTTTTCACTCATGGAGACATTATTTTAAGAATATAATTTATGGATACCAATTGATTAAATATTGTTTAAGATTTTTTGAAATATATTAAAAAATGAAATAGAAAAATTAATCCAGTTAAGTTTTCGTAATTCAACTGAATTCAATAATACAAAAAATTGTTACAATTAATTGTTTTTAAAATTAAGTTAATTTATCGTATTTCCAGTTCTGTTAATCATAAATTTACACATTTATTATGAGCGTTTCACACATGTTGTGTTTGTGTGTGTGTGTGTGTGTGTGTGTGTGTGTGTGTGTGTGTGTGTGTATTCGTGTGAGTGTGTGTGTAACACTGCAATACACGAGATCTCATGAGAGTCAAGGTTTGCAGTGCTACACATGTGTAAGTGTCGAGGTGAGTGTGCGTGCTTGTGAGTGATTGTCTGTCTGTGAGGCAGGCTTATAAGCTTCATATTCCAGTATGGACAAGAGACCTTCAGTATCTACGTAGTTTAGTCCAAGTAGATACTCAGTGAGTGTTTTTTTACATGCCCTGGTTGAGAGACTAGACAATTCAATAAGTTGGCTAACTCTGTTATATAAAAATGGCCCAAGAAAGCAATGGTGTCTTTTTGCAACGTTTGAGAAAAATGGCACAGATTTAACGGGTCTCTCTTCCCGGCGTTTGTTTTGTATACTCGCAACCATTGCTGAAGTAGTATGTGCATATAATATTGATTTTAGTATGAATATTTGTCTGACCCTTAGTACTTTCAATTCTTCGTATAACTTGTCTGTAGGAAATCTGTAAGGTTTATTTAGCATTACTTTGATAACTGCTCTTTGAGCCAATTCTAATCTGAATAGATATGTTTTATAAGTTCCACCCCAAACTAGCGTGCAGTATGACAGTATTGAGTGACATAGAGCATAATAAATTCCTTTGAGCAAGTTTTTATCTACAACGTTTCTTAGTCGTTTAAAAATTACCATTAGTTTACGGGTTCTGCCTACTAGAGATTGGATATGGTTATGGTACGAAAGTAGGCTGTCCAAAGTTACCCCCAGGTATTTCAGAGAATCAACTCTTTGAAGTTCAACGCAAAGACACGGTTGGTGGACTGATTCTGAACAAATATGGGCTCGAATTTTTGTAAGATTTTTATGAGGTTGTCCAGTAATGGACTTGGAAAAGGTCAAAAACTTTGTTTTATTAATGTTAAGGGTAAGAAGATTTTCTCTAAGCCAAGACATCACCTCTTTAAGCCCTACCTCGGCCATGTCTTTCGCGTCACTCCAAGAGGAAGCCGAGAAAATAAGAGCCGTATCATCGGCAAATGCTACAACTTTGCCGTTGCTTAGCTTCAAGTTACATAGATCATTAACATATATTAAAAAGAGAGTGGGACCCAGGATACTACCCTGTGGGACTCCAAATAACACTGCAGTTTCTTCACTCATATGGTCACCTACCTTCACTATCTGTGTTCTGTTACAGAGGTAGTTTGACAAAAGTTTCAAAGCCATTCCTCTGATTCCCACTTTTTTTAGCTTTTTTATTAGGATAGGAACAGAGACAGTATCGAAAGCTTTCGCTAAATCAAGAAAAATACTTATACATTTATTATTTTTGTCCAATTTTTGAGCAACATAGTTTGTTAATTCATGAACTGCATGTTCAGTAGATTTACCTGCTGTAAATCCAAATTGAATTTTAGATATTATATTAAATTTAGTTAGGTAGCAAACAAGGCGCTTATATAGAAGTCGTTCAATTATTTTAGATAGAGAAGATAATAATGAAATGGGTCGGTAGTTATTGATACTGTCTCTGTTCCCTCCCTTGTGGATTGGCTTAATTAGAGCGGTTTTGAATAATTTTGGAAATTTGCCACTATTAAAGCTAAGGTTGACAATATGTACAATAGCTGGTACTATTTTGTTTTTTGCCAATTTCAAGAATTTGGTTGGTATACCATCGTGTCCAACAGCACAATCTGATTTTAAGTTCATAATAGTTGATTCAACCTCTGCAGGGTCTGTATCTAGGAGTACAAAAGAGTTGGATATGTTGGTGTCAGAAATTGCAGAGGCGGAGACGCTGTGTGACTGACTTGCACCAAGAATACCGTCGGCCAAGGTTTTACCCACGTTGGCAAAATATGAATTTATAAAATTAAGGGAATCTGTGGGGTTGTTTTTTAAATTTAGCAGATGGTGGTTGTCTATTTCAAAGTTTGTTTTAGAGTTCAATTTGGCTATATTTTTAATAACATTCCATGTAGCTTTTGTGTTCGTGCCTGCTTCCTGAACTAAACTTCTATCATAATTATTTTTAATATTTTTAAAAGGTTTCCACAGAAGTTGCGATACCTTTTGTATATTGTTTCTTTAATTTGGTTACTTGGATCACTTCTACTGTCACTATGTAACTTATCGCGCTGCTTAATACATCGCAATAATCCTGGAGTTAACCATGGAACTTTTATTCTCTTTCGACAAGGTACTTTAACTGTTTTTGTATTATTATCTATTACTCTTTTTAATTCGTCTACCAGTGCTTGCGTAGCCTTATTGACGTCATTCAAATGTAAAATTTTGTTTAAAACATCAGTGTCTAAGTCATTAACTAAGTTATTGTAGTTAATCACTTTATTGGTGTTATTTTTGTTTTGGTAATGTTGATGGTTATAAATAACTACAGCCACAGTATAATGGTCAGTAATCGTAGTCGACATAACTAATGTAGTTGACTTCAATTTAGTTTTAAGAAAGATGTGATCCAAGCAACTCGCCTCTCTTGTAGGATAAGTGTGACCTGGTAATAGTCCATGATGAGCCATCATCTCCAGGTAAGTATTACAGTCTTCGGAGATTTGTTTACGAATGTTAATATTGACATCTCCTGTGAGAATTATGTTGTTGAATGATTTAAGTGAATTTAATATATCGTTCAAGGATGTGAGAAAATTATCTAGTTTACGGTATGAAGGAGGTCGATAGATAGCTACTATAGCGGTGTCAGTACCTATTCTAATTGTTAAGCAGTTTGCTTCAAATGCTAGAGGTTCCAAAATCTCAGCCGATAAATCATTTCTGATAAAAACGACTACTCCTTCGTTTTGAGTTTTGTTATTTTTGGAGCAATGAGTCGAGTAATTATTTAATGTTGGTAAAAAATCAATACTATTTAACCAACACTCGGTAAGGATTATTATTCTTGGTAAAGAATAAATACTACTCGGTACTTAGAGGACACGTAAAAAGGTCATCGCCCACCATATAAATAAGCAACTATGGTAGACAAAAATGCTATCCTAAATCTGAATTTATTTATTACATTGAATGATGTGATAGCTGTACTAAAAATCATTTAACTCTACCTGCTCTATATCTTTCAATGCTCTAAGTACCTTATTTATTCAGTGGAAATCCATTTCGGTCTACAATCCTACATTAGGCCCAATTTTAGAGCCGCCATCGTAATAATATAATAGCAATTTAGAGTAGCCCTGTTTCTTTTTCACTATATGCATTTGATAGAGAGAACACTATTTTACTCTGTTTTTAAGTTTACAAAAGCACCTTTAAAATTAAGCCCATGGTCCGTTTAAAACTCGAAAGCAAACTACCTACCCCTGGCCCGGTGTTAAACTGTTACAATGCGCTATGACCCTAAGCTTAATAAATGAGGTGTGACTGAGACAGTAAAGGACAATAGAGTCGCCACGAGAATTTCCTTATTTATTTACAAGTCAATGAAAACCTATACTTAGTTATTTATGAGAGTACACTTTGATGACTGTGTCCCTTACTTGGTAAAGGATAATATGTTACGTACATACTTGACCATTTAGGTCAAAGAATAAATCCAAACAACTAAATAAACTTGTTGTCAACAGTATCTTAGTTTTTATTATAGAATTTAACGTGGTCATTGCACATTTTATCTTGAAAAATAACAACTACTTAATAAATTATTATTTTTTGCAAAAAAATGACATGACCGACTTCATTCGTGTAGGTAAAAAATTCGCGAATATTTCGCACGGATCGATGTAGCATTTTTCACATAAATATTGATTTATCAAATATGGCTTAGCTGATTTTATTGACAAGGGTGGACAATATTTTTCTTGATAAAAGTTGTTGAACAATAGTTGTTAGTTTTGATGTACGGAATAAGCCCCTAAAAGGATGGCTAATTGATTACCAGTAACCCTGTATAACTGCAAAATTTTATCTCAAATTACTAAGACTACTGAATTACGAAAACTACTGAATCGATTTGGATGGCGCTCAGTTGTAAATGTCACTTGCGGTCTCCAACCGAATCGTTGCTTCATTTCGGTGATCAGTAAAGAACGCCTTATCAAATGCGCAACACTACTATTTTACATAGGTAAAAAAAAAGTAGGTAGGTAAAGATAATGGAGGCCGAATAGAATTTATCCCGGAAAAATAAATAATAAGTAGGTAATACTTATTAAATCTACCTACTTTTCTTGTAACCGAAAAAATAAAACCACAAAGCAATGCTTGTTCAATTCAACTCAATAACAAAACCTAAAGCCGTATATCTTCTCACACATGCATAAGAGTCATATCAAAAACATTAGGATGAAACATACCCAGTCATACGTCTAAGTACTAGACTGATTCACAAGTTCGGAGCGCGAGTAATAAAATGACACGTACTGTGAGCTCTTAGCGACAACATAATTTACATCGGGATTTTCAACCAAATTAATGCGTATATTTTTGAAGTGAAACTTCTAATGCGACTTCCAATAAGGTTGCGTTAAACGTTGAACGCTACCATGGAGGGCACTGTTGAAAGTATGAAAGCACTGTTGCGTCGAAGTTTCACTTCTTCCGCGCGGAGGGACTCCACTTGCATTTTTTATGTCAATGATCACAGAGATTCACAGAGTATTATTTTAATTGTTATTTTATTGGAAAGAGTCTACCTCGAAATTGATCTCATATTTTCATCGAAATTAGTTTGTTTTTGTGATTCAACAATAATCTAAAAATTGCACTTATTTTAACCTTTGATAAACTACTGTGTAAATAGGCCACCCTCGAAGGGTGATTGGGCTTTATCTACCAGTTTCGGGTTGGAAAATTCACCTACGACACCATATTTCTTCGACTGATGTATGGAAGTTTCTTTACCGAATACTCAGTGGTTAATAAATATTTGTAGCTACATATTTCTAACTGGTACATTGGTGAGGACGCGGCAAGCGGACTTCTTTCTGTGGGTTACCACGACTTACAAATGAGATAGCGAGACAGAAAGCTATTCGATTCGATCACTATGATCGAATTCAGGCTTGCTTTGCTTCTAGGGTTAAAAGCTAATGATACGGGCTCAGAAAACTAGACGGTACGTTTCGTATTACAGCTCCTAACTACAGCTAAATGAGACCGTATCTAGCGGCCAGATTACTAATGACTAATATAAAATTGTTAAGTTGCTACCTCATAAAAATAATATAATTAATAACGAGAGATCTAGTACACAGATCAAATAACTTAAAGGTGATTCATATACAAGCCAACAAGATTTTTTGCGACCTTTTACTTAGGTACCTACTTCTCAATTTTATATGACTTAAGCGAGAGGATGGAAGAAATATTTTTTGATAATTTTATGCCTGTATAAATATTAGGGGACTTCCATCTTACACACGGATCCTAAACTAAGCAAAGCTTGTGAAATGGCTGCCAGAGACTGATAAACCACATATACATATTTGAAATACATACTTATTTAGATAGTATCTAAATAACACCCAGACACAGAGCAAACACCTATGTTCATCACATAAATGCTTGTCCTGGGGGGGGGGGGGGGGGGGGGGTTAGGGGGGAGATCGAACCCCGCCTTTTTGATCCGTCACTAACCACTGAGCCACCGAGGCAGTCATGTCATAAAAGTGTCGCTATCTCTACATGGCCTAAATCCACTCGTTAGGCATTAAGTTCTACTACATAAATTATGAGGTACTTACATTGTACTTAATTTAAAAAAATGGTACAATAACATTGTATTTATTTTTTTATGTAGTGAATTTAAATATCTGTTATGGATCTGGGTTAAATAGAGTATGTATTCCGTGGCACCCTGGACATAAAAATCCTGGGAGGCTCTGTTTCACACAGACCATATTTTCATAACTTTTATTTATTATCCCCAGGTGTTAACAGCCAACATCGGCACATTGCTGGACCTGTATGGTGTAGAGAAAGGCCTGGACCATTTCCGCTCCTCCCAGGAGCTGACTTTCGACGAGTTCCGCTACTACCTGCAGCATGAAGTATTCAGCTCGCTGCCGAAGACCGTCACCCTGCCCACAGTTAGGGAATACGAGAAGAAGATCAGTGAGGTACCGTGTCAGACTCTATTTTGAGCATCGTTCGTTCGTTTCTGCCATAGGAAGTCCACTATTGGACATAGGCCTCCTCTGAAGATCTCCAATAAGACCGGTTGGTACTTAGCTTGCATCCACCGCGATCCTGCTGTCTTAATGAGGTCATCCGTCCACCTTGTGGGTGAATGTCCTACGCTGCGCTTGCCGGTACGTGGTCTCCACTCGAGAACTTTTCGACCCCATCGATCATCAGTTCTCCGTGATGTGTGCCCGGCCCACTGCCATTTCAAATTGCCAATCCGCTGAGCAATGTCGGTAACTTTGGTTCTTCTACGAATCTCCTCATTTCTGATTCGATGTCGCAGAGAGACTCCTAGCATAGCCCTCTCCATAGCTCGTTGGAATACTTAGAGCTTACTAATAAGACCCATAGTGAGAGACCACGTTTTCGTGCCATAAGTCATCACTGGCAACACACACTGGTCACACATTTTGAGCATAGACTTGCCTTTTACTGGTAATTAGGTCATACCTTCCTCGCTAGAACAGCTGTGGGTACAGTATCAGTGATTGAACATCAGACTGCCTTTTGACGTGACAACGTCTTATAAATTGGTTTGCCGGGTGACACTTCAAGAAACTGCGTTACGCTCCGCTCACACTTTTCTCGAACTACCCCCTACTTAAGATTTAATCAGTTATTGTCAATAATAATTACTAACACCTAATAATTACAAACAACGAGACGAATGAGACGAATGAGAGCGAGTGAGAGGCACGGACGAATGAGAGCGAGTTTTCATTCGTCTCATTCGTCTCAAAGTCGTTGTCACGTAAAACTTTCGCCCGTATACCGACTTTACAGGCAACAGTTTTTTTTACGTACGATTTGGACAGATCCTCGATTCCGGAACATTGTCTAAAGATGCATTACCTACACATAACGTTACAGAGGTGCATGTTTGAGCTTTCAATCCTCAAAACCTTAGAGTAATAAATCCAGTGGAGGCTGCCATAACTTCAAAAATAAAACATTGTCTAGAATCAAAGTTACCAATGTTAGTTGTAGCTAGTTTGACTAATATTTGTCAGCGGTCACCGAATTTTGGCACGGAAAGTCTTCGTGATCGCGGGTAGCATTTACAACAGAGCGCTACCGGATCACACGCGAAATTGTAGGTCTCGATCGTTTTTACCGTTTAGCCATGTCAGAGGCCTTCAGGCGGCTTAGAAACTGACACCAGCACTATAATCACACTATTATAGTCACCCGGCCTATACGAACTTACCAAAGTTAACCACTCTTATCTTTGTCCACTCCACAGGTACTAGAACAAACTAGGTACATAAATATTTTCGTAATAGAGTCGCGTGAATAGGAAACCGCAGCAAACTGGCTGCGGATTTTCGCTTCACTTCACATTTTGAATAGCATTACAATAAAGATATCTACTACATTTTACAGTCGAATGAATAATGAAATGCCTTAAAAATGTACGTCTACTGTGACATTTTTAAAAAAGTTTTAAGATTTCACATCGCTTCAATTTCTTTTTGTAGAGTCATTTTTATGAGTCCTGAATATTACCCACTGTTGAGCACGATACTATTCTTATTACGAAAAAGATTGGTGGGCAGTCCTCCACCACGGTATCTTAAAGCGGGTTGGGCAGACTTCATAAATAATATGTAAAAAATAATTCTTTTGTAATATTGTGGATCCAACACAGAAAAGAGAAATTACCTATTCTTTTAGGTAATTTCAAAGGAAACATAATATCTGTGATAAATGAGTGCATGTACTGCGAAGCCTAATTTTTAATAGATACCTCATTGGACTCCTAAAACATCTAGCTAAAATATACCTACCTACCTCAGACCAAATAAAAAAATCAAGACAGAATGTTGTGAACAAACGATTGAGGCCGGCAAAACTACGCCTCTCCGTGTACAGACACAATTACACACGTACAAACACGTACAACGAAACTACGCCTTGGATACGAACTATGCCGGCACAACACCGACGCATTCACCATTGTATAAATAAAAAACTTAAATTAAAAATTTAAAAAACCCCCGACAATCATTTTGGGCACATTTGTAGAATTTTGGTTCTTCCATCCCCATTTTAACCCACCATAACTCTTAAACGGCTCAATCGATTTTTATAAAACATAGCTAAGAACACTCTCGATTAAGTCTCCTTTCATCCAAAAAAAACTAAACTGAAATCGGTTCAGTGGTTCGGGCGCTATGATGCCACAGACAGACAGACACACAGACAGACAAACAGACACGTCAAACTTATAACACCCCTCTTTTGCGTCGGGGGTTAAAAACCGGCCTCACTTGTCTGTTCACGACGTTCTGTCTTGATTTTTTATTAGGGTTCCGTACCCAAAGGGAAAAACGGGACCCTATTACTAAGACTTCGATGTCCGTCTGTCTGTCACCGGCTTGTATCTCCATGAACCATGATAGCTAGGCAGCTGAAATTTTCACAGATGATGTATTTCTGTTGCCGCCATAACACCAAATACTAAAAACAAAATAAAATAAATATTTAAGGGGGGCTCCCATACAACAAACCTAAATTTTTAGACGTTTTTCGCTCTCTATTAATAATGGTACCAGGCAGTTGCTTGAAATTTTTACAGAATATTTAGTTTTATATTCCCTTCAATAATAAATAATAAAATTAACATAAAATAAATATTTAAGGGGGGCTCCCATACAGTACGGAACCCTCCGTGCGCGAGTCCGACTCGTACTTGGCCGATTATTTAGTCTGAGCTACCTACGTTCTAAAACTCCGTTCTCTTAGTTATTTTTATGATCTACTCTAAAATTCTCTCCTACATATCCTTGGATACTTCCTGTGTGAAAAGCATCTCTAATTACCTTTCGAAACTTCTAATTAACAACCTTAGCCAATCCATTTATCGGAACAATTTCCACTAGTGCGATAACAGATCCACAATAGCCGTTTTGTTCTACAGTGCACTACATTTGGACTGCGATCATTGAGGTATTATAGTAGTAGAGGTGACGGATCGAACTTGATGTTTATTTATGAGTAGCTGCGCCCCACGGTGTTACCCGCGTTAGCCCGAGATAAAAAGGTAGCCTATGTGTTAATCCAAGGTGTAATCTACCTTCATACAAATCGGTTCAGCTGTTTGTGCGTGAAAGAGTAACACACATCCAATATAACTAATCACAAACTTTCGCGTTTATGTTAGTAGGAAGTATACATCTACCGCACGATCTGTAGAAACCTGGCTGCAGTGGCTGCATGCAAGCACCCTCCAACCGGTCTTATAGAAACCTATAGGAGGCCTACGCTCATAGGTGGACATCCGACGGCTGATAAAAAAGAACAACATAATTAAAATGTTTAAATTTTGGTACCGTACCTACTTTGTCAATTAGAGAGGCAACCATAGTACTTATTTCTTTTTACTTTTGGCACACACGTTTAAAAGAAAAAAACTAAAACTAATCTGTTCATTGACGCTATTATTGATGCACTAGGCTAATCAGTGCAGTACCTACCTAAACCTAATCACATGTGACTATTTGTTATAAATATGCTGCTCTCCGAAGCGGGTGAGCTAGTTATCTGAAACTGTTATCAGTTATCATAACATACAATGTATCTATATATTGTAGTGTAAAAATGTATTCTATTGTCGAAATTGCAAAATAAATACGTACTTATAAACTTCAAGATATTCTTGATCGAATCTTACAAAGAACAGAAATGTTTCACAGGTAATCATGATCATCATCCGCAGCCTTCTCTATCCTACTGTTAGGTTTAGGCATTTCTCTTACGGTGCCATTTGTCTTTGTCCTGTGCTAATCGTGTCCATACGACCCGCGATTTTTAACCCCCGCCAAAGAGAGGGGTGTTATAAGTTTAACGTGTCTGTGTAACTGTGTATCTGTCTGTGGTATCGTAGCTCCCAAACGGATGAACCGATTTTCGTTTAGTTTTTAGGGTTCCGTACCTCAAAAGGAAAAAACGGAACCCTTATAGGATCACTTTGTTGTCCGTCTGTCCGTCTGTCAAGACCCTTTTTCTCAGGAACGCGTGGAGGTATGAAGCTGAAATTTATATCAATTACTCAGGTCTACTGTCCCTTGAAGCTGTGAAAAAATCAAACTTCTAAGCCAACGCAATCAAAAGATACAGCCGTTTATGCCGCAAATTTTCGACACTCGCAAGGGAATCAAAACCTACAGGGTGCTTCCCGTGAACTCAGAATCTTGAAATTTGGTACGAAGCAACGTCTTATAGCATAGATAAAGGAAAAATTACGAAAACCATAAATTTTTAGTTACATCACATAATATATTTTTTTTTAATAATTTTAACCTTACTACCCATTTCCTCATAAACGCGTAGAGGTATTAAATTGAAATTCATACCAAATACTCAGGTCTATAATACCTTTAAGCTGTAACAAAATCAAACTTCTATGTCAACGCAATCAAAAGAAACAGCAATTTAAGCTGCATATTTTGAAACTCGCAAGTACTCGCAAGGGAATCAAAACCTAAAGGGTACTTCCAGTCGACCTAGAATCTTGAAATTTGGCATGAAGCAACGTTTTATAGCACACATAAAGGAAAAATTCCGAAAACCTTAAATTTTTAGTTACATTACAAAATATATATTTTTTAATAAATATAAACTTATTACTTTTTTTGAAGAACTTTGAACTTAGAACTTTGAAAACCTTGCAGGTTTGTACGGAACCCTGGTGCACGAGTCCGACTCGCACTTGGCCGGTTTTTTTGTTGTGTCGTAGATAATTTTATCCCGAGTGTTCTTAGCCATGTTTCATGAAAATCTGTTGAGCCGTTTGAAGATCATCAGCTCTTTTCTAGTTGCTGAGGGGATCTGACTATAACTGATATATGTCCTATCGATTCGAAATTTGGTACCGTGTTACTTCAATGATATTGAAAGGACATAGAGTTTATTGTGTGTCGAGGAGTTTTTAATTTTTTTTAATTTTACTACTAGGTATTACTATTGCATTGACCCATCTTGCAGCCGGACGACTAACGCTCCACTCCGGTTGCCTTGCCTCGGCCACCACTGATTATAATAGTTATTAGATTTGGTAAATTATACCATATTGAATGTTCACTAGCCCGGTCGTTGTGAATTAAGTCTATGACCACCGTACAATGCACACTGCACACGTGCTGGAACAAGGCGTCATTAGAAAGCAATGAATTTCCCTTCTCTAATAACCTACCGCCTTGATTGCACAGCTTTGCCCGTTGTTTGATGGGAAACAAAAGAACGTATTATGTTAATAACGGTTACGCTCGTTTGTTATAATATTATCTATAACTAACGATGTAGTTCAGTAACTACCTACTGACATGGCGGTACAAGAAATCAAAAGCAATCATGCCTATTTGTGAACTAAGTACCTTATTCTCAAAGTACTTACAATGTACGTTTGTCTTGGAGTCTATGATTCTCGACCCTATCAGACTCCTTCTGGGTGACAGCAGGTGTAGCGGCTGATATAAACTAGTAATGCATCTGTGGCCAGAAGTCGGCCACAACTGCGCTAGTAGTTGTAACAGTCGCTGCACGCACTGTCGGCAGTTGCAATAGGCATGATGACTGGGCAAAAGAATCATTATTATAATTAGTCCGTGAGTTAGATTATCAAAAAAATTGGACGTGTTTTTTCTTTTGTCAATCAAACAACAAATGACAAAGATAAACCTTGTTAAAGTTTGGGAGTTGGGGTGACGTCACCTCTCTTACAGAAGTCTATAGCATGGCACTTGTAACGTCACGTGAAACTTTGACGGATCTTCATAATTTTTTGTTTAATTGACAAAAGAAAAAATACGTGTCTAATATTTTTTGTTAGTCTATCTGACGGACTAATTATATTTTTTAGTCATTCATGCATGCCTATTGGCAGCTCGGTTCCAAGTAGGTAGCACCTTTACACTACTCATACTCATTTGTTAATACAAAATTGCATACGTCAAAAAATTACAGTAGTTAATAATCATAATTATATGAGTTTGTACTTAGGCCTTATCTGTCATATTTTGTGATTCCAGGTCTGCTGGCTGGTCTGTCGTAAGAGCCTCGTGTCTCGCGACAAGCCAGTCTTCGAAGACGACTCGGTCTTCAAGCTGTTCAGGATATTCTGCCTGCTCGGAGACCTCGTGCAGGATGTTGACGATACCAACCGATATGTGGTAAGGATTTTTGTTATTCGCCCTGTACGTGTTAAGTTTACAATCCTAACGAAGCTCATATAGAGTTCCTCGCTTAGCCCTATAGTAGGTAAAATTTGTTCGTAATGATGGTCTTAATCACCTTCTTATGGCGTAGTTCACACCAGTTCTGGATAACCCTTCAGTTAGTTAAAAGATCAGGACTTTCCTCTCCTGCGATGTCAATCTGTTAGTAGTAAACGATTTAGATCTAGGTTATTTGGTTTCCTCTGCCTCAAATCCACCACTATGACTAGGTATAAGTATAACCGGTTACTACATTAGCACTTATCAAATTCCGCTATTGCAAATTCATTGCAATGACCTTTTGTAATAACATCGCCATACTAATAGTGGTTTCCTAACAAATCACGATTTACAAATATGTACATTAAAACTAAGATAGTTATAGAGATAGATCTTTTAGGTCTATACAGGGTTATTTCTAATCAATTAGCATCCTCTTAGGGGCTTATTCTGTACATCAAAACTAACAACTTTTGTCAAAACTAAAAAAAAAAAATTGTTGCTCCATAGAAAAATATCGTTCACCCGCAACAAAATGTATGGAACAGCAGATTTTTTTTTGAGTTTTGACAAAAGTTGCAGACCAAAAGTTGTTAGTTTTGATGTATAGAATAAGCCCCTAAAAGGATGCTAATTGATTAGAAATAACCCTGTATATGTACATACTTACTCCATCTTTAGCTGCAACGTCGCTTTCCATCAAACGATTTAGTCGCAAAAAACTAATCTTATACCATGTCAAATGAACCCTTGTGGATCACAAATTCTGTAAAAAATAACGGTACATTCAGTGATTCATGCTCATGAAAACAGGAATTCAAAGCTTATAAAAGTCAAGGACCTACATTTGACGTCAATCCTGGAAGACATCATGTGATCGTTGGTACTCGAAATGTTGGCTAAAATATACGGGCATTAGGATTAAAGACACGTGCAGGCCAGATGTTCTAGATCAGTCTTTCTCAAAGTGGGCTAGACGCTCCCTTTACGGGCGCTTGAGAGTTTCAGAGTGCAGTAACACCTTATGGAAAATTATGAATTTAATTGCAAATTATCATTATCATCAGCAACTGCAACAATAACAATTATATTTAACATTTAATTTTTTTACAAAAATTTGGGGGAACCTAACCTCTGGGGGACCGTGTACCTAAGTATGAATAAGTTCTCTGTATTCGCGGTTTTGTTTACAAAAGAGATTTGCTTGAGCGGCGCTCGACTACCAGCAGTTGTCCCCGAGCCGCGCTAGTAATAAACAAAATGTAATTTATAATTAAGCAAGAATTGTCAATATTTATATTTTAGTCAATAAATGATTTATTTATTTGTTTAATTAATTTAGTAATCAGCAAATAATAATATGGTGATCACCAAGGAGTCCAGTTATTTTATTCCACCCCACTAGCCAGATAAACACGCAAGGAAGATTCGGGGCTTGACGATAAATCCAGTAGATGACATCATATATTTAGACTCCCCATACTAGAGTAGGTACATAAAAATGCCATGGCACGAAAAAGTAGAGCTCTCGAATAAAATTTATACAGCTTCTTTTTAACAAAATGTCACTTTTGTTGGGACATCGAATTTTATTAAAATATAGGTAACGAGTACAACGGATGACAATGTAGTAAGTACCTATTTAAGTTAAAAAATATGAAGGATTCAAACTTGGGCAGTAGGAAAGTTTATAGCTCATTATACAAATCCGTTTTATTTTATGCTATCTGCACATTGAATCTTTAGTTTTACAATTAAACAATAGAATAAGGGGTGTTTCAGGACTTCTACTATAGGGTCAACCGCGAAATCGCGAAAATAATCAACTGTTCCATACAGTTTATTGACTATCTATCGATGAAGTCTTTGTTTTGAATAATTATGTCCGTCGTCGCGCGTGGACTAGAGATAGAGAACACACGGTATAAAATAGACCTTTTAGAACAAGTTTGAGCATCTCTGTTAAAGATATGCTGCTATGGAAAATGTGGTCATTATTATCGAATATATAACGTGATACCTACCTATATTGCAGCTATAACCCTGCAATACTTTCTGGGTCTTGTACACCGTTTGTTCCCCAGAATTTGTAACCGCAATAATGACCACAAGGTTAGGTCAGGCGTCGTAAACACTTTAACTACCTATTTGGATACTTGTTTTGAAAGTTTTCGTGTCCAATGACGACATTAAAATTTTATATTCTACTTTCGGTGGAAGATTCTCCGATAAAATGAACACGGTCATAAAATTTACGAATTTTGGAGTAAAAGCTGATTTCGCGAAACTTTTTCTGTGCATTTCTGCTTTTTGCACTATTGCGTACAAGGTCTTTGGCTTTTCGCAACACAGTTTTTTTTATTAAATAATAAATAAATAAATATTAAGGGACTTCTTTCACGGGGTCTCTGACCCCAAACTAAGCAGAGCTTGTGATATGGCTGCCAGAGACTGATATACTACATTTACATTATTTTTAAATACATACTTATATAGATAATACCTAAATAGCACCCAGACACAGAGCAAACACCTATGTTCGTCACATAAATATTTGCCCTGGGTGGGTATCAAACCCACCACGCCTCTTTGACCCAGGAGTCAATCACTAACCACTGAGCCATCGAGGCAGTTTTATTTTAGTCATTATGTTTCCTTGTGTAAATTTAAAAATAATTAAATCTCTATTAAGAATATAACTAAAACTATATTAATAATGTTGTAAAAACGTTGTAGTTTTTCAGTATAATTGCTGAAATGAATGTGCTAACAGTTAGAATATTCAGAAATACCTACCTACAAATGTAAATACCTCAATGTCGTGGATCTTTTTTCTATTTTTGTAAAGATTTTGTTAATTTTTAGTTTACGCAGTATATCTTTTTTATCTAGACACAAAGCTTGTAGTATTACAAAGTTAACAAATAATTTTTACTTTTGCAGTCCTGGCGATCCTCCAAACCTTGCTAAGCATAACTTTTTAACAATATACATTATTTCAAATCTCCAGGTGGTTCTCCAACCTTCAGAAGCAGGCATAGTGGCAGAACAACTAGTCCTCTGCCTAGGCCTCCGCTGGGACGCCGCCGACTGGGAGGCTTTAGGCTCATCCATAGGCCACTTCAAATGGGCGGCCTTCCTCGCGGTCTTAGAGGCCAAGTATTGCGGAGACCAGCAACTACACATAGCAGCTTTAGTTGAAGCCGTGGATGAGATCTACGATGTCTTTATCGAAGATATTATAAAGAAGGTATGTAGGACGAAATCCAATACAATCATTTAAAAGTAGATTATAATTATAAAATGGTAGCATTACTAATAACTGTACCTAATTATCATTTTTTTATGTACAGACACGTATTTAACATAGAACTGCAACTCATGCAACTCTCTCTACCTGAGCCAGTATGTGTTTCCCATCAGGTACCTACTTACCTACACACAAGTCCTACAATGTTAATATCTCAAGGTGTAGGTACGTATTTGTTTAATATGGTTTTGGTCGGCTACATCCAGAACCTCACATCTCGATTGGCAATCGTGAATTTGTTTCAGCAAGGTATTTCACTACCTTAAACTCTTTCCAGGGCTACCTATTCAAACGCGGCTATCTCCTACCGACGATGAGAGAATACTGGTGCGTGCTGCAGCCCTGTGCTCTCACTTACTACAAGAGCTCCTCACAGAAGGAGCAGTGTGGAAGGATAGCCATCGACGAGTACTGCTCTGTAGAAGCAGCTGTGGGTGAAGGGAAGATACAGAAGTTCCAGCTCATAACCCCGGATAGGACTTTCGAATTCGGCACTCAGGACCATAAGTAAGTAAAACACACATGACATCGCAGATAATTTAACCTATCTGTTTTGTCAAAAGAATACTAACACTCCAAACTTAGTCTTCTTTGCTTGTTCTTCTCCAAAAAAAGTAGATACAAATTCTTCAGCAAAAGACTCCGCGTAAGTCTTGAATCTGGTACTCGGAACCACAAGGAAGTAAAACACTATTCTCCTTCCATCTGCTACAAGAGCTCGTCACAGAAGGAGCAGTGTGGAAGGATAGCCGTCGATGAGTTTAGCTCGGTAGAAGCAGCTGTAGGAGAAGGGAAGATATAGAAGTTCCAGCTCATAACCCCGGATAGGACTTTTGAATTCGGCACTTAGGACCATAAAAAAGTAATGACGTCACATATGATTATATCCATGAATATTACTTTGTGAAAACAGTCTTGACAGAGGTGAAGATAAGAAGTTTAAGCAAATGACACCGCGTAGGGGTTTGATTCGGTACTCAGGGTCTCAAGTGAGTTACATTTTTATTATACTTTAATACGTTACTGTTAAGATTCTGGAACTCTTGATGAATTACTATAGCAAGCCTTATAATGCTTCCTGGCCTTAAATAGGGTAATACTGACCCCACAAAACCAGCACATCATTGCCGTTGATTTCTCTCTCTTCGGAGTGCTAAATAATTTCACGTAGGTGTCCAATAAATCTACACATTCTTTTCTCCGGTGGATATGAAGTAGGAGGGACTCTAAGGGAGGTCTATTACATTGTACATTGTCCTTAAAAATAACATAAAATCTTTCTTCTTCCATTCCAGGAGTCGCCTTCAATGGATATCAGCACTCCGTCAAGCGGTGTCAGTAACCGCAGGTGCGGAAGGGTTCCAAAGACGAGCGCGCGCGGGGCGGCGCGGCGCGGGGGCGCGGAGGGAGAAGGAAGTTAGGGATACCAAGGCCAGGCTGCAGCATGAAGTTAGAGCGAGGCTAGCGGCAGAAGCTCAGGCACAGGTTAGTACTGTGTTCTCCGAGTCACCAGTAGATACCAGAAGTCAGTAACAGCGGGTGTTGAGCTGTGAGCGCGCGCGGAGGGAGAAGGAAGAGGAAGTTAGGGATTCCGAAGCCAGGCTGCAAGCATGAAGTTAGAGCGAGGCTGGCGGATGAAGCTCAAGCACAGGTTAGTACTGGCACCAGTAGATACCAGCAGGTGGTGTTAGTTACAGCGAGTGCAGAGAGCTTCCAGCGGTGAGCGAGTGCCAAGGCCAGGCTGCAGCGGTGCGGCGCGGTGCGGGTGCAAGGAGAGAGAAGGAAGTTGGGGACACGAAGGCCAGGCTGCAGCATGAAGTTATAGTGAGGCTGGCGGCTGAAGCTCAGGCACAGGTTAGTACCGTGTTCTGTGAGTCACCAGTTAGTTACCAGGAGTCAGTAACAGCGGGTGATAAGGCCCTCCAGTGGCGAACGCACGCGGAGGGAGAAGGAAGAGGAAGTTACATTACAAGAAATAAATTAAAAAAGTTAGGGATACCGCTAGGCTACAGCATGAAGTTAGAGCGAGGTTGGCGGCTGAAGCTCAGGCACAGGTTAGTATGTGTTCTCTGAATCACCAGTAGATACCAGAAGTCAGTAAAAGCGAGTGCTGAGGGCTTCCAGCGGCGAGCGAGCGCGGAGGGAGAAGGAAGTTAGGGATACCAAGGCCAGGCTGCAGCATGAAGTTAGAGCGAGGCTGGCGGCTGAAGCTCAGGCACAGGTACAGGTAGGTACTGTTTTTCGTGAATTACTAATAGATAACAGCGATCCAGTAGGTAGTGTCAATGACAATAGGTGTATGGGGGAGAAAAGAGTTACGGATCTCAAACATCAAGCTCAAGGGATCTAAATTGCTCTACCTGATGAAATTATTTGAGTCAGAAATAATCAAATGCTAGTTAGGAAAGAAGATGCATAACGATGTCAGTTACCAAAGAGGTTAAGTTTGAAAATAAGTAAGACGAATGGTTATGGTTAGAAACAAAGTGAAAGGAAGGGAGGTAAAGAAATTAAGACGGAGGAAAACTGTTGAAAGAGGTTAAATGCTCTGATAGATTCATGTCAATCTTTTATGCAGTCTTTTGTTTTTTGTTTTTTCTCTCAGTGTGTTGTACGAACATGAAAATATACCATCCATATTTTCTATTTAAATTATTATATTTTATTTATCCTTGCGTCTACAAAATATGGGCCTACTGCCAACAAAAACTAAGAGAAACAACAGGGCGTGGTGCCTCGTAACATACAACTTCAAAGGCATCATATTAACTCTACATCTACTACATTTGTCGTGATGAAATTATTTTATTTATTTGCAGGAACTCGCAGAAATAGCTCAAAAAGACAACAAGAAGCTAGAAGAACTGAAGCACGCACAAGTTGAACTAGAAAAGTTACTTCACGAAGAAACACAGGCCAAGCGAGACGAAGAAATAGTCAGAGCCTTACAAGCAAGGTAATTTATATCAATTTTATCCTCCGTTATGACCGGTGGGAAGCTGCTTGCGTCCAGTGCGTTATCCGTCCACCTTATAGGTGCACTTCCTACGCTGCGCTTACCGATACGAGGTCTCTACTCGAGAACTTTTTGCCATCGGTAATCACTTCATCAGTCATCGATGCTATGTGGTATGTCCACTACCATTTCAACTTGCCAACATATAATACAAATACATTTGTTAATTCCGAAATTAAATTTTCATAAAACACCGCATTTGTATTGTACTGTTTCAGCCTTTTTTATTAGTCCACTGCAGGCCGTAAGCCTACCTACGAAGGGGTGATTGGGTCATATCCACCACGCTGGCCCAGTGCGGGTTGGTGGATTCACATACGCCATTGAATTTCTTCTACTGACGTATGCAGGTTGCCCCACGATGTTTTCCTTCACCGAAAAGCCAGTGGTGTTAAATTCTGAACATTAATTCCGAGGAGCTCATTGGTACGGGACCGGAATTTTAACCCACGGCCTCAAGATTGGAAGGCGGGTGTCACTGCCACTAGACCACCACGGCTCACTACACCACATCAAATCATGATAATTCAAAATTTTGCTAATTAGATAATGTTTCTTCCCATCAGGGTTCTAGCAGAAGAATGGGAGAGAAGAGAAGAACTAGAAAGACTACAAGAAGAACAGAATAGAATGTTAGAAGAAGAAAGACTGAAACGGAAGCAGTTTGAAATTCTACAAGCAGAAAAAGAAGCCCAATATAGAGGTAAGTACAAAAATACCTACCAGTAAATGTTAATATTTTAATAAACTACGTTACAATACATAAATCTTATCGACTATAGCACCGTCATTTTTAACCGACTTACAAAAAGGAGGAGGTTTTATGTTTGTCTGTTTGTATTGTTATTTTGTGTATGTGCATCGAAATTTTCGCCAATTGTAAACCGAATCAAAAAATCCAATTTTTTAGTCTGAAAGAATATACTTCCGAGGTGGTTGGTCCCATTTAAATTTTATCGAAATCGACTGAGCCGTTTATGAAAATTTTACAATAGTATAAAATTGTGTACTTACATCGATTTGAGCGAACTATTTGAATTTTGTACACGATGAAAGTTAGTTTTGCCATTTTTTGCGAATATTCGTGAATGCCATTAATCGAATCGTTGAGTCAAAAGAGTGAATTTAACAAAAAACTACGGGACTCCAGTGCAAGTGAGACGAATTTTAAATAGCAAATCTATAGTTTAAAACTTTAGAAAATACATAATTTTCAATGCGGAAACGTTTGCGTTGAAAATTATACGCATCTCAGAAAATAGAATAACTTTTGTATATTTGCGACGCCCTATAGAACAGCAGGGTCCATAAGTGTACTTTGTATTATTCATACATATACCAATTGTGTATGTTAATACGAGTATTTTAAGTTACTTTTGGTGCAAAAAATATTTTACTAATGAATAATGATAGTTCAGAAACTATAGATGTAGAATGTAGATAGGTAGTTAGATAAATAATCCTTTATTAGTCAACCACATTACAAAACAAACAAATTACATGGGACAAAAGGATTACAAATTGGTTATACTAAACGGCGGCCTTAACGCTTCAAGCCATTTCTTCTAGACAACCAAAAGCAAGCAAAGGATATAATCTCAGACCAAATAAAAAAATCAAGACAGAATGTTGTGAACAAAACAAGTGAGGCCGGCAAAACTACGCCTCGCCGTGTACAGACACAATTATACACACATACTCGTACAACGAAACTACGCTTGGTTTGTCAGTCGAACTATGGCAGCGCAACACCGACGCACTCACCACATGTATAATAAACCGGCCTCACTTGTCTGTTCACGACGTTCTGTCTTGATTTTTTTGATTTGGTCTGAGGGTATAATATATAAAATCAATCAAATAAAATTAAAATACGTATGATATAATATTTGCAGAAGCTGAAAAAAGACTGAAAGAGCTGGAAGAAGAGAAGCAGCGGTTAGATGAAGAATTGAAAGCGGCGCAGGCGAAGATTTCCAAAACTGAACACAACGCGCACGCTCTCACTGTGCAGCTGAGGGTAAGATTTATTTTACTTTTTTTTAATAATTCAACTCAAAAAGTATTTCGCTCTGTCATCGAAGTATAGAATGAATGTCGCCTAAAAACAATTTGCTCATCTCAGAATAAAATATCATGTCGTGTGTGAGTTGTAGAGATGGCTATGCTCGGAATCTCTCTGCGAGATCAAATCAGAAAATGAGGTGATCCGTAGAAGAACCAAAGTTACCGACATAACCCAGCGGATCGGCAAATTGAAATGGCAGTAGGCAGCGCACATAGCACGGAGGACTGATGACCGATGGGTTCAAAAAGTTCTCGAGTGGAGGCCACGTACCGGCAAGCGTAGCGTAGGACGTCCACCCACAAGGTAGACAGATGACCGCATGATCGCGCTAGATGCAAGCCGCTTTCAATCTTATTGGAGATCCATAGCGGAGGCCTATGTCCGACTGTGGCTGATGGATGGATGAATGGATTATCTGTATATTTGTTCATACATATAGGTATTTATCTCTGTGTGACATTCTGACGTTACATGTCCCAATACAAATAGACCTATTTTGATGCGTTTTTTTTTGGTTCGAAGCTGTAGGTTTGTTTTTGTTGAGTTATACATGGTTGACGTCTAATAGTCTATTAACATTTTTAATTTTATATTAACTTTATATTTTACTAGGACTTCCCCATCCTACGCAACGGTGAGCGCGCCCGACGAGCCATCTCCTTCGTGCCGACCACCAAGAGTTCCTCCGACACCCTCATCGACGTCAGAGCTATACGACACCTCAAAGTCATCGACGATGAAGATAGAGCGTAATGACAATAATGATGATGATACACCTATTGATCTTGATGTTAAAATAAATTATGACGTTCTAGCTTTTAAAGAAATAAATGTTACTAGCGACCCGCCCCGGCTTCGCACAGGTGTATTATACATATAAACCTTCCTCTTGAATCACTCACATCTATCTATTAAAACCGCATCAAAATCCGTTGCGTAGTTTTAAACATATAAATATACATGAGGACAGACAGCGGGAAGCGACTTTGTTTTATACTATGTAGCGATATTGTGATGGAAATGAAAAGTTGGAGTAAATTATAATTTACAAGCTTTTAGAGAAATGAACACATAATGATTTGTCTAATCATCGAAATGATGAGCATGTAGATGATAAGCTAAATGATATTGATATTGAAAAAAATTATGGAAATATATAATGAGTTGTTATATTGTGATGGAAATGAAGAGTTTATATATTGATGATAATAATATGCAGAATGCTCGTGTTGATGTTGAAATAAATGCTTTTACAGAAATTAATAATAATTTGTCAAATGATCTAATTGATGATGATGAACTAAATGACATCAACATTGAAATAAATTACTTTGTACAAGCTTTTAAAGAAGTAAATGATGATTTGTTATACTTATTGTGTAATGTTGATGATGATAAATGAAATATTGATGTTGATGTTAAAATAAATGATAGTACTTATACTGTTTTACAAAAATAAATAGTGATTTGTCGAATGTTAAAAATGAAGAGCATGTTGATGATGATAAACTAAGTATTTATGTTGAAATATGTAATGATGTAAAGCTTTTAATGAAATATAATTAATTATGATGATTTGTTAAGTGATGGTGATTATTAGAAAAGAGATAGTTTTGATATACTCGTATATCATGAGATAAATTATGTTTTAGAGATAAGTCATGTAAAAGATTGTTTGCAGTTGCAATAAAGGTCTTACCACAAAAGTTTTACGCAAGCTTTAGACAATGTATTGCACGGTTAAATATTGTTTAAAGCGTGTTTAAATATTTTGTGGTAAGGTGGAATATGATTAACAACAATTAATTACTTTACGCAGAATATGAAATTAATTATGTGGCAGCATTAAGAAGTGATCTGAAATAAATACTATATTACAAATTAAAGCAAGTTGTTGCTTTTTTATGAATTCGATATCGATACATCGACAATTGATACATTTCGTATCGATATCCTACTAATATTATAAACGCGAAAGTTTGTAAGAATGTATGGATGTTTGTTACACTTTCACGCAAAAACTACCTACTGAACAGATTGAGATGAAACTTTGCAATAGTAATGTAATGTAATACATCAGAATAACACATAGGCTTTAATTTGTAAAGATATTGCGTTCGAAACGAAGTTTGCCGGATCCACTAGTGTCTCCATATATCTATCTTACACATTTTATACCTATCTAAAATAATTAATTGAAATGATAAATACGACATTGCTAAGTTGAAATTAATTAAAGACTACATAGATTAAGCTAGTAGTAATAATCTTGGATTAGCAGTTAGCACTGATTAAAATCTTGCAAAATAATAATACGAAAGAAAATATAATATTTTTCAAAGATCATTTTACTGAAAATAATCTTAAAAAATAGTACATTAATACAAAGGACTATAATAAATGTATATCTAAATTACATAAATAACAAAATTAAATAAAATAATAATCTAAAACAAAAAGCAAAGTAGGCGGCAGAATACCTATTAATAGAATCGTCTTGACAGAGGGGACTTCTCACTGACTTTAATATATTTGACTTCGACTTTTAGTATTTTTTTCTACAATTCTGTGACATTATATTTCAAGCAGCATCAAATGCAATACTCATCTACTTTTGCCTCTCAAAAAAATTGGGCAAAAGAAAATATAAGTAAGTAATAAAAATCACATCGGCTTTGTACTCGTACAATTAAAATAAATCAGTGCATCAAAGCGTCTTTCCATTCTATGCAAGGGTATGAAACTACTAATGACGTATAGATTGGAAATAAGTTTTTTACTAAGTTCTTCCAAACCATACAAGAGCAATACGCAAATACTCGCGTAGGTATTTATACTTTGTAGTAACGTAGAAGTATATCTTGTTCCTTAATGTACAGCGCCAGTACGTACCTATACGGACGCATACGGACTAATGGTGTTTTTAAAAATGTTTTTCCAACCAACGTTTCGCCCATGTTTCACTTTGGTAACTAACTACCAAATTAAAGTAGAGGTATAAATTTTTAAAAACATCTTTCTATTTACGAATCTCAAAAACCTTTATTTCGGCAGCAAAGTACGTCAAATCATTTTTCCTCTGACTAGGTATGTATATTTTGTGGTCATTCTTCTTTGCTCAAGTACTTTTTCTTTGTGTTTGGCGGTGCCGGTTAATATATAAGTAGATACTCTCTATTTCCGGTCGGCGAAACCAGAAGCGAAAAGCTTTTGTAGATTAGGTGTGAAATAAAAATAAGTAATTGAGTATAGTCAGGAACGAAGACGCGAGCATCCACAATACAAACTATACCCTGTTTGTATTGTAATAACAGATTTTGAAACAACATTACAACATTATGCGCGAGCAGTTTCCTATGGCTGAATTCTGGCGTTGTATAGAATGGAAATACGAGTACGCTGCATCGAACGATCTTCCACGCATCTCTGGAATTTGTTTGTCTCGTAAACAGACCATACCTGTATAGTTTGCCTCAGCAAATCTTCTTTTGAGAACAAAATCGTGTAGAAAAATCACAAACAGATACAAACATAATGCAACACGTTCACATTACCCATAATATAAAACGTCGTATGATAAAACGTTTACAAAATAAAAACTATAATAAAAGTAAATAAAATATAAGCTATTATTGCCTTGCTGATTTCTGGGCCGAATTCTTGGCCTTTTTGGCTTGGAGAGCTTGCAATTTGAAGGCTTTCTCCGCGGCCCTTTCGGCGGCGGCTTCGGCTTGCTTCATTTTGATTATTATCTTTTTCAACTGAAATAGGATTTTAGGAATAATCGATATGCAAGGATAGGATAAGTGAGAATAGGTTCGAAAACTAGATGACCGATCGAGCTGTAAAGTTCCCGAATGGAGACCGCACGCACCGGCAAGTGCAACGTAAGATGCCCACCGACTAGGTAGAGCGACGATATTAATAAAAACGGTTTTATTAATATCGTCGCTCTACCTACCTTGGAAGCGGCCTGCATCCAGCTCTATTACGGAATAGAGCTGGATGCAGGCCGCTTCCAACCGGGCTTATTGGAAATCCATAGGTGATACCTATGTCGAGCAGTGGATTTCCTACGTGGAAATGATGATAAAAGATAGGATAAGTAGTAGGATTGTTATTTTAGTGATGGTAGGCTCAAGCGAAATAAAAAATCAAGACAGAATTTTGTGAACAAAACAAGTGAGGCCGACAAAATTACGCCTTGCCGTGTACAGACACAATTACACACACGTACAAGGAAACTACGCCTTGGATTGTCAGTCGAACTATGGCGACGCAAAACCGACGCACTCACCACATGTACAAACCGGCCTCACTTGTCTGTTCACGATGTTCGGTTTTTTTTTTTTTGGTTTGAGATGCCAATAAATTTCAGACCGTAGGGTCTGAAGGTATATTGGCGAAACTGGATACAGGCAGATGGTTTGGATATAACAAGATAGAAGTCATCAAAAGTCAACATTCAGCTGTGAGATAAAGGAAACTATGGGATGGTATATCAGTAGGTACCTATCACGGGGCTTATGGTAGAAGTTCAAGAACAATGGTAATAATATAAATTCAGAAATGGATCTAGTTAATATGGCATTTACACCAATTATACTCTAATATTACCACCTGTTCAAAAAAAATGCCGACTACAACGCAGCCAACGAAAGATGCCATCTTGAATATTTAGTGGAGAAAATGGACAAGGATTAGAATGAAAAAGTAGCTAATATGATACATGTTACGCTTTTTTCTTCCCTTTTTTACCCTTTCCTTTTTGCTGCGTGAAAAGAGAAAACAGAATTAATTACAACAATGAAGGAACGTAGTTAACCACATACCTACACTTCAAATACTTCAATAAGCATTTAAGTACACTCTACAAACCCTGAATGAAATTCTAGCAGAGTAGTTAAGTATACTAAGCGCCACACAAGTCGGCGGATGGGACTATGCGCAGAACGCTGCGCAAAAACCGAAATATAGGTATGCGCGGGAGCCAGAGAGACGAGACGCCGGGGCACACCCGCCCGCCAACCTCATGCCTCCCGCGCGCTCCCTACGGCGTGCTTACCACTACGCCACGCGGTATCGGCATTGAGCACACATGCGCAATGAATAACGAATCACGGCGAAGTGTCATCTGCGGCTAACTTCTCATCCGCCGACTTATGTGGCGCTTAGTTTATCTTCTTAGATTGATTCCACTTGCATGCACATTGAACTAGTTCGAATCAAGTTCTCGGCGGCTGTGAAGATAGAAAAAGCTGCGTGGTGCCCATTCTTCGCGCATAGTTCAGTCAGGATTGGGTTCTGCGCAGCTTGTAGCTAACATCACATCCGACAAGAAATTTGTCCGAAAACCAAAGTTTGTTGAAAGAAAACCAAACCTAAAGCACATGTAAAAAGGTACCTTTTTCTTCTCAGCCCGGTTAGCCAGCACCTGTCTCCAGGCGGTCTGCAGGATCCTAGCGGCGTGCTCCTGGCGGAACTTGTTCATCTTGGCCATCATCTCCTGGTGGTATTCCTCCTCTCGCTCTGCCATTAGGGGAATGTATTCTTTGTCCTGCTCCTCCAGTCTGGCCTGTAATATTGTAGTAGAGATTTGAAGCAAGCAATTTTTTTTGTTAGGTGCTAATGATATAAATGAGTGGCCATTGTGTACAGGGTGGTAAGTTTTTACTTTCTCGATGGAGTAAGCAATTAAGCATAAATACGTATAGAAATGAAACTGCACCATCAGATGACATTGTACAAATATAAAATAATATAGCTTACCCACGTAAACTCTATCAAGTATCTAAGAAAAAAACTTGGACAAATTCTTACAGGTATTTATCGATATTGTAGTTACGGTTACATAGTGTGTATGATAGTTAATCTTTTTATGGTGCCGCCACACACTCCACGAGGCGACACGAGCACCGCAGCTGTAGCTAACTTCTCATCTTATACAAGTATACAAAACGGCGATGTGAAGTTAGCTACAGAAGTTTCTTGAGAAGCTTCTGTAGCTAACACACATTGCCCACTTGTATACTTGTTTACGATGTGAAGTTAGCTACAGCTGCGGTGCTCGTGTCGCCTCGTGGAGTGTGTGGCGGCACCATTAAAAGTACCTATTAATAAGTAGCGAGTCACAAATTCCTAATAAGTTATACTAAGCGCCACACAAGTCGGCGGATGAAAAGTTAGCCGCAGATGGCGATTCGCTAATTATTGCGCATGTGTGCACAATGCCAACGCCGCGTGGCGTAGTGTTGAGCACGGGCGTAGGGAGCAAGCAGGAGGCAAGAGGTTGGCGGGCAGGTGTGTTCCGGCGTCTCGTCTCTCTGGCTCCCGCGCATACCTATATTTCGGCTTTTACGCAGCGTTCTGCGCATAGCTTCCCATCCGCCGACTTGTGTGGCGCTTAGTATACAAGTACCTCGCACTCTTTAGTGAGGCGCACTTCTTCATCGTAGAGGGAGCGCAGCTCGTCCAGCTCCTGCTGCTTCTCAGCCATCTCCTGGTCGTACTTCTGGATCCACGACACCAGCTGGGTTTCCACTTTACATCTGTCATGTGGAAATATATCATCATCGTCATACCGGTCCCGTACCAAAGAGTTTCTTTGGAACTTATGTACGGAATTTCACACCACTGGCTTTTCGGTAATGGAAATCATCGTGAGGCAACCTACATACGTCCGTGGAAGAAATTTGATGGCGTATGTGAATCCACCAACCCGCACTAGACCAGCGTGGTGGATATGGCCCAATCACCCTTCGTGGGTAGGCCTACGTCCTGCAGTGGACTATTAAAAGGCTGATACAGTACAGTACATCCTGCCAGATGTTAAGCAGACTTGCTATCTGGGATGTAGTACGCTTACCTAGAAGATATCTACCTATTTAGGTACTCGAGATTTTAAGACCATAGGTGATATATACCCTTAAAATCTCGAGTATAGAGCGGGAAATACGGACTCAGGCAAAGCGTTCCACATTCTGGCTGTTCGTACCTATGACGAATGTGGATTCGAAACGCTTGGTTCTGACGCGCGGATCCACCATAAAAGAGTGGCGCTTTGATCGCGTTTGTCTAGCCGTACGATAGAAGAAAGGGGCGATTATGTCCTGTTCAACATTATGGGGTCTTCCTTATGGATTTTCAAAATAAACTGATTGTAAGCGGCGAGCGTTCAGTACAATCCTGATGTCATATATGGGATACCTTATGGGATGAGCCTTGCCGCAGTTGCGTAGTCTCTATTCTCGTCGACCTATAGTCCCTCATGCTATGTGCCCAGCCCACTGCCATTTTAACCTGCTATTCCAATAGGATATTATGTCGGTAACTTTGGTCCACCCTTCCACTTCTGATTTGATCTCGCAAAAATAGCGTTAGGCAGGTAGGGGAAGTACGTACGAAATGGCATATACGGGTAAAACGGCAAACCATCTGTATCTGAAATTTAGTAGGTATTATCATTCTTCTGACAATAACATCGCATGCCTCATTTGTCTATTATCGAACTGTGAAAATACTATCATTATTGGCTCAGGCATTTTCTATATAATATAATAATTTTCACTAATTTTAAATAGATAATATAATCGGACGTTACAAGTTTTTTATCTCTCATGTTGTATGCGGGGACTTGTCTAAAAGAACTAAAAGATTTATTTGTGCAATATGCGTTTATGAATGACTATTCCATTTTGCCCGTATCATGATCATCATCCGCAGCCTTCTATATCCCACTGCTGGATATAGGCCGTATAGTATTGACATATTGGTTTTACATAGATTTCTGTTCAAAACGAATTATTCCTTAGTTGCCTATTATAAATTTTTGTTTTTATAAGTTTAATATACTTATAGATAAATAATCAAATTTTCTACGTATAAAATTTCGTGGTTCTAGACATAAAAATAAAGAAATTATAAAAGAAATAGATAACAGGATGTCGTCTTGGACATACTTCCCCTACATAGTTCTTCATGCTGATTTGTTTCAGTGTATAAGAAAGCGCCAAAGTACCTGCGTAGTCGGTTGCTCTTCTCGTCTTGCATATCTTGATTGAGAAGCGTTTCGTACGCATGCTTGAATTCTACGTCTTCTTCCTTCAGCATCTCGAGCTTGACGGTGTGGGCTCGCGTGGCCAGAACCATCTGGCGCTCTGAATCCAGACTATGGCGAGACAGAAATAAATCTAAAAAGGCCGCTGCATACGTGACGGGTTTTTTTACGGACGGGACGGAACGGGAAATTTTAGAAATATCGTTTATTTCAAAATATATATAGAAGCGCATATGTCACGAAGACACGGACGGGACGGGAACGTGGCACTGACGGGGCGGGAACGTGGCACTGACGGGGCGGGAAAAATATCGTCGCCAATGATGTTTAGCACGTCCCGCCCCGCGCGAGCCCCGTCCCGTCCGTGTTTCCGCTACGTATGCACAGTCAATCCGTTCTTTCCGGAGATTTAAGTAGTGTTGGACGTTTGTAACTACTTCGTCATCTAGAGCAATAGCAATTAAAGCCAATTTTTGAAATGAAAGAACATTTAGATCCGAGTTAGTGTTACGGTACGTTCCCGTTCACGCCCCGTCCGAGGTATTATCTCGTTACGTATGCAGCGGCCTCAATAAGATAATTTAAGTGCAGATTCTCAGGATTTCACTCATGGCGTGGCCACATTATCGCCCTACGGCGAAGTTTTCGTCACTGGGGGCTCATTCATCTAATTCAAACGGTAGTAATTGGTTGTTCACGATTTGAACTACTACCTGAAGCTGGGCACACACGCTGCGATGATCGCATCTATTCATCAGATCAGTCCAGCGAGGTCCTAATATAGTTGCATTGCCAGTAGGTAGTTATTGAGGAATCAAAATGACACCCCTATTTTTATCGAAAAATATTGATTTAACAAAAAAAAAATTGGCATCAAAGTTGTAGAAAATCTAATTTTAAACAACTTTTGTTCCTATAACTTCTGCTGAAAAATTGAAATAACACAAGTTATTGAAGAAATGAAATGGCACAACAGGCTATTTGAAAAAAATATCGATCCTACAAAAAGTTAATGGGAACTAAAGTTGTAGAAAATCAAATTTTAACCATTTTTTGTTCCCATAACTTCTGCTGGAAAATTGAAATAACACAAGTTATTGAAGAAATGAAATGGCACAACCGGCTATTTGAAAAAAATATCGATCCTACAAAAAGTTAATGGGGACTAAAGTTGTAGAAAATCAAATTTCAAACAACTTTTGTTCCCATAACTTCTGCTGGAAAATTGAAATAACACAAGTTATTGAAGAAATGAAATGGCACAACCGGCTATTTGAAAAAAATATCGATCCTACAAAAAGTTAATGGGAACTAAAGTTGTAGAAAATCAAATTTCAAACAACTTTTGTTCCCATAACTTCTGCTGAAAAATTGAAATAACACAAGTTATTGAAGAAACAAAATGGTACAACCAACTATTTAAAAAAAATATCGATCCTTCAAAAAGTTGATGGGAATCAAAGTTGTAGAAAATCAAATTTTAAACAACTTTTGTTCCCATAACTTCTGCTGTAAAATTGAAATAATACAAGTTATTGAAGAAATGAAATGGTACAACCAACTATTTAAAAAATTATCGATCCTGCAAAAAGTTTATGGCAATCAAAGTTGTAGAAAATCAAATTTTAAACAACTTTTATTCCGATAATTTCTGCTGAAAAATTGAAATAACACAAGTTATTGAAGAAACAAAATGGTACAACTAACTATTTAAAAAAAGATCGACCCTACAAAAAGTTGATGGGAACAAAAGTTGTTTAAAATTTGATTTTCTACAACTTTGATTCCCATCAACTTTTTGTAGGATCGATATTTTTTTAAATAGTTGGTTGTACCATTTCATTTCTTCAATAACTTGTGTTATTTCAATTTTTCAGCAGAAGTTATAGGAACAAAAGTTGTTTAAAATTTGATTTTCTACAACTTTGATGCCAATTTTTTTTTTGTTAAATCAATATTTTTCGGTAAAAATAGGGGTGTCATTTTGATTCCTCAATAACTACCTACTGGCAATGCAACTATATTAGGACCTCGCTGGACTGATCTGATGAATAGATGCGATCATCGCAGCGTGTGTGCCCAGCTTCAGGTAGTAGTTCAAATCGTGAACAACCAATTACTACCGTTTGAATTAGATGAATGAGCCCCCAGTGACGAAAACTTCGCCGTAGGGCGATAATGTGGCCAGGCCATTACACATATCGCGAATCTGAATGACGAATAGGGTCCCCTTTTTACCCTTTGGGTACGGAACCCTAAAAACGGATGGGATCCATAAACGTCGATGAATTAATCGATGATAAAATGTTTGGCTTTGCCTAGTGAAGGCAGAGATTTGATATAGAATTATAGGTAGATGATTAAAAGTTAACTGAGAACTCCAAACTGAAATTTAAAAAGATAACCTTAAAAAATTGGAGATAGAAAAACAAATTTTGTTAGACGGAGCTTTGTCAAATGTTATACATAGAAAAAGCCTTTGCCCAACAATGAACGTTGAGTGGCTGTTATGATAGTGATATTATAAAGTTTACCAAAATTATAAAATATATTAATGATGATGATGACAACGAGCGTAGAATAGCTGCATGTGATGTTGTGAACTTTAATAATTGGCTACGAGTAAAAGTGATCTTACGAACAAATTCTCAGTTTCAATTTCAACAGTCAGTCAGCGGAATGGCCACTTTGATTAAAGTACTAGAAAATAACTGCCTCGGTGGCTCAGTGGTTAGTAACCCTGACTTCAAAGAGGCGTGGGTTCGATCCCCACCCAGGGCAAGCATGTAAGATGTCCCCTAATATTTATTTATTTATAAATAAATACCAAATCATAGTGCCTGTTTTTTAATCAAATTCGAAACAAAATACTTGCATACAATCATAATAATTACAAATTAGTTACAGAGGAGCCCCCGTAAGAGATCGGATAATTCATCACTTTTCGTTTTCAAAAGATTAAAAAAGAACAAGACATTCGGTGCTATGAAATTAAATGTCACATCTCAAAAGAGCCTGAAACGAAGATTTTTCCCCTATTTATTCAAAACCTTTCTCTTTTCTGTTTCTTCTAATTTATAAAGCTTCAAACATAAAAATGGCCACAGCTAGTCCAGCGGCCACAACCGGTGCACCTGCAAATACTACTGACAGTACCTAGACTATAAAATTCAGTTCCAACTGACTATTTATGTACCTATCTACTGAGGGGCCAAGAAAGAGAATGCTTCACAAAATCTAAAAACGTCAAGCATGGTACCTAATGCTATGGCCACATCTGCGCCCTACGGCGAAGTTATCGTGCCTGGGGGCTCATTCATCTAATTCAAACGTAGTAATTGGTTGTTCACGATTTGAACTACTACCTGAAGCTGGGCACACACGCTGCGATGATCGCATCTATTCATCAGATCAGTCCAGCGAGGTCCTAATATAGTTGCATTGCCAGTAGGTAGTTATTGAGGAATCAAAATGACACCCCTATTTTAATCGAAAAATATTGAATTAACAAAAAATTATTGGTATCAAAGTTGTAGAAAATCAAATTTTAAACAACTTTTGTTTCGATAACTTTGCTGAAAAATTGAAATAACACAAGTTATTGAAGAAATGAAATGGTACAACCAACTATTTAAAAAAAATATCGATCCTACAAAAAGATGATGGGATCAAAAGTTGTTTAAAATTTGATTTTCTACAACTTTGATTCCCATCAACTTTTTGCAGGATCGATATTTTTTTTAAATATTTGGTTGTACCATTTTGTTTCTTCAATAACTTGTGTTATTTCCATTTTTCAGCAGAAGTTATGGGAACAAAAGTTGTTTAAAATTTGATTTTCTACAACTTTGATCCCAATAATTTTTTTGTTAATTCAATATTTTTCGATTAAAATAGGGGTGTCATTTTGATTCCTCAATAACTACCTACTGGCAATGCAACTATATTAGGACCTCGCTGGACTGATCTGATGAATAGATGCGATCATCGCAGCGTGTGTGCCCAGCTTCAGGTAGTAGTTCAAATCGTGAACAACCAATTACTACGTTTGAATTAGATGAATGAGCCCCCAGGGACTGTTAGCGCGGCCACCAAGTATTATGGCGGATCGCGCGGGACACAAATAGGTGCTGGAAGACGACGACTAACCTGAATACTCCGGGTCGGTGAGCACAGCTGCAGAACCTTGAACCTGGTTGCTCCTGGCTCCTTTCTTCAGGCAGTCGGCGCGCGGCGTATATATTACGAGGAGTGGACTGTTGGTAGCGGAATGATACGAATGTATCGTATGCGATAGAGGAATGGTGTGCGAGGGCACACGTCAAAGCGGTGGTCGAAAGATGCGGTGATTGTAGCGGTAATGTGTCCACCCTGTCCGGCGGTCAAGGGCAGACTGCTTGCCAAGAGCAAACAGCGCGTCTCACCTTTCCGCGAACGTACCTAGGTGGTCGTCGTCTAGGAAAAGATGAGGGTAGGACATAGGAGTCGGTAAATGCGGGTAGAAAGAAAAGAAGGCAGCACTAAGGCGCCGTAACATTGCCCCCGGCCTAAAAACCATTGGTTTTTAAGTGAAGAAAAGGATGCGGTCAAAGAATAGCGGTTAGAATAATGTTAGCGGTTGAATAAAGTTAGCGGTTGAATGAAGTTAGCGGATGACCGGAGGTCCAAGAAAGAAGATTATTTATTGCGTGGGTAAAGTGCATAAACGAACGACTGGTCGTTTATACAAAGAGTTTGCGGTTTTTACTAAACAAACGCGGCAGATTCCATCAGCGCCTAGGATAGTCTCGACGACGACACCTAGAGGCCAGGAAAGCGGTGGGAGGTTGTCAGTGATGATAAGCACCACGGAGCCTACTTGAATAGGATTAGAAGGCGTGTTCCATTTGCCACGAGACTGCAGCAAATGTAAGAAATTTAATTTCCAGCGTCTTGAGAACGACTGAACCATTTGATCTAGTAAAGCGTAACGTTATAGCAAGTGTGCGGGCTCGTCTGTAGCTGCGCACGCGGGTAAATGTTTCAGAGGTGAAACCATTAAAAAATGTGCAGGAGTTAAAGCAGTGGGTTCAGAAGGATCCTCACTGAGCAGAGTTAGCGGTCGCGAATTAATGACGCTTTCGATTTGCGTAAGCACGGTTAACATTTCCTCATAGGTGAGCAACTGTGAACCTATGGTTCGCGCGAGGTGTGTCTTAAATGCTTTCACATAGATCTCAAAATCCCCTCCAAAATGAGCAGCTCTTGGTGGATTGAATCGCCAAGTAATGCGGTGTGCGGACAATTCGTCGGATAGCGCCTTGTGGAATTCGTCAGAATCTACGAGGGTGTAGATCTCTGATAATGCGTTTTTCGCGCCCAAAAATGATCTACCGTTATCAGAATACATTACAGAAACGTTTCCACGTCGCGCAAGGAAACGTTTGAATGCAGAGAGGAAAGAACATGTACTCAGAGAAGTCGTCAATTCTTGTAATTTTCGCATAATTAATTTTGCCTGAAGGATCGTTGGAGAAATAATACCTAAAACGTCGTGTTGGCGGGCGATTACAGATAAGATATTGCGTTTCGTTACAGGACGATTTTCAATGTTCACGGTGAACATAAAGTCGTCGTACTTAGGTGACCACTGTAGGCCTAAAACCTTTAGACTTGAGTCTGAGTCATCGGAATCAATATTAGCGGAATGACGATCCGATATTGGAAGCGATTCTGTAAGCTGCGGTGTATTACTAGACCATTTTACTAGGGCAAAGCCCCCGGCCTTGAGCAAGTCGCGGAGTTCGTCGCGGAGTTCTAAACCACTAGATAATGATGGCATCGAGTAGCATACATCATCCATGTAGGTATTATTTTCTATAACATTAGCGGCGCGCGGGAAGCGGGCGCGCTCGTCTGCGCACAGCTGACGTAGGACTCGCATAGCTTGAAAAGGACTACTACGTAGACCAAAACAAACGTGGTTAAATTGGTAGGTATCTAGCGGTAATGATGGATCGAAGCGGTAAAGAAATTTTTGATATTTACGATCGTCATCATTTACGAGAATTCTTAAGTACATCTGCTTCACGTCTGATGTGAAAGCGATCGGATACAAGCGGAAATCTAAAAGGATTGAGAAAAGGTCATTTTGTAGATTATCTCCGGTATACAAGATATCGTTGAGAGACAGCTTCGATTCTGTCTTAGCACTCGCGTCCATGACCATGCGCCATTTAGTTGTAGTTTTATCTGGCCTAGCGATCGCGTGGTGTGGTATGTAATAACCGGAGAAATGATCGTCATTGTTGACCAATGAGATATAACCTTCCTGTAGGTACTCCTTTATTATGGCATCGTACTCCACGCGTAGCGAATGTGAAGCGACGAGCTTGCGTTCTAAATACATAAAGCGCTTCTTAGCGTTTTGATATGAGTCACCGAGAGCGGTGGCGGGATCGCATGAAAACGGTAATGCGACAGAGTAGCGTCCATTAGAATCGCGGGAATAATTGTTAGTGAAAATTCGTTCATTTTCAAGAGCGGTGGGGCTTAAGGTAGGTTCACACTGAACTTCCTCAAGTTGCCAGAATTTCTGGAGAAGATGATCCAGTCGCGGTTCTTCTGCGAAGGCGCAGAGGGATATTTGAGATGCGTGATTATCATCACAAGCGGAGTAATGGTTGACATGAGCGGGTGAAGCAGAAGCGTTTCCTATTACAATAAAACCAAAAATGGTTTCGAGTGCGGTTGGAGACCCTGGTGGGCCAGCGACGCGGCCTGATAACAAGATTTCAGAAAATAGCGGAGCACCAATAAGTATGTCTATTTCAGACGGTTCATAATAGCTGTTATCAGCGAGCGGTAGGTAGTTAAGGTAAGACAGACGCGAGATGTCGATTTTTACAGAAGGCAAATTATCTGTAATGCGGTCAATAACAAAAGCATCAATCGATACAAAATTATTATTTAACCTCGAGTGCAATGTTGTGGAAATTATCCCCTTAATAGGATTTGACGCGGAACCTATACCCTTAACGACAGTGTTAGCAACCCTTTTGCATTTTAAATTTAGTTTAGAACAACAATTCGCGGTTACAAAATTAGATTGCGATGCAGAATCAATTAAACCACGTAACATGTGCTGCTGACCATTTAAATCGGTAGCATAAACTTGCACGGTTCCTAGTAAACAGGTATCAGCTGATTGCGTAACATTGTTGCAAAGCGTAACATTAGGTTGTTTTGACTGATAAGATGCCGTAGTAGGTACATGCGCGCAGGCATCGTTTGACTCACGCGATGCAGGAGGCAAGGGCGCGCTGTTGTCAGCTTGCTTTTTTGGCTGATGCG
The DNA here is from genome assembly GCA_964007245.1 of Hypomecis atomaria. Lineage (NCBI taxonomy): Eukaryota > Metazoa > Arthropoda > Insecta > Lepidoptera > Geometridae > Hypomecis > Hypomecis atomaria. The sequence goes on along the minus strand of OZ023292.1, from coordinate 17,450,307 downwards.
GGGCGGATGAAGGCATGAAACGCGCGGCGTTGCCAGCTTGATCCCGTGAAGCGGGAAACGTATTGATATGCGAGCGGTTATTTTCGCGGGAAAATATCTTTTTACACAATTTTGTGTGATGATTACATTTACAATTAAAACATTTGTGAATCGATTTGCACTCAGGATAAATATGCGAAAGGCTCAAACAATTGGTGCAGCCTTTGTTTTGTTTTATGAAAGCGGATCTTTCATCAATTGAAAGCTTATCAAATGCGGGGCACCTGTATAGGTGATAATGGTCATCTTTTTTGCACAAAGAACATTGACCTTGTACGGTGGATGCAGTGAAAGAATGCGTAGATCTTTTGTTATTGTTGTGTTCAGAAACACGAACTGATGTAGTCGCGGTGCGTTCTAATATTTTACTTTGTTCGCGAACAAATTTAATTAGCTCATCATAACTAGGCATAGATGTGCCTCTGACGTAATTTTCAAACTCGCGTGCGGTACTCGGATCGAGTCGTTTTAAAGCCAGTTGTAATAGCATAAAATCTGATAAATTACTGAGTTTTAGCGAATGTAAACTCGATACTGCGGAGCAGAATTTATCTAGAAATGTTTCTAGATTTTTCGCGGAAGCGGTATTGTTAGGTTTGTAGTCAATCAGCTGTTGAAAATACGACGTCGCTAACGAGCGTTCATCATTATACTTATCCACAAGTGTGTTATAGATAAGGCGATAGTTTTCACTGTTAGGTACAATTCCTGATATTACTGACAGCGCTCGACCACTGAGTTTATTTATAAGATATTGAATTCTTTCGTGATCGCTCAGATTAGGATTGTTATGTATTGTCTGGGTGAATGACTCATAAAACATTTTCCAATGCATTGGATTACCATCAAACGGCATTAATTCAAGTTTTGGCAACTTCACTGAGTAACATTGCGGTGGCGTAATAGAATTAGAAACTGTAACATTCGCAGCGGGGGGCGGATTAAGTTTTTCATAAACAAACTTACAGCGGCAGTACATATCTTCAAACGCATTAAGGCATTGAAAATTAACTTGGTACTTAGGATTCAGTGTTAATTCAACGACATTAATTTCGTCTAAAATGTCAGTAAACTCGTTTTGCAAACGATCGAGTGACATCATGCTGCATAAAAACAAATCCTTTTCTGTGTCGTTGGTGAAAGCATTTAAAGATCGATTGTACACTTGTTGTAATCGAGAAAATATAGCATCTCGTTTGCCAATTAAAGTTAAGCGTTTGACTTGCAATTTATCGAGCGGTACCTCCATATCTATTTCGCCTTTTTCTTTTGGGCGAGTAGCCATTATGAACGTTTAAATTTGTGATAAATCCGAAAACACAAATTAACAATAACTTAATGGTTGCACAGTACCTAAAACATATACAATGCGCGGTTATAGATAAGCGGAGACCAAGAAAGAAACGTAACACGCGGTTTTCGAACAGTAAAAATGTTTGCACAATACCCACTTGCAATAAATGACGAGAAAAATATGAAATTTCGAATAAAAATGCGGAAAATTACTATTTTTTGGAAGAAATGAGCTGTTTGCGGAGAAATATAGGAAGCCAGTAGGCCAAATTGCGGTATATCTGGTTAGAGAACTAGGAAAAATGCGGGATATCTAGGCTCGAAGGAACAGGAAAAATGTTAGCGCGGCCACCAAGTATTATGGCGGATCGCGCGGGACACAAATAGGTGCTGGAAGACGACGACTAACCTGAATACTCCGGGTCGGTGAGCACAGCTGCAGAACCTTGAACCTGGTTGCTCCTGGCTCCTTTCTTCAGGCAGTCGGCGCGCGGCGTATATATTACGAGGAGTGGACTGTTGGTAGCGGAATGATACGAATGTATCGTATGCGATAGAGGAATGGTGTGCGAGGGCACACGTCAAAGCGGTGGTCGAAAGATGCGGTGATTGTAGCGGTAATGTGTCCACCCTGTCCGGCGGTCAAGGGCAGACTGCTTGCCAAGAGCAAACAGCGCGTCTCACCTTTCCGCGAACGTACCTAGGTGGTCGTCGTCTAGGAAAAGATGAGGGTAGGACATAGGAGTCGGTAAATGCGGGTAGAAAGAAAAGAAGGCAGCACTAAGGCGCCGTAACAGGGACGATAACTTCGCCGTAGGGCGCAGATGTGGCCATAGCATCAGAATTTGTGAATTGTATAAAACGGTTCGAGCAAATATCTACAGAGCCACAGTCCCTAAGTGAAAGTATTAAAAAATGTCCGAGCGCCGTCATCCGTAACAACTTAGATTTGTTAGATATTTAAATTAAATAATTCACAATGACCCGTTTTCTCGAATGTCGACGTTATGTCACCTAATTAGTGCTTTTAACCGAGCACTTTGACATCGGGCGGCGTTGTAGTCGGCTTGCACTCGCCTTACGACTATCTAAAAAGCCTGCCCACTACGTAGTTTGGGCAGGGTTTTGGCTCGGACACTTTTTTTGCACGATTGTGAATCTATTGATATTTGCTCGAAGATAAAATGTCAGGACTTTTAATTAGTGACTAGTCGCAATTTAGACCTCTCTTCTTGTACTTAAAATAGAGTTTAGTAGCTCTAGGTTACCTAATTTTACACCATCAAGGCTCCTAAGGTAAGGTAAAAGTATGCAAAAGTATTTTGTTGTTTTTAAACTTTCGCGATTTGAACACATTGTTATTATGTACTCTGTATTTATCTCGTAATTTTAGTGCGCGATTAGTCCCGTTGTACATAATAATAATATGCAATAGTAGTTTCTTGCTTTTACATATTCCAGGCTCCAAGGTGGACAACCAACCTGGATCTACTAAAGTGACTTAAAACTGGCGATTTTTCAAAGGAAATCCGTATTTTTTGTTCAGATTTTTATAACCATCATTATCTTCTATATGTCTTCCACTGCTGAAATAGGTGCGGTCTGCATCTAGTGTGTTCCTACGGTCTTTTTTCAGACTAGCGCCCCGCGGTGTTACCCGCGTTAGCCCGAGATAAAAAGAATGTTTCCAAAATAATCGTAGCCTGAGTTACTCCTTATTACATCAGCTACCTGCCCGAAAAGTCCCGTCAAAATAGTTCCAGCCATTTCAGAGGTTAGCCGGAACAAACAGATAAGTAGACAAAAATTGTAAAAAAAAATATTTTGGTGTATGTCCCGTATATACATTCATATTTATGTAGTAAAAAACGGTTATTTCGATATTACAGACACTCAAATTTTATTTATATGTATAGATAGTGAGACTGCCTAAATTGTATGACCTTATTTGAGGGGTCAACAGAATATGATTTCGTGTTTTTCAAATGTCATATAATTACGAGTATGTAGAAATTATATGACGTTAGATACTCACATTTTCTTTTTCAGTTTGATGTTGGCCTCGTAGTTCAGCGCTTGTAAATCGTTTTCGAGTTTGGTAACCGTTTGAGATTTCAACTCCATCGTCTTATGAAAGGCTTCCTGCTCTTCCTTCAAGAGCTTGGTGTATTCTGTAAGAGAAAAAAAAAACAATTCCTTTCCTTTGTTTCCTTCAAACATGACTACAATAAAACTACAATAAGTTTACTGGCCTAAGAATTAAGTCATGGCCAAGAAATAAGGTAGGGCAGGCTGAGAAGGCCCACTTTTTTACAAAATCAAATAAGTCTTAATTTTATCATCTCAACACAATAAAAACGTGTTTATGAAACCCTTCGTTCTCTTACTAATATTCAAATAAATATATTTTTTAAGTTGTGTAGATAATTTGCATGTTTTTTACCTTTCTTAAAAACCCTTCTTTTGGGCCTTACTAAACGTGGCATGTCTAATAAGGCCCTGACAATAATATAATTATTTATCACGAAAATAAGAACTTGAGATTTAAAATTTACAAAAATATGTAAATTGCAATATTTTTCGACTTGGACAAAAGTGAATCCTAACTGATATCAACAATAGTTCATAAGAAAAAAAAATATTTCTGCTAGGTAGCAAAACAGCCCGTACTCAGCCCTTTTTTACTTTTTACGGGAATGATTTTGATACAGTATATGTTTTTTTAAAGTTAATGTAATGTTTAGGAATTTAATTTCAAGATTTTTTAAAAATAAATACTTCCATACTTTGGGCCTTGATAGACAAAACTGGGTTAAAAGGCCCAGCTATATGGTTAGAAGGCCCAAATTATTGGTAGGAAAGCCATTAGAGGGCTTTTTACCAATAATTTGGACCTGGGATTTATGATATGCAAGGAATGAGGAACGGAGACGATAACATCTTACAAAGGATGATTAAAAAAATATATAGAGTATAAAGACATTTTTTATATTAAATATTTAAGGGCCTTGCCAGGCTAGAATAGGATTGCAAGGCCCAATCAAGCCTTGTAAGGCCCAAAATAGTAACTACTTGGGCCTTCCAAAACGACTTGGGCTTTGAAACCCAAACTAACCATTTTCGTAATAAATTTGATAAAAAAATCACAATCTAAAAGTAAATAGTGTTAGGTAATGATTAAATAAACACTTTAAACTAATCATCTGCTTAAAAATCTTGGGATAAACAACAGAAAACTTACTTTTTGTGTCCGAGAAAAATAGCAAAATAGGTGACGGCGTCCAAGCTCGGCGAGAAAAGTGGCGGCACTGACAAAATGGCGGCCGCCAGCGGAACGCTGCAGGCGCATTCTGCGTTCCTATTGGTCCGTTACTCACGTGACTAGAGACCAGTGCGCTATGAATGTATTTAATGTGTTTTTTGAAACTTGGGCCTTACAACACAGCGGGCCTTCTCAGTCGGCACTACCTTAGTAGAAAGATGACTAAAATAAGATTATGACAACTTCAGCCATTTAAGTTTTAGTTTTACGACTAAATTCTTACTAAATTGAATCAGAGATGAATATGAAATATGCCATGAGAACACAGCCTGATGAGAACTAGCATACTTATTTGATTAAGTTACCTTTTTTTTCTTTATTAAATTCCATCAAATACATTTAAACATAGGTGAAAACAGCCATGAAACAAGATGAATAATAGTCAATTTTAAAATGTTCATGGAGCTCAGAGTGTTTAGTCTACTTTATCATATCTTAAAGACAGCTTCAGAAACTGAAAACCACAATACCTGCGATATTCTGCTCGAGTTTGGCGTTGGAGATCTCCAACTTTCTTGTGTTAATCTTAGCGCTGAGCTCCTCGGCAGCAGTGGAAGCCATTTGTGCTACCATCAGCTCATGAAACTTCTCCAGCGCTATCAGGTACTCCAGGCTCTGGTTTGTTGGCTTTGACTTGAAGTATAACCCAACAAAAATACAAAATAATTTAGTGATTTAGTGAAACCTGGTTAAGTGAGACTTCAAGGTACCTACCTGCAAATTGGTTTTACTTATAGAGGTATTCCACTTACCCAGTGTCTCAAATATCCAAGTATTAATAAATATTTGTCTCATTTACAGAGAGTTCCAATAATCTCTATTATTGGAACTCTCTGTAAGAGGTCAGGTTATTTCAGTTGTAGACGAGCAATTATTAAATAAAATAACGTGAACATTGTGATTAAATTTTATCTTAGTTGTGAATTATTCTATAAAAAGTAGATTTACAGACTTCATCGCGTTTTCCCACTTTCATAAACGGATATTAACTTTTTTTTTTCAGGTACTGATAAAAAAAAAACTTTCGTTTTGACATTTTTGAAATAACATCCGTATGATTGTAAAGCAAAATTAAAACTGAAGGTCATTAAGGCTCAAAATTACTTACGTACTTAAGTGCGGAATTTGCAGGTAGAATAAGAATAAGTAAGTAAACAGACAAAACGCTGTTATCTCAGTTACAGAGGTTAATGCATGTAAAACTCACTCGTTGTCTCAGTTATAGAGGTAACTACGATGGTAAAAAGAAATAAAAATCCCAGATATAGAGGTTTGCGTCGTCCCACTAACAGAGGTAATTCAGTGTTGGGACCTCAGCATGAGTTCCAGTTATGGAGGTTTCTCACTTATCCAGGTCTCACTTAACCAAGTTTCACTATATTGCTTATAATACATGAATGTTCACGAACAAGGTTGACAAACGATCTAATAAAGAACGCTAAGGGAGACTTATATTCGGAATTGGACGTTCTACGGGTGATGTGATGATCATTTACCAAAAGTTTAAAAAGTCGACCTTTTACTGACAACATAACTTGTAAAAGACATGCGTAACCTACTTACCTCATCCGATTTATATGCTTCTCGTATCTGCAAAATGTCGAGAAAAATAACTTTTATTTTTTTATTTATCCAATAAAAACAATGAGAAAGTTATTTGGAGAGTTCTTGCAGTCCCCACGCATAGAAGAAAACTTTTTCTAAATTTTTACTGCACTTAGGGATGATATCCGCATCATAATATCCACAATCCACATTTATTTTTACAGTAGTCCACTTGAATCTAGAGCCAGTTTAGTGACTTCAATGTGTGAGGACCACGCTAGGTCATTGCTAGGGAACATAGAATGAAGAACAAGAAGAAAACGAATGGGCTGATGAAAAAATCGACAAGGGTGTACACAAAACAGCACGCCTTACATAATATACGAGTAGGTGAAGCGTTGACTGGTAGTTTAAAAGCATTGTTAAACCTATTAAAAATTAATTTTAAATACCTTATTGATCATCTCCACGACTGTCGGCCGGATAGAAGGATAGCTGTTCATAATGTAGAGCAGGTGGCCCAGCTCTGGATTTAACCGGTTCTTCAGTGACAGGTTCCCCTGAAACGGTATCATGCTTTATGTAAATTACGTTACACATTTATCGCGACCGTAACTTTGCCAATGCAATAATGCATTTTAGTCTGGTTTTCAGTGCTGACCCAAAAAAGAACGGGTATTAAGGTAACGTGTTTATATAATTATGGGTCTCGTACTGTATACGGTACAGTAAAGACCCATAATTATACACACGTTACCTGTACCAGCCTTTTTAATAGTCCACTGCTGGACGTAGGCCTACCCACAAAGGATGATTGGGCCATATTCACCATGCTGGCCCAGTGCGGTTTGGTGGATTCACACACGCCATAGAATTTCTTCTACGGACTTTAGCAGGTTGCCTCACGATGTTTTCCTTCACCGACAATCGAGTGGTGTGAAATTCCGTACATAAGTTCCAAAGAAACTCATTGGTACGGGACCGGGATTGAACCCACGACCTCAAGAATGACAGGCCAGCGTTACAACCACTAGACCACCACGGCCACTAGTCTTACGTCGTAGCTTTTTTTATGTGATTGAGTGAAAAGACGAAGGTATAGGTACGCTTGCTTGTAACGCCCATGGGTCTGCACCGCCCAGAATTTTGAATTAGCAAACTCCAGCCTGCGCGACACAGCTCTGTGCTCGTCATTAAGAGATGAAGATCTTAAAATATCTTCTATTTCCCGAAAATTTGCCAGGAACTTTACTTTTCAATCCATAACATTGTAATATTTGTAATACTTGCACATTAGGTACTGTTCGGTGGTTGAATAGGTACCTAGCAAGCAATGGCGTGGTACTACCTATAGCGGGCTCCGCAAAAGGACCACTACGAATTCAAAATTACCTATACACAGGTTTTCAAAATCTTAGAGGTTTCAAATTTTTACACTCGTACACTTACTCCTTTTAATTCTTCCATGGCTTCGTTATTAAGGAGACTGGCAGAAAACGACGGATTTTCATACTGCTCGAATATGAACAGCAAGTCGTCCATGTGCTGAGGTGTCAGCGCCGAGTTCAGCACTTTGTACTCCGCCACCAGGTCAGGCAGGCAGATGACCAGCATAGTCTTGAAGATGGCTTCATCCAGGATCTTGGTGATGCGCTCGGCTTGGATGTGGCACTCCAAGTCGATTGGTGACGCGGCTGTAATATTAGATTGACATTAGAGCCATGAAAGAAAGTTAAGCTTAAAAAGCGAAAAAAATAATTACTTAGGTATAGGTCGGCGAATGAGAAGTTAGCCGCAGATGACACTTCGCCGTGATTCGCTAACACATTATTGCGCATGTGTGCACAATGCAATGCCTACACAAATGGCGAAGTGTATGAGCACGGGCGTAGGGAGCGCGCGGGAGGCATGAGGTTGGCCGACGGGTGTGCCCTGGCGTCTCGTCTCTCTGACTCCCGCGCATACCTATATTTTGCCTTTTGCGCAGCGTTCTGTGCATAACTTCTCTACGCCGACTTGTGTGGTGCGGATTATTTAATACACAAAAGAAAATACTAGAAAAAGGCTATACGAAAAATCAATAGGCAATTTTGACAAAATAGGTAGTTGTTGACGACGTTATTAAAGTTAGTGAACTTGCAATAAGCATTGGCTCAAGAGATTTTCTTTCAAGGCAGCTGCCTCCATTGCCCACTCCAGAAAATAAATGAATGGAAGAATTTCAAGCTTATTGGGGTGGACATAGAAGTTTAAAAAGTGGGTGACGCCTACATGCTCTAGCTACGTCCATGGCGATAGGTGCAATTTTCAAGATAAAAATCCGAGATAAAAATGTTGAATTTAGGTACCTCAGACCAAATAAAAAAATCAAGACAGAATGGCTGTGAAAAAACAAGTGAGACCTGCAAAACTACGCTTCGCCGTGTACAGACACAATTACACACACAAACACGTACAAGGAAACTACGCCTAGTATTGTTAGCCTTTTTTTTTTTTTTTTTTTTTTTTTTTTTTTTTTTACCAGGGGAAATCTTTTATAGATACCACCACACCTCGAGGGCAGGCGGGTGGTTATGTGGGAGTCCTGCCGACTGGACAGTGTACCCACCAAAACCCCTGGGTGTTCCACCACTGCGCTTGTTGTCGGGGCTACGGGCACGCTTGCGCACTCCTCCGCGGCACCCGACAGCGCTGGCCCAACTCGGGCCCCACCACGGAGCTTCGGCTCCCGCCAGAATAACGATGTGCCGAACACCAGACACATCGTCATCCACCACCTGGGACCAACCAGCACTGGGCGTCAGACAGCACCCGTGTCCGACAGCCCTGGTCCCGATGCAACGGGTCAATTAAAGTGGCCCCGCGCCTGCCACTACGGCTGCAGAGGATAGGGAGAACGGCCGTCGCGATACCGACACTCCTCTTCCCCTGCAGCCCCACCGCCTCCGCCAACACGTTGGCGGCACCCGTTAGGGCCGCTGGCAGGACGGATAGACAGCGGCACACTCGCCGCCCGTCCATCCCGTCGCCGCCCCCGCCTCGATGGGCTCGGCCGCGGTATCGCGACGAGCGCGACACCGCAGTCCACCTCAGTCGACTAGCGACCTACTGGCCAGCCTCCGCACGGGCTTGTCGAGGCCCAAGACCCGGAGAGGCCGGCCCCACCTCGGGTTCCTCTTCGTTCACCAGGCTGGCGAGACCTGGCTACTAAGCCCCCCCGCCACGACAAGGCGGGAACCCACTCGGGGGAGTAGTATTGTTAGCCTAACAATGGCGGCGCAACACCGGTCGCAATCACCACATGTATAAAAAACCAGCCTCACTTGTCTGTTCACGACGTTCCGTCTTGATTTTTTTATTTGGTCTGGGAGGCCCCCTTGAATATTTATTTTATTTTATTATTTATTATTGAAGTGAATATAAAACCAAACATTCTGTGAACATTTCAAGCATCTACCTGTTACCATTATTAATATAGAGCGAAAAACGTCTAAAAATTCAGTTTTGTTGTATGGGAGCCCTACTTAAATATTTATTTTATTTTGTTTTTAGTATTTGTTGTTATAGCGGCAATAGAAATACATCATCTGTGAAAATTTCAGCTGCCTAGCTATCATGGTTCATGAGATACAGCCCGATGACAGACAGACAGACGGACAGACGGACATCGAAGTTTTAGTAATAAGGTCCCGTTTTTCCCTTTGGGTACGGAACCCTAAAAAACTAGAAAAAGGCTATACAAAAAATCAATAGGCAATTTTGTCAAAAAAAGGAAAGTAGTAGAGAGTTTTTGCGATTGTTGACCCCGTTATAAAAGTCAACTTGCAATAGGCATTGGCTCAAGAGATTTTCTTTCAAGACAGTACTCACAGTTATCTTTAGTCAGGTCTATATCCTTGACATCGGTGCTATCGGCTCTGGAGATGCTGGATATGAGGGACTGCGAGCCAGTGGACGGTGACTGATTCATCTTAATAAAATGGTTAAAAAAACGTAGAAATAACAAATATAATAAAAAATGTTGTAGACTAAAATGGCATGTTTATATTTATTTACAAACTGTCAAAGTTAAAGCTAGGATCACATCACGACTTCGCGATAAAACTGTTCGCGAATGTCGTGGCAAAGCTCGAATTTTTATGAAAATAGTTCGCGTTGATCCAGCTGCATATGTTGCAATAGACCGAATAATCGCGTTATTACGATGAGTGTGGTCCTAGCTTAAAGCGATACAGGGGAAGCGGTTGCCATAACAACGTTATTTCTATGGTTTCGTACAAGGATGAGGAAAAGGAACCCATATGTTAAAACAATTTTAAGGACTTCACAAATAGACATAATATACAGAAGGACATGATTTTAAAGTGAACACTTCTTCAGCGGTGTTGTGCACTTTTTGGCATTGATACTCGCGATAATTTGTAAGACGGAGGGAGCAATTTTTCGCTTCTGCCGGCACTCCCGGGTGCAACCCGTTGTTTTTTTAGTTTATTATATTATGTTTTATTCATCCTGGCTTCAAAGAAATATTCACATAGGTAACGTATAGGTAACCCGTTTTATTTTTTCCGTTTTTTTGTGTAAGTACCATACTCGTATATTACAAATAGATGGAAAAAAATAAAACGGGTACAGGTAGCGGCACGTACCTAAGTGTAGCGCTGAGGGTACTGTGGAGGGGATGGCTGCGCATGACGACCGCCATACTAAACCCATGCGCAGCCATCCCCTCCACACTTTGCTCAGCGCTACACTTATATGCCGCGACACGTATTACGAGAACGAGACAATACCTATATATACCTAATAATATTAAAGACTCAATTAACAGGGATGTCATTTAGGGATGTTTCCGTATCCAAAAGTCTTGCAAATCCGTAGATCTGATAAAAATGCCAGTCATTGCGCAAACGCTCCAAAAACTGTACCAGGTATTATACTCACTTTGCTGCTTACAGCTGACTTTATAAATCGGTAAAAACCATACTGAGGGAAGCTTTTGACATAATGGAACACGAATGTAATTAATTCGTTACCTTATCAATGCAAAAGATCACCCCTCACTTGTTGCTGTGGAAAGGTTTGTTCGATAAACTATTTATACACGCATGAATTGATAACAGTGGTGGTAAAATCCATAGTGATAATACAAGCAAGAATAATATTAGTTTAGTTACCATAGAGGTGTAGCTCCGGTGGTGCCTCAAAGGTGCTTTTCAGTTTGTTTTATACAAAGGTTTTGTTTGACAGAGGTTTGGTTTCAGCATAACTCCAATACGTAAGTGCATAGTAATATAAGTTTAGACTCACGTACAATCGTGAGGTCGTGGGTTCAAATCCCGGACCCGTACCAATGAATTCCTTGGAATTTATGTACGGAATTTCACACCACTGGCTTTTCGGTGAAGGAAAACATCGTGAGGCAACCTGCATACGTCCGTAGATGAAATTCGATGGCGTATGTGCATCCACCAACCCGCACTGGGCCAGCGTGGTGGATAATAGCTCAATCACCCGTCGTGGGTAGGCCTACGTCCTGCAGTGGACTATCAAAAAGGCTGGTACAGTACAGTACAGACTTACGTACCTATTTTAAAGCATATTCTTTGTTTAATGCAAGCCCTACATCACTTAATCATTTTTGGTCACGTCTTATTTCAAAATACGTATGACCCACAAAGGTGCTAAAAAAGCTTAAAATACTCTAATCCTTCTCAGATTAGACCTTCTAAAAACTCCTAAGCTATGAAATTCTCCTGCTCGTTTTCATCGGTGACCCTAAGAGGATCAACGACTTAGGGAGTAGTAATTGTTACCTTGAGGTTAGAGGTCTCAGATTCAATTCCCTGTCGGCCAGATTCAATTCCAGATCGGGCATTCTCTCTCAAATATTTATTATTGACGTCGCATTTTCGACACAGGAAATATTTTAGGCTCTGTCGTCGTTTCGCCCCGCAAGCTGTTCGGCCCGCGGGGCGTTTCGCCGTTGACTCTTTTTGAAGGCCCTCTTTCGCCCCGCATTGTTTGGAGCGGGGCGAAAAGGGGCATTCAAAAAAAGTCATCGGCGATTCGCCCCTTTATAAGACAGCTGTGAGTATGATTTTTTTTTAAATGTATATACTTTCATTGTTCAATATTATGAGAAGGGAGGATAGTCATGTCACAAAAATAACTCTTAATATGACGGTAAATGGCAAAAGCGGGAGGGGAAGACCAAAAAAAGTGTGGATGAATTGTGTGAAAGATGACATGCGAGAGAAAGGAGTTGATGATGAGATGACGAATGATAGAGTGAAGTGGCGAAAGGAAACGTGCTGTGCCGACCCCACCTAGTGGGATAAGGGCAAGATGATGATGATGATCCTTTCATTGTTCCAGCTAGAAAGTAACCAAGATGGGTAAAAAGGGGAAAGTGAACAAGCTGGCGCGGATGTCGGACGAGGAGCGCGCACGGTACCTGCAGCATCGCGCCGACATGGAGGAGGAGGCGCGGCGAAGGAAGCACGAGCTCATCGCCAGGTTCATCAAGGTATTGGTCGAATCAAACAACTGTGACATAACTGTACTGTACTAGCCTTATTGACAGTCCACTGCAGGACGTAGGCCTACCCACGAAGGGTGTAGGCCTACGTCCTGCAGTGGTTGGGTACGCTGGAATATTAGCTACAAGTAATTCTAATAATTGGCCAAGTGCGAGTCGAACGGTTCCGAACTGTTCTGGAGCCCTTGGAGGAACCCTTTAAATATTTATTTTAATTTAATAATTAATTAGTAAAGTAAACATACAATTAAATATTCTATGAATATTTCAAGCGTCTACAAGTTACCGTTAAAAATATCGAGCGAAAAACGGCCAAAAATGCAGGTTTGTTGTATGGGAGCCCACCTTAAACATATATTTTATTTAGATTTTAGTATTTGTTGTTGTTGTTGTGAAAATTTCAACTTGAAATACAGACTGGTGACAGACAGACAGACAGACGGACAGCACAGTCTTAGTAATAGGGTCTCGTTTTACCCTTTGGGTACGGAACCCTAAAAAGAAGCCTGAACCGAGTTACTCTAAAGCTTATCAAAATTGTATTTATTTCAGAATAAATTGGATAAAGAAGAAGCGTTCGGTCGGAAGAACACGGCAAAGATTAACCAAGAATGGCGCTACATTCTCCGCAAAATCAAGTGCCGACAGATGTCTCTGGACGTACAGGTAAAGAAAATGAGTATACTATTTACTAGCGACCCGCCCCGGCTTCGCACAGTAACAATAAATAATAAATTGAATTGAAATAACAATAACAATAAATGAATTGAAATAACAATAACAATAAATGAATTGAAATAACAATAACAATAAATGAATTGAAATAACAATAAATGAAATAAATAACTTAAATTAAATTAAATTAAATTAAATTCGCACAGGTTTATATTATACGTATATACCTTCCTCTTGAATCACTCTATCTATTAAAAAAAACTGCATCAAAATCCGTTAAAGATATAAGCATACATGGGGACATGGGGACAGCGGAAACGACTTTGTTTTATACTATACATGTAGTGATGAATTCTATTTCGAATAAAAAATATTTTTTGGAGACATCGGTACTGTATCGTCTTTAATTGATTTATTCTTCTTTCTTAATTATATCCAAGCGACACATAACAGACTCTACAAATACAGTTTTATACAAGTGGATAGGTATGTTTTGGTTTCACTTAGGTACAAGTCTAAACTTCATACGAGTATCTCTAAATCGGTGCTGTGACTTGAATGTAGTAGTCAAAAAATGTAAGCTACTTTTTATCCCAGAAAAATTATATACTTACAGGAAAAATAGACGTTTTGAATTTCCGATCCAAATTCATTTTTTAATAAGGTTTGGGATCACTTACTGAGCATAATATCACAAAATGCTAATGCTGACAGATCCAGGTGGAGCTTCAAATGCCCTTAAGTGCATAGAGTTAGCTGATGGGCATAGTGCTCCAACAGCATTACTCAGATTCTAGTAGGACACTCAGTGGATACACCATTGGACAATAATACGGACCTCCAATATCTCTGCAGTCATTATAAAACTCAAAGTACTTACAAGGCTTGCTCCAACATACTGGCTTATCAAAGTTGTTTTACACTCACCCATGTATACACCACTGATCACTATCACCGACTGCCACTCCAGCCTGTCGCACAAAACATCTCTCTGTCTACCCTCATTCCATATACTCCTCACCGTCGCAATACCGAAGTGTGTTGCGACTATGTGTTGGTACCCTCTTTAATAAGCGCAGCTAACAATAGTTTCTAAGATATCGGCCAAAAAGTTTTTTCAAAGATGGCGCTTGAAGCTCCACCTGGATCTGTCAGCATTTTGTAATTTTATGCTCAGTAAGAGATCCTAAACCTTATTTGAAAAAAAAATTGGATCGGAAGTGCAAAGTTAAATTCTTTTTTTCCTGTACTACGAGTATTAAGGAGGCCGCGGATAAAGGTAGAAGAGTAGGTATAATTACCTATAATTGTCTATGTTTAAATTTGAATGATGTTTGTAGGGGATGATAAGCACCTTCAACTTTACGGTCGAGCGCAAGGATCGGCTGCTGAAGGCGCTGGTGACGGCGCTGGAGGACTCTGACGACCAGCACCGTAGAGCTTTCCATGCCCATACGGAAACTGTTACCTACTTCTTGAGTAAGCATTGACGTAGTCGTTTAAGCCACAGGACGTTCACTGCTGGACATAGGCGTCCCCCATAATTAATTCTCAAGCATTGTCTCAGTTTGCCACCCAGGGCAAATATTTATGTAATGAACATAGGTAAACACCCACTCTGTTTCTGGGTGTTATTTAGGTGTTAGGTATCTATGTTTATGTAGTATATCAGTATCTGGCAGGCATATGACAAGCTTTGTTCAATTTGTGGTCAAATACGGTGTGTAAGATGTCCCCTAATATATATTTATTATTTATTTATTTATTGTAGTTGTAAGAAACTTATGAGATATAAACTTATACATGCGTAATAGTTATTTTGTCGACTGACAGCTTCCCTTTTAAATTTCAGAAATGAGAAATTTCATGGAATTTCATCACCCTAAGACCTGAAATTCCTAGAAAGAAGGATGCAGCGAATGGACCTGTCGTTTTTTTTTTTTTGCTAGTAGGTAGAAAACAAAACATCATTTATAATAATGACATGTGCTTCAAAAATTTAGTGATTTTTTGCTGTTTTCATATCACTAATTAAAATTAATATTAGACCACCAGAAAAATTACAATGATTTTTTATTGTTTTTACATTATAGATTACATACAAAAGAAGTGGCGGTATGACCTTAAAGGCTTTAGCCTGTCCAAAAATGGGCACATTATTTAAAAAAATCACTATTTTATTACTGTTGCTGTCAAAAAAAAAAGGAAATGACAAATTCAGTCGATCAGATGATGTATTCAGTATTGCCAGATTTCGTTTTCGGTATTCCGACTTAGCAATTTTTTGGAGAGGTTGATATAATTATTTTCTTTTTCAACAGTTGGTACATGCTCCTTCCTTAACTCGTTTTAAGTGTTTCAACTAGTAATTTTACGAACTGAGGTGTCTTTTTACATATTTTATAGAAACATACATTTTTGTATACTAAAAGATTATCAAAAAGAAAGAATACTTATATTTTTAGGTTTCACTCACTTTACTACTACGACTACTATTTACGACCTGCATCCGCAGGCTGCGGCCGAAGTTCGAATAGCAGCAAGTTGTGGTTCTTATACTATTGCTAATGAAGTGGATGAATACCGAAATTCATTATCATTCATTTTTTCGTAGTACCAGTCGTCGTAGTTACCATTTAGCGCTTCTGGCGCGTTTTTGACGTGCTGATAGCGAATTTTTGCCAAAAGGAGTTGGCAGCACTGCTATGGTCTATAATTCTATAAATCAAAGTAGGTACCTATAGCTTGAAAATTGTTTTCGGTTTTTCTTATTTTAACTTCATTTTAAACAAACTTGTACATATCAGAACAGTTTTAGAAGCGTCATAAATTACTCTGGTGAAGATAACAATTTTATAAATGAGCTTGGGAGAAACTGAGTGTATTCGTACACAACAGGTATTCGTATGTATGAGCTGTCGACATCCTTCTTTAGCCAACTACAATACATACGAGTATTTATAATTTGAGTAATGTACAATACTAGTAGGTAATGTTATAAGATAATATGGTTTGTCCACTCGAAAGTTTTACACAGCGATTATTTTTTATCCATAAAACAAGAATATGAAACTCATTTGATAAATTCCTCGATCTTTATACTTACTCGTAGTTCTTAACTAGGTATCAACATACTAACTGCTTTAATCAACAAACTAACTGCTTTAATTATTATATTATGTTATTGTAAGTATCACGGCAATTCCCCTTAATTTTTGTTCCTAGGTGTTGGCACTCAAAGCTTAGACAAGCTGCAATCGGAATATGATTTCCAGAAGAACACTCTTCTAGAAAACTGGGACAAAGAGGAACTGGACATAACAGATTGTGCCTATAGAGCTGAGTTGAAACTGAAGCTCGTGACTTTTATACAAGAACGAAACTTTCGAATCTTCAAGAATGAGAAGGAGCTTGAGAGAGCTACTGCTAAAAATGATGCTAGACTTGAGGTAAGTACTACCTAGGGCCCCAAGACAAATAGATGCAAACAAGTTCTTGTGTATTGCAAAAAAATATAATATGTAGAGTCGGAAGAAAATGATTGGGTCCCAACTACTAACTGGTCTTACATGTCACAATATCACTTTTATAAATTCAGTTCAATTCCGTTTCGAGTGCGCGTTAACAAGATTTTAAACCGACTTAAAAAGAAGGAGGTTCTATGTTCGTCTGTATGTATCTTTTTTGTGTATGTTCATCGATAATTTCGCCAATTGTGAACCGAATCGAAAAAATCTTTCTTTTTCAGTTCGAAAGGGTATACTCCCGAAGTAGTCACATTTAAATTTTACAGAAATCGGCTTAGCCGTTTTTGAAAAAATCAACAACAATGTAAGCAATTCGAGCGAAATGTCCGAATTTTGTACACGATGAACATCGATAATTTCGCCAATTGTGAACCGAATCGAAAAACTCTTTTTTAGTTGGTTTAGGGCATACTCCCGAGATGGTTCCGTTTAAATTTTACAGTTATTGGCTGAGCCGTTTTTGATTGTTAAATCAACAATAATGTAAACGATTCCAGCGAAAAAATCGAATTTTATACACGATGGAAGGCGGTTTTGCCATTTTTTGCGAAAAATAATTATAAGACTCATTATGAAAATCTTCACAAACCACGAACATTTATTAAGACTCGCTTACATAAAATAAATATCAAATCACAAATTCAAAACCGTAAATCGTCCTTCCAATCGTCGCAGTTAGCTCGTCCTTTCTCTGACAAGCACATTAGTAAGTTCTTCGAAAACTCGCATTTATCTTCCGTGTTTTCTGCAAATATAAAAGTAAAGTTATGGCAAATGTCAGCTATGAAATCGGTGAACAAGTTTTTCATTCGATAATCGTGATTTGAGTTCCATTTGAGGTCTTTCTTAGGTGAATAATGCAGTCAGGTTATCAGTTTTATTGTTCTGTTTTTTTTTGGGTATATTATTAAAGTTTCGATCTGACGATATTCTGCTCTTTTTAACCGACTTCCGAAAAAAAGGAGGTTCTAAGTTCGTCTGTATGAATTTTGTTATGTGTATGTTCATCGATAATTTCGCCAATTGTGAACCAAATCAAAAACTTATTTTTAGTTTGAAAGATTAGGTATACTGCCGAGGTGGTCCCATTTAAATTTTATCGAAATCGGTCGAGCCGTTTTTGAAAAATCAACAATAACTTATGTACATCAATTTTAGCGAACTATTCGAATTGTATACACAATGGAAGTCGGTTTAGCCATTTTCTGCAAAAATAATAATTATTATTTACTGTGGATTAAAATATAAGTATCTAATCATTGATCAAGTTTATTAATATTGGGTTTGAGACTGACATTATTATTATCATCATCAATATGGATGTTTGCACAACGATTTAATTGATCCGAATCCCAGGTCTACGTAAATAAATCTACAGTTTTTTTCCAAATATTATTAAATAGTTATTTACCATTGTCCAACATTTGAAAGCACTCCTCTATTGACTCTTGTAGAAAATCTTTCAAGTCTTCATTAGTTACGTCTTTGGTTAGCGTGTGAGTCACCAGATACCTATCTGGCATTCCATCTTCCGCCGTCTACAAAAAATGTAAACGTTTCAACACTTACTTTATTTTTCGTTATTGTATAACAAAATTAGCAGAGACTTTTTGACTACAATTGGCACAAGCTAAATTAACTAACCATTTCTAAATTCTCCAAGAAACAATGCAATGCACAAGCTTTTTTGTCGTCGTCTTTGCTACTGTTTTTACTCATCGAACTTTTATCATCACTCTGGTAAGAGTCATCATAATTTGAAGATCTTTTGGAAGAATTTGGGTTAAACTGACTCCTCTGTCCAGAATTTTCCGTTTTCTTCTCTCGTTTATAGCGCCGTGACGATTGAGTCGAAGATTGGTAGCCATATTGGTTTGACATGTCCTGAAAATATTTCAAAGCTTTTATTGATTTCCACATACATAAATTTAGTGGTATTTTATTATGGGTTACTTACGGTTCCGTAATCATCATGCTGAAAATCATTTCTTCCACTAAAGCTATGATCTCTGTCCCTATTATGACCATACTCACTGTTACCCATAGAATCGTCTCTATCGTTCCCGTATTTTCCCATTCTGCTATTACCACCCATTCGATTGTCGTAGTTACCCATCCTGCCATCCATTCCATGATTTCCCGAATTTTCTCCGTATCTACCCGAGTTACTGTCTTGTTCATCGCCCATTCTACCATCGGCACTACCCCGTCGATCACTCCTGCTCTCTGACCTCTCTTCCCTACTTCTTCCTCTATCATTGTTTGTTGAATCTCTATCCCAATCGTTTCTTTGACTGTGCCGTCCTTCATCTTTCCACTCTTGATCTCCGTTGTCGCGATTGTTGCTGGAGTTTTTCCCGTCTTGCATCTTCATGCATTTGCTATACATGCTCTTGAGTTCGGACTCTTTTGGGCCACCTGCAGACCGACAGTTTAACGCCTGGAAATTCATATTTTTACATAGATTAGAAATGGTTTCACATCAGCTATGTATATCACGTTTCAAAATGTAAAACATTATGGGACACAATTTTAAATAAGAAGCTCAAATTTAAAGGAAAGGTAAATAATAAAACAAACAACCTAGTACCGAAAAGAGTTATTTTTATGATAAATATTTCAAAATTTTTTCACCTCCTGACTACTGTCTCCTGACTTAGCGTTTATAATTCTATTAGTTGGTAAAATGATAAACACTTCACACAATTGGCGTCAAAAAGGCGGCAAAGGAAGCGAATTTGCTTAGTTAGAAAAGCGTCAGGACGGTGACCCGGAGATGCAGGTTCAAGTCCTGTGTTCGCGACAATTTTTGGAAATGTTTAACACAAAAATAACTCTTTGATATAAACCTAGTGTGTACAAAACAATATAAAAATTAAAAATTATTAATCTAGTAGGTACAGGGCAGAAAGTAACTGTTTTAGAAACTCCTGCTCCAAAGGCGCTATGACCAAATGCGACAGAAGGTTAATCAAAACATAGTACCTATGTTCATGAATCGAGTACGGTTAACTATTCTACTTCCTACTCACCTCTGAATGAAAAAACAACAGGCACAATAAAAGGCCGTGATATTTGACGTGATACATGGTCGCTGGCGCTTCGTGGACAATGCAGCATGAGTGTTGGTTCCGACTTTTATAACGGGGTCCACGGTTCGGTTCCTCGGAACAGAACCGGTGGTGACAGATGGTGTGTCCGTGATCAAAGCGCATTTAGTTATGGTCCATTATTTTTAGACAGGTCATGGATTGACGTGCAGTAGGTTACTGATGCCAATACCATTAATAATATCTATTTATCATTTTAGGTATGTTACCTTTGATGACTTAGTTGGGTGGCTAAGGTGTAATCTTGAGATCAGACCAAGATACAAGATATAAAAGATACAAGTGTGTTTGAGAATTCAGATTATTTTTTAGCCCTTCAAACATCTTTGTACTTTTTTTACTAAGGGACAATCCTTTATGGATACCACCCCACCCCGAGGGAGGCAAGGTGGTTATGTCGGAATCCCACCTTCTGGCCGTGTAGGTACTTGGTGCCCACTGAAAATCCTAGGGTTCCATCTCTCTCTCTCTCGGCATCTCGGTATTGCGGAGGGAACGCTTGCGCACACTACCGCGAAACATCCTTTGTACCCAATTACCCATGTCAACTTATGCTTCCATTAAAGATTTCTTAGTATTAGCCCAGCTGTTGAATACGGCGCTCTGGCGTCGTGCACGAAGGCGCCGCTTCCGTTGTGCGAATCGGGAGTGGGCCGAGGAAATGGAGTCCTCGGGCGCTGGTACCGATTCGCCCTTATTGTGACAGCACAAACGGGAGTGCCACAGACTGCTGTTCTGAAGACTTCAACTATCTATGTTGACTTGAAGACAAATTGCAAAACTTGTTCGATCTTTTATTAGAGATATTACAGTTCTCGGCCGTATGACGTTCAGAGAACTTCTAGACATAGGCGTCCGTTGTGGTAGCGTATTTTCCGGAAGAACATTTAATTTTGGATAAAATTGTCTGGTACATAAACTACCTACCTAGTACATACAGATTATAACATCAACATTTCTGATTCGTACCGCCAGGGAATGGAACAGTCTTCCTGCTTTCCTGTTTCCTAAGAGATATAATCTAAAGGTTTTCAAGGTCAGAGTGAATAGGTATCTTCTAGGTCTGCGTGCTTCATCTTCGACCGCAACGTCGCTTACCATCAGGCGAGTTGGTGGTCAAGCGCGGAATTATTCGCGATAAAAAAACATAGGTACAAAAATTCCGATGTTTTGCTCCATATCGAAAACATCATGACTGCGCAATACAATGCTCATCAGCTCATCTGTCACGCTTCTCAAGCCGAGAGCATGACAATCCATAGCCTGACCACCTTATCTCTTGCAGTTGACCAAATAAAATAGGTAGGGTTTCTGACTATCTGTTGAACAAACCTTGCGATGGTAGCTCCCTCGGTGAAAAGTACGGACAAGTTGACAGATGATGATAATATGATTCTAACCAGTCCTGAGTGACAGGTACGTCCAGGACACGTGGTCCAGTGGACCCTAATTACAGGAAGCCGAGCCGCAGCCAATTGGAAATGTGACAATTTGATGGCGATGGTAAAATAAAATTGTTACTGCAATGACCTTTCATGCTTTGGAATGGCATATTTGTTATCTCTATAGTTAATTATTTAGTTAGCTACATACATGAAGCTAAAAAGTCGTTATGAAAAACTTTCAGACATGCAAGTATCCTCGTATTTTGCTTCACCATTTGAAATCGGTAGTAATTACCTACCAATAAGTGCACTGTGTCCCTAAGTACGATACCTATTGCATATTTTGAAAAAACGGAGATGCATGCCTTGGAAACCCCCGACTACGGGAACAGAAAGTAAAAATTGAATCAAGGATAGAGTTAGGTTAGGTACACTCAAAAATAATTACAGTAATTGTTAAATAACTTATCTGATATCATCATTTTCCTGCCCTTATACATCGATTTAGAGTATTAATACTTATAACTATTGCCTTTATTATTAAACTAAGTATTTGACATCAGCACGTTTCCTTTAGCAAGTGGCTGGTCAGATAGAAGCCATGGTGGTCTAGTAGTAATAACACCCACCTTACAATCGTGAGGTTGTGTTTTCAAATCCCGGTCCTGAACCAATGAATTCCTTGGAATTTATGGACGAAAAAATCGATGGAGGAAAACATCGTGAGGCAACCTGCATACGTCCGTTGGCGTATGTGAATCCACCAACCCGCACTGGGCCAGCGTGGTGGAAATGGCCCAATCACCCCTCGTGGGTAGGCCTACGTCCTGCAGTGGACTATTAAAAAGGCTGGTACAGGTACAGTCAGCAGATTAACTAATCAGCAAAGCATCACACGTTATCTTAGGAGTCATGTTTAGGTACTCTTCCATGTATCATCTCATCGACTCTTAACCCGCAGCACGAAGAAGACATGCGCAGCCTCTGTCGTCCGAAGCAAGCAGAGATCGAGAGCTACTGGGCGAGGCTGCGTGATGTATTCTCTGGATACATGGAGCTTCACAGCCCCATCATGGCCCAGTACCAGAGCCTGCAAGAGAAGGACAGCTTCTACCAGCGAGATATAGCCAGGAATGACATCCAGATACAGCAAGCTACTGTAAGACTTTATTCTATAGTTCATTTTGTACAGTCTCTGTCCAGTGACGTAAACAGTCTTTTCTGCGCCCTATGCGAGCTTCTATAACTGCGCTCTTTTTTTTAGATATTATAGGTACCCTAGCTAGTACCTAGGTAATCAGGAGCAAACCGAAAAAATAATAGTCCTGTCTGGTATGGATATTCTTGCGGCCTAGTCGGCTAGACTGGTCACGACTGCGAGAGGTGTTCTTTAGATATATGGAGCTACACAGTCCCATCATGACCTAGTACCAGAGCCTACAAGAGGACAGCGCGATTCTATCTGTCAGCACGATTTCGCCAGAAATGACATCCAGATACTGTGCTGTAAGACTTTAATTTCTTTTACGAAGAAGACAAACCGTGGAGCCTTTGTAGTAGTAATCGCGAGATCGTGATATCAAATCCCGGTTCTGTAACGATAAGTTATCTGGAAATCACTTATCCACGGATTTTCACATCATTAACAAATGTATTTCATAATAGGTACCTAGACTTACAGATATCTGTAAATTAACGGGACGAACCAAAAAAATAGAAAAAAAAATTGGCCAAGTGCCAACAAGTATCAACTGGAGGCTCTGCGGGGCAATTCTGTTAACCGATCTCGTTGCTGAGGTGACGCGTTCTTTAGCTTCTCTCGTTTTTTTGACAGCTTTGAGTCATTAAAACTGTCAAAAAAGCGAGGGGGGTTCGGGAGCGTATCACTTCGGTGACGAGATCGGTTGACAGAATTGCCCCACTGGAGTCGATTGAGAGGCGAGCCAAGAGGCTGATCGACAACGACACTCTGACTATGTCGCAGCTGCAAAGTCTCGAGCATCGACGTAAGGTAGCGTGTTTATCGGCCTTTTACCGGATCCACTTCGGAGAGTGCGCCCAGGAGTTGCACAATCTGGTCCCACCTGCCCCTTTCTTCTATCGTACGGCTAGACAGACGCGACCAAAGCGCCACCCTTTTATGGTGGACATTCCGCGCATTAGAACCAAGCGTTTCGAATCCTCATTCCTCATACGAACAGCCAGAATGTGGAACGCTTTGCCTGGGTCTGTCTTCCCGCTAAAGTACAATGTGGGCGTCTTCAAATCCCGAGTAAATAGTAGGGCATGCAAACCGGTTAACCGAAAACCGAAAAAACCGAATAACCGACCGCATTGGAAACTCGTTTTTTTCTAGTTATAAAACCGGTTTTTTCGGGTTTATCGGTGTTTTCTACAATTTTTTTAAATTCGCATATTAACTTTCCCCTTCGCAATAAAATACATTATTGTCATCTAGTTGCTCTAACCTACAGATAAATAATAAGCCAAGCGAACTAAGATACTTTTTTTTCATTTAAAAAATACATCTAATGTACCTATACGTGCTAAGGATGAAATTCAAGTGCGAAAGTTCTCACTCTCTCTCTGTCTTTACATAGCGAGTATCGTGATATAGGCAGATCGCTGCGCTGTAGCGTTATAAGCGTAATGGGACGCGTTTTGTCTCATCTTCACCGAAACGCTATCGACCACCGCCATTTTGTTTCGTTACATTAGTCCGGCAGTCTCTGCTAAGCTACGTAGTAAAACTATACGTGGTATATATTGCACGTTTGTCTAATATTTGTAAATTATACATAAAAGTAAGCTCGATTGTTGAAATCAAAAAACAAAAGAAATGTAAATAATGACTATTATTTCATCAAAATCATAGAACATCGCATATCAGGAGGACTAGACATGGAACAACCACCCGAACAAGCTGGTTTTCGTCGCGGGCTATATAAACTACAGACCATCTCCACGCAATCAACCAGATTATAGAACATACGTGTCGAATTGAGTACCTCCTCCGTTTCGTCGGTCAAAAAGCATTTGATAGCATCACTCACGTTAATCTTCTCCGCCTCACCTATTATCAAAGTACTGCTGCAATAAAATTACAATCTTCTGGTCCAGCATTTGCAATAGAGAAATGTGTTAAACAGGGAGACCCACTGTCCCCGAAAATATTCACGGGCGTCCTCGAAGAAGTTTTCAGAAAGCTGGCGGCAAGCTGGGAAGGATGGGGTGTTAATGTCGGTGAAAAATGGTTAACTAACCTTCATTTTGCAGACAATATCGTCAGCTAGTATCTCTTTCTCAGTCAGAGAGCTATAATCAATGCTACAAAACCTAACCCCTGCAAGTCTTGAGGTTGGATTGCGGATACGAAACATGTTAATTAAAGACCAAAGTAAACCTGTCGATGGCGAAGACATATACGTTCACGATTACATCTTTTTTGGCCAAATAGTCACCTTCCAGGCGAGACAAGACCAAGAAGACCAGAGAACGCCTGGAAGAGCTGTTGGCCCATGAAAGAACATATGAAGAAACGCCTTCCGATCACATTTTGACTTATGGTGTACAAACATGGTCAGTAACTAAGGTCCAAAAGTCCAAGCTCAAGGTTTGCCAAAGAGCGATGGAGCGCAGTATTCTCGGTGACCGGCTAATAGACCGAGTAGGTACTGCGAGTAAACACCGAACTGCGTTCCAGAACTCAAATCAAAGATGTAGCTTTCACAGCCGCTAAACTGAAGTGGCAGTGGGCCGGGTAAATCAGTCGAATGCCAGAAGACTTCTGGAAGACCTCTGGGCTAAAATCACCACCAAATGGAGTC
This sequence comes from Hypomecis atomaria, assembly GCA_964007245.1. Classification (NCBI taxonomy): domain Eukaryota; kingdom Metazoa; phylum Arthropoda; class Insecta; order Lepidoptera; family Geometridae; genus Hypomecis; species Hypomecis atomaria. The sequence continues at coordinate 17,425,043 of OZ023292.1, read as the reverse complement.
CCATCTCGATGCGGCCTCGTGGCAGACCCTCTATTAGATAGTGCGATGAATTGAATACATTTAATCCAAATTGGCGGCATCAGCACAAGACCGACAAAACTGGAAATCTCGAGAGGAGACCTTTGCCCAACAATGAGGCAGTACAGGCTAATAAACAAACAAACTGTTAAATTTACTAGTATTTTCATTAATTTACTAGAAAAAAACCGAAAAACCCGAAAAACTCGATTTCCCCGGTTTTTAAAATAAAAAACCGAAAAAACCAGTTTTCCAAAACCATCCGGTTTTTGCATGCCCTAGTAAATAGGTATCTTCTAGGTAAGCGTGCTACAACCTAGACCGCATATCTGCTTAACAACAGGCAGTATGTGGTCAAACGCAAACCTATTCAGAATAAAAAAAAAAAAAAAAAAAGTGCGAGTCGGACTAGCGCACCGTTGGAGCCCCCTTAACCCCATTCCTCTTGCCGTTATTATAAGCGAGCAAAAACTCCTAAAAAATCACGTTTGTTGTTATAGCGGCAACAGAAATAAGTACATCGTCTGTGTAAATTTCAGCTGTCTAGCTATCATGGTTCATGAGATAAAGCCTGGTGACAGACAGACGGACATCAGAGTATTAGTAATAGGATCCCGTTTTTATTTTACCCTTTGGGTACGGAACCTTAAAAAAGTATCTGGACGAAGCGACGGCAGGTACTTGAATAAAATTGAAACATCTAAGTCCAAACTCTGTTATAACAGTGCATTGTGCAATAAACGAATATATATAAATAAAATAAATAATTTCTTCATCAGGACAACATGAATAATCTACAAAAGGAGTTGGTGAAGATGACGAGCACCATGGCGTCGAAACTGGAACGCATGGCCAACCACAAGGCAGAGCTGTCCAGGAAGTGCTGGCAGCTGAAAAAGGACTCCAAGAGTGAGCGAAACCAGGCAAATACTCAACTGGCGATCATGGTGAATGCCAGCCAGGATGCTATATCTGTAGGTTTATATTTATTTTCATGCAAATGATATAACATAAGTATTTAAAATGCAGTGCAGATGTGATGGGAAGCCGTGGTGGTCTAATGGTAGCGACAGCCGCCTTACAATCGTGACGTTGTGGGTTCAAATCCCCGTCCCGCACCAATGAGTTCTTTGGAATTTAGGTTCGGAATTTAACGCCACTGGCTTTTCGGTGAAGGAAAACATCGTGAGGCAACCTGCATACGCCCGTAGAAAAAAATCGATGGCGTACCTGTGACTCCGCACGTGGTGGATATGGCCCAATCACTCTTCGTGGGTAGGCCTACGTCCTGCAGTGGACAATTAAAAAAAAGTCTGATACATTCGCGTTGATGCCGGAACCGTCTGTTTGAGACGACTACAATTTTTCAAGGTCAGTTATTGTATTGCTTTCCTTTCGAACACAAACAATTGCATACCAACAGGCTTGGTGGTCTTATACGCGATATAAAAAGAAAACCTAAACCCGGTTGTTACCTACCTACTAAAAAAAATCGGCGAGTCGGACTCGCGCACGAAGGGTTCCGTACCGTGTGGGAGCCATTGCTCTTGCCTCCTAAAAATCACGTTTGTTGTATGGGAGCCCCCCTTAAATATTTATTTCATTCTATTTTTAGTATTTGTTGTTATAGCGGCAACAGAAAAACATCATCTGTGAAAATTTCAGCTGCCTAGCTATCACGGTTCATGAGATACAGCCTGGTGACAGACAGACAGACGGACATCGAAGTTTTAGTAAGAGGGTCCCGTTTTTACCTTTTGGAGACGGAGCCTTAAAAAGTTACCTAAGTAGCGTATTATAGACCAGGCCCTGGTTTCAGTTTTTAAGCCGCCTCTAACATGCGAAAATGGTTAAAACAATCGGAACCCACAATTTAACGTGTCATCCGATCGCGCTCAGTTGTAAATGCCACCCGTTGTCACCCGAAGACTGGCCGTGCCGAACGTTGCTGAATTTCGGTGATCGCTGACAAACACCTAGTCAAACTACCCAATGAGTGCCACCTACTTAGATAAGTATTTAAACCTAGTATTCTTCTCCAACCCGGAGAACCAAAATGAACTTACCTACTCATGTGGCATTTTCAGCGCCTGCAGCATTTTAAAGATAAACTGGACAAAGTGCTGCACATGGCTGAGATCTGTAAGAAGTACGAGCACCAAGGGGACCAGGCCTTCCTCAGGGACTTCGAGGACGACATGCTGGATGAGGACTATGAGAATCTTGACGGCGCTATGATCGTAATTATTGCTTTTTGAAACAATGATTTCCTTAAAATTATTTGGTTAGTTTCATTTACAATATCTTATTATCAATGTAGATATATCTAAATATATAACGTTCTTGAGTGGATACCACGTACAGGCAAGCGCAGCGTAGGATGTCCAGTGTCCACCCACAAGGTGGACGTATGGCCTCATCAAGACCGCAGGATCGCGCTGGATGCAAGCCGCTACCAACCGATCTTATTGGAGATCGTTAGGGGAGGCCTATGTCCAGCAGTGGACGTCCTATGGTTGAAAAGAAGATTAAGAATGTAGATTTAGGCCGAATCTAACTCCTTGACGACTGTGAAGTTAGCTACAAGCAGCGGGAAACCCAATCCTCGTGCAGCTGTTAAGTGAGCTTCAGTCAGGGTTGGATTTTGCACTTCTTGTAGCTAATATCACAGCCGCCAAGAAGCTTGATTCCGCCTATACGATACGCCTTTGACGCCTAAGCAGGTACATAGGTTCAAAAATAGTTTTATGTCGAACCAAACTTACCTAATAAATAAATAGGTACATATTGGGAGACACGGTCTCTGACCCCAAACTAAGCCAAGCTTGTGATATAGCTGCTGGAGACTGATATATACTACATATACATATTTTAAATATATTTTATACTTAATATAGATAGTATCTAAATAACACCCAGAACCAGAGCTAACACCTATGTTCCCCACATAAATGCTTGACCTGGGTGGGGATCGAACCTACGCCTCTTTGATCCAGAAGTCAGGGTCACAGGCAGTCAGTTTTTTCACTGTTGGAAAGCTACGCTATCCCCGGTAAACATAGGCTATATTATTATCTTTTCAAAAAAAATAGGGATCCACACTATTTGTTTTCTTTAGCCAATCTTACCCGGGCAAAGCCGGGAAGGGCAGCTAGTCTCAAATAAGACCGGTTGGAAGCTACTTCTATCCAGCGCGCTCCTGCGGTCCATAGATATACATATACAGGGTTATTTCTAATCAATTAGCATCCTTTCAGGGGCTTATTCTGTAAGTCAAAACTATCAACTTTTTTTCTGCGACTTTTGTCAATACTCAAAAAAAATCAGCTGTTCCATACATTTTGTCGAGACTGAACGATATTTTTCTATGGAACAACAACTTTTTTTTTGAGAATTATTAAAAGTCGTAGAACAAAAGTTGTTAGTTTTGATGTACACAACAAGCCCCTAAGAGGATGCTAATTGATTAGAAATAACCCTGTATATCTACCTATTATACTTAGGTTCAAGCAACGTTCCGCACGGTCAGTATTTGGATGGGTGACCGCGGGTGGCATTTTCCAACTGAGCGCTACCGTGGCTCGGACGACACGTAAAATTGTAGGCCCCGGTTGTTTTAACCGTTTAGCAATGTCAGAGTTCTTCAGGTGGCCTATAAACTCTGACACCAGGGCTAGCCACCCGGCCTATAGAGTACCTACGAACTTACTTTTACTTAGGTAATAATATCGCTCTCTAACATTGACAAAATATTTGTACAACAGTAAATTTTCTTCTGCTTATAATGACGATGATTATTATCAAAATCTTTAACCTCCAGAAAGAATGCAAAGAATTCAGCAAGCTGGACAAGTTCCTCCTAAAAATGAACCGGGCTCGAGTGCAGACGCTCTGCCTGCGGTCGGAGAAGGCCAAGCTGGCGCGAGAGAACATCCAGCTGAAGCATTACATCAAGCGGTACCTCACAGACCTGGCTCTCAAGAACCATCGCCCTACCAGCGTGCAGCCGGAGCGGATCGATGCCTATGGGAAGCTTTTGTACGTAATCAATTGTGGTTATTTTATCCTCTAATAGCAGTAGGTGGAATTCAGCAAGGTGGACAAGACCCTTCTACAAATGAAGGCTAATTTGGTACTGGAGAACATCCTACTGAAACATTCGATACATCAAGCAGTACCTGACAGACCTGGCTCTCAAGAACCATCGCCCTACCAGCGTGCAGCCCGAGCGGATCGATGCCTATGGGAATGGCTTTTGTACGTACCTAATCATCACAATACCTACAAGTTATTTTTTCCCGTCTATTCATTGAAGTACTATACACATCATTACATTCAATGATTTTTCTCACTGATTACATTAACATCATTGCGTCTAGTGGTATTGGCAATTGGTAAAGCCGTGGTGGTCTAGTGGTAAAGACACTTTAGACACGCCTTACAATCGTGAGGTCGTGGGTCCAAATCCCGGTCCCGTACCAATGAGTTCTTTAGAATTTATGTACGGAATTTCACACCACTGAATATAAATAAATAAAGAAAAACACACGATGTCTTATCTTATGCTCAGACCGAATAAAAAATCAAGACAGAATGTTGTGAACAAACAAGTGAATGATCATGAATACCCAAGCTTGAATCATAGCATCCTAAATCGAAAGTTAAAATCACGGTAATGACACGGTAATGTAGTTTTCATTACCGTGGTAATGATATCTAACAGTACCTACCTATTCCGACTTCATACAAACGGTCGGAACGCGAATCATACCTACGCGCCTCGGAGTGTGGTACATAGGCTCGCGGTGTCGCGGTACGCTAGTCAGTCGCGGCGCCCCGTGTAGTGACGAACAAACGTGTGGGTCTGTAACTAGTAAGCGTTCGATTTATGTTTTCAGGGTTCCTCGGTTTACTAGGGAACCCTAAAAACTTAAAAAAAAACAATATGTATTTTATTGAATGTTTCCTTTTTCATTTAAGTACAACGAATTTATTTTTTGTAATAAATATAATCATTTCAACCAACTTCAAATAAGGAGGAGGTTCTATGTTCGTTTGAATTTTTTTTGTGTATGTTAATCGATAATTCCGCTAATTGTGAACCGAATCGAAAAATTATTTTTTAGTTCAATACTTCCGAGGTGGTCCCATTTAAATTTTATAGAAATCGGTGCAGCTGTTTTTGAAAAATCAGCAATAATGTAGACAATTCGAACGAAATATTCGAATTTTGTACACGATGTAAGACGGTTTTGCCATTTTTTGCGAAAAATAATTATACTTACATCATAGTAATAGAAACTCAACTAAGTATAGAGTACCTAAGTAGATGAAATTAAAATACTGAAGGCCTGCCTTCAGCAGCAAGCAGCCCTAGAGAGTGGATATGGACTTGACCTGCATGGCCATGTGACACTGTAGGTATATCTTCGATCATCGAAGAGGTATATATTTCAAGGACAGGGCTGAGTCACAATACTACTAGATACTAATACCATGGTAAAATCTTAGCGCTTCCATTCTGTTACTTTGATGGAACCTTGTGAAAATTAAGCAGGCATTTTCATTTACTTTGATAATGTTCCATCCCATTCATGTACACGATGGTACAGAACATGCTCATTGTAGCAATGAGATATTTACATCAATGCAGTAATTGATGTTAGTATTTTAACACGTTTATATTATTGTAAAATTGCTAACACAATCAACACTGTAATGTGGTGTGCTAATGCCAAACTAACAACATGAAAAGAATACTTCACTACCTTCGACGTAGAAATCATATTTCACTTTCACCTCTTTATATTGTAAATATACATTACTAAACACTGTCACACCTTTGTTTTACTAACAAGGGCATATTTTCCCTTCTCTTGGCCAATATGTCCTTGTCTTAACCGAAGGTGTAATATTTCCAATTTTTATAAATATTTCCCAGTTTCTTCTGAACATCCTTAGCCCTTAGTCTACGAAGCCATCAAATGTTAATTCTATTTATTATATTGTCAGGCCTCGCCCAGTGACATGCATAGAAGGTGCCACATCCAATGCAGTAATGCATGAGAAGCGCATGAAGACATTCCACAAGAAAAACAAGGAGGCCAACATCCGGGCGTATCCACGAGTGCAATGCTGGAGCTAACCTTAGTCATATCGTACAAATAGTTTTTAAAGAAAAAACTGTAATCATCAGTACAAAATTATATATTAGGTACCAAAATAACAACACTGAAATTGACTTGCAATGATATTTTTACACAAGTTTTACTATACATTCGAGTGACTTAAATAAAGCTTACTTATACTTAACTGTTAACTTATTTCGTATCATGTAAGGTAATAAACAACACATTATTCCATTGGCATGACGCCATCCACGCCTGATGAATCTTCTCCTAAATTCCAAGGTTCATCTAAAGCTGCCAGCAGCCGCGCCAAAGCTTTGTGTCCTTCTGCATCAATATTCTTGGCCAGATCCCCGGAAAATGGAACGTACTCGTCGCACAGGACGCTTTTTCCTTGTGATACACCGTAGATTTCATACCAGCCTTCAAGAGGTTCGTTAAGCGGTTTCTTCAGTTTCACAAGGATTTCCTGGTCATCGACAGTCTTGATATAGAATTCGCTGGTAGAAACTTTGGTGACTTTGCCCCAAAGGGTTACTTTGGAACCATTCTTTTGTGCGAGGTTACCGGCTGTCACGTAGGGAACGTACTCATCGTTATCAGGATATTGATTGTCTTCCAAGTCGTCTTGGTCGCCCATCGTTATTCAGTTTTTTCAACAACGGCGTTTTCAGCTAAATTCGGTGAAGAGGCTTTTAAATTAATTTCAAACCGAAGACTACCGAAAATCTGAAATCTCAACAGTTTACAGTAAACAAGCCAGTGTTACCAGCTCCTTTTAGCAAAAACGCGATAAATGGTTAATCGCCACGACACAAAATCAGTGATAAAAGGATACCTTTATGTCGTTTATTCCCCTCAAAACGTGGTCCAATAAATAGTACAAAGACAATTTTTTTTTCAAGATAAAACTTTGTCGAAAATGTAGAATGGCATTTATGGTGTCCAAGCTCAAATAAAATTTGTTACTTCATTTTAACCACAATCATGGAACAGACACTCTATATCAGCGCCAGAGTGTGGTAATGAAAACACTTTTGTTACTACGATATAAAATAAGAGCATTTCTCTCTCTGTTTTATGCTACTGTAATCTTTCAAAAACGCGTCAGATTTGGCATTAGGCGCTAGAATGCGCTTTTGGCCAAAAAAAAAGGTCAGAACTGGCGCCAAAAGCGCTAAGTTGACAGCACTGAAACAAGCACTGCAAGCACTGCCAGACTACTACGCAGCGCGCCAAATCAAAAGTCAAATAATTGAATGACAATGACAGTCATGAATGACATAACCACATACACAAGTGACAGCCGGTGTTGCCAATTTCTCAGAATCAAAGTCGCCTACTGTTACGAGTTTATCCAAAATGAGAAGGGTCGTACGTAAGCATAAGTACTTAACTAAAAGGAGTCGACGCACCTAAGCACGAAAGTCTGTCAAGTCGGTGGGGGACGAAGAAACGCATACAAACCAAAATATGAGCATGTGTGCACACACACAAATGTAATGAGGTAAAAAACTGACTTTTGCTCACTTCAGATGGCAGCACTGTTGAGTGTTCCCTAAATCTGACAGATAACTGTCATCCTCCATAGTAATTTTGTCAACAAACAGAAAGAATGGAGTTTATTTCAATAATATGACATTATGTTCAGCTTTGGATTGCAAAAAGACGGGAGTCCATGTATTCCCTAAAGATATCAAAAGAAGAAAACAATGGACAAAAGCTATACGGCGAAAGAATTGGGCGCCGACTAAATATTCAAGGTTATGTGCGGATCATTTTAAACCTGATGATTACCATACGAGGAATTCCTACACTGGTGAGACTTCCATTTCTGTCCAGATTTTTTCACAAACCATTTTGCAAAACTATTTGTAACTCTGTCCAATAAATGGATATATATCTTTGTCACAAATTAATAGTAAGTTTGTTTGCTTTAGGTGAAGAAAATATACACAAAGTATTGAAAAAAACCGCAGTGCCATCCATATTTTCATTTACTTTAGTGAAAACAGCAGATCCATTGGCACAACAACGGACAGAAAGGTTGCTACAAAGAAGCAGGAAGAAACTAAGTTTTGAAACGGCCAATGATTCATTGCCTGGTACTAGCGGGATTCAAAATGAAGTTATGTGTGAAGGTAGATTCAAAGATGAACAACTGCCAGTACAAATGGAAGTAAATATCCACCTACAGATTGAATCGCTAGGGAATGACCAACCTGGTGTGTCCGCTGCATCAAAAACTACTCAAGTGAACTTTGAACATATTTATGGATCTATAGAAAGATTCAAGACTAATGATAGTGTTATCGCTTTTTACACTGGGTTTGAAACTTATGACAAGTTCTACTTTGTTTTTTCAACATTAAGCCCAATGGCTCATTCAATAAAGTATTATGGAAGTGATGTCAAAAACATTACTTTTGAAAATCAGTTTTTCATGTCGATGATGAAGTTACGTCAAAATAAATGCAATTTTGAACTAGGTCAATTTTTCCAAATCAGCCCTACAACAGTGTACAACATATTTATAACATGGATTAATTTTATGGACCAACTTTGGAAAAAATTAAATATTTGGCCTGAAAAAGACTTGGTGCTTTATTACATGCCGGATGGTTTTAAACAATATGATAAAAATACTAGAGTTATCATTGATGGAACTGAGATATGGATACAAAAACCTGGGAACCCTGTAGCACAGCAAGCATCCTGGAGCAGTTACAAGCACAATAATACATTAAAGGTATTAGTTGGTGCAACACCAGGAGGTTTGTTGTCCTACTGTTCACCTGCATATGCTGGTTCAATAAGTGACCGACAAACTGTGGAGCGAAGCAACTTAATAAAAATGTGTGAGCCCGGGGACAGTATTCTAGCCGACAGAGGATACAATATTCAAGACATGTTTATTGGAAAAGATGTAACTTTAAACATCCCTACATTTTTAAAAGGAAAGGGTCAAATTCCACATCTAAAGCTGTTGAAAGACAGAAAGTTAGCTAGTCAGCGTGTACACATAGAACGTTTAATTGGTCTAATGAAAACTTACAAAATTGTCAAAGAAGAGTTACATCATAATTTTGTGCCTCTTGCATCAAAAATATTTTATGTCTGTCTTATGTGCTGTAATTTTAGAGAATGCATTATGAAATAAATAAAAAAAATCTGCTTTTTAGTTTGGTTTTATTACAGAATCATAATTCTTGTATAGATATTTATTAATAATTAAAGGCTGCAAGTATTCTTCATAAAAAGAAGTTAGATGTACTATCATTTCTTTAATGAACTCTTCATCTCGCTCAATGTATATCACTTTCATGTCTTTGAATGTATACACAATTAAATTACAAAATTTGCGGTTTGTGCAAAACAACTGCCCCTGTATTTGTGTGTAATAATTGTGTTTTGTTTTTAGTTTTAGTTCACCATTCTGCTCATAAAGATACGGCACTGTGCTTGGTGAAATAAAGGAGTTCCTACTTACAAAAGGGCATTTCACTTCCACCACCGTTTCATTTTGAAGCAATCCATCAGGTGATGCTGCAAGGAATGGGTGGCTTTCAGATATGCACAAACCACATCTTTCTATTTTTGAGCTTAGAAAGTTTTCGTATTTCTGAAGAGCGACAGGCTCATTAACTTTCCCATGAGTTGTTGCCCTTGATGAAAACATTTTAGGGTTTAAAATGTTGTTGGCTAATGTTTTCCTTGTACCATCTTTACTGTGGCATACAGCATGGAAATTGCTCGCAGTCACTCTGACACTTCTTGCGATGTGCCATTCTTTAGAGGCATCCTGTTTTACAGTTCTAGCCATCACATCTTGCACATGGTGTTGGTTAATATTTTGAAGTAATAAGTTCTCTAACAGTGAGTCCTTCATAGTTTTCTCCGAGTAATCATGGTCTTGTTCAACAGCATAAGGATTGGCCGGTCTTATTACTTGTAAGTATGGCATTTTGCTACCAGAAGTAGCGGCAAATCCAATTGCTAAATTATGCACATAGCTTTCATAATTACTCATTATTTCTTCTTCTTTGATTGGGTGATAAAGTACACTCGTGGATTTACGCCGCTTACCTGGTAACACATGTGACTGCATTGGTGAATCATAAAACACTCTCTTTGGTGTTTTAAAGGCCATTAATTCTTCTGTGCATACTTTGTGCATAATGATAGTTTTGGAACATGCTATGTCTTCTATACCATGAAGTACGGTAAAAATATGCTTGCAGTGAGCTTCCAATCCGCTTCCTGCAGCACACTCACAATGACTCGCCTCTATTGTGCCATTTAAATCCATTTTCAGCATGACTATGTAAAGCAACTTTTTCATTTGTGCTTTACATTGAGCATGAAAATATACATTGTTTCCTTCAAAGGCAACTCGAAGAGTCACCAAGCTTCTACTTTCATATAAAAGTCTGCCTTTGGGTGGTACTTGAAACCTGAAACAATACTCGTAGTTAAAGGTATTTGATAAAAGTTATCAGTAAAAATCTAAAAAGGAATGATAGATGATATCTTTTCTCGACATAATTATTCGGTTTCATAAATGTTACGCATTCTTACCTTTCTGCGAACTCTTGAATGTGGTGTTTTGAAAAGACAGGAAGATTGGTGCTCGCATTGACGTCCTTGAACACATCCAGATCCGGAAAATCAGGCATATCGTCGTCAAGCTCATCTTCTACTCCGAGTAAATCGTTTCTATCGTACGCTTCCAATCTAAATGAAAAAAAGGACTAAATAAGTATTGGGGATAAACATAACCTCCAAATAATGAACTACATATTATCTAGTTACCTTTCGATTAAAGTAGCTTTTTTCCCAGAAATAGATGCTTTTCTTTTCCGCAGCTCTTCTTTTAACTGCTTCACACTCCATGTCGAATACATTTTTGTAGTATTTGAGGCAAATTTGCTAGTAAACACAGAGAACCAAAAACGCAATATGGCGGCGATTAGGATCACTCAACAGTAGCGCCATCTGCGATTAGCTTTCAGTTTTTAACCCCATTAGCTAACACTAGCTGAAACTTAACGCAACCCAAACGCAACCACACTCGTAGGTACACGAAAAGATGGCCTCATTTACTTATAAACGAACTACTGCTTGATACTATCGATATTTGCATATCAATAAAAACGGCACAGATCTTACAACCTCAGAAGAATAACAAGTAATACATATTACTCAAATAAAAACTACGATAGCATACGCGAGAGCGAGTGGAACAAAAAAAATGCAATGTCTGTCGCATACATCAAAATCAACTTTCTTATTATTACTTACTTATAAAAAGTTCTTATTCTATGTTTACAACCATCAATACATTAGCGTCCTATGGCTATAACAACGACGAAGAGTTAGACGTCAGATAACTGCGATTCCTGCGTGCAATAACATTCCGAAGCTACCTGTATTTTTCCCGAGATGTTTTGGTCATTGTACTTAGAAAAGAGATGCAATCCTCTGACATCACAGAGTTACTTACGTATTATGTTGTAATAGCCTTATGTCTGACGGTATCCTTGTCGGCACGTTTTTCTTTCCCAGTGCTAAATCCTTGAGACCTTATGGGGTAAGTTTTAAATATGTCTGAGCATGTGTGGTTTAAGTATTTTTCAATCGTTCTGTTACACGTTGTATAATACATCCAGGGCCATTGGTAGTAAGTACAACTAAAAGTGTTTGACATACGTAGTATCTATAGTAGTCTGTATGTTTGACACACAAACTAAAGGATACTAGGTACGTGTTTGACACTTGGTAGACACATGCGTAGCAACCTATAACTCTGTGGTAGACACCAATTCGGTTCTCATCCAGTACTCGCGTCTACCAAGTCAGTACTAAAACGTAGTGGTTATATTCTCTTGGGTCAGTACATACGTAGTATCTCTTTAGTTTGTGGTCGGTACCTTGGCTGCTGATTAAAAATCTTCTTGTTAGTTCACCGTAACGGCCACGAACCTTCTCTTTTTGCACATACTCTACACGTAATAGACGCCTACACTTTATTTTTTAACCTATACTGTCCCACACCTGGGCAAAGGTCTCCCCCATTTCCTTCCAGGAGCCGTGCTCCATCGCAACTTTTTGCCAAGCCCTCTCGAATGAGTCAAGATCGTCACGCGAGCGCTTCTTGGGCCTTCCCTGGCTGCGTCGTCCGTCAGACACCCACTCCGTGACGATCCTGGCCCATAGATCGGGGTGCATCCGCGCCACATGTCCCGCCCAATCGCACTTTAGTTTGACGGCTTTTCGGCCGACATCAACTACTCCTGTCATAGAACGCAGTGTGCTGTTGCCTCAGAATAAGGAAAAACAGTAGAAGTGACATAAAGTAAAAAAGTTGTGATGCATGATTCCACAAACATGGCGTCGAAAATCCATAGAAACTGCTATGTAATCTAGACACAAATGACACTTGAACTGCTGATCAAATGTCAAATTTGATTTCACAAAGATGGCGGACAAACTTCAAACGTCTCCTAGATAGGGCTTTTATTTTGAACTTTATTGTCATAGCAATAATGCCATGTCATTTCAAACACCGCCCCTATGGCTGTTGCGGACTCTATCAGTTCTTTTGATACCAATCATTGCTGCGTTCCATTGCTTTTTGGCAGACCCCACTATTTCCAGTATTTGCGCTGCAGCATGGTGCAGGTGACAGTTGCTTTTTTAAATTAAATTTTCATTAGTTAACTATGTAATATTATTACGAATGTGGTGCATTTGAAATTGGTTGAAATACAAAGTCATAGGTAATTTGTAGAACGCGACAAATTAAAGAATTAGAATGAATGAAAATCCAGATACATTTTAAAGATCCAATTTATTAAAATTCCTCTTATTTATACACAGTCATACCTTACGCTATTAAATAGTAACGACACAAAAACATCACCGTATTTACCATGACCACGGGATTTTCGTACACTAGCGTGGCTGAACTATATAAAGTTATCTATCTGCGCACTGCGCGAGCGATCGCTTTAAGCCATCATTCAGAGTAATAGCAAACGAGCGTCGCCAGAGTCACAAACGCCGACTCTAGAATAAAACGCAGTCACAGCCCACTACCGCGTGTAGTACATTATGAACAGTATGAGAAAAAGTCAGTGGCGGCGTTTGTGCCTGAAGCGACACTCATTTGTCGTTTGTAGCGTTATACCACGTAGTAGTGTACGAGTATAATATGCAGGCTTTTTCGCAGATCCAGGATCACGACTGAATCTGTGACTTTAGCGTTATTTTTGATTTAAGCAGCGATGGCCCATAGTGGTCTGTAGTAGTAGTTGGTAGCACGTAGTAGTGAGCAGCCTACGCGAAGTAGTCCTCCCGGTCGGCAGCGAGCGGCGGCGCGGCGGCCTCCTCCATGGCGGCGAAGTTCATGAAATGCGCCGGCCTGTGTACTTCGTGGTAAAACTCCCGGGGGTTGCCCAGTTGGACACCGTATTTCATGTTCGGGTCGTGCCGTACACCTAAAACAAATAAAACGTTCAGATTAGCAAATTAAATATACTGACACTGAGCACATTTTTGTTGCACAACAAAGCTAACCTTGGCGTACACCCAAAAGATAGCAGGAAAGATTTAAATTTCCACATAAAAACAACAACACAGTGTACGTTTTTGTACAACTCGCTAACTAAACTCTCAAGACAAAAGCAATGGTGACTATGTGTAAAAATAATAATTTCGAAAACCCGACCTTTCTATTTCAAATCTATTACAAAGGTTCTATTAAAGTGATCAAATGAAAATGAACTTAAGATTTATCCCAATTAGATCAGCTTGCAATCACAAAATACATCATCATAATATTTTAAGTCCTTTGGGACATGATACTACAGACATTTTCACTTAAGACACACTTTTAACAATACTTTTTTAGTTTGAGGTTCATTGAGGTTTGAGGTTTTTCTTTCAGAACAAAAAAGAGAGCAATCATTTTCATCCTATCAAATTATTTTGTTGATCAAAATATTATCTGTATTTGAAAATGCTATGTGAGTTATAATTATGACCGTAGAAGTTGTGCTGCACAAGAAACAGATTAGGAGACTTTAACACTCACCCATAAAGTTATAATTCCAGCTTCCCTGAGAAGGCACCATGAAGTACCCGAGGAATCTATCCGACAGCAGCATCTGCACCCTTTCATAGTGGCTCGGCAGGTAGCCCTTAGGGTTATTCCCTCTGTCGGTATTCTTGGCGCCCCACTCGTACCCGCTGGGGGTGAGCTTGTAGGCGGTGAGCGAGCAGGAGCCGGGGGTGAACGAACAGGTGATGATGATGGTCTTCTCTCCGTCCCACGATGGGTTCTCGGCCATTATCTTCGCGTGCGTTGTGATGTCCTGTTCGAACGAGAAGTAATGTTACATTTGGGATTTCTCAATATTGATTGAAGTGTTTTGGTATTTCTTGTTGAATCCGACTAGATTGGCAATATGTAATACCAGGTGATTAAAAACACTGTAAACCAGGTATGGAACGGTTGCTGCGATCTTTATCAAATCATTTGTTTACTTTTTAGGGTTCCGTACCCAAAGGGTAAAAACGGGACCCTATTACTAAGACTCCGCTTATAACAAAGGTAATGCTACTGTGTGAATGCAATATTCAAACATGCAACAACGCAAACAGCGCGACAGTCCATAATTCGCAATATATGATGCAGATCTGCGAGACACAGAGGTGATCTTGACACTCGACTGGAAGATTCCCGCGTTACCGCTCACGCAGCTCACTCGTGCGTGAGTGGGAGCTAATGGTTCACGTGCCAGTCCGCGGTTGTCTTCTCCATAAGGCGCGGCAGCGCGAATGATATACATAGTAGTTCCTTGGTTACGGCGACTTCACTGGAAGGTTATTTACCTGCGGCGAGAGCTGCGGCAGCTCATTGGGCTGCGTATGCATCCAGCCGAGCGGCTGCAGGTGCGCGAGCGCGGGGTGCTTGGGGAGCGCGCGCGGGAGGTGCACGCCCTGGTGCGTGCCCCACTGCGGCACCAGCACGCAGCACTGCACCTCGCGCACCTGCGGGTTGTCGGGGGGAGCCACGCCGTACAGGTAGCACGCGATCTGGGAAACACACCGGTTACTTGTGTTAGCTGCACTTATTAAAGAGGGTACCAACACATAGTCACAACACACTTCGGTCACAGCCCGGACACTCCGCGATTTTTCATACAAAATCTGCTGTCTTACGCACACCTACACAGTACTTACTCACAGACAACACACATACGCACGGTCGCTACACGCGCATTTGTGTGCGGAACGTCTATGGCTGTCAGCGATCACCACATCGTGACGTCATGCCGCGTGAGTGAGACAGTTGCGTACATAATTTGCAAAAATGAATATTAATCTAGTGCTTAAAATAGTATAACAATTGCTTAATTTGGAAGCATATTAACAAAAAGTAACCGATCTACTTCTTTTGTAAGATAATATCAAGAGGAAGTTACCAAATAATGTAAAATAAGTTCATATTATTTATCCTTAGGGAAACATTAAAATTTCTTGTTTTGTTACGTATTATTGATATTCAACCATACACAGTACAAGTCTTTCCTATTGTCACAGTCTAGGTAGTTTTTATTAGAAAATCCACCGACCAGTGCAGCCCGCGCACAGAGTGCACGATGCGGTACGTAGACGCGGGGTGGAAGTGAGGAAGACTCAAACGGGTGGGGGTAACGAGTAGCCGTTCTATACGTAGTATTATTATATATTCTTTGCTTCGGTACTGCGACGGTGAGGAGTATATGGAATGAGGGTAGACAGAGAGATAGTTTGGGCGACAGGCTGGAGTGGCAGTCTGTGAGAGTGATCAGTGGTGTATGGGTGAGTCTGAAACAACTTTGATAAGCCAGTAGTTGGAGCAAGCCTTGTAAGTACTTTGAGTTTTAAAATGACTGTAGAGATATTGGTGGTCCGTATTATTGTCCAATGGTGTATCATCTGAGTGTCCTACTAGAATCTTAGTGATGCTGTTGGAGCACTATGTCCATCAGCTAACACTTGTAACACCTTCAGTTTCTAATGTCAGAGATTACTCAAGATCAGTGATTATTCAAACCAAAGCTCTTTACGACCTAGTAAAAGACGAAGTGTTATACTGCTCGAGACAATTTTCGTGGAGCTGGAATGTCTCACGAGCGAGTAGTATGGAACGCGAAGACCAACGCTACCGATAATGAATCCAGGAAGCTAGCTCTGGTTTCAGGGTTCGCAAAGTGCTGATCAGCTCGCTTTACCAGAGTAATTAGCTTATTGACTTACTAGTGCTGCTGCTTGAAAAAAAAGCTTCCTGCATCTTAGGATATTCGGGTTTTAACACCATTAAAACATTTATATGTAGTATATCAGTCTGTGGCAGCCATATCACAAGCTTTGCTTAGTTTGGGGTCAGAGACTGTGTGTAAGATTTCCCCAAATATTTATTTATTTACGTTTAAAAAACTACTGAAGATACTTCTGGGTCTTCTGATCGAGAAGGTCTTATCATTATGTGACCTTGCAATTTAAGATTTGCAGCCCGCTCTACCAGAGTAATTAGCTTATTGACTTACTAGTGCTGCTGCTAGAAAAAATTGGTTCCTGCATCTTATGAAAGCCGGGTTTTAACACCATTAAAACATTTATATGTAGTATAACAGTCTGTGGCAGCCATATCACAAGCTTTGCTTAGTTTGGGGTCAGAGACTGTGTGTAAGATGTCCCCAAATATTTATTTATTTACGTTTAAAAAACTACTAAAGATACTTCTGGGTCCTCTGATCGAGAAAGTCTCATCATTATGTGACCTTGCTATTAAAGTTTTTCTGAAGTAAAACTTATCTCTCACCTGTGCTCTCAAATCGGAGATAGTAACGAATTTCTTGAGCAGATTCTTGGGCAGGATGTAGGTGTAGCCGGACTCCTTGATGTCGTCCGAGCTGACGTAGATGTGGTTCGTGCGGAGATGGAGGTTGGTCGCGGAGATCGCTCGCACGCGCCATTCTGTCTTCGAACTGTGTAATAAATAAAATACAGTTAAATATATACTAACAATATATTTTTAATACAACTGAGAAGACAAATAGTTAATTACTTTCGATAATTCGATTCGGCAATACTAAAAATAAGAGTTAAAACGGTGACGATAAATCTTGGTTTTATTAATTTTTTATGGAATCATGGTTATCACACATTTTATTTTTAACTACATGGTATAAAGCAAAGTCGCTTCCCGCTGTCTGTCCTATTGTATGCTTATATCTTTAAAACTACGTAACGGATTTTGATGCGGTTTTTTTTATTAGAGTGATTCAAGAGTAAGGTTTATACGTACAAAAAATACACCTGTGCGAAGCCGGGGCGGGTCGCTAGTTTAGAATACAACTCTCAAGGATTTAAAATGTTTGGAAATCAGACCGAATTGACGAAACTACGTCCACTTTATACACTAGTGTTTTTAGGCTACCATACCCAAAGGGTAAAAACGGGACCCTGTTACTAACGGCCGGTCCCAATATCGAATCCTCAATCGAGAGATCGGTCCGATCCGAGATCGGCTGCGATCTCCCGATCGATCTCCAATCTACGTCCCAATATCAACGATTGGCAAACATCGATCGATTTTCATAATGGATTGCAGATCGATCTGTATTTAGAAGTTCCCTCCCGTACGTTCCAGTTTAAGCAGACTTCATTGCGAATTCGTTATAAACCTATTAAGGAATTCAGAAAATATGCACACTTCTGGGTTTATATGTCATAGTCAGGTATCAATTTATCACGAACTTTATATTTAAGACATAGTGAAACACGTAGTTTAACAAATATCAAATAACAAATTAAAATCAAATCCTCACACCCCCAATCCCCATTTGTTGTGAACGGAACGTAATCGTAAATGAACGAACCATATGTCAGTGTCAGTCTCATACTGTCAGATTGATCTCTGTTGCGAAAGTTGGTGAAGTGAAATTAGTGAAACGAAATCTTTTAACAATTATAACATACTACATACTTAATTTAATTCTATTTACCATGGAATGTGCGACGGTAAGTGTTATAATGTATCTTTTATCTCAGTACCTATGCGTTTTTCTTAAATAATCGTTGAATATAACTGCACGAACTCCCGCTGTGAAGACGCTTTGTTTTGCCGCGAAACTTTCGTGTCTTAATACATTAGACTTAATTCTATTTACCATGGAAAGTGCGACGAAAAGTGTTATATTGTATCTTTTATCTCAGTACCTATACGTTTTTGTTAATAATTGATAAATATAACTGCACGAACTCCCGCTGTGAAGACGCTTTGTTTCGCCGCAAAACTTTCGCGCCTAAATACATTAGATGATGGTAGCCTATTTGTGGGGCTCGTCCTTCGATCTCGCAGCTGTGGGGCTCCATACTCGTAGTAGTGGCGCTCGGCCTTCGGCCTAGTAAATGTAAAGTTCCAGCTCAATCGGATGAATGGTTTAGGAGCTCATTACACGTTACAAACAAACACCGACATTCGTTTTTTAAAACATGCATTTGCTATGTACATAATATTAACTTTTTACACCTGTTTTTGTTTCTAGGTTTCGGGCAAGCCTCTGACCAAAGAAGAGACGAAAATGCTGCTATCATTTATTGAGAGCAGCAAAATAATTTATAATAAAATGACGAATGCAACCACAAATACAATGAAAATAGAGGAATGGAAACGCATAGCAGACCAATTCAATGCTGTGGTGACCACTTCCTACCGGACTCCAAAGCAATTGCGTTTAAAATGGGAAAATCTCAAAAAGAATTCCCGTAAACGCAATACACAAATACGTATGAACAACATCAAGGTTAGTTGTAGACAAAATTTTATCTCACAGTTATTCCCTTTTTCTTCAAGTAGCATAATTTTCTTTTTAAAAGATTATTTCTTTGATATGGCAAAGTTACATACCCTTAGTTAAGGAAGATAAACTATATCTCATCGCAGTACAAATTCTAATTAAAGTTCTTTGTTTTTAGACTGGTGGTGGTGGTCCTTCTTACATCCCTCCTGATGATGTGTTGGACAGAGTGGCTGCTCTATTAGGCAGTACAGTAGATGGTTACACCGTAGCTTATGGTGGTGACGCAGAAATGGTGCCAGAACTTGCCAATAGCGTTAGTGGTGGTGGTGGTGATGAAAGTGACATAGGCTTGGAAGGCATCTCGGCTTTGGAGAAGGTGCAAAAATCCATTGGTGCTGAGGTGGTGGAAGAGTTTATTGTGACAGATGCAGGAGCTTGCTTGACACCACCTAAACCCAAAAACTTTGTCCTGACTCCTAGAGCTAGTGGTAAATTATAATTCTAAGTTTATTGAATTGTTGTTGATAATACTTTTGCTTTGTATAATACTGGTGACTGTACCCACTGGCTTTGCGCTGGTGAATTTAAAAAATAATATATGTAAATAAATCTTCCATGAAAAAATATCAAACTGATGGTGAAAATCACATCAAAATGTGTTGCATGGTTTAGGAGGAGTTACCAGGTATGCATCAGCTAGTCAGTTATATGACTGCCTCAGTGGTTCAGTGGTCAGTGACCCTGACTACGGGGTCAAAAAGGCGTGGGTTTGATTCCCACCCGGGGCAAGCATTTATGTGATACACATAAGTGTTCGCTCTGTGTCTGGTTGTTATTGGTAATTTTCAAAGTATGCATTTAAAAATATGTATACATATGTAGTATATGAGTCTCTGGCAAACATATGATAAGCTTTCGGTTCACCATGTGTACGACATCCCCTCACATATATAGTAATATTTATTTATTTATATAATAACTAGCGATCCACCCCAGCTTCGCACAGGTGTATTATACATATATAAACCTTCCTCTTGAATCACTTTCTATTAAAAAAAAACGCATCAAAATCAATTGCATAGTTTTAACAATATAAGCATACATAGGGACAGACAGACAGCGGAAAGCGACTTTGTTTTATACTATGTAGTGATTGCTCATTTTAACATTTATTTATCTTACAGGTTTCAAAAGAAAACCCAAGTCCGACGAGAACCGAGCTGCTAGGAACCAGGCAATAGCAGATTATTATAAGATTAAGGGAAAATTTTTAGAAGCTAAGTTCGAAAATATATTGTTAGAAAATAAGAAATTAAAATTAGAACTAGAAAAACTTCAAAACAAAGATTAATTAGGTAATATTATTAATTTGTTTTGCATGTAATTGTACTTATTTTAATTGTAATGTAATTTTGTTTCTTTCTAGTATAACATATTTTAGTTTGTAATAAGTAGTTATTCCTATGGCAATAAATATTTAGCTTGTGGTAAATTTCTTTGTTGATAATTTCCATACCTAATCTATGTAGATATGGGCATACATATTTAGGTATATATATTTTAAATGACCTATTTTTATTCCCTACAGTTTTACTTTAGTTCAATGCACACCAATGTTACTAGGTACACAATAATATGATTTATGCCGAAGTAACTTTAGTTAGTTATCTTTTTTGTTAAGTTAGTAAATAGGTGAACCAATCATAATAAAACTTGATATGGTAGTAGTGTGCATCTCAAGGGAAATTTAAATTTATATGTAGTAAAATAATAACTTTAGGAATCAACAAACTACTCTTATCTTATCATAAATAAATAGAAAAACAAAAATACAATATAAACATTTATTTATCTTGACATAGAACACAATACATTGGCTTCCAATAGCCTGTAATAAACAATATATCCTAGAGTGTAAGAAAAATTTACAGTGTTGAAAAATACCCTTCTATGAGTTCAGTCCTATCTCTGATATCCTGCGCTCCCAAAGTGTGAGAATCTTGTAAATCATCACTGTACACGTTAGTTGTTGCTTGCAACGGTATCTGTACCTCCACAGGGGTTTCTTGTAAATTGTGAATTCTACAGATGTTGTGCAAAACTGCTGTAGCTATTACAACTTTCTGAATATTTGAAAGTGATAAGCGCATAGTTAAAGAAATGACAGGGAAACGTCGCTTCCAAACACCAAAAGTTCTGTAAAAAAAGAATCCTTGTTAAGAAATGTCATAACTATAGTTCACTAGCAACAAACATCCTGCGGTTTCACCCGCTATACCAAAGGATGTATATCTTTGAAGAAATGCAAATTTTTTCAGGAAAAAAGTAGACTATTTGTTATTTATCCACAAAATATTATGCACATAACACCCCTTGCGGGACGTCAGTGCAGGACTTATCGCCCCTACTTCAAATTAGAATTAGAAATTATTTATCCAAAATTTAAATCCATTCATTCAGCCATCACGGAGTTGACTGGGACAAACATACGCACATACTTTCACATTTGTAACATTAGTGTGATCATTTAAAAGATGTCGTGAAGTACCTATTTCTTATTATCCTAGTAAAGAGTTGTGCAAGTCTCTTGGCAGATGGTTAATACCACTGTGATTATAAATAAAAGTTCTTAGTGTGTGCATGTTGAGAGCTAGATAGAGAATAATAACATTGTAATAGGTTGTTTTTAATTCTTCTGCTTAGGTAATGCTTACTTACCTTTCAATAAGGTTCCTTGTGGCAATATGTGCATCATTGTATTTCTGTTCATTCCTATTGCTTGGATTTAAAACTGGTGTTAACATATAGGGTCTATTGGGATAGGCACTGTCAGCAAGCAACCAGCGGTTTCCAAAACTCCCAGCCTCACACTGAGCTGTAAAAAAATGGTTTTATAACACCACAAAGTAATTTAACAGTACACAATCACAAAGTGCTAAAATTAAAACAATTTATACAATACCTCTTAAAACAGAATTATTAAATATAGTAGCATCATGTGCAGAACCAGGCCACCGAGCTACAACATTCATCAGCTTCAAATCAGCATCACAAACGGCTTGAACATTTAATGAAAAGTAGCCTTTTCGGTTTCTAAACTCTTCACCAATTGTATGATCTGGAAAATAATTAAATAATGTAAGTTTAATAAGCTTAGCTGCTATTATTACAAAAAGATTTGATTATAAGACTTAAGACTTACTTGGAGATTGTATGCGTATGTGAGTGCAGTCAATTGCACCAAGCACACGTGGAAACTGACTGTAGTGGAAGAACTTGTCCACGCTATTTAAGTGCATTACAATATATTTATTGTAAAGCATGGCTATGGCTTCAGATATGTCCTGAACTATTCTGCTGGCAGTCGATTTTGAAACTCCCACAAAATCCCCTACAGAAATGAGCATTGTACCCAATGCATAAAATCGCAGTGCTAGGAGTAACTGATGAAGTGGTGCAACTCCATTATTTCTGTAAATAATTAGGAGATGATCAACAACAATCCCAGTTACATTGATTGTTGTTATATATAGTTGTTTACATTTTGAACATAAATAGTACCAAGGTACATACCGCTTTGAGGTTACTTTTAAATGTGGCATTATTTCCGATAAAAGCAATTCCACTGCAGCTTTGTTGAGCCGAAATCGGAATGTAAATTCTGCATCAGTTAGACTCTGAGTATGGTTGATGCGGCAATATATTCTTCGTGGTTCTGATGGATCTTCGTCATCTTCAGTATCCTCAATATCCCAATCCGAGAGCTGCTCCAATACTTCCAAATCACTGTCACTATCACTAGACAGTAAAGTTTCTGCCATTGTTCTATCTATATTTTAAACCATCTAATTTAAATTATGCTTTTATAAATGTCTTTTTGTACTATTTAGTTCGAAAGATTGTTTGTAATCGACCGAAATCGTGGGATCATAAAAATAGATTACAGATAGACGTCAACAGATTTGTCAAAGTCAAAAGATCAGATATTGAAACCCAACAATAGTTGTTTTCGAACAGAGGGCGATCTAAAAAGTGTCAGAAATGGATTGGCGCCCTCCAACGGATTGATCGCATCTTTGGATTGCAATAGCAACTGTGGTTTGGTTATTGAAACAGTTTTTGTAATAAACGGATTAAAATTTAGATCGGAGATCGGTGAAAACAGATTGAGATCGGTTATTGGGACCGGCCGTTAGACTCCGATGTCCATCTGTCTCTCTATCACAAGGCTGTTTCTCATGAACCGTGATAGCTAGACAGCTGAAATGTTCACAAACGATGTTTTTCTGTTGCCGCTATAACAATAAATATTAAAAACAGAATAAAATAAATATTTAAGGCCCGGCTCCCATACAACAAACGTGATTTATTAGAAGTTTTTTCTCGTTATTAACAACGACAAGAGAAATGGGACTAAAGGGGCTTCAACACGGTATGAAACTTTTCGTGCGCGAGTCCAGCTCGCACTTGGCAGGTTTTTTTTTCATCGCGAATAAGCCAGCGCTTGACCACCAATTAGGTATAACACGTACCTGAAGGTTTGCGACTCGTAGTTACTCGTGGTTGACGTGATAATTTCATCGCCATGTTTATTGACGGTTCTCGTGGTGGTGGCGGTGAGCTGGCTCTGTTCCTTGCTCTGTTTCTCGATCTCGGCGATCTGTTGTCGTTGTGCAGACGGTGCCGATATCTCCATGCCGAGGATTATGTCGCGGATCTCGGACTGAGTCAGGGAAGCCACGTTCACGCTGAGAACAAAATATATCTATTGAAAGAGGTTTTACTTTGCGGAAGATTATCTTTAAATCTGTCATCATTTCAACCGTAACACAGATTTCACAGGAAATAAGCACAAAAAAAATATGTAGGTAGTTTCACAATATCATCCATCGCAGACAAATTATTATGTTTTAGTGAAAATCGGAGATTTGAGATCATGATGCAGCTAGTT
Organism: Hypomecis atomaria; assembly: GCA_964007245.1. NCBI lineage: Eukaryota > Metazoa > Arthropoda > Insecta > Lepidoptera > Geometridae > Hypomecis > Hypomecis atomaria. The sequence goes on along the minus strand of OZ023292.1, from coordinate 17,401,092 downwards.
GGCACGAGCATGCACCCGGCAAGTTTCTATGGGTCTCATCTACGACGGGCGATTGCAAATATCTTCATATCCATCACGCTGGCCCCGTGCGGCTTGGCTTAGTACCAGATACGTCATCGAATTTCATCTAAGAACCCATGTAAACCTGCATTTACAGGGTCATAGGTATTAAACGCAAAACCTGTTAAGTCTAGTACATTTAGACAAACAACTTTTGCACTACGACTTCTAAAATTCACAAAAAAAAAATCGCGCGTTGACGGAACTTTTTGTATAAAAAAGCTGATTTTTTCGTGATTTTCCAAAAGTCCTATAGCCTGACCGTTTAACTGAGTCCACGCCTGCGCGGTACAGGGGCGCGGGGGTAGACGACAAAGGGGGATTGAGACAGGTGCGGGCGGTGAGGACCCGTCCCGGTCTCGTATCAATGAGTTCTTTGGAACTCATATACGGATTGTCATACCACGGGCTTGGCGTTGAAGGAAAACAAAACATCGATAAGACGACCCTGAAAGAGTCCCCAACACATCTATTGAGGTGCAGCTCTAGGATCTCGTATTGGCTGACTATGGCAAGAAGAACAAGTGAGTCGATTGATTTACACTAGAATAATTTAGCTTTGGTGACCTATTGGGACTATCGTTTTAAAAGCGTGAAGCGCGAGGTCAAACCTGCTTTCTTATGGTGTACGCGTTTTGACGTGCGGCTTCGTTTTTTGTCGTGCTCGCGCCAGTTATTCACGCGAAGAAAGCAAGCGGGAGGAAAAGCTGAACGTCAGAACGTATAGACAATAAGGAGGCCAGCCCCGTATCAATGATTTCAATGATGAGTTCTTGGAACTTATGTACTGATTGCTACACCACTGGCTTTGAGGATATATACAGGGTCATAGGTATAGGCGGTGAGGACCCGCCGCCCGCACCTGTCTCAGTCCCCTTTGTCGTCTACCCCCGCGCCCCTGTACCCGCGCAGGCGTGGACTCAGTTAAACGGTCAGACTATAGATAAAACTACTTTTTTCTAGTAAAAGTAGTTTTTTCTAGATGTACTAGACCCGCCCATAAAAGGTTTTGCGTTTCATACCTATGACCCTGTATATATCCTCAAAGCCAGTGGTGTAGCAATCAGTACATAAGTTCCAAGAACTCATCATTGAAATCATTGATACGGGGCTGGCCTCCTTATTGTCTATACGTTCTGACGTTCAGCTTTTCCTCCCGCTTGCTTTCTTCGCGTGAATAACTGGCGCGAGCACGACAAAAAACGAAGCAGCACGTCAAAACGCGTACACCATAAGAAAGCAGGTTTGACCTCGCGCTTCACGCTTTTAAAACGATAGTCCCAATAGGTCACCAAAGCTAAATTATTCTAGTGTAAATCAATCGACTCACTTGTTCTTCTTGCCATAGTCAGCCAATACGAGATCCTAGAGCTACACCTCAATAGATGTGTTGGGGACTCTTTCAGGGTCGTCTTATCGATGTTTTGTTTTCCTTCAACGCCAAGCCCGTGGTATGACAATCCGTATATGAGTTCCAAAGAACTCATTGATACGAGACCGGGACGCTTCACGCTTATATAAGTGAGGTCTTAAAGTAGATCACCACAACTAAAACGATTTTAGTATAAATCAATCAAAAGTATAAATCTGACTCACTTGTTCTTCTTGCCATAGTCAGCCAATATGAGGTCCTTGAGCTGGACCTCAACCTTGATCCAGTCGTCGTCCGACAACGTGGGCCAGATGTGATGGGGCTCCGTCAGCGTCGTCTTGTCAGGCTTCAGGAGGACTTTAGTACGCTCCGTGTTCACGTGGAGCGCTCGCAGGATCAGGATCAGACGACTGAAGGCCTGCCAACGTAGATGGTGTGAAACATCACTACATAGTATAAAATAGAGCCGCTTCCCGCTGCCTGTCCCCATGTATGCTTATAACTTTAAAACTACACAACGGATTTTGATACGGTTTTTTTAATAGATAGTGATTCAAGAGGAAGGTTTATATGTATAATACACCTGTGCGAAGCCGGGGCGGGTCGCTAGTTTGATATAAAGTTATGCTCAGTTTAGATAGTTTTAGCATCTTATGAAGAAGATCGCTGATAGGTAGATGGAGGATTGCCATATACAAGCAGTTGCTTTGGAAATTTGAAAAATGCACTTTTTAGAAGTATGAAATATTATACAGGATTTTCCAAAACTGATGTACTGAGCCAAAAGAAGGTGATTCAGACCATCATTACGAACAGCTTTTACTATGCCAACCCGGAACTCGAGAATAAAAAATCTGCCGTTTTTGTCAATACCAAGTAGCAGTTTTATATATGTATGGAACAGCTGATTTTTTTTTCTCTTATTTTGGGTTGGCCTCTTAGTAAAAGTTGTTGATAATGATGGTCTTTTAATTACCCTTTTGGCTTAGTACAGGGAAAGCAGATAACCCTGTATAGTAAAGTTATATTTTATCGTAATATTGGATCAGATAGCGTATTATCGGACGAGCGAGGCCGCACGCGGCGCGATCAGCGACCGAGCACGGCCTCCCCGCCTCCAGAGCACATGGATTCTCTGGTTTCAGGACCCCTACGCGGTTCATCATATCCAATATTCACCCCTAAAATCGTGAAATAACCTCAGGTGTTCTATACAAAAATCCTAATGACTTTCGACAACATTTATGGAAGGTAGTTTTATTTTTCTTCCCTTTAGTAAAAATTACAATACAATACAAAAACTCTGACACCAGGGCTAGCCACCCGGCCTATACGAACTTACTTACTTTACAATACAATAGTAAACAATTTGCTACTTTAACCAATTTAAAGTACAGTATTGAAGTGGCAGGGCTCTTTTACAGAGCCCACTTGACCAGAGTAATTTTAAGCGAGGAATAATGTTCCAGATTAAAGAGCAATGTTTCTAGCAAAAATTCTAGGCACCAAGAGGTCTGGTACGGTTTTGCACTGGTTTACAGGGTTACTGGTAATAAATTAGCATCCTTTTAGAGGCTTATTCTGTACATCAAAACTAACAACTATTGTTCAATAACTTTTATCAAATCTCATTAGTAAAAATGCTGTTCCATAGAAAAATATCGTTCACCCTCGACAAAATGTAACTGTTTTTTTTTAGGGTTCCATAACCAAAGGGTAAAAACGGGACCCTATTACTAAGACTTCGATGTCCGTCTGTCACCGGGCTGTATCTCATGAATCGTGATAGCTGGGCAGCTGAAATTTTCACAGATGATGTATTTCTGTTGCCGCTATAACAACAAATACTAAAAACAGAATAAAATAAATATTTAAGAGGGGCTCCCAAACAACAAATGTAATTTTTAGAAGTTTTTCTCTCGCCATTAATAACGGCAAGAGTAATGGCGCTCCCATACGGTACGGAACCCTTCGTGCGCGAGTCCGACTCGCACTTGGCCGATTTTATTTTAAGTTTTGACAACAGTCGCAGAACAAACGTTGTTAGTTTTGATGTACATAATAAGCCCCTAAAAAATGCTAATTGATTACCAGTAAGGAACCCTGTTTAAGTAGTTTAAAAATCCTAGGCAGTGCAGCCCTGTCATGGGGTTGGGTAACGATCTGTCAGACAAACGCATAGCTTGACTTTTCACTCAATCATATAAAAAAAGTTTACTTACTGTGTATGAAGAGATAGTCTTCAACCAATCGTCGTAGAGATTGAATAGCACCATCTGAGGTTCCGTGGCCTTCAGGATGAGGTCTCCGAACTTCTCCACCTTCAGGCAGGCTTGGAATGGCAGCTGCAGCTCCGAACCCTTGATCACGATGTTGGGGAAATCCAGCAAGTGCACCTGAGAAAGGTTTGAGTACAATACTTAGATATAAACAATGTAAGTACCTTAAGAGTGAACCAGACAAACGTCGGTGGGTAAACACATCAGTGTTTGCTGTTGAATATCTAAAACAAAAATTTATATCAATTCATTATCTTTACAAAATCTACGCTTCTTGCTAATAATAAAACTGTGAAAAAAATTCTTCACTCGAATGATTTAACATTTGAACTTTGACTCAAATTTTTAGGAATAGATTGGATGCAAAAAAAAGGCACAGAAGAACATTGTGAAAATAGCGGCCTAGTTTATATATTGGTTAGTTCAAATAACTATTATTAAAATAAAACAATTCAACAGTTTTTTTTATTCATAATTTACTACAGAGAAAACCTTATGCGCATTTAGTACGCAGCCGTGTTAGGTAATAACAATGGGTATTTTAAAACAAATAAAAACAACATTACATTGCAATGGGTGCACACGCACTATATCTACTGTTTATCATTGAACCTATCTCTTCTTCAGACAAAACAGCTATGATTTATTTAAGCTACGCCAACATTCAACAGTTCAGCTTACCTCGAGGGGATCCAACATGCCCTTTCTGGTGACGATGATCTGCTTGGGCTGCTCCTCAACCGGCAGAGATCTGATCAGGGCCGCCACTTCTTCCGCGGTCTTCCATTTAGCGAGCTGGAACAGACAGTCTTGTAAGAAATTATTGTGCTTCTTGAGATTTCTTTGGCAAGATCCTACGTCAAATACCGTCAAAAATAATATAACACAGACAAAATTTGCCGAGGATGGCGTATGTAAACCTCAGAATAATGACAAGTAAAACTTCGTTGCAGTTGTCTTATTCATCTGGTTAGGTTATACAACATACGCGCGAGTCAGTGGAACAAAAAACGCATTGTCTGTCGCCATAAGTACGTCAAAATCACAAGTTGGAATGTCAAAATGCTTAAAATTTGATTCCACTTGATTTCACTTTGTCTTTTGCGATATGATCGGAAGTTTGAACCCTCTAGTTCCAGCAGAAGGTTCAAATCTCTGATCATTTTACCTTTTTGAATTTGGACAGCCGAGTGAAGCTAGTTTGTGAAGCTAGTTAAATTACGTAAATTCGGGTGTATGTGCATTTTTTTCTAACACCTTTTAAATTTCATATTCAAAGTGGGACAAAGTGATGTATATCTCTTGCTATTTTAGTACGGTTTCTATTACTTGTGATTCTTCTGATATGTAGACCTAGAAGATATCTATTCACTCTAGACTTAAAGATGTCTAGATTGTAATTTTCAGGAAACAGTGACAAGAGTAGGGCAGCCCCTCGCGGTCACACTACGAATGCAGGAAGCAAATCACTTAGTAAGTTGCCTAGATACCTAATTTCTGTAATTTCAGTCATAACTGTCATAAGGCATCCCCTGAACATAGGCCACCTAGTCGTCTATGTCCTATATTTACCTGTCCCAGACGCTTCTGTCCGGCCCACACGCTGGTGTGGATGATCTTGAGGAACAGCTGTCCAGTGCGGGGGTTAAAGATGGCTCCATTGAACGGCTTCGTCTTCAAGTTGCCTTCATGCTGTACATACCTGTCCCAGACGCTTCTGTCCGGCACACACGCTGGTGTGGATGATCTTGAGGAACAGCTGTCCGGTGCGCGGGTTGAAGATGAAGATTGCTCCGTTGATCGGCTTCGTCGTCAAGTTGCCTTCATTCTGTACATACCTGTCCCAGACGCTTCTGTCCGGCCCACACGCTGGTGTGGATGATCTTGAGGAACAGCTGTCCGGTGCGCGGGTTGAAGATGAAGATTGCTCCGTTGATCGGCTTCGTCGTCAAGTTGCCTTCATTCTGTACATACCTGTCCCAGACGCTTCTGTCCGGCCCACACGCTGGTGTGGATGATCTTGAGGAACAGCTGTCCGGTGCGGGGGTTGAAGATGAAGATGGCTCCCTTGATCGGCTTCGTCTTCAAGTTGCCTTCATGCTGTACATACCTGTCCCAAACGCTTCTGTCCTGCCCACACGCTGGTGTGGATGATCTTGAGGAACAGCTGTCCGGTGCGCGGGTTGAAGATGAAGATTGCTCCGTTGATCGGCTTCGTCGTCAAGTTGCCTTCGAACGTCTTGTGGATGGTCACTCGGTACACGTTCGTGTCATCGACGAACCTGATGGGAGAAAGGAATGATGGTTAAGACTAACAGAGGGCCGATGGCAGATTTTATTAATGTTCGAAACCTGCTCGATCGCGTTTTACATATATGATTTCTATGGAAATGGCACAGCGCCATCTTGTGTCACGTACGGAAAACTGAATAAGTCAGTGTGAGTTTTATTTACGGTAATGTAACGCGCGCCAAACCGATTGAACACAAGCGCGACAACGTCTGTGATTGGCTTAGTCCAGTGTGTGTCAATGTGCGCTCGGTCAACGCGACGTAAAAGTAATTCGATTTGATTTGCAAAACTCCCACTCGACACTCAGGTCATAATAGAGTAAATATAACGGTAATAAATAAACTAAAGGTCGAGATTTCATCAACACTTCGACACGTAATAAGATCGGGAAGTCAAATCTGGTGTCAGTGTTTAAGCCGCCTGAATGCCTCTGACATGGCTAAGCGGTTAAGGGGGCGCCTAATGCCAAAATCAAGCGAAAGGTGTACTTTTAAAGACGTGGTGTAAAGGTAACGAACATAAACATACATATTAAAAATATACTATAAGAAAGAAAAAAATCTTAAGTAGCAAAGTAATCGCGTAGAATTTTGGAAAATAATATGGTTACCTTAGAAAAAAATGAAAACTTCGCATCATAAAAAAATACATTTTATTTCAAATGCTCGAAATTATCAGCGACAACACCATATTATTTTTGACAAATTACGTAGCCAGGCTAATGTTCTAGCTGAGTAATCAATTAGTTTTTTTATTGCGCGCTTAAACTTTGAATAAATAAATAAAATCCCACCTAAAAATATAAGCTGGAGCTCGAAGCCAACATCGTCATAAACTGTGTCATGCGATTTTCGACTCTAAACAAAGGCCCATAGATGATAGCGGGCGAATAGGGCGATGCAAGAAGCGCGGGTAAAAATCTGTTTTTTTCCTAGCATTAGGCGCAGCCTTAAGACAACCTTATTTTTTCTGAGGTACCAGCTTCTATCGGAGGTCGGCTATCATTAGAGCTATGCGTACTTTGGAAATTGCTACGCGGAATAGTGATCTTGTGCTCAGATTGAACCACGTCCGAAAATTTTTGAGCCACGAAGTTCACTTCTTCCGGAAGGTCGTTTCCCCTGGATTTTCCCTTGCATGATTGACTGGAGCAGGTCATATTTGCCATTACGCATTACGTGCCCAAGGTAGCAGCAGCTTAAGACAACCAGGTAAATTTAGTTTGAGCCACGGTACCGCTCAGTTGAAAAAGCCACGCGCGGTCACCCATCCGAACATTGACCGTGCCGAAAGTTGCTGAACTTCGGTGATTGCTGACAAACACCTAGTCAAACTACGCTATGAGCGCTACTATTTTTTAGCTTACATCCAGGGTTATTTCTAATCAATTAGCATCCTTTTAGGGGCTTATTCTGTACATCAAAAGTAACAACTTTTGTTCTGTGATTTTTGTCAAAACTAAAAAAAATGTTGTTTCTTTTTTTTTTTTTTTTTTATTCTGAATAGGTTTGCGTTTGACCACATACTGCCTGATGTTAAGCAGATATGCGGTCTAGGTTGTAGCACGCTTACCTAGAAGATATCTATTTACTCGGGATTTGAAGACGCCCACATTGTACTTTATTTCATTTCATTTTTTCATTTTTTTTTTTTTTTATTGTTCCATAGAAAAATATCGTTTACCCGCGACAAAATGTATGGAACAGCTGATGTTTTTTTTTTGAGTTCTAACAAAAGTAGCAGAACAAAATTTGTTAGTTTTGATGTACATAATAAGTCCTTAGCCACTTGAACGTTACCGTTTTGAACCCATTTATGCATCAAACGTCACTGGAACGCTAAAATCTCGAATCCATTTATGCATCAAACGTCACTGCCCCGTGTTAAATTTTTCGCGCGCGGGTGCATGGTATCCGTCCCTCTAAAAACGTATATCAAAGTTGGTAAGGATGCTAATTGATTAGAAATAACCCTGTAATGATAATAACTTACCAAATGATCTGGTTAGAAAACAGCTCTCCGTAGTTCTGACTGGAGAGGTACGGCTCCGTTGGTTCGGAAGAATACAGCTGCAGCGCTTTCCGTATGCGCTCGCGCAGCACGTACAGCGCTGGATTCGCTTTCATGATCTTCGCCATCGCTTGCTGGATGAGAGGCTTGCAGCCGGGGAACCAGTTGCCGTACGCACTGTGGAGTTTATAAATGGTTTAGCATTCCTAAAGTATTCATAGAAGATATGGTTCGCGCGAATCGCCTTCTAACAAATGAGGATAAAAATAAATTGAAGTAAAATTAATTAAAAATTATATTTTCTCTCGGTTTCGTTTATGGACTGGTTATAAACCACATACCAATTATAAGCAAAGCTAATTTTGATACGAACCAAGATTTTTTGAGTATACATATACAACATATTATTTTTATACGTTGAGTCAATATTTTCCTGCATTGTTGCGTTATCATCGCGTAGTCTGAGGTTTCTCAAGTGATTCTAGTTGCAACAAAGAAACATAACAGTTCAGTTTCGTATCCTGTAGTTATATCCTACTGTATTACGCAGGCTATTAAATAATTTAAAACTTTATACATTAGCGATAAGTCGCATATTTTTGTGCGCGAGTTCATGATGCAAACTTTCCTTCAGCCTACCGGATCAGAAGTTTGAAATGGCGGCGGGCACGGCATATAGCACGCAGGATTGATGGCAGATTGGACCAGAAAGTTTTTCAATGCGGACCAAGTACTGGCAAGGTAAGACGACTACTCACAAGGTCAGAGTGAATAGGTATCTTCTAGGTCTGCGTGCTTCATCTTCGACCACAACGTCGCTTACCATCAGGCGAGTTGGTGGTCAAACGCGGACTTATTTGCGTTAAAAAAAAAGAAAAAGGTAAACATAACCTGATTAAGACAGCAGGATCACGCTGGTTGTGACAGCAGCTTACGATCGCTCTTGTTAGAAATCCTTAGTTGAGACTTACGATTAGCTGAAAACGTTCTAAGGCCGATATGATGAATGAGCGTGCCTGTGCAGATTGTAAGCCAGGCCGATGAATGTATTATGTAGACATGTTATCCGTAGTGTAGTCCAGGAACTTCGCTCGAGCGTATCGTTCCACGTCGTGCGAATCGTAGTCTAGCCAGTACTTCTGGATTATTGTATTGACTATTGACAGGTAGTAAAATTATCTTGAGACTGCACGATTGAATCAGAAATGAGAAGATGCGATCCAGGTTCCTACAGCTTACTGGATTAGAAGGTTGAAATGGCATTGGGTCCGCTATAAGACACACAGGACTGATTGCTAATAAATTTTAGGATGGTGGCTACTAAGCAGTTAGCACAGCTGAGGACGTCTGCTCAAAGGGTGGACATATGACCTGATTATGATCGTAGGGTCTTGCTGCTTACCTGTGCAGGTTGTAAGCCAGGTCGATGGCAATGAGCAGGCCTGTGGGCGACGGGTATATGGACATATTGTCGGTGGTGTAGTCCAGGAACTTGGCTCGAGCGTATCGCTCCACGTCATGCGAGTCGTAGTCGCCCCAGCGGAGCTGGATGTCCAGCCAGTACTTCTGCGTTGTTGTGTTGTCCATTGTGTCTCTGGATGACAATGGAAATTAATGACAATTAACAAATCACAGCGCATATCTGCTCAACATCAGGCGGAATGTAGTCAAACACAGTAGGTATATGAAATAAAAAATATAAAAAAACAGAGACTTTCTCCCATTGAACATTCTGAATGAATGAATGAATCTCAAGTGTAATTGTGAATTGTTGAGTGAGAAAAGCATTCTTGTTTCAGATTACAGTGATATATATTATTTTTACACTGAATTTTACTGAAGACCTCGTATCACTGACTTAACGGTGAAGAAAAATATCCTCACCGACTTTTTTAGGTTTACCAACAAATGGCGATTGGGTCATATCGACCGCGCTGGCCCATGGCGGCCATTGAATTTATTTTACGGTTACAGTACGATTGTACTCTCCCACAAGACCACCATAGTTCTGTCTCTAGTAAATAATTTCATAAAAGCCATGTAAATGTAAATTAATCATTTGTATTGTATTGATGTATATACTCAAGGCAAGCTGTCTTCGCCTGTAATTGCTGTGCCACTTAGCTGTTCTTTGCTCTTGTCTTTCGTGTGTTGTGTTGGTGTGCACAGTGTTGGTGAGGTTTATTAATAAAATAATATAAAGCCAACTGGCTAGTACTGTCTCTAGTAAAGCCGTAATACTGACTTAGTATCGGCGAGCAGCGAGGGCCGCGACACGTTCCACTTGTAGGCCGAGAACAGAAGGATGTCGGCGCAGGACGAGTTCATCTTGTACGACTTGCGCGGGTGGATGGTTTCCTTCTGCACGGTTTCTATCTCAAGCGCGTCTAGTTCTTGATCGAACACCTGTAAATTGAGGCTTATTCAGAAGGCCATTAGGTCTGAAATAGGCTACGAACTAGTTAAGAAATTCCGAACAAAGAAAAAAGTCGGTGTTTACGACACAACAAGATATAGTGTCTACTAATTTATATATTGGACAGAAAAGGAAGAAAGCAGTAGCTCCTCAAATCAATAGCATCATCAATACTGTTATGCGAGTACCTAAAACATTAAGTCTTATTGACGTTACTTGAGAGAACACATTTTCTCATTATTTAAAAAATTCAATATCACAAATGTAAATGGAGTATGAGTTTTACGCATATTACTAACAATATGAGTAAAATTTCCCTCACAACTACAGCAAATAAGAGAAAATTATGTTCATTGAAATCCTTCTCTTTCTGTATTTTTTTCTTGATTTCTTTTGTCATGCAATATAATAATAGAAGCAAACTTACTTGACACAGATCCATGACGATGGACTCGTGGACCTTTTGCCACAAATGGGCCCTGAAGATTTGGATGAGCGAGATCTTGAGCGTTGGGATTTTGCCGTGCATGAATATGCCTGTCAGGTCCAGTTGCACCTAAAGTTTAATCAAATTAAATTTGAATGTATCTGGATCTGGTACATGTCGTAATTACAAAAAAAGCTAATAGGTTTAAAAGAAACGACACTAAAATTTTGGATACAATCAGCATCCACTCTTCTTGGAAATGTATGTAATGTGGAGATAAACAAAGCCCTTATACAACCAAAAACGTCCACTGCTCCAGCGTTCAACGTTCTTTGGGTGATACCTATCCGGTAAGCTGTAGTGGCCCAAAACCTTAGCAGACGTCCCACATGGTGTATATGGTGCATTTCTCTCTCCAGCGTCTACCCGAGCCCGCTCAGCTCCTTAATAGCAGAACATAGCATTGGGCCGCTGGCGTAACTGGTCTAGTGGCTTGAATGGTGTTTGAGAAAGCCAACAGCTGTATTTAACAATAAAATATCTCGTAGAGTATTATTATGGCAAAATTTTCAATTTGTTTACCTGGAAGCCGACGTAGACGTTGGCCCTGTTGATGGTGGGCGACCACCAGAGCGTGAACCGTCGGTTGGGGATCTGGTTGAGACCGGAGCGTTGCGCGTTCGTCAGCTTCTTGTACTTCATAGACTCTTCGAAACCTGACGCCTTCTCCCTGCATAAAATATCGAGACGTTAAAACCCGAAATAAATAACGTTTTCTCAAACATGCCTGGAAACGTGAGCATTTGTTTGACAACGTCAACAACAATCGAAATTGTTGTACTGGCCAAATACATGCGAGCAGCGGCCGGCAAAAGTTAAAAAATCCATTACTGTCGTGTTATTTAATAATCGGCCAAGTGCGAGCCGGACTCGCGCACGAAGAGTTCCGTACAGTACCCCCTTAATATATTTTATTTTAGTTATTTATTTTTGTAGATAATATACAACTTAATATTCTGTGCATATTTCAAGCATCTTCCCTGTTGTCGTTATTAATATCAAGCAAAAAAATAATGTTTCTAGTATGGGAGCCCCCCTTAAATATTTACTTATTTCTGGTTTTTAGTATTTGTTGTTATAGCGGCAACAGAAATACATCATCTGTGAAAATTTCAACTTTCTAGCTATAATCGTTCATGAGATACAACCTGGAGACAGACAGACAGACGGACAGCGGAGTCTTAGTAATAGGGTCCCGTTTTTACCCTTTGGGTACGGAACCCTAAAAATAAAACGATATTTTTAGTCCAACAACAACCGATTTCAATCGCGTACATAAATCGAATAGTTCTGCTATGACCTGCGGCTGCAAGCTAGTCTTCAACCAATCACAGGTCTTAATTTAATCAGTTCAGTTCCAATTGATGGCTTTTCTTCATGCCAACACATGCAAAATAGGTATCTCGAACTTAATGGCGTCTGTGAACGTGGTAGCAATATAGGTATTAATGTTAGCGACGTACGGTGATGGAATTTGCACAGCTTGTGGCTAACTTCACAAACGCCATTAACTTTGATTCGACCGTGTAAAATGATCCAACAATATAATTGGCGACATTTTCTTCGCGCACTGATAAATAGACGTGGTTGGACGTAATGTACTCAACCCACACGGCTGTCCAAAATCAAAACGTAGCAAGTGTCTTGCGGTATAATACGCTTGCTAGCCATGTGGGCGAGTCTTATCTGCTAAACTACATCCTAATGTAAACATAGAAGAAAGCTATTTCAGATATTTTTGTTGAATTTATATGTGTACCCTACATATAAATTCAAAGAACTTACCAGAACAAACCCTCCCAAGTGGGGAAGTAGGTGCCCTTGAACAGCGTGTGCTCGAGGATGCCTTCAACGCCGCCGAGCGCCTGGATCATGTCTGTTCGGTAGTTGTTGAGGTTCCACAGCTTGCCGTCGTGCCGCTGGTGGGTCCACCAGAAAGGATTCTGTTTCAGCACCTGTGGGAAAAAATAATAAACAGCTATAGAGAAAGTAAATTTTATTACACTCTTACACATAACTATATAAGGTGCGAAAAGAAACAAGCCATAGTTAAAAATCAAAAGAGAATTACTGTAATAGTAACCGAACCAAAAACAAATCTCTCAATCTCAACTGTTCTTTCCAACCCTGACCAACTTTGAAACTCGGCAAAATTTCAAAACATTCTTCGAAATTTTGCTGAAGCATAAATAAGACAAAAATACAATCAGGAGGCTCTTTCCACAGAAATTATATTTTAGATTCTTTAGAATAGCTTCAATGATAAACACGCGAATTGTATTATAATATTATTATTATAGGAGTATTTTATCCAACAATGAACTTTTAAAGAGTACATAACAGCATGGTAAAAGTAATTTTAATTTTTGAAATGTTTATCATAAAAAGTAAATCTTTGAGAAAAAACCTAGTGTGGGATGCACTATAAAATTAAAATCATTTCATTGATTAGCAGTGCGCCATCTCTCGTCAATACATAAGTTCTTATAATTTCAATTGAGTGATAACCTGTCTAATACGGGTATCACAGGTGGCGCCGCCAACGCTACAAGTTGGTTAAAAATGATAAACACTTCACAAAATTCCTCGCGAGTCAATACAGCGGGTCAGCTCAGTGGTCCAGAGCGTCGGGCTAGTGATCCGAAGACGCAAGGTTCGAATCCTGCATCCGCGACGAATTTTTGAAATGTTTATCATAAAAAGTAACTCTTTGAGATAAAACCTAGTGTGGGATGCACTATAAAATTAAAATCATTTCATGGTTAAAGTATTTTAAAGTTGTTAAAAGAACCTTTTTGCTAGCTATTGAAGCTGTTTAAAGGTGCTGATGTCAAGTTTTCCATATCTGTAGTTACCTGATACTGCTTGAACTCCGTCCGTATTCGCCATCCCTTATCGTACGCGAGCGTGTGCCGATCTTTCTGGAACAGCGTGTTGATTCTGGGAATACCGCGGTCCCACGAGTCTTCCAAATCTTCCAGCGTTAAACGCCTGTTTAGATAAATAAATCACAGCTCAAAAAACCATAGTGTAATTTATTGTAATTTTTTTTAAATAGTAATAATAATTTTATCACAAGAAAAAATGAAGTTCTTTTTATAGAATTGTTTTTAGAATAAAATATGCTAAATTTTATTTTTTTACAATAATAGTCTCCATAACTTTTGCCCTAAAGTGCATAGTTTCCGAGATATTGGCCAAAAACGTTTTATTCAAGATGGCGCTTGAAGCTCCACCTGGATCTGTCAACATTTTGTGATTTTAAAATCAGTAAGTGATCCTAAACCTTATTAAAAACAAATTTGGATGGGAAATTTAGTGCAAAGTTAACAAAAAAAAACGTCCATTTTTCCTGTACTATACAGCGTTTGATGGAAATGCGGGTTGTGTAATTCGACTGTTCCATTTGGAAACGTCGTCTGTTTGTCTCTGAGGCGAAACGATTGTTTACGGCGGTACTAAACTTCAGATATTTTAATTGAAACATAATCGTGATTCCTTGCCATGTCAAGTGATACGAGTACGTGCAATAGATCAGATAGCGTATTATCGGACGAGCGCGGCCGCACGCGGCGCGATCAGCTACTGAATACGGCCTCCCCGCCTCCAGAGCACATTTATTCTCTGGTTTCAGGACCCCTACGCGGTTCATCATTTCTATGCACGTACAAAATATCACATGGAAGATTTCAAGTAATGCACATGCAGTTCACTTTGTTACATTTTCCTCAGGAGTATCTAGCGCCGTCATAACTCTACACGATCACACGATTACCAAATATCTCGAAAATATCAATTCTAATCTTCGAGCAAATATCTATAGAGTTACAATCGTGGAAAAAAAAGTGTCCCAGCCAAAACTCTGCCCAAGCTACGTAGTGAGCAGGCTTTTTAGTTGGTCGTAAGGCGATTGCAAGCGATTACAACGCCGCGCGATTCCAAAGTGTTCAGTTACAAGAACTAATTAGGTTAACATCGAGATTCGAGAAAACGGGTCATTGTGAATTATTTAATGTAAATATCTAAGTGACGTATGACGGCGATCGGACATTTTTTTACTACTTTCACATAGGGACTGTGGCTCTGTAGATATTTGCTCAGTCTAATTTATACTTTAGTTTTAAAAATAGGTGATATAGTTAGGTCAATAGGTGGCTTAGGTAATAGTAATGGTCTTCAGTAGAACCAGAATGCTACTCTACACACAATTTATTTCACAAATATTTGTGTCATAGACGGAGGTGTTTCTGATTTTAATACATGTATACATGTACTACACAATACACGAATACTAAATAGACTATGTAACATGCAGATATAACAATAAAAATCTGAATCTTCTATTGGAAAATCCTAATAACAAAGGACACCAGACCCTAGAGTCTGTGGAGCAGATCTATAAAAATAAATCGTGGTTGTTAGTCTCGCTAAAAGTCGAGGACGGCTGAATCGATTTGGCTAATTTTGATCTTGAAATATTTCTGGAAGTTAAAGGAAGGTTTAAACGGTAAGAAAATTCATAAGTGGCGGAAAAAATAATAAAAACATTAATTTCATTTTCCCATACAAAATGTTCAAAGTTGTTATGGACAGTTGACAGATGGTGAGACGAAGTCCGGGTCAGCTAGTATGTAAATATAAAAAAAACATTAGAGTTTTACCTGTTCTGCGCGTTGGCCTCTTGTCGTTTGAGCGCGTACTCGGCCCAAACGCGCTGCGAGTCCACGAACTCGGCTTCCCACGGCTGGATGTAGCGGTACAAGTTGGGGATCAGCTGGTCCTCGTCGTGCGACATTCCCGACCGGAAGTGGGTGATGCCCACGTCGGTCTGCTTCGACCATCGGAGATCGGACTGGAAGACAATTGCAAAACTGATCAATTATTCTAAATTTCCTGAAAGATTCCAAAATGATGCCATTTTTTTGCATGATAAAGTGGTTGATAGAAATTGTTATTTCGTATTCCTAAATTCAATAGTGCCACGAGGGATAAACAAACCACCTTTTTTAGTCTATCGCACGTAATGTAGTAATTTTTAAAAAAGTCGATGGATGCGTATACAAAGAAAAAATCTTCCGTTGCATCTAGTTGCTTACGAAGGGAAAAAAACTCTTCATATTGCGAACATTGGTTGCGTATGTGACCGAAAGCAAATAAACTAACGAGATATTTGAAGGTTAGATATTATCACCGTTAACAACTGTAACGTAGGAGCCTTGTGGGAAGCCTCTAGTAGAATATTCTACAGGCTACAAAAAAAATTTATGCATAGTACATTCTAAGGTGTCTTTTTGGAAATCTGCTTTTGATAAAGAATTGTTCTCTTCTATCTTGTCCTTAATTTTCCTTGATCGATGTACCAATCTATAAAATCTTAATTAATTATACTTTTGTTAAAATTGTGAATAATATTTCGTTTTTAGGGTTCCGTACCCAAAGGGAAAAACGGGACCCTATTACTAAGACTTCGATGTCCGTCTGTCTGTCTGTCACCGGGCTGTATCACATGAACCATGATAGCTAGGCAGCTGAAATTTTCACAGATGATGTATTTCTGTTGCCGCTATAACAACAAATACTAAAAAGAGAATAAAAAATACAACAAACAACAAACCTGTTTTTTTAGACGTTTTTCGTTCTATATTAATAATGGTAACAGGTAAATGCTTGAAATTTTCACAGAATATTTAGTTTTATATTCACTTCAATAATAAATAATAAAATTATAATGAAATAAATATTTAAGGGGGCCCATACAGTACGGAACCCTCCGTGCGCGAGTCCGACTTGTGTTTGGCCGATTATTGTTGCATTTGTATTCAGTAATTTAGTTGTTCATTTAAATTATTTGAACCATTTGTATATGATTGAAAATTATTTTAGTAAGTAAAACATTTTGGTATAATTTCTTTAGGCTCTTCTTTGCGTATTTGAAAGAAATGTGAGAAAAATAATGCTTTCTAATATGCAAATAAACTTACCTGAGGTATTAACACGTGTCCCATAGACAGCATGCCCAAGCCTCCCAGTTCTTTAGGCGTGTAGAATACGACGGGCGGGAAACGCGAAGGCATTTTCGAGTTGAGACCGATCTTGATTCGCGTTTGGATCTTGTTCTCGCATTTGACGAGTAAGTCGAGCAGCTCTTGGGTGTTCACCACGGCCTCGCGGAAGTACGTCATTAGACCTGGGAAAAGATAGTATTTTTCAATTCAATGAAAATCAATGCAAAAAATGTATAAAGAAAGCTTCGAGCAAATATTTATAGTCACAATCGTGCAAAAAAAGTGTCCGAGCCAAACCCTGCCCAAGCTAACATAGTGGGCAGGCTTTTTAGTTAGTCGTAAGGCGATTGCAAGCCAACTATAACGACGCGCGATGCGAAAGTGCTCGGTTACAAGCATTAATTAGGTGATATAACGTCGAGATTCGAGAAAACGAGTCATTGTGAATTATTAAATGTAAATATCTAAGACGGTATGCAAGCTCTGTAGATAGTAACTAGCTTTTGCCAGCGGCTTTGCCCGCGTGACATTTTGATTTTTGTATTGAACGTTTTATTTTTCCGGTATAAAAATTAACCTAAATCACTCCCTCTAATCTTTGAACTATACCCATAGCACAAAATCAAGTCTATTCCTTGCTTTGTTGTTGCATGAAAAAACCAAAAAGCACGTTTTCTATTACTATAGTACATTAGTAAAGGTTAGGTTAATGACTGAATGGCCAGCAACTCTAACACGACAAATAGATTTTTGAACCGGTATTTTGTTACTCTTTCACGGAGCAACTGGGCAACGGTTCGATTTGTTTTGTTGATTACGATTGATTTTTGATACGGATATAGTTCAAATATCGGACAATTATCGGTCATAGGCTAGCTTTTTATCAAGGGATAATTTAAAGATCCTACACGAAATCGCGGGTAAAGCTTGTAGACTATTGTTATTTACAAATGAGTGCAGTATTCCATTTATTGACAAACTTTGTAAAGGTGGTAGAACCAGTAGACATCAATATCTGTCGCACTCTGTTGTGGAAGCGAGCGAGAGATTCGTCGTCAACCCGTAGGTAAGACTGAATCGTTCCTTCTATAGTCTATTAATTACTTACCAATGAGCGCAGTGTTCCATTTATTAACAATCTTAGTAAAGGTGGTAGAGCCTGAAGCCATCAGTATTTGACATTATTTGACGTGTAATATTTTTTATGAATAAAATGAATATGAATATGAATATTTGTCTAACGCGAAAGTCTAAGTGGAAGCGGGCGAGAGATTCATAAAGCGCAGGTAGCTTTGCGCTTTTCTTTTTTTAGAATATTAGTTACTTACCAATGAGTGCAGTGTTCCATTTATTGACAATCTTAGTAAAGGTGGTAGAGCCGAAAGCCATCAGTATCTGATGCACTCTGTTGTAGAAGCGAGCGAGAGATTCGTCGTCAACCCACAAGTAACATTGCACTGTTATTTCTATAGACTATTAGTTACGTACCAATGAGTGCAGTGTTCCATTTATTAACAATCTTAGTAAAGGTGGTAGAGCCTGAAGCCATCAGTATTTGACATTATTTGACGTGTAATATTTTTTATGAATAAAATGAATATGAATATTTGTCTAACGCGAAAGTCTAAGTGGAAGCGGGCGAGAGATTCATAAAGCGCAGGTAGCTTTGCGCTTTTCTTTTTTTAGAATATTAGTTACTTACCAATGAGTGCAGTGTTCCATTTATTGACAATCTTGGTAAAGGTGGTAGAGCCGGAAGCCATCAGTATCTGACGCACTCTGTTGTGGAAGCGAGCGAGAGATTCGTCGTCGACCCGCAGGTAGCATTGAGCTGTTCTTTCTTTGGTGACTTCGTTCTGCAAGTTCCAGACTCCGTCGCGATGGGAGAGCTCTTCGTGTTGACTGCGGCACTGTGGATGAACAAAAAATTGAATTTCTTGCAGTTGGACTGCGATTTGGGGCATTTTGAGAAATCTACACACACTTTATAAGCCCCGATGTAAAAAGCGGGGTGTGTACACGTTAGGGGAAATCCATCAATCAATGATGCTCGAAAGGGGTGTAGTCTAAAACCTTACGACGAATCACCAGACAGGGGAGTGGATAAAAGTTGCTAAAAAAACATTACGTGATTAATGGTCAATCCCTGATCGACGTACAAAACTTTGACTTTAAAACCGCGGTTTTAAGGAATCTAAGTTTCAATTGACGCTTTTCCCATTTACAGTTTACCGTTTCTTAGCCGTTTAATAGCCGTGTTCAGTACTAAAGTGTTGCGTGAAAAAGATACATCATTCTTTCTTTAGTTAAAATTATTAATTTCACGCAACGTTTTAGAACTGGATACGGCTATTTTAAAAGGAACGGTAAACTGCAAAAGAGGAAAGCGTCAAATGGAACATAGAAGATCTTCGTTCTCTGCTCGTCAAAAAAGTTGAAGTTTTATTTGGCTCGCCACGCAGTGTTGTCGACACTGCGACTATTTCTGTGTTCCACTTTTTTCGGGTGGTAATTTCTTCAGACAATCACAAATAATTTCTGGTTCTACCACCAATTCTTGTATTAAATTGGTATGGGATAACCGAGCCTTTTATTCTATCCAACTCTTAACCCATATTTTAGGGCGTTTTTGTTATTTTCATTAATTTCGTTGTACGCTACATCAAGATAACATACATCTTCGAATTTCGAATATAACAACATGTTGTATTTTGACGAGTCTTTAAAACCGCGGTTTTATTTTGTACGTCGATCAGGGGCTTTACACGTGTGTTCACTGACACAAATCAAAACAAACAAAAATCTGTGGCATCGAAGTTGGCTGAAACTGCGTCCCACCCATTATATTGCAGTTTCTTTTTATTTAAAAGCGTATGTGATCGAGCTGTTTCTTGGCTACAATTATGTATCAAGTATTTTTTTAAAATTTTGTCTTTGCATTGATGAATAAAATAATTCTAATAGAGCTCAAACTTGATGATATGGCACAGTAACACGATTTTTACGTTGAACTCAAAGCATGATTTTAAATATTCTAGAAGATATTTCTTGCCTCTCACTCTCTCTCTAGATATAATCTCACCTTAGGCAGTATCCTGCACTCGAAGCCGGCCATGTTGAACAGCAAGTTCGGGTTGTCCTTGGAGTAGACGGAGACGAAGCTGTTCTCCCACTGGATGGTGGTCACGGAGCGAGGCAGCCGGTTCTTTATGTCCCAGAATACTGCGCGACCACTGCAATGGATTATTTCATTAAACACGAACTGCAGGGTGGGTTATTTAGAAAGGTGTAAAGCCCCTGATCGATGTGACGACGTACAAAATAAAACCGCGGTTTTAAAGTTTTCTCTGTGGTTATACCTTTAAGCCCCTGATCGAAGTACAAAATAAAACCGCGGTTTTAAAGTTTTCTCTGTGGTTATACCTTTAAGCCCCTGATCGAAGTACAAAATAAAACCGTGGTTTTAAAGTTTTCTCTGTGGTTATACTTTTAAGACCCTGATCGAAGTACAAAATAAAACCGCGGTTTTAAAGTTTTCTCTGTGGTTATACTTTTAAGCCCCTGATCGAAGTACAAAATAAAACCGCGGTTTTAAAGTTTTCTCTGTAGTTATACCGGCAAGCCCCTCTTCGTACAATTTTTTTTTAACCTATACTGTCCCATTCCTGGGCAAAGGTCTCCCCCATTTCCTTCCAGGAGCCGCGCTCCATAGCAACTTCTTGCCAACCCCTCTCGAATGAGTCAAGATCGTCACGCCAGCGCTTCTTGGGCCTTCCCTGGCTGCGTCGTCCGTCAGACACCCACTCCGTGACGATCCTGGCCCAGTGATCGGGGTGCATCCGCGCCACAAAATAATAATAAAATAAAATAATACCGCGGTTTTAAAGTTTTCTCTGTGGTTACTCTTTCTCTGCGTTACGCGCTTGTTTTCGTACAGAAACATCCACCAGTACAGGCTTAAGTTGACTTACAGATTGACATCGTGCTTCATGAGTCGCATGCGCGCGTCTCGCGGCCAGCACTTTTTGTTGTTGTAGCCGACGATGTTCTCGTTGTTGGGGTCGGGGTGCTCGGTCAGGTAGCGCTGGATCAGGTCGCGCGCCTCTTCTGCTGTGAACCTGTGGGATAATAATATTATTACACAAGTTTTACAAGTATAGTCTAAGAAGCGTTGGTTTTGACACTAAATACACACTAGTATGCTAAGCGCCACACAAATCGGCGGATGGGAAGTTATGCGCAGAGCGCTGCGCAAAAGCCGAAATTATGTATGCGCGGAAGCCAGAGAAACGAGACGCCGGAGCACACCCGCCCGCCAACCTCATGCCTCCTGCGCGCTCACTACGCCCGTGCTCAACATTTCGCCACTTGTGCCGGTATTGTGCACATGCGCAATAATTAGCGAATCACGGCGATGTGTCATCTGCTGCGGCTAGCTTGTCTTCCGCCGATTTGTGAGGCGCTAAGTATAGTGATAGTGAGTGAGATACACAGTAGTAAACCAGTGTGCACGAGCAAGACGAAACTGCGAAGAGTGACTGCGTTTCAACCATAGCACATAAGATAAGAAATAGGTTCCTATGGTCAACTAATACAGAACAAGACAAGTGCATTTCGAATTCCTGTTCAAATTATAGGCTGAAATAGAAGACAGCTTCAAATTATTTTAAATATGTAGTGCATTTACGCCCAATACTTATTTTTATATCCCTGATTTAGAACGCGATTTCCGACGAGATGTTCAAATCAGGTAACCAAATTACTTAAGCTTTATATCCACGCTTTACTTCCACGTGCCGTTTGTTCGTGTAGGCCGGGTGGCTAATCCTAGTGTCAGAATCTGCAGCCTGAAGTTATAAATCAGTTTATCGGGTTACACACCTGAAGAATATGTGTATCCTGTCAATGTACCGACAGTACAGTCTGATCGGATGCGCAGTCTCGGTCTGTCTGTCCTGATAGCTGAGGAAGTCGTTAGGCAGCTGCGGAGGGCCGGCCATTTCGCTCGCGCGCTGCAGACCCAGCACTAGCAAGTCTAGCACGAGCCCGTAGTACTGCACGATGAACGAAGCGAACTGGAGGCCGCGGATGATGCCGTATGAATTCGTGTGGTTCATGTCCTGTAGGAAGAAATAATTTCCGTCTATATGTAGTGATTTATTTGGTAATCTTTTCCAAAAAGGTTAATGACCTATTTGACAATAAAGTCTCATTTTATGTATTGTTCTCGGATGGATAAACACGGGTGGTATTTACAGCTGAGTGCTTCTGTGAATGCGATGACACGTTACAGTATAGGCAATGATTGTTGTTATAACTGTTTTAGACACTTCAGAGGCCTTCAATCGGCTTGAAAACTATCACCAGAGAGGTTAGTCCAGGTTTACACGTAAATTGATACTTATTTCTATCTTTTCTTCTTATTTTCTCTCAGGATATATGAAAAGTAGAGTATGGACCTCTAGAACCAAGTTTGTCTTCGTCTTGGGCGACTTGAACCCCTCGCTTCACTCAGGACTCTAAATAATCGCCCCTGGTGGAAACCAGAAGGACTAACCAAAATGTATGGAGCCACACACGAACGCGAAACTTTAAGTAAACCTGGACTATGCGCTCAGGGCTATATTAATTTCAAACTACGAAAATCATAACTCTCTGAATCTCCAGAAAAAAACATATTATTGGAATAAGTTAAAAAGAAAATCTATTATTAACTTTTGTATACTTCTTCTTCTTCTTGTTCGTGTCGATGGTTCTAAAATTGGCAAGATATATCTAAACACGCTTTGCCCAGTGGTTAGCGACTGCCACCCCAGATGGAGAGGCTTCCAAAAGGTCGCTGAATGTGCAGTGGTTTGGACACTGAGGACAGGACAATAGGTGCTCCATTGTCTGCACTGCTCCACAGTCACACTTGTCGGAATTCGCGTCAGAAAAACCCCATTTGGCCATATTAGATTTGCAGCGGCCAACTTGGGTCCGGAGCCGATTCAGCGCCTTCCACGTTGGCCACGCTAACTCATTCCCTGGGGGGAGTTCTTCTGCTGGCTCCAGAAAGACTTGGGGTGGGGGGCAGGTTTCCTGCCATAGTTTACGCCGAGCATCACTGGGGTGATCGGATATGGGTTCTGTGCAGTTTAAAAAGTTTCTGCGACTTTTGAGGCGGCTGGCTGGCGCTTCTGACTTGTGCAGAGGGTGTCTATTGTCATCTTCTTGTTTTGATTTTTCGATTTCGATTTTTGTATACTAAAGCTCCTGATCGACGTGCAAAATAAAATCGCGGTTTTAAAGATTTCTCTGTTGTTCTGACGTCATACCGTCACAGTATACTCGTAATCACAGAGAAAACTTTAAAACCGGTTTTAAACTGGTAGTCTTTTGTACGTCGATCAGCGGCTTATGAAAGACTTTCAACACTGTTATATTGTAAGTTACCTTGTAGTTGATAACGACGTTGTTCTTGGCAGTCATGTAGTCGGCGATGTTGTGGTCGACGATGAGCCTCAACAATCGATTCAGCAGCGTCAGATCTATCTTCTCGTAGAGCTTCTCGAACCGCGACTCGAGGAGAACGTTGCATTCGCCTTCACCCACTTCCCACACGTCTTGCAGGTTGTTTATACCTGTGGGATAGAATAGTATACGAATTAATATTTTGTAGCGATGATCACTTAGTGAATATTTTACAAGCTATATTTCCGCGTCCACATATTCGACCTATTTGCATAAATGTAGGGAGCCAGTCTATACATCAAAGCGGAACACAACATAGACGAGAAATGTACCTATTACAGAAATGCTTTATTTGATATTTGCTTAGCGAAGAACATAAAGATACGCTTTTGCTTACATCCAAAAGCAAAAATAGATTTTTGACTACGGACTATAACGTTCATGGATTTGTTGGCTACGTTGGTTTTGAAGCTGCTTGGGTGTACTTGCACCCTCCTTTCAGGAAAGAAAGTACAAAGGAAAATAAATTCTGCTATTGATGAATGAAAACATTACTAGGTAACCTAAATTGGCTGGAATCTTCTTTCTTCCACTGTAGAGTGTGTGATCAACCAATGTGAGGTTTGCAACAAGGGGATGGCATATGCACACTATCTCCTTTGCCACAACGCACACTTTGGGCAATCACTGATTTCTTCTCTCTTCTGCTCACTGTGACTTCATTCAAACAACTAAATGTATGTCTACTTTTTTGAGATACTTAAATCTGAAATTACAACACTTGAATGTGGGGAGAGCATAGTATCAGTTTTCTGGCTATATTTATCTATAGGCCGCGTCACACAAGTTGGCGGAAATGAAGTTAGCTACAAGCTGTGCAATATCCAATCCTGGCTGAAGCTCACACAAAGCCGAGCGTTGATTGGATATTATAGCTAACTTAATTTCCGCCAACTTGTGTAACGCGGCCTATACTTCACATTATGATTCATTCACTAGGTATTCGATCACAATTTTTTCTGCAGTCTAGATTAGATCGTATGTCTGCCTTGTCAGTCAACATCCTATCCTGTGTTTAGAGGTGCGTAATTAACCATTTGAGAATTTCACGATCCAATCGGCCATCAATTTTGCGTCCTATACGCTGGATGTCAGCCACAATTTATGTATAGGATCCAAACTACCACACTGTTTCACAAAGACCCGGGTAGCACGGCAAGGGGAGAAAACCATTTTATCCACTCTTAATGTTAGATGTCATTGTCCATCCATACTTTATTTCCTCTTCGAGGGGATATAATGGTGGAAAGACTATTAGTCCCGTTGCCATGCTTCCCGTGCTGCAGCGGCGAAGGCTTAGTATCGGCCGGTTTGCTCCACGGCGGCAGAAGACGTTGCTTGTCGGCCTTGTGCCATAGATATTGGCCGAGATAAGCGTCTGTGCAGAAGTCGCTTCGAACCGGTCTTATTGGAGATCCATAGGGGAGGCTTATGTCCAGCAGTGGACTTCATGTGCTGATGGATGGATGGATGGATGGACGCGTCTGTGATCTTCTCTGTAGGCTGCACATCATACACCGGGACTAGAGGTCTATAAACAATCACACTGTTTCATAGAGATAACTCACCCTGGCACCATTTATAGACCAGCAGCGGCGAAGGTTCAGTATCGGCCGGTTTGCTCCAAGGAGGCAGTAGACGTCGCTTATCGGCCTCGTACCAAAGGTACTGGTCGAGATAAGCGTCTGTGATCTTCTCTAGAGGCTCCACGTCGTATACTGGCACCAGGTGGGAGTAGAGGTCCATGAACTCTATGCCGACCTGCGAAGGAAGAATGGTTTTAATATTTGTTCATGTTATGAATCAACATGAACTGAATTAATGGTCATAATGACCGCAGTACCCAGGGTACTTATGTCAAGGCTTAAGATTTTATAGTCAGGATGACCTGAAACAAAATGTGGACATTTCACAAACACCTATTATTTCTATCAAATCCTACTATAGGCCGACTGCTTAACTCGCGTATCGCCTGCGCGGTAAGAAGGGAGCGGGAGGAGATGTAACCGGGTGGGTGACAGGGGTCGCGGAGCAGAGAGCTCACGTCTCACCCATCTCACCTGGGTGGGTGGGTGAAGAAGGGAGCGGGGGGAGATGTTACCGGGTGGTAACATCAATTTGTCAATTGTTTCTCTTAGAGATTCAATTATCAAAGTTTATGAGATACAGCTCTTTATCACATTATTGTGACCGAATCAACTAAAATACAATATTAGACAAATTGTAACAGACAACCTCAATAAGACAGCAGAATTACGATAGATGCAAATCGCTTCGATGAGACAAGTCACTTACCTCTCTGAAAGTCCTCTGCATGAGC
This sequence comes from Hypomecis atomaria, assembly GCA_964007245.1. Taxonomy (NCBI): domain Eukaryota; kingdom Metazoa; phylum Arthropoda; class Insecta; order Lepidoptera; family Geometridae; genus Hypomecis; species Hypomecis atomaria. The sequence continues at coordinate 17,375,338 of OZ023292.1, read as the reverse complement.
AAATGACGCTTGATCCTCGATAGCGCTTCGTGGGGGTTATCGTACGCCTGCTCAATTAAACCCAGCTCTTTTCTCTGACTCTGATTCAGTCTGGATTTCACACTGTGCACTTCTTTCAACCAATCCAGAGCCAAGATCAGGAGTTTAGCGTCGAGTTTGTATGATACATTAAATAGAATACCTCTCTGAAAGTCCCCTGAGTGAGCAAATGACGCGATCCTCGATAGTGTTTCGTGAGAGTTATCCTACGCCTGCTCATCCATCCATCCATCCATCCATCAGCCATAAGAAGTCCACTGCTGGACATAGGCCTCCCCTATGGATCTCCAATAAGACCGGTTGGAAGCGGCTTGCATCCAGCGCGATCCCGCGGTCTTAATGAGGTCATCCGTCCACCTTGTGGGTGGACGTCCTACGCTGCGCTTGCCGGTACGTGGTCTCCACTCGAGAACTTTTCGACCCCATCGGTCATCAGTCCTCCGCGCTATGTGGCCTGCCCATTGCCATTTCAACTTGCCAATCCGTTGGGCTATGTCGGTAACTTTGGTTCTTCTACGGATCTCCTCATTTCTGATTCGATCTCGCAGAGAGACTCCGAGCATAGCCCTCTCCATAGCTCGTTGGGCTACTTGGAGCTTACCAATAAGGCCCATAGTGAGAGACCATGTTTCTGTGCCATAAGTCATCACTGGCAACACACACTGGTCGAAAACTTTCGACTTGAGGCACTGAGGTATGTCGGACGAGAAGACGCTACGCAATTTTCCGAACGCTGCCCAGCCGAGTTGGATTCGGCGATTGGCCTCTTTCTTGAAGTCGGACCTACCTAACTGGACTACTTGTCCTAGGTAGACGTACGAGTCAACGACTTCAAGAACCGAGTTCCCAACAGAGATCGGGGTGGGTACAACATGGGAATTACACATAACTTTCGTCTTGTCCATGTTCATTTTAAGACCCACCTGTTGAGAAACCCGATTGAGGTCTTCGAGCATCGTGCTGAGCTCTTCCATCGATTTTGCCATGACTACTATATCGTCGGCAAACCGAAGGTGAGTGAGGTATTCGCCATTGACATTGATGCCGAATCCTTTCCATTCCAGGAGCTTGAAGGCGTTCTCCAAAGTAGCCGTAAACAGTTTCGGAGAAATTACGTCTCCCTGTCTTACGCCTCTTTTTAAAGGGATCGCCTTGGAGCTCTCTTCCTGTACTCGGACCGACATAGTGGCGTTATTATACAAGCACTTCAACACTTCGATGTACCGATAGTCAATACGGCATTGTTGGAGAGACTCGAGCACAGCCCAAGTCTCGACCGAATCAAAGGCTTTCTCATAGTCCACAAACGCTAAGCAAAGTGGCAAGTTATACTCTTCGGTCTTCTGTATAACCTGCCGTAGCGTATGAATGTGGTCCATGGTACTAAAGCCCTTTCGGAAACCGGCTTGTTCGGAAGGCTGGAAGTCATCAAGCCTGCGCTCGAGACGATTCGTAATGACCCTTGAAAACAGCTTATAAACATGGCTCAGAAGCGAGATGGGTCTGTAGTTCTTCAATAAGGTGTTGTCACCTTTCTTGAAAAACAACACCACCACGCTTCTGTTTCATGCTTCTGGCGTGATGCCCTCGAGGACGACGGTGTTAAAAAACTTCTGGAGGACTTTTAGTACCGGTGTTCCACCCGCTCTCAGGAGCTCTGATGTGATACCGTCATCACCCGGCGCCTTGTTGTTCTTAAGCTGATTCAGGGCCATTCTAATCTCGTACAGGCTACGCCTGCTCAATCAAGCCCAACTCTTCTCTCTAACTCTGATTCAGCCTAGACTTCACGCTACACTTCTTTCAATTGCTCCAGAGCCAAGATCAGGAGTTTAATGTCTTATTTGTATGAGAGTGAGGGAAAACAGACAAATTAAAAAGCTTACCTCTCTGAAAGTCCTCTGCGTGAGCAAATGACGCTTGATTCTCGACAGCGCTTCGTGAGGGTTATCGTACGCCTGCTCAATCAATCCCAATTCTTCTCTCTGACTCTGGTTCAGCCGTGATTTCACGCTGTACGCTTCCTTCAACCGCTCCAGAGCTAGGATCAGGAGTTTGGTGTCGTGTTTGTATGAGAGCGGCGGGAAAGGAATGGGCGCGAAGCGGCGCGACTCCAGCCAGTGCACGGTTGTGGTGTAGATGGCGACGGCTTCTTCGGGCGAGATGTATGGACCGTCCTGAAATGAACAAAGGTAATTCATTGTAGCTTACCTTTTACCAACTTTTTGTCGATACACACACATCACATTCACCACTGTCACATATTTATAGTTGTTATGGAAAATTAAATGGAATGATTTCTGATTATTTAATGTTACTCAGATAGCAGGGCACTTAGGCGTCGTACGCACTATACGAATGCGATTGCGGTCCGACTGTCGTATCACAGAAAAATGTAGCAGTTTTCATATATACGTGGCCTTAGAACTGAACTACGGCCGATTTGTGTATGCATTTTAAAGTTCGGCTTCGCTTTTCCTCCCGCTCGCTCTCTTGGCGCGAGTAACTGGCGCGAGCAGATGAAAACGTAAAGCCGAACGCCTGGAACTGAATTTACTATTTATTTATTACTTTTTTATTTATTACTGGATGGACTAGATTTATAAGCACTATATATTCCTCAAATAAAGAACACAAGAAAAGACCAAGATGTGGGTAGCTTTCAACTGGTCTTTTTGGAAATATATAAATAAGACCTACATTCAACAGTCTACACCCTAGAGCTAAAGCAATGTTTCTTCATACCTTCAGATAGTTGTGCTGTCTCTCTTGTTCTGCCTTCAGATACAGCCGGGTCAATCGTCCCAGATTCTTCTTGCAGACGGTTTTATCGACGGTGGCGCCGCGGCGGATTCGCTCGCGGTTGTAATGGGCCGTGTTGGTCCACCAGTCTGCTTTCATTTTCACGTAACGCAGGATCATGTTCTCGATCGGGGTGGGGAGGCCTGGCACCTGGTGTATTACAACTTAATTAGTACCTCAGATAATATTATGTTATGCACTAACAAGTGGCCCGAAAACACTTTTTTTCGTACATTTACGAGTTAACTGTAAAAAAACTACTCATGTTAAAATCAGAATGTAACGCGGTGAATTTTCATTATTTTCTGTATGTATACACCAAAAACCTTCTGAAAACCTAGCTTTTGGAAAAAAGTTTGTAGTGACAACATTCTAGGAAAGCTACATGTTCAATCTTCAAGCTTCTAGTAGATGCTGCAGAACTGTCCGGACCTTGTTTTGTTTGATTTATCTATGATCCACCAAAAACGAATCGAAGTTTACTCCCGTAGCGATGTATCGCGATCTCACACTAAAGCGGCATAGTATTAGACCATTTTGACCAATCACCGAGGCCGAAATGTTTCACTCAAGCTCTATCAGACTGACAGCTAAACCGCAGCTGCAATCTGCTCCACTTCAGTGGAACGCTCTAAATGTCGTGATAATAGCTACCTTCCAAGGGATGTTGGCCTTCCAGCACCTCCAAGCTGCTGCAGGATGGTGCTGGCCTTGTTCTGCTTGATTCCTTCAGGCATCATGTTGACTATGTCATGCTCGTGCATCACCGATGCTCGCAACTCGAGGCCTTCGTCAGTTTTTGCTCCTGTTGTAGATGATGTGGGCATATTGTATAATAGCTACCTTCCAAGGGATGTTGGCCTTCCAGCACCTCCAAGCCTCCGACAGATGCTGCAGGATGGTCCTGGCCTTGTTCTGCTTGATTCCTTCAGGCATCATGTTGACTATGTCATGCTCGTGCATCACCGATGCTCGCAACTCGAGGCCTTCGTCAGTTTTTGCTCCTGTTGTAGATGATGTGGGCATATTGTATAATAGCTACCTTCCAAGGGATGTTGGCCTTCCAGCACCTCCAAGCCTCCGACAGATGCTGCAGGATGGTCCTGGCCTTGTTCTGCTTGATTCCTTCGGGCATCATGTCGACTATGTCGTGCATCACCGACGCTCGCAGTTCGAGGTCGAAGTGGGATTCCACGCGCTGCTTCGTCACAGTCTTTGCTACACCTGTAGATAACATGGGCATATTGAAACTTTTGACATAGACATCTTTTTATTGTGATAGAACTTTTGGTAATTGGTTACGAATGGGAAAATAATTATTCGAGCAAAGATATGCTATTTGTTAAATAAAAATAACATTCAAGCTAACGAGTCTTGGAGGTCGAGGGAATTTTTATTTTTTACGGTTTATGTACGATTTCGCAATGTGGCATCATAGAAGGTAAACAAGCGCGAGCAAGTGTTTGCCGCGGGGATCTTATGTTCGTCTGTTTGCTAAGGTCATTTGACATAGCAATGCGCAGCGGACTATCAACTCCCGTGCCACGCTTTTGCATTGTTACGTGTTACAGTTGGCCGATTACATACGAAGCTTTAGTTTTGTTACGGAGTGTGTCTTCTATAATAGTACTATTAATTAATTCTTCTACTCTGGTGGCAACAGATTACAGCCGTCTATGGACAACTATAACACCAGAGGTATTGCCAACTCTTCAGAGTGAAAAATGTGTGTACATTGTGAACTGTCTCTAGTTACAGGTTTACTTTGCATAGATTTTACAGCTGACTGTACCTTTGGAATGTCGTCCCTCGAACTGCCTGGACAGCAGGTTTCCGAGCCAGCGCTCCAGCAGCGGCGTGATGCCTCGCATGAAGAACAGCCAGACGCGCCAGCCGGGAGCCCAGATACCGCATCCCGGACCCTTCGACACCGGACCCTGGGAAAAACAATCATTGTAAAACCTTTTTGCTGTTGAAGAAATATTTTGAACCATAAATAAATGTAGAACTGAAAAAGCATATTTATTAAAATGCTATGGTATAACATCGAGTAGTTGTCGAATGGTTCCTGTCATCACAAGTTTGTAAAATACAACCTCCGGAAGCTACAGATCTTACTAATATTATAAACAAGAAAGTTTGTGAGTATGTATGGACGTTTCAAGTTTGTAAAATACAACCTCCGGCAGCTACAGATTTTACTAATATTATAAACGCGAAAGTTTGTGAGTATGTATGGACGTTTGTTACTCTTTCACGCACAATCGGCTGAACCGATTTGGATGAAATTCGGTATGAAGGTAGCTGACCTTGGATTAACACATAAGCTACTTTTTATCTCGGACTAACTAGCTTGCAGCTAGTTGTTAACGAGTCTTTCAAGCAGCACAATTTTGAAAGACGGTAGATGAATACCTATCCATTTTAATACAATCTTTTAGATGCAGACTATATACTTTTGGAGCTATAAAAATAGCCTTCAAAATAACTTGTATGCAAAAACAGCATTCTCCACTTATCTTCGCATGGAAAATTATATCAAATGCATCATCGTAATATTCCCAATAAATAGTGGCATTGCTATAAGCTTTAAATAACAATGTCATGATTGTAACAGATTGGGTAATCGTTTTTCTTTTCCTTATAATAAAATGCACACAATATCGAAAAGCATGTTTTGATTCAATTATTATAATTTTCTTAAATATAAGAGTATAAGTCTCGCCTCACTACCAGAAAGATTAAATAACTAGTCCTTTGGGCATAAACCATTCTGACGAAATGCAATTTGGGATTACTCAAATAAACATTAAGACATCCTTAAATGTTGAAAGTGATCTACTATAAATCATACTAAGCGCCACACAATTCGGCGGATGGGAAGTTATGTGCAGAACGCCGTGCAAAAGCCGAAATATAGGTATACGCGGGAGCCAGAGAGACTCGCGCCGGGGACCACCCGCCCGCCAACCTCCTGCCTCCCGCGCGCTCCCTACGTATTGTGCACACATGCGCAATAATTAGCGAATCACGGCTAAGTGTCATCTGCGGCTAACTTCTCATCCGCCGACTTGTGTGGCGCTTAGTATACATAGTACTTACAGTGTTGAACCGGTAGTAGATGAGATGCTTCAGATCCTTGCACATGCGAATCTGCCTCATCAGTTTGTACTTGTACCGGTACATGCCGGTGAGCTGGCCCACGTGGGCGAATATGTACTGCAGCCCGTCGGCCAGTTGGAAGGAATCCACGTTGTTGAGCCGGTACTGGACGTGCGAGTCCACTATCAGCTTCGTGAGACGCAGGATCTCGCGGCAGAGGTGGAACGCTGTAACAACATGTGTAATGTTCTTAAATTGAACCACAAACAAGCGCCAATGCAAGCGCACCAAACGTAGGCCACTAATAAGGTAGACATACGACCTATTAGGCACGTTATGTAAACGTAAGTAACTATAAAAGCGGTAGCAATGCAAATTTCATCTTGTGCTCTACCTAATTCTCAATTTTTCTCAAAATCTTTGTGTCAGTTCATAAATTCATGTGCACGTCTAAACATTCTGTTGCATTGATATTTTTTCACTGGTTTTCATTTATTGATGTTTTGCTACATAATTATAGTTCAATCTCATAGGCGACTGTACGCAGCAGCAGCAGACAATAGTGTCCGTCACGAAGACAAGCGCTGCTATAACTCAAGTTACGTTAGTGTTACTGTAGTCTGCGGCTACCGCGTAAAGTTGGCTAATGAATCTAATGAACCTTTAGATGCAAAATTGTGCGTTAATTGATTTGTACACACAAAAATATTCCGCATTTAATACAATACATTATGGATTATGGTGACTCAGAACTCTTTAGTAACTTTACTCGAGTGTAGTCTAGTAAACGTTTTGAAGCTAATCTAGAAGCCAGTTTTTTGCCTTGAATACAAATCAATAGGTGTTCCAGTTATATATTTAAAATTGCTACACAGTTTCTAAGGTTCATTGGGTCCTAGTAGCTCAATAAATAACTGGGTGTCTGGTGGCATACATTTTTTCAGTACAATATTCATACTCTAGTGTTGGTTTCACATACAACGTAAGCATACATCCAAATGTACTAAATCTGAACTGAAATTGAAATAAGCTTTCAAGCTCAATACTAGAAGCCGTCTAATACACTAGATTCCGCGCAAATTGGCTATATAATGCGTAATATCATCGACTTTCGGTAATCCCGTCAACGGGATCCCGATCAAATTTCGACCGGGAATTAATCCCGATAATAGCAGCCGGGATCCGGGTATTGCATTCCCTAGTTGTGTAGCCCTGGGGCGATATCCAACTCGGCTGGGCAGCGTACAGAAAACTGTGTGACATATTTTCGTCTGACACGCCTCAGTGCCTCAAGTCGAGTTTTCGATAGTTGTGTTAGCAGTTCTTACCGTTTCCGAATCGTGACTTCTTCCTCTCCTTAGTGGTGAGGGTCTTGACGGGCTTCAGGTTGAAGTTGTAGTCGAGATGCAGGTAGTTCAGGTTCTTGCGGTGGATGAGCAGGTTGAGCATGTTGTAGCCCTGCCGGCAAACCTGCAGCCCTGCCTCCACCCAGTCCAGGGTCGTTGTTTGGAAGAACTTTGTTGATTTGAATGAGCGGAACAGGTATCTGCGGAAAAGATTTAGTAAGCAAACAACATCTTTTTCTTTCACTTCACACATCATTGTCACTTTATAAATATGCAAGAATGATGTAATTATAAAAGTGATGAAGCACATTCTTCCAAATACTTTTATGATGTTTGCTTAGTCATTGTTCATATTTTTCTTGCTCAGAAATGAAGAAATCATCATCTATATGAGTATCTACATTAGGGTGGTACTGCAAGTACACTTCCATTTATAACATGTGAATTATTACTATACAACCCAGGAGTTTTAATTGTAACAATTTTCCTTCAATTTACTACATAGTAAACTTTAGACAAAGACACAAACTTATCACAAAATTATTACATTTATAAATGCAGACAACCACCATAAAAAACATATTTTTAACAGACTTCCAAATAGGAGGAGATTCTATGTCTGTGTATATGTTCATCATATTTCAGAGGTCCCATTTGAATTATTCGAATTCTGTACATGGTTGAATTTGGTTGTGTCATTTCTGAAAAATAATCAAAAAAAATCACTATCACTACATAGTATAAAACATAGTCGCTTCCCGCTGTCAGTCCCCATGTATATATTATATCTTTAAAATGCAATGGATTTTGATGTGTTTTTTTTAATAGATAGAATGATTCAAGAGGAAGGTTTATATGTATAATGGGTACAACTGTGCGAAGCCGGGGCGGGTCGCTAGTTATGTATGTAAATGAAATGTTACCTCTTCTTCTGCGCCTTTGGCGGTCGATGCTTGAGCGCGTTAAGCACGTAGTACTTGAGCAGCTTCTGGTAGGAGACGCGCACTTTGACGGGCTGGCCGGGCGGGCAGTGCTCCTTGTACCACGTCTTTACCAGCGGCACGTCGATCGCGCGCCGGCACCGACCTGATCATAGAAACAAGTTTACAATAGAAGAGCTGTAACTGTAAGGAAGGACGAAGGAGACATTCCCGGAGTTAAATCCGCGATCCCGTCGGCTGCTAAACCTTACTCGTGAGTCGAGACAAACTCCGGCGAGTCGTCGGAGTAGACACCGGACACTGCTCTCTTAACAAGCCTATTTACTATTGGTGTTACAGACAGGCGAATATGCAACAGCGTGGCGGAACAAATAAGCATCCTTGGATCACCGAGGATGCTCCGAGAGGCTTACTCCAACATCAGGGAGCTGCTGGCTTTCCTCAGGGACATTGGGTGGCTCTAGGCACCCGACTCACACACAACAGGCTGCCCTCTTCTGCAGCCTGAGTGCGGGTAAGGTTCGCGCCTCAAGGTAGAAGAGCTGTGCAGAGTGAAGTCTACTTCATCTTTAACCACAAATTCACACATTATAGGATATTAGCTACAAGCTGCAGATATGCGGATTCGGCCTGTACCTAGCAGCGGAAAACCCAATAGGTCCTCGAGCAGCTGTTAAGTGAACTTCAGTCAGGATTTGGTCATCCACAGCTTGTAACATCACAGCGGCCAATGAGTTTGATTCGGCCTATACCAGTAGGCAAGTTCTAAACCATAATCGTCTAAAAATTACCCCCACTGACAAAGGAAACACAAAAATGCTGAATGTCTGGAAGAGATTGCTTTAATGATAAAGCTACCAACTGTGACAAATGAATAAAAGATATCTTACCAGATCTCATATTGAATGGTCTCGGCGCCCACAGCAAAGCAATTCCATTTGCTGTATTATCAGTGTACAGAGCAGTTTCCTGCAGGAATGGGGACACTTCTTCGGCCAGCACATATTCCTCCTCTTCTGGCACAGGGTCTAAAGACTTCACCGTGTGCCGGTGGGAGATTGGATTGATGAGAGGATCGAAGTAGAACGCTGGCAGGTCAGGATCTTCAGTCTTGATGTAGACCACGTTTGGAGTGTGGTACCTAGAGAAAAGTATATCTTGGATTAAACAGAAAAATTCAAAATGGTTGTGATATAAAACATTGTGCGTTAGAAACCTATTAAAATATCAATAGGATGTGGGTAAAGCAATTAAAAAGAGGCCACATCTGTTTTAGCCAATTGTACAAAAAAACATAGTTGTTTTATTTCGAAACATTGCCTGGGATTTGAAATGTTAATGGATTTGGAGATAACTGAGAATAAATATTGTGAAGAAAACTCACCAAGACAGCTGCACAAAGTGAGGCAGGTTATTGTACAGGTATGGGAACGCAATCCTATATTCAGTTCTGATCGGCTGACGAATAATGATTTTGTTGATGTCATTGAACTCATTCCAGTCTTCATCTCCAGCAGAATTGTCCTTCACAAGGGGCTCAAACTTCGGCCCGCCCGGGATTGCCATATTCAGAGCTTTCGCTGTGAAGAAACTCTTCGAATCAAACAGATAGAAGTAGTTATCATCTACTAAATCTGTCAGCAGTTGATTCGCAAGGCGATACAACGTCGCCATTTGTGGCAAAGTCAGATTCCACTTCCTGTATGTTGAGCCATTTACATGCCTTGTGCCTAATAGGGGTTTATGATCGTAGAACCACTGAGCGACCGCTCCATCTTCATCGGGGTCTAGCTCAATCTGGATCGGCTCTAGAGGCTCGACATCTAGGATATTGTCAGCATAATCCAGGGGTGGTTCTTCGTCGTCGAATGGCGGGAAACGCATACGTTTGAAGTGTCGTCTGTCGCGCTTCTCTCTTCGCATCATGATCCACATAGTGCCCCACTGAGCTATGTAAACTGGTTCTATGACCCACGGGATCTCGTTCACAAAAGTAATAGCTCCTGTGATGTGGTATAGGACTTTGACGTCGCGAATTTGTTCCCAGGGCATTGGCATGTTTTCTAGGAGCTTCATGACAGCATGGGGCATGTATTTCAGGGCCCCAAGGTAGACGCGCTTGTCGTGTCTGTATTTGCGGCTGGTCATGTCTCCATGGTCCCGAATTATCTTTCTTATGTGCTCGGGTGGCATGTCCTCTTTTTGTGCATCGACGAAGCCGAACTTGCGCTTTTCGGAGAACCGCTTGGATTGGAGTTGCAGCCATTTTTGGGCTATGAACAACAAAATTGTTCTTAATAGATCACACATACATTAAAGGGTTACATAATAATGAGCAAATCCCTTTTAGTAAGGTTTGATTGCATAACATCCCATTAACAAATTGTCATAAGCCCTACTACTAAGTGCTAGAAAAATAATGCTACTTCAAATTTTACCACATCCAAATCAATTCTGCCCTTTAATGGTAAAAAATCGCACCATTTGGCCAGTTGTTTGTTGGTTTGCCAACTCTGGACTTCAGATGAAGTATCCTTATTTCTCCTCAGACTGAATTTTCACTGGACAGATAAACAAATAGACAGACAAATAGATAGGTAGTCAAGCAAGTTCTGGATGGAACTAGCAATTAAGAAACACCCAATTGTTGGGTAATACAATACCCATCGTTTTTGTAACTGCATGCTTGGACATTTTTAAGAACAAATTTTTGTCCATAACTTCCATAAGCAAATAGGGTACTTTCAACAGAAAGGCATTTTGCTCACAAACCCTACATAGCACAATACTAATTTTTATAGTTTTTAAAAATCCTTAATATCATAGCCACGTCATTATATTTTGTAATCATTGGAAATCAGTATCAACTTCTTATAACATCATCCTACTAATATTATAAACATGAAAGTTTGTCAGTATGTATGGATGTTTGTTACTCTTTCATGAAGTAATGGCTGAACCAATTTAGATGAAATTTTATATGAAGGTAGCTTAGACCTTGGATTAACACATTAGCTACTTTTTATCTCGGGCTAATGTGAGTGACGTCACGGGGCACACCTAGTCCTTACATAGTATAAAATAAAGTCGCTATTTTCGTTTGTTTATTTGTTTGTCTGTATGCTTAAATCTTTAAAACTACGCAACGGATTTTGATGCGGTTTTTTTTAATGGATAGAGTGATTCAAGAGGAAGGTTTATATGTATAAAAATTCCCGAAATTCCCACGGGAACGGGCACAACGCGGGTAAAACCGCGGGGCGCTGCTAGTTTAGTATAATTAAAAATCTCAATTCAACATAGTATCACTTTGATTGTTTAATACCTGTAAGTATACTTATTGTCTAGAAACTACAATGCAAAATGCTCAGCACATTGAGCTTTTTATTGGGTTGAACCTAGACATGATTAGCAAAGGAGTGAGGCAGATGGCACTGCAAGATGGAGGCCTACCTACATAATACCCAGCAGTGGCATAAATTAGGCTGTGGCTGATGATATTGACGTTTGTTACAGAGTTTGCATTATATTTTTGACAATTTGTGCAGTCTCCTAATTTTTTGAACAAATAAGGAATTATGAAGAAAATGACAGAGACAGTAAATTAAATAATTACAACTGCAGAAAATTTTAAAACAGCTCTGTGATAAACAGTCAAACGAGTTGAATAACACTCAATAAGTTAACCTCAAAATTGATAAACAAATGCCACCAACCTTTCTCTTTGATCTTTTCCTCCGGTATGTGTTGTGGCTTCGGAGGCTGTGTGGGCGGCACCGGAGGCGCAACAGCAGCAGCAGCAGCGTGCGCTTGGAGCGCCGCTTGTTGCGCCGCCGCCAGTTGCTGCTGCGCCATCATGGTGGCCCAGGGGTTGGGCCCCAGAAGGTACGGCGGCAGCGACATGGCTGCCTGCCGTCTAAAACAAATATGTTGCAATCACTAAAGTACGTGTCTCGTAATAACACGAAGTACAAGTTTATCAAGGATCAGCCTAAGCGTGGTAGGTAAACAGATACCAAAGTACTGACATTACTATAATAAAACTACTACTTACTTGTTATCAGTTTACACTTCAAAAATTTGTAACAAAACACGCGAGAAACTAAAACAAATCATCGGTAAATCCAACTTTTCAATAAAATAAATTGAAATGACGCTTTACGAGTCGGCAACCATTTGCAATTTTTAGGGTTACCATTGCCAATTCTATGTTTTACAACTTTTGGACAAAAATTAACCCGATTCCCCACAAATTCCTCACTCTAGTTTTTATTACTGAAACAGATAATTTAGGCATGTTTTACGTCAGTTTTGCTATTCGCGGCGCTACGATCACAATTCTGCGGATAGGAGAGGGCTTAGTCTTTACCAAAATGTATCTTGCTAAATCACAATCCTTCTCAACATAACGCCTGGCTTGGTCTTCACCAAAAATACCTCAGAAAATCGCAATGGAGAACAGGATCCTATCGTAATTACCTAGGTATAAATATTAACTACAGATTTTATTTTAATTCGTTCATAACATAACGTTTTGTTTGTAACCTTCGAATATTTATTTTTCAAGATAATAAGTGCCTTAGTATTAACGTCGAACCCTAACTATTAAACTTGAAACGAGATGCGCTCATTCAATTTTATTTTGAATATCTAAGTTCCTTAACTTAATTTCTAGTAAAATACATCAGCATTAAAAAAGTCTAAATTAAATAATGTTTAAAATATTATATTATGATATTGTATGGAACAGCTGACTTTCTTCGCAATTTTGGTGGTTAGCCCCATAGTAAAAGTTGATCATAATGATGAGTGAGTAGGGATAATGTGTTTTTATGTAATGTAGGCCCGGTAGTGCCACGTGGTATGGTATGTCGTACAACCACGATGAAATCAGCAAATCCACTCATGTTATAGGAGTCATCCACTTGTTTCTGGATTTTGGATCCAACGGGCACGTGGAAAAACAGCTTTTCTGTTTTTTTAATACTTAAAATAAAACACTGAGGCACAACACCATATTGCCTATTCATTTTTTCCAACAAAAACTTGAATGGGCAATCGAGGGCTGACTGCGTTATTAAATTATTTCCAACGAAAATGCGCACCTTGATTTAAATTTTCTCAGTCATTTTTAGAGATAGAAACAAGTCAAATCACAGTTTTTCTCGTAATTTTCATCTCATTTATTTGGCATTTTTAGAACAAAAAACGGTTGCCAGGTCAATTCAAGGATCCCAGGAGGATTGTTGAGGTTTTTCATTGGATTTTTTGTTATTTCCATGTTCTCCGCAAAGAAGGATGCAGCGAATGGACCTGTCGTTTTTTTTTTTTTTTGCAAGTAGGTAGAAAACAAAACATCATTTATAAAAATGATATGTGCTTCAAAAATTTAGTGATTTTTTGTTGTTTTCATATCACTAATTAAAATTAATATTAGACCACCAGAAAAATTACAATGATTTTTTATTGTTTTAACATTATAGATTCCATACATAAGAAGTAGCGGTATGACCTTAAAGGCTTTAGCCTGTCCAAAAATGGGCACATTATTTAAAAAAAACACTTTTTTATTACTGTTGCTGTCAAAAAAAAAGGAAATGTCAAATTCAGTCGATCAGATGATGTATTCAGTATTGCCAGATTTCGTTTTCGGTATTCCGACTTAGCAATTTTTGGAGGGGTTGATATAATTATTTTCTTTTTCAACAGTTGGTACATGCTCCTTCCTTAACTCGTTTTAAGTGTTTCAACTAGTAATTTTACGAACTGAGGTGTCTTTTTACATATTTTATAGAAATATTTATATTATAGATATATTTTTAGGTTTCACTCACTTTACTACTAACAAAAAACTGCAGTTGAAATTATCCGAGATATTCCTGATTATTTTGATATTACTCGTAATAATCCTTAAAGGTGCTATTCGAATCTCGGCAGCAGGCTACAGCTACAAACAGCACTTGCAGCAGCTGCACGAAGCCGGCTGTGGCTGCACAACTGAGGGGTTAATCCAGGTTTACACGTAAATTGAAACTACAGCTGTTTCGGTATGGCCCTATACATTTTTGTACAGCGCCCCTAACAGAAACGAGGAAGAACTAACCAAAACTATGGAGCCACACGCGAACGCGAAAGTTTGAGTAAACTTCGCAAAGCCTAAGGGCTCTGGTTATCTATGTAGTAGTATGAATTTCTGCAAAAAAAATTCCGATTGCGGCTCCGGCAGCACGTGCTACCGAGCCTCAGCTGCGAGTGTTGTTCACCTGTTTAGACAAGTCCGACGTGCTGCCTATCGCAGCACGTGTAGCCAACCTCGGAATCACTCTCAACTGCGGAAGCAGGCAGTGGCTGCATTTCAGATGTGTGTTACCTGCAATCGCGACCTGCCTCCGCAGGCTGCGGCCGAAGTTCGAATAGCAGCTAGTTGTGGTTCTTATACTATTGATATTGCTAATGAAGTGGATGAATACCGAAATTCATTATCATTCATTTTTTCGTAGTACCAGTCGTCGTAGTTACCATTTAGCGCTTCTGGCGCGTTTTTGACGTGCTGATAGCGAATTTTTGCCAAAAGGAGTTGGCAGCACTGCTATGGTCTATAATTCTATAAATCAAAGTAGGTACTTATAGCTTGAAAATTGTTTTCGGTTTTTCTTATTTTAACTTCATTTTAAACAAACTTGTACATATCAGAACAGTTTTAGAAGCGTCATAAATTACTCTGGTGAAGATAACATTTTTATAAATGAGCTTGGGAGAAACTGAGTGTATTCTTACACAACAGGTATTCGTATGTATGAGCTGTCGACATTCTTCTTTCCCGCATAAAATCAATCCCCACTGGAGGTGGAATTCCCAGCAATTTGGGGAATTCCCCACGAATGGGCAGCCCTGCCTGACAGTTCTTTTTCATTTTTGCAGGCGATGTTGCAACTACAAATAAAAAAATACAGCTTTTATTTTTTTCTTTTTTATTATAATATTAGTCGATTATTAAACTTCGATCATCAATATCATCAAGAGAAAATTAGAATCTAACCTCCGAATCTAACTTCTTGCCACGCCATTGCGCCAGTGAAGCACAAACCAATAAGAGAACAAGCAGTGAAGTTAGCTACAAGCTACGCGAAACCCAATCCTCGGTAAGATTCAGTCAGGATTAGGTTATCCGCAGTTTGTAGACACTTGCATCGACACTAAATAGTCAAAGCTTACATCGTAGCCGCCAAGAAGTTTGATTCTGCCTATAAACCTACAGTCCTACAATATTTTGCTCTATGAATTGGTTTTCCCTTTTGTTTCACAAAGGTACTTTTGCTGTAGGTACCTACCTACTTGATTGTAGAGCTGAAGAATGTAGCTCAAATACGTATCTTTAGAGATATATTTCCATACCTATCATCATCAAAATTATTAGCCTTAGGACCTCCATGAACATAGGCCTCCTCTATATTATATTTTCGACATAGAATAATAACGCGTTATTATTCTATGATTTTCGATAACTCCGGTCGTTTGTCCATCACAAACTGTTCGTGAACTTTAGTTTCCTACGGATCTCTTTTTCTGATCTCGCAGCAAAGACGTTACCTTGTACATACAACATAATGTTAATAAGTACAAGGTATTTGTATTATAACATAACTAACTATGTTAATAAATACAAGGTCTTTGTCTCGCAGAGAGACTCCGAGCATAGCTATGTCTATGCGGCTCGTTGGGATATTTTGAGCTTGCTTTTAAAGTCCATAATATTGCAGCGCTAACTTTTTACTTGAAGTAGCTTACGAACAATACTTTAAACGGTCGGTACCTAAGTAAAAAAAATAATTTTAGACTGTTGAGCTTCATAGCAGATGCTACTTTCTCACCTATTAAATATTTTACATGTAATAAAATGATAGAAACAAATGAAATACTGTTGCTGTTAGTTTCTATTCAGGAGTTTCAATTTATTTATCACTATTGCGGTTTTAGCGCAATCTACAATAATTATTATCTTTTATACATAAAAAAAAAACATTATTAGTAATGTAAATGGAATGATATAATACTTACATATTTATTTAATGCTGACATAAAATGACTAACTTACATAAGTACAAAATGAGAAGTGGGGTTTCGAGACCAATTTGGTGCCTAAGAGATGGAAATCAATGTAATGAAGTCACTAGTTTATTACATTGAAATATAAAATTCTCTTTAAAAACCAAAGAACAATAAAGATGGCAGACAAGGACAAGAAGAACAGCCAGATCAGATTTTGTATTATAATACCTATATGAATATGTACAATGATACTAAAATCAATAGAAGCCCAATAATATTATTCAAACGCTATTGTTCGTCTCTGTAACCCATTGGTGGTGTCAAAATAATATCAAACATATTCACAGATTCATTCAATTCTAACTCTTCGTTGATTTCGTTAACGACATCTGACAAGAATGACTCATCTAAAGACATTGAATTATTATTAGAGCTGTTATTGCTTGTTTGTGGTTCATTCAAAGAACATTCTTCTATAACTTGTGTTAATGCATTAGCTATATCAGAATCCGTATCACTATTATTATGAAGCTGCCTGTCTATAATTCCAAAACTATTATTAAAACAGCTGCTTAGTTCCGGTTCATCTCTATTTTTTGATATATTATGATCATTGTCACCAAAAAGAGATTCTGTTTGCATTTTATCATGTAAAAGGCTGTTTTCTTCACAATTGTTGTTTATCAAGATGTCTTCCTGGTGAAATTCGTTGTCAAATTCATTCCTGACAGATAGTTGATTTATTTCCGTGCTACAGTCTTTATCAGCATTTACAATACTGTGTAAAAGCTCTCTTGATGATTTGATTATGGGCCGATGTCTTGTTTCAAGATCATTACCGTTAACATTAGCGTATGGCGATGGGTCTATTACTGAAGATTTTTCTTCTGATGAAATTTCATTTGCTTCTTTACTATTGACTTCTTTTGAATTTGTCTTAATTTCACTGGATGAATCACGTTGTACAGAGTTTACAGAGTAATCATTTACGCTACTATCAGTCTTATTATTTATTTGGTCTCTTATCCTCTGGAGTAAGTCAGGGTTATCATTCTTGAACTTTTGGATTATTTGCTTGGTTATATCCTCACAATCCGTGTGCTTTCGAGTTTCCAACATTATATCCGCATTGAGCTTGTACAAAATTCTGTCATCGTGTTTTTGAGGTGATCTTATTTCTGTTGGCTGAAAATAAAATGATTTCGTTCCTTGCATTTAAAAATACCTGTAGTTTTAACACAATAGCGTAGTGTACCTAGAGTTATTTGTAGTGTAGAGTGTGGAGCTTACCATATCATTACCATTTATCACAGCAGATAATTCCACAGCTAGTTTTACAGTATCTTCTGGCAAATGAGTTTTGGCTGCTAGCACTAAACCGTAATTACGAATCTTCGATATCCCTGGCTCTATTTTGTGTTTGTAAGTCAGATTTTTATTACCATTCTCTAATTCTTCTTCTATTACTGCAGCGTGGAGGCTAAAATTATATAACAGTAGGTTGTTAAATTCTGTACCATTTTTGAATTATCAATAAATTATATTCATATTTTTAAAGGTCTAGAAAGTATAGAGGTAGGTTTATACTTCACTACGCTGAAGTAAAGTTCTTGTAATCTTGTCAGGTAAATGAAATGAGTGGTGAAGAAAGTGAATGCATTGCTTGCGATGAGTTCTTCACAAATAGCCCACGCAATACTCGTTCCTTCTTCTTCGTTTGTACCTCTGCAAGTAGGCCATTACTGCTATGATATATAATATACTTATTAATGTCACAAAATATGGGGCATTTGGTTAAAATTGTTAGGATCTAGCACGCAGATAACTTTTCGAGCAGGGATTTTGATTTAGACTGCGATTGAACTATTTTGAATAATAAATCATAATATAATATTAATTGCAATATATTAAATAACAATATCATACACTATTTACTAGCACAATCTAATTTGTATTACCTACCTGCAAAGCTCATCGATTATCACCAGACTTGTTTTTGTTAGCCCTTTCATAATGTGTTGTGTTTCCTTAATCTGCATAAAAACAGAATCCTATGGTAAGTATAGGTACTTATTTTTACTGTAACATAACAAATCAATAATTTTTTATTAATGTGTCACCTCACAAACATAAGTTGATGCGTTTAATTCAACGCTATCGTTAAAACCAATTCTGGAGTAGAGTCGATCACATAGCCTCAATACGGCATTTGTTGCAGGCAGAAAACAACCCAGCTAAAATTAAAAGTAATAATTATTTTTTATATATACCAAGTACATAATTTATTATGTAACATTTTCAATAAATTATACCTGTGCCATAACTTGCATGAGAGCAATTTGTTTCATATAAATACTTTTTCCTCCCATATTTGGACCAGTGATTATTGTGAAATTATGTTCAGGGCTAGCAAACTGAAAGTTTAATTATGAGTTGCAATATTTAAGTTACTTACATGATTCATTTACAATTTTACGTACATATATATTTAGCAATTCTCAAAGTCCTTACTATATCATTGGGCACTGGCATGACTTGACTGTTGTAATCTAGCAAAGGGTGAACGCTGTTTCTTACGTCCAAGTAATCATTGAATTCGGGTCTGATGTACGATCCAATAGTACTAGCCTGCACAACAAAAATAATAGGAACATAAACAATTGCGAAAATTGTATACTAATTTAATTAGGTAGGTTTCATAATAGTTATAGTTCAATTAATGCCAGAATTTTCTCAGTGGCGCAATGCTGAATATGGTTTTGCTGGGGTGGGTTTCTTGGTTTTTAATCCAGTAGTTACAAATATTTTTGTCAAGGGCCTTCAATTCTTCTAGAGGGTGCCATTCTACTCTTAAGCTTAATCTAACTGTCCTATTATATAGAATGTAAGAATGTACATACGTGAGCAAGAGCTACTAAAATATCCAATTCAGCAACATTCTCGCAAAGTTTATACAAGCTCGACATAAAAGGTCGCAACTCTTTTAGTAAACTGGAAATTACGCTGCAAACAAAATATTTGTTATTGCGATCCAAGGTAAACACACTCCGGAATTGATAAGATAAAAATAGTTTATTGAACACAAACATGTTGCTCATTTTCTGTATCTCTTTAAGGGACTCCTTGGATTGTTGATCTAACACAACGAGCTCTTCGGTCGTCATTGTTACATTTGTTCCATTATTCTGAACCTAAAACCAGAGGTTTACAATACTTATATGAACAAAGTGATGTGTTCGATAAAATTCCAAACAAGAAATTTTCATAAGTAGGTATATAGATAATTCATAATCGACGTTCCGACTCATTGGGAAATGATATCATGATAAGAAGATTCTGTTGATTATTTTATTAGTGGTATCCAGCGACCTTATAGGGCCTATTCTGTGGTGGTATCTAGGTACTTATAATCTATTTTGAAATAAGCCTGTGTCACCTGTATAAATATCGGTGGCAAATCTTCTATGTTAAAATCTCTTCTATTCTTGGGTGCTATTGGCAGTACAATATGAAAGCCTTTCATCATATTCTGGTTTAATCTTATCTGTAGGTCATATGTTTCACCAAGTTGCTCTACTATCTTCTGGATGTCTTCGATCAATTCTGAGTAGGTCCTTCTAGCTACATCTAAGAGGCCATTTATGTTTGGTTTGACGGCAAAGCACCGTTGCAGATTTCCACTTACCCCCTTCTCTAAATGGGCATCTTCTTGTATAATTTTCCGTATACGATCAGCTATTTCAGTATAATGAGGATTTTCAAAATCCTAAATAAAAATAATTTGAGTGTGAGTATGTGCATATTATTTAGTAAGTATGTTATGTTACTTTGTAGCTATTACATTATTTGTGCTTATCTATATTTTACGCTAATTTATCGTAGGGAAAATATTGAAATCTTGTCACCATTTTTATCTTCCGTAAACGTCCACTTTGAGCAGATTGTAGAGCCTCGACTAGTTTAGGGACCATATCCATTGTTGTTTTCAGCAAGAGTGTTTGATTCAATTGTGCTTCTCCAGCCGTGACTACATTTTGATTTGTGGACTCGACACACAGGAATAGTATTTTATCAATATCCGACAATTTTTTGATGACATCCTGAGTAACAATTATGTGTAAAAGGGTAAATAATAGAACACATATTTTGTATTATATTATCTATATCCACGCTGGCTCATTGTGACTCGGGGACATAGCACAAAGGTAATTCTAAACTGTTAAATTCTGAACTAGTACAAGCAAGAATATTTTATTTTACCTGGATATCCATCAGCAATCCATCGTCGTTATCAATCAAATCCTGAACAGCATCCAATCTGTTTTCGATGAACTCTCTATTACATGAAGGTTGAAGTATTGCAGCCCGTAAAGCTCTAATTCCACCCACAGTATACATTGGCCCTAAGACCCCTAAGAGGCAACAGGTGTGTCCTGCTGAAGGCACTAAAGGCTGAACTAGTTCAAGTTGAGTGGCAGTTCCAACATCTAATCAAAGAAGTTATAAAAGTAAATAATACAGAACACAATAAGAATAATTTAAAATAAGATGAAAGATATCATCAAAGATAATTTTGAGTTTACCGATAATCATAGTATTTTCAGATGAATGATACTCTACTTTCAGTGATTCTTTTGAAAATACAATGCATTGTATGTATTCGACGTATTTCAAGACAGCAGCAGCTGCAGTCAGCGCATAAAATCTAAAAGAAATAAGTCCTTCATTTTAGCAAGTAGAAATGGAATACAGCTCACTGACTCATACTGAAAAGTAGAATCATGATTATATACTTAATCGTCAAGCTGCTTTACCAAACATCACATAAGCGATAATAAACAATTATTTACAAGTCATTATTACTTGTGTAACACTTGAAGATATACAGCGCTGTACTCTGGAGCACACAGCGTTTGTATATGTAGACGACCTGCTGCATCGTTGAAGAACCGACGCTGAACTGTATTCAGGATGACTTGTGGATATTGATCTCTTATCAATTTATACAACTGATTTGGCTGCACGCCTTCACAGAATGTATGTGGCACTATAATCTGAAATATTACTTCAAAGCAGTTTATTTATCAAAGGAGATTACGAGGTCACGTTGTCAACAGTTCAATTTACCTCGATGGGGTTGAAGAAATTGATTTTGGTGAGAGTGTGCGTGTAGAGGAGTGTATCGCTGAATTGGCATAGTACTAGATGTGGATGTCTGAGATCTATTGCTGCGATTCCTACCTCGCCTCTAGCCATGCCGCGGCCTTCAGAGATCGCTGAAAATTAAAATAGACAAAAATCGTTTCTGCACGAGTTTGTCAAAATCATCAATAGACTATTCTATGTAACATAATTTGGCTTTGTGTAGTGTAGAAGCTCAAGATTAGTCATACTTAAAATTATTATCTTGACAATTTTATTTACCCAAGATAACACTCGCGTCAACAGCGGTGCTAGTAGATCTTGCAGATCTTCCAGTATGACACCCTAAACGAAAAAAAAGTTTTATCGATAGATGCATAGGTATTTAACCAAGTGAACTATTCTACCATAATTATATTAGCTTCCGGAGTTAATGGCTGATGGGATCGCACAGTTATCAGATGTTAAATGACGTATAGAGGCCAAATCAAACTTCTTGGCGGTTGTGATATTAGCTACACGCTGCGGATAACACAATCCTGACTGAAGCTCACTTAACAGCTGCGCGATGATACCGCTCATGGCCTGTCTTATTGTAAATCTGAAGAGGATCGAGGCCTACATCAAACTAGGGGTGACGTATTAAGGCTGAGACGATATTAATGACACCAGGGAACACTAAGTATGATTAGATAGTATAAATAACACATTGGCAATAATTCACCTTTGCTACTGCTACTGATGTATCTCAGAGCTGACGGCCTGTTTTTTGGAGTGACCATATCCACGGTCGTGTCGGCGGCAGCGGAGTCTCCAGCGAGGACTCTGGGCCTCGTATAGCTACTCGATGACTCAGGCTTTGACGACGTCGAATTTGATATTATTCTAGTAAAACATCAAGTTTAATAATCAACTGAATTTTTTTGTTGTGGGGAAATCTGGTGACGAGTTTATCTTTAGGAATATAGGTAGTTGTAGTGATTAATGCAATTAAGATAAAATGTTTTGATTAATATTATTCTCGTGTAAAACTTTATTATGAATGGATTGTGATATAGGCGTAATGTGGTTTTAAGAGTATAAAGTAAAATTATTTCAGTCAACCAAGCGTCTCGATATGGGGAAGTCCGCACTCCTTGTTGTATTGTGTTAGGTACCTACATAAATACTTCAGATTGTTGGGAGAGATACCTACTGACCTGTTGGCTCTGGGAAAATTGCAGTCTCAATAAGTCATTTTTAACAGGTAGGTATATACGTTAATAAAATTATACGTACGAGTATCTACATAATTATCTACTTATAGACCGCGCCACACAAGTTGGCAGATGTTCAGTTAGCTACATGTTGAGCAATAGCCAATCAACGTGCGGCTTTATGTAAGCTTTAGTCAGGATTGGATATTGCGCAGTTTGTAGCGAACTTCACATCCGCCAAGATGTGTGGCGCGGCCTATACAAGAGGTGTAACGTGTTTATAGATGAAGTACATAATTCTAGGATATCATTGCAGTCACCGTTACGACCGACACATACATTGCGACATAAAAGACTTAAAAATAAATGAGGTCGCCACTATCGCTTTGTTAGCATATTTTCCATTATTTTTTGCATAATGATACAGTTTTCCTGTTCACAATCCACAAAATAACACAAAACAAGAAAAAAACTAGGATGTTAACTATGACTGACATCTCAGGTTGTGGTTCCAGCAAAAGTGATAATTTAGTTCCCAAATAATTAATTTCATCTCTTTTGTGTCGCACAATAAGTTCGTTGACCTTCTTTATAACAAACTAGACGACCCGCCCCGGCTTCGCACAGGTGTATTATACATATAAACCTTCCTCTTGAATCACTCTATCCATTAAAAAAAACCGCATCAAAATCCGTTGCGTAGTTTTAAAGATTTAAGCATACAGACAAACAGACGACAAAAATAGCGACTTTATTTTATACTAAGTAATAAGGATATACAAGAAACAACTATTTTTTTCCCGTAAACAACATAGGATATGATATCGCAATACCGGATTGGTATTAAATGTAAATTACCTATAAAATATGATTAATAGATCACTTACTTTCGTTTCAAGCTTCTCGGTGGGCCCAGGGGAGGACCCATAGATGATTTATTTGCTTTGTTTGATTCATTATTCCTCTCGAATTGATATCGAGGTACTTGGTTTGAGAGTCTGGATATATTAGCCGTTGGTATCAAATATGAGCCGCGGATACCTAAAAACAGATAAATTAGAGATATCAGTAGAGGTAGGTAATATCTTGATTACATTCTATAATTATTATTTCTAACTACATGTACCTAGATTCTCAAGCTACATCTTTGAAAAAAATATGGTACAAATTATAATCACAAAAGTTGCGCAAATAAACAATTGTTATATTTTTATGTTACCATTTGTTGTATCTCTTCTAAGTAAATCATGTTTGGGTTTTGGTTGGTTTTTAGTTTTATCCCGTTGCACAAAATTCATTTTGTATGATTATTTTAACTGGAATAATGCATAATAAGTGTGTGTGCAATACTTGCAATTCCACTTTTACAAAGTTTTAATATTTTCCCGCCATAGTGCCAGGTTCCCGATTTTAGTGTTGTCTTTTGCTCATCTTAAAAATTAGTCGATTTTACATTCGATTCTTCAAAAAAGAAAAAAAAAATGAAATGTCATTATCAAAATTAAAAAAAAAACGTCAAAACAAAAAATCAAAATCAAATCAAAATATTTATTTGTGCTGCAGCAGTCGGTGCGTATTTTTAAAGGTTCGCGCACATTATGTCGGGCCGCAGCGGGGCGGAGCGGGCCGCAGCGCAATATTAGTAATCGCTTTTAAGTATTTTATATGAACTAACGCACACTGTGCCGGGGCGCAGCGGGCCGCATTTTCCGCATTTCCATACTAATATTGCGATGCGGCCCGCTCCGCTCCGCTGCGGCCCGGCATAATGTGCGCGAACCTTAACTATTCTTTAAATCACTAACTTATATTCTAGCCATGGTTATACATAACTTCTTGATACAAACTTTATTATCATTATTGTTATTCCTATTTTTAATAGAAAAAGCATTTTTGACTCTTATCTGCCCTTGGATAACCTAGAAGTAAGTACCATCTTTATCACCGCTATTGACTATCTTTAGTGCTTATATCTGCTGATAAGTAGAGACACTGAGTTGCTATGAGCAACCCATTGTTTCAAGCACGACATCGTTAAGTAATAGAATAACCAGTTTAATGATATAATAAAACGATTCTGTATTCAGTCACTCGGTCTCGTGTCGAAGGTCATTTTGATGTTTTTATTCAATAGTTACTTGCTCCATTTAGCATCAATTGAGCCATTCTAACACGAACTACAATGCCCAGGTCCATTGTACATAGTTTGTGTTTTCTTTTACTTTGCTGTGGATCCCTTGCGGATTTTAGGTTGGTAAAGATTTTTTGTCTAAGTTCTTGGTTTAAAGTGTGTGTATACTTATTTTTAAATTATTATTTCAGTGGTTGTCTGTTAAGTTTACAAGTTTGCATACAGTACAATATCAAACTTTTTATTCTTTAATTCTTTAAGATAATAAATTTCGGAATTTATACAGTTACAGATGTATAATGCATGTACCGTTCAGGCGAGTGATTCTGTATGAAAACAAGCACGTAACGCGCTCTAACATGCTCTTTGTATTTAAGAAATTTGTGTGCAAAATAATTATTTTTTAAATAACATAATTTGAATATCATTTTAATTTATAATTAATTTATTATTCATTTAAAATAAAATTTATTTTATTGCAAGTAATTTTACATTTATCAAACATTTTTTCTCCAAACGAAATTCATGGAAATAAAAAAACATTCTTACTGTGTTACGTTACATTTTGTTGATAGAGACTGCCTCTATGGCTAAGTGGTTAGTGACCCTGACTCCTGGGTCAAAGAGACGTGGGTATGATTCCCACCCAGAGCAAATATTTATGTGACGAACAAAGGTGTTTGCTCTGTGTCTGGGTGTTATTTAGGTATTATCTATATAAGTATGTATTTAAAAATATGTATATGTAGTATATCAGGTCCGGCAGCCATATCACAAGCTCTGCTTAGTTTGGGGTCAGATACCATGTGTAAGAAGTCCCCTAATATTTATTTATTTATTATTTGTTTAATCAGCCCTAGGTTGTTAGAGTATTTTAGATATTGATGTTTACTAATCTTGCATAGATAAACAGACATATTAAATTAACTTCCTATTACTATGCAGTTACTTTGTTTTAAACTTAACAATTAACCTAGTGATCTCTGATTTGGCTTCTGCTTATAACCAGTTGTAATCTACACCATATGTGCTGATAGTGGTGTCAGACTACTGATTTCACCCCACTTTTGAAACCGGTTCGAACCGGTTTGTTATTTGATACTTTGGATTGTCAAGAGATTATTGTTATCTGATATTCAAAATTTGTATCAGCATGCAGCCAACTCATGGAGCTAAGGCATATCCACCTTGGATAAGGGTATATTATATAAAATTATAAATTCATTATTTACAAAATGATATTGGTCATAAGATCCCTGTAAATACCTATACATACATGTTATCATGTATTTAATTTTTTTACATATTTAAGTACTTTGTGCTATAAAATAGGTTCTATAAGTAAAACCCAATCCTACACAGCTGTTAAGGGAGCTTCAGTCAGGATTAGGCTATCCAGCTTATCACATCTGCCAAGTTATATGATATGGCCTATAGCTCTTTATAATCTAATTTGATATCATTACTCACTATAATGTGGTATCAATTTGCTTAGTTTACCTTAAAGTTCATAATTATTGTACACTTTTTATCTACATAGTATAAAAATGATTCGAGGTTGATAGTCTCGAGTACTTCCACTCTGCCCCACCAAAGCGCCCCACTGGTGGGGCAGATTCCACTTCTTCATTTTTTGGAGTGGAATCTGCCCCACTCGTCTCATCTTGGTGGGGCAGATTCAGAGCACTCACTTTTTAGACCAGTGGAATCTGCCCTACCAGGGGTGTCGCGCGATTTTAAATTAAATTGGTAGTGCCATGAAGCGTGAAATTAGACTGCAAAGTTTTAATCATTATAACGCCCCACCAAAAGAACAGATAAGTGAAGACACTGAATGCAAAATATTAAGAAGATTGTAAACTAAAAGCACAATTATCTGAATAAAAAAAATACGGATTGTATGTAGTTATAGTGTTTATGTCGCAAATATTTTCGTAGTCATTGTAAAGGAAAAGAAAATTATTTTAAAGGCGCTTTGGTGGGGCAGAGTGGAAGTACTCATAGTCTCGCTAAAACTCACTGGCTGAACCGATTTTACTAATTTTGGTTTTGAAATATTTGTGGAAGTTAAGGGAAGGTTTAAACGGTGAGAAAATTTATAACAGTTGTGAGGAAAATAATAAAAATATTGATTTCACTTTTTCATACAAAGTGTTCCTGCATGTACAAGTTGTCATTGACAGTTGACACATGGTGCAATGAAGTTCACCGGGTCAGCTAGTAATAAATAAATTCATATGGTGGCTAGCCCTTGTGTCAGAGTTTTTTAAGCCACCATTCAAAACAACTGGGTTAAACCGTTAAATGGTTAGAACCGGGTCCTAAAATTAAACATGTTAGCCATGGTAGCGCACAGTTGTAAATGCCACCCGCAGTCACCCATCCAAAGACTGACCGCTCCGAATGTTGCAAACATTTTTATAATGAGAACTCTACATATAATGAAGAAAATACCCATCCCTTGTACACAATACATGTTAGCAACACAAAATAGCTATCGTAAGGAAACCAAACCAGTAGAATCCTATAATTGGCTTGGAATTAATATTTTTATTTTTTTTAAATATTGGTATTTAAAGCTTTATCACTATACTCTATCTATGCAAATACCTGAATTTGATTAAAGTAGAATTGATCAGTTTCATATGAAACTTCGCACCTGCTAATTTTAATTTTATCAAGTTTGGTTTTTTGTTGGGAATTTAAATAATTGGGCCACAAAATACATAAAAATATAATTATTATAATAATTGGCCAAGTACGAGTCGGACTCGCGCACGGAGGGTTCCGTACTGTTTGTTCCCCCTGAAATATTTATTTTATTTTAATTTTATTATTTACTAGCTTTTACCCGCGGCTTCGCCCGTGTTATTTTTTGATTTTGGCTTATGTTTATGTCGGCTGCGAAATCTAACCTAACCGACAAATATCAAAATACCTTAGAGGAATGCTTTTGTTGGTTAGGTTACGGTTGGAGTGTATAATTATACAACCCCCCCAAGTGTATTTCCGCCTTGTCGTAGGGGAGGTCTATGGCATCTGAAAAGGCGGCGCTCGAAGTCTCCCTCTTCTTTGGGTCTTTTCCCCCAAGGCAGCTTAGAGGCTGGCACTCGAGGTTCAGCCGCTTATAACTAAAGCAGCTGAGAGGATGGCCGGTAGGTTGCATGCCTTATGAGGAGTGTCATAACTTAGGCGGGCTGCAGTGCCGCTCTTGCGACGCTGCATCCGAGGATTTTTTTTATTGTATCGCGAAATATCCCTGACATGATCAGGGGTCTTAAGTACAAATGAATAAAACCTATACCTATATTTCAATGTTTTTGGCTGTTTGCAGTTATAATAAACATTACAATGGTACAGCAAAGTTTATACCTACTTGTTCTAATTATTGCTTCTTTACAAATATTTGTGCAAAAATTCGATAAAATTATTTCTAAGGTTTTTACGTGTTAGATTAATTCCAATTTTTTGTTCTAAATCAAATCTCTGCTTTCCATAAACTGGGCATTCCAAGATTATGTGCAGTGGAGTCTCCTCTTTTGTGGGTTCACAGATGCACGATGGGCTTTCCCTCAACTTAAATCGATGTAAGTATTGGGAAAACTCACCATGCCCCGTCAGCACTTGAGTTATGATTCCCACTGGTGCTATTTCTCTTACGATCTTGTATGCCGCCCTTGCATCCGGAAAATATGTTTTGGTTACCGCCGCTGTGTGTCCATCCTTATACCGCCGGTTCCACTCGTCAAGAGAGTCCTTTCGGATTTCTCGCTTGACGAATGAAACGGGGCAGTTATCGTAAATAGGTCTGCACTTCGAGTGCAGTGCTGCTTCCTTTGCTAGCTGGTCCGCTCTCTCATTTCCCTCCACCCCCGCGTGCGCTTTAATCCAATAAAGTTTCACTATTTCATTTGTGCGTGTAGTAACTTTATGTTAGCTTTGAATTTACTGCTAAGGGATGGAGGGAAGATACGCCAACTACCGTTTCCAGTGCAGACCTGGAGTCACAAAAGATTTTTGCTTTTTCGGTAACCTCAAGAAGTGCCAATAACTCGGCCTGGTACACGGAGCACCAATCGGCTAATTTCAGCTTGCGGGTACTGATCTCAGCGGCATCATCCCAAATGGATAATGCCGCCCCAACTTTCCCTTTAATTTTGCTGCTGTCTGTAAATATGTTAATTTCTCGGTTAAGATTTTGCTCTAGTGCTGCTCCATCTGCCAGGCATATGAACTCCAGCTCCTCCTGCTGCGCTGGGTGTGGCTTCTTTTCTGTCTCTCTATCTCCAGTTACTTGCTGGGAATAACCTTTCTTAGTTTCATAAAGCAAGGCTGCTTCCTGGACTCTGATATGACAGCCGAGGATTAGGGGCCGCGGTTGGATATATGGAACTGGTGGTGTGGTTACCGCCACCTACCCTACCTTCCGCTAGGCCGTCAACGTGTTGGCAGACGCAGTGGGGCTGCAGGGGAAGAGAGGTGTCGGTATCGCGATGGCCGTTCTCACTGCCCTCTGCAGTTGAAGAGGCAGGCGCTGGGCTACTATGACTGACCCGCTGCACTGGGACCAGGGCGTTGGAATGCTGTCTGACGTTCAGTACTGGTTAGTCCCGAGTGGTGGATGACGATGTGTCTTGTGCTCCGAAACACTCCGTCATTATGGCGAGAGCGCAAGCTCCGTTATGGAGCCCGAGTCTGGGCTAGGCGCTGTTGAGTGCCGCGAAGGAGTGCGAAAAATGTAGAAACGTCCTAAACTTGCCATGACAGGTTATTTCTGGCGCTTAGACGGCTGCTACCGCAGCCCGCTCACTTAGTTTTTATCATATCCTACGGGAACTGTTAAAGTTTTTGCGATAAAAAGTGGCCTATGTCACTTTTCGTCTTTCAAACTATATTCATGCAATAAGCCAAGGCAAGTTGCTCCGTTGCTGAGAAAAATTTATTGTTAAGTCCTACGGGAACCACAATTTTTTCGGGATGGAAAGTATCCTATGTCACTTTCCGTCTTCCAAACTATGCCTACCCCAAATATCAAGTCAATCCGTTGCTCCATTGCTGAGAAACAGTTGTTGTCCTATCCCATGGGAATCACGAATTTTCTCGAGATAAAAAAGTATCCTATTATCACTTTCTGTCTTTTAAACCATTAGTATCCATACCAAAAATCAGGTAAATCTTTTGCTCCGTTGCTGCGTCAAAGAGGAACAATCCAACAAACTTTTCGGATTGATAATATTAAAGTATGATGATTCTGTACCATAAAGGTAGAATAAAGAAACATGTTAAACCTCTAATGATAGAAGATTTAAAAATATTTTTAATGTCAGACAAAATGACGGCCTGGTATTAAACGTCATAGTAACATGTGGCATGCGGAGGGAAAAAAACATTTTATCCAATTTTAATGTCAGTTGTCATTTTCAATCCATACTTTATTTCCTCTTCAAGGGGATATAATGGTGGAAAAACAATTTGTCCCCATGCCATGCTACTTGTGATTTATAAAAGTCTGCAGACAATGTCACCTGTCATCTAATTACGTTTGGCTGTGACGTTTCGTTAGTCCATATTAGCGTCATAGAGGAATTAATCACTTAGCGTCTTTGTGATAGTGGCGACAGTTTCGCTTTCGATGGTTTTTGTCCTGTCCTACAGGAACTATGCAATTTTTCGGGATAAAAAGTATCCTAAAGCTCCTTCCGCCTTTTAAACTATGTCCATGCCAAAAATCAAGTCAATCCGTTGCTTCGTTGGTGCGTGAAAGAGTAACAAACCAACAAACCAACAAACTTTTCGGATTTATAATATTAGTAAGGATTATTGAAGTGAATATAAAACTAAATATTCTGTGAAAATTTCAAGCATCTACCTGTTACCATGATTAATACACAGCGAAAAACGTCTAAAAAACCAGGTTTGTTGTATGGGAGCCCCCCTTAAATATTTATTTTATTCTCTTTTTAGTATTTGTTGTTTTAGCGGCAACAGAAATATATCATCTGTGAAAATTTCAGCTGCTTAGCTATCATGGTTCATGAGATACAGCCCGGTGACAGACAGACGGACATCGAAGTCTTAGTAATAGGGTCCCGTTTTTCCCTTTGGGTACGGAACCCTAAAAAAGAATTCAAATACCTACACTGCATAAACTGTTTGCAGCAAAGCTGTTGATAATTTTTTCTGCCAGTTCAGAAACAATCGCAAAGTAAATATTGTTTGTAATGATGAAATTAAAAAGTTTATCTATGTGTCATACGACTGTATTATACAATCAATAGGCTAGATGACTAGAATAATTATTTTTTGCAAAAAATGGCAAAACCGCCTTCCATCGTGTACAAAATTCGAATATTTCGCTTGAATTGTCTACATTGTTGTTGATTTTTCAAAAACGGCTCAGTCGATATCTATAAAATTTAAATTGGACCACCTCGCCTCGGCAGTATACCCTTTCGAACTAAAAAATATTTTTTCGATTCGGTTCACAAATGGCGAAATTATCGATGAACATACACAAGAAAAAAATACATACAGACGAATATAGAACCTCCTCCTTTTTGAAAGTCGTTTAAAAATATAATTAGTCTGACAAATAGACTATAATATTAGAGCCGTATTATTTCTTTGTGAACTAAACAAACATTGATGAAGATACAGCCCGTCCCGAAGTCCCCGCGTCACGACTAGATTACAAAAGTATAGACTTTTAGCAGAAAAGTGACGCCATGAGCCCCCACTCCCGAACTTTAACAAAGTTTATGTTTGTTATACTGAGCGCCGCACAAATCAACGGATGAGAAGTTAGCCGCAGATGACACTTCGCCGTGATTCGCTCATTATTGCGCATGTGTGCATAATGCCGACGCCGCGTGCCGTAGTGGTGAGCACGGGCGTAAGAAGCGCGCGTGAGGCATAACATTGGTGGGCGGGTGTGCTCCGACGTCTCGTCTCTCTGGCTCCCGCGCATACCTATTGTTCGGCTTTTGCGCAGCGTTCTGCGCATAACTTCCCATCCGCCGATTTGTGTGGCGCTTAGTATATTTATTGTCTGATTGACAAAAGAACAAAAATATGTGTCCAATATTTTTTGAAAATCTAACTAACTGACTAATTACAATAAAGTTTTTTTTTACTCAGTCATCATTGCACACAGCACATCTTACTAACCCTTGCACACAGCACATTTTATCTGTACCAAAATGTTTATAATAATAATCACCAAGTGCGAGTCGGATTCGCGCATCATGGGTTCCGTACCGTTTGGTAGCCCCCTAATATATTTTATTTCAATCATTTATTTTTGAAGAGAATTTAAAACTTAATATAATTGGTGAATATTTCAAGCATCTTCCTGTTGCAGTCATTAATATCGAGCAAAAAATATGTTTTTTGTATGAGAGCCCCGCTTGAATATTTATTTATTTTTAAAGTAAATGTTTAACTAAATATTCTGTGAAAATTGCAAGCATCTACCTGTCACCGTTAATAGCGAGCGAAAAACGGCTTAAAATTCAGGTAAGTATGTTGTATGGGAGCAGAGCACCCCTTAATTTTTTTTTCTGTTTTTAGTATTTGTTGTTATAGTGGCAACAGAAATACATCATCTGTGAACATTTCAACGTTCTAGCTGTCACTGTTCCTGACATACATTCTGGTGACAGACAGGCAGACAGACATTGGGACGGACAGCAGAGTCTTTTTGGAATCGTTCAAATTCTCTACGTTTGATGGCAGTGAAATACAAGACATTAGAGAAATTGTGAAACACCTTCATAGAAGCCACAAACAAGAATTGAAATGAATTGAGCGCAGTCAGTAGGAGTTAGTAATTGGGTCCTGTTTTTACCCTTTGGGTACGGAACCCTAAAAATGTTAAAATCATAATTCACAGCGTTTTATCACAGATGACGTGTGATGTCAACAAGTAAATAAAATAAACAGGAGGCATGCGTTACAAGTGTGATACGAACTTTACTGACATGCTGCGATAACCCTGAGGGTATATATTTTTTCTATGTACAAAAGTTATTCTAGAATTACATCATAGAACTGTCTGGTGAATGTTAGTGAATTTCTAAAGTTGTTTCTTTACTAAATCGGATAAAAATACGTACTTACTTAAAGAATACCTATTATGAATTTAACTATTATCATTATAGGCATAGCCTCCCTTTGTTTATGCCATTCACCTCTGAACTTTGTAATTACATCCAATTGAAGTTATGTATTTATTGGTATTTTGTAGCTGATGCACTATTTCCTAAGTTAAAATATTTATTTTACAGTTAAGACTTAGTAAATTATAGTCAAACCGCTAAACTCAGACATCGCCTGCGCGGTAACAGGGGCGCCGGGGAGACGACACAGGGGACTGAGACAGGCGCGGGCAGCGGGTCCCCGGCGCCCGCGCCTGTCTCAGTCCCCCTGTGTCGTCTCCCCCGGCGCCCCTGTACCGCGCAGGCGATGTCTGAGTTTAGCGGTTTGACTATAGTACATAACATTTTTGTTATTTTTCATTGGCTGCCTCTGCAGTTCAGTGGTTAGTGAACCTGACTTCTGGATCAAAGAGGCGTGGGTTCGATCCCCACCCAGGGCAAGCATTTTATGTGATGAACATAGGTAGGTATTTGCTGTGTCTGGGTGTTATTTAGGTACTATCTATATAAGTATGTATTTAAAATAATATGTATATCAGTCTCTGGCAGCCATATCCCAAGCTTTGCTTAGTTTGGGGTCAGAGACCGTGTGCAAGATGTCCCCCTATATTTATTTATTTATTGGTTATTCTACTTTTTTGAAGGAAAATGTCTATTTGATAGAGTTAGAAAAAAATACATGAAAGGAAAGTAATTAAATGTACCTATTTTTGCAATATAATGCAACCTTTGTTGAAAATAAAATAAGATTAAGCACTCTTAATTTATTTAAAAAATGAAGTAGAATAATTGATTAAATATAAAAGATGTGGATAAGATAGCCAAAAAGAAAAAATAGGAGAGAATAACACACAATAAAATAAATAACATAGAATCGAAATATGTTTTTTCTAAATTCTTTTTATCCAAATTTTTGTTTATCCACTCAATTATTTATTTATTATGGTAGAGAGAAAGAAAAGGCTTCAGAAAATAGAATGTATTTGAAAAAAGATAGAGCGAGAAAAGGAAAGCGAAGAACAAAAAAATACTTGCCTACTTTTGCACTTCCTTAAAATAATTGAATGTATCGACTTGTAAGTTTGCTGGGGTGAGCAAAGATTTTTTTCTTTGCTCACCCCAGAAAACGGAGTGTGATAAAGATATGCTAAAAACCATTGAAATTTAAACATAAGGGAGGAAAAAAAAGGTTTAAACTTTGACTTGTTTAGTCGATTATAATACATTAGAGGGAAAATTATAAGGAAAATATAATTTAAAAAATAAAATTTGTGTAAATGTATGGAAGGAGAGAGAGCGAGATAGACAGAGGAAAGAAAACTTAACAAAATTTGTGTAAATCAGGAAAGAAAAGTAGTTATTTACATATTGCATAAGACGAATCATACAAGTCGGCGTATGTGAAGTTAGCAACAGGCTGCGCAATATCCAATCCTAACTGAACCTCACATTGAGCGGCGCGTTGATTAGGTTTCGCACAGCTTGTAGCTAACTTCACATCCGTCTACTTGTATGATTCGGCCTATAAAAAATATATAAATTACTTCATGTTTATGTTTATAATCTACTGACGCGCAGATTACCCCCATCGTTTCCCCATTCGATATTTATGTTATTATAAATATCCACGCAATTACAATAATAAGTTTTTTATCTAAGCCGCTAGCAACTTATCTGTTTTGCACTCGACGCAATTCGCAAAACAAGCGGTTCCACAAAATATTCCATACGCTTCTATCGCGTGCGAGCGAGAGGAACATAGTTTCCGCGCCCCCACTTTTAGTATGCTCGTGTCTGGCAGCAGTCTTTTGAATGAGGATTGCTCGGAAACGTCATTCATAGTACGTAGCTCTCAGATAGTAGTCCTGTAGCTCGCATCACGCGTTATCGCGAGAGCCTTGTGGATATAAGGCGATAAAGCGTCGGCGGGTGTACTGTACGTGTGATATCACATTCGAAGGAGGCGTGTTGCGGTATATCCCGAGTTCGTATAATATTGCTAACCTTTGTCGACTGATAAGCAAACAACAGTATCTCTATCGCTGTGTAAAGCTCATTGTATATCGAACAGAGAAGACGCATCGAACCGAAATGGCGCTATACAGGTACTTGTAGGCTTGGAATTATGCATGCGACCTTATTAACCCACGGCTTATGTATTTAAAATAAGTAACTTGGTATTTCTTTTAATTATTATTTAATCTCGAGGATTGTTTGTTGATTTTTTTAAATTTTTAACAAAGGAACAAGCAAGAATTTTGGTTTCTTATAGTTTTAGTAGTTTAAACTAACGCAATAGGTACATTGTGAAGAAATCATTTAAATTACTCGCTGGTATATGAAAGGTTTAACAATCATGAATATTAATTAATTTTAAATATATACCTTATAAACAATTATATTTATTTGTATACAACTAGTTTGCATTTATAATGTAAAGGAAAAATATAAATGTAGAACTAATAAATAATAAACGAAAAAAACATTGCTCTCTGGTAATTAAAGTAAGATCGTAGAGATAGCCCTGATATTTACAAGTTAGGTATAATATTACTAAAAAAATAACCAAACCATTTAAAAAAAAAATTTGCATATGTTTAATATACAATTAAGATAAGAACGTTAAATAGACAATATATATACTGTAGTGTGGTGATGTGTAGCCTATAATAGGTAATATAGTGAAAACTCCGTATTTAATTTGATTTCATGTAGGTATTGCAATATATTTGCAATTAAGGCTATTTATTATTCAGATTGATTTAAAAGTGAAAACAGTAAAATACCAAAGATATTTGCAATATGTACTGGACGCAATTATTTCTCATAATTGAACACATAAAATTACAAGCGTCTCGAAGTCGAACAGTGGTTGTTGATCGTGAAACGAGGTAAAGATCTCGGCAAACAGGTTTCAGTTGTTTGTCAACATTTATTTATCGCCAATATGGCCAGTTCTAGTACTTTCCAGCCCAAGTGTGGCAATGAGAAAAAAAAACATACACTTATACTTTTTTCCGCGTGATATTTTGATTTTTGTGTTGTCTAATAGGAATCTTTTATTTTTCTGGGATAAAAAGTAGCCTATGTCAGTCTCCAACCTTCGAACTACTATATCCATGCCAAAAATCAAGTTTATCCCTTCCTCTGTTGCTGTTTGAAAAAGTACCAAACCAACAAAAATGCTTTCGCATTTGTAAATATGTATTTGAGACTGGTCAATTCTAGTACTTTGTAGACCAAGCATAACAATAAGAAAAAACATAATATACCAGCTAGTCCAGCAAGCGACCACGAAAAGCCACGAAAATTACTCTTTTTGACGTGTGAAAAAGGGACAGATATATACTTTGCCATAACGCTGTCTCGTACTGACACGTCGAAAGAAATATTATTTCGTGCGCGTACTAGCCCGGCTGATGTACTGCTCCATTCATAAAACTGTTCAATTGATTTGATTGCCGGTAACTTTCCTGCGCCAGTTTTTACTAGGTACCTATTAGTATTTGTTGTTCGAAACTGGTTTTATATTGTCTAATTCAAGTGTGTTCATTCATTCATTGCTATTTTTATATACATTTTAAAAAAAACAAGTTTTGCTTAATGTTACTATGATCAAAATTAGCGTCATAAACAGTATAGATAGGTACATAATTATCTATACAGGGTTATCTGTTTAGCCTGTACTAAGCTGAAAGGGGGTGATTTATCCTATTATTATGAAAAACTTTTACTATGGGCCAATCCAAAGTATGAGAAAATACAATCAGCTGCTCCAATCAAAATTGAAACTCAGAGGCGACAAAAAGTATAAAACAGCAGATTTTTTTTCTCGAATTTCGGTTTAGCCACATAGTAAAAGTTATTCATAATGATTAAAAATGGTCTGAATCACCTCCTTTTGTCTTAGTACACCAGTTCTGGACAACCCTGTATGTGTAAGTAAAAGTTCCAAAATGTTTTGGCACAGTGTCAGTGCGATGGCATCGTTTCTTGCCAATGCCAAACATTAATATACAGCCGGTTTTCGCTTGGGTCACGGTAAGGACGTGCTTGGGTCTTTGGACTCATTTTTACACTTTTTGTTGACTGAAATGAAATCTTGTGCCTTCCAACGTTGATTTATATTTATTTTTTATAAATTAAATTAAATATGGCACCACGATTCACTTAGTAAACAAACTAATCGTATGAAACGTATTATATTAAATCTAAAGCAATTATTTACATATAGATACTGGGCATAAAATAAGAAATAAATCGTCTTATATCACCGAGCAAATGTCGACTGCAATACATCGCCGCATATAAAAATAAATCTTAGTGAATGTGCTGTGCTATTTTGCAGGCGCACGGTACTTACCTGTTATGGCCAATTGTAACACAATTGCATTATTGCTAAGTGAGGACACGATCATAATAACAGACAATTTGATCCCGTCTCCTCCCATAGTAAAAATGAAATCGTCAATAGCATGCTAATAATTCTTTGGGATGACATCTTTGATTTCGTTTCATTTACTAATTCTCTACCATCTATAGCTATAGTGGCTCACGTGTCCATTGAAACCAATCTAACTTCTAATGATATAACTATTCATATTCTATTGATATAGAATTACGGTAGATTCTACGATATTTGC
Source organism: Hypomecis atomaria (assembly GCA_964007245.1). NCBI lineage: Eukaryota > Metazoa > Arthropoda > Insecta > Lepidoptera > Geometridae > Hypomecis > Hypomecis atomaria. The sequence goes on along the minus strand of OZ023292.1, from coordinate 17,337,791 downwards.
TATAGATAATAATAGAGCTGATAGGGCCGTTGCTAGGTTGCTGCCACTAACACTCTGTGCGCGTAAATATCCTGTATTAGTCATAGATTTTGCTATATTTATAAACTAGTGACCCGCCACGGCTTCGCACAGGTGTATTATACATATAAACTTTCCTATTGAATCTATTAAAGACTCTATCTATTAAAAAAACCGCATCAAAATCCGTTGTGTAGTTTTAAAGATTTAAGCATACATGGGGACAGACAGCGGGAAACGACTTTCTTTTATACTATGTAGTGATTTAGCGTCCAAGCACAGGTCTGGTTGGTGAAGAATTTTCCAGTTTTGACGTAAATTTTGCCACCATGTCACCACTTGCTGTTTCTTTTATGTGGTCCAATGAAGAATTTTCCTGATTTGACGTTTTTTGCAACTATTTCACCACTGTTATTTTTATATGATACTAAAAATGCTCTTTATTGTCATTTCTTTGATTGTGATTTTTATTGATTTGCTTCCGATGTTCACTGTTTTTACTATAATACTTCTCAGTTCCGATCCAGATTGTTGACTGTGTTGTTTTCTAGTCCCTCAGTCTAAATCAATTTTTGCACTCCTCTCCAACAATATAATTTCAAATTTTTCAAGATTTCTCGATCTTTCGGAGGCGTTATCTCGGCTTCATTTTTAGAGTACTAAGCAGCTATAGCATTCCCATACTGAAATAGCGTGTTAGTCGTTATTTTTATCATACACAATCAACATAGATACTCGTAGAATAGAGGCTACATGTCCATAGTTTGTGCACTGGCCATTTTAATCACGAGTTACCACAACACATTGTGTGCTTCCGTGTGCAATTTTGTCCTTATAAAAATCTGTTGCAGGAAAATATTATTTCAGTCTGCTTCTAACAGTGACAATTGAAACATTATCACATTTTCTCATTTTTAGTTCAAGTGAAACTGTACCGTAAGTTATTGTGCATTTTTTGCTACCATTTTACAATTACTTTCTCTTATATACATAGGTATATGATCTCAAACTGTCGTACCTTTGATTATGACTCTACATAATACTATTTTTTATTAACTTGTCGCGTCGTGCAATATATGTGCGTCTTGCTTCCTATGTATTCTATATTTACTTAGAGACTTCTTATTCAAGACTGTTGACTGGGCTATTTACTTGTCTATCAGTCTAATTTAGTTCTTGTCCGTCAGTCCAAGTCAAAGTTTCACTTCTTCCGCGCGGAGGGATCCCACCTGCACTTTTTTTTCTTTTTAAAAATCTTGTCTCAGGTAGACATTATTTCAGTTTGCTTCTAATAGTGACAATTGATATACCATTATTTCACATGGTTTGTCAGTATTTTTTTTATCTCAAGTGATCTAAATAGCATAGTAACTGGAAATTTTTGGGCATTTCTTGTTACCGTTTTACCACTGTTTTCTCTTTTATATGATTTTTAAATGTCATTTGTTGTAGTTCCTTTGATTATGACTCTACAATCTACATAATAGTAAAATTTATTAATTTGTCACGTTGCGCTATGTTGGCAAACGTCTTGCTTTCTGTGCTCTCTATTATTTATATTTGCTAGAAGACTTCTCATTCGAGGCTGTTGACTGGGTAATTTTTTTGTCCATCAGTTCAAATAAATTTTTGCACTTGTCTCCAATATCAAATCTTTCATCACGTCTAGATCTTTCGGAGGCGTTATCTTTGCATCATTTTCAGAGTTTTTAGTAACTTTAGTGTCTTCTGTTACCATACTGATACGAGTATATTGTGTGCTAGTTGATATTTTCATCGCACACAACATATACCATAGATAGAATAGAAGCTACATGTCCATAGTTTGCGCACCAGTTGTCGTAATTACGGGTTACCACAATAAATTGTGTGCTTCCGTGTGCACTTTGTCCTTATAAAAACTCTGTAACAGGTGATATTGTTTCAGTATGCTTCTAACAGTGACAATTGAAACATCATTACAGCTTTATCAGTATTTTTTTAATTCAAGTGAACAAGTGAATATTGATAGATAGGTATATTAAGTGAAGTGGCATTGGAACTGGAATTTGTGTTTTAAATTTGTTTTCCAGGTAATTGCTATAAATTTGTTCTATTTTAAACCGACTTCCAAAAAGGAAGAGGTTCTATGTTCGTCTGTATGTATTTGTTTTGTGTATTCATCTATATTTTCGCTGATTGTAAACCAAATCAAAAAAATTTTTTAGTTCGAAAGGCTATACTCCCGAGGTGATCCCATTTAAATTTTATCGATATCAGCAGACCCGTTTTTGAAAAATCAACAAAAATGTGAAAATTGTATACGATTCATACATTCAAACTGGTTTTGCCATTTTTTGCGAAAAATAAATTATTCTTTTAAAAATTTCTTCTTTGTTAATTTTCAAGTGAAGTAACATGTAAACATTGCAGAGTCCACAAATCACACGTTTGTATTCCCGACCATACTTAATATTACATAACATTATGATAATTTTGTTTACCTAAAAACAAAATGCGTGAAAATCACGCTTGTTTCCATAATAATACAGCTGCCTTATCTACTTCTGTTTCGGATTGTATCAATTAGGTATAATTTTGCTCGATAATGCTTTCCATGCGCCATACGCTTAGGTCCATTTGTGGCATTGAGGCTTCCTTACATAGTATAAAATAAAGTCGCTATTTTCGTTTGTTTGTTTGTTTGTCTGTATGCTTAAATCTTTAAAACTACGCAACGGATTTTGATGCGGTTTTTTTAATGGATAGAGTGATTCAAGAGGAAGGTTTATATGTATAAAAATTCCCGAAATTCCCACGGGAACGGGCACAACGCGGGTAAACCGCGGGGCGCTGCTAGTTTTTTATATGTCTCAAAATATGATTGATAACTTTAACCTAATCGTGGTTAGTCAGTTGAGGAAGATTTGAAGATTGATGAAAATAATTTGGATATAATTTTGCTGTAATTTGTTGTGCTTACATAAATCTTTTTTGAAACGAGCAACATGCTCATCTGTTGGCGAGCGTCATGCTAGCTTTATTTAGAAACAAATTTGAACATCTACATAACATGTATTTGTGCACCAAATAATGTATTGAATCCGAACCTTGAGCAAGCTTTCCCGCCTTGCGTTAGGATCATCTATGTGATATGCATTTAAATACTATAGTGCCTTCTCTTACACATATTTTTCTGTTTTGTTTCTTTCTTTTATTACTTTCTTTATTAAAATTATTCTCTTGTGTTATTCTTCCGAAGTTACGTTTACGGCTCCACTCTCTCAGAAACCTTCTCCACCTATAGCTAGGTGGAGAAGGTTTCTGAGAGAGTGAGAGACCATCAATACATCTCGCCAACCTTTTTCATCTACTAAATTTTGTATTTCTTTCATGAATTTAAAAATATATTTGAAATTTTATTTAAAAAGTTTGAAATGTTATTTGAATTTTAAACTGAAATTTTATTCGACATTTTATTTTACAGTGTATATTCTATTGTTTCAGCATAAAAAGCAACCTGCAGTACGCGACGCTGAAGACCTTGTCGCTGGTCTCCATCAGCGTGATGTCTCCTCAGCAAAGCGTCCGGGAGCTGTTCCGAACGGCAGACTGCGTGTGCTTCGACGTAGACTCCACCGTCATTCAAGATGAAGGCATCGACGAGCTGGCCCATTTCTGCGGGAAAGGCGACGAGGTCAAAAAACTGTACGTTTTAATTTTACACAGAATAATCCTAAAATCGTGCTACTGGTGTCGATCAGGGTAATGTGACTAAAGCAAAGCGTACGGGAGTAGTTCCGAATGGCAGACTGCGTATGCTTCGACGTAGATTCCACCGTCTTTCAAGATGAAGGCATCGATGAGCTGGCCAACTTCTGCGGGAAAGGCGATGAGGTCAAAAAGCTGTAGGTATTCTAGTAAAGATTTAAAAATGTGGCATTGTCATCGTCATGAATGTCATGATCAGTCTTGTGTGAACGTCATTGACATCATTTCTATCCAATTTTTTTTTTATCTTTTGAGTCATTATAACTAAAGATGGATTGAGAATTTCAGACTGAATGCATTCGGTTGTATTGTAGAGTCCTCGTCCAAGGCACAGTCACAGTCAGATTTTCTCTCCCAGATCATAAGTGAAGCTCAGTGGTAACATTTATAGCAAAACTATCGATTTGCTATAAATATTTTATGTCTATGTAGGTCGAATCAAACTTCTTGGCGGCTGTGATGTTAGCTACAAAACCCAATCCTGGCTGAAGCTCACTTAACAGTTGCGCGAGGATTGGGTTTCCCGCCGCTTGTAGCTAACATCACAACCGTCAAGAGGTTTGGCCTATAACTAAAGTATTTGATTGATATAGTGAATAAAACTCATGCATCAGATCGTTTCTAGTTACAACATCAAATTTCATTCTAGGACTATCTATTATTACATCATATCACTATCTCTTTCTCAAACGATGTATTATGTTATACAAGAGATAATTAGATAAGCTCTACTTCAACAATCACTTTAAGTTACGTGTCATATTAAAACTACTACTACGATTTGTTTCCCACATTACTAACACTAACTTATCAAACCCACTAGTAAATAGTAATATATTTATGTCGTAACATTATTGTCTTTAGTAACTTTGCACTTGAACCCCAAGACACATGCTTAGAGCTTAGTTTGGGGCTTTAAGAAAATTGAATCGGCTGATGTGAAGTTAGCTACAACCTGCGCCATATCCAATCAACACGCCGCTTTATGTGAGCTTCAGTCAGGACTTGATATTGCACAGCTTGGAGTTTAACTTCACATCCCCGACTTGTATGATTCGGCCTATATTTGCTTATGAGTGTCATTTTAAGTTTTACTTATTGTCCACAGAACAGCGGAGGCTATGGGAGGCAACATGACGTTCCAAGAGGCTTTAAAGAAGAGGCTCGACATAATCAGGCCAAGCGTCAGTCAGATAAAGGAGTTCATTGAGAAGACACCAGTCAGACTCACACCAGGAATCTCGTAAGTCAACTGACAATAAACATGACCACACCAAAAACATTTTCATGTAAAATATGGCCAAAATGGGACTAAGGCTTTAGCTTTACTTACTATATAAGTATGTATTTAAAAATATGTTTATGTAGTATATCAGTCTCTGGCAGCCATATCACAAGCTTTGCTTAGTTTGGGGTCAGAGGCCGTGTGTAAGATGTCCCCAAATATTTATTTATATTGATAAGGCTTGCACTGTCAAAAAGCTATTAGATCTCTTGTTAAGCCAAGTTTGTATCTCTACACGCCCTAACTTTACAAGCTCTAGCTACACAAACTATAGTCCATACCTCAGAATAAGGACCAGTAAGTCTAAACCTTAGTCAATATAACATGTAGCTTGGTTGTTTCAATACACCGTTGCGCTTTGAGCTTCTGATTGAGCAAAGAATCGAGATCTATACTTTGTCTGTACTTGCGGTTTCTTTTTCATCCTGGTCATCATCATCTCATTCATAGAATGTTCTCGGCTGGGCCTACAAAGGTAAATAAAATCTCAATTTTTGATTGTGATTCCCTTGTAGCCAGTATCTAGACCATATCTGAATCTGCCTTTTTAACGGGATCTTGTGCCCACCGCCTAAAAGTACCTATTTAAATTCTCTTCATCCGTACTTTGCTCTTGCTTACTTCCATATAGTATAGGCATTGGATTCAGTGTACACAAAATACTCGTATTATATGCCCATACATGCCACTGTTGTAGCAACAGCAGTGTTTATATAAACTTAACAAACGAAACGAACTTCCTTCCAGTGGTTACCGCTTCTCCAGAGGTAAAGTTATCTGCCAGCTGACCCCTAACTTGGTGACTTAATTACATACAGTATCTGGGTTTGTGTAATGTAAACAAGTGGGCCAGTTCTCATTTAATTTGATATGGTTGCATCAGTTTATTTTGTGGCTGACTTTTTAATGCTGATCTCGTGAATATCGTGGAAATAAAAGGTTATTTCGTAATCTCTAACAGGGTCAGTAACTGCCATAGTGGTGCTAGTGCAGATTGTAGTTTTTTGAAGGAATTAATACGATAACCTATTGTAATAATATAAAGAGGAGTTATTTATTTTTGTTTGTAGAGCGTATTGCTCTAAAATTACCAAGCAGTTTTTAAAAATTCTTGTTACCTTCTAATTGGTGAAAGAATGTTTCGTGAATAACATGGGCTATAATTTTTACCCGAGCGTACAACTAGTAATCCTACTAATATTATTAACGCGAAAGTTTGTGAGTATGTATGGATGTTTGTTACTCTTTCACGCACAAACGGCTGAACCGATCTGGATGAAATGCGTTATGAAGGTAGCTTAGACCTTGGATTAACACATAGGATCTTTACGCAAAGCACATAATATTATGCAAATTTTCATCTCGGGCTAATTACATTATTAATAATATTATTGAGCTTTTAAGCTCTTTTTAAAATCTAGATCTAGTTGATATAAAGGGTACAGTACAACTTCCGAAACACGCAACTACATACCCAAAACCCACTTTTTACAAACTAAACCGTATTTCAGACTAACAGAGTTCATAATCCTATTTCAGAGAACTCTCTCTTAACTCTGTTATTAAGTAACTAATACAGTATATAATAAGTAACAACCTTATATTGTTACGCAATTTTTGACATGTGATTTTATTTATTTTAAACTGTTATTTTTGACGATGCTATTGCAGACATTTCAATTACAGTAGGTATTTCTGACATCTTAATTTTTTAATATTGTATTGTATTTTGAATTTTGACATCTTATTTCTGACATCTTAATTTTTTAATATTGGATTGCATTTTGAATTTTGAATTTTATGTAATGTACCAAATAATTAATTTATTGTAAAATTATGCCTAATAATTCTGTTGAGTATATAATGAATGATAATTGTTATTTTGACAATTCGTAAGGTGTTGCTCATAGTATATTATGTATACCAATGTATGTAATTATCCTTACCTACTGAAAATAAATGAATCTATCTATCTATCTATATTTAAAGTAACAAAGTTCTTAATCCCATTTCAGAGAGTTAATAAAAGAGCTGCACGATCGAGGCGTAGTGGTGTACCTGGTGTCAGGCGGCTTCAGGAGTTTAATAGAACCGGTGGCTGAGATGGTCGGCATCCCCAAGTCGAACGTCTTCGCTAATAGGCTAAAATTCTACTTTAATGGTGAGTTGATGCATGTTATGACATATAGTAATGCCATTTTATACATTTTATACAGGGTTATTTCTAATCAATTAGCATCCTTTTAGAGGCTTATTATGTACATCAACACTAATAACTTTTGTTCTGCGACTTTTGTCAGAACTCAAAAAAAAATCAGCTATTCCATACATTTTGTCGCGGGTGAACGATATTTTTTTTTTGAGTATCGGAGGAGTTCGATAACAAACACTGTGACACGAAATTTTTCTATAAAAGATTTTGCCCCAGTAACTTCCATAATAAAATAAAATAATCTTTTTAGCCCCAAACTCTAATAAAATAGAGCAAAGCGGAACTAGAGAGAGAGAGTATTGTAGTACGTAAGCTCACTGCCGCTATTTTCGCTTATTGAGGCAAAAAACGAAATCATGAGCAGAGCGTTTAGGAATAATCTTTCGGAAAGTATAAAGATATTAAATATAAGGATAAAAACAACCCAATTTGTCCACGTGCAAAACCGAGGCGTGTCTCTGCTAAATCACAAGTAAACAGTAATATATCGAAATAATCATTTTTAAATTGCGTTGTCAAACTACCTGCCTCGTGATTTATATTTATAGCTGACAAACGATTCTTACTTCAAAACAATATCAATACTCGTATCATAAAGATTAGACACACACGTATTAAATTAATTATTTTTGTGCCACATATGTTAATATCGACCATTGTGCGTCACTTCCACATATAAATACGAATATACAAAAACAGGCTTTAACTATGTCATTTGCTGACAGAATCAGGTCATTGATACCGTATCAAGTATTGCACACGCGTTGCAAAACGCACAGAATGGACAGTTTTGTTATCAAAAGAATAACAAAAAAGCCCCAGTACAGAAAACACAGACATTATGTTGTTTTATATTGGGAATAAGTTCGCGTTTGACCACTAACTAGTCTGTTGGGAAGCCACGATGTGATAACACAATTATTTTGATACAGTTGATCATGTGCAATATCTCAAAGGGGTTTGTAAATTCCGTCATGATATTGCAAAAAACTGCACAACTGCTGTTCGGCAAAAATGTACTGTAAATGATCTATGTATAAGGACCACCCGTGCCTCCCTGGCTACGCCCATGCGTATAGCTCACACTGTCAAAAAGTTATCATATCTCATATACTGGGTTATCCAGAACTAGTGTACTAAGCCGAAAGGAGATGATTCGGACCATCAGCAGATTTTTTCTCTCGTGTTTTGAGTTGGACCCATAGTAAAAGTAAAAAAAAAATGGTCTTAATCACCCCTTTCGGCAGGTACAGATTAAGCAGATAACCCTGTAGAGGCTTCTAACTGTACACGCTCTAACTCTACAAGCAGTTATTTCACAAACTCTACACCTTCCTTCCTCAAAATCTGTGATTTGGTTGTTTACACCCTAGGGGCTTTACTTTGCCACCTCTCTTCCATTTTCCATCTGTAGCGACAGTTGTTATTTTCATGATTTCAGAGTTGGTTTAATACTATTATTATATTAACAACTATTTTACAGTTTTTAAGTATGAGGGTAATAAGTCCCTTTTAGCTTACAACGACATTTCTCGTGGCCCTGTATAATGTAGGTCGATATGACGAGTCCAGTAGGTCGGTTCCATTGTTTCTTGCATTCTCGTTTCAAGACCACGTGCAAGTTTACCTCGGCAGGAAAATGCAAGTAATACCTACGATTACCACAGTAACTTCACAGTATAAAAAGGGAGGCAGAGTACCAAGGTCACAATTGCGTAATGAGCAGAATAAGTCTTGTCCCAGCGTTGTCGTCGCGTCGTTTTTAACAGACTTCCAAAAGGGGGAGGTTCTATGTTCGTCAAAAAAAAAAAAACTGTATTTCAACAGTTTTCAATGTTTTTTTTTTTGAATGAACTCTTGTGACATCTCTATGAATATATTTTATATATCTTTCATTACTTTACAGAGATGTCACACAAGAGTTCAGTAAAAAAAAAAACATTGAAAACTGTAGAAATATAGTTTATTTCCTCCTGTAAAATATGATACGCGTTATTTACAAAGTGCTCATAGGCGGAATCGAAATATCACCGAAAATATGATAAATGGCTAGTTGGCTCTCTGGTTTTTACACTGTGGGACAACCTATTTTTCATTATTCTGAGGGTACTACCAATTTATTTGACGTCACAGTCACACTTTCCGAACAATATACTCGACTTTTTCTATTAATAATTTCATGTTATGATTTTTGATTTTTTCTAACTCCAAAGATAAAATCATAGTACTTAAAGGACATTGACTATAGTATTATCACGATTGTCAAGTGTTGTGCAATCGCAACCTTCTCGTGTTCAATTCAAAGGCTATTATGCTGATAAATTGATAAACAATGTGCTGATGCATTTGTCTTGATATGATAATGATAAAATTTTAGATGTTTGCTAAAAGAAAAGGTGAGATTGTACGCAAAAGATAGCTGATTAAATAGTATGGTTTCCCTTTAAACCTTTAAATAAATGGACCATTTTACTTCGCCGAAATAGTTAAGAGTTCCCTCGCTGAAAACATAATCTGAGTCACGAGTGTGCCTAATGTTTTATTATCATGTTGCCATACTCAAAATCATCTATCGTGTTATTATCGTCTTATTATGTGAAACTCAATTGTTTATAGAGAATTTCTTATAAAGAAAGCGTTTTCAGGGATCAAAAATGACTAAATATGAAGTTAAATATTGTAATCAATCAGCTCGGGTTGAAATATAATCTCAAATACATTTTATTTCGATTGATTTTTAAATACGGAGTTTTCATTCATCTGAATAGATCTGAGTGTTTATTTTTGCAAAATTTTTAGTGACCTAAATAATTTTAAAATGTGCTAATGCGACAACTCTGACGATGATGTAAAACGTGTTGTTTGTGTTGAGTCCCTCTTAAAGTATGACGTAATTGATGACCCCTTATTCAGACTCTACAATAAATTTATTTGTTTTGTGAGAGCACTTTCTTGAGATGAGAGGCGGGACTTCTGACACATAGTTTCATATAACTTCGTCACCTATCACGCTACATGTAAATGTCCACTATTGACCCTCCACGTGTTTATCTGCCCACCGACCCCCTATCGAGCGAACTAATAATAACATTCTCATATTATTATTGATTGGACGTGCCCGTCTGACGTAAGATCGCAACTAGTGTCAATGGTTCGTAAACCAGGGTTACATTTTGTACTGGTTTTTGCCCTTCCTCTTTTGCAGGAAATGTCGAGATTTGTTTAGATTTAAATTGTTCGAATTCGGAAGATTTTATAAAAAATAATGATAGCATGAGATGGTAAACGTTGGCCATCGCCATCCAGTGCGGCAATGCTACTATAAGGGGGAAATTTTGCACCAGGGTCAGCAATCAGGGGTGGGCTTCTGCAATAATTAATTTATTTGTTAATTTTAAGTTGAAATGTTCATTATTTTAGATATAGCCGTGACCAATCATTAAACAGGATATTTCATCTAAAACAATTTTAAGACGCGAATGTTTTGAGAATTTGCCGATTTGTAAAATAGGACGCTATGATGAAGGAACATTTTGAGTATAAGTTTAAGAATATGGCCTTTTTTCTAGTTCATTGAATCAGGCATTACTTTACAATTCGTCTTCCAAACCTATCTCTTCTTTCATACTTATCGTAACGGAAAACATCCTCCTCTTTATCCTTATCCTTTCAACTCGTTCATCATCATCATCCACAGCCTTCTCTTTCCCACTGCTGGGTATAGGCCTCTCTCTTACGGTGCCATTTGTCTCGGTCCTGTGCCAATCGAGTCCAAGTTCGACCCGTGATTTTCAACTCGTTATGCCTCATTTATAAAAAAAACTAGACGACCCGCCCCGACTTCGCACAGGTGTATTATACATATAAACCTTCCTCTTGAATCACTCTCCATTAAAAAAAACCGCATCAAAATCCGTTGCGTAGTTTTAAAGATTTAAGCATACAGACAAACAAACAGACAAAAAGCGACTTTATTTTATACTATGTAGTGATAACATTATCTATACATCTTCTATACATCTATACATATAAATAAAATTGGAGTGTGTGTTTGTAATATTGAAATAACCGTTTTTCACTACATGTATATATGAATATAATTTCATTACATTTCGTATATAAATACGGTACATACACCAAAATAACATATTTTACAATTTTTGTCTGTTTGTCTGTTTGTTCCGGCTAATTACTAAAATGGTGGACTGATTTTGACGGGACTTTTGTTGGCAAGTAGCTGATATTATGTAATAAGGAGTAACTTAGGCTTCGTTTTTTAGAAAAATTCTTGTTATCTCGGGTTAACGCGGGTAACACCGCGGGGCACGGCTAGTTATTTTTTAAAAAAACACGCGTGATTCACGAGACAGACAACAAACAACGTGTCTTATCTTACACGCTGTTGTTGCGTGCGCGCTGATCCCCGAAGGCGTGGTCTTGCCTATGAAATGGGGCACGACTGTTTGTTTTCAATAATAAACTAAAACATTATGTATTTATTGACGTTTATTGCAATTTCACGTCGTGTATCATCAGAGCAGCCTTTGATAAGTTACTGTTGAGTAGAGGCGTTCATCTGTTGGTTTATATGTATATTTCTGTTGCCTGCTAATTGCATCTACATAGGTACTCATATTATTTAATTCTCAGTCAAGAAAATTATGAGCTTTTCCATGCGTCCCTGTATTATTTTATTCAGATTATTTTATAGTGAAGTTTTTTCTTTCGCTGATTAGATTTATTTATTAGGTACCTACTAGCTTTACCGGCGGTTTTCTTTGATTTTTTCCGGGATAAAAAAATAACCCTCTGACACTACCGACACACTGCCGACTTGCAGCCTGTACTAAAAACACACTTCCGGATTTATAATTTACTAAGTAAGGATTTTTTACTTCGTCTCCTTGTTTTTTTTTTATAGTGCTACGAAAGATAAACTTCCTTTCATCCCTTTCCAAATAATCAAATAATGTAGCTCTCGGAGACAAATATTTACCTACATTTTTATTTAATCTACGAGTATTTCTAAGATTTGTCGTCATGAGTAGGTAATAAAGATTTCACCGAAACATTCAAGAGTCGCATAAAAATCCAGATGTGTGTCATGTTTTCGAACTAATCTGATGTTTTCTTGTTTTGATATTTGTTATAGTTTTATCTCGAAACTAACGAAGAAACCAATAAACATGTCTTCACTGAAATTTAAATGGTTAGCAGTAAATCAAATATGGTCTATATATTTTTGTTTGGTCAGCAAACCATTTAATCAGCCGCGTTATTCTATTTCAAATGTCATGGGCTATTATTTTTGGGCCATGCCCACCACGCTGTCCCAGCCCGCACTGGGACAGCGTGGTAGACATGGCCCAATCACTCTTCGTGGGTAGGCCTACGTTCTGCAGTTGAATATTACAAGGATGTTACGGATACTGGGACAGCGTGGTGCGTATGACCCAAAATTGTCTCTCTATGGCTCGCCTAAATTCAACAGTAACTAGGCTGTTAAAGGGCTGGTTTCGAGGTTATGAGATTTTTAATTCTGGTGTCCAAAACGGGACTTTTGTCGTTTCGAAATGACCTTTAAATTATTGAAGGAAAATAAGTAGTAATTGTGAGACATTCATGTTAGAGGGAGTTTCATGTTCTTCAAAACAGCTTTGCAAGTTTTGCAACACATTGTCTTGTGTTGTCAATACTGCGTTGGTAGATCCAGTATTCTTGCTGATCATTGAAGTCACACCTGATGATAATTCATAGTTCTATATTGGCAATGACAATGTTATTGCCTCATGCCTGATAAATAAATTGTCCTACAATAGTTTAGTTTGTAATATACCTTATGTTCGTAGATTAGAGTTAAAAATGCTTTATCACACATTTGTTATTGTGCTCTATAGATTTTGATTAGATAAATAGGTGTTATTAAACTGCTTTAAAAACAATGTTAGTTGAGTTAAATTATATCCACGTAGAAATCTATGTGGGATATATAGGTACTTATTACTCCACTGCGCAATAAAATAATAATGTTTTAGACAAGGATGTTTGTTATAGTGCTGTTTGCAGTCTAAAAGGCTAGACCGATTTCGATGTGTGGAATTTCTTAGATCTGCTTTAATTTTCAGAATGACAAACTGAAGTTTTCCATGCGCCTATAAAACTATTTTGTCTTATAACGCGATTAAGATTGTAGCATTTTAGATTAACTGCTGATTATATTGAACCGCTAATTGCTCAGTAAAAATAGATCAATTTTTTATAACCTTTAGGTTTACTCACTGAGTATAAAATCACAAAATGCTGACAGATCCAGGTGGCGCTTCAAGCGCCATCTTGAAAAATATTTTTTGGCCGATATCTCGGAAACTATGCAGTCTATGCACTTTAGGGCAAAAGTAATGGAGTTTGTATAACTATTCTATTTACAGTGCTTGGCGCACTAGGTTAATAACAAAGATTTCTTTTTTGAGAATCCTGCTTTCAGGACATATTTCCTAATCGTTTATCGCAAAAGGAACTCCGTACCAATGCTAGTATTTAACCAATTATTTATTTGTAATGTTGCATTGTTACAGGAGAATATGCGGGTTTCGACGAGAACGAACCTACTTCGCGGTCCGGAGGCAAGGGTCTCGTGGTACGCAGGCTGAAGGAACTGCACGGGTACCAGCGACTGGTCATCATCGGTGATGGCGCCACTGACGCAGAGGCTAGCCCGCCGGCTGACGGCTTCATTGGTAAGGAATACTTATTATTTACTATGGTCAAATTGAACGTAGCCCGCATTATGTATGATCAACGTTGTCGGTGAGGGCAATCGGTCAGCTGTCCAGACCGGGAAACCGGTCAGGCGTACCTGCCGTACGCGTCCTTAGATTCCTTCCGCGTGACCGTACGTTGAGATCGCATACTTAAACAAAATATATTGAGACCGACCACGTTGTTCATACATAATGCGGGCTGCGTTCAATTTGACCTGACCGCAGACCGCAGAACGCATCCGGTGTGAGAATCCTTTTAGTTAGGCTCTGGCAACGTTCCAACCGTACATTGTGATCGCGGTGCAGCTGCTCCCCTTCCAAACATTGAAACACCCGTTTAATGGAAAATCATCTTCAAGTAAATGCTACTGGACTTGCTATAGTCACTGGGCAGACCGTTGTGGACGATGTAGGACATTTCACACGATAGAACCAAACGTATTCTTGCGTAAATTCTTAATACAAACAGATGGAAGGTACCCACGAAGGGTCTTTACTTTTTTTCCTTTCCCGAGTAAATATGTATCTTCTAGGTAAGCGTGCTACACCGTACACCGCATTTTGCTTCGAATTCGGCAGGATGTGGTCAAACGCAAACTTATCACGTATCAAACATATCAATATGAACCGCTGACACATTAAGATGATACTCTAAATTGACACATAGGATACACTTGACTTGATCGGAAATTATGTTCCCTTGGAATATTAAATAAGGTTACTTCTTAGGAAACATGGACGTGGCATTTTTTTCTTTTGTTATGTAGTTATGTACTTACACATTTTTTTAAAATAACCATATATTTGTTCCAGGTTTCGGAGGCAACGTGGTCCGCGAAGAAGTGAGGAAAAAAGCTGCCTGGTACATCACTGACTTCCAAGAACTCCTCCACCACCTGACGAGCCAAACCAAATGAACTAACCTAGTTTGTAGAACATAGCTCGAGTGCAGATCTAAGTGCCTTAATACGCGGACGGAAGGTTGAAAATGCAGCTGAGGATTGAGTAAGAGTTATAGGCCGAATCGTACAACTTGGCGGCTGTCATGTTAGCTGAGGATTACCTAATCCTCGACCAGATGCTAAGTGAGCTTCGATCAGGATTGGGATATCCGCAGCTTGTAGCTAACATCACAGCTATCAATAACTTTGATTCTATACTTGGACGGCAGGTTGAAAATGCAGCTGGATATTGAATAGAGTTATGACGTTTTGTAGCTGGTCTTTATTAATGATTAATTATTGTGTTGTTTTATTTGTGTTATGAAAGGTGATGACGATTTTCTTTTTGATACCTTTATGTTGTTACCTTAAATTTTAAATAAAATATTAACATGGAAGTTATGGGAATTATATCGGTCTCTGTCTATTTGGCATAAGGCAATCTTTTCTTGGAAAGAGAAACAGTGACGAAGATATATGATATTTTCAAAAGTATCCTATTTTAAATACCTATTGCCACGACCATCAACATTCTATAATAGTTTCAAATTGAAACCAGACAGTACTATAACGATGTGCATCTCTTTTCGATTCGATATAGGTGAAAGAGATGGCATGTTTAAATTTCAGTTAGAGTGATATAAAATTAAAACTATTGCTTACAGATTATAGCTCATCTCTATCGACTGAAAGAAAAATAAAATAAAGACAAAAGGTAACAAAAAGAGAAATGCTTTAGAAAAGGCTGTGGTGTAATACTGCATAGCAATTTGTAACTTATGTATTTGGAATATAATAATATGTCATTTTCTTAGTTTTACAATCAATTAGATAAATTTTATTACAAATATTATAAAATTTCTTTATGTTTATGTTACATAAAATGCTTAGGCAAATTAAGCGCAATTACCTAGGCAATAAGATGTATTATATATAAGCATTTAAATTTCTCGAGGTTTGAGTAAAGATTGACATTGTGATGGTACTATGAGTACAAACAAACGTTGTGAATGATTTTATCATTAAGTCTTAGTATTTCGGGACTAAGTCCCTGTTGTTGGATTTGGACAGTTTTGGATTTTAATTAGGACAATTGTAAATATTTTTAGAATAATTACATATTAATTTTCAATCTTATAAACTTTTTAAACTAATAATTTCAGTCTTATAAACTTTTTAAACTAAATTTAATCAGTATAAGTTCTTTAAATTTCATCAATACGTTTTAATTTAATTAATGCACGTTGATGATTTTCACCGATGCTTATGGATTAAATTTAGTCAATCCGCATTAGTACTTTTTTTATTAGTTGTTTTTATTTAGTTTATCATTGCGTTTTGAGTAAATTTAATAATTGTACTATGATTAAATTTCATCAATCCTCGTTATCAACTTTTTCAATGCGGTTTGATTAAATTTAATTAATACATGTTGACTAAATTTAATCAATTTTTAGCATGTTTCGTCTCGTTTTAGAGAGTTACTACTACATTTGTAGAAAGTCGACAGACTATTTTAAGTGTTGATTAAAATTTGAACATTAATAAGTAAATCCTTATATGTAGTAGTTAAATAGTTTGCCATATTATAATCATGGATGATATTGATAAATTAGCTATAATAGTTATTTATTCTTTGATAAAGTTATATACATATGTTATTAGACAATTTTATGTTTATTTTCGATTTTATTATGATTTCAAAAACGGCTGTGTACTTCTTATGATTAAGTTAAGTAATAAATAATATTTTTAAGGTTACATATTGTAGTTTAATTAATTCTACTTCACACAGATTCATACGTATACCTATTCATACTTAATGGTGGTGGAGCGTGTCGCTGCGCAGGTACATATTTACGTATCAGCTGGGATGAGGGTTGGGGTTCTGCTCAGGGGCGTAGCTACCGCCGTATCTGCCTTATCAATTATAAAAAGCCCCCGAACCACGGGGCCCCCGACGTGCGTTAGCAAAAAATTAATAGACTCTGCTAAAAACATTTAACAGCTATCTTCTTCTTAGTCGTATACACTCTTGACAGAGTGGTCGTGGTCATCAGTTCCGGTGGTGGCTCGATTTACAACTATAAATGATTGAACTATTAATTTTTTCTTAACAGCTATAAATTATTTAATAAAACAGTTTGCCGAAAAAAAGGCCAGGAGAGTGTATAATATCTTATTTGAATTGTTTGTAAAAAATTTGGAAAAAGTAACAGATAGCTAATTATGATGAATAAATATTTCTGTTAATTTTAAGCAAACATTTTTTATTCTTTTGTGAAAATTCTTTACTCTTCATAAGGGCCCCCAAACAAATACGGGGCCCCACCAAGGCACGGTACGCCACTGGTTCTGCTTAGCGAGTCAGCGTGCCTCATAGCCGTAAAGTTTGACTCGTATTGTAAGATATTGCTGGAAGGTGAACTGACGTCGTCTACTCTTAAAGTATAGGCCGAATCATACAAGTCGACGGAGAAGTTAGCTACAAGCTGCGCGAAACCCAATCAACGTGCAGCTATAAGTGAGCTTCAGTCAGGATTGGATATTGCGCAGGTTGTAGCTAACTTCACATCCGCCGACTTGTATGTTTTGGCCTAAAGGTGCCATGTAGACAGAACAAGTATAAGTACCTAGTTTCCCAACTCAAGTCTTGCTGTTTATAAGTAAACGCAGACATAGCAAGGTAGCAACTCATATCGATGATCTATTTGTAAAAAACATCACTGAGCGGTTATTTACCTAGTTTATTTACGCAGAGCTCTGAAGTTTAAAGCTGCTCTGTCACACTATGTAATAAAGTAACTTTAGTCTCACTGTAGGTCGAATTTTAAAGACGCCATCTTAAAAATAGCAACACAAAACAGTGCTCTCTATCAAATGCATATTATAGTGAAAAAGAAACAGGGCTACTATAAATTCTCTACTCTACTCTCTAGACTGCCTCGGTGGCTCAGTGGTTAGTGAACCTGACTTCTGGATCAAAGAGGCGTGGGTTCGTTCCCCACCCAGGGCAAGCATTTATGTGATGAACTTTGGTGTGATCTGTGTCTGGGTGTTATTTAGGTAGGTACTATCTATAAGATGTCCTCTAATATTTAAGTATTGCTATTATAATTACGAAGGTGCCTTTATAATTGAGCCTTATGTGATTATAGCAATTTGAAAATGATAGTAGTTTTCTAGTGACTCCCTCCCAAGGAACTTAAGTTAAATACAAGTTCCTTGCTCCCTCCATACATTTTTGTAACGCTTCTACCGAAAACGAAGAACTAAAGAAGTTGCACGAAAACTATAGTAGTTTTCGTTTTATGGTTGCCACGAGAGAGATTGATACCTCATTTAGTCTTCATTGTACCTACAAGATATTTAATTTGATAAATATCCAGCAAATAGGTATCTAGTATTAATCTGATTCGGTATAAGAATGTGAGCAATGTGCAGGACATATTTTGCTATAAGTAATTTGTCAGGAGCTTGTTTTAGCTCCAATGTTGTTGAAGGAAAATATATTTATGTACCGTCTTTTGTACTTTCAACTTTTTATTTAATTGTAAAATGGTTCCTGTAGTGACCTTTGATTCAGCTATAATAGAGGCTGCGTTCGTGTGCCTTTATGTTGTGGCTTTAAGTGTGGCCGTAGTAGCCTATTTGAAAGTGTGTAACGAAGTAAGTTCGTATACCGTTCGTTCGTATGCCGGATGGCTAGACCTGGTGTCAGTTTTTCTAAGCTGCCTGAAGCCTTCTGACATGCCAAGATGGTTATACTTAACAACTTACGTTATCAAGGAAAGTGCTGTGGTCATCAAGCAGTGTCCCATAGACGTCGCGACTGAAGCTGAAGTCTGGAGGCGGTCGAGGATTGAAGGTTGGTGGAGATTTCCTTTTACCGTCTTGCAGCTTACAGGTAGACATATCTAGGGTTTTACCTCATTAGACGCACATCATACAGTCCACTCTTCTGTACAAATTGTACAGAAATACTCGGTCACCTACTTATGCATATTTTAATCATTGTCATATTCTTGACCTTATTTCAAAGGAGATGTGCCGAGATATCAAGAACTTATTGATGTAGGTAGGTAATGTAGGTCGATAGACTCAGAAATAGCATCGGAGAAAAAATTAGGTATATCTATCTGACCTGTCACCAGCTGTGCGTATTTTCGCGTGAACCCAAAACGACGAAATAATTTATATTAGTACCTATAAGTTACTTCTATCAGTAGGTACTGTCACTTTTACTGACATCCATCCATCCATCAGCCATAGGACGTCCACTGCTGGACATAGGCCTCCCCTATGGATCTCCAATAAGATCGGTTGGTAGCAACTTGCATCCAGCGCGATCCTGCGGTCTTAATGAGGTCATCCGTCCACCTTGTGGGTGGACGTCCTACGCCGGTGCGTGGTCTCCACTCGAGAACTTTTCAACCCCATCGGTCATCAGTCTTCCGCGCTATGTGCCCTGCCCATTGCCACTTTAACTTTCCAATCAGCTGGGTTATGTCGGTAACTTTGGTTCATCTACGTATCTCCTCATTCCTGATTCGATCTCGCAGAGAGACTCCGAGCATAGCCCTCTCTTGTGTCTCGTGCTACTTGGAGCTTATAAGGCCCATAGTTAGAGACAACTTTTACTGACGGTGACTCTATAATTGCAGTTATTGATATTTACACCCAATAGAATCACGACTTCAGACTAAATTATCAATTATTAGTAGGGACAATAGGATTAATCTTGAAACCCCAAAAATATATCATCTGATTCATAGATGTGAAGTTTATTGTATATAGAGCAATTTAAAATTTTATGGCGATTACTATTTTTTGCAAAAAATAGCATGACTGACTTCACCCGTGTACAGAATTCGCAAATATTTCGCACGGATCGATGTAGCATTTTTCACATTATTGTTGATAGAATAGAATATATTTATTTGCATAATATACAGAGCTAAGAGATTAAAAGCTAAGTATACACCCTGCCTAGTAGGGCATAGCAAAACATCATAATATTAGGTAAGTGAATATCTTAAAAATTACTTACTAAGCTAATCTTATTTTAAATGACTATGCATAGACATAGTATAATTCTACATAGTACACAATTTCAGTTACAAAACATAATATAGACAGAACTAGTTTGACATAAATTCTAGAGCATACTACAAGCTACTTTAAATGTTATTATTATTTAGTTTTATCAGTGAGATAATCGTCTAAACTGTAATAACATTTATTTATTAACAATTTTTTGAGATTTTTATAAAAAGATTTTTCATCAAGTTCGTCTTTTAAGTGGGTAGGTAGAGCATTGTATATTTTTATGAGCATGTATTCTGGACCTCTTTTTATAATTTCAAGTTTTGGTTCTGGTGCTATAAGCTGATTAATCAAAAATAGCTCAGCCGATTTCAATAAAATTTAAATCGGACCAATTTCGAAGTATACTCGTTTGAATAAAGAGAATTATTGAAATCGGACTACTTACTATGAAAAAACTTATGCGTGGTTTTACATAAAAAAACAATTACATCGTTCAAGAGTAATTCTGTAAAATGTGTAGGGCTCAAAAAATATAGGCAACGAATTGAGTACCTCCTGCGGTTCATCGGTCAAAAATCTCCGGTTGTTCCTGATTGGACAGTTGGCACTCTAGAAGACAGGTAATAGGGATAAATAATACTGTGGATAAGGATGGTGAATTTATTTTCAAGTTTAAAATTATATATGATCAAATAAGCACTGTTGAATAAATATGGAATGTGAAAAAACCTCTCTCTTCTCGTCTTTGATAACATATAGGTAGGCACAGTCGTTAAGATTTAAAATATAATACAACTTATCTATCTGACCCGGCGAACTTTGCATCGTCTCAGAATCAAGAATACAGACGAAACCGAGGTTTATCTACAAGTCGACGCGCATATATGTTTTTTGTTATTTGTGACCACGCATAACTTTTTACAGAATCCTTTTTTTGTTTGGTAGATCATAATCATAGAATTAGAACTATCGTACGTTATTGTATTTATGTAAATATAAAGGGTTATTTCTAATCAATTAGCATCCTTTTAGGGGCTTATTCTGTACATCAAAACTAGCAACTTTTGTTCAACGACTTTTAATAATTCTCAAAAAAAAAGTTGTTGTTCCATAGAAAAAAATGTTCCTCGACAAAATGTATGGAACATCTGTTTTTTTTCGAGTTTAGACAAAAATCGCAGAACAAAAGTTGTTAGTCTTGAAGTACAGAATAAGCCCCTAAGAGGATGCTAATTGATTAGAAATAACCCTGTATAGATGATAATGTTTAAATTTTATAGAAATCATCTGAGACATTTAAAAAAAATCAACAATCATTTGAAAATTTCTTCAATATTCGAGTTCAGAACACGGTTGAAGTCGGTTATGCCATTTTTTCTAAAAATAAATAATTATTTTTGTGATAATTATGTTATGTTATTTTTTAATAGTCAGTCTTGCAGCTTGCTATAGGTATTAGAGGTAGAGACAAAACCAAAAAATCAAAGAACGCAAAAAAAATCGTTAAAATCATCTTTACATCAAGTCATACAGGATAGCTCATTGAGTTTGACTAGGTGTCCATCAGCGATCATCGAAGTTAGGCAACGATTGGCACGGTCACTTTTCGGATAGGTGACCGCGGTTGGTATTTTCAACTGAGCGCTACCGTGGCTCAGATGACACGTTCAATTCTAGAATATAGTTCCTGCTTGTTTTAACCGTTTAGCCATGTCAACATCAAAGGCCTTCAGGCGGCTTAAAAACTCTGACATCAGGGCTAGCAACCCGACCTGAACGAACTTACTTCACTTATCATAAAGGATTAGATTTAATCCTTCCCATGTAAGACATCTGCATCTGTACAAGATAATGTGGACGGAAGGGCCTCGTCCCGGCCGCTCTACTCACACTAACGTCGTATTTTGAACTTTCAACTCTAAAAATACACAGTTGGTGACCCCGCGCGACTCGAGCGCAGTCTCAACGCCTTCTGAAAGGTCAAACCACGCGGTAGCGAGCCCTATTGTCTCTAATTATCGATAAAAATCGGATATTAAAACCGGTTTCTACGTAGCAAACCGGACACCTAAAAAAAGTGAACATTTGACGACAGAATAAATTGTGAAGTGAAAATGTGCCTACAATTAGTGTCTATGCAGTAAATAGAGCGACTAGGATGTGTCAATACAGTGAATTAAATAGTGACCGAATTGTTGTTTGTTGTGAAGGTGATTATCGATCTGTGTGTTAAGGAAGATCATGCTTATTCTTTGCATTCAACAGTCATCAGATTCGTAAAAATAGTAATGGCTCATGAATAAGTTGGATAAATGTAGGTAATTATAGCTCAGTACACTCTTAGATCATAATAGGTCTAAAACTATTATGTAGGTAGGTCTATTATACAAACTAAAACTAACCACTGACAACAAGTTGGCTAGAGTTTGAAATTTTGCGCTGTGTTTTAAACACTATTATGAGATATAATTTTCACAATTCTTTTTCTAAAGGAGAAATACTAGTACTGAATTTTTGTAGTGTTAGGTACTTTAATCATGGAAGTACCGTTGACAGTCCTTCCTTATTTTGTTGTACATTTTATTTAAGACCAAAGGAGCTAATACTTAACGATATCAATATATGTATCAAAACATTAGTAAGTACATACAATATTATGTCACTTGTCAAATTACTCGTAGAAGTCACAAGTACTACGTACTGCAATCTCGTCAAGGTTTTGTGGTGCTGGTCAGAACAACACAGAGAGAAGAGCTCTCAGTAGTTGTTGCTCACAGAACAACACAGAAAGAAGGGTTCTAAGTAGTTGGTGCTCTCAGAACAACACAGAAAGAAGAGCTCTAAGTAGTTGGCACTTGTTCCAAAGCAAAATCACTACTAAATAACATTTCAGCCACACCAGTGACCTTAATCTAAACAATTAATCGGATACGCAATGAAAGATTGAAACAATTTTTATCTCGTAAAAAATTTAGCATTAAAAATGTTATTGTCCATTATTTTGGAGAACCAACACTTTTTTATGTTTTAATTCATGGATTAGCTTTTTCTCAAATCTGTCATTTAAGGCTCCCAGCTTATATTTAAGAGTTTTATCCTTTGATTTTGCTTCTATTTTATATCGTGGGGTTTGAGCCATTAACCTTTTTTTTATCAGGTTTCCAAGAGTGGGTCTCAGGTGTACAAGTGGCATTAGGCTGGACCCCGTCTCTATGTAAAGTTTTATCGGCCCTCCCAACTCACCATCTTTGTTCCAATCTCTGGTGTAGCAGTATGCAGCATCTTTGCATTTGCTGTCGTTATTTTTTCTCTTTAGTAATTCTTGTGGATAGTCATAATATTCTATAGTTGCATTATCTTCAAATGACGTCGACTGATACTCAAAATCGTCCTTTGGATGCGTCGTGCTTGGGTTGGTGTTACTGTCTCCAGGGTTTATCGTAGGACGTTCATTTTCAGATTTATGCGGAGTGTCCTTTTGCGGTGGAACCTTATCAGTGGTATTTTTATTCAATATTGAATTTGGTTCTGACTGGTTTTCTGGCACAAGTAGACGAGTAGTCCTAGATTTTGGCCTATTTTTCTTGCTAGGAATTTTCTCAGGTTGAGGTATTGTAGTTGGAGTAAATTCTTCAACTGGTGTGTCTGTAGGATCTGTTTCTTCAATAGGAGTTGAATCTATTTTAGTTTCGTCGCTTGTATTTGGAATAGCGTCGCTTGGTTTAGTTTTTGGTGTTACTGTAGTTGAGTGTGTTTTCTCTTTAGAATGTTCCGTTCTTTTATTAGAGGATGTCACAGAAATGGTTGTAGATATGGTGTTAATTTTTTCAGTACTTTTCAGTTCATTCGTAGTTTTATCATCCTTTTGGGGCGGATTCATTGTGTTAAATGGATAAATATAAAATGGTACTGCATATTGAACAACCATGGCATTATTTTCTGGCATAGGCTGGTATGGTGGCTGGTATACATTGTTAAATGGGTACTCTTGAATTAATCCACACATTTCACAAAACTTAATGCAGCAGGCTATAACATCGTAGTAGCACTCATTACAGACACATACACATTCTTCTGTACTACTACTACTGTCACTGTTGGTGCTGTGTGCACGGCGAAGTAATTTCTGAGGCCGATCGTGATCTCTAAAATGATTATGATATTGTGGTTGATGTACATCATCTTGATCAAAATATCCCGGATCTGGTCCTTGATAATCGTAATAATTATATCGTGCTTGACATTTTTGTAGACATATTAATGCTATTTGACAAAGTAATGGTTGCTGAAAAATTAAATGATAGACTGTATTAGTCTAGCGGTCTTTCAATAATAGATTGGATGCTTGATCTACATACCAGGTTCATGTTAAAAAATCATGGTTCTATGACTATAACATCATGCATAAAAATTTTTTTCGTCCTCTTTTCAAGAAAAATGTTACAGAGGGTTTATTTATTTCTTATCGAAACAATCATAACTATGGCTAGGAATAACTCTACGGACTATAACTGTTTTTATAGTACTGGTGCCACACGTAAATAATATTGTCTAACATTTCTTCGGCTATTTTATGTGTTTGAACAAAAAATGTGTATGCACTTAGATTATAGCCCCCTAAATCAGGTAGCCACCAACGTTAAAACTGATACTAGCTGTTCATCTATATAAACGAATTAATTAAAATATTCTAGCTAGGATAATATAAAATAGTTCGGCCGTTCAGAGAATGCGTTCCTGACACGTCATCTTGAAAAAATGTTTTTGGCCGATATCTCGGAAACTATGTACTTAAGGGCAAAAAACATTAAGATCATTATTGTAGAAAATAAAATTTCGCATCTTTTGTTGACATTAAACTTTTTGGTAAAACTTACAGTTTACGTTTTATGGCCCATTAAATGAAATTTCATTAAATGGACCTTAAAACTTATAAACTTATAGCTAACTTTTCATTCGCCGACTTGTATAATTCATCCTAAACGTATTATGCAAAAAAACACAATCGTGAGTGGAGCAGAGTTTTTGTTTTTTCTTCGCTAAAAGGAAAGACGTAGTGATGTTCTACAGGTATTTAGACGTATTTTGAGCATTTATTGTTAAACACCTAAAAACCTGTCTCTATAACATACTATGCAGCTTTGCATATTAAATTGTTTGAAATGAAATTTTATGTGGTAGTCTCTCTAGACCAAAAGAGACGAAACGTGTCATCCGCTTAGTATTATGCGGATCTTCGCAACCAACTTGGTATGCGATATGGCAGTTTAAATCTAGTAAACGTTGCTCTTCTCTCAGGACTATAATCTTGGACAGTACTGTGAGTAGGGACTACACTTTCAATATCGTTACTATCGGAAGGTAGAATTGGATACACTGTCTTCTCATTAGATTGGTCTTCTTCATTAGGCAATTCTGTAGTCGTCTCAGTAGATCTTGCAACTTCTGTAGTTGTTTCAACTGGATTTGTCTCTTCTTCGTGGGTAAACGTAAATTCAGAACCTATTTCTGGAGTTGTTGGCGTTCCTTCAAGGGGTTCGGTTTCTTCAGTTACTGGTGAAGTTTCTTCCGTTGGGGTTGTGATATCTTCGAGCATTTGATTAGTTATTTCGGTTTCTTCTTGCAGTGATTCAATTGTTTCCTTAGTGGTGTCGTCTAGTAACGGAGTTTGGCTTTCTTCTTTACTCTTGTTATCTTGAAAAGAAATGGTTGTTGTGCGCCCTAGAGGCGTTGTGTTGACAATATTGTCATCTATATTTATCTCTGTAGCTTGTTTTGCTTTTTTTATTGGGAATATAAGT
The DNA here is from genome assembly GCA_964007245.1 of Hypomecis atomaria. Lineage (NCBI taxonomy): Eukaryota > Metazoa > Arthropoda > Insecta > Lepidoptera > Geometridae > Hypomecis > Hypomecis atomaria. Next base: position 17,311,974 of record OZ023292.1, on the reverse strand, counting down.
ACTGGCACTGGATATGGTACAACTACAACATCAGATTGTGCTGGAGAAGGGTGAAATGATTGTGGTGTGCTAACGCTATCTCTTGTTTGGCAATTTTGGCAAAACTCTGCACAACATGGTTTATAATTATCGCACTCATTACAGGCACAGATACATTCTTCCGTAGTTTCGTCATCATGATCTGAATAGCACTGATTGTTATCGCGTCCCCGGAACCTTGCATGTGGCTTCAAAATCACATAATTATTTTTGTACTGGGCTGGTTGACGTGCAGAATTTCCAGCATGATTCCTATAATTGAAATTGTTGTATTCAGATTGACATTTTTGCATCAATATCAACGTTATTTGTAATATTCTAGGTAGCTGTAAAGGAAAATTTATAAAATAAGTGTCTGTAGAAAATGGCATCTTATTTCAGCATTACTCGTATGGTGATGTATGTAGAAAGTACGAACGTAAATATTTTCAGTTCTCGCGACCCTTACCAGGATCATATTGGAAATATTTTTAGTTTGTCAATCGTCAAGATATCGAACCATTGTTACGATTTGATTTCTTGCAAAATATTTATATATTTGTTATCTGAATTCGATTTCCAGAATAATCATTTTCCTTAACCCATAAATAAAAGCCATGTTTCTAACAGTAGGTATTGTTTTTACTAAACAACCTTCCAATGACTAACTGTTAATATCTTAGCTACATTCTGACAGAAAAATGAAACTAGATTAATCACCTAATCATTACATTATTAATTTACCTGTTTCAATTGTTACGGCAATGATACCAATTACTTTAATGAAACTGATATAAAATTACATGACTACAATTGTATTAGGATTAAAATTATAATCAACAGTAAAAGGATTACTAAATGTAAATTTGCAATTTACAAAAAATAATTTGCATGTGGGCAGAGTTTTAATGTTGTTTACTTCTTCAATAATAATTTAAATATAATATTCCATAAAATAATTCTGTAACAGGTATCACGGAATTGGAAACAGTATCCTCTATTATCGTACAACTTATTGTAAGTACTGCCACACGTAAAAACAAAAAGCACAATTTGAACGTATAGATTATTTTTTTATTATATTATATTATATTTCTTTATTATAATACTTGATAGATGGTATATTAATTAGATGCGTATACATGTTATACATAACCCGTACATCACTTGAATCTTGTATAGGGCAAGTGCCCCGGTTGTGATCATCTTAGTATCCTTTGTAGCTACTTTTAAATCTTAACGATTAATTTTTTTTAAATATTTAAAAATTATAATATCATTTGAGATTCACACAAAGAATGTTTATGTTGCTACATTATATTAGGCCGATTACAGAGGTGCCAGCGTAATTAAAATAGCTAAATAGCATAGTCCTGTTTCTTTTTAACCCCCGACGCAAAAGAGGGGTGTTATAATTCACTTTGCATTCGATAGAGAGAACGCTTTTTACGTTGCTATTAAATTTACGCTGGCGCCTCTGTAATCGGGCTTATTGTTAATAATTACCATTTATGCAATAATTTTGACACCAAAATGGCCACAACCGGGGCACCTGCTATACCTATATAATATGTTAAAGCATGTTTGTATTAATCGGTATTAATTGCGCTCTAAGTTCCTTTGCTAAATCATTAGTTATTGGGACTAAACCGAATTTTGGCATTTTAAAATTTCGTCTTGTTTCTTTTTTTGTTGTTGTTTTCTGCTTTGTTACTTTTGAACGAGAAATTGTAGGTCTTAGGCGAATACCTTGATGTTCGCCCATAGTCACACGTGGGCGTCTACCTTCTCCTAAATGAGGAGGTCCCTTGTCACGATGGTAAATCATAAAATTAGGATTGGGTTCTATGTTATAAGGTCTGTACGTTTTAGACACTTCTGTGTGGGTTAATCGTGTATCCGATTTTATACTTGAAGGCAGAATAGTTTGTCTAAACGCATTGCTTTCGTGCTTTGTTGGAAAGGTCTTTTGAGTATTTGTATCCAATTTTATACTTGAACGCAGAATAGTTTCTCTATACACATTGCTTTCTTGCTTTGTTGGAAAGGTCTTATGAGTTTTTTCTGTCTTTGTTTTATAATGATGAGTAGTTTTGATACGTTTTTGTAATGTATTAATATATTTATGACTATTTCTTAGTTCTTGTCTCAAAATTTGAGTTTTTTTTGCGGAATCATTTTCCTCAAGAATTTTAACATCTTTTTCATCTGAACCTGACTTATGACTGCTGACTTCTTCAGTCAATTCAATAGACCTTTGTTCATTTTCAGTAATTACTTCAGTTTGATTTGTAATTTTTTCAAAAGATTTTTCATATTCACTAGAAGAATCTGATCTTGAATGTTCAGAATCGACAATAGTAGCTTCTGGTTTAACTGGAATCTTTTCTATCTTAATTTTTGTCGTTGTTGTTGTTTCAACCTGAGTGGTAACATTTATGTCATCACTTTTTTCCATATTTTTAGGCTGATGTTTCTTACCTATTGGAAAAATAAGAACAGGGACGGGATAGGGGACTACTACCACATCTTGATCTGGGTGAGTATCATTTTTGATAGGATAACTTGAGTGTAAATTATGTGGTTCTATTCCCTGGTCCCTTTGTCTGTGGACTGAGATAAATCTAGATGGCATATTTCTCTGTGACCGTCGCATAAGATTGGGTCTGTAAACTGGGGATTCATAATCGCCATACTGATGATGATAACCATACTGAGACCGGCAACTATGCATTACTGCTTGGTATATAATTAAAACCTAAAAAATACAATTACTAAATACAGGTAAAAAATACAGATAACTGATATTAACAAAAACGTAAATTAAGTACTTAAAAGTATTTACAAGTTTCATTTTAGAACTAAAACAATACATTTTTAAAAACTCCAGGAGAATATTATTTCACCATTGTGTCGAAACGTTGGTATCGCGTAATGGTTTTCTTATCTAAAAAATAAAATACATGAGTAAATAATCAAAACTTGGGTATTACAGGAATAACTAGTATTAATATAAAACCACATAGTAAATTTTATCGAAAACCGAAAATACTGATTTAAAGAAACTGTTTCAATAAAATGTATTTGTCACAAAAGAACAAGAAATACTATCGAAATCTTTTTTAATTTTTAATCGAGAAACCGGATAAATTCTTTTAGTTTTGTAAAAAGTGAGAAAACATATTTTATTTTAGACACGAAGTTGTAATATGTATTGAAAAATAAAAAGTCCATCTATCTAAGCTAAAATATTTTAGTACATTAAGATACTATAACGCAAGTCTAATTATAAGAACATTTCGTAGAAAAATATAAAAGTAAACATTGCATTCAAATTCAAGAACACTAAAACACCGTTTTGCAATAAATCTCATGAGCATAAACTTGATGACTTTATCTTATACACATTAAATAGTATTAAATAATTTGAAACATTTGAAATATATCCAGCTTTGAATATAGCTACTTTTTACAAAATCTTAGGTGCTACATTATATTCGAGTAAAATAAAAATCATTCCATAACATTGACAAATTATTCTAACCATTATAACAAAATTGACTTCTTATTAATCAGTAACACTAATAATTTTTACATATTATTTTCAAATTTTGGTGATATTCTCTTTTACGCCACGATGGGCAAAAACATGCGTTCTATATCTCTATATGCTCTCCGAAAATCTGTATGCGATTGTGTATGTTGTTTTCACTACCGAGTTTTTGAGAAATCTCAGTCTCAGTATCTTGAAACTTGAAAAATAGTTGCTTGGTAGTTTTACAATTTTTTTGCTTTTAAAGCTCTGACTTCTGTTAGTTGAGTCATTAATTTTGCAGCAAGGTGGTCTGGTATGGGAACAATACCATATTTTGGGACCCAAGGTGTTTTGGTCCTTTTCACTGCTGGGTTCAACTGCTTCATCTTTCTGTGTCTTGATAGCATTTCCACTTCTACACTCTTTGATCTTAGTTTAGATTTACTTCTTGACCTTGCTTTTATTGTTACTTCGGGTGGTGGTGGCTGAGGAGTAGTGGTAGTATCCATGATAGTGTTAGTAGTTATTGATTTAGCTGTAACAGTTTCAGTGACAGCTGCACTTGTTAATACCATTATTTGGGTTATTTCGGTAGTAACAGTACTGTCATCATTTTGTGCATGGTTATTCGGTATGATGAGCGGGTAAGGGAATGGCACAAAAACCACTTTCTGTTCAGGATTTTGGTAAGGTTGTTGTGGTGGCTGTTGTTGTTCCACGTTCACATTTTCTTGGCAGTATTTGCAGAAATTGTCGCAGCAAGTTTTGTGATCACGGGTAAAGCAAGTATCGCAATTGCAATAACATTCTCCTGATGTGGCATGTCCGGAATTTGCCTCTTCTGACTCTTCAGCATCGTCTTCATCTTCGTAATGTGGTTGTCGACGGAGATCTTCATAGTGACTATGGCGATGGTAATGATGACGAGCAAATGTTTTGCATTTCAGATGGATCTTTAGGATGTAAACTAGGATGATCTGAAACAAAAAAATATTGCAATTACATACTTGGAATATGTAAAAGGTTGCCATAAAATTTCGACATACGTACACGTGTGCCGAAGTTTTATGACTGACTTCGAAATTTATCGAGTGTCCTATGAGGTTTAGCCGCTTACTTGTAGAATGATCGCTTTGGGTAATGTGATAGGTAAAAATAATTCGGATATTCTGGTACATAGGAAATTGATTTCTCAATCCTGATGCGTAAAAAATTAATGTCGTTTCGATTGTCAAAGATTGGTCGCAGATATTAGAATTGAAAAATATTAGAAACAACAAATTATGCTAAGAAACTTAAAATAGGTTACATATTTTTAAAACCATATAGTTCGGTACGTCTAGACGTGCCTATTTTAATGCAATTTATCCTATGATAATATCAGCAGATATTCTTATCCTTACTATCCTTCCTTGCTAATAATTATTTTGGGATTTTGATAATATATGTGTTAGTATATTATCAAGATCCGAAAGTAGGTATAATTGAAAATTATTTGGTTTATTCCTCTGTCACGCAGCAACGGAGCAACGGATTGACTTGATTGTTAGCATGGACATAGAAAGACGGAAAGTGACATAGGCTACTTTAAATCCCGAAAAAATAAAAGGTTCCTATGAGATAGCATAAAAATCAAAATATCATGCTGGCGAAGCCGCGGACAAAAGCTAGTTGCTCAATATTTTTCTTTACTGAAAAGCCGTGTGTTATTAATCCGTATACAAAAACCAAAAAAATACATTGGTCTGGGATTTCAACCCGTGTCTCACGCTTATAAAGCGAGTGTTTTTCTACTAGGAAAACTAGCACCACGGCGTTAAGGTTCGCGCACATAATGTCGGGTCGCTGCGGGCGGGGCGTGCCGCAGCGCAATATGATTATGGAAATGCGGAATATGCAGCCCGCTGCATAGCTTCATATAAAATACATATAAGCGAATTGAGCGGAATTTAGCGCTGCGACGCAACCCGACATAATGTGCGCGAACCTTTAATAGTATAAAAAATCTAAATAAATCTCTGAAAGTTATTGTAAAGTTAAATACGTAAAAAATAAAATAACAGAGCATCATAAGTTTGCGTTTGAGGCTAGAAACAAGAAGTACTCACCCATCTTACATTCATTTTCTTAACACTAAATTGATCCAAGAACGATTCTACCAGCGAAACAAACAATACTGAAAAATGGGTTTGCCAGAGCACAGGTGTTACGGACTCTTTCTTTTCTTTGCTCATTGTTCTCTGTTACATCGTTTCAGTTTTTTTATTGTATTTTATAATACTGTGGCGTAACGTATGCGAATTTTGATAAGGTTATATAGTCTACTCACTTACGTAGATTGACATTATTATGTATACAAAGGTAAGTAGGAAAACACTGGTCCCGCTTAAAGTTAAAAATCTGAACATCTAGTCATTCAAAGGAACCTCTTCTTTCGTGGAAGTTGATTTCATTCGTTCGTTATTTTCATATCTACCGAGATGTTTACTGATGATCATAGGTCTCTCCTACAGAATTCCAAGAAAATCAATTCAATAATAATTTAAATATAATATTCCATAAAATAATTCTGTAACAGGTATCACGGAATTGGAAACAGTATCCTCTATTATCGTACAACTTATTGTAAGTACTGCCACACGTAAAAACAAAAAGCACAATTTGAACGTATAGATTATTTTTTTATTATATTATATTATATTTCTTTATTATAATACTTGATAGATGGTATATTAATTAGATGCGTATACATGTTATACATAACCCGTACATCACTTGAATCTTGTATAGGGCAAGTGCCCCGGTTGTGATCATCTTAGTATCCTTTGTAGCTACTTTTAAATCTTAACGATTAATTTTTTTTAAATATTTAAAAATTATAATATCATTTGAGATTCACACAAAGAATGTTTATGTTGCTACATTATATTAGGCCGATTACAGAGGTGCCAGCGTAATTAAAATAGCTAAATAGCATAGTCCTGTTTCTTTTTAACCCCCGACGCAAAAGAGGGGTGTTATAATTCACTTTGCATTCGATAGAGAGAACGCTTTTTACGTTGCTATTAAATTTACGCTGGCGCCTCTGTAATCGGGCTTATTGTTAATAATTACCATTTATGCAATAATTTTGACACCAAAATGGCCACAACCGGGGCACCTGCTATACCTATATAATATGTTAAAGCATGTTTGTATTAATCGGTATTAATTGCGCTCTAAGTTCCTTTGCTAAATCATTAGTTATTGGGACTAAACCGAATTTTGGCATTTTAAAATTTCGTCTTGTTTCTTTTTTTGTTGTTGTTTTCTGCTTTGTTACTTTTGAACGAGAAATTGTAGGTCTTAGGCGAATACCTTGATGTTCGCCCATAGTCACACGTGGGCGTCTACCTTCTCCTAAATGAGGAGGTCCCTTGTCACGATGGTAAATCATAAAATTAGGATTGGGTTCTATGTTATAAGGTCTGTACGTTTTAGACACTTCTGTGTGGGTTAATCGTGTATCCGATTTTATACTTGAAGGCAGAATAGTTTGTCTAAACGCATTGCTTTCGTGCTTTGTTGGAAAGGTCTTTTGAGTATTTGTATCCAATTTTATACTTGAACGCAGAATAGTTTCTCTATACACATTGCTTTCTTGCTTTGTTGGAAAGGTCTTATGAGTTTTTTCTGTCTTTGTTTTATAATGATGAGTAGTTTTGATACGTTTTTGTAATGTATTAATATATTTATGACTATTTCTTAGTTCTTGTCTCAAAATTTGAGTTTTTTTTGCGGAATCATTTTCCTCAAGAATTTTAACATCTTTTTCATCTGAACCTGACTTATGACTGCTGACTTCTTCAGTCAATTCAATAGACCTTTGTTCATTTTCAGTAATTACTTCAGTTTGATTTGTAATTTTTTCAAAAGATTTTTCATATTCACTAGAAGAATCTGATCTTGAATGTTCAGAATCGACAATAGTAGCTTCTGGTTTAACTGGAATCTTTTCTATCTTAATTTTTGTCGTTGTTGTTGTTTCAACCTGAGTGGTAACATTTATGTCATCACTTTTTTCCATATTTTTAGGCTGATGTTTCTTACCTATTGGAAAAATAAGAACAGGGACGGGATAGGGGACTACTACCACATCTTGATCTGGGTGAGTATCATTTTTGATAGGATAACTTGAGTGTAAATTATGTGGTTCTATTCCCTGGTCCCTTTGTCTGTGGACTGAGATAAATCTAGATGGCATATTTCTCTGTGACCGTCGCATAAGATTGGGTCTGTAAACTGGGGATTCATAATCGCCATACTGATGATGATAACCATACTGAGACCGGCAACTATGCATTACTGCTTGGTATATAATTAAAACCTAAAAAATACAATTACTAAATACAGGTAAAAAATACAGATAACTGATATTAACAAAAACGTAAATTAAGTACTTAAAAGTATTTACAAGTTTCATTTTAGAACTAAAACAATACATTTTTAAAAACTCCAGGAGAATATTATTTCACCATTGTGTCGAAACGTTGGTATCGCGTAATGGTTTTCTTATCTAAAAAATAAAATACATGAGTAAATAATCAAAACTTGGGTATTACAGGAATAACTAGTATTAATATAAAACCACATAGTAAATTTTATCGAAAACCGAAAATACTGATTTAAAGAAACTGTTTCAATAAAATGTATTTGTCACAAAAGAACAAGAAATACTATCGAAATCTTTTTTAATTTTTAATCGAGAAACCGGATAAATTCTTTTAGTTTTGTAAAAAGTGAGAAAACATATTTTATTTTAGACACGAAGTTGTAATATGTATTGAAAAATAAAAAGTCCATCTATCTAAGCTAAAATATTTTAGTACATTAAGATACTATAACGCAAGTCTAATTATAAGAACATTTCGTAGAAAAATATAAAAGTAAACATTGCATTCAAATTCAAGAACACTAAAACACCGTTTTGCAATAAATCTCATGAGCATAAACTTGATGACTTTATCTTATACACATTAAATAGTATTAAATAATTTGAAACATTTGAAATATATCCAGCTTTGAATATAGCTACTTTTTACAAAATCTTAGGTGCTACATTATATTCGAGTAAAATAAAAATCATTCCATAACATTGACAAATTATTCTAACCATTATAACAAAATTGACTTCTTATTAATCAGTAACACTAATAATTTTTACATATTATTTTCAAATTTTGGTGATATTCTCTTTTACGCCACGATGGGCAAAAACATGCGTTCTATATCTCTATATGCTCTCCGAAAATCTGTATGCGATTGTGTATGTTGTTTTCACTACCGAGTTTTTGAGAAATCTCAGTCTCAGTATCTTGAAACTTGAAAAATAGTTGCTTGGTAGTTTTACAATTTTTTTGCTTTTAAAGCTCTGACTTCTGTTAGTTGAGTCATTAATTTTGCAGCAAGGTGGTCTGGTATGGGAACAATACCATATTTTGGGACCCAAGGTGTTTTGGTCCTTTTCACTGCTGGGTTCAACTGCTTCATCTTTCTGTGTCTTGATAGCATTTCCACTTCTACACTCTTTGATCTTAGTTTAGATTTACTTCTTGACCTTGCTTTTATTGTTACTTCGGGTGGTGGTGGCTGAGGAGTAGTGGTAGTATCCATGATAGTGTTAGTAGTTATTGATTTAGCTGTAACAGTTTCAGTGACAGCTGCACTTGTTAATACCATTATTTGGGTTATTTCGGTAGTAACAGTACTGTCATCATTTTGTGCATGGTTATTCGGTATGATGAGCGGGTAAGGGAATGGCACAAAAACCACTTTCTGTTCAGGATTTTGGTAAGGTTGTTGTGGTGGCTGTTGTTGTTCCACGTTCACATTTTCTTGGCAGTATTTGCAGAAATTGTCGCAGCAAGTTTTGTGATCACGGGTAAAGCAAGTATCGCAATTGCAATAACATTCTCCTGATGTGGCATGTCCGGAATTTGCCTCTTCTGACTCTTCAGCATCGTCTTCATCTTCGTAATGTGGTTGTCGACGGAGATCTTCATAGTGACTATGGCGATGGTAATGATGACGAGCAAATGTTGTGCATTTCAGATGGATCTTTAGGATGTAAACTAGGATGATCTGAAACAAAAAAATATTGCAATTACATACTTGGAATATGTAAAAGGTTGCCATAAAATTTCGACATACGTACACGTGTGCCGAAGTTTTATGACTGACTTCGAAATTTATCGAGTGTCCTATGAGGTTTAGCCGCTTACTTGTAGAATGATCGCTTTGGGTAATGTGATAGGTAAAAATAATTCGGATATTCTGGTACATAGGAAATTGATTTCTCAATCCTGATGCGTAAAAAATTAATGTCGTTTCGATTGTCAAAGATTGGTCGCAGATATTAGAATTGAAAAATATTAGAAACAACAAATTATGCTAAGAAACTTAAAATAGGTTACATATTTTTAAAACCATATAGTTCGGTACGTCTAGACGTGCCTATTTTAATGCAATTTATCCTATGATAATATCAGCAGATATTCTTATCCTTACTATCCTTCCTTGCTAATAATTATTTTGGGATTTTGATAATATATGTGTTAGTATATTATCAAGATCCGAAAGTAGGTATAATTGAAAATTATTTGGTTTATTCCTCTGTCACGCAGCAACGGAGCAACGGATTGACTTGATTGTTAGCATGGACATAGAAAGACGGAAAGTGACATAGGCTACTTTAAATCCCGAAAAAATAAAAGGTTCCTATGAGATAGCATAAAAATCAAAATATCATGCTGGCGAAGCCGCGGACAAAAGCTAGTTGCTCAATATTTTTCTTTACTGAAAAGCCGTGTGTTATTAATCCGTATACAAAAACCAAAAAAATACATTGGTCTGGGATTTCAACCCGTGTCTCACGCTTATAAAGCGAGTGTTTTTCTACTAGGAAAACTAGCACCACGGCGTTAAGGTTCGCGCACATAATGTCGGGTCGCTGCGGGCGGGGCGTGCCGCAGCGCAATATGATTATGGAAATGCGGAATATGCAGCCCGCTGCATAGCTTCATATAAAATACATATAAGCGAATTGAGCGGAATTTAGCGCTGCGACGCAACCCGACATAATGTGCGCGAACCTTTAATAGTATAAAAAATCTAAATAAATCTCTGAAAGTTATTGTAAAGTTAAATACGTAAAAAATAAAATAACAGAGCATCATAAGTTTGCGTTTGAGGCTAGAAACAAGAAGTACTCACCCATCTTACATTCATTTTCTTAACACTAAATTGATCCAAGAACGATTCTACCAGCGAAACAAACAATACTGAAAAATGGGTTTGCCAGAGCACAGGTGTTACGGACTCTTTCTTTTCTTTGCTCATTGTTCTCTGTTACATCGTTTCAGTTTTTTTATTGTATTTTATAATACTGTGGCGTAACGTATGCGAATTTTGATAAGGTTATATAGTCTACTCACTTACGTAGATTGACATTATTATGTATACAAAGGTAAGTAGGAAAACACTGGTCCCGCTTAAAGTTAAAAATCTGAACATCTAGTCATTCAAAGGAACCTCTTCTTTCGTGGAAGTTGATTTCATTCGTTCGTTATTTTCATATCTACCGAGATGTTTACTGATGATCATAGGTCTCTCCTACAGAATTCCAAGAAAGCTAATTGGCCTTGGCGTAGCCAGATATTTGTAACCGACTTCCAAAAAGGAGGATGTTCTATGTGATGAACATACACAAAAAAAAATCATAATTTCGCCAGTTGTGAACCGAATCGAAATATTCATCTTGTCATTGGATGCTGCGCTGCATTTCCACATCGTCTATACTCCGCGCCACACAAGTTGATGGACGCCACAAGCTGCGCAATAGCCAATCCTGACGAGACGTGACATGGAAGCCGCACGTTGATTGGCTATTGCGCAGCTTGTGGCTAACTTCACATCCATCAACTTGTGTGGCGCGGAGTATAGACGATGTGGAAATGCAGCGCAGCATCCAATGACAAGATGACTGTTGGCCTGATTAAAACCACAGGAGCGCGCTGAACACGAAACGCTAATTGACATGTGCACCAAAAAAAAAGTAAAGTCAATACTGTCTATTTTTCTGATGTGGGCAAAACTGGGCAGCTGACCTCTCCTGTGTCTTCCCTCTGTTACTTTGGTTATGTCGGTTCGGTTCGGTTTTATTCCTGATCTTGCCGTGACAGTCCTCATTCCCTTTCCATAGCTCGAAAGCGTAGTCAGTGGTTATTAAATCCCGAACTGGCACGGTTCCACGGGCGGTGGGTCGCGGGAACGCATGTATTTCAGGCGTTGGGGTCGTGACCCCGCCACCTCCGACCGCGTCTGCGCTTGCGTCATTGCTACAAATACCTATTTATTATTAGTGGGTATTGGTCAGGATGACTGGAATATTTGTTATCCACATTATTAGTGGGTAAGCCGTGGTGGTCTAGTGGTAGTGACTCCCGCCTTACAATCGTGAGGTCGTGAGTTCAAATCCCGGTCCCGTACCAATTAGTTCTTCGGAATTTATGTACGGAATTTAATTTTGTACGGCTTTTCGGAGAAGAAAAACATCGCGAGGCAACCTGCACACGTCCGTAGAAGAAATTTGATGGCGTATGTGACCAACCCGCACTGGGCCAGCGTGTTGGATATGGCCCAATCAACCCTTCTTGGGTAGGCCTATGTCCTGCAGTGGACTATTAAAAAAAGCCTGTATCAGTACATACAGTACAGTGGGTTTTGATCAGGATGACTGGAATATCTGTAATCCTGTATTTACAATCAGCTTGTTGGATAGAAGTGTCCAGGGAAGTGCACAGCGCGACTATTTTGGACAGAAGTTAAACACTCGCGCACTTACACTTCTCTTTGTGAGCAGCGAAGTAGACAGCGCATGTAAATAAATCACACACACTTTACTGCTTCGAAAAATGGGTCTGGCCGAAAAATGTCTTCCCTTGAAATGAAACTTGCCCTCCAAAAGATATGAGTAGGTAGGTAGGTATAGGCGTGGCTAGTAAATTTGTATAGCGAGGACAACTGTCTACTTTTCCCCACTCCAGAAAAATAAAATGAACCTATTGACTTTTAAGTTCTTTGGGATGGACAAAGAACTTTCTGAGGTGGACGCTGCCCACTCGTGCCCTCTTAGCTATGCCCATGTATGTAATAAGCTATGCTTATTAATAAGTAATAAGTTCAGCTTGTAGGTTGCAACAACCTAAAAAAAACACAGATAAACTGACCGTAAATTCACAGGCAAAATAGAGTTAAAGAGTTACAGAAGATACCCCTGAAGCACCAAAACATTTCAATGGAGAAAATTTCGGTCGGTGTTTATTCAGTAGCGTTAGTAAGTCGCAGTTCAACACATGCGGGACGCAGTGTAATGCGTGGCCAGTAGCCTAACTCCCACTAATAGGCACGATGACTGGGTAAAAAAACATTATTATAATTAGCCTGTTACTTAGATTATCAAAAAATATTGGACACGTATTTTTTCTTTTGTCAATCAAACAGTAAATGACAAAGATATACCTTCTCAAAGTTCGGGAGTGGGGGCTCGTGACGTCACTTCTCCGTCAAAATTGATCACCGACATTGTTGCGCGTATTATTCACCATTCTAACGTATCCTATCCAGGTTTCATAAGATTATTCAAGTCACTGGAGCAGTTGTGTCAGCGGCCTTTTTTTTGACCCAGGAAAATCTTTGATGGATACCACCAGCCAGGTGAGACCTGTGGTTACGTGGCGGGTGGGTCCCCGCCTACCCTAGTCTGAATTCGGTTCCCAATTGGCGAAAATATCAATGAATATGTTTGTTTGTTTATGAGCCTGTATTGTCACATTGTTGAGCAAAGGCCTCTTCTCGAGATTTCCAGTTTTGTCGGTCTTGTGCTGATTCCTGCCAATTTGGGTCAAAGTAGTTCAGTTCGTCTCAATGAACATGCACAAAAAATAGACACAGACGAACATAGTACCTACTTCTTTTTGGAAGTCGGTAAGAATAAGGTTAGTGGTATCGATCATTTAGTTGGAAGTTGGTTCACTGGGGTGCGCGGGCGCAGGGCGTCGGGTCACGACCTCGCGGTCCGGAATTAGACGAATATCGTCCTCCTCCTTTTTAAAAGTCGGTAAAAATAGGGTTAGTGGTATGGATCATTTAGTTGGAAGTTAGTGCACTGGGGTGCGCGGGCGCAGGGCGTCGGGTCACGACCTCGCGGTCCGGAATTAGCCGTGACGACGCGCCAGGTGCTTGCCAACTGCCGACTCTAATGACATTCTGTCATACGCTGGGACTGCCCAAAATAATAACTGCTGAAAACATCTTGTTTTTACTTTTTTGTTTTGGATAGGCTTGAGTTTGACTTTATCTGACCTCTTCAGCAGCATCTGGAGAGCAATTTTTAATAAGATAATATAAAATATACAAATACTATTTTGTTAATTAAGAACGTATGTTCCGTAAATACGATATTCATTTGAAAAGTTCTTTATCATCACTACATAGTATATAACAAAGTCGCTTCCGCTGTCCCCATGTATGCTTATATCTTTAAAACTAAGCAACGGATTTTGATGCGGTTTTTTTAAATACATAGAATGATTCAAGAGGAAGGTTTATATGTATAACTAGACGGCCCGCCCCGGCTTCGCACAGGTGTATTATACATATAAACCTTCCTCTTGAATCACTCTATCCATTAAAAAAAACCGCATCAAAATCCGTTGCGTAGTTTTAAAGATTTAAGCATACAGACAAACAAACAGACAAAAATAGTGACTTTATTTTATACTAGACGACCCGCCCCGGCTTCGCACAGGTGTATTATACATATAAACCTTCCTCTTGAATCACTCTATCCATTAAAAAAAACCGCATCAAAATCCGTTGCGTAGTTTTAAAGATTTAAGCATACAGACAAACAAACAGACAAAAATAGTGACTTTATTTTATACTAGACGACCCGCCCCGGCTTCGCACAGGTGTATTATACATATAAACCTTCCTCTTGAATCACTCTATCCATTAAAATAACCGCATCAAAATCCGTTGCGTATTTTTAAAGATTTAAGCATACAGACAAACAAACAGACAAAAATAGCGACTTTATTTTATACTATGTAAGGATACACCTGTGCGAAGCCAGGACGGGTCGCTAGTTCTTTTATAATGCATAAAATTAGGACAACTTTTACTATGGGGCCAAACCGGAATCCAAAGTCTGTATCACTTCCTTTCAGCTTAGTACACCAGTTATGGATAAACCTGTATATTATCTAAATGGGTATTGGGCAGTCCATTGACTGATTTATATACCCGTAGATCTTGTAAATATGGGCAGTCCAGCGACACATAGCTACTTGTAGACCTAAACGCCGCTCCAAGATCGCATAGCAAGTACTCGACAAAGGACACGAGTCGGGTTTGCGACCGGTCATGCCATCGGCTGATAACGATAAGCTGATAGCGAGACAAAGGAAAACACCGATCGGTTCCTAGGAACCTAGCTGATAAGTGATGCGCGACTTATTAGGAGACGTGTTATTTGTCCTGAATGTGACCTAAGGTTTACTAAGTTCAACGATTTTAACGCAGAAGGCAAAATAATCTGCCAAGTACGAGTCGGACTCGCGCATGAAGGGTTCCGTACTGCATGGGATCCCCCTTAAACATTTATTTTATTTTAATTTGATTATTTATTATTAAAGTAGGCATGCAGCTAAATATTTTGTGAATATTTCAAGCATCTACCTGTTACCATTATTGACATCGAGAGAAAAACGGCTAAAAATGTAGATTTTTTGTATGGGAGCCCCCCTTAAATATTATTATTATTGTTTTTTTAGTATATGTTGTTATAACAAATACTAAAAATTACTAATACTGTGAAAATTTCAGCTTTCTAGCTATAGCGGTTCATGAGATACAGCCTCGAGACGGACAGACGGATAGACGGACAGCGGAGTCTTAGTAATAGGGTCCCGTTTTTACCCTTTGGGTACGGAACCCAAAAAACATCATATCAGTAGTAGGGTAGAGATCTCTGCGATAACATGGTCCGCACCTCCACATTATTGTTTTAATGTGTGTTGTGTTTTAATGTGTAATGAGCAACAAATCCTTGGACTTCCTAGCTCGATTATTTCTTTGACGGCAGTATCAGTACGCACACATGCGTGGTGGCGCATTGTAAATACAATACTTTCAAACGTTTTGATTTTTGGAGGGGCGGGTCACGTTATCGTAGAAGATCCAACAAAAACATTTTCATGTGAAATGAAGCCAAGTCTAAATCACAGTTCTCATTATCAAAAAGCTGTCAGATCTCACGTAAAGCCAAGCTTCTAACTCTACACGCCTTACTCTACAAGCCCTTACTCCACAAACTCTGCAGCTTAGTCAATATAATATGTGACTTTGTTTTCTTTCGTTATGATCATTGCGTATATGATTATATGTATATTATTATGTATGTTTATATTATAGTAGTAGTATAATTGTGTGTTAGGTATAGTAGTAGTATTATTATTTATGTTTATAATATAGCTCTATTTCTTTTGAGTATCAATCACATTATTGTACTCCCGTGATATATTTTAAGATCATTCCGTTCCGTGCATGGGTTGCCTGAAAGAGATCGCTTCGCTACACTTATAAGTTTTTCATGTATTACTGTTGTCTTATTTTTACTGTGTACAATAAAGTGTTTTCTTTTCTATTCTATGATGGCTAATTGAAGCATCTTACTTGACCACAAGGTCAGTCAAGCGTTCTATGATATAGAAAAAGAATTCATGACGCTAATTGTAACCACACGCTATTAGTATGAAGCTTTATAATTATTAAATTAATTTTGTATTATTCCCATTTACTGCAATTGTATATAGAAGGATTTGTATAATTTATTTATTTTTGTTTTTTTTTTTGAATAAACATAATCGCATTTATTTGTATTAAAAATTATTATTTCATGTAATTATATGACGTGTACTAAAATGTATCAACAAATGAGTATGAGTATGATTTGCCATCGAATTTCTTCTACGGACGTATGCAGGTTGCCTTAGGATAATTTCCTTCATCAAAAAGCCAGCATCTGCAGAAACAGCTGTACTGTTGCAAACGGGTAGAATTTGCAGCACCACATAATAAGTATTTGAGACCTAGAGTGACCTGCCTAGGGGTTATGATTCCTAGCGGCGACAGTAAAATAAAAATATAGGACCAACTGTATATCACCACTTTTAATGCACTATTTACAAACACACTTAAAGTCTATAATAACAACCGGAAAACGGAGGAGGGTAGAGAGGTAGCAGGAGGTTCACGCATGTGTAGAGAGGTAACCGGAGGAGAGATTCACGCAGGCGGGTAGCCCGAGGTTCTCGCGGTACGCTGATGGTGCAGCTCCAACTGGGCGCTCGGTGGCGGAAGCTTCAGCCCAGTTTGGCCGACGGGGCATGCAGTAGCGAATATTATTTTTAAAAGAAAATAAAAATAACAGATGTACAGTGTTCTAGCAAAGTAAATAGTTTTAATGTAGGGACACTAACAATAATTTTAGTTTCCCTACACAGCATACAGTAAATCGGTAGGTACGTAAGGTACTCATTGGTTTGACCCTACACCTCACGTTTATAGAGCAACAATCAGCATTCACATGGTGGTGAAGTCAAAGGTCTGTTGTATAACACTATTTACAGATTTCACTTGAAGGTTGGAAGCCGTGGTGGTCAAGTAGTAGTGACACCCGCCTTACTATCGTGAGGTCGTAGGTTCAAATTCAGGTCCCGTACTTACCAATGAGTTCTTTGGAATTTATGTACGGAATTTAACACTACTGACTTTACGGTGACGGAAAACATCGTGAGGCAACCTGCATACGTCCGTAGAAGAAATTCGATGGCGTATGTGAATCCACTAGCGTGGTGGATATGGCCTAATTACCCTTCGTGGGTACGTCTACGTCCTGCAGTGAACTATTAAAAAGATCGATACAGTACTTCAAGGTCCCGATTAAATGAAAATGATTTTAATATAGGTACTTAGTATGTACCCAGTAGTTATGCCGGTTTTCCCCTGCCGTTCGTTCTTCAGCCGACGCCTCAGCCGAGTGGCACCGCAGAAGGTTAAGAGCCCGTTATCACTGTTATCAGCGCGTACCTAGCCGCCCCATTTGCTCGTTTGACCTGACACGAGTTATCAGTTAGCGATAACCGGCTCGCCGTCACGGTCCTACCTGTTCGTGTTACCTTTTCAACTTTTTACAATTTTTATTTGAATACTAGTGAGTGGATCCCGGAAGGTTTGCTGTGTTTATCTGGTGACGACAGTGTGTTGTTTTGATACCGTTGTTTTTGTTTTGTACAGAGATAAAGGATAATTAACCTGCGAAAGTTTGAAATGCTAGTGAAACACAAATGCCGATCCTGAAAACAAAATATTGCTGATCACATTTATAATAGTTCATTTTTTGGCCGAAATATCACTGAAAACAAATTTATAGCTGAAATGAAATAGAAGACCCATAGATGAATAATTGGACTCACTCGTCTAGCGGAGCAAGACCAATATTATTCATCTATGAGAAGACCATTGATTGAAAATGTTTAAATTTCTTGTTATAATTTCCAAGTGTCATTGCATAAACAGACAAAAACTTCTATGTCTGACTTTTACAAAGAAACTTTATTAAAAAAACGTAGAGCCAAATTGAAAGCCTTTTTGAAAGTCTCGAAAACTTCTCGAAGAAAATCATTATACACTCGTATATATAACCTTAGTTCTGTCACAGAAATCAATCAGTTTATATTTTCTTTATTAGCATTGCAATGTTATTTGCGTAGGCTGATATCGAGATATCGAGTGTTATAGATTTGTGCGACGTCAGGCATTGATTGTAACTTGTAACTCCAGTGCAAATTGTTTAAAACATTGCGTAAACTATAAACACTAGGTTTAGATAAACGCTTCTCTTTCATAATCGGGAATGGAACTCAGGGCCCCCTGTATTGAATATAAGGACATTACTAACTAGGACACCATCAAGCGCTAACACTAGAAACCGTCAAGAGATAATTATTACCAAACTTTATTAAATTTGTAATTTTTTTAAATTTTATTTTGGCTAACCATTGGTTAAGTATTATTATGATAAATTACGCTTTCAGCCGCGCACGCAGCCAATGTTCGCAATTACTGTTCTTGATATTCTGTTCATTTCATGCCACGAAGTTTTATTCTAGGCAAGTCTAGTCCATGGGCCTTTTTGTGTAAGAGCTCTGACGTTCGGCTTCGCTTTTCCTCCCGCTCGCTCTCGTGGCGTGAGTACCTGGCCCGAGCAGGAGAAAAAGCAAAACCGAACGTCAGAACCTTACACAATAAGGCCCCAGGTTTGGACCGCTACATCGTGATCGGATCATTTTTTCTGTGGCGTTCGTCTAGTAAATAAATAATAATCAATTATTGCTTGCTACCAATTATAAAAATAAAAACACATACGTAGTAGCTACCCATACCTTTCGCAGTCCTCAAGTCGTGTAAACAAGTACTGAAAAAGTACCCACACAAGTATCGCTGTACACTCGTTTGCCTTATCACTCCTATGACTAAGTGTTATCGTGTCATGCCTATTGTAAGGATTGACATGTGAGTAGGTATTGAGCATGCCCTCTGCAGTTTCGAGACTTATGTGACAGATACCAGACTGACTAATAAACTGAGATAGTATTTTTCAAATGTAGACGAGAAGTAATAAATGTAATAAATGTTTAGTAGCTTTGCATTCTGGTATGCCGATATAACGTCAGTTATAATGAACTGAAATAATCTCTACATCATATAAAATGACGTTCCTTTTAAAATAGTAAACTTAAACACTGCTAACACAGTAGAAATAGAGGGTGTAGATAAATTTTACTACCTACTTTATTTTATAAACTTTTACCAAGTGACTGATTAGAGAACTTCAATGATTCATTCATACGCTTGTTTTCTAGTTTCTAGACCATAGAAATTCTAATTGTCTTTTTCGTACTACCTTCTCAGCAATGACTACCTAAGTAATTACAACCTCAACGTAAAATAAGACATTGAATCTCAATGGATATTCAGTTAAATAGTTAAAAGTTAGTTTATCGAATAAACCATAAATGGTATTTATGGTTTATTCGATAAACTAAAGATCTTACAAAAAGTTTATGAAAATATTTTTGTAGCCATTAAAATTATCTACAAAGATAGGTAATTTTTAGTCGTAGAACAAATACAAATATTTTATTGATACCACCATAGTTACATGTCAAATTACTTACAAAAAAACATACAAATTACAAAAATTACTGTAAACCGATACAATGCAGTCAATCTCATTGTAAAATATAATTTAGATATTAAGCCCGATTACAGAGGCGCCATCGTAATTATATTAGCGAAATAGCATAGTTCTGTTCCTTTTTAGGGTTCCGTACCCAAAGGGTAAAAACGGGACCCTATTACTAAGACTCCGCTGTCCGTCTGTCCGTCTGTCTGTCACCGGGCTGTATCTCATGAACCGTGTTAGCTGAAATTTTCACAGATGATGTATTTCTGTTGCCGCTATAACAACAAATACTAAAAACAGAATAAAATAAATATTTAAGGGGGGCTCCTATCCCACAAACGTAATTTTGAGGACTTTTTTTGCTCTCTATTAATAACGGCAAGCGGCATGGGGCTCCCAATACGGTACGGAACCCTTCGTGCGCGAGTCCGACTCGCACTTGGCCAATTTTTTATTCACTTTAGGCGTTCGATAGAGAGAACGCTTTTTACGTTGCTATTAAATTTACGCTGGCGCCTCTGTAATCGGGCTTATTAAAAAGTTAATCAGATAAATTTTTTGGTAATTTCAGAAAAAGAATTCTTTGACGTCGTCGAATAGCTCATTTTGGAGCCAATTTCTTAGCTTAGTTTTAAATGACGCGGCGGAAGGTGCATCACGCACTTGACCGGATATTCTGTTATAAATGGCGGGGCCTGATACATAGACCGACCCCTCCGACCTCGCGAATCAAAAATAAGAAAGTTATTTTAACGAAAATTGGTAGTTCAGAAAAAAAACAATTAAGTAAAAGAAAATATCGACATTCTCTGAAATGCTTTACAGCTGCTAATCATGGAGCTATTGCTAACTAGATCAACAACCAATTTATACTTTCAGCAATTTTTACCTAAAAACTTGTACCGGAAGAGTTGATAAAGAACAGCTCGGAAAACGATTTTTATCATTTATTAAAATACTTTTGATAAACAATGGAAACCATAAAGCCTAAGCAGGAACCAGAAGATATGCTAAGTGACGAGAAAAAGAGTGATAGTGTAAAGGGTGAAGTGATAGTGAAAGTGGAGGAGGACGAGGAAGTCGTGAGGAGCAGCCAGCGGGAGAACCGTCTCACCTCCATCATCGACCAGTTGCGGTGCCAGAGCAAGATGAAAGGTAAGACTTAAGATTTTTTTTTTCAACGAAATTCTAAAAAAGAGGTTCTCAATTCGACTGTATGTTTTTTTGAAGATATATTAAAGTTCTATTTTTGTTTGTTAGATATACCTCAGAGGTAGTCTCATTTAAATTTTATCAAAATCAATTGGGTGATTTTTTAAATTTGAACAATAATCGAAAATGGTATACTTCAATTCGAGTGAACTATTCGATTTTTTTACGAGTGAAGGTTGTGCCATTTTTGGGGAATAATAGCTAAGTATCTGTTATTAACAGCCAAGTGCCTTTATTAACTACAACAAAATGCAGTAAAAGTACATACAAATGCTACTACTTCATAAAAATCAATTCGATAATTCAAAATCCTTGTGTCTAAATTTAATATCATACAAATGCTCAAACCCACTGCGCGTTGCCAGCATGCTGTCAACATTACATTACTTTGCTGAATGAAAATGTTCAGGTACACGTTATGTTATTTAATGTTATGTAATCGCCAGCATTTAGGTCACGGATTACGTCCAACAGATGCTCAGAATGATTTTTGAAAATTTCCGTGTTATACTTTGAGTAGTTCCAGATGAGATTTGATCATACTCGTATGTGTATATATAGGCAGTTTTTAATATCAGTTGAATGGTTAAAACTCAGTGTAAAACTGTACTCGTAGCTCTTTTAATTGTTCAATCAAACTTTACTAAAAGTTCTTTTAACCATTTTTCCATCGGTGCATACTTCACCCGCTTTCTACACGCTATCATCCGCTACAGCCGCCGAGATATCAAAGGTTCAACCCAGGGGCGTGGCTGCAACAGTGCCAACTTCCAACGTCAGTAGCGTCCCATACCTAACACCTTGTTCTTTCCCCAGACACTTCTCAATTAAAAGATTACATCTCAGATTAAATCAACACCTCTGCCATCTAGTTGATCAATTGCCTTGTTTAATTAAACGTTTTCCGAAAGAACAAAAAAATCATAGAGAATTTCCTACCTCTATACCGACAACGACCTATAGTGCAAGCACTGAGTATATTGAAACGGGAAGTTTGTGTGTATGTGTAATTACTCGTATGTTATGTTCGTAAAACTCATAGTCACTATATCAGCCATAGGTATGTGCAAGATCCTCAGAGGTAAAATTAATAGTCTAGCCGGGCTAGCATGCGAACGAAGTAATTTTTCTTTCGACGTGTCAGAACGAGACAGCGTCATGTAGATAGTATATGTATATCTGTCACTTTGTCACATGTCGAAAAGAGTTCTTTTCGTGGCTCGTGGACTAGCAGAACTTGCCAGTGAATTGTGTCGTCTCCGTCCATCCAACAGCCATAAGAAGTCCACTGCTGGACATAGGCCTCCTAGGACTATTGATGTCCAATTAGACCGGTCGGAAGCGGCTTGCATCCAACTTGCATCACTTGCACCACTTGCACTTCACTTGCATCAATCAAAAATGTTTCGTCTATATGCCCCTAATGATTTCCGTCGTCTCAGGCAAAGAAAATTGTTTGCGACCCCCTTTAGTCGCACTGTAGCGAGTTCGAAGTCTCCGGTACCACGTACCCTCACAGCACTTCTGGACATAAACCCAAATTGTGACATACTCGTATTTGCTGATGAGTAGAAGGTGATAGGTACTATCTGAATGTTTGAATTTTTGTGAGAAGACTGTGTGAGTAACTTTTATTTATAGTGTTTTATTTGACGTCACGCTGTTTATTTTTAACATTTTGTGTGATATTAATGTTTTTATTTTATTTTTGACCGTGCATAAATTGTTAATACAGATTTTCAACTAATGTCATAGTAATTAGTGTAGGTATTAATTGGTGTAATGCCGTACTAATGAAATAAACAAATACAAATAGGACGTCATCATCATTTCGTTTCAATAGGACGTCCAATAGTGGACATAGAAGGAACTCATTTAAAGATTTTCAACAACACCGATTGAAAGCGGCATATATGCAACGTGTTCATGTGATTTTGATCAAATCGTCTGATCATAGTGTGGCTTTAACAAATTCTTACTGCGCCACATGATAATATCTTCTCATCAAACATCTGATCCAGGCTTTTTAGAGTACGTCCTCAAGATCATTACGGCCTCTGTCATTTATCTTACCAATCCACTAAATATGTGCACCCTTTCTTTTTGCAAACTTATGCCTCCATATACCACAACCTGAAAGCTAGCAAGTAAAACCACACCACGTCGCGAGTCTGCCATAAATTTCGCCTCAAACAAGTGGTTCTGAAGCGTAACCGAAACAAAGTCGCAACCTTTGCTCGCTGGATCTTATCTGGGATGTAAATCGCTTAGTGGATTTATAAAAGTAATTACTGCTAAGACAAAGGGCACGGGCTACGCTTTAGCACAATTGCCATACAATTAGGGGCTCAGAGCAGACTGTGGTGCATCTCTACTAACAATAGAGCTGATGGCAGATAGTGCTATCTCCATCGCCCGCCATGCTCTGAATTGGTTTGTTTTACGTTGGGTGCATCGCGAATATGCTTCTATCAGTTTGTGGTTTATCTAGATTGTGGAACTGTTATATTTTGATCTAAACTGGGGAGTGACCTTTCTAGAGATGTGTGATTAATTTGGTGTGCCAGGACTTTTATTAATCTATTCTGCAGCCTTTCAGTCATCTGCGAAAAGTGGACAGAGTTTTTTTTTTTATATTGTATAGGTTTGCGTTTGACTACACACTGCCTGATATTAAGCAGATATGCGGTCTAGGATGTAACACGCTTACCTAGAAGATACCTATTTACTCGGGATTTGAAGACACGCCTACATTGTACTTTAGCGGGAAGACAGACTCAAGCAAAGCGTTTCACATTCTGGCAGTTCGTCTGTTATAAAATTTAGCTGCTGACCTTTATTTTTTCTAACCTATACAGGGTTATCCAGACTTGGTGTATCAAACCGAAAGAAGGTGGGTGATTCAGATCATATTTATGAACAACTTTTACTATGGGGCCAACCCTCATTGAAAAAAAAAAACCAGCTGTTTGATACATTTTGTCGATTCCGAGTTGCAATTTTGTATATAATTTTTTTCTCGAATTTTGGTTTGGCCCCATAGTAAAAGTTGTTCATAACGATGGTCTTAATCACCCTCTCTTGGCTTAGCACAGGGTAAGCGGATAACCCTGTATTGTCCCACTGCTGGGCAAAGGTCTACCCATATTTTTTTCCATGAGCCGTGGTCTCCGCAATCTCTTTAGAAAAGACTAGAGATGAGACCCGTCTTTACAATAGTTAAAATATTTCGCTCCCGGATGTAGTGGAATTTGTGAACTATTTATCTGAGCAGTCTCAGAGACTACCGCAGCTTCCTTACTTTGCCGTTTAGTAGTGCGTAGTATATGGTCCAAAGATAAGTGGGGGGCACTCTGAGTGCATTAGGGGTAATGCGGACCGCTTGTCGGCTGCCGTCTCACTGCTGATCTCACATCGTAAACCATAATGGTTTCAACAACTTAACAATTTAGAAAGGGATATCTAAGTATAATAATCGGCCAAGTACGAGTCCGACTCGCGAACGAAGGGTTCCGTACTGTATGGAAGCCCCCTTTAAATGTTTATTTTATATTAATTGAATCATTTATTATTAAAGTAAGCATGCAGCTAAATATTCTGTGAATATTTCAAGCATCTACCTGTTAACATTATTGATATCGAGCGAAAAAAGGCTAAAAATTTGGATTTGTTGTAAAGGAGCCTCCTTTAATACTATCCCCTCGATGTATTTGTTGTTATAGCGGCAACGGAAATACATCAAGTGTGAAAATTTCAGCTTTCTAGCTCTAGCGGTTCATGAGATACAGCCTGGAGACAGACAGACAGACGGACAGACGGTCAGCGGAGTCTTAGTAATAGGGTCCCGTTTTTGCCTTTTGGGTACGGAATCCTAAAAATCAATCCATTTTTTACCGTCTTCCAAAAAAGAGGAGTTACTATGAGGAGATATATTCTCCAGGTGACCATTTAAATTTTATCGAAATAGGCTGAGCCGTTTTTGACAAATCAACAATAATATACATGGATCACATCTATTCATGCAAACTATTCGAATTCTGTACACGAAGGAAGCTGGTGGTGCTTTTTTAAAAAAAAAAAACGGGTTGCACTTAAAGTTGTGCATTTTTGAATATTTCTGAATTTTTGAATTACTTTATTTATCAATATAAAAGTATCATATGAGGTACGCTCGCGCAAGCAAGTTTTTACTTCACAGTTCTTACGAATTTTCGATCAGTTTACGAATTGTCCTGACGCGAGTTAAATTTTTTTACCCATCCCAAAAAGAGCACAACGCCGCTAAAAAGTTTTAACTTCCATTTTTTAGGGTTCCGTACCCAAAGGGAAAAACGGGACCCTATTACTAAGACTTCGATGTCCGTCTGTCCGTCTGTCCGTCTGTCTGTCTGTCCGTCTGTCACCGGGCTGTATCTCATAAACCATGATAGCTAGGCAGCTGAAATTTTCACAGATGATGTATTTCGGTTGCAGCTATAACAACAAATACTAAAAATAAAATAAATATTTAAGGGGGGCTCCCATACAACAAACCTGAATTTTTAGACGTTTTTCGCTCTATATTAATAATGGTACCAGGTAGATGATTGAAATTTTCACAGAATATTTAATTTTATATTCCCTTTAATAATAAATAATAAAATTAAAATAAAATAAAATAAATATTTAAGGGGGGCTCCCATACAGTACGGAACCCTCCGTGCGCGAGTCCGACTCGTACTTGGCCGATTTTTTTTTGTGTCACACGACAAAATTTATAGAATAGTTGATTTCGTTTTGGCGATATCAGGGTCAGTCCCCTAGTAAGAACTGATGACAATGATAGGTATCATTATCTTCTTACTTCTGAAAATCCCTATTGTTTGCAAAGCAAAGCTAAAGTAAGTAAGTTCGTATAGGCCGGGTGGCTAGCCTTGTTGTCAGAGTTTTTAGGCCGCCTGAAGGCCTCTGACATGGCTAAACGGTTAAAACAATTTAACGTGTCATCCGAGCCACGGTAGAGCTCAGTTGGAAAATGCCACCCGCGGTCACCCATCCAAGTACTGACCGTGCGGAACGTTGCTTAATTTCGGTGATCGCTGACAATCACCTAGTCAAACTACGCTACGAGCGCTACAAAGCTAAAGCAAAGCTGTGTAAGAGATTCAACATCTCGATATTTCAACATTTTAAATGCGATGCACCAGTCTTTTTTTTAATAGTCTACTGCAGGACGTAGACCAAACCACGAGGGGTGATTGGGCCATATCCACCACGCTGGCCCAATGCGGATTGGCGGATTCACATACGCCATCAAATTTCTTCCACGGGCATATACACTACAGGTTTCCTCACGTTGTGTTCCTTCACCGAAAAATCAGTGGTGTGAAAATCCGTACATAAATTACAAAGACCTCATTGTTACGGGACCGGGATTTGAACCCACGACTTCACGATTGTTTGGCAGGTGTCACTACCACTGGACCACCAATAAGATGGACATTTACTTATGCAACAAATAGTTCGATTTTTTATCATAAGGTATGTTTGTCTCAGACATTTACAAAGACCCATGGCTGAATAATACTCGTATTATTATTATTTAGACGGTTTCTTTCATAGTAGTGAATGGTACATAGTGATGGAAAATATCATAAAGAAACCTGCAAATTTAAGTCCTTCCGTAGTTAAAATTTGGAAACTTAATGAACAAATCGAGTCTTACATCAAAACAATATCAAACTAAAAGGCTCAACGAATAAAACAACATCGAACCGAGAGCAATAAAACTTTCCCAAAGGTTAATCGAAATGAAGCAGAAGTCCGATAATGCCAAACGTCTCGATTAAGCTCTCCTTTCACTCGATCCCTGAATCAATCGGCCCAATTACAGCCCGGGGATAGCGCGTTTAACTAATGAATTAATAAATCGACTTTCAAGCACACCGCTTGAAACCGCTTCCTTCGATAGTGTTAATCACTTGACAATTTATTTAGCGGTTTTGCTAAAATACTGCAATTGCGATGGTACAGTCCCACCCAATGTTCCCGATAAACTACCGTACGACGGGGGACTTTGGGAATTCCTATACTCCCAGTATCGAGGACGTTAGGAATTTTAATTCACATTGCTCTTAGGTATGTGAGAGTGATTTTAGGAGGCCCATGTCCAACAGTGGACATCCTATGGCTGATGGATGGATAGACCTTCAAGGGTCTGTGGATGATCCAATTGCCATTCATGTAGTTGTAGTTTGTTTAAGTATCCAACAAAACACATTTTCTTATAAAATGGGGCCAAGACGAGACTACAGTTTGCACTACCAAAAAGTTATCAGATCTCATGTATAGCCAAGCTTCTAACTCTACAGGTCTTGTAGAGACAAGCCCTTACTTGACAAACTTTACACCTTAGTCAATATACTCCCAACTGAACAGAGGCTAGTTGGGATAATGGGAATAAACCATAGAATGATAGAAACTATCTTCTGTGCGAGAAAAAGTAAAACGCATCAATTTTAAGTCGTGTCTCAATGTTTCTGGGTTGTTTTTGATTTGTGTTGTTTTACTTGCATAACTTCTATAGGTCGTGGACAAGAAAGCAAGCGAAGTGATCTGCAGAAGGTGCAAGATGCGGCGGCTATCATGGCACAGTCAGAGATTATGATGTTCATAGAGGTGTAGATAGGAAGCAATAGAAAGAATTCGCAGAATTCGCAATAGACAGAATTCGCAGAGATCGATAATCTTTGGCGTGGTTTCAGATGTTATGCTTTTTTGAGAGAATGTTTCGTGTTTTGGTCACGAAATCTAACGTTAGTTTTCAGCATTGAAATCAGAATTTGAATAAAATGTGTAAGTAGAGCCTCGTAAGTAGCTAAAGACTGTGATTATGTTTGATGTGACTGATTTAGCTTACTATGTGCTAACTGAAAGACCCCGCAATTTATAGATTTACTTGTAACATATTTTAGATTTATATTTTCCTTTTCCTGGGCAAGTGACCTTATTAACTAGGTACAACAAAATATAATAAAAGTTACCATTTAGTACGTAAAATAATAAGCAGTTAAAGGTAATTGGATCATTCACAGACCCGTGAAGGTCTATATAGAATTATCTATATACCTCTATATAAAAATGAATCGTGGTTGTTAGTCTCGCTAAAACTCGAGACCGGCTGTACCGATTGGGCTAATTTTAGTCTTGAAATATCTGTGAAAGCTAAAGAAAAATTTAAACGGTAAAATTTAGTGAGTAAAATAATAAAAAAAAACATGAATTTAATTTTCCCATACAAAATGTTCCTGCATGTAAAAGTTGTCATTGACAGTTGAGATGAAGTTCACCAAGACAGCTAGTAGATCATAAATATTGGCGAAATGTTCTACAGTAGAACTACCAGTAATGTTATCGTTAGTTCTAGTAGAACGAATAGTAGAACTTACGGGAACGACTCGTACAATCTTTACCAATAAATATGACTACGAGTAAGTAATTCAAATGTTCAAACCGACGCGACTGCCAGATGGCGACGCACAGAATTTTAGCTACCCCGTAATTTAGCTGGAAAAATTGCCCTTCAATGGCGTGTTATCAATATAACTCCACTTCCTAAATCGAAGTTATTTGTATCGATAAATCTTCAGACAATCGTGGCGCGAAACATGGATGGGTTTGAAGTTCAGTCCTGATAACATCGTTAATGTTCCGCTCGTGACGAGCTCTGTTATCAATTTACTGCTTGAGGTGATACCGCCGATCATCGTGCTTTACGTCGATCGCTGTTTCTTTTTATATACAGATTTGTAGCGTACCTAGCATGAATAGCTAAGCTACGAGTAGGTTACGCACCACGACATCATTTTTTTCACCGTGTGAAATAATGTGACAGATAACTACTAAGTAGCGCTGCACACGAGTGAGTTATTTCTATAATAAAGTAAGTTCGTATAGCCTGGGCGGCCGGCCCTGGGTGTTTAACTCGCCTGGAAACCTCTGACATGGTTAAACGGTTAAAAAAACCGGGACCTACAATTTAACGTAATATAACATTGATGAAAATAATAGTAATTAATTGAAATAAGAATACCTTATAATGAAAAATAGCGTGGTTTTAGCACGTTTTAACTAGAAGAACAGAACACAAAATTATGCGTTCGAAACTATGGACAACTTGCTGTCTACCATAAAAATTATGCATTAGTAACACTTGTGCTAATTCCTAATTAAAAGAAGTATTTTTATTCGATAAAAATAATCCAAGTTCTTTCTTTTTTGAACAATAATATTACTAATCTTTGTTGTAAGGTCGCGTGAGCACGGGCCGTTAGCGGCAATCCGATATTTATAATGATCAATATTCGCGCTCAAGCTTTAGCTCCAGTTACAGTTCGCCTGACAGTGTAGAGCTCGCTTTACGTCGGATTCGAGGCAGGTTAAACAGATAAACATATTTATTGGTAATTTAGATTAAGAAATTACATGTCATAAAATAAAATAAAATCCATCAATACAATTTCAATACAACAGTATCACATTCAACATTAAATTAAACAATCTTGAGAGAAAAATGAAATAATTAAGAAAATAAATATTGAAAATATCTATTTATAATAAATTAAATTAAAAACCAATTAATTACAATGTCGTCATGTGTCACTACATCGCAAGATTTCTGCCGTTATTATTTCTATAGCACTTTTGTTCCGTTTTAAAGAATTCGTCAACGGAATAATAAGTCTTCGAAATAAGCCAGTTTTTTAATTTAACTTTAAATGTATTGTCACTGACTGCCTCAGTGACGTCAGTCGGCAGACAGTTGTAAATTGCGGGTCCCATCACGTGAGTCAGCCTGCACAGAGTCAGCCTCACGCGAACACTCGCGAGTTTGTCCACATTGCGGAGGTTGTACTGGAAAGAGTGACCATCTCCTCGCTTCGCAAACGAGTCCAAGTTCTGCCTCACATAGACAGCTGATTGCATGATTACAAGCGAAGGTAGCGTCATTATCCCGAGTATCATAAAATAAGGATTCGCTGAAGTCCGTCATAATCCCGAGTATCATAAAATAAGTTTTACTGGAAGATGAGCTGCGGCTGGCAAAATAACAATTCTCTTTTCACTCAGAAGTCTTGCCTCCACTAGGATTTCTTATGTCGAGAGAGCAAACTAGCACAAAAAACATAAGGAAGCCTAAAACAGATAATTAAATTGAATGCTCGAATATTTTGCTAGGCGGAGAATTGAACTAATGTCCCTCGCATTGACGATAAAGATCCTACATGCTACAACCCACGTCCGGAGAATCTGATGGCCAATACAGTCAGTCTTGGAACGGGTGTCGGTGGCCAAGTGTGTATTTAAGCCCCGACGCAAAAGAGGGGTGTTATAAGTTTGACGTGTCTGTTTGTCTGTCTGTGTGTCTGTCTGTCTGTCTGTCTGTCTGTGGCATCATAGCGCCCGAACCACTGAACCGATTTCAGTTTATTTTTTTTTGGATGAAAGGAGACTTAATCGAGAGTGTTCTTAGCTATGTTTTATAAAAATCGATTGAGCCTTTTAAGAGTTATGGTGGGTTAAAGTGGGGATGGAAGAACCAAAATTCTACAAATGTGCCCAAAATGGTTGTCAATGTGTCGGGAGTTTTTTAAATTTTTAATTTATAGTAATTATTTACAATAAATTGAATGTAAGCCTCCCCTATATCGAGCAGTCAATGTTCTACGATATCACGATGATATCGTCAGTCAAATCATAAAAAGGCGTAACCAACAAAATTTTGGATTTTTAGTTACGCCTTTTAGTGATTTGACCGACGATAAGTTACAAAATTTGAAGTAGCTTCTATAACAGTAAAACCAACCCAGCGGTGGTCAGACATTGTCTAATACCTATTGTCTACTGTCTTGAGCCTAGATCTAGATTGCTTAGCTGCTGAGATATGGCTAATTGTAGCGGTCACGCTTTCTAATACACTCGCAGATACCTACAATCCACAATGTAACTAATTTTTACGATCTTTGTGGCTCTAGAGATAAGAACGGAAAAGATGCACTCTGTTCAAACTGATAGTAATAATTTACCTTAGATACGAATTTCTTACGTACCTAGACATAGACCTAGACGCATACACATTTCCTGTAGTACCTAACTATATTCCTATTGACTGCCTCGGTGGCACTGTGGTTAGTGACCCTACGAGTATGTCTCCTGGATCAAAGATGGGTTCGATTCCCTCCATTCAATTTTGTCATCGAAGCTATTGATATGATTGATGAACATAGGTGTTTCCTCCGTGTCTGGGTGTTATTTAGGTATTATCTATATGAGTATTTATGTATTTATAAATATATTTATGTAGTATATCAGTCTCTGGCAGCCATATCACAGGCTTTGCGTATTTTGGGGTCAGAGACCGTGTGTTAGATGTCCCCTAATATTTATATTTATTAGGTACATTTATATTTCTTTCGATAACTTAAAAACTATCAATAGCTTCGATGACAAAATTGAAGACAGTAACAGACACGAAGTAGAAGAAGACAAGAAAAGCGTCCTCGAATGGAGACCATGAATCAGCAAGCGCAGCGTAGGATCTCCACCGGCTAGGTGGACCGACGATAAAATTAAGACCACAGGAACGTACCGGATGCAGACCGCTTCCAATCGGACATATTGGAGATTTATAAGGGAGGCTTATGTTCAGCAGTGAACGTCCTACGGCTGATAGATGGATGGAAGGACAGATGGATGCAAAAAAAACGTTAATTGATGCTTAGGTAAGAAAATAAAACATTAATAGCTTACCAGCCTTTGCTTACAATCATAAAATTAAAAAAATCAATGCCGGTGAATCGGTAATACCGGTGGATCTATCTTACCTCGTGACTTGGGCAAATTACAAAATATTCTCACCTATAAAAGCAACAACCATTCAGTGAAGCAGCAGATTTGAATTACTCGGTTGTTTTTTACACATTTTCATGAAAGAGTAGCTAGTAGAGTAGAATACGTAATTACAGGATGTTTCTTTATTTTCTCTTTTTGCCGGACACTTATAGTGCAACTTGTGTCACTTATTTATGTATATTTTTGTATTACATAGTTGTAATTCGTTTAAGTGTGCAATAGTGCAATAAAGGTTTTCTATCTATCTCTAAATTCCAGGTAGATATTATATCTGTGTAATAGGGCCTATTCTGTGATTATTTCCTACTAATATTATAAACGCGAAAGTTTGTATGGATGGATGTATGGATGTTTGTTACTCTTTCACGCAAAAACTACTTAACGGTTTGAGATGAAACTTTGCAATAATATAGCTTATATATCAGAATAACACAAAGGTTATAAATTATAATGATATTGCGTAAATTTTCTATAATGTGTTAAGTAAGTAGGAAAAAATCTGCTATCTGCGAGCTATACATAGCTGTAGAATAGTGCGCTTTAAGAAATGTCAAAAAACACAACTGTCTAATCGAACAACCGTCAGATCGTTTTTTTTATTTGTTTTTTCCCCCACCTGCTTAATTGGCCTCGGTTTTAAAAGACGGAAAGTCTACATTTTATCCCGGATAAATAAAGGGCTCCCATGGGACAGGACAAAAATCAAAATATCATGCGGGCGGAGCCGCGGGTAAAAACTAGTTACTCATAATCATGGTTAACTTTCACTGTGAAGCAAATCCAGAAAATGTAAAAAAAGTTTTTTTTTATAATTTCTTTTTCATCGGCTTTCGACAAAATTTATAGAACAACTATATTCTTTACATTTTCTAGAAGTTGGTCGAAAAGTTGGTCGTAATGATGGATACCATCAATGATATTTCAAAATGTGTCCATAATACATTGACGTAGCGAGATTTTCGTCATAGGGGCAGCTGCCCACTTTTGCCCACTCCAGAAAAACAGAATTGACTTTAAACTTTTCTAAAGTGGATAAAGACGTTTCTAAAGTGAACACCAGCCATGCACCCCCCTCCCGTCTCCTAACTATGCCTATGCCGTGGTCTAGTGTAACACCCCGTAGAAAGACACGAAACTAGTTAAATCTACTACCAATCCATTCGATTAAGAAGATGAACTCAACGTCTCCAAACCATATCATTATCACTTATCACCGATCCAATTATAACATTCTTAGGCTACTTTGTAGCACTTCAGAAGCATCGTAATGATTATGAATAATAATTTATTTTCAATAAAATTACTCTCATTATGGGCAATACCGTAAATGGCCAGTTTCCTGAATCACTCGCTCAGCGAAATTAAATCACTGGCCATAACTCATCTGCAGCGGTGTGCGGCTAGTGATGTGCTGCCACGGATTAATCTATCATTTGTTGATTATATTTTAATTAATCCAACAAAATAGAGAGTTTAAAAATTAAGCTCCCAATATTTCCAGCCATGATTGTAGTTTTAAAATTCATACATTTCATAATTTAAAACTTATTGATGTTATTGCTGTGGTAATAACCAATAATTTTATTTTTAAAATTACCAAAAAAATACTATTTTTTTTGATAAAATTATTGGTAGCTGTCGACCGTATCTTGAAAATTATATGATAGAAACAACAGGATCGGTACTAACCGTCTTACCACCAGATTATAAATGGAAAATCATAATATATCTTGCGGTCCACACCACATTGCGCAAATTAGACAATTACATATTTTAGACTTTGAATTAGAGTTACACAAGGCCAACAATAATTATGTGCTTTCTTAAGGACTGAAGCTATTTTATGAGTGAACGATAAAACACCAGTTAGCTTGAGTTAGTTAGTTTGAGGAGAAGAGGAATTAATTGAAATGTTTATCATGTTTACCAACTCAATTAATTATTGGATAAGTACCTTAGACTAATTTGGCGTAAGCGTGTGGCCTATCTAAATATATAAAGCAATAGGACTGAAACCAGAGTATCAATTATGCAGGTTCTCATAAAATGAAATCTTATACAAGCCCAACAAATTTTAAGTATTTCATATTTTAAATTGTTGTTTTGAGATTTGTTGTTCTGGCATCTAACTCGTAGCACATCCCTATCACCGTTGGCTCTACGGCTAGTTGGTCAGCGGTCGTGTGTATCGATCTTTAACTTTTTTCCTCCGTATGTTAATTCGTAATTAATATTAGCTAGTTAAGCACGCCATCTCGTACTGTTACCTGGGGTAGGTCAGCACGGGAACGGGAGCGTGATGGAGCCAATAACCTTGCTTCTCTACTCACTGGCTTTTTTAAATATGATTGAGCGACAAGACGAGTATTTCGTTCGCCTGATGGTAAACGTTACGTATATCAATGACAGGTGTGCAGACCCAGAATTTGAACTATACCAGTGCAAACCCTGATCGGTCATCGCCATCGACTTAGCATTTCCATAATATTGATGGTTGTCGTTCAGACATATTAATCTCATGTTGCCCAGGAATCCCGCTAGAAATATTGCCTTTCAATCCGGAAAAAATATAATTTGTATGAGGTTTTAATAACTGACTAAGGTAGGGGCTTATTACATTATTTATGGACCATTGTATTTTACATCTAAGTTTACGGGGTGTCGGTGTACCTATATTTAGACCAGGACATAATAATATCCTAGGACAACATTGTACTCATCTTTATGAACAACTGATACTCTAGGACCAATCCTGAAATCATGAAAACAAATCAGCTGTTTTATACAAAATGTTTAATGGTCTTGGACTAAACGTGACTTGAACGTAACTTGAACTTTAGTAGCAGTCGGAAAACTTATATTCAGATCACGTCATAATCTTCATACATATTTGGTCCCCCGATTGCAATGGCAGTTCAAGTAGCTATCTACCCAGTATTTTATTCTCAACAAAGTGGTCTAAGCACTTGTTATTTTTTATTTTTCAGTTAAATACTAATAATTGCGCATTTGGTTTGTTATTTTCAGTAAACGAAATCTAAATTAGGTACTTCAGCTACCTCGGGGCACATGAATTTATAGCTTACCTACAGGATCTATAAGTAGTACTGTAGTTAAGTGACTGGCCTTGAGAATTTTTTGTATGTTCGTAAGTCCCGGTCCCGTACCAATGCGTCACACGATGGATTTTTTAATCATTGTGAAGATATCTGAATACGTTCAATGAAGAAATTGTATGACGTTAAATCCACCAACATGCAACTAGGCAACCGTGGTGGATAAGGGCCAATCACTATGTGATTGTAGTTCTATGCTCAACAGTGGACTATTAAAGCCATATACACTACGTAAGTAGCTATTCCAGTAAGTACTATATAAAAGGATGCTTAGTGTTGCTCAGGCGCTCGAGATAAAGCTCGCATTCCAGTGTGAGGTCACAGTGTGACTGTCATCGCTCGATGTATTATAGCTGCTACTGAACCGGCCGCGCGGCTAATATTTTATCTGGGCGGTCTTCATTGCGCGCCGATCGAGGCTCGCTGCTGGAGAGATGGGGCTTTGTGTGGGAAAATGTATCGGCGTAGTCGATAATTTTAAAAAGATGTAAAAAAATATCACTTACTACATTTGCTGTTATGAGATAACCTCGAGTTATGTTTTTTACGTCTTATGAGAGGTATAACAATGTTAGGTTTTTGAAATACATGAGGCTGAGATTTGATAGTAGAAACTAATTATTGTCGATAGAGTTTTATATTACCTATGTTACAAGATCCTACGTTCAACGAGTTATAAAGATCATAAAAGTGACAACATTGTGCTACTTTTCTATCTCCTTTAAATTTGCATTGTGTTCGATGGCATTGATTTTATTTGAACTCAGATTTAAAATAAAAACGATTATTAATCTTTCATTTCTACGTTATATTATTAGAGGAACGGGTTTAAACGGATACTGGGGCGCGGGGTGCGGTTTAGGTTTGGGGAGAAACGTAAATAATTGGAACCTTATTATTTGGAACTATATACGCACACAGACGCACTTCGGGCATGTAAAATCAACATTTAGCATTTTTTTTAATGGCAACGCCTGAAATGGATAGATTTTTTTCTGCTCAAATTTTCAGAAATTTTAAGGCGAGCGTCCAGTTGGACGCTCATCGTGCGTGAATTCGAAACTAGCAAAACTAAAAATTGAAATCGAAATATCGAGACTGCTTGACCACTAGAGCTGCCCCATCCCTACCCGCGGAGTGAAAGAGGCGTGCGCGGGTTGCTCTCATTAATCTTTCATTTCTACGTTATATTATTAGAGGAACGGGTTTGCACGGATGCTGGGGCGCGGGGTGCGGTCCAGGGTTCCGGGGAGGGGGTGTCGTGAACCCGAGTGAACCTGCGGTAGCACCTGCCGGCCCGAACCGCTTGTTACGATTTATCCACTAGAGGTCGTAAAGGTGACTATTATGTGGCACTGTTCTGTATCTTAGATCGAATTTAGGAGTGTTATAATGCGCCTATGTGTGTACATATAGAGCCGAAGACGCAAGGTTCGAATCCTGCATCCGCGACGAATTTTTGAAATGTTTATCATAAAAAGTAACTCTTTGAGATAAACCTAGTGTGGGATGCACTATAAAATTAAAATCATTACATATAGAGCGCTTATAAAAGCATTTTGTGTATGTAAATTCTATTCATTGGTTCTTATTTGACAATCTATCTGTAAGAAATTATTGCGATTGAGAATATCAGAGACTAGCTTAAAACCCGCGGCTTCGCCCGCGTTGTCTTAGTAGACAGGTACTGTCTTATGAAAATAGCCCGTGGTTTGACCCACGTTTGTCTTAGTACTTGCTTAAAATTATAAAAGGCTGCCGGTTGGCTTGCGTTGTCTTGGCACTTCCTTAAAATAATAATAGGTCGTGGTTTAGCAACGCATTATCGTATAACGTATTACGTGCAAGGATAATGCCTATGGTTTGGCCTGAATTGTCATAGTATTTGGCTAAAATGATAATAGGTCGCGGTTTGGCCTGCGTATTCTTAGTACTCGCTTAAGATGGTAATTTATAGCACGCAGCTTAGCCTGCGTTGTCTTAATACTTCCTCAAAATTGTAATAGCCTACCGTTTGGCACGCGTTGTCGTATTACTTGCAATGATAATATCCACGGTCTGGCCGCTTTGTTCGAGTAACTGCTTAAAATGATAATAAGCCACAGTTTGACCCGCGTTGTCTTGGCACTTGCTTAAAATAATAATACTTCGTGGTTTCGCCTGCATTGTCGTATAACGTATTACTTGAAAAGATAATGCTTAGTAGGCATTATCTTTTCAAGTAATAGGCATTGCCTACGGTTTGGCCTTAATTGTCCCAGTGTTTAGCTAGAATGATAATAGGTCGCGGTTTGGCCTGCGCATTCTTAGTACTTGCTTAATATGGTAATTTATAGTACGTAGCTTGGCTCGCGTTGTCTAAGTACTTGCTTAAAATTACAATAGCCTGCCGTATGGCTTGCGTTGTCGTATTGCTTGCAATGATAATAGCCCATGGTCTGGCCCGCGTCGTTATAGTATTTGCTTAAAATGATAATGGCGCGCGTTTTGGTCCGCATTTTCTTAGTACTTACTTTAAATGGTAATTTCCCACAGTTTGGCCCGCGTTGTCTTAGTACTTTTATTGCTTAAAATAATAGCTCTTGGTTTAGCCCACGTTGTCGTATTACTTGCAAGGATAATAATTAGCCCACGGATTGGCCTGCTTTGTCTCAGTATTTGCTTAAATTTACTTGTATCTAAAGCTTATTATAGAGTACGACAATTTTTAGATGATAAATTGCAAAATATTCGAATTAAATTTAATAATAATGATTGTATAATTTTTTCACGTTCTAATGATTATTTTATGGCCATATTGGACCTAACTGATAATTCAATATTTTTGTGATTAGTAGTAAGATCTCAATGTAACACAGTTCAACAATAAATGTTCTTTGACTTTAATAGCCCACGGTTTGGACCGCTTTATTTTATAACTTGTCATAAAATTAATACTTAATAAAGTTGTATTTTAATATACCTACTGATTTTTTTATAGCGAGAAAAGAATATTTTTCGATTTATGATGAGATATATGACGATCATGAGTTGAGCCATGTAGTTTCCCACTCGTATACCAAATTTTATCCAACTCCATTCGCACTTCATGGTCGGCCAAGTGCGAGTGGGACTCGCGCACGCAGGGTTCCGTACCGTATGGGAGCCCATTCCTCTTGCCGTTATTAATAGCGATCAAAAAACTCCTAAAAATCACGTTTGTTGCATGTCCCTTAAATATTTATTTTATTCTATTTTTAGTATTTTTTGTTATAGCGACAACAGAAATACATCATTTGTGAATATTTCAGCTGCCCAACTATTACGGTACCTACGGTGACAGACAGACAGACGGACATCGAAGTCTTAGTAATAGGGTCCCGGTTTTACCCTTTGGGTAAGGAACCCTAAAAAAGGTCAGTACAGGTATTCATCATGTTTCATTAAGTCATTAGAAATTTAATTTCAATTATTCTGAACTCAATGACAATCTCGTCCATAACCGTTTACGCGGTCAAAAGTGATCGAGACACTTGTAGGACTTTCAGACATTCTCTGACCAAGTACAGACGAAAAAGTAGCACACAAGAAGGTACATTTTATTTGAAAAATACATAGCGCACCTACATCTAGACGACAGGCATGTTCTAGGATTCCATTATACTCATCATTTGACTAACTTTTACTATGGTACCAACCCAGAAATCACGTAAATAAAATTAGCTGTTCAACACAAACAATTCATCGACCCGCGACAAAATGTAAAGAATAGGTAATTTTCGCTTTTTCAGGGTAGTTCCCATAGTAAAGTAAGTAGTTATTGATCCGTATGTACCCTAAGTTCAAGTCTATTGGCTCACAAAATAAAATCGTTCATAAACTATTAGGGGCCCATTTTGCCCCCATTGAAGGATCTAAATTATCTCAATTTAATTCTAGATATTTCACTACGTTTAAAAAAAAACGCGATATAGTTATTTTTCACGCTTATATAGGATGTTTGGTCTAGCGTTAGACAAGGAATCCGGGACTTTAATAGTCATATGTTAGTTAAAAGGGTGAGCTATTTTCAAACAATATTGCATCGGTTTTCGAACAGTCATTTAGTACTTTTTTAGAAAATTGATATCCTGAAGGACCCACTGAAATTTTCCGGGATAGCAGTACCCCAAGTGGTAATTTGTGTTATTGTCAAGCGTCGTACCAAATTTCGTTAGAATTCATTTACCCCTTTTATCTTAGCTTTATAATTGATTATTTTGGCTATTGCTAAGAAACCCTATAGATTTTCCGGGATAAAATAGTTACTGTATTGAAACATGTTGTGTGCTTTCTACATACCTACCAGATTTCATTTATAACCGTTCAGCTCGTCTGATGTAATTATTGATGCTTTTTTCACCAACTTTGGGAACTTATCTGACCCGTTAGATAAGGAAAATTCGGAAAAACAGGAAGAAGCGTACCTTTTATTTTATTTGTAAAGCATAAATACAAAGTTTTAGGTCAATCGGTAAAGGTAATAAAAAATTAAATGCAAACAAAAAGGGCCCGTTTTACCCCGTTAGAGGTCGATTTTTCGAAATTTTCGTCCTTTGTGCTTCATTACGTTGTACATCGTACCTATGTTCGAAATTTCAAGTCTCTATCTTTAGTGGATTGGGTTGTAGCTTAAACTGATTAATTTTGGCTATCCCTAAGGATCCCCATAGAATTTCCGGGATAATAATAGTTTATGTGTTGAAACATGTTGTGTGCTTCCTCCATACCAGATTTCATCCATAACCGTTCAGCTCGTTGGATGTAATAGACGCTTTTTTCACCAACTTTGGGACCCAATTTGACCCCTTAGATAAGGAATATTCGGAAAAACAGGAACAAACGTAACTTTTATTTTGTTTGAGTAGCATGTATACAAAGATTCAAGTCAATCGGTAAAGGGAATAAAAAGTTACATACAAACGAAAAGGGCCCGTTTTTCCCCTTTAGAGGTCGATTTTTCAAAATTCCGTTCTTAGTGCTCCATTACGTAGTCCAATGTATCTTTGTTCCAAATTTCATGTTCGTATCTTTAGCGGTTTGGGCTGTAGGCTGTCTGTCAGTCAGTCACTCAGCGAAGCCTTTTATATAATAGATAATTTGGAAGTGAACATTTGTGCATCATCTCATGGCTAATATTCTCTATATATACCCAGCTAGGTTTATAGTAAAACAGTTGTGTCAGTCAAAGCTAATGTACCTAAATACTACGACATCCTAAGTATAGGTGTTTTTTTCAATTCAAAAGCGACTGAATCGATTTTTAAGATTTTTAATTTGATGGGTTCTCTTCGGTTAGCCAAATACCTAGGTACCAAAACATCGGAAGTTCCTGAAAAAGATCCTAAGGCTGATTTCTAGTTCAGCACACCAAAAAGAGCATCGAAATCGAAACGAATAATTGCTGGTATACATGTACTTGAACTGAAAAACGTAATACATGTTTTTTGGAAATGCAACGTCTGTGCCCTGTATGTAATGCAATGTATAAGTACCTTTTCAAACGTGTAAATGTACAAATGAGACAGTTCAGGCTAGGACCCGAGTTCACCAACGCTTGTTTAAATTAAACGTGTGATTACTATATTTTAACAACGGTCCAACTCGGGTCTTAGGCCCGAGTTCACCAACAGATGTTTAATTTATTAACCGTTGTTTAAATCTTAAGCGGCTTGTAAACGAAATTTTGCTTTTACCAAGCAAAAACCGTTGTTTAAATACAGTAATCACACGTTTAACTTAAACAGGCGTTGGTGAACTCGGGTCCTAGCCTGAACTGTCTCATTTGTACATTTACACGTGGAAAAGGTACTTATACATTGCATTACATACAGGGCACAGATGCACACATACATGGATCTAAATAAACGATCGAAAGGTGCCTTTAAAACAGAAAAGTTCAAACATTAAATCTCTTAAAAAGGCTTTGATTTTCATCTCAAGATACTATGACCACCCATATTTAAATGAAAACCAATATAATCGCTCGATTCGACCAGGAAGAACTGAAGGCGTTAATATTCAGATTTGTTTCATAAATTAATTATTTATGTTAGTTTATATTAATAATAGAATGCAATTGTTGACCGTCGGTCGTTATATTCACTGTTATAATGGGGTGACCATCAATAATAATGAAAAAATATTTCTATTTAGTAGGAGATAAATGGTCTGTCGTGTCGTCACAAAAACTTTTGAAAAACGTCGATGAGGATAGTGTGGGACAGGAATAAATACTGAAAACTAGGGGAAAATAATACCCATTGATTTGGTGACATCTATTTTTAAGAGTAAACATCCATTTTTTTTTTGAATTGATGTGTTAAAATCACTATAAACTATAAATATTTTAGTGTTTATACTCACTTTTTTCACTTTGATTGAGACTGATGATTTAAAAATATTACAAAACCTACGTAACTTTACATAAGTTACTGAGGGACAAAGAAATTAAGAAAATGTAGAATTCTTTATTTTTTTAAATAAACTAGCTCTTGTCAAGTTTTATTTTTATGCCATCCCATAGGACCTTTTGATGGTAGTGATGATGTTTTTTCCCTCGAATTTCAGTGGCTATGGTCACTTTCAGCAGCACACTAAGTACCAAGCCATCCAATTATCCGTGTGAAGGGTCCAGATGTTAAATTGAATATATGCTTTACTGCCCACCGCTGGCAGCCTTCGAAGCAATAAGCGATCGCCATTGATATACCAATCGTTTTATATGGCCATTATACAGGGTGATTTTCATTCTAAGGCATTCAAAATTTATTATTCCGAAATTTTTAGCACTTGATACTATTGTTAGCTGCGCTTATTAAAGGGGGTACCTACATATAGACGCAACACACTTCGGTATTGCGACGGTGAGGAGTATATGGAATGAGGGTAGACAGAGAGATGGTTTGGGCGACGGGCTGGAGTGCCAGTCTGTGATAGTGATCAATGGTGTATGGGTGAGTGTGAAACAACTTTGATAAGCCAGTAGTTGGAGCAAGCCTTGTAAGTACTTAGAGTTTTAAAATGACTGTAGAGATATTGGTGGTTCGTATTATTATCCAATGGTGTATCATCTGAGTGTCCAACAAGAATCTGAGTGATGCTGTTAGAACACTATGCCCATCAGCTAACACTATTGATTTAGTAAATATTACTCGAGATTTTTGTCTAAGTAAATATTACCAAGACAAAAATATCAAGTGGAGAAATTAAAAAAAAAAATATAAATTAAATTACGATGTTTTATTAAAATTAAAAACAGGAAGGAATCCTAAACTGTGTTAGTTATGCAGGTTAAAATCTTGTTTGTGATCTCGACAAACTTTTGAATTGTTTATCACAAATGATTCATAAAGTATACTCTTACACACCAAGTTATAGTAGAATTTCTATAAAATGTGTATCTATTTGAATCTTATCTTTATTTTTCCAGCTAGGCACGTAGAACAGTCGCGGAGGAGTGCGCAAGCGTGCCCGTAGCCCCGACACATAGCGCAGTGGCGGAACAACCTGGGGTTTTGGTGGGTATACCGTCCAGCAATGGGCGGGGACTCCCACATAACCACCCGCCTGCCCTGAGGTGCGGTTGTATCTTTAAAAGATTTCCCCAGGTAAAAAAAAAGGCACGTAGCACAGAACTTGCATGTTCTACATTCAACAACCTTAAAATTTTATTCAGGTAAAAGTATTTATCTACACTAATGTTGTAACATTCTACTTATGTTTCCAATACTTGACTTATAATGACTACTGTTATAGCGCAGACAACAAAACACTCAATTTAAGCAATTTCACATGATGTTATAATATCCACATCGATATCGTAAAATCTCATTATAACATCGCGCGCTCGCTCCTGATTGGCCCTGCGCGCGCAGCTGCGCTCTCATTGGTTAGATTTTAATGGCGCCAAGTTCACTGTGACAATACACGTACGCGTGAATTTAATGTTTCGCAAAATGTTTTTTTTATTTTTATTAGTGAAGATAAAGTAGTGTATGCAACTGCATATAACACGGGTATTATATGACAGTTGCATAAACTACTAATATTTAGTTTTTAACTTAATGAATTTATTAGTTAATAACTTTCTGTATTACATAATATCTATTCTGCGAGTCATGCGTCGTTCTCTGAGATGTGTACCAAATTGAAAATCACCTTGTACAGTTTCCGAGCAGTCGTAAAGGTATATGAGTGCAAATCTTGTTACATTTACACAAGTGTAAGCGATACAGCGCTCTCAGAGTCCTCGTCATTATCACAACTATTGATAGAGTTAGGCTGTGTTGTGCTTAAAGCTGCTTTACAGCATTTATTGCCCTATTCAGATATCAATTCATTTGTACAGCTTTATTTAGCTTGTTCTTTTCAACACAAATTGAATAAGACTCTACCACAGCAGAGAATAGCGGAGATGTGTGTAGATGGATGGAGAACTATTGTCGTCCATAATCTCAATGTAGAAATGCCATATTTGACTAGCGACTGGCAAGAAACAAAACATAACAGTGAGCAGAGCTGTGCTATGTTATAATCTTCGCCAAGTAAATTTGCCATTTTTGTGTTGAGTTTACGGAGTACGGAGTAGCAAAACATTTTGGTCCGTAACCAAAATGTTTTGCCCAGCTCTGCATATCTTCACTCCGCTCCTTAAAAAACTTAGCCTTGAAAGTTGATTAAGTAAATTCTGCGTTATTATTCGAAAGTTTTTCTTTTTACCGACTTCCAAAAAGGAGAAGGTACTATTTTCGTCTGTATGTATTTTTTTTGTGTAAGTTCTTCGATATTTTC
The DNA here is from genome assembly GCA_964007245.1 of Hypomecis atomaria. NCBI lineage: Eukaryota > Metazoa > Arthropoda > Insecta > Lepidoptera > Geometridae > Hypomecis > Hypomecis atomaria. Next base: position 17,268,044 of record OZ023292.1, on the reverse strand, counting down.
GCCTATTTTGAACTGATTTAAAAAATCTTTTTTTAGATAAGAAAAGAGTATACTTTCAAAATAGTGCCATTTAAATTTCATCAAAATCGGCTGAGCCGTCACATCGATTCCTGTACACGGCGGATTCGGTGTTTTTAGTTTTTAGCGAAAAATAATTATTAGGTTTTGAATATCATATAAATTTATTATTTTTATTTTATTTTATTTATTTCTTGTAATCAACAGCGTTACAATTACACATAAAAATTACATTATAAAAACACAAATAAGGCCAAAACAGATTACAATAATTTAGAAAACAAATAAATTATAATTTTACCAACAACATCCCAACAAATCCAAATAAAAGTGCAAACTTAGGTTATTTAAAGTGTGTGTGAGGGTGTGTGTGTGTGTGTGTGTGTGTGTGTATGTGTGAGTTATAATTTTGTTTAGTAGATAGCACTGAACGTACTACTAGGTACTTGCCCTGCCTGTGACGTATTGAGGTATTTACTTACAGAAAAACAAAGAGTAAAGCATTTACTGAAAAACCATCCATATAAAAATCTATTAATTACCGTACAACGCTTTATCAATAGTCATCAATCAGCTTTTTCCTTAGAAAGCATGCCGTGCCATGTTCACGCATAAAACTGCAATACACGGAGTTGTTAGTGCAAAAACCTATAAAACACCAGGGCCGAGTCAACTAAGCATGGCGGGAGCGCGCGTGCCTATCATGTACTCACCACTTTCTTTGCACTAAGGCACCTTATCACAGTAAGTAAGATAGTTTATTGAATCAGGCGTTACTTTGCGGAAGTTCATCTTCAAATTCTTGTTTTGAATAAATATTTAGTGTATTTCCGTTCTTGCGAGTGAGCTCGAAGAGTCAACACGTCCTGTAGATGCCTCGTTTAGAGGCGAAACACGTGTCGAATAGAGTACAGTAAGAATAGGGGTGCTATTTATTGACTAAGTATTTTTTCAACTATTTCATACCATTTTTTATAAAAAATAAATTATATTTTTTATTTTTAACATATTAACTAAATATTATTTTCAGGTTTACTACATTTTTTAAAGAGATCACTATTTTTGTTACAGGTTTAATTATTTTTTATTATTTTTAACGGATTCATTATAATTTTGTTTCACGTTCATTAATATTTTGTAAACATACCTAAGCCTAACCTAACAATTTTTTTTTTGTTTTTTTTTTTTCATTCTTTCTAGCCTGACCTAACCTTAGCCTAACCATAGTCGAACCATGATACAGGTTGATGATTAATTACTAATTTTGTTTGTGATTTAATTTGGATTTTGAATGGTACCCTTAACTTATATGACTACGACAGAGCGGAAATACACTAAATATTTATTCAAAACAAGAACAGTAAGTAAGTTTAAATAAGCCGGATGGCTAGCTCTGGTGTCAGCCATTTTAAGACACTTGAAGACCTTTGACATATTACATCTATAGTAGCGCTCATAGCGTAGTGGAGTCTCTATACAGGGTCATAGGTATTAAACGCAAAACCTTTTAAGTGCGGGTCTAGTACATCTCAACAAAGAACTTTCGCACTAAGACATTTGAAAGTTCGCAAAAAAAAATCGTTTCTCCCTACATTTTGCCGCGCGATGACGAACTTTTTGTATGAAAAAGATGATTTTTTATTCGTGATTTTCCAAAAGTCCTTAAACAAAAGTTGTTTGTCTCGATGTACTAGACCCACCCTTAGAAGGCCTTGCGTTTAATACCTACCCTGTATAGGTGTTTGTCAGCGAAGTATGATTAGTCTTTGGATGGGTGAGCTGATGTAACTAGGATGACACGTTAAATTGCAGGTGTCGGTTGTTTTAACCGCTTAACCATGGCAGAGGCCTTCGGGCCGCTTTAAAACTCTGACTCCAGGACTAGCGGCCAATATGAACTCGCTTACATACCTTAGCACTATAACTCAGAAGCGGTCAAGCTATCCTGAAATTTATGAATTAATTTGTTAAGGTACCTACTGGTCAAAATGGGGCAGGTTAGTTTCTGCCATTACGGAAAGGCCAGATTTTGTGCTCGTAAGGGTTTAAACAGCAGTGGGACAGTACATACAACATGCATTTTTACATTTAATAATAAATTTTTATGGGAAGAAATACCCTCGCGGTATCTATTAGTTTTTGTTTTAAGTCTGTTGAAACCAAATGTGTAAAAGATTGAGTCTAAGTTATTGTGACATGGTAATATTGCAAGTGTAGTGTTTGCTCAAGGCATTGCAGTTTGAAAGATAATTTGCTGCAAGCCTGACCTTTGCTCTGGAATTGCAGGGTTTATCCAGAAGCGACGGATGATTTGAATTTTTATTATTTTTGTTGAGACGTGGTCGATGGCTATCAATGTTTTTATCATAGAGATTTAATATTGACCGTACTAGTTTTTCTTCTTTTTGCGGTATATCAGTAAGTAGGGATATTTATACTTGAGGATGTAAATTATTACAATAAAGTCGTTTCGCTCCCTTTAGTCTCAGGACGGCCACCGCTGGACATAGGCGTCCCCATAGATCTCCAATAAAATCTGTTGGTAACATCTTACCACCAGTGCGAACCTGCGGTCTTAAAGAAGTCATGTGTTCACCTTGTGAATGGACGTTTTACGCTGCGCTTGCCGGTACGTGGTCTCCTCTCGAGAACTTAGATAGATAGATAGATAAACGCTTTATTGCACACAAAGAAATAACATTTAAGAAGAAATAAAGATACTAAAACAGTGTAACAAAGAGCGGCCTTATCGCTGATAGCGATCTCTGCCAGGCAACCTTAGTTTCTTATGTTTCGTACTGCCATTTCAACTGAACCTGATAATCTAACTGACGGACTAATTATTACCTATATGTTTTTATTGTAGTTACCTAGGTAGTTCCTAATAGGTATGTTCCTAGTTGACAAAATGAAATCAAGTTTGCTCTGTTTACTTTACTGATTGCTCTCACATCCTTCAATCATAAAGATAGCTATTAAATGAAAGCGGAAGAGCAATGCAATTTACCCGTGATTGATATAGATCAAGTGTTGGTTACTACCTGCTGGGCTGCCATGTTGTGTGCTTATTTAATATAATCTGTTTTCATAATCTAGATGCGAGTTTATTTAATGTTTTCTTTTCGGTTGTTTTCGGTATTTACTTTGAGTATACAGAAGTACTCTTCTATATTAGGTTTCATACCTAATATAGAAGAGTACTTCTTAGCTTGATTGCTATAACAGCGTTTTCCCCAATTTCTGCGAAAATTCTTAGTGAACAACAAAAGCTATGAGTGAACAATAAATACATATGTACAAAACGTGGAAGCGGAGTGCATTGCTGACACGTGTTTTCAGTAGGTACAGATCTCAGAAGAATTACAAGTAATCTTCTGAGGTACAGATCTTCACTTTATTGCTAGACAGCCTCTGTAATATTTGCTTTTATAAATAAACTGTCCATGTAGTAGAATAAAAACGTCCTAATGTTTCAAAAACGGTGAGTGAACAACAGAAACACGCATCGCGATACGTGGAAACGGGGCGTGTGGCCGATGCGTGCCCTTACCAATTTACACATCTTAGTTTTATTGCAAAACGGGGTCTGTAATATGATTATTATAGTAAACAAGTCATAATTTTATAAAATACTCCGAAAAATGGTCCTTATGCTACAAAAACGGAGAGTGAACAACAGAAACACGCATCGCGATACGTTTCTCGTAGCTGACGCGTGCCAACACCAATTTTACTATGGTAAACTATCTAATAATTATTATTAGATAATTATGGATCTAATAATACAAAACGCTCTTTGGTTAGTGGAATAAAACGCCGAGTGAACAATAAAAACGGTGAATGAACAAACAAAATCTGAGTGAACAACCGAAACACGCTTCGTGATACATGGAAGCGGGCGCGTGGCCGACGCGTGTTGTTGAAACGACGCTGTTAGAAACCAAATACAATATATTAACATTTATGGAAATTATCCCCTATTCTAAAAGAGCTGCTTAATCGTACAAAATGCCAAGTAGTAGTGTAAGACGATCTTTATGCTGTGAGGTAAGTAAACAACAAAAACAGTGAGTGAACAACAGAAACATACATCACGATACGTGGAAGCGGCTGCGTGGCCGATGCGTGCCTTCGCCAATTCCACATCATTGTTTTATTACAAGAGCTGTAATATTTATGATTATTTTAGTATACTAATCATAGTTGTTTCAAAATACAAAATATCCCATGAAGTAGTAGAATAAAAACGGTCATATTGCTGCAAAAAAACGGTGAGTGAACAACAAAAACAGTGAGTGAACAAGAGAAACACGCATCGCGATACGTGGCAGCGGGGCGCGTGGCGGACGCGTGCCTTCACCAATTACACATCTTCGCTTTATTGCAAGACCGCTCATTAGAGAGGCTCGCTGGATGCGCTAATGGAAGTTTGCTTTTTGGATATGGTATCGTCGATGATGGCAGGTGGTGCATTTCAACAACCGAGTGGTGATTCTGATTAAAACGGCGATGTCCAGGCTGTTCGAGAATGCGATGGGTCAAAAAAAGATGACTCCAAAATTAAATATAGGCTGCAAATGGATGTTGTTGGCAAGGATAGAGGTGAATGATATAAACAACGGGAGGTATGTGCCCCGCAGTGTCAAGGGTTGATTACATAGAAGTGGATTTTATGATCTTCAATTGCTTTTTTAAAGTATTTCATCTCTTATCTTTATTCATGCACTTGGAATTTCTGCATTTCTCCGATAAACCAACAGGGACACGTTACGCGTTTGATTTAAACATTCCAAAATTAAAAAATAACATCGTAATAATTAAATAAAAAATATTTACAAACCAAGTCTTGCTATAATGATAACAGTTAAATGGGACACAAGCAAAAAAAAATATTGTTTGATTATTAATATTAATTATGTAGCGCTCGTAACTTAGTTTGACTAGGTGTTTGTCAGCAATCACCGAAATTAAGCAACAACGTTCCGCACGGTCAGTATTTGGATGGGTGACCGCGGTTGGCATTTTCCAATTGAGCGCTACTGTGGCTCTGATTTGGGAAAGAAAAAATGCCAAGTCAATGCTCAGATGACACGTTAAATTGTAGGTCCCGGTTGATTTAACCGTTTAGCCATATCAGAGGCCTTCAGGCAGCCTAAAAACTCTGACATCAGGGCTAGCCATCTTGCCTATACGAACTTACTTACTTTAAGAAAATTACTTGAAGTATATCCCTCAAATTAGGTTAGCCCTCTTATAGACCGAATCAAACTTCCTGGCACCTGTGAGGAGAGTGGTTGCGCAGTAATAATATATTTGTATGTTAGCGGCGCAAGAAGGGGAAGTGCGCAGCTAGTAGCTGACTTCACCGCCACCAAGAAGTTCGATTCAGCCTATACTTCTACGAGGTGTAGTCGTTTCAGCCATAGCTGCAGCCACTGCTGGACATAGACCTCCCCTTAACTGCAATAAAATCGGTTGGTAGCGGCTTGCATCCAGCGCGATCCTGCGGTCTAAATAAGGTTTTCCGTCCACCTTGTCGGTGGACGACCTACGCTGCGCTTGCCGGTAGGTACGTAGAATAATATTTTTAGGATTCCGTACCCAAAGGGTTAAAACGGGACCCTATTATTAAGACGCTGTCCGTCTGTCTGTCTATCTGTCTGTCACCAGGCTGTATCTCATGAACCGTTATAGCTAGAACGCTGAAATTTTCACAGATGATGTATTTCTATTGCCACTATAACAACAAATACTAAAAACAGAATAAATTTGATATTATAGGGGTACTCATACAACAAACCTGAATTTTTAGCCGTTTATCGCTCGATATTAATAATGGTAACATGTAGAAGTGTAGAAGCTTGCAATATTCACAAAATATTTAATTGTATATTCACTTCAATGATAAATAGTTTAATTAAAAAAAAGTATTTAAGGGGGGCTCCCATACAGTACGGAACCCTTCGTGCACGAGTCCGACTCGTACTTGGCCGATTATTTCTGTTCTATTTTTATTTCCTGACATTTGTTGTTAATTGGTTGAGGTGTTATAATCTCAATGAATGAAATTTAATTTAATTTAATGAATGCACTTCTAATCTACGAGTAGAACATCCATTTTTCTCGGCTCGTGGTTTTCTCGTCACGATTGAGTATGCGCACCGAGCTGTATCGCCGGCAGGTCACCGCGGTGGGCGCTGCACTAGGCGCGTGCTCAGGCTTCACCCGCTTTTTGCTCACACGCTCGACTGCCGAGTTTGCGGAAGGAATTTACATTAATTGTACGTTTATTCGTTTTTGTGACATTCAATTTGTTTTATAGCGATTTGTGATATGAATAATTTATCATAGGTTTGCTTTTTTTGTAATCTCTGTTAGAGTGCTTTTTTGCTGAGGTAAAATGGCGTAGGCCTAGTTGTAAATATATTTTATAAGTGAAATTTTATTTTGCGCAAAGTTCGTCATTTGACGGAAAGACTACAAAGTACCATCTACAACAAAAATCTGAATATTGAAATTATTAATGCATAGTGCATACCTATCTAAGTGCTTTTAATCAAAAGGTTTTTTTTTCTTTCTTGATAAAGGTGGTGATGATGTATTCGTATATATTCCTTAGTTATTGTTAATTCTTTGTATACTTGACACTTTAAACCAATTTTTTCAGAGATTAAAATAAATAAAGTATTTTGTAATTATATACTTGCTATAATTATTATTACAACATTTAAATTTTTAACGATTCTTTATGGTAAGTAGGTGATAACGCTGCCAGTTGCTATATTAGATTTAACCCTTTCTCATGCTATGCCGTTCGATGTGATCGATAAAAAAGTTTCATCCATCTGCCATAAGACGTCCACTGCTGGAAATATGCCTCCCCTATTGATCTCCAATAAGACCGGTTATTAGCAACTCGTATCTAGCACAATCTTGGCGGTCTTTATGAGGTCATCCGTGCTCCTTGTAGTTGTCCGCCCAACTCTGCGTTTGCCGGTACGTGGTCTCCACTCGAGAACTTTTAGACCCCATCAGTCATCAGTCCTTCGTGCTGTGTGCTCTGCTCACTGCCATTCCAACTTACCAATCTGCTGGGCTATGTCAGTAACCTTTGTTCTTCTGCGGATCTAACATTTCCAATAATAAGTTAATTTACTATCTATTTATATTTTTCTCTCTCTAAAATTTTTGTTTATCTGACTGCCTCGGTGGCTCAGTGGATGGTACCCTGGCTTCTGGGTCGAAGGGGCGTGAGTTCGATTTCCACCCAGAGCAAGCATTTATGTGATGAAGATAAGTGTTTGCTCTGTGTCTGGGTGTTATTAGTTGTCATCTATGTAAGTATGTACATATTTAATAATATGTGTATGTAAGTATTTCAGTATCTGGCAGCCATATCACAAGCTATGCTTAGTTTGGGGTCGGAGACCGTGTTTAATTAAGATGTCTCCAAATATCTATTTACATTTTTATTTATTTTCTCGTTAAATTTATTGCTGTATAATAATTAATTTACGCAAAAAATAGCAAAACCGCCTTCCATCGTGTACAAAATTCGAATATTACGCATTTTTTTTCAAAAACGGCTCAACCGATTTTTGTAAAATTTTAATTGGACCATTCCGGAAGTATACCCTTTCGAACTAAAAAATAATTTTTCGATTCGGTTCACAATTGGCGAAGTTATCGATGAACATACACAAAAAAATACATACAGACGAACATAGAACCTCCTCCTTTTTGGAAGTCGGTTAATAAATACAGACAACCAGACAGTTCTACACACCGTTCAGTCATGTCTTCACCAAACCTACAATCTAGTTAGCTGGCTGCTGATTGGTGGTTGACAAAAAACGCGTGTTTTCTGCGCGGCGACCCGCGGTAAGTAGCGGGTGCGCGCGGCCGCGTCCGGTGTAACTTTCTTCATAACCTACCATTGACATGCGGGGCAGAACATCATGTTGTAAGTGTAATTCGACTACTGCTTCTAATCGTTTTTAGGGTTCCGTACCCAAAGGGTAAAAACGGGACCCTATTACTAAGACTCCGCTGTCCTCCTGTCTGTCTGTCTGTCTCCAGGCTTTATCTCATGAACCGTTATAGCTAGAAAGCTGAAATTTTCACAGATGATGTATTTCTGTTGCCGCTTTAACAACAAGTACTAAAAACAGAATAAAATTAATAATTAAGGGGGGCTCCCATACACCAAATCTGATTTTTATCCGTTTTTCGCTCTATATTAATAATGGTAACAGGTAGATGCTTGAAATTTTCACAGAATATTTATTTGTATATTCACTTGAATAATAAATTATATAATTAAAAAAAATAATTAATGGAGACTCCCATACAGTACGAAACCCTCCGTGCGCGAGTCCGACTCGTACTTGGCGATTATCTTTAATAGCTAAGGTTAGAGGCAGTGGTCCACGCACCGGCAAGCGTAGCAAAGGACATACACCTACGAGGTGGACAGCCGACCTCACCAAGACCGCAGGATCGCACTGGATGTAAGCCGCTACGAACCGGTCTTATTGGTGATCTATAAGGGAGGCCTATATCCAGCAGTAGACGTCCTATGGCTGCAACGACGAACGATGAGAGGCAGTGGTCCAACTTCTCTATGCAAATATGTGTTAATTGTACCGGTACTTTGCTAAGTATTTATTTTAAAGAAAAAAATGCAATTTTTCTTACATTTGCTACCTGACCAAACTAACCGTGATTGAAGCTTCATAATTGGGGATCATTTATACCTACCTGAATTAGAGACGACATTTTCGACATGTCGATGGCATTACAAGGCAAGCGGAGCGTTGGTCGTCCAACAACGAGATGGGTTGATTTGATTATGTATATTTTGAAAATTGCGGGTCGAATGAACCTGGATACGATTGACTGCATAGAAGGAACTGAGATGGGTGTTGATGATGATTATTTAACACCATGGTGTCGCATTGATAATAAACTGCATAGCTACTTAGGATGCCACTATTTTCACGAAACTTGCACGGCACCCTGAAGTTTTCGCGGGATAACAAATCTCGCCAGTACCAGCGCTCGTGTAGACAGCTCCTTAACCGTCCGTCGGAAGTCTATATTTTATTAGAAAGCGGCGGCTAATTGGAAGCGAGATGACAACGCTACACTTTTTAATATAAAACAACGGTGTCTGCGCTCGTGTGCGCCCGTTAACTTTATATTACATAACCAGAGCTTGAACTGCGTGCATTTTGGCCAAGTTTGCAACCTATATTTGCCTTTCAGAATAAATGCAAATAGCCGTGACGGTCTAGTGGTTACATGTGCTCATCTACAATCACGAGGTCAGGGGATGAGATTTTGATCCCGTACTAAATAGTTCTTTGAAAAGTATGCATATTTTCACATTTCTGGGTTTTTGGCAAAGGAAATTTTTTAAATAGCACGTGTGAATCTCTACCTGCACGAGTAGGAATATTAGATTAGATAACAGTTTGGCACTGGGTCAGCTTGTTGGATATGTCCTAATCGTCTTTCATGTGTAGGCCTATGTTCGGCAGTGTACTATTAAGGGGTCATTACAGTAGAGCAATAACCGTTTTTCAACTTATCCTGATGCAAATCTTTAGGGTAGACCTATGGCCAAAAGTAGATGTATTATAACTGTCACAAGAAATACAGACATTAGAAAGGGGTCATTTGTGGTGCAATTTAGAAAACTTAAAGGCTCCAAAGTAACTTATTGATAATTGACTTATCGCTTTTATATACAAGTCAAGTACAATTTGCGGTTCAATACAGTAATCAATAGATATGAAAAGGCTCAGTAAGAAGGACTCTACTTCCAATAAAATAAGTAGAACAAAACATTCTAAATATAACAACTTCACTTAAATATACTTAATATTATCACTTCACACGATTTCTCGTTCTAAGAACTTTCAATTTTTCCCTCCAATACTATCGATATTGAGTTCGACATCTATAAAACTCAACCATTCTTCAGATTAAAACGTTAAGCGCCTAATTCGATTCTGTCAGATAATCTTGAGTTACTACCGATTCTTCGATCACCGATCGGGAAATAAATAATATCTGTAAAGCAGTTAACCTAAAAATGTTACCCGTTACACCGTTCGTATATAAAGGAAAGGTTACAATATTGTCGGTCACGGGTATCCGATATTATAAAGGTCTCTTGAAGCTGTCTTTTACTATGAAACGCGAATGCGCCGCGGTGTATTTGAGATATTTCATTTAATATTATATGGGTCACACATTTACCGGTATCCTAGCGAACGAAACTCCATGGACCAATAAGTGCCCGGTATGTATTAAATTTTACAATAAAAACTTAAAGACTAAGTAGGTGCGTAATTAGAGCTAATAAATAAATAAATATTCAGGGAAATCTATACACACGGTCTATGACCCCAAACTAAGCAAAGCTTGTGATATGGCTGCCAGAGACAAGCTTTGCTTATAAAAGTATGTATTTAAAAATATGTATAAATAGTATTGATATACTACATATAGATACTAACACCCAGACATAAAGCAAACACCTATGTTCATCACAAAAATGCTTGCCCTGGGTAGGAATTGAACCCACACCTCTTTGACCCAGAAGTCAGGGTCAGTGGCCACTGGGCCACTGAGGCAGACAAATAATAATATAGGTATATGTAAATAGATAGATGGTACCGCACGCAAGTATGTGTGTGTTTGTTATAAAGTTCACACTTTTGTTTTGATTTTAATGTCTCACATGAGTAAAATTTATGCTACGAATACTTATGTTGAAAATACCTAAGCATCAAGTGTTGGTCTACTAGTGTACGAACGGACCAATCATAACGTTACTCTACGTATGTCTGTCATAATACAACGCCGTAGACTATTTATTTTGACGTATTATGATATATCATAACAACTTGGAAGTAGAGATGATACGTTTTCAAATTAAATAATATCGATGATTTAGATAAACTATCACCTTTGTACCTATCGATATAAATCTATGCTGCAATTTTAACTAATTGGTCATTGATACCTGCCGCGATATTAAAATATGTTTGCAATAAAATACGAAATATTATAATGACTTAATTTCATCTTCAACTTTTTTACGCTTTCTACACTTTTTATAACTTCATAGTGACATATGTATGTCTTAATTTTGCAGTTGCTCGCTTATGCTAATTTTAAGCAATTTGACCCGGTCGATGCCGGTTTTAAGAGTAAGTATTGTCGTATGCTGTACCAAAATATTTTTTTAGCTTATCGATATTAGAAAAAGTTCATCTCTAGTGATTAGTGTTTTGCCTAAATTAGCGGATAGGTTAGCTGTACCTACAGGTCAAAATAATTTATTATTAGAAAACGAAGATATTTATTTAATGGATTTCGTAACTAACCGTGGGATCACGGAAACTGCAAGTATTGTAGCAAACAATCATAACCTTGATTATTCGTAGCAAATTGCTTTTTCGCTAACATTTTCGGGAAAGCAATAAATAGCAAAATTCGATAGTACCTAATAAGGAAGTAAGTTCATATAGGCCGGGTGGCTAACCCTGGTGTCAGAGTTTTTACGCCGTCTGAATGCCTCTGACATGACTATACGGTTAATACAACCGGAGCCTTCAATTTAACATGTCATCCGAGCCACGGTAGCGCTTAGATGACAAGACATCCGCGGTCACCCATCCAAAGACTGACCGTGCCGAACGTTGCTTAACTTTGGTGATCACTGACAAACTTCTAATTAAAATATGCTATTAGCTTCAATAGTAATGAGATATAATATTATGTAATCAGAAATGAGAAGACCATAGACGAACTAAAGTGACCGAAGCACAGTTGATTGTCACTTATTACAAGCTTTTATTAACTTGCAATGGATGTACCTTTGTATGTAAGTTCGGGTGGTATCTTGCAAGTAAAATATGACCAACTTCCCGGTTTCCGAGTGAGCTGAAATTTTGCACGCATATGTATATCGCGTGACAATGCAATAACGGCACCATGGAGCTGATCTCATGATGGAGTTGGAAGGTAGCCATAGGAACTCCTGTACTAAACAAGATAGACCCGTCGTGTTTGGGCTCGTTTTACTAAGTACTATGCGCAGCGTAGGACGTCCACCCACAAGGTAGATGGACGACTTCATAAAACCGCAGGATTGCACTTGATGCAACCGTTTCCAACCTATCTTATTGAACATCTATAGGGAAAGAAGCCCAGCAGTGGACGTACTAATCTAACCTAACTGAAACGGTCTCTTTTTTGGGACCTCTTCTTTAGGAGAAACTACCTTTTTGGAAGTCCATTGAAAACAATTCAACTGAGAACTACCTAGTTGCATTTTGGAAGACTGAAAAACTACTAGCCTTGCGGCGGCGTGAGAAAACGCGAAATGCGTATATTCTCAGCCAATACAAGTGTGTCTGTGTGCTTGTTTGCAAATACGTGATTGTGTGATTTTGATAACAATGTGTGAGGTTTTGGCGGCGAAGACAATATTTTGAACTTTGACTTGTCGGTCGGTCGGATTGTATTTACCTACTTACGATTGATTGTATTGAAATCTGGAATAGATTCATAAAAATAAATAACAGCAGTTTATATGGATTTATTCTTGAAGGATTTGGTCACAAGAGAAACCCTTTATGATAGCGTATGGTTAAAAATTGGTGAAAAACAACAGTGAACTGATGAGATCAAAATGACGGCCAAAGTGAATCTGAGCAGTGATGTCTTGTTGTTGATATTCCGATTTTGCAGATACGCTTAATTCTGAAATTGTGCAATGCAATAACTGGGGCATATACATTTTAAATAATTCGATTTTATTAAGATGTAATAAATTTATTCGACTAATTAATAGATTTTATAACATTAAAGAACATACAAAATTTACTAAAATAACCTATCTAAACTAAATTATCCTGTCTAAAGTAAACTAATTAAAAATTAGACACTGTTTAAACATACAAAAGGTTTAAATAAAACAGTCTCTAATCTCAGGCAACGTGCCTAAAATGCTGGCCGCAATACCTCGCTGAATTGCGAGGCAACGCGGCATTGAATTCGATTTTATTAATTTTTATTTATGCAATAAAATCCGTTAAAGATTTTTTTATCGAGGAACAAAGTTCAGTGTACAATAAACAATAATTATAAATGTTAGCTCCATCGTCAAAGTAAACCGTCTGTCTCCGTATAGTTACCGTGATTGCTGGTGTAATTCTATTATGGCTGGCTGTGGTTTATGGTTCCCTGCGGAGGGCGGTCTCCCATGACGCGTCGTTGGGCGGGAAAACGTAATGACAGCTGCGTGTGCGCCGCCGTAACTTCATCAGAGACAATATGGGATGGGAAAGGGAACGGAGTTTTCTTGATCTTGCTGTTCTGGTAAAACCGTTCACCCTGAAAATGCGCCTCTTCATTACCACGAATGCACGAATGTTATTACACTCGTAACAGGAACGATATTAAAACTTTTTCACTGTATGCGTTGCAGTAAGAAGAACTATTAAGATTGTTCCTCCAGCTGAGTCGCTGCCGTGCGTAAAAACGTTTGAAATACACAATTTTGTAATAGCCCTCTTAAGAGGTGTCTATGCTCCTCATTATGAATAACTTTTACGATGGGACCATCTGTAAAGTCGCGACAAAAATAAGTCGTTTCATACAAACAGTTCCAGAAAAATGTACGGAACAAATAGCGGATTTCTTTTCGGATATTTGGTTCCATAGTAAGTAGAAAAAAATGTTCATAATGATGAGGATACACCTCGGAAAGACCTCGCAAAATAACACCTTGTTTAAATGTTATTACTTTATCCTATGTTTTTATTCGTAAGATGATGTTGTATCTAAAATTCTAAGTAGGTAGTAAGAAACCTTTTTTTAACCAACTTCCAAAAAGGAGGCGGTTCTATGTTCGTGTGTATGTATTTTTTTTGTGCATGATCGATGATCATATGCATAATTTCGCCAATTGTGAACTGAATCAAAAAAATCTTTTTTAGCTCGAAAGGGTATATACTCCCGAAGTGGTCCCATTTAAATTTTACAGAAATCGGCTGAGCCGTTTTTGAAAAAAACTAACAATAATGTAAGCAATTCGAGCGAAATATCCGAATTTTGTACACGATGAACATCGTTGATTTCGCCTATTGTGAACCGAACCGAAAAGTTTTTTTTTAGTTCAAAAAAATCCCTGAGTAAGTATACCCTTCCAAAATGGTCCCATTTAAATTTACAGAAATTGGCAGAGCCGTTTTTGAAAAATCAACAATAATGTAAACTTTTCGTGCGAAATATTCGATTTTTGTACACGATGGAAGGCGGTTACGCAATTTTTTGCGAAAAATAATTATATTGTGAACTTAAATATAGCACGCCCAAAGAGGGTAAAACTGTGATACTAGAATAATATTTAAAACTCCTTTGTACCGGTTTTATGCAATAATCATTTCTGATTCTGGTTCTATAAAAGACAGCAAGACCTCAAAATTTTAGTAATCTAAGTATATATGGAATCAAGGCCAAAACCTGACAAGTATCTAATAGAGTCATTATTTTTCTACACTATTTTGTTTTTGTACGAGCGACACGAAAACCAGTCGTCTTACTAGGCGGTTCAATTTACTGAAGCAGTGACCGTAGAGCAAATCACGGGGTATGATCCCTCTGCGGGGCAATTTGCGACCACCTTTCTAAATGTGACAGAGTAAACAGGGCTATTGGCAACATACGAGTAGGTATGCACAACCTGTTACAACCTTTAATAATACCTACATCAAAATGAGCAATTTTTGACCTAAAACGCAAAAAATCTGCATTTTCATACATTTTGTCGACAATTGATTTTTTTAATTACTTTTCTGGGATTTTTGAGTTAGTATTTCAGTGGTTTACGGACAGACGAACACTTTTAGGTAATCATTATTTGATTTCTTTTAGATTGTTTTACTATAGAAACCTAAAATTGTTCTCAGTGTACAATTACCTAAGTGTTTCATTTTATGCATTGGTTTTCCGCGATTGTTGGACGAATTTTCCAATGACGACGTAACAATAATGTATCGAAAAATAAAAACATGATAGAGAAAAACACATTGAAAACAGTATAATCACAGTAATTCGAAATGTTTCATGACTAAAAAAAAACTTAAAAAACAGATAGATAGACCTTATAACCACATCTTATGTTACAATAAGCAATTCACAATTATAACACAATGCATAAAATATTCAAAAATAATAATGATAAATAAAAAATGCTATAACAATTATTTATCCTCATTAATGATGACCAAAGAAAGGTCAGTTCTTCCTGTCCACTACCACCCCTCAGCTATTATCATTCCAAAGTCATAATTTCGTAACGACACAGTTCCTCGCATGCCATTCATTAGAGGAGAGCGGCCCCGCACCGCCCGCCATATCTCACGGCACTTCCGCCGCGGACAGCATTTTACGCCGCGCGAGCACTAGCTGCCACTTACCGCACGGGTCCACTATACCACGGGATTCGTAGATAAAAAGACATGTCATAGTTCCTCACATACCATTAGAGGAGAGCGGCCCCGCACCGCCCGCCATACCTCACGGCACTTCCGCCGCGGACGGCATTTTACGCCGCGCGAGCACTACGAGTAGCTGCCACTTTCCGCACGGCTCCACTATAACCCGGGATTCGTAGATATAACGACATAAAACTACATGTTCCTCGCATGCAATTAGAGCAGCGTGGTCCCGCACGGACCCAATATACCAGGAAGAAGAACCAAAGTTACCGACGTCCATCAGATTAGAAAGTTGAAAGTGGACAGGGCACAAAACGTGGTTTCGATGAAGGAAACCATCGCGACACAACCTGCATACGTCCATAGAAGACATTCGATGTCGTATGTGAATCCACCAATCTGCACTGGGCCAGGGTGGTGGATATTGCCCGATCACCCTTTCTTGGGTAGGCTTGTTCAGTAGTGGACTATCAAAAAACACAGTACAGTGTTGTACAGGGCACATAGCACGGAGGACTGGTGACCGATGGTGACGAAAGGTTCTTAAATGGAGACCACGTACCGGCAACCGTAAGACGTCAATCCACGATGTAGAAATCACCTCACCATGATGATCTTGGAGATCCGTAGATCTATGTTCAGCTGTGGACGTCTTATGGCTAATGGATGGATCAGTGAATTGGATTAATAGTTTCTAGTCAATTTGTTTTTTTTTTTATATCCCGTGGTAAACGTTGGTCATAATGATAATTACAATGCTATCCTAAAATATATCTTTCGTCAAGGGATACACTCTGTGAGTTCTGTTGTATTGATTACACATACACAATAAGATAATTTTGTTAACGATAAAGAGTTTTTAATTTTTCTATATTAAAATTATACCAAAAGCGTCGTACGTGTAATGAAAACGCACCTAAGTATAGGAGAAAACGGCAGCGGCACTGCCCCCGGCACGCGACCCGTGTCACATTCATTATTGTGTTTTCTATTACACGTACTTATGGTAATGGTCTCTTATTTTTTACAGAAAGTAGCCAGAAGTCGCTCTGTTATCATTATTATGTACGATATTATTAAATGTCTCTGCTTACTGCATCCGTAACGAAGAAATATATCGTTTATGGCCGGTGGTTCAACAGCTTATAAGACGGGGAAATATTTTATCCCTGGTATAAAAAATATGTTAATGCCAAGATGTTTTAAACTTATTTGTCCTATCGGTAATTCTACACTAAATGGTCATCGGACTTGTAGCTCAGTTTTTGCCTAATTTTTTAACAGGACTTTGGTTTTTGAGGAAAAATTAAAAGCACTCCACTAAGTTTAGATATTTTCTAATACATATTTCAAAGTAGGTACATAGGTATTATGAAATAATTCCAGACATGCAAGTTAAATAATCATTATTATTAGCATTGTTTGTTTGTGTTGCTTTTAAGATAAATAGCTTACTTACTTACTTTAGATAAATGGTTATAAGAGCCAAGCCAAATAATAGAAAAGGCTGGAATTCATACTCAGAATTGCTGATATTCATACTCATGAAGGGCGAGTGTAGGTACAAATTATATTATTCATTGCGTATACAGTCTGTAGTTGACAAAATGAACAAATTGTTTATCATGAGTTCGAAAAAATAATATGACGACATAAAACAGAGAGATATCTGTTTTATCTCACTTCGTTCACTCGGTCAATTCTCTATGATTGAAACTCTCACATAGACCTCAAGTATCTTAGCGAGCGGAAACGCCGATGGAGCATCTCCGCCACCGCACCGCAATTATTGCGCCGCGCCGGAAATGCGGCAAAAAGTGGAACTAGCACCGGTAAGAAAGTATCTTGGCTTTAATGCTGCAGCTACGGCTTCGGCACGAGCCAAACGTTGTTTTGCAGCCGCTATAATATGGTGCTTTACACGTAGATAATTATAATGAATAGGAGAAGAAGAATGTGGCGGGTAATCTGAAAATTCTGAGGAATAAAAATATTGTATTAAGAAAATTTTAATATGTTTGAGTAAATTCTTTAACTGGTGTACAAACTTTCATGAGTCTATTGTTTATTTATAATTAAGATTATAATTATCACGAGACCACGTACCGCCAAGCGCAGCGTAGGACGTCCACTCACAAGGTGGACGGATAACCTCAGGTTCACGCTGAATGCAAGCCGCTACCAACCGGTCTTATTGGAGATTCATAGGGGAGGCCTATGTCCAGCAGTGGACGTCCTATGGCTGATGGATGGATGGAAGATTCTAAATATTACGTTTAATAAGTGGAACTAGCACGGGTAAGAAAGTATCTTGGCTTTAATGCAGTAGCTTCGGCACGAGCCAAACGTTGTTTTACAGCCGCTATAATATGGTACTTTACACGTAGATTAGCATAATGGATGGGGGGAAAATAATGTATTACCAGGTTTTCTTTAAAGGAAATTTAGTCCAAATTTCTCTCAGAATTAAATAAAGAAATATTAGAAATTGAAATTAGTTTGTGTGGGTTCCTCTGAACTGGTATACAAAATTGTATGGATTATAGTTTTCCTAAATACAATAATAATCGGCCAAGTACGAGTAGGACTTAAATATTTATTTTATTTTAATTTTATTATTTATTATTAAAGTGAATATAAAACTAAATATTCTGTGAAAATTTCAAGCATCTACCTATTACCATTATTAATATAGAGCGAAAAATATCTTAAAATTCAGGTTTGTTGTATGGGAGCCCCCCTTAAATATTTATTTTATTTTGTTTTTAGTGATTGTTGTTATAGCGGCAACAGAAATACATCATCTGTGAAAATTTCAGCTGCCTAGCTATCATGGTTCATGATATACAGCCCGGTGACAGACAGACAGACAGACAGACAGACGGACATCGAAGTCTTAGTAGTAGGGTCCCGTTTTTGCCTTTGGGTACGGATCCCTAAAAAGCAAGCAAAAAATCAGATTTAACGCAAATAAGTCCGCGTTTGACCATCAACTCGGCTGAGAGTAAGCGACGTTGTGGTCGAAGATGAAGCACGCAGACCTAGAAGATACCTATTCACTCTGACCTTGAAAAGCTTACACTGCATTCTTTTCTCGAAGCTCGAACTTAAACAATAGTTAACAAGATATGAAACACAGAATAATCATTTTAAAGAGTGGGCAACGCACTACTGGCTACATCTCCGGTATTGCACTTGTATTGTAAATAACGCAGCTACTGTGGTAACCTCTTCAGGAGGTCCATCAGCTTGTTTGCCACTTTGTCTTAAGTATAATGAAAATGGGCAAAGCTGTACCAATATTTGAACTAGGAAGATTTATCTTTGAGAAAAACTTACACTAATTAACCGACTTCCAAAAAGGAGGAGGTTCTATGTCCGTCTCTATCTATTTTTTAAGCTATTGCATAGCTTCTATCGCGGGCCTTGAGCGCGGGGACCGAATCCAGAAATTCCGTAACGAAAAAACTTCACGCTCCCCACTCCGACGGCCAAGGAGGTGTGGCTTGAAGGCCGTGCATCGTCTAACGTCGTTTCAGTTCGGCAGTCTTCGACACGGCGTTGTGTGCGATTAGACGTATTGTACGACTCTACGAAACTCGCACGAATCGAGACGAGCTGCTCCGAAAATACTATGCAATAGCTTTACCGCGGCAGTCCCCGAGTGCCACACGTCTTTTTTTTTGTGTATGTTCATCGATAACTCCGCCAATTGGGAACCGAATCGAAAAAATATTTTTTAGTTCGAAAGGGTATACTTCCGAGGTGGTCTCATTTAAATTTTATAGAAATATAGAAATCGGATCAGCAGTTTTTGAAAATCATCAATAACGTAAACATATAACGTAAACGTAACATAAACAATAAGAGCGAAATATTCTAATTTAGTAGGTACACGATCGAAGGCGGTTTTGCCATTTTTTGCAAAAAAAAAATCATTGATATAGTATTTAAATTCCCAACCAGTAAAAATATTTGACCCGATGCGATGTACTCGTAGTGTTGTTGCTCGAAATAGCACCATTACAAAATGAGTGTTGACCATGGCGCGAGATGGAATAAGTCGTCCATCGAACTACGCCAACACCAATAATATAAAAGGTAACACAAATATTATCCTTGGAACAGAACGAATCCATTCATAAACGCTTAAAACACTGCATTCTGCAATTAATGTTTCGTAGACATGCATTTTGCGGCGTATGATTTTTCGCTTCATATAACTATCTTGTGAGCTGGGTAAAGACGAGGGTTTTCTCTAGATCTCTTTGGTGTTGACTTATCACTGTCTTGACAGTTTTTCTATTTAGAATAGCTGAATAGAAGTTGTTGCGAAACCGAGGGTTCCGGGTTCGATTCCGGTACCTACGGGCAATTTATTGACTTGTCGATATTAAATAGATCGAGGCACCTTATCTGTTTTCTTATCTATGCTAATTGATAGCAGACACTGGTTAACACTAGTCTTATTTTAAATCGTAGTGTAGCAGTTGATTCCGAAAGCTATCGAAAATCAATCGTAATGAATTGAAAGAGAACATTCTCTATCCATCTACAGGGAAACAAACTAATTATACGGTTAGGGAAAAATTTCGCACGAATTGCTTTTTTTATCAGTATGAAAGTACTATAATTTATGTGGTCAAATACAATATCACACACACACACACACACACATTCACACAAGCGCACTGCGCCGCTTAAACGAAACAGCAGGAGCAGGCATACAGTTTCGTTGCGCGGTAAGAGAGGCGGACATTACTTCCTCTACTACGCCGCGCCGGCGGTCTACTCTCCCTCCGTCTTGCAAATTTTCGATCAGTCAGTCATCATCATCAGATCAGGGGTAAGTCCAGGTTTACACGTTAATTGACACTACAGCTGTTTCCGTATGGCTCTATACATTTTTGTACAGCGCCCTGGCGGAAACGAGGGAGAACTAACCAAAATGTATGGAGGCACACGCGAACGCGAAAGTTTAAGTAAACTACGTAAAACCTGGACTATGGGCTCAGGTCACGTGTCCTGACGTGAGTTTAATTTATTTTATCCGTCTCAAAAAGTGCACAATGCCCCACAAAATTGTGAGTAGAACCTACTTACCTTAGTACTTTGAGGCTTTTAGACACTACAGATTTGCTCTGCACCACGTTCTATCGTCAGAGAGTAAGCATCCTTACAAAATATGTATTTATTAATATTTAAATTGAAATCCTTAATGGTTGACTAGACAAGTCAGTAATTATATCTTTTGATGATCGTAGTAAAAACATCTCACAGACTAATCAGTAGCACGAGAAAAGCAAATAAAACGCCACAAGCCGACCCGTTCGAGTGTGAAGTACTTACCTGCGCGTGCGCACTGCGTAACCTGAAGTTTGCATTATACATTCAAACTCAATCATTAATAAGGGGAGAAAATGCCGCTACCTATTAAGGTAGATAATACGATGGTAGATATTTTTAACCGACCTCAAAAGGGAGGTTCAAAATTCATCTGTATGTAAGTCGCGCGATTACTCACCAATTATAGCCTCATTTTGATTATTATTTTTTTAGTTTGACAGATTATATTTCGGAAACCGAATTACTAACAATCAATGTGCATTTGTATACACACTGTAGGGGTATACCACTTTATTCATAATTCAGTATGGTCATATTTCCATGGTGACAGAGACTTTGGCCAGCTCCCTGTCAAGACTGATTCACTGTGTAACCTCGGACCCCTACTAGAAGGTTCTGTGTAGGTACATTTCGTCTACGGATGGGTGACCTCCCACGCCGCTGGCATTTTGTAACTGAACGCTGTATTGACTCAGACGAAGCGATAATTTGTAGGAAGTAGGTCTGATTGTTTTAATCGTGTAGGATATCAAAGGCCTTCTAAACACTGACACCAGAGCTAGTCATCAGCTTACATTATTTATAATCACGTTGTAGATACACTGCACCTGCAATCATTGCAAGTGTATCAGCGGGGTTACCGCTAGCGACGCTAATGGTAGCACTCGCCGATAAATATTCATCGCCGCAAAAACACGGCTGCGCACGCGCTGGCTGCCCATCGCGCTTTCTTATCGCGAGCTACGCAGCCGTGGAGGACCCCATCTGATGGTAAATTAGCAAATGGCTGTTGCACAACCTATCACTTCATAGTATATAATTATTTTTCAAATAAAATGGCAAAACAGCCTTTCATCGTGTAAAAAATTCGAATATTTCGCTCGAATTGTTTACATTATTGTTGATTTTTCATAACGGCTCAGTCAATTTCTGTAAAATTTAAATGGGACCACCTCGAGTATAACCGTTTATAAACAAAAAAAAATCGATTCGGTTCACAATTGGTGGAATTATCGATGAAAATACACAAAAAAAAAAAACATAAGTACATCCTCTTTTTTGGAAGTCGGTTAAAAACAAAACTGCTATATTTGTGTCTCTGTCTGTGTATCGATTTATATCTTCCAAACTAGACAACAGATTGCAATGTGGTTTCCACTATCTTTTAGAATATTTCTTCTGGAAGGTTAATAGCTATAACTCATCCGTAACCAGGCGAAGTCAGGACGGACAAATAAAAAACAAATGCAAATATATACAAAAAACACCTGATCTGGCTAAAATAGATAAATTGGTTACACAGTTATTCTAGCTGAAATAGATAATCTGGCTTAACAGCTAATCTGGCTAAAATAGATAATTTGGCTAAAACAGATAATCTGGCTAAACAGCTAATCTGGCTAAGACAGATAACGTGGCTAAACAGCTAATCTAGCTAAAACAGATAACGTGGTTTAACAGCTTATCTAAATATGAAGAAGAAGAAGGAAGAATGTGAAGAAGCAATGATGGCCTAGAAGTAGTAACACCTGCCGTACAATATTGAGGTATATTGATTACAAAAAAAAATTGTTTTTATTTTTTTTACTAAAAATTGTATACCTAACCTTAAATAACTCGCTTTTTTGGCGACTTTCCTAGTTTAGTTGGTAATATTTCCCTTCTGAAGACTTTTAGAAGACGACAAAACTCACAACAAAAGCAACTAAAATGCTTTTGCAAATATATTTAGGTATCTACCTTCTCCATGAAGTTTCCTACTCGTAACATTTGTGGCCGCTCTCGGAATGCTTCTCCACAGCCGCGGGTCAGTCGCGAGAAAAACTTATGAGGCCGATACGCTGCGAGTCGACCGGCTGCTCTAGGAAATTACTACTTGTACTGTTTTTATTTTACACCGTAATATTGGCCTCAGTTTTTCTGATGGTTTTTACTGGAAACTAAGACAATTTTTTTGAAGTGAAACATCTAATGCGACTTCCAACAAGGTTGCGTTAAACGTTTAACGCTACCATGGAGGGGTATGAAAGCACTGTTGCGTCGAAGTTTCACTTCTTTCCCGCGGAGGGACTCCACTTTACGGTTTTTTTACTATGGATTTTTTAATTATACTCTACGGATTTTGATCACAAAATGCATCACACCTTAAAATGCTATAACGGGAAGTACTCTTTAGGTACTCGTAGATAGGTTTTGATTCCCGAAAAAGCCGCATATTGTCACACTGATCATAAAGGATTATGAGAGTCAAAAAATGAAAAATCTATAACATGCTTTCTATAGACAGGTTTTGATTCCCCTATGAGTGTCGAAATATGCGACTTTGTGCGACATAAACAGCAATATTTTTTTTGACAGAAACTGACTGACTGCATACATGTTTAAATCGCGTGACAATATAATATTATGATGACATGGTACTGATCTGATGATAGAGCTAGAAGGTGGTCTTAGGAATCCAGTCATGAAACGACGCAACGCCATCGAGTTTCGGCTCGTTCTATTCGTCTTGGCGAGCACTTGTTTAGTAAAAGCTTGTTTTTTTTTAAAAATATTCATATAATACTTGTTCCGAGATATAAACTATTTACAGATCTACGTAAACGTATCATTGTAGAGATGTCAAATATTTAATCATTAATACATACATGGTAAAAACGTATGAGGCCGATTACGACTCTATGAGTGAACCGGCTACACTGGGGGATTATTATTTTCATACCACCTGCTTGAAAATGACTCATTATATGTCGTACAATCAAATTAAGTCATTATTATCTTAATACAATCTCGAGGGCTATGGCAGGTCTACGTCTAATTCGTATGCATAACTTAGACCATTTAAGGACATCGTAAAGAGGTTATATTTTGTAAAATCGAATAAAACCTATTTACATTGCACGGCAACTTGCATTGTAGGGAGGTTTTATTCGATTTTATAGAATTAAATATCTTTGGTACCCGTATCAGTTCGATTTAAAAAATTAAACGTCTTTGCAATGCCCGTGTTAGGCCATGATAATCGAGTTGGCCATGGTCATTATGTTTTTCACGTAGTATTTACATTCTCTATTTTATTACAGATTTGTGTGTTTTTCTATGTTGTTTTTTATTTTTTATTTCGTATAGGTTTGCGTTTGTCTACTCGCTGTAAATTAAATGTAAATAAATACTAATACTGTAATGTAAATTTGTAGGTAGATTCTAATTTATTTTATTTCATCGTGAACAAAACCAAGTTGCCTAGTGAGTTACCTACACTTAATGTGTTTTTGACGTAAGTATCGATTATATTTCTGGGTTTTTATTTTGTCGCAGGAGGTATGCACCACTAGAACCAAGTCTGTCTTTGTCATGGGCGACATGAAACCCTCGCTTCACTCAGGACTCTAAATAATATAAAAAAATAACTTAAAACTCGTCCCTCGCTACGCTCAGGGTCCAATACGAGTATGTCGTCCGTGACATAAGACACGACACAACCAAGAGAACCTTGGTAGGTACATAATCTACTACCGTAAATTTTTTATTTTGCACCGGAATATTGGCCTGACTTCTTCTGATTTTTACTAGAAACAAGAACAGGAAATATTATTATGTACTTTTAAATTGTATCTAGGGGTTTTAAACGGCAGCCATTTTTTTTATACAAAAATGGAAAGTTTGAAATTTTCAGAGCTTCGTGTACAAGGGATTCAAGGAATCTTCGTAAACGTATAGTTTCATAGTCATAGTACGTATCTCAAATTTTTAATGATTTACACCTACTTGGAGCAGATGTACAAGATACGCTGTGAGGGAACCGAGTGCTGAAGGAAATTACTATTCATTTTGCACAGCAAGTAATGTATTGGCCTTTTTATTCCGGTCACGCTTTGATTTCATTTCCCGGTTGATGGGTATTGGTATTTAATAGATGAATGAATAAATAGATAGGGTTGATTTATGGTCTAGAAATTAACTGTAATTAAGTATTCAATAGAAAAAAAAGACAAAAAATGCTAACAGACTGTTAGATATAAACCAATGTTTTTAATTGTACTTTGCTACGTTCGGTTTAGTTTCATACACCACTACCCAGCTTATATGGGGTTATCCAGACATAGCGTACGAAGCCGAAAGGAGGTGATTCAGATCAACATTTTAAGCAACTTTTATAATGAGGACAACCAGGAATTCAAGAAAAAAATTCAACAAATTTATTTTGTACGGAACAGCTGGTTTTTTTTCAATTCCCAGATTGGCCCCACAACAAAAGTTGTTCAGAATGGTTTTAATCACCCCCTTTCGGCTTATTACAGGGCTACCCTGTATTCATTTTAGTACACTTCACAATCACTCAGAACTTGTATATTAGAAACCACTGATTTATTATCTATAGTTACGTACCTAACAGTGGTTTTAATCATCGATATTTTAATACTAATCGCGAAATGATGCAAAATTTCGTATTTAATTTTAGAGATAAACTTATCACTATTTCGAGACCATCGAGCTAAAGCAAAGCCGTGGTGGTCTAGAGGTAGTGACGCCCGCCTTACAATCGTGAGGTCGTGGGTTCAATCCCAGTCCCGTACCGATGAGTTCTTTGGAATTTATGTACGGAATTTCACACCACTGGCTTTTCGGTGAAGGAAAACATCGTGAGGCAACCTGCATTTGTCCGTAGAAGAAATTCGATGGCGTATGTGAATCCACCAACCCGCACTGGGCCAGCGTGGTGGATATGGCCCAATCACCCTTCGTGGGTAGGCCTACGTCCTGCAGTGGACTATTAAAAAGGCTGATACAGTACAGAGCTAAAGCAACCAGACCACCAGAACGCAAACTTGAAATTTGCTTAACTTAATAAATTAGACCATTAGACCACTTATCAATTCATCAACAGTTCATTTGCATAAAATATCATAATATTACGAAATCAGCCACTTGGTGACCGCTGACCCCAAATAAATCAGGATAAGGTCAATTATTAGAGAGTGCTAAAATTATAAAGTGGTCCAGTTTGCCGAGCTAGAGCCATTAATGCGGTGATAGGAATGAGGTAAAGGTGACAAAAGTGTTATTAACATCGATTATTTTAAATCGATCTACCAATATCTTTATTGCGTTTTTGGTTATCATATTCTATGCAAGATTTTTTTATAGGAACTTATATTGCCATTCATTTTATTGCAAAAAATATAAATATAGTTTCAGTGAAGATATTTTTTGGTAAATATTTATTTTGTGTGTCTTATGAATAATCTAAATAATTTAGTTTGGGTTCTTATTTTAGGTAAGATTATAATTATTATATACGCTATTCTTAGCGTATCGTTCGGTGTTACGCTATGATTCATAAACACGAAAGAAATTAGTTATTAAAATTGATTTTATCGATATTTATTTGTTGCAAATTTATCGATATCGACTAACCTCCCTGCCTGATTATGCTAATGGCTATAATTTGAAATATCACACCGATGATTGAGGCTTATGTAAATTTGTTTTTAGCCATTTGAAGGCATTTGGGCACAGTAAAATAAGAATGTGAACTTTATAGCAAAACATTCCACGTTTTATTACTGAACAGTTTTTGAGAAACTATCGAGATTCTAGACAATTTTAGGGCGACACGATGCGACAGATTAAATTAGATGATAAAAACCACGAATAAATTAGGTTTAATTAGCCATATATGGTATTAAATAAATTCTTGATAATTATTGTGACAATAACACTAAAACAGTCGTAAAATAAATAAATCGTAAAGTTTGACCTGCTGTTGACCTCGTTAGTTAGGAAATTGGACAGTCATTTGATGTCTTTAAACATTACTAAATGCATGCATTAAAATCAGTAATATTTTTAGTTCGTATAAACTTGCAAGTACTGAAGGAAACAATCACAATTCTTGCATATAAAATGCCAACGAACTGCCTATCAATGAATATTGAACCCGCACCATTCGTACAAAAACACCTAATCTATTCAAGTGGCTAGCCGAAAGGGTCGCGACACGGAGGACAAGGACATGTATACATAAAAAATTACAAGCTAAAATGGGACGGCAAGATAGCCGATGTTCGGGTCATATGTCAACCGATATGTCATAACCTGTTCGAAAGAAACAACGATATCGAAGTCCATTCGAGAGTGAAAAGGAACGCGCAGGCAATGACGTGAAGGGTTAAAAGTCAAGCAAAGTGTCTCGGCCTGTGTGAATGAGATGGGTATAATAAATTTATCGTGAGCTAGTGAAGGACGGAGCCTCGGGGGTCAAAACTCGAGCGTCGCAACCCTGACCTCTCCAGACGGCTCGTGGGCCGTATTAAGGATTTACAAAAGAATTACAAAAAGACTCGTTAGTAAATTGTCGACGAGAATAAAACTATTCCTAAGCCTGGGCGGGTCGCTACGCTAGTTATATTATAATTATCGGACGGTCACGTCTTATCTTATCATAGAGATATCCGCTAGACTCAGATCAGGAAATCAAGATTGTTTCTCTGTCAGTCAGCCTGTTTGCTAGTTTTTTTTTTACACGACTAGGTGACGAGCTGTACTTTCGCCTGACGTTAAGTGTTATACTACGGCCGTTCAGAGAATGCGTTCCTGACACGTCATCTTGACAAAATATTTTTGGCCGATATCTCGGAAACTATGTACTTACTCGTAAGGGCAAAAAACATTAAGATCATTATTGTAGAAAATAAAATTTCGCATCTTTTGTTTCCATTAAACTTTTTTGTAAAACTTACCGTTTACGATTTACCTACGGACCATTTAATGTTTTAAGGTCCATAGGGCTATGCTATATATATATATATATATATATATAGGCTAAGTTTTACAACAAAGTTTACCGGTAACAAAAGATGCGAAATTTTATTTTCTACATTAATGGTCTCAATGACTTTTGACCTAAAGTGCATAGTTTCCGAGATATCGGCCAAAAACATTTTTTCAAGATGACGTGTCCGGAACGCATTCTCTAAACGGCCGAACTATACGCTTACCCATAACAATGTATGCGTGAGAGCAAGAGAGACGAGACGCCGGGGCGCACCCGCCAACCTCATGCCTCCGGCGCGCTCTCTACGCCCGTGCTCAACACTACGCCACGCGGCGTCAGCATTAAGCACACATGCGCAAAAATTAGCGAAAAACGGCGAAGTGTTATCTGCGGCTAACTTCTCATCCGTCGATTTGTGTGGCGCTTAGTGAAAGTGCAAGATCCTGAGCGGTATTGCGCTCCCCACTCTGAAATATAAAAATCTTAAATCTCATGTTCAAAATTTACTCAGAAAATATTGCCTAGCTTAACTTATGTTCAACTAGCAGCGCCCCGAGGTTTTACCCGCGTTGTGCCCGTTCCCGTGGGAATTTCGGGAATTTTTATACATATAAACCTTCCCCTTGAATCACTCTATCCATTAAAAAAAACCGCATCAAAATCCGTTGCGTAGTTTTAAAGATTTAAGCATACAGACAAACAAACAAACAAACAAACGAAAATAGCGACTTTATTTTATACTATGTAAGGACTGTGAACGTCTTGACAATGGTTGCACACTAATGCTTAGATTAAAAAAACCTAGTAAATTTGTAGTAGTTCTTGAGAGAGCTCACAAAAGAGACTACCTACCTACTAAATTAGTTATCAAATATTTTTTTTTTTTTGTAACGATTCGTCTCTGAACTCTAGTAATAATGAATCGGGGCACTCGGTATAATTAACCAGTTGTATCCGATCGCCCTCCCGGTGTCACTCAAATATCGGCCACTGGAGTATATCCGCGATTTTTATCGATATATCGATTACGCAATAATCGATATGACGCGTCACTACTATTTCATTTCACTAAGTTTTGAATTCGAAGATTCGTAATTCGATTTTTTTTTGTGTTGCGGCATAGTGCCTTAGCTATTTAGCTTAGCTGCTTTTCAATTTTTTGTTGTGTTTTAAGAATTTTGCGAAGTGATTTTTGTGATGCCAGTTTATAGGGTTCTGATGAATTAGATACTTTTGTGTGTTTTTTTTAAAAGTGCCTGTTTTTGGATTTTACAACTTTTGGATTGTAATATAATTTCGATGTGTTTAAATATGTTTCCGACGCCCGAATTTCATTTTTCAAGCAAACTGTTAGATCTTCTCACAAGAGGTCGGTATTAACAAGTTTTTACTATGTTTGAATACTACTATCTCCTTCTGGCTAAGTGAGTGTCAAATCCGCGTTGTGAGCAAAAGGTCAAATGTTCAAGTTCTGCCCAGGAAAATGTTTAAATGATGGGCTGCCATAATGTTTATTAATAACTGATAAATAATAAATATTTTTTTTGATTTCAATCACTATGATTTTATTGCCAATAATATTGTGTTCATCTGTTTGTCTCGACTTCCCAAATAGTGAAGCTTTTAAAAAAACATCTCGTGAAAATCTCTTGTATACACGTACAAAGTAGATACTATTGAAATAGTAATAAAATTGTATCGAGGTCAAACGTTATCGTTGGAAAACATGGGTGGGACAGTACTAGTATTATAAAATATAAATATTATTAAAAATAATATTCAGATGTTTACATTTGTGTTTCATTACCATAATAATGTTAGCTGATGGGCCATAGTGTTCTAACAGCATCACTAAGATTCTAGTAGAGCACTCAGGTATACACCTTTTGACTGTAATACGGTCATGTAATATCTCAGCAGTCATTATAAAACTCAACATACTTACGAGGCTTTTTACCGACTTCCAAAAAGGAGTAGGTACTATGTTCGTCTGTGTGTTTTTTTCTCGATATTCGCCAATTATGAACCAATTTAAAAAAATATTTTTTAGTTCGTAAGTTTATTTATCTGAGTTGGTTTCATTCAGATTTTATCGAAATTGGCTGATCTGTTTTTGATAAATCAACAAAAATGCACATATATGTCACATCGATTCGTGCAAATTATTGGAAGGCACGGTGGAAGCAGATTTAGTTGCGATATTTTGCTAAATATAATTATTCCAACTACCGGTCTATCGTCCTTCCGAAAACCTGTCTCACCCTCTCCCGTAGGCAAACCACCGATTACAACTAGCGGCACGTAATTCTAGCGCTGAGGGTACTGTGGAGGGGATGGCTGCGCACGAATTAGAATTAGAACCGTTTATTTGTGTATTGAGCTTAATACTAAAATTTGTACAACAGTTTGTACAACAATATAAAGTACCGCAAAATATATCTCGTCATTTCACCATACATAATAGCAACGAATTTAAACAATGATTAAAATAAATAGCTATCTACTTCAACAATTAGATTAGGTAAATGCTGAAAAGAGGCAATTGAATACAAAATTAAATAATGTCAAAAAAAATAAATGAAAAAGTCATGTTTTTTTTGTTCAATACATAATTACAAAATTAAATTTTAAAAAAAGTTGTCCGCCTTACTAAACTCATGCACAGCCATCCCCTCCACACTTCGATCAGCGCTAGACTTATATGCCACGACCTGTACACTCACAGACTGCCCCCCAGCCCGTCGCCCAAACCTGCTGTTCTGTGGCCCAAACCATTTCTCTGTCGACCCTCATTCCAAATATTCTTCACCGTCGCAACACCGAAAAGTGTTGCGATCGGTGTCGCGACTATGTGTTGCAACCTTCTTTAATAAGCGAAGCTAACAATCATGTAAGACATTCACAGTTGAACATCAGCCTTCGCTGTTATTTTCTAATAAGATAATAATATTTATTACTTGTACTGTACCAGCCTTTTTAATAGTTCACCGCAGGACGTAGGCTTACCCACGAAGGGTGATTGGGCCATATCCACCACGCTGGCCCAATGCGGGTTGGTGGATTCAAACACGCAATCGAATTTGTTCTACGGATGTATGCAGGTTGCCTCACGATGTTTTCCTTCAACGAAAAGCCAGTAGTGTAAAATTCCGTACATAAGTTCCAAAGAAAACTCATTGGTACGATACCGGGATTGAACCCACGACCTCAAGAATGTACGACAAAAAAAAAACATGAAAAGAGAGGCCAGCGTTACAACCACTAGACCACCACGGCTTCCACTTTATTAACGGCATTTATTACTTACCTAGTATTTAACTAGTAGTTCTCCGACCAGGAGACCTCGCGACACATCTCTTTAACTGAATCTTTATAAATCTATTTCTCGACTCGCTCTTGACCGGTTTTACTTCATAATCGCAAATAATATTAGGTTTGGATACTAAACAATCTGGCTAAATATTATCAGAATCGGCTGAATTAGTGCGACAGCAACAATTTCAAAATCCAATAACGTATAGGACCTGCGTACAGAGAGCGGCACGTAAGTCTAGCGCTGAGAGTAGTATGGAGGGGATGGCTGCGCATGGTGACCGCCATACTAAACCCATGCGCATTCATCCCCTCCACACTTCGCTCAGCGCTACACTTATATGCCGCCTGTACCAAATTATGTTGAGATTCGTTGAAAAATGCGACCTGTAGACAAAAATCACCATCCGGACAGACGAAAGCAAAATCGTCAACTTGAAGAAAATACCTTCGCTTCAGTCAATTAATTATATTTTTAATTATTTTCAGGAAATGCTCAGCGGGATGCTTTCAACACCAGCCCAAATAATGGTGAGTTACATTTCAATATTTTACTGCTCAAATCGAAATGCTTTTGGCCTAGAAGCTCTACATTTTGAAACGGTGAAAAACAATACCCCGTTGCGCAGGCGCACCTTCGTTTCAAGTCTGTACTGCAGTTATGTACCTAGTGCATTTAGGCACTCCAAATAAATGTTATCTCTGGGGCTTTTTTGACCGACGAAACGGAACTCAATTACTCAATTTACTACAACTTAAGGTACTCAATTTGACGCGTATATATTTTTTATGTTTAACCACGCATAACTTTTTACATAGTAGTCCGATTTCGATACAAACCTTTTTATTGGAAAGATTATACTTACTTTGAAGTTGCATTTTAATTTTATCGAAATCGGTTGAGCCATTTTTGATAAATCAACAATAAAGTGAAAAATGCTACATCGATCCGTGCTAACTATTCGCGAATTCTGTACACGGTTGAAGTCAGTCATGCTATTTTTTGCGAATAATAATAATTATATATGGAAACATTTGAAAAAAAAAATAGTGTGCGAACTACTATCCGCTCTCCCACTCGTACAACGGATTTTCAATGCTCTCCCCCACTTCCAATCGGTCCCGTGACCATTTAAGTATACGTTCAGCCATTTTAATGATTAAATTGTAGAGCCATTGATTTTCTGTCGAAATAACATAACGTGAAGGAGTAATTTTCTTATTTTACGACGTTATTTTCAAATAAATATGTAAGCCGACTTATTGGTAAAATAAACATATTTTACACCCGTTTCTTACAGATTTCACTCACCACAAATAATAAACAAACCTGGTTTCCTCGGAGTCATAACTTTAAACCAATCGTAGCTCTCAACTCTTTGACAAATTAGTCTTAATCTGACAAACTAGATTTGATCACAACTATCTGACTACTTAAAATCACATAAGAATCTATCTAAAAACCTGGCTAAATTCGGAAGGTGAAAATTTATCTTGGATGGACTGCCGTAAACGGGATATTAATATACATTTACGAAGCACCTTTTTTAACCCCCGACGCAAAAGAGGGGTGTTATAAGTTTGACGTGTCTGTTTGTGTGTCTGTCTGTGGCATCATAGCGCCCGAACCACTGAACCGATTTCAGTTTAGTGTTTTTTGGATGAAAGGAGACTTAATCGAAAGTGTTCTTAGCTATGTTTTATAAAAATCGATTGAGCCGTTTAAGAGTTATGGTGGGTTAAAGTGGGGATGGAAGATCCAAAATTCTACAAATGTGCCCAAAATGGTTGTCAATGTGTCGGGGGTTTTTTAAATTTTTAATTTATATTAGTTATTCACCTGACATATGTCGTAAACTTATGGTATAGACATATGCAGTTTAATTTTTATATCTTTTATCATCGAGCGTCTGAAAACGCACCCCTACAGATTTGATAAAAGTGCCCACTGGCAGCTAACGTTGTACCTATTTAGAGCAGGATCTACTCGTATTTTTTACAGTTATATTCGGGAGCTACTATCGTGACTTTTAAACGGACTCTGTTGGACGCCTTTTATACTTTAAGTTCCGTGATCTGGACACCTCTTTAGATAAATTGGTATCTCTGAATCTATTGAAATTATACCCATTTCTTTGACATCACAATTCACAATACAATGAGGTAATAAAATGTATCGGTATCGGAGTATAAAATGCATTCAAATCAAAAGCAAATCAATTACTATGGTAGGCAGCAAAATAAATGGTATGGTACTCAGTCAAATGTTTTGGACGATTTGGTTTTAATATTTTGTCATTTATTTTTTTAATTGGCCGCGGGTTTTTTCGCTAAGTATATTTTTTTTAAATATTTACTCGAAGCCGGCTTCGTCCGCTTGTTTTTTTTTTTTAGTTTTTGTGCCATCCCGCAGGATTATTTTATTTTTTCGGGATAAAAAAGCCTATGACACCCTCCGATCTTTAAAGTATAAGTGTTCATTCTATGGGGGCAACCCGGAATTCCCTGAAATTAAAGGGGGTACGGTAGGTGGAGGACGGATAAAAAAAAGAAATCCGGAATTCGAGAAAAATAATCAGCCGTTTCTCACAATTTGTTGATTTTGTATGGAACAGTAGTTTTTTATTTTTCAAATTTTTGGTTGGCTCCATAGTATTTTTTTAATGATGGTCTTAATCACCCTCTTTCGGCTTATAATAATACAGAACAAGCAGATAACCATGTATAGTGTTGGCGTTTGTTGAGGTGGCTGAGGTGACATGTTCGTTCGCGACGCCAAATATGCAGCATCATGACGTTTAACATAAACATCATAAAGAAAATGTGCAAAATTTCCTTTTCCACATCCGCTTCGCCCGGTAAGTGGTCGAGTAGGGCCAGAACACACTCTGAAACGCAAATGCAACGAAGTTGCAACTACTAGTTACTTTTGAGTTTCATTTAAGTTTCTGCCATAGATTCCGTTGAGAGACCACACATGATGCAACTAGTTTGAAACCGGTTTGAAACGCGCTTCAAATTAGTTTCATTGAAACCGGCGTGCAGAAAACTCGCGTTGCGTTTCATCCATTTTTTGAAGAACTCATTATGCAGACGTCTTTTCTCAAAGAAAACCGAAATGATTGTGGTTGCAGCGTGTGTGGAAAATGGTTAAAACTGGTTTCAAATCAATAATTTGAAAAGGGTTTCGTTGCAGTTGCGTTTCACCGTGTGTTCTGGGCCTAAGTGATAACAGTAATGGCCGCAATCTCCGGTAGATCTACGAGTGTCAGCGTGTACAATTATTGCAATAATTGCGACCGGTCGCATTGTCCGGGCAACGGGGAAATGGCCCGTATTTCACTGGAATTATCTTCTGAAGTGTAAGTCAGCTGGTGATTTGAACCAGTATTTTAATACCTATGATATGGGTAAGGTGGGCGTCATCCGGGAAAACGAAGCTACGTAAAAGAGTTGTGATAGCTAGAAGCTCTATTTAGGATTATAGGTAATCAAATAATCCTTTTTTTCTACGACTTTTGTCTAAACTGAAAAAAAAAACAGCTGTTCCATACATTTTGTTGACGGTGAACGATATTGTTCTATGGAACAGCATTTTTTTCAGAATTAATAAAATTCGTAGAACAAAAGTTGTTAGTTTTGATGTACAGAATAAGCCCCTAAAATGATGCTAATTGATTACCAATAATAACCCTTGTATAGATAAAAATGATCGAGTTGTTAATCTCGCTAAAACTGGAAAACGGCTGCACCGATTTGGCTTATTTTGATCTTGAAATATCTGTGGAAGTTAAGAAAAGGTTTAAACCGTAAGAAAATATAATAATGTAGGGAATAAAATATGTAGTAAAAACGTGAATTTAATTTTCCCATACAATATGTTACTGCATGTAAAAGTTGTCATTGACAGTTGACAGATAGTGATGATGGTGACATCTCACCATCTGTATCTGTATAAGTAATAACTAATATCTAAATATTATAAACAAAAGCACGCTTGTTTAGTTCTGGCAAGCACTAAGTTTTTGTCTACTAGGATAACAAAGTGAACGTGATTTTTTGTCTGTTGTGCCACCCCCTTCTTGTTAATTTTTAGTTTTTCGGGATAATAAGTTGCCTAGGGCACTCTTCAATCTTTTGCATGAATATGTCCATATTGTCCACGCAAAAAATTGAATCGAACTGGATTTTTGTTGTTGCGTGAAAGAGTAACAAGCAAACCAGCAATTAAACTTTCATATTTATACTCGTAATATTAGTGAATGTGCTACTGTTTTTATGTACTAAGTATTGCATTGATATACCTATGTACTTACACATTTAAGTAATCGAGTGGTATTCACTACTATCCAGAAATGTTACTCAAATAAACGTTTGAGGCAACTATGGAGAAATAATTGTTCATCGCAATAATTATTTTTCGCAAAAAATTACAAAACCGTTTTCCATCGTGTACAAAATTCGAATATTTCGCTTGAATGGTTTACATTAATGTTGATTTTAAAAACGGCTTAGCCGATTTCTGTTAAATTTAAATGGGACCACCTCGGGAGTATATTGTATGTTGGAGTATGTTGTAGTATATTGTATGTTGGAGAGATATGATTTTTTAGTTCGAAAGTATATCCTTTCGAACTAAAAAATCATAATTATTTCGATTTAGTACACAATTAGTGAAATTATCGATGAACATACACAAAAAAATACATACATACGAACATAGAACCTCCTCCTTTTTGGAAGTCGGTTAAAAATAGCACAACCGACTTCAATCGTGTAAATAGTTCGCTCGTATCGATGTTTACAATTTTCTCATTATTGTTTAAATGGGAACACTTCGGGAGCATGCACTTTCGAAATAAAAAACATGTTTTAAATCGGTTGACAATTGGCGAAACGATATATTCCCCAATGAACATACACAAAACAAACCATACAGACGAACATAGAACCTCCTTTCTTTTGGAAGTCGGTTAAATAAAAAATAATCTATGGTGGCGACGCGCGACGTAGACTAATTCGCAAGTCTCAGGCCAGTCGCCGTAAAGGCTGGTTGGTTTCGTTTCGTGGAATCGGAGAGACGTCCAGTTCCAATAAGGAACAGGATATTCTTCGCTTTATGAGTTTAGAGGTCACGAGACGGGACTGTGGAAACATACTAGTATGATAGACTGCAAAATTATGGTTTCGACTAGAACATCTTACGAGTATTTCAAAAAACTTTAATTTTTTGGACACTTTACACTCCATGAATTTTATATTTTCAATTTAGTGGTGGGTAAGCCTTTAGATTAAAATGAGGTAAGTGGGTGAATTCAGTGATACATTCACCACACTTGTCCGAAAATCTACTATTTAGGCTTTAATAAGTCTCTTCTTGTTTCATTTCTTTATGGAAAATTTGATTATAGATTTACTAAATGACTGTAGAATATCAAAATCAATTTCATCCATCATTCTATCCAATCAATACCTAAATTAACTCATGAAACATTTTTCATCCTCCTAATATTATAACGTGAAAGTTTGTAAAAATGGATGGATGGATGTATGGATGTTTGTTACTCTTTCACGCATAAACTACTTAACCGATTGAGATGAAACTTTACAATTATATAGCTTATACATCAGAATAACATGCGTTAATGCGTAAATTTTCTATATCATATAACAATAAGTGAGTATTTTAAACGATATTAAACGGGACTCACTCACGTGTTCGTACAGTCATAACACGACTATAGTTTTGATCGCGTTCCATTGCGAGACGGCTCCGCGTGTTAGCACTCGCCAACTTGAGAAAGGTCGCCGAACGCGATCGAAACTATAGTCGTGTTATGACTATACGAACACGTGAGTGAGTCCCGTTTAATATCGTTTAAATGTGTGAAAACCACGTAAATTTTCATAGTAAAATAAGTGAGTAGTAGTAGTAATAAGTAAGTAGGAAAAATTCTGCCATTTGCGAGCTCTAGCGTGCGCTCCAAGAAATGTCAAAAATGAACTGTCAAATCGAACAAATGTCAAATTGTTTTTTTTTGTTTTTTTATTTTCCACCTCCTTTATTAAGGGTGGTAAGGTATGGCCTCGAAATATCGTGCGGGCGAAGCCGCGGGCAAAATCTAGTTTAAAATAAAATTTTCTAAATATACATGCGAAAATAAGTACAAAGAGTACGCTCTACACATTGAGATGTAAGTTCTTATGACGCTGACTGTACTGACATTTTAATGGTCACTCTAAACGAGAATTAATTTTTTTCCCACAATCTTCATTGGTCATCTCAGTAAACGCAGTATTCCACGGAAACTACAGTTTCATCTCGTCTCATCACTTTATGTGCAATTTTCATAGAATGGGTCATATCCCGGGTCGTCCCAGGGTGTTAAAAGACCAAGACGTCTGGTTCTCATAGTAAAATACAAGAAATATAATTGTTTTGCTCTATAAACTGAATGTTTTATCGAGATTAAGATTCGAGATAAGATTAGATGGCAACTGAAATCTCGTAAATTGAGCTAAACCTGTGTTAGGATTGCATTGTTTTTGCACCGTTAACTTATTGTGTTATTTGTTGAGGACAGGGTGAATGTCAGCTTTCAGTCGTATTGAAATTCACTTATTAACTTTGAAAACTGACTTGAGCTATTTTGATTACTTGATTAGTCTCAGATTTAGTGTAAATATCATCAAGAACCAATAATAAAATTCTACAACATGTTTTCATTTCCTTCGGGTTATGGTCGATGCCGCTTGGTTTATGTAACCCTGAAAGTCACAAGTTAGATACGTATATTTCATTTTCATTAAACGACTGAGAGCTTATGCCATAGTAGTAGAAGATTACTGCTCCTGAATATTATCTTAGATCAATAATGCTGCAAAAATAGATTGTTTTGAGCTTTGCGGCGGATGCGCTTTTTGTTGGAAAGTAATTAAGTTATTAAATCTTCAGTTTGCTATTATAATTATTTGATCGTTGCTACTACCAACGATAACGGACATTGCAACAAAATATCTTTATTTGTATTTAAGTATGCTACTTTTCAACATAGATAAAAACAAGACTGACTTTTCCAAGAAAGTGCTGTTCAAATAATTTTTATTTTGATACAACTTTCACATCGAGCAGCTCTAGACATTTACCTCTATGCTTATATACATTGTTCCTGTTCGTATTTTGCACTACAACACGATTTGTACTAAACTTTAAATAGGGAAATCTCAAGGCAAATCTCCGGTTTACCTACCACACTGCATCCCTTTTCTACATTTGCACCAATGCTATCTCGAGACTTATCTCTGGATACCCTACGCGGTTCTCACACCATTGATAGGATGAATAGCTCCCATTAGCGGAATAGAACATCCTACAAGAAAACTATAAGGTTAACTATGCCCAAAAGTAGCGGCAGATATGCCATACAATTTGTATGGAACGACCTGCGGCCGCGGTTACTGGTTCCCGATCAAGATAAAGTCTCGGTTGCTGCGGCGCAACTGCTCCGATTTTATCGGGAATCGCAATATATACCCTCTGTCGAGCCCTACAGCGCATGCGCCTGTCGATTGATGGACCAATAAGAACAATGAGAGTAGGGAATTATGTAAAGTGTGTTTATTTGAATTAGGAATCGTTTGTCATGCAAATTATGACATTGAATGAGGGTATTTCAGTTGAATACTGCTAGTTGAATTGTGCATCGACATCCGAAGTCGTGCTTATTTTGGGGACCACACCAGAACCTTGCGACCTCATCATTTATCACTAGTACTTCCGAACAGTAAACCTCGCGACACATATCTTTAATTGAATCTTCATAAGCCATATCTCAACTCGCTCTTGACTGATTTGGTTCGTACTCTCAAACCTGGTTAGGATTTATATAGGGCAGCAAATTTCCTCCTTGAGAAAAAAAATCTCTACCATGATAATTATAAAATTCATAATATCCACCTAGACTGTTTAATCATAGTGCTACGCAGTGAAAGGTTTACCGTTCAAAACACTGCGCGGCGTAGCACTATGCTCGTCACTTTGCTATTATAAGAATGTCCAATTTTTTGCTCCGTAATATTGCTGCTAATATTATCTTTCAATATAGAATACAATAACTAGTGAAATACCCTAGTGCCCTACATACTGAAATTTTAACTCTCGGAATCCACTGGTTAGTTCGTCTTTAAATCTGATTTGTCTAAGAATTTCCTTGTGACTAATACCCACAACATACTGAAAAGAAAAAAGATTGAGTTTATTTTGGTTTATTACAATGCATTGATTAAGTAAATCACGAGAACATAATTATTATAGTTACCGAGAAGTTATCAATGTTTGTAATTAGTAGACCTTGAGTACAGCTACGCAAAAGGCTAAATGACTTATAACCTATTGACTTCACTGACACTACATCTTGTATCTCTTTACTAGTATTATTTAATTTTTGATCTTATCTGAATAAAAAACGATGAAAAATAAAGTGCCGAATATATATTTATGCAAATGTAGCGCTCGTAGCGTAGTTTGACCAGGTGTTTATCAGCGATCACCGAAATTAAGCAACAATCCGCACGGTCAGTATTTGGATGGGTGACCGCGGGTGGCATTTACCAACTGAGCGCTACCGTGGCTCGGATAACACGTTAAATTGTAGGCCCCGGATGTTTTAACCGTTAAGCCATGTCAGATGCCTTCAGGCGGCCTAAAAACTCTGACACCATTGCTAGCCACCCGGCCTTTACGAACTTACTTATTTATACAAATTGGCCAGTCGTCATATTTACAGACACCATGTTTGTCAGAGAACTAGGAAAAGTGGCGTACAAGAAGAGTCCTATGCTCAGCAGTGGGCTATTATGTGATGTGATGATGATGATGATCAATTTCGTGTAACGGTTTTGCTATATTATAAGTATTTATTTCAATGTAGCGGTTGTGCCATATATTCCACGGCGAAGGTGCAAAGCCCTAAATGTGACAGGCGTCGCAGCCTACTGCCAAACGAGTGCATAATCTGTACCTTTTACAGCTTTTACCGGCGAGTCCGGCAACGATCATGTCAATCACTCGGACCGAGAGAAAATACCTGTCAAATTATCGAAGGCACAGAACGTGATCCCTTTTGCATGCCGAAGACTTAAAAAAATACTTTGAAGTGTAACGGCTATATTATTGTCGGTTTTGGACGTAAGCTTGCTGTAATGAGTGTAGCTGCGTTGGTAAATTTCAGATGTTTCTGAATGTAAATCTGGGTAATTATGCAGCTACGTGTGATGTAAGAGCCGTGGTCTCTCTCTTGCCTAACTTTGCTCTGCTTCTTCGGTTTCAAACCCGGTCTCGTATCAATTAGTTCTGGTCGATACAATACATATACGTAGTTCAGCTTGTCTGGTATTTACCCGATAGCTATGCGTTAGGAGTGCTTTACAGATGTTCGCGCAAGTTCTTTCCTCGGCAGACCGCTGTAGTATAGGCCACGCCACACAAGTTGGCGGATGTGAAGTTAGCTACAAGCTGCGCAATATCCAATCCTGACTGAAGCTCACTTAAAACCGTACGTTGATTGGCTATTGCGCAGCTTGTAGCTAGGTTCACATCCGCCAACTTGTGTGGCGCGGCCAATAGTAGTTATTATTTAGAGTCAAGTTTAAAGTTTCGTAGATTACATGAATATATTTTAGGAAGGGGAACAATAGGCGCCCGCTCGGTTTCTGCCTCGTATTGGACAGCAATAGCTGGTGGCCATTGTGACATGAGGGCTATAGTTTGGCGTTCTTTGTCGAAGTTGCTTGTCGTCCTCACTTTATTATATACTACTACTCATAGGTAGTAGTAGCATACAATTTTGTGAGATCTGATGTGCCATAAGTATCTTTAAGACACATACGTACCTACATGTAACGGCGCGTATATTTCCTCCACGTCGGACAGCAGTGACCAGTAGCCGCTGTGATTTAAAGATTTTGATTCCATTCACAAATCAGTGGCGTGCTTCCCCGATGTCGCGCGTCCTCATTACACCAATTAGTAAATCAGTGGCATACTTTCATTAAAGCTGCGTGTCTTCTTCACACTAGTGTGAAGCAGTAGATTAGTTAGATGAGCAGGGTCTATCCAACAGAAAGCGTGCTAACATCTGACCGCGCGGCTTCTCCCCCGCGTCAGACTTTTAATTCCCTCCATAAATTAGAGCCGTGCTTTCATCAAAGCTACCTGTCTTCCTCACACTGTATAGTAGTAGCATACAGGTTCCTAATCAGATAAGCCTTGAGTAAGCATCCTTCAGGAAGCTAAACGTGTGACTGCGCGTCTTCTCCCCCGTACTGTAACCAGCATTTTTAATTGTCCCCTGCAGAACGTAAGCCTACCTATGAAGGGTGATTAGGCCATATCCACCACGCTGGCCCAGTGCGGGTTGGTGGATTCACATACGCTATCGAATTTATTCTACGGACGTATGCAGGTTGCCTCACGATGTTTTCCTTCACCTAAAAGCCAATGGTGTGAAATTCCGTACATAAAATCCAAGCAACTCATTGGTACGGGACCGGGATTTGAACTCACCACCTCACGATTGTAACGCGGGTGTCATTACCACAAGACCACCACGGCCCATACCGTGCTCCCCCGTGCCAGACAGCAATGACTGGTAGTCCATGCGACTTGAAGACTTTGGTTTCAGTAGTTATGTTTCGTTAAAGCTGTGTGTCTTCCTCACAATAGATATTTGTAGCAGTAGCTTACAGCTTAGCAAGGTCACAGGAGCAAGTTTTATCCTTCAGGAAGCCCCGCGTTTGACCGCGCGGCTTCTCCCCCGCGCCAGACACGGCAGCGGTGGCCGGTGGCCAGTGGCCGGCGCGACCTGGAGGCTTTAATTCCCTCCATAAATCAGCGGCGTGCTTTCGCCGAAGTCGCAGAGGCGGCGCGACCGGTTCCACTCCCGCGCAGCCTCATTTAAACTGTAGCACATTCCGATGCCGGACGCTATCTATAGTGCCACTTTTGTTGTTTGGCTTTTTTTGTTGATAATATTATGAGTATGAGATAATCGTTGTTTTGTTTGTGAGGACATCGTGGGTGTATGACATCGCTAGTGCGAGGATTAGGGCTTCGTTTGATGTTGTCACTTTTATAAACTAGGTACTAATGTTTCTCTATTTTTAACCGACTTCCAAAAAGAAGGAGGTCCTTCGTTCGTTTGTAGGTTTTTTTGTGTCATCGATGATTTCGCTAATTATGAATCGAATCGATTTTTTTAGTTCGTAAGGGTGTTCCAAAGGTCCCGAAGCGATTCCATTTAAATTAGTAATCGGCTAAGCCGTTTTTGAAAAATCATCAATCGAAATATTCGAATTTTGTACACGGTGAAAGGCGGTTTTGCAATTTTTTGCGAAAATCAATTATTTCTCCTTATAGGTATACTTTACAATCAGATATTTTCTAGATTTCAAATTGGACTGTATGCGGCAGAGTGTCAGACGAAGTTCACAGTTCAAACAGTCTCACTGAATGATTTTACTTGACAATGTTTCTAGCTTTCGATAAATGCTTTCAAGTGTTATTTATTTGATCTTTTTGCTAATGTGTGAAGTTGAGATAGCTTTGAAACGACAGTACAGTTTTATTGATCCTAAATTACCTATTTTTGATTACAAACAACTCAATCCGATCATTTAGCTGGTCTTTGACTTCTATAAAACACATCGATACTCGTAAAGCAATATTTTAAAATTTTAGATTGCTCATTAGCAAAACATTCCAAATTAATGAATCAAAATGATAAAAACTCTTGCCGCAAAACTTGTCATACAAAAGCTGTAAATATTTTTTCATTAAATTGAATAGCTCGTCATCAACGGGCAAGTTACAATTTTAACACAAATTGTCGAGCAATTTATGCTCGTTTTAATATCCATAATGAATTTAACGGATAAATCATTTTTAATCAGTAGATTTGAATATGAATGAGACCGAATTAGATGCTACAGATTAAATTTTAATGTCGCTTATACAAATAAGCATCGGATGTGCTACTTTGTCAGAATGGTGTAATTTACTGATGTCAACTGTCAACTCCTTCTGAGAAATCAATAAAATGCGTGTGATTTGAAGGCCGACAAAAATATTTATTGTTTTGTGCCTCCAGCGTTTTATATAAATCTAGAATAATGGACTGGGTTGTTATTGATTTTGTTGATTAGAATTTAGGAGTGTTTATTGTGTGAGAAATGAAACACAATCTTGTAAATGTTTAAATTAATCTAGAGGCGGTTTTTAAAGTACTGGATAATTTAAAGATTGAAAAAATAAATAGTGTATGCAATTACAAGAACTGTTTAACTATATTCTGATTTTCGTTTGTTTTTTTTGGAGAGTGAATGAAGATTATCTTTAATTTCAGGTTTATCAATGATGTTAAGTACTAAATATAAATGTTTCTGCTTCTCAGTTGTTTCTGAATTTTGGTATGTATTTATCTAGGACATTAAAAAAAAAACGATTTGCAACAAAAACCTCATGTTTTCAGGTATGTAGTATTAATAAGAGTTTTATTTTCGATTACACTGTACCTACGTAAGTAACATTGATGTTATAATGTTTTTCCAAAAATGTAAATTAAACTTTACTCTTATGTTTAGACCTTCAAGGGTCTATGGATGATCCAATCCTTTTTATGTAGTAGTATTGTATTTTGTTGTAGTTAATAAAGGCATTTTTAAGCGATTAAAAGAACTGTACTAATTACGTTGGTAAATTTAATTTAATTTAATTTTTGCTGCTAGCATTCTGGCCACGTTACCCTTTGCCGAGGGGTTTTAGATTAGGTTTTATTTTATTTTGTGTTTTTTTTAGTTTAAGTATTAGTATTAGTTTAGTCATAGCGGAAAATGTTATTTAAGTTTTTTATTGTTTTTCTGTGTAAAAAAATATATAATAATATTGGTATGAAAGTTTTGCAATGATGAGTGAAGTAAATGGATATATTATTTAATCCGTATAATTTTAGGATCATGAAAATTTAGTTATTTATCTCGGAGTAAAAGCAGGTCATAAATAGTACCTATTTCTTTTTTGCAATCGGTTAAAACCTTTCACCGGGCTATAGATACGAAAGGGCGCGTAAGTGCAGGTCCTCTTTTATCTCTCGCCGCCGATACCGCCGCAATGTCATATCTTCCGAGTTTTTATCAATACACTTTTGCAATAACAATCATTACCATTCACTGTTTCAAAATGGTAATTCTTATATCTTAATTCGTACAATTGGTTTACAGTCTTACTTAGTGCACGAAGTGATAAAAATATATCTGTAGATGTAGAAATAAAAATACGAATACGTCGAAAGGGCCACATAGATTACTGAACGCCATACTGCAAGAAATACATTGTGAAGAAAATTGTGGTTTCCATATACTGAAACATAATTTTTGTTCTGATGATCGATAGCGAAAAATAATCAAAAACCTCTTAAAATCTTGTGAATAATATTATTTATCTATTTCTTTATGTCAGACACATAAATGGTATTATAAAAATTGGCGAAATTACTAATTAAATAGAATAAATCCTAATGTATTTCATGACATTTTAAAATATTTTTGATCATTTTCAGTATCGATCATCATAAAAAGTCGACTTTTTACTTTTAAATTTTTAGACGACGGATCCATTGCATAGCGATGTGTAGTGGATAACAGCTTTTATTAGGTGACTTCTAAGTATTGAATCGCAAAAATACACCTATTTCCTACATTTTGTTGAGGGTCAGTAAACTTTTTGTATATAACAGCTCTTTT
Organism: Hypomecis atomaria; assembly: GCA_964007245.1. Lineage (NCBI taxonomy): Eukaryota > Metazoa > Arthropoda > Insecta > Lepidoptera > Geometridae > Hypomecis > Hypomecis atomaria. The sequence continues at coordinate 17,223,272 of OZ023292.1, read as the reverse complement.
TTTAGGGTTCCGTACCCAAAGGGTTAAAACGGGACCCTGTTACTAAGACTCCGATGTCCGTCTGTCCGTCACCAGGCTGTATCTCATGAACCGTGATAGCTAGAACGTTGAAATTTTCGCAGATGATGTATTTCTGTTGCCGCTACAACAACAAATACTAAAAACATAAAAAATATTAAAGGGATACAACAAACAACAAACCTGATTTTTTATGTTTTTCGCTCGATATTTATAACGGTGACAGGTAAAGAAATATGTACTCCAAAAACATATAATTGATTAAAAATAAATTAAATATTTTTTATAACCCCATACAAAAAATGTGATTTTTTGCTCGATATTAATAACGGCAACAGGAAAATGCCTGAAATATTCACAGAATATTATGTTGTAAATTCCCTTCAAAATAAATAGTTAAATTACTATATAATATCATATAAAATGTATATTTCTTCTATACGGTACGGAACCCTTCGTGCGCGAGTCAGGCTCGCACTTGGCCGATTATTTGCAATTTCTGGGATGGTTCCACAAACTGATTTGGTCATTAATGACAAACGTATAATTATGACATACTTATCAGATTACATTTTGCTCTACATTAGGTACTTTTATCACATCCATTTTCCAAAAATTATCACGTCCGAAGTACTCGCATCGTATTCACCAATTAAAACTATAATTAAAACACAGTGCCGTGCAAAGGAGGCGCATTTAAAACATTCCCCGATATTTCCGAACGAGAACCCGTATTCGAATGTATTAATTAGTTCAGGGTATCATGGTTAATGAGAGTGTATTTCTGTGTTTTTGCCTCAGTAGGTGTGAGATAAGTATTCGCGGCTTGACGGGTCACTTTTTGCGTTTTTTCTGAACACGACCTGAAACTGGAGCACATTTCGTTGACCGGTACTTTTAATAGGGCAATTGTTGGTTTAAAATCGTGTGTTTTGCTACAGTTTTTTGGATATCGTACTTTTGGCATAATATTATTAAACTTGTTTGCATAAGAGTGGCTGAAATAACTACACCACTTTCAGTAATACAAAGAGTATATTATAATTTAAAGTGTATGTATATAATGTAAAAAGTATATTTTATGGTGTCCCATTAAATTTTTACCGACTTCCAAAAAGGAGGAGGTACCATGTTCATCTGTATGTATTTTTTTTGTGTATGTTCATTGATATTTTCGCTAACTGGGAACCGATTTAAAAAGATCTTTTTTTCGAAAGTATATACTTCCGAGGTGCTCCTAATTAAATTTCATGGAAATCGGCTGAGCCGTTTTTGATAAATCAACAAAAATGTACATGGATGTCACATCGATTCGTGCAAATTATTCGATTTCTGTACACGGTGTAAGTCGGTGTTGCGATTTTTGCGAAAAAAAATTATTCTCTTTACCATGCTAATCAAAATATATTCGAACTATATACGCTACAATCCTGTACCTTGCTTCCATTAAGAACTCTCATCTCTCCAAAGTCTGTCCATATTGGATAATATTACTTACAAATCGCTAACGTATTAAATTACGTGCAAACTGCCGCGAGCGCTAGCATTTTGTATAAAAACAAAACGGCCTTTTCGCTAAAATGTATGGCTAAAGTGTCTGGACCTGCGATCAGCGGAGCTGGTTTCCAAGGGACTGTCTGACCCCGTAGCAGAGTCCGTTGTTTTACATCAATGTGTAGCATTCATCCTGCGGGATAAATATTAATTCAAACTATTTATAGGGCAAATATAGAGCTTCTAGTTCACAAAGATTAGCGTCTATGTTGTATACGGGTACACATGTAAATAAAAGTAGAAGTATAATCTATAACTGATCAACTGGTAGCGGACTAGAGTTTTATTTTGATGTAGACCAAATGACCTTAAAGCCGAAGTATGACATCATATTAAATGAATATTATTCTTATTATCACTATGTATAGAGAAAAAAATATACAAACTCTTTAGGGTGCAAAAAAAATTATAAACAACCTTATTAAAAACAAAATGGTGCTTATGATAGGAAGTGCTTATCGCCAAGAGCGATCTCTTGCAAGCCATCATTACGATTTGTACTTACTGAAACTGTACTGAAAATTAAAAGTTATTTTGACCTTTGCCCAATATAATAAAGTTGGCTGGCTGCAACAGCAGAGTGAGATATATAGCTGTATTGTTAGATATGGTTGTTACTTACTCACTTACATTGCTTTACATCCTATAAGAGCAAATGTTTTGATAAGTATCTGAGTCTACTATTTTTAGTTATTATTTATAAATACATACCTATGCTTAATAGACAAAAAGCTCCAATCCAAACACACAGGTTCCACGGCTATAAAATTCACTTGCACCAAAGTAGAGTGGGCGAGCCCCAATCGGCTCTACATCCGAGGCCCTAAGGTCCTACAGCCCTATGGCCGTACAGGAATTATTGGCCATTTTTGCCTCGCAATTGTAGAGTAGCACCGCCGCAGCTAGTTTATGATAGCTAATCATTGCCTTCAAATAGGCTGTGGTATAAAATAAAGAGACCATTTTCTTGTTTGTGGGATTGAGGATGTGGAATGTAAACAGAGATTAATAATAGTATATATAAACGTCAGTTACAATATATAGAGTTCAGTCATCATACAAATTTAAAATTTGAATGTAAACAAGTTTGCAAAATTGTTGTTTAGTGGTTTAAATGCTGACAAAAATTGTTCTTATTTTTATAAATGTTTATCTAAAATCTTATATGGGCTATAACAGTCTGACTTAAAAAAATCTATAGACGCAAAACCTATGGCCTATGAAGCGGTATAGCGTATCAACAAGCGTGTTGTAGGAACTGTAGGACGTCCACCTACAAGCTGAATAATTGATCAAATCTAGACCAAAGGGATGCGCTAGAAGGAGCTTCTTTAAATTGAAATTCGGAAAGTCAGAAAGTTTATTCCATTGCAATTAAAATTGTCTAAGCCTTAAATTCAGAGTAAGGCGACTTGGTTAATGGGATGTCCCTCCACAAATCAGGAGTCAGTTCGCGGCTTCAACTGGTTTTATTGGAAATACTTAAAGCTTAGGAGGCTTATGACCATAAGTGAACATCATATGGTCTACTACCCAAATAAGTATACAAATACATAATATATATTTTGTACATATATATCTTGCATAAATAAATAAATTAAGTACAAAGTATTCTTAATCACGAAATAAACATCGTTTCTTTCTTTCTTTTCATTCAAATGGTATGGCGGCAATGGTACCCAGCTATTATTTCGTGCTCGTTGCCGTGTAGACCATGGGTAGCTGGGGCGCTGAGGCCAAAATGTTAACATCTGAAATATGTCGCAGGATTCGAGAAAGAGAAGTTGACTCCCGTTCTACCTCGTTTCTGGTGCAATGAATGTCCATCGCTATCCAACGAGACAGTGCAGCAAGTGTTATGGGCACCTTTGCTCCAGGAACGATGAGGGGCGGGTTATTCGATTAATTTTCTAGCTAAGTATATATTTTATTTACTGTTATTATTATTATTTCAAAAACTATCTTTCTATCTTTTCTATATATTCTATTCTTTCTATTCTATCCAATAAGCAAATTAATTTACACAGAGCATGTTCGAAAGTTCAAAAGCTCATGCCCTAGCGAGGCTAGCCCACACAGGTCCCGCAAGTGCACCAGTAGCTGGTCACGGCAACTTTCGAGCTATTATTTGCTTTTCACCTCCGTTGCCTAATGGGTTCGACCGTGATGTAGGGCGCGTTCCAAACTGGGCCTGCCAGGTGCTGCCGACTCGGATTTACACTTAAACTAGCAACCCACCCCGGCTTCGCACAGGTGTCTTATACATATAAGCCTTCCTCTTGAAACACTCTATCTATTAAAAAACCGCATCAAAATTCGTTGCGTAGTTTTAAAGATATAAGCATACAAACAGCGGGAAGCGACTTTGTTTTATTCTATGTACTATATATATACCTATAGTGATGGTTCGGAACTTGGCTTTTTAATTTTGTTTTGTAACTATACTTAGTGACACGCCACGTCTTGGGTATTGACTTAGAATGTTCTATACCTACCTACCTATAAATCTTGTAGAAAAAAAAACTATTAGAGACGCAAACAACTTAATATTTTACTATTTTACAACGTAATTAAAAGTATTTTTTCACAAGTCAAGTCAAATAATACTAATCTTGCAAAAGAAAAGTGAAACATTCTACCATATTTTGCACATGGAATTGGGCTTCTGTATCATTTTTTTTGTGATAAATGAAAAGATCGTTTATAAACTTATAATTTTGATATAATTTATATTACAAACGGATTTTCTTGAACACAAAAAAAGAGTTAAAATACCAATTATTATTGTTCTATGTGCAATAATAATTACATGTGCACCAGCAAGCAGCTAGAAGCAAAGAAAGTATTTACTCCTATTCAGTACGCATGTGAAGCTATGTTTAATTTTTTGCTAAAGATTTCTACCTTAAAGGTGTGTTATGTAACTGAACGAAGTGAAAGGTAAAATAAAAGGTTCTTATGGGATGACATATAAATAAAAAAACACGGACAAAACCGTGGGCAAAAGATAGCACCCAATATTTGCCTCCCCCAATGTACGAACGGCTCCCATTTAAGTGGGTATATCGTTGACAAGGCCGAGTTAACTTATGCGACCGGTGGCCGATGACCACTCACTAGCTTTCGCGGTAGAGGTGTGGATTTATACCGGTAGCGATACAAAGTGCGCGGGAAACACTATCTCATTGTACACGAGACAGTAAATAAGTTTTCAAAAAATCTAATTTCATCAGCGTTTTGAGAGAAAAGCAAGGATTCTTTTACGGGCAATGACAGCGTATAATATATCTTTGCAACGCTCTATGGCTCTACTACGCCGCTCCACTACTCGCGACAAGTGTCTATATTTAGGTACTATGATAAACCTACTGAATAAAATGCAAAAGGATCATCCACAGAAAAAGCTGAAGAGCTAGGCATAACCTAATTGCAGCCTCTGCCAGTTGACAGGGTGCTCTTTATGCTGTCAATATTAGTACATTTACAATAGAAAGGTAAAAATGAAGTAAGAAGTTTATTGTAATTACACGTAATTGACAAGAATGAATTTTTAGAAACAAAAACAAAGACACGCAATTGTTTTACATAACCACGTGTTTTGGGAAAGTGTGCGTAGAATCAGAATTAGTACAGCCTTTATGTGTTAAGTGATTATGAAGAATAACTGTACAACTATTGGCGTTACGCATAGGTTTTGAGCAAAATTATATTCCTACTCGTACTAGATCGAGATGTTAAGTCTTATCTCCAAAACTTCTGAAACTGATTGCGATAAACTTTATATAAATATGTTGTAAATCTTGTAGACATCCTTTACAAGTTTACACTAACAAAAGCTACAGGATGCCAAAACTAACTGTGATTTCCTTTCACATGCACTTCGCTTATGTTTTTATAAAATAATATTTTTATAGGAAGTGTCGACATTTGGGACAGGTCGGAAACATGACCTTTTGACGGCAGCCCGGACGTGTTACAAATGTTGGCTGCAATGCTTTTTATTGCTAAATTACAGGGCTAGCCTGAATAGCTACGCTAAGCTGGAAAGAACTTTTATACTTTTAACAGTCAGTGGCTTTTTAATTTTAATATAGATTTGGTATATTCATAAAATAGTTTTTAAGCCATGGTTGATAAAGATGATTTAAGAATCTAGGGCCGAATAGGCTGGTATGAAGCTGGGTATCCTGAACAAGGTTAGGCGGTATTTCACACCGGGACAGTTGCTTACTCTGTATCAAGCACAGAGCCGTTCGTGTCTAGAATACTGCTGCCATCTTTGGGATGGCTCGGCTAAGTATCAGCTCGAGGCCTTGGAATCGGTGGACCGGCGTGCTGTGCGGCTTATAAGTGATGAAAAATTAGTTTCAAAAAAACTTCATATCCTGGAACATCGCAGTAGGGTTGCGAGTCTGTCCATTTTTTATAGGATTCATTTCGGAGAGTGTGCATCTGAGCTGCACGACCTTATTCTACCATCCCCTTTTTATTACAGGATAAGTAGGAAGACGCCACATTACCACCCCTACACTGCCGATTTTCCTTCGATACGTACGAAGCTGTTCGACTTAACATTTCTGACTCGTACCGCCACGGAATGGAATAGTCTTCCTGCTTTCTTGTTTCCTAAGAGATATAATCTAAAGCTTTTCAAGGTCAAAGTGAATGATGATGAAAATGAGGTACCATCGCCCGACCCTGGTTGCAAACATCACCCAGGAGTTGCTCTGCACACATAGGAATCCAATGGATGTCGCGTATGCGTTGAGGGAAATATACTCAGGTATATATTCCTCAGTTCCTCGTATTAGGTCTCTTGAGCAGAAAAGGTTCAAGGGGGCTCAAATATCCAAAACCCTCTCCAACACCCTTTTCTTAGTGCATACGCAGGAAGAAAAGGAGACCCTCATAAGCCAGGGTTATGGAGAAGGTCCAGGATCACGCACCCTTACCATCCACGAAGCTCAGGGACTGACGTACGAGTCGGTAATCGCCATCAAAACAAAGCCTAGAATGAAGCTACACGAGAGCGTCTCACACGCTGTCGTTGCGTTGTCGCGGCATACTGGGACTTTCATCTACTACGCCGACGACTTCGAAGATGATGCCATCAGTCGATTCGTGAGGCGTGCATCGTCTGCGTCATTGAGGGCCATCAAGGAGTATAACCTGCAGATGGCAATCAGAGATCGGAATGCGGAGGTGATGGAGGCTCTGGGCCGGGAGGAGGCAATACAATTTTATTGTCATAATAAGTGTGTACGTAATTGTGTAATGTAATGTATAGAAATTGTGTGCATTGTGTGCATGCCCTGAGCATTCATGCTCGCCATCGAAGGCTCCTTCTTGCGGCGGCGTCGTGTGTCGGGTCGTTCTCTTCCCTCAAATATGGTCGAGGAGAGCGATGGCTGGCACATGCGTCACACTCGTGATCGGGTGCTGCATGCGGGTCGCCGGTTTGCTCGCGGCATTCACGCAAAGCACTGAAACTACTAACTTAGACTAAGATTTAAACTAACCTCTCTCTATTGTACAGTCGAATTCTTTAAAATGTAACTACTCAACAAAGGGCACAGACCCTGGAGTTTGTGGGTCAATAATTTAAATTATAAAAAAAAAAAAAGGTCAAAGTGAATATGTATCTTCTAGGTCTGTGTGCTTCATCTTCGACCACAACGTCGCTTACCATCAGGCGAGTTGGTGGTCAAACGCGGACATTTTTGCGTTAAAAAATATCTATTACATCAAGCATAATAATAGTAAAAGCTTTCAGAATGACATGATGCGCCCCGCGCAAGCAGATAAATACAACGGAGTCGACAAGTTCTGTAATATTTTTTTTTGATATTAAAATGGACTTCAAAATTAAAAAAAAAACAAGGCAAAACTAACAAAAAGCTCTTAAAATCTTAAATTTTTTCTAAACTTAGAAACCAATCCCGTCACCATCAAAACCACCAAGATAATAATGAAATATGTATTATCTCATGATTTTTTTTTTTTTAATTTTTATCGATACTTTTTGACTGGAAAAGTGTCTTCATCACTTAAAAACATTATTTTGTCTCATCTGTTGTAGGTTTAAAGATAATCTAAATTCTAAAGAAGATATAATAATACTCAAATGCTCAAACTCCCTTTCTGTCTAAAGCTACAGTCTGCTTGCCCTCACAACGGATGAAATCAATAATTATCTGGCCAATCTCCATCTCGATCATAGCTTTGTGCAACGGCTTAGTCAACTCTGAATAAGACCAATATCGCAATCGTCGCCAGTTGTAATAATATTGTCTTACTCATTGATATATATATTTGTGTAGAAATGGTGACCTGTAAGTTACTGTTGATTGTATTTTGCGCTTGTAGACAAAAAGCATATTGTCTTAAAATTTTTACCTACGTACACTCGCTTTATAACTGTTTAAATGCAAAAGCTGGTGGACTTCCTTATCATTTGAAATTAATGGTTTTGGTCTTAAAAATGCGAGCATGAGTAAGTTTCACTGCGCTTAGTAGGTAATATTGCTAAAAATCTAGGTTAGCAATGATACATTATTTGAATTCGCATTTAATGAAGTTTTCTTTTTTGCCACATAGATAGTGACGATGCGCCAGTTTTAAATTGTAGAGTCACCAAAGACTGCACGTACGGTAGAGTCAGCTTTTGAATGTTTATGCCCGGTCCTTAAAAATAAACATAGATGTCAATGTTTTAACAGCTATTTTATACTTTGATTAATGTAAAGAAAGCTAACTATTTATTTGTTTCCTAGAATAGAGTAATCAAGCATATCAATACCATACTTTCTCTTTATTAGAAAACATTCTATGGAACCCTTAAGCACCATTTCTAAACGGTATTTTGTACTAAGCAAATAATTATTATGCCGTTGGTATAAAGGTTGAAAGATTTGACGGTGGGCAGAGATTATTAACTCACTCCTAATAAAGTGCGTAATGAAGTTGAAGATTTTATAACTCTGGTTGAAAAGGCTGTCGCACCACAATGATAGCAATCAGAGTGCAATAATATGGTGAATTGAGAACAGACAAAGCTGTTATGAAAACAATAGTGTCTCTTTGCATTAGAAATCGCGATGGCGAAGGAAAATGGGAAGCTACTCGTACGTTTTCTGCAGAAGTGTACAGAAACAATTGCTACTTTATGTACATATATAAATAGAGCTTCTCACAGATTTCTATTGGTTTATTTTGTTTCATAAAATTATATAACTTAATTTTGGTCCTGAAATAATTTTTGTTCTTAAATAAAATTTTTTTTGTAGATGGCTATTACCTTATTGTAGCTATTACCTAGAAAATATCTATTGGGCGTGTATTGCTGAATACGGTTAGTAAATAGATTTATGTATTGTATTCTATTGTACAAAACCATTCGGTTAAATCTGATATTTATTGTGAACGTTTTATTTTTAGTAAATTTAAGAATATTTTTGCTTTCAATTGAGAACTACCTTGTGTTAGAGAGGGAACCAATATCATCTTCAGAAGTATTAGAGATGTTCTTATAGCCCACCTTGTGCGTGGACATCCTACGCGTTTGCCGCTACGCCGTTTCCACTCGAGAACTTTTCGACTCGAACACATCGGTCATGTGCCCTGCCTACTGCCATTTGACCACTGCCACTACTATTTAACTTGCCAATCGCTTTGGGCTTTGTCGGTTAATATGATTCTTTTAAAGAACTTCTTATTTCTGAATATAAATTCAATTTTAACTGAATAAAAATCCCATTATCTCTCCCATTTATTCAATATTTTAAAATGTTTTCCCTCTGTACCATTTCGGCAATTAGGCCGCGTCTATCGATAAGATTACTTCGTTAATAAAATTTGCACAAACTTAATGTAAACGGGTAATGTTAAACTTACTTTCCGATTATAAATAAATAAATTTGAAATTCCCCCCTTGATTTCTTTCGATGTTTTGACGTGTCTATCCACCTGTGCCAATTCGATTGCACGTTTTCGTCCCCGATCTGTCGCTTTTATAAATAATAATTAAATATGAATTCCCTCCCATCCCCTCTAGTTGATATTTTGACGTGTTTATCCGTTTGTACCGATTCGATTATGATTCGATTGCACGTCATCGTCACCGAGCTGTCGATGCGAGATAACGACGTGCTCAATTAGACTGCTTCTATCGATAATTACAATCGGTAGCGGAACGCACTGCCGATACTTCACAACTGGGACGAATTTAGGAGAAAATGAAGAGCCAAGATTTTAATCACCGAAAGTTTCTTCGTTCTTCTTCAATTTTTTTAGGAAAACCATCTACATGGTGGATTAAATACCTCATCAGAACTGTAGGATCACGATGGATACAAGCCGCTTCCAACCTTATTGGAGATCTGAACGCGGAAGTCTATGTTCAACAATGGACGCCCTGTGGTAGATGGATGGTAATGACCTAATTTACAAACATGTCCTACGCTGTAGTACTCGTATCGTAGCTGCCTAAAAATATAACGAAGTCAATGTGATTACAGTAAAAATATTCTATCTATACGTGAAGATAAGTATATTAAGGCAATCTTTGAATAGCTACTAGTACTCAAGAGCTAAGATTATTCTTTCTAAAACATAGCAAATCGTTGATGAATGTTCAAAGTAACGTATGTACATACGTTCGTATAGGTCGGGTGGCTAGCCCTGGTGTCAGAGTTTTTAGGCCGCCCTGATTTGGCTAAACAGTTAAAAACAAAAATCGGGGCGTATCAATTTAACGTGTCATCCGAGCCACGGCAGCTAAGTTGTAAATGTCGCCCGCGGTCAGCCATCCGAAGACTGACCGAGCTGAACGTTGCTTAACTTCGATGATCTCTAATGAACACCTAGCCAAACTAAGCTATGAGCACTACAACAAATAGTAAAATATTTTACGCGGCATTTCCCCCTGTTTTAGTCCTAGTTCCAGCCCTGAGCTACAAGATAAACGCATCGATACTTCCAGGCACTTGGCGAGATGAGAGCTCTGTTGTCTGTTAATTAGAGGGTAGGTCTGTATCTACCACTGCCGTAACTGCAACTATGAGTAATATCAGCACCACGTAATAAGGGACCTCTTCTAACTTATGTTTGCCGGGTACCCATTTGTAATGTATCCTGTTATTTATGCATCAAGGATGGGATATTTTTAAGACCAAGTAATTAACATTACGATTTTTTGTAAGATGTTTTGTAATTTATGCCTCTAACGCTGAAACACTTTCCCTACATAAGTTAAATAAAGCAAGCCCCCTTCATCTTGTGATCTTCACTTTGAAGAGTAATTAATTCACTATTCATATTTTTAATGTTGCAACTTTTCTCACTTCTTATATACTGAAATGATCACTTGTTTGCATTGTAGAACGTAGACTAATTAAACTTATCCTAATGAGCTATCGGCCAAGTAGGCATCGTCCGCAAAAGGTTTTAATAAATTTTGGATTTATTTCAGTCAAAGTTTTCATCAGATATTATTATCGTTCTTATAAGTACCTGTTAGACTGAATATATTTAATTACAGAAAATCAAAAGGCACTGATTGTCCTAACTAAATTGGTATTTCATCCATATTCATTGAGATCGATACTCATTGTCATCACGAATTTCCCAATTTTACACGTATAAAAATCTCAAAAATCTAAACACATAGCTTAACACCTGGCCAATAACGATAAAAATAGCTTCAATAGCTTTCCGTTTATCACTATTTAATGCAATTCTGACCACAATATCACTATTATCAGCCATTTTATCAAATACTTAATCCATTACAGCTCATTAAGAAACATATCAACGAATAAGCACGCCGATTAGCCATCTTAATGTAGCATAGCTGGAAGCTAAACAGCTACACATACAGATGTAGTAATGTGTTAAACGACGTGCCAGCCATGTTCGATAGGTGTGTTTATAGGTGTAAATGTAACACAGATTGCTGATAATAGATAGGTAGATCGAATGGCAGTAAGTAGAGGTCATATCGCGTAGAGCCGGTGGAGCCGCAAAATTCTTAAACGAAGACCACGCATAGAACGTTCATCTATGTGGTGGACTATTAATTAAATTTTGTCAGTAATTGGGTACAGGAAAATAAGGAAGTGAATAGAAGAAGTGCACGAACTTAATTTTCTTTATCATCACTTCATCCCATCGACTTGGCATTTGTTTTTGTTTTAAATTCCATGTTTATGCTTCAGCCGTATGACGTCTACTGCTGGATAAAAGCCTCCCCTAAGTTTAAAAGATCTGCCTTGTAAATCACCAAGTAAACATTTATTTCTCTTTCTCTATAAAACTGTGCCACGTGCATAGGTACCTAACCTACCTACTACGTATGAATTTATGGATGATTTTATTTATTTAAATGTATTAGTTAACAGTCAACTTAGGCTGAAAGATGTTTTTGTTTGTCTTCAGGTCAGATACCACGAGATAAAAAATTCTAGAAGAAATCAGATTTACCCTCAAATTATAGAAAACAATTTAAAACAGGCTGTTGAAGTATTTGCCTAACAAAGCTTACAACTCTACAAATCTAGTCTATAATCAACTATAGCCACCGCTTTGGGCCATATAATTTACAATTTATAGTCCTAATATCATAACCGCTGTGACGTGCGATTACCATATTATTCCCATTCGCAATGCCACCGCAGAATGCTAAACTAAGTTGAAGGCTGTATGAAGGCTGTTCACTAGCAGCACAAATCATAAACTAGGCTCGAACATTTCGAATATTTTGTTGATAACACTGATAAATGTCGACGCCTACTTTGTAATCGCTACAATATAGTAAGTAGGTGAATACAAGTTGCCTTGCCCTGGTTGTAGAGACTAAAACAAGACAACTAAGTACAATAAATAATATTTGCACTGTAAGGTGATATTCCATAGTGGACTGTACGGCAGTAGAGTTTTTTGTCTTGTAATGCTTTTACAGATTTAAAACAAAAACATTTTTTTTAATGATAAATTAGCTGACCCGGTGAACTTTGTTTCACTGCGGGGCTGATTTATGAATCTAAACCACCCAAGGTGCCACCCAAACGCATACAAAAAATTCATTAAAATCGGTCCAGCCGTTTAGGAGGACTTCAGTGTCATACAACTAGGACACGTACAGTAGAATTATATACAGGGTAATTCCTAATTAATTAACTTCCTTTTAGGGGCTTCTTCTTTACATCAGAACTAACAACTTGTGTTCTGCAAGTTTTGTAAAACTCAAAAAAAAATGTTGTTCCATAGAAAAATATCGTTTAGGAATAGTGCGTGCCACCAAAGATGAGACTTGACGAGCGTCAGTGGTGGGGGATCTTGCGCAGGTACATTCGTGTACAAACTAATTATCCAGAATTTGTATATCTATTAAACGTTTTTTAAACGGTTGTATAACTATTAGCCAGAATTTGTATATTTATAACAAACCAAAGTTTCTCAAGTCTCATCTTTGGTGGCACGAACTGTACCTGCGACAAAGTGTATGGAACAGCTGATTTTTTTTAGTTTTGACAAAAGTCGCAGACTCGCAGAACAAAATTTGTTAGTTTTTATGTACAGAATAAGCCCCTAAAAGTGTGCTTATTGATTAGGAATAGCCCTGCACCTATACAAAAATAGTGACAGACATAATTTTGTGCAGCTTTTAAAAAATAATATTATACTTTGTCATGACATTTTTTGATATATTTTTAATGATATGATATTGTACTGTAATTTCCTCGTCAACTTTCTTTTGACACGTAACTAAAAATAAAGTGCAATTTCAAAAAACCACATTTTGATACAAATTAAACAACTTGCAAACTACTATTAAATAAATGATAAAGTTTAGATGTAGGTATGAAGTTATTTAAGTAACCATAAAAATGGTGATGATGATGACTTTGAAATTAAATTAAAATAAAAAATTAAAAAACGATGTATTGAAAAATATGACAACATTGTTTCAGGACGATCTCTCACACTTTTAAATGAAAACTTAACACAAAATAGGACTTAATTCATCTAACATTTACTTTTAGAGAAAATCTAAAATGACGGGTAAAACAGCAGGAAGTTTGTTACAAAAATATTTGAACGTTGCACTCTAGCAACGCAATATCACGTAACATTCAAAACGATTACTGTTATTACGTCGACAACGTTATTATATTATGCAATGATTTTCTGTACGTTAATGAGAGTAAAATTTGCAGTAAAATATTAACTCAGCGAATCAAGATAAATGAAATTCTAAAATTTCTTTATATGCGCGAGCGGGCTGGTATCAACGTTATTATAATGATTAAGATGTCTGATTTGTGACGTGATTTCAGGATTGGACCCACTGTCAAAGTTAATTAAGTTAAGCCCAACGAGCTATGGAGAGGGCTCGGAATTTCTCTGCAAGATCGAATCAGGAATGAGGAGTTCCGTACAAGGACCAAAGTTACTTGATTGGCAAGTTGAAATGGCAGGGGCAGGGCACATGGTTCGGAGGATTGATGACCGGTGGGGTCGATAAATCCACGTACCGACAAGCGCAGTGTAGGACGTCCACTTACGAGGTGCACAGATGATCTCAACAATGCTGCTGGATGCAAGCCGCTTCCAACCGGTCTTATTGGAGATCTATAGAGGAGGCCTATGTCCAGCACTGGACGTCATAAGGCTGATGGATGGTAAAAATCATTTATGTCCTGGAAAGTGTCCGTCGTAGTTGAACTCTGTATAATATGAGTAGGTATATCCTTAGTACTGTACTTCATTTCACAGCACAAACCATATTGAGTTCATAAAAATTAAATGTTAAAATTGTTTCAACCAACCTGTACCGAATAAAAATTTTTGAACAAAATTGTTCAACTAAAATCATCCTTATGCCTTGAGCATTTAACACTTCGAAGATTAATGAAAACTTTTTGTGAAACCAAACTGCAGACGAGCAAAAAACATCGATTGTTTAGGAGAAATCCAAACACCTGCATTAAAGCATTAAATGAACGGAAAGCTGAAAGCTCATAAACAAATCAGTCGTAACAATGCGAGAGCGGTCAGTTTATTTGTTCGGCCGGCTATTAATCACAAATCGTGGTGAACTCTCACCTTCAGAAATTAGCATGGATTTAAACTATCACGCTTTGGAGTTTTGTCAGACTACGCTACTCGTAGCATGTCGCTGCCATAAAACTTGTGTTTTTTATGGTCATATCGAGCCTTTTAAAAAAAAACATCGTAAATTCTTTTTTTCACAAGAGAAAAGTTTGTAAAGCGTAAAACTACTTGAACAAAAGGTTATAAGATTTTTAAAAAAAATCAGATAATTAGACTAACGATGTTTTTCCTGTAAAGGCTCGATATGTCTTTGCACCAAACTGACGTGAATTGTAAACAAACCATTCTAGCATATAACTTTTTCTGACAAATATCATCAGAAAAAGTCACAACAGCTTTTCTGGATACTATCAGTAGATAATGATTATTCGCAAAAAATGGCAAAACCGCCTTCCATCGCGTACAAAATTCTAATATTTCGCTCGAATCATTTACATTTTTGTTGATTTTTCAAAAACGGATCAGCTGATTTCCGTAATATTTAAATGGGACCACTTCGGGAGTATGCACTTTCGTTTTCGATTCGGTTCATAATTGGCAAAATTATCGATGAACTCACACAAAAAAAATATATACAGACGAACATAGAACCTCCTCATTTTTGAAAGTCGGTTAAAAAAACGCTACTTTTTCAGTTAAGATGACGAACTGTTGGAAATGGCAGCAGAAGACTTCAAATAATTTATTAATGTTACATACAAAATATAAAAAAAATGATCATGTATTCAAAACAGCGCAAAACAAATTATAAGAACTAGGAACACATAAATATGAAATAAAACTGTACCGAATAAAATATGCTGAAAAATTGCAAGGCGCAATTAATTCATAAACATTTCTAGATAAAAATTCATTTATTTGCTAAGCACGTGTACATTTATAGGTCTTATTCAGGTAAGTTATCTCAACATGTTTCTACCCTACGAGAGGGTGTGCAAAAGTGAGTGGCGAGTTGCTCATTAATTACATTATTACATACATCATAGACATTTAAAAGTACATGTTTGGTATCAAATCAAATTAAAATAGTGATGAAGAAGCCCTACCTTTTGAAGTTTCGGATTCATTCTTCGTGAAAAGTTTTTTTACTTGGCAGAAGTTCTGAGCGTACAACAAATCGAAGCTAGCTATCATTTTTAATTATCATATGTATACCGTAGTCTGAAGTAGCTTTTACAAGCAGTTCATAAGTTGTTCAACGTTCATTTCTAGACGCAATGCTGTATAAATTATAAGTGGTTAGTGATCCCCGCTGTGAGACAAGTAGTAGTAAAATTTTGATAAGTAGGCCTCGGTAGCTTATTTAGCTTTAGCAGACGAGACTTCAAGCTTGAGAAGTACGAGCTAGACCTGAATTGAATAGGTAACTCATACTATAAATGAGGGATGTATAATAATATACTTATAAGACTTATAGGTAGCCTGGTTCATCATGTAAGCGGTGAAAAATGACATCTAGAGCCATTAAAATAATTATCTACTTTATAGGTACTGAGGTAATTCAAGATTTCCATGCATAAGGTATAACCATGTCTCTTCGATCTTGTTTTAATCTATATAAATCGGTATACCTACTTAATGTACCTGATGCTCACCTTGATTAAATTAGGACAAAAAGTATGTATTGACCCTGGGAAAAACCTTTACATATATCGCAACTTCGAATTTAGGGTTTTAATAGCATTTATGTAGTGAAAATACAGCTATCACTTATATGCTCCTACAAGAATGACGGGTGACTTCATTAAACCACAGAATTGAGCTGGATGCAATCCGCTTCCAACCAGTTTTATTGGAGAAATGTATATCTACATAATGTATGTAGTCTACATCCAGGAGTTCACTATGAGGGTTTCCCTTCCTAGATCATCTAATAATCGACCTCGTATGGGTGAACCGATGATGTCTTACATGCTAAGATTTCATGTAATTAATTTGAAAGTGCCAAACTAATACACACTAGCTCTATCCAGTATGAAATCAAACAGTACAAAAATATTTCTCTACAATCTAAAATACAGTAAAATATGTTCACAATTAATCCAAACCAAAACGGTAATTTCAACCTACAAGGAACAAATCAACATTATCCACCTCAGACGTAGATATAAACAGAGATAGAGCAGACAAAGCGCAAGTCAACCGTAGATATATGCGGAGATAGAGTGGACAAAATTCATAAATGGTATCTCGGTGTTCGCTCGTGCCGGTATCTGGCATTAAAAGCACATTCATTACGGGGGCTTGCAGCTAAATCAGGTGAGCTAAGATGCTGCACGGGTCATTATAAGTTAATTTATAATTGTTGGCTATCTGTGCGTGATATAGGTTTGGCTGCAACTTTGTTATATTGGTTGTCTTTTGAACTGCAGCATTCAAGAAACTTTTTATAATATGTTTTGTTTTTATTTGTTTGTGTTTTGGTTGATGTTACAACTTCTCAAAATAATTATGTACTGAATAAATGCGACAACAGTAAATATGTAACAGCTAATGGTGCTGGGTTTTACCTTGTAACTGAACTAGATTTAGCAATTTATGCAACAATGAACTTAGTTACAATATAACTTTCCCATAAATTGCGATAAAATGACACTCCTTCCACAGTAGCGGCTCAATACAAAACCAATTATAATGGTTATTACAAATACAAATATTTATAGATCACTTTCAAGGTATCAAGTTACCCAATAACAGTAAATGATCTGAATACTTCCAATAAATAACGATAAGCGGTAATTTAGCTGCCCGTCTGTGGCCACTGCGCACGCGCCGCTCCCGCCATCTTGTTTTAATCTAGTGCCGTTGATCGCGGAAAAGCGCGCCAACCTTCATCGACCTTCGCTCTACAACCGTTCTAACTTCACTAACATTCGACTTTGAACCTTACAAAGTTCTAATACTAAGTGTACCACAGACGCTTATTCTGTACTATAATAGCTGATCTTTAGGTCTTTTTGTGCCGGAAGTGGCGACCCTGCCATGTATTTGTGTTCTACAAACGCAGGTCTTTAAATTAAAGCACTGGTCCCATAAATCGATCAGCGTAAGACGATTTATTCTCAACTGATACTTTGTCACATTTATTGAAATTGTGCTATTATGACACTGGTTTACGACTGTAATTATGGGAATATAAATGGACGTGTCAAATATTGTTTTTGTTAAGTTTTGAATTTGATTTTAAAATGGTTTAAGGGTTACGAGAACAAATGAACATACAAATACAGAATGTGACCTATAAAGTTTGAGTGTGTACGAAATAGTTTTATTTTTATTTTTTATTCTGAATAGGTTTGCGTTTGACCACAAACTGCCTGATGTTGAGCAGATAAGAGGTCTAGGTTGTAGCACGCTTACAAAAGATACCTATTTACTCGGGATTTGAAGACGCCCACGTTGTATTTTGGCGGGAAGACAGTATATTGTAGGTATGAAAACGAAAAAGCACCATAGGTATTCTATTACAAAATAACTAAATAAAAAAGAACACGGTTCATAGTTCAAAATTAACCAATCCAATTCTACCTTAAGTAATTTAGTGCCAAGCGAATTCTTTTGTTTTTATTTCTTTTTTATTGTTTTTGTGTATATCTTTGAATAAATAGATCGTAACACAGTTATTTTATGTCCTGTCGACGTAAACTCGTAATATCATAAATTATTGTCAGTGGCTCTAGATTCTGTGCAGAAAGAGAATGGTTATGGTAAAAAACGGAACTAAATCATGCTTTGAGTTTTTAATGGCAACTGTTCATGTCATTCAGAACCAGAATCAGAAACAGTTTATTAAAACTGGTACAAAGGTCTATTCCATCTAAACTTCGAATTTAAGTTTAATTTAATTACAATTTCATTATAACATTACTATCAAAATATGTTGTAATTTCCAATGAATTTGCAAATCATAGTATTATAGTGATACTATACATTTCTTCTCTACACATAAATAGTTATATCATTAGAAAACATGCTTCTTTCAGTTGTTAAATAATCTGCCAAGTACGAGTCGGACTCGCGCACGGAGGGTTCCGTACTGTATGGGAGCCCCCCCTTTAATATTTATTTTATTTTAATTTTATTATTTATTATTGAAGTGAATATACAACTAAATATTCTGTGAAAATTTCAAGCATCTATCTGTTACCATTATTAATATAGAGCGAAAAACGGCTAAAAAATCAGGTTTGTTGTATGGGAGCCTCCCTTAATTAATATTATATTCTGTTTTTAGTATTTGTTGTTATAGCGGGAACAGAAATACATCATCTGTGAAATTTTCAGCTTTCTAGCTATAGCAATTTATGAGATACAGACAGACAGACTTGGAGATAGACAGACAAACGGACAGACGGACAGCGGAGTCTTAGTAATAGGGTCCCGTTTTTACCCTTTGGGTACGGAACCCTAAAAAAAAGTTTTTTCAAGCAAGTATTGAAATACATTTTTTGTTCTATTTGAATTATACTTCAGCTTGAGGTAGCAAACGACCCTCAAGTTTGATTAAAATTCTATATTTTAAGCAGCGTTACACATTTACTAGATTACCTTGTTGTGATGCACTCCTGTTGTTTTACTAAAAATAAAATAAGCATAACTCCGTCCCCAATCTCAGTCCCATTCTATTTCCGCACAGACTACAAAAATTCTTCTATTGTGTCGATTTTGAAACGAATAACTTGTTCTTGACCTCTGCGGATATTAAACTAGATCACGTCGAGAATATTTGTATCTTTTGATTCATTTTCTACTCGCAGATGTTTGGAGTGGGGAAGATTTATGAGGTAGCGGCGAGAAGGTCATCGATTTAAGTTATTTTATCCGATCGCTA
The DNA here is from genome assembly GCA_964007245.1 of Hypomecis atomaria. Classification (NCBI taxonomy): domain Eukaryota; kingdom Metazoa; phylum Arthropoda; class Insecta; order Lepidoptera; family Geometridae; genus Hypomecis; species Hypomecis atomaria. Next base: position 17,203,756 of record OZ023292.1, on the reverse strand, counting down.
TTAATTTAAAAAAATACTATTTATTTTTGTGGTCAAACTTAGTTAAAATCTTTGTTCTTCTTCTTTTATGTTTTGGCGTCGCATTGTTGTACATTTAACAGTATCAAGTATTAAGTTTTAATAATTTTTGATAAATGTCACAATAGTGACGGTCGTAGTCACGTCATAGTTTAATAAAGTCCCGGTGAAGTCCAGACAAAGGCCAAGTCATACTTCAGTAAAGCAGTGGAAACTTTACTAGAGTCGTCTATGGAGTTTTGGTAACAACATGGAACAACATGATATGTCACATCAGCTGTGAAATCAGCTACAGGTTGCGGAATCCTGGCTGAAACTCACTTTACAGCTACGCGAAAATAGGGGTTCACGCAGCTTGCAGCTAACTTTACAACCGCCAAGAAGTTTGATTCGGGTTCGGGTTTAGTTAAGACTTTATAAAATTACAAATTAAGTTCACAAAGTGCACAAAGGCACACTATTTGATTACACCAGCTCAGGATCAACAGCGAGAGTTGACCTTGACCTTACAAAGCCAACATCAATTTCATCATACTTAGGTAATTATTTTTTCTCATGTAAGTAGTAAGTTCTTTGCTGGTTATGAAGTCTTTCCTATAAGTTTCAAATAAGACCGATTCGAACAGCTTGTATCCAACACGATCCTAAGGTTTATTTTACCACTTTGTTATCTTATCAAGCGTCCAGCCTAAGTATCTTAAACTGCACCTTGCCAGAACGTGCTCTCTAATTGTGACTTCAATAGAAGATATCGGCCAGGATACACTCGTAGAATATACGGTATTAAAAATATGCTTTAACACATTTCCTATCGCAACACTTCCGGAAAATTCTAATTTGTCCCTTTTCTATCTAACTCTCACAATAAAAACATAGATTTAATTAAAAACACAGGATTACAAGCTGAAGCAGCAATAAATCCCGGCCGTGCTCTCTAATTGAGAACTTTTCGACTCCAATAGAAGATATTGACCAGGATACACTCGTAAAATTTATGGTTTTAAAAATTTGCTCTAACACATTTCCTTTCGCAACACTTCCGTGAAATTCTAATTTGTCCTTTTTCTATCTAAACATGACTCTCACAACAAAAAAAGCACAGACTTAATTAAAAATACAAGCTCACAAGCTGAAGCAGCAATAAATCCCTGCAGCAATGTGTATGATCACGGCTCGCGGTATCTGTGTATTTTTCACCGTCGGCGTCCCGGCCGCTTCCTAGTGGTGATTTAGTGGCGGCGATACGGCCAATCTGTACCATTATGTCTACTACTGGGCTAGATTGCTCGCTACTTACAATAGTAGAGGTACGTTGGATTAATTGTTGAAGTAAAAAGTAGCTGGCATAACCTAATTAAAGTGTTTGCTAGCGACTGGTAATTTACAATGTAAGGTAAAGGTGTATAGTGCTTAATTGCCTGTTTTATTTAAACTGCTAATTACAATGGTAGAGTTTCATTGGATTAATTTTAAAAATAAAAAGTGAAAGTTCCAACCGTAATCAAAGTTTTGCTAATTTCTTTTTAGGTAAAGTAGTATAGGGTTAAATCTAGTAGGTAGTAAAAGTTGGGTAGTAATGGGGATACTCAGAGAGCGCTCAGTGCGAGTGTGGAGCCCCGGTGCAAAACATGCAGCACTTGCTAGCATGCCCTCAAGGCCCAACCTGCACTCTCCAGGACCTGTACCAAGCATCTCCTAGCGGAGTGGCAGTGGCGAAGCGTTGGGAAAAGGCCTTGTAAACAGACATTTGGATCATGGATACGACGAAGAAGTAAAAGTTTAAATGGTTAATTCATAACTGTAACTGAAGCTTACTATTAGTCTTTAATAAAACAGGGGTGATACATCCTAAAAGTATTTACGATAAATCAGTAATTACTATGATGTGATAGTATTTTTTTTTCTTATTTACTGTATCCATGTGTAGAGATGCGTGCTCCACGCACCGGTATCGTTGAAGGTTCAGCTACAAGCGTGTCAGACGATCTTTACTCGCACCATCACTATTCACTATGGATGCAAGTTGCCTTTTTTTGAGCCAGGATAATTCTTTGTAGTTATCACCGGCCTGGGGGGACTGGTTATATAAGAGTCCCCGCCGACCCTAATCGGCGGTATACTCAATAAAAATCTGGGGTGCTTCCGCCTCTGCGCTGTATGTTGTTATGTGTGCCGTAGTGGTCTAGTTGTTGTGACGCTGGCATGTCATGTTGTGACGCTGGCCTGTCATTCTTGAGGTCGTGGGTTCAATCCCGGTCTCGTACCAATGAGTTTCTTTGGATTTCATGTATGGAATTTCACACCACTGGCTTTTCGGTGAAAAAAAACATCGTGAGGCAACCTGCATACGTCCGTAGAAAAAATTCGATGGCGTATGTGAATCCACCTACCCGCACTGGGCCAGCGTGGTGGATATGGCCCAGTCACCCTTCGTGGATAGGCCTACGTCCTACAGTGGACTATTAAAAAGGCTGGTACAGTACAGTACAGCTATATTTTGAGGCTGCAGGCACACATCCGCACTCCTCTGCCGCCCCGACAGCGAGTCGCAGTGGAGCTTTATTGAAAATCTGTTGAGGAAAGTTATGTCCGACTGTAAAAGTTTCACGCCTGATATGAAGATGATATGTGTGTCTAATATATTTGAATCTGTTGGTTTGAGCCCTTACAGTTTCCAAAGGTTTGAAATAAACTCATTTGAAAATTTTGGTTACATTGTAATCTGGACACGGGAATGCACATTGTTGATCTTTCCTCGAAATGGGTCCCTAATATTACAGTTGTACTATTTCGTTCCAGTCCGAACGATACTCGGACGGGTCGCGGCCCGATGGAGATAGCCCAGTTTGCGTGCACAATTGTACCATCTCGCCCGCGCGCCATTGTGCCACTGTGAACATGCCCTTACTTGCAAGCTGGAATAAATTAAAACAGAATGCTATCGTATACGGTGTTGTGGTCACGGAGCTACCAATGTTTGGATATACTCAAACACTTTCTTCACATTCATTATCCTATCCTGTTCCCACTTATTTGGTGTCGGTAATTATATTTATGTCTATTTATTTCTATCATCTTTCTCCCTACTCTTCTTTCATTGGTTTTTAGTTTCTTCATCATTAGTTACAATTATATTTACAGCTAGGTGACCCTGCGGGACAATTCTGTTAGCCGATCTCTTTACTGAAGTGATACGTTCTTGAACCTCTCTCGTTTTTCTGACAGTTTCGACAGCTCAAAACTGTCAGAATAACGAGACTGGTTCAAGAACGTGTCACCGATTGGTTGACAGAATTGCCCCACTGATGTGATAAAGTAAGTTCACTTAAAGAAACGCTTAAAGTAATACTAAGTAATAAGCTAAAAAATTGCCATGGCATGTGAGTATCAATCAAGAGAAAGAGCTTGTTAATAACTAAATTTCACGCTTATTCATAAATTATATTTTCTTGTCACACAAACAAAAAGCTAGAGATAACTAAACTAGATCAAATAGACCAGATTACGGAATTAAAAAATGTTTCATAGTTCAATTAGTCACTTAGTGTGGTAAATATTTGTTTCCGTGGTCCGGTTGACTGTATATTGTATAATAGTTTCTTATGGTGAATGAAAACATCCCTGTATCCTGTGCCTGTATCAGACTGTCGGCTTTTCTGTTACCTGTGAAATTAAATCTGAAGCTTTTCAAAGTCAGAGTGAATACTTAGGTACCTATCTTGTAGAAGTCAGTGCTTCATTTTCGACCACAATATCGCCTAGCATCAGACGAGTTGGTGGTCAAGCGTGGACTTATTCGCGTTAATTAAAAAATAAATAATGATTTTTAAAAAGTTTTGTATAGTGTGGTGGACTATGGTCGTACTTTCGTAATTAGAAGAAGTTCTACTCAACAGAGAGACATAGTTTACTCAGTAACTTAATGCTTATAATGTTCGCAACAATAAACATATGTTCCACAAAAAATGTGCACATAACTTTTATTTTTGTCAAACATGCCTTACCACATACTTTCAACTTTACTCTCACTCTCTAGTACAGCTGCCATGAAAGCATCGCTTTATGAAATGTAAGACAAACTTAGTTAAAGTGTTAATTAAACCACGACTTCTTGTGATCTGAACCTGACTTATGTTGGTGTTTTATATCTACTCGTAGTAAGAACTATTTATAGAAAGCCAGGCGTTAAAAAGTGACATATCTTTTCTAATTAAATACTTCTACACACACGACACTAGACACATTCCCTGTGGTTATAACAAGTTTTTTATTCCGTTTTGCTGCTCAATCTATCTTAGTCAATTATTGAAATGTCTCCTCCATGCATAAAGCCTTTTTTCTGACATCCCCGCGCGAGGTTGCGCATGGGCCATAGTTATTGCTTGTTATTCCACTTGTTTGTTAATTGAAATGCGTGTAAATATTTGTGGCGTTCTCAGGGGTTACGAAACGGGCTTGTTCTCAGGGGTTATGAAACCTGTATTGCCTAGGACGTATAATATGTTATGGGCTATATTTATACATTAGCATTGACATGAAAAAGGTTTTTCTTTTTGTCATCTTACGTTTAAGGATACAGGCTATAATATTTTTTGCGTTCAGTAGTTGGCTTACTTAGTTATTGTTCAATCAAAATTCTGGATGATATTTTCTATTGAAGAAAAGATTGTGACAATTCCAGCCATAGTGAAAACTGGTCACAGGTTACAACTACCAGGCTAATCCACCCATAATGAGAAAACTGCTGTTAGGCTTATTTATATTCGTAAATGTACTTTTTCCCAAAAAAAACTCCATTGCCCTGTATCTTACTTTTTTTAACAGTATGCAATTTTTTTTTGCGATTGCGTAGTAATTGCGTGATTTTATTTTTTCTTTATATTCTATCACTTGAAAATATTACAGGCTTTCAGACGACTTAAAAACTTTAACACAAAGACTTCTTGCTAACACGGCTAGCTAAAGTTTTAGGCTTATACGAGTACGACTTACACAGATGTATTAAGATAAAGGCATTTTAGGCTCTACAAGGCTGTTGTACAGAGAGCACGGCCCTTACCCCACACAATACGGGTATAACTAACTCTGCGCTAATCTATGTGCTTAAGTGCATTTACTGGTTGCTTTGTAACTAAAATGGGTTTAGATTTTAAACGCTTAGATTTAATGAACCTTCACTTTGATTTTATGATAATAGAAGAACAGTTAGGTAACTGAGGAAGTAAATTTTATATTATAATGGGTATCGATATGAGTATAATATGCCTTATATGTATTAGTTATATTTTTAATGGATTTCTGAAGCTAATGATCAATTTTCATTTTAGGTTCAAAGCATTTTCTGCAGTATTGTATCGATGATCAGTTAATCGATCGGGTTTAATCATTCTGTTCCCAGTTTAAAAAAAATGACTTCCCGGTAAAATACCCTTTTGTCCTTTGTTTTTTTTTAATATTTGTTGTCAAAACAATCTGTTAAAAAGTCATTTGTGTAATATTGCGATTTATGAGAAATAGATTGCTTATAAACAGACAAACTGGAAAAATATAGATAAAATTACAATTTTGTCTAACACACATCTTTGAATTGTATTTTTAAACGAAGGAAAATCCAACTTTTTGTCTCCGCGAAACCTGACCCCTTTGATTTATTAATGATGCTTATCGCAAAAAAAATCATTGTCTAAAACCCTATCAAAGTGGGCGTTAATGTATCATGGAGACGCACAATAGCTCAGAATTTGTCAACAAAGCCTTTTATTGTCTCCAAATACAACAAAAGAACTTTATACTACTCGAATACGAACAACGATAATCAATCTAGTTTTACATCTGATTAGGTGCAAATTACACTACAAATAGACCGATCACGACCCTAAAAAATAAAGACAAAACGATCTAACTCAATACAATTTACAATCAAAAATATTCCTTGTATCATCAAAGGTAGAGACGATGTTTGAATCAGTATACCTTTTATTTAGAACACCTAATTTGCAATCAGGATTAAGTTCAAAATAGACTAACTCCGGTCAAGATAGAAATCGATTACAACGTTTAACACCCACGTAATAAGGTCTATAAGATATCAAGTAGTGTGTTTATCTATTATCTTATAGTTTCTGGAAACACAATGTCTTGCGCTTACGTCAAGGTGACATGAGATGTTAATTCCCATTGTATTAGTGCTAAACACCCGTGACCTTACCTGTACAAAGTTCACCAAGTGCAGAAGGCACGATCTACAAACACAAACGCAAATAATAAAACGCTACCGAGTTTAAAAGTCGGAAAATTGTCGGAAAACTTAGCGCGCTGACGACGTACTAATTTAGTTGGTTAACGTCGAACACTTGTTTGTTTCGCTGTGACTACAACGTAATTAGCAACGCTAGAGGTCTTTGAATGATAAAGCGTTTAGGTCAAAGTGATTAACTTCTAAATGAAGTAGGTATTTCTTAATTAATTTAAAATTTGACTCTAAAAAACTGTACAAAACTAGTAATACTTAAGGAATACATAATGTACATATGACATGTGACCGCGCTATGCTATTACCAGAGTATCAATATCACATGTGCTGTACACTACACATGCGAACAGTAATCAATCGCAACACGAGCAAAATGGTGCACACACACAGCCGCGGCAGTTCACCTGAGTAACCTCCACACTAGGGTCGTGTAGTTGCTCACAGTGTTGCGGACTGTTGCGTTTTCACCTGTTGAGTGGCGTGCGCGCGTGTGTGTGAGTCAGTGTTTCAGTCTGGCAGTTTGTTTGGAACGCTCAGGTCGTATCGGAGCTCGAGCGCCTGCATACACCACGTGTGCGAGTCAACGCTATAATCGACTGATAAGTGCGCGCTGACTTTTCCCGATAACATTGTGGAACAGTGGAACAGAAGTCTGAACCTTATTTTGTTCGTTTGTTGGTCTTGTCTTGACTGTGTGACAGTGTTTTGTTTTGGCAGGACAGTGCGTTGTTAAGCGAGTGTTATCGTGACTTCAAAATTTTACTCACAAGCGCCAAACTGAGGAATATATCGGCGGAAGATTATATTTGGAAATACGTGAAAGGTAAGGGATGCACTATTGTTAGACAAGTCAAGGCCATATCAGACAGCGGGGTTTGTAGAGACCTGAAAAACGACCGAGTGTAATTTTTGTTTGTTGTTTATCTTTCATAGGAGTGATAGGCATATGAAGACTATTTTTTCAAGAGTAAGTCATTGTGTCGATAAACAAGGACTAAACTACACGATATAAATGATTTTAGTGTAGTGTAGTTTAGTGTAGAGAAAGGTAGAGCAGATATTATGGCTCTACAAATGATAACAAAACAACCCAAGGATTTAAAGTGAACATAAACATTTGGAATGAAACTAACTTTATGGTGGTTTTCTGGAATAGAATTGAGTTATAAATATAAGATTTTTCTAGGTGGTTGACTAATATGAAACTAAATATAATTAGTATTGTTAGTACGTCTGCGTACTAATTGATATGAAAAACTTATTTGTCTTTGCTTATGACCTTGACCAGAAACGTAAGTTCTATCTTATTTTTAGGGTTCCGTAGTAAAACAAGGAGCCCTTATATCTTTTTGTGTCCGTCTGTCCGTCCCATTAATAAAAAGCCTTATAATTTCCACATTTATCAACCAAACTACATTAAATTTGATATAATGATAGTATAAATATAGATCTCAATTTTCAATACTTCAAAACATAAAAAATGTGTATTTAAGGGATAGCTAATTATACATGTAAAGTGGGGATGATACATTTTTTTCAACACCTCTTCATGTGGGGTATTGTTGCGTAGGGTTTCTAAAATGAATGTAAAGTTTCCTAAACGACTTTTTTGTCACAAGTACCATTGGTGAGATATAAGTCGACGAGATTATAACTTATTGAGATGAAAAGGAAAATTAAATTTTTTAAACAGTATTATTATATATTCTTTGACAGAGGTACGTAGCTCAAAGGTCATTGACCTAACAAACATACTTCCTACTCAATTACGTTTTCCTAGTAGTTAAACGTCTAATGACATCGTGAAAATTGGTTTTTAACATCATCATAATCATCGTCACCATCTACGGAAGCCCATCGCGTATCTCGACACGCACTTGACAACTTATTTCATGAAAATATTATTTTAATAGCCATACTTTTTTATAATACGCAGCGTAGGACGTCCACCCACTAGGTAGACGGATGACCTCATTAAGACCGCAGGATCGCGCTGGATGCAAGCCGCTTTCAACCGGTCTTATTGGAGATCCATAGGGGAGGCCTATGTCCAGCAGTGGACTTCTTATGGCTGATGGATGGATGATGACTTTTTATTACGGTTTTATTTCATATTCATTTCGTTACTTATCACATAATTAGTAACGCCAGGGCGTGTGTTGAGTCAATGATATAATAGTTATATTATAAAAAATCTATACATTTGCATTTTCCGAATTATAAACTTACATCAGCCAGTTCTACGTACCTACCAATAATATTGGAAACATATACATATCTCTATACTATTTAAAAATCTATTTCTAAGCAACAACATCTAAACTTATTTTATTACTTACTAACTGTTCGAATAAGAATTTGATAGAAATTCAGTAATAGAATTGAATTATCTATTTACAGTGTTCCAATTTTATTATTTTCACTAAACTTACAACCTTATTCTCAATGCATAAGGGCTAAAGTTGAACTACACAGTACTTTAACAATTACTTATTTTGAAGCTAAGACGTGCGAGACAATTAATTGGAATTATCCATAGAGTACATACGTTCAGAACACGTATCTGCATAGCATTTTCCGCGCAAGGACAAGTACATCATGATCTTAACACGTTCATCGCCATGGTGGGTCAAAATGACCGGCACTTGATCTACCCATTGGGGCCATGGGGGGTCAAAATGACCGGCACGCCAGACCCTACTTTTCGAAGCCCGTTCGCGCCGCAGCATGCAAAAGCTGTGTATTTAATCATACAATATGACCGGCGCGGCCCCAATGAACACCTGTAACCACTTGGTTTTTTGATTTTTTGATGGCATACCTATTTTTAGGACTTAGAGAAAAAAGTTAAAGCTAATATTAGTAATATATTATGGACCCGTTTTTACCCTTTGTGTACGGAACCCTGAAAACCACAGGATTTCGAATCAAACATTTTTATTTATGTTATAAGTTGCATTTATGCAAAAAAACGAAAGGACAAAATTAAAGAAAAAAAAGAAGGACAATAAAACAAAAAAATGTTAGGAATGTTTTTTACTAAAACTTTAGCATTACAAATCGTCATACGAACAACACTCAAACTCTAAAGATTAACTCAAAATGGTTATTGAAACTTTTTAGTGGCATTTGTCAAAACATTGACGACGTATAACGCACGATGTCTCATCGATCGAACATTACGCGTACGTAAGTACGCTGACCGGCATTGTGACCGGCACGGCCTGAATGTAATAATTATTCCGTTTAGGCCACGCCGGGTCGTTATGACCGGCACTTAAAAAAAAAACTAAAATAAAGCCAAAAAAACCAAATGTCACTGTAAAACTTGTATTTATAAACAAATAGAACTGAAAATAATCATAAAAACCAATGTAATTTTTTTATGATTTTGTAAAATATTAGTCGGCGATGAACGTGTTAAAGCTATTTGTTAGAAAATAGTGAATTTGGTTGCAAAAAAAACATAACAGTGTAAAGCATAAAACCATTATCACCTAACATTACTTAAGAGTACCGAAGATATTGCACATCTTATTTTAAACATTACCCGCCTTACCACATAAGATTTAAACACGCTTTAAACACTGTTTAACCGTGAAATTTGTACTGTTGAATACTGTGAAATTTACTAAATAAAATATCTTTATATCAGGCATTACTATGACCCATATGCTGATTTAATTAAGACAAAACATCTAAAAAATAATACATCTATTACTGCTTACATCCAGCCTGCTTTTTCTAGTGAGGACTAGACTGATGAAGATCAGATCGTCAGTCCACCTTGTCGGTGGTTTCACTGGTCGTTTTACACTGCGCTTGCCGGTACATGGTTTCCTTTCGAGAACTTTACAGCCCTGTCAGCCATCAATTCTGCATAAAAGTAATAGTCCTGATTTACCTGAAGTGTTTAAATTTACCGCAGCTTAATAGTCCAGCGATTAATTAACATTAAGGGGCAGTAAATCATGGAAAGCCATTGTGCAACAGAAGCCGCCTTGGGTTTGAAATTCTTGGAACACATTTGAAGTTGTAAGCAATAATTGTTTGATACGTTCGGGATGTTAAAATACTGTGTTACATAAAAAGAAAGTGTGATAGAGAAAAAACAACGGGTTGCACTCCGGAAGTGCCGGCAGAAGTGAAAACTTGAACATTATGTCATCCGTCTTACGAATTTTCGATCAGTTCATGATATGACGCTAGGTTACTTTTTATCCATCCCAAAAAGTGCACAACACCTCTTAAGAAGTTTTCACGTCAAAAGATTGGTTTTACTGTGGGTTTATATTTATAGTTAAGATATTTAGCGAATTGCTCTGATTATAAATTTCAAACTAACATAAGTATAATTATGTTTTTTTTTCTATTGCTATTATAATAAGTAAGTCTGTACTTGACTACCAACTCGTCTGGTGGTAAACGAAGATGGAGCACGCAGATTTTGAAGAAACCTATTTACTTTGAAATAGGAATGCTGGCAGATTTTCCATTCCCTGATCATACGTTTAAGAAACGTGTTTGGACTTGTCTTGTTGTAAAAATGCTGATGCTGATGATGTACATTTTCCAAATAGTTTTATGTGAATCCAATAGAAAATAGAAATAAGTTTTCTAGATTTGCGAATGCTTCAATCTATAATTAGACTTCATACATTTTATAAAATACTAGCTGCGCCCCGCGGCGTTGCCCGCGTTAGCCCGATATAAAAAGTAGCCTATGTGTTAATCAAAGGTTTAAGCTATATTCGTACTGAATTTCATCCAAATCGGTTCAGCCGTTTGTGCGTGAAAGAGTAACAAACATCCATACATACTCAAAAACTTTCGCATTTATAATATTAGTAGGATAAATCTAAACCAGCCTACTTAAATTGTTTCTGCGATCCCAATACAATTTTATTTCTCAGTAGCGCCGGAAAGCCTTAAACTTAATTGTTGAAATGTTAAAGTATTTATGGGTTTTTATTGACGAAATACGTGGATTTTAACTGTCAGCTAAGTTAGTGTCTTCTTATAACGTAATATAGGCATGATAACATTTTATTTTTTAACCTAAATGTCCTTTCTGCGCGACTACAGATAGGTAGATGCCCCACTAAGTTAGGTTGGTTTATTTTTCCTCTTATTTTTATGCCGAGAAACCTTGTAATATAATATTAATAAACTAAGACAATGGGGTCATAAATTATTTCTTGCCAGTTAAAGAATTTCAATGTATTTATTTAATGTCCCTGCCATATCTATTTCTATTTTGTTGACAATGTAATTAATTTTAACAGAAGATAATCGTTTGAAAGTTAACTAAGTAAACTATTTATATCCATACAAATGTTTTAATTATTCTGATATTAATGACCGTTGAAAAAAAAAGAAAAAAAAAATTTCCAATCCCTTTCTTGCTCTACATTTTATCAGTCTAAAATTGGGAGTAAACAAAACTTTCAAAGGCAAGTACACTTTTTGTTTTTCTTATACAGCACCTTTACGGTCTATTATATTATTTTTACAGACTAGAGCAAAATTACTCAATGAAATGATGGGCTGCCCTGTATATTATGTCAAACAAAATTATCATATAGAAAAAATATGTAGGTATATGAAAAAGACGTGTTCGTAAAGTATATGAGGTATACACCATAGACACTTTTCTTTCTTCCCACACAATCTTTACGTCACCTAATATCGATTACAATAAGTAACATAATAGGTAATAGGCCTAATTTGCTGCCGGCACATGTTACAGGTCGTGACGTCCGCGCTGCGTGTGAACGTAATTATGTCATTAGCTCGTTATATTGTTAATAACAATTATTTTCATGTTAGATAATGGGTCATTGATGGGTCGGTACTTTGATGACGGAAATACTCATATTTGTTGAGGTCGAATGAGAGAAACGTCCACGATGCTTTTATCTGTAAGTATACAAAAGTTATAGTAAATCATTATCCTAAAACTGTTGACAATGCCGAGTACGTTGTTAATCCTAAGTCGATGTCCCATATTTTTTCCATAAATTTCACAGGCACACTAAGGGACAGTGTTTTTTTCTTGTTTGAATTTTCTATTACTGTATGCAAACAAAAAAAATAGAAAATTCTAACAAGAAAAAATCACTAGCTTGTTAATTGTCTAGTCTAGTAGTTTTGCCTACTTTTTGCAATGAACTAAAAAACCCATTGTACTGTGTTTTACACATCGATGCGATGATGGGTTTTCGCAATACCAATTATTTTTCGCCCTAAATGGCACAACCGACTTCAGACGCGTACAGAATTCGTATATTTTTTTTACAGGGTTATTCCCAATCAATTAATGCTAATAAAATAAATAAATAAGTTCCTAAAAGGATGCCCTTTAAGGAACTAATTCTATACATCAAAATTAACAACTTTTGTTCTGCGACTTTTGTCAAAACTCAAAGAAAACAGCTGTTCCTTACATTTTGTCGCGGGTGAACAATATTTTTAACCCCCGACGCAAAAGAGGGGTGTTATAAGTTTGACGTGTCTGTTTGTCTGTCTGTGTGTCTGTCTATCTGTCTGTCTGTGGCATCATAGCGACCGAACCACTGAACCGATTTCAGTTTAGTTTTTTTTGGATGAAAGGAGACTTAATCGAGAGTGTTCTTAGGTATGTTTTATAAAAATCGATTTAGCCGCTTAAGAGTTATGGTGGGTTAAAGTGGGGATGGAAGAACCAAAAATCTACAAATGTGCCCAAAATGGTTGTCAATGTGTCGGGGGTTTTTTAAACTTTTTTAATTTATATTAGTTATTCTTCCTTCCTTTCAGCCTTCAGGCGACCTAAAAACTCTGGCACCAGAGCTGGCCACCCGGCCTATACGAACTTACTTTAGTCAGAGGTCTCAAGCAGCACCTATGCAAAAGGCTCTATTTATACCAGCCTGATTACCGCTGCAGCACATGTCTCATCCCGGAAGTACGAGCCTCATTGACACTCGGAGAGTGACACGACCCATTAGCTATTCCGCTGGAACAATGATGGGTCGACACGACTGCTCGCCTCGTGTAGGTCGGATGTCGCGCCGACATCCACGCATTCATGTCTTATGGCCTGCATACATTAGTCAGCTAAGTTGTATGGCTAAGTATGTATTTGATATTCAAAAATCAAGATCGATTACTTTTTCATAGCGCATCTTATCTTACTCATTTCTGCAAGAGCTAAGCCTGAGTCATCGACTTGGTTTTTTTTTTCAATATGGCCTGGGTCCTGATTATTCCTTATTTGACATTCATACGTAGCACTTGCTTTTGCTTTATTCTTTTTTTTCAGTTGTTTATAATCTCTGACCCTGACTTGTTAAGGATAAATTGGCCAATATTGTAAAAAACACCTGGTTCAAGGGAGGGACAGAGGTAAGTGGAGGGGGTATTTTAGAATGATGTACGGATTTTCACATAACTAGCTTAAGGAAAACTATGTTGCATTTTCAGGAAGGGATTTTCAGTCAGTTATAAGATTATCGCTTTTAGACCTTTTTTAGTTTATTGTTCTTTTATATATAGGTATTTTCTTGTTGTGCATATTTTTGACCTTTTTTTAATCATAAAATGACCTACTTCATTCCAAAAAACCTCAGTCTTCAACCACGTTACTTCAAAATTCAAAATTCAAAAATGGAGTGAGCTAACATAAGTATTGGTTTTAAAAATGATTCATAAATAATGACCATATTTAAAAAGCTTGAATGACTCAGCCAATATTTAAATATCGGCTTGTAAGTGGCAAGTTTTTTGGCTGTATGTATTTTAGTCGGATATTTCCGCAGCGAATAGAGGTCGGTGGGGGTTCGAACCGCGACGTGTAGAGTAACAACCGCAACTGTGCACTGGTGTTACACTCTGGTGTACGAGTAGCTTTTTATTTTATTTTAATTTTAAATGTCTTGGTCGTGATACATTTTGATAAAAAAGGACTTCGAGACGTAGTTTGACTAGGTGTTTGTAAGCGATCATCGAAGTTAAGCAACGTTCAGCACGGTCAGTTTTCGGATGGGTGACCGCGGGTGGCATTTACAACTGATCGCTACCGTGGCTCAGAAGACACGTTAAATTGTAGGCCCTCATTGTTTTAACGGTTTAGCCAAGTTAGAGGCCTTAAAGCGACTTAAACACTCTGACACCAGGGCTATTTTTTGTACACATTCACTGCTAAAAACACTTATATTTTCCGGAAGATAACATAGATGTACAATCTATGTTATCTTCCGGAAAATTGTATGAAAAAACAGGCGTGCATGTTTTTCAGCACCCATTAAATGTGATAAAAGCTGATGTTTATCGTAATGGTTCCTACTTACTTAGGTATTTCAATAAAATGTATCTGGTATCGGGATTTTTTAACATTTTTGAACTTACATTTCTGATTCGTACCGCCAGGGAATGGAAAAGTCTCCCTGCTTTCCTGTTTTCTAAGAGATATAATCTAAAGCATTTCAAGGTCAGAGTGAATAGATATCTTCTAGGATGCTTCATCTTCGACCACAACGTCGATTACCATCAGGCGAGTTGGTGGTCAAGCGCGGACTTATTCGCGATTTAAAAAAAAAAAACGTATACTTACTTTGATATAGTAATAAGACCATTACAATCTATATATTTTATGTAAGTATATCATAATACAATACATAGATTGACATAGCGTAGAGGCGGCGACGTAAGGTTATGCGGATGGCGGGCGGCGCGTGCGCAGACTGGCAAGAGGACTCCGAGGTCGCGCCCCGAGGAATGTCTATACTGGTAGCTGGGGGAACCTTGTCTAAAACAGGCTTGCTAGTTTGAAGATAACCTCTAGTGTACATACTAAAAAATATTTTTCATAATTAATTTTCGCAAAAAATGGCAAAACCACCTTCCATCGTGTACAAAATTCAAATATTTCGCTCGAATTGTTTACATTATTGTTGATTTATCGATTCGATCGGCTCAGCCGATTTCTGTAAAATTTAAATAGGACCATTTTGAAAGCAAATCCTTTCGAATTAAAAAAGAACTTTTCGATTCGGTTCACAATTGGCAAAATTATCGATGAATATACACAAAAAAATACATCCATACGAACATAGAACCTCCTCCTTTTTAGAAGTCGGTTAAAACGTAGATTTCTTTTTAGGATGAAAGGTTTTGAAATATTTTCATAAATAAATAAATATTAAGAAACGTAATACAAAACGTGGAATTCGTTCTATATCAATTTTATTATCAATTTTATTTTATCTACTAAAAATAAATCGAGACTTTAAAATCACGTCATAACTTATCTAGTCGTAATTATAAATTATGCTTGAAACTTTTTTACTAAAAGCTTATCTACTACCAAAATAGTTGTCGTTTTTTCAATGCTGAATATATTAAGACTACTCATTTAAGAAATGGAATTAGTGTCATAATGTGTTTTGCTAACACTATAAGTCCTTTTTTACAGAGGGTCATATGTATTGAACGCAAAACCTTTTAAGGGCGGGTCTAGTACATCTAGACAAACAACTTTTGTTCTTGGGCTATTGGAAAATCACGAAGAAAAAAATCAGCTTCTTCATACAAAAAGTTCGTCAACGCGCGGAAAAATGTATGGAGATGCGATTTTTTTTGCGAATTTTTAAATGTCGTTGTACAAAAGTTGTTTGTCTAGATGTACTAGATCCGCCTTTAAAAAGTTTTGCGTTTAATACCTATGACCCTGTATAATTCAAAGTGTCACATATATCCATAATGCTACTGTACTGTACGAGCTCAAAAGTATACGCGGCACAGCAATGCGCTCTACACTACCTACCCTAATAAAACAATCTTAACGATAATTTAGAGGCAATTCACAACAAAAATGCGTGAATAATCCACGAACTTGTCAGTGCTTATTAATCCGCATCAGATGTCGCGACTACCAACTTTGTGACAGGTTCCAATTATTTCGAGCGCACCGAAAAAGTGCTTTATTTTTTCGTTCCACTTACATTACTCGGCGGAGCGATCGATAAAAAGAAAAAAAATCTAGATATCGAACTTGATGAACTGTCTCAAAATAAGAACAAAAGTTTTGAGAAGCTTCTTGGCGGTAACCCGAGATCACGGAGTGGTTTTTTGTCGGGAAGCGTTTTAGTGGTCAGCTGTAAATTGGCTCTGGAACGAAAATAGTGTCAGCGCAGTAACCATTTTTGGAGTTTGGAATGGTTTGGACTGATTTGTCTTCAATGGTAGATAATGATCGATGGTCAGAAAGAAGGAGCATACTTCAAAAACTGTACGGGTGATACTGAATCTGATATAGACTGTTTCGGATTTTTTTTTTATTCCGGGCGGTCGCATTTCTTCGTAGAAGTCGCGACCGGTTGGCTGATCGCGCGACCGTACAGTGCCATCCTAGTGGGAACCAGATGATGGAAGCGATAATCACCGCTCGCTTCCTGAATAGCTTTGATACTCTCAAATTAACCTTCCTATACTCGCGCACGGTATCACAGACCGTAACTTCGGGTCCCTATTTTTTTATTATTAGCGGTAAAAGCTACATAGGCAATTTTTTTTCCGGTAGCCATATAATTTAATTATACAATAAACTTAATTAATCTTACAAATAATTTCTTATTTCACTGTCTATCAGACTTCGCAAACAGCCTTCAAAAATAACAAATTTTTGTTCAAGTGTAGAAAAAACTGACTAAAATATGTACTCAGTAAAAATCAGTTTAGTACCTTATTAGTTGAGACTCGAGATGTAGGTATCAAGATTTAAGACTATAAAAATGTCAATTAATTTATAATCAACAAACATTTCATACACATTTTTTGTTACACGTATATTCGCGTCGGTCTCACGGACCGATTGGCGCCAAATACATCCACACGCCGTACGTGCACAAGCTTGTTCAGCGTACTGAAGAAAAACTATCAACACGAAACTTTGAGCAAAAAGCTCAAAGTCGGTGCTTCGTTTGAATTTAAAATAAATGCGAAATAATATTTCGTCGGTCTCACAGACCAACGCGCGAGTTTTTTAGGAAGGTTAAAAATATTTTATCCATCTCTATAATATTGCTGACAACGAAGACGCAGTTTTCTGCTGACGGTTCCAATCGCAGCCGTTTTTGTCGGTGGTTCCGCGCGGTCGCACTCGGTCGTGGAGGTCGCGACCAGCTGATCGCGCGACCGGCCGCGCGACCGCACGGACGTGCCGCCCCGGTGCGCGGTGGGAACCAGAGGCAGGACGAGATCATCGCCGGTCACTTCCTGGATACCTTTGATACTCTAAAATAGTAAAACCTTGGTTTGAAAGTTCATAGTTTTAATAATAACTTGGAATTAATAATTTGTTCGTTCGTTTCAGCCATAAGACGTCCACTGCTGGACATAGGCCTCCCCTAAAGATATCCAATAAGACCGGTTCGTAGCGGTTCGCATCCAGCGCGATCCTGCGAATTAATAATTAGGTACAATTAATTCAAATCATTAGTATTATGATTAAGTCTGACTAAAAGGTAGTTTTTTATTGACCGTTAAAATTAAAATGGTCAAGTACAGTTCAAGTTTGTTAGTTGCTGTCTGCCAAAATATAAATGCAAAATTAGTTTCAATAGGCACTCATTTTGATGTTACTACAGTGCGTTACATTTTAAATAAAATAAATACCTAAATAATCTTTATTGACACCAAAAAACAAAGAAGTACGAGTATACAAATATATTATGTGTTAGCACTCGGACAAGAAATTCTGATCTTTGTTTGATGAGACAAAATATGTAACTGTTGGAGTATCCTTATTTATATTATTTACATTTACAATGATTGTAATTATCAGCAATATCTTTTTAAAATGAACCTTGCTAACCTTTCCTCTTTTCTTTTCGAAAAATAGAAAGAGTGGACTATATATTTACTACGATTTATACATTACAATACAAATAGTAGCTATGAGTACCTACTGTAAAGTAGTAAATACTGTTTATGTAAAACGATAACTAGAGCCCCTCCTTCTCAAGACCACTTTATTCAATTCTTTGCCGTTTCAAACAAAAAATGCTTCCGCCATTTTCATTCCAAGCACCTCGTTTTATTTTCCGTTTACCACAAAAATGAAATCTTTACAATTTTTTTAATCACCTTCGAAGCTACAGGTGCCGAGCATTCTATCAGAAACGTGACTCCAATTTAAATATAAAAAATGTATAAAAGTGAGTGTATCAACTGCGACATTTCTCGTCGTCCGCGACAGGTGGGGTCACGTAGTATTCGAGAGCACGACAAGCTGCGTCACTGTGGAGTTGTGTTTTTGTCGCAGCGACATTTTTATGCGATTTGTCGCGGTACAGGTGGAGGTCGCGTCAAGTGCAGTCACGACCGAGATGATCGAGGAAGACGTTTTAGGGTTAGTTTTGCATTTCCACTTACTGTAGAGATTATAAATAGGATTTTTGACAAAATTAGATATTTATATTTTGTGGTCATGTCTTCTATATTTCTTTTTTGTAATAGGTATTAAATCATATTGTTTCATTTCTGAGTAAGTTATACAACAGTATTATAATCGCAATAATAGCTGTTGTCATTCGATAGTAAAGACGTCAAGTTACACAGTTAACTGTTTTGAAGATTAAAATTATGTCTAAATAAGTGTGTATTGAACTGTGTCAAAGTTGCATTTTTAGTACGATAGCTTGAAATCTGTAAATTACAGTTTTGTGAATACCTTGTCAATGTAAACTAAAACAGATTTATAACGTTTGAATTTGTTATCCCAAATAAAGACATCAAAATACATATTATGTAGGTATTTAAATAACACCTCTAGGCATTCAAATAACGCCTTTTCAAATGAAAATTAAACAGCAAAGTTATTAAAACTTTCTACTTTATTGTCATACTAATTTTGAAGTTTTTCAAATAAAATTAAAACTCTATTAAGTTGTTTACCAATGTTTAGTGCCGACCTCGTTGCCCCATACCAATTTTGACACCAGTCGGACATAAAAAACACACTTTTTATAGTTACGCACAATAATGTTTATGGGAAAACTTTTAGCCGAGATAAAGCCCTCCACACGGAACCCACGGTAATAAACACAGACACTTTTTATAGCTCACAATTTCGTGTGCTCTTTGAACTGGTTTAATCGAAATAGTGTAAAAAATCAGTGAGACATACCTACGTTCTATCGCATGCTACGGATCATTGGATCGTGGTCGGTTTTATTTTATTATAGCTGGAGCATTCTGACGAAAATACGGCTAGAATCGATGTCAAAGACTTTTTAAAACTATTGGAACGCGTTTGATGATCGTAATATGGATGTTTTTATTTTATCTGATTGTGTATGCTGAATTTATATGGACGTGGGAAGCTGTTAACACGTTTCTGTCAGCGAAATTTGTGATTAGCATATTTTGGAGGCTCGATTAATTTCCTTAATTATAATTGAGTTTTGTGGTAAAAGCTTACGGCGAGACGATCTGATGCGTCGATTTAAACGAAATATTGATTCCAACAGCCATATTAAACATTTAGGAATATATTTTGAATATATATGACAGACAGATGGGCAAAGTTCTCAACGAAGTGGGTTCCTCTGTCCAGTCGACCCCGAGGCCGTCCTTCTAAGACGACACGGCGCGACGAAATCAAGAGGTTTAAAAAAGATTGGACGGAGGTACTCGTAGCACAGAACAAAAAGGAATGGAAAGAATTGGGAGAGACCATTGCCCAGCAGTGGGACAGTACAGGTTAAATAAAAATAAAAATGTTGGTTGTTCTCCACTCGAAAACTTTTCAACAACATCGGTCGTCAGTTATGTGTGCTGTGTCCTGCTTTGTCGACCACTTTGTTTCTTCTACATAACTGATCTCCTCATTTCCGATTCGATTCAATTTTCTTTACAACGATTTTCAAACGCCAAATTAGTTGAAGTGCTTACCAATTTCCTACTGAGAGTTGGTAACTATATTAATATGCAGCTGATAAATGCAGTGTAAAATGTATTCAGCTGTCATTTTGCCGATCTCAATCTCCCGGCATTCAATTGAAATCCACAACTGAACCAAACAGGCTTCGTACACACATCGCAGTCAGAAAATTATAACAATTCATGTTAAAATCATCAGTGATAAAAAAAAGTAGATTACGTACATTTTGGAATTATGTTAGTATGTGCAAACAGGCAATAATTTAAGAGTAATTAAGTCTCCTGTCAATATATTGTTATGTTTATATCTTACACCTACAGACTTGCTTATAGTTAACTCACTTTATACATAAATTAATCGTTTTGAACTTGATTTGAGACAGATTTAAGGTAACTTAAGATTAAAATATCAGCATTAATCGAATGTCGCGTGACCGAGAACTGGTCGATACAGTTTGTTTTTTGAAAGTGCACAGTCAAAACAAGAGCATTATCGTGAGATCATTTTTGCTCAGGGCTGTCACCATTACTTTGGCTGATTAATTTCCATGGTGTTGTGAATTTGTTCGTACCTAGTTTCATTTAAAATGCAAAAACTTTCTTGAATTGGACTGAAATTGACCTGAGGTAAAAGTTGAATTGATCAGCTAAAGTAATGGTGACAACCATTACTTTAGCTGATCAATTTCCACGGTGTTGTGAATTTGTTTGTAGTTTCATTTAAAATACAAAAATTTGGATTGGGTCTGAAATCGCCAAAGCGATTCTGTATTGTTTTTGCCTTGGCAGTTTCAGTGCAAACTACGTTACATCATCATCATCCACAGCCTTCTTTATCCCACTACTAGGTATAGGCCTCTCTCTTACTGTGCCATCTGCCTCGGTCCTGTGCCAATCGTGTCCAGGTTCGACCCGCGATTTCGACTATTTTGTCTATACAACGTTATTATTTTGTATTAATATTAACATTATAATATCTATCAAACAAACACAATGACTTCAATGGCATTCCATACAAAAGTGAAAATGATTAGGTACTTAATTACTCACAACAATGGTTTGGAGATGTGCGCAAACATAATTAAAGATTTAACACATTTTTATGTAGCGTGAAAAATGATTCTCATAATAGGTATTAGTAAGCCGTTTCCAACCGGTCCTGCAGTGGACATCCTACAGTCTCCAAAATCTTTGAGAGCATGCTTTCGATTTTTTTATAACCTAAAAATTTACAATATTTTAAGAACCTAATGAGTAGCAGCCCTACAGAAATGCACTTTAAAAGGTCGTGAAAAACCAGAGCGAAAGTAGAGGCGGGGTGAGCGGCGGAACTGCAAGGCCTCATCAGGGCGCGCCAAAAATGGATCACTTGCTGCTGAATTATTATTTATTGCACAGAGTGCAGTTTCATCAGAAATATATAGTAAATCGTGGACGGTCTCATTAAAACTTTATATTATGTGGCTTAGGCTCGGGCTCTACTAGAGCAGGTCAGAACTGGGCGGAGCGTCATAGTCCGTATCTATTGCGTAGATGCTATATTTGCTTAGTGAAAAATAAAACGCAGCGGAGTTTTGTTCTGTGCAAGGCAAATATGTTTTTTTTTTGTAATAAGCTTAGAGGTCACAACGTTCTGCGCGTTTTTGCCCATTTCCTCTGGGCCGAAATGGAAAACTCTTATGTGCGTCATGGTTAGGTTGGATAGAAATGTGCTATAGCCAAATTATAAGTCCACTTATCACGTTCAGTCACAGTCACAGTTATAGGCATGCAACCATTTATACCGATTTTTGAATATAGACGTTACATTCAGGTTTTTACATTTGTATCAAGGCGTTGAAGTTGTCCAAAATTTTGTCTCCCATGTTTTTTGTAAGTTTTTGTATTGACGGAGTATACAATTTCTTTTTACTTGCTTTGTATCAAAATTATCCCATTTTTGTGATTTTTCTATTAATAGAACATCAGTTACTAATTTTGTCGATTCTGTAAGATCAAGTCAACGTGCTGGCCGGTAATTGAGTACCATATCTGTAAGTAGGAACGCGCGTGATCAAATCAGCGCCTAAGGAGGCTATACCTACTTCCTCCTTCGCCACTTTAGTAAGCCGGCAGTTTTTTTATATTTAAATAGGATTGTATTGGTCCTCACGCACGGCACGACTAATTTTATCGAACCATTTAGTACACACCAAGATCGTCATCATCATAGGAAGCTTGTCGCAGCCCACTGATTGACAATCTTTTTCCTCTACTAAACTCTTAAGTCATTGAGAGAATAATATGCGCATTTCGTGATTACACTAACTGTCTTCCCTTTTACGAAAATCATTCCTATTTTTTTTTATGTCGTATAGTTTTGCGTTTGACTACACACTGCCTGATATTAAGCAGATATGCGGTCTAGGATGTAACACGCTTACCTAGAAGATACCTATTTACTCGGGATTTGAAGACACCTACATTGTACTTTAGCGGGAAGACAGACTCAGGCAAAGCATTCCACCTTCTGGCAGTTCGTATGAGGCATTTTGTGTCAATCTCATCGTATATCATCGGTGTTGCTGTAAAAATTTTGGATGTTGCCACTGGCCACCGGGCCACTGGGTTTCCAGGGGTACGCTTTCCAGAGTACTTAGGATATTCGTGACTACCACTCTGTCTGTAACTTACTCCACTTGCTACCACCGCATCTGGCCAATAGGGTCAAACTGTAGACCAACCAATAAATCGATATAAATACAAAATATTGTAAGCCAGTAAGAGAGCTGCCGGATTAGGATGCGCACCAATATTTATTTCGACATCTCAGAACGAGACAGCGATAAGGCCAATTATATCTGTCACATTTTGACAAGTCGAAAAGAGTTCTTTTCGTGGCTTTTCGAGGTCGCATGATGGACTAGCTGGTGTGAATATGATGAAAGCATGTGTATAGGTCTCTCATTGGTCTCACTATCTAACGAAAATCTGAGTCATTATTTGGTTGACAGTTTCATGCTGTAACTGGTAGTACTCGGCACAAGGAAAACTGTAGGCAAGTAAAATGCATTTTAGATCTTAAACGGGTAATCTCCTAAATAATTCAACAGTACATGGTCTTGTGTAAACAAATTAATCTAAATTAATTTACCTAAACAACAAATTTACATTCATTTAGCTTCTAATATCTATGTTCAAAATCTACCACTGACAATGTTCCAGTAACAATTTTAACAGCTTGCGTTTATTACTGAACCAATTATGAAGTGGAGCATAATTCTCTTGTCTAATAGTTAGCTTATAGAGCACAGAAGCCTAGATCGAGATACTAGATATCATTTGTTAGGAACCTTGTAATTTGTACTATGTTGTAAGCCAGTACGGACTAATAATTGTAACGCTCTGGACCGTTTTAATAAGCACACTTATTAGCTAGTTATTTTATGAATAGGTTATCTCTCTACATCTATATCCGAAGGTACATTACTTAATCTATTCCACTTAATCTATACCTACTGAATAATATTGTAAGATAGAGCACCGGTTTTATTGTGTGTTCATAAGTTTCGCAAAAATTCAGAACAGTTATATTTATGCATATGTTCGGAATATTTTTTCGCTATTGAAAAATACGAGTTCAATATGTTCCCTCATTTATAAGCAGTAAAGGTGTTAATTGGTTAATTGCAAGAAAGTATCTGATTTCATGCTTCATAAAAACTAATTTAATCCAGATACAATGCGCTTAGATACACTTAAGTCAAATATATTTTAGTGTGCTAATAATGCAGTTATGCTTCTCATAAAAAAACTGACTATTCTGAAAGAAAAAATAGATTTAAAACTTATGGACCTAGTTAAAAAAATGAAGAAAGAAAATAGACACATACTGTAAGAACAATACACAACGCACGTTCGTACACTTTTATATTCCTCTACTCATGTCAAGAAAATTAAATTTTCTCAAACCGTTACTAGTTAAGACGAAATAATACCCCGCGACCGTTACCCCTGCCTTACTAGTTAAGCCGTTGAGACAAACGGTATGACATATCGTTATTGTGTACCATTACCATTACGCCACGACAATAGAATTGGGCGTCCACCAACTCCCCGTGAAATTGCCTTTTTAAATACTTTCTATCGTCACACATGCAGTGGTTCGTGCTGTCATGCGGTGCTGCTATCCTAGTAGTAAAAGTTACTCATATAGCGTATTTGAGAGCGCCAAAAGGCTTTTATGTAAAAGCATCATATTTGTGTGATTACTAAACTGACCATTACGTCATTTTTAAAATTAAAAAAAAACGCAATATATTTAAGGCAAGAGTAAATAGGGAGCTTTATGGTCTACTTAGCTACTTGGACTACTTATCTTCTCCATCCTCAGCTACAACATCGCTTTCCATCAGGCGAGTTGATGGCCAAATATAGCCCTATTATGGATTGAAAAATAGTAGTATTTTCACTATATACTTCACTACATTTTTTTATTTCAATATACATTTCATTATCAGAAATTGTATCTGTTACTTATCTTGTGGTCTATGTCTTATCTTATGTCTATGTTGTCATGTTTCGATTATAAGAAAAAGTATCTATTACTATTTTTATACATTTCTCTCCCTTTCTACCGCATTTCTTGCATGAATTTCATTTGTAAAAAAAACCTTCTGCTTGTCTTCACAGCAATTTAATGACAATCGTGTACAGGTGCGATAAAATGCTCTAAATAGTGCTCCATATGTGAGGTCATTACCCCCCGGGTCAGATCGAGGTCGCTCCGTGTCACCGCGCACTGACCAGAATACCTAAGCATTGCGCGTGCGCTGCACATAAGTGTCGCAGGTCGCTGAACTAACGCATTTCTCGAAAGTTGCCGATTTCTAGAATTACTTTAAAATACTTTTAAGACCTTGATCAATTGGTAAATAGGTTGGTTTGCATATTTTGCCTATTACAGAAAAGCAATTGGATTATCCAATAGCTTTTTAGGTAATAGTAGTGTAACTAGTTTTAACATACTTATAAAGTATTGTATTTTATTGTTATTACAGAAAGATTCAATATTGTATATTGGAAAATGATTATCCTATTATTTTCTGTCATAACAATTTTCATGTAAGTAATTTAATACTTAATTATTTTCGGATCTTATTATCTTTTGACATTGCTTGTAAAATATGGCGGTGTGTGGCCTTGAATAAAAATAGAACTAAAAAATATGAAATTCCATTGAAATTAAGCATTCAATACGGTTGCTTTACTCTGTGCATTTATTTACCATATTTACCTAATCGATTTTGAGCTACTGTACACAGTCTGGTCCCACTTTGTAAGATATTCTTTCTATGGTTACCATTTAATATTAAAATTAAATACTTTAGTAAAAATAAAAATAACAGTATTAACTATATGCTTGTAACATTGCAATTCTGCTTAAACAATTCTCCATAAGGATTACCGGCATTCAGGCCCTAGAAAAGACAACTACGTTTCGCATTTTGCGACATGAGATTTAAATCACATGCCATTTTACTTTCGAAGGTAGGTACGAGTAAATGCAGCTGAAACGCGTTGTTAAGGACTTTAAGTCAAAGTTAAGTGTCACCGGCGTTGTCTGACGCGAGGCTCTTAATGCGATCAGCGTAACCAGAATGAGTATTGGTTTGTTTTGTTGGTGTTGCCAGGCAGTTCCAGAAATTTTCCTAAGAAAAAAAGAAATATCTAAAATGAAGATCAGTTTAACTTTTCTATTAAATACACTCTAATTTTGTTTTGTTTATACAGCAGGAGAATTTTTTATTGAAATACCTACGCCAATACATCTTATAAATTTATCGGAACCTATTTGACTACCTTCTGCTTAGTTTAACTTAAATCGATTTATATTATTAAAAAAATAGTTAGCAATAAAATTCACTTATCAAGGATATATAGTGTTGAATCAATTTGTTAGGTATAGATAAGCCTTCGGTTTGAAGTTTCTAATTTAAAATTGAGGAAAACAAACTTTTATCTTTTCAGAAATCATTTTAAAGTACGAATCAATACATAAGTTTGGGTTTCCTAATTAAAGAACAATATCACACACATGTATTTCGCGTACCAGCCAGGAAAACCAGACGTCCTGGTAACCCCAGCTGGTTATTTATGAGCCGATCGCCGCGACCACGGAGGAAATATCACAATGGAGGTAGCATAGAGATTTTGAGCGTGGCCACTTTTTGCTAGTGTGCAGTTACAGATTTGCATTAGTGTGTGTGACTAGTGATGTGACATTCCCATCAAGTCTATCGATGGAATATTGGTGAAGTGAATAAAAATGCATGTATTTTATTTGAATTGTTTATTAATTATTTTCATAAGATAGGTAATCTGGCAATCTGGCTTAAAAGGTAGGTAATCAGGCATTATTTTGAGTTATTAATATGACAGCTAATGACCCTTAAACAGTATTAATTTTGTGTACATGTTTCTGACACTCGTTTCAGTGACAGCATTTTTCATCACGAAATGTATGCGGAGCTGAAAATATTTGTCACATATCGATTTTATTAAAAGTAGTTTATGATCTTCTAATAAGCTAAAATCTAGGACATGTGTATTTAAACATCGGAAAATATTTTGAAGTTTAGAGGAATCCATAAGCTGCAAGATTACGTCTCTGATCATTTTATGTACATCTTTGCTGTTGATTTTGCTGTGGTGTGTCGTTATTAAAGTTTTGCGTAAAACTTTTTCACATATTTTACATATATAATAAACGTCATCGCTAGGGTAAATTAGCCCCCCTTTGTCTTTGATAGACGTCAGTGAGTCTCTTTTAGTTCCTTCTAGCGCTGACAAACAGTCCTCACATATCAATTTATTTTTTAATTTTTTTACCACAAATCCCGAAATGTAGTATATTACCTCAGAAACATACTCTGTAAGTCGACTAGGGTCACTAAGGTAACAGTGATCATCGTTATTTAGAGACTCTTTTTGAGTAATTTCGTCCAACTCCTCTAACAACCGACGTTTAGCTACGGATTTATTTAGTTTGTCTTCATAGTTGGATTTTTTGGTGAAATTTAGTATTGGTATGTCTTCCAAAGGTACACAATTTCCTTCTGAAACTTTAAATTCAGCGTGTATAAGCAATTTCTTATAGGCTGTTTTAAACTGCTTTGCAGAAGGATTGTTATTTGAACCGCCCATGGATCGGATTGCACCAAAAAACAACTCTATGTGGTCTTGGGACAATTTGTATGTACATATAAAATTGAGTTTCGCCGGATCTGGTGCAAGTAAATTTTCACAAAGATTTTTGAGTGACTGCAGGCAAATTATAAATCCCAAAAACCCAGTTTTTCTTTGCGAATTGATAACCAAATCATTTGCATTGAATTTAAGATTTTTTATGTACTCTATGCCGTCCTCTATAAGTTGGTATGTTTTTTCGATGTTTCTTGGCAGAATTGCTTGCTTGTATCCGTATGAATTAAGATTGCGGGAATTCAGCAAATCAAATATATTATTGAACATACTAATAAATTCACAAGTTGCTTCACAATCTGCAAACTCTTTTAATTTTATTTCATTGCGGCAAAACATGAGTGCATCTGACACTGATTGACTCAACATTTGGGCTGCCAACTTTACCTTCATTTTTTGTTTTATGTAATCAACGTGAGCTTTCCGTAGTTTATTACCTAAATGTAATTGTTCTTCAGTTTGCAGATTGTGAAGCAGCTGGAAGTATTTAAAAGATATTTCCTTGCCTTCTTTATTATAAAGAATACCTCTATCTCCTAGTGCATTGCGGACTAATTTTAAACAATGACAAGGATCCAGAAGCACGGAAACTTTCTGGCCATTATGGTCAAATTCTGTTTTAAAATCAGTATTATCAAAATTACATCCCAGTAGCTTAGCCATTCCAATATTGTTTGGTGCACCGTCAAAAGTTAGCGTTACTATGGTAACACCTGATTCAGCCAACAAATCCAGGCAAGTACGTACAAGTTCAGCTTTTTGCGTACCTGACACACCGTCAATTAAAAAATATCCCACTGGAATTTTGAAAGATCCGTTCAAAGCCGTCACCATAAATGTAAGCACTTCAGTGGCTAGGGGAACACTTTCGTCGTCTACATTGTTGCCTACATTTACGTAACCGTGGGAACTATGTCCATCCCACTCAACACATTTCCTAATACACATTTCGTCCATACATAAAGCACCTATTACTGGTTGTGTTTCCGACTTCATTTTTAGGGTATCAAATGATTCTTTGGTGAATCCTGGATTGCAGTCAACTGCCTGGTACCATTTGCTGATTGTTTTTGGATGGGGTAGGCAAGAGTCGAAATGTTCACGCACATATTTGTAAGCACGAGGCGAAAGAAAATGTAGTGTTAGGGCAAATTTTCGCAGTTCAGGTGAATATTTTTGTGGAAGTGATTCGTTGCTATGTTTCCGCTTTAATCTTACAAGCAAATCTTGATTTTTTCCGCCTATGCTACGCAACAAATCTGAAGACTCCGTTTCAATAAGATTTTTTTCTGTTAAATCACTTATGATGTTTAATAATGTAGCATTTTTTTTTTCAAGTCTCCGTTTTTTCTCTCGTAACTTTTTAACTGTCCTCAATCGTTTCAAAGCAACCGTCCGAGATCGTGCTAAAGATGCTAACACTTTCACTGCACGCCTGGGTGTTGTAGGTATGTCTTCTGTATTTACACCACTTTCTTCAAATTTCTTTCGTTTCCTAGGAGTAATAGCACACTGAACTTCAGCTCTATGCAGAGGCGCTTTTCTTTTCCTCACAACCTGCCCAAGGCCAAGAATAATAAAAGTAAGCTTAGATAGATAAATAAAATTTATAATAAGATATAATAAAACTCCTCTGATCAAGTTAGAGATTGTGCAAATTACAATAAAAAAAAGAAGTTTTTTTTATACACATGAACAAAAACTTACCGGTTGATAATATGATGGGTATTCTTCGAAAACGGTAGGTATTGCATCACTTTTGAGTTTTTTTATCTGTAATCCGGTGATGAAACAGGTTTCTTCGAAATGTTTCGAACACAGTCTGGAATATTTTGTTGGCTCCCAGTTATCACGCCTAACAGCTTTGATCCACTCACTTCTCATTTCTGGACATTTTGGAAACCTAAAATTTAGTTGTACGTTAAAAGAAAAAGGAAACGTTATGTACATAATTCAGTGTAAAAAAATACATTTAGTTATGACATTACATTACATGTACTTAGGCACAATTTTATCAAGATTGGAAGATAATTATATCTTTTATCGATTTATCGATAAAACTAAAATCTATGGTAAGGACATCACTAGAATTGATGCTTAAATTATCTTTCAACACTTTTACTGTTTTAAGACAGTTTTAGACATTATCTTGACCCAAATCACATGGATGTATATAAACTAGATTGTTAATATGATGGTACAATAGCATTTTGGCTAAAAACATCATCAATTTAGCATTTACAATGACTTAAACATTGTCACCAACTTACGAATGAAATGACAAATCCGGGTCTTTTACACCTCCTTTTGTAGTTCTTGATGAACATGACACTGCTGAGCACGACATAGTTTTACATTTAACTTTAAACAAATCTGTAACACCGTGAAATCACTTGATATTCTTTAAAATTCTAAAGCACAAACGCAACGTTTTGGCCTACTAGTCGGTCATAAAAAGACACGTGCGGCGTTGCCAGCATGTGAATTTGCTATCTCTTTTACTCGTAGCTTCATTCTGAAGGAAAGACAAAGACACACTCAAGTGCTTTACACACAGACGTAAGAGCGGCAACGTCTCTATGCTACCTCCATTGTGATATTTCCTCCGAGGCCGCGACAATGGATGCAATTGACGTAATCGCGATCCGTCAGTGGCCTAACGAAGCAGTGTCACTGATAGGTTGCGACCTGCTGGCCTGTCCAGATCGCCTATCTGAACGGACTGGATTATAATATACTGGCAACACTGGCTTTGAGCGTGGACAAATTAGAATGTTTCATACCTATGTGCCGAAAATGCCCTAAAATACTCCATCGAAATTAATTACGTAGCTGCATCCACCTATCCATCCATCAGCCGTAGGACGTACGCTGTTGGACATAGACGTCCTCCATGGATTTTCAATAAAGCCGATTGGAAGTATTTCATCTTCTTACGGCTTCTATAGGTAATGGAGACGGATTAGTAATAGTAGCATAGGATGTATTTCTTTACAGTTCAGATCTACCTGACAAGAGTGGATACAAAATATGCTTTTGGAAGTCAAAGTAGCAAACAAATAGATAAACAAAGCTTTTGGTTTTTAAAGGGTTTTGTTAAGCTTGCTCGATGTCTTGTTGTAATTTGTTGACGTAAATTGAAAAAATAGTAGCGTACTATTTATATTATGACTGTTTTTATTGGTCAGTAGGTACTCAGCAGGATGCAAAAATATTGTAACGTCTAAAGTAATACTGCTATTATTTATAACTTATTGTGTTGTAATGTTCTTAAGTTCTAAAAAAACGTAATAACACGCCTATGCAGTCTCGACCTGGCGTTGACTACCCAAAATGAGGTCATTTTTAATGTCAAATGTTATTTTTATGTTGTTTTTGCAACTCAATTATAATTTATGACAGAGGTTGTGCGAAAAAAACAAGCAATTTATAAAACCAAACGTGCCCATCGCAATGAATTAGGTTCCCACGTTTAATATTTATATGCTTACTAAGCTATGTAGGTGTGTAAAAGTATTCAAAAGACTTGCACGAGTTAGTACAGTCAGAAAAATAATAGGTAAACATTTGTGAAGAACAACACGCATTGTAAATCTGTAAAATAGTGCTAGGTACTACTTATGACATTTTATAATTGTTTAGTCAACGAAAATACTCTCATATGCACAATGTTTACAGTTGCCATACTTTTTATCACTATTTTTACAGTAAGTAAGTAGGCTTAGCTTTAAGTATATACCTATACTTATAAAAATAAATAGAATCAATCAATCTGAGTTATGAGCACTTATTAATATTATTTTTCATTTAAAACAAAGAGAATTAAATGAAGAAGTAAGAAAACTGTGTCAGTGTTACAAAAATGTAAAAATGATTGCGAAAAAATAGTTATTTGTTTTTGTAACGCTCCTTCCTTATTCAGCTGACTGTACTTGTAAAGAATATTTCGGTCAATTGGAATTCGACCTTTAACATTGATCTTTGGCCGCCAGTTACCGATGCGTGGTGCTAATGAATTTGTTTAGCTCGCAATTTGCTTGACGGAAACCATTTAAAGCAGGACGCATCAATTTTATCATTATAGCTTATTTGACAGCTGGAACACCTAGTAATAGGACAGGTTTTAGAGCATTTATCTAATCTGGGGCCTTACTGCGTAAGCGCTCTGACGTTCGGCTTCGCTTTTTCTCCTGCTCGCGCTAGTTACTCACGCCACGAGAGCGAGCGGGAGGGAAAGCGAAGCCGAACGTCAGAGCGCTTACACGGTAAGGCCCCTGGTCTTATCTAAGTGTATCTATTTGAGTCTGATCTGATTTCTTTCGATGTCAGTATTATCATCATTTTGAATCTGTACACTTTTAAACTAATTTATAAGTTTGCCTTAAGTTAATAACTCAGGTCACGTTATCATAATTGCTAAGGTAAAATATTTTTGAAACATCGGTTTGAGTATTAAGGGTTGGTTCTAGTAAAAGTTGTTTATAATGATCTAAACAATACAGTAACCGCCTCTAGATTTTATAAATGGAATCAAAAGTGCTCAGAAAGCAGTAATTATATGGCGGATTGTTTCGATAATTTTACCACTATTTTATGTTTACTGAACCGAATTATTAATTTTTGTCTTCAAAGATTCCTGAAAAAAAGAATATCAGGCAGAAGCAAGTTTTGGTTAAAAGTAATATGAGTGTATTTTGGCGACTATTGCGCTGTCCATTATACTCTTACCTACATTGATTTATAACACCTTTTGATTCGCTCACAAGTTGCCTTGTCACATAAATCCAACAAAATCATACCTACCAATTAAAATTGAAGTAGTAAATTTACCGTAAAACTACTGATAAAAATAACATAATTCAACTTTACGTCACGAATAAGATAAATATAATTACAGTCAGTTTATGCATGAATTGTTAATTTAACTATTTTCCCATGCTTAATACAGATAAGCATCTTTATCCAGCAGTTTTGGTCACAAAACTCTTAGTTAACGAGTTATAGCTGATTTAACTAATGATAAGGTTAAGATTGTATCGGACTTTTCTCACTATGTGGATGACCACATGTTGAGAGGTAGCGACTAGTAGCGAGGTGTAGTATTCGTATAACTGAACTCTACATTTATGAAAAAATAAAAAAAAAGTCAGGAAAAATATAACTCGTACAACACGCTGTTTTGAATTTAATTATTTTTCGCAAAAATGGCAAAACTGCCTTCCAACGTGTACAAATTTGCTCGAATTTTTACGTTATTGTTGATTTTTCAAGAACGGCTCAGCCGATTTCTGTAAACTTTAAATGGGACCACCTCTAAAGTATACCCTTTCGAACTAAAAAATATTTTTTTGATTCGGTTCACAATGGGCGAAATTATTGATGAACATATACAAAAAAATACTAATAGGTAAGATGAACATCGAACTTCCTCTTTTTTGGAAGTCGGTTAAAAAGTAAAATGTGCATGATACACATATTTGGAGTCAGCGTTTGTGGCCATAGAGACGCGTTTGTTTGCGATCAGCTTCAATATGTATCTACATATATGTCATGACATACGTTAGCATTTTGTGATCAACCATAAAGTTTGAACAAATTGTAATAATTTTACTAACTGTTACTTATTTTAATGGTAAGTCTGTCATACAAATCTCGAAATAATTTTTAGAAAAATAGATAAAAGTCAGCAATAATGTAGGCAGCTGCTGAATCAATTTATCCAATAAACATGTTATAATACCAATTTAGGAATGTTAATCCTTCACTAATCTGCACATAAAATTAGTGTCGTAAATTGTCTCCTGCCAATTTGTAATATTATCGGTTATGTTATGTGCATGCTTAGTATGGATTGTGCACTTTTAGACTTTTAAATAGAATTAGTAGAATTAAGATTCTACTAAACATGTATTTTTCAGATTAGCCTAACGATAAGGCGTTAATTCTAAAAACAAAATATTAAATATGAAAACAATGTAAACAAATTTCTTCTCCACAAGTAGAATTTATAATTTAAAAACAATTAAAAAACATATATTACATCGTATAAAATCACTTTTTCCTTACTGTACACTTAGGACTTCGCAATGGATTTCGATGCGCTTTCCACCACCAGTGTGATATTTTTCATGAAAATGTTTATATTACGTATACAATGGTACACATAGTAAGGGCAGATGGCCAGTTCCTTAAAATATAACAAGAAGTAAATAACCCTTTTCTTTTAACACAAATAACAAAAAGAAATAATGGCAATAGTATAAAGCAAAACACAGGGTAGGTACACTTGTGAACTGCTACATGGCACATGCGGCCGGTGTCACAGTGACAAGGTCAAACGCACAAAGGTGCTGCGGTATCATTTGTCACGTAACCCACACCGATAATTACCTGTCACTGTACTGCACTGTACTGTACAAGTATACACCTGATGGCAAATTAATGGACCTAATTATAAATGACACGACAGGTTCACGACTTACTGACGCAACTGAATTACTTTCTCGTTTATTTTTTAATACTTAATTCTTTTTTGCGATGTTTTATGCAGTTCACTTTTACTTGTCACAGTGAATAGTTTTTTTAATACATTTTATTTTATCAGAGTTTGTTAGTTGTTATGTTTACCAAGTTGACTTAGCTAGAATATTAAACCACATTTAAATATTACATTTATCTATTAATCATACCTGTAGAAAATCAGTTGAATTTTGTTTCGGCGTAGCGCGTAGATTGATATAGTTTTTACTCATATTTATTTAATTTCCTAAATCTAAGTTTTTTTACAACACATAACAATAAAACAATATACAAGTTATTTCTAATCAATTAGCATCCTTTTAGGGGCTTATTCTGTACATAAAAACTAACAACTTTTGTTCTACGAATTTTATTAATTCTTAAAAAATAAAGTTGTTGTTCCATACAAATAGTGAAAACCGCATTGCAATCTGTTATGTAGTTTAGATCTTATTGGATGCACAGACACACAAAAAGTTTTGTTTTTTTATATGTAGTGATTTAATGAATATTAATTAACTATTTAAACTAAAATTATGCATTTTTGTTATTACAGGTAAGTTAAGACTGCTGCCACCTCACGACTGCATGAAATGGGTTGTGCAGACAGCGATCTATAAAAAATAGTACGTATACTATTTTAAGTCAAATCATTTACTATTCGTCTCATATAAAGTTTATGTAACTGAACTAAATTAATTCAGTTTTCATTCATAATTTTTTTTGTTTCGGAATAAAAAATGTTTACTTTAAAACCACAAGACAAAAAGCTGTTAAAAGTAACTGTGCTTGCTATACACTCGTCTTAAGATGTGGTTGTCTATCAAGTTACAAATTTTTTTGTTTTATTTTTATAAGTCAGTAAATGAATAGTATTAGCGTTGATTATATAATTGTAATTGAATTAGTTTTGACAGGTATTTATTATTAGTTTTAGATAGAAATCACTGTGCAATTCCATTAATGACCGCGGAAGTAGTGTCAAATGTTTTATTGATCGTATTTAATTGGGTAATGTAATCGGTGACCTTATGATCGAGTCGCTGATGTGGGATATTATAATTACGTAAATAAGTTAATTTATTTTGCTAAAAACGAGCAGCACGAGTAAGTAGATTACATTTTTAAATATATCGACGCGGGCAGTTCAATTTTATTGCTTTTAAATGTCATAATTCGTATTATTTTGTGCAGAAGCATTTATTATTGCTAAATTAAATATATGTAAGACTATAATACCTAGTATAACTTATCTTTGATGGGAGCGGTGGGCAATATCGACAATGCTGATGCACCAATTTGCAAGTTGGTGTTGTCAAGTTGGATGGTATATAGATGTATAGCATACCTATTATACCTATTTCTATTATTTTCTTTTCTTTCTGATATTCATGTTTATACTTTCTGTTTTAATTTTCTTCATAACATAGAAACTTTGAATAAGTTTGTTGATTCAGTATGCTATGGGAAATTATTTTTATGGTTAACAAATATAGGCATTTATTTGTTTATTTGAAAAAAAAAATAGAAGCGGTTAAAAAGTTTTGGAAAATTAACAAATTATTTATACCTAAGATGCCAACAGTTGTTTTAAATAATATGCTAGGCTTTTATAATATTTATCAATAAAAATTATTTATTTAACTTTATTAAGAAACAATTTTGGTGTCCAGGTAAATCTAAAAATTTAAGCATTGTTTAAAATTACCTACTTTTGCATAACATCAAAAAGTAAATATTTTGACATAAATAATAAAAATTAATATTATACTTTTAGAGGTTGTTAAGATTAATTCAAAGAGTGCAATTATTTTGCTCGGAACTATACGACAAAAAGTATACTTATAGTTTGGTTCAAAGAGCGTTGTGTGTTGTAGACTGTGACCAGGAGGATCATATTACGAGATTTTGGTGACTTTGGAGTGAGGTTATAAAGTTTATCAGGGTTGGGATATATATGCTTTATCAAGTTCTCTAAAGTAAAGGGCGTACCGGCAAGCGGAGCTTGAGACGTTCTGCTATAAAGTGGACAACAATCTCACTAATGCTGCAGAATCGCGCTGGGTGCAAGCGGCTTCAAACTAATCTTAGTAGAGATCTATCTCCAACAGTTGACGTCTAACTGCTGGAATGGTTGATTTAAGTATCAGTTGGTACTATTTATTAATTAGAAAGGTTAAAAAGTAATGGAAATGAGAGGGTCAGGTTAAATTCACTAGTTATGGTCTGAGGGTCTGAAATGCAATGTAGGTGATTTTAAGGTTTAACAAAACATGAATCACAGGACGATTTTATCCTAATTGGGGCAATCCAGCCGTTTTAGATAGAGCCGCATTTTGTTACTCTAATAAACTATAGCCATTACCATAGATTTCAAGATTATTTATTTACATAATATTAGTTTGTTATTGCAAGAGACTTAGATCATTATTAAAAATGTATAGCGTAAATTTACCTCGTATTTTAAGCAGTACCTGCTAATTGTTCGTCACGCTCGGGTTTCTTCAAAGTATGCTTTGCCCTTTCACCACATTGCATTGTGACCGTGATGTTAGGTTAATATTTATTTACTAAAGAGGAAAATAATGGTTTAAAACATTTTAGACCTTTTTAGTTGATAAAAAGAAAGGTTGTCCGTGAAGTGGGTTGGTCTTATCGATACCATAACGGGGAGAATCCGGGGCTCTATTTTTAAACCGATTGCCTGACAAAACGTATGCGTAAATGGTCTTAAGATTAAGCAAAAGCAGGAGCGACTCTTAAAAGCTTAAATTTATTTTTGCTTAAAAACGATAGTGCAAACGGTATAGCATAAAATGCGATAAACAAAGTTGTTTTCGCAGCGTAGGACATCCACCGAGCAGGTGGATCAACGATGTTATTAAAACCGCAGGAACGCGCTGGACGCAGGCCGCTTCCAACCGGGCTTATTGGAAATCCATAGGGGAGACTTATGTCCAGCAGTGGACGTCCTACGGCTGATAATGATGATGATAATGATGATGAAAGTTATTTTCTGATGTTTTAAATACTGAGCTACTGGACAGGCTTGGCACGATAGGTACACGACTGAAGTATATGAAGTACTAAATACGGTATCACAAGAGTGAAGGAAAAATGTAGGACCTGTAGAGGTCACACTTGGCAAGACGCGTGTCGTGTTCCAAGATTATCGTAACGGTGAAGGAAATCACCTTGCCAAAACTAACATGAACATTTTTTCATCTCGAAATGATGTTGATAGGTAATATTATAAATACTTAGCTACCATATTACCCTAGGATGTGAAGATAAATGTGATCCGGTTGACTTTTATGTTAAGCAACATACCTGTAGGTAGGGTATGTAACTTAAAATTATTGCCTTTCTCACCCCTCGCAAGTGCAAATATAAAAAAAAAATACGAGGGTATGTAACTTATTAATGAATACATTTACAAACTGTTCGACGTATGAAGTCAAAACACAGTTATAAATCTTTTTAAATAATAGTCTTACACACTTACCTACAGCACAATGTGGATTACATACCCCATTATCAAAGACAAATTGGCACCGCTTTAATGATAGAGCAATTCCATTGAAATTACACAGTAGCTCTATTAGGCCCAATCCAACGTCCACCGCTTGCCAAACGTCACGGCACGTCACGCCGAGTTAACTCTAAAGTATGCCCTTTCACCCGCGTGAGGTGTCCGTGAGGTCACGAAGGTATTTGCCAGGTGTTTTACAAATGATGCACGCATGATTCCTAGGGCTACCTCTACAACATTAACCATAAAATAAACTGTGCAACCAAACTAACTAGATAAACCATTATTAAAAATCTAGCTGTACTTTCAATTGCTATAACACGATGAGAGCAACTTTTCAAATAAATTATTTTGAGCTATCAAAAAGTCTTCAACATTGATTAGATCATAGGTTTGACTAAAAATAAATAGCGGGAAAAGAAATTAGCTAAATCTAAAATTAGCTAAGTCTAAATAAGACAGCTAAGCTAACAGTGGAAGAAGAATGTAGAAGTCTAAATATATTTAGTGCAATTATTAATCATCAAGCCTAAAAATTCAGATTGTGTCCTCATGGTAACCCTGCAATGGCATACCACAAATTCCGTTTTCACTTGGTGTGGGAATCGCACCGCAAGGAATCCGAAATGTTTACGCAGCTCGCTGTTTATCAACACGAGATTGATGTGTCCACCTTTGAACAAGTTTTTATGTCTCTTACTGTTGTGTGAGAGAAGCTAGTCTCACAGCAAATGAAATAAGTATTGAAAGACAATGAAAGAAATAAAATGCTTCAGCGTGAAGTATTGTAGATGATAGCTCCGAAACATTATTTTATCTATTGTCTTAGGAATTTTATAAAGGAGATTTTGGTTATGAAAATAAGGATTTACTCAGATCTACGATATACTACTATAGTAATAACTTCATTCTAAAAGTATAGCGTAATGGTTTTATTATTATGTTATACATTGAATACTTATAATTAATACAGATCCAATAATGCTCTCTATTAAATTATAGGTAGCAAGTATGGCTCTTTATAAACGGTTTTATTTAACCTCACTTGCCCGTATTTTGGGTCAAATCTAGTACTTAATTGAAATTTGACCCACTTCTCGTGGATTGATTGATATGATAATTGATACACAGCTCCAATTTCGATGACAATACAATTCAATTTTGTATTCAGTATTAACGTAAATACAAGATGGCCACCGCCACAACATGGCGGATTACATTTTTTATGCAATCCCCTAAATATGGGTATCAAATGAAAGGGCTTTTCATGTAGAACAAAGTTTTTAGTAACAAAAAACACAAAAATAAAATTGGTAAAAAACTTTTAAGTTAAATAGTTTTTTGCACTAAAAGCTAAAAATAATAACTCGAAAATAAAATCGTGGGGCGCAACGTACATAATGAAATCTTCCAGGCGAAGGTCCAACGATTTTTTTTCGAATTTTTTTTTTCGATTTTTTAATTATTATTTTTTAGATTTTAGTACAAAAAAACTATTTAACTTAAAAGTTCTTTACCAATTTTATTGCACTATGATGACTACGGAAGTTCTTCATAGTCCATCAAGCTGAACAGAGGGTATCTGGTCGACGCATATCTTTGAAAACATGAATAACTTAATACATATTATTATGTTATAAATAACTACATCAAAGAGAAAAACAAGTAGCAAGGTGGACATTAAAATAAGTAACCGCAAACACCATCGATTTGACCTCGTGCCATTGCCAAATAGAAATAAAACATAACACAAACACGATAAAACAGCCTCAATTCTGTGAATAAACTCAAACATCAAACTCCACCAAAACAAAGCTGAGTAGAAATAGATAGAGTGCTGTAGTCTGTGTGTGAGTTTACTTCATATATACTTTCCGAGAAAGAAAAGAGATATGACGTCTAAGTCCTGAATTTATGCTATTGCTTGCCAGCCGGCAGGATTTTTGACATCAAATTAAACATTGTCGACTGCCTCGGTGGCTCAGCGGTTAATGACCCAGACTTCTGGATCAAAGAGGCGTGGGTTTGATCCCCAACCAGGTAGTGTATCAGTTTCTGACAACCATAATTATCACAAGCTTTGCTTAGTTTGAGGTTTTTTAGTCAGAGGTTTTATTCTTATTTACTTCCTCTATCCATCCCAAAATTGCCTGTAAGATACCGTTTTAAGCGATATGATCGCCACTGATTTCCCTAGTTAAGTCTCAGAATTTTTATTTGTGAATGTTAATTTGTATCATTGGGGGTCAAAAGTTGTGAAAAGATTTTTTTGTAAAGCAACACTCTGCCCAAATTTTTACATCCGCTCCTCTCCACATTTAGTGGAATCGGGGACTAATTTTTTCAAAGTTCTCGTTCGTTTCTTTGCCATGCATCGCATTTCAAGTGGTTTTTTCCGACCTCTTTGCTGCAGGTCGACCGCGCTGACACCTGCGACCTTAGGCATCATTTGCACAAGCTATTAGACTTCCATTATGAATACGTACCTATGTCCATGTGATTACTTATGAGTAAGTTTAATTTTTATAAAAACTCAATGAAATACAATAATTGTTTGTTGAGATAAATGTAACAACCTACTTTATACTTTCGAGGATACATAATATGTTGCACCGAACCAAACTGTTTAACAAAATTGGTGATTTTTGCTATTCTATTAAGTATAATATATTTTATTGGGTCGTATTTTTATTCTTTTTTGATTGATTCACAAGAAATACACCAATCCTACTTTGTTTACATCTACCTCCATACTGACATATCTAAACGACGGAAACATGATGTAATTGTTTTCATGTCTATATAAGACCAACTTAAAATCACGAGAAAAGCTCTTTTATACATTTTGTCGTAAGACTCTGATTCTTTTTATGGGTTACCTATTTTTTTGCATTTATTAGGTTCCTCTCGTTGTAAAAGCTGATCATAACGATGAGTACAATGATGTCCTAAAATGTGGATATCGTTAATGTCTTAACGCTCTGCATAAATAATTATATTGATTTTCATTTAGTATCAAAGCTTGATTAAGTAGTAAAGATTGTAATTTGTTGGCAAGAATGAACTTCACTCACTGTTTCATCTCCCGTTTTAACGGTCAAACAAATATAGCTAATTTGACCTGAAAATCTGTCATTAAAATTCCACAAGAGTAAATAAACCAAGTCCATTATAACATATTATTTTAATTACAGGTTCTAATCGAAGGCTATAAATTAATGAGGGTTTTATCGGCAGGAAACGGCGAATTTATTCAAGAAGAGCTGATTGATAAGTCGATAAGCTTTCTATGACGTACAGATATCACGATTGGTTCTTATGTCATATCCTATGTAGAGTTGTAGTTTTATTTCGGTTGTCTCGTCTAAGCTTGGCCTTAAAGTTATTATTATTTAGTCTAAAAATATGTTTAACCCAAAAAACGTTCTTAATGTATACCAATATTATAAAGAGGAAAGATTGATTTTTTGTTTGTTTGCATTGAATAGGCTCCGAAACTACTGAACCGATTTGAAAAATTCTTTCACTGTTGGGAAGCTACACAATCCCCGGGTGTCATAGGCTACATTATATTGAAAAAAAAAATAGAGAAGCTGCTAGTTCGGCTATAAACATATTTGTAGGTTACAATGCTATTAGAGATGAACCTTAACAAACTCTTGGTTCGACCTGATCAGTAGAGATTCATAGGTCTCTTGGTCTCTGATCATCGGTTACATCTCAGGTAACACATATTGTGCGCGATTTCTACCGATTGCGAATATATTCATGAGTTATGCTATTGATAAGATAGCAATTTAAAGTGCTATTGAGTTATGCTATTGATAAGATAGCAAGTTTATGGTTTCAAATTACTATTATCTTCTGCATAGAAGATAATAGTAATTTGAAACCATAAAATGGTATTTTGCTTAACACTCAAATCAGTAATAAATTAACCAGCTCAACAATATGTAGTAGGGTATTTTCCACATTTGTAGCATTTAGTCAATCCCTTAAAAAAGCTCTAAACTGCGTCAAAGTCAAAGTGTAAAACTAAAAGTTACTTTGGTGTCAATATTAGCGGAAAACTTCAGAGAAAATGTGGGCAAGTATTAAATACCTCTGGTAGAGTAGCCGAGATACATAGAGTCACATATTACCTACAAAATTAAATATTGTACCGAACAAACTTTTGGCGAACTCTAAAATGCTAAAAAAAAATTAAAATCAGTAGTGAAAGTGCTCGCATTGCCTGAATAAAACATAAAATCAAAGAATCAGTTCAACACAAATTTCAACTTCTGTATGTATCACGCGAATACATCAGATGCAAAAAGGCGAGCGTTTACGTAACATTGCATTCTCAACGTAATATTTGTTACAACAGTATGCGATGACAAATAACATTTAAACGACGTATATACCACAGAAAAATAGAAGAAGAGATGGCAGAAGTAAAGTAGCAATACGCTTCCGCGTGTCTAAAATTGCAAATGTATAGGTATATGTAGCTACATTTCAGGACAACATCGATAGATTATATTTTATTCTCTATTTATTTTATAGAGAATAAAATATTATCAGATAATCTGATGAAAAATATTTCACCTATGAAGGCAGATAAATAAATAATCTGATGAAGAATCGCTTTAGTGAGAACAAATATTATGTACGAAGTTTTCCTGATTCATTCGATCCTCCTTCGATAGAGATACACATAAATCAGACAATATATTTTGTGGTAGACCAACCAACTTATTTTTAATGTCGCAAAGTTCAAATACTGTTTAAATAAAACAATTTACATGAAAATGTGCAATAAGTACTCTACAATAGTCACAGTAATTAGCATGAGCGTACTGTTTTTCGCCACATCATAGTTATTGGTCATTTGGCGCAGGCTGTATCTATATGAAGACACACTGTTTATGTTTTAAAAACTGTGATAAAATACTGTAAAGACTTCAACTTACGTGCCACTAAGTCACATAGAAAAATAAGGATGTTAGATATCACTTCTATCTACTCTGTGGTATATACAAATCACGCTTCACTTTACATCGTGTTTTTCCAATTTGAGCTTCGGTGTCAACGCGACAATGAAACTTTATGTCGTAGCCTTAAGAATCTGCCAACTTCTTAACAGATCAAAACTTTTCATCTAAACATGAGTCAACGGAACGTGACATTTATGCCCCCAATAATAGAGTTCAATAGCATCTCTGAATTTTCTTTGCAGTAGTAAGTTATAATGGTTCTATGATAATGGGTAGGAAATTGGTGATGCATGATTTTTCATTTGCGATGGTCATGAGTGGAGATGGCGTGACCTTTGAGATCGAAGCCTAATT
Source organism: Hypomecis atomaria (assembly GCA_964007245.1). Lineage (NCBI taxonomy): Eukaryota > Metazoa > Arthropoda > Insecta > Lepidoptera > Geometridae > Hypomecis > Hypomecis atomaria. The sequence goes on along the minus strand of OZ023292.1, from coordinate 17,160,936 downwards.
GACTAGTGATTTTGCGTGGACATGAATATAGTTGATCGATGCAATGTGTATTCAGGTGTCATAAATTAATAATTTATGTGACTGTCACATATTATGTTAGGCAGCCCAGGTGTTTCAGTTTTGTATGTATTTCTTTTAAAAAAATGCTTATTTATTCTGAACGTTTTTGTGTATATTTTGAAGTGCCAAATATAGGTAGGTCAGCCATTACATCTTTGGTCATCTTTCATTGTAAACGGACTGAACTAAAAATAACTAAATTTTCTTCAAGTCACCTTACCTGTATTTACCTAACAACTTGGTAAATGTGAATAATATTGGACTGTAGACAGAGTTCACTATACAACGACACTATGACATTTGCTAATTCCCGGTCGGTCAAAATTTATTTGTTTTCAACACGACTCGAGACTAGCTGATTTAAATGTTTACTATTGAAGCGTGGAATAAGTGAAGAGGTTAAAGCGTGTAAAATACTCACGCTTTAACCTCTTGAAAATGTTACGCACCACTTAACGCTTAAAGACTCAAATATTTTTTGAATTATACATCCATTAATAATACATCATTATGTTGTTAGTTGTTACAAAAAACAAAATATCATGCTTGATTTATTATTTTATAGCAATACCTAGTTTAATGAATGCATAACAAATGAAATTACATTATTGTAATTTACGTGGAACATCTTATTTCATAAACAATTCAATGAAGACTATTAATTTGTTGTATTCAATTGAAAAGTTGTCATTGTCATTGAACTCCACGTGAGAAATTCAAGTGACCTCTATCGATTTATCACTTGGTCGGGAATCGGGATACCATTTAATGAAGATAATTTAAAATCACTGACTCAAGTTCAGAATTAAAACTCTATTCCTGGTTTACTTACGCTGATATAGGTAGATCATGAATCAACAAAGCTACAAACATAAGGTTTGTTTTTAACTCGATTCTGTTATTATGACGCTTCCAAAGCTTTTAATTAATAGTTTAATAAGAAATTAAAAATCCATGATCGTTAAACCTTCATAATGGTCAAGTTTAGACAACTATACGCGGTACTAACACACTGTTGTTGTCTATAACCTATCCTTACTATCCTTACTAATATTATAAATCCGAAAAGTTTGTTGGTTTGTTGGTTTGTTACTCTATCACGCGCCAACGGAGCAACGGATTGACTTGATTTTTGGCATGGATCCTTACTAATATTATAAATCCGAAAAGTTTGTTGGTTTGTTGGTTTGTTACTCTATCACGCGCCAACGGAGCAACGGATTGACTTGATTTTTGGCATGGATATAGTATAAAAGGCGGAAGGAGCTTTAGGATACTTTTTATCCCGAAAAATTTCATAGTTCCTGTAGGACAGGACAAAAACCCTCGAAAGCGAAACTGTCGCCACTATCACAAAGACGCTAAGTGATTAATTCCTCTATGACGCTAATATGGACTAACGAAACGTCACAGCCAAACGTAAATAGACGACAGGTGACATTGTCTGCAGACTTTTATAAATCACAAGTAGCGTGGCAAGTGGCAAGGCGACAAATTGTTTTTCTACCATTATATCCCCTTGAAGAGGAAATAAAGTATGGATTGAAAATGACAACTGACATTAAAATTGGATAAAATGTTATTTTCCCTCTGCATGCTACATGTTACTATGACGTTTAATACCAGGCCGTCATTTTGTCTGACATTAAAAATATTTTTAAATATTCTATCATTTGAGGTTCAACATGTTTTTTTATTCTACCTTTATGGTACAGAATCATCATACTTTAATACTATCAATCCGAAAAGTTTGTTGGTTTGTTCCTCTTTGACGCAGCAACGGAGCAAAAGATTGACCTGATTTTTGGTATGGATACCTATGGTTTAATAGACAGAAAGTGATAATAGGATACTTTTCATATCTCGAGAAAATTCGTGATTCCCATGGGATAGGACAATAACTGTTTCTCAGCAATGGAGCAACGGATCGACTTGATATTTGGGGTGGGCATAGTTTGGAAGACGGAAAGTGACATGGGATACTTTCCATCCCGAAAAAATTGTGGTTCTACGGGAACCACAATTTTTTCCGACTTAACGATAAATTTTTCTCAGCAACGGAGCAACTTGCCTTGGCATATTGCATGAATATAGTTTGAAAGACGAAAAGTGACAAAGGCCACTTTTTATCGCAAAAGCTTTAACAGTTCCCGTAGGATAGGATAAAAACTAAGTGAGTGGGCTGCGGTAGGAGCCGTCTAAGCGCCAGAAATAACCTGTCATGGCAAGTTTAGGACGTTCCCACATATTTCGCACTCCTTCGCGGCACTCAACAGCACTAGCCCAGACTCGGGCTCCATAACGGAGCTTGCGCTCTCGCCATAGTGACGGAGTGTTTCGGAGCACAAGACACATCGTCATCCACCACTCGGGACTAACCAGTACTGAACGTCAGACAGCATTCCAACGCCTTGGTCCCAGTGCAGTGGGTCAGTCATAGTAGCCCAGCGCCTGCCTCTTCAACTGCAGAGGGCAGTGAGAACGGCAATCGCGATACCGACACCTCTCTTCCCCTGCAGCCCCACTGCGTCTGCCAACACGTTGACGGCCTAGCGGAAGGTAGGGTAGGTGGCGGCACCCACACCACCAGTTCCATATATCCCACCGCGGCCCCTTATCCTCGGCTGTCATATCAGAGTCCAAGAAGCAGCCTTGCTTTATGAAACTAAGAAAGGTTATTCCCAGCAAGTAACTGGAGATAGAGAGACAGAAAAGAAGCCACACCCAGCGCAGCAGGAGGAGCTGGAGTTCATATGCCTGGCAGACGGAGCAGCACTAGAGCAAAATCTTAACCGAGAAATTAACATATTTACAGACGGCAGTAAAATTAAAGGGAAAGTTGGGGCGGCATTATCCATTTGGGATGATGCCGCTGAGATCAGTACCCGCAAGCTGAAATTGGCCGATTGGTGCTCTGTGTAACAGGTCGAGTTATTGGCACTTCTTGAGGCTACCGAAATCGCAAAAATCTTTTGTGACTCCAGGTCTGCACTGGAAACGGTAGTTGGTGTATCTTCCCTCCATCCCTTAGCAGTAAATTCAAAGTTAACATAAAGTTACTACACGCACAAAATAAAATAGTGAAACTTTATTGGATTAAATAGCACGCGGGGATGGAGGGAAATGAGAGAGCGGACCAGCTAGCAAAGGAAGCAGCACTGCACTCGAAGTGCAGACCTACTTAGGATAACTGCCCCGTTTCATTCGTCAAGCGAGAAATCCGAAAGGACTCTCTTGACGAGTGGAACCGGCGGTATCAGGATGGACACACAGCGGCGGTAACCAAAACATATTTTCCGGATGCATGGGCGGCATACAAGTTCGTAAGAGAAATAGCACCAGTGGGAATCATAACTCAAGTGCTGACGGGGCATGGTGAGTTTTCCCAATACTTACATCGATTTAAGTTGAGGGAAAGCCCATCGTGCATCTGTGAACCCACAAAAGAGGAGACTCCACTGCGCATAATCTTGGAATGCCCAGGTTATGGAAAGCAGAGATTTGATTTAGAACAAAAAATTGGAATTAATTCACGAAAAAACCTTAGAAACAATTTTATCGAATTTTTGCACAAATATTTGTAAAAAAGCAATACTTAATTAGGAACAAGTAGGTATAAACTTTGCTGTACCATTGTAATGTTTATTATAACTGCAAACAGCCAAAAACATTGAAATATAGGTATACTTAGTTTTTATTCATTTGTAATTAAGACCCCTGCTGATCATGTCAGGGATATTTCGCGATATAATAAAAAAAATCCTCGGATGCAGCGTCGCAAGAGCGGCACTGCAGCCCGCCTAAGTTGCGACACTCCTCATAAGGCATGCAACCTACCGGCCATCCTCTCAGCTGCTTTAGTTAAAAGCGGCTGAAACTCGAGTGCCAGCCTCTAAGCTTCCTTGGGGGAAAAGACCCAAAGAAGAGGGAGACTTCGAGCGCCGCCTTTTCAGCTGCCTCAGACCTCCCCTACGACAAGGCGGGAATACACGGGAGGGTTGTATATACACTCCAACCGTAACTTAACCAACAAAAGCATTCCTCTAAGGTATTTTGATATTTGTCAGTTAGGTTAGGTTTCGCAGCCGACATAAACATAAGCCAAAATCAAAATACAACGCGGGCGAAGCCGCGGGTAAAAGCTAGTAATATTATAAATCCGAAAGTGTGCTTGATGGTTTATTGGTTTGTTCCTCTTTCACGCAGTAACGGATCAACGTATTGAGTTGAATTTAGCCAAGGACATGGTATGAAAGACTGAAAGTAACATATAGGCTACTTTTTATCCCGAAAAATAAAAGGTTTCTATGGGATAGCATAAAAACCATAATATCACGCGAGCGAAGCCGCGGGCAAAAGCTAGTAAGAAATAGTTCAGATAACTGTAGGTACTTATGACTTGCGCCTTTGTAGATAGATCATAAGTCAACAAAGCTACAAACATGAGGTTTGTTTGTGCCACAATGCAGTTATTGTAACGCTTCTAATGCTTTATTTCTAAGAGAAATTAAACTTTTCGTGACTGTTAAAATCCGTCATAATGCTCAAGTTTAGAAAACCCTATGAGCTACTTACTTTAAACCGTTATCGTCTACAGAAAACTCTATGCGGTTCTAACCTGCACCGTTGTGGATAGATCATAAGTCAACAAAGCCACAAACATGAGGTTTGTTTGTGACACAATGCTGTTATTGTGACGCCTCCAGAGCTTTATATTCCGACCTTGCTCCGGCTGCGAAGGCTGCTCATCCGTAGTATTTGTTTTAGAATTACGGTGTTTTGCATATTTGTGAAAAGTATATTTTTATATCAATATATGCTGTCATTCTATCTTTACATATACATATCATAAAGATAGCGATGAGTAGTTAATGTCTGGGCATTTTTTAATCCAATATGGCTATTTGCTGAAAATCTTTTAAAAAATGTACAGTAGGTACAAGGTCCCTTTCTAGTAGGCTTTTAGATTTCGGTGATTTTTAACTACTTAAAAGAGTCTTAAAAACAAAAACAAATCAAAACTTTGTTTTCATGTTACAGCCTATAAACCTGTAAGAATACCTACATTTTTTGAAAATTGCAAAAGACTCCTTTGAACTAAGTTTTCCAGAAAATTTTAAGCACAACGTTACGTAATTTAATCTCACTCCAAGGCAGAAAAGATGATTCTTTCATTATAAGGCTCGAATTTCATGTTTTGATACTCGGTGTAATAGCAAAAACGTCACTGGGATTACTTAATTTAATAGAACATCAGACAGGCTTTGATGTACCACCCTGAAAAGTCAGCCTACGAGGATTTTTTCCTCTTCGTACGCAACTATTTGCGTATAAAGAATTAGTTAATCCTTCATGACAATTTAATTCCGTATTTTTTTAAAAGCAAAACAAGGGCGCAGAGATGCCATTTATGGCACTGCTGAAAACTATACCATAAACAATACCATCTAATATCTAATATGTGCTTATCTTATAATCATCTCAAAGTTAGTCTTCTACACTTGTACTATTTATTTATTATATGAGACACAAGACGTTACGCCTAACTATAGCATGAAGCATCAGCCAAACTCTTTTGTCAGGTACAGCATTGTGATAATTGACATTGCGAGGGGCCAACGTCTGTCCGCGCGACCTCACCGCGTCTAATCGGCAGATATTGTCTTCTGTACCTGCTTTGAGTACTTGTTTTTTTGGCGTTTTTGAAAATAATATGCCTGTATGGTAACTACGTGTGTAATTGTGTGTAGTGTTTGTGTGGAGCTTGATTGTATTGGGGATCTTATATGGAACGCACGGTTTTGTGGATATACTCGTGCTTATTTAAGTTTATGACATTAAATTTATTTTACGATGAAAGAAGTATGATGCTACATAGACTAGCTGTTTAGCATTTGATGTTTTATAATCTAGCGTGATCCACAGGATCTCCAATAATACTATTGTTTACACTTTGGATTACCGCAAAACAAATTTTCCTTGTGCGATGATATTTTTTTTCCTGCTTATGTCAGATTGCCAAGATTTTCCAGTTGTAGCAGGAAAAAAATTATCATCGCACAAGGAAAATTTGTTTACCGCAAAACGTCTAAGCCACTGGAGCAGTTATGCCAGCGGCCCAGAGCCACGCTCTGCTACTACTTTTAAGGAGCTGTTGGCTGTTTCAGCTGTTTGTCAACCGTTCGTTTGACAGCGGTTATGTTCCAACTCTGATTGAGTTGCGTTTCAACTTTTGTCAAAATCATTGGCGCGATACGAAAATAGGCAAAAAGTCTAAGTTCGGTTAAAGTTCAATTGTGGTTCAGCTGTAATTTTTGTGTGCGATTGACCTGCTGGGCTGGCTAGGGTAGACGTTGGAGGGAAACATACATAAAACACCCCATGCGGAACGTAAATGTAAGACTTATCGCCCCCACATGGAATAAGAATAAGAACTGGAAAATCTTGGAAATCCAATATAACATTCAGTTTCCAATGTACAAGATACTTTCCCGCTAAAATTCTAAGTCGGTATTTTTTTATTTTGAGGTAATAGATATGTGGATTTTTGGGATTTTTGAAGATAACACATGTAAGTAAGTATGTACTTGACTCATAAATGTTAACATCTCTTTTTCCTTCTCTATATCCCCTAAAATGTGTTGGATAAGTAGGTACGAGTAACTAAAAAAATGTCCATTTAAAAAATAAATAAAACACACTCGCAACTTTATAACTTTTCAAATAGTAATATGCAATTCGAATTATACAAGAGTAACAACGAAAAGAAATACATAAATATTTACTTAATGTCTAATTTTGAATAATAAATAACAATCCACATAATTAAGAGGCCGTTAAATACATAAATAGCCGCAGTTTTTCCACTTTTCACGTGACCTCCAACCAACCGACCGCTCTTATCACCTGACCTCTTTACGAACCTTGCACCTCGACACAAATGTCGTAAACACCACCTGCTTCACATTTAATTTGCTACTTTATGTTTTGAGACTAGAGGTGAGTGTTGTTTGTATGATGCTTAAGTTAGTATGCTCTGATAACAGAACCGGTTTCATGTTTTAGGCATTTCGGTTCACGAGTTAGCGAGTAATTCAATTGTATCGAGTTGGTTTTACTGTTTCTTTTATTTTATAGATAAGAAAAACATGGCGAATGTGTTGTATTTTTTTGTCAATTTTTATCCCGATTAGTTAATAGACAGGCTTATCCATAACTGGTGTCTTAAGCGGAAAGATTACGTTAATTTTGTTGACCCCGTGTTGCAATTTTGTAAGGAACAGCTGAATTTTTTCTCGGATTCCGGATTACGGTTCCGAGCCCTACGGTAAATGTTGTTTATAATTATGTCTTTTAATCACTCCTTTTCAGCTTAGTATAGGGAAAGCATATAACCCTGTATATATCACTCTATTGATTTTTTTTTTATTCTGAATAGGTTTGCGTTTGACCACATACTGCCCAATGTTGCATATAAGTAGTCTAGGTTGTAGCACGCTTACCTAGAAGATACCTGATTACTCGGAATTGAATGAATTAAATGGATTTTTAAGTCAACCATTTGCTTACTAATTCAAATGATTGTTAGGCATTGTGGTACTTAGCAACGTTATTAATTTTTAGTTGTGAGTTGTTAATAATTTAAGACTACCTTACATGTTTGACCTATATTTGACCATTTTCTACATTATATTACATATCTTCAAAATTCAGCCAGTTCATATCGAATCAATAAATATATATACTTATTGTATATGTTTTCATGACCTGATGACATGACAGTATGTCAATTAAGAAAATACATGATTGTTTTTTTTTCTGCGGATGATCCAATGCGTTTTATATAATAGTGGTGTAGTTTTGTTGTAGTCAATAAAGGCACTTTTGCCCAAAAAGTAAAATTTCTTAAGTATTAATTTATTATTTTTATATTTCATTCTGTACGTAAACCAAATATTTATGTAATTCATCAAAAATGCTAAGCGCTAGTTCCTACACAACAAACGGTACATCAATTCCAAAAAATGTTATAAATTCTATCCGTTCAGCTTTTCTATCTATATAAAAACTACAAACAGACGATGTGTGCGTTTGAATGAATTTAGATAGGTATATTAGCATTGTTTATCTGTTTATATTACTGAGGTGTAAAGTGTTCGTCGGTGGTCCAAAAACATGTGTTTCTGTGTAAGATTAGATAGACACGCTCTACATTTGGACATTATTAGGATAGAAATGTTGGCCTGTGGGTGGGATATGCTCTATTGTGTAGGATTTACGGGTTAGGCACGAGTAGGATGAGCTTTTTGGTTACACATAATATGTTGATAGTGACGTCGGTATGGTGGTGGCACTGCAGACTGGACGTGGTTACGCAAAGCGTTAAGCGATTAAGTGACATTAATCGCACATTTTCAATGCTTTTGAAAATCGTAAACAAAATGTATCAGGGAATTAATAAAAATTAAAAAAAAACAGCGGGTTGCACTCCTTGAGTGTCAGTAGAAGTGAAAACTTGAACATAAGTACTATCTTTTCTGTGGTAAAATACAATATATCACATGCACACTCGCGCAAGCGCCCTGCACCGCTTAAACGAAACAGCAGGAGCATGCATACATTTTCGCCGCGCGGTAGAAAGAGAGGGAGTTATTACTTCCTCTCCTACGCCGCGCCAGCGGTCTACTCTCTCTCCGTCTAACGAATTTTCCATCAGGTCACGTGTCCTGACGAGAGTTTATTCTTTACCCATCCCAAAAAAAGCGCAACGCGCCGCTAAAGAATTTGTCTAATCAAAAAATCTGTTACTGCTGGACCTGGACTTGCTCTTTAAATTTCTAAAAGGACCCATTTGTAAGCGGCTAACATCCATCAAATGATTTTTATCGTGCTTCGCACACTAGGTTTATAGAAATGTTATTTTTGTGATAAACATTTCAAAAATTGACGCGCTCGCTGGATTTGAACCTGCATCTCTCTGGGATTCCGGGCCAGATGCTTTGTCCAATTAAGCTAGAACGCTGTACTACGAACCCGGCAAAATTGAGTGAAGTGTTTATAAGTTGGTAGTAAAATGATAATATCACAAAAATAACAATTCGGTTAACATCCAGTGAGATCTTGCTTTACTTTACTTTTTATACATTCCTTTTAAAAATCATTTAGCACACGGTAAAAAAGAAAACTAACCGTATGGACAAATCGTCATCATTATTATAACAGTGTAATCAAGATCTTTGCAACTTTTGACTATTATTCATTTCGTAAATCGCTCTCTCTTACAAATTGTGGCAACATAAGGCACGAGCCACACATGGGCATTGTGGGCGTGGGTCGCGTCCAGTACCGAGACCGTGGGCCCAAGTTCAATGTCTTTATTGTTGGCTATACTGTGGTACCATCACCGATTCATATACCGCCATCACATCATCATCATACATCATTATCATTTTGAAGACGATCAGATCATAATCATTATATAAGATGTTTCTCAAGACGACAATCCAATTCAATTTATTTATTTACCAAAGCCTATACCTATAACATAAACAAAACACTGAAAAATTTTCTACCATACGGTAATGCACTGCACAATAAAAGAAATCAATACAAATTTTAGCTTAGATTCAACAATTTTATGATCAATTGATCATTCTTTCGAAGCAAAACTTTTTAGTTTCGAAGGATAGAAGAATATAATTTAACATAATCAATAAGCATTATGAACACTTTTCAATATGGAACCAACCCCGAAATCGCCAAAAAAATAGCCATTCCATATATTTTGTAGAGAGTTGAGTATGAAACAGCAGCTTGATCAACAATAGCCAAGAATATGTTTGTCGTCTAGAAAAATTCTCGGTTGATTAACTTTGAAAAAGTTCAGAAAATATTGTTTTCTGTACCTAGAAGTAGGTACGTATTTACAATAGTAAAATAAATTTCTATTTCCGTTTCCGTGTACCTATTATGTATATTTTTCATATTATTAGCAAAAGGAGAAGTTACAGCGCTTTTACCGGTAATAATTAACGGCAGTAAGTAAATCAGAACAAAATTTATACTCATAAGCCAGATTTATGAGACATTTTTTGGTGGGCGTAATTTTTATTAGATTTAATTTCGTTGTTGTCGGCTAAATAAACCTTTTACAGTCTATTAATCCTTTTGAGTTCATTACCATAATCTCCTTTTCATTGTTAGCCCATGGGAGTGCTGCCATTATCGATTCGTATGGGATTTCCACAAGCTGATTTATGACAAGTTTCTATTCTAGGCAAAGCTTTATTTCTTAATGTCAAGATTTTGGCAGCAGTGGTATTTACATCCGTTTCAATATTGGTTTATTCAAAAGCCTCTGAGGCTCAATTTTGTACCACATAAAATGTAATTTATGACATGGTTACTCAAATAATAATTAGAGCATTTGTTAGAGCAATTTACTCTTTATGTTTTTTTTTTATATATCCTACTAATATTATAAACGCGAAAGTTTGTAAGGATGGATGGATGGATGTTTGTTACTTATTCACGCAAAAACGGATTAAATGAAACTTTGCAACAATATAGCTTATATTATCAGAATAACACATAGACTATAAATTACAATGAGATTGCGAAAATGTTCCATAATATAACGGTAAGTGTTAAGTAAGTAGGAAAAATTCTGCTATCTGCGAGCTATTCTAGAGTGCGCTTCAAGAAATGTCAACAACAGCATCGTAATACAAAATGTTACACAACCTCCCTAAAAACTTGATACGCAGTTCATGTTATTTGAAAAGTAAAGCAAAACACACACGATCGGTTTTGTTTGGCGTTACATGATCATAGCACGGGCAGAAAATCTGACACAGAGTATTATGCTAAAAAATATCCTTATGAAAGTACTAAAGTAAGTAGAAAAAGTATAAATAAAATTAGTAAGTGATTTTACTGCTTATTTCTACTGATTTGTGATGACCCAAAAGTCTTTGTAACACAACTTGCCCTATTTATCGTAGTCACAGTAATAGGAAATCGGCAACTGTACCTAGGTCTACGCTTAGGCTAGGGCCTATGCCTTAAAGATCTCCATTAAAACCGATCGGAAGCGGCTGTGGCAGCGATCAATCGCAATTCTGTGGTCCTCATCAGCCGGGTTAGTATGCGTGCCACGAAATATTTCTTTCGTAGTGTCAGAACGAGACAGCGTTATGGCAAAGTATATCTGTTACTTTTTCACACGTCGAAATGAGTTCTTTTCGTGTCTTTTCGTGGTCGCACAGGTTATCTGCTCAACTCGTAAGGAACATGTTCTACACTACACTTGACAGTATATATACACGTACAATACGAGTAGATGTAGTACTCGTAGATGCCACTTTAAAATATTGCGTTTTGGTGCTCATGGGTCCTGTGTGCTATGTCACCGAATTACTGCCGTTCTACGTCAACATCATGTCATCATTTTGGCTCTGTTACGCCTCATCTTTAAAATTAGTCTCTTACAAATTCATACGGAATTTTAAACACTTAAACTGATTTATTTTAACATGGCAGTGCAGGTCATTTTTAGTCCACTAAATTCTCTTTATATTCTGTTTATGTCATGTGTGCAAAATTCTTCTAGTCCATTAACATATTTTTATTGTTACCCCATAGAGTGGTGCTATTACCAATTCATGAATTTGAAATTTGTAACATTTCAAGTCGGATTTATGTAAAGTGTCTGGCGCAAATAATGTTTTATTGATGAAATTATGATTATTGAGCATTATTTATAATCTTGTTTATGCTTAACAACCGTTCAATGTCTGAATTCATTTTATGAAGTTCATGCGCTATTTTCAAATTTTCGTTTTATAGGTTTCGTTTGACTGTCTAAGAGTAAGTACTTTGTATTTTTACTCGAATACATAATTATACACGTACAGAATGAGTGTTGCGTTGCAAAGTATAGAGGCATTCAGAGCTGTAAGTATAATTATGCTAATCATTGTAAACAATATTTACTATTAAACCATCCGCGAAATAACAAAAAAGCTTTTCTAAACAATGAGTTCATTGAATCTCGAAAAAATATATGGAACAGCTGAGTTTTTCAAAATACGTTGATAAAAGTATAAACTGCAGAACGTAAGTTGACGTCAAACTTGTTATTGCTATACAAGCATTGTCACAAGTATGTAAGTCGAATGAATTTAGAAAACAAATATTTTCCTCGAGTAGGTGACAAAGGGTGACCTCTGCGTTGACCGATATCACTTAGTATTATACAAGGTCCTTTACGACAGCATTGCAATTATCCGTTATAGGTACTATGATTTAGAGTTATAGCTCAAATAAATAAGAGAAGAAATATTGGTTTGGCACCAATAACTATATTATTTAGTTGATATGCATTTAGCTTCAATTAAAGTTACATATTTAATGCTGTTTAGTTTACAAATTTTCCATCCACATATTTTAATACCAATTAAAATCATACATCCAATCAATTTTTTTTTTGGCATCCATAGTCAAAATTGGTCCATACGCTTAGGATAAATTACTAGTAGTCCTCGACCTCGCGAGTATAAATTTGAAAATACACCTTTTTAAATCAGTTGCTAAAAAAGCATGCAGTCGAATTGAGCAACTCCTTCGGTTTGAATTCGGTTAAGGAATACGCCAATACTAAGTTGTCGACGATAACAAAGCAACATCAAAACTACATAATGGTGAAATCTTACAAAGGAAATTAAACAATACCAAACAGAGATCGGAAACTAAACTACGTGGCTCCACTAGCATATATTCTTCAAAAGCTATAGATATATCAAGTCAAATCGTATGTCCGGTTGTTTGTCCTATAATAACAACCGCTAAGCGACAGAGGCCTTCAGACAACCCAAAAACCTGCCAAGCCTCTCGTATAAACTATTATGCACGACAAATTCATTTGATGTCTTTACAGCCTACGATTGTTCTTTGTTGTATTTTACTGCCGCTTATTTGACCCTACCACGACTATATTAAAGGCTTGACTACACTTATAGCGGGTCAGAAGCGACCCGGTCTTAGATACCTGGATTAGATTATAGATTAGGTAGCGCTCATAACGAAGTTTGACTAAGTAGGTGTTCGATAGCGATCATCGAAGTTAAGCAACGTTCAGCATGGTCAGACTTCGGATAGGTGACCACGGGTGGCATAATATTTACAACTGAGCGCTACCGTGGCTCGGATGACACGTTAAGTTGTAGGTTCTGGCTGTTTCAACCATTTAGCCATGTCAGAGGCGTTCAGGCGGCCTAAAAACTCTGACACCAGGGCTAGCCACCCGGATTATACGAACTTACTAACGAGTACACACATCTTACACACGGCCTATGACCCCAAACTAAGCAAAGCTTGTCATATGGCTGCCAGAGACTGATATACTACATATGGGTACATATTTTTAAATACATACATAAATTGATAATTACTAATAACATCCCATCGCATCCAAATACTGACCGTGCGGAACGTTGCTAAATTTCGGTGCTCGCTGATAAACACCTAGTCAAACTACGCTACGAGCGCTACTATTTACTTAATACGTTTTCAGTGCGGCACAGCCTTTAGATACCAACGATATCTTGCTTCGTGAACCAGGCGCCGGGTTAAGGTCGCCGCAGACGATGCAGCACCATTGACATATTTACTACGTTATATAATAACTGGTTGCATGCAGGCATCCTCTGCTTAGATCTGTGCAAGTTATAAGAGGCTTAACGAGACTCTATAGGAGTAGATATAGGCAAACCTGGGCAGGGCGTGATAGTCCGTAAACACATTGGAAAAAAATCTTATATTTTGGTTAGCAAAGAGCAATCACAAGCCCGCTTCCAAAATATAAGTAAACTAGCTGACCCGGTGAACTTCATCATGCCATCTGTCCACTGTCAATGACAACTTTTACATGCAGGAACTTTTTGTATGGGACAATTAAATTCATGTTATTATTATTTTTCTCGCAACAACTAAAGTTTTTCTCACCGTTCAAAGTTGTGGAAGTTAAGGGATGGTTTAAACTTTAAAACTTCCCTTAACTTCCACAAATATTTCAAGATCAAATTAGCCAAATCGGTTCGGCTGAACCGATTTAACTAATTTTGATTCTCGAGTTTGAAATGAATTTAATTTTTGTTCTCGAATTGTAGCGAGACTAACAACCACAATAAATTTTTAGGGTTCCGTACCCAAAGGGTAAAACATGACCCTATTACTAAGACTACGCTGTCCGTCCGTCTGTCTGTCTGTCTGTCTGTCTGCCTGTCACCAGGCTGTATATCATGAACCATGATAGCTAGAAAATTGAAATTTTCACAAATGCTGTATATCTGTTGCCGCTAAAAAAAATATTAACATACAACAAACCTGATTTTTTAGTCATTTTTCACTCGATATTAATAACGGTAACAGGTAGACGCTTAAAATATTACCAGAATATTAAATTGTATGTTTACTTCAATCATTTATTATTAAATTAAAATAAAATATATATTTAAGGGGGGTTCCAGTACAGTACGGAACCCTTCATGCACGAGTTCGACTCGCACTTAGCCGATTATTGCATACATAATTATGTAATTATGGTATTACATTTGTTAGGTATGACATTCGTGCAGCGGACTCAATGCTCCATACTTTTAAAAAACTTGTATCAAAAGTGATACGAAACTACTTAGGCTCGATTTTTAACTGAGAATAGGACTTATGAATGTCTAAGAAGTATATGTGTAAAACAAATTGCTATCCATGACATAGGTATATACAGACAAACGCCTCAACCTCGTGGCTTCCACGGATGCCAGGTCGTGAGGTCGCGCGTTTTCCTCCTGTCTACACCTCGGACCTCACCAGTTCACGGACGGCGCTGATTGCTGACTGGTTATACTCGTACCTAAATATTTCTAATAGAATTGTAGAGCTAACAGCGTAGTTTGAGGTGTTTGCCAGTAATTGCCAGCAATCACTGGCGATCAGGACCAAACCTAAAAACGTAAAATATCATCAGCTGTCCTACACAAGCACTCTTACAATTTCATTTATTTAAGACAAAATATTTAAAATCCGATTTTTCGTGCCTTTAAGAATGGTTTTATAATGGCCATAATTATGGAAACATCTAAGTTCTTCTTTCAGAGTCTTTATTTATAAGCCCTAGTCACAACCTATTTTGTAATAAGTGAATTACGATATAAGTAGATAAGTACTTAATTGTCTAAATTTTGGAGGTCTAAATACTCTTAGATAAGAATAGGTACTAGAGAAGACCATCTAACTAAAGAGTATCCTAGTATGGTTGTTTTCCCCGGGTAGGAAAAGTAACACAATAGGCATTATGATAAAAAAAATATAATTAGTCCGTCAGATAGACTATCAATTAAACAAAAATTGATGAACATATAGCCCGTTAAAATTCCTCGAGACGTCAAGAATACCATACAAATGTATGGACTTCTGTGAGGGAGATGATGTCACGACCCCCACTCCCAAACTTTGACAAGCTTTTTTCCCAAACTTTTATCTTTGTTATTTGTTGTTTGGTTGACAAAAAAAATTCATGTTCAGTAGTTTTTGATAATCTAACTCACAGACTAATTATAATAATGATTGTTTACCCAGTCATCATGCCTATTCAAGAATTATTTAATGTACAGGAAAACCAGAAAAAAGCAATTATAGAAACTCTTGAGGAGAAGCAGTGGGGTACAATATCCGCTGAGACCTTTTAGACCTCAATGTATAGATTAACATCTACGGCACAAACACAGAGACATCAGAAGTCGAGAATCATACAAACGCTCGTTCGAGCTAGGCACACAAGCGGTCCCATAGAGATCCGTGCTATCAACGCACTTGAACGATCGCCTCACACAATATAACATGATCTTGGAATCCATTGTAGAACCACAGACCAGAGAAACAACGGATTTGTAATTGCAATAACCCGACTGCGAGTCGTTATTAGATACATATCCTTCATATTGAAGATAAGAAGTTAGTAGGCAACACTTTTGCAGTATAATGCTGCCTTAAAGTGCTGATATCTCAGTCCGATTCGCTATTATTCTAGTGTACTCATATCCGTTTTAAACTTCTTGAACCTTTTTTATTGAGCCACCTGTCTTTGACCAACTGCTGAAATTGATAGAGGAAGCGTAAGTGTTTTGACGTTTGTATGTTTTTGCATCGCTCGAGTACGCTTTGTGTAAAGTTTTACTTCTGAAATCTCAATGTTTTTTCTACGTCATCACCAGCGGAAATATTTGATCACGGAGATTGATGTTATTATTATAGTAATTAATTTAAACAGGAAATTACGCAAAATAGATACTTGAAGCAACGGGATGTGTCAAAACTATTCTAAGCCTCGGTGGATATTTGAATCGCGTTAGAAAGTTGAGATATTAATTACTAGCCATCTGATAAAAAAACTTCGTAAAATCTCTTGGTAGGTATTAGGTTATATTTCTACAAGGGTATTTCCTCGAGTTCTGGGTTCGCTCTATAGTGAAAATTGTTTATAATGATTGTCTAAATATCTTTCTTTCAGGTTAGTACTCTTTGTCTGATTAACTCTGTGTACAAATGGATTTAAATTAGCTTTTTTTCTCAGAACATTTAAGAAATAGAGCTACCTTCAATTATTGTTTAGGATTGTTAGTAATACTGTTTTCCCTATATAAATGTCAACCTCTTGCTTTTTACAGCGGCGCACAGAGTTTGATTTCGATTAAATTATCGATCTATTATATTAACGCGCTATTTTGCAACTTCACATTATTTTCAAAGGATTTCTATTTCTGGTCGTGCAAATGTTTGAATAATGCCTTGATATATCTTTTCTGAAACTAGTTCTCTATTTTAGTGTTGTTATCTTTGCGTGCGTTCTTTGGCACCCCCTACACATGATATCCTTTTTTTTTTTAAATCTTTATTAAAGTGCTTTTTCGCACAACGAAAATGTCGCACGAATGATATCCTAGTGGGGACCTAAACCAAACGTAATGTAAAACGACCTAGTGGGACATTTTATGAATCTGGGTGAAAATGGGCGCAAAGGTTTTAAATATTTAGGAAATTTTAGCCGTTGGCAATTTCTTATTATTGACCTCAAAAGGGGGGAAATTTGATGTCGCGCTATTTATCAGCTGGTTTTGATAATATTTGGCAAGATTGTTTAATACCTAAGTTCTAACAGGATTTGCGAATATGGATCAAATCGGTCAAGCGCGAGTTAAAGAGATTTATCGCGATGTCTACTGTTCGGAGAGCTACTAGTTATTAGCTTATATTCTTTCCTAATTAATTACACTGAGATAAATAACATACAATTGGCAGGGCGTCATGTGCGATGCACCAATACGTGCCGTGAAGCGACCTTGTGCTCTACTGATATTAGCATTACTGGCCTGTGAGCTCAATAAATCTAGGTAACTACACGGTTTATTGTGTTTGTGTCAATGATAAGTGTTTAAATGTTGTATTGTTACACGTGAATTATGCAACTCACATATAACTAATGATATACATTTCTCATATGACTTTCCGTATTCGCAGTGAAGAAAACAAATGTTTTTTATATTTACTGATGCCGGGACGGACCGGGTGGCATTGTACCGTTCTCATAAATCGTTCAAAACGTATCTTTCTTTACGGTAAATTGTACCGGTTATAGCACGCTCTAGCGCAGAAAACTGAAAAAATAATTTAGATTCCTTTTTGCAATCGAATCTATCCCGTTACATATCTTTAAAATCGATTGGAAGGATTGTGGTAGAGCAGAGTTTACCAGGATAATTTAAGTGTAATTTGCCGCACCACGTAGTATCTTAGTTCACGGAAAAATCTTAAACATTATATTCTGCTTTACAGTGACTCCGGCTCCTTAGGCCGAGGCACCCGAATCACCCCCTAAGAAGTTTCACTTTAAAATGTCTCTTTTCAGTTTCACATGTTAACCGAAAATGTAGCTGCCTTAATGTTTTTAGCAATCACATAAATTAAGCAACGTTCGGCACGTTCAGTCTTCGAAAGAGTGACCGCGGGTGGCATTTACAACTGAGCACTACCGTGGCTCGGATGACACGTATAATGGCAGGCCCCAATTGTGTAAACCGTTTCTGTCTGTGTAAACCGTGTCAGAAGCCTTCAGGCGGCTTAAAACTGCTAGCTACCCGTCCTATACGAACTTACTGAAAATGTGATGTGTTTGTCGAGTTAGGTCGACCCTCGTCTCCGTCGCAGGCTCGCAGGCTGTCGATACAGCAACATTGTCCGGAGAGGAGCCGAGCCCGACTCGTACCTAGTTTGCATGATAAAGGCGGCCGCGCACAATGTGGCCTCTAAAATGACGCTCGGGTTTGACACTGCAAACTAATGTTAGCAAAAGGTGTTCTACGTCAAGGTTTTTAGGCAACTCTTTTCTTCTTTCTCTCTCTCTCTAGCTTCCATTTATGGGTCAAAACCTCCAAAAAGAGGTGTGTCTGCCTCATCTGCCTGTGTCTATCTCCGAAACCATTGGTTCAATTTAGATGTATTTTTAATTATCTTTAAAAGTTTCTAATATTGTAATAATATCAAAATTTGAAGTTTTTTAACTAAACTCATATTAATGAACTTTATGAAATGAGCTGTACTGATTTGAGGATACCTACAATGAAAGAGACAATTTACGGCGTTGTATTCGCACTAAAATTAAGTAAGGATTTTAAATCCAGTAAAAATGTTATCGTATTGCTTTATAACTTATTTTTCATATTTATTTTAAAGCATTTGAATGAAATATTTTTGAACCTGTTATTGCTTTTGATAACGTACCATAATTAAGTTAGTATGAAAATGATATCATCTAAAATACCTTAACAAAACAAAAATATTTACTTCAATACCATGCCTAATAATCCTATTGTGCTATTTTAAAAACAAAGCAGCATTTTACAGCTCCTTCAGTCAAAGTGTCGTGCGTCAAGTGTTCTTATTCATTTGTAGGCTTTGTCTCGATGTTAATGGTGGCCGGTCACCGGCGTGACCTTAGGAGCGAAGGTCGTTTGTAGGACACACGGTGGCCGCGAACTGTGCTGATTGGATATTGGGAACCGGTGCACGGAATTTTGGACTTTATTGTATGGACATGATTAGAGTAATGCTGACAGTTTAGTACTTTAGTCGGACATTGTTTGATGGAAGCCAGAGTGACTTAAATTAATTACGTAGAAATATCCTGGCAGCAATGTATCTTATCTTTGCACTATATTAGAAGAAAATAATATTATAGGTGTACGCCACCATATACGAGTAGGTACGTATTATAGGTAGACGAACCAAATTTATCGACATAGTCCAGCGATTTGGCAAGTTGAATGTGCACATAGCACGGAGACTGATGACCGATGGGATCGTAAAGTTCTCGAGTCGAGACCACGTACCGGCAAGCGCAGCGTAGGACGTTCACCCACATGGTGGACGTATGATCTCATCAAGGCCGCAGGGTCGCGCTGGATGCAAGCCGTTACCAACCGGTCATATGGAGATCGTTAGGGGCCTCTGTCCAGCAGTGGACGTCCTATGGCTGAAAAAAAGATGAGGTGTACGCCAACACTGTCACTGACCGTGTTTAGTTTTGCCTGTTTATTCTAATTTTTCAGGTTTTTTTTAAAGATTTTCATTATTTAAACTCAAGTTGAACTACCTACAAAATACCCTGCGTAAACGCGGCGTTTTCTTTCAAAGTAGTTTCAGTCACAATAGTAATAAAAATAGTATACTATCCAATATACGAAGAAATTCGATACGAGAACGTTTAGGATATCCGAGAAGCGTGTATTATAAACTTTTATATCGCATTAAAATATTATTAAATTTTAATAAAAATCTTTTGAACACAAAACCATCAGAAATGGTACTTCGTTAAGAAATTATTCATGATATTTTAATTTATTAGTAAGAAAAACTTTATTCCATTTTGACTGACACTAAGGTTTTTAAAGTATAAATAAATTTAACGCTGACTATCAGCTTAGCAGTCCGTAGTCCGTTCGTTTTTACTCAGTTTTATAAACATGTTACAGAAAAATAATTTAAATAAATAATTTCAATGTGTTAAGTTGTTAGCCGAGTGAGGTAAAGATAAGACACGTGTTTTACTTTTAACACGTGACTTTTGTTTGTCCTTGAATGGACAAATACTCGTGTTTCGTTTTTCAATACCTTTATAGTGTCTTATCGGCTATGCAGGTACTACAAATTATGCTTTATTATGATTTAACTATAAAAGTATATTTTAAAACGTTTGTTCTAGAAGGATTATAAGTTTTATAAGGCTACAAAGAAAACAAAAATATGCATACTTCGCTTTCCGGTACATAATCTTTTCTGGAGATCTCTTCGACTCTATTCATTGACATGAATACTTGGACTAATTGGACTGACGTCTTATCCTATGTGCCTTGTTCACTGTCTCAGCTAGCCAATCCACTGGGCTTTTCCATTAACTTCGTTTCTTCTACGGATCTCCTAATTTTTGATTTTCGTGGTCTTCTATTGAATAATAAAGTAATGAAACCATAAAATAGCTTATAAGCTTGCTTAGGAGACGGGCTGGCTCAGTTAGTAGAGTGTCGGGCTAGTGATCCGAAGGGGCAGGTTCAAATCCTGCGTTCGCTTCAGATTTTTTAACAAAAAGATAACTCTTTGAAACAAACACCTGCAAGTGCCGCTTCAGTTCGCCTAACAACATTTGTCATAACCTAGATAAGAACAAAAGGCATCGCCTCCAAACCTTGGCCCGACCTCCGCGCATCCTCGCTCCACATGCATCATTGTTCCGTGTATAAAGCATGCCTTGTTTTACACTTATGCTACTTGTATGAACATTACGTGACGGTTATGTGGCTTTCTTATTCTAAACTGTGTAAGCTATGTTACGTGTATAATACTT
Organism: Hypomecis atomaria; assembly: GCA_964007245.1. Classification (NCBI taxonomy): domain Eukaryota; kingdom Metazoa; phylum Arthropoda; class Insecta; order Lepidoptera; family Geometridae; genus Hypomecis; species Hypomecis atomaria. The sequence continues at coordinate 17,139,923 of OZ023292.1, read as the reverse complement.
ACACCTAATACTATGACCTGAAATGTATACAGCTCACACCAAGTAAGTAAAACCAAGACAAGGTGGTGTGATTTGCTCATCTGTAGTAGGTATAATGCGAAAAACGGACGACGTGTGCCGACACTGAACAGTGAAAATGTATGATGACACGAAAATTCGGCTTTATTCAGCGCAGGTTTTCTTGATAGGCACAAGCTGTATTGCTTCTCCTTTTTTGAATCTTTCATTTTACACAAATTGAATGAAAGAATAGAATCGTTCAGTGTCTGTCATATTATCAAGTTTGAATATCATTATCAAATTTTAAATGCATCTACATGCTGCTCATCAACAATAATTATTTTTCGCAAAAAATGGCAAAACCGACTTCCATCGTGTACAAAATTCGAAAATTTCGCTCGAATTGTTTACATTATTGTTGATTTATCAAAAACGGCTAAGCTGATTTCTGTAAAATTTAAATGGGACTACTTTCGGTGTATAAACTTTCGAATTAAAAAAATTCGATTCGGTCGGCGAAATTATCGATGTTCATTGTGTGCAAAATTCGGATATTTCGCTCGAATTGCTTCCATTATAGTTGGTTTTTTCAAAAACGGCTAAACCGATGTCTGTAAAATTTAAATGAGACTACTTTGGGAGTATACCCTTTCGAACAAAAAAAGAATTTTTCGATTCGGTTCACAATTAGCGAAATTATCGATGAACATACACAAAAAAAAAATACAAACACACGAACATAGAACCTCCTCCTTTTTGGAAGTCGGTTAAAAATTTGCATTCGTAGATATACTAAACACAAAATAATGGAAATTACCTATTCGTGCAGGTGCCAATTCTTTCTTCAATGCAGATACCTAAGTTATAAAATGACTCTTGCAGAAAATATTTCGTCAAGTTTTCTATTGGTTTTAATGCTAGGTGTCTGATAAGTATGTTGGTGGTCTATCAGATAATTTTCTATCTTTAATTTTAACCAAAAAATTTACGTTTCCAAATTATATCTATCGCCTCGCCCAGTGGCATAATATTAACTTTGAACTACGGCGCCATAGCGACGACGTAAAATTGATGATATCATGTTCGTATACTGGACAAAATGACAAAATCACAGTCGCGCCGGGTCGTTAGTTCACGATATATTGACGCCAGAAGCTTCTATAACTTAGTTTACTCATTGAAAATTCCGTATCTACGCAGTTTAGGTATTTTATGGCATCCGTTTTCACAAAATTGATATAAATTGGTTGAAATAACCGCCCGAGGGCATTACGCGACTTTACGTTACCGTGTTTTAGATGAATAGAAGGCCGACTATGAAACGCTTTAGGCTGTTAGTCTATTTAAATGTTAAATTATGTCGTTTTACCTGTCCTACAAAGAAGGTGTCTCTTTGATTGGAAAGATCATAAGATACTACGAGTGAAAACACATGTCTTACAAGTTTTTAAAGTTTATTTAAAAGATATGATACTTATATTCTTAAAAAAAGTTAGGCTGTAAATCTCTCAAATGTACAGAAAGGAAAATATTTAGTAAGCGATTCTACAAAACATCAAAATGTTGAATACGAAACAAAAAATGACCAGTTTAATTATCTATGTATTATTTTATTTATTCAAATAACATAGATCAGAACAGGTCGTTTAGGTTTTAAGATCACAGTTTTATCCACATATTGTGTGTTGTAATTACCAGTAGAGAAGTAAGCTATTAGATAATATAGCTAGGTATAAATTGCTAAGTTTTACTACAAACTCTGCCTGTGCCTAAAAGTTTACACTACTTACTTAGCATTTGTAAATAAGATTAAACACCCAGATGGTATTATTGCCCAAGAGATTATAATACCTACTTACAGTCGACTCTCACTTAGGTCCATGACTGATGAAGACTTTGTTCGAATTAATGATGTCTGTACGATATCATTATTAATTGGGTTAAGACATAAGTACCATTAGAATTCGACCAGTGGTTCGAGGTCGGCGGTTTGTAGCATTAATCATGCTAATGAAAGCTACTTTGTGATTATGTGTTGATTATTTGTGTAGGTAGTTAGTAATGAGTTGCCTGGACATGCTCTATTTCTTTGGTTAGTAAGTTCGTACAGGCCAGGTGGCTAGAATTGGTGTCTGAGTTTTTAAGCCGCCCGAATGCCTCTGACATGGCTAATGGCTGAATGGTTAAAACAATCGGGGCCTACAATTTAACGTGTCATTCGAGCCACGGTAGCGCTCAGTTGTAAATGCCACCTGCGGTCACCCATACGAAGACTGACCGTAATGAATAACTGATGATTAATTAATGTAAGTCTAGTATAAAATAGTGTTGTTTTGCAAAGTACAGGCACTTTCATAATTTTTTTATCGGGAAAAAGTGCCTTTATTAACTACAACAAAATACAATAGGTACTACTCTATATGCTAAAACTACCTACACTACTAATACATAAAAAAAATTGGATCATCCACAGACCTTTAAAGGTCTAAAAATCCAAATGCTCAAACCCACTGCCAGTTGGCAGCGTGCCCAGCATGCTGGCTGCATTGCCACGCCGAATGACAATGCGTTCAGGTTTGAAAGTCTCTGCACATTGACACCTTCCCGCCCCTTTAGGTACTAGGTATTGGTTAGCAAAGTCCAGAGACATTCATGGTATTCAGCATTATGTACAACTTTTAACCCTAGAAGCATAATCTATTTTAGATGTACTTAAAGCCTAAACATACGTCTCAGAAACGTACATATTTAAATATGTTTTTAAGGCTAAACTACTTTTATTTATATCATAATTTTGAAAGTAAGTTTAAGATTGGGATGTGAACTAATAATGAAAAAAAAAAATGATTTATCAATGAAGAAAATAATTGTAAGTGTAAATTATGGCAATAAACAATATGTAGAGTAATTTTGACCGGAATGACGTCATCGCAAAAAATAAGGGTAATTTACTTATTTATTTTAAGTAATCAAATTTTATTTTACTTATTAGTTTTTTATTGCAACAATCTGTACAAAAATTCAAATTTTCGATGATTAGCTATAGTTTTAGATAGATTTACGAGTACTGAGACATAAACTTCATGCTTTCTCGCAGAGGTAGATGAGGCTTTTAGGGTTCACCCTAAAAGCCTCATCTACGTCTGCGAGAATCTTTACGTATCTCTACGTATCTTTTAACTAGATTGCCCAATATTCATTTTCTTCGTTTACCGTATTTTTTACTCATAACTAGACATTGTTTTAGATGTCGATGTGTCACGGTTTAGGTAATTACTGTCAAACTATCAAAAATTGGTTAAGATCGGTTCAGTAGTTGATGAGTTCGCGGACAAAAACGTGACGCGAAATTTTATGTATAAAGAAAGATGAGTTCGTTACGAGAAAATACAATGTAGCATGCGCAAATGGGTACAACAAATCAATTATTTTATGTAGGTGAATGGCACAATTTTTTTTTTTAACATAAATTAAAATTATGAGCACGTTCTAAATACCTAATTGCTACTTACAAGTAGATGTGCTCAAGTATTCACCCGCTATACTTCGGACAGGTTTTTTAGGGTTCCGTAGTAAAACGAGGAACCCTTATAACTTCGTTGTGTCTGTTCGTCCATCCGTCCTCATGCTACACAGCCTTATAACTTCCACATTTATGAACCAAATTAGGTGAAATTTGACAACATAATAGTACTAGTATAGATTTCACTTTAAAATACTTAAAAAAATCAAAACAGTTTTTATAAGGGGTAGCTCCCATACATATAAAGAGGGGATGAAACTTTTTTTTTCAACCCCACTCCCTCGTGTGGGGTATCGTTGAATAGGGTTTTTAAAATGAATGTAAGGTTTTTTGAACCATTTTTTGTCACATGTTCCATTTGTGAGATATAGGTCGCCAAAGTTGAAAAAAAAGTGTCCCCCCCCCCTTCATTTCTAAAGTATACAAGATAGAATGTTCAAACTTTACGAGCTTATAGACCATATTTAAAACTTTATTTTAAAATAGTTTCGAACACTGTGGGATAACAACTTTTTGACTTATAAAGAAAAATAGAAATTCTTAAGCTGGCACATACCTTAGAGGTCATTGACCTCGCAAATTTATTTTTTAGCCAGTTATGTTTTTCTAGCACTCAACCATCTTATGACATTATAAAATCGGTTATTATCATCATCATAATCATCGTCAACATCTACGGAAGTCTATTATACGCGTGTCTACACGCACTTGACCACTTATTATTTAGGAAAAGGTTTATTTGGCCCACGTTTTATTTTTTATAATAGGTACGTAAAATGTTACCTACGTAGCTGTAATACGAGTATAAATTATGAAATGTTTACATAAATAAATAGCACCTTAAGTTTACAGTACAAAAACCAGTTGTTCCATTCAAAAAGTTCATAAACTCGCGACAAAATGCATGGAGTAGCAAATTTTTGTCGGGATTTCGCTGTATTAAAACTTGTACATAATGCTGAACATATAAATACCATGACTGTCTCTGGACTTTGCTAACCAATAAAATCTATACTTCTACTATTACTAATATTATAAAGAGGTAAAGTTTGTGAGGTTGTAGGGGGTAATCTCTGGAGTTACTGAACCGATTTTGAAAATTCTTTTACTAATAGCAAGCCACATTCTTTGGGAGTGTCATAGGCTATAAATTAACTCGAAAACACATACGTGAAAGTCACAATATTTATAAAATCTGTCTTCTTTAGCCAATCGCACCCGTGCGAAGCCGGGACGGGCAGCTAGTATATAATATAGTACTTAAAGGAAGGTGTCAATGTGGAGATACCTTCAAACCTCCTGAACGCATAAGCATTGTCACTGTTTGCACTAATAATATAAAATTTCGAGTAGGAATATGTCACGGAAATTTTCCCAAACCTATTTTAAACTAGGTACAATTTCATCCGAGTTTGCAGAGTTGAATCATTTTTCAATTAGATCCCCATAAGGTCAATCCCTGTGAGGTCGTTTAAGTAAATAATATCGATAATTTATATTGTCTCGTTCGGTTGCATTCAAGATAATCGAATAAACGAAACGAATTCGATAAATCATACATTTAGAGCTCAGCGGGGAGGCACATTTGATATAATGTGTCAATTCAGAATCGAATCGAATTTGTTTACGATTGTTTATTATAAATCGATTAAAATATAATGACTGTATTCGGAATGATAATTAGGTAGAATTGTGCTAATAAATATTGGATATTTGAATAATTAATATATTTAAACGTGGCTCATAGGTTGCTAATATAATTTTATGTAGGTATGGACAGTCAGTGTATTTTGTGTTATTGAGAGCATCTATTTTAACTACTAAAATGGAGTCATTGTAATAGGTAATATTTGACAGTTCATTTATGCAAAAAAAAAATTACCTTACACTAAAGGAATAAAACTCATAAAAACAATATTGACGACGACCGATAAGTATTTTCGAAGACGGCTTGGAGTTTTATTCCTTTAAAGTAAGGTATATTTTTCTTTGCATAAATGAACTGTCAAATATTACCTATTAAAATGACTCCACTTTAAGTACCTACATCAAGTAGGAACCTATTTTTCTGAACAACAGTGTGCTATATGTGGGTAAATTAAGACATTGTAATGAATGTATGGTAGTTGGAGATCTTGCAAATAAAATCAGTTCTGCCACCGACCTCTTCGTTTACTTGCCGCTCCGCCGAATATTCCCCAAATATTATATTGTATATTGATAATTTTGCAATATTTAATTGAATGTTTTAATGAGTATTAAGTAATAAGTTTATAATTTCTAAGAAGCAATAATTTTGTATTTTGGATGCTCGATCAGAGTTGGATGTAGTGATACTAGATATAAGTAGTTTTAAGACCAGTACCATGTACCTACCCTACATTCTTGCAAATAAAAATATGAATATGAATATTGTACTGGCGACGAGGCAAATCGCGATTTAAACTTTAACTAGTGTTATTGTGATCGTATAGTGTATGCGCGACAGAATTCTAACCGGGAATTCGACGATTCGCGTGGAACGGGAGCATAACCTCAAAGGAAGGGAGAAAATGTGTAGCGGAGAGTGAAGATCGTCGGTGACAAACTCCGCCGAGGCGTCCTATGGTGTAGGACGGCACATCCTTCGCCTCTGGCGTATGCAGGCGGGAGTCTCGGCGACAGCATCCTAGAGGAAGATGGACGACATCGGGTCGGTGGCTCTTCAGAGAGGATGATGTGTAAGTATGTCGTCCGATGGTGCCTTTTTTGACCGACGAACCAAACCGGAGGAGGTACTCAATTCGACGCGTATATATATTTTTTTATGTGTAACCACGCATAACTTTTTTCGTAGTAGTCCAATTTTATAAATCTGTTTTATTGGAAAGAGGATTTTATTACTTCGAAATTGGTTCCATTTAAATTTTATTGAAATCGGCTGAGCCGTTTTTGATGAATCAATAAAAATGTGAAAAATGCTACATCGATCCTTGCGAAATAATCGCGAATTCTGTACACGGATGAAGTCGGTCATGCTATTTTTTGCAAAATGTAATTGTTAATTGAAAAATTTAAAGGTATTTAATATAAGTAGTAACAAAGCTTCATAGATCACCATCGCCCTTCCGCGATGTGTACAAGTGTACCATTAAATGAATCACAGCCATGATCTATGGTACCAGTAGACCGCCGCTCCGACACCGCTTTACCTTCGACCTCGTCATTAATCTGAGCCTGCAGCGCTTCAACAGGGATAAACTATTACTTATAGGAAGAGCTTTAATAGTTCAAGACCTCACTTCAATAGATATTAGACAGTTATAAGATTACAATATAATTATTATTTTTGTCATTGCAAATGGACTTGTAGTGGCGCTTTCCTAATCTTTAGTTAGATTTGAAAAGATGTGTCGACGAGATTCTTTATTTTTTTTATTTTTTAACTAGCTGACCCGCCGAACGTTTTTTTGGCATAAAAATATCAAAAAGTTACGAAATAACACTATAATAAATTGAGAAATAAATTATACTATCTTTCAAGTTGGATCAAACTGCACACAGTGTACAAAATTCATGGACAAACAACGTGACACGAAATTTTATATTTATAATCTTTTGGCATAATAATATCTAAAAATATCACCAATAAAAAACTGATCTTATTTTTCAAGTTGGAATACACTGCAAACAGTGTAAGTACAAAATTTGGTTAAAATCGGTTCAGTTGTTGAGGAGTTCATCGCGGACAAACAAGATAACACGTTTTTTTATATATTATAATGAAGAAAGATGATATTTTTTTTTACCATACTATGAAATAGTGGTTAAAAAAACAATAACTTTTTTGTTGACTAAGGCTCGTATCTCATTATGATATGCACATACGACTTAGTCTCGGAGAATAGCCGCCGATATACCTACTAGAGTCTGGCCAACGAAAGCTGTCCAAGAATAAAGGCGGGAATTTTAAAAAATCAAGAGCTGTTAGCTTGTTTTCTAGTACCGCTCAGCTGATCTCCATGAAATTTAGCATGCACGTAGTTTATAGAATTACGTGCATGCTAAATTTCAGATAGTTCAGATTCCAGTAGAATATTTGGGGAATACTCGGCGGAGCGGCAAGTGAAACGAAGAGGTCTGGCAGAACTGATTTTATTTGCAAGATCTCCAACTACCATACATTCATTCAATGTCTTAATCTACCCACATATAGCACACTGTTGTACAGAAAAAGTGTGTTGTAAGACACTATGATACCGATATATTTATTATATAAGTAAGATACTCCGTGGCATCTAGACGTCACGGTAGCGTATCGTAATAAGAGGTGGGCCTAAAGCAAACATTTCTTGAGGTCCGGATGCTTTTAGATGCCTGTGAGTTCAGAGACCAGTGGTTCCTATCTGACAGAAAAATCTCCAATAGAGCTCCTTATTCAGGCTGGCACATGGCGTCTTAGGTCTTTTGTCCTAACCAAGACGCTAGCTTCAGGCAGTGTGTAGTCAAACGCAAACCTATACGAAATAAAAAAAAAAGCTTTTTCTGATGTACACTTTCTCACCATTAGAATAACGTAAACGATATAACTTTGTCGCTTTTTTGAGGGCTTCTACTCATTATGTAAAAGAAAACAAAGTACACAGTTTTCAATGACCTCTTTATACATTTCGTTTCCTTGAGGGTCTGTAACAAGAAACTAATTCTCAGTTCCACTTGTGAGGGCGTCCCTCCAACGACGAATCGCATCTAAAAATGCAAATTCATTAAATAAAATTTAAATATCTCGATTTAATAATCGAGATGTAACTCGATACTGAAGCGATAGGCTCTGGAATCGGTACTAAGATCACAATTAGTATGTGTTTGAATTCTGATATAGACAGATTTTGAATCTATGTCTAATTGTTATTTAATTTAAAAAAGCAAATATTTTTTGTAAGGTAAGTATAATTTTAACATTGATTATTTTTGTAACTGTGTTTTATTTTATGTTCTCCAACATTACATTACTTATGTCTGTCACAGTGTCATAAAATTTAGAACAAAAAAATACCTCGTGTGTGCTATTGCCTTGACTCTACTTGAGTGATTTCATGTAGAATGAGAACATTATTATATTATATATTAGCCTTTAATTCCCGGATTGGGTTGTTTATTTTTGGACATATGCCTCCTTCCACATGCGATCATACACAAACCTATTTTGAAAAATACTTGAATGACATAAAAATACATACCACATCTAAATACGAGTACGAGTACAGGTACATTTTATGAATACAATAGACATACTCATCGAAACGTTACCTTACAAAATAGCAAATCGACTAAATTAAATTACATCCACTTGTAACATCATTCAACATTACAATTCGAATATTTCTAGCGTTCCATCGGCCGACGTACCTACCGCACGCTCGACTCATTCATAAATATCGATAGAACACGACCGTTACATCTCTAGCCGGTATCGATTGTCTTACAACTGATTTAATCGATCTTGGAGGTCGATGATTCTATCGTTATGATTCGAAATTTGTAAACAATGCAAAAGGCTGTCGATGTTCGGAAAGTTGGATGGCCTTATGCGGGTGCATTCAGGCATATTTTTTTGTACATTTAAGCATTATTTTTTGTTTATTGTTAACATTCATTGTTTGTACCTCAGAAGAATTAAAAGTAATAGAAGTATTGCTAAATTTTACTCAAACAAAAACTACGTTACAGCTGTCTTATTCATATCTGGTTATACAACATACGCGAAAGTGAGTGGAACAAAAAAAACGCAATGTTCGTCGCACACGTAAAAATCACCAGTTGGAATGTAAAAATGGTTAAAATTTGGTTAGATTAGGTCATTTGTCTTTTTCGGAAATTTGAACCCTCTAGTTCCAGTAAGAAGGTTCATATCTCTGATCATTTTACCTCCCTACTTTTAACCTTTTTGAATTTGGACACCCGAGATAGCTCAATTCTAGTTTGTGGAACCCTTCGAAATTACGTAAGTTCGGGTGTATATCTTTATCTAACACCTTTTAAATTTCATATCTATATCTAGGACAAAGTTAAGTATATCTGTTGCTATTTTAATACTGTTTCTAGCACTTTGTTCTATGAAGCATGTTTTCCAATTTCATATCTAAATGGTAGGTACCTAATTATTGTAAAATCTTAGTCTTAGTCAATTTTTAAACCTAAGCCTGATTATGAAACTTTTGACGACAGCTTTCTTGCTTTCAGCTTGCTTGAAATGAGTATGACAATCAAATCATAATGAAATCCCGACCGACCCGTGTGTGAGTAAGCATAAAAAGCGGTGCCAATTACTTACGTTTGAGCACGAGCTACTAATAATAATTCTTTTTCGCCAAAAATAGCATAATTGACTTAAATCGCGTACTAAATTGGTATATTTTTAGATTAGTGTTAATTTTTCAAAAACGTCTCAGCCGATTTCGATAGTATTTAAACGGACCACCTTCGAAGTATCAAACAAAATAAAAAGAATCATCAAAATTGGTTCGTTATTGGCGGAGAAATCGCGTATTATTCACACAAAAAAAGCATGTAGAGATTGTAGACAAATTGAAAGTCGGTTAAAAATAGGTACGCGTTTGACTGTATACTGCCAGGTGTTAATACAACACATCAATATGAAATGAATAAAAAAAGCTAAATCGATGGTACCAAACATTTCTTATAATAGCATACAAGTCATTAACCCTAGAAAGATAATCTTATTTTATTGTACGGTATAGATAATCATGCGTAAAATCGACGCATGATTTTCAACAGGCTATAAAATATTAGTTTATTTACTTATACTAAAAAACTTTAATTTGCTAATCCGCTGGCTGTAACTTTGGTTTGTCTGCACCAACAACAATGTCAATTATAACGTGAGAGGCTATTAGAAAATAAAATCAGTGCAACTGTACATCGAACTGTCGCGGTCGCGGTCGCGGTCGCGTGTCTTCCCAAGTAATGGCCGCTCGGAAAAAGCGCAATTGCAATTGACGACCGAGTCCGCGGCCCGACGGCGCACGACACTGCCACCTGGCGGTCACTTAGGGCTGCCACAACTTGATATATTAAATAAAAATTCCGAGCAAAAAACCTAACAACCTTCCGAAATTGAGTCTTCCTATGAGTGTGAAAAAATCGGTCAAGTACGAGTTGGACTCGTGCATGAAGGGTTCCGTACCGTATGAGAGCCCCTCGGAAAAAAATCACGTCTGTTGTATGGGAGCCCTCCTTAAATATTTATATTATTCTGTTTTTAGTATTTGTTGTTATAGCGGCAATCGAAATACCACATCATCGGTGAAAATGTCAACTCTCTAGCTATTACGGTTCATGAGATACAGCCTGGTGACAGACAGACGGACAGCGGGGTCGTAGTAATGGGGTCCCGTTATTTTCCCTTTGGGTACGGAACCTTAATAACTAAATAAGTACCGAAATATTATTGTAACAGTGAAATAATATTTAGTGAGCATTCATCTATTACAGCAACCATTATATTTTCAGGGTTGGGAATTGTATTTTATTCAGCATTTAAATTGTTCCCATAATTAAGTTAGTTCCTATACACTGGGTAGTTAGCCCTGGAGCCAAAAAATACATTTAAAAATCAGGATGAAGATTAACTTCACATTTTTATTTAGTACGTTATATAGTTCTAAATGTCAAAGTGCAAGCTGATGAGCTTTCGCATGCAATGGTGGTACCACCAAATCCACAATCAAAAACGTTACTAACCTAGTGCGTTATTTTCTCTGATAGTGTAAGTTCTTTCCTATGATAAGTTTTTAAGAGTCCATCAACTCAATACAATCGTTCGTTCGTTCGTTTCAGCCATAGAACGTCCACTGCTGTACATAGGCCTTCCCTAAAGATCTCCAATAAGACCGGTTGGTAGCGGCTTGCAACGCAATCATTTCTTTAATAATCCATAAACTTTTGAAGGATACCGAGGGAATATAAAAATTTCTAGTTATATCGTCTTTTGTATTAATATAATTTATCAAAAAGTCTACGGACTTACTTTAGGATAGAGTCGATAGGTATTCACATAAAAATAAGATAAATAAAAATTAATCAGTGGCTTATTGCCAGCCCTGAACCTGTCCAACGAGAACACAGCCCGCGGGCATAGACTGAGCGCGGGCACGGCGCGTGCACCAAACACACCTATTTGAATTTGGAACGCTCGTTCTCCGTTCAAATTCGACCGTTGTCACGGAAACGGGCGCGAAAGTTCAAATTGATTCTGATTTTGAAATGATTTATCGTAATCTGATCTTGAACTATACAATTTGGAGAGCTTAAGGCGAGTTCGTACCACGTAAGGGATAAGATTTATATACTTATCACTTTACCGCATACAAGAGAGTATTTGTGGTGCTTGCGTAGCTTAGGGCGTAGCGCTTTTGAGCTGCGTAGCATACTGCTAAACTTTATACCGGCGAAACGGGGGAGGTTTACAAGTCGACACGTATGTTTTTTATTTATTTTATAACTTTTTATAGAGTGGTCTGATTCTGATATTTTTTTGTTTGGTAGCTCATACTTCATAGGTTCGATTTAAGTTTTATCGAAATCGCCTGAGCCATTTTTGATAAATCAACAATAATGTGAAAATGACTATGGATCGATGCAAACTAAGTATTCGAATCCTGTACACGGTTGAAGTCGGTTATGCCATTTTTTGAAAAAATAATTATTTAAAAACACTTTAGACTTGCTCGTGTTATTTTTGCTTTATAATTTGTCTGCAATGCTATTTTTGATCTATTAGTTCTTTGACTGATTTATTATGGCTATTTTACTTTAAGAATAAGTAAAAGGAAAAACTTTGCTGTAATTGTACGAGTAGGTATTATCACTTATCACTACATAGTATAAAACAAAGTCGCTTCCCGCTGTCTGCCCCCTATGTATATGCTTATATCTTTAAAACTACGCAACGGATTGAGTGATTCAAGAGGAAGGTTTATATTATGTATAATACACCTGTGCAAAGCCGGGGCGGGTTGCTAGTTTTATTTAATATAGTGAAAATGGTAATGTGGATTAGCCCATTTAGTATCTTGTGCATAGTAAAAAAAATAGTACAAACATGAAGATGGCAATATAGATAAGCGATACTATAGGTATTTCTTTTCAGGGCCAAAAATTCTATCTCATCTATTAGATAGCAAAATTAAATCGGAGCGACTGAACCGTAAACATCAATTTTACGGCGACACCGATTAGCATCGGTTTTTCCGCGCCCAGCTTAGAAAATCCATCGATACTCTCACAAAAATGACAAAACCCATACAAAACTATTTGGCACCCAACGTTTTTAGTTGACATTAAAACGTTCCGCTTGATTAGTTTGGCATTTTGTTTATTTTTTAAGTTTTTGCTGTTACATTCTGAGAAGCTGATTTATGTACCTACATGGACCTAGATAAAATAACCACAGATCTATATATCTGTGGTTATTTTATCGGTAAGTTTTACAAAAAAGTTTATTGGAAACAAAAGATGCGAAATTTTATTTTCTACAATAATGATCTTAATGTTTTTTGCCCTTAAGGACATAGTTTCCGAGATATCGGCCAAAAACATTTTTTCAAGATGACGGGTCAGGAACGCATTCTCTGAACGGCCGAACTATAATAGTTTTAAGAACAAGGCAAATCCATGCTTTATACTCTATGTTGTTCTATATGGAACTTAGTCACGGATCGTAAAGCTAGAGAGGGGCTATAATATTTATTACGCAGTAGTTTTATACCTACGTAATAAGTAGCGTAAGTACTTGATTAGCAAAACATTAATTAGTAAATAAGTAAATGCTTACTCACCCTATAGTATACGTCCTTATTCTTGACGTTTACGTTGTTTGAAACCGCCTCAAAAACCAACCATATGCAGCCAACTTGCAGTTGCAGTACGATGGTGTATTTGTGTCTATATTTAATTTGTATCTTTATAGCTGTGTTATACGTTTAATATTTTTTTATGTATACCTACATAGCTACGGGCACATCATTATCAATAAGAATTCATTCATCCATGTATTCTGTAAAATTAATTTGTAGCAAATTTAGAGAGTCTGTCCACACGAGGATCACCACTTCTATAAAGAAATTAGCTCTATGAATATAGAACAAACTACCAAGCTTCTATAATACCTATCCATATACAATTTTAAGTAGTTTTTAATGTCTCAGTAGCGTGTTTCACTTATGTAACACGAGTTAAATTAATTTAATGACGCCAACTAGTTGCTTACACAAGTCCTTAGCAGATTAACGAGCCATAGGTAAATATAATGCTCACACGCTACTGTATTCTATTTAAATTTTTATACATTATATTTAGTCCAAAATACCTATTATTGCTCTTCCATAAAGTGTCTTTCAAATATGACTACCGTTACGTAGATCACATATTCTCACGAATCACTACCTCACAGTCAACGCACTACGCAACGAACCCTAGTGTAATGAATAAGAGAAAATGAGGAATAAAAATGCCCCCCCTTTTTCTCCTCGTTCTTTGGCAACCTTAAGCATTGTTGTGTTGTAGATGCTATTTTGTGCTTACGTTCTTTTATGATTAACTTATGAATTTGACATAATCATTTTCCTTGACATATGTATATTCGTAGTTAGAAAACCAAGTAGCTAGAAGAACTTACCCCGTACCTACACCCGGCTTCGTTTGTAGGGCATGAGTCTCCAAGGAGGTCCGTCAGGCCTCAGTTCCGCTGGGTGAATGATGCTCGCGGTGCCGCGACGGGAAGATGCAGAGGCGGCTGTCGTCTGGCCTGCTTGGTGCTACTCAGGTATACCACCTATTTTATCGTAGCCTTCTTTAAGCTTCCTCCATACTTAGGTAGCCTGTGGCTGCAGTCTAGTCTACCAATCACAGGTCTTGATTTGATCATTTCGGCGTCTATGATTGGTCGGAGACTAGGCCGTAGACTCAGACTACCTCTGTGTAGACGCTTTAAAAAATAGTAGATCTTTGTATTAGTAGAAGTTATGTAGGAATGTGGTCAAATTTTGTCCTGTCTCCAACCATGTCGCAAATCTCTTTTGTCTCATTATTGTCGCTTGTCTCAAAACATACCTAAGTAATCTTTCAATTAGCGCTTAAAATATTGAACAATATCATGAATGATTTTGCCGTGCAAATAAACCAGCTACGAAATTTCTTAAGTGCCTACAATCCGCAACACTCCTATCCCACAAACGCGACTATTGTTAAATCAAACATTGATTTGTGAAGTCTACAAATTCCGATAGGTAGATCTAGTCCGTCTGTCAGTGGAGTAGCTACGACAGACGTATGGTAATGCCACCTGCCAGTCACCACCCACCACGGAGATAAACTACGGGTACTGCTAACTACGACTTTCAAATGCATGCATATCGAGATCCCACCCGATCCGCGTCTGAAGTACATGACGGTTTCAAATATACGGGAATATTTTGAATGAACTGCAAAGTTCAAATATATTTATATCAAACGTAGTATTAGTAGGCCCAGCAAATATCGCTTTTAAATCTAGAAAACATAAAAAATGAGTCATTAAAATTAATCACGTTAGGCTTGAAAGGGGGAATTTGCTTCCGAAAAATTACCAAAAATCACAAAATATGTATAGAGCGTGGTAGTTCTGAGCCAACTGGGTAATTGATTTATTTGGTTAACAAGGAACAAAATTCAGTTGTAAGTGGAACGGAACTGTGTTTTACTCTTCGTTAAATAAGTATTGCATTTCTTACGTTGTAGTATTACGTGGTAATTCTAACACGCTCTGCCCATCTCTATTCACGCTGTCGTAATCAATATGCGCCCAATTAATAGATTGATCTCAATCGCATTGAAATTTTTCTATAACTGCAATAATGCCATTAAAAAAAGGTTCAAATAAAGCTTATCAATACAAAAAGATTAATCCATTATCACCATAAACGGAGTCAATACAAGCCTCATTTTCGGTAGCGCCCGTCATCATTTCGTCAATTCAAAAATGGCACCTTCACATCAACATCTTTCAATGGAATCCAGAGCCATTATAAACCGTTTCTCACGGCACCTGATTACTGTGATTATCACTTTATTGGGAAAAGAACTTATCTGTAAGAACTCAATTTGTACTCGGATATTTCTTGTTATGGTCTCGGATTGTTTTCGAAAGGCGCCTTCGCGAGTACTAAAGAAATAAGAGCAGTTTTTGTGTAATGTGTTTCCTGGTTGATGTACCGACTGATGAATCATTTGCCAACTTTTCATTGTTGAAGAAACGAACATAATTTGGGAGTAGTATAAACAAGATTTATCCTGACAATATGGATAGATGATCTAAGTAACACCGCAAGGACGCGATGACGTGCTAAGCGCTTGCACTGAAGACGGACATATTCTAGGATAATATAGATAATAATTAATTATACTCTTCATTGCGACCAACTTTTACTATGAGAACAATTCTGAAATCGCAAAAAGTAATCAGCTATAATATTATTTTTGTCAAAAGGTAAACAGTGTTGTACAGGCATATCCGATTTCTTTTCAATTTCAGGGTTGGGTCCTATCGGTTGGTTGGTAGTAAAAGTTGGACATAAATATGAGTACAATGATTTAAAATATATCCGTCGCTTAAGACTACGCTTCGTATAAAAAGTAACACAAAAGTAAAAGCTAATAGATTTTAACAGTACAGCATCACACCTCTTTGCACCTAACAACCCAGTAAGGTCATCGCACACTGGACTAGCCGCGGCCAGCCAGTCGTATCATTGAATCTCGACGCTTTACGACCGCACTATTGACAGCTGTTCTATATTTATGAGAGCGTTTGGATGCCCAGTGGGTATGAGTGTTTACAGGTGAAGGAGGTTCATTATGTGTAATGTGAAAATTCTATGCGGAAACGCAACAGCAGTTTGTACCTTTTAAAAAAATACATATATTTTCCGAATATTGCCTATAGATTATTAACTGACTTCCAAAAAGGAGGAGGTTCTATGTTCGTGTGTATGTATTTTTTTTTTGTGTATGTTCATCGATAATTTCGCCAATTGTGAACCAAATCGAAAAAATCTTTTTTAGTTCGAAAATATACTCCCGAGGTGGTCCCATTTGAATTTTACAGAAATCGGCTGAACCGTTTTTGACAAAATTTTGTCGGCGGTTTTGCCATTTTTTGCGAAAACATTTATCCTTCACGTGATTCATATGGATTCCTCTTCTTTAATCTTTAGCTGACTAGGAACCAAGTGTTGACGAAATTATCCAGATCCATTTTTTTACGTATACCCACTTCCGACATTTTTGGTCTGTGTAGGTATACATATATAGCGCCTGCTTCCAAGTCTATTTGCTCTACGACTAGAGGGTGCTTGCTTAGAATGAGAAAATAAAATTCGCGTCTACTCGGAAATACCACCGAAACCTACAGATAAACATTAAAAAAAACCCTATCTTAATATAAAATGTATCCGATCCGTCAGAACTCAGTGCGCACTTTAAGATCCAAAATATACCTACACGAATTTCTCAAATTAAAAGGATTCAACTTTTTTCTGACTTCAGCTTTTTTACTGTTAGAATATTTTGTAATTTAAACAGTATGAAATATATTGCAGAATTTTAACTAACTACTAGACCAGGAACTTTGTTGTAGAAAGCAAACGGTCGCAATAAAATTAAATTGAAGATAATGTGTTTAATTACAATAAAACATAGTTGTTGATTAACTCATTAGAAAGAAGGAAACACAGGTAACGAGTGAGTCTTTTACTGCATCTCTATAAACGGTTGCATTACAATATAGTTATTTCGAATTTCCGCTATTTAAAAAGCTCATTGCAAACATGTTTTGAACAGAAAAACTTCAAATCGAAAGAAGAAAAAATCTGTGCTATACATTTTTCTGAGGTTTGACGGACTTTTTGTTTGGTTAAGCTAGTAAAGGTTTTTTTTGCAACTTTGAGTTTGGTCCGATAGTGATAGTTGATTATCACTTTATTATATTATGGTCATTATATCGTCATCCGTAATCCGTAGTTGTGCTCGTGCGCAACTAGTAGAGTATTTCGGATACATTTTCATTCACCCTGTATAAGGTAGTATTGTTTGGCCGACGAACCGAACCGGAGGATGTACTCAATTCGACGCGTATGCATTTTTTTTATGTGTAACCACGCATAACTTTTTTTCATAGTAGTCCGATTTCAGTACATAACTCTTTTTATATTGGAAAGAGGATACTTTGAAATTAGTCCCATTAAAATTTTATTGAAATCAGCTGAGCCATTTTATATAAATGAACAATAATGTGAAAAATGCTACATCGATCCGTGCGAAATATTCGCGAATTCTGTACACGGGTGAAGTCGGTCATGCTATTTTTTGCGAAAAATGATGTTGACTGAAGTATGATACCCAGCCGGAAACTTGTTAAGGAAATGAATTTAAATATTATTACTTCCAAGGCGTCCCACATAGGAAGTCCTGGTGATCCAAGTATCCTAATTTTAAAGTTGTAGAGTTTAGAACATCAACATTATTTACTTCCGCATAGAACCGGCATATCTACTTGTGCCTATCCTTGCATTTAGTTACCATTTCACATTGCCCAAGTAATGGTTTACGCTAATTTATATCGCATTTCGCATAACATAGGTCGCGTTTCGCATAATATAGCCGTCTGTTACTGCGATCCACTAACGAAGCAACGCAGGGCCTCTGATACCCATTGAGGCACATTTGTATACTATACGAGTTTAAGACTTTGTTTTAAGCTGGCTTTAGAATGACGCTCTATTCCGCGAGAAAGCGCGACGTTCAGAATTAAACTAAAACTAGTGGTTGAATAAATTGTTGTTATTATTGTAAAACCCAAAAAAATATTAAAAAAGTGAAGGATAAAATAATGTGGCTATTATAATTTGTCAAAATGAATAATACAGGAATTGGTTAGTCCAAAACTGACGATTTACTCAAGAATAACATATTACATTGTGATAATAGGTCTGTCTCGGTGGCTCAGTGGTTAGTGACCCTGACTTCTGGATCAAAAAAGAGTGGGTTCGATCCCCACCCGGGGAAACATTTATGTGATGAACATAGGTGTTTGCTCGGTGTCTGGATGTTATTTAGGTATTATCTATATAAGTATGTATTTAAAATACTTATGTATAACAATCTCTGGCAGCCATATCACAAGCTTTGATTAGTTTAGGGTCAGAGACCGTGTGTAAGATGTCCCCTAAAAAAAAAGAAAAATATTATATTCATATTTTTACCAACTATGGTTTTGCTATCAACATATTTTTGTTTACTTGCTCTGCCTTGAAATTAGAGTTACTGTAATACTTGTTTATTTTCTAGTAACAAACATAGCTAGAAAGTATATCTGAACTAATTGTTATTTATTTGAAGACAAAGCTCTTGCGAACAGTTTCGCGCAGGAAAACTCGCCTGTTTCTACCGGCCATTCACATCGGCTTTGGTACTTTGTTATAATGTTCTAGTGCATGTTGAAAGCATTAACATAATAGTTTCGTTTATAAGATGCGACCGGAGCCAGTACGATTGCAATTGGTCGCGCTCAAATTGATATAGATTACGACCAAGCTTAGATATCTGCGATATTCAGCCAGTTTAGTCGCAGATAGGCATAAAGGTGTAGGTATGCTAGGCACGTTGGATTAGTATAAATTTTAGGGAACGTAAGCAAAAACGTATTTTTAAATAAGAATAACACTTCAAGTCTCGGAGTCGAATTATAAGTGTAAAAAACTGTATCTGCTATTGAATGAACTAACCGAGGATTTGACATATTTTTTAAAAGTACATACAGAGACTTTGTGGGCCAAACACAAATTGCTTGCCCTAATTTCTTATTGATTTTTATGTAGCGCTCGTAGCGTAGTTTGACTAGGTGATTGTCAGCGATCGCCGAAATTAAGCAACGTTCTGCACGGTCAGTACTTGGATGGGTGACCGCGGGTGGCATTTTCCAATTGAGCGCTACCGTGGCTCGGATGACACGTTAAATTGTAGGCCCTGGTTGTTTCAACCGTTTAGCCATGTCAGAGGCCTTCAGGCGGCCTAAAAACTCTCAAAAAAAAAATATATTTCACGGAAAATCTTGAAAACATAATTTAAATGCGATTAGATGCATTCGCGAATCACCCAAACGAGATGATGACCAAAATTTATAAATGTAATTTCCATCCATTGATCTTTTCTCTATCTAGTTGATCCTTTCTCGAGAATTTATTGAAGTAATGCGATTATGTTAACGTATTATGACCAAAAAAATTAAGCCATTTCATCTAGATGAGCTTTTCAGATAAAAAATATGCAAAACGCAACATTCACAAAGAAACCTTATCTTTTGTGTAATATCAAAATGTTTTTAAAAAAATCTCCCCGTTATGTACGACATCTAAAATAGGTATTCATTTCTATTCTCTACATAACAGTTCAAAACATAAAAAACTTAGAAAAGACATCAGATGCTCTCTGTCACTGAGAACAACCTATAAACTTAGAATTTATTGCGAATTCTTTATAAATGAACACAAATAGGTGATTATTGTGTATGTGTGCGTGTGTGTCATTTGAAATTTTAATGTGGTGTGGGCGGCGCACGCGCAGCCACTCACTCGATGTTATTATTTATGTTGAATGGAAGTGGTAATGGAAAATCCAAATCGCGATTTTTGTTATGTAAACTTAGTAATAAAGGTTTATTGTAATGTTATAATATATTACAATGTTGGCTTTGAAGTATTGAACTCGATTATGGAATAAAATTGGATGGCACGTGCCGTGTACTTTGATATGTATTCTGTGGTTACCGCAGTTGCTTTTAATGGACGTACTCGTAGCACGGTAATATCATTACCGTACTCGTAGTAGTCATCATAGGCCAAGATATACTTCGCAATGGCTAGCTGTTGTAAGTATAATTTTGTAGGTTTTAAAGAAACTTTGATCTTAGTTTCAGTTATAGGTGGCTTTCTATTCAATGGATAATTATTGTCTTTATCATATTCTGACATATTTTGGTATGATTATATTGGAACGATTTCCTTATCAGTTTTTATTCTAATTTATAACAACACATTCTAAAAATTTTGTGATGCTTTCAATATTATGTCAAAATCTTGCACAGAATAGCTATATAAACATAATAATTATTTTTTGCAAAAAATGGCAAAACCCCTTTCCATTGAGTGCAAAATTCGCATTTTTCGCTAGAATTGTTTATATTATTGTTGATTTTTCAAAAACGGCTCAGCCAATTTCTGTAAAATTTAAATGGAATTATCCCTTTTGAACTAAAAGATATTTTTTCGATTCGGATCACATTTAGCGCAATTATCGATGAACATACACAAAAAAAATACATAGGTACAGACGAACATAGAAACTCCTCCTTTTTGGAAGGCGGTTAAAAGTCTCTTAAGTTTTTTTTTTCAAGTTCGATCACAAAAATAAATACCTATATAATCGCGCTAAAAAACGAGAACAATTTCGATAAGCTTTAGCTTGAACATTTTTTAGACAAAAACCGAGAAATTTGTTTTAAAATAACGGCTTATGAAACTAGTTGGTTTAAAAATAAAACAAATGTTCTAATTTTCTGAAGATTAACGCGGTCAACGTTTTTGTTACAATTATGTACTGAGCACTGTACTGTACTGTACCAGCCTTTTCTAGTCCACTGCTGAACTGCGGCCAAGTGCGGGTTAGTGGATTAAGAGCTGAATTTAACTTGGGCTAAGAGCTTGAAACCTTTGAAGAATTTCGATTTATTTTCTTGCCGGCTATAAGCACCTTTTTTTATTTCTTCGGTGGCTATTTTTATCAATAAAACGAATAAGAATGAAAAAGAAAACTACTTCAAACATGGACCGCAAACTAAAATTTACTGGTTCGAATATTTAACACATACCTAACGGTCCACTTGTAATGCTCAATAAGGTCAATCGAGGTCGTCGCAATCATACAAAAAATACGATTGCAATGAAAGCGATACTTAATATCAAAAATGTTTAAGTAATACCAAAAACGGTACCTTTAAAACTGCTTTAATTTAAATTATCAAATATTCCGTTTTTATAGCGCAACTCGTATTAAGTTAAGAATTGAAAGCGACAAAAGTTATGGGTCGATTAAATACTCGGGCTTTATGTAAAATATTATGTCGGCCGACCCTGGGACGTCTCCATTTGTCGCTGAAATTTCGACTTACAAAGTGGTTATATTTTATATTAGGGTTCAGTTTGACATTGATGGTAAAAAACGCTAAAAACAACAAAAGACGTCGATGTTAAAATTCCTACCAATGGCACGAATCTGACAATATTATAATCGAAATTTAAACATTATATAAAATGCTAAACATCTTGATCATCTTCACAAATAAACTCACCGAATAAAAACCTTAAAAATCTGTTTGGCGATATTAGTGATTCATACCGTCATAAAATAAAAACGTAATGTGCTAAACCAAAAAAAAATTAACCCTTCTTAGTTGGGTCATTATGCAAAATGTCACAAACGATAATATTGCGTGAAAACGGTGCAACAGCTAAACTTTATGTAAATGGTTCAGATACAGTTGTCACATGCTAAAGTACGGCCCGAGGAATAATTTAGAAATCGTCCGGATACCCCAGCGGGAGTTGTATATTTGACACCAATATTAAACCCTGCTTCGAATTGACTTTATTTTGTTAACGCATAAAAGCTTTCATTTTGGAATGGATTATTTTACTTGCTACATACGAGCAGAGTTAGTTGAGTAGTGAAAAGAGTCATAGTTTCAAACATATATCACGATTGTAATTGTCATTCCATGCGTGTGCCCGTAAAATGTTTTAAAATGTCAACATTAGCAGGTAGCCAACCCTTGTACTTTTAGTTTTTTAGGCTGTTTACTTACTGAATAGGCCCAATTATGAAGGCGCCATCGTAAATTTAATAGTAATGTAAAAAGTGTTCTCTCTATCGAATGCCTAGAGTAAAAAAGAAACAGAAATAGTCTAATTAGCTATTATAATTACGATAGTGTCTTCATAATTCGACCTAATATCGTGTATTCTAGATATTGTAGAATTACTCACACAATCCAAAAAGAAACTCTCCATCTATTTTAAAGCGGTAAAACAATACTTACATAATTTATAGACGTTTGCGTTTTCAATTAATGAAATTGCATACGGAACCATTCGGTAGGTGGTTGTTTTACGATAGCGGCAAAGCCAGAACTTTTAACTTTTACTTAAAAGTACCCGTTTTGAATAAAATAATCGCTTGCTTTTATTTAGTTATTTATGGAGCGTTTTATTGTGTTGATATGCAATGTCGAGTAGCTTTTGCGGTCAAAATTATGGAAATAAGGAAGTTACGATCTTATTTTTTTTCTTGAAAATCATAAATCTGTCTCGGACAACTCATTTACGGAATTCACTCAAACGTTTGGTAAATAACAAATATATTTGTAATAGAGCATAATGTATATACGATAAGTTTGCCCAGAAGAATGGAATGGGCTTAAATCAACTATATTGCATTAATTTCTCGTAAGTAAAGCAACTAATACCCGCTTTACTTACGAGAAATTAATGCAAAAAGAAATTTATTAAAAATTGACCATGCTATGCATGCATAGTTATTTATTCATACATGTAAAATGAAATTGTTCATGGAATCAAAATTCCTGTTGTAAAAAGTAGGGTTTTGAAATAAAAATTGAATAGAAAATTATAGGTTTAGCTTATTAATTTTTGTTTTTTAAACTATGTTACACTTTCTCACGTGCACAAATATCACTATAATCATTAAATTATACTAGAAAGTAGCGTCAGAATTAGTCACGATTAAAATCATCTAGTTCTTCAAACAATAAACTTGCAATAACTGCACCAAACCGTACAGGCGAGGAAAGTTCACCAGATTTAATTAAAGATTAAATTTGTAGTGCACATGGACCACTGAATCACTGAGTTGAGGTGAAGGCACACTTGTACAATGTATGCTCGCTTGTAACATAAATTCACGATAGATTTAAGCAAGCATTTAATAAAATATTCAACAAATTTGCTTACACTAAAATATCGACCATTTGCATTTTTAAAGAACAAAGGGGTCCAACTGGCTAAGTATTTGTCCTTACAAACAATTATAACCACCACGGTTCAAATTAATGTTTGCCAAAATATCAAAGATGAAAATTGTTTCGCCCGAATTCTCAAAGTATATAATTTTATTGTTGTAAATTATCTTGTCGGTTTTTGGTGTAAGATAAAACTAACCCTCTAGCCGCTAACGTTTCATCAATATTCACATTTTACCATTACTATTATTCTGTTTGTGTCCTCAGCTATTCATAAAGATATTTCTTTTGTATGAACATTGACTTGTAGTGTAACATCGCTATCATGCTCGTTACAAGTGAACCGTCAAATGCATCCTCACCTTTAGATAGAGCTTTCACCTAATCGCACAATAATGTGGGCTACCGAACTAAAACACGTAATTACGCCGTCGATACAGATATCTTAATTGAACAGTAGAAAGGCAAAGGTGGTATTTCTTTCCGTTGGGGCAGAGCGATGACCTCTTAATAGCAGATAGCCTTTATAAATCCGGTAGGCAAATCACCACATACATCAATATTACTACACTGACACGACGTCAAAGACGAAACACGATTTATCACGGTCATAACAAAACTTTTTCCTTAATTATCAGGCGTCTGGATTAAAATAAAAAAAAACACTAAGTTTTACGCGAGGACACATTTTCTCGATATTGTATGAGAATGAAGAAATAATCGGTTTAGTAACGAGCCGCGGATTGCGGGTATTGATAAAAACACGTTTATATCGAATTTTATGCCGTCTCCTAACGGCCGGCGTAAATTCGACGTGTTATGGGCCCTGCTCGGTATAGCTTCATTAATGCGTAGTGACGAGCTTTGTTTACGCAGTTATTACAGATCGAATAACATCGGTAATCGAATCGGTAACAAAACATTTGTCATCGTAAACTCGAATGTGAGACAGTTCAGTATTTCATCGACATGCGAAACCGTAAAATTAAGTGTTAAGGTGACTCTTTTGTGAACGCTGCGCGCTGTTTTGTACTGCGATCAATTTAGTAGAAATGATATCAGCGGAGATAAATGCTTTGTTAAACGCTAAAGTTATTGCCATATTAAATTAAATCAAAAGCGTTTACCGTATTGGCGTTTACAAGCGATTAACTATCCAATTGGTGAAATCACTTTATGGCAGTTGAAATTGTGTTAGTTCGTGGGCTTTTCAGAGTATTTACGTTATAAACTAATTGCAATTACATCGCAATAAACATCGATGTCGATGACTGTTGATTGTAGAGGCGCCGCACTATTAGCTACTCTATTTAGTGGTGTTAGGAGAAAAAATAGCAGGTGTTGTGGACCTTAATGCTGGCCATTGTGGGTCATTTTTCTTTGATTTTATTTTGAGTAAGTTGCAAGTCGGCGGTAGGGGAGCCGATTCGGACGTTTATGATGGCAGTAAACAGAGAAAGCTCTGTTTATTCAGAGTCCTACGCGGTGAAACCTTGCCTTGTCAGAAATGGAATATCTGGATCTGGATACTTTTAAGATGCTTTGTTATTTTCTATCATTTCGAGCACCATGTATTCTTGCTAAGTTTTATCCGTAATTTTGTACAAATTTCACAAAAGAGGGACACATGATCCTAAGTCTTACAAGTATAAATACAAAGTATAATAATATACCGAAGGTTCCGTACAATAAAGCGTAGGTATTTTTTTTCACACCAAGCAATTCGATTAAATAGGAAAATAAAATAAAAAAGAGTTCCAACCAGATCAAATATTTTTAAATCAAAAAAATAAAAGTTATCAATATGTAGATATACCTACCGTTTGAATAGAAAATGATGAGCACAATTTTAAACAATGACTCACAATATTGTAATTATTTGTAATCATCGTGAACTCTAAGATCCACATCCTCTATCAAATGAAGCACAATCGTTACACAAACTGAGCAATTTGTAATGAATTGTCCGCTTTCGCAAAGACACTGGTGTATAATTTGGTGCAATCATGTTTTGGACACGCGTGCCGCCATCACACGAGAAACCTACATAATATATATCAGGTAGGTACGAAGTTTAACGAAAATATAATCGTATCGTGACGAAGATGTGTCGTGTCGTCTAAATTACTCTGGTGGGCGACTGGTGAAATCGAAAATTGAAGTGAAGTAGGATTTGGAAAGGGATAGGTCATATTGTGACTTATTATATGCTGACGGAAGAGATCAATTTTTGAAATGATAAAAGTAAATAAAAATACAAATAAAAAATAACTTTAAAGACTGTTAATAAGTAAACACAAACCAGTAACTCCTTTTTTATTATTTATTTTGGTACGGAACTTTAAATTTTTATAAATATAATTATATTTCAACAAAAAGTGACCAATAAAAAGCTTAAAATTAGTGATACTTAAAACATCAAAAGTGATATGTTCTCTTTGATATTATTTGAGACCTAGAAGGTATTTTTGCAGCAGAGGACATCTTATAGGTGAAATGCCGTTCATTATGTTGATGATTTTTTGAGGATTTTATTTAACAATTATATTTATGTTCCATTGAAAAATGTGGCATAAGTAAACGGTGGCTATTCTAAAGGAAGGCGAGAAATTCTTTTAATTCTCAATTCGTTAATTTACGATGTTTTACAACAGTAAAACTCCCAGAAGCGTCGGATGAAAGTTTATAGTCAAATGTAAAACAAAATGTTTACGAGAGTCAAATTACTTTTTTACAGCTTTTCAAATTAATTGCCGTGAAAATAATCCAAAATGCTAATAAGCGCAACAACCTTTGTGGCGCAAAGTAAAATACAAAACGCGTGTCACTTTGAATACCTCAAAAAAGTTTGAGAGGCATTTTCAAGGTAATTTTTAGTTATTTCGTTACGAATTTGCGCAATATCCAGGATGACTTGGTTATCTAAATCAAGGGAAATAATGGAATTTCAAAGGCTGATACATACAAAGTGGTTTTACAGGCCTATATGGGTAACATACGCACAACTTCTTTAAAGTCGACCCTAGTACCCACTCCAGATGCACAGATTCTCATATTGGACCAACCCTGAAATCTTAAACATGTTGTTCCATAGAGCATTCCGTAATTCGTTGGAAGTCTATCAACTTGTCCATCCAAGTATTTCATACTTTCGCCCCATTTTACTCTTCAACAATTTATTACACTATGATGTCATCGCTAATGCCTTAGTTGCACGTAGAAAAATAAATCGGAGTTCATCACGTTTATTGCCTTGTTATACCTCTCGATTCGCGCAGCATAACTCGTGCTATGGGCGAATAGAGATGGGCAAGTAAAAGTAAAGTTGTATTATGAAAAATATCGATGACTCCATCGAAATGTCATTAATTAATTTTAAGTTTTTATGAAAGCGGCGTTAATGAAGTATAAGTCATCACTGTTTAACGACGAAACGGGTACTTTGCTTTAAGCATTTATGTACTCTTTACTACAACAAACTCCTATACAAATATCTACCGCACATGCAGTACACAAACTACGAAGTACTAAATGCAACAAAAATCAACTAGATTTATGTCAATAAATAAATTTAATAAACAATAAATTTACTTTTTCTTTATCATCAATTTAAAAATGTAATTCCGTCAAACATAATTTTCTCATCTCTACCATCGAGAGCTAAGCACACGCGCGAAATGTAGTCGATGAGCCGCAGCTAATTCGGAGCGACGTAAACACGTTAGTGTGGATGGACCTTTATTGGACGATTTATGACGATAATATTCATGCTGAGCTTTGATGGACTGAAAGAAATCGCTGTAGTAATCTTGTTAGTGAATTAGATGCGCGCGTCTGAAGCGAAAATGCTTAAGAATATTTTAGTTTAGCAATCTAAAGTGTCTAAGAGTACCTTTTTTTTTCGGTAGGGAAATCTAAAGATGCTCGACAGCTTTGGGGTCTTTGGCAATCGGGTTATGTGGGATTGTACCCACTAAAACCCCTCGGTGACCAACCTTTGTGCCTTCTCGGGAGCTCCGGGATCTCCAAAGGAACGCACCGGTGCTCCCAGCACTTTATACGACTTATCGTCTGGTGATTTAACCAGGCTTGTACCGTCCTTTACGACAGCGTTGCCACACACGCTGTCGTCCTCCACGGGCCCGCTTAAGTGGATGGCCGGAGCCCCAACTCTGACCACCCGTGAGCCCAGGGGTCCCCTTTTAGTAGGCAGGGGATATCGATGTTGTATTCTAATGCCCCGGCATCAGGGCAAGTCTGTGAGTACCTAGTAGGTACGGCGGCAAGTAACTAAAATAGAGCCGCGTGTTCAAGTTAAATTGGATATGGATCCAATTGGATTGCAGTTGATACTACTGATATTATGATGATTTTTTAAAAATGTTTTCACACTAAAACATGTTTTCACAGTGTTCAACTACAAAAACTATAGGATCAATATCTCTTAGCTACTTCAAAAGTCAATCAAAGCATATTACCCTATGTAAAGCCGGCGCAAACACAAAAACCCGAACTTTCATTACACAAATAACTTTAGGGCAGTAGCCAAAAACAATGAACTTTGGCCATTTTATTTCAATTTTCTCGCAAGAATGCAACACCTGGTGTTTCGTATACTAGTTTTGGTCTAAATAACTGTTATTAAACCGCAATCACCCACTTTGTCCGTACGTGTAGACAATCATCATTTTTTACTACAAAAATAATGCTATGAGTACACGGTAAGAATATTTCTGTGCTTGATTTTCTAAAAAGATAAGAATCATGTTTAGAATATGACTTCCAGAAATTATAATTTAACAATTTACTTCACTTATTAATTAAATACTTCTAGCAATCTATTAGCTTCACAATTCGGAAAAATAAATTGTAGTTTCTGGTTGAGTATATTTTGTTCTATTTACAATACAACTACATACGCACACCAAAAAGTAGAAATAAAACTTCAATCTCGGTATAATGTAGGTATTCTTTATACCGAAAAAATGGGATAGCCAACATTAGCAAATTTTACTGAAAAGTTACTCAAAAATAAACCAAGACTACACTTTTTCTTATAATTCTGTCCACGCTGTAACTAAATAAAAGCAGGATTTTTTGCTATATTTGTTTAATTATTGAAATATTCTTTCCTTTCAAAATCCAAGAGGACAAAAGATTCATGGAAAGTTGCCACCATGCTTCCACCTTACTTTGAAAAATGCCCTTAGGCACTACGCATCTAATAGAAGTTTAATAACGAAAAATAATTGAACAATTAATTGGCCTACCAAATGTAATTTATTTTATGCTCTTGTAATTTGGTCAGTTAATTGATTTATGCGCTATATTTAATTATTCGCCGACGTTTTTATTGTTACTCTAATGGTTTTCGTTACATCTATTTCTTTGTAAGTCATTAGATTTAAGATAATGTTTGCATTATGATGTTAAGATTGAGAAATATAGATTTGGTAGATCTTTTTATCGGTGCATTATGAAATAACTTCGTACTGTTGATAGCCAAGTCAATAAAATCATGTTGATGATGATAAGTTCTATAAGTTTACTTCAAGAAGCCTATTACGACTGATTTATTTTAAAACTAACTTATTTTATTTATTTTTTACTGCTTTTACTCGCAGTTTTGTCTTGATGTTATAAAAAACGTAGCCTCAGATCTTTATACTGTATCTATGCAAAAATCTAATACCTAAATTCGTTGCTGCGGTGTAAAACAAATTAACTAACACACTTCCAGATTTTAATGTTAAGTAACTAAGTAAATTTACAAATATTTGCCGTTTATCCCCCGTGGCTCTAGAATTTATAAAAAATACAAATACCACGTATAACACAATTTTTCTCTTACGAGTAGCCTCGCGATTGTAACCTCAGCTTAACTATAATTATCATCTAATCGCGACCACACTAGTTTGTGACTTTCGACACAAATAGCTCCAACTCTATCAACTGTACACTTTGACAGTTCTTTTTTTTTTTGTTTTGACACTTTAACAATTGCTTGACATAATTGCCCCGGGGGCAAAACGATTTGCATAATTTTTGTTGCAGAAATGATTACAAAAAGCTTTGGGTGACTGAATTTTGATAAGTATCTTTTTAGATAGCTGTCGGATAATGTGGTTTTATAAATGCTTAAGACTAAATATGAATGTGTGGGTGTTTTTATGCTGATAAAATGGCTTATTGGTACACACCAAGAGAATATAACCACTACGTTTGGTACACATATAGAATACTACAATACAATAAATGTTAAGTCAAAATCAAAATAAAGTAGGTAAGTCAAAAAACTAAATGGTGAATTTTTTTGACCTTCTGGTCTAGACTTTGGACTTTTTACTATAAAGTGGCATCACGAGCTCCCACTCCCTAGTTTTGACTCGCTCGATCTGTGTTATTTTTTGTTTGATTGACAAAATAAAAAATGAGCATCAAATATTTTTTTGCAATCCAACTGACATACTAATTATAATAATACTTCTCTTATCCAGTCTTGATGCTTATTAGGTATATACCTACAGAGGGTTTGAGCATTGCTAGTTATTGAGCGTTGAGTTTCTGGGAACTTCAGTTACTATATTATGATTATTTCTTAAACCGTTATCAAAAATGCTTCTGTTCTACTGAGAAAGTTTTGTTTACGATACTTAAGGCATGATTTTATTCAAGAAAAAGCGAAGAAAGTTAACTAATTACTTATTTTGAGTGCACAATAAAGTTGCGAAGTTTATGATCAGTTTTAAGGCAAATTAAAAACTTTACAAGATAGTTTTAGGTACTTGTTTTTTTGGTATTTTACTATTAGAAACTTTATGTTGAGCCTTACTTTCGAAAAACGTCTGCTAAAAAGTGCATGTCTTGAGCTTTGAACATTAACCTTTCGCAGTGATTAAACCAAAATACAGTTGATTTGATTAATTATGCTTAAACTTAATATTTATTTTCTGTTTTTCAGGTAAGTTCGTGAAACCAACATAGGAAGCTGATTTTGGTATGCGATTACAATATATTATAACAAGCTTTTATTTAACTTGCAATGGATGTACGGGTTGTACCTATTATGTAAGTTCGGGTGGAATCTTGCAAGTTAAATTTGACCAACTTCCCTGTTTCTGATTGAGCTGAAATTTCGCACGCATATGTACATACATATATATCGCATGACAATATAATAATATGGTACCATGGTGGTCTGATGATAGAGTCGGAAGGTGACGATAGGACCGCCTGTACTAAATCAGATAGACCCGTCGTGTTTAGGCCCGTTTTATAGGTCTTAGCTAGCACTCTGCTGCTACATGATATCCAGGATCTCAAAAGCTTGTATTTAAAAAAAGTTAAATATTTTGTCTAGATTTTATGGCGCAAAGTCAAAATTAGACTCGAAAAAAATTGTTCATAAATTAATCAAGTAAATAAATGAATTTATGTATATTTTAAACAGGACAAAGTTGGCCGCCTCTTCTCATCTGCATTTTATCTAAGAACCAATTAATTTACAATATACTGGTATTCATTTAATTAATTTATGCAACATTGGAATTTAATTAGAAATAGAGCTTTTGGTTCAGTTTTTTGATGCCCTTATGAATATATAGTAGTTATTTTAGAGTTTTTTTTTAGTAAAAATGATATTATAATTATTCATGTTATGGATAATATAGATTAGATAGAACACTGGAAAAGTTATGGTTAATTTCAATATATTTCACTTAAATTTGATTAAGTTTATCTTACTTTGATAACGTTAATGAACTATTAGTGTCACTTGGAAGTTTAGGATTTTAATTTTTAACGACTCAATAACTATCCATAGATTTAAAACAGCTAGTAGGTATTCATAAACTTTGCTGGTAAATTATATTATCATACACCTACGCAATTACCTCTATAATCAATAAATTAATTTAAAAATTCAGATTTCTGCCATAATATTACATGAGCGTCTGAACATAATTTATAGGTATTACAATAAAAAAAAACATGCCTAATTAGTCAACAGGTATTGCGTAGTGAAAAACTGTTACAGAATATATCACAAGAGTTAACAAAAATACTCAGTAATAGAATTAGTGAATTGAGTATTTTAAAGTCGGTTTCACACTAAGTAAGTTCGCATCGTCATTCTGATTATCTTAAGAATAGATATTTCGATGTGTAAATTTAGTTATCAATCAAACTTCAATAGATAACTCATACTGTTTTACAAGCTTTTATTTAACTTGCAATTAAATGGACCTATGTATGTGTAAGTTTGGGTGGAAACTTGCAAGTTAAATTTGACCAACTTCCCGGTTTCCGATTGAGCTGAAATTTTGCACGCATATTTATATCGCGTGACAATACAATAATATGGTACCATGGAGCTGATCTGATGATGGAGCCGGCAGGTGACCATAGGAACTCCTGTATTAAACAAGATAGACCCGTTGTATTTGGGCTCGTTTTAGTAGTCTTGGCTAGGCACTCTGCTGCTACATGAAATCCAGGATCAAAAGGAGGAAAAGAGCTTGTATTTAAAAAAAGTTATACATTGTTATATTTTTCTTACATCCGATTTTCACACCTATAATTAAAGTGAAACGAAATAGAATCCATATTCCCACGACGTTTGACAATTTTTTACAGGCTGTCATAAAATGCTATAAAAATATGCTTGTATTTGACAACGTAAATGCAAGTGACACTTCAAATGAGCGACGACACAATAAACTTTATCCTAAGCAAATTAAATAACTTACGCAACTAACCTTGGGGCCAGCTTTGCAAACTGCCGATAGAATGTGCGAAAAGTTCTTGATAAAAGTTATACGACAGATACCTGTAGGATTTAGTAATTCTTACTGTACAGAAATGCCCAAAACAATTTTTATCCAAAAGAAATAGACTCTGTGAGAAGATTTTGATATTTTTTCAGAAGTGTCAAGTTTTTAACCGACTTCCAAAAAGGAGGAGGCACTATGTTCGTCTGTATGTATATATTTTTTTGTTTATGTTCATCGATAATTTCGTCAATTGTGAACCGAATCGAAAAATTCTTTTTTAGTTCTAAAAGGTATAAGTACTTCAGAGGTGGTCCCATTTAAATTTTACTGAAATCGGCAGAGTCGTTTTTGAAAAATCAACAATAATGTAAACAATTCGAGCGAAATATTCGAATTATGTACACGATGGAAGGCGGTTTTGTCATTTTAAGACTATTTGCTCAAGCAAATGTTAATTTTTTTTCAATTTGGAAAAAATAAACAATTTTCTAATAGAATTTAACGTAAAGGTAAAAATCGGCCAAGTGCGAGTCGGACTCGCGCACGAAGGGTTCCGTACCGTATTGGAGCCCCATTCCCCTTGCAGTTATTAATACCGAGCAAAAAACTCATAAAAATCACGTTTGATGTATGGCCCCCTTAAATATTTCTTTTATTCTGTTTTTAGTATTTGTTGTTATAGCAGCAACAGAAATAGATCATCTGTGAAAATTTCAGCTTTCTTGAGATACAGCCCGGTGACAGACAGACAGACAGACGGACATCGCAGTCTTAGTAATAGGGTCCCGTTTTTACCCTTTGGGTACGGAACCCTAAAAACAAAGTGAAAACGTTTTTAAAGGGGTTCTTTTGCGCTGGAATGACACAAACACTACAGCACACAACAACTTTCAGTACGAAAGCTTCACACACAGATGAAAATACATACATTTAAGTGTTTAGAATTATATGTAAATACCAACTATCCAATGATTATCAGTAATTTATAAAACCAGACCCATACTGCAATTTTGACACATAAATTAATGTCATATCCAAAGTGTTATCGTTTAAGTACTAGTTCCCAGATAATGACACTACGGCAATTCACACATAGTAAATGTATTCAATTAAACCACTAGGTTTATTGAACACATATACACTTATACAATGGAATTTGAATTGAGATATTTATGCGATTGTCGACTTTACAACCTTCTCATAAAGTTTAACTAAACGAGTAGAGTATTCACATTACTCAGTGTAAAGACGACAGTTGGTTAGAAATGGTTGGAGTTTCTATAAAATTGCAACAGTTTTATTGTTGCTGTAAATATTTGCGATTTTATTGAATTGAAACTAATGATAGGCCTTTCACCCGCGCGGCATGCGAGGAGATTCTTTGTAGCGTCCGGTTCTAGTTTGTGTGATTGAAAATTTGCGTCAAAGGAATTTTCTATTATGACAAGTATTCATGAAATTGCTACATTTTACTGTTGTATAGGACTTAGACAAACATTATTTTCATTTGTGCCTCTTGATTAAAATTTCAAAATTCCCCTGGAAATCGCGACCTATATTTTAAAAAATGGTGTTATAGAATATCAGTATTAATCATTTGAAAACTTACTACTGTCCTAAAATCGCAAAACATACATTGTTAATAATTATTTGCAAAACCGCCTTCCATCGTGTACAAATTTGAATATTTCGCTAGAGTTGTTTACATTATTGTTGATTTTTCAAAAACGGCTTAGCCTATTTCTATAAAATTTAAATGGGACCATCTCGAGAGTATATCCCTTTGAACTAAATAAGAATTTTACGATTCGGTTTACAATTGGCGAAATTATCGATGTTCATAGTGTACAATATTCGGATAATTCGCTCGAATTGCTTACATTATTGTTGGTTATTTCAAAAACGACTCAGCCGATTTCTGTAAAATTTAAATGGGACCACCTCGGGAGTATACCCTTTCGAACTAAAAAAGAATTTTTCGATTCGGTTCACAATTGGCGAAATTATCGATGAACATACACACAAAAAAATACATACAGACGAACATACGAGAACCTCCTCCTTTTTGGAAGTCGGTTAAAAAACCATTGAGCTTTATATGAAATAGTTTAGCTATTTGGCGAAATTGACAAATAGCTAAACTATTTTACGTTAAATAATACGTTATAATTAATTATTTTGCAATTTTAGGACACTAGTAAGTTTTAAAAATAAATTAGAGTTGGCCCAATTATAAAAGTTAGTTGATGTTATGACGAGCGCAATGATATCTTCTGTCTCTGTCTCTCCGTCTGAAAGTCTCCGTCGTTCAATTAAAATTATATTTTGTATTGCCAGTTATAAAACAGACACTACATTTGATAATTACATGCTAAAATAATGTACATTACTCAATATGTCTGTAAATCGCGAATATTTAGTTAATAACTGTAAATCAAAGCGCTCAAAAGTGAACTAGGTTAGAACAAGCACTGTTATATAATTCAAGATGTTGATTTGATGTCGTTCTGCTATTTCCGCTATTTCTAGCAGCTAACTGCTAATTGGGAAGTAACGCGGGTAATTACTTCAAATGGGTGTTAATGATATGTAGATAAAATAAATTGAAAGTGTTTGGATAACATAGTAGACTTGTTTTATTTGGAAGTTTTTAATGCGCTTTCAGATAAGACAGATTACCACGGGGACTAGAATACATAAAAGACGTGGTAGACGTGATAGCCTTACATAAAAGACGTGGTTTCGATCACATGGGAGATACTTCTTTTTTTTTTAGGATTAGTGCGTAATGATATTTTTCATATTTACGAAGACATAATGTGTGATGTCTGCTAGTCTGCTTCTCATTGTAACAAAATGTAAAGTTGAAGTAAAAGTTGCTGGCTGCCTGATTATTTTGATTGTTTGACATAACAATGAAACAAAATTTCAAGCGTAACGCTCACGCGGTTTCATATTTAGTTCAGTTTAGATCATTTATCACAGAAATACCTAGAAATAGTTAGCGCTAATTGACTTCTTCGACGGTTAACTATAAAGCAATATATTTAGCAAATACATTTGTCGAGCAAGGATCACATATTTTGTTTTCTAAGTTTCGTTTTGATGATTTTATCAATCTAAATTACTGTTATAAGGCAATTACTGTACTAATTATTTTAATTACAACAAGCTAGTCTACACCTTGTTAACATAACGTTTCCATATCATAATTTCGAAAGTGTATGTAAACTTTCTAATTTAGACAAATTAGAAAATTCGGAAAAGTGGAAAGTCATGTTCAGCAAACTGTATGATCTAGTTTCAATTTTGTCCCGAAAACAAAAAATACAAACAAAACTTTCATTACCTTCAAAAATCATATATTAAAAACATGACAGTGTCATCTGAGTATTATTTATCGCAAGATATTTGATACTGCTATTGTTAGCCAAACAGCAATACAACTTAATTTTATATGTGCCTGAATCTTCATCAAATAAATGTTATTCACAATAGCCTAACATTAATTCAGCTGACTTCTGTCTAAATAAAAATAAATTAAACACCAAGTAGGCTATATTTTTAGGGTTCCGTGCCCAAAGGGTAAAAATGCGACCCTATTACTAAGACACCGCTGTCTGCCTGTCTGTCACCAGGCTGTATCTCATGAACCGTGATCATTTGTAATGCCGCTATAACAACAAATTCTAAAAACAGAAGAAAATAAATATTTAAGGAAAATAAATATTTTTAAATATTTTATAAATATCCATACAAAAAACCTGAATATTTTTAGCAATAAAATTGTTCGCTCATTATTACGATGACAGATAGATGCTTTAAATATTTACAGAATATTAAGAAAAATATTTTGTCAAAAATAAGATAGAAATATTAAGGGGGACTTTCATATGGTACGGAACCCTTCGTGCGCGAGCCTACCCGCACTTGTCCGATTATTTTTTAATACCCCGATTGATCACATCCTAGCGGTCAAATACAATACAACTACCTAATACAATACTTAGTACTTTAGTACTTATAAGACGAACCTCTGGTTAGGTTACACTAGAATTTGAAACGTACTTATGTACAATACTTATTTTTATTCTCAAAAGTTGTGACTAACGTCCTAGCTCAAGCACTAGTGATGTGTTGACACGTTACAAGGCGGAAAAGCTATAAATTTCATATCAGTTTCACTTGCTGTATAAAACAGCTGCCCACTCTACCACCTTGCTAAGTTTCTATGACTGCACGGATGTGATCAGCATGCTACGGAACGAGCCAGAAGGATCGCCATCAACATGAAAGCTATTTGTCTCTGATTTAAAGCTTACCTAAGATTTCCTTCTTCAGTAAACACCGCAGGGTAACCAATAAAAGCTCTAGCACTCGTAAAATTAGGCTCTCATTCGCTGTAGTCTAGACAGTTACTGTTTTCACCAGAACGTGCCCAGAGATACTCGTAGATGTCGGGAAATCAAATGGTACAATAAATCTTTGCGGCAAGCTTTCGGGTAATAGCGAATCGTACAATTTGTGCTTAATGGATGTATAAATTTAATGAAGCAGTTACTGGTAAATTAATTAACTTTTTAATGATTGAACTAAAGTTGATAATTTGATGCTCGTCACTCTGACACGTCTCTTTTACTTTATATGTAATGCTATGGTGTAAAGATGGGTAAATAATTTATATGTCATTTAACGTTCTGCTTAAATAAACCAAAATGAGGTTTTACAAGATTAGAACCATTTTAGAGTAAGTAATGACATTAAAGTAAGCTGATATAAGTTAATCTGAACGAACGCGAGATTAGTTAGAATTTTAAAAAAAGCCAACACTTGTAAATAATTTTAAGTTTAAAAGTCATAATCATCTACTTACTATTTATTACCTTACGTAAGTATTTAGGTGGAGTTGGGACATTATTAACGCTTTTTGCGTTTTAAAAGCATTGTACGTATTTGAAAAAAAAAGTATAGTATTCTTATACTATCGACCGTCTGAACATCCACTTTTATCGACAAATAAAGACCAACCCAACAAAGTTTTACTTCACCAGCCTGCACAAGCACTTTTGTTCTTAACTGCCTTTCTCCAGGAAAAAGTAAATTTCTTTAACAACGCCATGAATCTCCGCTAATCATTAAAGGGTAACCCTTAACTAACCTAATAAGACTACGGCGGAAGGCGTTCATCGGATGACTATCAGCTGTCTTCAAGTCTCTAGTAGCTGGCTTATTGCTTAGACATCTGTACTGAGAGCCAGCCATCTGTAGGCATTTATATGTAGCGCTTGTAGGTAAAGCCACGGGAATAAAACTACACGACTCGAGAACTGTGCTGATGGAGAATTATTAGCAGTATAGAAAGTAAACAGTGACTGAACTTGTTATAAATGCAATCAAGCATATTTTAAACCAAAAATAACTTTTAGCAAATTAAGTAAATGAACGACTGGCAAAAATATATTTTATTATACCTAATAAATAAATAAATATTAGGGGACATCTTACACACGGTCTCTGACCCCAAACTAATGGCTGCCAGAGACTGATATACCACATATACATATTTTAAATACATACTTATACAGATAGTACCTAAATAACACCCAGACACAGAGCAAACACCTATGTTCATAACACAAATGTTTGCCCTGGGTGGGGATCGAACCCATAAGACATAATGACAAAACCTACATCACCTACCTAATGATCATATTTTTTCTGTCTTTGAATTTCTAAAACTACTTTTAGACTTAAGACTTAATAAAGAGTTATGAAAAGTTTTCGGTGGCATCCCGTATATTTCTAAAATTGCTTGCGTTTTTATTTCGTTTTTTTATTAATATTACAATCATGCAGATAACACTACACAGGAAGGACACATAGAGCTAATATAATTAAAATACATTCAAAAGCATATCTCCAAAAATACTTACCACAACCAATTAAAAAACAAACATTAATAAACATTTACGCACATCCTCGGCCAATACGAAACTGAACTGGAACATCTGTGAACTTTATACGTACTCATATTTTTGTTTAGCAGAAGCTGGCAAAACGTTTCAGTCGCGGTTGATGACTTAAAATTTACTTTCCAGTTTAGTTAATTCAGATTTATTTGATATTAGAGAAGTTGGTCCACTGGTAACCATTTTTAAGCTTCGTTTTATCGTCCCTATCGAAGCCAGCGTACTGTTCATTCCAGTACCACATTATTATCATTTATGAACCCACGCGCTCTTCGTGTCATGTTAACCACTTTGCTGCTTCCTAGTTTGCCTGTACAACAGGACCTGTGGAATCGAACGTAATCGCCAATAAATTGTAACGTTTCTGTTACTATTCCTATGGTGAAATAAGGCCGAGAAGACTTTAATAATATCGGACTAAATAACTATCCATAATTTAAATTGTTAGGCATCAATTTGTAGGCTTTTGTGTAGCTCAACTGTTAGTTTCAGTCTGTCAGCTAAATTGAGCGTTATAAGATTTTGTCTTCTTTAATTTGAATTAATAGGTACCTTATAAGTAAGTGTGCTACAATTTGAATCACAGGTAGTGAAACGGAAATTCATTATATATAAAAAATACTTAACATTATATTTTATCTAACTGAAAAGAATAGATAGATACTAAAGCCATTGTACATTTTTTTTTTACAAAAAATAGAAACAAGATTTAAAAGACACGAAAAAATATGTTTCATATGTTATAACGACTTATTATGTGATAGCTTTAGTCAAGAAAGACATTTATAAATATTCAAATAATGAAGTCATTCGAGTAAAAAGTCAGATTTATTGTAGGCGTAATTTTATCTTTTTAAATTTGATATACGGACTGTTGAAATTACACTTACAATGACAGTTATTTTATCTAAAAAAGGTTTGAACAGATAACTTCTCCGTGATAAATATTAATTAGTTTTCTTGCCACTCAAAATATAATGATTACTGGAGGATGATTTCTAGCAATAATTATTTTTTAAAACCACCAAGCGTCGCTCAAAACATAAATTTAAAAAATTAATTTAAGGTCGTCCATGCAGAGGAGCTTTCAAATTAAAGGTTTATTTAAATGCCACTTTTATCAATAACTAATTAAATGTAGTAAATATATATACAGGGTATGAGATATAAAAAATTGCTTCTAAAAAGTTAGTAATGGTTGATTACTATACTAGATTTGTACTATCTGAGAGACAAATACAAATATAGGTAATTTTCAGCCAGAAAAACAGAAGTACAAATCATAATTTCACGTTTATTAAGTGTGATTAGTGGAAAAAGCAGCATGGTTGATGTCATAATTATGCCGGTATCACGTTATTAATGAAATTGCCGCTCCGTAAGTGAAGCGGAGGCATTAGCCTTTCTCGACGCAATGAAATATAATCCGCATGACTAAATGACTTAAATCTCTTGCGTTTTCCATAAAATTTATAGAAGAAATTAATTTTTTAATTTATAAAGTCTGCCATCTTGAATCATCGTCATATCAGCTGTGTAGAATGTCTTTTGCTGGATGTCGTACTAATCAATTTTACGAAGTAATCACTTAGATATTCAATAGCATGTAACATTTGGTGGTTTATATTCTGTATCGTATAGTTTTTATTTATTTGGTGTGTATTAAACAAATCACTTTTAATGAGCAATTGTTTCAGAAAAATGCTAATTTTGAATATATATCTATACTTGCAATTTTTCTACTCGTAGGTTTAAGAATGCGATAGAGATAGCAAAATTTAGTATGTACGTCGTATAAGCTTAGCTATTATATGCAGTGATTTTACGCATGCAGGGATGCTGTTAAGTGGGCTTGAAAATTTCTGGACTTGTCAGGGATATTTCGTAAAAAAAAAAAAAACATGTCTAGACCTTTATTATTTTGTGGATTATCCAGTTGTTTATTATGTTTAGATTAAGTTTAAGCAACTATTTTGATATTTTGTTATTTTTTGTTATTACTTTCAAAGGACCTTTCTCACATTAAAAATACATTCATTAATTCAAAATTTAAGAGCGCGGCTCTTGTCGATGGAGCAACTTCCGTGTCTCGCGGTCTTCCGCCAGTGTCTTCACCTCCTTGTACGATATGACATCTACCTTCTCTTTGATCTGATTTAAAAATGGTCCTCCGTGGTCTAGCCCTTCCTCTCTTTTCTTTTGACCAAACATCTTCCCTTCAATAGTTGTCAGAATTGTTGCTAACGCTATTAAAAATAATTATATTACGCAAAAAGTGTCAAAACCGCCTTCCATCGTGTACAAAATT
Organism: Hypomecis atomaria; assembly: GCA_964007245.1. NCBI lineage: Eukaryota > Metazoa > Arthropoda > Insecta > Lepidoptera > Geometridae > Hypomecis > Hypomecis atomaria. Next base: position 17,099,224 of record OZ023292.1, on the reverse strand, counting down.
CGAACATTTTGTTCGAATTCTTTACGTTCATGTTGATTTATCAAAAACGGCTCAAATTTGGGATCACATCGGGAGTATAACCTTTCGAACTAAAAAATTCGATTCGGTTCACAATTGGCGAAATTATCGATGAACCTACACAAAAAAAATACATACGAACATAGAACCTCCTCCTTTTTGGAAGTTAGTTAATGACGTCAGCCATTAAATATGTATTGTCAAACGCAAGTCGATTTAATTGAAAAAAACCACAAGCATTACAAGTATGGGTGTGTCGACGCGGGGTGTGCGGCCACTGACCCCGCTATCGCCGGATCACAGCCTCCGACCGGACCGATGCCGAAAGATGTCAGCCAGGGCTGCACTCACCACTATTCAAAACAATCATTAGATTTATTAAGAATCCCAAAACTATGTAGAGTACCTAATAGTATAAACGGTGCGAGGAAAAAATATTAATCAGTGTCATTCCGAGCACAGGGAATCCTAGAGCTAGAAAAAAAATGCTGTTTGTAATTGTAGAAATTTGCAATCATTTACCCAAAAATATTCAGACTATTGTAAATGCACCATACTCTCAACTTATTTAAAAAACACAAAAACTAAACACTTCATTTTGCATCGTTTCATCACTATACCACGTAACGTGGCCTTATTAGGGGTGGTGGATAGATAAATGCAATTAAGAAACAAATTGTGCTTGAAGCTTTGAAATAAGCGCCTTTGATGAAAGAGTCTGCATGTTCGTTGATAAACATAATTGTTTTTATGAAAGCTTTTGTATAATAAGATTAAAATTTGAAAAAATAGGACTAAGCTATGTTAGTTACCTCACTAGGACTACTCTTGTAAGATTATGGAGTAAATACTTGATAGACGTTATTTTGGCATAGTTTTAGTCATATTGGATAGAATGGCACATAAAAAGAACATTACATCACTAGCTAAACATAAAAACATTGTTAAAAACAAAATCACACGCGTATCTGTACTTCACTAGCCTGCACATATATATACTCGTACTTAAAAAAAATCATTATTCGAAATACCAGCTCCACTACAAACGCAGCTCAAACAAAAATATAAATTCTCTGACCTGAGTCTAACCCTGCGTTAACCTTTAGCTCGCGGCAATCGGGGCATTAAAAAATAAAAGTATCGTTTAATAACACGGGTCGGAGTAGTAGCGACTACTGCAGGTGCATTGGCCTGCCCCATCCACTTGGCATTTTTTCTTGCCTGCCCCGCCCTACGCCGCCCGCCCATACCTATCCACACTCTAATGGGAATATTTAAGTTTTTAAACTTTTTATGGTTGTTACCTAACTTGTATTATCACTTGATTAACGCTAATGGTTTTTTAAAACTTTTTAAAAGTATTTTGGTAATAGGTCAATTTATTACAGCTCACCAAACGCTTATTAACTGAACGCTACCGTAGCTTGAATGGTATGTTAATTTTAGGCTCCGGTTGCTTTAACTATTTAGACAAGGCCTTCAGCGGCCTAAAAACTTTTATACTTAATACACAAAGAAACAGAATCAAAATTATAAACTAAAGCATAGATTAAACTATGACAGGTTTTCTTTAATAAACAAATTATTTTATAATTAAATGTTAGATTTATATTTGTAGCTACAATGCAGATACTCGTACATTGTAGCTACAAATATTATCTTTTAAAATACATAACTTGTGTTTCCAAAAAATAATGATAAACTGGGTTGGTATTAACAAAGAATCATTTATCCTATGTGAAACAACGTGGAACAACTCATATTGCAACTATTTTTAATAATAAACGGGGTTAATAGTACCAGTTTTCAACCGGGGTTTGTATCTTTGAGTGGTCCCCAAAAAGATTATATTTCACACAATTTGCATATCCATAAAGTTTTAATCGTTATACGGCTTAGATAGGTATTTGCTTAATTGATAAATGTTGGGATAATCTGAACTCTATAAAAATGTCGAACTTAAGTATCGAACTCAATTTGATAGAAGTCTATAAAAGCTCATATAATTAGGCGTATTCCCAAAACAAAAAATAACATAAAGAGCTTATGAGTTTTAGGTTTAATGTGTATGGGAATTTGTTTAATTTGCTACTTATTGAATGGAATTGGAAATATTTATTGATCATATAATATTGAAGGTTACTAGAAAAGCTTATTTTACTATAAATTATAATTTAAAAATATCGTGTATTTAGTTAACTTATATTACGTGCTGTGATTACGCGCATAAAGGAAATGAACGAATTGACATTAAAAAACATAATGAAACGTCATGTTATGTTATTTTCAAAACGCTATAGAATAAGTACACTATAATTTTAAATATGAAAAAGTTTTGTATGATTTTTTATTAATTAGTTTGTTACCTATCAATAATATTGACTATTAGATAGATAGATAGATAAACTCTTTATTGCACACCAAGAAATAAACAAAAAGAAGAAACAAAGATACATAAACAGTGTAACAATGGGCGGCCTTATCGCTGATAGCGATCTCTGCCAGGCAACCTTAGGATGGAGAGGACAGAAAGCGTATAAATAATGGACGGGGTGCGCATTAGTTAAAATATAAGTTTGATTATACATCATAAACATACATACTAATAAAAACTATTATATGACTATTATATGAGAATGTAGTCAATACTATTATTGCCTCTATATCATGAGATAAACCAGTAAATCAACTTCAATGCAACATAATAGTGATTGAAACTTCTATACACTCGGTAAAACTGTATCCACCCAGTATCTCGGATTGATAACCGGCTACCGGTTACACGTATCTCAATAAGATGTCTCTATACCTAATAAGATTCATTAAATTAAACAGGCTTCCAACAGCGTTAAATAACTAGTTATTTTGTTTAAAAGTTTCTTAAGGCGTGGTGAAGCGGTAAGATGATAAAATTCAAAGATTACGATTGTTTGCTCTTACTTTTATCGGCGCTAATATACTTAATAGTAGGCTAAATTATTTTTTGAGAAACTAGGCATTCGTTGTAGAGTTATTCTCAGCTGCAAAACATTTGGAATAAAGACTGCGTAGCGTCTTCTGCTCTAGTATACTTCAGTGCCTCAAATCTGAAGCCTTAGACCAATATTTGTCACAATCACATTTTTTGCAAAAAATAGCATGACCGACTACACCCGTGTACAGAATTCGCTAATATTCCACACGGATCGATGTAACATTTTTCACATTATTGTTGATTTATCGAAAATGGCTCAGCCGATTTCAATAAAATTTTAATGGAACCAATTTCGAAGTATACTCTTTCCACTGAACATTATTGAAATCGGACTACCATGAAAAAAGTTTTGCGTGGTTTAACATAAAAAAAAATATACGCGTCGAATTGAGTACCTCCTCCGGTTTGGTTCGTCGTTCAAAAAATACGCACTACGCTCTTGATATAAGTAAGCATTACTCAATGACCTTAGAGAACCTTAAAGAATTGCGAAAACTATGTTTATCTCATTACGGGATCTAGTCATGAACAAGGAAATAAATTTGCCCACATAGACCAGCGGATTAGGAAGATGAAGCAAACTACGAGTAGCTCTAGTATTGCACCATAACGATTTTTTATGGACTGCTTTTTGTGCGAAAGTATGCATGGTTAAAGGTAATAAACGCAAAACCTTTTAAGGGCGGGTCTAGTGTATGCAAACAACTTTGTACTACGACTTTTAAAAATTCGCAAAAAAACGCTTCTCCATACATTTTGCCGCGCGTTGACGAACTTTTTGTATGAAAGAGCTGATTTTTTTCTTCGTGATTTTCCAAAAGTCCTAGAACAACTGTTTGTCTTGATGTACTAGACCGGCCCTTGAAAGGTTTTGCGTTTAATACGTATGACCCTGTACTAAGCAGAATTTCAGGGATACTCTTATACAACAGTATAAGAAGCCTAAAAATTGTAAAGCTTCCTTACTCATACCAACTTATCAATGAAATAGCTTAGTGGGACAGGTGGAGCGAACTCAAGACCCACAAAAAAAACCTAAAAGACATGTTATGCTTCTCTTAAGTATCGTTATAATATAACTACTTTTAAAATAGTCTATACAGATGTTTTTATTCATGCCTTAGGCATTTTGAGCAGAAGGCGTTTCCATACATTTGTAATCGATACCTTTTGACTGGGACTAAAACTTATTAACAACTGGCGCGTAGGCATGGCCACTTGTGATAAAAAGCTGAATGACAAATAACTATAAATATGACTAACAAAGCCGGCTAGAGGCTTATTCTTGACCACTCGAAATTATTGCTATCACTGTCTCTCACATTTAAAAAGCTATAAGTCAGACGCTGAGCGAGATATTCTCGAATGCTCAGAAATTACCTTTGCAGTGTGACAATAGATAAGAATTTTTGAAGATTATGAATTATTGAATTTTAAAATTGATTTATAAGTATGTAACGGTATTTAAGTTTAATTTCTCAAGTGGTTAATTTTACAAGTATGGTAAATACATACTTTTTCTTTAATAAATATGAGATATTATCTATTTGTATAAAAGATACTGTTGGATTGCTAAGATTTACTCATATTTGAAAATATGTGAATCCGTTTAAAACTTACTTTGAAATGTCTTTTTACTCTTTGATGATCTGATTTAATTGTTTTGTACAGATTGTATGAATATTTTTAATTGCCTCGCCTTTCAAACTAAGACAGATTTAGAATTAGATAACTTCAAAGTTAGGAGTATGATATAAATATCTTGTCAGTTTCGAAATAGTAATTTACAATCTTATGAAATGTCTAAACAAATTCACTTTAAAATAATCAAAATGTCAACAGCTAAATAATAAAACTTATCGTAAAAGATCTTAATTAAACATTAGCGCTACAGAGATTTAAACCCACTATCCAATGTATCAACTGTCACAAGAAACGTGAATCAGAGCAAAACAGAACACCAAATAATATAATTATCTTACAATTCAATCGACACCATGAAGTCAACCAAAATTTTAGATAATATTAAATTAATTATTACACTTCATTTCAAATGCAATTCGTCTCTTTAAGAAGCTTTTATTTTATTACTATCTGTCTGATTGATAGACGCATCTTAGAAAGTACCTCACCTTTAGTTGCTAGTTATAAGTGCCAATGGTGTGAAAGCATTACCATGATCCTGTTAAAAAAAAAACTAGAACATGTTCAATACTTACTAAATGTAATCTAGATTTTTTTTTAAAACCTTTTCACGGCAACATTAGATTTAAGTAAGATCTCAGAGAGACAAGCGCAGTGCTGCATCTCGTAAGGTTTTAGTCTGGTTTAAGTTCATAGTTCTGGGCATTTCTGAATTGTCAAAGCTTTTGAGCTGTCGTGGTGGCATCAAGCGTGCTTATTTAGTGTCGAAACTAGTATTTTATGCAACCGACACATTCTATAATTGTGTTCCTAAAAATGCAGTATTCTGTCCAAAATTTGGTCTTAGTCATTTTTGTCCATCTTTGTAGATACACACAAATACACAGGACCGGCAGCGGGTAGCAGTACCCAGGCACAGGATCCAAACCACAACTTTTGCTAAGGGTACTAAAAAACCCTTGTTTACGGACTGTACACATTACTGGTCTCGTCACTTAGTTGCATACTGTCACTTGATTTTAAAAAGCATGGTCTCCTTAACGAATGTCAGAATGGTGGATAAAGAACCTAATAAAACTAGTCTCAATAAATCGTAACACGTGGTGACAGCCGGAGAACTAATCTACGCTTTTTGTCCACATCACCTTTGGGAGACTCGACCGAGGTCAACTATGACTGCTAACACGTCCAGTTCCGTTTGTTAGCACCTTTGAACTAATTTTAACTGGTTACATTGGAGTGAAGTTAAATATGTTATAGAATAATTTACGGTTGAAGTCATTCTATTTATAATACCTAGTTGAGATAGTGGGCAGAAAACGTAGGACTGATGACCGATAGGCTCCATAAGATCTTAAGGTGGTGAGCACAGCGTAGGAGCCGTAGGATGTAAATTCAGGTGAATACTCATTAGGACCACAGGATCGCGTTGGATACAAGCCACTTCCAACTGATGAAGTTGGAAGTTCCACCTGAAGTTACTCATGTAACATCACGTTTATGATGGTAATTACTAATTATAAAGTACTTATTCAGATAAAAGAAATTTATAAATTTAATTTCGTAAATATATGTAAACTCATTATTTATAGTAAACTTTTACATCAATTTATATTATCAAGCTATGATCATTCCTACGCGGACACTTATCTATCACCTCATCTAGGAACGATAATTCATACGTGGACACTATTCTATCAATATTTTATCACCTCATAACATGAAATTAACTTTTGTTCCATTAAACAAAGTCAATGGTATTATTGTAACGCATTTATGTCGCAGATTGAACAAGTGATAAAATTACTCCTAACTTAGAATTACATTTTTATGACTTCATAAGTAAAACGTATAAGGATATTACATACTGCTAAGTATTATTGACAGACCTGATTTATCGCATAGCAAAAACTTAATCCATTATACATTTATATCACCTACCTGGTCTAATTGTCATTGAAACGCTGTTGTTTCGAAGAGGAAGATTTAATTAGAGCATGCTGGCATTCTGAACCGGTTCCGTATGAGGTATCCACTATCCATCACATGGCCTTTGTGACAACCCACACCCACAAACAATATGGGGACTGCTTGAATACCTCGCTGTATAGATTTGGTCAGCAACTAAATAAATTATTACTTAACAATATCGCTCCATAATCATCACCCTATTGAAATCTACAAAAACTTAATTTCAAAACTTTATTTTAATTTCTCCTATTTCTCGTTCTCTCCTAATTTCTCTCCTAATTCTCGTTGAGTTTAAGTTAATTTTCCAATCGGTCTAACTGGAGAAAAGTAAACATATGCGTCCTACGACGTTGTACTTTACGAATGACGAAGTAATTTACTTATACATTATTGTCATCAAATCTATTCAGCATACATCCGATACAAATATCAATATCAGTATTATATATTCTAACAATAAAGAACAATCTGGGTGCACGACAGTGCAACCCAAACGAGTCGAGCAAAAAAACCCAACCTCCCGTAGCTCTTCTATTCTGGATAAAGTTAGACGTCTGAATTTCACAATCAAAAGAACATCAATATTACAAAGAATATATCCAAATTTCATCCAAATCAAACCAGTATTTTAAGTATGATTGCTAGCCAAAGTTTTTTGATATTTTAAAAATCAAACTCGGCTTGTGTTTACATTTGATCTCAAAACATTTTGGAGACAACTGTAGCTAGAGTTGTACTTTTTACATGGCATATTATTGTGGAGTTTTACTAAACCATGAAATTGTATTTTAGAGAACCCCAGTTAGATAAAATTTCCAGATCATTTAATACTTTTTGCTCATCTGTTACACATTTCTGCTGAGCAGAACAAATTGGACAACATCATTTATTAATACAACGAGTAACGAAGAGTTAATAGACGCTTAATTGAGTACCTTAATAGAATAATTGCAGACTGAAAACGTTTTACGGTCAACCAAAAATCAGGTTTATTGCTAGCCATGTAAATCACACCCATAAACAATAATTAGACACTGGCATAATGTCAAATGTAAGTAAATGTCAAGGCGTAAAAAGTCATCGGTCATACTCTAGAAACGCGTCACGTGTGTCAATTAAGTTTGATACAGTTTTTACGTCCTAAAGCAGTGGGATCGGATTGTCAGTCTGTTTTACATACCTAATGAAGTGCGACATTTTAGTAAAAGGTCATAAAAAGTCATTAGACATCGTAATGGTGTCATAATGAAATTTTGGGTGGCTATCGTAAAAGTAGGGTTATAATTTTACATAAGTTTTTGTCTATTGTGACATAGTAATTGAAATTAAATTATGTTAGACTGTTTCTAATTTTACATGTTATGGCTAAGAAAAATACATAGTACGTAGGTACTCGTAGTTTAAGCAGTTTCAGCTAATTCTTCCATAACTAATTAAGTACTAGTAAGTAAGTAAGTAAGTTCGTATAGGCCGGGTGGCAAACCCTGGTGTCAGAGTTTTTAGGCCGCCTGAAGGCCTCTGACATGGCTAAACGGTTAAAACAACCGGGGCCTACAATTTAACGTGTCATCCGAGCCACGGTAGCGCTCAGTTGGAAAATGCCACCCGCGGTCACCCATCCAAGTACTGACCGTGCGGAACGTTGCTTAATTTCGGTGATCGCTGACAATCACTTAGTCAAAGTACTAATTATTAAGTACTAATTAAGTACTAATTATTTACATACGTTAAAAAATATTCGTGGTCGCTTTTCCTTTCGTAACTTAGGTATCCACATGCATTGTGTAGTTATTAAATAACAACAACCATCGGTTTTGGAGATATAATAAGCCATAACAGCTTAACAGCTATATCTATGGTATTTCTAACGTCATTCAAGTAAGTAGATCATTTATTATATCTCTATATTCAAACATATTTAAATTCAACAGTATCAATAAATGTCAGAACAGAAAGCAATCCATACAACATTGTAGGAATACTTCCGTGAGCGACTATTTGCGACAAGAAATCGTATTAATTAACCGAAATCATTATGATACTGATACTCGAGGGGTAATTATGAAAATTGCCTTTCTTTAAAAGGCTTTGGTCGATGGTGGCCGTTGTATCGTAAAAACAAAGTCGTGAGTTCTCGCTCCTGCTGCTCGCGTGTTACGTCAGGCATGCCACATTCACTGAATGTGTAACAAGGAGCGCGAAAACAGTATGGATATCTGACTTCAAAAGAAAGTCAGGCCAATTTGTAAATAAAAAGTAAAGTAGGTAAGTACAAGTGTAACGCTCATAGCGTAGTTTGACTAGGTGTTTGTTAGCAATCATCGAAGTTAAGCAACGCCCAGCATGGTTAGTGTTTGGGTGGATGGGACGGGGGTGGCATTTACTGAGCTCTACTGTGGCTCAGTTGACACGTTAAGTTGTAGTCCCCGGTTGTCTTAACCGATTAGCCATGTCAGAGGCCTTCAGGCGGCTTTGAGCTTTAAAACTCTGACACTAGGGCTAGCCACCCAGTTTATACGAAACTTTGTATACCTTACATTAAATTAAGTAAAATGTTAAAGTATTTACTGGATAATGCTCTATAGACTCTATGGGATCTGCTCTATAGACACCGCGGTATGTACTCTGTCTTCTTCCATTTAATACATATTTGCAAACAAACCAAATGAGCGCAAATTGAAGCGATTGAAAACAATTGTTCTGAAGTATATTTGTTTCATCGTAAAATGTATTATTCTGCACTATGTTTAGTGACCCTTGAACAACGGCGGTGAAATAGGTTAGAGAGTAAATACGCCAGCACGCCGACTCTTTTTTCATATCGTTGAATGCCTTATAGAGTATATATGATACTTAATAACGTAGTGTAGTACATATCTAATAAATTAGCCAATTTTTAGAGTGGATCAACGACTTGTAGTGCAATTTATTTCATTAATTTTACAATTACTATAAAAAAGTCCGTACTGTCTTCTCCTATACCTTATACAGATTGTAAACAATGAAATTGAGAGAGTTTCTAACATTTCATCGAATAAACAGCAGTAAAGGGAATACCGTACTTGATGTAGTTTTATGGCGCAACATTACAAGGGTATTAGCGCGTGCTTCACAACCGGACTCAATCGGGAAGTGGATTGACACGGGTCGTAGGGATGATCGGATCAATGTCGATCTGCCATTGATCGATAGTTCAAATATAATATGAAATCAAAAATTCTATATTTTGTATTTACTTAGAAACATGTATTTAAATACAGATTTTAACTAAATCGAACAAAAAAATCAAAACATTTTTGTTTTATAGAAATATTTGAATAATTTTCTTTATATGGGACTTCGATTCGGATATCACTTGATATTATTTGACTCTGTATAATTTATATGATGTACAAGTGAAGTGAATTGTATTATAGAAACCAGTATGAGAGACAACAGTAAATGGAATACCGTACTTGATGTAGTTTTATGGCGCAACATTACAAGGGTATTAGCGCGTGCGTTCACAGCCGGACTCAATCGGGAAGTGGATTGACACGGGTCGTAGGGATGATCGGATCAATGTCGATCATCTGCTAGTGATCGATAGTTCATATATATATATATATATATATATATATATATATATATATAATATGTATATTGTACTTATTTAGAGATATGTATTTAAATACAGATTATTATAACTACATAAAATTAAAAAAGAAAAACATTTTATTTCAGAAAAATGTGTTAATAATTCGCTTTGTATTGGACTTCGATTCGGATTTCACTTGACATAATTTGACTCTGTATAATTTGTATGATGTACAAGTAAAGTGAATTGTGTTTTAGAAACCAGTATGAGAGACAACAGTAAATGGAATACCGTACTTGATGTAGTTTTATGGCGCAACATTACAAGGGTATTAGCGCGTGCTTTCACAGCCGGACTCAATCGGGAAGTGGATTGACACGGGTCGTAGGGATGATCGGATCAATGTCGGTGAACGGAAGAGATTGTTGATACAACAACATAATAATTCAATGGGTTTATTTTTAAGGATAATACCTCTACAACCAAATACATATACAATGTAGAGGTAGAGCGCGGTATATAAAACCGTTTGAAATTAGACTACTAGTATAAACTTCATTTTAGATAACTCTATTGTTTTTTATTCAAGCGGCCCAACAACTCTGACACTAGGGGTACCCACTCGGCCAATACGAACTTCCTTATTGTTTTTTTGTTTGCCAATAGTGATATTTAAATCTTAAACATATTGAATCAACAACAAATGAGAAACGTAAAATCGTTTACATACAATCTACCTATAGTTGCTCTGTTTTTTGCAAGCTATTGTTCTAATCCAAATTGAAAACTGAATTCTAAGATTAATCGCTTTCACAACAAAATTTACTCCAAAATAATATTCAACAGTCATGTAGTATTATCGATCATAAGTCGATTTGCCGATAACGCAGCTTCCTCCCACCCCTAGAACGGGTTAGGTCAGCGATAAATAACTGCGGGTAGGTAGGTCTAATTCCGCGCGCCATATTTACGCGGCGTCGCGCGTAGGCGGCCGGCGACACTGTGCAGACTACCTAAGGTTTAGAGAAACTCGGATGTCATGGGATCTTTTAATCCTCAACGCAAAAAGGATTTTGCAATTTCTATGTGTGTCCCTGTGTGCCTGTGTGCATCCGCTGGTGGCTCATGAACAGACGTACTGATGTTGTCTGAATGGTATTTTAATCAAGAATGATCTGTGCTAGTTCGTGCCTTTTCAAATGAATTAATGTTTTAATTTTTCAACGAAAATAGGTCAAACTTTTGAAAATGCTTAAACATCATCTTAACCAAATTGTCTCTCTGTGTCATTATTTTTTTATTATGCAATAATGAATGATATGATATGAATGGTATACATATTATGCAATAATATGTATATCATTCATCAATTAATATTGTTTAATGATCGTCCTACCTTCACGTTTAGATCTTAGTAGCTTATACAAATATATATTTTAAAATATAATATCCTTGATTGATTGCTCCAAGATTGTAATACTATAATTTGGCTCCACTCATTCCTTTTTTCACGTAACTTTCTTTGAAAATTATGGTATCAGCATCAATAAATGTTACTTTGCAAATCGTATTGCATTCTCTGTATCGCACCCATCTACGTTGCACCTTAAGGAGAGCTTTATCTAATAGACAGGACCGGCCATTGTAGAATCAAGTGCTAAATTATGATCGAATCATGTTGGATTTCACGGGAGAGCTCATTGCTAAGACCACATACACACAGCACTCAGATTTTACTATCAGGAGATCGGTAAAATATGAATTTTATGTTTTGTAGGTGTCACTCGTAAATTGATATACAGTAATTTTGTATCAACAAGCTTATTATCTTTAGAATAATAATTGAACAATACAATTTACGCAAGCATGCTAAGTCGCTAACTGTCAGCCAAAATAATCCAAATGTTTTATTTTTTACTTTCACCGGGCCTGTAGAAGATCCAGTAGCTTTTTAAGTACATAGAAATTAAAATATGTACCTACTTAACTTTTTATTTTAAATTATTTATTGCATTTTCTTGTATTTAACAAAGGCATTTTTCATGTAAAAAAATACAATTTTTTGTTAGACATATTAGTGTAATTTATATTATAGAAGATAATAGAATAGCATATGGACTTAGTGTAAAAACAATTCAAACTGTAAAAATATTCAACTGATACGCTCAGTAGTCCTAAAAGTTACCAAGAAAACATAAACATACAAAAGCTTCTCTCTATATTCTGCCTTTCTCATATTAACGTGTAAAAGTAAATATAGATAGTACTGATAAAGAAGTGCATCTCAAACTCAGTCAGTTAAATTTATTTCTGACGTAAACTGTGATCAGGACTTAACGCGACTTTCCCTTTATACGCGAGATAACGATCGAACTTACTATAAATACTTACTTCGATTTGAATTTCAAAATGTCCGCGGTTTCAGCGAGGCGCAAATTATCTCGCGGGTAGTTATAAAATAGACGCGACCGGACAATGCTAACCTGTTGGGATATACAGGGTGTTTATACGCACAGCATATAAGATTTATAGCCAAGATAAAGAATACTGGATGTCTTATGATACTGACTGGTTAGGCTTCTGTGTATTAACTTTTCAAAATAAATAGCTTTACCATGTTGTAAATATATTATATTCGTTGGTCTCTTATGTTACATTTTTGTCAGTTTTACATGCAAAGATTTAGTCTTTTTGTTAAATAAAACCCTTCACTTTTCGAAAAATAGCTACATAGAATTTTCAAAGGTTCTTCAAATATCAGTATACCATTGGCCTTGTGTCAATAAAATTGTCGTGTAGCGACCTTTTCATTGTATTTGCACTCATTTTCTTATACCACACATCTCAGAAACAAATCTCTGAAAATAGGCAGGCGAATCAAAATTTCAGCAAACGTATAGTTTATTTTTTTTTGGTATTCTTTGTTATATTATCCGATGTTTTTGAATAATTTGATTCTTTTGATTTTAGGATTCTGGAACGATCTTATTCCTTAGTGCTGTCCTTTTTTTAAACCTAAGCATGCGTAGTATGCGTAGCATTTCCAAACACCGTGTATAATGTCAACAAACCTACTGTGAACGGTATACATGAATATTGTATAAGATATATTTCATAAGCACAAAATTACGAGTATCTTTGAAATCTTGAATATCAGCATTATTCTATTTAACGAGAAGTTCTCGACATCTCCTTCCTTTACTGAGGTGTGAACAATAAAATCCAATTACAGTTAGCACATAGTTTTATAGACCACTTAATTAATTTAATGAAGAAATAAATTATCAACACTTGCATTTTATAGGCGCAAGTGCGTTGTACATTCTTTATGAAGCTTATGTCCTGATACTTATGCTGATTTAAAATTTACATCTTCAATTTTACAACTAAGTGGAGTCATAAATAGTTTATGAAACTTGTTAAGAACCTTGATTGTTTCGATATTTTTTTATTCCTAAACATTTATTTTAAACATTTTGTCTATTTTTACTCCGTTTTATAGTTTTTTTTTTAATAGGTAATAATTATTAGGTACTAAACAAAAACTAACATAAGTCTGGTAAAACCTATCTTGAATTTTGTGTGAACAAAAAAAAGGATTTTAATGAGCTTAAGTTTACATTTCGTCGAAGTTAATAAAGGAACTTTAACTTTAAGACCCAATTGCAAGAAAGTAAGCAAAATTAAACCAAACCTGATTACTTTCATGCTAATAAACGCCAAAATACATTATGCTAACCTCAAACCTTCATTCGCATTGAATTTTAATTCCCTGCTCTGATTTAAATAGCAGCAGAACGAGTTTTTCAAGCACGTCTTGTAAACCTTTATCTGCATGTGTTATCGGTCCCTGTTCGATACAAATCGACCGAGCTACCGCTACCAACTTCATACTGCATATTTGTAAACAAGTATATTTGTATTCCATTGCGAAGATGGATCTGTTTGTAAAGTTATGCATGTTTTGGTTTGAGCTTAGTCTAGTTTTGGATGTGACTTCAAGTCGAAATGATTTAGGAAAAAATTAACAATTTATTCTATAATAGCTGACCCGGCAAACTTCGTTTCACGCAATATCTTTCTAGATCATAGCCTATGTGTTATTCTATTGTATATTAGGCTTTATTACTGCAAAGTTTCATCTCAATCCGTTCAGTGGTTTTTGCGTGAAAGAGTAACAAACATCCATACAAACTCACAAACTTTCGCGTTTATAATCTTAGTAGGATTTCTACAATAATGGAGAATTGGTAAAGTAAACTGTGACGCCAGAAAAGCACTATCAAAAAGATAGGTTAAATGACTAGTACTTACTCGTAGATACAACTAAGAAAGCATTAATTTATACCAACGTGTGTAATTGAGTTGTTAAATATTAGGTACTTTTGTTTGGAGCTAAGCTTAGATGCAATCATGTTATGTGGTAGAAAGTATTTATAAAGAATGACTGATCTCCATAAATTGATTGAAAATGAGTAGCAACAAGAAAAACATGACATGACAAGATAAAGATTGCATTCATATCTGTGCAACATTCACACCTGTACAAAATAGGTAGTAGATGTTACCATTATGGAGTAACGACACTCACAAATACTACCACCCACATTTAAGTATAGGTTATGCTCATAGAAGATCATTGGGTATGCCTGTCAACTCGCCAGAATCTTGTCTCTTTTTCACCCGAGGGCTCCCAAAGATCTGAAAAACTGACATTAACCAACCTGAGTTGAGCTGAGTTTAAAAGTGTTGCCAGTAGCGACATATTCGTAATGGTAACTAATTAACAGAATTTAGCAACAGAAAAGAGAGCACTAGACATCTAGATCACGTCAACGCGCTGACAGGCCCAGGAGATAATTATACTCTTTGGTAACTACTTAAATGTTTGCGCCATCTGCCTGGAGCTGAATCGTTCTTCTGGGTAATGTATTTGCGGTTTAGATAGTAATTATATTACGTCATGTTACGCCTAAATACTTTTTTTAAATTTCAATCTTTTCCCTTATCGGCTAATGGCGCTGGGCATCACGTTTATCACGTTGGCCTTCAGAAAGATAGACATAAAGAGCATGTTGCCACCTTGCCACAACTACAAGAAAAAGCGACTACTGGTCATTCTACCGTATAGTGTGGTGAGACTGCATTTTAAACCAGTGAAATTGAGAAAGGTAAGTCGTTGTTAGTGACTCAAATCGAGGACCTTGACAATACAACTCTCGAATACAACTATTTGAACCATTGCATTGACTCACCGAAGAAGAATGCTTGATATAATATGAGAAGACTGGTATTGACATGCAAGTTGAGTCTGCTCACTATGTGTTCGCTTGGAAAAAGATACACAGTTTTATGTAAAATAACGTCAGTGGCGACGTTTGCAGTTGTGGCAACACGCTAGTTTACAATACCTCTTATTCTGCTTGCGCCAATTACTCCCGCCACATGAGCATGTAGAATAGATCAAGAAGATGAACGCCATCGCGCTTAACCGATAAGTTTAGCCCTGGTTGGTATTGTTATTCGACCTGTCTAAAGGGTCGATGATATCAGTGCTATGGTAGGTCAGGTGTGGATTAGATAAGATAAGGAACAATGGCTCACAGGAGAGTGGGTCTACAAAGGGTTACATGTGGTCACCAAATGAAATAAGCTTATTGTCTATTTTGAACTGAAAATATTATAAAAAAGTATCAATGTAAGTAGTTCATAAAATTATAGCATAATTTTCAGTGAATGAAATGTCAGAAATTACATTATCTATGTAAGTCGTTTAATACGTTGCAATTTTTCATGAAGCAGTGGTTTGTGTTTTTAAGTTGTACAAGAGCAAAGATCATGCAACTATCTTATGCTCTGCGGAATAACTATATCCTGCATAGCTTAGCTCTCATTTGAAAGATATCTTCAAGCACGTAGCAATTTTACTTTACCGATTCATGCTGAGTAATTAGGTATGACTGCATCAACGCCGTCGTAAATACCTATACCTACGAGTATTAGATAATTAATCTAGAGTCTTCCAGGACACAACCTGCATAACTAGCTTTCAAAGTTAGTTTTAATCGTCTCGCTATACAAAGAGCAGCCATTCATTCTGGCAGCTAAGTAGTCCTTCTGCATACACATATCCATTATTTCCCGCTACCGACCCTACAATATCGGTTTTCCAATGCTTGAGATACCAACACTAGAAATGTAGGCGTCCGGCGACAGAACAATTTATAACGCACACCCTACCAAGGATACATAGATACAGATACCTTGCAGACTATGCAGGACCGATGTCTACAGGTCATCCTACTGATTCTAAATAAACGGCATCAATTGAACCTTACCAATTTAATGAAGTAAAGTTTTGGCTCCATATTTTACACAATTATTGGTTAAAGGTAACCGAAAATAGAGTGTCTGTGGATAAATTTAGAACTAAATGTTTCAGTAACATGAGTTGTTAATCGTTTTTTGTCGCCAATATTATTATTTGTATACGACAAGACAAAAAAAAAAAAACAGAAAAACCGGGATTTCCAGTAAAAAATGTACTAGATTGGTAACAAACAATGAATTGACGCTTTTCGCTGGAGTCGGTGGGGAGTTCAATAGAAAAAATAGCTAAGAAACTTTATCTGAAAAATTCAACAGCAAAAGTCTAGCATTGTTTGTAACACTGTCTCTGAATTAACCACAGATGCTTCTGACTCTCTAACAAGGTTTGGGACTCGTATTTTATTAATTAGAGGTACTTTTTTATCATCTTATAGAGTTCAGTATCTGTTATATTCTGTGCTTTCATTGAAGCGGGCATACTGTCAGAATTTACACTGCACGACAAAATAAAGTCGCCTGAAATGTGTCCCGTATTTAACTAGAAGAAGCGATTCAATAGTAATAATGCGTAGAGTTTACCGTAGTTTTAGATAACGGGATCTAGCAGACCTATATCATTTTTGTCTTTATAACAAACAATTTCTCAGTAAAATAAATAATCCATGCTAAGAGACATGTTGCTTGAGATTATTCATATTTTTTTTCAGCCACAAATAATACATCTGTAATAGAAATATCTATCATCTACATCAGATTTGACGCAAGGTAAAGACAAATAGAGAAAGCGTACATACTGTACCGATTCCACTTATGTAAGTAGGATAAGGATAGGCATATAATGAAATAGCATCTAGCTACGACGAACTATCAGCAAACTTAGTAATATTCTTTGTGATATTTAGACTCTGAAAATCACAAAACGCTAACAATTACCTATCTACAAAGTACTCTTTACAAAGTTACTTGTTTGTCTTTCCTGTAATGAAAACGATCAGGATTCGTAGCATGTGGGTGTGTTCTCTTAACAATTTTACTGTAAAGTTATAGCCTTCAGGTTAAGCACGAAGTTCTAGGTCGGGATCGAAGATCACAAGTTATGTAAGTAATACGCTTACCGGGGGCTCTGCACATTGTATCGTGGGCGTGGCTTAAACAATGCTTATGCTTTGATACACCCAGTAAGCACAAAATAAGTAAGTGAAAAATTACTTCTTTCCTACCTTTGTTTTTATTTTCATTTTATTTATTGGATACACAAAACAGATAACAATCAATTCTAAAGAGTGCCTATATTAACTACAACAAAATACAATAGGTACTATATGCTAAAACTACCTACACTACTACTACATAAAAAGCATTGGATCATCCACAGACCCTTGAAGGTCTAAAGATAATCCAAATACTCAAGCCCAATCAATCAATTCTTGTTCTAGACTTAGTGGCTAAATGTTACACTGGATTGTCATCCAAGGTGTGTGTATAGGTAGGTGTACAGGAAAACTAAAAATAAAAAATAGACAAATACTTTGAAAGTATCCTTCTGTAGCATGCTTGCAGAGGGATACTTACAAAGCGGCACTGTAATTATTGTTTTGTAGACAAACATTCTACATTGCATGAAATGCAGCTTAATGTATAGGCTATCAAATTCCTTCAGGTAACTTATTTACCGATTATTTGTTATGACGAGTTCAGTCAGTTTCCGTAAAACTAATGGAATGGTGGATTTTGTTTGAGTTTTCAGGGTTGATGTGATAAAGATTTGTACAACGACAAGAAGTTATAATTTACGTTTGTAAATATGAAAAAATACCAAATCTAATTTTTTTTTTTCAATACAGAGCTAGGTAATTTTCACATTCGAGTTACTGTTTCATAACGTTGTCCATTAATAATTTGGTCTCTTTATAAAATAGTCACATGTAATCATAAAAACAAAATAGTCACTTATCGACATAGCCAATTATAAAATGGTCACCATGTGATCAAATAGGTCTATTTATTAATGTAATTGTAGGTCTACAACTACATATTTGTAAAACGAACACTTTTTTTTTTAATTTGAGCGACTGCACAGACCATTCAGTATCGCAGAAGGTACATTATTCTCGGCTGACAGTACACGGGACTTTATCTACCGATTGTAGTGAATTAGGGCCCAAAGTGGTAATGCGTTGCTCATGCTGGGAGGTTGGTTCATTTATTTATGCAGTCGCAGAGTTCTTTATAGGTTTTGCTTATTCAATCGTTTGGTGTCAACGCTGTTAGCGAGCTGTTAGCCTGTTAGTATCGTGTCCGGTTTGTTTCGCTTGTTTACAATATGAAGATTCAGATAAGCGTCGTGTAAATCGGTTGTCGAGACTATACATAATTTTGTTTATTCGTGTATACAGGGTGGAGTACATTATCAGTTAATTTTGGAGCAACTTGTATACAAACAAATATTTGAGTTGTATTGAAATTAATCAAAATAGCTCGAATAAATTTAATTGATAATTCAAATGTCAAAATATCATGAATGAATTTATTATAAAGTACGATGCATATTTACTTCCTTTTTTATTATTTAGTTTGTTTTTTTCAGTTTCAGTTATTTTTTCTTATAAGTACCTTTTATGATTACTGGTTACTGGTAGGTACTTGTGGGTCAAATTAATGTCGGCGTCAGCTCTGCACCCTGTGTAGCTGGATACTTAACCTTAGTTATAAGTATTCTGCAATTTGGCTAAAAGTTAAGAGCAAAGTTAAAAGTGAGATCTCAAGAATAAATTCTTATGTCTGTAGTTTAAAAGTTTGCTGAAAAGAACAAAAAATATGACTATCTTTAAATCTATACTTTTCTAAGTAAGAAATACGAGTACAAAAGTGTACTTTCTACTTACATCCGAGAGCTGATCACTATTAACGTTGTTTTGTGTTTTAAAGAAAGTAAAGCAATAAAGCTCGTAACTTTACTGTCTCATTTAGAATAATCGAAAGTCTATCTGTATTCTGTACGCTCTCCTCGGAAATTATTGTGCTGACACCGAAATCTAGAACGACTTCCTGTCTTTAGTACTTTAGTCCTTTCATGGGAAAGTCCAGTTCCCACAATGCGTTACGTAAGTATGAAATAACCATTGCAAGCGGAGACTTTAGGTCGCGATTTCGATGTTGGCAAGCGAACAGAAGCACAGAGGTGAAAACTTTGATAAGCTCCAGCCTTAGACTATAGAAGGGAATTCAGCAGTCAAGTATGACGGCGTCTATCATATTCTGCCATTTGGCTAAACTTCTGCTACGTGTGTCAGTTTTTTAAATGTACATACTACTTACATAATATACGCTGCCAACGGGCAGTGAGCTTGAGTATTTGGATTATCTTTAGACCTTAAAAGGTCTGTGGATGATCCAATGCTTTTTATGTAGTAGTAGTGTAGTTAATAAAAGCATTTCTGCCCGATAAAAAAACTTAAGTATATAATTATGTCTAAAAATACTATCTTTCGTACCGTCAACAAATCATTAATGAAAAAAACTCTATTAAAATCCGGTAAGTTTTCCTAACCATTGGTAAGAACTGTTATCACTAATTAAAAAATCACAAAATTATTCAGTCTACATCTGTACCATGTTTTATTATTTACAAAACCTGTGATGAACGTAAATACGGGATATACTCGTAGATATAGAAACTGAACTAAAGTAAAATGAAATGTCACGGTTTGTTATTTATTTATACCACGTTATGTATTACTCACGTTTTATTGCGCGATGAGTCCCATAGTATTAGAATCATAATTTCGACAATTAAAACAGAAATTTTAACTGACGACATTATTTATTAGAATTCAGATGAATTCAAAATAGTTTTAAATAAAATTAGAAATTAATCAATAACCGGGCAGGTTTAGAGCTTACGACACGCGGATATAACCGCCAGAGTTTTCGTCTCTCTGCACGCTCGCTCATGCCCAAACCGCGGCCTTATACTCGTAAATATGTATTTATGTAGGTATTGGATTGTCGCGATGCACGATGTCTCGATATTTGGAGCATTCGTCGCCATTGTAGTGAAAGGCGCCAGTGGTCAGCTTTCGGACGCAAATAAAACATAATCGTGTCGGGTGACCTCTGAAACAAGCGGTACTTGGTTGTTAATTGTAATTGCCGGTTTAATGGTATTCAAACTTACTATAATAACATTATACTATAATAACGGCCTACTTACTAATGACAGTGGTTTTAGTGTAGTGGAAGCGAATAGACGGTTTTTTTGACAAAAAACTAAAGCTACTAACATAGATCAAACATTTTCTGAAAGTATTGCATTTACGTATTAGCAAGAAAACAAAAGTACGTACTTTCAAGTTGTCGTTCAACGTACGTCATTACTACTTTATGTTTTTTATTTGATATACCTAAGTTTACGATACATTGTGCGCCCGTGTCTGATAAGCCAATAAAAGTAAGTTCGTATAGGTCGGGTGGCTGGCCCTGGTGTCAGAATTTTAAACCGCCTGAAGGCCTCTGACATGCCTAAACGGTTAAAACAAACGGGGCCTTCAATCTATCGACTTAGGTATCGTCCGATCCCAAGAGACCAGAAGAGCCAACACAAAAGTGTAGGCTCTTATATCCGGTATAAAAACATAATTTGTAGCTTATTAAGAGGTAACAACTAGTCTTAAACAGTCTAATAACACAATAAAGCGCAATGCTAAAATAAAACATAATCTGCATCCCAATGCCCACATGCGCCATGAACGCCCTATCTTTGGCTTAAGGGACAAATGGAATGTACCACTTATCATAGAAACAATGGCTTGTAGGCGAACTGGATGCCTACGATACCTGCTATCCTACACGGCGGAACATGAACAAATGAACAATATGGGCCGTGTTGAACATCGCGGAAACGGCGACTAACGCGCTACAATGAGGGACGATGTTTAGCTTAGCTTATTCATTAGCTGATTTTCAGTGGGCTTTGGAACTTTTTAACTGATGCAAAAAGATAGATGTTTTAAAATGTAATGTAGCTAAGTATAGGTCGAATCAAACATCTTGGCGGCTGTGATGTTAGCTGCAAGATGCGGATAACCGATGCAATTATCGATGAGTCTTGAATGCAGCTTGTTTTATTCAGCCTATTCTTACTTGTATGTGCAATCATCAAAATCGGGACATCATTTTAGTACGGTTTCTTGTACGAAAGCTAATGTGAACTAGATTCTTGTGATAGTGACCTGTTATGGTGTATGACAGTATGACGTAAGAATACCAGGCTAGTATCTCGTTCGGATTTTCTCCTAATCATACTGAATATTTTAGGGATATGTGCAAAACTAAAAGGACTTCTCATGACACATTTCAGGTGTTTTACGAAAACATCTCTCTTGACAAAAAAAGTAAATACAGCCTCTAGCGACACACTAAACGAGATATCAATCTTCGGGATCTAAGTCTCAGAAGAATTACAAGTAATAGAAGTATTGCTAAATTTTACTCAAATCTAAACTTCGTTACAGCCATATCTAGTTATACAGCATACGCGAGAGCGAGTGGAACAAAAGAAATCGCAATGTCTGTCGCATAGGTACGTCAAAATCACCAGTTAGAATGTCACAATGGTTAAAATTTGGTTACACTTAGTAAGTCTTTTTTGGAAATTTGAACCCTCCAGTTCCAGTAGGAAGGTTCAAATCTCTGATCATTTACCTTGCTACTTTTTACCTTTTTGTATTTGGACACCCGAGATAGCTCAATGCTAGTTTGTGAAAACCTTCGAAATGACGTAAGTTCGGGTGCATGTGCATCTTTTTCTAACACCTTTTAAATTTCATATTTAAAATGGGACAAAGACATGTATATCTCTTGCTATTTTAGTACTATTTCTATTACTTTAGTTCTTATTATATGATCTAAGCTGACCTACTGTCTCTCTCAATACAGTACAAAGGTTGATGTATAAATTAATCTCTAATTGGGCGATGTTATCGGCCGTTTCTCAAGCACCGTCAAAATGTCGGGCGAACATAAAAATGTCACTGTCAGCTGACATTTGGGATCATAATCCGCCGAGAAAGCGAGCGAGATAAACCTTTGCTAGTAGGTGTTGTTTGTTGTTGGCTTCATAGGTCAACGATATTTTCAAGGAGAGGAAGTGAAATGATATTGATTATGGAAGAGCCTGTAGCGTCCACTGCTGCACAAATCTTTATAATTTTTCTAAATTAAGCTAAGATTATTTTGTGAGAAGGATTTTCTTACTATTCACTGACATATAGATAAAGAAAGAAAGCACTTTACAAATTCTTGAAAAGAGAGCGAGAGCTTTGCCGCACTTTGCGGAAATTCTGTCGTGAAAGTTCCGTCATTTCTTTCTGTCACATTTTATTTGATACACAATATCGTTATATTGGGCAACCGATATTTCTTTTAATGCTCTTCGCGATGTTTTTCTTCGTGTTCACACCATAGATCGCATATCTGCTTAACATCTAGCAGTATGTAGTTAAACACAATTCTATTGCGAAATAAAAAAAGATTAATAATTCAAATAATACCTAATAAAAAACTTACAAGTGTATATAAATTTTAATTAAGAAACATAACATTTCAGTTTTAGTACAACCTGCGAATGATTAAATGATGCTTAAATAAATTTTTGTTATCGTTATCAAGCTGATTTACAACGCTTTCAATACTTTAAGCCAATTATAGTTTATTATGTTTTATCACATTTATTAATGACTCCCGAAACGCATCAATTAAGTCAAGTTTACGACTGTGACAGAAGCTTTTAAAAAACTAATTTTGATTCATATGCTATACATGAACATGACTTTCCAACGTGAATATACCTATTTTGTTGAGATTTTACTGTGTGAAATATTTTTGGTGTGAGCCCCAAATTTCAATTGGCACATATTTTTTACAGAATAGTTTAAGGGCATCATCATTATGTTTTTACTTCCAAAACTGTTAAGTAGAACTAGCTATTCGATATAGGTATAGCTATTCGAATGATTTCGTAAATTTTATTACTTATAACTACTAGATTATACAAGTCATATGATTAGCAATCAAGTATCCAAAAATGTTAGTCATTGCAACCAGCAAAATATCAATAAAACACCAGTGGCACCTGACGACCAGCACGACTGGAATAGGTAACTCTTCTTGCGCATCTCTTTGAAATCTTTCGCGTTGTACTTAGTATCGAAAACTTTAACATACTGACAGTTACTTTACTTCATTGATCTCTAAGAAATACGCTGTGGAAATACCCAATAAAGTAATGGTATAAACAGTACAATAAAATAGTTCGCAATCAAAAATAATGTCACCCGTAGCAATAAATAAAAATTGAAATGTAATCAGATGACCACTAATCATTGACCAGTGCGGTTGTGTAACTGATAGTCAGATATGGTTTATTCACACAGCTCCTTGGCCATTCATCAGTGAGCAATATATCTTAGGCGAACGACCTTCTTGTCACCCGCTCGATCAATGCTCATGCTCTCTCATTGTGTGAACACGTTAGACGCGACCTTTAGGTACGGCGTACGGCCTACGTGGGCGTTCGCCCTGGGCGTGAACTCAGCGTCATCTTTCCTGCTTTATTTTTCATAGCAACGTTCAACTGCAGCCTAAGATACTTTAGTTTGGCTACCGAGGACGTGGCAAGAGTTGCCAGATTTTGGGTCCCAAAAGATTTGATATCATATCTTATGTAAATATTGTGGCATTTCATATCTAAACCACTGTAAAAAAGGAAAAAATCGGCCAAGTGCGAGTCGGACTCGCGCACGAAGGTTTTCGTACCACATGGGCGCCCCATTCCTCTTGCCGTTAAGTAATTAATAGCAAGCAAAAAAACTCCTAAAAATCACGTTTGTTGTATCGGAGCCCCCCTTAAATATTTACTTTATTCTATTTTTAGTATTTATTGTTATAGCGGCAACAGAAATACATCATCTGTTAAAATTTCAGCTGCCTAGCTATCATGGTTCATGAGATACAGCCGGTGTACGGTGATAGACAGACAGACGGACATCGAAGTCTTTGTAATAGGGTCCCGTTTTTACCCTTTGGGTACGGAACCCTAAAAAAAACTTAGCCATTGCCACGAAATGATGATGATGATGAACGTTCAATAAAAAAATTGGAAACTCTCAACTACAGATTTCATTAAAATAGACCTAAACGTAGACTGTTTAACACTTTCGTTTCGGCTTTAAAAAACGCATTAAAATCGACCCATTTGCACCATCATCAAATAGTGCAGTCTAACGACCCAATCGCATAAGCTACAAAGAATCAGAACTCACGACAACAAATTCAAATAGCTAATAAAGATTTTATACTCATGCTTATACAGGTAGATATAATACAATATCTCAACCGTCTAAGCCAAACCAACACAAATTGATAGTCAAAAATGTATCGAGTCACCTGTGCCGGTCGGTCTAATCATTTGAGTATAATCTGACGAGCCGTAGGCGGAATAATGAAGACATTTGTCGTTTACACGAGTCGCATCGGCACTATAAGTAAGTACGTTTATTAGGCTCGATTCACAACGCAGATGAAACTCGCTAGCTAAGCTAGACTGATAGTCAAATTAGCCTTAGGCATTTTTGATTCACTTCATGCGGCACTTCAAGCCCATTTCATGTGGCATTTTGGTATGTTCTTACGAAGCCGTTATCATCGATTTGATTTGACTGACTTATTGTGCAACGTCAGTTTTTAGGTCACTCTAGAAAGTCCTTGGAAATTGTTAAAATGTACTCAATTGTTCGCCCATTTTATTTGTTTACTCCACCTAATTATTCAAACCTTGAATTAGAAAGACACTAAGTACCTACTGCTTCATTAAAGTATAAACATATCCTAATGTCAATGGCGTAACTAAACCAATTTGACATGAAACGCTGATCCGCACTGACTTCTAAGGATAAAACTTAATCTAAATTTTCTTCTTAATTCATATTATTTAGTAGTATATGGTAAGTAATTTAATTATTATTTACTGTCAATTAAAAATTAAGTACACGATATTCACACATGCATATGATTACCTCATCCAAGCAACATTGTAACAATGTAAATTAAATTGCTCACCAAAGCTTAAATACATGTAGATGCATCATACATGTAGATATAATTTTCAAGTGGCTATTTTCTTATGCAATTCAATCATTTGCTAGCTCACAAGCTACCAAATGTTTGGTTAGTGAAATACGCGAGCAGTGTGAATTTAGCTTATTAAGTGCGTTCATCGCACTCATTTGAGTATGTTCCGCTAAGCTTGTCATTTACTCTAATGGGGCTTAAAATCAGTAATATTGAGACAAGTTACAATATATACCTTAATTATAATGAGTTAGTAAATAAGTTGCATATGCTTTACAAGTAAGAGAAACACGAACCGACTGATTTTCAACTGGCTCTCAAATAGGCTTTCGGCTGTATGTTTTTATTTATTTTACGCCATTCATTCGACATTTTGTTAGTTTATTTCAAGTTTTTTACAATGAAACCTATAAAGAAATTTCTTGAAATGATTACACAAAAAATAATACTTTGGTTTGGAAGTTCTTTTTAACGCGAATAAGAACGCATTTGACTACCAATTCTCTTTGAAGCATCTCTAACAAATATGCTATTTTTCATAGCTTTCAAATAAGCACAGGCACGAGAATTAGTTCTAAATGGCGTTAAACAAAGAAATACTGAATCGAAAACCTCCTTTTTAACTGATTTCGAAAAAGAAAGTTCTCGTCTGGACAGTATGTATGTATGTTACCCGATTACTCTGCCAATTATGAACTGATTTTGACGATCACTTTTTTTGTTTGATGGATCATACTTCAGAAATCCAAGTCGTAAATGATTTCATTTAAATATCGAAATCAGCTGGGTTTTTGATAAATCAACAATAGGTAATCTAAAAATGTATACATCGATTTGAGTGAACTATTCGAATTTTGTACGAAGATTGCAAAGACATTATCAAGACAACTAACTACACATGACAAAGGGACAACCCTTTGCGGTAGTTAAAATTAAAATTTATATTACAACCCTTTAGGGTAGTTAAAATTATACCCTTATTAGTAGTAACCCTTATTATAGTTAAAATTAAACCCTTATAAACGTTATTACAACCCTTTAGGGTAGTTAAAATTTAAATTTAAAAATTCATTTTCAATGTCATTTTTAGCGAAAAATAATTATTGGAAGCCGATCAAGACTACGTATGCCAGTCAATAAAAGAGAACAACAGATAACACGATCACACAAACAAACAATAGCCCGTGTAATGAGGTTCTTGTCAATCAACCTTGAGCCATAAGGCTTTCCGGCAGCGACCACAATCCCTTGCCGAGGTCAGTGCATCTGAACTTCAATCGGTTCAGAACAAGGCGAGGCCTTCCTATTTCTGCAAATAGGATAAAAAAGAGGCTGATGCAACCCGACTGCTCAAAATGAAGCTCTGTCTGTAAAATCTCAATTTTTAGGGTTCCGTACCTCAAAAGGAAAAAACGGAACCCTTATAGGATCACTTTGTTGTCCGTCTGTCCGTCTGTCAAGACCCTTTTTCTCAGGAACGCGTGGAGGTATGAAGCTGAAATTTATATCAATTACTCAGGTCTACTGTCCCTTGAAGCTGTGAAAAAATCAAACTTCTAAGCCAACGCAATCAAAAGATACAGCCGTTTATGCCGCAAATTTTCGACACTTGCAAGTACTCGCAAGGGAATCAAAACCTAAAGGGTACTTCCAGTCGACCTAGAATCTTGAAATTTGGCATGAAGCAACGTTTTATAGCACACATAAAGGAAAAATTCCGAAAACCTTAAATTTTTAGTTACATTACAAAATATATATTTTTTAATAAATATAAACTTATTACTTTTTTTGTCGTAATGAACGAACTTTGTAAACCTTGCAGGTTTGTACGGAACCCTCGGTGCGTGAGTCCGACTCGCACTTGGCCGGTTTTTATTTTTGTTTGAAGAAATATTTGTCGCATCGAAATTCATATAGCGGTTCGACAATACATGGTTTTTAATTTAAATTGGTAGTTATAAAGATAAAGTTAAATTAAGTAAGTACTTACTCACTTAATTTAGTTACATTTACTAAAAAAAACATGTTTATTTATCTACTAGGTACGCTAGACATTCATAAAATAATTTCTAATATTAGTTAAATCAAATATTGTCTTCCGAGAAAAAAAGATACTGTTTTCATGATCAGGGGTGTGTAACCTAAATGGGTTCGTTGATAGGGTGTCAAGATAAGATTGTCGAAATTAACAAAATTCACAAATAAAATTACTTCACATCACACCTTTCATAGCTAGGCTACGCTATTACATCTTTGCACAGCTCTTCTTTGATGGTAAACCAGTCTCAATAAAAGTACCTAGTATATTCTAAAGAATACATAACAGAATATTATTGTGTGTATACTAGGCCCAATTATGAAGGCACCATCGTACATCTAGTAGCAACGTAAAAAGTGTTCTCTTTATCAAATACCAAAAGTGGAACAAAAAAAAAACAGAAATATCTTCATAATTATACTATACTATACCAATAAAATAGCTAATTTAATTCTAATCCTGCAAATTGCTAAAAACGTTTACATAACATCACACGCAGCCGCGCTCATCTTATTTACCAAACAGTGGCAGATTCGGTCATTGTTACCTCCGAAACTGTTACCTCACCGAATTGTTTGTTGTCTTGTTAGCGGGCCTTGTTTTGGCATAGCTGCGTATGACCGCGAACCAATTATGTCAATACCGATAATATGGTTAGTCAACGTGAATGTTTACGATCTGAGATGCTTGTGCGGTGCCGATTTTGGAGTAGAATAGCTAAAACGGTTTCGCAGAAATAGGTCGGACTAAGGTAGGCAAGACTTAATGAGTGAAAAGTGCGTAGAGCAGCGATGCAAAAGGTTGTCAATCTATGAACCGGAACGGTGAAGTAAAGTAGAAAGCTATGAGTACATAAGAGTTCCGATTTTTTGCCTATAAACTTTCAAAAATCACTTTATACATAAATTTTAAAATAAAAAGTTATTATTTTCAAAAAATGTTATGACATTTATTTATTTTCATGGCTTAGGCTATTTTTTTTTTAAATATTCCAATATAAAAATGGTTACAAAATAAAAACATTATTAAAACTTAACCTGTAATGGGAATATTTATTATTAGGTATTATTTGATCAATGAAATAGACAAAGCTATGTTTTTTCTTGTATGTTACGCTGTTTTTTAATTTTCACCCATATTATGATGATTATGCAATATCTAAAAAGTATCTATAAAGTCACTTCACAGTAGGTTCACCGTGCATATTGATAAACTCCTGTGAATCCTGGCACACTACGATCACGCATCTCATCTCCGATGATAGCTTTAAGCTCAATCAGTCTTTAAAATAAAAAAAATATTTTCAAAAAATCTTTTGATACATAAAGATCATATAAATAATTATATAACTTCGCATATATTAGGAAAAATACAATAAAAATAGTAGTGTATGAAAACTTTAATATTTCAATTATCACAAACAAAATTGATTTGAATGACCGATTGGCTGATGTCACTTGTTAAGAAACTATTCGAAGTAATAAGCACAGCTGTATTTTAGCCGCAGTTTTGTGCTAAATCATAGAAACTCTACCTAAAATTTAACAGTAGTTACGACCCTATTTTTTAAGGTACAAACAAGTAATATTTTACTGCTAGACATAATGAATAAACTCTAAACATTATAAGTAGATCCAGCAACCTCACTACCAGCACCCGTACAGAGAGCGTTTGTCCAATTGTTTCATTATGCACAATATGCGATTTAAGATACTCCGTACGATGCCGTACCATTCTATTCCATTAAATAGAGAGCTTCGGGTATTTGCTATTTCTGTTCCATTAAGACGTCTTAAACTGCTTTGTTTGTGAGCAAACGATATGGGGGTTAGAAACTAAGGACGGCTAGGGGCATAAACTCTACCGTGTTACTGTTAGAATAGCTGTATTATTGCTACGAAAACGTCGATTGCGAACTTTTTTGTATTTTTCTTGATCGATCATTAAAAATAGAGGCGATACAACGCACTTTATAGATATTTTTTACTATTCGAATATTATCTGAAGGTTAAAAGTTAAAACTGTCTTTACTTGTTTTATGTTCCTATTCCATCCGAAGGTTGCCTGGCAGAGATCGCTTTTAGCGATAAGGCCGCCTCTTGTTACACGCTATAGTTTTAATGTTTTTGTTATCTGTGTTACTTGTGCTCTTTGTGTTAACAATAAAGAATATCTATCTATCTATGTAAAACTGGGAGTAATTCATTGACTTGCAAAAAAGTTTCACTAAAAAAACTTCGCTAACGTCAAACAATTTTATTTATTTGATAAGTTATAGAAAAGAATATCTCTAGGCACTCACTCACCTAGAAAACTAAAAAATCGTAGCCTGATCCAAAAAAGGGCCCCAAAAATTTGCTACAAATTAAAAGAATTGTTTGAATTCATAGTTTCAAAAAAATTGTATGCTCATTAATTACATACTCTACTTACTGTTAAATGTCACTTTGTTTGAGACTATGACTGATTTTATCAAATATCTACGAGTACATAAAAGTACCCACCCCGTCTCATATGTAACACAAATCAATAATACTAATTTCAGAATTGACATTTCGGCAACACCCACCAAAACCTGTGACCAAAACGCACTTATCCGCAAACATAGGTACGTCGAAACTGACATTGAAAGTGACATTTATTACGCCAAGTATAACGTTTGACCTAATCAAGTGGGTCTAAGTGAGTTCTTATATTACAAGATCTGCAAATGTCTTCCCGATACAGTAAAATATTTCTCGATTCGATAGCAAAGTTTACATATACAATACAAACAGTAAATCAGTTCATTGGGAAATTGCGGAATTGCTTTCCACACAGACCTAAATCTATTTTTTTAAATTAAGTTGGTTTGCGTTGGACTGTATACTCCCTGATGTTAGGCAAATATACGGTCTAGGGTGTAGCATGCTTACTTATAAGTATGAGGTAGTTTAAAAACGTGGTTTTAGTTGTCACAATAAAGACATTTATGTCATTAGTACTCGTTTCCACCTTTTCTATAAACGTAGCTTTATGTATAACAAGATACTCACAATAATCTAAAAAAAACTTTCTGATTGTCTGGTGAACGCGAAGCAGACCAAAATTATACAGTCTCCATTTGGCGTGTTAATGCTGCGGGCGTACTGGGCACTCTGACAACTGGCAGAGGGCTTGAGAGCATGTAGATTTATCATTAGACCTTCAAGTATAAGAGGATGGTCAT
Source organism: Hypomecis atomaria (assembly GCA_964007245.1). Lineage (NCBI taxonomy): Eukaryota > Metazoa > Arthropoda > Insecta > Lepidoptera > Geometridae > Hypomecis > Hypomecis atomaria. The sequence goes on along the minus strand of OZ023292.1, from coordinate 17,068,335 downwards.
TACTATTTTAAATTATTAATTTTTGAAAACAGCACACTTACCTTACTGTCTTTACAGTGACTCTAGGGTATCGTAGGCAGTTTATATTCAAATTGAACCGACACATAAAAGTAAAAACTGGTTCACCTTTTAAAAGCAAAGTTCATTACGCTCAGCTTCCTAAATAATTTATCAACGATTTACAATCTAGATGTAAATGGGAGTAATAATAACTACTTATTAATACTCATTCTCTGTACGAGCTTTCGACTTAAGGACTTAAGAGTTGCCAGATGTGGGAGGCAATTTATAAAATCATTATTTTTTTTGCAAAACTAAACTTGTGAACAATTTTAAATATAGAGAAGGGGCAAAGGGACGGGCTAAACTGAGCTGCTAATGATAATCTCCTATAACTTTGACATTCAAGTCATCAGCTTTAACATGCTTCAGTTTCAATTACAAACAGAAAAATAGAGAAAATAGAAATCACATGTTGTTAACATCTCATCTATTATGTTACATCACAAGTATGATGATTATAAAGCTGCGTTGAAAAAGATATTGTACAATTTGAGAAATAATCATTTTTGAGGCGTAAAAGACAAAGCAAAACGTGTTCTTGAATGGATGGTCAAAATAAATCTGATAAAAAGACTATAAAAAACCATGAAAAAAAATATAGCCCTTCGAACATAATTAATATATTGTTTTTTTTTTTTTGCATCTTTTACATGTACACTGAATCCTCCCCAACCTTATACGCTTTTCAAAACATTTTAGGAATTTGAAGTCAACGCAGATTACCTGTAGGTTTTTGGTATTTTTCTACTAAAGAAACGCGATGTAGCGCTATCTCTTAATGATTTACCAACTCTTAAAGCCTTGATGGCTAAAGTTTTTATGAATCAGCTATGATTTATACACAGCAAAAAACAATTCAATACAGTATTTTGATTAGTTGCTTCGAGTAAGCCATTGAAATTGTTTAGTGGGTTAGGCTTTTAATCTTTTCAGAATACATACATTATTGATTAGTAGAGTACTACGGCATATATTTTGGAAGCTAAATTAGTTTTTAGGTAGATTTTACGAAAGTAAAAGTATTACTAAATAATTTGAATAAAATACTGCTAACTACATAGATACAATCTAAGGTACTAGAAAAAAAGTGCTTACATTTTTTACATCCTAATCTTATCATGACCAAATCTAGCAAATTGCTTATAAAATAAATAAATTACCATCATTAGCATATATGTTTTATACCTAAGCGTCATCCCTTTTTGACCAGTAAGCCCAGTTTTGTGCCAACTAAAAAAACTTGATAAAAGTAATATGAATTTGGAAGATAATTTTCTAATTGCCATTTTTTTACGAAAAAGTTAAGCCATCACTGATATTCTTTGAGCTATGGTCCACGATAGCTAAATGCAGGTTAGCACTTGGCAGACTATGCATATCTTAGAACAGAATAAGTAGAGCAAAGTTCATTTACAACTAACATCAATTTGGCGGACCCCGCCATAGTAAAAGCAGTTATTAAGGCCAGTACATTTATTGCAGTCAGTGGCAATGTTATGACTAAGCTGATAGTCTACTTATTGGTTGAATGTAAATAAAAGCATTGAGTTTTACATTGCATTTGCTAAAACTGGACTTGAAAGTCGAAATTAAAGATGACGAGATTCTTAAAAGAATTAAAGTTACTGATATAGCCTAATAGATTAGCAAGTTAAAATGGTAATAAGCAGGGAACATAACACACAGAACGGATAGCCTATGAGACCGTAATGATCTTGGATTTAGAACATGTATCAACAGAAGATTTGATGAAGACCAAATGGATGCGCCGAATACGGGCTACTTCCGACCAGGGGTGCGTTTTTTAAACTTTGAACGCCCTAGGAACTTTGACAGTGACAGTTCGATAGCCATTCGCCATTTTTTTTATAGTTTTCTTTTTAATTATCGTTCCATTTCACGACTTCCGCCTTTCTTTTAAAATCGCCAAGTCCAGTACTAAAGTTTTGCGTGAAATGAATATATTTATATGAAAAAACGAGAAATAAAATGTCATCCGTAAAAATAAGTATACGTCCGAGGCATTCGAAGTTCAAAAAACAATCTCCAGGGGCTTTATAATTGAATCATTATAATAGAATTAATGTACATGTAATTGGTCAAGAGACCGAATAAGAGCAGAAGAGAACATTGAAAATCTATACTGGTGCGAACGGAGAATGCGATCCTCTCCGAATGTTAAACTCTCCGTCCCCAGATATTTTGGTAATCAATGGGGGAAGCATAGATCCAACATCACACGTTTTGAGGTTAAAAATGAATTTACAAATTCAGCGTAAATTAATTATGCTATTTATCTCTCTCATTGTACAAAAACTGGACTCGATAAGACTGCCCGATCAGTAAATGATCAGTAAATACCAAAATACCGGCACAACAACACGCCCGCTTCCTTTAAAAGTTGTTTCAGTTTACAATAAAAATAAACAACACAAACTGGAATGTAATCTGTGAACTATCACGCGTGGGGTCACTGACCGTTTGACATTTGACACTAATGTCAAGGTGTAAGTCAGTTTCCGAGAATGGCTGCCGAAGCGATGCGTAGTTTGCATCGATGCAGTAGAGAGTGGTCATTATGCGTACTTAAAATCGAGTTGGATTTTACTGCTTCTGTTTACTGACAATGTAACTGACTTGTTAAATAGCAATGCCAAAGTCTAGCAAGAGATTTTTAGGTTGAAAACATTTATATTTACCTAAATATACCTTTAAGCCTATCATTTACATCCTAAATAGAGAGAGAGTATTTCTATTAAACGGCTTGTGATGTAATATAAACTACAAGGATGTCATTTTCCTCATTGTTATGAACAACTTTTACTATGGGACCAACCTTGAAGTTGTAAAAAAATCAGCTATTCAGAACATTACTTAGATTTTTTGGAAGGTGGAACTTTTTGTGTAAGTAAAGCAATTGTTTATTTGCATATCCCAACTCCAAGGTTGATCCTGTACCTGTAGCAAAGTTGTTCATAATGATGATTACAAGGGCTTTCTGTTTAGTTCGTATACAAGCTGTGCAAAAACCCGCACAACATGTTTGCAAAAGGTGTAATTATTCTGAAACTATTCAACAGATATTGTAAATAATTTTATTATTATTTATGGACAAGTTTCATCAGCTCTCGCAGAAAAATTAAAAAATTGTGCTCGTGGTCCTACTAGTAGTACATCTGGTAGTACCACGGGCAACAAACGGTTGTAGATATAATGGCGACTTTTGTATGCCAAAACCACGTAGTACTTTTATTAACTCTTTATTAACATAAGGTTAGTTCCTAAACGATCAAAGGAAGCTGAGGTTTCCTCTTTATGTCAGAGGCCAAGGATGACTGACATATTGCCTTATGGGGGCAAATGAAGTCATCAATTTATCTTCGCTTCACGTAGTTATTAGCATTGCTAATTTAGATACCTATGTAAGTTGAATATTGTTTTACAATAGAGCAATGGTCTAGAGCGTTATATACCTATTATACTAAAATTTTTGACTCGTCATGTAATTTCTAAATCTTCACTTAATGTTATAAATCCGATAGTGCGTTGGTTGGTTTATCTAGGCACGCGGCAGCGTGTCCAGCCATGACAAAGTAAAGGCAACGCAGCAGCTCACGGCTGCCAAGCCACTTATATTGACTGAGCTGTTGAGTTTGTGGAGTAAGGACTTGTAGAGTTAAGGCATGTAGAGTTAGAAGCTTGGCTTTACGTGAGATCTGAGAGTGTGAAATGTGGTCTAGTCTTGGCTATATTTCACACAAAAATGTTTTTGTGTGATTAGTCTTTCGCGCAGCAAGAGAGCGACTTGATTTACTGCATGAATAAAGTATAATGCAAGTTGCATTTTATTCCGGAAAAATTAACGGTTTAAAAATGATATAAAAATACATTTTATAACAATGTGTTCCGAAATCCATCTAAACAATATGACTCACAATATGACAAAATATTTCACAAATACCATTTTCAAAACCTACACGATACTTTTATGGAGATAGCTGACGTTATCTTAATGTATACAAGATTATAATTATACTGACAGACAGACATGATTGTTTTAACATGATCATTGTAAAGTTAATCTTCAAGAATTTATTATTTTAATTGTATGAATTTTCCCAATACTTGTACAACAAAATATTATTTTAATTTGTAATGAAAATATAAAATTGCACAAAAAATATCTGGTGGCGAGATCAGCGGGGCAATTCTGTCAACCGATCTCGTTACTAAGGTGACACGTTCTTGAACCTGTCTCGTGTTTTTTGACAGTTTTGAGCTGTCGAAACTGTCAGAAAAACGAGAGAGGTTCAAGTACGTATCACTTCAGTAAAAAGATCGGCTAACAGAATTGCCCCCTAGAACGAAAAAAATAGTAACTGTAGGTAGTAGTGTATGTAGTTTTAGCTTATGAAGGAGTATTTATTATTTATCAGCCCGACAAAATAAATTATAAATAATACGTCTAATTCATAAAAAAAAAAAATATACTAGATTATATTGATATTTTTGTTTATTCGTCATACTCGGACGCTTTATACAAAAAGTTTCGCATATAAACAGCAATATTCAAATTTTAGAACCGTTGTTGATTTATTAATAAACAAATTCATCTTGTTTAAAAATGTCAGTTCATATTATAGTACAAGGTACTGTGTTCTTCACTTCCTTTGACATTTTAAATTTGATTGATGTATTCGATTTGGAGATAGATAACGGAGTAGCAGAGAGTTTAGTTAACACATTAACTTAAGGAATCTAGTCAAGTTTTCATCTTTCTTTGTTGTTTTTTTAGCATCACTGGAGTTTGTACTTCCCTTTCGTGAAAATTAAACAGTAATGTCAAAATTATTAGGTAATAATTTAATGTTCTCAAAATCACAAGCGAACTAACAAGCAAAAGGTTGTAACTATCATCTTGTTTAGGCATGCGAGCGTGTCAAGGCACGAGGGCTGCGGGCGTGACATTTGCCCCGAGAGGGCGAGTGTAGGGCCGAGATGTAGGAATAGCATAAGTTAATGAAATAAAGTTAGATTATAGCTAGACGAGAATGTATCGTACAAATATAGCGAAAAATTTCTTCATTTAAATTAGTGCTATAATACATAGTATTGTAATACATTCTTTGACCATAATTTAGTTCCTTCAACATGTACCTACTTATTTTTACGTTGCAAAATATTTCTCTCGATATATTCACAAGCAAACCAGCATGCAAAAGCTTGTACCTATTATCTTGTTTAGGCATGCGAGCGTGTCAAGGCACGTGGGCCGCGGGCGTGACATTTGCCCCGAGAGGGCGAGTGACGTCATCGCTGATTCAAGCTAGCCCCGTAAACAGCGCGCGTTTACTGCAGCCACAATGTTGTGGGTGTCGACCGGTCAACGCAGTAAAGGTTGTTTAGGAGGAAAAGTACTATTGTTTAGGTATTTTATTGACGCTTGTGAGACGTGGATGTATAAAGGTTTCTATTTGTTGAAATGTTTTTTTATCTACATTTTTTATTTCGGTGGCGTTTAACTACATACTGCCTGGTGTCAAACAGAAATTCAGTCTAGGGTGTAGCACGCTTACCTAGAAGATACTTACTTACTCGAGATTTTAAGACACCTCTGTTGTACTTTAGCGGAAAGACAGACTCAGGCAAAACGTTCCACATTCTGGCTGATCATATGCGGAATGAGGATTCGAAACGCTTAATGTTAATAATTTTAGTGCAAATCTTATTTTAGTAGGTATGTCTGCGTCGTTTGTTATCATTCATCTCAATTTTAGCTGAGGAAAAATCGCGACAAGCTAACGCAACTCATACTGCTCCACGCAGGTTTGCGTGCTAATCAAAGTTCTACGCCAATTTTGAAATAAATATTAATCATCATCAAAACTTAAGAGCAGGGCTCTTTTCGGTGGAACAACTTCCACTTCTAGTGGTCTTCTGCCAGTGTTTTCGCCTCCTTGTACGACATGTCATCTACATTTTCTTTACTTTGGTGTAAAAATGCTCTCCGTGGACTTATTTTAGTATTTTCAATTTGAAAACTTGTTTTAATAATTGTTTCATAAAAAATATTTACTAATGCAATTTTTAATTTACAACTGTTGTTAAAAATTCAGCATTATTTCAAGTTTACTAAACCAAAGAATCTACTTGCATTCTTCACATCCCTCTACCATATTTAATAAATCTTAGAAACAGTAACAAGTAATAAATTCAACTATAAAAGCGGCTTCCTCAATAATTCAACCTTATTGAAGCGATGTGAAGCGAAATATTCAATTAAAAGATCAGAACGCCTCCTGCGCAAAACACCGCAGTGGCTGGAAAATTATCTGCGCCGAGCTTATAATTATCAACGTTGCTTAGTTACTGTACAATATACTGTGGAGCCGTACTATATTCTTATGCGAGTTCGATACACACTTTATGATAAGTACATAGAGTAGGTAGACTATAAAGGATGCACGTTAGGTATTATCATCGATAGTGGGATAGTGGTATGATGGTTTTTGTTGATTGATATACTAAAGTTTGATGGTTAAACATCCCATCATGCCACATGGTGGACATCCCGCGCATTAGAACCAAGAGTTTCGAGTCCACACTCCTCATACGAACTGCCAGAATGTGGAACGCTTTGCCTGAGTCTGTCTTCCCGCTAAAGTACAATGTAGGTAGGTGTCTTTAAATCCCGAGTAAATAGGTATCTTCTAGGTAAGCGTGTTACATCCTAGACCGCATATCTGCTTAACATCAGGCAGTGTGTAGTCAAACGCAAACCTATACGAAAAAAAAAGTAGAACCATTTTCCAAGATAACCCCTAAAGCTTGACTTCTTTATTGCACTTCATCGTATTCTAGGTTCTATAAAAAGAACGGTGTGTATTGTTATATTTTAGCTCTGTAACTCCTATTGCAGTGCTCCAATTCAAGAACAGTGAACTAAAAACAGTGTAGTGTAATACATGCTTGCTCCATTTCACTTAGATCTACTTTAGGTCTTAGATCCTGTATGTTTGCGTTGATTTATCAAGTAGCGAAGGCGGATTGGCCAAAAGACGCGTAGCGGTCGTATACACTTTAGCACGCGACACTACTTTTGGGTCTCTAAATCCTGTTCCTTGCATTATTTCATTGTAAAAAGCTTGGGTACTGCAATGTGTACATACTGTGCTTTAAGTCCTAGTTTCTGTATGTTTACAAGTTATCAAGTAGAGAAGGGCGCGTCGCCAAAAGACTCGTGGCATTCGTTCGCTGTCACACGAAACACAACTTTTGGGTATCTAAACCCTGTTCCTTACATTATTTCATTGTATAAAGCTTGAGTACTGAACCCTGGATGTAGAATTGTACATATTGTGTTTTAAGTCCTAGTTTATGTATGTTTACAAGTTATCAAGTAGAGAAGGGCGCGTGGCCAAAAGACTCGTGGCATTCGTTCGCTGTCACACGAAACACAACTTTTGGGTATCTAAACCCTGTTCCTTACATTATTTCATTGTATAAAGCTTGAGTACTGAACCCTGGATGTAGAATTGTACATATTGTGTTTTAAGTCCTAGTTTATGTATGTTTACAAGTTATCAAGTAGAGAAGGGCGCGTGGCCAAAAGACTCGTGGCATTCGTTCGCTGTCACACGAAACACAACTTTTGGGTATCTAAACCCTGTTCCTTACATTATTTCATTGTATAAAGCTTGAGTACTGAACCCTGGATGTACAATGGTACATTTTGTGTTTTAAGTCCTAGTTTCTGTATGTTTACAAGTTATCAAGTAACGTAGGCGGCGTGGCCAAAAGTCGCGTGGCGTAGGTCGCTGTCGCAGGCGACATGGCTTTCTGCTGTCTACGCTCTGTTTATTGCATTATTTCCTATGTTATTGACTTGTTATCGTGGGTATTACTGGTTCAGTGTGAGTAATACTTGTGTTTACGAAAATAAAAGAGGTGTTTATATGAATTAGTTTGTCGCGGAAATCGCTAAAATTAGATCATAGTACGAATAAAATACAAAGATAGTTACTTAAAATGAAAAAGTTGCTTAGGTTTCGGAGTACTATTTTCTCGTAAACAAATTATGTTTTTCATAATACAGTACAGATCTTACGTATATTTTAAATTACGCTAGCGATATTTGGGTTCCGTACCCAAAGGGTAAAAACGGGACCCTATTACTATGACCCCGCTGTCGGTCTGTCTGTCCGTCCGTCTGTCTGCCCGTCTGTCTGTCTCCAGGCTGTATCTCATGAATCTTAATAGCTAGAGAGTTGAAATTTTCACAGATCATGTATTTCGATTGCCGCTATAACAACAAATACTAAAAACAAAATAATTAATACTTAAGGGGGTCTCTTATACAAAAAACGTATTTTTATTTGCCGAGGGGCTCCCATACGGTACGGAACCCTTCATGCGCGAGTCCAACTCGTACTTGGGCGATTTTTATTCCTCTTTTACCGTTCTTTTTGGAAGTCTACTGGCTAAAATTCAGATAGACTACATTGGACGTCTAATGACTTATGCTGATGATGATGGTTGCTAACCGTTTCTTTTGTGCAATAAAAACCAACAGAACGGAACATTACCTACGATTTCATAATCATGTGACATGACGATAACGTTTCCAAATGACCTATTCATTCACATCAAGATTATTTTTAATCTGGGCAAAAAGGCTAATAGTCATCCACCCACGTAATCTTTATCAATCTGCGACCAAAGACATATAAAATTAGTTACCAACCTATTATAATACATTTAAGGGGATATTTTGAGGAAAAGGCGGTATTATTTAAGAAAAAAGATGTCACGTATGGCTAACATCTTTGTTTTCTTTGCGGATAGCACATAATTAAATAAATATTAATCGATGCAATTTCAAGACAAAGTAATAAGTCAATTGTCATAAAAAACGTAATGATATTAAAAAAAGTTGAAAAAATATGTTCACTTCTAAATATACTTAGACCCTAAAAAGACATATCACTAATATTTAGATTAGGCAGGATGTGATAAAACTTTACAGTCAACGTTACCTTTTCATTTACGTATAAATTAAATAATACGTCACACGATATAAAAATAAAAACATTAAAAAAAACTTCACCTACTCATAAACACATTCGATATTTCATGTGCAACGTACAATTTGCGACAAAACAAACACTCGATATTCAAAACACAAAAGACGTTCGATTTTTAAAAACCTGAAGCGTTTATTCATTGCCAGTTTTATCACGAGACAACTGAGGCAAGTCTGACCCGCGCCCACGTGCCAACGACACGCGGTCACAGCTCGGAGACGCTATAACAACGCCTGCGCCGTGTAAATGCAGCCTTAACTGTCAAATACCGTATCTAGAGAAATGTGGAAAGGGTCTCATTACAACCCTAGGGTCACAGTTGTCGCGATAACGATAATATTGAGACTATTGTGCGGTATGTAGACTCATAAGGCCCAATTTTAGAGGCGCCATCGTTATTATATTAGCAATTTAGAGTAGCCCTGTTTCTTTTTCACCATATTATGTATTTGACAGAGAGCATACTCATTGTCTGAAAAGAACACTTATAGATACTAATACAGTACCTTCAAGGACTGGAAAACTACAACAACAACAGAAAACTAAACAAAAACATAATCTCCCAATACGGCTGGTCCCCGCGGGAGATTTAGACCAAAACCCTCCAACTAAAAGAAGTAAGTCAATTAATATTGCAACTCTCAACACAAGAACTCTAAGAACACACGACAGTTTACTGGAATTGGAAAAATCATTAGAAGGCATTAAATGCGACATTTTAGGGATTAGCGAGATGAGAAGACTCGGAGAGAAAATAGAAGAGTACAAAAACTACATACTGTATTATAAAGGAGAAACTGCTGGCCACAGAGGTGTAGGATTTTTGATAAAACAATCTATGAAACACTATATACAAGAATTGATAGGGGTTTCAGACAGGATAGCAATCCTTAACATAAAATTACCAGGCTACAAGAAAATATGGACCATTATACAGGTATACGCTCCCACCGAACAGGCTGAAAAAAATGATACTGAGAATTTCTACAACAATCTCTCGGACACTGTAAAACAATATTATAACAACAACCTGATACTTATGGGAGACTTTAATGCTAAAGTTGGCACCAGAGAGGCAGGTGAAGAATTCATCTTGGGTAAGCACTGTGATGGCAAAAGAAGCGCCAATGGACAAACACTTATTGAGTTCCTACTGCAAAATAACCTAACGCTCCTCAATTCAGTATTCATGAAGAAACCCAACAAAAAATGGACCTGGATATCTCCTGATGGAAAATATAAAAATGAGATTGATTTTATAATAACAAATAGGGTAAAATACTTCAATGATACGCATATAATACAAAATTTGAACTTCAACACCAACCACCGCATGGTGAGATGCCTTTTAAAAATGTCTCAACCTAAACCTTCCAGGAAAGCCATAACTAATAAAAACAAGCAAATAGTAAATCATGAAGAAAACCCAGAATTACCTTCCTTGGCCACGCTGCAAGAGATACTCAACTCTAATGTCAGTCTACAAGAAAAATATGAATGTATAAATAAAATTTTGTCACAAAAGAAGCCAGTCAGTTCAGTTAGTGATAGTAAACTCAGTGAAGAAACATTAAAATTGCTAGAAGAAAGACATTTATTGATATCAGATAAAAAACAATGCAAAGAAAATCAAAACAAAATTTCTAACCTAAGCAAGCAGATACGAGAAAATATGAGAAAAGACAGAAAAGCAAAACGTTTAAAAATTCTTGAAGAAAACATACAAAATACAGGTGGTACTAGAAAAGCTTTAAAGAAACTATGTGAACAGGGAAAAGAGTGGATACCAAATCTAAAGAATAACCAAAACATCAAAGTATCGAAGCGAATGGAAATCCAAAAGTTAGCTACAGACTACTACAAAAACCTGTACTCTGGAAATGATGAAAGCCAGGAAACTGTAGACAGCATTAAAGAAAACCATCATTGCGATATTCTACTGCCAGTACTTGTAGAAGAGGTATTTAAAGCGATAAAATCACAGAAACCAGAAAGAGCTCCTGGACCTGACAATGTACCAAATGAGCTTTTAAGAGGCACTGCAGAAGAACTCAGCCCAATTCTAGCAAAATTGTTTAATGAAGTACTTAAAACGGGAACCATTCCAAACCAATGGGGTGAATCTCATATTATTCTCTTGCACAAGAAAGGAGATAAAGACGACATTGGTAATTATAGACCAATAAGCCTAATATCCAATGTCTATAAAGTATTTGCTAAAGTCATTCTGGAGAGAATATCAAAAGTCTTAGACGAAAGCCAACCAGTTGAACAGGCAGGATTCAGGAAAAATTATAGTACAATAGACCATATACATACTATAAAACAAATTATGGAAAAATGTAATGAGTACCAGAAGCCTATATACATTGCTTTCGTTGACTATTCTAAGGCATTCGACAGTTTAAATCACAATAAAATCTGGTCGAGTTTGAAGCAACAAGGAATAGAAGACATCTATATTGAAATTATTAAGAATATATACAGCAAAAGCAAAAGCTCGATAAAACTGGAAACAAAAGGCAAACCATTTCCAATAAACAGAGGCGTCCGGCAAGGTGACCCTTTGTCTGCCAAGCTATTTACAGCAGTATTGGAGAGCATCTTTAGAAATCTGGATTGGGATGACTTTGGCCTGAAAGTAAACGGTACTCGCTTAAATCACTTAAGATTTGCAGATGATCTCATTTTATTAGAAGAAGATCCTAACAAATTGCAAGCTATGGTACAAACACTAGCCGATAAAAGTAAAGAAGTTGGATTGGAAATTAATGAAACCAAAACAAAACTAATGACAAACTGTACAGAATCTAATATAGAATTGAATGGAAATAGTCTACAATATGTGAACGAGTATGTTTATTTAGGGCAAATAATTGCTCCCACTGATATGATGTCCAAGGAAATAGACAAAAGAATAGCTTGTGGGTGGAAAAAATATTGGTCTCTTAAAGAAATTATGAAGAGTAAGGAATTAGGTATAAATATCAAAAGGAAAACTTTTAACACCTGTATCCTACCATGCATAACATATGGTTGCGAAACTTGGTCACTTACGGAAAATCACAGGCAAAAACTAGCCAAGTGCGAACGAGCAATGGAAAGGAGCATGTTGGGAATAAACTTAAAAGATAAAATTCCAAGCTCAACCATAAGACAAAAAACCAAAGTCGCTGATATACTTGCTCGTATAGATCATCAGAAATGGGGCTGGACAGGACACATGTTGCGTTGCAAAGCAAATAAATGGAGTAAACTGGTCACACTATGGTACCCAAGAGATGGCACTAGAAGACAAGGACGTCCAATCAGAAGATGGGACGATGATATCAGACTAACCTTGGGACCGTACTGGACAAGAGTCGCTGTAGACAGACCACAGTGGAGACAGTTGGAGGAGGCCTATGCCAAAAGGCACACTGAGCTGAGAGACATTTTATAGCAATATTAACCACAATACATTTGACCAAAACTCACTCAGAATAAAGGCTAATAATAATAATGTATTTGACAGAGAGAACACTATTTTACGTTGCTATTAAATTTACGATGGTGCCTTTAAAATTGGGCCTATAGCCATATTTTTCAAGGAAAGTGTTTTGCAATGATGCTATGACAGTGGAAATAATATTTATCGCAAAGTAGCATTACAGAATTTAAGGGCTTGTTAGATGGGTTAGATTAGACATTGCTGGGATTTAGTGTGATTCAAACTTAATGGCCGGCCCGAAAACAAGGAGCCTGAGCAGTAACAAATGCATGTATCTACGGGGGTCATACAGTTATGCCATAAAGTATGACGTGTTTTATACCTACTTGGATGTAGAAATGCGGAAAATTGTTTTAAAAAACCTAAATATATCTGAAAATATTTAGGTACATCTCATCATTTTAATTTTTAACTACTTAAAAAAAGATATTTGGTTAAATACACAATTACTAAGATACTTAAATGCTGATGATTGTCCACTCGTTTATCAATTTTAGAGAACTATGATTCTTGAAGAAAAACAAACTCATTTTACTGCAGCGTTCAAAAATTTTACTATATTAGGATATGAATCTCTAATCCACTTAGAACATAACTCACAGTCGTCAATACTTGTCATTGCTCACAACCATCGACATCTCATTACCGCAGCCCCCGAGGTGCTGCGTATCTTGCGTGCCATTAGTTCCCAATGCCTGACCTCTCGCCCACGGCTGGGCGCCGCGGTCAGGTCGCGGTGTGAATGATGCCTAATCTGGCTGTATGTAATTCTCGCGAATTGTTTTACGGATATTGTTGAATACGATTGATTGTTATTGTTTGCGTATAATTTGACTTGAGTTTCCTTAAACTTTAACGCTTTTAACGAACATAGTTTTTCCTATGATACCTTCGAGCAAATATCTATACAGTCACAATCGTGTAAAAAATGTGCCCGGGCTAAAACTCTGCCCAAGTTACGTAGTGGGCAGGCTTTTTAGTTAGTCATAAGGCGATTGCAAGCCGATTACAACGCCGCGCGATGCCAAAGTGCTCGATTACAAGCACTAATTAGGTGATTTAAAATCGAGATTTGAGAAAACGGGTCAATTTGAATTATTTAATGTAAATATCTAAGTCTGTATGTATGACGGCGTTCGGACACGTTTCCCTTTAGAGACTGTGGCTCTGTAGATATTTGCTGGAAGTAAAAGACATACAATTAGACACAATTGAGATTGATCTTTCGAACAAATTGAACTCTGTATAATTGCTAAGCTAGTTCTTAAATTTAAACTCACATTACCACCTTCAATCTTGCGCCATTCTGAACCAGTAAATATACTAGAAGTAGCTTACCGACTTAACCTTTAGATTACAACAAAGAACACTTACTGACCACCAGGTGGCTTGATGCTTGAAGCTTGACCTTTACTTATCATCCTGCTAATGGATCTCGTCTATCACCGCAATGAGAATTGCCCGCAATTAACATAATCCTCGCGGTCAGATTGCAGACCTGTCACTGTCACTTTCACGTGACAGCTGTCTGTGAATATGACCTGTCTGGCTGGCGACTTATCGGGGATTAGGTTTCTTTCTTTTATTAGAGGTAGATAGTTGAGCTATTATTTGGGTTTATTGCACTGTGATAGCCTAATCTCAATCATAAGTCAAATTTTAGAACTTTTTGGGTTGGTTTCAAAGCGCCACAGAAAAAATGCGCCCTTCGCATTTTAATATAGATACTCAAAACGTACATCCTTGGTTTTAGTATTTGTTGAGAGTTGTAGTGTTATATAGCTTCTTCGCAATGTTTTATTGACTTAAGGCTTGTATTGAACTGTCGTACTACTTATCATAGGTTTGGTCTTACAAACAGGGTAAAGCTAGCTGAAAGCGTGTTGAATTATTTTTGAGAACTGTTGGAAATGTAAAGTTTCATGCGAAGTTTTCCTTTAACGTTTAAATCTAGTGACGACTAACAGTATGCTTTACACCTGCAAAAAAGTACGAGAGTGATTTGGGTTCCAAGCCCTGAGAAGATATGTTTATATTAGATTAATCTTGCTTTTGCAAAACGTTTTTACCACTCAGTAGCTCATGCACACTGTTGAAATTTAAAAACTCTCCCTGCAGGATGATAAACGAGTCCTGAGCACATACCAAAAATTACTTAAATCTAAGCCGATTTAATATAGGTATATAATTATGCCATTCTGACTATAACTATAACAAGGATTTATTTGGCTCATTACTTCTCTATTTTTATGATTTTTTTCTTTTGTTTCAGGTAATTGCAACAAAAATTTATTTTAGCTGAGGTAAACTGGGGCAAACGTAATATAATCGTACCGATCTCGTAAAGATAACCCAAAACAGCTCTACCTTAACACACAATAACGTCTATTTAAAAATTCCTAGCGACCAGTTAGGAAGGCGAAATGTCACGAAGCCAAATCGGCATTCACTGGCACGCCCACCGTACGCAGCGAGGCGACCTTCTCAATGCTAATCGAGCGACAATGCGCCCGCACAGCCCACAGACGCGGAAACTGGACAGGAATGCTGAGCCGGAGGAATTGTTCTCCAAAATGTCAATTGTTTTATTTCATGGAGTACTTTTTAAATTTATATTTTTTTGTTACTGATGATAGGTACGCGTTTGATTATATCCTACCTGATCTTAAGTAGTGTATGAGCAAAACGAGAACCGTCGTGGCGTTACGGTGATAAGATTTTAATCAGCAGCCAAGGTACCAACCCCACTTGTTAGACGCGAGTACTAATGAAAACCGATTCGGTGTCTACCAAGTAATCCAAGTATCATACATGTTTAGTTGTACTTGCAATGACTGAGCAGTGTTGTCAACGTAACAAAATCAGTAAAATGTCAAATCATGTAAATCTTTTCGTACAAACTCTAAAGATGAGATTTAGGATGCAGTCAGAAATAAATAATGTGACTGTGAAATGTGTGTGTTTGTATGTGCTCGAGGGTGGGGGTGGTGTGGGTGTTTGTGAGGATTCAGTGAAAATAAATAGCGTGTGTAATTAGTGTTTTTGTAAGTCGTTTATGGATGTAATAAAGCACCAAACGAGCCTCTTAATGTTAAGACGCCACCGGCCATTGAAAACTGCATTACCAGCATTAATAGAGATGGTAACAATTTCGAGGATTTAAAAGGGCAAGTGCTTTCATTAAATAAGTACCACAAAGGCACAAAATTCAATGAACATTGTACATACGCTACTATAACATGAAAAACCTTCCTCCTTGGATCCTGAATATCTTGCGTGACTTTGAATCGATTATGTTATAAGGAGTAAAGTAGGGTTAAGGCTCATTTCAATGAGGAGAAAAACAAAAGACTGTTAACTGTAATCTTATCAATGTTTATCCAGCGACAATGCGCCCACAGAAGGCGGCGCGCGATGCGGAAACTCTGCCCTGGAATGCTGAGCCGGATGATTGTTCTCCAAATGTCAATTGCTATCGGTTTAGTGCGTAAGTTCCATGGATGTATTACATAAATGTAAAAAATCCTTGGCAAATTCTTGTGTTTAAATCGTTACGATATCAGTTCCGTAATTTGGTTTTCTGAAAGTTTAATTTTAGGTTAAGTTGCAAGTCATATTTACAGATTATAACATCAATTCGCAATAATATGAATTGTCATTCTGAATTTCAGCTTTCAGAATTGACTAGTTTAATAACTACTAGGACACTTGTCCGTGAAGCCGTGGTGGTCTAGTGGTAATAACACCCACCTTACAATCGGGTTCAAATCTCGGTCCCGTACCAATGTGTTCTTTGAAATTTATGTACGGAATTTCACACCACTGGCTTTTCGGTGAAGGAAAACATCGTGAGGCAACCTGCATACGTTCGTAGAAGATTTTTTTTGGCGTATGTGAATCCACCTATCTGTGTCCAGGCTGTATCTCATGAACCGTTAATAGCTAGAAAGCTGAAATTTTCACAGATGATATATTTCTGTTGCCGCTATAACAAAGATAAACGTATTTACGCTGGCCCAAAATTACCCTTCGTGGGTAAGCCTACGTCCTACAGTGGACTATTAAAAAGGCTGGTACAGTAGGACACTTTTTGAGAAAGATATAACGTGTATCTTTCTGTAGCCGTAGAAAGCCCGCCAAATAACTTTTCCTGCAGATTATACTGATAAATGGAGACATAAGCAAACTTCAATATCTTCGGAATTGTCTTTACCATAGCTTGTAATACAGGCATTAGAGAGTTTAACCTAAACTATAACTAAGCCATTGAATGCAGAAATTATCACAACTAGCAGTACAATCCCTATGAATCCATTCGTCAACCA
This sequence comes from Hypomecis atomaria, assembly GCA_964007245.1. Lineage (NCBI taxonomy): Eukaryota > Metazoa > Arthropoda > Insecta > Lepidoptera > Geometridae > Hypomecis > Hypomecis atomaria. The sequence goes on along the minus strand of OZ023292.1, from coordinate 17,051,374 downwards.
TCTATCCCCTATCTCGAGTTACAACTTTCCTTGTCTCGGTTATATTAACTATCGAAACAAATGCATAAAATTGTCAAATGATAATGGTTGGCATTATGGTTACTTATCCTATAATATTGATATTTGCTAAATGCATTTGCCCGGAGAATAAATACCGAGGTGACAACTCAGTAGGACGCCATTGGAATGACTTAAAGAATGATGACTATCAGAGAAATAGAGGCAACTTTATTTCTAGGTTGGCATAATATTGTAGAATATCTAGTGATGGGGATTTGTTTATGAACTTAAGTGAGCACATCTTGGATTCCCCCAATAAATACCTACTAGTTCGCGCCAAATAACGAATACCAAGAAGCGCAGTCTACACTGTAAACATAAGTAGTTATATACTCATATAGTACTTAATAGTATACATGTAGTAATATGTGTGTATAGTTATATGTCTACTGCAGTGCGTTGAGTTGTTTCTTCCCTACTAGAAATCACTTTCAGTGATAAGGCCGCCGGTTGCTTCATATGTTGTAGCATCTACTTTTCTCTATTTTTTTCTGTTTTATGTGTGTGTGAATGTGAATGAATAAAAGTATATCTATCTATCTATCTACCTCAAATTAGATCCGAAATTGACATTCACGAGGGTTTAGTTATATAGGCGCAAAATATATAATTCATAAATGAAAACACTACAGAAATATCACTTTTCTTATCAATTTTGTGTCATTTTAGGAAAGTCTAAATTGATGTGACTAAATAGATTTTTGGTATTTTATTAGTAGTTCAATATTACTCGTATCAGACAGCGACATGTTTAGTCCTATATTTTATATTCTGTTTTTTCAATAATTCTACTGCATATCACCTGCTTATTTAAATGTTTTGTCTTTAATATTTTTCAACTTGCTCTAAATCTGTCACACAAATCTCATTTTTAGGTCGTCTAAGAGTCTTTTATTTTATTTTTAATCTAAAATTAAAAATCAAAAACATATTTACGATCGCTAATGGCGCCACCACAGTTTGAAGACATAATAAAGCCCACACACTAATCTAGACAATTTCCTTTTCTTAAATGGCTTTCAAATCAATTTGGCGTGACCATATTTTACAATGAAATAACCTGTGACTTTTACATCCATTCTCATTTGGCTAACTTAATTGATAGCGAGTTCCATAGATTTATCAATGGAAATATGTTAGATTTAGTATAAAAAATGTAAATTTAATAAGTTCAAGTCATAATTAATCAATCACATAATAAAACTATTGTTTTATTCATTCATAAAAACAATAATTGTTTCATGCATAACTATCGATTTAACGGTTTTTTAGTTCATGTTACAAATAATGTTGCTGATATGCAGCGTCGCTTTGGACGACGGTTATGATTTAGGATATTCTTGTACTCACAATTATCAACAACTTTTAATATAATACCAGAATAGAAAAAAAAAATCCTAGAATAAATTATTATTCTAGGTCATAGTCATTTATTCATAACACCATTTGTTACAAGTCAAAAAGTAAACATTATATTAGGGCACTATACAATATAGCACGAAATAAAAATAGAAGAACTTGACAATTACCAAACTCCACTTACCTACCAAGGTCCGACTATACTCGTATGTCCGTCGTCTTAGAAACACTCGGTATATTCCGTACTCGTCCGAACGCAATCAACCGAGTGTGTACTATATATTTTACTAGTCTACTATATTGACTGCCTCGATGGCTCAGTGGTTAGTGACCCTGACTTCTGGGTCAAAGAGGCGTGGGTTCGATCCCCACCCAGGGCAAACATTTGTGTGATGAACATAGGTGTTTGCTTTGTGTCTGGGTGTTATTTAGGTACTGTCTATATAAGTATGTATTTAAAATATGTATATGTAGTATATCAGTCTCTGGCAGCCATATCACAAGCTTTGCTTAGTTTGGGGTCAGAGACCGTGTGTAAGATGTCCCCTAATATTACAAAAAAAAAAAAAAAAATATTAAGTGTAAAGCCCCTGATCGACGTACAAAATAAAACCGCGGTTTTAAATTATTCTCCGTGATTATACTGTGACGGTACGACGGTATAACCATAGAGACCATAGAGAGAACAAAACTTTAAAACCGCGGTTTTATTTTGTTACGCCGATCAGGGGCTTAAAACAAATAAAAAGACAACACTCTCTTGAATTCTTTCTTTTCATCGCCCTATGATATTCTGACTGACATTTGACTTTGGACACAATAAATTAGCCAAAATGTCGTTCTAGTTTGAGCAACTTTATGGGCATTTATGTCCATAATAAGTAAAACAACATGTTAATGTCATACATCCGCAGAAACCTGTAGAATGTGTCAAGACGCCCACGCTGCAAAATATCCACACAAATATGATTACATGGATCTGTTAGTCATTGACATTATGCCTAATTTACTGGCTTTGATGAAAGCTTTAGGTATTTATTTGAAGTGCTGGTGGTCTAGTGGAAAAGCGCTCGACTTACAAGCGTGAAGCGCGAATTCAACCCAGTCCCAAACCAATGAGTTTTTTTAGAATTTACTTAAAAAAAATCTCACAACTTGGCTTTTCGATGAAAAAAGCATCGCGAGGCAATCTGCACATGGCTATAAAAGAATTTTGATGGCGTAAAAGAATTCAACCCGCACCGAGCCAGCTTGGTGAATTAATATGGGCCAATTACCTTACATGGGTAGGTCTCTGTTCAGCAGTGAGCTATTAAAAAGTAGGCGAGTACTGTAGTGCTTCACGATTTGGTCTGCTATTTTTTTTTAAATATACGTTGAAATAAAAATAGCCTCTTTCATGCTTCTCCCAAAAATACAGAAAGGACGCTAAGTAAATAGAAAGCTGATACAGCTTATCCATACGAGATCAAATGTGAGCTGAGATGAGCGATGTGAGAAATAAGACACCAATAACCAGTCGTAGCTCGTTTCGTAGCTTTGCTACTTATGGTAAAACATCTTCAGATAGTCCTGCTAGTCAAGCATGCGACCATGAAAAGAACTCGTTTCGACGTGTGAAGAAGTGACAGATATATACTTTGCCATAACGCTGTCTCGTTCTGACACTACGAAAGAAATATTTCGTGGCACGCATACTAGACTGCAGGATCGCGCGTAACCAAAGCGCTACCAACCGGTCTTAGTGGAGATCTTTAGGAGAGGCATATGTCCAGCAGTGGACGTCCTATGACTGAAAAGATACTAGACTGGCTGGTATCTCTCTAAAGCATGCTGGCTTATAATTAAATTATCTACCCATGTTGTTTTATAGCCTATGTACTTTTATTAGAATTTTGAGAAATCAGTAAACTATTATTAGGTATTTAAGTGTTTTACGTCTTAGGCCGTTTCTAGAAACAGTAAAAGCCGAATCTATTCCTGAAAAGTGACTTCCTTTATTTGAGTTATAGGTCTTATTTCAGACATTTGGAAGAGATATTTGTGATAAACAATTTTAAATTGTCGTGGCGGTAGGATTTGGGCATGCATAACTAAGAGTCTCAAAAAAAGTCTCAGTTGTTTACCAATTAAGCTATGCCATACGCATTACGCACACGCAAAATTAATTAAAATATTTTTTCAAATTACAGTGTTGACAAACGATAAAATCTTTATGCAATCCAAGTAATAATTCTGCAAAAAAACTTTAAACAAAATAATTATTTTTCGCAAAAAAATGGCAAAACCGTCTTCCATCGAGTACAAAATTTGAATATTTCGCTCGAATTGTTTATATTGTTGTTTAGTTTTAAAAAACGACTCAGCCGATTTCTTTAAGCCTACCTCGGGAGTATATACCCTTTCGAACCATTAAATAATTTTTCGATTCGGTTCACAATTGGCGAAATTATCGATGAACACATAAAAAAAATACGTACAGACCAACATAGAACCTCCTCCTTTTTGGAAATCGGTTTAAAACGTTGCTTCATGGCATACCTAGATGAACTAAGTAAGTCTTCAGACAACTGTCATTAAGAAATATAAATATGACATTTCAATCTACTCGTAACATTTAACAAATACCTATAATTTACAACACAGTAGCCAAGAACGCTATGAATAATTCATAACCGAAAATCTGAATGAAATATCGGCCTAATATTGTTATCACTAAAAATTTACGTGTGTAATAATAATAGGCGAGAGATTTTATTAGTTTTTTTATTTATTTGACGGGAATGTAATCACGGGAAGGTGTTTACTTTGATGTGAAATACGATTTTTCTGGTTCAATTTAGTTTGTGGTGAGACATGGCTTAGAATGAATATATTCTTAAATGAAACTGCTATTGACTTCAATATCATCGTGTTTTAAGCCTTTGTTGGCAGCCATGTTTATAGCGTTTACTTAATTTGGTTTATGTTGGTATCTTTATTTGAATGATTTCAAAGGAATTAAAAACGACAAATAAACTTTATCTGAAAAATTATACGATTAAAATTAAAATATTTCTTTAAAAGGGAAAAAAAAAATATTTAAAAAATGCGTTTTTTTTACTAACAGACAGATGACACTTACATATTATCTTGCATAAATATTATTTTATTATTTTTTAACAGTGTCATGAAAACTTCAACAAATTAACAACACGTTACATACGAGTACATGCTAGTGACATAGGTACACTGAAACATTGCATACAACAGCGCTCTAGCAGCACCGCGTTCATCATAACCTATGTTGTGTTGTAACTTGGTTTGTGTAAACTGACAGCAGAGTGACTACATTATTTACTGCTTTAATTTACGGAGACCTTTGGAGGGTCAAGACCACCGAGGGGACAAAGTCGTATTTTTGCCGCGACATCGCTGGGAAACTGAGTTAGGAAATCGCTCGGACACTAGAGGCACAATGAATCATGGTCCGGTTTGTGACGAAATATTGAAATGGCACCGCAGTTTCCATAAAACGAGATCGTGTAGATTGAGTATCTAATTCTAACCGAGCATTTCTAATGTATGTAGCGAGCTGTCAACTGTTGTCCTCGTCGTATTTCAGAACTATGTCTGTAGCTGAATATAGCTGAAACGCAGCTATATTATGACTTCCACTTGGCCTAAGAGCCGCCGAAAATAGACCTTCACCCACATGATAACCAGATGAGACGTATGTTTTATAAACTATTATTTATTTATCAACACGCCTATAATAGCTTGCCTATCTTAGGTATAGAGGTATAGTGTTTATAGAGTGTTATTGAGATGTACATTACTAGATTTTTGCTAGGCTAGGCTAGATGAAGCCAAAAATTGCATGTCCGCTATGACAGACTGTTGATACTAAGGAAATTGTACCCACCACCATTCTACACAGTTTGAGCAATAAATTTTACTTTTACCGAAAAGTGTAAAATAACATGAACAATTTTTTTAAGGCAAGCCTGAATGATTGATTTTGTATTTAAATTATCTTTCTTATGATCCAATTTTGACTAGTTATAAGATCAGTGCGTACTTATATTGACATATTTGTACATAATTGCTTGCCAGGTAAACAAAATTAATTAAGCAAACCTACCAAGGTATACTTATTCTCTACATTAAAAACTATGAGGTGGAATAAAAAATATCAAAGAAATGAAGGTAAGAAAATCATTTCCAAAAAAAATCTAATTAAATGTAGTCATGAACACTTTTCGATAGGCAAGCTATCATAGGCCTATTTGTATTTAAATTTTTTTTTTATAAAAAGTATGTCTCATCTGCGGGCTTAGCATAAGGACCATAAAATTAAACTATCGACGTGTCAGAACGTGACAGAGTTATGATGAAGCATATATATGTCACCTTTGCACACTCTTGTCGTGGTCTTGTATGCTAAGCACACTGGTTATCGGAAGGGTGAAGGTCGTTATTTCACGTCACTCCCCCTAACTGGACTCATATACTCATCTCCAATAAAATTAGTTGGAAAAGGCATGCATCCAGCGCGATAGTGCGGTCTTAATAAGGTTATCCGTGTATACCTAACGATACGCTTACTGATAGCGCGCGAGTTGAATGCAGTCGGGGTCTGAGGTAAAGAGCGCGAGCATCTCCCCCCGCTATCCGCACGCCCCACCTCACGCGCCTGGGCGGGTTGGGCGTGCGGATAGCGGGGGGAGACATTCGCATTCCTAAGCTCTGCATTCAACTCGCGCACCTACTGTACTTGATACCTACGCTTACCGGTGGACTAACTACTCTAAAGCAACTCTGCGTTTATAAATAAAGCGGTAAATGAATTACAAATGTTATAAGTAAGCCAAATGAACATTTTGTACTTTAAAACTTCGATGAACTCAAGTTATAAAAACCCCGTTACATCAAACAGCCTTGTTTCATATAACAAGGTACTAATAAGACAATAAAATTATTCCCCGACCACGAACATTTATTTTCCCTCCATTTTTCGTTCAATAGCACTTCAACCAACCGCACATGATGAAAACATAAAATTTTATTACACTTATATCTTGTTTCTTCAATTTTACTTTTATCAAACTCTAGTGGCAATAATACATTGGTCTTATTATCATTATGTGCACTTAACAACTATAGTTTCCAATGTTCTTGATAGCTTTGAAGTATTGTGGTTGTTATTTGGTTTTAATTGGTATTTGAACTTAAAGCTTTCGTAAAAACAACATCAAAGTTCGCTTAATTACTTCTGGTTTAGTTTACTTTAGCTTGAGCAATCTTTATGGGTAAAGGTTATTTGTTTTTTTATTTTATTTGCCTTTATAAATAATCGGACTGTTTAATAAGATAGGATAATGATTTTTGTTGATATGAAACATTATTTACTAGTTAATTATGTAACTACGTGATAAAATTGGAGCAAATGCTACAATACAGTTTTTTATAACGGAAAAATGTTACGTATTTATCTTCTACTCAAAATTATAAAATAAAAATACACTGAGATCTTGGTAAAAAAATATGTAACAATTATTTACATATTAAGAACTACTTGAAACAAGTTGCCAAATTCTAATGTTTCAAATAACTTCATATTATAACATACAAAAATGCAAGCGAAGCAATATAGGTAAATTGTATAAGGCCTTGAATGTAGTACAAAGCTCAAAGTACACCAGCACTTTAAAAATTGATACTAAAATCCGCATAAACCAAAATATTAGATCACCAAATTCAAGCCTTTTCAAAGTACGACCTTACAAGATATCACCAGCTAATTTACTGTCAATTCGCAACCAAATATAACCTACGTACACCTTACAAAATCACCACGTGCATAGCAGATTAACCGGCAGTCACTCCATTGTGTATCACAGAATAAAAATAGTACTATGTATTCCCGAATGGTTACCTCGCTCCTACCTGTTCTTTTCTTTTTTTTTGTCAAAGGTCCGGCGGGTCGCGGGCAGTGCTCAGGCGCACCTCACGCGGTACGCGCGTTTCTGTACCTCGATTGACGATAACGCGCATGCACGTAATTTACGTTGCTATTTCAATTTCACTTAATTCTGTGCGTGGTGATTGGTGGAATTCGAATTTTGAAGTCTACGGTATTGTGACATTTGTGTTGTTTTTGACGGTGACAGTTTTATTTGGATTTTATTATCGGCTTTGCTTTTGTTTAAAACTTTTTTGTGACTTTATCAGTAAATTCTTAAAAGCTGTGCTTTTCTGACGTCGCGTTTTGGACTTTGTGTGGATTTTTGTGTTATTAGTGTGCATCTATGAACGTTTATTCTTTGATGTGATGTATCTAAAGATGTATATAAAATCAGAAAGATTTTACCAGCAGCCGGACCAGCATTTGAAAGAGGAGAGATGTTTTTCTGATTATGACGAAGAATTAGATGACCGTGAGTATTTTTTTAAGTTTAAAATAGAACGGGCTGATGCCTGATGATTACATATTTTTACTTATTTGAAGATGCAATACAAAACTTTACTTAGTAGGTGTTAAATCTAGGAGTGATTAAATATAAATCTAAAGTTATTTTTGGTATAGAACTAAATTTATCACACTTAACAGAACTAAAACCATTTTTTACATAATGTCATTTTGTGAAAACAACCACAATTCTTATTTCAATTATTTTATTTTTTTGAATGATTTTATTTTTATCAAATGTTGTTCTGTAACATTTGATAAAAAAAAATCAAAATAAAAAGTAGGTATTTCGATTAGTTTTCCGTCGGATTATTTTAAAAAGCTCACTGAATATCCTAAATTTAGTTTAAAAACCAGCAATAAGGTTTTGCATCGTAGACTTATTTAATTAATTTTTAGTTCAATATTTATATAACATACTTAATGTCCTAGAACAGATTACCAGATGACGCGTTGAGGTCTCTTGTACTGGTTACTGGTGGTTTTCATATGTTCCTCTTTTCATACTCATATCTTCCCAAATTTCTTTTACGAAACTAAATATAATAACAACTCGGTCGAAACGTCGGGATGATGAGGTATTCATTTATCTCGTGATTTTAGTGCGCGATTAGTCCCGTGATAGGAAGTGAAGGATATGGTACGGTAATTACGTTATAGTATTTGTTTAAACTTTTAAGAATAATAATTTATTATTTTTAGAATATCTGTATTTATAAATAATACTTACGAGTACATATTACGCTTATAATGATCGTTTGAATTCCGTCGAAATACTGATGTGCGCGCGTTGATGTCTTTTCTACCAAACTCTTGATTCACCATTTATATCATGGTAACTTGAAAACTTTATCTGTTATTACTTTAAAATATATTTGAAATATATGTGAATATCCATGTTTTAGTAGCAATTGTTAAGTATACATAACTCTATACGCATCCTGCTTATTGATTTTTTATGTATTGACACCTGCAACAATTATAATTTATTAAGATGATACATTTTAACTTATTTCAGAACAATGGTTAGTATATTTTATTACATGATTCTCTTTCATTTAATAATAGTACTCCGTACTGTACTAGCTATTAAGTATTTCTTTTAACGCGAATAAGTCTGCGCTTGACCGCCAACTCGCCTGATGGTAAGCAACGTTGTAGTCGAAGATGAAGCACGCAGACTTAGAAGATACTTATTCACTCAGATCTTGAAAAGCTTTAGATTATATCTTTTAGGAAACAGGAAAGCAGGAAGACTGTCCCATTCCCTGGCGGTACGAATCAGAAATGTTGAGTCAAGCTGCTTTGTACGTATTGAAGGAAAATAGACAGTGTAGGGGTGGTAGTGAGGCGTATTTCTACTTGACATTGTCCTATCACCGTCGGCAAATCTATAACATCTATATCATTGACTTAATGTATTTTGCTAGGTTTGTAAACTCATTATTTCTCAATCAATGTTCAATCTACACTTTATAGACCATAAATATAAAATAAATAGTCTGATTTCTCGTACAAGTCAAAATCACCCAAGGTGGCAAGAGTTTAACGCACACAGCTTCATCATTACATATTTCACACCAGTTTTACGGGCGATAATATTAAATATTTATTACTATTTATGGAAATTAAGGTGTCTCGTGATAATACACCGATGAAGATTTTATAATGAGGTTTTAATTATAGCTGCGCCTGTAAAGTACGAGTAGATTGATGTGAACTTAACATGCAAGTAGCGAAATGTAACTGTTGGATAGTTTATTGAATATATCGAAGGTGGAATCAATTTCTAGCTGTAAATTATAGATTACAATAATTGATGTGTGTTTAGGACAAATTCTGATCTGTGTTTTGTTTTGATACTTGTAACAGTAACTGTATAACAAACATAGACATTTTGATTATAATTTAGAAATCACAAGTATTTAGCACATTTTCCGTGGACCAAAAGTGTCTCCTAAGGTGAAAAGAAATACAAAATTAAGATATAATAATCTATCTAGTAGGTAACTATACAAATAACTTACATGATTTTGTTAAGTTTGATTCACAATTTAAAGTTTATTTTAATTAACACTATTATAATTACAAACACAAAAAGGAAGTGTTAATAATGTTTTAAAAAATTATATTTTGAAGACCATTGTGTCTTCAAAATTTCTTTGGTGGTTTTAGGCTACTTCTACCACTAGTGCAACTTCTTATCTTAGAATATAATATAACTATACTAGCTGCCCATCCCGGCTTCACCTCGGTACGGACAGATTTCAAAAGTATAATAAACAAATGCGATTATAAATTGAAATTTAAACTAACCTACCTCTTAAGTTGTATCATACCTATCCTTATCAGACTATAGTGTGCGTAGTTTAAGAGTCCATTGCGAACCAACAACGTGACACGTAATTATATATATGTTTAGAAAGAAGATACAACGTATAAATAATCTCAGCTTTTTAGTAGTTGTACGCCATTTTGATACTTGGTAATCATAAAAAGACAATTTAACTCAACCTTTTTATCACCCAGGTAACAGTCATCTTAGGCCATACTTATTTAACAATAGAGATGGAAAGGCACCAAACTGCTCGCAAGGGCAACCAATTACCACAAATAGAACCTTTCGACGGTTAACTTCAAATGTAGAAAAGGTGTACTGAAAAAAAAAGGTGCACGGATTAGTCGTAAAAGTATTTGACAGACAATAGAGTGTTTGTTTGGCCATTTTCAATTTCCTGGGTTAGGGACCTACCTCAGAGGTGAAATGGTTTGCATCTGTGTACATCATGTTGTGTATTTGTTTTAAAACTTATTTTGTTACGACAGTTCTGACCCCCGTTTCCATAACGACATAATTTAATGTAACTTGTCAAATATTTTCATGTTTTTGCGAATTTCAATTGAAATAATCTATTTTGTGACTATGATGACGTTAAAATTAAATTAAATCCGTGTTTAAGTTAAATACTAGTACGGGTAAAAATATAAATAAATTTCACGTAAAATTCTTCAAATAACTTAAGACATGTTACATCGCACGTTTTCATACAGAATCATCCTACTTTTGGTATCGAATTGTACTCGAATGTATTGTTTTATTTAAAAAAACAAAAATAGTCAGCCTTTTCATCCTGTGATCAATGCTAGCATCGACTTCTATCCCTTGGTCATCACTATATCGCAGTCCTTTTAATTATTTTATTTAAAAATTCGTATAATTTTAAAAGTATATTTTGTATAAATTTGCTTTTCACTACATACTGCCTGATGATATTAATCCCACATTAATTTTCCTTTCTTGTAACTTTGAAACACATTTTATTTTTATGAATGACATGTGCCGAGTTTTTTGTCGCGCTAGTTGCCGCATCCAATTCTAAATATGTATTTAAAATTACATCAAATCTTCCAATATTTTAGCAGTTTAAATTAAATAACATCAAACTACATAATTCGACAACAACAATGCATTAACCATAAAACCTTCACATCTCATTGACCGCGCAAACCTTCGACCAAACAACAAATATTAACTGTGCATTTCGAAAAAAACCTTTTTCAAAGCCATAATTCTTGTAATTTCGACCTCTAAACAGGATGGTACGTGACCAATACACAGATTTTACTTAAAATATATTTTATTTAATACTAAATAAGGTTGCAAAAGAGCTTTACTATCTTGAGGCTGAATAGTTAAGCTGCTATGACAACTGCACACAAAACTATTTCGTCTGTTAATTTTGCAAGTGCGTTCGCTTCTCAGAAGGGCCCAGTACCTGATCATTAAAAAATACAGGTACCTGACCTGTGGGCAAGGGTTCCGTACCTTCGGGGTAAAAGGATCTTTTGTGATAAGAACGCCCCGCATGACATTTGTGTGACAGTTCGGCATGTGAGGCGTGGAATGCAATTCTATGTACCAAATCTTCTTTGATTTTGTGATGTAGGCAACGTATAAAATAAAATTTCAATAATAAAATTGCAATTAATTAATAGCAACTTTGTTACAAACTTACATTACAAATTTAAAAAACCGTCCGTATTACATATTTTGATGAATCTAACTTTTTTTTATAATACAATAGCATCTTCCTTGATATTTTCATTTAAATGTAAATCTTGTGTAAGTTTACTATACATAATTGGATGTGCTTAGAGAGCTAATCTGAACACACTTTTCTTAAAAGTTCATCTCAGTGTAAATAATGGTTGGAAAATACAGTTATTTAACTAAAGACAAAAAGGCAAGCCAAGTGACAGGCGCAAAAAGTTATAAAGTCATTCGAAAAATGTGTTTCATTAAATACCACAGGAACCCTCGATTCCCGAATCCCTTTCCCTCTTTTTAGGGCAGGATACAGTGACAATAGAGCCAACGGTCAGGGGTTTCTCCCGGGAGATGTAAGGGCACCAAAGGTATATATAGGATAAGAGCATTGTGTCGGAATACATCCAGAGTGCGGGCGTACAATGCGGGGTGCAAGTACCTTATTGTTTACCTTTTCAAAGCCCGATTGAAACGTTGCACTGCGATTTTATGACTCAGGTTTGAGTTTTGAGCATTGTCTGTTGTAGGAAAGGTTGTTCTTGATAGTTTTAGTAACTATTTTGTACATTCCTCAGTAGTCCTACTATAGTCCGTTCCATAACCGCTTAGACCTATGGTCGTGACGATCTTTGACGACTACAATTACCTAATACGTTTGCTTATAAAATATTATTAAATTTTGTGATAGTTTTTAAGAGCTAATAAATGTGTGCTGAAATAGGTAATAATTATTTTTTTTTTTTTTACTACTTGTGCCAAATTCTTCAATAGATTTTAACTGGTTCAATCTCTGCGGTTATGGAACGGACTATAATATTATAAACGCGAAAGTTTTTATGTATGAATGTTTGTTCCTCTTTCACGCAAAAACTACTTAACGGGATAAAAAGTCTGTTATTTTCCCGTTATCTACCTCTTTCTTTAATGAATATTTCCTGTCAGTTTCATAATTTTTGAACTATCCACAAATGCTATGCTAAAAATGGTGTTAAAAAATTTGCGCGTGACTTGTAGTTCTGATTCTTTCCGAGTAATTTAGCGGTCAATTTATGCAAATTTAGTACCAATTTGGAATACTAAACACCTAATAATGAGGATAGCGAACTGCTAATTGAATGCAAATAATAACGTGAAAATAATATTTTGTATACCTAATGGAAGAAGTCTGCGACTTCATAATACTCTTTAAGCTTTTATTTTTATACGTGGACGAAAAAAATAGTCTAATCCTATTTGCAATGTGTTGTTCAGAACACGAAAATACTCCAGTGTGATTTACGTTTAAAATTTATTAAATAAAAAAATAGTTCTTGAAGTGGTGGGTTCTGCAAAAATCTATGAGTAAACATTAATTATGAATCTCGCATTTAAAAAAAAACGTTGCGTACTTAACGCACGTGTTTTTACAACGCACCCAACTGGTTCCGTAATTCTCAAGTAGGTATATAAATATTAATTCCAAAAATCAAAACCATCATGTAATAAAATGTTAGTCAATGGGTCAGAAATATACTTAGTGCATTTCTTTTTATGTATAGCTATTAACGTGATGGAATGTGTTGTCCGTTAACAAATTATTTAAAAACACTGACTAAAAACCTCAAGTCACACGCAACACCTGCACAAGAATTACCTTAAACTTAAATACCATGTCCAATACGTACTTTGACATCAATTAAAAAGTGTTCGTAAACAAAACTTTAATACATACAGTACAACGTAAGTCCCAGGCATCGTGCGGGCGACACTTACGAACAATTTACATAAATAACATAAAAACAGTTATCACAGCCGGCGATTAATACATGCTCATCGGTAAACACATAAATGGGAGGAGAGCTCGTCTTAATATGTCTAAGATGTTTTACGTAAATATTTTATTTAACTTAAGGTTGCCCTCAAGCTGTGCAGGAAATTTTATTTTTCTTGGATGATTTGCCATTCACTGCTAAATTACTCATAGTGAGTTTACAAAAAGTGGTTTTGTGGGCCTGGATAGGCAGTAGCAAGTTGCATGCACCGAAATATCAAGATAGCTGCCACTTGTCGATCAATGTAGAAAAGTGCATCTAGCAAGAGCTAAAGTAAAAATCAGAGCCGATCCAGATATAGTAGGAGCAAGCAGTTAAACTAAAATATATCTAAGGTGAATATTATCACCGTGTTTATTTGATACAAGATTTGAATTGTAATCGAACTAGTTTTTCTTTGTTATTACAATGCATCGTTATTATTATTGCACATTATATTTCTCAATTTTTTAAGTCCATTTAATCTGAACATTACATTTTTGTAGAGGTATCTTGTAATTCACATAGAGATTAATCTAGTAATATACATCGTTATTAGATAAATGCAGTTATTATTATTCTTAATCATCATATTGATATGATACCATTGTTCATTATAAGATGATATAGCTACACTACAAAAAAAGCTCCCAGAAACTTTTAAAAATCATTAATATGAAAAAATTCTGAGAATTATTAATGAAAAAATCATAAACTATGTACCAAATACAACTATGTGTAATGTATATAAACATAATTTGTGCTACTAATTTACATGAATGTATAAACCCACTGCAGAAAACCTTTTTCGGCAACAGCCTCTTAACCTATAACGTTCTTTGTAAATGTCAGAGGTGTTCAACCTTTGGTCCGCGGTGAATCAGCAGCCCGAAGCCCGCGACCCCCGCGCCCCTGCCCCCCGCGACCCGCTCCCCCCGCGACCCGCGCCTCCCACGACCTCCTTCACCCTGACACTCACCTTGACCCTGCAACGACGAATTTTTCTCTCGTGAGTCTTCGAAGCGAGATTAAGCGTTTTTAATCTTTGTTCTTAAACTTTGCCCCCTGACTTTGAATATTTTAAGCAAATAGATGTTAGTATGCCGCTATGTTTTCAGATTTTAGTTATCATAATATCTTTTGGTTATTAATTAGACGTTTTAGAAATGTTTTGTTTAGTTAGTTTAAGACTTTGTGTAATATTTAAGGGTGCATTCGTAAATACTATGGTACCATGGCAAACCATCTGATCTATAAAATTGTAATGATATACGTTGCTTTTTTGTTTGTTCTACTCTTGTAATTTACGTTAGTGTTTGTATCACAAAATATAGAATAGGCTATTTGACAACGTTGAAAATATACTATTGATTATGGTAATCCTTAAAGATAATAGAGTGAAAAAAACAAATTTCACTTTATTTTAATTAAATTTTTTATTAAAATATATTTTATCAGTGACATGAACGCTCTAAGAAGGGCGGCAACTCTGGTGACGTCACATGATAGTAAACAAGAATTTCTCGATTGACTGTTGTTTGTGTAATTTGTATTTTGGAATTTCGGAGTAATGTTATTGGATCTGTAAGTCACTTATAAAGTATTTTTGTCAAGTTTTAGATGTGAACTAGCGTATTAACTAGTATTAACTAACGTTATTTACTAGTATGTTTCGTCAAAGTCCAGCGCCATTACAGAATGTCGTTTTTGGCGGGATCTTGAATATCTATTCTTTAACACTGATTTTCATTGTTAATACAGTAGATCTCTCAGAAATATAAATGTAGTGTGCTTATTATGTACTAACGAATAATTTAAAACAATTTCCAAAAACTAGTCAAATAGCCTATTATTTCAAAATACACAACATTATCACTTCTAAGAACTCCAAACCAGCTTACAAAAATATTTTTAAAAACTTAAATGATTGACCTTCCGCCAAACCCACGAAAATCCTTCGAGTCTAATTTGCGCGTCTAATTTCCGTGTACCCAAAAAAGGAAACTAGAAAGCGACCCAACACACCCAGACACGGCTAATCTTAATATTCCACACCGACGTCAAAATGTACACGTAGAAACAGTTATTTAATCTGTGAGAAAATTCCCAAGACCTATTCGAGAGGTAAAAAGAGGCAAGGTTTAAAATTCCGCACGTGTCTGTGTTTTCTAAAGGCAGGGTCTGAATTTGCAATTAACCTGCATTAGCATGAACCGGCGACCCGGCGCGGTGCGACCCTGCGCCTGTGCCGAGCTGTCACTGCAAAGTGTGATGTACGGTGAGCACAGAGACGCGTGGAGCGACATGCGACTAAAATGTTGTTTACAAGTGTATTACACTAGGATGAAGGTCTAGCTGGACTGAAGTTACCAGAATTTACTTTTGCGTTGCGGCACCAATAAAATAAGTTGCATGGTGTTTCTTATCAGGCAGTGCCTTTTCAAATTTAATGCAACTGCCCTGACATATTGTGGCATTCTGAAGTGTGAAGTATATAAACACAATGCGACAGGGCGGCACCACGATAACCTGACGAGTTCGAGTAAATCTGTTTGCCCTGTGACTGATGCTGACAATACCAGAATTAGGTAATAACTTTTTTTTACTACATGCAAAAACTCTATGTCGCATGTCGCTTGTTAATTTTCTGATATGGTGCGGCTTTACCCGCAGTGCGGCACTAGCAAGTGTGAGGCCTTAGAGGAAGTTAACACGGTTCGACGACGCTCGACGTGTCGAGTTTATGGCTCTAGCCGTAAATCTAACAAAGTACAGTCCCAAGAAAGGGCGAATCACACGTGACTGGAATAGAGGAAGGATCTGAACCTAACCCGATGATTGGAAGCGTTTTGTAATAATGATATTTCATAGACGTCGTCGTGTCAATCATTCCATAGCGATGTTTTGTTAAGATTAAAAGCTTACTATAATACCTACCTACTAGATCAAAATTGGTCACAACGAAATCACAACCGGGCATGGGCCTGGACTGAAAACCCCAAAATTGTTTTTTTCCAAAAATAAAACTGATCTAAAGAAAATATGCTCTGTGAGGTCATACGTTTTTATTAATATGTACTTATTAGTTTGGAGCGTTACTAATCTACAATGTAATACATATTTATTGTGTACTTTGTAATGAAAAAGCAATCTATATAATTATGCTTCTAAACAGGCGTCAAGGTATGATAAAATAAGTTTACATCGACCAAATATGTCTAAGTCGATAGACACATACCTACCGTCTTACCACAAAAAAATTTCGCACTCTTTAGACAATGTTTAATAGCTCAACTTTCACACTTAAACAGTGTTTAAAGCGTGTTCAAATTTTTTGTGGTAAAGCGGATTTTGTCTAGGCCAAGGTAAAAATAAAATAAAATAAACAAGCTCCAAACCAGTAAGCTTATAATATTGCTACATACTTGTAAACTTTGTGATAGAAAATCAGGATTCTAGATGTTGGTCCAATCTTTCATATATGAAACTCTTAGACTCGAGTTTAATAACTACCAAAACAAAACAAGCAACGAAACCAGTAAGCTGAATATCATTACCGTTCAGAGCCAGTCATTAGCGCTTAAAAAACAAACATTCCCAAAGTGCTGACGGGCAAACCTCTCGCGCGGTCGAGAGGTCGCGGTCACTCGGAACTTTGAACAAATGTTTTCCCTCCAACACAAACGTTTGGTCACTTGAGGGCTTTTTGAGGACTCTGGACCCGGGATGCGCTGTGAGACAGTATATTTTGTGTCAGTTATTTGTTTTTTAGCCCTGAGCTAGGAAGGGGTTTCATGTCTTTAGCATCAGAGCTATCAAAGGAATTGTGGTTTATAAGCATATTAGGTACTAGGTAATTTAACATAGTAGGTACCTTTGTTAGTTAATAAATGAGCAGACGGTAGTTCCTCAGAATTGATTGATTTGAGTTATAACGATTTAAAAACCGTGAAAAAATTACAAAAAAAAACGAATATGCAGAAATTGGTCAAATTTAACTTGCAAAATTCCACCCGAACTTACATACTTACACCGCGTCACAAAAGTTGGCGGAAAAGAATTTAGCTACAAGCTGCGCAATATCCAATCATGTATAGGTGACACACCAGCTAGTTTGATTTTACAAGCCAAGGCGAATAGTAAAATACGCTTCACAGCACTTTATCATGTTATTATTATGTACAAGAATGCCTTTGTACGTCTCCACATCACACATAACAAAATTACTTACAAAAATTAGGCTGAAAAAATGCAATGTTTTGAACTAAAGTCCTCTAACAGATATTTAAAGCAAGGTCACAAGACCTGTAATCTCGTGATACGCAAAAACAGCATGTCTTATCTCCAATCAGCAATTCATACTCCGAGTGTCATGCGAGCTTTGTAACTGTCCACAACTGCTGTGTCAAAAGGTCCCGTCTAAGGCCCATACTCCACCGAAGCAGAGCGGAGATATGGGAAGCTTGGCAGAGCATTGTAGTCCTTAACCCCATTGCAGAAATTCCACATTTGCTTTACCATCGTCATCGTTTAACAGCCGTAGGACGTCAATTGTTAGACTTATGCCTAAGTATCTAAAAAGATTAGTCGAAAGGCACTTGTATCCAGCGTGGTCCTGAAGTCTTAGTTATGTTAATTAAGAACCGCATGTAAATTTCATACGTTGCAATAAATGATATGACTTTGACTTTGAGGTTCCCAATTCACCTTATAGGTGGACGTCCAACGCTGCACTTGCCGATTCTTAATCTCTACTCGTCATCAGTCCTCCATCGTGCTATGTTCTCTGCCCACTGCTATTTCAACTTGCTAACATGATGAACTACGTCGGTCTTAAGATTTGATAAATGTAAAAAAGAAACAAAATCTCTCCAATGATTTATGTTTCGATTGAAGAAAAATAAATTCACTGAGCGACACGACAACCACAGATCTGATAATCGTTTTACTGATAAGTGGCCTCATCGCTCCGCCTATCTTCGCGTCGCTCCGCTTTAGTAGAGTTTGGGCCTTAATGTCCGAGGAATTCTCTTTACGACTTGTTAACTGTTGGTTTGGACCACTCGAGTGGTGGATGTTTGAAGACTCGTTGCGTATGATGAACACTCAGCTTGCTTTGTGTTTGGCTCGTGGCAGCTGGTACTTAAACGTATGATAACAATCTGACTTACCATTTTCTGTAATGAAAACAATGCGTTTTAGACTTGAGAAGTCGAGGAACGTCGCAATGGTCTGAAAATCTAACGGTAGTACCGTTCGATTTTCAGTGTTTAATGATTTTTCTACTGATGTTCCATGTAAAATTGTAAGAAAAAACAAATTAATTTATTCAAGTCTTTCTTTAAATAGATAAATAGACCTGAAATCAACAATTCTGTAGACTTAAACAAAACTTAAATTTATGACAAAGAACACAAGTGTATTTACAATAAATTTTAATACCCTTAGGTAACCTATGAAATTGCTAAATATCAAAAATTTAAGAAACAATTTTCAAACAGCCCCAAAATATCATTAGCCAGTTCTATAATAAAACTATAACATCTGAACAAAATTTCGACACATGTCTTAAAGAGCTCTCAAAGTAGAGCTTCCACCCAAAATATTGACAGCTCCCAAGTCCCAACAGATTAAAGCCAGCCTCAAAGCAATGACCCAGCACAAAAGTGACCCGTCCCGTCCGCAAGGTCGGCGACGCAGGTGGTGGCTGAGAGCAAACATCAACACAGAGTGTTTGGATAGCCGCCCGCCTGTTCCGACGGCAAACAACAGGTGAGCGCGCAGGACCAACTGTTTGCTGCCCAGATTTGAGATATTGGGAAATAGAAAAATATTAGAGAAAGTTCATTTACACATAGAAGTTTTGATGCTCTGGCGATGGGACCATGGCAAATGATCTGTTTTAGAGACATCATTAGAGAAAAAAACATCAACACACCATGTTTGGATAACTGATCGTTGGTTCCGCGCGCTGCTCTGGACGAACTCTGTTTGCCGCCCAAATTTGAAATATAGGGAAATAGAAAAATCGAATAATCATTGGGGATATCGGAAATAACAACACTGTGGTGCGTGCGGTGTTTTCTCTATTGTAGCAGTTTCCGAGCGCAAAGTATAGGCGAGCACTACTCTGGAAAAATCAGTTTCCCACTTCCTGCTACTTTTTGAAACGTTTGCTCATTGAAAGAATGAGAGGAAATTTATAAGTTTTGGAGATAACATCAAAACATAGCGCTTGAATAGCCACTTGCCTGTTTTGGTGGCAAACAACGTGTGAGCAATAATATTCTAGATATTATCGGTGTACTGTATATGCCTTATTGGAGGAGTGCCTTCCATATTAGGCATTATAACCAATAATAGATAACATCTAGGATATTATTGCCGTCAGACCAAAGTGATTCACCATAGAGAAATTACACTTGAACCGAAAACATTTGCAAGATTTCGTGTTCATCCGCATCATTTTCAATTACCCTGGATACAAATAGAATGTTGTTATAAGTTTAACGTTCTGAGGGATTAGTATGAGTACATACTTACGTAAAAGTAACTTTTATTTCCGTGTGATTCCATACATTTTTGTACAGCGCCCTTGACGGAATCGAGAAACGAGCCACATGTATGGATCCACACGACAACTATAAAAGTTTTCGTTTACTCTGCAAAATTACACTTAAGCTCTTCTCTGTACTCTTTCTTGATGTGTAAATAAACTACTGAATAAGTTATTATGAATCTTTGTGGCTATATCTGTGGCATTGTATCTCCCAAATAAAAATGTCGATTTCGATACTTTCTTACTGTTGTTTTTGTTTGAAATTTTCTTGCGATCGAAACCTCGTGAAAATCATTTTTTTTTTTTCATTTTTTCAATACACTGGCCAAAACACTCCACTCACGGGGGGTCATCCCGTCATTAGGGTCCGCCCACACGGCGCGGCGTGTGGCTGTCGCGTTCCTCAAATAATGTCACAATCACGGACGCGATGTTGATTTTTGTATTAGCCACAGAATGTCACTCGGATGTGTACATGGCTTTATGACAAAGTGCTAAGAACGTAAATGTAGATTGGGGTACAAAAGGTTACGATCACATCGATCAACTAACAAACAAAATTATATGCAGTATTTGATCATCATCATTATTTACGGCTCGCAATCAGCACCTTCTGAGCATACCTCTCTTACACGCCTTACATTTCGGACCTGTGCCAATCTTGTCCAGTTTGAATTAAAAAATCTTACAATATCATCAACCTAACGAACTGGTGGATGCCCCACGTACTAAATATACACAATTATGTCAACATTTTAACAAAATAAAAACTTGTAAACTTTAATCAAATTAATAAATCAGACTCATTCATAACCACACGCCATACGGTTTCTTTCCACTGCACAGTCTAACAATCTACGCACACACTTTACCCAAAATAGACTCGCATATATTTGCCAACAATTATCTACTAATTTAATCCTCTAATCTAATCCATATTTAATGAAAACTAAACAGCGGAAGCACTAAAATTTGTCCGGATCAAACAATTTTTGATCAAACAAACTAATCTTTGATCAAACTTCTCAATTAAAGAGCTTGATCATTCATTACTTCATTAGCAACTGAGTTCTCAGAATCTTCGTATTGTAAATTACCAACATGGTCTATCGACAAATGTTTGCCCAAAAGCGGCTTCCATACCTTCCAAGTTATTTCGGAAGTTCTGAGAACTTAGAACACGGTTCGACTGTCAGGCGACCTCTGGACACCGTCACATCTAAAATGTTACAGTACATTAGATTGCACGAACCGATTGATAGGTACGAGTATATAGGTAGATAAATAAACGCTTCATTACAGACGAAGACATAAACAAAAATTCAAAGACAGTTTAACATTGAGTGGTCTTATCGATATACATAATTATGTATATGACATTTAACATAGGAAGACTCTGTAAGTTGTATTAGTCCACTGATGTTTAGACCCAAGCACTAAATCTGCTCAAGAAGATATTATAATACCAAGTAAATACAACTCAATGATTTAATTTTTCAATAGAACTCTGATACTACTACGGTTTCAAGTCAACAGTAGCAACTATTAATCAATTCATTTTTGTTGCCATAGTAACACAATTAAAACCCCTATTTATATAATCAATCAATATTATCTTCATCAAATAAAATTTACTGCTGAGGCTCTGTTGTGTTATAGAATAATTTTATAAAATGGAATAGTCTCATCCCAGAAAATACGTGAAGAGATGCACACTGCACTGTCTGTAAACGGGCCTTGTCAATTTATACCATCTCAGTCAGTACTTACGCTAACTCAAGACTCGAGACGAATTACTAAGTATCCACAAACGGCATATATATTTTACGAAGTTTCATCACTGCTTTTCTATCTACTAACATTCTTCAAGATTCCTTGCTTTACTAGTATTTGAGGAACGCAAACGTGGACAAGTGTCGTGCACTTGACAAAACACTTTACCTCTAAGCCCGACTTACACGACCACTGATGACCATCTTCCGTAAACATGCAAATTTGAACCTTATTTCCACTTAGCTTAGACTTGACAGAGATACAGGTCATTGCTAGCGATGGTAATAGGTTTTTTTATTGATTCAATCAGCTCTGAGGCACGGGCTATAGGGTTACTGTTATGAAAACACGGGCACGCGCGCATTTGGAAAATAATATGAAATTTCATCTCGTTATACGGTTGATATAACAGTTCACTAATTTAGGAATAGCAGGTGGTTTTAAGTTAAGTTTGTAGTTTATTTAAGTTCATACCTTATTACCTTTACTAAAGAGCAAAGTTCCAACAGCATACTTAAGCAGGGCTTAGTAAAAATCTAGAGAAGGCTTTCTTACCAACATACTGTTTATTAATAATTCCAATTTATTTTTCCTAGTTTCCTACATTCAAAGTTTAGTTTATAACCTAACTATTATTAGTTTTAAACTCTATAATTAGTGGCTACTATACAGTTTTAACTGCATTCTGCGGCCTTTTTAACTGACGAGTACTAACACGGAGACTCATCTCGTTTTGACTAAGTCCTGAGCTCTATCTAAGTTCATCACACAAGTTCAAAAGAAATCGATTATTTTAGCTATTCCAGTCCCGAACACGTCGAGCATAAACATTAACAAAAAACTTCAAATTCAAGTAGCATTCCTAATATTTTTTCTACTACCAATCATTGCCATCTCAAACCCGGCTCGTTATTTGTCCGTAATGGAATTCCTACTGTTATCTCTATCAATCAGCCGAATCACTTAACACTTCGCCCCGTACGCTTCCAGAATACATTAAATACTCCTCAGTAATCACACGCGGGTATATTTGTAAACGGTACCGATCACTTAGTCTGCCGTTCGGGGTCAGGTGCCAACGGTACCTTGTTTGACGGTGGTGCTGACCCTACCGAGGTGGCGTTGGCGCAAGGGATAGGAACTGAAATATCTAGTCAGGTGCTTCATGATTTAAATTCAAATATCCCCTAATCGCTCGTCACTCGTTCGTGTTGTCACTGAAATCTAAAAAACTGTTTTTTACTAATAACATTTGACTACGAGTATAACCACATTTTTAACAGAAAATGTTTTTAGTAAGATTGACACATTTCCTCCAGGAAAAGTCATTTTATGGATTTAATAAAAGGTGAGGGACTAAACCATAGCCTAACTGGAATCTCGGCAATGAATATTTCCCTTTTACAAGTGTATATTTCTATTTTTGTACAATATTTTCCATTCAAATAACAACTGGATAATACAGGTACGAGATATATTTCTTCTAAATTATAGTCATAACATCGTACTTTTTCCGCATACCTGATAAAATGAGAAGATAACACAACCTGTGACCTGATAAGCTGTCAGGCGTGCGCTTAGCTCGTTTTATCACTCAATCAATCAGCAAAAAGATTATCATAAACAAGCCTGTAGCGACCTATAAACCACTGCTCCGGCAACAATTGTACGCTAAAAGCTTTTCACTAACACCACACACAATACACACATGGATGTTATGTGAATGAATGCGCCGGCCACGCCACAATGCAAGCGCTAAGCACCTGTACACAGCTACTTTTGTTGCAGTTGGTTGATTGGTTTCTTTTGTACAACGAAGTTTATGAAGTTATTATTGTCGTCAACAATGTTTGATGACAGATAGGATTATGATGTACGGGGAACAAAACAGTTACAATTCAATTGAGCAAAGATTAAATCGCTACTTTGTTATCAAGCCTGTATTAAAGTACGTACCAATAGCCGATTTTTTTAAGAGGCGAGCTAAGCAATACATCGCACTAATCATACGTGGTTCGGCAGTCTTCGCATGATGTGTTCCATCGCCATCTACAATAATTTATTTTATCTTTGTTAGCCGTTTTTCATCCGTGTAACTCATGTGTGTTAAATAATATGTATATATATGCATACAACAACATATTATACTTTGCTACAGTCTTTGAAATTATGTGATTTCTTAGCGGTTCTCCATTGTGTATAAATCGTAAAACTTCTACTGCTCATCATAAACCACCCCTATACAAATTCAAAAAGACCTATCGGGAGCACTGAATCCTGAACACCTAAATCATGCAGTATTTATTTTCAAGTCCTCTTGCTAGACTTGTGCACACAAGTTGCTAAATCGAAACAACACAATTAATTACAATCCGATCCCACAGTTAGAAATCTTCGGCGATCGCAACAAATCAACTAGTAGGCAGCCAGTTGACATGTCAAACTAGCTCGGCCTGGTAATAACGGTATATCATACCCTCATTACGTAGACGTATTAAGGAACGTATCGAGTGGGGCATTGCGTACAATTTCACTGACTCTACAATCATCATGCACAAAGGTTGCTGTAACCGAACAACACAAATATGTAAAATATAAGCGCCTAATTTAACAATTTACATTTAAGTAAAAACAATGTCAGAACTAAAAAAACATAGCTTAATTCTTATAACAAGTAATTCTACTTACATTATGAAGCTTAACTAAGTACGGCTAAGTTATTTTTAAGAAACTTAAATTATTAATTAGACCTAGTAAAATTAAATTCCATTTCAAAACTATTTAGCTAGATTTAGATACAAGATAAGTAACGCTGCTAGAACTATTTTTTCTCTCGTTTAGACTAAAGTTAACGTGACAAACCTAGATTATTGATAAAATTTACTCGTTTTTAATAAACCGTCTTTTCGATTTAGATTGTTTCCCGTGTTTAGAATCAGGCCTCCAGCCCCCTTTTAGGGTGTCCGTCCTCAGAAACAATAGCCTTTCCATCCATCTCCATCCATCAGCCATAGGACGTCCACTGCTGGACATAGGCCTCCCCCATGAATCTCCAATAAGACCGGTTGGTAGCCTTTAACCCCCTCTTACACAATCCTTACTCCGACCCTGGATTATAATAGCTCTCGATAGTTGACCCCGACATGTTCGACACCGGAAACGCTCACTCATCGGCCGCTATAATAAATTCCAATCACTTCCTGCGAAAATACAAAATTATGTTAAATACTAGGCCAGGAGAGGGGGGGGGGGACATTTAATTAAAAAATAATAATAAATCTAAATGTTCACCAATTCGCCTGATGGAAAGGAAAGTTGTAGACGAAGATGGAGTATGTAAACATAAAAGATAGCTATTCACTCTTGACTTGAAGATTTTAAATTGTAATTGTTAGTAAGCAATTACAGAGACATAGGGCATTCCAATCCCTGGCAGTCCGCATTACGAAGAAAGAAACGGATCGCTTAGTACGAGCAGGTGGTAGGTCGACTATGTAGGGATGGGATAGTCATATCAGACTTAGGCATATCCATTTCAAGGTAGATAGACCTGAGAAACGCACTATACGCAAGCTGCTTCCAACCGGTCTTATTTATAGAATTAATAGGAGCGGCCTATGTTCAACCGCGGACGTTCTATGGTGATCATGATGAGAATTGACATATTTTATTCATATACATATTATGAACCTAATTGCGCACTAAATAAATAATACCTCTCGATCGAGTTGCATCGATCTTGGCCACATGCAGACTATTTGACAAAGTCTGCCTGCAAGTATGCATGCGGGTTTCTTCTAATGATTTCTTTCATCGTTCGAAGTTAGTAACTTGACCTATACAATACCATGTTATTTGGCTTGCGATTTAAACGCCATAAACCTTAATATCAAAGTGTGAGAACCAAGTAAATTAGGTAAGGTAAACGCACGTAATTGCGGACGAGTCCCAGAACGCGGACGTTACTCGGTTTTTTATTTTTTGTAATTTTCTACGTAAGTTTAACTTAATCTTATGAATGACAATAAATTCTTGGTTATATTTCAAAGTAATATACAAGAAAAACTGTACACGTAGTGTAATGGTGTCCAAACCAAATGATCTCAAAAGTGCGGTGTCGTAAAATTTTCGTCAATCTGTTAATTCAGTAGCTGAATTTGGTGTCTACCCTGTCATAAACTTCAGTTCATTTCTTAGTTGTGTAATGTGATACGGTAAGTGTGCTATTTTATTACGATACTTAGATAAATTACCTAGTATTATAACCTCTAATCTAGACATAATCTTGTTGATTATTTATAATATTTGCGTATCCGCCTAATGGTACTCACAAAACCCGTACTTGTCCCAATGCACGGACAATAATCACATTTTTCGTCCGAGAAGTAGGACACACATCAGTTCTTTAAAACCCGTTGTACCAAAGGTCGGATCTCGACCTTATTGCCTTGAAATAAGTCTCATTTTTCCTTGCATGTAAGAACGTCGTTTTCAAAACCGTGAAAAATCAATTATTATAATTCGGTTGCGTCTCATTCAAATGAATTAAGTATTATTTTGGACTGGTTCAAACAATAGTCGTGTCCAATTTGCTTTAGTATTGTACTGTTTTTTGTGCATGACAAAAACATTTTTTTTGATCTATTTACAAGATATATTTTAAACAATATCACACTGTGTTTAAAATATTATCTTAAGTAAGATTTATTGTTCTCAGATTTTTTTTTTTTATTTTATATGAAATACTAAACTTTTGGTGTTTCATAGCAAAATAATAAACATTTAATTTGTCATAAATAGGTAGTAAAAAGTAAATAAGAAAGTTCGTATGGGCCGGGTGGCTAGTCCTAGTATCAGAGTAAAAATCTGTATCGTGATTGAGCCATTTATTTGTAAAAGTTGATTATTATATCGATACATAATCAACTATAGTACTAAAAAATTGGGATTAAGATTGTATGATAAAGATTATAATATAATACAACAATTTGATTTTCTAAGTTACAACTGAATCTTCTCTCTTTGGAAAGCGTGTCTGCTATGTTGTTGCCTGAACATAATCTGTGACTCTTTTTCCATGGCACTGTTTATTTGATAAGAGTTTGGAATGTTGCATGACGCGCAGCGATTAATTTTGACCTTGTTATAGGTCTTCTGAGTTCATAGATAGTAGCAGCACTGTCAACTGTGAACATGATCACTTCTTTGGCTTCACTGTTTCCAGTAGCTGTTAGAAGCTCAGTTCATATAAAAGTTTACGTTTTTTGCGGCTAGCAAAAGGCCCATGGCTCCCGCTTGCAAAGTTTATGTTGTTTTACTCAGGGCAAGGGAGTCTCTTAGCCCTTGTTTTTGCACTATCCGCGTATATTTTCCAAGATAGCAATATATCGTCAGATACATCGTTCTCTATGACTAGCTTATGCTTTTCTCTCTAGAGCTGTTTTCTAGCTATTGTAAAGGTTCCTCTATATAGCTATTTTGAGTTTATTTCTAAAAGTTGCTATATCGGTATGCTTCAGGTTCGTACTTCGGAATCAGAGTATTCAACAGTTGCCACGCGCCACTCATTGATTGTTTTAGAGATATTGCTCGTAGCAAGTATGATGTCGATAATTGATTCCCATGACGTTACGAAAATAAACTCAGAGCCATGGTTTAGTAGATTTTAATAATGCCTGAAGATGAAGTCAAGTACGTCATTTATCCTCTCATTTGTATTGGGACATTCCCAGACAACACAGTGGGCGTTTGAGTCACACCCTACTTTAGTTTCTTGTTTTTTTCTTGTACTGAAAGCATTAATTCTTCGACCGCCAGATGTTGCGCCACTTCTACGATATCCAGGTACGCCGTGTTCTAAAGGTAAATATACTACTGAGGTTGCCTTAGAGACTGGTATCCAATTTAACTACCGTGAGATCATCATTACACAAATGTGTCACCTAAGGTGCCTTATACGAACCTGTGGGATATAATTATAAAAAAACGCATTTTATTTTTTATGGGAAGACTGAACACATTACCTTGGGGATCATTTAAGCCGCTTATCTTGCCACGGACTAAATACGGTTCCTATACCAGTGCTATTGTGCTAACTAGAACTACCTAACGTTTCAGCATTTTTTTTCATAATGTGATTATTGTTTTGTTTGAAATATAATTTATTGCATGTAAACCATTGTTTCTTTGATTTAAGACACCTTGAATGGCTTTAACTAAAATATTCTTTAATATTAGTAAGAAACAATACAATATAAAGGCAGTTTAAATTCTAATGTAAAGCAAATAGAGTTCTAATTCGCATAGCGTCTGTGAATTAGGACGATTTGTAATAGATTTGGGTCGATTTTAAAGTTCATACAAATAATAATACGGTAGAAAGGCTATTTAAATTCTAATGGTAAACAAATAGAGTTCAATTTCGTATAGCGTCCAGGAATTGGGACGACATTCCGCGCATTAGGACAAATCGTCCGTGGTTTGGTACATTTGGGTATTTTTTTACATTTTGGGTATTAATTCCCATTACAGCTCAAACAAATTAGATAAAGTTTAATTATTATAAAACTCAGATAAATGCCCTATATGGTCATATTCATTTTGTTGTTGTAAGTCTATTAGTATCAGCGTAGTATTACTGCAAAGTCAGCGAAGTTCAAAAACGTCCGTACATTGGTACGTTTACCTTAATCGATTTTATAGTATTACAATATATTTGCGCTAACTGTTTATGTAACATCTGTTTACTTTTATCTATGACATTTTATTGATACGAAAGTTGTATATCGCGTGACTTGAAATCGCAATATTATGTTTAGAGCTGTGTATGTTGAGCTATAAATTATGTAATTTGGCAATTAAGTTCCTATTTATGTCTGTTTGATGAATATTAGGAATTAAAACTAACATCGTTAGGTATGTATATTTTGCTATCTTGTATAAATAATGCAAAATTATAAGCAATATTTTCTAGAGTTTACGTAATGTTAGTTTATATCTACACGACCTCTTTCCTTTTTGTGAAACTAGTCTTATATTAATTTCGTTCCTAATTTCTTACCTACCTAGTTTCATTTGTATTTTATTAATGGCTTGTATGTAAGACGTATATTTTTATATGTCGTTTATCGTTTAATTTTTACAGAGTGTTTACTGTGTTTTTCAAATTCAAATTCAAATTTCTTTATTGAGGAAAAACGATCTGAATCAATTACATTTGCCTCACAATATTAAAGTAAAATTTAAAAAAAAACGGAAAAAAGAAAGCATAAAAAATACAATACAAAATCAAAAAATAATACTAAAAATTGAATAAACATGAGTCACGCAATTTCAATTGTAAAAGTTTTGTATCACATTGCTTTTAAAAAGCACTGTTTCCAGAATAATGTATAACATGAATATTTTTCACTTAAACCTTAACTTTATATACCTATAATATTATATACTCGTACCTATAATGGCTTTTGCCAGCGGCTTCGCCGGCGTATGCTATCCCGTGAGAAAATTTTATTTTTCCGGGATCAAAAGTAGCCCGTGTCACTTTCCTTCCAATCACTTCTAAACATATTTTGAAATCAAGTCAATCAGTTGCTCAGTTGCTGCGTGAAAGAGGAAGAAACCAACAAACACACTTTCGGATTTATAATATTAGTAAAGTAAGAATAACAATAAAGGTTTCATTAGATCTTAAAGTACCTTCTATTGTACAAGATCTAATGTTACAAATAGCATAAAATCATATTACATTAAATTAGAAAAACATGCTTACAATACAGAACACTAATATGTAAACATACAAAGTATAAATTGAAATGAACATCAATTACAATAATGTCCTCTTTACCTGCTACTGCCACAACACAACGAGTTAATAAGTTTTAATCTACGCTATAACTTTTTCGTGGTCAGTATAAATCACATACTTACGGTTAAAACCCACTATAACATCATACCTTCAAAGAGAAGATTGGCTACAACTTTACTTTCCATCGGGCGGGTTGGTGGCCAAATGTTGCCCTATTATGTATTATAAAAGGTTTTTACAAGAATTCTCACTTTATATCCAATCACATCAAATTCACTGTTACATTGAGTTCCTACCCGAAGCTCTATTACTGTTTCTTTACACACTACAAAATTAACATTCATTTTGTAGTGTGTAAAGAATCGGTAATAGAGCCATTACACGTCTACCTTACAAATAGTCGCAGAAAATTATATCAAGTGTATGCTTATAATGATATGGTTTATAAATTATTAGAATTATAGTGACGGAAGCTCTATTTTCCATGTAATATATAAATTTGTAGTTACTTAACGTAGGAACATAGGTCACGTCCTAGCATAGTGCATCAACACCTTCAGAATGTACAAAAAAAAATTCAACGTTTGTGGTCCAAACTCGTCTTGTTATAATCTGCTTATAACATAATGTTATCATTGTGAACGAGTATCGTTCTATACAAATAAAACCATTTGTACACCTACATGCACTCACGCGTGCCACTCACTTGCCATAAACTATATGACGTCTCCACAGACTGACACTGTAGTAACAGTAAGAGCATCGTAACAAAATGACATACACTGTACGTTGTGTAACCTGTATAACTTTATTGCTTGCATTTTATTAAATAAATATTTTCTTACAAAATGTAATAAATGCTTGCATTTTGTATGTACTGCAATAAATAGTAAATATTTAAGTGTTACTGCTATCTGCGAGTAAACACAACGGTGCTATACTAGACCCTTCGTTTGTTGTAGCACTGGTACAAATGCAATAAAAATAAATTTCCTTTATCAATCAGTGTACAGTATATTTTATATTTATCAACTTTCACTTCCTTCCTGTATAAATCTTGTCTCCACAAACATAGTTTTCTTCTTTTCGATACGACGTAAAATACTCTTTTTCATAAGATGTTACATCTTAGCTAGTATGAAGAGCTCATACTGTTTATACAGTGCGTTGATGTCTCCACAAAATGCATCAATTTGAAATAATTTTCCCATAATATGCATTACATTATGCTCAGTGCCTGTATGTGGGCACCGAGCACAATATAGTAAAATAAGTAGATGACTCCAAAGCGATTCGAATAGATATTATTGATAATATCTAGCGGAGACCCTACGGTGAATAGGACCCCGGCTTAGATGTGAATTAAATGTTTATGTCAATTTATGAATAGAATCAAAGACAAATGTATGTTATTTCAATCAATTTAGGCTTTAAGAACGGTATAAATGAATATGTAAGTAGGGCTACTGGTATTCACTTGTATTGATACACGATACTATAGGGCAGGTAACATGCGGTAGGTAGAAATAATTAATACACTGATTATGACATTTTAACACATTGGGGAAGTAGACAAAGAACCAGTGTTATAATTGATACGGTAATTGGCGTAATGTACGGTAATTCAATTTGTGTTCCTGCTTAACTGACGTAGCACCTACTGGGGAACCCCTGGGAAATTGCAATTTTGGCGAGCGTATATGGCAATTCGAATATGGAGATACGGCAGCATAGAATTTTGATAACACTGCTAAGAATTTAGTCGCAGAATTAGGAAGCATATTAAAGGAGATGAGAGTTATAGATCAAGATCTAAACTAAGTTATTTTGTTTTGGCTCGTACAGCTGACGCGGTTTTTCCATTGATCTTTATAGATTGCAAACATTGCACAGATCTGTAAAAAAACTGCGTCTAAAATACAATTATTGATTTTAAAAACATTGCATAAGTTAATACGCTAGCAAATCAGATTAACTTGGGCTTCGGGCGGCTTCAAGTTTGACATCTGGGATATATATAATTATACTTAGCCCGCTCGAAGCAAGAATGTTACAAAATTATTTGACAATTTTACTCTGTAAAATTAACTGTTATCTTCAAACATTTCTATTTAAACATCACCCGTTCAAATAGTCATTAAATACACAAAATTTATCAAAAGTTCATGACCCCTACTTAGTAGCAGGTATCTTTCGAACACAGCTGGGTGCTTACCTAATTCCAACACACATAATTATTCATAATGTTTACCTAAAACCAAATAAAAAGTAAAAATATTAAAATGATCAATCTTAAATCATAATTAATGATCAACCGCCAAAATATTTAGACGTATTCACACACACATTTACATTTATTTACGAATATTTTTAGGTCAAATTAAGTTTATCTGCATTAATAAAGTCATTAAAGTTATCATTGCGGCCGTAAAATCAGTGAATAATAGCCTGTATAGTTCAAATGTTAAGGGGTGAATACACTGTCCAATTTTGTATGACATCTCAAAAAAATTGTTTACTCGCTACTTTTAAGTAACATTTCTATGTAAGTATGTTCTATACTTGTCCAAAAAAAATAAAACGAACACTATTGATTTATGTCATTAGCTGGCTGATGCATCTAACGTATCTGAATCTAGCATTTAAATTAATTTACATAAGTGGAGTCTTTTCTTTCCGATCACCAAAGTGCAGGAACGATCAGTACGGTCTGTCTTCAGATGGGTGACCGCGGATGGTATTTACAAGTGAGCAACGCCGAAGCTCTGATGCCACTTTAAATTATAAATCCCAGTTATTATAAGCGTTTAGCTAGGTATGTCAGAGGCCTTGTGGTGACATAAAGTGCCTTAGCTTAGATTTTGAAATTAAGTTTATATGAATCAATCTCTGTAAATTGTCTGGTAAAATAAAAATAGCCTGTCTATAGAAGCTAAAACTTCAAGCCTGCCTTTAAAAGCTAAACAGCCGTTGAAACCAACAAAAGCCGCGTGCGACATTTCATACAATCACTGAATCACTACCTCATCGCGAAGTGTATCTCATTCTAACTAGCAAGTATTATGTTACTAGTGAAACCTGTGACCGCTCCATATAAGGTGTTATTAATTGCCCGCGTGGCGACATGTAACAGCTCAGTTCGCACAATGTATCATTTGTGATAGGTGACAGTGACACAAGTATTTTGACAGCCATGCGGAATTGCGACAGTGTGTACTAGCTTGCATACAAATGACATCTGTAACGTAACGTTGGAGTCCATCAAGCTGAGACAATGCAGTCAAAGAGATGGAATTATCTATACAATGTTGCGGTAATGACTAGTTTACACAAATATGGAAAACCGTATTTAAATTGTGATTGATTGGGTAGAGCGGTCTGGGTCTGATAAAATCAGAAAAACAGAAGATTGTGCTGCTGGATATTGCTCTATTTTAACATGCAATATATCCACATTGCCTGTGTAAATGTAAAAGAAAAGAAAAAAATCGGCCAAGTGCGAGTCGGACTCGCACACGAAAGGTTCCGTACCTTATGGGAGCCCCATTGCTCCAGCCGTTATTAATAGAGAGCAAAAAACTCTCAAAAATCACGTTTGTTGTATGGGAGCCCCCCCTTAAATATTTATTTTATTATATTTTTAGTATTTGTTGATATAGCGGCAACAGAAATACATCATCTGTGAAAATTTAAGCTGCCTAGCTATCATAGTTCATGAGATACAGCCCGGTGACAGACAGACAGACAGACAGTCAGACGGACATCGAAGTCTTAGTAATAGGGTCCCGTTTTTACCCTTTGGGTACGGAACCCTAAAAAGTAAAATTAGAATGTAAAGTCAAAGTCGAAAGAAAAATCGAATGCCGCACTCAGCTGAATATTGATACCTATGTATACTGGATCGTATATCTCTCTTTAGAAAAAATACTGATTGCAATATTATTTTAATTTATTTTCTGACATACTAAAATGGCTCCTTAAAACGTCTTTCGATTGTGCCCAATTTCAAGTAAAACAGGTTGGAGGTCAATTACTTACCCAGGTTGAGTAACTCCGGGATTCCGGTAGCAAACTGCGACATTACGCAAACTTGACTTTTTAACTTCAAATTCCTTGAATTCTAATTTCGTAACGTCCAAGCAGAATGACAGTTCACACCTGGAGTCTCATTAATAATAAAATACTGCAGATGCTGCGGCGCGATTTGAAGAAAGTGTTGTGGATTTCGCGAAGTTCTCGCAGCGACTTCAAAGAAACCGTCTGATTCTATCAGCGGCAGCTGAGATTCCTTCACCGATCTTAGGAACTTATTTTTTCTTGGCTAGAGCACGCACGGTCGGCAACCGGATTTGGTACGCTTTGCAGGTTCTCGGTACTGATTGCTTGTGAGGTTGTGACATTATTCAATTCGATGAATTCCTGCGAGATTATTAGGTTTTTAGAATCGGTCACGTTCCTTGAACAATGACCAGTAGAACAGACTGCGTAATGTGTTCGATATTTCAGTTAATGGATGTTTCGTATATCTAGAAACTAGTTCCAAGAAATGGCATGAATGTTATCATCAGAGGTAGTTGCCATCTTTTTTCGGACGGAATTTTAAATGTCATACAATTGGATTTTAAATATGAGCACCAATCAAAACTAGTCTGAGGCCAGTATTTTTTCTAAGTACTACGCTAGTTTTTTAACCACTAGTATAGAAATATCTACGCCACGCTCAAGTTAAGTATTAAAAACTAGGTTCGCAATATCATTAGCCATTTGCATTGTTCCGGGTGAAAAAGTATTTTTATCGAAATTTTAGTCATACTAGTGGAAATTAATCAAAGCATAACTACAGGCCTTGCTCTATTTTTGAACCGATAGTCTACTCGGACGTATGTGATATGTCTAAATGGTTACTAGACCGAATAAGAGCAAGAGCGAGCATGGAAAACGAGATGGCACAGCATGCGATTAAAAGAGTCATTCTCGAATGTTTCAAAAATGTATTTCCAGCTTTTATATTAAAATCGATCATCTTGGTTAATAAGTTATCACCATTCTTCCATCCAGCCATCAGCCATAGAACGTCCGCTGCTGGATATAGACCCAATAATAGCGATTGAAAGCGGCTTGCATCCAGCCGTTTATAAGTATATAGGTACTAGTTAATTCCGTGTACATTTAAATACAAAACATAGATGCTCAATCTAACTCTGCTGTTTTCTTGTCCTCAGGTGAAGGCGGAGGCGGCGCAGGCGCGGCGGCGCGGCGGTGCGCGCGCGATGCGGCCGCGTCGCCCGCGCACGCGCCGGCGGCGACGCCCGCCGCGCACGCGCAACCCAACGTCAAGAACGAGCGCCTCAGCCCGCACGACTCTAATGCATCCAGGTAACATTATACTAACATATCTTTCTTCACAGACTTCCTATCGTTTACGAATTCCGAGCGCGCGTGCCAAGAACCAGCGGGCTAAGTAGGAGTTTCTCGCTCGAACTCGATCGCGTTAACGTTTGATGTGATTTCTATGGAAATGGCACAGTGCCATCTTGTGTCACGTACAGAAAACTGAGTAGCTAAGTGTGAGTATTTTTTACGGTAATGTATCGAGCGCCAAACCGATCCAACACAAGCGCGGCAACGTCAGTGATTGGGTAACTCAAGCGTGTGTATCAATGTGCTTGCCTGTGTGCTCGGCGCGCTCGGTCAACGCGACGTAAAAGTAATTCGATTTGATTTGCAAAACTCCCACTTGACACACTGTTCAGCTACTGCTTAGATCCCGGTTTGGTCATCTCTAGTATTTTCCAACACTCTAGTCGAACCGTTCAATTTAACCACTAACAGCTGCTCGTTCCATGTACGCTCGCAAGTGTACATGGCTTTATTTATAGCTGGATGCTGGAGAACTACAAACTACACTAATTAAAGTTGTGACGATGCTTTTTCAGTTAAATTAAGCATCAGCATCCCAATAGCCTGGCCAAGGTTTTCATTTGCTAGACGTTGTTGTTGCGAATAACTTCGCAAATTTGTCCTACTTTGTACTATTGCCGTCTTAGCCAGTATGTGCTAGCCAATGCATCAAAGCAGTTATGATAATATGTACCTACGTTCAATTTGGTGGCAGGTCCCGCAGCGTGACGCCATCCACATCGTCGTACCCGGGCACGCCGCCCGAGCGCGGCAGCCCGCACGCGCCGCAGCCTGCGCCCGCGCACCCTCCGCGGAACTACTCCGACATCATGCGGTCGCTGGCCGCGCGGTACAACGCGCACCCTAACAACGAGTGAGTAATGTTGATCCCATCGTACCTGGCACGCCGCCGAAGCGCAGCTACGCTGCAAAATATTTATTTAAAAGCTATTCCTCAAACTAAAGAACAATGCAAAGATGTGTTTAAAAAAGTGTGTGATCCTCTAAAAGCACTGCTAACGTTTCTGGTGTTACAGTTGTCTATTAATGACAGTGACCTTTTACCATCAGATGGTCCGTTATCGGCATCTATGGTACCTAATTCATTACAAATTTTGGCTAAGCGTCTTCGAACAGTGTGACTCGATAGAAGTCACTTACAAGCTTTTAAATGAATAAAAAATATGGAAGTGACATGACGCTACATTTTAATATCCGTAGTCGTTGTTTGATCAAATAATTCGAAACTGAGTACGGCTGATTTGTTACGAAGCATAGAAACGCTTAACACCAAACTGGTCACTTGTTCTTTCCGCCTCTCCGGTTCATAAAAGTCTAAAGCAGAGAACAAACCGCATTTGAAATCGTAAAAGACTTCCCACAAAATTGAAACATCAAAAAGTCCACATATCCGATTGATATTCAAATAAAATTTTACGACTTACTCCGATGATTATTTGCGACTGTAATGTCACGGCGCAGGTGCACCCAAATACTTATTTATAGCTTACTTAAGTCTGGTTTTGAATCTTTCTGAATCACAAAAAGGGGGAAGCAGTTTGTCAAGAGAGCGGCCGTGTACTTCCTTACGCATATTGACAATCAATTTTTCACACGCTCGATGTCACAACAGAGTGCGAGTGCAGTTCAGCGACCGCTAGTGATGCCCATACCTATTAGCATATTAATCGATTCGATAACTTACGTTTAGTCGACAAATTTACATGATTCGTGAGAACCGATGTTCTCCGCGTGAACTTATGTTATATTAATGAATTGCTCATATATCGACGTGAGGTCGGCGACCTCCGGTTTTAATTACTGCCGCCACGACAGGCCGGGCGGCGCCTCTCTGCCACAGAGTATAAGTGAGTAAATTCGATTTTTTATTGCATTAGAATGACTCGGCTGTCGTAAAATATGTTCATAAAAATTGGGCAGGCATCCAGCTGTACTTTTAAGTGTTTTAGATAGATATCACACAATAAAATATGAGCGTCAACACTCGTAAGTTTAAAGTTTCAATAAGGCGGCGGTTTCTACTCATTAACAGCGTGTAGGCGCCTCATAACGCAGTAATCGCCTTTTTAATTGCATCGTCGGTTATATACAGAGACAAAAGATCTGATACGCGGTGGTAATAAAGTTGCTTGTTACAATAAATTCACAAAGTGATAAAACTCAGATTGATGATCAGAACATTCCTATGATCAAACATCTATGACAAGTTCTGATCGAGATTTACAACGGTTTTGATCTAAGCAAAAAAGAGATGGAACTTACAATCAGTCCTGCACAGTCTAAGGAAATATGTATCTCTTTGTTTCTGATTTTTTTAAGTCACAAGGTTTGCTTTCTTTCTCGTAGTTACTACCCATACATATGTATTCTTTTCCTAATATTAGAAATCCGAAAGCATGTAAAAGTTTGATCCTTACTAATATTAGAAATCCGAAAGTATGTTTGATGGTTTTTTGATTGTCACTCTTTCACGCAGTAACGTGTTTTTTGACATGAATGTAGTTCAGACGTTGGAGAGTGACAGGCTACCTTTTATCCCGAGAAAAAAAAGGTTCCTGTGGAATAGTACAAAAATCAAAATATAACGCGGGTGAAGACGCGCAAAAGCCAATTTCTAGTAGTAAGATTACCTGTACCATGTAAATAATATACATTTTCTCTACAGCTACTTCCACCGCATGAATGGGTTTTCGGTCGAGCGCGCGCCGCCCTCGCCCGCCCAAAGTGACGTAGCCGACGCCCCCCTGGGCGGTCTGTTCACCAAGCTGGCCAAGCACCAGGGCGGCCCGCCCAGACTGCCCGCTTTCCCTGTCATGCTCGACATGAGCTCAACTAAGGTAAGAGTGAAACTTACTAAAGCTTAGCAACGTTCAGTATTTGGATGGGTGACCGCAAGTGGCATTTTCCAACTTAGCGCTACCGCGGCTCGGATGACACGTTAAATTGTAGGTCCCGGTTGTTTTAACCGTTAAGCCATGTCAGAGGCTTTAAAGTGGCTTAAAAACTCTGACACCAGGGCTAGCCACCCGGCCTACACGAACTTAGAGCTCATCATATTTTTTTAAAATATGATTATTGAATAGGTGATCATAGATGGCGCAGGTTGCATTCAGTATATCACTACAGTTTTGATTATTCCGTCTATCGATATTGGAATGAGATGAACGTCTTACGCTGAACTATTTACCACGTGTTACCAATTTGAAACATTATCATGTTCAACTTAACCTTGCTTTGAATTATTATTCATTATAGGGTTGAACGTGTTCTTAATATATATAGTTGTTCAATAAATACACCACTAAAAATACTCGTATCTAACTTCAAAATGTATTCAAACATAATTGGATTACGTTTAAATACGAAAAACTACTTAAAATATTGCTCTTTACTATTGAGGCATTTCAAATTAACTTTATAAGCAATCTTCTGCTCTATTAAGAACCGGATAAGCACTATCAAATTAAAATTGCCGATAGGAGGTCCACTAAAATAGCTTTTAGAACCTTAATTCCACGCAACGCATGTTTGTTTACCAAAATTTTGTCAAAGCCACATTTCCCATGATTATTTAATTCAATTGGAGAAATTATGCATACTAATTCGGCCCATCAGGTATAATTTAATGATGACCATTAAACTATTAGTCTATTAGAATATTTTATACTGATTTATAATATTTGAGGGTTTTCAACTTTCGTTTGCGTGAGGTTAAACGCAGGATGTTGTGTGTTGAGATAATTGGAAGTTCCTACTGTAGTCTGGTCTGTTAAGCATTTTAAAATTATCTGCAGTTAAAATGGTAGTAATGGTGACTCTTTTGCAATTTAAGTAGAGACGAGTTCTACCTCAGCCGGTCATTAAGTCGCTAAATAGAAATTAGTGTCCTGTAGGACGTTCGTGATGTACAAAGACTTCTCCTGTAGAATTAGAAGCTGTCACCTTGTACACTGTCATTTCGATTTGCTGATCGACTAGCCCGATTACAGTTTTCAGATTCGATTTCGCAATGAAACTTTTAGCGTAACTGTCCCTCTACGAGTATAGCTATTATGTTTTTAAATATTTTATCTAATTAATTACGGAGCCTTGAGTTGACATTTAGATTATAAAAGTTTATTTTGTTAGTCGTCTGTATTTTTTATCATAATGCGTCATTTTTAGCGCCACTGTGGCTCGGATGACACGATGAATTGTTGGAACCGGTTGTTTTAACCGTTTAGCCATGTCAGAGGCCTTCAGGCGGCTTGAAAGCTCTGACACCAGTGCTAGCCACCCTTACTTATCATGCTACATATCTTTGAATCTGACTCATCCTATCACTCGGATTTACAAATAAAACATATCTACACAAAAAAGAATTTACGTATAATTTTATATGTTTCATTCGTTATTACTTCATAATGTGCGTTACTTAAGACAAGGCCACTGCCCCTATGAAATAATTTACGGTCAGCTGAGTTTCATTTCAAAAGAGCACATTTGTAATTCATATTAATTATAAAACACAAGTGCGCACTGACCTTCCTGTTATAATTACACATTTCATAGTTCACGGCTGTGATTAAAGTGTCTCGGGGGATCGTAAAATTCATAAGTTTTTATCGTTTGTGGCATCTCTAGCTCCGTGCCTCGTTTATGGTAATGAGAGTTAAAATCATAATGCGCGATGAGCTCGGTTTCCTTTCCAGTAATGGAGGCAATTAGATCTGATAAGGCTGCCGTCTCGACCTTTACACTTCCCTTGGCGCAGTAGATATCTCACAGTGTTAATTACGAACCGCTGGCGTGTGCCCGCAATTGCTGGGTAATGGCGCTCCCGCCTACTTTTTACCACGCTGCACTGTTTCTTGGGCGAGCGATAGACCAAGTTAATGAATAATTTTAAAATTATCTCTTAGTTAGCGCAGCTAATTAAGTTTTTGTTAAAACACACTTTTTGCCGTAACGTGATTGTTTTATCTAATCTCAATTTGTAATACACATGTGGAGTTAATGGACTAAGTATTAGTGGTAATTCGTAACTAATCTATGATTCAAGATTAAT
Source organism: Hypomecis atomaria (assembly GCA_964007245.1). Lineage (NCBI taxonomy): Eukaryota > Metazoa > Arthropoda > Insecta > Lepidoptera > Geometridae > Hypomecis > Hypomecis atomaria. The sequence goes on along the minus strand of OZ023292.1, from coordinate 17,011,059 downwards.
CCTTGTATTAAGCGGTAGTGGATAGGTGTGCTTTAATTGTTATAGTTCTGATCCCGAGAAAAATATATCTAATCCACTAAAATTCTAATGTTTTGTAGATTAAGTGTAGCACTGTTTGAACTAAAAGATATTGTCGGCGATCGACTCTAATTCGAACATAGGATAGATTAAGTTTTGATTAAGAATCAGTTTAGAATAATTTTTAAGTATTACTTGCCGTTCGATCGAATTCGATTAATAGAACATTCCAGAAAAGTGTTCTAGAACCTTCCCGAGACATTGTAACCAACTTCGAAAGAAGGGAAGGTTCTCGAACATTCGAGTTCGATTGATAGAACATTCCAGAAAGGTGTTCTAGAACCTTCCCGATGCATTGTAACCTACTTAGAAAGAAGGGAAGGTTATCGAACATTCGAGTTCTATCAAGTTCGTTTCATAGAACTTTCCTGAAAGGTGTTCTAGAACCTTCCCGATACATTGTAACCTACTTAGAAAGAAGGGAAGGTTCTCGAACATTCGAGTTCTATCAAGTTCGTTTCATAGAACTTTCCAGAAATGTGTTCTAGAACCTTCCCGTTACATCGCAACCTACTTAGGCCCCGAGGAAAGAAGGGAAGGTTCTCGAACATTCGGAGAAACGAACAGCCAAGTAGTTGAATTAGTATATAAGGGCACGCGGATCGCCCGATAGTCAGTATTAATTTGCAAAGCGAACAGTTACAATCGACAATTCGATCTCGGCAAGTTAACTAGTAGTGAAAAGTGAGTGTACAGTTAACGGTTGAATTGTACAGGATTGTTTTGTGAATAAAAGGGCTACTTAAAGCCAAGGATTAATTAAGATTCCGGAGTTTTACTTCGAGACCCCTGCACGTCGGCGGCAGATCAGCTACTTCAGGCATCTTTGAGTAGCAAATCCTTGCACTTTACACAGAGAGCGTCTTAAGGGGCGAGTACACCAGCGCGTACATAGGCAAGAGAGACACGCAACGCCACATAAGTTTCTCATCTCTCTCTCGCTCAGTACAAGTGCTCGCTACGCTAGCGACTTGTATACACCTTGTCGTCTTCAGCTGGTCCTTCGAGCCGGATTGACGCAGATCTACGTGGACAATATCATCGTGATCTACGTGTGAAATTGAGGATTAAGATGCCTGTAACGAGAAGCAACAAGGGTCAACGGAAGACATCGACCGCCGCGGGGAGCAATGAGGGAGCCATCGCGAGTGAAGTCGCGGGTAGTGTCGGGAAAAGCACCATTGAGGCTGCCACGAGTAGTGTCATCACAGGGATCACCACGGAGGCCATGGCGAGGGAAGTCACGGGTGGCGTCGGGAAGGACGCCTCTGAGGCTGCCGTGGGAAGTTTCCTGGTTGATTTTGGTGCGACATCGGGTACTACGGAAGGTACGTTGCTGCCTAAGGCGTCGTACGGAACCACCACCGTCACGATTGTCAAGGGAGAAAAAACTCCGACCGGAGGCGAATGCCAGAAGATCTCCAAGACTATGTCAAAGGCTTCAACTTCCAGAAAAAGGGAAGTAGCGAAAGCTTGCGTCGAGATAGCTCGCCTCAAACTGGAAGAGGTACAAGCCGCATCCGCCCTAGCTAGGGCACGGTTGGAGATGCTTCAACTTGAAGAAGATGATTCAGTGATCAGCGAACCAATCGACCGAGAGGAAAGCGTGAACCAATGGGTCAGTGACACAGTGGAGAGAATGTCTGGAGAGGGTCCACCACCAGACAAACCTGGTGAGGAAACCACCGAGAAGAACTGTGTCAAGCCTGAACCTGTTAAGTCTACATCGGCCGTTGGTGGGACATCAGAATTAGCTGAAGCGATCATCAAAGCGATAAGCGCATCATCGAAAAGCACAATGGTACCCAACTACATGAATGAGCTACCATTTTATGATGGAAACAGCAACGAGTGGTTGGCCTTCAAGACTGTATACGAAGATACAGCAATGAATTTCTCTTCAATTCAAAATATGACGAGATTAAGAAAGTCCATCAAAGGAACAGCAAGAGAAGCAGTCAAGAGTCTCTTATATTCGGACTGCGAACCCAATGAAGTGATGGAAGCACTTCGTCGTCGTTTTGGAAGACCAGATGCCCTGGTGTTGACTGAGATGGAGAAGCTGAAAAATTTGCCAAAGATGAACGAGAGCGCACAAGACGTATGTGTGTTCGCAAGCCAAGTCAACAATATCGTGGCTACAATTAGAGGTTTGAAGAAGCCGCAATATCTGCATTCGCCAGAAATGTTAAAGACCATCATTGACAAGATGCCTGCAGTGCTTCGTTTTCGGTGGTTTGATTACACAGCCAGCACCGAAGACCCTGACTTGGTGCATCTGGGGAAATTCCTAAACAGAGAAGCAGATCGGTGCGGACCATATGCCATGCAAGAAGCTTTGGCCAGAAAGACTTCAACTGGAAAAAGAGAAGCCACGCACGCAGCGACAGATCGAGATGCTAGAAGCTGCTTCCTCTGTGAAGGAAATCATCAACTCTTTGAATGTAAGAAGTTCTTAGCAGCATCAACGAACGAACGTTGGGATATCGCAATGAAGAGCAAGCTATGCTTCAAGTGCCTACGGGGTCGGCACCAAAAAAGGAACTGCAAAAAACCCGCTTGCAAAATGTGTAAGAGATTGCATCACGCCCTGTTACATGAGGACCGGCAACCAGAGGTGTCACAGAAGACAGAAGTTAAAGAAGTCACCAACAACGTACTTCAGGTTAATACTGCGAGAACAGTGAGAGCATACCTGAAGATGGTACCAGTAGAAGTCTACGGCCCCAAGGGATCCACTAAGGTATTGGCTCTACTGGATGAAGGGTCAACAGTGACACTAATGGATGCATCCATAGCTGACCAGTTGGGGTTACAAGGACCGAAAGAAACCCTAACTATTGAAACGGTTGGCGGCAAGCTCATCACAAAAAGGGGCTCCATGAAAATCAACATGAAAATAAGAGGAGTCCACCAGACAACGAGCAGGACCATCACCGGAGCGCGAACAATTGACGAGCTGCGCCTGACTCCTCAATCTGTAGATAAGAAAAATATTGAAGATTTGCCTCACCTGAGCAAGATTTCTGAGCAATTATATTATGAAGAAGGACGACCCAAACTGCTTATTGGGCAAGACAACTGGGAGCTGATAGTCTCAAGAAAGACGCGGAAAGGCAAGAAGAATCAGCCCGTTGCATCATTCACGCATTTAGGATGGGTACTGCATGGATGCGACTCGGGGGCTTCAAAACCTGTCAACTTTGTGACCTGTGCACATGTCTTTTCCCGAGAAGATGAATGGGACAAAATGATCAAAGAACACTTTGCCGTTGAATCACTGGGTGTTCAACCACGTCGTCCCAGCACAGACATTGAAGGGAGGGCTGTCGAAATCTTAGAAAAGACCAGCAAAAGGCTAGAAAATGGCAGATTCGAAGTTGGCCTTCTATGGAAAAAAGAAGACGAAAAGATGCCAGACAACTACAAGTCTGCGGAGACCCGTCTACGAGGCATCGAAAAGAAATTAGATCAAGATTTGGATTTCAAAGATGACTACGAGAAACAAGTGCAGAATCTTTTGGACAGCGGCTATGCAGAAGAAGCACCACAGGAATCAAAATCACACAAGAAGTGGTACCTCCCACATTTTGCTGTTACGCATCCCACTAAAAATAAGAGGAGACTAGTGTTCGACGCAGCTGCAAAGTCTGGAGGTAAAAGCCTGAACGACGCGCTTTTAGCAGGACCAGACTTACTTCAGTCTCTGTTTGGAGTGCTACTTCGCTTCCGACAGCATCCTGTCGCGGTCGTGGCGGACATCAAAGAAATGTTTCTTCAAATAAAAATTAGGGAAGAAGACCGCGATAGCTTGCGATTTTTGTGGCGAGGAAATTCACGCACTGAGAAACCTAAGGAATATCGAATGACTTCAGTGATATTTGGTGCGGCTTGTTCGCCCAGTGCAGCAATCTACATTAAAAATCGCAACGCTCAAGACTTCGCCGCAGAATATCCGGCTGCAGTTAAAGCGATAGAGCGCAATCACTATATGGATGATTATCTGCATAGCCTACCAACCGAAGAAGAAGCCATTAAAATAGCCAGCGAGGTAGACACTATCCACAGAAGAGCGAAGTTCGAGCTCAGAGGGTGGGCATCCAACAGTCCAACGGTTCTGCAAAAACTGGCTCGCGAAAATAAAACGACCAAGGAAGTCGAGCTTGCTTCTAAGGAAGAGAAAACATTAGGTCTAAGGTGGTTCACTGAGAAAGACGAAATAGGATTCCGTGTCTGCTTAAGAAATATACAAGAAGTCATAAATAACGAAATGACGCCGACAAAGAGAGAGGTTACGAGTGCCGTGATGTCTACGTTCGACCCCATGTCCTTGGCGTCACCGGTTCTGATTCAGGGGAAGAAACTTTTGCAGGCTATATGGAGAAGCGGCGTTGGATGGGACGATATTGTGACGCCAGAAAACGAAGTCCAATGGAGGAGATACCTGGAAAACCTGCAACTGCTTAGAGATCTGCGGATACCAAGATGCGTTCGTCGTTCTAATCACGAGGGGGAGCTCCATACTTTCACTGACTCTAGTGAGACTGCATACGCTTGTGCAGTTTATTGGAGGATGAAGAACGACAACGGCCAATACGATGTGATGCTCCTAGCAGGAAAAGCCAGAGTAACTCCGCTAAAACCTGTCTCCATTCCGCGATTAGAACTACAGGCCGCACTACTAGGGACCCGAATGGCGCGCTCTATTGAAGAAGAATTAGACGTCAAACCGATAAGAAAGATATACTGGACAGACTCCAGCACGGTACTGTCATGGATCAAATCAGACCCGAGAACATTCAAACCCTTTGTCGCCCACCGACTCGCCGAAATTGAAGACACTTCTAAACCGCAAGAATGGCGATGGGTCCCAACTAAAGACAACCCAGCAGACGATGCGACAAGGGAAATCCCTAAAGAGTTCCACGAACGCCACCGCTGGTTCACCGGCCCGGTATTTCTGAAAGAAAGTGAAGAATTCTGGCCAAAGTCAAAAATCTTCAAGGCGGAACCTACAGGAGAGGAAAAGGAAACACTTTCAGTTGCCACAATGAACGTATCCGACAAGTATTCGACTCCGGATCCAGCACATTTTTCAAGTTGGAACCGGCTTTGTCGTGCTACAGCAAGAGTGATCCAGTTTATCGACTTATGTAAGCGGAATCACTCAGTGAATTTATCGAGAAAATTGGAAAAATCAGACCCGACTTGGAAACGCATCAAGAAAAAGGATAAAAAGAAGTTTGACAAAATAAATATGAAAAAAGAGATAAGGCTTCTACCAATAGAAGATAGTCAGAAGGAACGTGCAGAAAAAATCCTGTTGCAGAGAAGTCAAGAAGAAAGTTTTGGGGATGAAATCTCTTCCATCAAAAAGTGTAGACCGCTCGAAAAATCCAGCAAGCTTAAAAAGATCGACGTGGTACTGGAAGATGGTCTTCTGAGACTCAAAGGAAGAATCAATGCTATGCGAGGCTTACAAGACAATTTTAAAAATCCAATAGTACTGGATAGTAAGCACCAGATCACAAGACTTCTGATCGCGCATTATCATCGACTCTTCAACCACGGTAATTACGCTACAGTAATTAATGAAGTCCGGCAACGTTTCTGGATCCTGGGACTTCGTGCAGCGGTGAGAGCAACAGCGCACCAGTGTCAATGGTGTAGGGTACATAGAGGCACGCCGCAGCAACCACCGACAGGGGATCTGCCTGGGGAGAGACTACGCTACGGAGAACCGCCTTTCACTTTTTCCGCTGTGGATTATTTTGGACCCATGTGGGTTACAGTAGGGCGTCGTCATGAGAAGCGATGGGGAGCACTTTTCACGTGCATGACCACTCGAGCTGTCCACGTGGAACTTGCATCATCTCTGTCTTCCAGCTCAGCAATTCTGGCATTACGAAGAATGGCTGCAAGACGCGGTATGCCCCGATCCATTTTCAGTGATAATGGAACGAACTTTGTGGGAGCAAATAAAGAACTAAGAGAAGCTCTCGAAGGTCTCAAGAAAGAAGAAATTATTACTGAAGCCGAAAAAATGGGCGTCCAATGGAAATTCATCCCGCCAGGGGCACCGAACATGGGTGGAGCTTGGGAGCGCCTCGTCAAATCTATCAAGGTGGCACTGGAAGTAATACTTAAGGAAAAATACCCGAAAGAAGAAGTCCTGCATACTCTGATCTTAGAGGCAGAACATATCGTTAACTCAAGACCTCTAGTAGAGAAAATTGAAGATGAAAACGAGGAAGCCCTTACTCCAAATCATTTCTTAATTGGGAGATCCTGTGGCTTGCCAAGACTCGGGGTGTTTAGCGACAGCAACCTCTGTGGACGAAATGACTGGAAGATGGCGCAGCGGTTGGTCGACCACTTTTGGTCAAGATGGTTGAAAGAGTATCTTCCTACCCTGATCCCAAGAAAAGTCGACGGGAAAATTTCTAGTCGCGACTTGAAATGTGGAGACACGGTCCTGGTAGTAGACTCTACATTACCCCGTGGAACTTGGCCAAGAGGAGAAGTGATTCGCACCTATCCAGGGCCTGACGGAAGAACCAGGATCATTGAGATTCGAACCAACGGAGGGATCCTACGACGCCCATGCTCTAAAGCAGTTTTGTTAGTTCCTGCGCCAGTTGGTGAGCACGTTTTAGTAGACAACGAGCCATCTAGCAACGAGATCGCCAGACCGAATGTTGGTGCAGAGCACGAGGGGGAGGATGTCGGCGATCGACTCTAATTCGAACATAGGATAGATTAAGTTTTGATTAAGAATCAGTTTAGAATAATTTTTAAGTATTACTTGCCGTTCGATCGAATTCGATTAATAGAACATTCCAGAAAAGTGTTCTAGAACCTTCCCGAGACATTGTAACCAACTTCGAAAGAAGGGAAGGTTCTCGAACATTCGAGTTCGATTGATAGAACATTCCAGAAAGGTGTTCTAGAACCTTCCCGATGCATTGTAACCTACTTAGAAAGAAGGGAAGGTTATCGAACATTCGAGTTCTATCAAGTTCGTTTCATAGAACTTTCCTGAAAGGTGTTCTAGAACCTTCCCGATACATTGTAACCTACTTAGAAAGAAGGGAAGGTTCTCGAACATTCGAGTTCTATCAAGTTCGTTTCATAGAACTTTCCAGAAATGTGTTCTAGAACCTTCCCGTTACATCGCAACCTACTTAGGCCCCGAGGAAAGAAGGGAAGGTTCTCGAACATTCGGAGAAACGAACAGCCAAGTAGTTGAATTAGTATATAAGGGCACGCGGATCGCCCGATAGTCAGTATTAATTTGCAAAGCGAACAGTTACAATCGACAATTCGATCTCGGCAAGTTAACTAGTAGTGAAAAGTGAGTGTACAGTTAACGGTTGAATTGTACAGGATTGTTTTGTGAATAAAAGGGCTACTTAAAGCCAAGGATTAATTAAGATTCCGGAGTTTTACTTCGAGACCCCTGCACGTCGGCGGCAGATCAGCTACTTCAGGCATCTTTGAGTAGCAAATCCTTGCACTTTACACAGAGAGCGTCTTAAGGGGCGAGTACACCAGCGCGTACATAGGCAAGAGAGACACGCAACGCCCCATAAGTTTCTCATCTCTCTCTCGCTCAGTACAAGTGCTCGCTACGCTAGCGACTTGTATACACCTTGTCGTCTTCAGATATAATGTGCCAAATCATTTGTAATGCCAATTTTACATTACTGAAGAAAATAAATCTGTTTTGATCATGAACAATAGTAGGACATGTCAACTTTACAATTAGTTTAAAGCATTTCAATTGATACAATTCCCGACTTGTGTCATGGTCTTAGTAAATTTTATAGAATAGCTTAAAAAGCGTGATGGACGAGCGAGTAGGAACAGCTAATGAAGTTATGAAGGAAGGGGGTACCAGGCATCTCGGTCCGACCTCTCGGAGCGGATGGAGCGAGCTCTCGCCAGCGAACCGGCGCGACTCGACTCTCCACTGTAAAAGGAACTGGAGCTGCACTAATTGGCGGCGGCACGCGCCGCGCATGCGCCCCGCGACACGCTAGTGATGGGACGAGAAATCTTCACCGTTCGACTTTAAAATTAGATGACTTTTTGCACAGCTCGGAAATTGCAGCGTTACAGTTATACGATTCCAACTTTCTAGCTAAATTGCAACTACATCTGAACATCGCGTTTCTGCCGTCTCGGGTCGGTGTAAATGGCGTGATTGGTTGCGTTTCTTTTTACGCTTTGTCCGGTCGATGAAATTTAGAGTATAGGAGATCGCGGAAATAAATCGTTCGCGTTCGGGCGGCACGCGCGTTCATTTCACGGCGCGCGCCTCTCTGAATTTCATTCGGAATTACTCAGCTTGCGCCTTTTTTAGTGCGCACGGCAATTAAAAAAGATAGATTGCAATTTGACCCGCGGGCGGCGAGCGTGACGCCTCGGAACGTTATTATGATGAATGCTAGCCACTTACAGCCGGGCCCGCTCTCGATCTGATAATGGCCACTGCTCGCCTTTCATGTTTGCTTTACGTCGGTGCTAAGACGGCTGATGGGTTTCTCGGTAATTGAGTTTTTAAGAGCTACTTATTATTCAGTAATATATCGAAGGTGGATGCTTGTGCCGGGTCGTTACGAAGGTTTTATGGAGTTTAATGGCACAGCGCTTTCATCGGGTCTCGAGAAGATTCTAATTTAGTTTATAGGTGAATCTCGCTCGTTCGTTCTAATTATCTTGCTCTTATAATGCAGTAAGTTTGGTTTATGTGGGCCTTGACAGTTAGGCTTACAATCTGCGGTGGTATTTAGCCAAAATATGATCGTGCTTATCATGTTAGACTTATATGGCATTTGCGCGAAATTAAAATTATTGTAATAAAATAAACTGAGACACTAGGTAGTTGATACCTTAAACTTATGGGTACATTAAAATTTTCTAAATTGTTTATATAAATTTCACTTACGTCTAACAAAATGTTAGGTATGGACGATGACACGATTTTGTCGCTAATTCTAGATTTAGGTAGACACTAAGCCCGATTACAGAGGCGCCAGCGTAAATTTATTAGCAACGTAAAGAGCGTTCTCTCTATCGAACGCCTAAAGTGAAAAAGAAACAGAACTATGCTATTTAGCTAATATAATTACGATGGCGCCTCTGTAATTGGGCTTATTGTACTATAATAGGTACTTGTATTTCTACTTACATCAATGACCGTTCCATTTTAGTTAGTATAACTAAGTTTTTAATCTTAGATTACTTTTCTTAAGTTAGTAAGTTCGTATAGATCGGGTGACTAGTCAGAGTCAGAGTTTTTAAGCCGCTCGAAGGCCTCAGAGTACCTAACTGATTTAGTAATATGCCTCTATCTTTTTTTAGGCGCTTTTAGCGATATCGAGGGTGGGTCGAGGCGGGCGGTCGCGGCGCAAACGGGCGGTGGCCAATGCGGGCACAGCTGCGGAGCACTCGCCCCTAGACCTATCTGCTGGAGCCGAGAGCGCAGCCAAGAGGGCCAGGTTATCCGCCAGCCCGAGCACGAGGAGTGATAGCGACGACCGGGACAGGACGTCTAATGATGGTGAGAATACTACCTTGAGCTACTTACAACTAGGAACAAAGAGCGGTGGGAAATGCCAAGCTGTCAACTCGAGGAGTGATAGAAAGATGTAGACTGGACCTCTATGAATGGTGAGTACATTGCAGTAGATACTCCGCTCTAGCCCTGTCCGCGTGAGCAGAGAATGCAGCTAAGAGGGCCAGGCTAGCAGGCTGGCTATCTGCCAGCTTGAGCACGAGGAGTAATGCGAGGAGCTGGATAGGACGCCTAATGAAGGTGAGTATACTACAACGAACCTTTTTTACTCAACTAGGCACTGAGTGTTTGAAAGGTTCAGCTTTCAAGTGGGGGGCGGCGAGTTAGACATAACTCTAAATGATGATGAATACTACCATACAACATTTGCAATTCGACTCGGCTGCGATAGCCGTGAGTCCAACGAAAAGGGTTAGGCTGTGTCTTCCACCTCCACTACAAGGAGTGATAAGTGGGAAACATCTAACAATGGTGAGGGTCCTGAAACATTTGCCTGTCTACTTAGATAAGAGCTGGGAGTAATCAAAAAGACTAGGCTATGAGTTCAACGAGCAACGGTAGGGAGAAGATCATGTCGCACCTTTAAAAATAAAGTGCATCAACTCAAAATCTTTATTTTTTAAGGCACAGTTTGTATAGATGCTATCGTGAAATATTTGCAAATTGGAACTGATAATGCTAGACCAGGCTATCAGTTCGATAATTTCTTGTAGTTACAAAATCAAATTATGATAAGTATTGACAAGCACTGCACATTAATTTTCTTATCATAGAAAAGAAAGACAGGATATACATATTTTATAAAAGTAGGTTTACTTTTAATCCACTTTAACTTTCTTATGAAAAAGAAACACCGAGGATCACAATAACGCAAACATGTAGAGAATTAAAAAAATCATACTTTTAATCTACATTTATTTTCGCTAATCGAAAATTATCATTGCCGTAGATCGCAGCGAAGCGCGGACTGAGTGCATGTGCGCGGAGGCGCGGGCGCGGCTCGCGGCGTGGACCGTCGACGACGTCTGCGACTTCATCGGCTCCATCGACATCTGCGCTGAATACGCCACGGTAAGTCATTGATACTTCATTACAGATCAACGTATTCTATCTTCGAAAAAACTAAAGAATATTGCGCGCCGTACCTGCGTCGTAAATTCAAAATACCAGTGAAACAAAGTGTTACGGTTAGTCGGTCGTCAAATTTTTCTGAACATACTCATTGTACCTACATTTTTGTAAGTAGGAATTTGTTGTTTTGGCTTTATATATTAAGAAGTACTATCAGGATAAGAAAATCAGATGACCATAATTTCAAAGCTTCCACACATTACCTAGTGAAATAATATGAAAACCGGATAAAAAGAAAAGTTTTTTAAAAAATAGTATGTGGTTTAGCGAATAATGCAATATTCTCTGAGGTATTTTACCAGAGTAGAGGCTGTGAGAACATATTATCACATTAAAAAGAAACAATAAAAGATAGATCACATTACAGCCTTACTTACACTCTGTGTTATCTAAATTAAGCTGTTTCTACACAAAGCTCATACACGGCAACATTGTAAAAATATAAAAGTGCAAAACCTGTTTAATATGCAACCCATCATACATCTGTCCATAGAATATTTTAGTGGCATAAAACAATATCAATAAATTTTACAATCGATTTAATAAGCAAACTGATACGTCGTAAATGCGATAGTTCTGCTGAGGCGCCATGTTGTAGACAATCTAAGTCTAGATCTAGGAAGAAAACAAGTCTGAGTACAAGCATGCAATTATGTACGTATGTACTTAATTAGCTCTTAGATAAATGATCAAGTTCCAAATATGGTATGGACACATTTGAAAACATTGTAGTTAGTACGTGCTTTAAAACAACAGGGTGTATTCCTGTAGGACATATTCTAGGACATACTACTTTTACTTTTTTCTACTGCCGATTTTCACTATAGGACCTATGCCTAAATCTCGAAAAAAGAAAGAGTAGGCACAATAATGAACTTGAATGTATTTGTCGTCAAAACCCCGAAGATCCGACGAATATAATTTTTCATAACATTTCGTTTTCATTAAATGGCTTCCAAAAAGGACGAGGTTCTATGTTCGTCTGTGTGCATTTTTTTTGTGTATTCATCGATATTTTTTCCAAATGTAAACCGAATACAACATTATTTTTTATTTCGTAAGGGTAGGTATATATGTATTATATACTCCCGATGTAGTCCCATTTAAATTATAACGAAATAGGCTGAGCCGTTTTTGAAAAATCGACAAGCGAACTATTCGAATTTTGTGCACAGTGGAAGACACCGTCTTCCACTGTGTTTTTTGTTTTTTATCATTTTTTGCGAAAAATTATGACTTTTCTTTACGTTCGTAAGATAACTTTACTGTTTTTGATTGCGTCTCTAGAATATCAATCAATTTGTTGTTTACCTAGCGAAGTTTTATTTTATTAGTCCGTAAGAAATCCGGATTAGTAAATACTAATAAGAATGTAATATTATAAATTGTCTCTATCATTAACAGCTTTCATCGGGATCTGATTGAAGCATGAGCAATCACAACAAATACTTCAATTACAATAATAAGAGCAGTCGTAATATAGCAATAAGTCGAAACTAATTCGCTTCCAAGCTGCAAACGTAACACAATGATGACATGGAACGTCACTAGCGCGCGTCACTATTTACTCGGATTTAGGGTTACCATGTTCGAAATACAAGCAGGAACTACTCTATGACGGATCGAAAAGCATCTGGCAAATAGTATATGTAACATGCCTTCACATACCTCTCAATAACCGATCGGTTGACGGAAAAAAGTCAGCGTGTCTAAAACAATTTTCGTCCGATAGATACAAATACCAACCTTTATAGCTTAATAATAATTGACTTAGTCAGAGCCAGTGTATTGACTAAAATCCTAGTTCACTGCATTTACAGACTATATGGGTGAAGAAAGGTTATTGACACATTCAGCTTTTGAATTATGTTAGTAAAATATGCAAGTACATAGTTAGGTGATAAGTTTTCTAACTAGCGGTTGTCTGATACTAACACTAGCACCAAATTGCTATTCAACTCAAACGCTATCAAATAAAAGGTCTATAAGGCTAAAAAATAAATTACTTAACCTAGTACCATGATGTACAGGGATTACCTAAATAAATAATGTCTTAAAACAAACCTTCAAAAGAAGAACTCATAAATAAAATATATCATATGCTATCTGTGTTAATGACAGCCCTACGATTTGATCATGATTGCTCGAGATCACTCACTGTTTCTTCACCTCACTAACGGACCAGTGTAGTGAGACCTCAGAGAACAATAGCATTGTTATTATGTATTTTAGAAAATAGTGACCAATTTTACAGAAGGAACTCAATTTTTATCAAAAATGGCCCAATTCAGATGTCTTAATTTAAATCTTGACTTATTTGCCAATTTTTATTATTTGGTCATGCAAACCGTTGGTCTTATAAAACTCATGATAAAGTTCGGATCTATATATATTTTTCCGCGTGAAATTTACTGTGATCAGCATAGAGATAAAAAAACTCACCTATAGTTTCGCATAGCTAATTTTTGTTTTAAAAAATGTGGTCAATGAAATTCCTTAAGGATGCAATGGGGTTGATAGTGATTAAAAATATGTACAGTACCCGCGGCGTCCCTAAAACATCTACTGTTCTTTACCAAACGCTCACTGACTTTATGGAACAGCTCATTTTATTTCAATTTCAGGGTTGGTCCCGTAGTAAAAGGTGATCGTAATGATGAGTATGTAATACGCCAGTAAATCTCTTGAATTTATTCAAGCAATATCTTTTTTACCGGACCATAGCGCATAGGTATACGTTATTGGCTGTTTATGAAAGTGCGAATATGACTGTAATATTTCGAACTATAGCAGAGGTCAACACAAAATGGTGATCAATTTAGGCGGGCGATACATTTTGTTTGCTCGCGTATTTTTGATTAATTTTAATTGCCACGGGTGAAAGGGAGACGATAAAAAATGATTTTAATTACACAGAACGCTCTTAGTGATTGTTTCGCACCCGATGATTGCGTGTGCAATTTTGAAATTGTGAAATTTTTGATACGTTAATTGTGTTGCCTGAAGCGTACAAATTAGAACGTAATAAAATTTTATTTTTCATTGTTCATACTCGCTTATTCTATTGACAAAGATCTTTATGCATTGAAATAAACGATGTAGCTATATCTTTTAGGCATATGTGATTTTATCAATAGCAATTTGATAAAAAAATGATTTCCTACAATAAATTGCAATTATTACTCAACAACCATTTTTTGTGTATCAGCAGCGTCTTCTCAAAAAAACGAAACAATTTAAAAAATAGAGTACAAGACATCCAAAAATTTGATTCACTGATCACATCACATCAATAAATAATTTTACGAGTATTTCAAACGTTGGCGACAATTCGCATTCGATGTACGAGTATCTTGGTTCCGAGTATCGAATGGTCGACTTGATATCGTATTCATTATAATTGATTACATTATTGAAAGGCCATAAAATGAGATTTCTATGGGGAACCGAAGGAGTGGCGATGTTCTCGCCATGTTAGGCTCCAGCGCATGTATAAGGTTATCGATGAGCTGCTACCGGTTTTCAAACCATCGTTTATATTTCTGAATAAAATCTGATCTGACCATCCAATTTCATTCAATGAATTAGATGAAAATTGATGATCAAATGACTGTAGAATATAGGCCGTTGATAAGGCTGTTCATTCACCAGAGCTGAGTTAGGTGTAATGTAGATGGCGCTATGAAAAATAATACCAATAAAATAGTTTCACTTCCGGTACAACGGGATTTATCAAGCACTTTTACACAATACACGTTCTCACACATCGTTGGGATGGGGAAAAGCATGTGAGAAAAGAAGTAAAGCATTTAATGAAAATCAGTAATCACCTAAAATTTCTGAGCTTACAAATGTAGATGAAATGCTTGGTCACCCAGTACTTAAGCTGTCAAGTAGCAAGGACGCATACCATCTTCGATCACGTAAAGCTAAACATAGTTGTCATACCCAAACAAATCACATTAATGACTTTACCCTAACCTTCGCTGTAACAAGGCAGCTGTAAAATATTTCTATTTTACAAAAGAAACGGCACTATAAGGAAATCCAACTAAGCTATCATAATCTCAACTTTATTTCTACTGCCACTATATGCAAATGTAAACAATTATTGTAACAAATTGGCCAATAAAGGCACATCACTTAGCACGAGTGCGCGCGTGACGCTCCCGCCGTAATTGTTTGTGGTCACAGCTAGGGTTACCATTTCAAAATAGTTAATACTCCTGTTTAAGCAGGTATTAAAACTAGAAAGGAATAAAAAAAAATTGTCAAGAGTCAAAATTGGGGGAAATGTTAACCTGAAACCTGGTAAAATAAACCAACTTTGTTGATACTGCATCCTAAAGTACCTAGGTCTTGGTCTACTAAAACTTGAAACCTATAAGAAAGCTTTTATGATCTGTAGCTAGATGGTATAAAATAAAAAGTGTATGAGTATATTGTATAGGTAACATCTTTTTTCTTTAAAAAGAAATGTGTATCATATGGTAACCCTACACACACATACACAATGTTCCGATGCTGCACGGGAGATCGGGTCTTTTAAAGAACTAAGCTTGGGAAAGCGAAGAAAAGTGACACTACTAAATTAAAAGTAGAGCAAAGTACAGAGGCGTGATCACACGTAACATTATGAAAAGGTTTTTGCAAAGATAATTTGCTAAATATTTGTGCATTGTCCTTATCATACGTAGAAGCAACAATATTTTAGCAGCACGAATGGTAAATCGTAAAATATCGTATACGATGCACAATTTCTAGTCGCAGTATAGGTACTTACTGCTCGTCGAAACGAAGTCGGTAAAATTTCACACAAAGAAAATAACAAAAGATTTGTCACACAAGTCGTGCAAGCTCCACACACCAAGCTTACAGTTTCGGATGCATTATGGCACCGTGAGGCAACCGCAACTTGGCCTAGACGTGGGAAATACGAACATTTAAAATTTCCATGTAATTTGTTTGGCAAAGTGGCATTAGTACCAAGCAAGTCATGCTATGGTGTAATTCCCAACATACGAGCACTGAAAATCGTGAACATAATCAGTGATATCATAAATAACTTCAGTGATTTGTCAGTGTCAGCTGTTAGGTACTTAACTAATTAAATGTTTGCTAGATTCATTAATTTGTACTAGCTACGAGTACAGTGTTAACTAATTTAAATAATTGTGCATTTTATGTAACTTAACTAAGGAATTTACAGAACGTAAACATCTCTTAAGTGGTTTATCTATTTTGGCCCTATTCTGTCATCTCACGAAATATATTTTAGTAAGTAATCTTAAATAATATGCCTAAAATCTTTGTTGTGACCATGTCTTGCATTAATCATGTTGTTTTATTAAGACGTTGACAAATGTAAATTTTTACCTACCTCGTGTGCACCAACGTCGATTTAAACGCAAAATTGAAAATTCACATCGCATTTAATTCTACAATAATGTGTACAAATTTACAAATAATCTCCTCGTTATATCAACAATTTATTACAAAGTGCGAGGGGCTTTGTAATGTGTAAGTAATAGTAATGATTGTGTGACAGCTCATTGCATTTTAAGAGGACAGCTATGATTATTGCATACAAAATTATATTCTGTATTTCCTGCTAAGTATTTCTCCTTCATAAATATTTCTATTTGTCATTCTATTCTTGTATTTTATTTGTGATAAAGTACAATAAACACAACGCATTCGCAAAATAAACAAACACTAAACCAAAAAATCATCCATGCATTCATCAGCCCTAGGACGTCCACTGCTGGACATAGATCTCCAATAATACCGATTGATATCATATGCTGCGCTTGCAGTTACAAAAAAAAAAAAATTACGCAAAACTGCAGTCTGAAATGAATTATTCAATAAAGCATTCAGGACCTTATTCAAATAACATAAGCGATTAGCAAATGAGCCAAATATACCACCGCTCTCCAGACTACGTCAAACTGCGTAATGAAACTTGATCGACAATCTAACAAGCCGTGTGTCACGGCGTTACGTGCAGTAGCTGAGATATCGGATTACTACTTGATTTATATGTTCCAGAGGTGTCAAGCCAGGGTACCGGCGAATTAATTGTCTACCAGATAATAATTTCTGTTAACCAGCGTTAAATGATTTATGTCGAGGCAGTAACTTTAACTGTACCAAGTTTCAGGATATTCTGGATAAAACTGGTTTAAGATGCCTTTCTATAATTATGTAGCAATTTAGATGAGAGTAGACAGGTGAAGGTTTCTAAGCCGTATCTACTAATGTAAAGAAAACATAGAGTTACAGAATGTAACATGCAACGTACAATATGTTTCGTTATATATAAAAATAATGTAAAGAAAACATAGAGTTACAGAATGTAACATGCAACGTACAATATGTTTCGTTATATATAAAAATAATGTACACATGTATGCCGACGATATATTGAAGATGCTTCCAATCGGTCTTACTAGAAATCCATAGGAGAGACATATGTCTAGCAGTAGTAGGCCTACAGTCGGCTTAAAATCTCTAATACTATTAGCAGTCCGGTCTATACGATCTTACTTTACGAATGTACAACACAGCCAGGCCAGGCAACACAGGGCGATAACAAACTATAACACAATACTCTACATCTCAAACAAATACTCACAACAAATACACTTAAGGTAGAAATAATCAGAAAACAAATTGATATCATTACGACCCTGTGATGCCACTTCCCTAAGATCGTGCGCCATGAACCGAAGCACGAAATAAATGGTACTGAAGCCAAGTGGTGCAACACGACCAGAGTGGGACTTCGTACTGTAATTATCGTATTTCTTACTGTGTATAATTTTATAGGTCAGGTGACCAAATTTTGATCTTAGATCGAGTATTATAGCGATCATTTGACATAGCTCCGCTGATTAGCAAGTTGAGGTGACTGGCATAGGACGTAGAACGCCGATTAGGCCGTAAAAGGCCAAGGCCCAAAAGAGGCCATTGGAAAATTCTCCAATGAGGATCAAAAACCGACAATCACAACGCATGATACTGTCATACTGACTACCATCAAGCTGGACATAGAAGATTACACTGGATGCAAGCCACTTCCATAAACCGATCTAATTGAAAACTTACACAGTGTGCATAGATAATGTTCAACAGTAGACAGCCTTTCGGGTTTAGAAGCTGATAAATAAGTCTAGTAATAAAACTAAATGTACTTAGAAATTGCTATTATTTGATAAGTATAGAGTTTTACAATCGTCCGTCTTATTCTAGCAGTGGCAGGTGAATGCCCGGCCTCCCCGCTCGCAACTTTTTCTACAACTTCCTTATAAACAATTATTCTAAACAATAGCTCTAACAGGTTGCATTCTTTGGTTGCATACTCGTCAATTTAGAAAAATATGGATAGAATTAACATATCTGTTGTATATGAATAAAATATGAAACCAAATATTACTGTAATATGAGGCTTTTAATTTATTTTCTTAGGACTTAATCCAACCCTGAATACAGAGTCCTCTCAATCCTTGTACATGTCACAACGCTGTCAAATGTTGGCGCATGTTGCAACTGTTCGTGCTAGGTGCCATCCGCTCACGCCGAGCCCCGCTGGGATCCGTTGGGAAATAAGATCAATTACTATATACGGCTGCCTTTTTATCAAATCTCTCGTTAATCATCATTAAAGCTGCTTTTTCGCCAATCAATGATGGGTGAGCTTAGATGAACTGTGGCAAGAAATCTTGTAGCAGCAAGGTGTGAAGTTAGACATATTATTGGTGGTTTTAAAAAACACGTTCATTTTACGTTCAATAATATAACATACATCACAATACATCACTACACTTGTTAAGGAGTGATATCGTGCTTTGATTTAAAAGAGAGAGAGAATGTCCTAGTAAAATATCGAAAATTGTGTTATAGAGGGTTATTTCTAATCAATTAGCATCCTTTTAGGGGCTTATTCTGTACATCATAACTTACAACTTTTGTTCTGCGGATTTTGTCAAAACTAGTAAAAAAATATCAGCTGTTCTATACATTTTGTCGAGGGTGAACGATATTTTTCTATGGACCAACAACTTTTTTATGAGAATTAATAAAAGAACAAAAGTTGTTAGTTTTGATGTACAGAACAAGCCCCTAAAAGGATGCTAATTGATTAGAAATAGCCCTGTATATTAAAATAATAATAAATTAATATAGAAACGCGTACTGAAAATAGCGGGATCACAGCATAATGTGTCTGTAACACTAACCGATTGAAGCTAGATCGATCGCCATAATCAATTACAATCACGCCGAAGACCCAGCTCACATAGCAGATGCACTGGATCTAGATGCGCATGCGCACTTAGACCTAATTGCGCATTGTCACTGTCTCGTGCGCTCGTGACGCTGAGTTGCCACACCGCGCGATTTATATAAATTACCCCGGTGTGTGCGACATATAATACGTTCAAATTATGGCAACACTCGATCGAGATTGTTGGGTAATGGCGGCGAGAGAAGTGGAAAAATGTGGTTTTGTAACGGATTGCAGATCATCCTCTACAAAAATGCAGTTACGTGCAGTGATTTTGACATCGTTTTCACATTTTCTTTTTTAAACTTGATTTTTATCTCGATAATTTATTTAGTTAAATTACCTCATGAGCCAGTAGTTCCACGCATTTTTTTTAATAATTTGAACAGTCATTTTTACAACAGAAAAAGAAAAATACAAAATCACGCAAGGCGTCGCACGTGTTAACTGTGTTAATGGACTTAGTCTTTTTTTTTTTTTTTTATTCTATATAGGTTTGCGTTTGACTACATACTGACTGATGTAGTCTGAAAAGTTCTTGAAGAATAAAGAAAATCTAATAATATATTGCCATTAAAAAATTGCCCGTTACATTCCATCGTGTGACAAATCATTACTACTAGATCCTTACTAATATTATAAATCTGAAAGTGTATTTGTTGGTTTATTGTTTAGTTCCTCTTTCACGCAGCAGCAGATCAATAGATTGACTTGATTGTTGGCATGGACATAGTTTGAAAGACAGTAAGTGATAGAGGCTACTTTTTATCCTAAAAAAATATAAGCTTACTATGGTAGCACAAAAATCAAAATATAAGCTTACTATGGTAGCACAAAAATCAAAATATCACGCGCAAAAGCCGCGGTCAAAAACTAGTAATAATGTTATTGTATACTCCAATTATTATTTTTCTTTTAAAATTATTGTTGTCTCTTGTTTTGGCATCTGTACCAGATACGCATCGTATAAATGTACAAATCTGTGCCTGATGAATGGCAAGCCTCTCCGACAGCTGGGCTGCAATTAACACATTGCAGTCGTTTAACCGTCTGAGCACGATCACGACACTTTCAGGGCAGCCCGCATTATTCCATCAATCTATGCGATGCAGGGTCTAAAATATCAACCATTAATATGTGTCGCGGTGATTAATTTTCTAAGTATTTATTGTCGTTACTTTGTATTGAAGTTCTACGGGCTATTTTGCCACATGTAACATTAATTACATAATTATTTTTCGCAAAAAAATGGTAATACCGCGTTCCATTGTATACAAAATTCGAAGATTTCGCTCGAATTGTTTTCATTATTGTTGATTTATCAAAAACGGCTCAACCGATTTCTTTAAAATTTAAATGGGACCACCTCAGGAGTATACCCTTTCGAACGAAAATAGAATTTTTCGATTCGGTTCACAATTGGCGAAATTATCGATGAACATACAAAAAAAATACACACAGACCTCTTTTTTTTTAAAGTCGGTTAAAAATTGAAAAGGTTTAGTACATTCAGTTGCTAGTTTCAGTATGAAATCATTGATAAGTAAAAAACACAGGGTTAAGCAAGTGAGTTTACTACACTATGTAGCTGCAGTTAAATTCATTTATTATTTAGGTATACCTAAATAATAAATGAATAAATAAATAATAAATAAAAAAGAAATAAATTTACCTATTCAGCATCAAAAAATCGTCCTTGGCTGTGACAAATAAGAATGTGAAAATAATTATTATGTGAAAAATAAGTTAGTACAATTTTATCAGTACAATAATAATAAAATCGGCTAAGTGCGAGTCGGACTCGCGCACGTATGGGAGCCCCATTCCTCTTGCCGTTATTAAAAGCGAGCAAAAAACCCATAAAAATCATGTTTGTTGTATGGGAGCCCCCCTTAAATATTCATTTTTATTCTGTTTTTAGAATGTGTTGTTATAGCGGCAACAGAAATACATGATCTGTGAAAATTTCAGCTGCCTAGCTATCATGGTTTATGAGATACAGCCCGGTGACAGACAGACGGACATCGAAGTCTTAGTAATAGGGTCCCGTTTTTACCCGTTGGGTACGGAACCCTAAAAAATGGTAGTTTTTATTTGGCATTCCAACATTGTTGCAGTACAATTGCATTAAAAAATATAAAAATGTCGATTACAAAACTTCGATTTCTGCTTAGTATCTTAGTACTTTCACATCAGTAAATGTGTACAACAGCCAAATGCAAATACACTCTTTAATTAAGAAATAAATACATATATTCTATGCAGTAATAAATCCACGTAACCTTTTATGACTAAATGCTAAATGACGCAACGAAATCTAATAATGAAATGAGATTAAGGTATCGTGCAAAACCTTCTCATTAAAAGGGTCTGACAGTCCTATAAAGCTGGTCTAAAAGTTAGTTAAACAAGCCTTCAATCTCCGTCACATTCTCCCGTGAAATGCCACACACGCCGCACAAGTAAGGCAATGGATAAAGCATCAAAACGACGTATTCATCTCAAATATCACCTCAAAACAAACAATGTGAAGACATCACCACCCGGAGCCATACACGACTCTCAACAAGCATCAACTATTGTTGAACTCGAACCAACCTCTGCATTCATCTACAAAAACGATATAAGTATGAAATTTCAATTTATTCCGCCGCAAAACGAGGTTGGTTTCGGTGAGATGTAATTACTATAATGGTCGCTCTATCGTGACCATTCTGGACATATTGTTATGATTTTAAACATGAAATCGAAAACGGTCACGGGTCATCTTGGTGCATGTGGGCAACGTCCGATCGTTGCGCAAAATGATCGGTGCTCGAACTGATTTCACTTGTTTCGTCGCATGTCAAGTGGTCACGACAAATGCTTTGAATTGATAAAAAGCATGTAACGGCAATTACAATGAGTATGTACATTAATTGGTATTGAACGATTTGAACATGTTAATTATGTTATTTAGCATAAAAAGACACTACAATGGCTTAGGCATTAGTTGGCACTTGACATCTTGGCATTATCAAGTTGAAGCAGATACTAAGATAAGTTATTTGTGACATAGTAGCATCGTTTACAAAATGCAACAATAACCATATTTTTTTTAGATTTTTTTTATTTTTACGTTGTTTTTACACCTAGTAAGTTAGTGAGTAGTAGTTACTTTATTCGTTTTTAAAAGTCATCTTCAATAACCTATATTTTTTATTTTATTACCTTTATCTCGTTTAGATAAATGTTTATCTTCACTAACTGCATTAGCAAAATCGTTCGAACATGACGCGATGAGCTCCTGCAGCCACTTTCATCGGCGAGTCGTGAGGCGTAAATGGACGCAATTTATAACACGCCGTATCAAACGAACCGGCGATAATTCGGCGGCATTCTTACATTCTTACACTCACACAAACAAACCCACCACCTTAGAGATCTAGAGAGAGGTTTTCTCTAAACCTGGTCTTTTATGCACAAAACACCCCATGCGGGACGTCAGTGTAGCAATTATCACCCCCACATCAAATAAAAATATACCTACCTGGTTCGCTAGACACATATGTAGCAAATACGCATATATCGCGATTTACAAAACATACACCGCATAATATAGAGCTGAGTATGTGTATGTAATCGCATATTATTAAATGATTTATTGTGTTTTGTGAGTAATTTTTAATTACACCGTAATTCATGATGTTCCACGTACTTAGTTATAATTTTACGCAGATAATTTTGTGAAAAATTAGAACTCCACAAGATCGAGACATGTCCGGTCTTATGAGATCTGTGCCCTAACACACATGGTTAAACGTAACAAGCAAAGTCATCTGTAAAGATACAATCTTATTTGTCGTCAAAAAATGTATCATTAAATTCGAATTTCACACTTACGGCACTTTGTTAGGAAAGCGTCGATTTGGGACAATCGAATTTGATGAAAGTGTTATTATGTGTAGTTTCCCAATTTAGCTTTCTTACGTCCAATTATTTCTAGTTAGTACCTACATCATATTTGTTTACTGTGGTGAAGTCGCTAAGCTATAGTTTTTCTCTCTGACACATTTTTAGTTTTGGGCTAGATTATCCTCAAAATTGAAACGTAGTTATACTACGTTCAGTGAGAACCATTTTTTGTTTTCCTAGCAAGATTTATCTTATGTTACGTTATCGTACCATTTACATTATATTCAGTTTTTTTTTCTACGAAATTTATTTGAATTCTTTTATTCATCCAAATCTTCAAAACCGTTGTCAATGAAAGGCTGAATTGAGATTTTTTTAATGAATGTCATGACTCAAAAAACATTAATTTGCACAGCTTTAAAAAAAGCTGTACGAATTCAAAGTTTTATATATTAATATGAAAACTTTGTTAAGCAAATTGAACAAAGTAACCATTACGAGAAACCATAATTAATATTACGGGTTAAATTACTTTACTTATTACTTAGAATACATACAAAATTACCCTACAATATGATATTCTAACCCGTTACATTTCTTATCGAATCATCATCATCTTTACAATGTTCGTGTCATTCGATAGACAAAAGCCTAAAAAAAATAAACCAACTAACTCATAGTGTGTTTAGCCAATATCAATAATTGCGCACCTATTTCTCATTACCAACACAATTACAATTACTTTTTAATTAGCGTCTCCCATTACCACCAGTTTAGTAATCATCATTGACATAAACGGTGAAAGCACTTGAACAGCCCTGATAAATTGCCCGAGCCGACTTATCTACGGATAATTTTATATCTCAGCAAGTTTTAACTTTTTTTCCTAATAACGCTTGAGATTTATCGCTATTTGCTAAATTGGATTTGATGGCGCTTTTTATGATGGAGAGATTTGTAATTGGAATATGTAGTTGGATATTTGGAGCGAAAAGAGCAAGATATTTAAAATTAGGATTATTGTTACTTAAAACGATCAAACAGTTGTTTTGACGTATACTTTTTGTTTATAAATTTTATATTATATAGGTTACTCTCTCATTCAACACATTTCTCGTACTCTCTCGATTTATCTACGGATAATTTTATATCTCTGCGAATCTCTGCTTTTTTCCTAATGACTCTATAAATGTATCGCTATTTACTAAATTGAATTTGATGGCGTTTTTTCTAACTGGGATATTTTTAGTTGATTTACAAATAGAAAGATCCTGGATGAAAATATAAAATCAAGAGTTTAATTAAATTGTTGTTGTTACAATTCTGTCCGGTTTCGTTTTGAAAATCAACATGGATATAATCGGGTTCAGATCATAAATATGAGTATGTCGAAGTGTGTGAACCTGTCTGAAGAATTTGAAATTTCGGCTAGTACCAACTTTTCTCATAATATTATTTTTTGTTAGATTTAGGGCTTAGCATTGTACCACTATCATAAATTTTGCAAAAAAAAAACAGTATTGAAATTATTTTACATGAGGTATGATGAGATGCTATGGGCTCGCCTATTCCTCATATACACATCTCAAGATTGGTGGAAAACAGCCTTCACACGCATCTCGTTCACGTCATGTACGGGGTATGTTCCTTTCTAGTGGAGCTCTATTTGAAACGTAAGAAAGTCAATTTCATAATCCACATAGATTTTTAATGCTCGCTTTTGATCTTACTTAGTCTAATGACTATTTACGCACACGTCCAGCAGTCTACCGGTTAAAAAATAGAGCCCAGCTCGCTGTATCATGAATCATGCTTTGAGTAGAGTATACAGTAGCCTGCCGTGCTATAACAGTATCACTGTACTGCTCCTAATACAACAGGTTATGCGCCTAACCCCGGGCCCATCTGTCAGCTCACATTATCTCAGATGCAAGCCTTAATTAAATGGCTTTCTCCGGACCAGTTCATGATGACACTAACGTTACTTTTGGTTGCGATATTAAGACCTATGGCATTTGAGTACAGGATGATTAGCAATAATGTTGTAATTGTATTGTAATAGATTAGTTGATACCTGCTTAGATTCCAGTTAGGCAAGTGAACAAGAACAGTAGCCAAAGTCTAGTTCAGTTTCATTGTTGTCTCTGTGTTGCATCATTAGCTCAAGTATTATTTAATTGTTAATTAAATTGACAAAACAATCGATGAACAGTAAGTTCGTATAGGCCGGGTGGCTAGCCAGAGTGACATAGTTTTTAGGCCGCCTGAAGGCCTAAAATGTCGGACCAAGGAGTTGTTGTCGTGAAAGCATAGCTTAGTTGTAAGGTTTATTATTTTTTACGTAGAGTGTTCAAATATTTTCACCAACATTATTTATTGCAAACTCTTTTTATAAAACTTAAATTATGTACATTCACTTTAAAATCTTTATTTTGAATTACATACATTTTTACAGTCCGAATAAATTGCCAAAATACAAGTAGTCCTTGCGAAGTAGACTTTGCGAAGTACTGAAAAAATCGCGTTTCCGTGCTAATGAAATAACTTGCATTTGGGAGAATTACAGTAGGTTCATTTGGATCAACAATTGAATGATTATAGATTAAAATTGCGGTGGTTCTAGGTATAATTAGTCGGAACTTATAAAATTGAAGATTTCTTTCTCATATAATAATAATTATATCGGTAACGAAATCAACTAAATCAGTTTTATTATTCTCTGTTATACAGACTATTCTATCGTATTAGGTTGTACATGATATCACATGATCTGATTAAATCGAAGAGTTGCAGGTGGCGGTACTCGTAACCGGTTGTATTGTAATTACTTGACTCTTGAACTGTCGACATTGAAATCGACACGATCGATGGCTCCTTATCCTAACACGTTGCGATACCTATTGAGAAATTAATGGCGAACGTGTGTTGCACTGATTTTATTTATATTAATTACTTTTATGGCATACACTTTCGAAGTTATATCAAGATCAAGTCGGTTTAAAATTGCAATTTGTTATTCCAAAACTAGATCAGCTACTTGGCTCTATATTTAATTTAATTTATTTTTATTGATGCAGTGCATTTAGTACAACATTTACGGTTGTATTTGTATTAACACGTTGAAAGCATTACGTTCAAAAAGTTACAATAAGTTCAAAATCTTTAAAAAAATCTATAGCTTTTGAATATTTCAAACATTGAAAATTTATTAAACGTATGCTATAATTAAAACCTAACTTAAGTTTATCTAGACAATCTATAGTTATAGTACTTCTTTCCTTTTGTTTTAATTCACAACGAATTTAGGATAAACGCACAAGATCAATACAAGTCAAAGCAATACGCTCCGTTCCGTAGACCAAAAATACGACAATCCCTTGACTGTTTACAGTCTCCTGAATGCAGCTTACTAGTAACAAGCCTAATATTTCTGTCAGACCGGCAGCCCGATATAGATGTCTATTAGTCTATCGTTCGGACCGTATCGGTCGACCCCTGAACTCAATTAGATAGAACGATACGACCGAGCCGGGTTCCTACATCTATACTGGCTGATTTATTCGGTCGCTTAATTAGAATGTGTGCTCGATGCATAATTGTACGGAGAAAGGGCGGTAGGGAGGGTCAGTTCAGTTCGTTCAGAAACTAAACAATAATTGTTTTCAGCTATTTGTTCTTGAGCCTGTACTAATATTTGGTTTCAGACGCCAAATTATACTGCAGGAATTAAGTACCTGAGTATTTCACTTACTAATATTTAAAAAAAAAAAAAAAATTAAAAGGCGATACATATTTTTAATATTTTTTAAATACTTTTTTGACCGTTTCTTTCTAATTGACCTCATTAACAAATAAACCAATTTTCTGAGATATTGAATATAGTTAAATAATTACTCACTATCACTATCATGTATTATACTCATGAGTAATATCAATTAATGTTTATTAAAATGTTGATATTGTACTCGTAAGTATATATTGCTTTCCAGTCTTGTAAAATTTGTTCAGTATATGTAGACTTCGATCTATAAATGGAGACGTCGTCGTCTGGTTAGCGAATGGACTCGGTTATAGCTTTCCTAGCAAACATATATAGATTTGAATTTATTTTAAATATATTCCGGTAGTTCGTGGAAAATGGCAACATTATACTAATTAGACCATATCCAAATCAAGAAAAAAGAATTTGCACCGTAAAAGCATTAGAGCAGCATGGAGGCTGAATTTGAAATTCAATCGAGAAGCTAACGAAACGATGTCTTCGTGCCCAGTCCAACCTAGGGCTTACTAGGGCTTAAAAAGGGATCCAACATAAAAAGCCTTTATATTAGCAAAGATTTTACATAGTAGCAACATATTGGTACTTCTTCATGGCTATATGGAAATTTATTAAGC
The DNA here is from genome assembly GCA_964007245.1 of Hypomecis atomaria. NCBI lineage: Eukaryota > Metazoa > Arthropoda > Insecta > Lepidoptera > Geometridae > Hypomecis > Hypomecis atomaria. Next base: position 16,983,694 of record OZ023292.1, on the reverse strand, counting down.
CCGATGTGCACAGATGTGGAAGGCTCTGTTTTTACACAGAAACTTTGAATATTAGGACTTGGACGTGCGTGTGCCAAGTTACATGTGTGAGTACAGCTTTATCAGATGTACACGCCAAATTGCTTACATGGCCATCGCGGTTAAAACATGCTTTCATGCTTTGCTATCACTTGCCAAACAGCTAATATCAATAAAGTTAGTAAATAGAAACGTTAATTATTTTTATCTAATTAGTTATTCTTTATAATTGCCAGATTGTTCGTGCTTTAGTTTAAATATGTAACTGTTTGATAGAGAATAAATACTAGAACACATTTATTCATGTCTATAGTGGGCTATGTTGTTGAACGTGTAAAAAAATTAATACATTTTACACTAAAGAGTGAACTCTTAATATCAAGAGGCCTTCCAGCCTCGCATCAGGTTTGTCACCTTATCATCGAAATAAAAATACACGTGTTTCTGTGCAGTGATTTAAATGCCGGAATAGGTATTTTGTGGCATCTAATATCAAATAGGCCTTTAGTAACTATAACAAAATACAATACAACACCACTATATAATAATATACCTAATTAAAAAACCCCCGACACAAAAATATTTGACAACAAACTTTCAATTGACAACCATTTTGGGCACATTTGTAGAATTTTGGTTCTTCCATCCCCACTTTAACCCACCATAACTCTTAAACGGCTCAATCGATTTTTATAAAACATAGCTAAGAACACTCTCGATTAAGTCTCCGTTCATCCAAAAAAAACTATACTGAAATCGGTTCAGTGGTTCGAGCGCTATGATGCCACAGACAGACAGACAGACACACAGACAAACAGACACGTCAAACTTATAACACCCCTCTTTTTTGTCGGGGGTTAAAAAGCGATTGGATCGACCACAGACTCAAAGGAAGGGCAAAGGTTTTGTTTCAAAAGCTTTCTGTCAATTTAAAATTGAACTATGGAATGAGTATGACGCCCTAATTCTCCCTAATTTGGAGATCGTATTATTATCAAAGGTCATATGGAGTTAGTTTTTACTGCGGGCGGCCTCTTGGTCCCTGAGCGTCGTGTGTCCAAGTCTAGATGTTTGGATAAGCGGAGCTAATAAGACCGGAGACCACCAATAGAGACCGCCGGCAGACATGGCCAGGGTTGCCTTCTATAAAAAAATGCCAAAAATGCTGTAATTGCAAGTCAAGCTATTCTTTGTTGCCTAGTTATAAACCACTGTATCCCATTGTAATGTTATCAGCAAAAAGAAATTGAACTTTTTCATTTTCTTTTGGAAGAATAATTCTAAAACGTGTATAAGGTTGAATTCAGCTTTTGCAAATACATAGTAGTGTATCTATTAATTATATAAATGCATCTACTATTGACTACTCAGACCTGTTATCCATTGACTTGGCATTTTTTTCTCACATTGCAAAATTATTTTGCTGTCCTTAAATTAGCGCTTTTGTAAATATAAGATAGATCTTTAAACCTTTAAACTTTAGACCAAATATCATTCCAATACGTTCATAGCAGTTGAATATTATGGAAATTCGTTTTATCTCATTAAAATTAATTATTTATCACTACGTTTTATAAAGATACGACCTTTTCATAAAATTTTCTCAAATCATTTCACTAAAAAACGACATTTTTTTAAATTGACACGCTCGTACGGCCACTCTAAAATTGACTTGGAACAACACAGCAATCCACCATATTCTCCCGCCAACCTGCAAGAATTTCACAGTGAAATGCAGGTAGTGGATCAATTAAGCTCGTTACGCATAGGACAATCCGCTGTCACGGAGGGGACGGCATAATTGGCGCGCGGTGGGTCTTGTCTGCGGCCCGAGGCGGCATTATACTGCTCTTGTCAACGGTTTACATCCGACTGCCTTGCCGCTTCTAGATTGATTGTTTATTTAGAGGCATTTTAATTGTTTCAACCTGTGTACAAGACTTATCTTTGAGGAACCAAAAGGAACTAAGTAACTGTCAAATCTCAATTGAATTAAGAGAAGATCTGAAATAAATACATTATAACAAAAAAAAAAAAACTTTTTGTGAAGTTATCTCAAAAAGTATTTATAGCTTCTGATTTATACTCAATTTTTTTTAACCAATAGTAACACAAAAGAAATCGCTTTATCGATTGCCAGCTTTGTATGCCACTAAATTATAAGATTTATGTACTATCTTAATTTTACTTTACACAACAGAAAATTTTATGTAAGAATATCATTATTAATTTTCCAGATGTTGCCTAAAGTTATAGCCGAAGTTCAAAGTCCAAAATATTCGCCAACCCTATCACTCTGGTTGATATGACGACGTTTCCAGAATGTATTAAAATCGTAATTTCTATAAAGCAGTACCTAAGCATTTTATGACTGAGTCCGTATACGGGGATTAGTTTTATACCCTCTAAGAAACTAGAATTAGGTTCCATTTTACGAGAAACGCCACTAAAATTAAATGAGGCTCCTAGTTTCCGATAGATTCTAGAGGAAAGAGATCACATCACGGAGAAATTAAATCATTTGACATTATTTTAAGTGTTACTTTCGTAGTACTCAAAGACAACCGTATGTGGTTAAAACTGCGTATATACTCTACGAAATCATAGACAGAATAAAATTTATTGAGAAGCTATGAGTGTGAATCGTCAAATTATCAAAATTTGTCTACTTTTAAATACTTCGAGATGCTAGAGCAAACATTTTTATTCTATATTTTAAACTAGCGACCCGCCCCGGCTTCGCACAGGTTTATTATACATAAACCTTCCTCTTGAATCCACTCTATCTATTAAAAAAAACCGCATCAAAATCCGTTGAGTAGTTTTAAAGATTTAAGTATACATAGGGACATGGGGACAGCGGAAGCGACTTTGTTTTATACTATGTAGTGATTAGAAAAAAAATATATATTGACGACTGATGTGTACAACTGTACATAAACTTAAACAATCTACCAATGATTCAAAATAAATAATAATAAAATACAACCACAAAATTTTAAAACTGTTTATCAGAAATACTCAAAGAAAATCAGCAAAGCTTTTACCAACGAATCAAAATTCCAAATCAAAGTGAAACCCGCAGTTTGCTGCAGTAGACTAATTTAAATTGGCCGTTTAATAAATGTTCAGAATCCCGAGCTGCGTATTGCAGTTTTGAATATGCAGCGCGGAAACCACTAGGTACTAATTGAAATGACAATTTTATTGCAACCTTCTCTCAACGTTCTTGTTTGTTTAGGAGCCTACGTACGTTTTTAACAAGATTCTTGGATTTAGTTTGTTTAGTAACAATTTTAACTGAATGTAGTGGCTTTTAACGGGCATGTGATTTATGATGACAGAAACAGAAAGACAATAAAACTGCATACATATTTAGGTACTATATTTATTCAAAATCAGTTGTTTTGTCATCACTGAAGTTCTACAGAAAATCCAAATGCTTAATACCACTTTCAGTTGGCAGCATGCCCAGCATGCTAGCAGCATTATCATTATCGCTTAAATAATAATACGTGATACCAAGATAACTAGACTGTGATATGTGTCTATGATTGCCTATAGATTATTATAGATGACCTACTTGTCTTCTAGTTAATGTTTCCTTAAATTTTCTTCTCCCTACAGCCTCCGTAGATTACGAAAACTTACTATTTAGTGCATGTTTGTACCTTTAATAAAATACCAATTGACTGTGGCATGCTCTCCGACTATAAAGAAATATGAGATAAAGTATTAACATGGACTGTGCTGGCTTCTAATTGAAAATCAATGCGATAAAGTGGTTGAAATATCGCCCGTGTTAATCGACGTGAACATAATCATACCTAACATACATTTGCTTCCATTTACTAGTGGTTGTATTAATATTATGCAGATATATTTATTTGCCACTTACTAGTACTTGTATAAGTGGAAATGATGTTATTTTATTTAAAGATATATTAAAAAGAAACTAAATTAAATACAAAGCTTTGTGTGCTAAGGAGCTAAGGCATCACAGACACACGACAAACTTATAAATAAAATAGGCAATATCCCTTTATAGAGTTAAAACGCTTCAAAATCACATAATAAGCCAATGAACACCCTGAAACTAAAAAGAATGAAAAATACTCCATATAACAAAAGTTATCAACGTTTTTTTATAAATCCAATCAATTTTATACCAAAACACCGTAATATCAGATGCCTAGCAATTAGTCGAATTTATGATATGCGACCGACTTGCTAACATGCAATTTTCACGCAATTTTACTAAAATTAATGACTAATTAACAAATTGTAACAGCACTTCTTAATTGCAGTAATAAACAAAATTAAGTTTATTTTTTAAAACTTGCAATAGGTGCTTAATGCAGTTTTTAATAAGTAGTATAAAATGAATTGCTCTTTACGCAATAATCTTAACACTGTAAATAATATTCACGTCTATTCTAGATTGCTTTAAAGAGATTGTTTTAAGCGATAAGTTTGTCGTTAGAAATATAGATGTAAAGTTTAACTAGAATATTTATTCACATATGACATAAGATACTTACGTACTACGTACGCTCATTACGTACAAACTTTTTAGTACAAACTTAACATAGCTAGTCTACATATAAATTACCTCTCATAGCGTAGTTTGACTAAGTGTACCTTAGCGATCATCAAAGATAAGCATCGTTTCAGCACGGTCAGTCTTCGGATGGGTGACCGCGGGTGGTATTTTCAACTGAGCACTACCGTGGCTCGAATGACACGTTAAATTGTAGGCCCCGGTTGTTTTAACCGTTTAGCCATGTCAGAGGATTTAAAGCGTCTTAAAAACTTTGATACCAGGACTAGCACCCGGGCCTATACGAACTTACTTACTTAATACATACATATTATCTAAGTTAAAGCCTCGTTCAGCACAGTCCAGTGAGCCGTTGAGGCGAGCATTCAAATAGAGACGTAGAGATCTCGAGATATCGGCCGATGGTATCGGGCCTCGTCCAAGACTGGCTCCAGTGGGTATGACAGCGGTGGATTTTAATTGGTGCACATGGTAGGTTAATTAGCCATTTTTGAGATTAAATATCGAAGGAAATCGAATTAAAAGCGCGTGGAAGTGAAGGAAAAATAACAAGTTGAATAAGATTGTTTTCATTTAACCATCTAAGAAAGCTGAATGGAATTGTTTGATATTGAAAGTTACGCTGTTTTATAACATAAATGATGTTTTTTGGTAGCTCCTCGTAGGAAAACTAAAAAGAAATTCAATTCGACATTACATAATATGTAACTGTTCCACGTGTAAAGCACCTGCTCCCCCATAATATGAAACTGCGCATATAGCTGTCAAATGTTTCCATCTATACATTTATCGCTATACAACATCCACCTGTCTCCAACAAATCGAATTTGTGATCGATTCAAAATAACCATTTTCCAGATCGATCGCTTTGCCCCCTAGTACGTTCGAGCAGATCGACACGTACATGGGTCCCTGGGATTCAATCCAAAGTAATTCCTAGGAAGCATTTGAGCCATGCTGTAATATGACATATCTCAGCCGCTACCTCGGGAATTGTATCACGTATGGAACCAATTCGACGACAGATTTGAAATCGTAGAAATGTGAGTGGTACGAGAAAATGTTACGATATAGAATGAGGTAAATTTACTCAATTTCTCACAAATGTTAAGGCAAAATTCTTGAAATGATAAGAGTTTTTCTGGTTTTGATGATCATACTTACTCGCTTATATCTTTTTAAGGGTAAATGTCAATCTAAACTCCTGACATCTCCATAAATTAGATATCAAACACAATAGTTTTTTGACAGGATCGATATTGAGCTTATGTCTTCTGATACTTACAAGTAAATAATTTCTATATCAGAATATGTTACAATAGAAATGCTCCAAAAATTAATACATACTCTAACGTGAGATTCATAAGAACAATGATATAGCGTTTCTGAAAATTTAAAAACTAAAACGTATTTTCAAAGTGTACTGTACTGTACAAGCCTTTTTAATAGTCCACTGCAAGTCGTAGGCCTTTCAAAGCGTGCCCCAGCTTAATTGGTAAAGCACCGGGACGAAAACCCAAGTGTCAGTTATGCAGCTTCAAATCTAGCTTGCGGTCACGAGAAAATGTCGAATGGTTTATTACAAAAATAACTCTGTATAACTATGAATAACTAAACATTGGATCTTTTACTGGAATAACTTATGTCGTAAGGTCAAGCCTCTTGAACAATAATTTACCTACAATAAAACAAACGGAATCATTATGACAATAGCGGCCACAATACAGACTACAACTCGTGCCGTATAAGCATTATATAGCCTATAAGCTCTATAAAGTAATAGAATACGGACTCCAGTATCGATCACCATTAGGTCGATCAGCAATAATCATCATTTCGCGCCGGTTTGCGGAAATCGTAGCGGCTTGTGGCGGGTCGCAAGCGCGTGCGCAGGTAATGGTCCACAATGGCGGACTGTCGCAGATGGCAGATCTGACAGTTGCCCTGATGGCTGGCTATAGCTGTCGGCCTGGTGGTTATTGGTCAGGAGCCTATTCTGCTCCAATAGATACTTTTCTCTAGATGCTTTTAGCAAGCCGCTTCAAACTGGGCTTATAGGAGATCCAAGGGTCCATGTCCAGCAGTTGACGTCCTGTGACTGATGAAGATGAGGAAATACTTTTAGGACATAATACACGTAGGTACCTATTTAGTGGTACGACAATGATTAAACTAAAAATTGATAAAAAAAAATATCCAGAACGATCTTCAATCACTTTGCCGTGTCAGAGGAGATATAAAATTTCCTTCTAAATATCAGACCTAGCTACTCAACTTATTTGAAGTTACTGACTTTTTTAACACCAATTAAAAATACTTAAGCTTACCTAGCTCGCTTTAAAATGTTGAACCTGACAGATGTAAATAAAAAAAGCACTGTGAATTTTTCGCATGAAATGCCGTCATACTGATGATTGGAAGTCAGTAAAATTATAAATTGTCTACATAAGTAATGCGAATATTGGATTTGATGTCGAGGTTCCCAGAATAAGGCCCCCGATAACTGCTGTCCTCACTGTGATGTTCAACGGTGCAACTTCATCAACTGCTACAGTTTCTCTAACGGCCGCCGATCTGACTAACCACTGACAACGGATATGCTCATAAAATTCTTGTGGGTTAGTCACAAAGATAATTTCCTAACAGTGCTGAGACTAGTAAAATAGGCATTTGAAGTAACTACGGCTGGTCTCGATCAATTGGTCTAATTATTATTTAAAAAAATCATCTATCAGCTATGGGTTAAGAACGCGTCGGCTAATAAATAGAAGAAAATCCTTTGACTTCACTTGTCACGTCAAGAAGATTTCGAAATTCACTGCTTCTATTTAAGTCAAAATTATTACTTCAAGGTCTAAGCTACTACAATATCAGAAAATCTAAATGGCATCAAAAGTCCACAGAAAACATTTTGGTAATATAGCATTGCGTAGTTTCTATATACCTTCAGCTCGTGCCAAAAAATAATTGTAACCAAGATGGTGTAGTTATTGCATTTTTTTAGTATTATCTTTGTAGTAAAATCCATTTTCACTCGAGTTTTCCTTATGCGCGCTGTATGTTGTGTTGTAAAAACCCACTTAACTAAGAGTAGCTGATCTGTAAAATAAAAAGAAAACGTCATATTGAAAATGTTCAAACTTATTGCAGTGTTGCCAACTAAAGTTCATAAAGTCTTAAAATAGCAGTTTCCTGTACAAAGCCGGTAATCGCTGGACCAGTTTGCGACCTTTCAATCTAGGAATGTCAACTTGACGTCGATGGCTGACGAAAGCGAGACCATTGCTTGAAAATAACCTTTAGTTACACGTAATTAGGCTTATATTGCAACGCCGTAGCGTTTGTCAATCTGTAATCCTGTAATGGTTGTTGTTGCTATAATTTAATGTTATGGTTGAGTTGTAGAGGAGTTTTGTTTTTGAATGTTCTGAAAGGAAAACCGTACCGTACCTCATAGAAATTAGAAACCCTTAAAAATAAACTTTGGATGGCTAGCCCTGGTGTAAAAAATTTAAAATTGTAAAAATTTAAACGGTTAAATATTCATAATTATTTTCGTAAACATAATTGCCGATTTTTTGACCGACGAACCAAACCGGAGGAGGTACTCAATTCGACGCGTTTATATTATTATTATTTTTTATGTATAACCACGCATAACTTTTTTTGTAGTAGTCCGATTCCAATAATTGAAAAGAGTATACTTTGAAATTGGTCCCATTAAAATTTTATTGAAATCGGCTGATCAACAACAATGTGAAAAATGTAACATCGATCCGTGCGAAATATTCGCGAATTCTGTACACGGGTGAAGTTGGTCGTGCTATTTTTTGCGAAAAATAATTATTTCACAAGTTAGGTGTTATATGTAGTTGTTACATGCGTATTTTCTTACGTACTCCAAAATCCCTGTAAGGATGAAGTTTTAAGTTACAGATTACTTTTCCCCACTTCTTACACAAATTGCCACTATAATTGTTTGGTGCGTAATTATTTACGCAGTAAATGTGCTATAAATATATTTCTAGCACGCAGAATCAATCTAAAGGGGACATAAAAGAACAGTGAAAGCTACTACATCGCGCATAGACTATAACTACTTAGTTTATACCTACCATATATATTCTAATAGCTTTAATTAGAATGGTCAGCAGAAACATAGATCTTGGCCTAATATATTTTGGTGGATAAATAAATAAATATTAGGGGATATCTTACACACGGTCTCTGACACCAAACTAAGTAAAGTGTGTGTTAAAAAGCCGAAAAGCTTCAGTATTCGTTGTCGGTCCAGAAATCTACACATAATCATCCAAATAGGCTTAGTCTGTAGCTGTCATTATAATATCAATAACAACGTTGCTAGGGGACCAACCCCAAAATCAAGTAAAAAGATGATTGATCTTCAACAAAATTTATGAATGTTTTTTAAGAACTATTTCTGTTATGTGACAGAAAAAAAATGTTCCATTTAAGCATAAATCATAATTTATTTGAACAAATGAATTTTTCGCTTTATTAACGCTATAACAAACTAAAAAAATACTTTCGCTATGTTTTTGGTAGCAGTTACTTAAATAGGTATATGGAGTCCCAAAATTTTAATTTGAAATAACCATACGTCTTATCGATTCGTTACGGTAGAAGTTTTCTTTTTTCATGATCTATCGGTTCAAAGTTGCTGATCAGAATTTAATTACAGCGAATCATTTAAGTAGTTTCCTATTTTAATTAACAACAGGTAAGAAAATTTAATTTCCTCGCTGAATTGTAGCTAGAATAATGTAACTTTCGAAAGCACTAAACTGATTTAACAATGTACCGGGACAAGATGCGAGACAGGCTCGATCTAGATTTCTAGATTTTCTATATTATATCTCACTGAGTTAGCTTTGATGATATCGATTCTGTTGTGACACATACAGAAACTTTTCTCAGAAAAAATTGTAAAGTGTATCTACGCACTTCAAGCAAAGGGTGAAGGTGTCTAAATCTGTAGGCATAAGTATCACAAGAACAAACATACTATAGAATGGTAGGTATTTAAAAAAAAAACTGTGCTTCAATTCGTACACCTCTTAAAATTTGTTTTCAGTTTTACCCAGTCAAAAGAAGTTAGGGATAGTATACTTAACTTCAGAATGTATTAATTTGTGAAAATCGTTCCATGTTATTTACCAATTTTATTTAATTATTATTTTCTATCAGGTATAACAATACATAAGTTTATTTTAACCTTGGCAATACGTAGTTTACGGCACAAGCAAAATAATACGCTCTAAAGATTTGGCATGACACTGGTAACGCCTCTGCTGTAGCAGTAGCCTACAATCGACTATGACCTCTTGCCACAAATTAGGCCTGTCAGTCTGTTCACATAAAGTTGTTCACGATGAAAACAACACTAACAATAATTAATTGGAACCTCCACAAAGCAAAACAGTTAAAACAGTTTTTGCTCCCGTAGCATTATGTAAATGGGAGCCCGGAGTCTATCATTTGTCCGAGGCTCGTGGTGACATCTGTCGGCTGGAGAACGAGTTTATCTGAGACTATGTTCATTACTCACTCCTATCTCACTACTGTTGGTGCTCGATGGATTTGAATAAATCAGTTATGTGCATATTACTACCATAACAAACTATGTATCTACGTCGTACGTACATACACACAACACTTTTGTTGTGTGTTCGTATGTATGTCGCATGGAGCCTCTTCGAATTTAATTTGATGTAAAGACATCAAATTAAAGTCGAAGAGGCTTTAGCGAGTTCAGTATTCTCCTAAAAAATAGTCATTCTGTGCTGCCCGTTAAGATTCCAGAAAGCCACATAAACAGTGAGAAATCGTAATCTCAGGTTTCATAGCACATTTTTGCGTTAGTAAATCAGTAGCTATGGCAACATCCTTCAAAACTGCACGATTTTCACAAATATCTTGCGTCCAATATCTGTCAATGTCACCATTTCCATGTAAGAGACGGAATATTTTAAACTCGATATGCAATTGAAAGTGGATTCGTGTCGGTTCGTAACATGATGCTGGCACTGGTGTCATCACGAATGCTCCGAAAGTTGGTGTTACTTTTAACTGTCAGAAATTCGCCCTACCACAGTTAGGTACAATGTATAGAGAAAGTGAAAATGGCTCTCGAAGTTTCAGTTGATATGATTTAATTATAACAAATATTTTCAAGATCTCGCATTTTCAAAAAAGGAGGTCATTGTTTTCCTTTAGTAAAATGTCTTAGCTCGGGCTGTTAAGAAGAAGTGACTGCACCTAACGTGGGGTCAAAAGTCAAAAGATAAGGATAAAAGCAGTCTATATTATCAACATTGTGTTATTTATCATGTTTTGTAAACAATTAAGGTTTAAAAACTCCTGAAGACAAATTATTAGCTCAAAAATAATTAAGTTTTAAGTGTGAAATTTTTATTGATTCAGACATGTTTTGGTGTTTACTGTAAGTGTCTGTATATCTAAAAGCACTCTATATACTTCGTGTTCCTTAATTACAAAAGCCAGCAAAACAGAACCGTTTTCACTAACTTGGGTATTAATAACTTGCCACCCTTCCTCCTTTCCCTTCCCACCATCAATAACTCGAGCGAATGTCGCAACCCATCACAATCGATAATTCATGGTAGTCACATTTACATACAATATCTTGAGCGATGGCGTTAAGGCCCAGTCTCCATCAATACGGACCGGAGATGGGGATGATAGAGTTGAGCTGATTGTTGCAGTCCAAAACCGTTTGCAATATGCCATATTTGCTTAGATAAGAAAAAACAAAAGATGATATAATGTTTGATATAATCGACAGCCTTCTTTATCCCACTGCTGGGTGTAGGACTGTTTCTTACTGTGCCGTCTGCACCGGTCCTGTGCCAATCGTGTCCAGAATCGTCCAGAACCTGCGATTTCTACTTTTGATTTGTTGGACACAAACCTAAAAACTGCCTTCATACAATAGAGCTCAAGCTTTATGGAAGACTGTAAAAAACGTCACTAGCTTATGTAGCGTTTTGTTTCTCGATAAGTATTTGCATTCGTCCTTTAGAGTATCAGGCTTCGCTCCACTCGGCTTTAGTAGAGTCTAGACCTAAACCTGCCTGTTGTATAACGCGGTAACTAGAGGATAGTACTGGCCCTAGCTACTGTCGTCGAGTTTAATTATTTTAGATTGGTACCTGTCATATAAGGTACTGGCGATATCAAAACGTTTAGCTATAGAAAGAATTTTTTCAGAATGGATTCGGTCTTTGCCAACCCCTACATTTTATTTTACTTTTTAATTACTATGGATGTAAATTACAGCGATATGAAATTTGCAAATAATTGGAGATCGAGACGAAAATTTTAAAGTGTAAATTATACTTGAACCTAATACTCTGTAATAACTATACTTCCATATAGTTTATCACGTATTTATTACACTTTTTGCCATAAATGTAACGTCTATGGGAAAATTGCTATTGAAATTATCAAACGAACAACGGTTTTGCAAAAAAATTCTAAAAATGTTTATATAATACATAGTACATTGTTTTTACAGATTGAACACTTGTTTAACAAAATGTACCTGCGTAGAAAATGTAATTTATTACAATAATCTACAAAATTTGCATGCATCTTTAGTCTATCGGCGCGTTCCGGTAACAGGCAGTCGGTTATTACAATCACGTAATAAAATGCATGAAATATGCTAATACGATCGAGTAAAAGTTATGAAAACTATTTGATAAATTGCTGATTACTATGTAAAGCGAAATTGTTTTAAGTTTACTTCACTTATGGAGCAATTATCGTAAAACTGATGGTGCAAACTCTGTTAGCAAGCAATCTAAAACAGGCATGAATGTACTATGAGATAAATTTGATTGGCAGAAAAAGTAGTAGTCTTCGATAGGTAACTACCCCCTTGACTTTATAGGACCCATTAATGTCAAAATATTATGTTACTTACATTGGGTCAAGAATCGTATGTAAAATGTCCCTTAATTTATTTATTATTTTCCATGAAACTTTAGTTTGACACTCGTTTAACGACATTCTAGTACAGGAAAATTAAGTACTTGAAGCAGGCTTTTTAAACAAAAATGGATTACAAGTTTTAAACACAGGCTCTAAAAATTTAAACGTTGTAACAATAATAAAAGTTATTATCTTCCTTTGAACATTCTGTATCTAAAGCTTTCTTTATTAGAAAAACGGAAACAGAATTGTAAATGATAAATGGCGTGGTTTTTCCTACAAATTAGATAAAAACAGTTCAAAACATTGAAGAAGTTAAAGTCTTCATATCACAAATACACCAATTTTACAATAGCAAGTCAGCCGCGGTCAGTCTTCGGATGGGTGACCGCGAGTGGCATTTACAGCAGAGCGCTACCGTGGGTCGGATGACACTTCAAATTATAGGTCACGATTGTTTTAACCGTTTAGCCATGTCAGAGGTCTTCAGACGGCTTAAAAACCTTGACACCAGGGCTAGCCACCCGGTCTATACGAACATATTATAGTCACCGTTTTCACGAAACTATATAATTAAGAGCGGCAAAGTGTATCGTTTCTCCATTACGGGCCGACGGCCGGCGCGGGCGCAGGGCCAGCTGTTAACACCGATTTATTTACTTTCTACGCGGATCTAGCGCTGGCGGGTAACTGGACCTTTTAAAGGCTTTGTTTGCGAATCAACTACATGGATGTAATATTTGATGGATCGGCAGCAACGACATATTTTAGTAGCTTTGTTTGTGAATGGTCTACATGGATATACTATTTGTTGGATCGGTAATAAAGTCACTTTTTAGTAGCTTTGTTTGCGAATCAACAACTTGGATGTACTGTATAATAGATAGGCCATAAAGCCATATTTTAGTAGCTTTGATTGAGAATCAGCGTTATGGATATACAATTTGTTCGATAAGTAGTCAGTAAATGCACCTTTCAGTAGCTTTGTTTGAGAATCAACGTCATGGATGTAGAGTATAAAGGATCGGCAGTAAACTCGTCTAAATGGAAGCGAAATTGTCCCTTGCAGTGCTTTAAAGGGGAATGTTTGTATTCCGATTTTTTTCCTAGAATAATTTGTATGTAAATCGTAAACGTGCCACACCTATCTGATTCTCACATTTGCAATTTTTCATGTGTATTCACAGGAAAAAACAGTATACAAGTACTGAAAACGAATTCCGCACCTATCCTTTTCCGTTTAACGTCCATGGTCAAAATAAACGGAACGCCCTTATTTTATTATTGCTCTACCGTCTTTGCACTAGAAGCTGTTTAACCGACGAGTAAAAACTTCTTTTCACGGTATTATTATTGTTTGTGAGTTTTGCTTCCGTTTTGTTTTTGCCGTGATTGTCGACTCAGTTTCTTGTTAGCATTCTGTATAACTAACAATTTAAAATAAAACAATCTAAGTAACGCTCATAGCGTAACTTTTTAGCTATTTCTAAAAGTTAAGTTACTCACTAACTCGCACTGCGCCCAATATGACTCAATCGCCTTTTTTGAGTGGACATATGTTCAACAAGGGGCTATAAACATTTCTAAACAGAACAGTGAGCGTTAATTTAAAAAAAATAGTAAATAACTTACTAAACGGCCATTACCACTAATGCTCGAAATTTTGGGGGACACGTTGCATGATTTGACAAGCCTTGCTTGTTATTTTGCTAAGTTTTTTTTTTTACTTAGTACTAAGAAAGAAGTGTGTTTTTGATTCCTACTGTATTTGCATTAAGCATTAAAACAAGTGCTAAACGTAAATAAACCCGAGTGATTTAATTAGCTCAGATATATTACATTGAATAAACTTATACTAAATGACTTGCATATATCGTTTAACTTCTGCTCTTGCTTTTAAACAAGGCAAACTTTTGTTTTGTAGTAACGTGAAATAGAAATTGATTTGTAAGAGAATGTATTTCTTTCTCCACAACTCAAATCATTATCATCCAAAATAACACCACAATGGTTTTATCGCGGACCTTTCACTTCGCGACAATACAATAAGGAGGTAAGGCTTCGTACACATAGAAGCTATATTAATATAAGTGAATGTTTCGTACACACCCGATATAATAAAATATGTATAAGTAAATGTAAAATAGGTGTATGTTTAACCAACTATAGGTTTAATAAACCCATTGTTGATTTCATTTATAATCAATCATAGCAATTTAATACTGTACCATGTTTCATATATTATTTTGTATGGATCAGCGAATTTTTTGTACGAAACAACTAATATTTTTTTGCGATTTAGGGTTATATCATAGCAAATGATTTACATAAAATATAGTACAGTGAGCTCCTTTCGGCTTGTTCAGTGTAAGCATTGAGTTAAGAAAGAAAAAGCAAGTAGTATACAGGGTTATCCAGAACTGGTGTACAGGTACTAAACAGAAAAAAAGTAATTCAGATCATCATTATAAATACCCTTTACTATGGTGTCAGCCCGGAATTCAAGAAAAGAAATTCAGCTGCAGAAATTATTATGTCAAGTTGCAGTTTTTTATGGAACAGCTGATTTTTAGGGTTCTGTACCCAAAGGGTAAAAACGGGACCCTATTTTGGCTTAGTGCAGGGCAAGAAATTAACCATGTACCTTGTGAAGACATGTACGAGTATATATTCTCACTATGCTTATAATTTCACCATCACCGTTGTCCACCACGCCTAATATAGGTAAAGGTATAATTTCATGTACCAGCTAGATAGCCACGAAACTGCGCTCAAATGACGGTCATTCAGCGATCGCCAATCTAGGGCCGCCGCGGCGGTCGTACTTCGCCTACTTCATAGCTGTCATTCCACTTCATGGGTGGCATTCGGTATAGGCTAATACCTCTACTATTGCTTGGTCAGTTCGTCGGGAGATGTAAATACGCAGATGGATAAATACCATCTGGGCAAGCGTTCCACAAAATTGGGTTCGAAGTTCGGAACTAGAATTTGACATATGTCATTTTCTAGTTCCGATATTTCAACAAGTGAGCTAAATATATTTTAGCAAAATTTTAATTCGTGACTAATTCAGAATTACGTAATTACTGAAAAGTTATTTGCGTGCTGTATTTTAGTGTAAACTAGTATGTATAGAAAATACGTTTACATTAGGTTTTGATGATTTTAATTTAATTAAAGCCGTGTTAAAATCTTATGTAGAATATCAAATGTAGACGTAGATACTTAAGCCTCACAAATTTATTTGTAATTTATTTCAAGCTGTAATGATGAAGAACCATCATCACATTCATCTATGTGAATATATTCTCGCTGATGTACTTTCTATTATTCGATAACTTTATTGATATATTAGCCATCAGTTTAACGTCAATTAAACTTATAATAATAATTTTACAGGGCATGCAGGAACCCTTTCTAATATCGGATAATATAATTCGAGAGAAGTATGGTACGGCGTTGCTGCCTGACTTGGCACTGCCGTACCCCCAGATAAAAGCCAAAGAGTAGTAATGCAAACGCCCAGCAAATAGGGTTGATACCCTATTCGTATATAACCTAAAAAAGGCTTTACCATAATACCATTTCACAAAACTTGCTGTTTACAATAAAAGTTTTCCACGAAACCGTAGGATGAAGTGAATTCATATTTCATGTAAAATAACGACACCCGTGTCCCCGCGACTTGTACTTCGTCCATAAAAACAAAAATCCCAATTAAAACCTCCAATAAACTAGTCCAGCTTAATTACGTAAACAAAATACCGCCTATAGTCCGGCAACGGAAGATCGTATATCTGATTTACAATTAAACGCCCGGGGGCACAGACTCTCCGACCTCGCATACTTCTATTTGACATTTAGCCCGACCTTTCGGGTATTTTCGGACGGGTTCGGCTCCTACGAAGCTTGTTATTCAAATAAGTAATGCATGGGCGTTGTTAGGCGGGATTTGTAGGGGGTAGAACCTCTGATGCATCGGCCGGCGCCAGGCGTAAACAATATCGGTTGCTTTTAGCGTCATATCATGACGGCTACTATCGATAGCAATGTCATTCACGTAATTATTATAGATCCGTTGAGGTTCTTAACTTTTGATTTGATCGACTCGTTGTTTTTTCCACGTGCCAGTAAATTGCGCAAAAGCTTGTTTTTGAATTTGGTTTCCTCTCTCCTTTGGAAATGATTGGGCGACAGTGTTACTTATGTCTTATAAGTAACAGTTTGTTGACAATCTCTTTCATCTGTGTCCTTATCTGTACGACTACGTATTTTGTTTTTTGTCATAAGAGAGTTTAGCCACTATCAGCCGTCATGATCATGCATCATCTCATCCGTTTTCTGCCGAAGCCATATTTACACAGTCTTATTGAAAAACCTACACGTAAGGTGTTCTCTGATTTACAGTATTTATTAAGTGGTTATTCCAGATTCCGTGCCCCCTCCCCCTGCCACCAGTTCCTAGTTCCGTCCACGTTATAGTATAGTTATTCGATTATCAGCTCGAACGGCCCACGGCTGCGCCCACGCGGGCTAAACTAGATCTCGTCTTTATTCTGTCGCGACTAGGCGTATGGCTTTGTCGGTTTTTATTTATCGCACGATTGTCTGCTTTCAGGTTTGTAACGCAATGCTGTTTGTAGTCATTATGATAATGCTGATCATCTTACTAAACCGAAATGTTATCTTTCCGTGCGGGGTTATTTAGCATCGTGTAAGACGTACACGTCCACCCACAAAGTGGATGATTATGTAAAAGTAGTATATAAAATGGTGGATAATATAAATAATAAGCGTACAGTTTGTGATCTTTATTGGAGACAGCTTTATAGAGTAGTAGAGGTCCTATGATTAATTTCTATATTAATTTTATGATGTTGTTGTTGATGATGACGTAGACTAAAATACACGCTTGCTCAAGATTTGAATCTTTCATTTCATTTTGGTGCCACTGCAGTGTAGGGAAAACATAAGCCCATGGAGTCCGTCTTGAACTTTGCACATTGTCTCATTAATGAAATAAGTTTGTTATTGAAACTATTAATTAATTCATGATTTAGTACCAGAAGTTGAAACGGTTTTTAAAATAATAATTTAAAAATCCGTATATTTCTTAAGTGAGAAAAAATTTCGCCCTCCCTGCAGAGTACACAACGTCTTTAGGCTATGACCATCGAGAACTCTATGATCTAGAGTCATCTTATTGCATAAAAAAATCACAAGGAAATAATCTTGGTTGATCATTCGCCTACAGCCATCAAGAGGACAAATCAATGATCTGTTGACCGCCGAACCCTGCCATATCCGAGTGGCATTGTAAATCGAGCCGCGCCACAGCCCGTGGCTGCGCACGCGCCGACCGATTAGCCTTCTTTGTATTCTATACTCTACTTGTTACAAGTTTACAAGTAACGGTCTAACGGAAGGATTTTTGATGTGGATTTTGATATTGAAGCTGGTGTTCTGGAGACCTGTGTGCTAAAATAACAGAGGCTCAGGCAAGGTACATTGCCTGAGCCTCTGTTATTTTAATTATAGACGGAAACAGAGTGTAGTTTTTGAATTGACTCTTTATTATGTTCGTGGCTCTATTACAAATTAGTAATTTAATATTACAAAAAGTTGACTTTGACAATTGTCAAAATGTTTAATAAGTACAAATAGGATTTAATTGACATTAAGTTACAATTTCATACGTATAATGCAAACACACCAGCTATTTAGAATCAAAAATCCTCACTCTTTTCTTGCGTAGTTCAGCTAAACTTCTGAAGAAAAATTACTTGACTTACGCCGTTCTGCAACCAAAGACACCTTTTTAAAGATATTGTACAAATTTACAGAGAAAGAAATAAACATTTTCAAATGATTCTATGTCCAGAATAAAACCACGAGTGCCCACTAAATATCGGATTACATCAGCACACCATGCTTTCGAAAAAACGACGAAATGTAAACTATGAAATTAGGCTGGTACCACAAATGCGTGTTGCGAGTCTGCGTTGTATATAAAGCTGTGTTTACAACAATTGTTTACCTTTAAATAAATTTTAAAAAATCATTAGTTATCTAACTACTTAATTTGTGGGGTTGTTGTAGAAAAGAAAAAGTATTTGCCAATTCATTCGTAGACTTCTTTGCTGATTTTTGTTTTTTGAATCCTTTGATACAGTAAACGTACACGATACATTTCCGCGTTAATGTTTTAGTTTAATTTATATTTTAATACTCTAGGTATGATACTTTGAATGTAGTTCTAGACGGTAAAAAAAATCTCAAAACTCAAAAATGTTTTTTGTTAAATTAAAGTACAATACAAATAAATTGCCTCTATATTAATTTTTTGTGTTGGTTTTCAAAAGCAAAATAAAACAGACAAGAAGTATATAGTTTCAAATGACATCTTTAGTTTCTCGTGTAATGTTCATTAAAAAAAATAAAGACTAGCGGAAGTTCAAAGTTCGATCATGAATGAAACTCTGCTTTAACAATAACGAGCAGCAGGTGCTTGTAGCAACCGCAGCCATTAGAACATGCGAACAGCTGGAATGTGCGGTCGCCTGATGACGGCGGCTCAAACGATTACATCCCGTAACGGTGTTACGAAACTTTCAACTTTTTATCTTATATGGCTTCACGAGATAGTGTATTTGCCAGTGTCAAATATTGGAACTAATTTCAGAAATTGTACTGAAACCACCCTTAAATTAAACCACCTGAATACTATTTTTGCATTTTCATTTTACGTTTTTTTTATTGATAGCTATCCGTTATTATAATTATTTTCGGGCATTGATGACAAAAAATTGGATGTCAACGCATCTGTGAAAAAAAAATTGCTTTTAAACTATTGATGACATTAATACTGAACTTCACTATCACTATCACTACATAGTATAAAACAAAGTCGCTTCCGCTGTCCTCATGTCCCCATTATGCTTATATCTTTAAAACTGCACAACGGATTTTGATGCGGTTTTTTTAATATATAGAGTAATTCAAGAGGAAGGTTTACATGTATAATAAACCTATGCGAAGCCGGGGTGGGTCGCTAGTCTATTATAATTATGAAATGAAAATGAAACGAATTGATTACATAGTACAACTATAATCACAGCCTTACTTCTACGCCTTTATTCCACCGAATACTATCGACATGTCGTCACCGACCTTATTTCTCAAAACAACTGATTCCGACGTTTATGGGAAACGATAACAAGTTCAACAAAGAAACAACCATAATATTTATAAATGTTTATTTTATGAGAGCCAATATTTATGACTAATCTATTACCCAAATGTCATATGAGCAATAAATAGGCAACTTATTTGCATAACAATAGCGACCAATGTCTTATATCACACATGATACTTAGCAGTTAACATTTAAAAAGTAGTGCATAAAATTTCAAAAAGTATAAGTCAAACCGACAGGCTGTATATCAAATTACCTATTTGGAATATCGATGTAGTTTCGTGTCGAGTCGATAAACTGGACAATCGATATCTGGCGTGCTGGAACGTGCCAACACTACAATACGAATTCTCGAAAATAATTCAAACATTGAATGCTCCAAATTACAAAAAGCAATCAAAGAGTCTTGTGCGATCCGAGTTGTAATGATAATGACCCGAGGTACAGACTGGAACAGTAAGGGGACTCTGTTTGGATGTCTTCTTTTTTTCCTCTTCAGTAAGTCATGAATGAACCGCAAAAATAACTGCGTTACTTTCTTGTATTTTAATATTTTTACTATATTATAAGTATATACTCGTATCGTAGGTTTGCAAGTGGGTGGCTGCATTCCGCTTCATTTAAGCAGAGATACTATCTAGGATGCAATGAACGATGTACCTGTATAAACAAAATTGTAAAACAATAAAATGATACAGTGATATATTTGTTGACTTGTTTGGTCAGTTCTTGTGCCAGCATTTTAAATGCGGCAAGCTTTTCGGAAAGAAGAAAAACTAAGAAAAGATAGTCATTATGAGTACACCTTCTTCTAGCTCTTGTTCATTAGACGTCAGTCTGCTGCCTGATCTGCCTTTTGTCCGCGTTTGTTAGCCTTAAAAACAACCCAAGGGAAAAGTAAAACAAGTGAGTCTATACTTTCGAAGTAACGCTCGAATTGCTTAGTAACCGGTGTTTGGTAGAGGGTCCGATAAACCAAATGGGCGTGTTCGGGGACCCATTTGAAAAATACAAGTTGGCCCCACAAAATAATCCCTGACCATAATTTTTTTTCCAACTTGTAGTCTCCAAATGGGTCCCCGAACACGCCCATTTGGTTTGTCGGACCCCCTACAAAACACCCTATATATATCACAAGTCAGAAAGTAGAATTTTTCCGATTTCCCCGTCCATACTGCTGTAAACGCAGCGCCCGCGGCTCAGCGTCCGATCGAGGTAGATATGAAAGGGGACTATTCAAAAAGCGGCAGCACTCATCTACAGATAATCTATTTGGTGTAACCTCACGACCCGCCGCTCCGCCGGGCGCGGGCGGTCGGTTCGATAACAATATAATTAAAGAGAGATCGCATCTCGATCGCTAGAATCCGTTTACTGGCCGGATGTCGATCGGCGGCTTTAAAAGGAAATGTACATGATTGTTGCGCTCCCAACGTGTAATGGATGTCATTATTTACAAGCGACTGTCTTTATTGCCTCAAATTGTTCTTATTGCGGGAGATGGAAATGCGGCTTCCTTCGCGAGTTTGTTTGAACAAGTTTATCTTTGTACAACTCTTTTATGTGACTGATGTTAAACCTTTTTATGTTTCCTTTCTTTTTTCTAGGTTTCCATTAGTTTCTGCAAAATAAAAGCAAAAAAAGTGAAACAATAATTCCAAAGCACTCTTTTAAAGTTTAGAGTATTGCTAATTAACGTTTTATCTCTCTTGCTACGGATTCCATACAAAGAATTATTTCACTGAAAGAACTTAGAATAGAGCTCATCGAACTTTGCAACCACATCTTGTTTCTTTTTTTTTGCAAATTCTGATTGATTCGCTTATCAAGTTTTTCCTTTGACAACAAATGAACATAATCACCCTGTGCACTTTTGTAAATAGATTAGGAATTATCACCCTCACAAGATACCTGGAACGTTTTTGTATAAATTTACTTCATATGATATTTTATTTAGCCTTTGTTGTGAACATTACTAAATACTACCTTTACTAAAACCATAGACAACGAATGAACGAAATATAAACTCGGGCACTTTTGAAAATGGAATAATTATCGCGGTTCACAAATCTCCAGCCAGCTACAGTTCATTTGGTGTCCGGCACAAAGCAGCCAGTGTCGCGATAACATCGGGATCGGCGCACAGTGGGTGTACTGGATAGATTTATCGACTCTTTAACCCGTAGATGGTGATTTGTAATCCCAACCCTGCGTTCTAAATTTAAACAGTGTTCGTTACGCGCATAAATTGTAGACGCTAGATCATAGATGGCTACCTCCTGATAGTTTATAGGCCTCAGGTTTCCAATCTTTGCTATAGATTTTTAATAAGTTTTATTTTTAGATCTTGAGTTTGTTGAGCAAAGCTAATTATAAAACTCTACGCGTTGTAAGTATAGTGAAATAAAAAGGATGGGAAAAAAGACCCATATAATCAAATTATAAATTAGTGTAAACAGTGGCAGTAATTTAGCTTGTAGGTATTGAGTGTTTTAGCGAAAGTTGTTTACCGCCGCATTAGTACTTAATTAAACATTGAACTTCCTAAGACAATAATTTGAGTTTTTGTTCAGATCTCTGAAAATTATTTATTTTAGTGCTTACGCCCAGATTTCAATCATTCAGTCTTCCTCAAATATCTATTTCAAACATGGCGTTTGACAGTGTATTTGAAGTTTTGTATGTATTATGTGTTCCAAACATAGCCATAGGTAAATGACTTTCAAATTTAATTTTTAACTAAACTTAACATACAAACGTTCTTTAAAGACTTGTATGGTGACAAAATTACGTCACATACTCGGTGTATCCATAGAATTACATCACAGGACAAGTCTCACAAATCGCAGATGTTATAAAAGGCGTATAAACAATACTACCACAAGGTACAAGCAGTAATGCCGCCGGACCAAAGGATGGAAATGTTAACTCATACATATTCAGTGTAGGAACGCATGAGATAGCTTGTCGCTCGGGAGATATGGGCTCAGGGTCTATGGTGACCACACTGCTATAACTTGTTTTTTCTTTAATGTGAATCTTTATTTGTGACGTACAATAGCAGCCAAACCTTAATAAACAGAAGAATAAAACATAAACATTGGATAACGTATTAGCTCACAATAAGTAATTACTATCAGTCTCTAGATCTATGAAAAAACATGGTAAAGAAGCAATATCCTTTCACAGACTTGTCATTCAACATCTAAAGAATTATGTTTCTTCAATAATAGTCCATGTTTTAAATTTAAAAAGACTTTACTTGTAAATTTTCTTTTTCTAGCTAATATTTGCTCTAGGTTACATTCAATTATATCTGTTCATACAACATGACCTATTTTTACACACTTTTACAAGAGTTTTTAATTCCAAATTAGTTTTAATCTGCACAATTATGCAGATATAAAGCTTAAAAGCTAATCAAGTGATAAAGCTTAAATTTGTTTTCCTTTCAACTACTGTGTTTGCCTATCATAGGGGCGGTGTTTGAAATGACATTGCATTATTGCTATGACGATAAAGTTCAAAATAAAAGCCCTGTCTAGGAGACGTTTGAAGTTTGTTCACTATCTTTGTGAAATCAAATTTGACATTTGATCAGCAGTTCAAGTGTCATTTGTTTCTAGATCATATAGCAGTTTCTATGGATTTTCTACTGTTTTTCCTTATTCTGAGTTGCCTATGCAGTGCTCACGTCATTATACTGAGACGCTTCCCTTCTTACACGTCTTATCAAACAAAACCACACCCATTTCAATCTCGCACAATCCTGGTCTCTCCATCTCTAGTACATCAATACAATCTACTACAATAATATTTGTCTAGTAATCAACTATTATAAAAACTTGGTGTCATATCATAATCATCATCAACGGAATCCTATAACCTCGACTTATAGGTCACTAGCGACCCGCCCCGGCTTCGCACAGGTGTATTAGGTATACATATAAACCTTTCTGTTGAAACACTATCTATTTAAAATGAACCGCATCAAAATCCGTTCCGTAGTTTTAAAGATATAAGTACATACATGGGGACAGACAGCGGGAAGTGACTTTTTTTATACTATGTAGTGATAACAACCTATAAACCCATATAAAAAATATTTTAGTCTCAAAATAATCCATAAAAATGGTTCCCCCAGCCCTAGTACATCCGTAAGCTCCATATAAGGTCCCGGCTTCTGTGGCTGAACTAGTCAGAACTAGTTCCAACTGCAGGAGGAAAGTGGCCTTGCCAGCTAATAACACGCCTTATCTGCCCGTAATGTGTTCATTGATTACTCTGCTTCAGTTCGAATGCCCCTTGGCTTTGGAAAGTCGGGTTGGTACTTTGTAATTAATCGTAGATATCAGTGTAGATACATAATGAGCTATACGTAAGTATAACAACTTACTTATTACTTTACAACTCAGACCAACTAAAAAAGTCTGACAGAATGTTGTGAATAAACAAGTAAAGCCGGCAAAACTACGCCTCGCCGTGTACAGACACAATCAGACACACACACACAAACACTTTACAATTTCAAAAAATCTAACTACAATAAACTAAAATATGTCTAATCTATTAACAAGTGTAATGTATTGTAACGATACAGAGTCTGAAATTGTAGAGTGGCTTCCCCAGGAAAGATCTTTTCTATATGGCTAATAATCGGCCAAGTACGAGTCGCACTCGCGCACGGAGGGTTCCGTACTGTATGGGAGCCCCCCTTAAATATTTATTTTAATTTTATTATTTATTATTGAAGTGAATATAAAATTAAATATTCTGTGAAAATTTCAAGCATCTACCTGTTACCATTATTAATATAGAGCAAAAAAGTCTAAAAAATCAGGTTTGTTGTATGGGAGCCCCCCTTAAATATTTATTTTATTTTCTTTTTAGTATTTGTTGTTATAGCAGCAACAGAAATACATCATCTGTGGAAATTGCAGCTGCCTAGCTATCATGGTACATGAGATACAGCCCGGTGACAGAAAGACATACAGACGGACATCGAAGTCTTAGTAATAGGGTCCCGTTTTTCCCTTTGGGTACGGAACCCTAAAAATTACCTATGACCAGTGCGTAGTTCATACTGGTAGGTACTAATTTGATATTATTGTGTTAAGTTTTCTATTTAAGCCGTGTTTTTTTTTTCACTAAACGCATTAAATTCAATGTTTTTGCTATCACTGAAGGATCCTAACCGCCTTACCACAAAAGATTTACAACACCCTTCTCAAATAAACACGCTTTAAAAACCCTAAAAGTCTAAATCTAAAGCGTGCGTAAAACTTTTGTGGTAAGACTGGCTCGTTTTAGACAATGTTTAACAGTATAGATTGCACAGTTAAATAATGTTTGAATCGTGTTTAAAACTTTTGTGTTTAAATAACATTCGATTCATTTAAACAGACAATTTTAGTCATTAAATCGTCTCTTCTTTTACATCAACGTAAATCCTTCGATATTTGTAAAATTATTATAGAGGAAACACTAAAGTTTAACAAAGTTAAAACATAAACAATGTTACCAGCACTCAGCTAGCATAAAATATTGAGAAACTTTAAAGCAATGATATCCGATAACTGGGTAGAAGCGTGGTCGGATGCCACGCCGCAGGGTATGGGTTCAAATCTCTACAATTAGTGGGCATTTGATGGAGGAAAACTTCGTGATAAAAATAAAGTAACGGCGGCGGAGCCCTTTCTAATGGTAGCTTTGTGACCATCTGCGTTCTGCCAGACTCACTTTAAATACAGTAATAATAAGGAAAATGTTTTAAAATTTATAATTATTGAAAATATAAAATACCTACATATCAAGATAATTAAGTCCAAAGATTTGCAATTTTGCAATTGTGGCGTTGGTTATACATGTTTCTCCTTAGTATGAGTTTTTGTAGTATACAAATACTACTAGCGTTTTCGTTTCGCTGTGTGTATTGTAGTTGGTTCTTTATCATTTCATTTCACATTTATGGAGCTACATAAAAACTACTATAGTTATAGTTATTTTTATGAGTAAACTTATAGTAACTCTATTGTAGGCCAAAATGTCTTGTTGACTACGCGTTTATATGGTCTGAAACAGATGCTTATACTTACAATACTTAACTTACACTTGCATACGCTACACTTGCCGGTACGTAGAATCTTATCAAAAACTTTTAGTGGTCGACATAAAGCTCCAATCCAAATTAAGACAAGAACAAAACTATGAATCTTCAAATCCATGCAAGATTTGAATTTATATAAATACTCGTATAAAGATGTGACACCCGAACAAGAAATTAAAATTCCTTTCAAATTCTGCATGGATTTGAAATTCATAATTTTGTTCATATCTTAATCTGGATTTCGGCTTTATGCCGACCAACCCGCGCTATTAACTTAAACAAGCATGTTTATCCTAAAGCCATGTTCACACCGATGTATCTCCTGGCTCTAATGCGAATGTCTGGTACTCGCCGACACGGTTCTAAGGCGGGTCATGTTTACAAACTCTGTGTTAAGACTGCATTTGGATGTTGCTCTTGCGTAAATTGAGCATGTTCTGGTCTGATTTAGTGTGAACTAGGCTTTATCTTAGTGTAATGGTTTATGATGAATCATAGAACTCATGATGATCATTACTTACAGCCATCGAGCAAGTATCTATAGAGTCACAATCGTGCAAAAAAAGTGTTCGAGCCAAAACCTTGCCCAAGCTATGTAGTGGGCAGCTTTTTAGTTGGTCATAAGGTGATTGCAAGCCGACTACAACGCTGCGTGATCTAGTGCGCAAAGAGCTCAGTTACAAGCACTTGTTAGGTGACATAACGTAGAGATTTGAGAAAATTAGTAAGTAGTTGTGTATTATTTAATGTTTATTTCTAAGTAGGTAAGTATGACGGCGCTCGGACATATTTTAACTACTTTCGCTTAGGGATTGTGGCTCTGTAGATATTTCCTCGAAGCTTACAGTTTCCAATTTTACCTATCTTGCGCTAGTCTCGTCCATTGCGCCATCTTTCAATCCGGACCCTTTTCACTCAGATTTGTTGAATTTAAACTGTTTTTCCGCTTTGGAAAATGTCACAAACTTTTACGTCTTCTATCTACTATAATTGAAACGTTTCATAACATTTTTGCTAAAATATCTACTTATGAGGTTCACAGTGCCAGTTCAGTTTTGATGATTTCGAGACGAAACTAAAAGTAAATTCGTATGGGTCTGGTGTCAATAAGAAACGCCTAGTCAAACTATGAGCTCGACCGACGGAACTGGGTAACTGACCTGAAACGTAAACATTGTCATCAACATCCGTTCACGAAATTGGCCCGATCTCCGTTCACCCGGCCCTCGGTCTTATTAAGGAAATATCATTATACGGGCGGCGATACCGATCGGTCGTAATGTCCGTCTGTCCGTGCGCCCGCGCACTTTCTTAGGTCTAGGCGAGGGCGCGCCGGCACGCGACCGCTACTCGTGCCGCGCTAGAGATGGGCTCATGTTAAAGAATGTCGATATCGATGTTCTGTTGCGTGAGCAGTAGCAGAGTTTTAAGGAGTTCCCTATTATTGTACAAGAATCTTGGACAAATTGCAATCTAAAATGATATAATTATTTGTACAACAGTACCACTATACGTTAGTCCTAATTTTTATTAATATTTGATTGATGAGCTATTGTTAGTATTAAACTTTCGCGATTTGAACACATTATCCTACTACGATTATACGGGACTTATTGCGCAATAAAACTTGAGATATGAGCTAATTAAGTAGGTACCTCTATTTGTCCCGACATTTTGATGATGAGTTTTTTTTTTTTATAATTTCCTAATTTTTTGTATTTAAAGTTTGCTCGGACCATCACTGCACTCATTTGGATAACGTTATTTTAAATCAATTACCAGGCTAGTTTCATTAACAATCTTTTTTCCATTCATTATGCAATATATATTAACACTAGTAGCTACACATTTTAAACAAATGCTATCTTTAAAAAAATTACACAATCGATGAACAATGAACCTTTCAATCGAATATTTTTTTTAAATATCGACGAACGTTAGACAAACATAACAGCGCATCACTAGCAGTTTACAAGTGGCACGAGCCGATAGCATCTACCGTCGATGAACAAGTAGATTGTTTCACCGGAATATCGCGTTTTACAGACACCGCCCGCGATTGTTGATATATCGGGGTAATCGAACCATCGAGACACGTTTCGAAAGTATCGCTGCGATTCGATTTTTGACTCGCTTTATTACGGTAGGTGTCAATCGATTGTTCTATCGATAGAGAATATCGCAGCACGTGACAACTAAACTTCTGAGCTTTTCAATCTTAGTTTTAAGTTACCATTATCAAGTTAACAAATACATAAGTGTTTAAATAACGTGAAAATGTGCTAGTTACATGAAGATTCTGAATCCAAATCTTACTACAATCTTAGGTATAAAAATTACAGAATATATGCATAGTTTAAAACAACCATTAAACTAAGTATTTACTCATTTTCACAAAACTCCTCTAACACCTTCAGGTTTTGTAGTAGGAGAACCCGTTTATGTCTTTTATTAGACGGAACAGGAACGCGACCCCGTTGATGTCTTTTGTATGAAGCTATTATATTAGCTATCTTTTTACACGTCTATCCAAAAAAGGAGTTCAAGATCAAGGTCGAAAAAATCCACTACTGGACATAGCCCCGATATAGAACTCCACTAAAACCAGGTTGGAAGAGGCTTGCATCCAGTGCGATCCTGCAGTCTCAATGAGATCGTCATTTTACCTTGTAGACGCCCTACGCTGCGCTGGCCAATAGAACTTTTCGACCCTATCAATCATCACTCTTCTTTGCCGTATACCTACTATTATTAAATACGTATAATGTTTTAGAATCAATCTAGTAATTGAAATTTGACCCATTTTCCGATGACAGATTGATCTGATATTTGGCACACACTTTTAGTTCTGATGAAAATACAATTTCATATATTTATTACAATACAAATTTATGTAACAAATAATATTTTCAAATCTTAGAAATAAGTAAGTACTAAGTGCATATTTATAGGCAAGATCGTCGAAAGCCATTAACAATGTTGTAAGTTAGTATTACTAAGTAACGGCGAGCGTCCAGTGTTTGCTTAACGGGAGTTGGTAGAGCACGCCTTTCGACTACGTAGAGATGGGACAATCATTCTGGGACCGGGTTCAGTCTTGTTTTTTATACGATCGTTTAATTTTTAGATATTTTAAGGTATTTAGCTGTAAATGACATTTTATGTTTTAAAGTAGTATATTAATATGTTTTAAATAGTATCTAGAACATAACGTATCAGCATTAACTATTATTACTATATTTATATGTACTAAGGGACTAATCTAATTTTAGTGTGCAATTAGTCTCCCGTATTATACACAATAACAATATGTTCCAATAACAATAGTTTAACAACAACAGCATTATCTAGTCAGATTTTCTTCATTCATGGATTTTCGGTTTAATTAGTCTCAAATTAGTAATTGTTGACTGTAAGGGAATATATTGATATTATGTTTAAGTAGCAGTAAGTAATCCTTACATTTTGTTATATGTCTTTGAGATCTTATTGAACTACGAGTACAAAGACTTGACAGTATTGATTTTAAAATTAAGTTGTATTTATTTCAAACAACTAACATCATCAGTGTACTTATCACGCTTATAAAAAAATTATAGATTTTGAAACAAACCTAAACTACACAACGTCGTTGCGCGTGCATAAGTCAATATTATGTGTCATTTAGTTATTTTTGGCAATATATGTAGCTTTAATCGTTCTTTCAAAACACACATACTGTAGGAACAGCTACGAGTACGTGATAAAATTTGTAGATGCAACGATGATATTTTTACGAAAATAATCAAGACTCAAGTTCGTACTTATTGATTACGCCCATCCCTATATCAAGAATTAACTTTTGTTATTAAAATAACCCCATCCTAACCTTCTGTTTAATTTAATGCTGATTATAAATCAATTATGTTTGTGTATTAACTTATTGGCTGTTGTTCAACAAAATGAGTTATTTAATGATGAAAATAGTTTTTGTTATGAACATAGAGTATCTACTCACAACTTTCCTTTAATAATATTTTGTTCTTTATTAATAAATAATATAAGTTTATATAGTGCTTATTTCTAACACATGATGTAATAATTTAATATGATCTATGACATTAGATTTTAAGATTTTTTTTTTATCACGGGTATAAATTAATTTGCTTTATCACGCTATTTAAAAGTATTAGTAAAATTATTATACTTCAGCTAAACAAACACTACCTATATCAAAACTATTCAAAACGTCTGTAGTCTGTATTATCTACCATTACAGAATCGTTCAATCCATTGTAGATACCTACTTAATAAAATGATTCATGGACGATGTCTAATAGACATACCGTCTACAAAAAACCTTAAGTATCTACTTACTCACTTCATAAGAAATTTTCAACCATTATCTATAAGAGACAATAAGAAACTACGCTTGTTTCAAACACAATCACGTTTAGGAATTAACTACAACAAACTAGTAAATCATATTTATTCGCGACCGTAAAACAGATTAACATACACAATAATCTTCATAATAGGCAGTGCACTAAAGATGCAGTTAATGCATTTTATGAACACAGCAATGTTTGCAAAACTATGTAACAAACGCATAATAATATCATAACCATCGATATAATAAAACAGTGGACATACCCAGCATTGTTATAATCTTGTAATTAAGCCAATGTAAGCAGAGCTGTTGATTAGAGTCTAATAACACTGCTTTAGAGTAAAGGTAGAGGTCAAATCGGATGGTTAGCGCGAACTCGGCTGGGCGGTTTCTATTCCACATTCGGATGCGATCGTCGACCGTCGTCGGCAGTTCCCGCCCACCCGCTCTCTCTATCCCTTTCAACCTTGAGTTGTCCGTGTTGTTTTGTCTCTCTCCCGCGTGGTGAAGCCACTCCTACTGAGCGTTAGGCTATTGTAGAAGCTTTTTGCGGCACGCCGATGCCTAAGATGATAAGCTTTCTAAGAGATGGGGCAATTGGCGGTCGGCAGCGACGAAATATTTGGACAGCGGTTGCGTTAGTAAACAATCACTTGAACTTCTAATGATCTTTGCTTTATTAAAAATTGGTGGGTGGATTCTTGAAGGTTAATTTTCATACAACGGTAATTTGAGCTGTGGAATGTAGTAGATAGTTGTGTTTGTGGTATTTGTTGCTTATTAAAACTTGAACTCTTGAACTGGTTAGTATACCTCCTGATTTACTATTCCTTGTCGAAAATAGAATATTGATGACATTCCATTCATTGGTAAAAATGAAGAAAATTTTCGTTTAGCGTCTATACGAAAAGTTAAAAAATTAGAGATATCCTTATATATACCTTGTTAATCTGATGGATTATGAAAACGAAATTGGTCTAAGATAATAGAACCTGGGTATTATGTACTGTATTTAACGAATATGCTTATTAAAACTGAATGCTTCAAGTTTTCTATTTAATCAATAAATTTTGTAATTGAAAACTTTGTGGAAACAAAATCCAATGATTTTTTTTAATATTCCCAATGCAATTTACTTACCTAAATGAAAATAAAAATATATTGAATATTTGCATGTTCAAAAAAGCTTTACAGATTTAGATGATTTTATAAAAAATATGCATCTGATCTTAGATTAATAATTGGTCTAGCAAGCGGAGAAACACTAATTTATTAATCTAAGCAGATGATAATATTTATTTATTTTTCTTCTACTTACATATTCATATATACATAGGTACCTATTAGCGAAATTGACAGTTAGGCATAAGACATCTACGCAAGCTTT
Organism: Hypomecis atomaria; assembly: GCA_964007245.1. Lineage (NCBI taxonomy): Eukaryota > Metazoa > Arthropoda > Insecta > Lepidoptera > Geometridae > Hypomecis > Hypomecis atomaria. The sequence continues at coordinate 16,952,078 of OZ023292.1, read as the reverse complement.
TTGCAATCTTGAAGTATATTGAACTTGAAATATATGTAACTGAAATAAAATTTTTGGGCGCCATTTTTTTCTGAACTTTTTCTTGATGGATTTAAATATACCTACCAACTTAAGCAATATCTACTTAGTTTAATAGCAGCATAGCGTATCTAATAGAAACTTACACAAGGCTCTAAAAACGTCTACAACAATTACTAAAAGCGGTTAATTAATTAAAACCGTGTCCTATACTAGGTACTCATGGCCTCATTAAGTTTAAACGACCCGTTAATTAAATTCTATTCGCTATTTGTTTAAAAAAAGTTTCATAGCAAAAAAACACGGAACAAAAACTCTCCATACCTTCACGTAATTAATACTTCGCCCAAAACGGTACAAAAAAAATAATAACATAAGTGCTTTAAAATTTTAATGATTCCATTACAAAGTAAAAGTTAGAAAGTAAGTCGACAAAAACGACAATTGATAAAAAAGAAAGAAAAGCGGCTGCCGCCCGTCCCATGACCCTTGCCTCTTACATAAAAATAATAAAAGTAAGTATAAAAAATTGCGATGGACTCAGATACGGAGAAAATAACTAAAAAAGTAGCGTCTATGTAGGTACTTAATAATCCACGTAACACAGGGACATTAGGTACTTAAGCAATTTTATTCTAACGTGTTCTATGATAGTAGTATAATCTTCCGAATAAATAATGATCATAAATATTTAACGAAAGAGATAATATGGAGAGTGTGTGGAGAATAAGATTTAATTAGCAAAAAAAACTTTAGATCTATACTTATAGTAATTAATGTAATCCAAAACAGATCTAATACCTAATCCTAATAGTAATTTACATATTACTTTATACCTAAATATTGGCATAATTGTACAAAACTTCATAATTCATAATTGTACAAAATTCCATAATTGTACAAAATTCCAGAAGCTACAATAGCTCTCTAGCAACTAAAAGTTAAATTGACATACTTCTTGTAATTGATCACTTTATATTTTGATATTCTAATTTCCGAAATACCTTGTCATTTTTTATACGCAAAGAAATACTAGGTAATACTAGGTGATTAATTTAGTTTAATTACGAGAATGATACTGATTTTAATTCTTATACACATAGAGAAGAGATCTGTCATCAACAGCTGCAATAGAAAATGATGAGATACTCGTAACTTAATAAGAAGTTTTTGGTAACGCTTGTAATTCTAATTTCGTATCTCAATGTTTATATCCACGATCCCCCATCTACGGCTCCACGATCTACGGCTCCAGATAATAATTACTTAGAGCGGTCGCTGCGCATCGTCAGCTCTAAATATAAAAGTTGCTTTAAACTTAATAGTAATCTTTAAAGTGTAATGCGCGCTTCACTAGTGATGTTATCTCGATTCATCGACGTCGATGCTCAGCTATTACAACCGAATTGCATGTTGCGTTCATTGTTCTAAAATTATGACAGTTACATTGTTTTGTTTCGTAATTAAATTAAGCTACCTAGCAATATAACACATTAATTTTGATTACTATCATAAACGTGTATTTAAATGTTAATTCGCACATGTTTATTGATACGCGTTGGCTGTTGAATTGTGTAGTTTTATTTCGTAATTATAGGTGAATAGTAGAATGTTTGACTGGGATGTGAGCAGGGTATACTTCCCTGTCCAGTGGGTTTATTTTATTGGGTTTATCAGATAGAAATACGACATGCGGTACAAACTACTGTCGATTAAACGGTTTTTGAATAATGATACAGTGCAAACAATGAATACTTATACCTATAAAAGTACCATTTTGCCACCAAAAAAATAAAATTTGGAAGTCACTGTCTGATTGTTAAAAGATTCATTTTTGTCAGACACTATATCATAAAGGTACATGAGTAGAAAAGAAACTGTAGATAAACCTTTTACTTCTGTTAAAGTGAAACTTCTAATGCGACTTCCAACAAGGTTGCATTAAACGTTTGACGCTACCATGGAGGGGTATGAAAGCACTGTTTCGTCGAAGTTTCACTTCTTCCGTGCGGAGGGACTCTACTTGCATTTTTAATGGACTTTCAAAACAAATAGTCTCTTTATTCGACTGAAAAACTTAGTAAAAAATGATATTATGTACTTAAACTCATGAATTGATCCAACAAAAACATTGACTAAGTAGTTTTTTTAACTGTCTTCAATAACACGAAAATGCCCAATAAACTGTGACGGACACCCGCGCAGAGCAAAACTTAAAATTAGTTGTCATTTTGCAAAATAAAAGTACCTATGTAAGAATGGAAGGTGGCTCAGGCTGTCGGTATTTATCGAGCGGGCGCATCACTAGCCGGGAGCAAAGGTTCGGGAGAGGGCGCAGGCATCAATTTGCGCGCGGTAGCCGCCGCGGGCGCCGCCGCCCCGTCATTACCCCCGCCCGCCCGCGCCCCGCGCGACCCCGCTCCAAGGATGAACATACTTTAACCTTTTTTGCTCCCGCCAACCTGTTCGTCGGCTGCCGTCTCCTGCGCCGCAATTTAAACGCTGGTTCATGGCCACGGGCGATACGCAGTATCTGTAACCTGTTAACTATACTGCCTACGTAAATATTACCCGCGCAGCCATCGCTCCGGGTCCTCGTTTAAAAGGCCCGAGATGGTGCGCGCCCGACAATGTGTTCCATTGCAGAAGTACGAGTAATGATAATTTTATTCGTGATAATGGCCAATTTGTCTCGACGGTGGCGTTGATGCGTGCCAGCTGTGGCCCGCTTCAGCTTCGAATGTTAAAATTGCTTAGCTCTTTTTTGTTTTCCATTGTCAGTACAATGTTCAGCTCTTCGGAGGAACCGATTTGCATAATTACATATTTCTTTCTACGACAGAGATGAGATAAAAACTTTGTTTTATGTCAGCTCTGACCTGGAACGGGCGATCGTTAGCGGCCGCGCTCGGTAACCTTCTCCAGTGTCACAGGCCGAGAGCACACTTTTTCTCAAACAATGTGGCGCCCAAAAAGGTTAAATAATAAAGGGGCCGAGACGAGATGCTTCTCCGAACCCGTAATCCGAGCCCCAATTAAACAATTTTCTCGAATATCATTCCGCTTCATTTATGTGCGCGGTCGGAGTGACCTGAGGCTCGCGGCTAGAGTCCCGCTCCGATTCCATGTCTAACCCCCATTAGAGATAAATATGCCCCCAAACCACGACGGCGAAGGTTACCCGGGTCACTCTGACCATTCGTTCCACCATATTTAATTCCAATATATTTTAGAGCGTTTTCTAATCTCGCTCCCGAGACACATTTGCATAAAAGTAAATTTAAAGCGAGCCCTGGATAACACTAATGGCAATCTGGAAGGAGCAAAATGACTCCCGCAAATTGACCTGTCCTTCACTCGCCGCCGCCACCGACCAGCGCCCGCGCCGCCGACCTGTCGCCGCTAAATAATTCCGTTCCCATGATCTAGCCGGTAGCCATCTCGCTTTAATTATTCATAGACTTTTTTGTACGCTATCACTTTTTACCGCTCGATGGCTGTCCGCTCGAAGCCTTATAAAATTAAAAAATAAAATAATCGAACGTCGGGCGGCGCAATTTAAAAAAGGAATACGTCGGATGACACGGATCGAACTCCGGGCAAATGTCGCGCGGTAAAAAGTGGTCGGGCTTGAGAAGCTGCGGCGCGCGCGGGGCGGGGCGGGAGTGGCGCGGGGCGCGGGCACAGGACGTCACGTACCCGCCGCGGTTTTTGTCAACGTTCCCGCGGAGATGACAGGTCGCTGGACGATGCGCGACCTGTCTCATCCGACGCGAGCCGTCTTGATGCTTTGCACTCAATCGTGCGCCGCGAATGCCGCATGCGCCTTATCTGCGAAGGACTGCTTAGCAAAACTTCACATTAAAGACTTTTAGCAGTCGCTTTGATGGTCACTTGAAAGTAATCAATACCGTAAAAACAACAGACTCGCAGAGAATTTTCAATTTTAACAATATTTATCAGTACAGGTAGAAAATGAAAAATATTTTTAAAAAACAATTTTTTTACATTGGTAAACTGTTTGAAACGTTGAACTGTTTTATTTGAAGGCATTCATGATAGTACGTAGATGGTTTGGTCGCGTTACCGCAGCAGGTGCGCATACGACCGCAACACTTCGTTTTTTTGCTAATTACCAACTCTTAACCTGAAGTTCTTCCCACACTATAAAAAAACGACGAATTGAACATTTGAGCACTTTACAAAATATAGAACCTACTTAGTTATCAATGATCCATAGGGTTGTAAATTAATTATTTACTTTTTATCTTTTCAGAATTTCCGTGAGCAGAGAATCGACGGCGCAGGCTTGCCGTTGCTAACAGAAGACCACTTGACAGGCATGCTGCAGATGAAACTTGGGCCCGCATTGAAGTTGCGTGCAGTTTTGACGCGAAAACTGGAGCCGTGCTCCACCTGTCAAATGACTTCACCAGTCATATCTTCAGTGGCGACACTAGCGCCAAATAGTTCCCCAAAAATGAACGGCAATGTGAAACCCGAGCCGAGAAGCAACACCACCAGTCCTAGTTAAAAACGTGTTCCAAATTTGAATCTATGTAGAGAACTTTTTTATTATTGCGTTTTGTTCCTGCCTTATACTGTAGTGTAGTCTTCTGGTAAAAGAAATGTGTTGTTTTTATGCCGCAAATGATTCGTGTAGCGACTCCAATTAAATAGGCATCTAAAAGCTTTAAATGACATCACTATACTTTTTACGAAAATGTTTGAATTCTTTTTTTCACAAGTCAATGTGATAGTGATCAAGCATTAAAATACTTACAACATGCATACTAGGTGTATTGGCCAGTTTCACGACCCCTTAGATATTATGTTAACCCTTAAAATCAGCACAATTATTATTTAGGATATAATAACTTTCAATCTAGAGCAAATAAATTTGTCAATTTCGATTCCGTGTTGAAGCTGATTTATAGATTTGGTAACTAGCTAAATAAATCCATTTTTACTATATCCATTGGAATTTATGCATTATAATTGCTAATAATAATAATAACTAGTTTAATAATAATTTACTTTAGTCATTTTTTCCGCATTCAGTAAGTCTTCCTGTTCATATTAATTTTGCATTTAGTTACTTATAAGTTACGTAGGCTTAGTTGTGTTACTTGGTAAGTTTTTTATGTAAATATTTTTACTACATTAATAAAAATTACTTTGCCGTCCAAATGTTATATTTGATAGGTAAGATTTGTGTCAGACATCTACTTAGACTTTTTATAATTTGTATTGATAAATCATTTTTTATCATTTGTAGAGAAGTTCCGGATATTAGTTACTTCAAAACTAAAATATTTCTGGTTAAAATTAATGTTATTTTGTTTTTTGAATTTTGTAAAAGTTAAATTTAGTTGTAAACCAATATTTTTTGAGCATTCTATTAAAATTCACAAGCTGTTCCTGTATTTTAATACCTAATATGTAAAATGAATGACATAATATTTGGTGCTAATTGACCCTGATACTAAAATATACAACCGTAGAAATTATTTTTGTAAATAATAGCCGCCTTGTATAAAACACTTATTGAGGCTACTTTTATCCTTACATAGTTTAACAGGGTCACAAATTTATTGTATATACGATATGCAGACTTTAAAGGTTGTATAGATGTATAGTTATACGATATTAAAATTATAGCATTTATTGCATCACACCTGAAGAAAGCTCAGTATAAATGTACCGAATATAAGGTATATCTACTTATTGTTTAATTTTTGTAACATACATGAATATTTTACTACATAGTAACTTTTATATCTACCCAACTTTGATGTTTGTTATGATAACGATTAATCAGTTAAATCGTAAACTCTAAAAGTTGAAATTTGTCTCGTTTCAAAATTATAAAGTAATACCACATAGATGCATAAAAACAGTAAAAAAAATTATTGAGTCGACACATTTTTTTTATATACACTACCATACAATTATAGTAACATTTGTGGTACTGTTCACAATAACTTTCTTACTCGGTTTTGTAAATATATGTATTAACCTATGTATTAACAGTTTGCCACAATTCCACTAGATGTTTTCATGCAGATATGAGCCGATGTGTTTAGCAATACAAAAACATAGAATATGTTGTAATGTACTGAATTTCATTAGTTTATCGGTTGTTTTATCATTTAATTTCTAACTACCAAAGGTCAGTCTTTATTAAAATATAAAATTTAAACAATGATCGCAAAACGCATGAAACTCAAGTGCTAGCTGACACGACATTTTCGTCATATTATCGAAGGTTTCTGAAATTAATAGGTATAACCATTGTATTTAAAAAAACAGATCGGTTCAAACCAGGCACACCTGTGTATGACTGTATTGATTGGAGACATGTAGTGGTGTGTGAAACTACCAAAATTCAACTATTATAACGAATTTACTTTGTATTATGTTTGTATGAATGCATTTTGAATGCAAGGTTGATGCAATGTCCTTAGTTTTATTATAACGAAAATTAAATGGTTTTTACCTGTGGTAATCTCCTTAATTGCCAAAATAGAGTAAACATGCAAACGCATAGTACTTAGTTAGTATGGTCATTGGAGACAAAGATTCTAGAAAAGTAATAGTAAAAATGTGGCATCTTTAATCTGTATAATAGTTTATTCACATTTCAACTAAGCCAGTGAACAAAATTATAAAGTCGTTAATAAGAATAAATCATATCATAAAGCAAAATAACACAAGGTGCTACTTTGGTGAGTAATGAATTTATAATAATTGTGTCTTAAACGGTCTTCCTTTATATTATTAGAAAATAATATTTCTTCAGAAAAGTATTACGGTTTTACGCTTTAAATCAGACGTTAATAATACATAATAATAATAGAGCTGTAATCATAATCATTGTTAATAAGTGATAATTTTAATAGGATATATATTTCATATCACAGCTTTTGTTTGTATCGATTAATGAGTGGACCAGTGACTTATGTCGATGAATTATTATTTCGAGAATGTGTATATTTTGTAATTAGAAATAATAGTGATATGTCGTAGGGTTAAAATACATCACATTTTTTAAACATTGTTAACTTTTGAGGAAAATTCTGAAATACCTAATCAAGATTATTTATATGATCGATTTTTTCGAAAATTCATAGTTATATGTAATAGTGACATAAAAATCCTCTTTTTGATATAAAGGAGACATAATTATGCATTTTTCAGTGGCTCTGTTTTTCAAGTACATTATTATTTACATTTACATTATTATTTTGGTACTATGGAAAATAGCAACCGTGCGAGAGAGCGTGGTACACTTTTCCATAGGAGTAAAAGTGAAAGAAATAGTTTTGAGCCTTTCAGATCCTCTTATGCCTGTAATTTTGTGCTTGTCTATAATTTAAAGACTAGGCATAAAATACTTATTGTTATTGAACGTGTTTAGTCAGTTTTGTTTAGTTTCGAACATTGTACTTAGTTGGTTTAGTTTTGAATTACGAATAAGCTCCGACTTCAATTTATTTATGTGGAGAAAATAAAACGATGATTTTTGAAACTAATACGGATGTTTTATTGGTTTTTCTAACATTTATCTACGTTAAACTAGGTAGAAAGGTATTCAAAAAAATTCGAATGAAAATAATAATATTTTATACGAATAAAAATCTAAAAATCTAATCCACTAAAGGTAGTAAAGGTAACTTATTTATTGATTACCAATAAACAAGAATCAAAGGCCTCCTGATAAATAATAAAATTATCATAAATTTGATTTACGTTGACATTATTATTTTGACCACGATGAAAATTAAATACAAAGACACTGAGTTACACAAACACACAGATATACACTTTAAAATTATAACATGTACGCATAAATGATAATAATTTTACTAGCTGGATACAACCAAATTTTCAAAGTAGGTACAGACTTAGAAAATACATTTGTTACTTACTTTTAGATAAAACTGTTTAGTTTCATTTCAAAATTTACTGTTAAAAACAAAAAATAATAATTAAATTTAACTATTTATGGTACCTAAATAATATACTTACTATATTGTTTAGGTATCATAAATTGTTAAATTTAATTAACATTTTTAACACCCCTCATATTTCCTGCGCCTGTACTAGTCTTTTTTAATAGTGCACTGCAGGACGTAAGCCTAAACACGAAGGGTGACTGTGCCAAATGCAAAGAAACCGAACTAATATCGGTTCAATTACGTTTGTCACCAACTACACTACAGATACAGACGCAAATACAGGTTGGAGAGTAGACGTCATTTTTTTTTTTTAATTTGAGCCCTCAAATAGTACAGTAGTAACCAAGATTATAAAAGCAACCAGAAAAAATCCTTTCATTGAAAAATAACAAATAAATGAGGTAATTAGGCATCACAATGAACGGAACGTATTCATCCTATTTTGACTTAAATGTCGAAATGTCTCGAATCGCTGTTTAGCAGGTTGCTCCAAAATGATATGCATTTATTGAGTTCTTACACTCTACAGACACCAGGGTCTGTGCTCTTTACGTCATGCAAAATATCGAAATATATCGATGGTTTTAAAACAGAAGGCCAAATATGTGATTTCATTTAATGTCGGCGTCAGTTCTCCGCCCTGTATACACAAACTTACTTCAAAATTACCATCCTTTACGGAGGTTGAAATAAGTTTCTTCATACAAAAGACATCAACGGGGTACGGATCCGTATCATCAATGACATAAACGGGCTCTCTCTTAGACCAAGAAGTCTCTCTCTAGCAAATGATCTGAAGGGAAATAACCACAGAATAAGGACTAAAGTAATAGAAACTGTACTAAATTAGCAAGAGATATACATCACTTTGTCCCACTTTAAATATGAAATTTGAAAGGTGTTAGAAAAAGATGCACAAACACCCGATCTTACGTAATTTCGAAGGGTTTCACAAACTAGCATTGAGCTATTTCGGCTGTCCAAATTAAAAAAGGTAAAATCAGAGATTTGAATCTTCTGCTGGAACTAGAGGATTCAATTTTCCGATCATATCGCAAAAGACAAAGTGGAACCAAATTTTAACCATTTTGACATTCCAACTTGTGATTTTGACGTATGCCGACAGACAATGCGTTTTTTTTTGTTCCACTCACTCTCGCGTATGCTTTATAACCAGATATGAAAAAGACAGCTGTAACGTAGTTTTCTTTGAGTTAAATTTAGCAAGGTTACTATTACTTGTTATTCTTCTGAAGATTCTGAACAATCCTTACAAAATATACGAAAGTGTGTTCGTTGGTTTGTTTGTAACTGAGACAAGGATTGACTTGATTTTAATCATGGATTTTTAAATTATATCGGAGAGTGTCATAGACTGCTTTTTATCCCGGACTAGCCTTTGCGCGCGGCTTTGCCTGCGCTTACTTTATAGCCTATGACACTCGCAAATAATGTGGCTTGCTATTGGTAAAATAATTTTCAAAATCGGTTCAGTAGATCCAGAGATTACCCCCTACACACTCACAAACTTTACCTCTTAACAATATTAGTAGGTACGAGTATATATAGTATAGAAGTAGGAGATGATGATGAGATGAGTAAAAATTTCCTATGGGATAGCACAATAACCAAAAAATCGCGCGGGAAAAGCCACTTAAAACTTATGTAGCCTAGCACTTTTAATACTTCGAAGCTTCTTTAATGGAACTCGGATTCAGAGACTGACTGGGGAAATACCATACGAAAGAGTGATACACCCATTATCACGAATTAATGGTACTTTATCTCTAGCAGGCTCTCTAACCGAATTCCAATGTTGATTCCGAATGTTGTTTTTGACAAAAACGTAACTATCAACTTCACACAATCGATCTCAAGTCCTCTTGTATCTTAGTTTTAGCAAAACCAGCATTTTTTGCTATTAATTTTTTGCAGGCGCTGTAATTTTTTATCATTTTTGAACCTACCTACTTCAAAGTTTTGTGGTACCATCTCGTGACTGTCCTTTATACACGAAATAATCTGCCAAGTACGAGTCAGACTCGCGCACGCAGGGTTCCGTACTGTATGGGAGCCCCCCCTAAATATTATTTTTATTGTATTTTTAGTATTTGTTGTTATAGCGGCAACAGAAATACATCATATATTAGGTATGTGAAAATTTCAGCTTTCTATCTATAGCGGTTCATGAGATACAGCCTGGAGACAGACAGACAGACAGACAGCGAAGTCTTAGTAATAGGGCCCCGTTTTTACCCTTTGTGTACGGAACCTTAAAAAGTGAACATTTGCACAAATAGCGAAGATATTGGAGGAATCGAAGAACAAAAAAGTTGAGATAAATTTAGAACGTCCTCCTCTTTAAAAGTCGGGTAAAAATAGAAGTTTTTATTGATGCCCAGAGAACTTAGTTTCTAGTTTAATCAGTGGTTTGAAGAGTTTCCGTCTCTTCTGGCTTATCGACAAGGTCGAAGTTTCTCTCCGGATGGTGAGATTTCTTCACTCGTCGCTCCATTGCCTCAATCGTGGTGTAGCCGGAGAAACCTAGTATTAGCAGCCCGAGGAGGATGTATAACCTGAAAATAATGATATATATTTACCAATATTATCATCGTTTTGACTATAAAACGTCCACTGCTGAACATAGGCCTCTCTTACAAATTTTTAGTCAGAAAGATTGTAAGTGGCTAGCATCTCAATCGTCTTAATCGATTGTGTTCCTAAAGCCATATATCTACTTTTAAGTCATTTTATGGGAAAATGTATTATGCTGCGTTTTCCAGTCTTATTTTTGCGTAGTTTGTCCTGCCCATAGCCACTTAAACTTACTAATTTAAATTTAAGTAACTCATAATTACGACTAATTGAAGCACATTATATGTACTGTAGTGATTAAGTTCTCACATAAGTGCAATTATTAATTTCTTGTTGTGAAATAAATTCTTTAACCAGAATTTAATAAACTATATCGATAACTTTTTTCTTTAGTCAATTAGATTTATTTACCTCTAGACATTAGAAAGTCTAGACTTTCAAAGGTCTGTAAATGAATTTAGTTTTTTTATATAATAGTAGTTTTATCGGATTTTGTTGTCAACTATAAATTAATAATATAAATATAAATCAATAAAATAAATTAATTAAGTAATAAATCCTGTAGATACTTAAAAATAATATTACCTAGTCCGAACACACAGGTACGGTGCCGAAGCGTATGAGAGTACGCTGCCAGTCGCCTCCCACAGGCGGAAGTTGGAGTAGGCAGCCTCCTCATCTCCCGGAAACAGGATCCCGGATAGTGCTGGGAATACGTTATTTATTAGGTATTATTACTGGGTATGAGCCATTTCTACTTAAGTCCATAATCCATAATTAAAAATTGTTCGAACCAACAAAGTGTTTCTAGATCGATTGGTCAAATCAATTTGTTGAATTTCGGATGTCATGTACGGTTGTTGGTTCGGTTGTTTCGGTTAAATTTTTGATTAGGCAATCTTGACAAAACTTGGCAATCGTTTATAATTTTGTAGATATTTTAATCATTTTGATTTGAAGACACTATTACAGTCAACATTAACATTAACTTAATTCCTGTGCTATGATTTACTATTGCATTGTTGGTTTTTACAAAAAAAAATAGATACAAAATATGTCTAAAAATGATTACCATTAACTTGGACAAGCCAGACTGCATCCGCCGTGCCCCATATCGCAGCCAGTACATAGAGCACGATCCACTCCTCAGGGTTCGGCCGCCACACCAGTAGAGCACTGATCAGGCACAGATTCAGCAGCTGGAATACCGGAAAAAGAGGGTGTTACAGCCTTAGGATATTTTCAGATAGAAGATTTTACGCGGTTTTACACCTGTTGTTCTATAAAGCTCACTTACGCTACCGTATTGTGTGTGTCCCCAAAATATTGACGTTTTTTGCTTTGGGGTCGCGATCAATTAAAATAATAGCACAGTGTTTTAATTTATTTATTAAGAGCGTATGGCCCACGGCTCTACAAATAAATATCAGTTCACACTTATAGACTTATATTAAAGAATTAAGTTTACAATTTCATTGTTACCATGGAATGCACCCAAATATAAGGACAGCAAATGCTGTCTCTTACCAAAGTGGCGAGCATGACTGAAGACCCTACCATTCAGTTTGATCAACCTGCCCCTCGGGATTGACGCCAACCACCACGCCCACATAAATGCGTTTGATGAAAACTATATCTAAACGCCTGTGTCTAGCTGATGAATTATGATAACTTACCAATGCAGTCAGCATAGCGGGGTACCTATCTCCCGATAACACCCAGCGCGTTGAGGGTCCCGAAACAGATCATTACGAACCCGATGTTACTGATTCCGTAAAGACGCCACAAACGCTCGACGAGCTGTTCTAGTATCATGTGCTACACCACTTAACAATGCAGTGAACCTAACGAAGTACCTTCCGGTGAGGTTGACCAACATGCCCAAACAGATCATCACGTGCCCAAAATTACTGGTACCTCGCGAACAGCCCACAAATGTCTGAAACCTATATCTACCCTATAGCAGATAAGATATCACTACATAAACTAAAGCAAAACCGCCATTTTTGTGTGTCTGTCTGCGTATCCGCTTATATCCTCTAAACTAGACAACGCCGGGTCGCGGTTTTCACTCAATGCACTAAAACTACTAACTTAGACTAAGATTTAAACTAACCTCTCTCTATAGTACAGTCGCATTCTTTAAAATGTAGCTACTCAACAAAGGACACAGACCCTGGAGTCTGTGGGTCAAAAATTTAAATATAAAAAAAAAACTTGACAACGGATTGCAATGCGGTTTTCAGCATTTTTGGAATATTTCTTCTGGAAGGTTCATCATTGTAACTGAACCGTAACCGAGCGAAGCCAGGACGGGCAGCTAGTCAAAGATAAGATAACTCACCAGAGCAGTGAGCATGACGGGGTACCTCCCGGTGAGTTTGACGATGGCGCCGGCCACAGGCGCCGCCAGCGCGTTGAAGATCCCGAAACAAATCATCACGAACCCGATGTTACTGATGCCGTACGAACATCCCACAAACGCCTGCAATATTAATCATAGTTTTAAACACTTATTTTTAAAGTGGAGTCATTTTAATAGGCCACATTTGACAGTTCATGTATGCAAAGAAAAATATACCTTACACTAAAGGAATAAAACTCCAAGCCGTCTTCGAGAACAATTATCGGTCGTCGTCAATATTGTTTTCATGAGTTTTATTCCTTTAGTGTAAGGTATATTTTTCTTTGCATACATGAAATGTCAAAAGTGACCTATTATCTTGTCCCTAGTATACACTTACTAACTTATGAAAACTTGAACGCGTCTATAGTTTAACAGAGTAGGTACAATAGATTTATACAAAAACAAATAAAAAGGCTTTGAATCAAATCATTGTATAAACATTTGAATGAGATGTAGATTAACACTATGATTATTTTAAAACATCAAGACATTTTATTACTAAAGTGCATATGGTTTTTGACAATATCGACTGGTAATAATTCAACCTGGGTTACGAAAACTGATCTGGTTTCAGTAAATAACAAGTACCTATCAATAGATTGCATGCGTCAAAAACTAAGGTAAAGTCACTACAGTCACTAAATTTAGCAGCAAAATTTAGTAAGAAAAGGAAAACTAGAATGAAAATCAGTTTATTTATCGCCTGGTTAAAACTTAATAGCAATCTCTGTCAAGTGTTTTGTAAGTTGGGTTTGAAATTGTGCAGCTCTAAAGGTTCTTAACTTCTTAGTAACTGTAAGCTAAATAGTTAAAAATGCTGTTAATACGGTTTACAACAGTGTGATGTAGCTACACTGAGCAAGTAAAAATATTGAAATAAATAAGTGATAACAAAGTGAGAGAATCCAAACTAATGAAATTTATTTAGTTGTGTCTTCAAAAAAGATTTTCAAACAATATTCCTGATGGCACAACTAGTTAAATACCTCAACATATGAGTATATACAGACCTGTGTGAAGTCAGTGACCATAAATGCTTGCTCGGCTCCAATATAGCCGATGACAGGCAGCAGAAGTAACTGGTACTTGTGACGAAGCTGCCGTAGAGTCACCGCCAGGAGACGGAATCCTGACTTGCCCTGGCAGGTTGTCTTACGGCCGCTGGTGTATCTGAAACCAAGTATTGTACACATGATGACAAAAAACTTCATTCGTCATACACACATTCGTAAGAGACATGACTTACGATCTCCACTCCCAAACTTCGGAAAGGTTTATTTTTGCCATTTTTTGTTTTATTGACAAAAGAAAAAATACGTGTCCAACATTTTTTGATGCTCTAACTCACGGACTTATTATAATGATGATTTTTTTTTACCCAGTTATCATGCCTTTTGTCGTTGGTAGAAACTTATTTGAGTCACCTGCATTGTGGAAATTAGGTGACCAAAATAAAGTAATCATCATTATTTCAGTCCTAGGATTTTTCGGCTTCACTAAGTCTTTAAAAATTAATCACAACTTTTCACAGCTTCTAATTAATTTACGATCTAATATACGTAACTCTAGAAAAAAAACAGCGCTACTGCCTTGTTACTTAATTATTTTTCTGAGATCACCAATTCTTTGGCGTTCGGAAAATGGCGAAATATCTTCTCGTCCGACATACCTCAGTGCCTCAAGTCTAAAGTTTTCGACCAGTGTGTGTTGCCAGTGATGACTTTCGGTACATTAATAAGCTCCAAGTAGCCCAACAAGCTATGGAGTGCTATGCTCGGAGTCTCTCAGCGAGATCGAATCAGGAATGAGGAGATCCGTAGACGAACCAAATTTACCCACATAGCCCAGCAGATTGGCAAGTTGAAATGGCAATGGGCAGAGCACGTAGCACGGAATGATGACCGTGGGGTTGTAAAGTTCTTGAGTGGAAACCACGTACCGGCAAGCGCAGCGTAGGACGTCCACCCACGAGGTGGACGGATGACCTTATCGAGACCGCAGGATTGCGCTGGATGCAGAGCGCTACCAACCGGTCTTATTGGAGATCGTTAGGGGAGGCCAATGTTCAGCAGCGGACATCCTATGGCTGAAACGAAGAAGTATTCTTTGCAAGAGCTTTTTAATCCTCCCCAGCATGGGACGCCAAAATTGTATTTTTCTCTGTAAGCTGCTTCCATGCGACTGTTTTTGGACCTATTCAAGTATAGATAAGTAAGATATCATAGTTAGATATAGTGGTTACCTTGTAAGTGAATCAACTCCGAAAGCTACAAGCAATACAGCGGAAACCATACACGCCAGATATATGCCAGCTATGACCTGAATCTTCAGTGGTGAAGGTGGCTCTAGATTCTCGTTTTCCTGAAAATAATATTTGAAATAAAGTTATGGTATCTGTATCAGGATTTCAAAAACCAGCTCTCCTCTACTGCGGTGGTTATGCCATAAATACATGTGACATTTTTATTCTATAATGATGGCCTATAAAAAAATGTCCCTTTATCATTTTGTAGATATCTACAACATGATATAGCCACACTCACTCACTCTAGTATTTCCGTTGGTAAATGATTGTAAATATTCAAACCCATGCCACTAATGCTCTTACTGAAAAATGCAGTTGTATACATCTGTCTACGTATTTTATTTTTGTGTCTTGCACTTTTGAGGCACTCATACATTCAAATATTAGTCCTAAATAATACAGCAACCTAGGTAAGTCGTTTTTCCACTCAACACATTGCCACCATATATACGTTTTTATGCTGACGTTGTGCAAACTACGTCATATCCTTGTTAGACCTGCTGATACTGAGCGATATCAATATCTCCAACTTCAAGAAGTGTGGCTCATGATTATTCATGGTTCATGATCATTTTTATTGTAAAAAACACAATGTGTTTTTTCTTAATTTTATTCTTTTGTAACTGCAACCAAAGATACTTACAACAGAAGAGTTACAACGAGAGCTACAGAAGTTGACGCCACAAGTCGCGCCGAAGTCCACCGCTGGCGCCGGGGTGACGTTGAAGAATGGAACAACGGTGGTCGATACTCCCAGGGTCTGATTCAACGATGCTGCTCGTTCCCCGAGGGACGAAGTGAGGACTGGAAGACGACGAGTTCATTTCAAATTATAGGTTTGAATCAAATAGTAAGTGTGTATGTGTGGCTGTGTGTGTGTGTGTGTGTGTGTGTTGGTCCGGAAATATAATCCATATCATAATACTACTGACCTAGGACGCATAATCCTTACTAATATTATAAATCCGAAAATGTGTGTTTTCGCTTTTAAGTACTCTTTTACGTACCAACGGACAGATACTAGAGTGTCGTAGGTTACTTTTTATCCCTGTAAAATAAAAGGTTCCTATGGGATGTTACCAAAATGGGAAAATAAATATAAACACCCGGAGGCAAAAGCTAGTAAATAATTAAGTTTTACAATGTCAAAGGTACATTATTTAGTCATTATAATACAGGTTATATTACAAGGAGCTAATATACTTTAGCAGCTTTAATATAGTTTTATATCTAGTCCGTGACACTGTATCCGTATAAAGGACCTTGACTGATTGATTGCAATTTGCAAGTTGTACTTACTATAAGTAATTGATACGTTTAATCAAGACATGCGGATCATATTAGTTTTACCAATAATACCTATCCATTGGTTTTTGTACAAGCATACGTGAATTTGGCCAATCTTTAGGTACATAGGTGACCATGGGTGACATTTATAACAGAACGCTAATCAATATTCGGATAGCACGATAAATTATTATGGGCCCCAAACAGTGCAGCTAGTTTTTTCTTGCAATAATTAAACGGTTCGCCGTGTCAGAAGAGGGCTGCATCCTAGTGACATTTTCGAATTCTGTACAAAATAATAAATTATTACGTATAGAGATGTTGTAAATTGAAAAAATAATCGGCCACGTGCGAGTCTAACTCGAGCACGAAGGGTTCCGTATGGAAGCCCCCTTTAATTTATTTTATTTTAATTATTCATTTTTGAACGGAATATAAAACTTGATATTCTGTGAATGTAACATTTCAAGCATCTTCCTGTTGTCGTTATTAATATCGAGCAAAAAAACACGTTTCTTGTGTGGAAAGCAGCCCCCCTAAAATATTTCTTTCATTTTAATATAAATATTTGTTTTTGAAGTGGATATGTAACTAAATATTCTGTGAATATTTCAAGCATCTACCTGTCACCATCATTAATTAATATCGAGTGAAAAATGGCTAAAAATTAAGGTTTGTTGTAAGGGATTATTTAATTAAATATTGTTTTATCTATTTTTAGTATTTTTTGTTATAGCGGCAACAGAAATACATTACCTGTAAAAATAATGTCAACATCCTAGCTGTTACGGTTCATGAGATACAGCTTGGTGACAGACAGACGGAAAGCGGAGTCTTAGTAATAGGGTCCCGTTTTTACCCTTTGCGTACGGAACCCTAAAAATTGTTAATAAAACTTGTGTTTTTCAAACACTAGTTTTTTTAACAATTAAACACTCGTTTTATTAACAATTTTTAGGGTTCCGTAGGGGTTTTAGGGTTTTAACCGATACAACGCAATTCACGCATCTAGCAAAAAAGAATAACCGTAATCAAAACCTTCTTCTTGAAGTCGGTTAAAACTAGTGGAATCGACAAAGCTAAGTAGGTATCAATGAATTCGCATGAATTCGCCAGTTGCGTGCCTCAAGGCCCACTCCCAGAACTTTACTTTCATTTCTACGACAACAAATTGACCGTAAACTTTGGTTCCGGAAGTGACTTGCCGTATGTTTTGTTTTTAGAGAATTGCCGGAAAATTTGATATAAATAGACTGGTCCGGAATTTTATAACAAGTTCTATTAATGAAACGGTTTTAGTCATGTCATGGTTAAGTACCTACTTACAGGTTTATTTATGCACTATATGTTTGTAGTTTGATATTTTTTACTACAATATTACGCAATAGTTCAGTAGGTATACAATCATTTATTATAACATAAAACACTAATTTATGCCGCGCGGATACGCCCGCGTGAAATTTTCATTTGTGTGAAAATGAAAATTAGTTTTCCTACACAGAGCTATTACAACCAGAGGGATAAAATTGGTCGATCGAGAAAATTTGAAGGGGATGCAATGATTTAATATTGCATGAATTAGAAAGAGACATGGAAAATATCTCGATTCACTGGCTGTTGCTGTTTTTCTTCCGATAGTGTCAAATTCCAATTCATATTTAATATTTCGAATTTGTGTTATAAAAGCACAAACGCTAAGTATTTTAAGAAATAAAGATGAAACCCTCCGTTTCCGTTAGGCACGCGGGCCTAGCTGACGTCCTAGAACAGGGAAATAGTATAAGTTACTCACTGGCTGAAGAGATGAGGTTGCCCCAGATCTGGGCCATCTGGTAGAACATGAAGAACAAGCCAAAGAACCGCACCACAAGTACTTCGACCTTCACTCCAGACAGCTTGGCATAGGGCTCTGCCACCTAACAAATTTAAAAGTATATAAGTATGAAAAAGAAAGATAGACATTATCAGTTACATATATATCTTGAATCAGTAGAACGATATTAAAAAAAATTGGAACATGGATTGAAAATCAAACAGTTTGGTTTGACAATCCTTTCTTTCTTTCCCCGTTCGACGTAATGAAAACATTCGTTTTTAGGGTTCCGTACCCAAAGGGTAAAAACGGGACCCTATAACTAAGACTCCGCTGTCCGTCTGTCTGTCTCCAGGCTGTCTCTCATGAACCGTTATAGCTAGAAAGCTGAAAATTTCGCAGATGATGTATTTCTGTTACCGCTATACCAACAAATACTAAAAACAGAATAAAATTAACATTTAAGGGCTCCCATACAACAAACCTGAATTCTTAACCGTTTTCCGCTCGATATTAATAATGGTAACAGGTAGATGCTTGAAATTTTCACAGAATATTTAGTTGTATATTCACTTCAATAATAAATAGTAAAATAAAATATTAATTTAAGGGGGGCTCCCATACAGTACGGAACCCTCCGTGCGCGAGCTCGACTCGTACTTGGCCGATTATTCTTTCTTTAGGTTTTAACATCCTTCCTTTTAACTCAGAAAAATCTGGGTCAAATAAATAAATTCCAAACCTAGCCATTTTCTTTTTCCTAATCTCAATAAATTTCAATACAGGGTTTTCAACGAAAAATAGAACATAAAAGTGAAAAAAAAAACATAAACCTACCTAGTTCTTGAAATTCTGTGTAAATTGTAGCTTAATTTAAATTTTTTATATTTTTACATAATATTTTTTAAATAAAAATATTTACTGTTACATAATCCAGCCTATTAAGCATATTCGAACGTATCTACTTCTAACGATTATAGAGCTATTGAACCCGGCGGTGACCAAATCCTAGCCGAGTCCCTAAAGGGCTAAACAAAGACAAAAGATGTCCAAAACTAGGCCCCCCATTAAATATTCTAATGTATTTTGGAGCTTCCTAAACCCATTAAGCGTAGACGGCCTACGTTTCAACAATGCTGATGATTATTCCCCATTCATTATCGTCCTCAAATTTTGAATTTAAATTAGTTGATTAGCTTTATATCGTAGACCCGCCTAGACACGAACGAAATATTTAAAAGAGTAGATTTCGTGAATAATATTGTTAATAAATTTAACGTAGCAAGGGTCTGTATACGATACGATATACGAGTGGTCGTACCGTTATGGTAAATGCAACCCAGGAAAACTAATAGAGAGGTAGTTTGATGACTATTTTCCAGTAAACAAAAAAGTAAGCTGAATGATGCTGGCATAAGAGAGAAAATACTGGCGTTCAAGATGATTACAGTGAAATTTGTGCCCCTCATAATTATGAAGGTAATTAAATCTCTTCCAAGAGCACATCGGCCACAAATATTTATTGATCGTTAGCGTAGTAGGTACATTGCATGTCAATATTTCTTCAGAAAAAAGAAAAGTCTTCTAACACATCACGAAAGTACATCACGCCAGTTTTAATTAGAAGCAGCATTCATTTAAATTAAACATAATGCATTTCTCAGCAATCGAATTGGGAATTCCCATAAAAGATATTTAACACAAATTAAATAAAAATTACTTTGCGTACTACAGACATGTACTCGTGCATCCTAACTGCTGCACCAGCTTGTACAGTCGTGGATAGAATTCCGCTTCTATCAACAACATTATATCTTCTATGAACGGTATCCAAAGTACACTATACAGAAGTTTATAGGGCTATTATTTATATATTCTCTATTCCCGCTTACCACAGACAAGTAAGTACACTTGGCGCACCACAGTGGTCCTCCGCCGAAGCCGACCATCATGCCAGCTGGCACCAGCGTGTACAGTTGTGGGTAGAACTGAGCCGCTATGAACGGCATGTACGCTATGAACGATACCGCTATGGCCCATTTGCAGCCCAGCCATCTGGAAGTTAAGTTTAGAATCACTCTTCTGATATATTTTGTAACTAGACGACCCGCCCCGGCTTCGCACAGGTGTATTATACATATAAACCTTCCTCTTGAATCACTCTATCCATTAAAAAAAAACCGCATCAAAATCCGTTGCGTAGTTTTAAAGATTTAAGCATACAGACAAACAAACAGACAAAAATAGCGACTTTATTTTATACTATGTAAGGATGTCTCTAAATTCACAGATATAGATATCATAGACCAGTTAGAAGCACCTACTTATATCGTTATTAAATATTCGTCTAGCTATATCTATGCTTTTGTTTTTGTTTGTGTGAATCAGTGAGAAAATCGCTGCCAGCGTGAAAGTATCGGTTCAACATTCACTGATGACAAACCTCTGACAAAGACTCCAATCATGCTCCACCCTCAATACACTGAACGAAACAAATAAAATATTATGAATCACTTACTTGATAACCACAGCAGGTAGAAGAATATTTGACAGGATCAGAGAGAAGTATATCGCTGCCAGCGTGAAGGTGCCAGCTCCATCATTACTATTAACGGAGCTCTGCAGGTTGGCGGTGCCGTGGAATGCAGTGAAATGAACCATAAACGCGAACCCCAGGAGGAAGATGTTCCGGTTGATGCGCCATTTCTCGTGCGTGCCGAAGATTACTGGTGGCTCGGCCATTTTCGGCTATTCTGCAACCATTTAAAGTTTATGTTCGTGTTCTTAGCCAAGTACGTTATTATGTCTAGTTATTTTTATATTTGTGACTAGCTTTTGTAACCTTAAACTAGGGTAGGTGAATTATAGACGAAATTTTAGTACATACCTACATATACGTTCAGAACCTAACTGGCCAAAAACAGTATGGAATTTCTCCATACTGTGCTACAAACTGTGGCGCAAAACAAAACACTACAAGAAGATAATTTCAGACTGGAATTTCGTTGGAAACATTGCCCTTCAATCCAGAATACTTATTAACAACTATAATATTCTGTATCATCATATCCTTCTTCAGAAACTGAGGCTGGTTACGAAACCTTCTACAGGCAAGTCTCATACGAACAAAGCAAGGACTAGGCAGCAATCACGAATTCGAAAATGAACAATCAATATGCACTTCAACCTCTACCTTAATACTCGTAACTATAAAAGTGGCATGTATATGACAACAGTTGAAGGAATTGCAGAGATACAATTTATAGATTTAATCCGGTTGCGTTTTTTTCTAATTGGTAGTATCGGCACGTACGTATTGTAACAATTAGGTCATTTAGAGGACTGGTCATTAAGTATATAAAGTTATACAGGTGCGTTTTATAAAACTGGTGTAGATAAAAAAATAGATAGGTACCAAAATTCTGTACTAACAAAACTATTTTATTAGTAGAAATTTATTCAATTCATTCTCAGGGTAACGAGCGCAGTGCTGACCGCACATCTGATTGCACTTTATAAAGTTGATAAAGTTTAAAATCAGGGTGGCGCTCCCTTATATCATTTATCACTACAAAATAGAAAATACAATCGCTATTTCTGTGTATATGTCATTGTATTCCCTTCCATCCTGGAAGTCCATCCTGGTTATATCTTCCAAACTACATAACAGGCTCGAACGCTATTCGCAAAATATTTTTTAGAACATTTCTTAAGGTTTCATTAATTCGTAACCGGGTGAAACCACAACTCGTTACAGTAAATATACTCTTTAATTTACTGAAAAATTAGCAATAAATTTGAAGTACCCATGTGATATTAGATAGCATTATTATGGCATACGCATAAATATCCTAATATGAGTCGAGTGTTCAGCTAATTACCCCGTATATCAAATGAACAAGTGTTAAGGTGCAAACTTACCTTTTAGTGTATACTTACCATTACGAACTAGTTTTACTTAAATCCAACGCTAAGATCTACGAAATGGAATCAAAAATGAGGACATCCGTATAGAAAAACTAAAGTTACTGACATAAAATCTGGCTGTATTGACAAGAATGAACAGCAGTGGGAAAGGCACATAGTAAGGAGGAGTAATGTCCAAGAGGGTCGAAAAGTCTTCGATTGAAGATCACGTACCAGTAAGCAACAAAATAGACAAATAACCTCATTAAGACCGCAAAATCTCGCTGGGCGCAAGTCGCTTCCTATCAGCCTTACTGAAGATCTATAGTGGAGGCCTATGTCCAGAAGTGGACGTCTTATAGCTGAAAAGATAGGAACGGCAAGCTGGTTTTCTCTCGGTATGTGTAGGTACAGAACTTATTTGACCAAAAATTAACTTTAGGCTAAGGTGAACTAGAACTAGGTAAACTAAACACTTGTAAACACTTTAGTAAGGGTAGGAATCAAAGGGTACGGACTCTCGGGCCCGTGGCGTTGTACGTCATTTTCTAAATAAAATTTAATACTTTCCAGTATCCTTTTTACAACTCGTTCCCTTTGAACTATACTCCTATAAGCACAGCCTTAGAACGTAACCCTGTAGGCATAAAGCGACGTACTTGAGCGCTATCGGCACTATGATCCGAAGCTTAGAACATAATGCGTTCACGACAAACGAACAATCGACCTCAGAAAGCTGGATTGGTCAAGGTCTTCATGTACTTGTTTATTTATACCACGTTCTAAAAAATTCACAATTCAGAGAGTTAATTTTATTTTGCATTTTTTGTAAAGGGGAAATAGGTGCAAGCATCCTTGCCATTATACAGAAATAGAAGTAGCCAGACCATCTTCGATGTGAACAACTTTTACTAAATTATCAATCCCGAAATAGAACTCATGAACTCTCCTAATGTTCTAAATTAAAATTTATGTTTAGCAATTTATTCATATATATTAATGAGTTTATCTACCTGAGTAAATAAATCTAGATTCATAACCGTAGCTTGTGTCTAATATAAAATATGTAATGTCTATTGGAAATGCTACTTAAATACCATAAAAGTTATTATAAACTCTAAAAAAATGCTTCTAGCTGCTTTCTAAAAATAAATAAGTACCCAAGTTTTGACAATTTATAAACAAATTCTTATTACAGCAAAAGGATTAATATTATTAATTATTATCGATTATTTTTCTTATTACCTTTTTTTTATTAAAAAAAACCTAACAACTACAAATTAGCCATTGAAACGAAATGATGATGATGATGATTACAGCAAATCTAAATCAACACTCACGTACAATGTACGTATTGTATTTCTTTGCAATTAAAAAAAGTAAGTTCGTATAGGCCGGGTGGTTAGCCCTGGTGTCAGAGTTTTTAGGCCGCCTGAAGGCCTCTGACATGGCTATCTTTGCAATTAAAAACATTATTCTTTAACATGATATAAATCATTTTCGCGCACTACTGCTTGGCGGTTACAATAACTGATAGGTAGGTCCTAATATAATAAATGATACATGAATGATCCTTTCCCTCGAGTAGGTATTCTACAAAATTCCTACTAAACTACACTAGAAAAAACACAGCGTGCAGTGTTTTTAAAGTCATGTTAATATCGTATCAGAGAAAGAAAGCATCTTCAAAGAATATAAGTTCTGTTCTCACCATTGGTTCCCACATAATCTCAAATCAATAGGTACTTGAAACTGATACAATTGCTAACTGATGTCTGACCTCAAAATTTATTAACACTGATTATGCAAACATTGTTAGGGACAGACTTAATTAATCAACTTGAAGCTTATAAGATAATTAATCAACTGAGTTGCATTGGTCAAATTACTATCCCAATTGGATTTGGATTAGCTCTAGACGTTCTCTGATCTATGGGTGATCCACATTTAAACTACATTTATTTATTTGTTTATTTAATTTTTAGATTAAAAACCGGCCAAGTGCGAGTCGGACTCGCGCACCGAGGGTTCCGTACAAACCTGCAAGGTTTACAAAGTTCGTTCATTACGACAAAAAAAGTAATAAGTTTATATTTATTAAAAAATATATATTTTGTAATGTAACTAAAAATTTAAGGTTTTCGGAATTTTTCCTTTATGTGTGCTATAAAACGTTGCTTCATGCCAAATTTCAAGATTCTAGGTCGACTGGAAGTACTCTTTAGGTTTTGATTCCCTTGCGAGTACTTGCGAGTTTCAAAATTTGCGGCATAAACGGCTGTATCTTTTGATTGCGTTGGCTTAGAAGTTTGATTTTTTCACAGCTTCAAGGGACAGTAGACCTGAGTAATTGATATAAATTTCAGCTTCATACCTCCACGCGTTCTTGAGAAAAAGGGTCTTGACAGACGGACGGACGGACAGACGGACAACAAAGTGATCCTATAAGGGTTCCGTTTTTTCCTTTTGAGGTACGGAACCCTAAAAATTACTTAATTTTTGGATAGTCGTGTAATAAACCTATGCTTACTCAATAAAGTGTCAATTATGTAATAATAATATTATATTATAATACTCACCATAAACGACACTCAATGGTACAATCTCTTTCACCAAGCTTAAAATAAACCACGCAAAAAAAAGATAAAGGAAGTTAACAAATAAGAAATAAAGCTTAGTTAATTAAACCTCATCGTATCTTAGCAAAATGAGAAAAAAACATTTTTGTTATAGAATTCAAAATGTTTTCAGCCAGTACTTTATATTACAGAATTTTGACAAAATTATGAAAACTGTTATCGGTTTTTTCTGACCAAAACACTTTTTTTTTTTTTAAAACACTTTTTTTAATGTAATGAATATTCGATTGTTGCCAGCCAGTATGACCGAACCGCAAGATAATAGGTGCCTTACTAAGTACCTACTCCGGCAGCGATTGTGAATAAGTTTAGCCTACGAGTGCAGGATCGAGTGCGTTTCCATTCACTATATTGTTGCGTAGACGCACCGAGATTTTACTTTTCTTACCAAGCAATGATGTTATTTATGTAATTACGTTGTCTTATTCGGCTTAGTCAGAAGTTTAAAAAAATCGCTTTATGAATTTGATTAAGAAAAAAATCCCTGAAATCCCAAAGGATGTCGAACAGTTTTTCATGATCTAAATTTTAAAATCATTACGGTGAATAGATTTCGAAGAAAAAAAAAACGGATCAAAATTGTTAGCGTTTTTGGAATACTACAGACAAACACCAACATACGGGGACACCTAAGTTCCCTGTTTTCCCAAATAAAAGATGAATTGGAACTGAAACTTAAACACTACGCTAACTTATCCGTTATTTTACGTCATCAATTATTGTAGCTTAGAAGTAACAAACACTTTCTTCACGGTTCAGTTTCATCTCATGTAGCTAAATTAGACTCATATGCAACTTTATCGGGAAACAATGGACACAGATTCAGTTCAATATCGACAATACCAAGCTATGATACGTAATACTAACAGTTACTTGGACAATCTCGTTTTATGATTGTGATAATTTAGTCCACGACACTATACCTACCTAATGCCTGCCAATACACCCACCATGTGGTTACCGGTTAAAATTCCTAACTTCTAACGATTATAACAAATAATCTAGTATTAGACTCCAGTAATGTCGTTGTGGAGTATCATCTAAAATAACCTAAAAGGTTTGCAGTAAAATTGGGTTTTAGCACAAAATACCGATACTAGTAGATACTACTATACAGGTGTATTGTCCGAGGCTTCACCCGCTGGATATACCTATTGTTTATCTGATTTGTAATAACGGTGACAGGTAGATGCTTGAAACTTTCACAGAATGTTTAGTTAAACACCTACTTTCAAAATAAATAATTCAATTAAAATGAAATAAATATTTAAGGGGTGCTTCCGTACGGTACGGAGCCCTTCATGCACGAGTCCGACTCGCTATTCTGTACGGAACCCTGGATTATCACGACCCAAGAACTGGCTAATTGTCACTTCCTTTGTAATATTCAGATATTACAAAGAACGAAAGCTTCTGCTGCACTTCCTCTGTCTGACTTCAACCGCAAAGAAGCCAGCGACTCCTGTTACCATCAAAGCCAGAATGAGGTAGGTTTTAGAGCTGGTGTAGACCTCTACTGGTGGGAGGACTTTAGTACACCTAGATGATCAACTTTTATTATGGAACCAATCTTGAAATTATAAAAAATAGTGCTGTTCCTTACAAAAAGTTCATTGATTTCGACATTTGTAAAAAAGTCGTTTTTTTTCACGACAAGAGGGTTGGTTCTTTAGTAAAAGTTGACAGTGTAGAATACTGTCGTGTAAAAAAAACACTCAATATTGTATTTATTTAAAAGTTTTATTCTATTCTGTATGGAATCCTGGATTATCACGACCCGAGATTTGGCTAAGCGTCATTTCCTTCGTAATATCTAAGCTTCTGGTGCACTTCCTCTCTCTGACTTCAACAGCAAAGTAGCCAGCGACTCCTGACACCATCAAAGCCAGAATGAGGTAGGTTTTGGAGCTGGTCCGAAGGTGAGGGGACACGATGTAGGCGATGATATAACCGACGGCTTTCCAGAGGTGGCTGAGAGCGAAAGCCGCTTCTTCTCGCCCAGGGAAGAGGACACCGAAGATAGCTGGGAAAGCAAGAAAAAAGAAGAAAACGCGTCTCGCATCAGCCTTTATAGCCTACTATTGAACATTGATATATCCTCGAAATGCAAACGAGCCATGCACGCTGGCGCAACAGGCATGATGACTGGATAAAAAAAACATTGCCATATACAGGGTTATTTCTAATCAATAAGCATCCTTTTAGGGGCTTATTCTGTACATCAAAACTAACAACTTTTGTAAAGCACTTTTGTCAAAACTAAAAAAAAATTGCTGTTCCATACATTTTGTCGAGGGTGAACGATATTTTTCTATGGAACAACAAACTTTTTTTTTTAGAATTAATAAAAGTCGTAGAATAAAAGTTGTTAGTTTTGATGTACAGAATATGCCCCTAAAAGGTTGCTAATTGATTAGAAATAGACCTAATAGAAATAACCCTGTATAATTAGTCCGTGAGTTATATTATCAAAAAAAAAAATTTTCTTTTGTCGATCAAACAATAAATGACAAAGACAAATTTTGTGAAAATTTGAGAATGGGGTGATGTCACTTTTCTGACCAAAGTCTATACATTTGAATGTGACTTGTGACGTCACGCGGATCTTTAACCGGCTATATCATTGTAAATTTTTGTTTACCTAATTGACAAAAAAATATACGTGTCTAAAATTTTTTATAAGGAATATTTTTTTGATCTCATATGAAATGTGTTATACTAGGATTCCCTGTGTCACGGTTGCTATAGAACACACACATACGAATACACAGAGACATAATTAATACCCAAACCCCAAACCAGCCCGGCCAGGAATCAAACCTGGGAATCCTTGTACAAGAGGTTGGTAGATACACATACTTCATCGAAAAGCCTGTAGCGAGAGGATCTATGGATCTAGATTCCATAGACGACCTCACGATTCTCAAGCGAACTGTATTTCATTAGACAACTACGGTTTAGCAGGAAACCCAAAAACCTTTTACCATTGACCAGCACAGTCCAAATGGCGTTGCAGCTCCCCCACACTACAGCAATGACGTGCAGAACAGAGGTGACACCAGCTTGCGGCCGCCAGGTCAGGATGGTCACCAGCAACGCAGCGTGGAGTACTGTGGCCGCGCATATCAGGGGCATACGGCCGGTCACCTGCAGTAAATTGTCCTTTAATAGCTGTCCGTGATGAGAGCATGGGTCCTCCATTAAAAAAAACATTCCTAACATCAAAGATTTCCCAATCTTCAAGACGCTCGGGCGTGTGGATTATATCCATGGGTAGGTATGTATAACTGTATGTATTAAAAAAAACACAGAAACTTGTCGACAAACGCATCAAAACCCGTTCCGCAGTTTTAAAGATACATATCACATATATACATAGCATACATAGGGACAGACAGACAGCGGGAAGCGACTTTATTAAACGGTTTTATTTAACTTCACTTGCCCGTTTTTTGGGTAAATCCAGTTATTTTATACTATGTAGTGATAGTGATACATGTACAATTGGGATGCCTATTCCAATTTACAGCCAAAAACAATACATTCCGTTTACCATCGTCACCTTCCCTGCCTGATATAGTTGCATAGCCCAAAATTGGACAACTGATCATTTCGTAATCTGACACTTGATTTAGTTACAAAAATACCGTCCCTTAGACGGTAACCAACTACATGGCCACTACAACCCTAAGTTTTTTTTTAGGAAATAATTTTTACCTTGGCTAGATATCCCGTCACAACACATGCGATTGCATCTGCTATCCCATAAGTCATCATCACAAAACCCACGGAGCCCGTTCCAATGGCGCAAGATACAAACGCCTGAAACAAAAATATTTAGAGATCAATACGGAAATTATTATTGTAATTAGGATAGATGCACCGTTTATGGCCATCTTAGTACCATTTGTGGCCACTTTGAATTTTAAGGATTAAAAAGACAATTTTATGTTAGATAATATATATGTATGGTATTACATTTTTACAATTAATATTTATGCAAAAATGTTGAAAATTGCCACAACCGGGTCAGTGGCCACAACCGGTACACCTACTATATTGTTGAATCATTAAGAATCAGCCTACTAAAAACCTCAGAGCAAAAATGTCACTAATGTTCTTTTCTACTTAATCTAGTATAGGCTGAATCATACAATTAGACAGATGTGAAGTTAGCTACAACCTGTGCGAAACCCAATCAACGCACAGCTTTTTGTGAACTTCAGTCAGGATTGGATATTGCACAGCTTGAAGCTAACTTCAAATCCGCCGACTTGTATGATTCGTGCTATATTAGGTCCCGATTATTCAATGCCTCATCAATAACACGATTAAAATAACCGCATCTAAATAAGTAATAATTGTTTTTCGCAAAAAAATCGCAACACCGACTTCCGCCGTGTACAGAATTCGAATAGCTTGCACACACTTGCGATGTGACATCCATGTACATTATTGTTAATGTATTAAAAACGGCTGAGCCGATTTCAGTAAAATTTAAATGAGACCACTTTGGCAGCATATTTTTTCGAACTAAAAAAGAATTTTAGAAATCAGTTCACAATTGGCGAAAAAATCGATGAACATACACAACACGTATACATACAGACGAACAAAGTACCTCCTCGAAGTCGGTAAAAATACTTGAGGTGAGTAGGCTATTTGATACTCGTATGTTGATTTCGCAAGGCGATAAAACGGGTAAGTTTTGATCAGAAAAAAATCCAGGTTTGATTCAGATTCCTTGCAGCCAAAATGCGAATAACCCACTCGTTCCAACCTGAGACCAAAATAATATGATAGTAACTTACAGCAGTCATATCAGCACCAAAGAACGCCTGCTGGTACCCGGCGAAAATGTTTATGACGATCAGGAGCAGCATATTCGGCTCCAGCATCAGCTTCGACGTGACTGCCAGCAGCGCCAGCCCCGACTGGCCCCCTTCTTGCTTGTGGCTAGATGTCAAATTAGAATCTTCATAATTTTAACTCTTATTATTTTTATTATACATTTGTTTTTATCGCTAGTAAGTCCGCGCTTGACCACCATCGCCTGATGGTGAGCGACGTTGTGGTTGAAGACGAAACACGCAGACCTAGCAGATACCTATTCACTATGACCTTGAAAAGCTTTAGATTATATCTCTTAGGAAACAGGAAAGCAAAGGGAAGTTCCAATCCCTTGAGGTACGAATCAGAATGTTGAGTCATACAGCTTCGTACGTATCGAAGGAAAATCGACAGTGCAGGGGTGGGAATGTGGCGTCCTCGTACTTGTCCTGTAGTGTAGTAAAAAGGGTATGGTAGGATGAGGTCGTACAGCTCAGATGCACACTCTCCGAAATTAATAAAATGGACAGACTCGCTACCCTACGGTGATGCTCCAGCCTATGATTTTTTTTTGCAACTATCTTTTCATCACCTATAAGCCGAACAGCACGCCGGTCCACCGATCTCAAGGCCTTGAGCTGATACTTAGCCGAGCCATCCCAAAGATGGCTGCATCATTCCAGACATACATTTCTAACAATATTTGATTTGTAGATGAACTTACGCGAAGTAACGCCTGATTCAATAAAATATCTTAACCTTATGAAGGCATGTCTCAGACCAAATAAAAAAATCAAGACAGAATGTTGTGAACAAACAATTAAGGCCGGCAAAACTACGCCTCGCCGTGTACAGACATAATTACACACATGTATACGTACAACGAAACTACGCCTTGGCTCGTCAGTCAAACTATGGCGGCGCAACACCGCCCCAGTCACCACATGTATCAAAAACCTGCCTCACTTATCTGTTCCCGACTTTCTGTCTTAATTTTTTTATTTGGTCTGAGGGGCAGGTTTAGTATATCAAGGTGTATTTTTAACTATGGTACTAGCCTTGAATCATCAAGAAAATATTTTGAGGACTGGAAGACAAAATAGAAAGAAAATAGGCCCAATTATGATGGCGCCATCGTAAATTTAATAACAACGTAAAAAGTGCTCTCTATCGAATGCCTAAAGTGAAAAAGAAACAGAAATATTCTAATTATCTATCATAATTACGATGGCGCCTTCATAATTGGGCCTTTTTCGCAAAATGATACCTCTTCATAGAGTCTACTCCCACAGCAACAATGAGAGAAGCCGCTGCCATACAGGCCAGGAATATTCCTGAAATCGCAGAAAGTATATTATAGTTACCTGTATCTGTATTCGCGTTTTAAATAATTATTCGCTGACTTTAAATTCCTTGCTTGAATTTCACCCAACATTTTGTTTTCTGCGAGTAGGAACATCGTACATTTATAATTAAACGCATAGGGGTTAGCAACTGGTCGCAATTTAGGCCGCTTTGATCAGGTTCTATTATAAGTGAAATTAAGGAAATTACTTGATTACTCGATGGATTTTAAGATTTTTCGTGGGGCTTTAAGATTTTCCATCTCTGTCAATTCTACCAGCTACTGAGAGTATTATGCTCCGAGCCTCTCTGAGAGATCTAATAAGAAATAAGGAGATCCGTAGAAAAACCAAATCTTCTGACATAGCCCAGCTAATTGGCAAGTTGAAATGGCAGTGGGCAGGGCACATAGTACGAAGTACTGATAACCGATGGGGTTGTAAATTTCTCGAGTAGAGACCACGTACCGGCAAGCGCAGAGTAGGCCGTCCACCTACAAAAAGGACGGATCACCTCATGAAAACCGCATAATCGTGCTGAATACAAACTTCCAATCAGTATAATTGGATATTTATGGGGAAGGCCTATGTCCAGCATTGGACGTAGTTGAAACGACGACAACTGATTGTACCTGCAAGCGTGTGGATCAACTCCGGTGGCTGCGATGGCAGAGCCTCTGCAGCATCAGAGGACGGCAGGAAGTTGGCCCCGCACAGCTCAGGGATCAGACTGGCGTTCACTGTTGTGACAGCGGCCGTATTGTTCCTTGATGACAGTACTGAAACATGAACATATCCTTTTTTTTATCGGGCAAAAGTGCCTTTATTAACTACAACAAAACTACACTACCTACTACTACATAAAAAGCATCGGATCATCCACAGACCTTTGAAAGTCTAAAGATAATCCAAATGCTCATATCATACATATCCTTGGTCTCGCTTAGCACTGTTTTGAATGTCAAGTGATACCGTAAGTCGAAAACATGCTAATAATCATGTATTCTTGGATAAAATGTTAAAACTAGGTAGGTATGCCGTCTTCTAGTTTCTAAATTGAAAAACTTACGAAATGGATAAGATAAATAAGAAAAATCATTAGTTATTCTTTGAATTTGTACGTTGATGACGTGCATATAATGCATTAACTACCTCTACTACTATCTACTTATCATAACAAACGGAATAAATAAACTAGCTTCTACAGCTTAGAAACATAAAACTAGTGGACGTGAGTATCATTATATTTCGAAAAACAGTTGTATTTGAAGCTCTATTCTTATCTATTCTATTCTATTCTTAAGATAGTTAATATGTAACGGCTAAGTTATATAACACCGCAGATAATAAAAACGTGATTGGACGTTATATTACTAGCTGACCCGGTGAACTTCGTTTCACTGCTGGGCTGATTTGTGAATCTGAATCTACCAGGGCGCCACCCAAACGCATACAAAAAAATCATTCAAATCGGTCCAGCCGTTTATGGCTTCATATCATCATCATTATTTGTCAGCCGTAGGGCGTCCACTGCTAGATCTAATTCTCTCCTCTGAATTTCCAATAGGTCCGGTTGGAAAACGCTTGCATCCAGCGCGCTTTTCTCCATTTTGGGAACTTTACAGCTCCATCGGCTATCCAATCTTCGAGGCTTAATCTGATAGATATAGAGCACATCAACATGATCTACCTACATGTCTGAAGTAAAAATTTTTGAAACGTCATCGCATAGGATTGCACGCTAAATATTAATATGCCCTCCCGCGTAATGCTCGCTCTCGGCGTCGTGATTACTCGTATCTACGCATACGTTCAGCCGTTCTGATGTTTCAATGGGCACGATGACTGAGTAAAAAAACATTTTAAAACAAAAACAAAAATAAAACATGACGCGACCAAAGCGCCACCCTTTTATGGTGGACATTCCGCGCGTTAGAACCAAGCGTTTCGAGTCCTCATTCCTCATACGAACAGCCAGAATGTGGAACGCTTTGCCCGGGTCTGTCTTCCCGCTAAAGTACGACGTGGGTGTCTTCAAATCCCGAGTAAATAGGTATCTTCTAGGTAAGCGTGCTACATCCTAGACCGCATATCTGCTCGACATCAGGCAGTATGTAGTCAAACGCAAAACTATCAGGAATAAAAAATAAAAAAAACATTAATATAATAATTAGTCCGTGAGTTAGTGATTATGAAAAAATAATGGACACGTATTTTTTCTTTTGTTAATCAAACAACAAATAACAAAGATAAACCTAGTCAAAGTTTAGGAGTGGGGGTCGTGACGTCACCTCGTTTATACGATTGTATGGCGCTTATGATGCCGCGCGGAACTTTAACGGGCTATATCTTTATCAATTTTTATTTCATTGACAAAAGAAAAAATACGTGGCTAATATTTTTGATAGTCTATCTGACGGACTAATCATATTTTTTTAGTTATCATGCCTATTATAAAGCTACTGGACTTAAAAAGTATTGAAGATTGATAGATAGGTACCTAAAGACGAAATTAAGTTGCCCCACACTTGATTCATGCTGCTTATCATATAAAATATTCCCAGGAATCGTGTCAGCAGCGCCTCAGCAGATACTTTGGAAATCTTGCTATGAACTTTTGATGCCTGAAAATTTCAAAAATATGTTAAATATTTACCTTTATCATCCGAATCAATACCGATTTCTTGAAATACTTTTAATCAAGGAAATCAATTTTTTTTTCTGGGTGGTAAAGTAGTTGCCCACCTACAGGTAAGCAACGTCAACGTAGGTGCTCTACGTCAAAACGTCAATGATTAACGATGGGTCAAAATATTTTCAGAGGCTAAAATACTGTTCTGCAATGTAGACAAATAGAAATAATCTTGAAACACTTACAGGTAATCTGCTAGTTATTTTATTCTCCTGCACAGCATAGTACAGATACAGATCTTTATTGGAGCTCAAGTACATAAAACACAAGTCACAAGAGTAATAATTAATTTCAGTACGATACATTGTACATTTGATATAATAATTTATGTTTTGGGTACTTTCATACTCTTTCAAGGAATAATAAACTTTACCGATCAGAAACTTTTTAAGCCTGATTTTGAAAATCGAGATAGAAGCCGCATTTCTTATGTCATCGGGCAGTTTGTCGTCGGGCAGTTTGTCGTCGGGCAGTTTGTCGTCAGGCAGTTAGAACATTAGTTTACCTATCCTTATTCAAACATATGAATATGCAAATTGGAAAGACCAGTTGTGGCTCTACATTGGCGTTGTTAGAGATTTTTTCTAGGTGGCAGCTGCCTTTTGCACTTAAAAATAATATGTGTTGACTTTCAAACTTTGTGAAGTGGGCAAAGAAGTAGTTTGAGTATCCCTGGCTGCAAGGTTAGCCAGGGATACTCAAACTAAAATAAACTTATCAAGCCTGTTTTTTCGGATGTTTATGAGTTCCTATTATAGTTTAAGTCAGCCTAAACAATAATTATGTGATAAAAATTAAATAATGTAAGTATTACAATTATCAATTATTAAGAAACAGCAAGAGCTTCAATTTGCAAAACCCAAAAATCTACTTACAGAGTTATACAAAACAGTATTTTAACTGACAAGACAAATAATTATGGGTTTATCATTATTTGTCTTGTAGAGAACTCGGTGTCAGTTTTTAAGTAACCTGAAGGCGTCTGTGATACCCTACCAGGGAGCTATGGCAGCGTAATTGTAAATGCCACTCGCGTACACCCCACCCGAAGACATAGTTTGCCGAATACTGCTTATAGGCCTAATCATACAAGTCAGCGGATGTGAAGTTAGCTACAAGCTGCGCAATATCCAATCGATGCGCTATACGTGAGCTTCAGTCAGGATCGGATATTGCGCAGTTTGTAGCTAACTTCACATCCGCCGACTTGTATGATTCGGCCTATAACTTAGGGAATCTTTGACCTAGATCTTAATGATCCTAACGAGCGCTATACAGGGTTATTTCTAATCAATTAGAATCCTTTTAAGGGCTTATTCTGTACATCAAAATTAACAACTTTTGTTCTGCTACTTTTGTCAAAACTAAAAAAAGTTGTTGTTACATAGAAAAATATCGTTCACAAGCGACAAAATGTGTAAAACAGCTGTTTTTTTATGAGTTCTCATAAAAGCTGCAGAAGAAAAATTGTTAGTTTTGATGTACAGAATAAGCCCTAAGAGGATGCTAATTGATTAGAAATAACCCTGTATATCTAGATTCTAAAGAGCTGTTCTCAGTTACTGACCTCAGCGAGATATGTGCACTTGGCGCACCAGAGCGGGCCAGCACCCACTCCGACGAGCAGACCGGCCGGAATGAGGGTGTAAAAAGTGGGGTAGAGCTGG
The DNA here is from genome assembly GCA_964007245.1 of Hypomecis atomaria. Taxonomy (NCBI): domain Eukaryota; kingdom Metazoa; phylum Arthropoda; class Insecta; order Lepidoptera; family Geometridae; genus Hypomecis; species Hypomecis atomaria. The sequence goes on along the minus strand of OZ023292.1, from coordinate 16,916,615 downwards.
GCTGCAATGTACGGCATGTACGTGAGGAACGACAGCGATATCACCCACTTTGTACCGAGCCACCTGGAACATAAGTCGAATGAAATGGAAGAAGAATCGAGACGCGTAAATCATAGGCTGTCAAAGACCGTAAACATAACTAAAAATAAAGATGGTCACCATAACGCGCTATACCATGACTGTGTTAAGAACGTATTAGGCACGGAAAATAACTCAATACGCTCTACTATCGAATACTCTAGTGAGCAATAATTTTTCAGTACAAGGAATATTTTTTTCTGACACTTACGACCATGGTATGATAAGTACGTTTTGTGGTATGATAAGTATGTTATGATAATTACGTTAAGTATCTTAAGTTTTTATTTATTGTAGCTTACGCTGTATCTAATATTCTAAGTAGATAGATAGATAGATAAACTCTTTATTGCACACCAAGGAAGAAACAAAGATACATAAACAGTGTAACAATGGGCGGCCTTATCGCTGACAGCGATCTCTGCCAGGCAACCTTAGGATGGAGAGGACAGAAAGCGTATAAATAATGGACGGGGTGCGCATTAATTAAAAAATAAAAATTAGATTATACATCATAAACATACATACTAATAAAATTGATATAAATACTTAAAATACCCAAAAATAAAGAAAACATTACAAAAAAAAAAGAAACCTATGACTTAATAATAAGTAGGTAGTAAGAAACCTTATTTTATTGTACCAACATGTATTTATGTGAACTTAAATATTGCACGCCCGAAAAGGGTAAAACTTTGATACCTACTACAATAATATTTATAACACCCATGTACCAGTTTTATGCAATAAAAAAATTGTGATTCTGATTCTGATAGTGTGTTGACACTTTGAGAGAATGTGCAGTGAACATTTCTCATTTCTCTGTGGTATATTTATCGATGCCTTAACGCATCAGGATAAAATATAAATGACTATATAATATGAATACTACATCAAAACATTTAATACGCAAATTAAAGTAAATGTCAGTTGTTACGGAGACACCTCATTACTGGTTTCATTTGGTCGATTAATTAATGTCATCAATGGTATGCATAAAACATGTATTGTCAAACATTAACATTTTAAATTATCAATGGCTAATAAATATTCAACTACAATTTAATTATTGTGTCCAAGATAATTCTGCGTGCGAGCAAACAAACAAAATAATTATTTTACGCAAAAAATGCCAAAACCGCCTTCCATCGTGTACAAAATTCGAATTGTTTACATTATTTGTTGATTTATCAAAAATGATTCAGCCGATTTCTGTAAAATTTCAATGGGAGCACCTTGGGAGTATACCCTTTCGAACTAAAAAAGAATTTTTTGATTCGGTTCACAGTTGGCGAAATTATCGATGTTCATCGTGTACCAAATTCGGAAATTTCGCTCGAATTGCTTACATTATTGTTAGTTTTTGCAAAAACGGCTCAGCCGATTTCTGTAAAATTTGAATGGGACTAATTCGAAAGTTTACTTTTTCGAACTAAAAAAGCTTTTTTTTGATTCGGTTCACAATTGGCGAAATTATCGATAAACATACACAAAAAAAAAACATATACACGAACATAGAACCTCCTTCTTTTTGGAAGTCGGTTAGTAAAAATGTGTGTCCTATTTTTCATCATTCTCGCCCATATGACGTCCACTACTGAACGTAGACCTCTCCTGTAGATCTCCAATAAGACCGTTTGGAATCGGCTTGTATCCAGCGCAATCCTGCGTTCTTCCGCCCACATTATGGGCGGACGTCCTACGTAGCGTTTGCCGGATGTTCTAAATAACAGACTATTTACAGTTTTTTTATAGCGCTCGTAGAGTAATAGTACTGATTACGTGTTTGTTTGTTTGAAATTAAGCAACGTTCCGCACGGTCAGTACTTGGATGGGTGACCGCGGGTGGCATTTTCCAACAGAGCGCTACCGTGGCTCGGATGACACTTTAAATTGTAGGTCCCAGTTGATTTAACTGTTTAGCCAAGTCAGAGGCCTTCAGGCGGCCTAAACACTCTGACACCAGGGCTAGCCACCCGGCCTTTACGAACTTTCGTCTTTCTAATCTTTCTTATTACAGTTTTTTTCCCAACCTTCGTAGGAATAACAATTATTATAACAACAGATCTCTGACTGTCTCTAGTTGACTCACTTTATAACGACGACTGGTAGAAACAAGCTGAAGACGATAAGGCCGGCGTACACCGCGGCCAGCGAGGCGGTCCCGAGCCCGGCCTGCGCGTTGATGGAGCTCTGCAGGTTCGCTGCTCCCTGGAATTATTTTGTCGTTTAGCATTATTAGATTAGCACTAGATTCCAGAAATATAGAATACTAGCGACCCGCCCCGGCTTCGCACGGGTGCAATGTGCCATGTGCGTTTGCAATGTGAGCCCAAAAAAATATTTATTTATTAAATCACAATAACGGGACTATACCATTTTTAAGTTTAACAGCTGTCACTTTGCCACCTGTAATGCCACTCTATCATGAATTCCAGAATGACAGCTGTCATTTTGATATCTGTCATATTTGAATTGAACTATGACCTGATAAAAACATGTTTTAGTTTAACAGCTGTCACTTTGAGACCTGTCATGCTAGAGAGCATGATAGGTCATATTTTGTTTATTTTTGGTGTTTTAGTTTTACGATAGTAACAAAGGTAATTTATTATTGCTGTTCTAACAACTTTAAACTACAGTAGCAACAACGGTAATTCATTTGCCGTCCTTACTACTGGTAGTAAGATTGGTAGTAACACTGGTTTTAAACCAAAAAAAAGAACATCAAAATCCGTTGCGGAGTTAGATCTAAGCATATATAGGAACAGACAGACAGCGGGAAGCGACTTTGTTTTATACTATGTAGTGATACGTTGGTATATTTGCACAGCAATCTCCAAAAAGTAATCACTAAATTAAAATAACTAATTTGGATAGAACTTTTCAAACATTTCATAATTTTTATTGATGTTATATACTACATCTAGTTATGTTAATTAATTAAAATAAAAAATGCGATTGATATTCTTCTAACAACTTCAACTTACTTAAAGAAAAATTATTTCACTGGCTAAAAATATTTTCTCCCGAAATAATAAAATATGTGTATTAGCCTTCGAGCAAATATATGTAGAGTCACAATCGTGCAAAAAAAGTGTCCGAGCCAAAACTCTGCCCAAGTTATGTAGTGGGCAGGCTTTTTAGTTAGTCTTTAGGCCATTGCAAGCCGACTACAACGCCGTGCGATGCCGAAGTGCTTAATTTCAAGAACTAATTAACGTCAAAATAACGTCGAGCTTCGAGAAAACGGGTCATTGTGAATTATTTATTGTAAATATCTAAGTCGGTATGTATGACGGCGCTCGGACATTTATTTACTACTTTTACTTAGCGACTGTGGCTCTGTAGATATTTGATCGAATGTATCAGCGGTATCACGCCGGATGCAAGCCATTCTTCTAACCATTGTTATAAATGTATGCTGCTGGACTATTTATAGTGTAGTATATATTTAAAACAAAAAAGTGTCTACTTCTGATAATGACGATGACGGTGATAAAATGAATCGCCCACTGCTGAGCATAGGTCACTATTCTGGTACGCCACTGATTCTGGTCGTGATAAAGTCTTCCTTTTCAGGTTACCTACTGTTTAAAATATGCTTACATTGTATGCAGTGAACTGGATCATAAACGCCAAACTGATGACCACCACATTCTTCATAATCTGCCAGGTTCCACTCCCATTGAAAGTGCTCATTTCAGTCACTGATTTATCTTCTTGGATCATAGCTTTGTCGAACTTTCTCTATGAAATAGCTGACGTACTAAAAGAATAACGTACTAATAGACGTACAAAATAAAACCGCGGTTTTGAAGTTTTCTCTGTGATAATGTGACGGTATAACGGTTTAATAATTTCAACTAGTATTCAGTCTCTACAAAAACAAAATACTTTCCGGGAATTCTTTAGTAAAAGATAATCATCCATCCATCAGCCATAAGAAGTCAACTGCTGGACATAGGCCTCCCATATGGATCTCCAATAAGACCTGTTGGAAGCGGCTTGCATCCAGCGCGATCCTGCGATCTTAATGAGGTCATCCGTCCACCTTGTGGGTGGACGTCCTACGCTGCGCTTGCCGGTACGTGGTCTCCACTCGAGAACTTTGGAGAGCTATGGAGAGGGCTATGCTCAGAGTCTCTCTGCGAGATCGAATCAGAAATGAGGAGATCCGTAGAAGAACCAAAGTTACCGACATAGCCCAAAGGATCGGCAAGTTGAAATGGCAATGGGCAGGGCACATATTGCGGAGGACTGATGACCGATGGGGTCGAAAAGTTCTCGAGTGGAGACCACGTACCGGCAAAAGATAATAAAATGTTGCAATTATAAAGATAAATAAATTATCCCAAATATTGATTGTATTCTTTTTGACAAAGAATTCTATAATCCAAACTATTTATGTCCAAAACTATTTTCTGACTATTACAGGGCCGTTCTTTGGGCAGCTCTGTCTTAGAATAATAATTCAATCGTCCAGAACTATAGAAAAAACTACTTCTGGTCTGCGTAGCGTGGGTGTATAGGTATCTGTACCGAAATACTCGTACTAGTTTTAAAGAATTTATTTAGAACTTACGCCGTGTAAATATGTGATTTGCTAATAAGTATGCTAATAGGTACGTAGATAATATTCAAATAAAATAATCGGAGAAGTACGAGTCGCACTCGCGCACGGAGGGTTCCGTACTGTATGGGAGCCCCCCTTAAAAATTTATTTTAATTTAATTTTACTATTTATTATTGAAGTGAATATAAAACTAAATATTCTGTGAAAATTTCAAGCATCTACCTGTCACCATTATTAATATAGAGCGAAAAACGTCAAAATTCAGGTTTGTTGTATGGGAGCCCCCCTTAAATATTTATATTATTTTGTTTTTAGTATTTGTTGTTATAGCAGCAACAGAAATACATCATCTGTGAAAATTTCAGCTGCCTAGCTATCATGGTTCATGAGATACAGCCCGGTGACAGACAGACAGACAGACGGACAGATGGACAGACGGACATTGAAGTCTTAGTAATAGGGTCCCTTTTTTCCCTTTGGGTACGGAACCCTAAAAACTAAGATTTGGTCAAGCGGCTTTGAACTAGCGAATGAGACAATTTAAGCATAATTTCTCGATTGCAATAAATTAATTGTGCTTTCTGATTTTCCCGGAGAGATAGTATGTGCTCAAAATAAATAAATGTATTATTACTACATTCAACTCCTAGCAATACATTCTCTTAATTCAAGAATTCGCATTTTGCCTAGTTTGGCAATTAATACGAGTATGGAATAGTTCAAAATTCCTGATCTTTACAAAGCATCAGCCTCTATATAGTATTTCTTACAATCATTATTTTTTTATTTTGAGTAAGTATATATTATATAACATCGTGAAATATGATTTTGTGATTTCTGTTGATATACGGTAAATAGCTCATAAAGCAGAAGAAAATCTCAGCTATTAACACATCTGAAATAAACCCTATTTGATAAATTATTTTAAGCAATTTGTGTCGCCTTCCTTACAAAAATATACTTAGTTAAATAAATAATAAAATTCCACGATCAGTACAGTAAATTAATGGTAATTTTTTTTTTGGCATAATCTAAAACTGTATACATATTTAGTTATAAAGAAAGAATCCTTACTCTAGTTTCGCCTGGTTGTGGAAATGCCGAAACGTAAAATTATTATTTAATAATAATAAACTTTTATTTCCTAAATTTTTGTAACGCTCAGCACACACACCCCAGAACTAAGAAAAACTTTCAACCTAAAATAGCTATCGTAAAGTTAAATAAAAATACCAGAGACATTTATCAATAGTGTAGAAAAATAAATTCACTTTAAAAATAAAAATAAAATTCCGTGTTTTGTTTGAGCAAACGCATGGCGCGAGTACGGTAGCGCTAGCGGTACTAACTCATCTAATTATAGCCAATAGACGTGACAAGATAGCTCAAATAGTACCTAACCAAGACAAAGCTGGGTACTACGACACACCACTACTAGCTTGTTACTTAACTTTCATACAATGTGCACTCGAGGATTATCTATTATTTGACAGGTTTCTTAACTTAGCACGTAACGAAACTAAGAAGACTGTACAGAATCGTAACCCATTTATTATCTATGGAAATATTGCTCAAGACCTTACAATAAAGAAATTCAGTGCTACACACAATGTGAAACGTAAATATTCTAAGCTGATAGAGTTTGAATTGAATATAAATCATTTGTTTCTTACAATTTGGTGCACCTCTAACGACGCGATTCGATGTTTCCCGACCTGAGGAGTATTCTGGCAGCTTGTTTGAAAGAAATAACGCTATCGGGTTCCAATTCTGAAGCCAAGATCCATAATGAAATGGCTTAGGCCGATCTAGAAATAAATATTAATGACTTACTAATATAATAATCTAGCTTTTACAGGTGGCTTCGCCTGTGTGCTATCCCACAGGAACCTTTTATTTTTTCGGGATAGAAAGTAGCCTTGTTACTTTTCAACCTTTGAATATATCCATGCCACATGGCAAAATCACGTCTATCCGTTGCTCTGTTTGCTGCGTGAAAGCGTAACAAACAAACTTACACATTTATAATATTATGGTAGGGATAGTAGGGATTAAATAACTTGACATATAAGTAATACTTATAGCTCACACTTCAAGGCGGAGCTTATTTTTAACCGACAAAACGGAGGAGGTTCTCAAGTCGACGCGTTTTTTGGTAGATCATACTTCACAGGTTTAAATATCGAAATAGGTTGAGCCATTTTTAATAAATAAACAATAATGTGAAAATTACTACATCGATCCGTGTGAACTATTCGAATTCTGTAGGTACACTGTTGAAATCGGTTCTGCCATTTATGTAAAAAAATAATGATTCGAAATCACTTCGACTTTACATAGTCTTTATTCATCCGTGTCTGGTAATGATCGAGCGACTCTACTAGGGGAGCAGGGAGTGCCACTTTTATATTGTACTGTAATCTAATTTTCGTGAAAATGTCCTGAGCGTATTACTTAATATTTATAAATTCCAGTGATTGAAAATACCTCTCCGGGTTTTTGTATAAACCCGGAGAGGTATTTTACAATACCTACTTACTAATGTCTGCGGTAGATACAATGGTTCACGGTTCGATTATTTTCCTTCTCGGTTTTGAACCGTGAAAACACAATTGTCATACATATTCAAAAATTCGAGAACTTATATTGGACTTGTTGACAGTTTCTTCACAGATTTTTCACGAATATTTCACACAGTTACGGCAGTTTAAAATTTTTGTTATGTCAATGAGACACGTGTAGATACACAGATATATATACACATACCTACACTGACAGACGTACCCGGCAGATTGTTGTGTTTTCGTGATGAAATACTATTTACACGGCTAGTTTTACAAATTTTTGTGTCTGAGGTATATTGCTAAGGTCTTAAGAATGATATTAGCATCTAATGGGAGCTCTTAGCTTCCTCCTAATGTCTCTATGGAAGATCTCCTATGATGGAGTGCTTTACGACCAAAAAAATTGCCGTAAATACTTATCAAATTGAAATAAAAACTGCTTATAGGTGGAAGTTTATAAGAAAGAAATAAATAATTATGCAGGCAATATCAATGGACTCAAAAAATAACGAACATTTATGAATTTCTAGCCTAGTATAATTCTGTATGTTATTATCATAAGTATTTTATTTTTGGAACTCCTGATTATCACAGCCGTAACAGGTAACTTGGTCGTCACTTCTCTCGTGATCTCCAGCGTCCTCCTCAGCCTACTGACGGTTGAATAGGGTTTATATTATAACATTAAGACTTTTAGTAGTAGATGAGTAAATGACTTTTAGTAAAAACAAAGTAGGTCCCGTGGTTACCCTTTGGGTACGGACCCCTAAAAAATAACAACACAGTCCACTACTAACCACTGTGTTCTAATCGGAACTGACAAAACTCTAAAAAACGGACAAGTGCGAGTCAGGCTCATCCACCGAGGGTTCCATACAAAATCTGAAAATTGTACGAAACTGGGAATTAAGCGAGTAACCTTAGGGCGATACTGATCATCAATTTTTAGGGTTCCGTACCCAAAGGGTAAAAACGGGACCCTATTACTAAGACTCCGCTGTCCGTCTGTCTGTCTGTCTCCAGGCTGTATCTCATGAACCGTTATAGCTAGAAAGCTGAAATTTTCACAGATGATGTATTTCTGTTGCCGCTATAAGAAAAAATACTAGAAACAGAATAAAATGAATAATTAAAGGGGGCTCCCTTACAACAAACCTGATTTTTTAGCCGTTTTTCGCTCTATATTAATAATGGTAACAGGTAGATGCTTGGAATTTTCTTGCTTGGCTTGAAATTGAAATATTCACTTCAATAATAAATAAAAAAAATAAAATAAAATAAATATTTGAGGGGGGCTCCCACACACTACGGAACCCTCCGTGCGCGAGTCCGACTCGTACTTGGCCGATTATTATGCGAAGGCGTAGTAAATTTCGTTTGTTGTCCCATCGCACAATATGGCGACTTTTTTTACATTTCTCGTGATAAATCGAAAATCACGCGTTATAAAAATAAATAAAAACATGTTTCAGTTTGTGGTAGTAAAACTCTTTCATATGATACCCCTACTATTAGCTTACATTAAAATTTCGACCCTCTTGCACTCAGGCGTTATTTTTTTTTACTAAAAATCTACAGTTTTCAGATTTATTCCTGTATGACTAATTGTGTAATCTAAGACAATGCTTTATGCCAAATTTTATAGTAATAGATCAACGGGAAGTACCCTATAGGTTTTGATTCCCTTGTGAGTGTCGTAATATCCGAATTTTTGCGACACGGTTCTAACTTTTTTCACGATAACCCAAATGTTTGATTTTTTCACAACTCTAAGAGATCGTAGATTCGTAAGCATTTAGGTACGGAACCCTAAAAACATGTAGTATCCTACATATAGTTATCCTTTGATTATGGACAGTTCATAATCAAAGTAGCTATCTTACCTCGATATGTTTATTAATGCTTCCATCTCATCAATTTTAGACCATAAAATAACAATTAAAACGCTAATGACCTCATTACCATGTTAGGCTCCATTTATAGATATTATCTTCCATTTGTAGTGTACTGTACCAGGTACCTTAGTCTAGTTCTGTATGCTATGAACACATTGCCAAAAATCAAAGTAGGTACCTTATATTTTTAGATTGTTGATGGAAATTAGGTATAATGTTGATGGAAATTAGGTATAATTTCGTCTGCAAGTCGATGGTATAAACACAGGTATTATCTATAGATAGTTTTAGCATTGCCGGCTTCTTGCGCAATGATTTGTAAAATATCTATGACGTGGTCGCGGCCGGCCTTGCGTTGCGCCGGCCTAATTAACGCCTGATGAAATTATCGTAATAGTCTTTTACGAACGCCTGGAAATAATACAACAACAAAACTAGAAGTATAAGTAGGTATATTTTTTAAATTTCGCAGTGCCACATGCAGTTTATATCCTTACAGTATCCTGAGTAATCCAAGCTGGATGAGCCGATTTCTGATTGAATAGTTACGTGATAGACTAACAGATGACTAAAATGTTTACATTAATTTTATAGCGCGCCGCCGCCGCCGCACCCCGTTGTCGGTGCGATTTGATTACTTTTTTTGTTATAAAAGCGTTATATTTATTATACATTGATTGTCGCCCTAAATGATTCATTTCTGCTCCCAATTCTGCCTAAACTCTTAGGGCTGGATATCTATACGCATAGCAGTGTCTGACTCGACATGCCAAACACCAAATATTATTATGTTTCCTTTTCCTACGAGTAGAACGCGTTAACAGCCTGACCGATAAAAGATTGTTAGCATCGTTTGATACGTCTTTGTATGCCAAGATCTTTGATTGTTAGCTGTGACCTCAATGAGCGATGATGATTGAATTTTTAGGGTTCCGTAGCCAAAGGGTAAAAACGGGACCCTATTACTAAGACTCCGCTGTCCGTCTGTCTGTCTGTCACCAGGCTGTATCTCATGAACGGTGATAGCTAGAACGTTGAAATTTTCTACGATGATGTATTTCTGTTGCCGCTATAACAACAAATCCTAAAAACAGAAAAGTTAAATATTTAAGGGGGGCTGCCATACAACAAACCTGTTTTTTTAGCCGTTTTTTGATCGATATCAATAATGGTAACAGGTAGATGCTTGAAATATTCACAGTTGTTTAACTGTATGTTTACTTCAATAATCCTTATCCTTACATAGTATAAAATAAAGTCGCTATTTTCGTTTGTTTGTTTGTTTGTTTGTCTGTATGCTTAAATCTTTAAAACTACGCAACGGATTTTGATGCGGTTTTTTTTAATGGATAGAGTGATTCAAGAGGAAGGTTTATATGTATAAAAATTCCCGAAATTCCCACGGGAACGGGCATAACGCGGGTAAAACCGCGGGGCGTTGCTAGTTAAATTTAAAAAAAATATATTAAGGGGGCTCCCATACAGTGCGGAACCCTTCGTGCGCGAGTTCGACTCGTACTTGGCCGATTTTTTTACTAGCTTCGCCAGCGTGTTATTTTTGTGCATATGGCGACCTTTCATTTTTCCGGGATGTAAAGTGGCCTATGTCGATCTCCATAGGTACCTATGCCAAAAATCAAGTCTATTCGCTGCTCGTTGCTGCGTGAAAGACTAACAAACCAGCAAACACGCTTAGGATTTATGATATTACATAGTAATTACCTACGTTTACAAAAAACACTGGGCTGATATTTGACCCGACGGGACCCTAACATGATAGTATCACGAGCATAGTTTTAGAAGTGGTAAAAAAGTTCTTATTGGCCATGTGGCTAGCCCTGCTGGCTTAGCATACAAGACCACGACAAGAGTTTATTGACGTGTGCAAAGGTGACAGATATATATGCTTCATCATTTCTCTAAGCTTCATCATAACTCTGTCACGTTCTGACACGTCGATAGTATAATTTTATGGTCCGTATGCTAAGACCGTTGGTGTCAGAGTTTCTGCCTTAAAGGCTTCCTGGAAAGTTTACTAAACGGGACCTACAATTTAACGCGTCAGCGCTCAGTTGTAAATGCCATCCGCGGTCACCCATCCGAAGACTGACCGTGTGGAACGTTGCTTTACTTCGATGATTGCTAACAAACAACTAGTCAAACTACGCTATGAGCGCTACAGTATCGAAGCAGTGACCGTCACTAATAACATTATTGATCCGGAAGTTCCCTGCCCTAAACCTGTTTTTGGTAGTTGTTTGTAGTTTGTTTGTGTCTTTTAGTTTCGACAATTTACTATGAGTATAAAATGTAGAGTTGTTTGGTAGAGTGGTTATATTATTGTTTATTTATGTTTTCGTATTTTCATTATTTTAAGTATTTTATATACGAAATAATACAAAAATAAATAAGTGGTAAAAACGTAATTTTTCTCTGCTCTCCCGTTTGTATTTTAGATTCCATATTTATAAAGTATGAGTAAGTGTAGAGCGTAACGTCTATTTGCATGCCTCGCACAATGTGTACTCGTACATTATCGTATCAGCGATTTATTTTTGAGATAAATACGTAATTACCTGATGAATTTTGGAGAAGTTATAATAAATGATTACAACTTTGATAACAATGATGAAATGAGTGAACTATCAGTCTATAACCTTCGTAATATAGGACGAGTGAGAGGTAGAGTAAATACCTACCTAAGCAAATATTCATTTCAGCGCAGTTTCCTTGATTAGGAATCCATTAATTATGCATTTTTAGTTTACCTACTCTTAGGAATAGATTATTAGTAACCTAGGTATATAAATGAAATTTGGTACTGAATTATTTGATTTCATGAGGGTTTTTATTGCTAGGGCAGGTTGTTTATAGGCCGACGGATGAAACTGGTAGACGACTGTGAAATTAGCTACAAACAGCGCAAAGCCCAATCTCGACCGAATGTTGCACAACAGCGGCGCGAGGGTCGAGTTCGTTGTAGCTCATTAAAATTCACAGCCGCCAAGAAGTTTGATTCGGTCTTTAAGGCTTCTATTTTCTAAATTTGAAGTTTTTTATTTCAAAAATGTTTTTTTTATATGACATGTCGTTATCGTGCGAGTTCAAATGATTCACTGTTTTTGTTGTGGGTAAGGTCGATTTTGACCCCACCTATGAGTATCTCGAGGTAACAGTCGATTTTTGCAAAAAAAAATATATGTGATTTTTCAGTTATTTTTCGTTTTACACGTAAAGTATGAAGAAGTATGTTGCCACAACAAATCGAGCCACGGTTCGTATCACGGACCGGAGCAGACGGCTAGTGGGTACTGTCTGACTCATCGTACAGAGTTGATAGCGATTACACACTATACTCTTTTACACATCGTGAATCATATCAACCTGTACATGATATCGGAAGAAAAATATTTCTCTCTGATAAATTTTAGAACTACAGGACTGATGTCTTGTTCTGTCTAAAGACAAATCGGTCTAGTATAGACTGCAATATATTTTACTCTACTTTGTACCTCGCAAATCATTACCCTGATCGGTGGATCACTTGGCTCGCGGGTCGATGAAGAACGCTGCAAAATGCGCGTCGTAATGTGAACTGCAATGCACATGAACATCGACAATTCGAACGCACATTGCGGTCCACGGATATTTGTCCTGGACCACTCCTGTCTGAGGGCTGACTGAATTAATAAAGCCACATTGCATTGTAAGCATATTAGTATGAATGCAATTGACGGTTCTACCGACTTGAGTTGGTTAGTCCGTTTAAATATAATCAAATTGCGAGTAGCGTACTCTGTATCTAATTGCAATACTCTACTTGATAAGATAGAATATTGCTATAGAATAATGCTTGTACCTCTCGAATGAATTTTACGATACAAATAAATTGTAGAGTTCTTCTATTGTTGGCCTCAGATTAGGAGGGACTACCCGCTGAACTTAAGCATATCAGTAAGCGGAGGAAAAGAAACTAACAAGGATTTCCTTAGTAGCGGCGAGCGAACAGGAAACAGCCCAGCACTGAATCCTTACGCTGAAAAGCGTCAGGAGATGTGGTGTTTGGGAGGCTCCGTTTTCTTGTCAGCTGTTAACTGTTTAAGTTCACCTTGAAAGGGGCTCATTACCCATAGATGGTGGCAGGCCCGTGAAACCGACGACAGAGGCAAGAGGGGCTCTCCTCAGAGTCGGGTTGCTTGAGAGTGCAGCCCTAAGTGGGTGGTAAACTCCATCTAAGGCTAAATACCACCGCGAGACCGATAGCGAACAAGTACCGTGAGGGAAAGTTGAAAAGAACTTTGAAGAGAGAGTTCAAGAGCTCGTGAAACCGTTCAGGGGTAAACCTGCGAAACTCGAATGAATGAACGAAGAGATTCATCGCAACCACTGCTCTGAAGCATGCATAATATTGCTAACTTTAAGAGCTGTGATTGCGTGTACTTCTCTTTCAGTAATACATCGCGACCCGTTAGATGAAAGTTGATGTGCAGTTTGGGAGACCATCAGTCGCCCCTTCTTGGGGTCGACCGCTGGACCATCTACGGATGACTTCATTTTACGGTATTATTATGAACCGTGCACGCGAAAATGCGCGTCCAAGCCGACTCAAAGCAAACATAATTGTGATGGCCTGCCAGAGTGCAGTCGTCGTTATGAGTTTGTCGTTGTAGTCGCGCACTCTTGGACAGTGCACGTTTCAGTCAGCGATGGTTCAGTTTCGGGCACTCGCAGGACCCGTCTTGAAACACGGACCAAGGAGTCTAGCATGTGTGCGAGTCATTGAGAATTAAAACTGAAAGGCACAACGAAAGTGAAGGTGGACTTGGTCCGCTCAGGGAAGATGGCGATCCGATCTAGATCGACCGCTCGCATTCCCGGGGTGTCTCGATTCCAATTCGAGAATGAGATGCGCTCTGAGCATACACGCTGGGACCCGAAAGATGGTGAACTATGCCTGGTCAGGTCGAAGTCTGGGGGAACTCAGATGGAGGACCGTAGCGAATCTGACGTGCAAATCGATCGTCGGAACTGGGTATAGTGGCGAAAGACTAATCGAACCATCTAGTAGCTGGTTCCGTCCGAAGTTTCCCTCAGGATAGCTGGCGTCGATTGACAGTCTCATCTGGTAAAGCGAATGATTAGAGGTATCGGAGTCGAAACGACTTCGACCTTCTCTCAAACTTTAAATGGGTGAGAACTTCAGCTTACTTGAATCGTGAAGCTGAAGGTCTGATGACGATGCCAAGTGGGCCAATTTTGGTAAGCAGAACTGGCGCTGTGGGATGAACCAAACATAGTGTTAAGGCGCCCAAAAAACGCTCAATGATACCAAAAAGACGTTAGGACTTCGTAGACATCAGGACGGTAGCCATGGAAGTCGGAATCCGCTAAGGAGTGTGCAACGACTCACCTGCAATAGAAGTCCAGCTCTGAAAATGGATGGCGCTGAAGCGTTTTGCCGATACACTATCGTTACTAGCATGAGCGTCGTTGTAACGATATTAAGCTGTAACGAGTAGGACGTGCGCGGCGGTGAGCGCAGAAGGGTCTGGGCGTGAGCCTGCCTGGAGCCACCGTCGGTGCAGATCTTGGTGGTAGTAGCAAATACTCTAGGGAGGCCCTGGAGGACTGAAGTGGAGAAGGGTTTCTCGAAAACAGTTGTTGCTCGAGAGTTAGTCGATCCTAAGCTCTAAGAGAAATCTGATGTTGATGAGACGTGTTTACAAAGTGAGATAAATAACGTCCAAAGAGCGAAAGGGAATCCGGTTCAAATTCTGGAACCCGGCAGCGGAACCGATCCATAACCGTTCTTCGCTTAATCGCGAATGTTCGACGGGGTAACCCAAAATGTCCTGAAGACGCCGCCGAAAGGTCTGGGAAGAGATTTCTTTTCTGCCTAAGCGTTCGAGTTCCATGGAAACCTATAGAAGGGAGATATGGTTCGGAACGCGAAGAGCATCACAACTCAGTGATGTCCGGTCTTTTTCTGCGGACCTTGAAAATTCAGGTGACGGAAGTACGAGGATTGTCGCGCCGGTTCGTACCTATATCCGCAGCAGGTCTCCAAGGTGAAGAGCCTCTAGTCGATAGAATAATGTAGGTAAGGGAAGTCGGCAAATTGGATCCGTAACTTCGGAATAAGGATTGGCTCTGAGGACCGAGGTGTGTCGAGTTTGGATAGGTACAGAATATGATCAGATTCTGTATCAGCTTATGCATCGTGAGTCGTTTGATTTATAAGCGTTAACTGAAACTGTAATCTGTCTGTTCGTTATCTTCCAAACTTGTGTTTGTGTAATCTCGCCTCGTGCGGGAATACTCTAGCACTCTAAGACCTCCAATTAACGGTTAACTCAGAACTGGCACGGACAAGGGGAATCCGACTGTCTAATAAAAACAAAGCATTGCGATGGCCCTTGCGGGTGTTGACGCAATGTGATTTCTGCCCAGTGCTTTGAATGTCAATATGAAGAAATTCAAGTAAGCGCGGGTAAACGGCGGGAGTAACTATGACTCTCCAAAGGTAGCCAAATGCCTCGTCATCTAATTAGTGACGCGCATGAATGGATTAACGAGATTCCCACTGTCCCTATCTACTATCTAGCGAAACCACAGCCAAGGGAACGGGCTTGGGAAAATCAGCGGGGAAAGAAGACCCTGTTGAGCTTGACTCTAGTCTGGTATTGTAATAAGATTTGAAAGGTGTAGCATAAGTGGTAGATCGCTCGCGATCGCCGTTGAAATACCACTGCTTTCAAAATCCTGTTACTCACTCGATTGAGCAGAAACTGTGCATGCACAGTATTTTGGTAGATCCAAGCACAAGCAGCCTCGATGTTGCAGGAATGCTCATTGGCATCTTGTGTGATCTGAGTCGAGGACATTACCAGGTGGGGAGTTTGACTGGGGCGGTACACCTGTCAAATAATAACGCAGGTGTCCTAAGGTCAGCTCAGTGAGGACAGAAACCTCGCGTAGAGTAAAAGGGCAAAAGCTGACTTGATCCGAATGTTCAGTACGCATAAGGACTGCGAAAGCACGGCCTATCGATCCTCTCGTATAAAGAGTTTTTAGCAAGAGGTGTCAGAAAAGTTACCACAGGGATAACTGGTTTGTGGCAGCTGAGAGTCCTTATCGACGTTGCCGTTTGATTCTTCGATGTCGGCTCTTCCTATCATTGCGAAGCGAAAATTGCAAAGCGTTGGATTGTTCACCCACTAACAGGGAACGTGAGCTGGGTTTAGACCGTCGTGAGACAGGTCAGTTTTACCCTACTGATGGCAGGTCGTTGCGATAGTAATACTGTTTATTCCTACAATAACAACTGTTTCGGATACATGGTGTTGCACTCGGTCGAACGGCCGGTGGTGCGAAGCTAACATCCGTTGGGATAATCTCTGAACGCATCTAAGGGAGAAACCTGTCTAGGTATATTCGGCAAGGATATAACATGGAGCTCCGAGAGTCGTGAGGCTCTAAACAATGTGATGTTGATAATTGCGCTTTATTCCGTAAGGTGCGATGTCGAAGCCTTTTGGATCTAGGAGATCGGTATAGCGGTGATGACGCTGGCCATGGCTCCAAAGATCTGAACTTATTTCAGTTCGATGTCGGGGCTCGGAATAGTCTGTAGACGACTTACGTTCCTGGCGGGGTGTTGTAAGCAGTAAATCAGCATTGTGCTGAGAACTGTTGAGACTTAGCCCTTAGCTAGGCGAATTCGTATTTTATTTTTTAAAACACGAACTGACTATCGATTCACGTTGAATATGTGCAACCGTTTTCTTTTTAATATTCGTTGACGGCATATTTTCACTAATAAGTATTGTTTTGTACGTTAATTAAATTAAAGGTCTACCTTTAATTTAACTAACGTACAAAACAATACTTATTGTTAACGTACAAAGGTAGGTTCTACCGTTAATTTGTGTCACTATTTTTTAAAGTTTTTTATGATTTACTATCACTTGCCTCTATCCAGTGATATAAGATATTTCTTTTTTTGTTAAAAAAAAGAACTAGATGTAATTAGTTACTTTTAAATTAATTTACTCGTAATTCTCTAAACAGTATCCTATACCTAAACCTCACACGCTTTTAGAATACCTACCTTTTTTTGGCAAGCCTTATTCCCACGCAATGGCTAAAACAAAGTTTCCTGGCTTGGCTCTTATTTAACTATGAACGTAAAATTTAAATCGGCGCTGGTATTCTTCCAAGTGTCATAAGAAAATATAACGTCTCAGCATTACCCGGAGTTTTTCAAATTCAACGTGATGATTTGTTGTTAAAACTGCAAATCTCAATTGCAAAATCAAAGGACACGTCCACAAATAAATAAAATAAATAATAATAAAATAAAAAAAATTATTCCAGAATAAAAATTCCATAATTACAATAATTACAGTAAGACTACAAATAATAATATAATATAAATAAGATTCTAATTCCATTTTGAATGTCATTATTATTTATAGCTTGCAATGTGAAGCTGTGTCGTTCCATCTTCTAGGAATCGGTCCATTTATTTGCATGAGCGTTTCAAGCACAATATTGTCCGAACGGTAGAACCTCTCTCGTGTGTTCGCTGTTCTTTGTCGCATCAGAGCTGCAAAACCTGGAAGCCTTCGATCTGTAAACATGCCAGAGGCACTGCAGAATCTAGGAAGTTTCAGTAAAATGCGCAGAGCGTTGTTGTATTGTACCCTAAGTGCGTTATAATCGGCTTTTGTGTGATTACACCAGAGTTCGCAAGTGTATAAATTTGTACAATATGTTCGGAACAGTAATATCTTAACTTCTTCGCTACATCTGGTAAATCGACGAGCAAGCATATTCGATCTCACACTTAGGGCACGCCTCTGTCTGTCCAGATCCTGAGAGTCAGACAGATTACTCGTGACGATATGACCCAGGTATTTAAATTCATCTACCCACTCGATTTCTTTTCCATCCAACGTGATCGACGGTGTATTTTTGGGTATAGTCTTTGCCTTAAACACCATACCTTTAGTCTTTTTTACGTTGTATAAAAGACCATGAGATTTAGCATAATCTTCGCAAATTAGGAGTAATCGTCGCAGTGCTGAAATCGTCGGTGCTAGCAAGACCATATCATCAGCATACGCTATATGGTTTATGCATGTGCCAGCAATATGACATCCTATTGCAGAATCTGTCAGCAGATGACTGAGCTCATCCATGTAAACATTAAACAATTTTGGAGAAGACGACCCTCCTTGTCTCACACCACATTTTAATGGGGCTGGTTCCGAAAATACATTGTTCCATCTTACGACATTTTCTTGCTCTTGATGCCATTTAGCAAGAATGTCGACTATTTGGTCTGGTAGCTTTCTTGTCCGTAGTTTTTGCCATAGTTTCTGATGTACGACGCGGTCGAATGCCTTCGATAAGTCCAGAAAGCAAGCATAAACGTTCGTGTTACGGTTGACATAATGGCTCACTGTGTGTTTGAGAGTAAATATGCCTATGTCTGTAGAGCCTCCAGCCTTAAAACCGACTTGTGAGTCTGCTACATTCAATTTGTCGGAGTACTTTAGTTCTATGACCTTCTCGAGTACTCTAGCACATATCGTGGCGAGCGATATTGGTCTATAATTACTGCTATCAGAGGCATCAAGCTGACGACTTTTTAAGATAGGTATAACAATAGTTTTGGTGAAGTCAGCAGGAAGGTAGCTCCACTTAATCATCGACGTGAATAGGTTTGCCAGTAAGTGTAGTACTACTCCACTCGCATTTTTGATATGTTCTAGAGTGAGCTTATCGTGTCCTGGTGATTTTCCAGAAGCCATTTTCTTCAGTGCTGTTGTCACATCGGCTATTGTTATTTCAATCGTATTTTCTTGTGGAGATCTAGAAGTTACTTCAATTTCCTCTTCTATCAACGGTACTAGATTCATAAAATTGTTACAAAAAATATTGGCAATATCAGAATCTTTTGTTTCTCCATCCATGTGTGTGGGAATGTTAGTCTTAGTTCTGGTTACTGTGTTCGTTTTGGACCAGAACGAAACAAAATTTTTGTTCCTAAGATCTTGGGCCATAGCGTCCATCTTCATTTGTTCCTCTTTATTTTGACATTGCCTAAGTGCTTTTTTAAATTCTTGTTTTAATCTTTTTCGTTCTGTATAAGTTGCACCGCTTGTAGGTCTACCTGCCTGAATCCACTGAAGAAATGCTGATCTTGACTTTTCATATTTTTCTTTTACATGATCATTCCATCCAGGTACGACTTCTGAAGATCCCTTTCGTTTGATGAAGACTTGCTCGGCAGCATTCCTAAGATTATTCACAATGTCGGAGTATAATCTATTTATTTCAATTTTTGCTTCACGTAATGACAGATTAGAGTCAATAGGTCTTACTTTGAGAAACAAGTTATGTGTAGTGACTTGGTATCTGTTGATATCTCTGGCTGTTCGTGGTTTCCACATTGAGGACTTATCTGTCTTTGCCGATACCGAGTTTACCTTGACTAGTCCTGCTATCTTCAGTTTTAATTGAAGAAGGCGGTGATCCGTCCAGTCAAGTGAGTAGTCAAATGATATTTCAGGTTCCAGCTTAGACATTGGTTCAGTGACAAGGCAGTGGTCAAGCCAGGATACAGTATCATGAGCGTCACTCATATACGTATAGCTATCAGCTGGAAGAAGTTCAAGATCCAACCAATTTAGATGGTACTCTTCACAGAATTTTCTCAGTTCCCTACCAAACAATGAACCAGGATTTGCATTAAAGTCCCCAATTATTGCACAATTGTGACCCTGTTTTTCTTCAAGCACTGTCAGAATTTGAGACAAGCAATCCACAAACTCTGTAAGATTGTCCTTTTCGTCAGTGGGCATGTATACATTGAAAAGAAATAGCGACGTGTTTTCTTTCAGGATTATTTCCATAGCCCCTAATCTAGGCGAGCTGCATGGTATATTTTTTATTACTAGATTTTTACGAACTGTTGTTTTACAAAATGTATAGAGGCTGGTATAATAATAATCAAAATCAAAAAAGAGCCCTCCGATTTTTATTAAAATTAATTTTGAATATTTTAGGACAAATACATATTTGTATAATAGTCCACTGCTCACCCCTATAGATATAGGACCGGCTAGAAGCGGCTTGCATCCAGCGCGATCCTGCAGTCTTGATGAGATCATCTGTCCACTTGGTAGGTGGCCGTTGCTTATCTTACTTCAATTGCTTGCTATACAACTAACGCAATATCGAATTAAGCGCTTGGGTGTAAAGATTCTTAATGTGACAGGGCATAACAACTTACCTACCCAACACACAGCAATCAACATAATGTAGATCAAGAACAAAATGATGCATAAGATGTGTACTCAGAAAAATCAATACACAAAAACTAGTAAAACTAATATAATATCATTAATTCATAAATTTCTACATTTGCCTTATCATAAATCTTTTTGGAATCCTTGATTATCACAGCCGTTGGCAGGTAGCTTAGTCATCGTCATTTCCCTCGTGATCTCCAGCGTCCTCCTCAGCCTCCTGTCTCGGTACTCCACCGTGCAGTACCCCGCGACGCCAGCCACCATCATGGCCATCATGAGGTAGGTTTTGGAGCTGGTGCGCAGGTAGGGGGAGACCACGTAGGCGATGATGTAGCCCACTGACTCCCACAGGCGGAAGTTGGAAAAAGCTGCTTCTTCTCTACCAGGGAAGAGGATGCCGGAATACGCTGTGAGAAAAAAAAAATGGGTTTCGTGGTGTTTTAGCTGCTAAAACAACATTATAATCCGCGACAGGTGCGGGTGGGACCCGCCGATATCAATCAAATATTTAATATGCAAAATCTAGGTTCAGATAGAGACTGAAATATTTGGGTTCTTTCAAGAATATAAAATCGTGTGTATGTAAATGCCCCATGCATTTGACTTACTACAA
Source organism: Hypomecis atomaria (assembly GCA_964007245.1). Classification (NCBI taxonomy): domain Eukaryota; kingdom Metazoa; phylum Arthropoda; class Insecta; order Lepidoptera; family Geometridae; genus Hypomecis; species Hypomecis atomaria. The sequence goes on along the minus strand of OZ023292.1, from coordinate 16,895,568 downwards.
AGAGCTAGGAAAATCTCTGCAATTTTTTCTAATATTCTTACTAACGCATCAATAACGCATTAATAAATGCATTGAAACAGTTCGTCGTTCAAAAGTTGGCCCGATAGGCAATAAAGATGTAAAACGCCACAAGCACTAATACGAGCAACCGACTGTCTGACAATGATGTTCCCTTCGTTCGTGATAACCGAATAAAACTATTACCGTTGATCTGCACGATCCATATAGAATCACAGAGCCCCCACAGGACTGCGATGATGTAGAGAACGAAGCCGAAGCCAGCTTGCGGCCGCCACGTCAGGATGGTGATGAACAGAGCCGTGTGGATGACAGTCGCTGCGCACATCAGGGGGAGGCGGCCGGTTATCTACAACGATCATTACATTTAAGTTTCCTTACGACACGAGATAACAATAATTAAGTCTTAGTCTAACGGGCCCCATTCACCATCAGTCCAAATGGATGACATCCATGCGATGTTACGAGTTTGCGACTTCGTCGTTAGAAACGGCGACTTTTCATTGGTATAGCGAGCGCTTTAGCATCAAAAATAGTTTAGCAACTTGTCTGATTACCTTCAAACTAAATAGCCACATTTATTAGGATATCATCTATTTGGACTAATGGTTAATGGGGCCTATAATAGGGCCCATCACGCCAAATAGATGACATCCAAATGAATGTGACTAATGTTGCCAATTTAGTGTATTTAAGTTTAGACTTAATTTTTTACAGAAACATGGTTTGAAGATATAGGTAGCCAGAAATACAATTTACGTAGAGATAAATCCACAGATGATTTAGTTTTAGGGTAATGAGACAAGTTGCAAAACTATTTTTGACGCTAAACGCTCGCTAAATCAATGAAAAGTCGCCATCTCTAACGAGTAAGTCGCAGACTCGTAACATCGAATGGATATCATCCATTTGGCGTGATAGTCAGTGGGGCCCTTTAGCTATCCTTTAAAGTGCTGGAGTTCAAGATTCTAAAAAAGATTGGATTGTTATGGACAAATGCGAACCTTTGTAGGAGAGTGGCTTGCTCGATACAACGATAAAGAAAAGATATGATGCAAAAATATATCGAGCTTAGGCCATTAACCTTGTACAATATTCAATTATTTGCTATATATTTGTTTTGGAAAATGATTTCCCTATTATTTTCTTTCATAACAATCTTAATTTAACTTATATTATCCGCTTTTTACTAACTGCTTTGTAGGTTTTGTAGGAGAGTAGCTCGCTCGAACAAGCTTCAGCATAAATCCATAAATTATCAAACGTACCTTGGCTAAATATCCAGTCACAACACATCCAATGGCATCCGAGACTCCGAAGGTCATCATCACGAATCCCACGGACCCAGTTCCTATGGCACATGACACGAACGCCTGAAAAAATACAATAATGTACCATTGAAGAAGAAAGAGTCTCAATTCGATACTGTTTTATAATAATTAAGTGAGCTGAGCCCTTAGTCGGTTTTGCGTAGTTTACTTAAAAACCTTCACGTTCGCGTGTGGCTCCATTCATTTTGGTTAGTTCTTCCTCGCTTCCGCCAGGGGCGCTGTACAAAAATGTATAGAGCCATACGGAAACAGGTGTAGTTTCAATTTACGTGTAAACCTGGCCTAGCTCCTCTGGTGCCATGGCAACGGAATATTTAATCTGAGAGAGCCACAGCTGGTCGGCTTAACCGCGGTGGCGAATACATATCTACCGCTTTATTAATAAACACAGACCGCCTTACCACAAAAGATTTAAACACGCTTTAAACACTGTTTACCCGTGCAATTTGTACTGTTAAACATTGTCTAAAGTGTGCGTAAAACTTTTGCGGCAAGATAGAGAATTACTTCTGAGTAACTTACTCCGTGTTTTATCTTTTTCTACCTCTAACCAATATTTTGATTTAAGATGTCATCGGTGGTTGGTGGAGCGACTCCTATTATCAGCAAACGTTTGATCACATCAAAACAGCATTTTCATGAGATATAGATACGTGATATAATAAATAGAATACCAGCGCTATTTACATGTTGAGTTGGGGTTAGTTTGAGATAAAGGTTTAGGCGCAAGTTGTAAGTTTCAAACGCATCTTCTATTATTATTTGTTGTATAATGTACATAAGTATGGAATGGACATATTTCATAAAATTAAACTTACAGCAGTGATATCAGCCCCAAAGAACGCCTGCTGGTACCCGATGAAGATGTTGATGATCACCAGCAGCAGCTGGTTGGGCTCCATCAGCAGCTTCAACGTGACCGCCAGCAGCCCAAGCCCTGACAGACTGCCTTCTGACTTGCGGCCTGAATCGTACCTGAAAAATATAACGTGAAATGTTTGACTTTTTATGATTTTTACTGGGTGTAGCGCTCATGGCGAAGTTTGACTTGGTGTTTGTCAGCGATCACCAAAAGTAATAAGCCACGCTTGGCACGGTCAACTCTTTGGATAGGTAACATTTACAACTGAGCGCTACCATGGCTCAGACGACACCTTAAATTGTAGGTCATGGTTACTGACGACGCAAATGTTTTAAGATATTATCATCGTCAATATCAGGCATAGGATACCCACTACTGGGCATAGGCCTCCTCTTTAGAATTAAAAAAAAAACAGCTAGAGTATCCAGCGTGTTTCTGCAGTTTTACTTAGATTATTTATCAGTGCACCATGTCAGTGGAAGTACTACACTGCACACCACCCCATTAGAAATTTTTAAGGCCTCTTCGGTAATTTACCTATTCTACGAACTATGCGCCACTATCTCATTGTCACTAACATTTGAATTCCGCTAATTCTAGAATATCATTTTAATCATTATTATGGCCATCTTTTACTATGAGACCAACTCTGAAATTACCGAAAAAAAATTACCTGTTCCAGCACATATAAAGTTGGTTATAAATTATTGTAATATCTGTCACCTAAACTACCCAAACAATCATCCGAATACAAACAGGTCACCCTATGCTTTGTATTCGTCAGAACTGCTTCAATCCGATCAATAAAAGTAGTATTTTTTTAGTACAATATTGTTTTCGAAGTCGAAACGATATGTTCTGACTTTCGACTATATTACATTTCTAGTAAATAAATATATTTGTAACAGCTAGCTCCGCTTGATGCGAAACCAATAATTAATCTAAGAGCTAAGCTTAGAAACCCCTAGGAAATACAATACAAGAATTATACCTTTTCATGGAGTCTACTCCGACAGCTACGATCAGCGAAGCAGCTGCCATGCACGCCAGGTATATTCCTGAAGACAAAGATAAGTATTTCAATTAATAATTGATCTCGTGGTGTTACAAGATTAATTTTTTCGTAGGTATATATTGTACCTGTAATTATCGTAAATTAAATATAAACTGTTTGTTTGTTGTACACAATCTTTTTGAAGTTTCTGTGGCTGCCGCAAGTGGCTGCGCGAATCGCATTTTCAGGTGTCGGAAAGACGCAGCCTGTGCCTTCCTTACTTACTAACCTAAGACCTTACTAAACTTCAAAATAATATTGGGCGCACTGTATCAGTTTTCAAATATCTACTCTGTACTTTATTTAATTCTTCATCATTGATCACTAGATCAAATGGAAAAACCTGAAACAGCGTACCAGCTATCATCTGGATCTTCTCAGGTGGCTGCGGCGGCAGAGCCTCTCCAGCATCAGCAGCGGGGAGAAAGTTGGCTCCGCACAGCTCAGGGATTTGACTCGCGTTCACTGACGTCACTGCTGCTAGGTTGTCACCCGAAGTCAGTACTGAAAACACCCAAAAGCAGTTGGTAAAACTACCATTATTTTATTTATTTCAATTGGCTCTGTAGTAGGTATATAACTCGTACCTGTCTGTAAGAATTATATTATGTCTCAGCGTAGATTGCATAATTATAAATATTAAGATTATCTTCATATCATCGCTACAATTGTGGTATTAATGCCCAAAAGAAGCGGTGAAAAATAAATATCACTATTAGGTATCATTCTAGTCGTAAGACATCGACATACTCGTAACCCTTTCCTATAGATATTATAGTTCTGTTATCCCATATTGCTCACGGATCTGAAGTTGCCTTCCAAAAATTGTATTGTTTATTTGCAGCCAACCTTTTACTTTAAGTTTAAAAAACACATTATTCTATTCACTTTGTAGGTAAAATAATGGCACCCACCTAAAGAAGAGATCAAGTTGCCCCACACTTGATTCATTTGGAATATCATGAAGAACAGCCCCAGAAATCGCGTCAGCAGAGCTTCGGCAGATATTTTGGAAATCCTGCTGTGAGCTTCTGATACCTGAAAGAAACATTTCAATCAATATTATTTTCTACATTTAAGTCTGAACTGGAAAAAAACACAAGTAGGGAATTTGGTGTTTGTCACATACTGTCTGGAAAATGAGCACCTAGTGCAACCTTGGTAGGAAGTACTGTACCAGCCTTTTTAATAGTCCACTGTAGGACGTTGGCCTACCCACGAAGAGTGATGGGGCCATATCCACCACGCTGGCCCAGTTCGGGTTGGTGGATATGCCATCAAATTTCTTCTACGGACTTATGCATGTTGCCTCACGATGTTTTCCTTTACCGAAAAGCCAGTGATGTGAAATTCCGTACATAAATTCCAAGGAATTCATTGGTACGATACCGGTATTTGAACCCACGACCTCACGACTGTAAGGCGGGTGTCATTACCACGAGACCACCACGGCTTCTACCACTAGACCACCACGGTTTCTAATCTAATGGTAGAAAGTAGTCCACACTAAATCATTTAGGAAGTTCGTATAAGACCACATCGCTACCGACTGACAAGTGATCTCTGAGCTTTTTGATTACACAACTTAGAAAGTTCTCGAAGGATGCACTAACAACCTACGAGTACAGAAAGGTACACTTGGCGTAGGTACTTTAGCGAACCGCTGCGCGCCTTCCAATCCCATGATCAAACCCATCTAGCACTACCTATAGTGTAGCTCTAGCTAGAAAGTAGGATGGTTCTGTATGTGATACCTTAGCATCAATCGCCTAAGAGGTTGCACTGTATATTGCCACGCCACTGAATAAATATTAGGGGACATCTTACACACGGTCTCTGACCCAAAACTAAGCAAAGCTTGTAATATGGCTGCTAGAGACTGTTATACTACTTATACATATTTTTAAATACATACTTACATAGATAATACCTAAAAAACACCCAGAAACAGAGTTAACACCTATGTTCATCACATAAATATTTGCCCTGGGTGGGAATCGAACCCACGCCTTTTTGAGCCAGGAGTCAGGGTCACTAACCATGAAGCCACCGAGGTATCAAATAATACCAACCACGGACAGGTAGGTGCACTTGGCGCACCAGAGAGGCCCGCCACCCAGCCCCACGATCAAACCAGCTGGAATCATGGTGTAGAAGGTGGGATGGAATTGAGCTGCGATGTACGGCATGTAGGTGAGGAAAGATAAGGCTATCGCCCATTTTGTGCCGAGCCACCTGTAATCAAAAGTGAAATATTTATTTCATGTACTACCTATGCCCATAGCATGTATAGTCTTGTACTCTCACCAGGAATCACGATTCTTAAACGTGGATTGACAAACTTCATATATCTTTGAGAATACGAAGAACTCTCGGACGTTCCTGAGGTTTCCTTCACTTTTTGGTGTAACGTACCTGTACTATACCTATGCCTTTTTTTAGGGTAGGTACAGTACCTAAAGGGTAAAAACAGGACCCTATTACTAAGATTCCGCTGTCTGTCTGCCCGTCTGTCTGTCTGTCACCAGGCTTTATCTTACAAACCGTTTTAGCTAGAAAGCTGAAATTTTCATTTTTTTTTTATTTCTGTTGCCGCTATAATAATAAATACTAAAAACAGAATAAAATTGATTAAGTATTAATAGTCCACTGAAGGACGTAGGCCAACCCACGAAAGGTGATTGGCCATTGCCACCGCACTGACCCAATGCGGGTTGGTGGATTCTCATACGCCATCGAATTTCTTCTAAGGACGTATGCAGGTTATTTCACGATATTTTCCTTCACCGAAAACCCAGTGGTGTGAAATTCCGTACAGAAATTCCAAAGAACTCTATGGTACGGGACCGGGATTTGGACCCACGACCTCACGATAGTAATGCGAGTGTAACTACCTCTAGACCACCACGGTTTCTGCAGTTTTTGAAGTAGCTAAAAGTCAGTATCTACGCCTGACTAAAATAAATAAGCAATCGCTAAGCGACAACACAGAAGAGACAAATAAATCATGTTCTGTGCTACAAACGATAGGCACCTAATAATTATCAAAACACGATTTCGCTTACCTGATCTATGCGATCTGAATACAATTGAGTATTTCACATTTCTTTGCTTACGAGTAATTTCCTGGTAACAAGCATCATACCATTCCACAAAATACGAATGATCACGTTCCGGAATAAAACAATGGTGGGTAGATCCTTACCTATTGGCTTTTATAAATGTACTAGCGACCCGCACCGGCTTCGCACAGGTGTAGTATACATATAAACCTTCCTCTTGAATCACTATATCTATTTAAAAATAACGCATTTATCTCCGTTGTGTAGTCTTAAAGATATAAGCATAATGGGGACAGCAGCGGGAAGCGACTTTGTTTTAAACTACGAGTACCTACGAGTATGTAGTGATTCTATTCAATGTTGCTTTCGAGGGTCAAGTGACTAAGCAATACAAACGAATCCGTTTATCTGTTGGATTGCTTTAATCTAGCATTAATCTCAGCATAGCAGCCCACCTTATTTGTGGAGACTTACTTAATGACCACGACGGGGAGGAATATGTTGGAGAAGATAAGGCCGGCGTACACCGCGGCAAGCGAGGCGGTCCCGAGACCAGCTTCCGCATTGATAGAACTCTGCAGGTTTGCTGCTCCCTGCGGAAATTCATAAATAACACTTTACTGTGTGGGTGCAACTATTTACTTAGTAAATACAACTTATTCATAGCGTGACATCAACCAAACAGATAAACAAACGATCAGGACCACAGGGACGTGCTTAAAATAAGGCGCCTTCTACCGATGTTATTAGAAATCTAATGGGGAGACCTAACAATGGATATCCTAAGGCACGTAACGACAAAATGAAACTAGAATGAATGAAAACAACCGACAGAAGTACTTCTAGAATCTCTAAAGGTCAATGGGCCCAATTATGAAGGCGCCATCGTAAATTTAATAGCAACGTAAAAAGTGTTCTCTCTATCGAATGCGTAAAGTGGAAAATAAACAGAAATGTGCTAATTAGCTATTATAATTACGATGGCGGGCGGGGCTTTCATAATTGGGCCTATTGGGCCTATTACGACTTCATAATTGAGCAGGCCCGATTATGAAGGTGCCATCGTAATTATAATATCTAATAAGCATATTTCTGTTTCTTTTTCACTTTACGCATTCGATAGAGAGAACACTTTTTACGTTGCTATTCAAAAAACATGACTGATACGAGTTATAAAATTGTAGAGAAACAATGTTGGATGGATGCAAGCAGCTTATCATGTCCTACCATAGATTGAGTAGGACCAATCCGAGAGGAGTTTCGTTTTTCTCCAAACTTCTTTGTACATTTACGGGAAAAAAACGTACGAACAATCTTGAAAGTGCAAAAGAATATAATAACATCAAATAGGTACGAGAATGTCTCACGTGATGATTGCATGTGGTTCTTTCACATTGTTATTACTTTAATAGAGTTGCAACAGGAAAAAGCACTGAATGCCTTAATTAATGCATAAAAACATCCGTGACCTCTACTTCCGCACCTTTATAAATAAATGGTTTAAAAAAGGTTGATCGTTTTTTTATAAAAACTCTTGCGTAGATATGGAGGAAAATAGGAACTAATGAAAAACTTAGAACGTAGTTAAAAGTTGAGTTAATATTTGTGGGGAACAAAATTAATTCTATGCTGTTTTGGTCCCATGTTTAACTGTACTTATTGTAGCATTCAGTACTGAACTAAACTAAGTACTGTACCGTACTCTACCAGCCTTTTTAATAGTCTATTGCAGGACGTAGGCCTACCCACGAGGGTGATTGGACCATATCCAACACGCTGGCCCAGTGCGGGTTGGTGGACAATACCTACATTCTAAAAAGGATTTTTCGAATTTAATTAGTCAGATGAAATATGTGTTCTAGGTCTAGGATATCATTGTACTCGTTTTGAGTAAAATATCAACTCGTAATTATCATCAACCCTTAAAAAAAATTAGTTGCTCCATACAAAAAGGCCATTGACTGTCTAGAAAATCTATGGAACAGCTGGCTTTTTTGCCGATTTTAATGTTGGTCTTATAGTAAAAGTAACTAGTATATTTTAACGAATATGATATCTGAGAACATGTCATTCGTCTAGAAATGCACCTCGTATTATTATAGTATGGCAACCCTGGCCTACTAAACAGTAAACAAAATCCGCTGCTAGTTTTTAAATCAAAATTAAGGGAAAAAAGTGAAATATTTCGCTTGTATATTGTTACAACAAGTGATTATAACCTCAAAATCAAGGGACAACATCATTAAACACTGGTGAGCACTGTTTTTGCATTAAAATACTGTAAAACAAAAATCAAAATCGTTACATACTTGAGATTTTCACGCACACACAAAGAATATTTGAAATCCTCGACATAAACACTCTGCACATACATGTATGCGTAAATACATTTTTGAATCAAATTCTGAACTACAACGTCAAAAACTGACATTTATTCGATTGAGACGTGACATAACATGACGTTTACTCAGACATTAAAGTGACGTATGTCATCTGGGAGTGACAATTAAAGGTTGCGTTCAGAAAATTATACATACGATTTTGAAATCGACTAAAGACGAATATAATCGACTAAAATATTATTTGGATACTAATGGTGCAAAGCAAATAAATTATTTTGCTCCCTTCATGTTAACTTATTGTAGACTATAACTATTACCAGCACTTCACACATCAATAATTATTAATCTTGCCATAACAAAATTTGAAAATAAATCTAAAAGTTGACTAATTAAAAAATGAAAACGAGAACCGTAACCATCCGGGAACTGGAACGAAAACTGAAAGAGACTTTGTTCGATCTGCAACATGTTAAGAACACTAATGAGACGTTGCTACAAGAAAGAGAAGAAGGAGAAATAGAAATAAAAAATATCTTAGATCAAAATTCCCGTCTTAAGAATGAGATGCTTGAAATTGAGCTCGAGTTGAAAGCAGTACGTGCAGAGAGAGATAACCTGTTGCAATCAGGTTTTATACAAAAAGAACGCACAAATGAACTGGATGAAGCACATTTAAAAACAAAAGATCTGCAAGAACAGTTAAGACAAGCAAAAGCTCATATACATAGTCTTGACACACACATTAATCAAAATGAGCAAGAAAAAGTTTTAAATCTCTATGATAAATTAATTTTAGAAAAAAACAATAGCAATTTTACTGAAACTATTGATCTTACTTCAGAAAAAGATGATTCGATAACGAATGATGAATACTGCCATGAAAAGATGAGCAAAAATATGTTAAAAAAATATCTGAAAGTAAGAAAAATTATAACAAAATGTAAGAAAAACATAAAATATAATAACCGTGCAAATATAGAATTGATTAAAGATAAAATAAATTTGAGACAAATAATCAGAGAAAATGAGGATACATTACAAAGCTATGAAGAAGAATATGATGAAAACTTAGATAAAATAAAAAGATTGGAAAAAGAAATCAAAAGTATGCATTACAAATACAGTCTGGCCGAAAAGGAAATCCAAGAACTTATATCAGCGACAAACGTTTTGGTAGGGTTAAGCCCACAAACCAAACGACATCGACATTCAATGCCGACTACAAAATCTACTATTGATAACATGACCACAAAAGATTTAGCTCCTAAAAACAAGGAACAAATTGATACTGTAGCCACTAGTACTCAAAAGCAAATACAAGAAAAACACAAAGAGGGAATGACACTTGTACCTGCTATGCTCTCTTCTAAGGGATTCCAAAACTCTTTGGAAAAAGCGGAATACTGCCCTTCGGATAAAATGACTAAAGAAATAGGCGATATAGAGCTGTTTTGTGACAGCTTTGGTTTAGGATTTGGAAATATATTTAGCAATTTTGCATTTGAACAAGTAACTAATACCTGTATGCCGAATATACAATTTAAACAGCTAGTAGATAAAATAGTCATGAAAAAGTTTAAGAAAAACACTGATATTATTATAATGATGGGAAACACTGCAGGTGTGACAAAAAAAGGTCTCATTAGTTGTATAGAATCATTAATCGAGTTACATAAGACAGGGCTAATAAACAAGATAGTTCTGTGTACATTCCCGTACTCCGAATCATTGGACAAAGCACAAAATCAAAGGATACATTCTTTAAATGTGACTTTATATAACCTGATCTCCAATAGGAACAGCGAATTTTTATTATTCGATGTAAACAATTTCACATGCGATTATTTGTCAAAAAAGCGTAAGTTTAACAGATATAACCAAAATGTTATAGCTAAGTTAATATATTGTGCTTTGTCAAATGACCGAAATAACCAAAATACAAAAAACTGTAATGCAGTGATCACTATTGACACGGAAAAAAATAATCCTTATTTAAACTAATAAGTTCGACAACAGGGAGGCCCTATCATGTCTCTGTAAAACGCAAAAATATCCAAGGCCTCTCTAGCAATGAAAATAGTAATAGAAAAATAAATGACTATACACGAAATAGGAAGAATAGCATCAATATTTTGTACCAAAATGTAAATCGTCTCATAGGGAAACTCTTGGAAATAGAAATGTATTTAGAAAATGCACACCATGATGTACTATGCTTTACTGAAACATGGTTGTCTAAAACTTCATTGAATTTTTGTCTCCGTAATTATAATATAGGAAGCATATTCTACAGAAAGAAAAAAAAAGGAGGTGGCTGTATAATTTTTGTTAAAAATAATATTAAATATAAGACACGTAAAGATATAGAAAAACTATCTGAAGAATCTAATTGTGAACTCGCTTGTGTAGAACTAGATGCATATGTAATTTTATGTGTATATAAGCCGCCTAATGCTAACATAAAGACTTTTGTAACTGTCTTGGAAGAATCATTGTGTCGCATCTGTGAAAAACGAAAACCGGTTGTTATGTGTGGTGATTTCAATATTGACATTTTGAAAAACACTAATGCTACAAATGAAATCAAATTGTTGTGCCAGTCATTTAGTCTTGTAGAAGTTTTTTCTGAGCCAACTAGGATTGCCACAACCAAAAAGGGCACCTCTTCAACTTGCATAGATAATGTTTTCGTCAATTGTAAATACATGCATAGTGAAATTTTGGATTATCTGCGATCAGATCACAGAGGTCTAAGTATAACTATGCCAACAGAAAGAACCGAAAATGAAGTAAAAATGACTATTAGGCCGATTACACGTACTCGTATTGACGCTCTGAGAACTAGCCTTGACAATTGTTTTATTGACATTAATCTTGACATGACATCTAATAATCCCGACCAAAGCTATGAAATATTTTTTAATAAATTACAACAAGAATTCAACGCAACTTTCCAAACTAAAGATATTAACATTAATGCTAAGCCAAAATTTGCTGAGTGGGCTACTCCGGGACTGTTTAAAAGTAGAAATATACTATACAGCTTATATGAATTAAAAACAGTATGTACTGATGATGCTACTATAAACTACGTCAAACGGTATTCTAATATATTTAAAAATGCCTGTGCTCATGCAAAGGCTATATTTGTCAGAGAACAGATTAAACAATCCGAAAACATGATTAAAAAGTCTTGGGAGATAATAAATAAAGAGACAGGAAAATGTAAACCACATGAAAAGATAAATAGACTAAAAGTAAATGGTAGGATTGTAACAAATAAAGCCGATATTGCAAATGGTTTTGAGTTATTCTTTGCAAATGTACCAATTGACACTACTAAGCACCTCGTATCGTCTCCATCACTAGCAGAAGAGACTCTAAAGGAAAATGTGATGAAACCCACGACTAATTTCAGGTTTCATGAAGTGTCAGCACCAATTATAGTAAAAACATTCAAAGAAATAAAGGTTAAAAAAACTGAAGATATATGGGGACTTTCTGTTAAGGTAATGGAAGGCTTAGTGGAGAAAATTGCCCCTTATTTAGCTTTATTATTTAACTCTTGTATAAACAAAGGAATATTCCCTAATTTAATGAAACATAGCAAGGTTGTACCTGTGTTCAAATCTGGTGACAAAGATGACCCCGGAAATTATAGACCGATTTCGATATTACCATGCATAAGTAAAATCTTCGAAAAACTATTATTAAACCAGCTTGTTTCATACTTCAACCGAAATAATTTATTACATAATAACCAGTACGGCTTTACAAAAGAAAGGTCAACTACAGATGCAGGATTAAAGTTGACCAAGTTTATAATTGACGCATGGGAAGATAGCCATGATGCGGTGGGCGTGTTTTGCGATTTGTCAAAGGCTTTTGACTGCGTCCATCATCAGACGCTCCTAAATAAATTAGCATACTATGGAGTTACAGACACAGCATTAAAGCTTATCTCATCGTATTTAAAAGATCGGATTCAAATAGTTGAAGTGGATGGAGTAAAATCAAAGGGATCGCCTATTAAAATGGGAGTACCACAAGGATCAATACTTGGGCCTTTCCTGTTTCTTGTATACTCAAATGATCTTCCATTCATGATTAAGAAGCTAGTGAATACTGAGATTGTTATGTTTGCTGATGATACATCACTCCTGTTCAAAACTAAAAGAGGAATCTCAGTATCAGCTGATATAGATAGCGCTTTAAACAGTTTATGTTGTTGGTTTGATGCCAATAATCTTTTATTAAACCCTTCTAAGACCAAGTGCATGAGATTTTCCTTACCAAACGTACGAAATGTTGAATTAAAAGTTACATTAAAGAAAGAAATTATTGAGCCGGTTGAATTTACGGTATTTCTAGGCATCACAGTAGATTCTAAGCTGCAATGGGGTCCGCACATAAATAAATTGGCCGACAAACTTAGCTCAGCGGCTCATGCAGTTCGCCAAATCCGGCGGTTGTCAGATGAAGCAACTGCTAGATTAGTCTACTTTGGCTACTTCCATAGTGTGATGTCTTACGGTATATTACTATGGGGTTCAGCAGCCGATATAGGAAAAATTTTCGTGTTACAGAAACGAGCAATTAGAGCTCTTTATAAAATGGGACCTAGAAAATCACTAAGGGAGTTGTTTAAAAACATAAATATCTTAACTGTGCCTTCTCTTTATATATACGAATGCATTATGTATGCCAGAAAAAACTTATTTAACTTTAAAGATAAACCTGCCACTTCACACTACAAACACAGACTGGTGTATCCTAGTTGTCGGCTTGAGAAGACAAACAAGTCATTTATTAGAAATAGCGTGCGCTATTACAATGTCATTCCAAGACAGTTGTTAGGTCTCAGTGAAACGAAATTTAAAAACACAATTAAACGCTATTTGATAAGCAAAGCCTATTATTCGGCAGATATATTTATTAAGGATAGGTCTCAATGGCAAAAATCTGTATCGGCCCAATTTGAGAAAGTTTGACATTTAAATAATATTGTTATTCATAATTTATTTTTTAGTATCCTGACAAAGCCTCTATACAGCTGCTCAATTGACAAGGCCTATTTACAGCCGCAAAAATTCTTAAAAACATTGTAACATTATTTAATTTATTATTATAGTCAGTTGAAATTGTAATGTATGGAAATGACGCCGCTAAGTGTATGTATTATACCAAAAGCTAAATAAATGAATGAAATGAAATGAAATTAGGTATTTCTAGTCACGATTGCTGATATTTTTATTTCTAGTCGAATCTATTAAAAAATAGATTTACAAAAAACAACTAAGAAACATTTAACTGAATATATTGCGGATCCGATGCAATAAATAAAGTTTTCTGAGCAAGGCCATAACAAGTTTTAATGAATTTTACCGTGACCATTTCTTTAATCATTGCACAGGACCTTGATTTAGATAAATAAAATCTCGTTGGACAAATACGCAGGACAAATAGACAACTGGCACAAAACTAATCCAGCAGATAAGCTACGTACAATACCTAGTCTAGTATATAATCAAGTAGGCATGCCCGGAGATAACTGTTAATAGTGATGATGCACATTATTGCATGTCGCTCTATTTTCTTCCGGTTGGGTGCCTAACTTAAGATAAGAGCCTTTAACTCCTGACTGTTAACAATCAAGTATTTATATAGGTAGCGGCTTTATTTTCGCGTGTTATTCTTTGCGCTTCTGGGGTCTTATTTTGAGGGTTCCGTACCCAAAGGGTAAAAACGGGACCCTATTACTAAGACTTCGATGTCCGTCTGTCCGTCTGTCTGTCTGTCACCGGGCTGTATCTCATGATGCATGATAACTAGGCAGCTGAAATTTTCACAGATGATGGGTTTCTGTTGCCGCTATAACAACAAATAGTAAAAACAGAATAAAATAGATATTTAAGGGGGGCTCCCATACAACAAACGTGATTTTTAGGAGCTTTTGCTCGCTATTAATAACGGCAAGAGGTTTTATGGGAGCCCCCATACGGTACGAAACCCTTCGTGCGCGAGTCCGACTCGCACTTAGCCGATTTTTATTTAACTTCGCACGGCTGGGAACAGATACGGAACTTGTATAGAGCATACGTAGTAACTATAGTATGGAGGATTCGTAACTTCCATAGACAGTATAGAGTATTTTCATACAATTTGTCAACAATTTTTTATACGTTCCCAGGCGTTCGAAGTTCAAAATTAGGCCACCTGGGGCATTATCTTTCAAGTTTGAACGCCTTCAAGTTTGTAAACACTATTTTGTCTATGAAAGTTGCGAATGCTCCATACAAGTTCCGGGTCTAGACTCGTGGTTACACCGCTTTGTTACACCAGTGTGACTACGAGTAAACTTTTTTACTCGTGGTTACACCGAGTGGTGTAACCACAAGTAAACTAATAAAACGTAGGACTCGTGGTAACACTGCTAGTGTGGAGAAATAAAACAAATCTGTACCATGTATAAGATGACCTTGTAAACCCAGAGACTAAATATATATTGCTCAGAATATATATTTACCATACTATATTTTCTTTGCTAGTACATACTACGTGTTTAACTAAATTCTAAGAATTGTTCCGTATACGAACAAACCGTGCGAAGTTGAAAAATCGGCCAAGTGCGAGTCGGACTCGCGCACGAAGGGTTCCGTACCGTATGGGAGCCCCATTCCTCTTGCCGTTATTAATGGCGAGCAAAAAATTCCTAAAAATCACGTTTGTTGTATGGGAGCCCCCCTTAAATATTAATTTTATTCAGTTTTTAGTATTTTTTGTTATAGCGGCAACAGAAATACATCATCTGTGAAAATTTCAGCTGCCTAGCTATCATGGTTTATGAGATACAGCCCGGTGACAGACAGACAGACGGACATCGAAGTCTTAGTAATAGGGTCCCGTTTTTACCCTTTGGGTACGGAACCCTAAAAATCAGGCCCCTGTACTTTTCGTAACGGTTTTTGGAAATCAAAATAAAAAGACTAACAACTTAAACATGCATATTATGTTCAACATTGGACTCCTATGGCTGAGATGATAATAGTGTTTCTTTGGTAAATATAGTATGCAACTTACGCTATAAGCTGTGAACTGCACCATAAACGCCAGGCTGATCACCACCACATTCTTGACAATTCTCCATGTTTCACTCGCGTTTAGAGTCTCTTCGATTTCACTCTTGGATTTTTCGTCTTTCGTCATGTTTATTTTTCACTGTTTCACTCTCACTTTTAATGTTCGCTATAAATTAGGCTGGCACTAGGTCCTGTCCTCTACGATAGAAACCTTTGCTAGAGAGTTCCTATGTTATTTCATTATGTATCAAGAGTGATACCCACAGTGGTAGGTATTTTTGCTGATGGGATGGATACCTATTTAATAAACAAATTCAGCACAGCATTTTCTGGTATTTTATTTAAAAAAAACTTGAACAATTTTATTTTCAATGTTAATCATTGTCTTTCATTAAACGTTGTCTACTAGTAGAGATAATGAGAATGAGAAAATATCTATTTTCACTGAATAAAATAAAAGTATGGTTTTAGTACCTCTTTTTACATTTCAATTTAAAACGAACTTTATTATAACTAGAGCTTTTTTTAGTTTGTATCGAACTATTTTCTAAAAAAATATTTCATCTAATTTCTTATTAAATATTGTATATGTTTAATTATAAGCTTCGAAATACAGATAAGTACTGTTTCCTTGATTGCCGACTCAACTTTGGAAGATCGGTTAACATTTGACCCCGCTTTATACCTACGACGTATGTAGGTATAAAGCATTCCATTAATAGATTAACCCATATCCTGATTAAAATCCACAGTTTTTATAAACCGCCCATAGACTTATATCACTTTGCGAAGGCAGGGTAAATAAAAAAAACAAATCCGATGGTACCTAATTACTGCAAGTGTGCGCGCGATCAAAAATTTGCTTCTAATAATAATATAATTTTAATTATATTCCTATGGGCACGCAACGATCTGCTGTAATTATCTCGATTTTTTAAAGTAAGTACTAAATAAAATATACTTACTAGGTATATACTAATATTTTGGCTTAGTGACATAAAAAATATAAATTGTAAAAAGTACTACGAGTATAATAACAGGCACTCTATTTGCTAAAAGGGGTCTCTTCCCGGTGATCTGTGAATGGAAAAGACTTATGGCATAGCAAGAAAAGGAAATAGAATATTTTGGTCCACATACAGCGTAGAGGCAAGACGTATTACATACGAGTACGTATTGAGTATACTCGTAGGTACCTTATAAGTCTTATTATTGGATCGCCTACTCTAGATATTTACTTCTATGAAACAACTTCGCGGTTTGGGGGGATTCCAATAACCAGCTCCAATGCGCAGATTAACCCATCTCTAAGACTGCAGAATCATCTCAGAATAATTCTGGTGCAATCGAGTTTAAATCGATATATATCTTAACTCTCCACTTGTATAGACTTGGTGAATGAGTTAAACAGTGACGGAGATGTTCTTGGTTGTACCAGAATACCCTCACAAGATCGTGAGATCCGTTGGTTTAATAACAAAGGAACCCATTGTTTAACTCTGACTGACAGCTTCAGTTTAATCAACATACATCTTACAACAAATGCCTACTACTATTTGGCTGGACCAAATTATAAAGTGATACGGTACGCCATTATACAGGGTTATTTCTAATCAATTAGCATCCTTTTAGGTGCTTATTCTGTTCACCAAAACTAACAACTTTGGTTCTGAAACTTTTGTCAAAACTCAAAAAAAAATCAGCTGTTCCATACATTTTGTCGCGGGTTAACGATATTTTTCTATGGAACAACAAAAAAATTTTTTGAGTTTTGACAAAAGTCGTAGAACAGAAGTTGTTAGTTTTGATGTACAGAATAAGCCCCTAAGAGGATGCTAATTGATTAGAAATAGCCCTGTATAGCTTCATGTAGAGCGATAAAAACATTTCTCTATT
Organism: Hypomecis atomaria; assembly: GCA_964007245.1. Lineage (NCBI taxonomy): Eukaryota > Metazoa > Arthropoda > Insecta > Lepidoptera > Geometridae > Hypomecis > Hypomecis atomaria. The sequence goes on along the minus strand of OZ023292.1, from coordinate 16,877,924 downwards.
TGTACACGAACTAAGGAACCACCTAAAACGTACATAATAATCATAAATGAGCCTATAGGCATTAGCCACCCGGGCCCCAGCACAGGAGGCAGAGGTACTTAGCAGCTGCGCCCGAAGAACCGGCAACATTTTAGGACTCTGTGTTTCAACATTTTTCTAATTTTCTGTTTGACCTTGCAAGAATTCAACATTTTGGTAAATTCAACTCTCCGGGTCGGAAGGGGAGATAGGACACAAACACAGTAAAACAAAGGGCGGCCTTATCGCCTTCAGAGATTTCTTCCAGGCACCTTTAACTGGAGAAGGCTGCCGAGGTCATATGTACCTAGCGGTCAGTGTGGCGATTATCTCAACAATAAGTGAATTTCATTATGAAAAATTTCTCACTTGTAAGTACTAACTACTTAAAATAAAACTAAGCAACATAGTAATGAAAGAAAAATAATAGGTACAAAGTCAGGTAATTGAGAAAAACACGTGCAAATTGTGTACTTGCGCATAAAAAGGAAAATCATCAATTGTGAGCTTGTCGCGTTTCTATCGCCATTTTACAATTTCCATAAATAGGTACTATGCCTTCAATAAACTTGTAGTCGTACCTACTGCGATAAATCTATTCTCAGTTTACTATTATAGGCCTAATAATGAAGACGCCTTCATACTTGGGCCTTATGACTCCACCAGTGGGGCGGCTTGGTGGAAGTCGCCAGATAGTACCTACCTATATACAGGGTTATTCCTAATCAATTAAAAAACTCAAAAAAAATCAGCTGTTCCACACATTTTGTCGCAGGTGAACGATATTTTTCTACACAACATTTTTTTTTTTAGTTTTCACAAAAGTCGCAAAACAACAGTTGTTAGTTTTGATGTACAGGATAAGCCCTTAAAAGGATGATAATTGATTAGGAATAACCCTGTATTTACAAAAATTGTAGTATGATACCGATCGTTTCGATCATGGAGTGCTATCCATCAGCCCACAGCTGGACATATGCTATGGATATGGTTTCCTACTCGTAATAAGCGAGTTGGAAGCAGCTTGGAGTAAGTTATTAAAAACAATAAATTGGAGTTTTTTCTTTCCTTACGCAAAAAATACCTAGCATGATTATGGGAAGTTATTCTTACATAATCGGCCTAGTACGAGTCGGACTCGTGCAAGGAGGCTATTCATTTTATTTTAATTTTATTATTTATTATTGAATACAATATAAACTTAATATTCTGTGAAAATTTCAAGCATCTACCTGTTACAATTATAAATATAGAGCGAAAAACGGTTGAAAATCAGGTTTGTTGTATGGGAGCCCCCCTTAAATATTAATATTATTCTATTTTTTGTTATAGCGGCAACAGAAATATCATCATCGGCATCATCTGTGAAAATTTCAGCTTCCTAGCTATAACGGTTCATGAGATACAGCCTGGTGACAGACAGACGGACAGACGGACAGTGCAGTCTTAGTGATAGGTCCCGTTTTGTACCCTTTGCATACGGAACCCTAAAAAACGAACGTACAATACCTAAGTATACATATATCATGTAAAAATACAATCGCACGATTCGATGACTATAGTGCCATAATATTTTATTATACTCATAACATTATCGATTGCATCCATACACGGAAGATGTAGCTAACAAAACCTTGATGTTCAATATGTAGCAAAATGAGAAAAAAATATTAAGTATACGTAACTAAGTAGGTACTTTGCTGTGTAAGTATAGTCACGTTTTTCACGTAAGATATAATCAACTTCTGTGGGTAACTGCTGACTAATTTTGTTTTGAATGAATGTCCAAACATTTTAGGATCAAGTCGTGCATGGCTAGCGCTGGTATACTAAGCGCCACACAAATCGGCGGATGGGAAGTTATGCGCAGAACGCTGCGCAAAAGCCGAAATATAGGTAGGTATGCGCGGAAGCCAGAGAGACGAGACCACAGCCCGGACACTCCGCGATTTTTCATACAAAATCTGCTGTCTTACGCACATCTACACAGTACTTACTCACAGACAACACACATACGCACGGTCGCTACACGCGCATTTGTGTGCGGAACGTCTATGGCTGTCAGCGATCACCACATCGTGACGTCATGCCGCGTGAGTGAGACAGTTGCGTACTTAATTAGCAAAAATGAATATTAATCTAGTGCTTAAAATAGTAAAACAATTACTTAATTTGAAAGCATATTAACAAAAAGTAACCTATCTACTTCTTTTGTAAGATAATATCAAGAGGAAGTTACCAAATAATGTAAAATAAGTTCCTATTATTTATCCTTAGGGAAACATTAAAATTTCTTGTTTTGTTACGTATCATTGATATTCAACCATACACCGTACAAGTCTTCCCTATTGTCACAGTCTAGGTAGTTTTTATTAGAAAATCCACCGACCAGTGCAGCCCGCGCGCAGAGTGCACGATGCGGTACGTAGACGCGGGGTGGAAGTGAGGAAGACTCAAACGGGTGGGGGGTAACGAGTGGCCGTTCTATACGTAGTATTATTATATATTCTTTGCCCAAAGCACAGCCCGGACACTCCGCGATTTTTCATACAAAATCTGCTGTCTTACGCACACCTACACAGTACTTACTCACAGACAACACACATACGCACGGTCGCTACACGCGCATTTGTGTGCGGAACGTCTATGGCTGTCAGCGATCACCACATCGTGACGTCATGCCGCGTGAGTGAGACAGTTGCGTACTTAATTAGCAAAAATGAATATTAATCTAGTGCTTAAAATAGTATAACAATTACTTAATTTGGAAGCATATTAACAAAAAGTAACCGATCTACTTCTTTTGTAAGATAATATCAAGAGGAAGTTACCAAATAATGTAAAATAAGTTCCTATTATTTATCCTTAGGGAAACATTAAAATTTCTTGTTTTGTTACGTATCATTGATATTCAACCATACACCGTACAAGTCTTCCCTATTGTCACAGTCTAGGTAGTTTTTATTAGAAAATCCACCGACCAGTGCAGCCCGCGCGCAGAGTGCACGATGCGGTACGTAGACGCGGGGTGGAAGTGAGGAAGACTCAAACGGGTGGGGGGTAACGAGTGGCCGTTCTATACGTAGTATTATTATATATTCTTTGACGAGACACCGGGGCACACCCGCCCGCCAACCTCATGCCGCTCGCGCGCTCCCTACGCATTGTGCACACATGCGGCTAACTTCTCATCCGCCGATTTGTGTGGCGCTTAGTATACCAGAGTTTTAGGCTGCATATGTAGACTTAAAAAAAAACTAATTAACATTCAGCCGGTTTGTGACCTCGATTTCTTTTTAGGCTTTACCTGCTTTATTTGGTTTACCTATACCTTTACAGTACAGGATAAATAAAATAAAAAAGTCATTATGTCTGCCGTCCCTGCCCTCGATTTAGTTGCTGATATTGTATTTGGTATTCTGTAGGCTGTAAAAGCTTCGTAATCGTAACTAATCGTAAGGTCTTGCGTATATTTGCGTGTGTTCCTTGCACAGACTTCCCAATTCTGTGGTTCCTTGGCACCCTCAACTCAAAGAACCCAAATGGGGCGCTATAAGTTTGAAGCGTTATTGTTAACCGACTTTAGAAAATAAGGTTTTCAAATCGACTATGTTTTTTGTATGTATGTAACACGATTACTCCAGCCATCATGCACCGATTTTGATGATTTTTTTTATTTGGCAAATCATACTTTAGTATATATACTTCATCAAACTACTCCAGTTTTGTTAAAATTTTATCGAAATCGGATGAGCTGTTTTTGAAAAATCAACAAACTAAAAATAGTACATAAAAATCGATTCTAGCGATCTATTCGAAAAATAAATTAACGAATCACTTAGTTTCATTAAAATTATAATATTTTTCTATGTACAACACTCAACCATCTCAAAATTTTGATACGAGCATGATGGCACTTTTATTAAAGCAAATAAAATGTCACGGTCAGGCTGACTTTGATTCATATTAACTTTATAATTTATGCAGCTTAGTAAGTGCTCAAGCAAAAACAGGCGTAATTATAATATTCATAATGCTTAAAATATAGATGATTAAATTACGTAGCTTATAAAGAATTTCCATAACGACGAAACAAAAATATCATCAGCATAGGTACCTACTCATCTTTTTCTTTCACGTTTTTAGACCTTATTGACCGAGCGCTCAGTTTTGACTCGAAATCTTTCTTTCGTCTATCCGGATGTTGATTTACCTCTACAGGTGACATGTTTCTCGAATCTTGAGGCAAATACTCTTGAGCAAACGGCTAAAACAGAAAGTGCAACACACCTCTATCTTTTCGAATGACTGTAAAATATGTACAATACCTACTCTAGATTCACTGCGCCAGTAGGTATTCCTGCATAATCCTTACATAGTATAAAATAAAGTCGCTATTTTCGTTTGTTTGTTTGTTTGTTTGTTTGTCTGTATGCTTAAATCTTTAAAACTATGCAACGGATTTTGATGCGGTTTTTTTTTAATGGATAGAGTGATTCAAGAGGAAGGTTATGTATAAAAATTCCCGAAATTCCCACGGGAACGGGCACAACGCGGGTAAAACCGCGGGGCGCTGCTAGTATATGTATATATACTCTGACGTGCTAAGTTGCATATTGTCTTCGAACATGAAAAGAGACCTTGCTATTGATGCTACAACAAAGACAGCCGGATAGCGAACAACAATGAAAGAAGTATTAGGTACCTAACTCGACAGATATGTGGTAACTTATACATGATCGCAATTTTTTATCGTATCTATTTTGTAGAGTTGAAACGAACATCTTTTTCATTAATCGAACAGTCTTGGACAAACCGCGTAGCAAGATTTGTGATTGCTGCGGACTTCGCGTACAATAGTAGAACGCCCTAAATAAAACATGTGCGTTAAGTGCCTCAGGTTGTTTCGTTTTCAAAAATTTCGCTCGAAATACACTTCTATTGTCAATGTTACGACCTAAATTAGAGTTTCACCTATTTAATTTTAAGGTCATAATGGAATTAAAATACATTGCAAACGAAATTTAAAAATACGTACAATACTTGGCAATTTTGGTTTTGTTGATAAGGAATCAAGGCCCCGAGCCAGTGTATACTTTTTGTTATTAAATTCTAAAATGCTATCTAAAATTAATGTTTTTTGCAAAAAATGGCAAAACCGACTTCCATAGTGTACAAAATTCTAATAGTTCGCTCGAATTGATGTACCTATACAATTATTACATTCTTGTTGATTTTTAAAAAACTGTTTAGCCGATATCTATAAAATTGAAATGGGACCACTTCGGGAATACACCCTTTCGAACTACAAAATAATTTCATGATACGGTTCACAATTTGTAAAAAAATCGATGAACATACACAAAAAAAATACATACAGACGAACATAGAACCTCCTCCTTTGGAAGTCGGTTAACAATCCAATACCTACCACTTTATACGAAAAAACTCGGCGGATCAAGGGACAACATTTACTAAGTAATAATCATATTATGATGAATACTTTTTCGTTTCATACAAACAGCGACTCTACGCAGTCTCTTTACAAATTGCTGAGGCGCAAGACTTTTACCGTAGTAAAACTTAGGTAATATTCGTACCTTATAATTTAAGGTATTACATGAATATGATATTATCATATTCATATGATATTACCATATTCATGTAGGCTACCGCAGTAGGTAGGTACCTATAGGTATACTAAAAGGTTATGGTTTTATAATTATCTTTCAGGAAATGTTAACCCATAACGGAAGCCTTCGGATAGCCTACAAGTCCTACAACCTACATACAAGAATGACATTGAAGATAGGCCTATAACAGTTACCTAGAGATGAGGGAGAATAAATGTGTTAGCCAGGAAAAAGAACTGATAATATTATGTTTAATTTAAGGAGTTATGCAAATCAGGCCGCGGTAGATACGAGTATTAGCTAATTAATTTAGGTATTGAAGCGAAAAGTCCCTACTTTTTGCACTAAGTAGGTATAAGAAAAGTCATTTGGTACCTGAGTATTACGTAATATGTAATACATTATTAATTATTGAAGCCATTATTTTGGCAGCTAGTAGATACCTACGTAGATACCTGTCGAAAAGTAGGTACCTAACCTAAATATTGATGGAATTAAAATTTTATCAAATATTGTATAGTTTTGTGATTTTGGTTTATCAGACAACAGAAACGTCCAAAGAACTGTATGTACCTGAACGAAATAACTATTTTTCGTACAAAATGGCAAAACCGCCTACGATTGTGTACTAAATTCGAATATTTCGTTAGAATTATTTAAATTATTGTTCATTTTTCAAAAACGGCTCAGCCGATTTCTGTACAATTGAATGGGACCATCTCGAGAGTATACCCTTTCGAACTAAAAAATAATTGTTCGATTCGGTTTACAATTGACGAAATTATCGATGTTCATCGTGTACAAAAATTCGGATATTTCGCTCGAATTGTTTACATTATTGTTGATTTTTCAAAAACTGCTCAGCCGATTTGTGTAAAATTTAAATGGGTCTACTTCGAGAGTATACCCTTACGAACTAAAAAAGAAGTTTTCGATTCGGTTCACAATTGGCGAAATTTTCGATGAAAATAAACAAAAAACAAACAGACGAACATAGAACCTCCTCCTTTTGGAAGTCGATTAATAATATAAGCACGCATCACAAATGCGCGTCTTACTAAACCAGCAATAAGGTTCCGTATACCTAGTTAACTTTCGGAAGCGCGAGAGAATGTTTCTTAAAAACTAGAAATAAAACTAAGTTGTTGCCGATGCGAAGGCACTATAATTAATGAATAAAATACACTGATACATCTTACAAGATAACTTAGGCATCTAGGTGGTCTTATTCGCAGACGCATAGTCAGCTCTACTGATAAGACTAGTGCTCGGTTTGTTTCTGCGAACCGGCCGCTTATCTCTAGTATTAAGTTACGTGGGAACATACATCGAATTACATCGCTTATAGTACTAGAGGTGGTGCTGTTCGATGAGAGAACATAACGTCTCCCTCCCTAAGCGAAAAATTATCGGAGCGCTCGATTTTAGAGGGATTCCGATAATTTTGAATGAAAGGATTAATTTTGGTGTACGAAACAAAAAATAATCAAAACTATACTTAATACTACTAATCCTAATGCTAATTGTAGAGTCTTTTTCTCTGTTTTCACCGAAAACTTCACTGTTCTTCAAAGCAAAGGCCATGTATTTAACTTCGTCAAGTGCAATCTCTCGTGTATTGAGTGCATGTGCACTGGATATTTCCTCGACCGCGCGTAATTTTGGTAAGTTGATGATGAGTAGTGGGGTCCCTGGGTCCACTTCGGTGTAAAGACGGTGGTGCCGGATGGTCGTCCCGTTGACAGTGACATCACAGGGTCTGTTCAGCGTCACAACGTGCGTTCCGCATATCTGCTGCTTCGAAGCCTCTTCGCCGCAGGTCTCTGTGAGGGTTGTTTCCGATCTGGTGAATAGTATACAGTTGTTTCTATCTATTTTCTGCAGCTTCACATCCTCGAAGTGAATGGGATGCTGCTTGCAGATGCCAGTGACGTCCTCGTATCTCATTAGTTTTTCCTAGCAGGAGGGTCCGCTGTATGGGGCGCGGTTGTCATCGTCGCAGAGAAACTCGTCTCCAGCAGCGAGTGAGCGGCACGGCTTTGCGATCGGCTGATACTTCAGCCCTTTCGCCAATAGGAATGGGTACTTAGGAAATATGGCAACGGTTAGGTTTTCAGACTTGAGGAGGATGGGTAATGTGTACAATTTAAAATAGTTATACGTAACATTATCGGTCAGAGGGATTTCCAATATAAAGGTAATTTGGTCCTTTTTGATAAAAGATTTAACATCAATAGTTTCCTCAATCTTAATTAAATTAAATTCATTGGATACATATATCAGGTTTCTAGATTCTGCTATCAAGTTCAAATGGTATAGCAGTTTGGTGGAATTAATTGTAGACTGGTGTAGTATGGAGCTCTTGCTTAGAGCTAGAGCGGTTTCGATTTCGCTTAATCTTGAATGAATGAAGTCCTAAAACTACTTATGAATAAACTATATAGTTCTAACGCATAAGATGATATCCCTAAATTATTTTCTCGGAAAACAGTCTCTTTAAGGGTCCCGTTAAGCAAGCAAAAGTTGCAATAACATTTCTGAAAGTAACATCAACGAGCTTGTAACTAACAAATATAAGGTTGCAACGTTCATGCAAGCTTACAGCGAGCTTGAAACGAAGCCCTTACGGTCACGCTGTAGATAAACTTGCCCAGAGCTGATCTCCTAAACTTTTTTAAACCTTAAAACGTGAAGTTCCAGTAACATTACACATGAAGCATATCTAAAAGTTGTAAAGTTAACTTTCCGCAAGTATAACGTTTAACATTTCCACAACTTTAAATTTGAAAGGTAATAGTAACTTGTTTCATCTATCTTGCTAAAAGGTTACAAAATATTACAAATGAAACTTGCACTTGGCTTGCATTTATTTAGTTTTTAATTGCTAGCATTTATTTAGTTGTCGCAAAGTTACATTTCTAGGTTTTCAGTTTATAAAAAAATAAAAATAATTTGTTTTTCTAAATTTTGTTGAGGCTATAGTTTTGAGTACATGTCCTAGAGGCAGGTGTGTGTGAGACTTTTCCTCTTTCCGCTGTAAGGAATGTTATAATCAAATTTACAAATGGGAATACCAATTTCTGCAAACACAACTCCACCACGATGCAGAATTTCAATGTGCGATGCTAACGCCATCTAGTTTTTCAATGTTAAGTAAGAAACTCTACAATTACATTTGATAACTTTCGAAAATTAAGTTCCAGCAACATTACTTACATAGGTAAGGTAAATAAAAAGAACAATTCGTAATGTTGTAGGAAAGTTGTTAAAAAATATAACAATAGGCCTATTGTCGCAATGTTATAATATAATATTTCAGAAACTTTCATTTGTAAAGTACAGGCAATGCCAGACAGTGAAGTTAGTAAAATTACATTGCAACAACGTTTTATTTTGTAACGTCCCAATCACATTTTTGCAACAATGTTAGTTCCTTACATTTAGGTATGTTTGGGAGGATATATCCCTGCAAAGTTGAAACGTAAACTTTCATGCGAAATATAACAGTAACATAATGAAATAACTTTTAATAAGTTTCAACATAACAATATGATCTATGTAACTGACATGTTCCTGCAAGATGATGTTTGAAATTTACAAATGTGCCATATACAAACTTACTACAACTTATTGCAAGTTTCATGCTTTGTGGGGTACTTGTATTCGAAATCGTTTGAATGGTCATATTTGTATAGTCCGTACATGTCGTTTTTGTGAGTATAAGGGTAAGTATCATCAGGGTAAAAATTTTGTTCATCGTCGTCACCGGTTATCTCGTTAAGCTTAAATCCAATAGAACGGGCGGTCCTTAAGGATACGTCGCCGGATTGCAAGTGTGGCGGGTTAACTTGTTGAGGTTGTTCATAGGGTGGCTTGTACCCAAATTGGGGTGGCTTGTACCCGAATTGGGGTGGCCTATAACCTAGCTGAAGGGATGTCCCTAATCGGGGTCTGAACCCTTGCTGCGGTCTTGATTGTGGGCCTAATTTACCAAACTGAGGTGCGGAGCATAGCTGCGGGCGGTAGTCAAATTGGAGCTGTGCGAACCTTGGAACCGGTGGTCTATTTAAATTTTGGTTCCCAGGTATACCGAACTGAAATTGAGGCGCGGAAATCGCGGATCTCACGGTATTCTGGCTACTAGGAATTGAAAACTGAGATCTTAGTAAATTTGACTTCATCCCTGTTCCTTGTTCCTTGAAGTTTACTTCTTCCAGCACAACTTTTAGAGCATCTTTTTTTTGTATTTCCGTTTGTGCAAGAGTAGCAGCTCTATGTTCTTGCGCCATTTCTAATTAATTTTATTTTAATATAACTAAAACAAAATAATTCAAACCCAATTTAGAGTCTCGGTAGAGTTTATACCGACATTATTACTTAATATTAAATATTTTATCCTTAATTAGCACAATTTTATCGATTTGAGACAAAATTATCTAATACTATTACTATTATTAAATATCTATCCTTAACTAACACAATTTAATCGATTTGAGACTAAAAGTTCCGATACTATTACTTACTCATTTTTTTTTAAATATCCTTAATTAAAACAATTCAATCGATTTGAGATTAAATGTTCCTATACTATTACTTACTTTTATTAAATATCCTTAATTAAAACAATTTAATCGATTTGAGACTAAATGTTCCTATACTATTACTTACTTTTACTAAATATCCTTAATTAAAACAATTCAATCGATTTGAGATTAAATGTTCCGATACTATTACTATTATTAAATAATATATCTTAATTAACACAATTCAATCGATTTGAGACCAAATTGTCTAATAATAAAATTAACACAAGCAAATCTGACCGATGACCAAGGTCTAAATTTACAATATTCGAGGAAAATTGGGGTGGAAGGTTAAGGAAGGCGAAAAAGGCTTACTCACCAACCGACCTGCATCTTCTGCGCCCGTAGATAACTTATTTGTTTGGTTCGTGTGGATAGCCGGAACGGATACAACTGAATTCAGTATTAACACCGTTTACTTAATACTGCACAACGCGGGGGAAATTCACCGAATTTAAGAGCGAACTTTTCGCGCTGGCAGCAGCCGACTATCCTACCGGCTGCGCCAGTTAACTTTCGGAAGCGCGAGAGAATGTTTCTTAAAAACTAGAAATAAAACTAAGTTGTTGCCGATGCGAAGGCACTATAATTAATGAATAAAATACACTGATACATCTTACAAGATAACTTAGGCATCTAGGTGGTCTTATTCGCAGACGCATAGTCAGCTCTACTGATAAGACTAGTGCTCGGTTTGTTTCTGCGAACCGGCCGCTTATCTCTAGTATTAAGTTACGTGGGAACATACATCGAATTACATCGCTTATAGTACTAGAGGTGGTGCTGTTCGATGAGAGAACATAACGACCTACCTAGTTTAGTAGAGTCATATATTCGTCTATGGTACAGTCTAGTTAAATTAGAAATGGATGACCACAACAACGTAGTTTGCAACCCCATTTCGCTCGCGGGACAATCATCAATTGTTTTATATGAACTGATATAATATCACGAACCTATCCGCGGCGCACGCCACATTATGTGTTTCTGTCAAATACTGCAAGCGTTTGACGTTGCGGGCGCGGTTCGGTCACGGTAATGAAAACTATTACCGTGGTTCGGTTTCTTCGGCGCGAACTATTGCGGGTTCATCACTAGTCTGATCCGATCTTCTTCTTCTTCCTGGCTGTATTCCCATTTTATTTGGGGTCCGCCCTAATAGTATTTTTGCGCCACTCCGCACGGTTGTGGGTTGTCTATTCATTGGTACTTATTTCCAATTTTCATGTCATTGTTAACCGTTTGCATCCAGGTCATTGGTGGACATCCACGGCCTCTTCTTCTTTCTTCTATGTTCATTACTCTCTTTGTCACATGGTCATCACTAGTCTGGTCCGATATTTATTATAATCTATAGTAATATTATAAAGAGGAAAGGTTTGATCGTTTGTTTGCTTCGAATAGGCTCCGAAACTACTGAACCGATTTGAAAAATTCTTACACTGTTGGAAAGCTACACTATCCTCGGTGAACATATGATATATTATACTCGTACTTTCAAAAAAATTAGGGATCCTTATTATTTGTCTTATCCAATCCAATCTCCAATCTTTGCCAATCGTACCCAGGCGAAGCCGGGACGGGCAGCTAGTAAGTATTTAAATACCGCGACAATCAAACAGACGAACAATTGCTATTTTACCACGAGACCCCAAAAACAACATTCTTACAGATACTTAGTTTATTGAATAGGGAAGAGACGAATAATGAAAATCACGGTCATTATCACTAACTAGGTAGTTAAGAGATAATTTACTATTATACGACAATAGGTACTAATACAGGGTGACAAATTGTTCCAAAAATCAGAAGTTGGTCAATCACAAGAACACCGTTAATTTTGAGGACATTTGTAAACATTTCCGGTGACTGCTGCTACTGCAAATATTTTGGGAGAGGAAATATGTTTCACCTAATTTTATTATTACTAACTAGGTAAATCTTATTTCTGAAGAATGATAATTGAAAAAAATTATAGCATCTTTGCACACTGAACTCTATAATACTATTTTTTACTATCCTTATTTTATTCGACCGTTTCCAACCGTATTATTGGAAAACCACAAGAGAGGCCTATGTCAGCAGCTAACGTCCCACGGCAAAAAGGATATGTGGTAGTATCTGTTGCGCGTGATAAATTTTCAATTCTGCCTGTATAAAGGACCTACCTACGCTATATTATGTATGAAAAGGTATGTAACATACTTAGTAAATACTCGTTCTTTATTAGCCAGGTTTTATAATGTTTCTCTAATCTAAAATGTTATTAGGTAGGTATTGAACACGTGAATACAATTTTACGACCAAAATACAGTGGTCAGGTGAGTTTAGGTATTGACGAATTGTGTAAGTATTCCGATCGATAAAAATGGTGGGGAAACCAGAGAACTGGTTTGTACTTTGCGACTGTGCGTACCGGTTTTATAATAGTCAACTGCTAACATAGGCTTACCCACGAAGAGCAAACTGGATTGTGAATACCTAACACAATTTGTTACTAAAATAAAGATGATAATTGGTTTGTTATTGATTGTGAATTAATACAAGAGTAGCATTAACATATTGTACTATGACATGAGAATAAAAATATCTTAACTGTCTTATAAGCAGGTATAAAGGCAATACTTAGAGTAGGTAGGTAGGTGATAAAATCTACACCAATATTATATAGAGGAAAGATTCGATTGTTTGTTTGTTTGCATTAAATAGGCTTCGAAACTACTGAACCGATTTGAAAAATTCTTTCACTGTTGGGAAGCTACACAATCCCGGGTGTCTATATTATTATTATTTTTTAAATTAGGGAGGCTGCTAGTAGGTACATATAAGTAGGTAAATATTCTGAGGGCTATCATTAAATTGGAGCGGAGAATAAAAAGCAATAGGACTTTTCAGGCATTTGTAATAAGGGTTCCTAAAGCCTAATGTAAATAGGTACTATATGAATGGTTTATAGGTAAATTTAAAACCATTTATTTACCTACCATTTGTAAATAAATGGTTTCTATTTTACTTTTACGCTAACTTTAACTTCTTACCATAGGAGTATTATTATATTTTTAGGTACTTCACTTTTTTTACTTCTTATTTTCAACAATCTATTTAAACGTGTGGCTATATTTTTATGAATTCTTACATTGTTAAAGAAATTATAACATAAAAAATACACCTCGAGCATAAAGGTGCCAATAACTTTGAAAATGATGTTTTTATACTTTCACAAGTTTTATTTTACTGTGTAGATATTTTATGAAAGTACAATAAATAAAAACTGAAAATTACGTAGGTAAATGAAAACTCGCGTATTTATTTTCGCGCTGTGAATACGGCCGATGCGCAAGCGCGTCGCGCGACCACGATTCTTCTACTGGCTCATCGTCTCGCCGCACAAAATGAAGCTACTCGCTGGGGGCGATTGACACTGGGAGCGAAGCTAAAATAATAAAACTATCGGCCAAGTACGAGTAGGACTCGCGCACGGAGGGTTCCGTACTGTATGGGAGCCCCCCTTAAATATGTACTATATTTTAATTTTATTATATATTATCGCAGTGAATATAAAACTAAATATTCTGTGAAAATTTCAAGCATCTACCTGTTACCATTATCAATATAGAGCGAAAAATGTCTAAAAAATCAGGCTTGTTGTGTAGGAGCCCCCCTTAAATGTTTATTTTATTTACCTTTTAGTATTTGTTGTTATAGCGGCAACAGAAATACATCATCTGTGAAAATTTCAGCTGCCTAGCTATCATGGTTCATGAGATACAGCCCGGTGACAGACAGACAGACAGACAGACAGACGGACATCGAAGTCTTAGTAATAGGGTCCCGTTTTTCCCTTTGGGTACGAAACCCTAAAAAGCAGCAAGTGGAGTCTCTCCGCGAGGAAGAAGTGAAACTTCGACGCAATAGTGCTTTCATGGTAGCGTTAAACGTTTAACGCAACCTTGTTGGAAGTCGCATTAGAAGTTTCACTTCAATAAAAAACGCTTCACAATTATCGCTCCCCACGGCAAATTCCCTCTTGCCACAGGACACACAAAGGTCATAAAAACTGCTCGAATTCAGACTCGGACGGAACAGGTTTACAATTTTGTCAATAATTTAGCTGGCTGGAAATCGAACCCAGGTCCAAGACCGTCACCTTCTATGACAGATATTTGCTATCAAATTGGCCAGAAGGGTATTCAAATCTTGACACTCAAGCGATGTAACCCTGTGATCGTAGGTACTATGCGAGGTCCCATGGTACCCCACTAGTCGAGTTCGTTCACTTCCCAAGTTATTATACAAAAAGTGTCGACTTGGCATTTTTCCGTGTATATGTATTTATCATTGTACTCATTATAACCTACTTTCACTATAGCTTGTAATGTTGCAAACGGGGAAGCCGTTTGCAGCACCACAAGTTAAAAGAGAATTGGAGAGGAACCCGTAATGTTGCAAGCGGGGGAGCCGGTTGCAGCACCACAGGTTAAGAGACTTCAGAGAACCTAGCCAACCTAAGAGTCCTACCTAGTGGATAGGATTCCTAACGGTTCGGAGAGAGGAGATTAAAACAGAAGACTAACCTTAGTATTTACACATTTATTTACACTAACACGCACTGCACTTATAGTCAATTAAATCTTCAAGAAACGGAGAGAGAGAATTTTGAAGAAGTCCTTGGAAAGTTAGCCAAAAGGGGAGAGGGTAGCACTCGTAGAACCACGATGGAGGCTGGCCGAGGATTTTCTATAGCCTGAGCTGGACCCGCCGATAGTGTGGCGCCAGCCAGGTAGCGCTAGGTGAGCGCTAGCGTGAAGACATCTGTCGACTGAGGTGGAGGCGCCGGCCCAAACCGGCCGACAGGCGCCGGCCCAAACTGGCCGACAGGGTTCGAAGTCAGCGCCAGCCCAGTGCTCCAGGGTAGGGGTCAGTGGCCCCAAAGCAAGAGATCCACCTGTAATCAAAGTCAAAGGGACCGGAGCCTCTCACCCTGACTGTTACTCGACGCTCATGTCTTTAACAGGACTCGACCACGCAACCTCAAATTCACACCGTCACTATTATCTATCTATATTATACATTTTTACAGAAAAAAATGGTGTCTTCCAGATCACCTCCAACTCAAGACTGCCCAATTTTACCAAACAAGGATCGCTGATCCTGTCAAAGATAAACATTTCAAAAATTTGAATAATTTCATAACTAGAATTGTAAGTTGGCAGTGTTATCGTTGAAAGAGTCTGAATGTAGAGAAGCTAACAAAAAGGTTAGTTTCTCTACATTTCCCCCAAAACCCCAGAAAAATTTTCACTCATTGAAAATTTTGCAGGTTGAGAATAAGACCTTGACCATCCAGACAGATTCGCACACATCTTCCATACTCCCTCGCACGCACACTCAATCATAAGTTGGGGTTATGGTTCACAATCCATGATGACCATACTCCACAAGGAATTATCATTCAATTATTACGAAGGCTTATTTTTTTAGATTTAGGTGTCGTAACCCGCACCTTTTCGAAAACCCGATAAAAGTTAAGACAATAATATTTACAAGTTAATATTTACACATATGGCCTAAGTAAGCCTTAAGACTTTTCAGAGGTATGAAGAGAAAAAGTAATTTTCTATTCAAATGAAGTTAATATTTAAATTGCAACGTGTGCAATTTGAAATATCAAAAGATAAAAGCACAATATAGGCTTTATTGGTATCTTAACCATTGTTCAAGCCTTTTATTATTAAGAAAAAAAAAATCAAGGGTATTACAAAAAATAAGCCAAAGGGTTTAGATTCTTTGTGAAGCATTAACAGGTAGTACTTTTATACGTAAAAAAGAATTACATGAATACAAAATCATAACATTATTAGTACTCATTATACACCAAACAAAACGAAAACTATTTACAACCTTCTTAAGAAAACAAAAACATAGATTAAAACTAGTTTAAAAAAGAAAAATCATTATAATATATATAATACAATAATATAATACAAGTTAGCATATAATATCTTAACATGCCATCTACCTCTCGAACCGTTAGGGTCCTCCAAGACAAAGACCAAAGAAATGACTGAAGACGTATGAGAGCAGAGAGAGACTCGCGGAATAATATACACGTAATACCAGGTAGTAATAGAATATAATTTATATATTAGGCCAAGTGTTGATATGTACTACTATGTACTACGAAGAGTGTTCAGCTGTAAGTTAGGTAACTTACAAACTGTATGTGACGTACACTGAGAGGATACTCTCCTCCAGCTCGCCATATAGTCTCCCAAACCCCAACTTGAAGGTGACCGTTAGGTTTTAACACCGCCAAGCGAAGAATGGGTGTAGGTTACAGAGGTAACCAGGTAGTAAGTGACTGTATGTAGGGGTGCGGTATTTATGTAGCCTGTGTACTGTAAAGTCAAGTATAGAGTAATGTATGGAGAATTGGAGTACGATAACCAAAAGAGAACCAAAATACCTAAGGTGTAAGTGATGGGTGGATACTTGTGGAAGTATCGGTTTAGAATTTAGAAAATAAAAGAAACAAGTAACAGTAAAATAAGAAAATATAAGTAGTCAGGGGTGGATTAGTAAAAAGGTCGGGCGCCAAACTGTAATGTTGCAAACGGGGAAGCCGTTTGCAGCACCACAAGTTAAAAGAGAATTGGAGAGGAACCCGTAATGTTGCAAGCGGGGGAGCCGGTTGCAGCACCACAGGTTAAGAGACTTCAGAGAACCTAGCCAACCTAAGAGTCCTACCTAGTGGATAGGATTCCTAACGGTTCGGAGAGAGGAGATTAAAACAGAAGACTAACCTTAGTATTTACACATTTATTTACACTAACACGCACTGCACTTATAGTCAATTAAATCTTCAAGAAACGGAGAGAGAGAATTTTGAAGAAGTCCTTGGAAAGTTAGCCAAAAGGGGAGAGGGTAGCACTCGTAGAACCACGATGGAGGCTGGCCGAGGATTTTCTATAGCCTGAGCTGGACCCGCCGATAGTGTGGCGCCAGCCAGGTAGCGCTAGGTGAGCGCTAGCGTGAAGACATCTGTCGACTGAGGTGGAGGCGCCGGCCCAAACCGGCCGACAGGCGCCGGCCCAAACTGGCCGACAGGGTTCGAAGTCAGCGCCAGCCCAGTGCTCCAGGGTAGGGGTCAGTGGCCCCAAAGCAAGAGATCCACCTGTAATCAAAGTCAAAGGGACCGGAGCCTCTCACCCTGACTGTTACTCGACGCTCATGTCTTTAACAGGACTCGACCACGCAACCTCAAATTCACACCGTCACTATTATCTATCTATATTATACATTTTTACAGAAAAAAATGGTGTCTTCCAGATCACCTCCAACTCAAGACTGCCCAATTTTACCAAACAAGGATCGCTGATCCTGTCAAAGATAAACATTTCAAAAATTTGAATAATTTCATAACTAGAATTGTAAGTTGGCAGTGTTATCGTTGAAAGAGTCTGAATGTAGAGAAGCTAACAAAAAGGTTAGTTTCTCTACAAGCTTCAATCCAGAAATCGCAAAAAACAATGATTAGCTCCACCTACGTACAAATAATTTTTCGCTAGTTACGGGTTTACACCTCGGTCATACTGACGAGTAAGATGAGTACTGTACCTACAATGATATCCTACAATACGTTGACCACAGGTCCCATTCAAGTTGTTGGGAAAAAACCTACACAATAGCGCAGCATATCTATCTTTAGCCTCTCTCGCAGTGTGGTGCTGTTTCAATCTTTTTCAATGAACTTGTCCTCACACATGTCGGCCTCGCCATCCGCTTTAGGATAATCTTCGTGCACTGGAGATTTCCTGTAATCTGCTAGTCCACTCCACAAGAAAACTACAAGTACTCATTAGTAGAATATTTTATTAGTCTGCGATTGTTTGTAGAGTCAGGCCCAGATTTAAAGCGGGCAAACCGAGGAGCCAGTCTCAGTTGGCGCTCTATAGGGTTATTCGTATAGGATATACTTAGCGGAAAGGTTTTGCAGACCATCATTATGAACGACTTTTACTATGGCACGATAATGGTATCTAACAGTATTACATCTTCATGCAAATGGTCGGAACGCGATTCATACCTACGCGCCTCAGAGTTCGGTATACGTATACACTCCATACACAACAGGCGCAGAGGGACGCGCCGCAGTGACGAGCAAATGTGTGGGTTTGTATCAGTGAGCGTGCGATTTACCTTTCAGGCGGGCAGCCCTAGCGCATTATACGTTCTGCGTAGCCACGTAGGGCTGTAGATATTTATTTCAAGTCGAGTCACAATATTGTTAGATACCATTACCGTGACTATGGGAACAACCAGAAATTCCTGAACAAAACAGCCATCCCCAGGCCCGGATTTAGAGATCTGGAAGCCTTTAGGGAACAAATGCTCCTTGGCCACAAATAGAAGAGTGCTTCCTCAAAATGGATACTATAGGTATACCTATACATGGTAAAATCCAAGCATTATACTTATCAGGACGATTTGGACTTTTGATACTTTACTAATTGCCTGATTGAAGAGAACAAATATAATAAGTAGGTACCTATTTATCGTTTATGTCAATATTTAAGAATAATAATTAGTTGTAATCATCCCACATGCCCCGTTCTTCTATCGTACGGCTAGAAACGCGGCCATTACGCCACCTTGTTATAGTGGCCATTCCGCGCGTCAGATCAAAAGGCTGTGACAGTCAGTTTTTCCGCCAAAGTACAGCACAGGTGTCTTCAAATCTCGAGTAAATAGATACCTTCTAGGTAAGCGTGTAACCCAAGACCGCATATAGGTATATGTATATCTGCTTAACACCAGACAGTGTGTAATCAAACGCAAACCCTTATGAAAAAAAAATGTTTCTACAAAGTTGATTCAACTTGTATAAGGTAAAATAATGTTTGAAAAAATTACTTCATTCACCAGGCAAAGTTACACGTGAAGTTGCCCCTAGCAATAATAATACTGCGTGATGACCACGACCGCTGTCAAGATCGCAACGAAAATAACTCTTTATTTTATTAAAATTGTCAAAAAAAGAAATGGACAAGCACGCGCCACAAGTAACTGAGCGTGTAGCAGTTTGGGTTTAAATAACAATACATTTTTATCTGGTTTGTCATAATTTTATTAGATTTCAAGAGAACCGAGCTAAAGCGTATCAGGCGTTCACAATTGATAGATTAGCTCGCTCTACAGCTTGGATAGCACAGCCCAAAGATCACACACCAACAATCATAAGACAAATAATATCAGTGAGCTTATACAAATATACATTATGTGTATGTTATCAAATATATACATTATGTGTGTGTATAGATAGCGTTAAACGTAGTATAACTTTTTATAATATCTGCATTACTAGTATGAGTTTATACTACCTTTTTATTTATTCTAATTGCTTAGCGTAAGCAACGACAAAAATTATTTCAACTTTTCTTTATTTATAATATACTAGCGACCCGCTGGGGACAGACAGCGGGAAGCGACTTTGTTTTATACTATGTAGTGATTTTAGTTTCCATCGAGTGAATAATTTGTGAAATCAGCGCATGAGTACTTTAACTTTATCGAGGAAGTAAAAAAACTCTTACAAAACTCATACTAGGAATACTAGACACCATTTACCCTGAAACTGATCGAGAATCGCATTGTTTCTTGTTTGTACAAGGCAGTCCGAAAAATGAAGTTTTCGATGTTATGTCGATAAGTGAAGTTTCTTAAAAATTGATTTATTTAATTTTAAACCTATCCAGGGCCGTCCGTAATTTCTATTCCCATGTTGCTAAATCAATTCATAAAATCATATCTGGAAATATCGCGTATGAGTATGATAAGTAAAAATCTGCCGCCTTATTAATCCAAAGTAACTCTGCGTCTATGAATTAGTCAGCGAATGTTTAAAATAAGGAAATGTTACACAGACAATTTTTTTTGTGTAGAGCGCTCAAGAAAATTTTAGTCAAGAAATATAGAAGATAGATAAGATAAGTTCCAATTATTTAAGATCTACAAAAATGTTATCAATCAACAATTTTCTAGTATCGTTTTGCACAAAACATCGTATGATTGGACAATAATTTCAATTAATGAATGCGATGATGATGAATGACTTATATTTCATCTATATGAGCATGTGCTCCTTGGCCTTACCCAGGAACTTGGGCTGACAGCTAACAATAAATTCAATTGTTTGCCTTGGAAACAACCATAAGGTTGATGAATATTTGGTGTTACACTGAATTGCGAATCTCTTTTTTTACTGAGTATTATCCATTTGTTGATGACGTGCATTTGGCCGCTTTTGTTTGTCACCTTAAGGCTTATGTGACGCCTTTGGTTCATTTCTATTTCAAAGGATAGTGGATGCGTGATTTCAAGTTTTTCATCACTCTCCAACTGTAAAGTGGATTCCTCTAAATTGTCAATTTCAGCTGCGGTGTTTTGAGGAACATCAGTGTTCAGTTGTAATTGTATGGCACGATAAATACAGTTACGAAATTTGGTGTTCTAGAAATTTTCCTTCCACGTACTATATCGGAGCCACCACTCCTGACTTCTATAATTTTGGTATATTTATCATGCACTGATTTCCTTGTAATTTCTCCTGAGTTGTGGCTGATTACAATTATAAATGCAAAATTTAAAGTATAACATTATTTTTAAGCAATTAAGTCTACTGTGTTCTCTTTGGGCTGTAGCTAAGAATTAATTTCATTATTAAAACATATTTTTGACGTACAAATCATGGATATTAAACAAGCATCGACATAATTACTACAAAGAGTACACTAACATTCGATCTTATTACAATCCAAAGTGGTACGATATAATCACACATGGATAAAATATGTCTAACTTTTAAGACATGCTTTCAGCACTTGTTTCTGATTTTATGGAATTCTGTAGCCATTTACATATTCTTTGTCCAATGACCTTGTTACGGATTATTCTGTTTTCTTACTTGTTTATCATAAAATAACCGTTTTATAAAACAAAACACCATACATCGTTTTACATATAATTATGCGAGTTACACAGATATTTTTGTGTATTTTTCATATATTTCCATACATTTTACCACAACGGTAATACCAATAAATCTTAGCGATACCTAAATAAGTAAATAAGTATTTGGAACATATTATTAATTTGTCACAAATTTGGTTACATTTTCTGTAATAGGAATATTATGAATTGACTATCTATCCATATTGGTCATACGTTGCGTCAGAACCAGTATATATCATGAGATGTGAATCCATTAACTCTAAAAATTAATAAATTACATAATTACACCATTAAATTCGCAATTTAGGATTACACAAAACGGTGGCGCTAAGCTGGAAGAGTAAATATTTAAATTCAATCATCGGAAAATCCAATCTCCTTCGTGGTTTCAGGAAGTTCTCGTCCCGGGAACACCGTTTAAGTACCCGCGTATACGCGAAAGCGAACCGTACTCCGTCCGTACAAAAATAAATATTTAAGCCGTCAGTCTTCGTTCTAGTTTTCGTCGTAGAGAGGCGTGCCGTCGCCCAGGGACATGGACCGCGGGGACGTGTTGGTGTGGGGGGTGGAGCGGACCGACTGCGCGCGGGACGACCGGCCCGAGTGGTGGCTGAGAGGCGTCCCGCGGACGTCGTGCGGCGTCCCGCGGTCGTGCGGCGTCCCACGGTCGTGAGGCGTCCCGCGTCCGTCGTGTCGCGGCGTCGACCTCATGTCGTGGCGGGGCGTGGACCGCGCGTCCATTCGGGGCGTGCGGCTCGACTGCCGCGGCGTCGACATCCCTTCGCTACTGCGCGGCGTCGACGGCGTATCTGTTCTATGCGCGACCGTTCTATGCCGCACCCAGTCTTGAGCCGCCTTCTGCCAGTCCGACGGTTCAGTATACACCGGTATCTGTACGGCTTGTTTATGTCTAGGCACGGCCGGTGTGAGGAAGTCTGGCTGGCGGGGAGTCGTGGCGAACGGGGTCATGTACGGAGTCTGAGCGGACGGGGTGTAGGGCGTGTTGATGTATGCGGGGCCGGGGGTGTGCGCGGGGGTGTGGAATGCGGGGGTGTGCGCTGCTGGCGTGTGGTACATAGACGACGTCATGCCTCCGTGAGGAGTCCTCATGCTCGGAGTGCGCTGCGCCGGCGTGCCGGACGGCGGCGGATCTCTGAAGTGCTCTTTGAACCATTTCAACAAGCCGGGCAAGGAGTCGAACATTCTCTGCCTAAACTTGTACCCGTCCGGCGTCACCGACACGTACTCGTGCGTACATCGCGCTCGCGGCAGGTACGACAGCATAAACCTGCCCGGGTAATTCTTCGCCGCGGATATTACGTAGTGAATTTTGTTTGCGTTTTTGGCTTTTTCCTCTTTGAGTATCTCTTCGGCCTTGTCGCGCATGCCGCCGAGGGGTTTGTAGTACTTGTATGAGATGAGATCTCTTGCATGTCCAGCCATGGGAGTCACGTAACGCGCGATGATTTCGTCCAGATCTTCGAATTCTGAGCCTTGGATCCAGAGACTGCGACCTGTAGACAGATAATTTAAAGTCTCATCACTGGAATCATAAACCTCATACAGAGTACAATGTATGATTTATTGTGCATACCTAATGAAAATGCGTTTTCTTTGCCCTCTTCCCGAACATCGATGTGTTGATAGATTCCTTCGGCAACTTTCCATGTCACTGTCAAGTGATCTGAACCCTGCAAAATAAAAACTCAAGTAATTATAATAATATTTTTTTTATTTTGAAATTAAACGAATTCCGTGTCATTCGAGCTACGGTAATGCTCAGTTGTAAATGCCACCCGCGGTCACCCATCCGAAGACTGATCCCGTGCCGAACGTTGCTTAACTTTGGAGATAGCTGACAAAAACAATTGAGATAGATAGAGTGGTATTACCTTACTGCTCGGTCTGACTATGACCTCTCCCTGCGCCATTTTGTCCATGAGTTTCTCTGCCTCGGCGAACGATATGTTGTGGAAAGCGGGATGCACGATCACCCGTTTCACGTACTGCATTCGCTCCTTCGTCTGTTTTGTCTCTTTGTCTTTGCGTACGTCCTTGTCTTCGGCCTCTTGGTCGTAGTAAGGATCTTTTGGTGGTCTGAAACAAGATTTGGTTTTAATTTTTGGTAGGTATAGGCAGCCGCCGACTTGTATCATTCGGCCTATAGGTAGTAAAAGTAGGTTCGTACAGACCATGTGGCTAGCCGTGGTGACTGAGTTTTTTAAGCCGCTTGAAAGGTCTAACGTGTAACTCTTTAACATGTCATCTGAGCTACGGCAGCGCTCAGTTGCAGATGCTACCCGCGGTTACCCATCCGAAGACTGTCCGTGCCGAACGTTGCTTAACTTCGGTTTTAGCTAAGAAACGCCTATTAATACTACGCTATGAGCGCTACAATTATTCTTTGGTAAAAGCATTTAAACATTTTTGACCGTACGACACTATCTGTGTTCACTCACACATTGACAAAATTGAACTAAAATTCGATGTTATTTCTACTATTAATCTACTGTTTTCCTCAACTAAAGATGAAATGCCGCAAATAAAGACCAATTTAAAAGCCAGCAGTGTAAAATTATACTCTCATCGCCCATGAATAGTCAAATAGATTAGTATGAAAATCGAACCAACTTAATACGGGGTTTCTCTAGACGATGGACATTATAGAGAAATAATAAGCTACACTAGCTACAGGACGGGCGTACCAGATGTTTGTAAAATTGAAGGAATTGTGATGATGCTTCCACACCGATTTCGACTACGGCGACTAATTTATTGCTAAAATTGACAACATTTCAAATTTTTAACATAATTTTTTTTATTTATTTTCTGAAAGAATATTGCAAAATAACATATACGTATTTTTTATTTTTCCAATACGACTTATATTTTCCGTAAAATTAAATTTTGAAAAGTAGCTTATTCTAAAAGGACGTAAGTAACTGGCGTAACTGCAAAACTAAGGAATCATAAAAAATTGTACTGAAGCCACATTAGGAAAAAAATAAGAGCTAGCGTTGTTGTCACTGTCAATGACAATCAATCCATCACAAAATTCACAATTCATACAAATATGCCGGGAGGTCAGCGCAAAAAATGCAAATACTTTCTAACAACTGCATTTTTGGTATCACGTTATCATGGTGGTGTACAACAATACCCCGTAGTCAGTGAACTCCTGAGGTTTCTTAGCATTTGGCGGGGGTGCCAATTTAAAAAAAAAAATATATCATGCAACTACCTCTGAAAAAGCTGAAAATTGGTGTACTATGGGAAGAACAATATAAAAAATAGTTAAACGACTGCCAATCACCTGAAATATGTAACAGGGCCTGCCATACATGCTTTAAATTAGCACCACTTTAAAGAAGAAGAATAACTACTACTTATTAAGTAGTACCAAATAACTTTTAAAAATTCAAACGGATTCCTCCACCAAATGCTAAGGAACCCAGCTGACTGACTCCGGGTATTGATGTACACCACTTTGGTAACTTAATACCAAAAATTCGTCGTTTGGAAAGTACTTGTATTTTTTGCGCTTACCTCCCGGGCTAAAGCAAAATATGTCATTTGAAAATGACACTGACATTTTATTTTTAAACTACATTTTATGTGTCAACAGTCAGTGTTAAGTGTCATTTTATATTGCTAGTGTTTTTTTTTATCATAGGCAACTGAACTTTTAGCAAAGAATATATAATAATACTACGTATAGAACGGCCACTCGTTACCCCCCACCCGTTTGAGTCTTCCTCACTTCCACCCCGCGCTACGTACCGCATCGTGCACTCAGCGCGCGGGCTGCACTGGTCGGTGGATTTTCTAATAAAAACTACCTAGACTGTGACAATAGGGAACACTTGTACTGTGTATGGTTGAATATCAATGATACGTAACAAAACAAGAAATTTTAATGTTTCCCTAAGGATAAATAATAGGAACTTATTTTACATTATTTGGTAACTTCCTCTTGATATTATCTTACAAAAGAAGTAGATCGGTTACTTTTTGTTAAAATGCTTCCAAATTAAGTAATTGTTATACTTTTTTAAGCACTAGATTAATATTCATTTTTGCAAATTAAGTACGCAACTGTCTCACTCACGCGGCATGTCGTCACGTTGTGGTGATCGCTGACAGCCATAGACGTTCCGCACACAAATGCGCGTGTAGCGACCGTGCGTAAGTGTGTTGTCTGTGAGTAAGTACTGTGTAGGTGTGCGTAAGACAGCAGATTTTGTATGAAAAATCGCGGAGTGTCCGGGCTGTGCTTTTAGTATAAATCCCGAAACGGCTTGGGTGATAGTTTTTATCTAATATCTTAGCAGTTACTGCACTAAAAAATTTGGAAAAATAAGCATAATGATCAGCATCCCGATATCTCTAAATGGTTTTGGAATTTCATAGCCTTATAAAATATGAAAACTTGTCAATTGAGTACATGGCTGATTTAGACAATTTTAGCAACAAATGTCCTAAAACAGTGGCTACATGTCAAAACTCCATTTATGTTAAAGTATATTGAAGAAATATCAGTTAAATGAAAGGAAAAATTAGCAGACAGAAATTGGTTTGTTTTGTGACAATTTGATCAACAACATTGCAATTGGTTACTCAACTGCGATAACTCTATTTTGTATATCCATCAAGTGGCAAAATAAAATAAAATCAAATCAAATCATTTATTTTTGACATAATAAACCACTTGATTGATACAAAAACTCCGCAAGTGCTGCTCCGTTATTGTATAAAAGTCCTTGAATACGAGGGTCAAACTGAAAGTTCTTAGAAAATCAAAAACTGATTACATTAGCCAGTTATTAGTTTTATTATATCTTTTCAAAATATTGTCCATTCACGTCAATACACCGCTGCATGCGATGGAACCACTGGGAAAAGCACTTTGCCCACTCGTCCTTAGGGGTCTCTTCAATGGCATCGCGATACGCAGCCACCGCTTCTTCAGCATTCATAAACCGCTTTCCTTTAAGTTTTTCTTTAATTTTTGAAAATAAATAAAAATCACAAGGCGCGAGGTCGGGGCTATACGGCGGGTGACCCAGTAATTCAACGTTTGATGTCGCCAAATAGTCGATCGTTCGCTTGGCGGTGTGCGATGAGGCGTTGTCGTGGTGAAGGAGGATCCTACTGCGAGGTCGTTTCTCTCGAACTTTTTCCAAGACAAGTGGCAAACAATTGGTAGTGTACCATTCTGCAGAAACTGTTTTTTGATCCTCTAACACAATTGTCGCGAAATGACCTATCCTTCCAAAGAACGAGGCCACCATTTTTTTCCCCGCACTTCGATCTCTCTTCACTTTAGTTGGCAACTCCTCGAAAGGAAACACCCACTGAGCAGATTGTCTTTTGGTTTCAGGATCATAACAGTAAATCCAGCTTTCGTCACCTGTTAGTATGTCGAACACAGCATTTGAGTCACCTCCGTTAAATCTTTCAATCATTTTACGGCACCAATCCACACGATGGAGTTTTTGAGCCTCAGTCAAATTATGAGGTATCCACCGGGCGCAAAGCTTCCTGACCGCTAAATGTTCGTGTAGGATTTTGTGCACTTGACTCATACCGATGCCTAAGCTTGTCCGAATCTGCTGATAGGTCACTCTTTTGTCAGTCTCTATCATACGCCGCACAACACAGATGTTATCTTCAGTCGTCGCCGTAGAAGGCCGTCCCTCACGTAAATCATCAGTGAGATTAGTGCGACCACGTTTAAACTCATTAAACCAGTTGTAAACAGTCGCACGAGATGGGGCTTCATCGTGAAAGGCCAATCGTAGTCTATCATAACTTTCTTGTTGACTTAAATGACATCGAAAGTCATAAAAAATCATTGCACGAAAAGAAGGATGTCGACAGCTCATACATACGAATACCTGTTGTGTACGAATACACTCAGTTTCTCCCAAGCTCATTTATAAAAATGTTATCTTCACCAGAGTAATTTATGACGCTTCTAAAACTGTTCTGATATGTACAAGTTTGTTTAAAATGAAGTTAAAATAAGAAAAACCGAAAACAATTTTCAAGCTATAAATACCTACTTTGAGTTATAGAATTATAGACCATAGCAGTGCTGCCAACTCCTTTTGGCAAAAATTCGCTATCAGCACGTCAAAAACGCGGCAGAAGCGCTAAATGGTAACTACGACGACTGGTACTACGAAAAAATTAATGATAATGAATTTCGGTATTCATCCACTTCATTAGCAACTTGCTGCTATTCGAACTTCGGCCGCAGCCTGCGGATGCAGGTCGCGATTGCAGGTAACACACATCTGAAATGCAGCCACTGCCTGCTTCCGCAGTCGAGAGTGATTCCGAGGTTGGCTACACGTGCTGCGACAGGCAGCACGTCGGACTTCTCTAAACAGGTGAACAACACTCGCAGCTGAGGCTCCGTAGCACGTGCTGCCGGAGCCGCAATCGGAATCTTTTTTGCAGAAATTCATACTACTACATAGATAACTAGAGCCCTTACGCGTTCGCGTGTGGCTCCATAGATTTTGGTTAGTTCTTCCTCGTTTCTGCTAGGGGCGCTGTACAAAAATGTATAGGGCCATACCGAAACAGCTGTAGTTTCAATTTACGTGTAAACCTGGATTAACCCCTCAGTTGTGCAGCCACAGCCGGCTTCGCGCAGCTGCTGCAAGTGCTGTTTGTAGCTGTAGCCTGCTGCCGAGATTCGAATAGCACCTTTAAGGATTATTACGAGCAATATCAAAATAATCAGGAATATCTCGGATAATTTCAACTGCAGCTTTTTGTTAGTAGTAAAGTCACTCACTTTACTACTAACAAAAAGCTGCAGTTGAAATTAAAAACCTAAAAATATAAGTATTCTTTCTTTTTGATAATCTTTAAGTATACAAAAATGTATGTTTCTATAAAATATGTAAAAAGACACCTTGGTTCGTAAAATTACTAGTTGAAACACTTAAAACGAGTTAAGGAAGGAGCATGTACCAACTGTTGAAAAAGAAAATAATTATATCAACCCCTCCAAAAAATTGCTAAGTCGGAATACCGAAAACGAAATCTGGTAATACTGAATACATCATCTGATCGACTGAATTTGACATTTCCTTTTTTTTGACAGTAACAGTTATAAAATAGTGATTTTTTTAAATAATGTGCCTATTTTTGGACAGGCTAAAGCCTTTAAGCTCATACCGCCACTTCTTATGTATGTAATCTATAATGTTAAAACAATAAAAAATCATTGTAATTTTTCTGGTGGTCTAATATTAATTTTAACTAGTGATATGAAAACAGCAAAAAATCACTAAATTTTTGAAGCACAAATCATTATTATAAATGATGTTTTGTTTTCTACCTACTTGCAAAAAAATAAAAAAAACGACAGGTCCATTCGCTGCATCCTTCTTTTCTCGTGTTAAATTCATGTTGACGTGACACAGACAATTTTCAATTTGCCGCCAAATCGTAAAACAAATGACAAATGAATGAAGTATATACTCAGTAATATTGGCAAAGAGTTCTATTTTCAAATTATAGAATTATTTTTTTATTATATTGTTTATAAGTGGCCAGTTCTAAGAACTTTCAGTTTGACCCTCGTATTAACTAAAAATAAACATAAGTAACATTGAATTGTACAGATATTCATACATATTTATTACACAGAGGCTATATGAGCTAAGATTTTTCACGGTCAGTGGCCAAATAAGCAGAAAAAATGATGTTATTACACTGTGGTATAAGAAATACTTCATGGTAACAGAACAAAAACCTTAAAAGAATTAGTTTCTTTAGCAACAAAAGTGATGAAGTTTGACGGCTATTATTTTACGAAAGATGAATACTGAATTATAATTTAAATAACTGTATCACTACATAGTATAAAACAAAGTCGCTTCCGCTGTCTCCATGTCCCTATGTATGCTTATATCTTTAAAACTACACAACGGATTTTAATGCAGTTTTTTTAATAGATAGAGTGATTCAAGAAGAAGGTTTATAAATATAATAAACCTGTACGAAGCCAGGGCGGGTCGCTAGTGACTCATATAACTCAAAGTAAAAGATCTGTGACATAGCTAAACGACGAAAACACAGACATATATTACATAATACGTGTCATCTAAGACACGAAAGCCCATAGTTGTAAATGAAAGACTAAACGTATCGACCATCACTTCACTAAAGATAATGAAATATAACCTCCATTCATTGTTTTCATCCAACTCTTTTTTTGATTCTTGATGTGAATGTACCCGGACAGATCGCCAATAATGATGCTACGGAAAAAGTAACTTTTATAAGCACTTTAAAGTTTTAAGAAAACCATCTAATAATCGGCCGTATCGCATAACTGAGCGCTACCGTGGCTCGGACGACACGTTAAATTGTAGGCCCCTATTGTTTTACCGTTAAGCCATGTCAGAGGCCTTCAGGCGGCCTAAAAACTCTGACACCAGGGCTAGCCACCCGGCCTTTTCGAACTTAATTACTTTTATCGGCCAAGCATGAGTCGGACTCGCGCACGAAGGTTTCTTTACTGTATGCCCTTAAATATTATTTTATTTTACTTTAATAATTGAGTTAAATATACAATTAAATACTCTGTGAATATTTCAAGCATCTACCAATTTCGAGCGAAAAACGACTAAAAATTCTGGTTTGTTGATTGTTGTGATTCTATCTATAACGGTTCATGAAATACAGCCTGGTGACAGACAGACAGACGGACAGCAGTCTTAGGAATAGGGTCCCGTTTTACCCATTGGGTACGGAACCCTAAAAACTGACAAAAAACATAAATTCTCAGATCTACAGATCGCGGGCTTTTTGTGACATTTCCCCATGGAAGAAAGAAAGGACAAGCCCTAAGTGGGGTCGGTCACGTGCTGGTCCGATAGATTCTTGATGTGGATGTAGCCGGTCAGATCAACCATATAGATGACGGAAATAGTAGCCATTGTAAACTTTTAAGTTTTAAGAAGACTATCTAAAAACTGACAGAAACCATAAATTCTCAGACCTCCAGATCGCGGCGCGGGCTTATTGTGAGATTTCCCCATGGAAAAAAGAAAGAAAGAGAACAAGCTCTAAGGTTGAAAACGGAAGCCGTGATCATTATAAAATGGCATACATAACGCGTAGAAATTACTATGTAACCAACGACTTAATTTGACATGAGACCATAACTCTTCAGACTTGAAGATCCGGATCTTTCTTCATGTGGGATTTATCCATGGAAAAAGACACGGACATTTAAAAAACTGAAAGCATAATTAGGGTAAAATGGCATCCACAACGCAAAGGAACTACTATCTAATCTACCACATAATTTGACAAATGTGACCTTTGAACTTGTTCTTCAAATGTCATATTACAACATCATTGCAATATGGTGGCGATTTCAAGGCGGAGCTTATTTTTCAGAGCTGTGAAATGAATTTCCCAAAGTAAACAAAAGGCAGGCAGACTCACCTCCATTCGTTGTTTTTGTCCAACAAGTCTGAAGATTTAGAGGAGCAGTCGACGGAGAACCTCTCGACGTCAATCTTGAGTATCCTGCAGTGCACGGTCTGGCCGATGCGCACGCGCTCCGTGGGGTCGGCCACGTGCCGGTCCGACAGGTTCTTGATGTGGATGTAGCCGGAGAGGTCGTTGTCGAGGCGGATGCGGACGCCCGTCGCTTGCCCCGGACACGCGCCCGCGTCGAAGTGACTCCATACCTACACACAATAGACAATCATTTCATTCATACATGCTGTAGGACGTCTACTGCTGTGTCTTTAGGTTTAGGTTTAAAGATATTTATTCTCAATTTAAGATATAACATCGCTTCCATGAGAACACAACTAAATATAATTATAAATAACAGTTCGTCGTCGCTGAGTAAACAATTTTAAATAATACATAATGTAACTACTTTTAAAACAAACTTATAAAAACAAGTGATACCTATATGAAAACAAACATACATATATATGACAGATTTTACTTAAAAGTTAAAACTATGAATTGTCGGCAATAATGTACTCGGCAAGTTTCTTTTTAAATACATTAAACGAAGTAGTATTTTTTATATCCGAGGGTATGTTATTGTAAAGGCGCGCACCGTCAAATGTTATCATAGTTTTACCGTAGTTTGTACGGATCTTTGGCAAAGCAATGAAGCTACCGCGGCGAGTGCAGGGGTACGCAACATTTTGTTTTCGTTTGGTGAAATGTAAATTTGTGTGAAGTTTATTGCTCATAGTTTTTCGTATGAAAATACAAATATTATAATTGTGTAGTTGTTTTATGGTCATTAATTTTGTTTCTTTGTATATTTTTTTAGTTTCTGTAAGGTAGTGGTAGTTAAAAAGCGTTTTTATGATTTTATTTTGTAGTATTTGCAGTTCGGCTATTCTTGTTTTGACCGCAGTTCCCCAGACTTCTACGAGGTATAACAAGTGTGGTTTCACAAGTGTGTTGTATATTGTAAGACGTAGCTTCAGGGGGATACATCGCACTATGTTTCGAAGTGAACCGCGTAATGAAATAAGTTTATTTTTAATGTGATCAATGTGGATTTTCCATGTTAAGTGGGTGTCTAAGTGCAAACCTAAATACTTTTCATTGGGTTTTTCTTTCAAAGGAATGTCATTAACTTTGAGAGGCGTGTGTGGAGGTAGCTGTTTATTTTTTGCTTTAAATATTACGTAGCATGTTTTGCTGATGTTGATGGTCAATAGATTATAGTTTAGCCAATTATAAATAATGTTCAGATCGTCTTGGGCTAGTGAGAGTAAGTTAGTTAGCGAAGGTCCGAAATAGAACAAGCAAGTGTCGTCTGCGTACAATGTAATGTTTCCATTAAGTCCTAATTCGTGCATGTTATTTATATAGATTAGAAAGAGCAAAGGACCCAGAATTGAACCTTGTGGAACTCCGCACGTTATTGGTTGTGGGTCACTTTGAACATTGCCATCAATTTTTACAATTTGTGATCTTGATACTAGGCAAGACTCAAACATCCTCAGCGCCTGACCAGTAATTCCAATTGATTTTAATTTTTTCAAAAGTAGTTTATGGCTAACGGTATCAAAAGCTTTTTTTAAATCAATGAAAATGCCTAAAGCTACGTTTTTGTTGTCAATATTATGTTTGATTTTAGTGATGAGATCTATTGTTGCTGTGAGAGTATTACTCTTAGATCTAAAACCGTACTGTTGTTCAAAGATGAAATTAATTGATCGCAAATAGTTATCTAATCTTGTATAAAGAACCTTTTCAACAATTTTAGACAATACTGGCAACACAGAAATAGGTCTGTAATTGCCAGGATCGGTTTTTGATCCAGATTTGTAAATGGGACTAATTTTTGCTATCTTTAGGGAATCTGGGAATATACCATCAATTAAAAGCTTGTTGATGCATGCCGTTAGTTTGTTTACTATCAAGTCTTTTATACATTTGATTACTTTTGTGCTTATACCGTCTAGTCCGATACTGCAATTAATGTCAAGGTCGCTGATAATGTTTGAAATTTCCTTTTCAGTGCAGGGCTCGAAATTTTGAAGTTGTGTATTTTGTGTTAGAGATTGAGGTAAGATATGAGCATAGTTATTGTGATCGTGAAACTTTTTAGGTATTTCATTTGCCAAACTCGATCCAATAGTAGAAAAATAGTTATTAAATACTTGAGCAATATCATTTGGATCTGTAATTTCTTTCGAATCTACTAAAACTTTTGAGGGAGCACACCTTTGTTTGATTTTATTATTCGCAAGGTTATTCACTAAATTCCACATTTTCTTCGGTTTCGTACTGCATTTATTAAATTCGCTGTTATAGTAAGTCTCTTTTGTATTTTGAATTAGTCTTGTCACTTCATTTCTTTTTATACAAAATTTTTCTTTCAAATTATTGTCGTCTGGAGTTTTCTTTAATTCTGTCCATAAAATATTTCTTTCATTTATTTCATGTATCACATCTTTATTGATCCAATCTTGCTGTGGTTGATTCATAATTTTAGATTTTACTATTTTGCTGTCTTGTGTGCACTTTTTTATATAATCTTCTAACTTCGTGAAATCATCATCTAGGTTGTGCAGATCTGTTTGTTTTATAGATTGATATAATTTGTCGTAATTTATAGCTTCGTATTTCGAACATATCTTTTTTGGGGATTTTATTTTCTTTATCTCTAAGTATATTTGCTTGTGATCAGATAATGATGAATTAATTGTTATCATGTGGAAATTATCATTCCTTAAATTAGTGCTGACATGGTCCAAAATAGATTTTTTCGTATCACCTTCTCTTGTACAGTATTTTTTATTAATTTTGTTTATAATTGAATGTCCCGATTCCTTTAGAAGCTGTTTATACTGATCAGATTTTCTGTTTTTTGTCAATAAATCAATATTAAAGTCCCCGAAAACGATTGCTCTATTTCGGTGGCTTAGTTGTGACTCGTATTCTTCGAGGAAATCTTTGAAATCCGTATGCCCAGGATTATACACTACACCTACGTCAAGTCCATATTTCTCAATTTTTATCCATAGGAAATTGTTACCGCCGATGTATTTAGAATCTGATACGTTATGTTGAAGATTATTATGGACGTATGCTGAGACACCTCCGCCGCCAGTATCAGTTCGGTAATTATAATAGTGAGTGTAATTTGGAAGTTGGAATTGTTGGGCTTGTGCTTCAGAGCGAATCCAGGTTTCTGTCAGTAAAATTACATGCACTGTGTTTGGTATTGCTCGGATAATACATTGCAGTTCATCGAATTTGCCTTTTTTACAAATACTTCGAGCGTTAAGGTACAAAAATGTAAAACGTGATTTGTTGGTAGGAAACATCAGGTAGTTGTCTAGTACATCGTAGGTATTGCGATTTAAAATTTCATTTTTGTTTTTGGTAGTTGTGCATAGTGTCTCTAGTTTTTTGGAGTTATTTTCACAATGCTAGGTGTTCCGTTGACATATTTGATGGTAAGTTCCTTCTCACCATCACTCTCACGACGCCTCAGCTCGTCCTTTATACTTTTGAGGTAGTTTTGTTGAGCTGGGGTTTGATCTGAGTAGATCTTTATTCCGTCCGGTAATTTATTTTTGTTGCGTAATAATTGCTTGACCGGTCCAGGAGATTCAAAACACACCTTGATACTACGGTTTTTACTAGAATTGTATTTGCCAATCCTGAAAATTTTTACTGGTCTTGATATTTCCGTTGTTAGCGAAGAGATGATATTTAAAATACTGGCTTCATCTTGTGCTACTCTTTCCTCTGCTAGGGGGGAAGTTCTTTCGGGAAAACCGGTGAAAATGATATTTTTCTCCCTGTTGGCACGGTGCTGCACTTCTTGTATAACTTTCTCTCCTAAACTAAATTGGTTTGCTGCGTTAAGAGAAGTGGCTTGGGTAGAACGTTTTATGGTGATAAGGTCAGCTTCTATTGACATAATTTTGTTTTCGCCGAGTGTGACAGACTCTTCAAGTTTGGTAACATGGTGTTTAAGGTCTTTTTGCTCTGAGAGCATGCTATTAGCTGATGACTTAATGTCGTTCATTTGTGCCATGACTCCATCTATTTTATTATGCATTGCAACTATAGTTTGTTCGCTAGAAGATTTAAAATCCGTAATCTGGGATTTTATTTCCGAAATATTGTCTTGCATTTTTTGCATAATTTGTTCATTAGACCCTACATATTTTTCTAATAACGAACTAATGCGTGTCATTTCAAAACGCATCTCCGTTAATTCGCTGTGGCATTGGCAGTCGTCTGCCCACTTACGTTTGATGCGCTGAGTTACATTAGCGATATTGTCATCCACATTAAGGTGACTTATTTTGGACAAGTCTGGTTGTGAACCTCCGGCAACAGGACGGGTTGGCGATCTATGGACATTCATGTTTAGGTGTAATACAAAACAGTGCTCCTCGCAAGTCTTATTGCACTTACTGCAGTCTGGGTCTGAATCGGCGAAAAAACTTGACTGCACGACTGTACGCCACATACACTGCAGCGCTAGGCGGCCGCGAGTGGGAGCGGGACCAAAAATGGCAGCCGATCGTTCTCGCAGAGGTGAAGGCGGGCTGGCAGCGCGGTAGCACGCAGCGCGCAAGCGATGCACAAGCGATGCGCAGGACCAAAACGATTTATTTTAATTAATCACTGTTATTTGACTTTTCACTTAATTTCGCAAGATGTACTGGTTAATTTTGACTATTGCACATTTATTATTTTATTTAGTAAAACTGATACACGTCTACTCAAGGCGACTGACGAACGACGAGTTCGTCAGTCGCCTTGAGTCGTCTTTACTAGATTGAATCTTGACTTTCATTCATTTTCAATCTATGATTGAACCTTTTGTCATTGACAAAAATAATAATCAGGATATTATTTTAAGCCTCTCTTCTTCTTCTTTTACGTTTTGGCGTCGCATTGTTGTGCATTTGCCATTGTCAAGTGTGAAGTTTTAAAATTGTGTCAAAATAGTCTGTCGTAGTCACGTCATAGTCCAATAAAGACACGGTCAAGTCCAAAGAAAGTCCAAGTCATACCTCAATAAAGCAGTGGAGACTTTACTGGAGGCGTATATGGAGTTTTTGGTAACAACACGGAACAACACGATACGTCACATTATATCACTTGCCTACACTCATGCACGTAAATCAGCTCATAACGAAATCCCACAATTTTTCACTAATTATCACTGATAAAAACACAAGTTTAACAAAACAATACAATGCGACGACGTGATTTTTCCGCGTTCCCGACAAAACTCATTTATGCCTCTCTTATAATAAGATCGGTTGGAAGCAGCTAGCATCTAGCATATTCCTACGATCTTCATTAGGTACATTGTCAGTCCGTCTATAGGTGGACCTGGACGTACTACGCTGCGCTTGTCGGTATGTGGTCTCCATTCGAGATTTCGACTCCACTAGCTATCCATTCTTTCAACTATGTGCCCTGCCCATTGCCATTTCAATTTCCTAATCTGCTGCTTACTAGTGACCTTAGTGATTTATCCACCACAGACTCGTAAATGCTAAGTTTTATAAGCTCTAAGCTTTAAGGTGCCTGAAGGTTTCTAACATCTGCACATACTCGTATATTCAGCTCGGCCGATCGACGAAAACTAATAGGTAACACCCGATCAGGAGGATTTCTACTGTTCGACATAGGCTTTCTCAATGAATTTCCAAAAGAACTTCCAGAAGTTTGCACCTTCCTAAAATGGAATCTTTGTCTAACTAGAGTATATGTCAAAATCTGAACAATAAACACGTTTTATGTATATTGATCTCCAAAGAAGTTTTGTTGGAGCCATGTCTAATAAGTAAAATGGTACCTATGTTAAAATGTATTGTTTACAGACAAAGGTAAACCTGAATTGACACATTCATGCTACACGTGGCACACCGTGTGCGTCATTCGAAAACTCGTTTAAGTCCAAATCAGAAAATTTGAGTTTTAGAATTGACTTTTTTTGCCTTTTTAAGGTACGATTCCGTAGCTGAAGTAGACTAGTGTCCGTAAGCCGTGGTGGTCTAATGGTAGTGATACCCGCATTACAATCGTGAGGTCGAGGGTTCAAATCCGGTCCGGTACCAACGAGTTTGGAATTTATGTACGGAATTTCACACCACTGACTTTTAGGTGAAGGAAAACATTGCGAGGCAACCTGCATACGTCTGTCTGTAGAAGAAATTCGATGGCGTTTGTGAATCTACCAACCCGCCCTAAGCCAGCGTGGTCGATATGGCCCAATCGCTCTTCGTGGGTAGACCTAAGTCCTGCAGTGGACTATTAAAAGGGCTGGTATAAGCCGCGCCACGCATGTTGGCGGATGTGAAGTTAGCTACATGCTGCGCATTATCCAATCCTGACTGAAGCTCACATAAAGCTGCACGTTGACTGGCAATTACGCAGCTTGTAGCTAACTTCATATCCGCCAACTAGTGCGGCGCGGCCTATACAGTAGACCAGCGTTGCCGCAACTCTCCGGGATTTTAAGTATTTCTAGCGTGCAGTCGGCTACGCAATTGTACCTATACTCGCGCATCCATCGCAACCTCAGAATAAGGAAAAACAGATATAATGTGACCGAGCCTTCAACTCACATGAACGTCATCAGCAGCGTCATTTTGTCATTGAAGTTGTTATTCAGGTGTCAATCAAAACTAATCTCTTTCTATTCTTTGTAGCATTTACAAGTTATTTTTTGATTTTGATTGCGGATTTAAAGTGGCAGTAGGAATCGCATATAGTCTGTAGAACGGAGGTAGGTGGGGCCGTAAAGTTTTCGCATGGAGACCATATTCTGCCTAGGACAGCATAGCATAGGAAAGGCCTATATTATCCAGGAGTAAACATACGATGGCGGATTGTTATAATTTTTTCTTTTAGAATGACAAAATAGTTCACACAATTACTTGAGAGTGAAAATAAAGTACAAAGTTAAGTTTACCTCAGACAGCTCCGGAAAATCATTCTTGTGACAGAAGGGGCACTCCCAGAGTCCGGTCTCGTCATTCCTCACAGGATTGGCTTGATCCAACATTTCCCTCTGCGGCTTCCTATGCGAGATCCCTATAACAGACGCTAACACCATCTTTCCCACGAAGAAAGTCTCCGGAGACTCTTTCGTTAGAATATCGAATAACTCCTCCGCCGTCGGCGAGCGATAAGGCACTCTAAGATCCTTGTATCTAGAGTTCAATTCCGCACGTATATCGTATAACGTTATGCTCTTATTGCCGAAGCCTTGACGCTCGAGTTCTTCGGCGAAGGCATCCAAATCCAAGTCTTTTAGTCTTTCCGGAGCTTCGAGGATTTCTTCTAAAGCGCCCGCGGGATTCGCGTCTTCGTCTTCGTATTCGAGAGCGTCGACGGCCATCTTTCGGGCCCATTCGTACGTTTCCGGATGCACTCGGGATCCGTCCAAAACTTCTATGTACGCTTCTGTGCTATCTCCGAGACTACTCGTATCAATTTTGATGAAACCGGAACAGTTGATGAAGACTTTAGGCCCCATGTGGCACACTGTCACCAATTGAGTACGATTTTCTAGCTTCTGATTGGTTTGTTTGAATAGCTTTATTAGAGCTTGTGCTTTTCTGGGGCCGAGGCCGCATACGAATTGAAGTAGCTCTGTGCCGCGACCTGTTAGTATAGCTTCGTTGACGTCGACGCCGACTTCGTTGATTCTGTTGATGAATTCTAATTCGATTCCTTCTAGAAGCTCTTCTTTGGGTATTTGGTCTTGTAGGGGGTGGTATCGCAAGCACATTATTTCTTCGTCTGGGCCGCAGAGTTGGGAGATTTCCATTAGCGGGTCTTGGAGTAATCGCCCTTGGCAAATAGCCTGGCGAAGCGTGTCCGGATACTCTCTGAAATCGTTCTGGAACAAATGGAATTACATTCAAAATTCATAAAAGGATGGCTGTTGAAGAAGTCTTAAAGCCTCAATTTACAGACAACTGGATGAAAATTTGCTATGCTGGATGTCACTATACTCATAATTATACTGTTTTAATCAGGAGCCCAATCCTGAAATCGTAAAAAAAAATCAGCTGTTTCATATTATTATGAGCCGGCGAGGGGTTAGGGTGGATCCCACAGAGAAAGTTATTTACAAAAAGTTGAGTACAATGACATCCTACCTAAAAAAATACGCGAATAGTCAACCAGTCACATCGTATATCTTCTACAGGGTTATCCAGAACTGGTCTACTAAGTCGAAAGGAGGTGATTCAGACCATCATTACAAACAACTTTTTCTATTGCGCCAATCCAGAATTCATTCCGAGGCGCAATTTTGTATGGAACAGCTATTTTTTCTCTCTAATTTTGAGTTGCCTCATAGTAAAAGTTATTCGTAATTATGGTTTAAACCACCCCTTTTTGGCGTAGTACAGGTAAGCAGATAAAGCTGTATTTATTATAGCGCAATTTATAAAAAAAAAATATAGCATCCTCACCCGTCCCCTAATACTATTGCTGTAGATCTTGCTGATATGGTTGTCGGCTATCTCGATGGGTATCCTGGGAAACTGCTCGTCCTCCACCAACTGCTGGACGCACTCCGACACGTCGCCTTTCACCTGCAGCGCTTCCCGGGATTCCCCGCCGATCACGATCACGTGCGGCTTCTTGCGGAGGATGAACCTGGGGGAATTCCCGGAGTTATAGTTTGGTTTTCTAAGTTTAGTCAGTGTTGAGCTTTTCAAAAACTTAAAACTTATATAATATGTAGTGATAAAAGTTCGTATAGGCCGAATGGTTAGCCCTGGTGTTAGATTTTTTAATCCGCCTGATGCCCTCTGACAAGGTTGGTGAGGTTAGTGAGGTGACTGGTAGATAATGCTATTTAACGTAAAGTCCTCCTTTTGTACAAATGGTGTGTAATAAAGTGTTAAATAGATAAGGTTATACGATTAAAACACTGACTTGTCACTCACTTGTGACTGATTGTGTGTTAATATTGATTTGTAAAAGTCGGACCGCGTTTGAGCCCGTTGTGATGCACGACAGTGTCAGAATATTCAATTTGACATTTTGTGTGGTATTTGGTGTTTTGCAGTAAAATAAAGCAAAACGCCGCCTCATTTTCGCCGTCATTGAAAAAAAACTGACATTAAACACACACAGACACAGCGCCGTCCACGATCGCTACGATTGGATCCTACCTTTATGGTAAATAAACCAACAATAATCGGCCAAGTACGAGTCGGACTCGCGCACGGAGGGTTCCGTACTGTATGGGAGCCCCCCTTAAATATTTATTTTATTTTAATTTTATTAATTATTATTGAAGTAAATATAAAACTAAATATTCTGTGAAAATTTCAAGAATCTACCTGTTACCATTATTAATATAGAGCGAAAAACGTCCAAAAATCAGGTTTGTTGTATGGGAGCCCCCCTTAAATATTTGTTTTATTCTCTTTTTAGTATTTGTTGTTAAAGCGGCAACAGAAATACATCATCTGTGAAAATTTCAGCTGCCTAGCTATCATGGTTCATGATATACAGCCCGGTGACAGCCAGATGGACATCAAAGTCTTAGTAATAGGGTCCCGTTTTTCCCTATGGGTACGGAACCCTAAAAATTGACTTCGGCCCAATAACCGAGAGCCACCACCAACCGCCTTCTATTTTTTTATTTTCCGGGTATATGTATACCTACCGTCTAAGCGCAGTCATATCGGCCTCTTTATTAGTTCTCTCCAAAGCATCCCAGGCGTTCCTGCGGTACAAGAGATGCGGCAACCGCAAATGGTCCGCCACCTCGCCGCCGCCCGCTATTATACACGCGAACGACGAGTGGTTGCGGTCCGGTACGTACGCTATGGAGAGGACGCGAAGACCTGGAACAAAACGCACAATTAAATTGTGAATTTGCTTAACCCCTTTGGTGGCGCGCGACTAGAATCTGGGCGGGAAAAAATTGTTAGAAAGTGGCACTGCGCCCAGGCGCCCGGAATCTGGGCACGCGCGTCCTCTTTTGTTTATAATCTAATAAGAGTTGACGGCATCGTGTCATCCCGCTTTAACATATACAGATAGGTAGCTAGAAAGACAAATATAGAAATAGTAGGGCTAGTCCATTACGACTCAATACATACATTATTTCTAAAAATCTCTATTTTAGTAGGTCGCGTCGCAAAAGTAAAAAAATTCGCGAGGGGCCGTGTTACTTCTTCACTTTCCGCTAGATGGCGCTATGCGCTTTAGGGGTTATACTAAAAAGTCTTTGTTGGCATAAATGCGACGACTGCAATATTTCAAACTGTAATTCTTAGCCTTAAGCTTAGGTTTCGATTTCAAAAGCTTTATGTATTTTTAACATGGGCGTATTTTCAATGACACCTTTAATTTTCATCATCGTCTTATTGCAGCCCAGTACAATGACAAAAGCATCATCGCCATTTCGCCCACTATCGCTACCCTATACAAATCTCATCCACGTGTTGTTGCTACACATCTGAATATCGTCACGCTCTCGTTGCAAATCTTTAAAATTGATAATGTGAAAACTGTCTTCAAGTTAATAGCATCATACCGTTGTTCGTATCCCATTCATCATCATCGTCATCCGATACTCTAGACTCGTACGGCGCCACTTTTAACCAGTCATACAGTTTGCGACGACAGCATCTGCAAAAAAAGAAATTGTAAGAAATATTTTAAGGAATGTAGTTAAGGGCATCCGCGATTAAGCGGCTTCTTAACAAGCACATAGATGCTCATGCTTGAATCAAGCATGTTAATCGTTAAATTTGGCATCAAACCAATATTATTCCAACCTATTCTAGCAAATATTAAAATTCCCGGGATTACCAAAAAGAACTTCCATAAACCGTATTTTATAAAACTTGAAATTATGTCCCTGGTGTCTATCTATATATTCGAAATATGTAAATTTGTCAAAAAGCACCCTGACTATTTTAACAAAGCTTCTGATAAATCGCTCAAAATTAGATCATAATACATACATAAACTCGTGGGATCAAAGTCCAACTTAGCAATGCATATTTCCAGTCCGCATTCTATGGCTATAAAAATATTTAATAAACTGTCAAATAATCTAAAAGATATCGAAAAGGAAAACTGTTTTATATTACAACTAAAAATTATTCTATTTCCCAATTGTTATTATACATTACAAGAATTTTTTAACGATAATCTAGAAAACATAAAAATAAATCGTTCCAATACGAATAATAAAATTGCCATACCCTTATCAGGGTCATATATTTATAACTATACAAAACATGATAATTAAGAACCGCATGTAAATTTCATATGTTGCAATAAATGTTTTGACTTTGACTATACACGGTAAACATTTTTGTCTCGACCGTCTCAGAGGACTTTTATGCGACGCTAGAGCAATATCATCACAAAAGTACCAAAACTACTATAGTAGGATTTTACAGAACAGTGGAACATCACAAGCTAGGAACAATAAGAAAATTAATAAAAAATACACATAGCAACTCACTTGAGAATAAACTGCTTAGCCTCCTGCACTAGCAAAGCGTTCAGCTCTCTCCTCAGTTCCGGCATGGCGATTTTACTGAAGGCTATCGTGACGGCCTCGGCACGCAACTCGTTCCACGCCTGCACTGTCGCCGCAAACTCGTCCTGTTACAAAAATAATATGAAACTACCCGCAATTTGCATATGTATTGCAATCATGGATATAATACGGGGATTTGATACAAGGTTGATCGAATTCCTAAAATAAAGTAAGTTTCGCCAACAACGTATAGAAAGCAAGCTACTATGACATAGGTTAAATTTTAATCAAAGACATAAGTGACAATCGAACTACTGTTCAAATATCACTATAACCAAAAAACAAAGTACTCAAGTTGTTTATGCTATAACTAGACGAC
This sequence comes from Hypomecis atomaria, assembly GCA_964007245.1. Classification (NCBI taxonomy): domain Eukaryota; kingdom Metazoa; phylum Arthropoda; class Insecta; order Lepidoptera; family Geometridae; genus Hypomecis; species Hypomecis atomaria. The sequence continues at coordinate 16,835,273 of OZ023292.1, read as the reverse complement.
CCGCCCCGGCTTCGCACAGGTGTATTATACATATAAACCTTCCTCTTGAATCACTCTATCCATCAAAAAAAACCGCATCAAAATCTGTTGCGTAGTTTTAAAGATTTAAGCATACAGACAAACAGACAAAAATAGCTACTTTATTTTATACTATGTAAGGACGAACTATTGTTCCCAAAATAAGCTTCCGCGTATCTCTGTGGCTTCTTCAGACATCTGCGCACCGCGGGTGCGGCCAATCACAGAGGCCGAAATAGTCAAGTCAAGACCTATGATTGGTCGAACACTAGGCCGCAGCTGTCTGTCGGACGCCAATCAAAACAGATTTAATACAAGGTGAAAACCATTTATTTGAATACGAGTGATTTATTTTAGAAGATTATTATTAGTATATCTATGACTGCACCCGTAGTATGGAGAGGGACGAATTGTCTTTCCGCCAATTTATCCCTTTCGGGGTGGAATAAAAGTTAAAATTGACATTGACCGCTGACATTAAAATTGGATAAAATGGTTTTATTCCTTTGCCATGCTAGAGGTGCTGGAGTATTTTCTTCTTATTCTAAGTCCACATCAGGGCAGAGGGCTGATACAGTGTTACACCATTCCTCTTACGCGACCGAAAGGTCTGTCCCGTGCCTTGCATTTCACTTCACTCCTATTGTCCTTCAGTCCGATGCTATTGGCCTCAGCAGTGATGGAACGCTGCCATGTCTGTTTTGGGCGGCCAGGTTTGCGTCGGCCTTGTGGATTCCAATTCATGGCTTGTCTAGGAATATGATCCAGCTCCCTGCGCAATGTATGACTAATCCAAATCCACTTACGGCGCCGTATTTGCAGTTCTACATAATCTTCATGGTATTCCCTCCAGAGGTCTATATTGGCGATAGTGTCTGGCCAGAAGATCTTCAAGATTTGCCGTAGGCATCGGTTGAGAAAAACTTGTAGATGTTGTGTAATGACAACTGACATTAAAATTGGATAAAGTGGTTTTGTACCTTTGGCATGCTAGAGGTGCAGGTGTACAGTCAGTATATATCATTATAATCTAAGCTATATGATGTTAAATGTTACATAGGCTAACAAAGTAAAATAAGTCTTCATCAGTACATAAGTATATTCACTTTGTGAGAGTTATTTCAAGTACCGCAGCTATTCTTTGTTTAAACGAAGACCATAATAATGTACCTATCAATGTATCCCCAGTGTATAAAACATTGTAATCTTATTTTTACTTCAGTAAAACTACACATACCTTCTGATACAAAGCCTTCAGCTCCTCTAAGTAGCTGGGTCCGGTGTTGCCCTCGATCTCTTCGCTGATGCTCATTTCCAGCAGTTTGTCCTCGGCAGCAATAGTCAGTTTGAGGTACTGCTCGCCCGTCAGATCTCGCACTGGCTTCTTTTTTAGATATTTCATTCTGGAAAAAGACAAAGTGTCAACAGGTATGTAAAAAAAACAGAATGACTAAAGATACAGAATTACGTGCTATCTGCTTACCCTGTACTACGCCAAAAGGGGGTGATTAAAATCATCATTACTAACAACTTATACTTTTAGAACCAACACCGAGAAAAAAATCTGCTGCAACTTGTAATCGACAAAATGTATGATACAGCTGATTTTTGTTTCTCGAATTTTGAGTTGGCCCCATAGTAAAAGTTGTTAGTAATGGTGGACTTAATCACACCCTTTCGGGTTAGTACACCAGTTCTGGATAACCAATAACAATCTAATTTTATTGACATTTTTTAATTAAGAACTTAATTTATTTTTAGTAACATTGACATTCTACTGCTTGAGATTATTTAATAATGTATTTGTTGATTTGAATTTTTTTGAACTTACTTTTTTTGATAATGTACCACAGATAACAATTATGACATGTAATGAACAATTATGAAATAAATGATTATGATTATGACAACTACAGTTCTCACCCAAAGCAAGGATGGTTCTCGTCGATCTCCTTGATGCCCCGTTGAGTCGGTTTCACGGTGATGGTGGCACGCTCGCGTAGTGCGTCTCGTAATGTAGCCCGGAACAACGGCTCGCGGGCTAACTGTACCCCACACATGTATACTGCGCGACGCAGGACTTCTTGCGCTGATGATATGGTGGCCATCTGAAATATAACACACCGGTCTTAGTTTCGATTCAATGGCTCATTTTTAGGGTTCCGTACCCAAAGGGTAAAACCGGGACCCTATTACTAAGACTCTTCTGTCCGTCCGTCTGTCTGTATCTCATGAACCGTGATAGCTAGAGAGTTAAAATTTTCACAGATGATGTATTTCGATTGCCGCTATAACAATAAATACTTTAAACTAAATTTATATAATATATAATATTTAGGGGGACTCCCACACAACAAACGTGAATTTTTGCCGAGGGGCTCCCTTACGGTGCGGAACCCTTCATGCGCGAGTCCAACTCGTACTTGGCCGTTTTTTTACATAATAGTCCCAATTTTACAGGCGCCATCGTAATTATAATACTCGTAGCAATTTAGAGTAGCCCTGTTTCTTTGTCACTTTATATTTTTATGCATTTGATAGAGAGAACACAATTTTATGTTGACGATGGCGCCTTTAAAATTGGACCTAATAACATATCAATCGATGAACGCCGGCTGCACGCACGTAAAAGCATGTCTTATTGTCACGTTCCGCCCGAGCCGAGCGCGCAAGCGATAGCGCGGAGCAAGCGACAGAGAAGCACGATCGGCCTAAGCGTTCGGCTTGTGACGCATATGACTTTATCAGGTAAAATTCTCGTCCGTAAACTGACTTTACAGACAACCAAATTTTTTCCTTAGATCTGCTACCGGAAAAGCAGTATCCAGGGAGAGGATCAAGGAGATTAAGTTCCCCTAATAATAAGGCTTCACACTTAAATTCAAAGTTAACCCACCCTAGGCATCCAAGTTTGTGGTCACAGATGCATCCCCCTAAAAATAATTCTAGCAGCGCCTATGGGACTAAGTAATATCAAAAACCTGGTTTCACTCTCACTGTCCTCTTCGGCAATATGTAATCACATTGTGATCAAAACAAAGAGTTCTAAAACAAATTTCAAAAAATGTAGACTCACATATTCCGCAGCGGCGTCGAGCGGCGCCACCGGCGGTTGTTCCACCTCATGCCGCTGGTAGTTGTCTCGAACGTTCTCAGCGAACTGCTCCGGAGTCAAACCGAACTTTTTGACTAGTGGCTCTGTACGAGACAAAAGAAAATCATTGTAATCTGTCTAATGATTTCTAACGAACATAGCAGAAACTCGATGCCGTAATTCCTTTTTAGTTGGACCAAACGGCTCTGAACGGCCGCTTCGACTAAGCTGGAGCATGGGAAATCGATTTCACAGTTTATAATCTTACCGCTCAACTCAGTCCTCGCCTGCGCGGTACAGGGGCGCCGGGGGAGACGACAAAGGGGACTGCGACAGGTGCCGGTATGATTAGGATTATAGATATGATCTCGGGCGGCGGCGTGCCTCAGAGAGTAGCAGCACAGGAAAGCTATAATTGATCCATTCAAACGGCTGAGCATATACCTATGTAAACGGTCACGTGGACGAATGGTAGCGGGAGCCAGCATTGAAAAAAATCCTTATTGTACCTATTTTACCGAAAGATTCGCTTTTGACGTCCCAGTACACTAGGAACAGTTGCTGTTGTTGTTAGCATGTCGTGTCCCACTGCTGGACAAAGGCCTCCCCCGATCTTTCCAGATTTGACGGTTTAATCCTATAGTGTACCAGTTCGTATCAAAGGTGTCAAGGTCGTCGCGCCACCTCTATCGGGGCCTGCCAAGTGGCCGGACCGAGTGGGGATGCCACTTGGTGGTGATTTTGGCCCATAGTTCCGGCATGCGGCTCACATGGCCGGCCCAGTTCCATTTTAGCTTAGCGACTTTAAGAGCTACATCGTTTGCGTTCTGGAGCGTAGTTCCTTATTTCGAATGTAGTCGATTAACCTAACACAGAGGGTACTGCGTTCCCTGAGTGTGATCGCATGCGATAAAGTACACTTCATGCCCTCTCGAATTCGCCTACATTCACCGATTACTTTGTATGGTTATTTAGAGCATGAGCTCCGTGGGCTCCTCGTCGTCAGGCACGGTTGTAGCAATGATAGCTGTGTGTACACGTTACTGACCGAGGCCGGCCTTGCGGCAGAGCTCGTAGGGCCCGGAGCGCACGGCGTACTTCACCTCCGTGGGCTCCTCGTCGTCAGGCACGGTTGTAGCAATGATAGCTGTGTGTACACGTTACTGACCGAGGCCGGCCTTGCGGCAGAGCTCGTAGGGCCCGGAGCGCACGGCGTACTTCACCTCCGTGGGCTCCTCGTCGTCAGGCACGGTTGTAGCAATGATACCTGTGTGTACACGTTACTGACCGAGGCCGGCCTTGCGGCAGAGCTCGTAGGGCCCGGAGCGCACGGCGTACTTCACCTCCGTGGGCTCCTCGTCGTCAGGCACGGTTGTAGCAATGATACCTGTGTGTACACGTTACTGACCGAGGCCGGCCTTGCGGCAGAGCTCGTAGGGCCCGGAGCGCACGGCGTACTTCACCTCCGTGGGCTCCTCGTCGTCAGGCACGGTTGTAGCAATGATACCTGTGTGTACACGTTACTGACCGAGGCCGGCCTTGCGGCAGAGCTCGTAGGGCCCGGAGCGCACGGCGTACTTCACCTCCGTGGGCTCCTCGTCGTCAGGCACGGTTGTAGCAATGATACCTGTGTGTACACGTTACTGACCGAGGCCGGCCTTGCGGCAGAGCTCGTAGGGCCCGGAGCGCACGGCGTACTTCACCTCCGTGGGCTCCTCGTCGTCAGGCACGGTTGTAGCAATGATACCTGTGTGTACACGTTACTGACCGAGGCCGGCCTTGCGGCAGAGCTCGTAGGGCCCGGAGCGCACGGCGTACTTCACCTCCGTGGGCTCCTCGTCGTCAGGCACGGTTGTAGCAATGATACCTGTGTGTACACGTTACTGACCGAGGCCGGCCTTGCGGCAGAGCTCGTAGGGCCCGGAGCGCACGGCGTACTTCACCTCCGTGGGCTCCTCGTCGTCAGGCACGGTTGTAGCAATGATACCTGTGTGTACACGTTACTGACCGAGGCCGGCCTTGCGGCAGAGCTCGTAGGGCCCGGAGCGCACGGCGTACTTCACCTCCGTGGGCTCCTCGTCGTCAGGCACGGTTGTAGCAATGATACCTGTGTGTACACGTTACTGACCGAGGCCGGCCTTGCGGCAGAGCTCGTAGGGCCCGGAGCGCACGGCGTACTTCACCTCCGTGGGCTCCTCGTCGTCGGGCTCGGCGGCCTCCACGGCGGCCGCGGCCTCGCCCGGGTCCTCGCCGTTCTTGTCGGCCTCCTCGCGGGCTAGCCTCCTACAAACAATACACACACATTGGTACATCTCACACTGGAAAACAAAAAGTAGCGCCAAAATCGATTTTTCCCAAACATGCTTAGAAATGTAAGCATTTCTGTGACAAGTTGACAACCTTATTCGAGATAAATCGAAATTGCTGTACCGGCCAAATACATGCGAGCAGCGGCCAGCAAAAGTTGTATGAAAATATTACTGTCTGTCGTATTTTAGCGGCCAGATAAATTACTATGCAAACTCATGACTGTCGTATTTAAAAATAAAACTATTTTTAGTGCAACAACAACCGACTTCAATCGCATACAGAATTCGAATAGCTCGCTATAATTGGTGTATACAATTATGATTTATCAAAAACAGCTCAGCCATTTTGCTAAAATTTTAATAGGACCTTTGAAGTATAACCTATCAAACAAAAAAGTTAAAAATCAAATCATATATTCCAAATATGCTTATATTTAAAAAATGCAAGACAAAAGTACCAGGCGCCCAGAACAAAACAGAGCTTACCTACTTTTTCAAAAGTGTAGGCTATGTTCTCATCGATAGGTCCTGAGTTTCCTTAATGGAGTTAATTTCTGCGCATTATTTGATAAAAGTACAAGACAAGCCTTGGCCACAACTAGGAATTGATGGACTGACGTATGTGTGGCTCGGCTTGGCCTCGGCCGCCAACTCACGCACGTCCATCAATGCCTCTGTTGCTAGCCGCTGCAGTAATAAATAAATAAATATTAGGGGACATCTTACACACGGCCTCTGACCCCAAACTAAGCAAAGCTTGTGATATGGCTGCCAGAGACTGATATTCTACTTATACATATTTTTAAATACATACTTATATAGATAGCAACTAAATAACACCAAGACACAGTAATGTACTATTAGCCCGTATGCCAGGGTGAAAGCGCCCATCGTATAGCTTGCTACATATTATATTCGGGCCGATAGAGTTGGTTCTGCACAATTTATCGAACGATTCGTAAAAAAGATAGGGACTTACTTTTTCTCTTCCAACTCTTTTTTTCTCTCTTTAGCGCGCTGAACTTTTTGCATCTCTGGCAGCTCCGTCGAGTAATATAACAGGAAGTGTGTGTGGACGTCCCGTAGCTCTTCCGACGTTTGAACCGCTTTTAGCCTAAGATGGATTAAAGTTTTTGGAGGTCGCGTCATTTAAAAAGAACACTAGAGCTTTAAACTGTGCACAAGGAAATTTAACTCCTATTGCTCAGGTGATAAGAGTTAAATCTCCTATTACGCAGATTTAATAGCAGCAAGGGAATTTCACTCCTATAACATATGCAATAGGAGTTAAATTTTCTTGTGCGCAGCTTGACACTCCAGCGTTCGTTTTACGTAATGCGACGTATATTAGCTGCTTTAGTACCTTGAAGGAAAGAGGTACACTTAAGAAATCTAACACTTTTTGAAGAAAGCGAGAAAGGAAAGTGAGCAGGGCACGTAGCACGGAGAACTGATCACGGGTAGAGTCGAAAAGTCAGAGTCATTCTCGAGTGGAGACTACGTATAGGCAAGCGCAGCGTGGGACGTCCTCCCACGAGGTGGGCGAATGACCTTAATAAGAGCGCAGGATCGCGCTGGATGCAAGCCGCTTCCAAAAGATCCTATTGTAGATCCAAAGGGGAGGCCTATGTCCAGCAGTGGACCTTCTATGACCGATAGATAGATGAGAAAGGGTTTTGTGGTGGTAAGTTTAAGTTCATATTTAGGTTTAAACAAAATGTATGAAAGTATAGGCCGAATCATACAAGTCGGCGGATGTGAAGTTAGCTACAACCTGCGCCACTGTGTACTGTTTTCTTATTAGACATTTCACAGTTATGTCCCGTAGTAAAAATTAGTCATAATTATGCTTACAATAACATGTTTGGTATTATTTAAAATTAAAGGCGTTTATTGCTTTATTACCTGTTAATGTCGTCATCTTGTATGAGCCTCATATTTTCCGGGATAGGAGCATCAGGGTTTAGCATCACTTTGTCCAGTTGGAAGTTTCGCATGTTTTCCAGTAGCTTTAGTAGATTTTCTTTACGCTGCTTCAGTTGACACCACTGTGCGTGAAAAATATCATTTTAATGAATTTATCGACATTATGTACTGCAACAACTCTACGAGATACAATTTCACTTTTAGCAAAGAATATAAAATAATACTACGTTTTTAGTGTGCTGAAGTTCGAAATCCCGAGTGTCACTGACTTATTACACAGCAATATGGTCATTACACTGAGATATTAAATATAGGTATTGAAATGTCTCAAAAAACTAGCTTTGAACACAGTTATGTTATTAAGTACACTAATAACTGACCAAGCTGTGGATCGGGTATAAGCCTCGATATAATCTCGATACTTTTATGTGTTTTTGAGGTGGTTTTCTAATAAAGAATTATCTACATTTATACTCTAACTGGTTTTACAAAGGCTACAGAGGTTACTTCACATTTTATTTAGTACTAAACACAATGCAGAATCATTAGTAATTATTTTTCGGAAAAAATGGCAAATTAGAAACTCCCATCGTGTACAAAATTGGAATAATTCGCTCGAATTGATGTATACAATGTTTCCATTTTGGACAATTTTTCAAAAACGGCTCAGCCGATTTCGATAAAATTTAAATGGGACCACCTCGGGGGTATACCCTTTCGAATTAAAAAAGGATTTTTGAGTCGGTTCACAATTGGCGAAAATATCGATAAACATACTACAAAAAAAACCACACTGACCAACGTCCACCTTTTTGGAAGTAGGTAATAATCGGCCAAGTATGAGTCGGACTCGCGCACGGAGGGTTCCGTACTGTATGGGATATGTATTTTATTTTAATTTTATTATTTATTATTGAAGGGAATACAAAACTAAATATGTATTCTGTGAAAATTTAAGCATCTACCTGGTACCATTATTAATATAGAGCGCCCTTTAATATTTATTTTATTTTGTTTTTAGTATTTGTTGTTATAGTGGCAACCGAAGTACATCATCTGTGAAAATTTTAGCTGCCTAGCTATCATGGTTCATGAGATACAGCCCGGTGACAGACAAACGGACAGACGGACATCGAAGTCTTAGTAATAGGGTCCCGTTTTTCCCTTTGGGTACGGAACCCTAAAAATTATAAATGTAGTGACATACGAACCTTAGCGTCATATTTGTAGACCTTCCAGAGGTCGTTGATAGTCAGCTCTGGCTGGACGTACTCTTTCCTGTAGAACGCTATGAAAGGGACCTCCAGGGTTTGATTCCTCATGAAGTCCAGCGCTTGGCGGATCTTTATTATTGTGCTGCTACTCCTGTAAAACAATAATTAATGTGCACTTACAGTGACAACTCCATAACGAAACTCAAGGGACTGAGTTTATTTTATACATAACTACTCGTAGCTGACCCGGCGAACTTATGGGAAAATTAAATTAATGCTTTTATTATTTTTCTTGCAACTTTTATAAATATTCTCACCGTGTAAACCTTAACTTCCACAAATATTTAAAGATCAAAATTAGCCAAATCGGTTCAGCCGTTCTCCGAGTTTTAGCGAGACTAACAACCACGATTCATTTTATATAGATAGGGCACAGGGCCGGACCGTGAGTTGAGGGGGCCCACTTAATTACTCAAAGTATAATACAGCAAGAGAGAAAGAAACGAGAGTCTAAGAGAGAAACAGCGGAGCACGATCAAGATCGAATGAATGTAATGGCTGCCGAACATTTTAACTGTCAGTTCAAAGTATAAAAGTTCCGAAGTTGAATAAAATTGATTCGCAAGGCTGCAAACGTTACGATCTGTTTAATTTAATAAAATTATATTTTTTTAGGAAAATCTTTCCGCTTCATTAAAAGACACTTACCGTCTGGACCTCTCGCGGGCTTCCTGTGCGTCAGCCTTCGAGACGGGCGGCTTCAGGAACGCCTGCTTGTAAATCCACTCCGCTTCGTCCTCCAGCTCAGTGCTGCCTTCTTCGACCGGCGTTATCGGAACTTCGCGGATTTGCATACGCTCGGGCACGTCTGTTTTACGTATCTGCGAGAGATAGATGCGTGTTGGCGTGGGTGTGACAGAGACGATCGATGTTAGTAAAATGTCTAAATAATGTCAATCAATCAACTAAACTGGAATGAATGAGAAACTTAGTTTATTTTCTTTAACCAACGAATAACGGAGGACGCAAGTCGACGCGTTTTTTTTTAATGTATAACGAGTAGTCCGATTTTGACAAGTCTTATTTTAATGAAAAGGATATACGGTATACCCCAAAGTTGATTTTTTAATTTTTCAAAGGCGATTTTTTAATTTTTCACACTTTGTGGGTAGGCCTACGTCCTGCAGTAGTATTAATACCGTACTACTTTTTAATACTTGTAGTAATACTTTTATATCTAATACTGTATTAGTACAGTACAGTACAGTACAGGCAAATTTTGCCGAAATCAGTTATGTAGTTGATTTTAGAAAAAAACAACAATCTAAAAATGGCACATTAAATCGATTTAAGGGAACTATTCGAATTTTCTACGTAAATTGCAAAGATTGAAGTTGGTTGTGCTATTTTTAAAATAAATAATTATTTTACCTAAGGACAGACGTCCAAGCTTGGATCAAAAACAGTAATCTATTGTGATTCATTTAAATTCAAGTAGGCAAAAAAGACAAATAAGTACCACAATATCTACTTGAATGTATGCTTTGAATCCTTGCTACAGCTGAATTATAACATTTATTAATGGTGCGAATCGTCCCCGTGTATTCGGCAACAATTTTTTCTATTACCTCATTATCTAGATCTGTGAAGTGGCTCCTCTTCAGTTCGCTAGGCTCGTAGATCTCGAATATAGACTTCTTGCTGGGCCTCTTGGGTTTGCCTTTCTTTTTTCTTCTTTCACCTGGTAATTAACACATCTTTGTAGGCAAAAGCAATTGGGATGCATGTTTAGGTATACATAATATATGTCTACTAGAAATAATGTATATTTTTATTGTATCATGCGATATTATAGATATATAAGAATAAGAAGTCGGCGAATGGGAATTTATGCGCAGAACGCTGCGCAAAAGGTAAAAGTTAGGTATGCGCGGGAGCCCGAGAGACACGCGCCGGGGCACACCCGCCCGCCAAACTCATGCCTCCCGCGGGCTCACTACGTCCGTACTCGCTCACCACTACACCACTTGCGTCGGCATTGTGCACACATGCACAATAATTAGCGAATTACGGCGAAGTGTCATCTGTGGCTAACTTCTCATCCGCCAACTTGTGTGGCGCGGACTATACGTGTGTGTAAATAGTCAGTCAAAGAAAGACCTGCAGAATCAATAATCATATCATAACATAGTTACTGTGTACATTGACCTTAACATGTTAAAATGTTATTTAATACTAGACGACCCGCCCCGGCTTCGCACAGGTGTATTATACATATAAACCTTCCTCTTGAATCACTCTATCCATTAAAAAAAACCGCATCAAAATCCGTTGCGTAGTTTTAAAGATTTAAGCATACAGACAAACAAATAAACAAACAAACGAAAATAGCGACTTTATTTTATACTATGTAAGGATTCTGCAATATTTGTCCTTGTCAATACATTTCACCACCTAAAATGGGTCCATTGTGGGCCTAGTTGTGAAAAAGGCCCTCATCAACAGTACTATTCAAATCAATTTATCCCTTACACAAATTCATCTATTAATTTATTATTTGTTAATAAAAAAAAGTTCTTGAAAGTGTCAAATTATAATAGATAGAATAACATAGGTACCTTCTTCCTCTTCATCCTCCAGATACTCGTCGAGGTCCTCTTCTTCTTCGTCTTCATAGTCCTCTTCTCCGTACTTCTCAAACTCTTCGTAATCAAAGTCTACGCCGAATATGTCCTGACCCTCTTGCAATGACCTATTAGAAACGAGAAATGGGTGAAAATGACAACACATTTCTCAAGCAATTATTTGTCTATAGACTATACTATACTTGATTAAGAAGATAAAGGATTTTCCTATATCCAAAGATATATTGTGAATCGAATACACGCAATAAATGAACCCGGAAAAATCAGAGCATCTAAAAAACGCAATCCTTTCAATCAATATTATTTTCTTTGTATTTAATCTCTGCAATTTTTTATTTCATTGAGTCTACTAGTTTCGTAAATATTATTTTTCCAAAAAAATCCTTTACCTTGTCAGTATAGGCCGAATCATACAAGTCGGCGTATATGAAGTTAGTTACAAGCTGCGCAATATCCAATCATGACTGAAGCTCACATAAAGCTGCTTGTTGATTGGTTATTGCGCAGCTTGACTTGTATGATTCGGCCTATAGACGGAAATTATTTGCATGACCTTCACAGAAAAAAAAAATTGCTGTGTGAAGTACATGCAATAGATCATTCTAGTTTTATAGCACTTACGCATCAGTAAATATAGGCTTTCTCTTCTTCTTCCTCTCGGCAATGGGTCTGCCGTCATCGTCCACAATGAAGTCGTCCGCGTCAGACTCCAAGTCCTCATTCTCATCATCATATTCCACTTCTCTGGGAGCAGCTGATTCCGAGCGGTTTTCATCTTCCTATGGAAATGATTAATAAATTGTAATTTATATAGTTTGGACCTATTCATCTTATAGATAACTAGACGACCCGCCCCGGCTTCGCACAGGTGTATTATACATATAAACCTTCCTCTTGAATCACTCTATCCATTAAAAAAAACCGCATCGAAATCCGTTGCGTAGTTTTAAAGATTTAAGCATACAGACAAACAAACAGACAAAAATAGCGACTTTATTTTATACTATGTAAGGATATGTAATACCTGACTATTAATCTATACTAAATGACTGAGCGAAAGCGAAGGTCTTCGGATTAACACGGCGATTTTGCTTTCGTAAGTCCGTATGTTTGTTTATTTTTTTTTTTTTTTATTTATTTCCCTCAAAATGGGTAATAATTTTATGTCGCGTTATTTATCAGCCCATTTTGATAATATTTGATAAGATTGTCTAGTATATGTATAGTAATAACATGATTTACGAGTGTGAACATAATCGGGTTAGAGCGAGTCCAGATATAGGCTTATAAAGGACTCAGTTAAGAAGACATATTGCAAAGTCTACTGTTCGAAGAACTACAAGTTTAAACAGTTTGGACCTGGGTAACATAAAACTAAAAGGGTTATATACTGCTCATCTATAATTAAGTAAATTAAATTAATCTAAGGAAAGCTAAATGAGACAGAATGTGACTAAAATATATTATATCAAAAACACCACTTTCTATATTAAGTTGTACATATGTTACGAATGGTAAAGTCATGATATGCCCAAAGTGCCACTGCTTATGGTGGACATTTTTTAACAAGCCAATCATGAGTAGTTCACATTTTATACACAAATACCCAGAACGTGAAACATACTTTATCGAAGCCCATCTTTCCACTAAGTGGTCTTCAAATTCAAAGTATAGTATAAGTATCTTCTAAGTAAAAGTGTTACATCTTATACTACATATCTGCTTAACAAGAGGCAGGATGTAGTCAAATGTGAACCTGGGTGTGAGTCTGGGTACTTCTCCTCAATGTGAATGTCATCGTTACTTGCATGGCCAATGTTTTAGTATTATTCCCAATGAGTCTTACGATTTTTTAAATGTATAATTAAACTAAATTGTGATATCAATCAACAGCTTTTTCTACAAAAATAATTCTTACAATCGAAACTTAAAATATGCCATGAAAGTCACACATACAGTTCTACTCAGGTAGTTTCTGACTACCATAATTATATGCTAGAATCCAAATTCTAAAATCTCAACTCTTATGGGGCACCTTGATGTCAGACTTACTTCATCAGATCCTCCAACAAACAGCTTTTCGGCAATGACTTCCCTTTCCAGGTCGGGGTCATCACCACCTTCATTGTCACTGTCATCGTCCTCCAGACGACGAAGTCTCTTGAATTTATTCTGCAATTACAACAATGGTTGGTATAATAGTGTTTTCTAAGCATAAGAGCGTTGGTGTTGGCGAATGCTGTCGCACGCCAACCCAAAGTTATCGGATTAGAATCACATCAGAACTGAATAGTCTCTTTTTATGTTGAAAATGCAATATTCGCAGAATAATTAAAGGCATACATTCTTTTACAATAAGATATTGTCAAAGCTGACAATAACATTTGTTTTATTCAAGTGAGCACTGATAGAAACTTAACAAACATTTGTTTTAATATTCAATCAAGCACTGAAATAAACTTAACAGGCATTTGTTTTATTCAAGTGAGCACTGAAAGAATCTTAAGCATTTGTTTGTACTGAAAGAATCTTAAGCATTTTTGTTTAATTTAAGTAAGCACTGAAATAAACTTAACAAGCTTTTATTTTATTCAAGTGAGCACTAAAAGAAACTCAAGACTCCAAAACTATTTGAATTAGAGAACTTCTGTGTCAAAATATCTACTTTCAGAGTTCTATACTTTAAATTTCAATACAGCTTTCAAACTTTAAGGGCACAACAATACAGATTCCAGCTAACTGCATGTCCTTATTTTTCTGCCACTTACCCTAGCAACTTTAACACCTAAGTTCTCCTCAATAAGGTCATAATCCTCGTCTTCCAATCGATCATCCAGCTCATCGTCACTCTTTTTCCGTTTCTTTGGTCCTCCACTAGCATCTGAATCTTCTCCATCACTCCCTGACTCCTCTATGGGTGCATCGTCTATAAGATCTTTGAGTTCTTCACGTAAACGATCTTCATCATCTGAAATTAATGCAATAAGTTAATTTTTTTGCTTAAAGTTTGTTACTGTAGCAACATTACTGTATAGGCCGCATCACACAAGATGGCGGAAATGAAATAAGCTACAAGCTGCTCAGTTTCCAATCAACACGCAGCTTTGTGTGAGCTTTAGTCAGGATTGGATATTGTGCAGCTTGTAGCTAACTTAATTTCTGCCAACTTGTGTGACGCGGCCCATAGCAAATTATGTTATAGGCCAAATCGAACTTAGGGGTGTATGTGAACACAAGGTGAGTTGTTGCGCAGTATCAAATTCAAATGTTAGCAGGGATGAAAAGTGGGGTTTAGCGCAGCTTGTAGCTTACTTTACAGACTCCATTAATTTGATTCAACCTATATGTTGATAGAGAATCACGAATAATAGTGATTAAACCAATTTGAGATAAATATCAATGTCAATCTATATGAGGACAAGCCTGGAAAGACGGAGTTTGTATGCTATGCTTATAGGTGTCCAATGATTAGTAACTGTAGAAAGTATGTCAGCCGTTTACTAAGTGAGGTTATACTTAGTATTTTCTTTAGATTTACATTTATAGCTCCATAAACATCATTAAGAGATAATTTTATCTAACAATTAAGAATACATTAGGACCCTAAGTGTTTTACAGAAAAAAAATACTAAGTCAAAGTACTAGAAATAATTATGTCCTAAACATGATGTGTGTAGTGTGGCATGATTTATTAAGATAGTAGCGGCAGACTAACCCATCATTATTACAATCCTGTTCTTAGGTACCGAAACAAAGCTTAGTCACGCGACATAGTTTTAATAATGGTAATACAATTGGTTTAGAAGCCAAGGAGAAAGTAGGTAATGTAGCAAATGGTTGTCTTACCGTCTTCCTCCTCGTCCTCGTCATCGCTCTGTACCGCAGCTTTACGCTTGGGTTTCTTTCGTTGCTCTGGCTGCTCGTCTTCGGAGTCCAACTACAACATAAAGCCACAAGTTCAAGAAAAAGTATTGCACGACGCAATCGAAATCACATCGACACAAGCGTCACTAACCCCGCTTTCCTCAGCCTCAGATTCCAAAAAATCGGCCATTATAACTTATGGAATACTGCACAACACTAAGCACTACACTAAAACTCTAATGATTACGTTAAAATGTTATTAAAATAGCTACAACTAATACTTAAATGAAAAACTAAAAAGATTTGCGGATTTCAGCAATTGTGACAACGGAGAGTGAACGAAATGAACACCTTGAAGCACAGAGCTGTGAACTGAACATCTGAACGAGAAAGAAACATAGATAACGAAACCAATTAGCACTGCTGCCTATTCCTCTTGAGTATAATTTTCTTTGGCCTATTCAACCAACAACGTTCACAAAGCTGGAGATCAAGATCTATGATTAGGCCGCAGCCGCAGCTAGGCCGCAGCTGCCTGAGGAAATGCTTTTCTCTGTATCACTGTGCCGTTAGAAGGAAAAGTTTGATAAAAGGATGTTTTAGAAAAAAATAAAACATTTGTCAAAAAGAAAGAAATGTGTCATTGTCAAACAGTGCTACCTATTTGTATGGGATACCCTAAATTGCGGGGAATTCTACCTCCGATGGGAATTGGTGTGGGGATTGCTTGTTTAGGAAAAGGGAAAAAAACCCAAAATAACCCACAAATCCTTCTAGGATCATTGGATTGCGATTTGGCAAGATCAAGATACATTTGGGAGAGCCAAGCTCCGCTCTGGGATCACACCAACTCCTCCACCTTCCCTAGAATTGCAATTTTACTGACGCGAAAAGCAAAGCTTACGTAAAGTATCCATTTAATTAGTGTTTAATTACCAGTTTCAGTCATAAAAACTATGGTGAGAAATTTTTAGGAAATTGGGGAATTAGGAACATAGGCATAGGCAAATGTCAACATTATTATTTATAGCTCTGTGGTTATCGACGTTATTGACAATTTGACAATGTCATAATGTCATGTCATTGCATTGTTGTAGGAAAGGAATTTGTGAAGATAAACAAACATATTTTTCTGATTCATTAATTTTAGAAATGTCTCCTCCTATAGTTAAAAAAGTGATACATGCCGGCCAAAAGTATATACCTATTGCAGATGGTAGTAAGGTATAAAACATTTATTTGTTATTCCGTACAAAATAATACAACTTTTTACCCGACAGCCCATGAAAAGAGTTTAATGTTTTCTAGGTGTAGGTATATAGGTTCCTTCCATCTTCTTTACTTTCCCCATAAGTGCCACATAGTTGTGACAAAAGCTTATCTATTTTATGATAGATATCTCTAGATTCATTCATCCTTCTACCTAAAATGCTATTAGTTGTACAAGTGTAGTTGTACCACAGCCACCCATATTGGGCCCAATTTTAGAGGCGCCATCGTAAATTTAATAGCAACGTAAAATAGTGTTCTCTCTATCAAATGTATATAGTGAAAAAGAAACAGGGCTACTCTAAATTGCTATTATAATTTTTTTTTTTTTTTATTTCGAATAGGTTTGCGTTATAATTATAATTACAAAGACACCTCTTAAATTCGGCCTTCGTCCATGTCTGGTGGTTGATATGATACAGTATACTTATTGATTTAATTTGAAACTCGAACTGCCTACCACAAAAGATTCAAAAACGCTTTAAACACTGTTTAACCATGCAATTTGTACTGTTAAACATTGTCTAAAATATGCGTAAAACTTTTGTGGCAAGACGGTTAATGCTTATTACAAATCAACATTGGCTTTCAGGTACAATTTCATTTTCAAACATGGAAACTGGGTAAAGAAAGAGTACTTCTAGATGACAGTAAGAAAATTGGAAAAAAAGAACCCATGGAGTTAGTCCTAGGACACAAGTTCAAAATGGAAGTATGGGAATCCATAGTAAAGCTCATGGCAGTGGGTGAAGTAGCTAGTTTTGTAGTAAAGAAAGAGGTAAGGTCCGAAATGAATAATACTATACACTTCGGTGATATAATTTTTTAAATTACAAATTAAAGAAACTATGCTAATTTTAACTAACTTAGTAACATTTTATGCTTGATTTGTGACTGTGATTCATTAGTATGTTTAATAAGGCTCATGTTTGTGAAAAAATCACCATAAATTTGTGGTCACAGTACCTAAAAATATGCTTCAAGGCATTGATTTTACTCATTTTTATTTATTTTGGCTGTTAAAATTCAAATAACTGATTGGAATTTTTTCATATTTTTCCCGGGACTGGTGTAGCCCCCCCTCTCACCCTGTGCCGGCTAGACGTTGAGTTCAGGGACACCCTGTATGTATAGGCCAAATCAGATTTCTAGGTGGTTGTGAAGTTGGCTATACAAGCTTTGCATTACCCAATCCTGACTAAAACTCATTTAATGGCTTCTATAAATCTTCCGGATACTCACGACATGTACACATTGAGGGAAAATATGCGCGATAGCAGACGCCATAAATTTCTCTTACAGCCTACACCATCACAAACCAACACTGCACATCACATCCTCTGCAATAGAGTTGCCTACAATTGGAATAGGTTGCCTGAGGATGTAATCTCAGCAAAAACTATAAACACATTTAAGAATAGACTGGACCTTTGGATAAAGAAGGAAAAAATTTCTTTGACAGATAAATACTAATTTTATTAGACTCTGCTTGATATAGGCACATCAGTATACACTGCTCGCCTATAAACAAATAAATAACAGCTGTGCAAGGATTGGGTTTCACGCTGCTTGCACCTAACTTCACAGCCGCCGAAAATTTTGGATCGGCCTATACCCATAGTAATCAAACAATATTTTACCATTTCAAACAATTTTATAAAAATAAATTTAACTAGAATAATTAAAAAGTATTGGAATTAGGCCCATTTCTGGAAATCTATGAATGGATTGGCATCTCAAAATCCACAGCAAGCATATGTCCTATCTAAAAATTACTTTTTTTTTATGCTATAATTATTTCAATTATGACCCATCGATGAATACAGGTAACCAAAAAAAACTCGTTTTTTTCTTCCTTTACGAATTAATAAGCCCGATTACAGAGGCGCCAGCGTAAATTAAATAGCAACGTAAAAAGCGTTCTCTCTATCGAATGCAGTGAAAAGGAAACAGAACTATGCTTTTTTTTAGCTAATAAAATTACGCTGGCGCCTCTGTAATCGGGCTTAATATCTAAGTAACAATACCTTAATTTCAATTAATGATTTCAGCTTGTATTTAGCTATCCCTTTGTATCCAAGACATTACGAGAGTTGGGAAAAGAAACAAAGAAAATAAAGCACACTTGTACAATGACATTACATACGGAAGGCATTGGATATCCAGATCTGGATGAAATTATTGCTAACCCCTGCGACTTGGAGTTTATTATTGGTAAGATTCTATGTATTAATTTAAAAAAAAACTACTACTAATAACTAGTTTCAATTTACGTGTAAATTTACATGTACTTTAGTCCGGTCCATAACCGCTGAGATTGAATCAGTTGAAATCTATTAAAGAATTTGGTACAAGTCGTAAAAATAATACATCAATTATTACCTATGTTCAGCACGCATTTACTATATTTTTAAAAACTACCAGAATGTAGTGTTTTTTTTTTTAGCAAACCTATTACGTAATTATATTCGTCAGACAGAGGTCGTCGCGGCCCTCTGTCTCAGCGGTTATGGAACGGACTATAACTCCTCTGGCTACCTATATTTGCGCGTGATTGAATGAAATACTACCGGTACGTCCTGCAGTGGACTATTAAAAAAAATCGGCCAAGTACGAGTCGGACTCGCGCACGGAGGGTTCCGTAGTCCGTACTGTATGGGAGCCCCCCTTAAATATTTATTTTATTTTAATTTTATTATTAATTATTGAAGTGAATATAAAACTAAATATTCTGTGAAAATTTCAAGCATCTACCTGTTTCCATTATTAATATAGAGCGAAAAACGTCTAAAAATTCAGGTTTTTTTTAGTACATATTTGTTGTTATAGCGGCAACAGAAATACATCATCTGTGAAAATTTCAGCTGCCTAGCTATCATGTTTCATGAGATACAGCCCGGTGACAGACAGACAGATAGACGGACATCGAAGTCTTAGTAATAGGGTCCCGTTTTTCCCTTTGGGTACGGAACCCTAAAAAAGGCTGATACAGTACACAGTAACGGCGGCGCGGCGGCGTTTTGTCGCTGTGGTACATAGACTTAAATTTTTTTATGGGTGTGGCGCTCCTATAAGTCAACCGAAAACTTTTGATAATTTAAGTGAATAGGTACCTATTTTTAACCGACTTTCAAAAAGGGGGAGGTTCTATGTTTGTCTTTATGTATTTATTTTTTTGTGTATATTCATCGATAATTTCGCCAATTGTGAACCAAAAATTAAAAAAAATCTTTTTTAGTTCGAAAGGGTATACTCCCGAGATAGTCCCATTTAAATTTTACAGAAATCGGCTGAGCCATTTTTGTAAAATCAACAATAATGTAAGCAACTTGAGCGCGTAAAATCTGAATTTTTTACTCGATGAACATCGATAATTTCGCCAACTGTGAATCAAATAAT
Source organism: Hypomecis atomaria (assembly GCA_964007245.1). Taxonomy (NCBI): domain Eukaryota; kingdom Metazoa; phylum Arthropoda; class Insecta; order Lepidoptera; family Geometridae; genus Hypomecis; species Hypomecis atomaria. The sequence goes on along the minus strand of OZ023292.1, from coordinate 16,815,535 downwards.
TCATATTTAGTTCGAAAAGGTTAAATCCCGAGATGGTCCCATTTAAATTTTGCAGAAATCGGCTGAGCCATTTCTGAAAAATCAACAATAATGTAAACAATTCTAGCGAAATATTCGAGTTTAGTACACGATGGAAGGCGGTTTTGCCATTTTTTGTGAAAAATAATGATCAACAATGTCTTCAATTCTAGCGCTCATGGCGTAGGCTGTTCGACAAAGTGTTTCAGCAACAAGTGTTCATGAACGGTCTGTATCTGGATGGGCGACCACGGGCGGCATTTACAACTGAGCGTTGCCGTAGTTCGGATAACACATCAATTTGGGTCCTGCTTGTTTTAAGTCGTGACAGAATCCTTTAGGTGATTTGGAAACTTTGACACCAGGGCTAGCCACCCGGCTTATAGGAACTTATAGGCCGGACCAAAGTTCTCGGCGGTTGTGGTGTTAATTACAAGACTGACTCGTGGCTCAGTGGTTATACACCGACCGCTTAGCACGCGTATCGCCTGCGCGGAAGAAGGGAGCGGGGGGGAGATGTTACCGGGTGGGTGACAAGGGTACGCAGGGCCGCCCGCTCCCTTCTTCCGGGCAGGCGATACGCGTGTGTTAGATCAGGGTTAAAAAAGGCGGCTACTTTATCTATATTGTTATCCATCAAAATATCATTGTCAGGATGGAAATCTTACTTGAAACTAATGCAGAAACCCTGAATCTAACATAATAACAAAGAAACTCATCAATCTGATCCTCTAAACGTTTGTGAGGGCAGTTACCTAACTTGAGGTTTCTAAATTAGTAATGTAATGGAAACAAGTAAGTAAGAAATCTTTGTTTATTCATAAACCTCATGGGCCCCGAGAGGGTACCTCCATGTATTGCAAAGACTCTAAGCCACGTTCGTAAGGCCCTAGACGTCTGAGAAGAATGGCAAGAAACTCAGAAGATGTACAATGATCAGTCACATAATTTAGAAATTACACAAAGTACTTAACTTTAGCAACATGGCGACGTCCACTCGGTTTGGCTTCGAATATAAAAGTACCGACACTCAGCATAACTAGCTAAGTGAGACTCAAAGCGACAAAGATTTGTCCAACGTTATTATTAGGATACTGGGCGAACACTAACAGAGACTCAATGATACTAAGAGAGCGAAGCCGCGCCAACAGACTGTTTTATACTGATTTCACAAGCTCCCACCATGCCTTACCACCCCTGCTCGATGTAAACATTACCAACAACCAATAGGGAACGAGCAAGATGGCGGGCACGGTAGTAGCCTCCATTTTACACAATTGTTAAACATAAAATCATCTTAAACTGTATTTCATACTTATTAGAACAATTATTGATACGTTTCAAGTCATCTATAAAATTATGAAATCACAGTATTAAATAAATGGTGTATGTAAACAACAATGGCCGACATTCGGACGTCATGATATTTCTTAGTTCTATTCAGTCACCAATAAGTATTACATTACTTAATACATCTTGTATTCGTTATTTAATATTATCTTATCAACTATTAGAGAATAGTCGATAAGATCACAATCACTTTGACTACATACTTAATAACACATTGATAAACAATATTACAAACACAACAAGGAATGGCGGGTATGGTATCTTGATTTGTCTTTTGCTTGTCAACGTGAGGGCACATCCTCAACGTCCTATCTTTATGGACTCCCAAGTATTTCACCGTGCTTTCCCATTTTACTTCTTCCCCTCTTTGTTTTAACGGAGGGGCTCTTTGTGCGCCGGTAAGTATTGCAGACGTTTTTCCGAAGGTAAAGAAATAGAATGAAGCACAGCGGCTATTTTAAGTGATATAGAATATTATAATAAAATATCCTATCTAACACGTGCTAAGCGGTCGGTCTATAGGGACTCTGACTCCTGGGTCAAAGAAGCGTGGGTTCGATTCCCACCTAGGGCAAGCATTTATGTTATGAACATAGGTGTTTGCTCTGTGACTGGCTGTTATTTAGGTATTATCTGTATAAGTATGTATTTAAAAATATGTTTAAGAAGTAGGTATATCAGTCTCTGGGAGCCATATCACAAGCTTTGCTTAGTTTGGGTTCAGAGACCGTGAGTAAGATGTCCCCTAATATTTATTTATTTACGTGAAAGCTACGGATGACTCAATCGCAGCTGTTCAGTGAGCTTCAATCAGGATTAGGTTATTTAGGCTTGTAGCTATAATATCACAGCTGCATAGATGTTTATTTCGACCTATCAATGTCATTGTTTCAGAACTGCTAAAAGTGGAAAGAAATAACGAGTACGAGCGAGAGCTGTGGCAACTGAACGAGAAAGAGCGAATAAACCTGATGGCTACCCTGCGAGAGAAAGGGAACAAACTATACGCGGAAAAACAATATGACGCCGCCGAGCAAGCCTATTACGAGGCACTTTCTATATGCGAACAACTTATGATTAGGTATTTATTTTCTTAAGATTAATCGCCATCGTTTCAGCCATTGGACATCCACTTCTGAACATAGGGGAGACAAGAGATCTCCAATAAAACCAGCTGAAATCGGCTTGACCCTTACACCTTCTAAAAATGTAAGACTTTTGAATTTGCGGTCCGTTATATTTAAATACAATCAGACATGAAGGGATCCGTAAGAAAACCAAACTAACCGACATCCATCAATCAGCATATGTCCACTGCTGGACATAGGCCTCCCCTAAAGATCTCCGATAAGGCCGGTTGGTAGTAGCTTGCATTCAGCGCGATCCTGTAGTCTTTATGAGGTCATCTATTCACGTTGTAGGTGGACGTCTTACGATGCGCTTGCGCGCACCTACGTCACAGTAAATACATAACAGTAGGTTATCTACTATCTATCTAGGTTATCTGCTCAGAGTCGCGCTGCACAGCCCGTACTGCCGCCACCTTATTCTCCCCTACATATATAATGCTAGCGTGTGCGTGAAATCGCGTGCCGTCACGGCGCGCGTCGCGCACGCACACATTCAAACCGAGAGCGGCACGTTTGTATGAAGATATTTTACTGGTATGTAATTACTGTGCCTACGTGGCCTCCACTGGAGAACTTTTCGACCCCATCGGTTATTAGTCCCCTGTACTGTACTGGCCTTTTTTAACAGTCCACTGCAGGACGTAGGTCTACTCACGAAGGGTGATTGGGCCATATCCACCAAGCTGGCCCAGTGCGGGTTGGTGGATTCACATACGCCATCGAATTTCTTCTACGGACGTGTGCAGTTTGCCTTACGGTGTTTTCCTTCACCGAAAAGCCAGAGGTGTACCCACGGCCTCACGATTGTAAGGCAGGTCGTGTCATGACCACAAGACCGCCACGGCTTAGTCCCCTGTGCTGTGTGCTTACTATTTTTCTGAGTGTATAATTATATACTGATTTAATATTCCAGAGAACGTAAAGGAGACGAAGAATGGATCATGTTCAACAAGATCAAGCTTCCAATCCTTCTGAATTACGCTCAATGCAAACTGGTCAAAGGAGAATACTATCCTGTCATAGAACATTGTACAACTGTGCTAGAGCATGACAAAGGTAAATGTTAACTATTGGTAATCTTTTGGGCTATATCTATTATATAGCCATTTGGTTAACGGTTTGAGGGGGGCTAAAGCTCCACCCCTAGGCCCCTAGCATAGCAAAGGAATTAAACCATTTTATCCACTTTTAATGTTAGATGTCAATTCATATTTATTTTCCACTCCAAAGGGGATAAATTGGCGGAAAAATAATTTATCCCTTTGCCATGCTAGTGGTGCTGGGCTCATGAGAACTTTCCTTATAAAGGGGTGAAAATTAACTAGATCAAGTTATGTTACAAATACATTCGTGGAACTTATGCATTCACGTAGCAAAACTGAGATTCGCTTCTTCCTTCATAATGCGGACCGCCAGGGATTGGAATGCCCTGCCTCCGTCATTGTTCCCTGACAATTACAATTTGGATATCTTCAAGTTAAGAGTGAATAGGTATCTTCTAGGTCTACATACCTACACATCTTCAGCTATAACTTTGCTCTCCATCACGCGAGTTGGTAGCCAAATCTAGCCCTATTTGCATAAAAAAAATGATTATCCAAAGCAAAGGAAAAACATATAGCCATGTATAAGTATAAAAATGGTAACCGGAAGTCACTGAAATTTCACAGCACAGGCGTGGGCCTAGTGTGAGTTTCAGGGTTCCTTTTAAGTACTGTAAATGTAGTATAAATCTACCTAAGGTATATAAGTACTAACATTAACATAATGCACTTACTAACACCCCTGTTACCTTAGCTCAATATAAAGTATTTTTCAATTTCACTTATAAAATAGAGTTTGTGCAAAAAGAGAATGGTAGTAGGTGAGGTCGCCCGTGTACCATTTTAGTATTTTTTTACGTTTACAACACTGCTCTGTCATTGCTAGTACAAAGTACCTATTATAAGTGTTTGATACTTGGTAGGCACCAATTCGGTTTTCATCAGTAGACTCCCGTCTACCAAGTAGTCGGTACCCTTGGCTGCTGATTAAAATCTTATTGTTAGTTCACCGTAACGCCACGACGGTTCTCATTTTGCACATACTTGTACGATTCAAACTTAATGACGTCTGTAAACATGAATGCGACTGTGGCGCCACTCAGCAGACCATGGAGCATCTACAATGCCCCCAGTGTCCTAACACCTGCACACAAGAAGATCTCTACGAGGCCAACACCGCCGCAGTATCCGTGGCCTCCTACTGGTCGAACAGCATATAGCCAAATAAAAATTTTATGATCGAATCGCTGACTCGAAAAGAAGAAGAAGAAGGCGAGTCGTTGCGCAGTAGCAAGTTCATATCAGCAGGAAGTGAATAGTGTGGTTTTGCGCAGCTGTCACAGACGCCACGTTTAATATAATTCGAACTCTCAGACCCAATAAAAAAAATCCAGACAGAATATTGTGAACAAAAACATGTGAGGCCGGCAAAACTACGCCTCGCCGTGTACAGACAACACACAAACACGTATAGGGAAACTCGCATTATGGCGGCGCAACACTGACGCACTTACAACATGTATAAAAAACCGGCCTCATTTGTCTGATCACGACATTCTGTCTTGATTAGGGTTCCGTACCCAAAGGGAAAAACAGGACCCTATTACTAAGACTTCGATGTCCGTCTGTCTGTCTGTCACCGGGCTGTATCTCATGAACCACGATAGCTAGGCAGCTTAAATTTTCACAGATGATGTATTTCTGTTGCCGCTATAACAACAAATACTAAAAAGATAATAAAATGAATATTTAAGGGGGGGCTCCCATACAACAAACCTAATTTTTTGGACGTTTTTCGCTCTATATTAATAATGGTAACAGGTAGATGCTTGAAATTTTCGCAGAATATTTAGTTTTATATTCTCTTCAATAGTAAATAATTAAATTAAAATAAAATAAATATTTAAGGGGGGGCTCCCATACAGTACGGAACCCTCCGTGAGCGAGTCCGACTCGTACTTGGCCGATTTTTTTTTATTTATAATTTTTCTAGAAAACGAAAAGGCGTTATTCCGAAGAGCAAAAGCAAACGTCGGAGCCTGGAATCCAGATTCAGCCGAAGAAGATTTTAAAACTCTGAAGGCATTAAATCCGTCCATGTCTGCTTTAGTAGACAAAGAATTAGAATACATCAAGAAACTGCGGAAAGAAAAAGAAGAACAAGACAAGGATGCCCTGAAAAAAATGTTTGTAAAAACGTGAAAATAGGTCAAACGTAAAAATTATACGCTTAAGTTGTATACACCAAAATATATTTCAAGTTCTAGTCATGAACTGTTTTAAACTATCTAACAATGAACAAGTGATGCGGCTTTTATAGCATCTTGTTATCAAAATATTATAAAAATCTACAAACAAGAAAACGCGCAGAGATCGTTCACTCTAAATCTGTGAGACTCTATTTTTATTTATTTAATATTTTATTAGCTTTAAGTTCAGTGTAGGTATAATTTATTTTTTTAAAGGAAGCTATTACAATGTAGAGAGTGCGCGGTTTTGGAAGGATCTTTGAATAAAAAGGCGTCAACGTCAGCCAGCATTAACGATTATTTACAAGTTTTTTCATAATCGCTTTTCAAAAGGTATTTCCTATTTCAAGGTATTTGAGACGTCGCGTCGCTAGAATGATTTGATAAACTATATTTTCGCAAAAATCCTAGGTAAGCACGGATAATGAATAAGATATGGCTGTATTTCTCAATATTGTGTTGTCCTTTCTAGGATTTTTGAGAAAAAACTATTTATATAGACTATGACGAAAAGACTATACATCACAAGTAATTGTACATTTGGATAACGACTACTGTACGGGGCCTATACGGGTGATTCTCTAGCCGACGCCGACCGGCATATATGCGAGAAAAATAAACTGTTCCATACTTTTTGTCGCGAGTCAAAACAGTTATGACCTTTTTGTACGAAACCGCGATTTCGTAGTTGGTCCCATAGTAAAAGTTGTTCGTAGTGATGAGCATAGAGCTCCGAGCTCCCTGTACGTTGCAATACAATACCTTGTACACGCGCTGAGCGAAGTGTGGAGGAGATGGCTCCCCATGGTTTTAGTATGGCGGTCACCATGCGCAGCCATCCTCTCCACAATACCCTCAGCGCTAAACTTACGTGCCGCTAGCTATAATATCATTGTGACGTTCCTGTGTAGTTTTCTATCATTATAGTACTATTAATTTGAAAAAAAAAAACACTTAAAACTTGGTCATATTTAAAAAATTATAAATTATATCAGTTCATAATTTAATTATTTAATATTTCAACATGTATATGACAAATAAAGACAATAATGTTGCACTGTTTGTTCTTATTTATTTCATTAGATATTCCAATGATTCACAAAAATGTACACCTTCCATAGAATAAGGACTATATTCTTTTGAGCCTTCATTACTGTAATTAAAAAAAGGAAATCATGTACACATTAAAATTAAATCTGAATAATTAGGCATACAAGATAGTGTAACTTGACAATTTCACATAGATTCTTTAACAATGTTTCTTAAAAATAAATAATTAGACACCTTTACATTTATAATTTTGTAATACATCAAGTATTTTTTAATAATATACCTATACATATCACCCTTTAGTTTTGGGGATCGACTAAATAACAGAAACATGCCTTGTGGCCCAGTGCAGTGGTTTGGACCTGACTCTTGTGCCAAGAGGTGTAGGCACGGTAATGATATCTACAGTATACAGGTACAGTATTCCGTCTTCATACAAACGGTCTGAACGCGAATCAAACTTACGCGCCTCAGAGTGCGGTATGCTAGTCAGTCGCGGCGCGCCGTAGTGACGAACGAACTTGTGGATTTGTAACTAGTCAGTGTTCGATTTGTTTTTAGGGTTCCTCGATTTACTACATGGCGCTGTATTTCAAGGATAGGGCCAAGTCACAATGCTGTTACATACCATTACCGTGGTGTAGGGTGTAGGTTTGGCAAACATTTTTGTGATGAACATTGGTGTGTGTTTTACAGTGTCTGGATATTCAATTAATGTTATTATAGATCGCGGCAAATACGTTTACCGCTGAGCGAAGTGTGGAGGGGATGGCTGCGCATGGGTTTAGTATAGCGGTCAGCCATCCTCTCCACACTACCCTCAGCACTAAACATACGTGCCACTACCTATATCTAGCAGCTATATTACAAATATTGGCAAGTTCGGGGCCAGAGATTGTGTTTGAGAGGTTCCTAATATAATATTTCAACTGAGATCTTTTTGTCTCTTCATGAATTCAAACTTTAGATGGAGAGGTACTCGGTTAGCAATTTTTTTCAATTTATGTTCCTGCCATTCATGATCAATACGCCTTTTACTCGTAGTAAAATTCTTGCCACATAACCTGCATTCAGTGATATTTTTTCTTATTCCCAAATGTACAGATTTTTTATGCTTTTTAAGATTTCCCATTGAAACAAATCCAGTATTACATGTTTCACATTTGAAAGGATGCACTCCTCTATGTTTATTGATGTGTATCTTAAGATTACCAGTATTGGTAAATTGCTTCAGGCATTCGGGACATTTGTGTGGTTTCAATTTTTCATGATGTCTAAATATGTGTTGTTTTACCAAGGCAACCGTTCTTCCTCTATAAGGACATAGAGAACATTTAAATGGCAAATCTTCTGTATGTGTCTGGAGATGAACAGTGAAATTTTTAACATCAAAAAACTGTTTACCACACATCTCACACATCAACGATCCATTTTCATGATACGAAACATGTTTCTCTATATATGTTATAGAATACATTTTTTTACAAAACCTACACTGTGACTTTTTCCTTGCTGGGTGATTTTCTCGAGCGTGAGTGACATAATATTTGTAACAGTTAAATTGCAAGTCACAGTCTTCACATGTCAAGCTAGTAGTCTGAATTTTTTTATCTGGTTCAGGTGGTATTTTAATATTGTCTCCAAAATAATCATCATCTTCTGAAGGCTTTCCAGATAAATAACTCAAGTTATCTTTTTCTATAACTTCAGAATTTGGACCTGATTTGTCCTGAGTCATTGGACCTGATTTGTCCTGAATCTCTGCAGAATTACAACTAACATTTTCAGTCATCGCAAGTTTTATTATATTTGAATTCTCAGACACTGAAGGTGCACATTTTTGTGCAGGTACAGGATATATTACTTTAACTTTGGGCTTTATTTGAGGTATCTCTTGATAAATGCTGTTTCCTGTTAAAATTTGCTTCATGCAATCTTTGGATATACCTTTGACAGTGTAGCGATCACCATAATGCATTTGTATTATTTTTCCAATCTCTAATTTAGAGTTGAGCAGTCTATGTGATACATTAGGATTAAGTTGTACATTACTGTTGTGCTTGTTAAGGTCACATACAGGATTTAAAAACTTGACTTTTATCTTTTTTATTGGTAACTTCAGTGTATCTTCAGTGCTATGGTTAAAATTTTCTTTGAAATTACTGCTCTTGTCATTGTTAACACAGTCATTTTGAACCACATTCTTATTTATTTCTGTAGAATCTGTGTCATTTCTCAAGTCTTCAGTCAACATTTTTGATTTACAATCAATCACTTCTGTGTGACTGAGTAAGTGCTGCGTAAGGATTTCACTAAAATCTTCATCATCTGACATATCAGATACATGTGACTCATTAATTACCCCAGACTCCTGTTTGGATTCTAGTGTCTTTCTTAGCAGCTTATCTGTCTTTTGAGCTGTGACCCTAAACAACATTCCACTGAGAAGCCGCTTATTACAGTTTAGACATAAATATTTAGGATAGGGGTCAAACTCCATTATTTCTACACATCCAATAGTCATTATGATATCAGCAAATTTTTTATTTTCCCCAAAAATAGGTATACTACCTTTCTCTAAGCAAATTCTGCATTGTTCACTGTTAAACTTAGCTGAGTTTTTAGATTTATTTAAATTGATAACAGCCCGTTGAATTTTAGAGTCACCATTCTGATCGTGTAGATGGTTATCCGGATGAAAGCTCACTCTGCTTGGTTCTTCTTTCTTGGAATTGTTTTCCCTCCCAAAATGATGACTCGCAGTTGAGTTTACGGTACCGACAGGTTCCTTGATCGTTGGCATCACGTTTCCTCGATTGATCCGGACATTAGGTTGTGAGTTTACTATTCTGTTCTGTTCAGAATTATTTAGTTTTGTACATTTAATAAACATAGCTGATATCACACAATTCACAACAATGAACTTTGCAATGAACAGTCAACTTGTTCTCTTATTGGTTTGTGGAACAGTCCTATTTCGACTTTTTGGTGGCTATTTCCCATTTATACGTAGTATCCCTTGCACAGACTACTCTAGAGGAATCTATGAACAACCAATAGCGGACTAGTAATTTTGAGTTTGACATTTATTTACTTCTTAAAACATGGCGACAGTACTTTTTTTGGCTTCATAAATATTTATTAATTCCTGCATGCATTATATTCTATTCTCCAATTAAATTATAATTATTATATTACAATTTTTAAAACCTAAGTACCTATAGGAAGTTAATAAATAAGTCTAAATATTTTGCTACTTCATGTTTATTCATCATTCACATCAATTTCTAAGGACATTTTTAGGTTTTCTTTCGTAAGATAAAGTTTTTCAGTTTTGCACATTTATTATTGGTATTAGACACCCACTTGAGTCCATGAAGTTTTAGGTAAAGGTGGAGATTGCACTTCTAATACCTATTTGAGTCAAATACCTACACATTGCTATCTCACTCTCTGTGGTCGGAACTCTCTTTCTAGTGTGGTGTATGGTATTTCTATATAAACTCTAAAAATTCCCGAAAATGGGTAAATTTAGTTTCAAAGTTTCGAGTTTATCAACTTCATTCAACCCCAAACTATGATTTATATGTATTTACAGTGTTTGCAGTTTAAAAGGGGATAAAATGTGAATTATTGTAAAACTGATAATAAAAGTAGAATGCACAAACTGATTACAAAAGTGTTTTCCAGTAACTGTACCAGTATCAGATCCTTATAAAAACTTTAAGAAATAATAACGTTATTAATAAAAATAAAAATTAAGTGTGTGTTGTGTTAAAATTTAAGTACAGCTGTAATTTTCCAAATTACTAACACTGGAGAGAATTAAAAGAAAACCCTAATTTTGGGAGTTTCCTAATGCGGCAACACCCATCACCAAAATACTAGCTGTCATGGCCGAATCATCAATGAAATCGTAAAAATGCAGTAGGGTAACCATAAAATATTTTTTGAGAATAATTTACTATTATTGTGTATACAATGCCTAACTAAATATTATAGACTGTCGTACATACAGTGTGTGTGTATTATTGAGCGCTGATATTTGTCACAATTAGTGCAATTCTTTAAACACAATTAAAATTAACAAGAACATTATGTGATTTACATCTGTAATCTATAGTTTTTAGGTACCTACTATATTTGAATCACTATTCATAAAAAAAAAATTATGTTGACTCCTTGTCATATCATATTATTATCATCTCGTTAAATTATTATCATATCTATAGTATCATTGTGTCCTTTTTTTAGGTTTCCCAAAGACAAATCTCAAAGAACTTCGTGCTTAGTAATTGTACCACTGAAATACCATTTTTAAAAGACTTCCAGAATTTGTAGCCTACACTTTAAGGCAACAGATTATTAAACATCAAGAAAACGATTGAAGTCAACAGCACTGCAGGCCGAATTATTTGATTTTTTTTGTAAATTATGTGTGTGTTGAGACTCATTGTCTCATACTGTACTATCGGCCGAGGATGGCAGCACTGCAGTGTTTCACGTTTCGCTTCTTGATTGAAAATAAAGACTTGTTCCCAGGAGTGAATGAATTTATTTGTAATCGTCGGCCTTATATACTATTTCCTATCCTAAAGTAATGACTTGACTTGACTTGGGATCTTCTCCTCCTGTATTAAACGTAGGAGTCAGGAAACAGCGTCGAGGCGAACCTCCTTACTGTGGCTGGACGCTACACCACATTGGATGTAGGGCATTGTAAAGGGAGGGCGCGAGTACCCAATCCCGACCGCGAGGTCGGGCGGCATCTCTCAGCGCCCTCTCCCCGCCATTCTGGCAGACTATCGTCGGCCGTCATGGCATTGTGGTTCTCAGATTCGGAGTCCTCACAACCTGCAACCGCCGGGTGCAGGCGGCATCTCCTCCTCTTCGAATGGGTGTCGACGTGACGCACGTCGATCCGGTGGCGTACCCGGTCAGGCGAACGCAGTTTCAAATGGTTGAACTCGGAAGTAAACTCGACCAAGTCCAACTGAAGCGCGGAGCAATGCTCTCTCAACCTGCCGGTCTTGTAGCGATGCGGAGATGGGGAGTGGGATCGCTGGCCCGGCTCAAGCGCGCCGCCGCGCGAGCCAGGCACCACGTCTCTAACTGCCCCTTTGGTAGGCGGTCGTCGAGCGATGTGTCGACGACGATGGTCGAGCGGCGTCGAGCTCACGCGTAAGGCGGAGCGACGCCTACTCGGTAGGTCCCGTGGTGTGCCTCTAGGCACAGGTATGCAGTGAAGCGGCGCCGGGGGAGAGGCTCGACCCCGGCCGCCGAGGCAGGCCCGCGTAGTGGCGGAGCCCGGTAGGGGCCGCGCGTCGCATAAGCGACAGCAGTGGCTCCGAGGATGGACGTCGCGACGCTGGGCGTCGCGAGATGAGGGTTCAGGTGGTGGCGCGAAGCGCAGGAATGTCCAGTAGTTTGTAAAGTCCGGTAGTGTGCGCCCCGATCAAAGTCGAGGGGCGCGAGGTCTTGATGGTGGTAAGCGGCCCGCATGCGCCCACTCGGTGAAGGGCACACGAGTTGGCGGAGCGGGTCGCGCCGCAGTCGCGTCGGGTCGTCGACTCATCAGGTCGCCGCGCGCGGCGTCGCCGGGCACCAACCGGGAGGCGGCGCGTCAGCGGGCCTGGCGCCAGCACGTCCCTGGTCGCGTCTGCGGGGTTGTGGCCTGGACTACGTCGACAGGCCGCTGGAGTGTGCGTCGCTCGATATACGAGCGGTGCGGTGTGCTCGGGGCGCATTACGCGCACTCGCCGATGCGTCATTCCAAGTCGGCAGGCGCCGGGTGCGCTTGGGCCGAAGAGGGTGGTTTGCTAGGCCGCCCTCTGGTCGTCTTCAGGTATAGTATCGGGGGAGGCGAACCTCGACCCCGATGGTGGCTTCAGATGCGGCGCGTCTCGGTGGTGTCGCCTCGTCCGCGGGCCGGTGGGTTTCCCGTCCGACGGCGTGCACTCCGTCAGGACATGGAGCCATGCAGCCCTCGGTCGAGGCAAGGCAGGCGATGGCGCGCCGGTGCGCCGGGCGAGCGACCGCTCGAGCCCGGCGCTGGTTGTCTTGTCAGGTGTGGGTGGACGACGCGGAGCAGCTCGACGCGTCGTTAAGTGGTGGCAGTGGTGGAGGGACGCGATGCTCGTTCCGGGACAGGTCGCGCCCGGGCACAACAGCCGGCGGCGTAATCACGCCCCTCTTAGGTTATTCCAGGGCGGCCGCGGCTAGGTCGACATTTGCGGGGCAAATGCCAGTTCAGCAGGCGGCCGCAAGCTGGCGCACGGTGCGCACGAATGCGCTCGGTGCTTGGGTGCGGCACGCCAGGGCGGTCCGCTCGACGTCGCTAGCAGACGGAGCGAGGCAGCGGTCGGCGGCGCGCGCGGGGAAGCGCTTTTCTGTAGGCGCTCGATCGCTGCGGGGGTGGGGGGGGGACTCGCAAGGGCCCGCACCCCCGCCCGTGGTCGCGGTTTACAGAAAAACTGTAGCCTCAAGCGCGTGTTGGGAGCCCGATTTCTCAACCAAGCACGGCGAGACCCCCTAAAGTAATAATAATAATAATCTACTAACCTATGACTAAACCTTACCTACTAGAAGCACCTATTTTCTAAAACTTACATCTAGACTACAAGCTAACTTTAATTTAACACTAAACTTAACTTCTAAGTAATTAGCCTAAGAACTAAAACTAATACACTATCTAATTCTTTATTAAAATATTATTTACATTGATATTATACGCGCCGCGGCGTGGGCGCTTCATATAAATATACACGATCCGGGGACGCCTCAGCATTCCACAGCGCGCCGCCGCCACAGGCGGTCGTGCGTGCCTCGTGTGCACTGCAAGCTGAGTCACGCGCCGGCGGCGCGGCGGTGCTTCATATAAATGTACGCGATGCGGGAGGCGCCTCAGCATTCCACAGCGCGCCGTCGTCACAGACGGCCGTGCGCGCCTCGTATGCCTGCGAGCTGAATCACGCGCCGCCACATGTGTTTGTTAATAATCTATTATAATTTGAATTACATTGTTTTTGATTACCTTTTTAGGGTTCCGTACCCAAAGGGTAAAAACGGAACCCTATTACTAAGGTTCTGCTGCGCGCTGTCGAATTTCATATGCCATCAATAACAGGCGCAGTATTTCATCATAAAGCATTTAAATCCAGAGCGTAGCTAGTTGTACACATTTATTGACTTGCAAGATTGCATTCTTACACATTTATTGAAGAATTCGTTTTTGTATTATCTGCGATGCCCTATAGAACAAAGTACTTAAGTTTACTTTTATTGTTCATACACCAATTGTGTATTTTCATATAATGATTTACTCATCATTGTGATTAATATCTGTGCGTCCTAAATTTAGGCAAAAATGTAGGGTTACCCTATTAGAAAGATAGTTCCGACCACAGAAGAGTGAGATAGCAATGTGTAGGTATTTGACTCAAATAGGTATTAAGAGTGCATTCTCCACCTTTACCTAAAACTTCGTGCTTGAGTCCTATTTAACTATTTCAGAATGACGGAAAAGATTGATTGACTTTGACATTTGCAACTCGAACAGCCTTGAATGGGCATAGAGAATGTAATTGGGAAACTCAAATGGAAATTACCATTTGTCTATGGTGGAAAATAAGGCCATTTTTTTTTCTTCTAAGATTCTAGCCCATGCTGTCCATAAAGCTTCGTGATGCTGTCCACTCTCCAGTATTTTACAAAGAAAGTACCTACTCTCTGTTGTCTTGTCTTGTCTACGCCGGTATCCCAGTAGTGTGGTTGCGATTGCGATAGTGGTAGTCTATCGATAGTACTATCGTAGCCTTGAAAATCAGATATACTATCGATAGAGGTATCGAATTCATTGACATTTGATAATAACATCGATTGTTAAAAACAAAAAATTCTACGACACACAACAATAAGTTTTTTTTTTTTAAGATTTTAATCGGCAGCCAAAATACCGACTACTTCGTAGACGCGAGTCTACTCATTATTGGTTTGTGAGTCTACTGACGAAAACCAAATTAGTGTCTTCCAAGTATCAAACACTTTTAGTTGTACTAGGCTATCTACTATAGTTCGGCCGTTCAGAGAATGCGTTCCTGACACGTTATCTTGAAAAAATATTTTTGGCCGATATCTCGGAACGTATGTACGTAGTAAAATTTCGCCAATTGGCATAAATCATTAACGGTAAGTTTTACAAAAAAAAATACTAGTAACAAAAGATGCGAAATTTTATTTCCTACAATATATTGTTTAATTGTTTATTGAGATATAAACGATTCACACCATTTACATATACCTCACAAGAATTATTAGAAACAAATCGAAAATAGAATAAACTTAAAAAAGATACCATCATTACTATTACAATACAATGCTAAAATATGTCAAAAATGTCAAGATTAAAAATATAAGTACAAAATGTCATACAATTTCTAAAATTTCAATTGTGCCGTCTATTCGACGGCACCTGTCCCATTGTTCGGTCAAATTTTCGCAATATGTCAAAAAGGTAGATAATACCTTGTTCCAATTGTCAAACATTAAATCAAATTCGGTGTTGACGGCCAGGAGTGTATTGAAGTGTCTGCGCGTTCGTATCAACGGAGACATGGAACGCGCCACGGCACGACATGGCTCTACGTGGAGCAGGTCCGGCAACCGGCCACGCCTATTCACCGGCATACCTGGCTCATCGGGCACGAATAGAGCACACAGCAGGCCGTCTAAGATGCGACCCACGAGAACGATTTTATTTCTAGTAAAATAGCAATATTTCGTTATGTCTACCTCCTCTAACATGAAAACGTACTTAATTCGTCTATTTTTACTCTGTGATGAAGAATCCTCGCGAACGATTTACGTACTTGTGGCACTTTTGTCGACAAACTCTAACATGTGCATGCGAAATTAGCCAAGTTTTGACATTTCACCACGATTATTTTCTCGTCAAACTTTTTGAGGACGAAACACTACGAAATAGGTAAAAGAAACTAAAATTAACAATCAGCGTTGCTGAATTGTGGAGGATTAGCTAAATTGCAAGGAGTTACCTCTATTAGAGATTGTTGTGGAGATAGACATTTTGTTGTACCGATTTTGCGAGGTAGTTTTGGTAAAGCCAGTCTCCGTGCGGAGAATATCCCTAGATTTCAAATGGAATTTGGTAAGGTATCAATTTGGATGGGGGATCGGGATAATTTTTGACCTAATAATGGAGAATTTTACTTAGTTTATTGAAACTATTTTTTAAACTATTTAAATGAAAGCTTGTTTTTAATAAGGATATTTTTTTACTTTCATTTACCTACTTTTTAAAAAAATACATGACATTCTAGTTATGACAATTTGAGAAAAACCATAAAAACGTGATTCAGATAAACCATGTAATAACTGAGATCCAGCTTATTTTGTCTGCATTATATCGCATGTGCATTCGCATACTTCTCTTTTGTATTTTCAATAGTAAAAGAGGGCAATAGAGGTACGGTTAATTGAAATCAGTGGGATTTTAATTTATTAAAGAGGACGTTAGAGTAACTTAATCCGTCATCAATAATTAGGTCTGTCAACATTGGCTTATTGACTATTCACGTTCAGTCCGTTCACAGTTATTTTATCTCTAACATTTCTAACTGCCTTTTACTATCTCTGTTTAGTCATTATGAACCATCACAGGTTAGATAGAGATAGCACAAATGTCAGAGGTAAAATAACTGTGAACGAACTGTAGTTACGTAATATATTTTGAATCACAGATTCAAAATTACTAGAATCCACAGAGACAAAAAAAACAAACGCGCAGTGACAGAATTCGTACGCTGGGACACCCCCTAGGTCCATAAGATTGCGATTTCAGCATCGCGAAAAGCAAAACTTGCGTTAAATGTGCTTAAAGTACCTGTTTCAGTTAAATAAACTCTAAGTGGGGAATCGGAATATTTTATGACACCAACTTGGGGAATGTGAGTTTAATTTTTGGGGAATTATGCTCATGTCCATAACTCCCCAAAAATGACAGACAAATTCCCCAAGTTCGGGACAAAAATTAATAAATAATAAATAGCATCAGCACGTTGAAATGTTGCCATTTAAGGGCCTCTGTTATATTATTTTAATTTGATTTAACATCAAAATTCTTATTTTGGTGATAATTCCATAAAATGGTTTTTATTCTTTCCCTTGTTGATCAATAGAATTTTTTTCAAACAGAAATCTGACAGAAGCCATTGGGAATCGAGATATTTTTTGTTTCTTTTTGAGTTGTGTTGTATTAAATCAATGAATCTCTTTCAGATTATCTCGAGAGACCACACTATCCCTTTTGGAATCTCTGTGTTTTGAATGAACTAAATCAGTGTTGCTCAATTGCAAAATTATATATCCAAAGTAGGTTTTCACATGGCGACTAAGCCAAGGCAAGTTGCTCCGTTGCTGAGAAAAATTTATTGTTAAGTCCTACGGGAACCACAATTTTTTCGCGATGGAAAGTATCCTATGTCACTTTCCGTCTTCCAAACTATACCCACCCCAAATATCAAGTCAATCCGTTGCTCCATTGCTGAGAAACAGTTATTGTCCTATCCCATGGGAATCACGAATTTTCTCGACATAAAAAAGTATCCTATTATCACTTTGTCTTTTAAACCAAAGGTATCCATACCAAAAATCAGGTCAATCTTTTGCTCCGTTGCTGCGTCAAAGAGGGACAAACCAACAAACTTTTCGGATTGATAATATTAAAGTATGATGTATACCATAAAGGTAGAATAAAGAAACATGTTAAACCTCTAATGATAGAAGATTTAAAAATATTTTAAATGTCAGACAAAATGACGGCCTAGTATTAAACGTCATAGTAACATGTAGCATGCAGAGGTAAAATAACATTTTATCCAATTTTAATGTCAGTTGTCATTTTCAATCCATACTTTATTTCCTCTTCAAGGGGATATAATGGTGGAAAAACAATTTGTCCCCTTGCCATGCTACTTGTGATTTATAAAAGTCTGCAGACAATGTCACCTGTCATCCAATTACGTTTGGCTGTGACGTTTCGTTAGTCCATATTAGCGTCATAGAGGAATTAATCACTTAGCGTCTTTGTGATAGTGGCGACAGTTTCGCTTTCGATGGTTTTTGTCCTGTCCTACAGGAACTATGCAATTTTTCGGGATAAAAAGTATCCTAAAGCTCCTTCCGCCTTTTAAACTATGTCCATGCCAAAAATCAAGTCAATCCGTTGCTCCGTTGGTGCGTGATGGAGTAACAAACCAACAAACCAACAAACTTTTCGGATTTATAATATTAGTAAGGATATTCAGCAATAGTAGTCCTCATATTAATAATTCATCACTGGCAAGGCAACATAGATTGATCGCAACTTTCAACTTGAGGAACTGAGATGTGTCGGACGAGTAGACACTACTCAACTTTCCGAATGCTGCCCAATCGAGTTGGATTCATCAACGGTTGACCTCTTGCTTGAAATCGGACCTACCTAATTGGACTACTTGTCCTAGGTAGACGTATGAACCAACTTCAAGAATCGAGCTCTCAGCAGATATTGGGGTGGGTGCAACATGGACATTACACATGACCTTCGTCTTGTCCAGGCCCACCTGTTGAGAAACTCTATTGAGATCTTTGAGCATCGTACTGAGCTCATCCATCGAAGCCGTCCCTCCGAATACGGGTTCCCTCGTGTCGCCTCGTGGAGAGTAGACCACAAACCAATAAGAGAACAAGTTGTAGGTATAGACAAACCATCAATGAAGAGACAATAGACAATGAACGTTCCCACCACAGACTTCCCAATACTTCTGCATTGGGAAGTCTGTGGTGGGAACGTTCATGTTCAAGAATTAAGTCTGTGGTTCCCACGAAGTTTTAGCCTCCCTCCCTCCTTGCCAAACAAATGCCAATCGAGTCAATTTTGAATCAATTGTCAAAGTCAACCAGTGTTGAAGTAGCGTGAAAAGGCTTCAGTACTCTTGCCCAACACTGCGAGAAGAGAGCAAATGCCTCTAAGCCTTCGTGCAATGCATAAGAAAAAGAGAAATCTACGGAAGCTATGGGCACATACCAGATGCCCCCGAGTCAAACGAGAGCTAAACAATCTAACAGAAAGATTGGCAGCAGAAGTTCATACCTGCAGCCATATTCTCGTTTCCGAACTCACTTCCGAATCGAGATCTACATTTTCCGTCGGATACGGATTCGCTTCCGAAGGAGCCGTGAAACTGCATTCTGCAGGGTTATTCTCAAGGCAGTGGAATCGAATACGGGAACGTTCCCGACACGAATTTCATTTCAGCGATTCTCGTTTCCGAATTCGAGATCGTTTGTACTATGATATTATTAGATGCTACAGTCACGATAATAAAATAATATGATATGAATAAAATAATATGAATCCAAATAAATTAAACAGGTACCTAAAACTACTTTAAGTAATTATACTTAGGTACTGTGTTCATTTTTATTATTTTAACTCAATTCAATTCTTGTTTTTTGGCTTTTGCGAGGTTGTTACACAATTTCAATATAAGTTTTCACAATTTCGCCAATATCTTTAACGCACGCAAGTAGGTAAACAAAAGAAAGGTTAAAGAAACGTAAACAAAAGTCAACTGCAACCTTTTATAGGTATTCTAAGACTGCAACTGTGGAGTTTTGGCGGGAACGCGGAAAAATCATGTCGCCTCATTGTATTATTTTGTTAAACTTGTGTTTTTATCAGCGATAATTAGTGAAAAATTGTGGTATTTCGTTGATTATGAGCTGATTTACGTGCATGAGTGTAGGCAAGTGATATAATGTGACGTATCATGTTGTTCCGTGTTGTTACCAATACTCCATAGACGCCTCTAGTAAAGTTCCCACTGCTTTACTGAGGTATGACTTGAACTATGTTTGGAATTAACCGCGACTTTATTGGACTATGACGTGACTACGACAGTGACTATTTTGATGAAATATCAAAAAATATTAAAACTAAATACTTGACACTTGCAAATGTACAATTATGCGACGCCAAAACATAAAAGAAGAAGAAGACTGCAACTGAAAACTGGAAAGTCAAGAGTGACAATGACAGTTATAAACCACCATGTTTTTGTTTACGAAGTATGTTCCTGCAAAATGCAGTCGACGCAAGTAATCTTAAACGTCGCTTATGTGAAATATTCATAAGTTTATATATTCATAGACGTCTGCTTTATGTAAAAGATCATGTACTTTGATAATTGATGGTCGTAATTGAGTACAATTCCATACATTTAAATTTCTACCATAGTCTCTTTTTTCTACCAATACGAATCATTCTCTGTAAATGTTTCCTCGATTTAAAGTCTACCTTGACTATGGTATTTCAATCGGAAAAACCCGAAGAATGCCGAAGTTCATTCCGAACGGATTCTAGAATGCAGTTTCACGGCTCCTTCGGAAGCGAATCCGTATCCGACGGAAAATGTAGATCTCGATTCGGAAGTGAGTTCGGAAACGAGAATATGGCTGCTGGAATCCGTTCGGAATGAACTTCGGCATTCTTCGGGTTTTTCCGATTGAAATACCATAGTCAAGGTAGACTTTAAATCGAGGAAACATTTACAGAGAATGATTCGTATTGGTAGAAAAAAGAGACTATGGTAGAAATTTAAATGTACGGAATTGTAGTCAATTACGACCATCAATTATCAAAGTACATGATCTTTTACATAAAGCAGACGTCTATGAATATATAAACTTATGAATATTTCACATAAGCGACGTTTAAGATTACTTGCGTCGACTGCATTTTGCAGGAACATACTTCGTAAACAAAAACTTGGTGGTTTATAACTGTCATTGTCACTCTTGACTTTCCAGTTTTCAGTTGCAGTCTTCTTCTTTTTTTATGTTCTGGCGTCGCATAATTGTACATTTGCAAGTGTCAAGTATTTAGTTTTAATTTTTTTGATATTTCATCAAAATAGTCACGTCATAGTCCAATAAAGTCGCGGTTAATTCCAAACATAGTTCAAGTCATACCTCAGTAAAGCAGTGGGAACTTTATTAGAGGCGTCTATGGAGTATTAGTAACAACACGGAACAACATGATACGTCACATTATATCACTTGCCTACACTCATGCACGTAAATCAGCTCATAATCAACGAAATACCACAATTTTTCACTAATTTATCGCTGATAAAAACACAAGTTTAACAAAATAATACAATGAGGCGACATGATTTTTCCGCGTTCCCGCCAAAACTCCACAGTTTCAGTCTTAGAATACCTATAAAAGGTTGCAGTTGACTTTTGTTTACGTTTCTTTAACCTTTCTTTTGTTTACCTACTTGCGTGCGTTAAAGATATTGGCGAAATTGTGAAAACTTATATTGAAATTGTGTAACAACCTCGCAAAAGCCAAAAAACAAGAATTGAATTGAGTTAAAATAATAAAAATGAACACAGTACCTAAGTATAATTACTTAAAGTAGTTTTAGGTACCTGTTTAATTTATTTGGATTCATATTATTTTATTCATATCATATTATTTTATTATCGTGACTGTAGCATCTAATAATATCATAGTACAAACGATCTCGAATTCGGAAACGAGAATCGCTGAAATGAAATTCGTGTCGGGAACGTTCCCGTATTCGATTCCACTGCCTTGAGAATAACCCTGCAGAATGCAGTTTCACGGCTCCTTCGGAAGCGAATCCGTATCCGACGGAAAATGTAGATCTCGATTCGGAAGTGAGTTCGGAAACGAGAATATGGCTGCAGGTATGAACTTCTGCTGCCAATCTTTCTGTTAGATTGTTTAGCTCTCGTTTGACTCGGGGGCATCTGGTATGTGCCCATAGCTTCCGTAGATTTCTCTTTTTCTTATGCATTGCACGAAGGCTTAGAGGCATTTGCTCTCTTCTCGCAGTGTTGGGCAAGAGTACTGAAGCCTTTTCACGCTACTTCAACACTGGTTGACTTTGACAATTGATTCAAAATTGACTCGATTGGCATTTGTTTGGCAAGGAGGGAGGGAGGCTAAAACTTCGTGGGAACCACAGACTTAATTCTTGAACATGAACGTTCCCACCACAGACTTCCCAATGCAGAAGTATTGGGAAGTCTGTGGTGGGAACGTTCATTGTCTATTGTCTCTTCATTGATGGTTTGTCTATACCTACAACTTGTTCTCTTATTGGTTTGTGGTCTACTCTCCACGAGGCGACACGAGGGAACCCGTATTCGGAGGGACGGCTTCGATGGATGAGCTCAGTACGATGCTCAAAGATCTCAATAGAGTTTCTCAACAGGTGGGCCTGGACAAGACGAAGGTCATGTGTAATGTCCATGTTGCACCCACCCCAATATCTGCTGAGAGCTCGATTCTTGAAGTTGGTTCATACGTCTACCTAGGACAAGTAGTCCAATTAGGTAGGTCCGATTTCAAGCAAGAGGTCAACCGTTGATGAATCCAACTCGATTGGGCAGCATTCGGAAAGTTGAGTAGTGTCTACTCGTCCGACACATCTCAGTTCCTC
The DNA here is from genome assembly GCA_964007245.1 of Hypomecis atomaria. Lineage (NCBI taxonomy): Eukaryota > Metazoa > Arthropoda > Insecta > Lepidoptera > Geometridae > Hypomecis > Hypomecis atomaria. Next base: position 16,793,159 of record OZ023292.1, on the reverse strand, counting down.
AAGTTGAAAGTTGCGATCAATCTATGTTGCCTTGCCAGTGATGAATTATTAATATGAGGACTACTATTGCTGAATATCCTTACTAATATTATAAATCCGAAAAGTTTGTTGGTTTGTTGGTTTGTTACTCCATCACGCACCAACGGAGCAACGGATTGACTTGATTTTTGGCATGGACATAGTTTAAAAGGCGGAAGGAGCTTTAGGATACTTTTTATCCCGAAAAATTGCATAGTTCCTGTAGGACAGGACAAAAACCATCGAAAGCGAAACTGTCGCCACTATCACAAAGACGCTAAGTGATTAATTCCTCTATGACGCTAATATGGACTAACGAAACGTCACAGCCAAACGTAATTGGATGACAGGTGACATTGTCTGCAGACTTTTATAAATCACAAGTAGCATGGCAAGGGGACAAATTGTTTTTCCACCATTATATCCCCTTGAAGAGGAAATAAAGTATGGATTGAAAATGACAACTGACATTAAAATTGGATAAAATGTTATTTTACCTCTGCATGCTACATGTTACTATGACGTTTAATACTAGGCCGTCATTTTGTCTGACATTTAAAATATTTTTAAATCTTCTATCATTAGAGGTTTAACATGTTTCTTTATTCTACCTTTATGGTATACATCATACTTTAATATTATCAATCCGAAAAGTTTGTTGGTTTGTCCCTCTTTGACGCAGCAACGGAGCAAAAGATTGACCTGATTTTTGGTATGGATACCTTTGGTTTAAAAGACAAAGTGATAATAGGATACTTTTTTATGTCGAGAAAATTCGTGATTCCCATGGGATAGGACAATAACTGTTTCTCAGCAATGGAGCAACGGATTGACTTGATATTTGGGGTGGGTATAGTTTGGAAGACGGAAAGTGACATAGGATACTTTCCATCGCGAAAAAATTGTGGTTCCCGTAGGACTTAACAATAAATTTTTCTCAGCAACGGAGCAACTTGCCTTGGCTTATTGCATGAATATAGTTTGAAAGACGAAAAGTGACATAATAGGCCACTTTTTATCGCAAAAACTTTAACAGTTCCCGTAGGATAGGATAAAAACTAAGTGAGCGGGCTGCGGTAGCAGCCGTCTAAGCGCCAGAAATAACCTGTCATGGCAAGTTTAGGACGTTCCTACATTTTTCGCACTCCTTCGCGGCACTCAACAGAGCTAGCCCAGACTCGGGCTCCATAACGGAGCTTGCGCTCTCGCCATAATGACGGAGTGTTTCGGAGCACAAGACACATCGTCATCCACCACTCTGGACTAACCAGTACTGAACGTCAGACAGCATTCCAACGCCCTGGTTCCAGTGCAGCGGGTCAGTCATAGTAGCCCGGCGCCTGCCTCTTCAACTGCAGAGGGCAGTGAGAACGGCCATCGCGATACCGACACCTCTCTTCCCCTGCAGCCCCACTGCGTCTGCCAACACGTTGACGGCCTAGCGGAAGGTAGGGTAGGTGGCGGCACCCACACCACCAGTTCCATATATCCCTCCGCGGCCCCTAATCCGCGGCAGTCATATCAGAGTCCAGGAAGCAGCCTTGCTTTATGAAACTGAGAAGGGTTATTCCCAGCAAGTAACTGGAGATAGAGAGACAGAAAAGAAGCCACACCCAGCGCAGCAGGAGGAGCTGGAGTTCATATGCCTGGCAGACGGAGCAGCACTAGAGCAAAATCTTAACCGAGAAATTAACATATTTACAGACGGCAGCAAAGTTAAAGGGAAAGTTGGGGCGGCATTATCCATTTGGGATGATGCCACTGAGATCAGTACCCGCAAGCTGAAATTGGCCGATTGGTGCTCCGTGTACCAGGCCGAGTTATTGACACTTCTTGATGCTACCGAAAAAGCAAAAATCTTTTGTGACTCCAGGTCTGCACTGGAAACGGTAGTTGGCGTATCTTCCCTCCATCCCTTAGCAGTAAATTCAAAGCTAACATAAAGTTGCTACACGCACAAAATAAAATAGTGAAACTTTATTGGATTAAAGCACACGCGGGGATGGAGGGAAATGAGAGAGCGGACCAGCTAGCAAAGGAAGCAGCACTGCACTCGAAGTGCAGACCTATTTACGATAACTGCCCCGTTTCATTCGTCAAGCGAGAAATCCGAAAGGACTCTCTTGACGAGTGGAACCGGCGTTATCAGGATGGCCACACAGCGGCGGCAACCAAAACATATTTTCCGGATGCAAGGGCGGCATACAAGATCGTAAGAGAAATAGCACCAGTGGGAATCATAACTCAAGTGCTGACGGGGCATGGTGGGTTTTCCCAATACTTACATCGATTTAAGTTGAGGGAAAGCCCATCGTGCATCTGTGAACCCACAAAAGAGGAGACTTATGTGCAGTGGCCATTGAACTAGAATACACTAGAATACAAAATTCTTGTCTAAGACGGCGTCAGCCAACCGCCGGCCGGGGCCGGCAACGCGCGCCGACCGGCCGCAGTTGCGAGTAAACAAAATGGTGGAGCATATGAGGGGTCAAAATATTATTTAAAAATATAAAAATGTGGAAATGTGTGGTAAAAACGTGCAAATCCCGTTCCCAATTTCACCATAAAGATTCCGGAATTTCTTTCCACAGGTAAATACGTTTTACACTATTCGAATTACTTGAAACTATCACTTATAATATCATGATTTTAAAAATGAATAATTTTACAGTTGGTGCTGCCAGGTAAAACATGATTTTGTTTCCCCATAATTATGGGAGATTTCGACTGATCAATAATTACTTTTTTGATATTATAGGATACCCGCAGACGAAATACGCCGCGATAAATGGGTAAAAGCCATTCGAATATTGAGAAAAGAATCTGACTGGATACCTACCAAGTATACCACCATATGCACGAAACATTTTCATAAAGAAGATGTAGAAACTAATCGTGGCATTAACTATTTATCTCAGAAAGCGGTTCCAGTGCTTGAGGTTTTTTTTATTTTATTTCTGATAATGATAACGATGAACATAACACTATTCTAATAAAATATAAAATAATAATATATAAAAAGGTGTACCTTTGTATTCCAACTGAAAAAGAAATGTTTCTTTTTCAGTTTGCTTCAAAAACCTCCGTACCAAGTATGTAAGTAGGTATGTCTTTCTCAGTTCGGGGCTAGAAAGCAGTTTTTTTTTTAATTTGCCTATTTTTTTTAAATTATATTTTTATCTCAACTTCGGGAAGCTGATAGATTCAAAACTCGGCGAGGTTAAGTTGCTTTATCACAGAGGTCCTGTGGCCACCTTCCAGGTTCATCGTTAGACCTTGGATATCATCTAGATCTAAATATTCAACATGGAGTCAATAGGGCCCAAACTCGATGGGTTTATTTAGTTCATTTTAAAAGTTCTTAAGGTCATGTTCCGTCTCCATCATCAGATCAGCTTCGTGGCACCATACCATTGTATTGTCAGCGAAGATACATAAGTATCATAAACTATTTGGAAGTGGGTCATTTACAACTAAAAATGCTAAATAAAAGGTTGTAAAAAATAAATTTACAATTGTTAGGTAACAATATAACTTTATTGAATACCAAAAATACAAGAAAACAAAAATAACAAATCCGGTACCTAGATTAATGGGCGGCATTAACGTCTATGTACAGCGATTTTAAACAGGTAATAATAATAATAATAAACCTCAAGAGGCTCTCGCTAGACGGTTGGGTGAAGGGCCATATTCATAAGGCAGTGATCATGGACACGGCGCACATTGTCAGGCAGTTCCTCAGCCTGTAGCCCCAACCACCGGTAGCTTGGGCCTCGCCCCGCTGCCGGCGGCAACCTAGTAAGTTTTTATAATGTTTTTATATTGTTTTTATAAAATATTGTAAAAATCTAATCTAAGATGATAAATTGATAATAAAAAAGATGATAATAAAAAAAAACCTGAGATAATAATAATAAAAATATTTAAAAAAATAATTTTTTTTTAATAGGAATGCGTTCCTGACACGTCATCATGAAAAAATGTTTTTGGCCGATATCTCGGAAACTATGTACTTAAGGGCAAAAAACACATTAAGATCACTATTGTAGAAAATAAAATTTCGCATCTTTTGCTTTTTTGTTTTTGTCTGGAAACAAAAGATGCGAAATTTTATTTTCTACAATAATGATCTTAATGTTTTTTGCCTATAGGTACATGGTTTCCGAGATATCGGCCAAAAACATTTTTTCATGATGACATGTCAGGAACGCATTCTTTGAACGGCCGAACTATAATAGCCTGTTACATTTGTAATTATTTACTCCAACTGTTCCAGAATAATTAAACAAACAGACAGACAGACAAAAATTGTAAAAAATGTTATTTTGGTGTATGTACCGGATATATTATAGTCATATACATGTAGTAAAAAACGGTAATTTCAATATTACAAAGACACTCCAATTTTATTTATAATATGTGTATATTTTACATCATATTTTATTTATTATGACTCAAATTCATTCGGTATTACTAAAATGTTGATTATTATAAATATCGGTTTGCATCACTGACATTGAGAAGGAATCGTAACATTTTGGGGAAATTTTCAATCTAATGAGCTGCCACCCTAAGTAGGTATTATCAGACGAAATTGTAAAATGTTGCTATTTCTGTCTTATTCAACGTCTTGCCGCACCTTAGCAACTAGTGTAACAGGGATAGAGATATGATTCTTTGATTACCTACCAAAGATATTCGGACGGTTATACAGACATGCATGTGTCGCCATGCCTAGCAACGCAGTTATTTGAGTCAGCAGATCTTTTTATAAAACATCATTGGCAGTGGCACATAATCTTGGAATGCCCAGTTTATGGAAAGCAGAGATTTTATTTAGAACAAAAAATTGGAATTAATCTAACACGTAAAAACCTTAGAAACGAATTTATCGATTTTTGCACAAATATTTGTAAAAAAGCAATTATTAGGAACAAGTAGGTATAAACTTTGCTGTACCATTGTAATGTTTATTATAACTGCAAACAGCCAAAAACATTGAAATATAGGTATAGTTTTTATTCATTTGTAATTAAGACCCCTGACCCTTGCATATACACTCCAACCTTGCATTCCTTTAAGGTATTTTGATATTTGTCGGTTAGGTTATTAGGTTTCGCAGCCGACATAAACATAAGCCAAAATCAAAATATAACGCGGGCGAAGCCGCGGGTAAAAGCTAGTATAACAATAAACGTTCATTTCATATACTTTTATACTCAAAAACACAGCACGCGTCTACCTCACAGCGTTGACGTAAATTCTCTTCATTCTCTGCGAAATCGAATTAAGAATGAGGAGATTCGCAGACGAACCATAGTTATTTACAGAGCCTACTAATGGCATTGGGTAGGGCGCATAGAGCCTACGGAGAACGGATGTCCTTGGGGCCATGGGGCTGTAAGTTCGAATGGAGACAACATACCGGCAAGCGGAGCATAGGACGATAGGTAATAATAATACATTTTTTTTAGATTTTATACCTGTTGATGTTATTGTTTGTTTCTTTGTCTACATCTCATTGTCTTCCACGTAAGGGTTGATTCGCAGACAATGCTATTTTAAATCAAATTGTGTGCTATAGTAAAATAAAAATGTTAGCAGCACTGGGCTGCACACATAGAGTGCGTTTCAGGAAAGAAGTCCCAAGTGCAAGAAGTGAAACTAATTTTTACAGGTCGACCAAGCGACGCGTCTGAGGGACTTCTTTCGTAAAAAGAACTCTAGTACTTACCTGTATTTTATCTGAGTTAAACTAGAGACCGTAGGTACCACGAAAGGAGTTCCCCGAAATAAGTGAAACTAATTTTTACGGATCGGCCTTGCGATTGTGGCGACTTGTCTGTGGAACTTCTTTCGTGAAACGCGCTCTAATAAGTGTATCCACCCAAGCGAGTATTTTTAGCCCTAAAATATTAAAACAAAGGAGGTGTAGGTACACTCAAGACTTTACTAGACAATTTATTACCTACACTAATCAAAGTTCATAAGAGTTTGAACTGTGAGATTAAATATCTCTGTGATTTGAACACTTGAAGCTCGATTTTGACACTACTGTGCAACAACACGTAGAGTAGGTATGGTGCAACAAGATTTGAAAATAAATGAGGGCGCCACCATCACTTTGTTAGCATATATTTTGTATCATTTTGCTGTATATCTGTGATTTCGTTCATGATGACACTGTTTTCCAATTCATAATCCACAAAATAACACAACAAATTAACAATGATTGGTAGCCTAAGTACCTAACAAGTTCAGCAAGAGTGACTTTTTAGTTCCCAAATAATTAATTTCTACTCTTTTAATACTTTGGCACTATAGTCTGACCGTTTAACTGAGTCCTCGCCTGCGCGGGTACAGGGGCGCGCGGGTAGACGACAAAGGGGGACTGAGACCGGTGCGGGCGGCGGGTCCCTGCCTCAGTTAAACGGTCAGACTATAGTAACACTAGTGACACTTTAATAGTTGCACTGTTGGCATATTGTTGCACAGGCGCGGGCGCGCACAGTATCCTTTAGTTTGTGGCGCGCACGGAAGGTCTTCCTCGTTGGCACGGCGCCGGCGGTGTCCTTCAGGAATGCTCCAGCAGACAGAACAGCGTCTCCACCAGTCTCACGGTCCAACTTCCTATTTCCTTGTAAATGGCCACTATGTGGTCCATGGCAGTTTTCGCCCTGTCGAACCTGATGTAGCGCTGCGCAACATAATCCAACCGACCATGCCAGCCCGCTTATGTGTGTAGCAACCCTAACTTTGGTACCAAGAAACTTGAGTTCGGATTCTCACCCAGGACAAACATTTTAACATAAGATATTTCCACTGAGTTCTTTTTGCCTCTTCGTTATATCAAACTGTATGTAGAGTGGTAATCGACTATATTTCTTTATCATTTTATGTTCATGACATTCATGGTCCAAACGCTTTTTATGATTAGAAAAATTCTTGCCACAAAACCTACATATAGTACGTTTTTTAATTCCAAAATGTACATGTTGTCTGTGCTTTTTAAGTTCAAACTTACAATAAAATCCTTTATTACATATATCACATTTGAAAGGCCGTACACCTCTATGTTTATTGATGTGACGATTAAGATTTCCAGGATTGATAAATTGCTCTGGGCATTCAGGACATTTGTATTGTTTGACTTTTTCATGACGTGATTTTATATGGTGTTTTACATATTCCATGTTTCTTCCTCTATAGGGACATAGAGAACATTTGAATGGTAAATCTGTTTTATGTGTCTGGAGGTGGATTCTGAAGGCAGTGCCTATAAACTGTTTGCCACAAAACTCACAAACTGATCCTTTCTTATGATATGAAACATGTCTCTTTATATTCTTTATAGAGTACATTTTTTGGCAAACTGTACACTTTTTTTTTTTTCCTTGCTGGGTGATTTTTTATGGTATGATTGAGATAACCTTTGTAATATTTATATTGTAAGCCACAGTCGTCACATGTCCAGGTAGTAGTAAGAATGTTTTTTTCAGGCGGTACTTTGTCTCCAAAATAGTCATCATCTTCTGAAGACTTTTCAGATAAATCATTTATATTATCTCTTTCTATGACCTCAGAATTGGGATTTGACAATGTCACTTCAGGTAGCTTTTGAAAAGCGGTATTTGTAATTTCTACATAATCATCATCTTCTGAAAGAGTTTCTGATATTTCGCTCATGTTATCTCTTTCTCTAACCTCAGAATTTGGACTTAATTTATTTTTAATGTCTCCAGAATCATTTCCGGTATCGTTGCCATTTTTGATCACCACAAATTTTATTGTATTTGTATTCTCAGACACAGAATTGGTGCATTCTTGTGCAAGAAGGTTAGTAGGACTTATTTTAGCTTTTGATAATGTCACTTCAGGTAGCTTTTGAAAAACGCTATTTACAATTTCTATGTAATCATCAACTTTTGAAGGATTTTCAGATATATTGCTCATGTTATCTCTTTCTATAACCTTGGAATTCGGACTTGATTTTTCTTTAAGGTCTCCAAAATCATTGCAAGTGAAGTTGCCATTTTCGGTCATCACAACTTTTGTTACTTTTGAATTCTCAGACACTGAATCAATGCATTCTTGCGGAAGTTCAGTAGGAATTATTTTAGCTTTTGACAAAGTCACTTCAGGTAGCTTTTGAAAAACGCTATTTACAATTTCTGAGTAATCATCATCTTTTGAAGGCTTTTCAGATGTATCACTCATGTTATCTCTTTCTCTAACCTTGGAATTTGGACTTGATATTTCTTTAATGTATCCAGAATCATTACAAGTGAAGTTGCCATTTTCGTTCATCACAACTTTTATTATATTTGAATTCTCAGGCAAAGAATTGGTGCATTCTGGTAGAGAAAGTTCAGTAGGAGTTATTTTAGCTTTTGACCATTTCACTTCAGGTAGCTTCAGAAAAATGCTATTTACAATTTGATCCAAGCTATCTTTCGATGTACTTTTGATGTTGTGACGATATGCATTTTGAATGCATATTATTTTTTCATACTCTGATTCTGGATCAAGTGGCATATTTGGTAAAGTAGGATTAAGTTCTTGTAATATATTGTTATTGTGCCTGTTGTTGAAATCCTGTAAGTGACCTACAGGTTTTAAAAACTTGACTTTTATCTGTTTTATTGGTAACTTTAGCATATCTTTAGTGCAATGATTCAAATTTTATTTGGAATTTCTTTTCTGGATGTTAACACTATCATTTTCAACCATATTTTTATTTAATTCTGTAGAATCTATGAGGTCTCTTGACTCTTTAGTCACAATTGTAGAGTGGCAATCAGTGTGACTAATTAAGTGTTGTTTAAGGACTTCATTTAAATCTTCATCATCTGACATATCAGATACATGTGACTCAACATCATTTATTTCCACCGACTCCTGTTCGGACTCTATTGTCTCTCGTAACAGCTTATCTGTCTTTTGAGCTGTGGCCCTAAACAACACTCCACTGAGTAATAGCTTATGGCAGTTAAGACATAAATATTTAGGATAGGGGTCACACTCTACAATTTCCACACCACCAATGGTCACTATGAAATCAGGTAGTTTTTTAATTTCCCCAAAAATAGGAATACTGCCTTTCTCTAAACAAACTCTGCATTGATCATCACTAAACTTTGTTGAGTCTTTAGATATATTTTTACTAAAATTGACAACAGTCTGTTGACTCTTATAGTACCCACTCTGCTCAGGCAGATACATATCCTGATGAAAGCTCTCTCTGTTTATTGCTTTTCCTTTTGAATTGTTTTTTTCACTAAAATATGAATTTTCAGATGTGTTTATTGTAACGACTGGTTTCTTGAACAGTGGCATCACATTTCCTGGATGTTTCTGGATAATAGGTATGTTGTGAAATTACAGCTCTGCACTGATCGTAATTATTTGTACATTTATGTTTTATAGCTGAAAACAATCTGACTTGGGTCACGGGTCCTTTGATTACAGATACATAATATAGTAAAATTATAATCCAAGCACGTTAAGCGCGGGCTATTCTTTATTTTCGTCCACAACTTTGGTCCACAAAGTTTCAATTACACATACCTACACGTTTTCAGATGTGTTTTTAGAGAAAATTATCCACTATTTAATAGATGATGCTGGTAACCAAACTGGTAACTATGTACTGGAGACACTGGAATGGAAATATTAAACTTAAAATAATTATGAAAGTAAACAAAAGTGCAAACTTGCAAAAACTGGCTATTTTATTTCGCACTGGCTATTTTCATTACCTCAGAAATGTCAAAATAGGGTTACCATCTAAAATCATTGACACTTTACCCTATGTTTGGGGAAAAGTTAGGCACTTTAGGGAAAAAATTAAGGAAGAAAATTCTTAATCTTATCTTACATATTATAAATAAAATCGGAGTGTCTGTTTGTAATATAGAAATAACCGATTTTAAGTACATCTATAAAAATATATATGGTACGTACACCAAATTAACATTTTTTTACAATTTTTGTCTGTCTGTCTGTCCGTTTGTTCCGGCTAATCTCTGAAATGGCTGGATTGATTTTGACGGGACTTTTATTGGCAGGTAGCTGATGTAATAAGGAGTAACTTAAGTTACGTTTATGAAAAAAACTTTTTATCTCGGGCTAACGTGGGTAACTTTTTTTTTTGACGTGACAACGTCTTATAAATTGGTTTGCCGGGTGACACTTCAAGAAACTGCGTTACGCTCCGCTCACGTTATGCGCTCATTCGTCTCATTCGTCTCAAAGTCGTTGTCACGTAAAACTTTCGCCCGTATACCGACTTTACAGGCAACCATTTTTTTTTATTATTTCGCTGACTTGACCTTACTACGAAGAGTATCACTTTTGGCCACTAATTTTAGTTCACAATATCATAATTATGCAGCTACTCTACACTTTTAATCATCATCATCTTGATAATCAAGATATTTTCTATTTCAAGTAAAACTATTAAATCATTATCATTACAGTCACGTAACATCCATAGTTTGGCGCGGGCCTTTTTTATGTATTTTTTTAAGCTAAGTTGGAAGCGGCTTGCATCCAGCGTGATGCTCAGGTCAAAAAAGATCACCTTCCTATCTTTTCAGAAGGCATCCTACGCTGTGCTTGCCTGTACGTGGTCTCCACTTAAGAACTTTTCCTCCATGGGTTACCAGTGTTATTATTGAGAGTGCGCAAATGCACCCTAGATGTCAAAAAGATTGATTCAGCGTGAATCATTATGACCAACCTAGTCCCTCCGCGCGGAAGAAGTAAAACTTCGACGCTTCATACCCCCTCCGTGGTAGCGTTAAACGCTTAACGCAACCTTGTAGGAAGTCGCATTAGAAGTTTCACTTCAAAACTAAAATCAGCTGATCCATATATGTCATCAAAGACCGTAAGGAATTATTTGCGTGTCAGATAATTTGTGTCCAGGCTGTGTCCGGGACGGGTCAGACATGAATCATCCCGGCTCGGTATAACATAAATCATCACGTCTTATTAAATATTTACACAGAATAGCTGATTTTTAATCATGATTTGAGGTTTAGTCTCATAGTGAAAGTTAGTCCTATTGATCAATACATGTGTGACAAACTTAGAATATTTCCCTTTTTCAAAAAAAAACTTATAATTCGATTTTTAGATTGTGTGGAATTTTGACTCATTGCTTAGGTATGGCGATATATTCCCCAATGCGTGTACACACACATATACAAAATTCCCATTGTTTTGACTATATATTGTCACTCAATACCATTATGGACAACGTATATACATATATATCTATTGTAAGGGAATAGAGTTCATAATACCATGCAAAACTGCATAAGTGCTTGGTAACGTGCAAATATCTCTGTGTGAGTGAAACTCCCTGTACGACACATGCCAGTGTTGTCAGCCTAGAGCTACCTGACCTAATTAGTAGTTTTTTTCATTACCTAAATTTAATATCGCAATTGAGATTTGGAGTTTTAACAACAAATCATCACTTCGAAAGTTTAGATATGTAAAACTCCAGAAAATGCCGAGACGTTATGAGAGGGGAGGGGTAGGTGAACCCCCCCCCCCCCCCCCTGAAGAGATATAGTGCAGCAAACCCCTAGTTTTTGAGAAAATCCACATTTTATATTTTGAGGTTAAGTATGAAAACTACCAAATACTTGCCCTTAACTAGTCTTAATTAGTCTCAATAAAATAATCAATGCCTTTTTTCCTTCATAAGAGCGCCCCTTCTCGTAAACAAGTACCGAAAAAAATATTTTAGACCCACCGGAGGTCAAAACGGTGTATGGGAACGTTGATCCTGAGTATCTCTTCTACCCATTCCCAACATAAAAAAGGGGGGCTGCCAGAATACCACACGGTGTCAAAAATAATCAATGTCTTTTTTCCTTCATAAGAGCGCCATTTCTCGAAAACAAGTACCGAAAAAAAATTTTAGACCCATCGTAAGTCAAAATGGTGTGTGGGAACGTTGATCCTGAATATCCCAGGGTATATCCTGGACGAGGGAGACGAGGAATCCAAATCCAAAATTGCCGGTGCAGATCCTGCAGATAATTGTTTTATTTTTGCAGAAGATTTATTAAAGGGTATAAAACAATAATGTGCGCGTTGTAAATAGGAACGACCTAAACTCGTAATAAGGACAAATTGTCTCTGGCGCTTCACCGGCCGCTGCCGTGGCACGCTCGCTTCGCGCGTTGTTGTCACTGTTCAAACCTAACCTAACCTACGACATCGAAATACTTTAGCGAAATCCTTCTGTTGGTTAGGATAAATAGGAACGGCCTAAACTCGTAATAAGGACTGATTGTCTCTGGCGCTTCGCCGGGCGCTGCCGCGGCACGCTCGCTTCGCTCGCTCGGCTCGCGCGTTGTTGTCACTGTTCAAACCTAACCTAACCTAGTAGGCAGATCAAGAGTCCAAGGAAACAAGCCGGGTCGTTGGGGAACATCAATAAACCAAATACATTCCACAAACGCAAGCGACAAGGGAATGAAATAGGAATTGTTAATGTTTTGTTATGAGCAATGAGCATTTTACGTTCCATAATTTTACAATTGACACATAGTTTAGCATGACATAATGATATTTTTAAAGCATTAGAGTGAGACAACACTAGTTTGAGCCATACATTTTGATATTTCTGTTTCTTTCTAACTAAATTCTTATTATTGTTTCCCGTTATTAGGATTTTACTAGGAACTTAACCTCAAAAATTAAAATTACGATTATTCAAAAACTACGCATTTCCGCACTATAAGCCGCTAGAATATGATATTAGGCATCAAAGGCTATCGATTAAAACCAAAATCACCCAGGAATTCGTGCCGCAGGATACTAAAGTCAACCCCTTTTGTTTACTTTCGTAATTATTATTTTAAGTTTTAATATTTCCATTCCAGTGTCTCCAGTACATAGTTACCAGTTTGGTTACCAGCATCATCTATTAAATAGTGGATAATTTTCTCTAAAAACACATCTGAAAACGTGTAGGTATGTGTAATTGAAACTTTGTGGACCAAAGTTGTGGACGAAAATAAATAATAGCCCGTGCCTAACGTGCTTGGATTATAATTTTACTAAATTATGTATCTGTAATCAAAGGACCCGTGTTTGTGATTGTTTTCAGCTATAAAACATAAATGTACAAATAATTACAATCAGTGCAGAGCTGTAATTTCACAACATACCTATTATCCAGAAACATCCAGGAAATGTGATGCCACTGTTCAAGAAACCGGCAATGATTTTAGTTGGTAACCCTATTTTGACATTTCTGAGTTAATGATAATAGCCAGTGCGATTTTATCATTACCCATTGTTTTGTCTATTTTCACTCAATACCATTCTTGAGAACGACACATACATAGAAATCTATTGTAAGTAAGGCAATAAATTTAATAATACCATGCAAAACTGCATAAGTGCTTGGTAACGTGCAAAATTTCTCTGTGTGAGTGAAACTCCCTGTACGACACATACCAGTGTTGGCAGTCTAGAGCTACCTTACCTAATTAGTAGTTTTTTCATTACCTAAATTTACTATCGAAATTGAGATTTGGAGTTTTAACAAGAAATCATCACTTTGAAAGTTTAGATACGTAAAAACTTCAGAAAATGCCGAGACGTTATATTTTCTTATGACACCTAGAAGAATACCACGCCGTCGTTTTAAATTTTAGGTTCGTAGTCAAATTTTAAGCGCTAAGCCTGGCAGCTTTGTTGTCGTCATTGCGACTTGCGTGCAAATAGGGCTTGCTTAAAAAAAAAAACCTACATAACCCAACCAAAACCTAACCTCTAATCTTCTGTGTGCTTTGAATATTTTTAATTTTGCTTTTAGCATGAACTCAACATTATTTAAACATAACTTTAAATATTCAAAGTAATTTCACTTTAACAACTCAGTATGACTACCGAAGATCAAGCATTTATCCGAGGGAATAACAAAAGCCAAGACGAAGAACAGTCTGGTGAAGAGTATGCATATTTGGATCGCGGAGGCTTTTCCTCAGAGAAATTTAAAATTGAAATTCGTGGACTACCGAAATACTATGGAATTGCCGTAAGAATGATAGTTGATTTTCTAACTTCTGTCCTTTATACCATTTAATGTTAAATCTTAAATTCGACAAAGTTCTGCAATGTTTGTAAACAAACCCTAAGCCAAGGAAGATAACAGGTATGATGACTAAAAAATATAATTAGTCAGTCATATAAGACATGTATATTTTCTTTTGTCAATTATACTAAAAAACAATTTTATGGGTGACCTTATTATCTACAACTTAATACAATACTAATTTATATGCTAAAACTACTTACACTACTACTACACAGAAAGCATTGGATCATCCACAGACCCTTGAAGGTCTAAAGATAATCCAAATGCTCAAGCCCACTGCCAGTTGGCAGCGTGCCCAACAAAAAATTATGAAGATATAGTCTTTCAAAGTTCTGCGTGATGTCACAAGTGCCATACAAACATATAGACTTCTGTAAGAGAGGTGACGTCACAACCCCCACTCCCAAACCTTGAAAAGTTTTATCTTTGTCATTTGTTGTCTGATTAACAAAAGAAAAAATATGAGTCCAATATACTTTAATAATCTAATGGACTAATTATAATAATGATTTTTTTACCCACTCATTGCTTATTATTATAATACTACATATGTATGAAGAAGAATGGAGTGTCTGGGCTGCGCCAAACCCTTGAGGAACTCAATCGATTTTGGTTATATTTACACAATTGGTTTTACTTACTCTAAATCTGTTTTGCTTCTTAATTAGAACTAATACAAAGGTACCTCTTATCACCTCTCGCCTCATATGAATAGATAGAATATTATTATTTTATATCCTTGCTAAGCAAAGTTTAAAGTTTGTTAATAATACGAAAGAGGAAGCAATTTTTAATGCAAACCACCAAAGACGCAAATGCTCTAGTTTTGTCATAGTTTTCTACAGTTAAAATCTGCATATCTTTAAGTCTAGAGTCATAGGTATCATCTAGGTCTAGTAATAGTGCATCTTCAGCCGCAAGATTGTTTTCCATCAGCCAAGTTGTTGCCTAATGTACTGCAGATGTACCATCATCATCATCCACAGCCTTCTTTATCCCACTGCTGGGTATAGGCCTCTCTCTCACTGTGCCACCTGCCTCAGTCCTGTGCCAATCGTAATCAATAGTTTTGATTTGTGTTGATTTTAGTTAATGTATCTCTTTGTTTGTTTATTCATAGTTCATAGTTCTTTAATTCGACAAATGGGTGTCAGAGACACACTTTTGAATAGTCAACAAAATCTATAAAATCTACACAATGGTAAAGTCGTAACAAGAAATCAATTACTTACATAAATAAATCATCCATTTCAAACCAATTCGCACTCCACAATTAAATCACATTACATTATTCCATTTACAGTTTACACATTAAAAACAAGTCAACATGCCTACATTCCAATGTCTTCTACCTATAGGTTGACTGGTAGATAATGCTATTTAGCGTTAAGTCCTCCTTTTGTACAAATGGTGTGCAATAAAGTGTTAAATAAATAAATTGTATCCAGGTTCGACCCGCGATTTTGACTATTTCGTTGGTACCATTAGTTGTGGCTATTTTAGTGTCATTTTTGGCCACCTTGAACTTTATTGTAAGTAGACTTAGTTTATGACTACTTTATGTGTACTTCCCTTTCAGGAACTGAAAAAACTAATGAACCAAAAACTTGGCCTTAACACAAGTAAGATAAAGAGACCCAAAAATGGGAGCCACTGGTTGTATGCATGCTTTCAAAATGACGAAGATAGGGCCCAGGCCATCGAAAAACTAAACGGATATTCATGGAAAGGTAGTACGAATTGTTTGTAAAAATTACTTTAAGAGATATGTATAACCCGGTCAGAATATCTGTGCACCTCGCTGGAATGCGGCGCCTCTCCTGCTTCCCCTGTCACCTCTCCGCGCACTCCCTGGTGCGACAGTACGGTTAGCATCTTCGTTGCCGATACACGTCCCGATAATAATTTACGTCCGGACGGTATACTCACATGCTAGACGTCCGGTAATGTATATACGTCCCGATAATTCGATATGACGTCACGAAGTCAGGTGCACAGATATTGTGACCGGGTTGTACACTCAAGTGAACTCAATTCTTGATGTTTTCACTCATTATACTTCGCATTTATTATGCTGTCTGTCAGGTTCTATCAGGCCCTGCAGCCTGCCTAGTGCCTACTCTTGCCCACCCCATAAAAATAGAACATATCAACTGAAGTTTTCTGGGGTAGGCAAAGAAGCTTCTAGGGTTGGCATCAGCGACAATGTTGTTCCAAGTAAATAGGCTTTACTAAGCACCACACAAATCGGCGGATGGGAAGTTATGCGCAGAACCCTGCATAAAAGCCGAAATATAGGTTTGCGCGGGAGCCAGAGACGAGACGTCAAAGCACACCCGCCCGCCAACTTCATGCCTCCCGCGCGCTCCCGACGCCTGTGCTCACCACTACGACACGCGGCGACGGAATTGTGCACACATGCGCAATAATTAGCGAATCACGGCGAAGTGTCATCTGCGGCTAACTTCTCGTCCGCCGATTTGTGTGGCGCTTATTTTATACTAACCTTAAAAAGCTGTATAGTTAAATATACATAATTTTCATACTAAATACTTGTACCTTCGTAAGCTATATTTTGGGTTCTTAGAAGACCTGAAAGCTGTATCAGGAATATCACTGGTGGGCAAACCCCACTGGAGACTCTTCTCCCAACCCCCTCTTGTTATGTTCATGCTTACCAGTGAACACAAATTACAGGCAAGACCTTAATAGCTGAAATAGCAAAACCAGCTCCCGACCCACTGGTCAGAAAGAGAAAACAAGAGGAAGAAAACCCTAAAAATGAAAAGAAGATGAAAGAAGCTGACGGCAAAAGCCAGGAAGAGAGGTTGATGGAGGCAACCACTCCTTACTACAAGCTGCCATATGAAGACCAGGTAACATTAAATGTTCTTATTCGATTCGGAGGCAATAAGTCCTGCACTGACGTCCCACATGGGGTGTTTTGTGCATTTCTCCTTAAACAACCTACCCAAGCCAGCCCAACTCCTATAAATAATGGTGGGTAGCTCTGGGCCGCTGGCATAACTGCTCCAGTGGCTTAGAGGGCTAACTTAAATGTTGTATGTTGAACTCTGCAGACTAATACCAGTGTATACTGAATCAAAATGTCTTAATGGCTGTGAAGTTAGCTGCAAGATGCACAAAAAACCCAACCCTGACTGAAGTTCACATAACAGCTGTGCGTGAATTGGGTTTCGCATCTCGTACTGGTTTCACAGCCGCCAACAAATTTGATTCCGCCTTTACTATACTTGTAGTTTAAATATGCATCCCAGGATCCCCATAAAGTAAAAAGGGAAGCCGTGTCAAGCATCACAAGATTAGTGGATGATTACTGTTACTAATAAACAAAAAAATCAAACAATGCCATATAATATACTTCTTTCCTGGACTTAAACTTAATCTCGGTTTTTTTAAATAAAATTAATAATAAAAAAAATTGTAATAAAATGAGGATAGTGTCTATCACAGTTTTACAAGTATGATGTGTATCTTGAAGTATCATTTTTTTCTTTTCACAGCTGAAACTAAAAGAAAAAGAGATAAAAGAGCTCCTGATGAAGTTTGACAATGAAATATGGAAAATTAATAAAGAGAAGCGTTCAGAAATAGAAGCTAAACGGAAACTTTACAAGGGCCTGACTTTTGAGCTGAAGCCTATACAACGCTCACCTGTTATAGAAGGATATAGGTATTTATTTTTCCTATGGTCATGTACCTATTACCAACCTATTTATGAAAATGAGTTGAGTATGTACAGATTGACACACCACTGGCTTTTTGGTGTTAGATAACATGTATACATTCGTAGAAGGAATTCTGAAGATATTTACACTTCCCAATAAAGGCAGTGGTGCTATTATCCATCCACCATACTGCCCCAGTGGGAGTTTCATATACGTCAAATAATTCCCTCTACGGAAGTAAGTAGTTTGCCTTACAATGTTTTCCTTCAGCGAAAAGCCAAAGATTCGTACATTATGTTGTTTTCAAACTTTCGCGATTTGAACACATTATTATTATGTTCTACGGGACTAATAGCGCACTAAAATTACGAGATAAATAAATACCTCATCATCCCGACGTTTCGACGTAATAATCCGTACATTAATTCTAAAAACCTTATTGTATGGAACAGGGGTTCAACGTTGATAATGGTGACTACATAAATGATGCTGTTATGTAACGTGACAGACCGACTGCAAAATCGCGAAAAAAAAATCAACTGCTTCTAAAATCAACAAGTTGTCAGCAAATTATGGAAAAGATTTTTTTTCCTGGGGTTAAGCAGTTAGACAAACATACAACAAACACACTTTTGGATTTATAATATCAGTAAGGATATAAAACCCTGCAGGGTGATCCTAAAAGCGTGCTCTAATTTAAGTTTTGTTTTGAAAAAAAAAACCTGTGAAAAATATTTAGGTATTTCTCAAATAACATACCTAACTTAAATTCGGTTTATAATTTGTTTTAACGTAATTTAACTGCAAAAAAACATTTCGAACGAAATTTGCGTAATTAAAAATAACACTTAACGCGTTACGTTACGTTTTGTAGATAGAGAATAAGGCCCCTGTAAATCCCTCGCGTTTACAATTGGTGTGATTTCAGGAACAAGTGTGAGTTCACTGTTGGGATAGACGAAGAGACGCAGCTGCCCACTGTCGGGTTCCGGCTCGGAAGCTACGCCACCGGCACCGTGGGCGTCGCGCCGATACAGGCCCTCAAACATATCGCGGAAGAGGCAAAAAAACCTGTTTTGGTGAGTATATAATCTATACCAATATTATAAAGAGGAAATATTTGATTATTTGCATTGAATAGGCTCCGAAATTTCTGAACCGATTTTAAAAAATATTTTACTATTGGAAAGCTACACTATCTCCGGTAGACATAGGCTGTATTATATTTAAAAAAAAATTAGGGATCATTACTAAAACTCTCATACCTATATTACGTGGTAGATATAGGCACAATATTTGTAAAATCTGTCTTCTTCGGCAAATCATACCCGGGCAAAGTCGGGGTAGGCAGCTAGTCTTGATAATATTTTAGTAATTAGGAACAAGTGCGAGTTCATTGTTGGGATAGATGAAGTGACACAGCAGCCTACTGTTGGGTCACACCATAAATATTGTTTGCGGGAATGTCCAAGTCTGATAATTTCTTTAAAAATATTATTTTAATATTAAAATTACCTACACAATCAATAAAATTTATAGTGGCCAAAAATGACACGTTAGGGCGCCTTCAAATCTGCCGCAACGTGTAGCGCTGCACGCTGACGTCGTCCAAAGAAGGCCACAACCGGTGCATCTACAGGCCGTTCACAGTTATTTTACCTCTGACATTTGTCGCTGTGTCTCTGTCTAACCTGTGATGGTGTGTAATGACAACGACAAATGACAGAGGTAAAATAACTGAACGGACTGTACGATATATAATGCTGATTTCCTACATTTCAGTTGTTCCAAGAGTTCGTCCGCAAGTCTAGCCTGGCTCCGTTTTCTCCCGCCGACTACTCCGGCTACTGGCGGACATTTACAGTCAGAAACTCGAAGTCTACCGGAGATGTCATGCTCATCATAGCCATGCATCCACAGGTATGTGTAGATCGTTGTAGACCTTAAAATAATGAAAGACAGTAGAAGCTGCATGAAGATAAAAAATTGTAACACATCACAGCAAGATGGCGTCGACAACGAATAGAAACTGCTATATAATCTTGACACAAATGACACTTGAACTACTGATCAAATGTCACATTGGATTGTAATAGCAATAATGCAATAATAATCGCAAAAGGCCGCCCTTGTACAACAATTTTTTGTGTAGTTTCTGTTGTACCTACCTATATTACTGTAATTTTTGACAGAGGAACCAACCGGAGGAGGTACTCAATTCGACGCGTAAATATTTTTTTTATGTATAACCACGCATAACTTTTTTCGTAGTAGTCCGATTTCAATAATTATTTTTTTATTGGAAAGAATATACTTCGAAATTGGTCCCATTAAAATTTTATTGAAATCGGTTGAGACATTTTTGATAAATCAACAATAATGTGACAAATGTAACATCGAACCGTGCGAAATATTCGCGAATTCTGTACACGGGTGAAGTCGGTCATGCTGTTTTTTTGCGAAAAATAATTATGGTGTACAGTAAATATTTATTTATTTATTATATAATAATAAATACTCGCTTCAAACACCCGGTTGAACACAGTAGAAGAGCGGAAAGTTTCCTAACTTTTTGCCCATTGTATTAACAACCATCCTGTAAGAAACTGTACTTGACATAATATTAGCTAAGTAAACGATGGTGGTTGAAGACGAAATCATGTGAAAATAGGACATACAATGTTTTTTAAAAAGTTACTTTTATTTTTAGAACCTCACAGAAGAAGAATTAGATAAGCTGAAGAAAGATTTGGTAGAGCATTTCGGTAGCGAGGCGGCGGTCGCTTGTGGCATCAAATCTGTTTACATCGAACTACTTGTTAAAAAGTGCGTATGTATTTACTCTGTCTGGACTCGAGATCTACCTTCTTTCCGATATTAGCTTTTACCTCTTTCCAAAAGCCAAAGGTCTTTTCCTTTATTAACCGACTTCCAAAAAGGTGGATGTTCTATGTTCGTCGGTATGTATTTTTTTTGTGGATGTTCATCGATATTTTCGCCTATTGTACACGAATCAAAAAAAATTTTTTTTAGTTTAAAGGGCTCCCGAGGCAATTTAAATGGGACCACCCATTTATATTTTATCGAAATCGGCTGAGCCGTTTATGAAAAATAAACAATAATGTAAAAAATATCCAACAAAAACATTTTCATGTGAAATGAAGCCAAGTCTAAATCACAGTTCCCACTATCAAAAAGTTGTCAGATCTCACGTAAAGCCAAGCTTCTAACTCTACACGCCTTACTCTACAAGTCCTTACTCCACAAACTCTACAGCTTAGTCAATATATGCGGCTTGGCTGTTTCGCTAAAGCAATATTAATATTAATTAACAATATTGCCTCGGCTGTAATTTCCAACTTACCGCACTTATATCACAATGTACTATTACCATCGTTATTTCCAGGAGAGCGGGTGAAGACGGGTCGAAGCCGACGCATTTGATGGGCTCCACTCACATTATAGACACAATCTTGGGGCTTCAGTTCCGGATATCGCCCGAGGCTTTCTTCCAGGTAATTGCTGATTATCCCACAGGCCGAATCAAACAACTTGGCGGCTGGGAAAATAGTTACTGCTGCGGCAAACCCAACCCTCGCGCAGATGTTAAGTGAGCTTCAGTCAGGATTGTAGCTAACATCACAGCCGCCAAATTGTGTGATTCGACGTATACCAACCCAAGTTAAGTTTAATTTTTGTATCAGCAAGTTAAATTATTTAAAAATTAGCTAAAGTTTTTGGCTGTTGTTATGATAACTTTGCTTTTCTCCCTAACAATAAAAAGTATTGTCTTTGTGTTTGTAACGACGCGACGCGCGAATAGTGAATAAAAATTGACATTGGCCATCGGCCCGAGTAGTGTTTTTCACTAATGTTTACTGTCTTCAATAATAGTAGTAATAATATAATAGTTATTTTTCGCAATAATGGCACAACCGACTTCAATCGTGTACAAATTTTGAATAGTTCGCTCGTATCGATGTATAGAATTTTTACATTATTGATGATTTTTCAAAAACGGCTTAGCCGATTTCGATAATAATTAAATGGTACCACCTTGGGAGTAGACCGCCCTTTCGAATGATTTTTTTTTTAATCGGTTCACCGTAAATATCGATGAATATACATAGTAAAAAAAACATACAAACGAACATAGAATCTCCTCCCTTTAGGAAGTCGGTTAAAAATGTACTGCCTCTAATTCTATTTTAAAACTGCATTGTTTGATCATTTGTTAGGTGAACACAGCGGGTGCGGACATTTTATATCAGAGCGCGATAGAGATGAGCGAAGTGAAATCCCATTCCACCGTCGTGGACATCTGCTGCGGCACCGGGACCATCGGCCTGTGCTTTGCCAAGGTAAATATACGCTAACACCACACCCTGGACACTCCCAACAAATAAACTAGTAGTTCTCTGAACAATAGACCCCATCTCTAACTAAATCTTCATAAGTCTATATCTCGACTCGTTCTTGACCGATTTGGTTCATACTCGCAAATATTGATAGGATTTTGATACTGAGCGATCTTGCCAAATATTTATTATCAAAATCGGTTGATAAATAGCGCGATAGCAAATTTCCCCCTTCTAGAAAAACCGGTTCATTAAATGGGCTATAAATCATAAACGGTAAGTTTTACGAAAAAGTTTGCTGGAAACAAAAGATGCGAAATTTTATTCTCTACAATAAAGGTCTCCATGACTTTAGCCCTTTAGTGCATAATTTCCGAGATATCGGCCAAAAACAATTTTTCAAGATGGCGCTTAAAGCTCCACCTGGATCTGTCAGCATTTTGTGATTTTATGCTCAGTAAGTGATCCTAAACCTTATTAAAAATAAATGTGGATCGGAAATTTAGTGCAAAGTTAAATTCTATTTTTACTGACCTATAAAGCCGGTAAACTTTTTGCACTAACAATTATATCAGAGATCCTTTTTAGGGTTCCGTACCCAAAGGGTAAAAATCACAGCCTCTGGCTAGTTCGGAAACTAGAGGCTTCATTTACTTATCATGGTACCTTATTCGTTAGTAAAAAACCTATTTGATTGCTAAGAGTTCATCTTCGAAGGCGTTTTGGGGGGAAAATAAACGTTCTGTTTGTTTCAGCACTGCGGTCAAGTGTTAGGCTTAGAGCTGATCCCCGAAGCAGTGAAAGACGCGAAGGCAAACGCGGAGCTCAACAAGATAGAGAACTGTAACTTCTTCGCCGGTCGGGCCGAGGATATCCTGCCGTCCGTGCTGGCGCGCGCTACGGGCGCTGACGTCGTCGCCATTGTGGACCCGCCCAGAGCTGGACTACGTAAGATACCATGTTGTAACTGTTCTTCGCCGGATGAGCTGAGGATATCCTGCCGTCCGTGCTGGCGCGCGCTACGGGCACTGACGTCGTCGCCATTGTGGACCCGCCCAGAGCTGGACTACGTAAGATACCATGTTGTAACTGTTCTTCGCCGGATGGGCCGAGGATATCCTGCCGTCCGTGCTGGCGCGCGCTACGGGCGCTGACGTCGTCGCCATTGTGGACCCGCCCAGAGCTGGACTACGTAAGATACCATGTTGTAACTGTTCTTCGCCGGATGGGCCGAGGATATCCTGCCGTCCGTGCTGGCGCGCGCTACGGGCACTGACGTCGTCGCCATTGTGGACCCGCCCAGAGCTGGACTACGTAAGATACCATGTTGTAACTGTTCTTCGCCGGATGGGCCGAGGATATCCTGCCGTCCGTGCTGGCGCGCGCTACGGGCACTGACGTCGTCGCCATTGTGGACCCGCCCAGAGCTGGACTACGTAAGATACCATGTTGTAACTGTTCTTCGCCGGATGGGCCGAGGATATCCTGCCGTCCGTGCTGGCGCGCGCTACGGGCACTGACGTCGTCGCCATTGTGGACCCGCCCAGAGCTGGACTACGTAAGATACCATGTTGTAACTGTTCTTCGCCGGATGGGCCGAGGATATCCTGCCGTCCGTGCTGGCGCGCGCTACGGGCACTGACGTCGTCGCCATTGTGGACCCGCCCAGAGCTGGACTACGTAAGATACCATGTTGTAACTGTTCTTCGCCGGATGGGCCGAGGATATCCTGCCGTCCGTGCTGGCGCGCGCTACGGGCACTGACGTCGTCGCCATTGTGGACCCGCCCAGAGCTGGACTACGTAAGATACCATGTTGTAACTGTTCTTCGCCGGATGGGCCGAGGATATCCTGCCGTCCGTGCTGGCGCGCGCTACGGGCACTGACGTCGTCGCCATTGTGGACCCGCCCAGAGCTGGACTACGTAAGATACCATGTTGTAACTGTTCTTCGCCGGATGGGCCGAGGATATCCTGCCGTCCGTGCTGGCGCGCGCTACGGGCACTGACGTCGTCGCCATTGTGGACCCGCCCAGAGCTGGACTACGTAAGATACCATGTTGTAACTGTTCTTCGCCGGATGGGCCGAGGATATCCTGCCGTCCGTGCTGGCGCGCGCTACGGGCACTGACGTCGTCGCCATTGTGGGCCCGCCCAGAGCTGGACTACGTAAGATACCATGTTGTAACTGTTCTTCGCCGGATGGGCCGAGGATATCCTGCCGTCCGTGCTGGCGCGCGCTACGGGCACTGACGTCGTCGCCATTGTGGACCCGCCCAGAGCTGGACTACGTAAGATACCATGTTGTAACTGTTCTTCGCCGGATGGGCCGAGGATATCCTGCCGTCCGTGCTGGCGCGCGCTACGGGCACTGACGTCGTCGCCATTGTGGACCCGCCCAGAGCTGGACTACGTAAGATACCATGTTGTAACTGTTCTTCGCCGGATGGGCCGAGGATATCCTGCCGTCCGTGCTGGCGCGCGCTACGGGCACTGACGTCGTCGCCATTGTGGACCCGCCCAGAGCTGGACTACGTAAGATACCATGTTGTAACTGTTCTTCGCCGGATGGGCCGAGGATATCCTGCCGTCCGTGCTGGCGCGCGCTACGGGCACTGACGTCGTCGCCATTGTGGACCCGCCCAGAGCTGGACTACGTAAGATACCATGTTGTAACTGTTCTTCGCCGGATGGGCCGAGGATATCCTGCCGTCCGTGCTGGCGCGCGCTACGGGCACTGACGTCGTCGCCATTGTGGACCCGCCCAGAGCTGGACTACGTAAGATACCATGTTGTAACTGTTCTTCGCCGGATGGGCCGAGGATATCCTGCCGTCCGTGCTGGCGCGCGCTACGGGCACTGACGTCGTCGCCATTGTGGACCCGCCCAGAGCTGGACTACGTAAGATACCATGTTGTAACTGTTCTTCGCCGGATGGGCCGAGGATATCCTGCCGTCCGTGCTGGCGCGCGCTACGGGCACTGACGTCGTCGCCATTGTGGACCCGCCCAGAGCTGGACTACGTAAGATACCATGTTGTAACTGTTCTTCGCCGGATGGGCCGAGGATATCCTGCCGTCCGTGCTGGCGCGCGCTACGGGCACTGACGTCGTCGCCATTGTGGACCCGCCCAGAGCTGGACTACGTAAGATACTATTTTTAACAAACAACGTTGGTGATCCAAACTGCAAGCAAGTAAACTTGTAGGTATAGGTTGGGTGGGTAGTTTTTGCTATAAGAAATTTTTAAACCTAAAGACCTTTGACGTGGCAAAACGGTTAAAACAATCGAGGTTTACAATTCGCGTGTCATCCTAGCTACGGCAGCGCTCAGCTGTTAAATGCCACGCGTGTTCACCAGTAAAAACTTGAGCACGAATAGCAAATCATGCGGTCTTTTTTGTCTGACAGCTCTTGTGATTAAAGTGGTTGTGTGATCGCCGAGGACTTACAATGTTTTTTTATTATATGACATTTAATCCAGACATTTATCAAGAACTAGCTTTTACCAGCGGGCGGCTTCGCCCGCGATAAAAAAGAATTGTATTATTTGCATACAAAATATTAAGTAGATTCTTTGCTATATTGCTGGGTGAAAGAAAAACAAACACTTTCGTATTTATAATATTAGTAAACATTTTTTTCTCAGATATGCGAGCGGTAACACAACTTCGCAACACCAAATCCGTCTCCCGTCTGGTCTACATATCGTGCAGCCCAGCCTCCGCCGTCAAGAACTTCGTGGACTTGGCGCGCCAGTCGTCCAAAACTCTTCGTGGCGCACCGTTTGTGCCCATCAGGGCTGTACCGGTTGATATGTTCCCGTTGACCAAGCATGTGGAGCTAGCAGTACTATTTGAGAGAGAAAAGGTAACAACAAGCAGAGATCCTGCATCCCTAACATGGCAAAAGGATTAAACCATTTCTTCCATTGACAATGTCAATCTTAAATACCTGAATACTTTGTTTCCTCTTCGTGGGGATAAATTGGGAGAAAGACAATTTGTCTATTTGCCATGGCAGGGGTGGTGGTAACAGACCGTCTCCCGACTCGTCTACATATCGTATAGTCCAGCCTCCGCCGTCAAGAACTTGGTGGACTTGGCGCGCCAGTCGTCCAAAACTGCTTGACGCGCCTTTCGTGCCCATCAGGGCTGTACCGGTTGATATGTTCCCGTTGACCAAGCATGTGGAGCTAGAAGTACTATTTGAGAGAGAAAAGACAAAAAAACAGAGATCCTGCACCCCTAGCATGGCAAAAGGATTAAAACATTTTGTCCACTTTTAAAATCAGTTGTCCGTTTTGTTGGAGATATATAGGGGGAGGCCTATGCCCAGCAGTGGGTATCCTATGTCTGATGGATGGATGAATATCAGTTGTGTCAATCCGTACTTTGTTTCCTCTTCGTGGGGATAAATTGGTAGAGACACTATTTGACCAAGACCAAGCACATGGAACTAGCCGTGCTGCTTAAGGGGGAAAAGGTAATTAAATATTGAGTTTCAAGTCAACCCTAATAGATTTTTCAACGTCTAGGTGTTCTAAATGTCACGCCAAATCTCTTTATTTGCACAATGTAGTGTACATAAAAACTGTACTATACTCTTTGCCGCTGCCAAAATCTGCCGTCCGATTCTCGGTCCAAGCAAGATTGTAAATCCGTTACAGTTTTGTAATCTTCCTTAGATTATTATTGTTGATCTAGTCAAACAGTTCCAGATTATTATAAATTTTTTAAAATAGCTTTACTGATTTCAATAAAATTTAAATTGGACCACCTTAACAAAAAAATAATCATTAAAATCGATTCGGAATGATCGCGTAACACAAAAAAACATGAAGTCGAATTGAGAATCTCCTCCTTTTTTGAAGTTTGTTAAAATTTAAAACTATTTCAGGTGCCAGAGAAAGAGAGAAGCGAAGAAGTGTGTGCGGAGCGAGAGAAAATCGAAAATGACAAGCCTCAAGAAGAAGCAACTGATCCACCTAAGGATTCAAATGATATTCCGTTGACTAGTGAGACATAGTAGCATGTAAGTACTAATTATTATTATTTGAAATAAATAATTAATATTTTGTTACGATAATGTTGTTTTTCTTTACTAAACTACTAGTAAGTAACTACTAAAGTTCACAATTAATTTTCATGGGAAAGTATGGGAACCCAACATACGCAGATTTACACATGAGCGTAGTCAGGTTTCTGTTATAGGGGCGCGATTTTTAGGGTTCCGTATCCAAAGGGAAAAACGGGACCCTATTACTAAGACTTCGATGTCCGTCTGTCCGTCTGTCTGTCTGTCACCGGGCTGTATCTCATGAACCATGATAGCTAGGCAGCTGAAATTTTCACAGATGATGTTTTTCTGTTGCCGCTATAACTACAAATACTAAAAAGAAAATAAAATAAATATTAATTAATATTAATATTAAAATAAATCCCATACAACAAACCTGAATTTTTAGACGTTTTTCGCTCTATATTAATAATGGTAACAGGTAAATGCTTGAAATTTTCACAGAATATTGAGTTTTATATTCACTTCAATAATAAATAATAAAATTGAAATAAAATAAATATTTAAAGGGGGCTCCCATACAGTACGGAACCCTCCGTGCGCGAGTCCGACTCGTACTTGGCCGATTTTTTAAATTATTTTCCGATGTAGGGCAGAGATAAATATAAAACAAAAACTGTTTTATTGCGCGTGTGAGCGAACGAAAAGTTTGTAAACAGTGTGCCACGCGTCGACCACGCTTTCTTTTCTTTCCACTTATTACTTTACCAAAGTTTACTGAGTACCAAATTTTTAATAGGTAGGGACATGTAGCCAGATTAATATTAATTGGTGCTAAACAGGTCTAATGTGTGAAGTCTCCGACTATTTTTTTGCCAGAGAAAAGATCCGTGGGTGAGCCAGGACTTCGCAGTTCACGTCAGGAGTATAGGTCGTGCCACCAAAGATGAGACTTGACGAGCATCAGTGGTGGGGGATCTTTCGCAGGTACAGTCGTGTACAAACTAGATCCAGAATCCAGAATTTGTATATCTATTAAACGTTTTATAAATGTTTTTTAAACGTTTGTATATCTATTATCCAGAATTTGTATACTTATTACAAACCAAAGTGGTTTCTCAAGTATCATCTTTGGTGGCACGCACTATAAAGTGGTTCTATTAGTGGCTTTTTTTTCTCGCACTCTACCCATGTAGGTATACTACATCAAATCCAGATCCACTCAGCAAAATTCCCGTAACTACGTGTTCATTCCGAGCAATCGTGAACGGTTTTGGATGCGATTACGTGTTAATTCTCCGTTTAATATCGCGCGGTGGGGAACCGCCAAGAATTTAATAAAGCCCCAGCCGGCCGCATTCCTCGCGCTCTACGGAATAAGTAAGGAGGTGAAAT
Source organism: Hypomecis atomaria (assembly GCA_964007245.1). Lineage (NCBI taxonomy): Eukaryota > Metazoa > Arthropoda > Insecta > Lepidoptera > Geometridae > Hypomecis > Hypomecis atomaria. Next base: position 16,764,551 of record OZ023292.1, on the reverse strand, counting down.
GCCGATCTCGCCTCTTATTTAAGGGAGAGTTGAGGGATTTTATATTTTCTTCGCTCGTTATTTAGGTAAAAATAAAAATTCTGCATTTTTATGCATATGCGATCTCGCTCATTCAGGAATTTTATAATTTTTCGCCCATGATTTAGGTAAAAACAACAATTCTTTCTGAATAATATGTTCCTTCAGCCCGCCTGTTTAGGTATTTTCCGCAATTTTTAAAATCGATTAGGTTGTTTTCTGACACTGTTATTGACAAACAAAATGATGAAGAAGTATCGAGATAACAATGGCAAGTTGCAAGTTAGATTGCAGTGAAATATTTAACTTCTTCAACGTCCCCAACGTTGTAGATTATTTTACAACCAGTCGAGCTTTTGAAAGTTTAGCGGTAAACACAATGGAAAAAGTAATTTTAAGTTTTTTTTCTCTTTCTGTCCAAATATTGCCTAAAATTCGAATGTTGCGATCGGTGCTCCTGCTTTGACGACAGACTAACAAACCATCTATATCAAACAACTTCTTTGTAACAAACAACGTCCTCATTTAATTTAGACGATGAATAGTTTGCCGCGCTTCTCCCCACATTCCTGTGGCGCCCGCACTCGTAATGCCAGGGGGTGGCATATTTACAAACTTATTACGTCGCCTTCATCGAAGGGGATTCGAGGATCTTCATTCCAGTCTGAACCGCAGTGAAATGCGCACCACAGCTAGTGAAAACACTTAAGTGTTTTACTTTGTGAAGGTTTGAAGAGTTTGAATCTGGCGAAGATATGGGATCCAAGTTCGTGATAGCAATACTGTTTTCGTTGGTAAATCCGTTGCTGTCTACGTCTGTTAGATCCAGTAAGTATCAGTGTTTAAAAATTATGTTAAGTGAAATTAGTACCATGAAATGTCCTTTAGTACCGTCTATAAAATATTATCTTTATAAAGTTCCAAAACGCAACTTCAAAGTCCAATAATGGACTCTGTAGCTTACATTTTTCTAATTGGGATTCAAAAGTTGGTGAAGAGACAACGTTGTGTAAGTATTATATTCGTAATAAATTAATTAATTTGACGAGCACCCTAGCGTAGTTAGTGGTATTTGTGCCTACGATGCAGGAAGTCCCACGTTCCAGCCCCGATCGGCAGGTATTTGGGCGATGATCTGTTTTCGATCTGGTTTCTCATGTATGTCTTTGTGTGTGTTCCGTGGCATCCTCGACTTACGGATTCCTAGTGGGCGACCTAAGAGTGAGAAGTATATATATTTTTTTTCTATTATCAGTGGCTGAAAAGTATAGGAAAGTAAAATTGCCCTTCTATTCGAAATTTCCAATTTCGCCGTAATTTTACAGAGCAGCGATTCGCGGAGAGCGAAGCAGTGTTGGACCCCAACGGGGAGCTATTACTGAAATGGCGAGTCGACTACATCGCCCAAAAGATTCAGTTCCGGATAAAGGTCTCGGAAAAGGCGCCAGTTTTCAACTGGTTCGCGCTTGGATTTTCGGACAGAGGGGAATCTAAGAACTCTGACTACTGCGTGTTTTGGAGGGATTACAATGGTTTCAATCATTTTGAGGTAAGATTAAACATCTATTTTACGTGTTATCCACCCGAACTAGGCCACCGTGGTGGATATTAGAGTGAACAGTGGACTATTCAAAATGCTGTAAAAGAAGATCTTGCAAAGTGGGACCAGACTGTGTACAGTAGCTCAAAAAATCCATTAGAATGTGGTAAATAAATGCGCAGAGTAAAACAACCACATTGAATGCTTAATTTGAATGGAATTTCGTCCTATATTTCACTAGAGGGCTTATAAATACTTATATAGAACAATCATTTCGGTATCATTTATATCATTAAATTTAGTAGGTATCTAACTGTTATAAAAATTCTTTCAATTATTTCCAGGACATGCATGGCAATGCCGACGGTAAATTATTCCCTGATTCGGAACAGGATTGCAAGTCGTTCTACATAGACTCTCGCAGTAAATGCATCGTATTCGAACGTAGCTTTGATACGTGTGATGACCATCACGACTACGTTATTGAGGTTCGGTTATTTTATCAGTTTTACTAGATTTACTAGTTTCACCCGCGTGATATTAGTAACCCATGATACTTTCCGACCTAATTTTTTAATTAGGTGGTCGAATCCCTTTTTTACGAGGGGGAAATATTCGCAAGATACCCGGCAGCTTCGGGGTACAGCCGGGTTGTGTGGGATCGCACCCACTAAAAATCCCTCGCTGGCCTGCCTTTGTGCTGTCTTGAGAGCACCGGAATCTCCACCAACCGGAGCTTTCAGCAGTTTTCTATTGACGTCCTGCGTTTATCAGACAACCACATGTAAACAATAACGTGGCCACTCAGTATTATCGATTTTTCTGGGCCTGTTTGTGTGGCTCGAGCCATATTTCCGGCCACCAGAGAGCCTAGCCCCTATTTAGTAGGTTCATTGGGGCTCACGATAGTATTTTGCTGTAGTTAGTTTATTTTATATTATTTGGAAATTTTACTAATGACTTAATTATTTCCAAGGATGGTACGGTGCACGTATTATGGGCACACGGCGTCGATAAGCTGTTCTCAGCCGACGGACTCTGTCCGACTTGCGGTACACCCGACCACGGGTTTATAAGAGTGCGCCTGTTAACCCCCCCTGGGCTAAAACGAGTGACCGATGGCTACACGCTGCGAGTAACTAACAACAAGCTCAAAGTACCAGGAAGCGACACTACGTACTGGTGCAAGGTAGTGAAGCTTCCCGATTTTATCTTGGAGAAAGTGCATCACATTATTCAGGTATCCAATTTTCTAATTAAATGTGCATCCCCGGTCCTGTACCTATGAGTTCTTTGGAATGTATGTACGAAATTTCACACCACTGGCTTTTCGGCGAAGAAAAACATCGTGCGGTAACCTGCATACGTCCGCAGAAGAAAGTTGTTGGCGTATTTGAATCCACCAACCTGCACTAGGCCAGCGTGATGGATATGGCTTATCACCCCTCGTGGGTAGGTCTACGTCCTGCAGTGGACTATTAAAAAGACTAGTACAGTACAGTATATGCGTTCTATGTCATCTGTCGTCTCTACTTGAATCGTTTAATTTTTATTTCATCTACCGTTTATACTTTCATTCGAAAGTTGTCTGAAAGAAATCACTCTTAGTGGTTTGACCACTGTTTGTGAAATTCTGTGTTTGTTTTTCTGTTACCCATGTTCTGTTGTAGTGTCAATAAAAAAAAATGTGAGGTTTTAACGGAGTTTTTGAATTTTTTAGTACGAATCGACAATTACAAAAGGCAACGAAGGTTTGGTTCATCACATGGAAGTTTTCTACTGCGATGCAGATCCGAAAGCCGATATTCCTCTATACGAAGGCAATTGCTTTGCTCCAAATAGACCTGAGATCACCAAAACCTGTTCAAAGGTATTGTTATACAACGGTCCTTTTAAGTTCATCCATCATTAGCCTACCTTTAGTTTCCCAGTTACAGTAAGTTTTTTTTTATCGCGAATAAGTCCGCGGTTGACCACCAACTCGCCTGATGGTAAGCGACGTTGTGGTCGAAGATGAAGCACGCAGACCTAGAAGATACCTATTCACTCTGACCTTGAAAAGCTTTAGATTATATCTCTTAGGAAACAGGAAAGCAGGAATACTATGTTCCGTTCCCTGCCGGTACGAGTCAGAAATGTTGAGTCAAACCGCTTTGTACGTATGTACGTATCGAAGAAAAATCGACAGTGTAGGGGTGGTAATGTGGTGGTGGGATCCAGGAAGTTTTATTCAGCCTATACTTACTGTTTAAATATCTAGTAGAATTCATGTGGAAAACAATTGTCCAAAACAGGTGAAGGCCGCTTGGGCGATGGGAGCTCCTCCTTTCACGTACCCGAAAGAAGCCGGGCTTCCCATCGGTGGGCCAAACGCTAACGGGCATATTATGCTTGAAGTTCATTATAACAACCCGGAATTGAAAACAGGTTTGCCTTTCTTTTTTCTTACGAGATCAAGCTCAAAATCGCCAAAAAAAAGTTTCCAGCTACTCTGTGTGACCTTTATATTAAATTAACAGTGAAGTTATACTTCACTTTTTTTAACCCCGTACGCAAAAACGACGGGGTGTTATAAGTTTGATGTGTCTGAGTGCGTGTGTGTCTGTTTGTGGCATCGTAGTTCCCGAACAGATGAACAAACAAACAAAAAAAAACAAAAAGATAAATAAAATTACAGTGGTTCTTTACTAATTTTGAAAAACGACACTTCGTTTTGTCAACTACAACCTATACTATATATTATTTCCAGAGCACGTTGGACAGCGGACCCCAAACTAAACTCACAAACAAACAATAACACTTAATTAGAGAACCACATTACATTAAAATTAAATGAACCGATTTTAATTTTGTTTTTTTTATTTGAAAGGTAAATTAGTAGAGAGAGTAGTAGAAACATTTCATCAAAATAGGTTTCGCCGTTTTAAAGTTATCAGCTCTTTTGTTAGCTGTGGTAGAAATCTTATTGCGTTGGGTAGTTTTTTTAGGGTTCCGTACCCAAAAGGAAAAACGGGACCCTAGTACCTAGTACCTAGTACTTCGATGTCCGTCTGTCTGTCTGTCACCGGGCTGTATCTCATGAACCATGATAGCTATTTCTGTTGCTGCTATAACAACAAATACTAAAAAGAGAATAAAATAAATATTTAAGGGGGGCTCCCATACAATAAACCTGAATTTTTAAACGTTTTTCGCTAAATTAATAATGGTAACAGATCGATGCTTGAAATTTTCACATAATATTTTGTTTTATATTCACTTCAATAATAAATAATAAAATTTAAATAAAATAAATATTTAAGGGGGGCTCCCATACAGTACGGAACCCTCCGTGCACGAGTCCGACTCGTACTTGGCCGATTATTAATTTTTGATATCAAAAAATTCGAAAATTTGTGCATATGATTTACATGCAATTGATTGTTTAATCTCGATTGAATCTCATCTCGTAGATTGGGTAGACAGCTCCGGCATCACCCTGCACATCACAGGCAACAGGCGGCCGTATGACGCCGCCATCATGGAGCTCGGGCTGGAGTACACGGACAAAATGGCCATACCCGCCGGACAGAAAGCCTTTCCCTTGACTGGGTACTGCATACCTGAATGCACGGGAGTGGTATAGTATATTAACATTTATAGGTGATATTTTTGGCATTTTCAAGTAGCCTTTATGGTACGATTATGTTTTCCTGAAATTCAATGTGCATTATGAATCCAGATGTTAATTTCCCTTGTTTATATGATATGTGTATCTGTAGGCTGTTTCATGCTTAAAGTATAAGCCGGTACCTACCTAAACGCGAGGGATACGAAAACAGAAATTATAGAATCAGTACCTATAAGTAGAATCATATTGGGATTATTGCAGTGTTATTTTGCAAAATAAAGATGTATAATAATTATGATACCTATAAGATAAAAAATTATAACCTTACTATAGCAAATGTATATTTGATATAGTAAGTTTATACTAACAAACAATTGAAAATAAAATAATATTTAATTATGTCCAAACGACCGCCACTGGCGGACGTTGGCACTAAAAATATAAACTGGTGCTAACGACTACCACTGCTGGGGACGTTTCAGTGGCAGCCGTCGGGAGTATACTTTTTTTGGTATTTGCTAACCCTGTCTAAAATATTATATTGCAATATTTTAGCTAAGAAAATATAAGATTAAGTATTTTGATAAAACCCGTTTTCATGACAATGCGCTTAGGCTGGGTTTCTGCCAGTGACGGAGCTTAGCTCCAGTGGAATCGGCTTAGCGAAGCGAAGCTAGACAAATTATTCGAATCTATTAGATCTTAACAAACATCTCTGGTGGAAACGCAGCCTTATATATATTTTGGATAGGCACCTATTTCTTATTGAATACCGAAGTTATGCATAGTTTAGTACGGTCAGTCTTGATATGACTGACTATTGTAGACTGTGATGATTTTAACTGTTCAGCTATCAACCCTTCAGGCGGCTTAGAAGCTCTACCAGAGCTATCTACCCAGCCTATACGGACTTGTTACCTAGTCAATCTGAAAATGTTTCCAGGGCTTACCAAACGAAGGTATCGTGGTGTTCGGTAGCCAGCTCCATACTCACCTGACCGGCGCCGCCGTGTGGACGCGACACTCGCGCCGCGGCGTCGAACTGCCCGCGCTCAACCGAGACAAGCATTATTCCACGCATTTCCAGGAGATCAGGATCTTGCATCGACCTGTGAGGGTTTTACCCGTAAGTAACTTTTAGCAGTAGCATAGACGATAGTATGATTATTATTTGTCTATGGTAGTAGGTTGTAGAGCTAACCAGACCCGTGGTGTTCCGATAGCCAGCTCCATACTCACATGACCGGCGCCGCCGTGTGGACTCGGCAATCGCGTCGCTGCGCCGAACTTCCAGTTTTCAACAGAGACAAGCATTATTCCACGCATTTCCAAGAGATTCGGATCTTGCATCGACCTGTTTAATGTTTTACCCTTAAGTAACGCAAATCCTATAATTAGGTATCTACTGATTTAATCATCATATTAGCCGTTGAAATACTTGGAATCAAACTTAGACATCCACTGCTGTAAGACAAAGTAGACACTTGCATCCAGCGTTTTTCTGCAGTTTTATGTGGTCTCCATCCGAGAACACATAAAACTGATCACAGATCTCGATGTGTTCTCGGGGGTCCATTAGTCATCAAGATCTACTTGCTGTGTCCTGCCCACTACCATTACAATTTACTACCATGTAAGGCTATGTTGTTACCTTTGATTTGCACGAGGACTTATTTACACTTGATAGGATCTCGCAGATAAACTAGTCCATGGCAAGCATAGTCCTCCCTCTCCATAGGTCGTTGTGATAAAGAGCCGTAATAAAAATCATGTTTTGCTGATTGTAATGTTTCATTAATAATAGATCGATATTTACGATAAGGCCGCCTCTTGTTGTACGCTATAGTTTTAATATGTTTTTATCTGTGTATTTTTCTTTGTATAAGCAATAAAGAATTAATCTAATTATCTAACAAGTAATACACCTTTCTCTATTTTACAGGGGGATTACTTGGAAACCACGTGCGAGTACAATACAGAAGGCAAAGAAAATGCCACGATAGGAGGCCACGCCATCACCGACGAGATGTGCGTCAACTACATGCACTACTATCCCGCCACGCAGCTGGAAGTTTGTAAGAGTGCTGTGTCGAACGCTGCTTTGGAAAATTACTTTAAATTCGAGAAAGAGTAAGTTACATGATAAAACCGCTCTCTGCTATACCTTAAGGGCCTTCGCTACGATAAGCGTGTGCACGGAGCGGGCACCCGCTCCGGACTTCCGACGCGGGCCTAAGATCCGCGACGCAGCTGGCGCCCGACGCTGCATCCGCAGTCCTAGTGGTGATAAAACAATTTACACCCGCCGCATAGGCCCGCGCCGCGCACCCGCCACCCGCCACCCGCCACTCGCCGCGCGTGTACAAACCCGTGGCACGCGTCCGCGCCAGAGAGCGCTGCTCCAACTTATCCTTCAATACCTACACCCGCCGCGTGCGTACGCGCACACGTAGCGAAGGCCCTAATATAAAGGATGTATCGTACCTAGTGTAGTGACGCCACGACTATCGAAAGTATGTGTACTTGGATTACTTGTCTTTTGTTATGATTACTGAAAACTGTATGGCTTGTTTTTAAAAACAGAAAATGTATTCTTGATATTTTTTTCATTTGAAGAATAGGAAAATACTAAAGATGCGTGAGAGACATCAACATGAACATATCATGGTTTTATTATTTTTTAAAGCTGATGAGGTAGACCAAATGTGTGGACTTAGGTACTCGAATGAGGGAATTTTGAACTAAACCTTGCTGCTGACATTTTTTTTATTCTTACAATAGCGGCCCGCCCTGGCTCGCACAGGTGTATTAGACATATTATTATAAACCTTCCTCTTGAATCACTCTATCTATTAAAAAGAGACTTATCAAAATCCGTTGCGTAGTTTTAAAGATCTATGGATACATAGGTACATTAGGGACAGACAGAAAGCGAGAAGCGACTTTGTTTTATACTATGTAGTGATAAACAAAGCAAAGCTAGAAAATTCTATTGACATCTGTGATGGACATACTGCATGAAAATTCACAGATTTTTTTTTACTTTGTTCCAGATACGATGACATGCCAATTTCCTATGACGCATCGCCGCGACTGAACTACCTAGCTATTCATCCGTGGACTAAACTGAGGGCTGATTCGTTACACAGCCTTTATACTGAATCCCCGATATCTATGCAGTGCAACAAGTCTGATGGCTCTCGTTTTCAGGTAACCTTCATATCCAGCACGCCTAGCATACGACGACGACGATATCATTTTATCGACAAGTGAAAATGTGACAGATATATACATCACTTTAACTTTGCCTCGTTTTTACACATTGATAAAACTATGGTGCTCTACTTGAGAACATTTCGACCCCACAGGTCATAATTCTCGTTGTAATCTGCTAATCGTAGCTCTGTGTAATTCTCCAGTGCTACCTATGTCTCTGAAATAGGAAACTATCTTCAGAGTGCTATGTACACTGCCCATTGCCATTTCAACTTGCCAATTCACTGATCTATACCAGTTACTTTGGTCCTTCGATGGCGTTTTTAGCATTTGCAAAGTTAGTGTTAATGTTTGTAAACCGGTTTGGGAATTTCGCCCATTTCACCAAATATGCAACTTTTGCTTACTACCCAAAACGAACGCTAAACATCAAACTCTATATGTCAGAAAACGTTCACAAAGAACCGTATACAGGTGGTAGACAGAGAATTCGTCTGTGCAAAAAAACCCTCCTCCGCAGATGGGTTAATAGTGGCAGTTCACGTTGGCATATATAGCTGTTTTGAGCTATCCAAACGGTGAATAAAAACAGTTAAATATGCAACTTTTGCTCACAGATTCTCAAAACGAACGCTGAATGTGATCGTTATTGACGTTTTTAACTATTAAATTTGCCATTAGTACCTGAACACACCTAATATCAAGCAAATAATTTGAGTACCATATTTATTTTGTTTCAGGGTGAGTGGGAAGGAATGATAACACCTAAAATTCAAGTTCCTCTGTCGCCTATGCCAAGAATTTGTCCCGACAAATATAAAGAGTAGATGAAACGGATTAGAAAATAAGATAAGTATAAAATAAAGATGAATATGTAATATACAAAATACATCCTTATATAAAAAAAAAACTCTGTTAAATCGTGCAAATATATGTATTTTACTTTTTAATAAAGTAATCTGTGATACAAATGATTTTGTATTAAGTTTTATTTTTCGTGACTGAGCTATTGACATCTGAGGCCTCTACACTACACCTTACCGAGCATGGGCAAACACAGAAGATGCTGAGACAAGTTTAAATAGAAAAATTGGCTAAGTGCGAGTTGGACTCGCGCACGAATGGTTCCGTACCCTATGGGAATCCCCCTTATCCCCATTTCAAGCGTCTACCTGATGCCGTTATTAATATGGAGCAAAAAAATTAATGTTTGTTGTTTGGGAGCCCCCCCTTAAATATTTATTTTATTCTGTTTTTAGTATTTGTTGTTTTAGCGGTAATGTACTTAAATTATTAATATAATTAAACGATTTATGTATCGTGATTCCGTACTTGTAGTTCCGCCACACACAGGAAAATGGCAAATGTAGACGAGTGCCGTGGCCATATTTTTAAAAAGCAGTAAAGAAGAAAAAGGGAAATCTAGAGGGTCATGGAGGAGCTTTTGGCGTTGGTACAGAGTCACGATAAAAATGGTTTAATAAATCGCACATCTGTAACGGATAAAGATAGAATTGGAATAATAAATGTATTATGGAGCAAAACTGGGGGGTCACGGAACCCCCCCTTTCGGAGATATGAATTTTTTAATTTATAATTTTACATTGGCAAAAACACGTTTGTACCATTGCTAAAAAGGGTTTAGGAGGGGGTGGGGGAAGGTGCATTATGTCCAAGAGTTGGGTACGGAAGACACCCCCCTCCCCCCCTTCGGAGATAAAAACGGGCTCGACTTGGCTTGCTCCAGTCAGGACCTCCTTTGAGTTTTTGGCTCCCGCATTTTTAAAAAACACTAGAGTCGTAGCCACAAGTCTACGTGGGGTCGGGGTGCCCCGATTCGGATTTGTGACTCATTTCGAACCTACTGCCCCTACCCAATATTTGTACTCAATATTGCCTGAGAGGTCCCATCATACCCAACAGTGGGATAATGAAAGCATCATATGGCGATGATTGCCTAGATTTCAGTAGTTGATTTAATTTGTTACAGATGACTTGATACCAATGACAGATGACTTTGATTTTGGTACACAGAAGAGATATCAATCATCCGTCCATATCCGCATATTTAGAACAGCTATGATCGGTGCCAACCAATAAACACAATGTTCTTTTCATTGAGTGAAATAGTGCAATGGATTGGACTAACTGTTTTTGAAATATGGATCAATCTCATCACTATCACAATATTCTCAGTGTTGTTAGCTTTAAAAATAGATGGGATTGTAAATAGTGCATGGTGGACAATATTTGCCCCTCTGTTTGTAAGTGATGCTATGAATGCATATTTTTGCTGTATAGTGGCAATACGAATGAATTTAGAAAATACATACAAAGCCTCACTTTACAGAGCTTCATGGAGTGGAATATTTTTAGGATTGACATTTGTGTTTAAGTTTTTACTGTGTAGAAAGTTACAAGGTGACTCTGCTATAGAATACAGTGAAGTTTTTGCACCATTATTTATACTACTACAGTTAATAGCAGTTAGAGCATGTCAGTTACATCAATAATACCCACAGTATGATTATAAAGATATTTTTATTATCTGAATAAATCATTTCAAAGTAAATCATTAATTATTTCAAATGTAATAAAAAACTTTTCATTGTGAATAAGGAAAAATAGGAAACAATTGACTGTTTACTGGAACATACTACACAGGCCACATAAAGGCAATTTCAAATACATATTATATTTGTATTATCTAAATAATCATTTCAAAGAACCTAAATCATTAATTAATTCAAATTAAATAAAATTTATCTTATTGTGAACAAGGAAAACTAGCAAACAATTGAGTGTTTACTGGAACATACTAAACAGGCCACCTCGGCTCGTTTTCTTTTCACCTCCAAAGTTGAAACTGAATCCACTTGGACCTGCTTTTTGATTCTGGGTAGAATCTGTCTTGGGCTCTGAAGGTAAGGATCCAAACAAAGATAATCCAGGCTTGAGCATCCCTAGAATATAAAAACAAAATCAGCTGTCGGTAGAACTATACATAATGAGATTTACAGGATTAGGTACATTATTATTACCTACATTATACAATTGTGCATATTAGTTTTTACCTTGTCCAAGCAATATGAGTATGTATTCTAAACAATGAAATTTAATTTAGAGGCGTGACTAAGGCCTTATCTCTATCATAATATGCCTTGAGTATACGGGTTATCTGCTTGCCCTATACGAACCCGGAATTCGAAAAAAAAAAGCTATTCCAACCAAATTGCTACACGGACTGATGACTCGAGAAAAAAAATTCTATTTTCTCTCAAGTTCTGGATTAGCCCATAGTAAAAATCAGAGCCATATATCATATGGCTTTTTGGGCTTCAGCCCTGCCGGGCTAGTATGCGCGCCACGAATTATTTTGTTTGTAGTGTCAGAACGAGACAGTATTATGGCTAAGTATATAACTGTCACTTTTTCACACGTCGAAATGAGTTCTTTCGTCGCTTTTCGTGGTCGCATACTTTATAGCCTGGGCTCTGTGGATTCCAGGGACCCCAGCTAAGTGAAGTAAAATAAACGAAATCTTCAGCAGCAGGTTACACATTCATTTGATCTTGATTGTGCTCCGCTGTTTCCCTCTCAGACTATGTGTCTTTCTATCTTGCTTTCAAACTATGAGTAACTAGGTAGGCCAAAAGAGACATCCACATATGATATATTATCCAGAGAAGAATCTAATCGAGATAATATAAATATACATCATTTGAAAGCTAGCTTTACGGGCTTCTTGAAAATATTTAATTTACATTTTTATGTCCCTCTATTTTTTAATGATTTAAATAAATTATATGGAAAATGGAAATACAGCTCACATTTTCTTCCGTTTTAGCCATATTAATGTGCTTATATAGTTCTTTTGCTTGCATTATTACCTGATTTTTCCATATAAGTCAAATACCTATATTGTCTATGTCCTAAGAAATTTAAAATTAATTTTAAATAAATCGGAGGGCTCTTTTTGATTTTAGGCTAGTTCTTTCTCGTTTCCGCCAGGGGCGCTGTACAAAAATATAGCCATACAAATAGAGTCATACGGAAACAGCTGTAGTTTCAATTTATGTGTAAACCTGGACTAACCCCTCAGAACTGTTTAGCTATAGTGACCGTTTAACTGAGTCCTCGCCTGAGGGGACTGAGACAGGTGCGAGCGGCGGGTCCCCGCCGCTCGCACCTGTCTCAGTCCCCTTTGTCGTCTACCCCCGCGCCTCTGTACCGCGCAGGCGAGGACTCAGTTAAACGGTCAGACTATAATGCTATATGAGAACTCTGAACTCTCATTTAGATTTAAATTTACTTTGACAAGGTTCCATTTCATTCCATTCTCATCGCACGCGGATTAGTTACATACCTCCAAAAAAGTTAGGCATATCTTGTGATAGCGTATCTTGAGAATTAACACTTGGAAGTGTTAAATCAGCCTTAGGCGACAGAAGGAGACTTGAATCTGCAACGAAATTCAAATCATTTCCTTAAAACACATTCTGGGTGTCTCTATAGACGATGATCTCTCATTGTAGTCATCATTTTGTCCAACTTAACTACGTAGGTACAAAACTTAACTTCGAAATCGCGCAAAATAACAGCTGTCACCCACAAAATGTTCATTGACTGTCGACAAAATGTAAAATACAATACTAGGTACAGCTGATTTTTTAGGGTTCCGTACCCAAAAGGTTAAAAACGGGACCCTATTACTAAGACTTCGCTGTGCGTCCGTCTGTCTGTCTGTCTGCCTGTCACCAGGCTGTATCTCATGAACCGTGATAGCTAGAACGTTGAAATTTTCACAGTTGACGTTGCCGCTATAACAAATACTAAAAACAGAATAAAATAAATATTTAAGGGGGGCTCCCATACAACAAACCTGAGTTTTTAGCCGTTTTTCGCTCGATATTAATAACGGTGATAAGTAGACGCTTGAAATATTCACAGAATGTTTAGTCACATATTCACTTCAAAAATAAATAATTAAATTAACATAAGTCAAATAAATATGTTAGGGGGGCTCTCATACAAGAAATGTGATTTTTTTTGCTCGATATTAATAACGGTAACAGGAAGATGCTTGCAATATTCACAGAGTATTAAGTTGTATATTCCTTCAAAAATAAATAAGTAAATTAAAATGAAATAAATTAAGGGGGACTTCCATACGGTGCGGAACCCTTCGTGCGCGAGTCCGACTCGCACTTGGCCGATTATTATTTAGGGTTGGTCCCACAGTAATAATTGATGTGTACAATGATATTAAGGAAACACCTGTATAAATAAATAAATTAATATTTGGGGACATCTTACACACGCTCTCTGACCCCAAACTAAGCAAAGCTTGTGATATGGCAGCCAGAGACTGATATACTACATAATTATGCTTATTTTTAAATACACACTTATAGATAGTTACTAAATAACACCCAAACACAGAGCAAATCCTTATGTTCATCACATAAATATTTGCCCTGGGTGGGGATCGAACCCTACTACCTCTACCACTAACCACTGAGCCACCGAGGCAGTCAATTAAAATAAACCAAATTGATTATGTAAAGCAATCTCCATTTACCTAAACAAGGTGCGATTTCGTCGGTATCTGCAAATACTGAAGCATTGGCTGATTCATCCATATAATCGGATGTCATCTGAATATTTTGACGGGATAGAAAGTCGCGAAAAGGCTTTTCAAGCTGTGTTGGCACCGGTACCTAAATAACAAACATTTATTATGACATATAGGTGAAGGCTACAGTAAACTCGTTTACAGAAGATAGAAGAGGAAAGATGTTTAGCCACCTTGTACGCCATGACAATCTAATGAAAACATAAAAGAAAGAAAGAGGGCATTCTTAGATCAAATTAAAGAGAATGTAGATGTCATGTCGTACAGAAGGTGCAGACACTGGCCGAGAACCGTGAGACGAAGTTGCTTCACCGACAAGAGCCGAGCTCTCAAATTATATTATGCACTAGCTAACCCTGTGAACTTCATACCACCTTTGCGCCGCTTAACACCGGCGACCAACTATAGTAAACTTTCACAAATAGGAACATTTTGTATGGTAATATTAAATTCAAGTTTTTATTATTTTTCTCGCTACTTTAGGGTTCTTACTTACTACTACTTACTTTACTACTTTTAAGGTTCCGTACCCAAAGGGTAAAAACAGGACCCTATTACTAAGACTCCGATGTCCGTCTGTCTGTCACCAGGCTGAATCTCGTGAACCGTGATAGCTAGACAACTGACATTTTCACAGATGATGTATTTCTGTTGTCGCTATAGCAACAAATTCTAAAAACAGAATAAAATGAATATTTAAGGGGGGGCCTATACAAGAAACCTGATTTTTTGCCGTTTATCGCTCGATATTAATAACGGTAACAGGTAGACACTTGAAATATTCACAAAATATTTAATCGTGTGTTCACTTTAATAATAAATCTATATATAAATAATCGGCCATGTGCGAGTCGGACTCGCGCACGAAGGGTTCCGTACTGTATGGGAGCCCCCCTTAAATATTGATTTTATTTTAATTTTATTATTAATTATTGAAGTGAATATATACAACTAAATATTCTGTGAAAATTTCAAACATCTACCTGTTACCATTATTAATATAGAGCGAAAAACGGCTAAAAAAATCAGGTTTGTTGTATGGGAACCCCCGTCAATTATTAATTTTATTCTGTTTTTAGTGTTTGTTGTTATAGCGGCAACAGAAATACATCATCTGTGAAAATTTCAACTTTCTAGCTATAACGGTTCATGAGATACAGCCTGGAGACGGACAGCGGAGTCATAGTAATAGGGTCCCGTTTTTACCCTTTGGGTATGGAACCCTAAAAAATGAATCGAGGTTGTTAATCTCGCTAAAACTCGAGAACGGCTGGACCGATTGGGCTAATTTTGATCTTGAAATATCTGTAGAAGGGAAGGTTTAAACGGTGAGAAAATATAAAAAGGTAGGGAATAAAATAGTAAAACATGATTTTAATTTTCCCATACAAAATGTTCCTGCATCTAAAAGTCGTCATTGACAGTTTACAGAGATGGTGAGACGAAGTTCACCGGGTCAGCTAGTAATAAAATAAAATATATTAAGAGGGAGTCTCCACACGGTACGGAACCCTTCGTGCGCGAGTCCAACTCGCACTTGGCTGATTATTTAAATTTTCTCACTGTTTAAACCTTTCCTTAGCTTCCACAGATATTTCAAGATCAAAATTAGCCACATCGGTTAAGCTGTTCTCGAATTTTAGTGAGATAACAACCAAAATTCATTTTTATAAATAACAAAAATGAAGAAGATTCTGCAGGTGTCGTAGTTTTAAGCTGCCTGAAGACCTCTGGTCATAGCAGTGGCGGAATTACGTATTTACCGCCAGTAGGCTGTTGAATTTTTGCAAAAATATCACGTAGGTTATTATTTCCCTGCTGTTTTATGCAGGGAAATAATCGAGGGCAGGGGGTCAAAAACCACGAAAAATGTCTCACGTAATTCATGAACACCGCCCAGACTACTATAGATACTACGCCGCCTAAAGTCTTAGGTACCTATCAGTGGAAAATTGATGCACTCTTGTACTCTCTCGTACTCTACAGCTTATTTGTTTTTAATAGTAGGCTTAGTAGGTATATCTTAGGCTTAGCTGAGATTAGTACCTTTTGGCTTTTGGTGCTAAAAACAGTATCTTTTCGGAGTATACCCTGTACTACAGGGTCATCTTCCCCCTTTTTTGGAATGGCTCCTACATCTGCAGCTGCCTGGTCCTCCTCAATAGCTATATTTTCGACCACTTGACTGTTGATTTCGGTATTTTTCTTTTCTGGCTCTTGTGGGAAGAACTTAGAGGTAACTGACTCTACCAGCTTCAACAGACCCTGAATATTTAAACAAATTCAATGGGAAATTAAAACTGCAGGATGATGGGCACTGGTATTGAGTGGCAACAACCTCGGGCAGCTTTCGGAAATCAAGATAAACAACTTTTGCTACCGTAAAATTCCTAAAAAAAACGGTTGTTCCATACCTACATTTTGTCGAAAGTGGATAAGCTTTTTGTCTCTACTTCGTCTCAGTCATAGGACGTCAACTGTTGGACATAAGCCCCCGATCCCGTACAGATTGCCAATAAGACCGATTAGAAGCGGCTAGCCTCCGGTCTTGTTAGTCTTATTATAACGTTTTCTAATAAACACCTAAAGATGATCTGGCTACTAAAAACACGTCTGATAGGGTAGATGCACCGGTTGTGGCCATCTTAATACCATTTGTGGTCACTTTGAATTTTAAGGATTAAAAAGAAAATTTTATGTTAAAATAATATTATTTTTTAAAATTTCTAACATGACAATTCAGACGAACAATATTTATGGTATTACATTGTTTATAATGATCATTTATGCAACCATTTTGTCGCCAAATTACCACAATCGGTACACTTACTATACTTAGATTGCAAAGAGTACGCACATCCGCTTGCTGAGTGCGTACTCCATATTTGTCTTCCTCTAAATTCAGTTTTTACTTTCTTTTTCCATTTACTATTGAAATTACCTATAGGTATCTTGTACCTTTAACATTTTCTTAAGAAATCAACAACCTCTAAGTTATCTCATTTCATTAGGTACTTTTTCTGTGTACACATGTATTTTAATTACAATCCAGATCATAATTTATAGGTACTAAAATTATACTTTTGTAACGAGTGTGATTAGTTTTGTGTATGAATAAATAAAATAAATGAGGTGATCTGTCGGTTGTAGGAGCAGTTAATACAGGTACTGAAGTCACCCTAAAAGGTTGCGCGTAAGTTACTTAAAAATAACGGCAATAATATTTACTTAAATAAAATCTTTGCAGATACTCGTATTGTAAGGCCGTTTTCTGACTTGTCGGTGTGGGAGCGGTGCGGGATCTGTAAGGTCTGTACCGAAACGATACCGCGTTGCCTTCACCTACTCACCTATCGGTATATTCTCGGTATAAAATTCTGCAGTACCGAAGATGTCGTCTTCTAGTGATGACGATATTTTGGCGTGTTATTATGTTTATCGCCTACGTAAAAAAAGAAAACGTTATTGGCGTTATCCTTATATCGAAAATAATATTAATTGCCGATTTTTTGTTGCGGCTAAAGAACTTTCCCAAGATGACGAATTTTTTTTATTGATGTATAGAATATAATATACAATGTACAATACACAAAGTATCCTGTATACAATGCAGAATACTTTTCAATTTCTAGTACTAAAACGACGTGAATATCTCGCTCCGCCATCTTGTTTGCACGACCTCGCGCGGTAAATGTCGAGCGGCGCCTGGACACGCATCCCGAGACGCGGTAAAACGAAACGATCCCTCCCCGCTCCCGCACACACCGCGCCAATCAGAAGACGCGCATTAAAACATAGGCGCTCGGCAAGCTTTCGGTACCGTGTATACCGAGCGAAACGAATCCGCACCGCTCCCGCACCGACAAGTCAGTAAACGGCCTAAGTACATACCGATGGAGTTATAGTATTCTTTCCATAAACAAATTGTGGTGACGAATCCAAGTTGTGTTGTTTCAATGTCATATCTTTTATTTTAGCAAATTCATCGTCATTAACGTCTGCTTGACTGTTTATAGTCAGATTGGCATCGATTTCACCTTCATTTTCTGGTTTATTTATATCATTTATGTCCATGGCTTCCTCGTTGTTAGGTAGATCAAATTTTACTTTCTTTTTGGGAGGTTCTTCCGTAGCACCCTAAAACAGTTTAGAAACTGCGTTACGCGTGTGTAAGTATTTAAAATTATCGTCAGCTTATTGCTGTTACTGTCCACCGCAGGACATAATATTTGAAATTATCGTCAGCTTATTGCTGTTACTGTCCACCGCAGGACATAATATTTGAAATTATCGTCAGCTTATTGCTGTTACTGTCCACTGCAGGACATAATTTTTAAAATTATCGTCAGCTTATTGCTGTTACTGTCCACCGCAGGACATATATTTAAAATTATCGTCAGCTTATTGCTGTTACTGTCCACCGCATGACTTATATTTAAAATTATCGTCAGCTTATTACTGTTACTGTCCACCGCAGGACATAAACTCTTTCGCCAAACATCCCTGTCTTGTCACCTTGTGTCAGTCACGTCCATCCGGGCTAGGATGCGCGCCACGCAATATTTTTTTTCACGTGTCAGAACGAGACAAGTTATCGCAAAGTATACCTAAATACCTATACACAGTGATGTAGTATATGCCACTTTTTCACACGTCGAAAAGAGTTCTTTTCGTGGTCGCATAATATGCTTGGCCTACTGGTATTGCTGTTATTATTCTCCCGTCATCGCTGTATAGACATTTGAACTCTGATACATAAACATCACTGTGTATAGGTATTTAGGTAGGTATAATTAATTACTCACCATATTTTTAGCAGTTGATGCTTCATCAGCTTCGACTATTTCTTTAGGAATTTGATGCTTCTGAGACACCTAGTTATGAAGAGAAATAAATATTTATTCTGGTATTAACTTTGTCTCGATTACGATTCAAATTTCTCTATAGATACATCACACTTCGTTATGATCTCTACTCTTTTACCCGACTGCGTAGATGTTATTGATGATAATGATGTAGGTAGATCGCAATGTTTCTCGCTTGTAAGTACATTGTATTGTGTATATATTTACTAGTAGGTATTAGCCGAATCAAATAACTTGGCGGCTGTGATGTTAACTTTACACACAATCCAGACTGCAGCTCACTTGATCTGCGCCAGGATTGAGTTATCCGCAGCTTGTAGCATTACAGACCTCAAGTTGTTTGATTCGGCCTATAGCTACGTTGCATTGCATTTAAGTTCATTTATATATTTTATTCATGTTCATTTACAATGTGAATGTAAGTCACTTACATGGCAAATATCTATACAATACAATACAATATAACTTTATTGTACACCAAAAAACAACTTAAATAACAAAGTATTGTTATGCAGTAGGCCGCGCCGCGCGCGGTAATTACGGGCGGCGAGTTGTTTACACCTAATCGCGAGATTTATGGTTTTATGACTCAGGCGGCACCGGTCTTTGTGTCGCGTCTATTGTGTGATTTTTTTGGTGTTTTCGTAATAGTTGAGAACAATAGGGATTCTCGAACTTTACACTTGTTTACTTTGTCAATCACAATGGCACCGAATATTCAACAGATTTCTAGAGAACCCTTGTTCCGATATAAATAGGGCGATGGTTTTCGTTCGTGGCAGTTATCGCGTTTTATACCGGAGCGAAAACATCTCGTGTTCAAGTGCGGTACCAGTGATTGTGAAGTGAATAGTTGTGTGAATATCAGTGCCAGTGTAAAGTGTTTGTGCGAACCAGTTGTGTCGTGTGATTTTGTGCAATAAAGTGCAAAGTGAACAATCGGCGTTTTAACTGATTATCCAAGAACCCATCTCGTAACAGTATTTACAAAATCTGTCTATCTGTGGTTCTAAAACATTAGTTACCTACTTCAGTTTCCAATTTATGGCATTATTGTGAATAATAACTATTGTTCCATTCCATACCAAATGTTCATTACCTAAGTGGCTGATGTCATTATAATACGAGTAGGGATATCGTCCGTGACTTTCTGAGATATTCTTTGGGCATTCTGACAAATTGAATCGTTTATTTTGGGAAGGGCACTATATAGTCCATATTTTTCGAAATCAAGTTAATTATGTGGCAACACTTTACGTTAAGAACGCATGTTTTCACCGAGAACGGTTCTAATCCAACTAATATTCTTTGAAATAGGTATACCACTGACCGACTTTGTTTTTTGTCCCTCCTGTACAATAAATTGAACAGGATTGTAATTGTGCAATAATTGTACAGGAGGGACAAAAAACAAAGTCCGTCCCGATGTCTGCAGAGATGGCATTCAAAGAGTGCTTTCCAGTGCTAGATAGAAGATGTGAGACGGTCACGGACAATATAGAGAACAATCATTTTCATTTCAAACCAACGCCGTTAATAAGGCTTAAACGTTTAGCTTTACTCGAATTAAAATAATCATCTTACCAGTGTTACTACCAATCTTACTACCTTTACCTTTGGCGAGTCATTTAACTGCGATTCAGTTGTCGCGTCTAAGAATTGTGTAGGCGGCAATATCATCCTGTCTGAGCCCGATGTCAGATCCAACATTTCTACATTTTCATCCTCCACATTATCATTGTCCTGAAAAATAACACCTTACGTTACGAACAAACACTGATAGCAAATCATCATGTTTTAAACGTTTATATGGCTTACTCTAGTATTAAGAATGGTCTTGTTGTTTTCAACTCGACGATTATTGATTGAAATTGACTTGACTTGCTGCAGGAAAACTGGATCTACATTTTCCACCATTCTTTTAGCTTCAGTATTATCAATTTTAATATCGTTCAAGATGTTTATGAGTTTCATCTTGGCGTAGTTCTGAGTTTTCTTCTCTTCATATTTAGCAGCGGGTTTGTAGAAGAACGAAGAAATGTATTCGTGGATATTTGATATGGCTTTTTCCTTTACTTTGTTTGGCTCTATGACCGTTACCGGATGTACGCTGTAAATCTTTTCCGGAGTCCTTGTAAAAGGGTCGTTACTTTTTATCTGAAACATTAACTTTTAGACTTAAGACTCCCAAATTTTCAAAAGTGAAGTGTCTAATTTACAAAGTAGCGCTACCTAATCCTGATGATACTAAATATAAGACAGACACAAGATAGTAGTGATGAAATCGAAATCAGGAGAGGCAAATCACCTGGCGTCCAGTCATTAATTCTGTTAAACCTACCAACTATGGCATAAAAGTTGTACTTTACCTTATCCGCATTTGCATTCAAATTATCTAAATCGAGATAATTAAGCTTCAGTTTCGGCAACTAAAAAAAACAATAACACCATAATTAATTTTGTGCAGTGAATACCACACAAGTGCATTATTATCAACTATAATGTTTATACGTACTAGCGAAGCACAAGCATTGTCTGCTTTCTGGCCATTTTCGCCGGGTTTTGTCATTTTGTTATTTGTTTTATGTTCCAGAGCCTTCAATTTATCAGCTATTTCCTTAATAGCTACAGATTTTTCTTGTATTAATTTTATATATTTAGGTCTCTCTACGACCATGAATTCTGCAAATTCAATGATCGATTTGCGATCTAGTTCACGACAATTCTTAATTTTGATCTTCATTTCTTCGCGAATATTTTTCTCTTCGTTTTCCAGTTCATTTATTTGCTGTTCAATGTCTTGTAGTCGTTCTTTGGCTTTCATAAGCTTCTGTACAAAATGCAGGCTCTCGAATTGAGCTTTACTTGCTAACCATAATTCGTCATACTTTTTTTCGGCATTCTTCATTTTCACTATTTGTTGTTGTTTTCTTTCTTCGATAAGTAGCAATTCCTTTTTTAGCTTGTTGTTATTCTCTTTGATGGTATTTTGGTGACTGAGCAAGCTGTGGGTACACAATATTAAGTAAAACTGTGATGAATAAGTCTTTTTACAAGCTTTTATTAGAATAAGATAAGATAATATTTATCGTCATCAAATAAATCTCTTATTACATTATTAAATATAATAACCATTACTATAATGTACTCGTCAGTTAATACATTTGAGAAAATACTAAATCTAGTAACTTTATAGAAATGTAGTACATACATATTTAGTTTCACCTGTCCCGTTGTCTGTCTGTCGGTCTGTAATCAAATCTTGCAAGTTAATAAAACGCGTGACAATACAATATTATGATGACATTGTGCTGATCTGTTGATGGAGCTGGACGGTGGCCAAAGGAACTTAGCAATGAAACGACTCAACCTCATCGAGTTTGGTTTCATTTGAATGGTCTTGGCGAGGAGTTTGTCTTTCAATGGTAACATTGGTAACCAGAGTCTGATGATGTAGCTGGAAGGTGGTCGAAAAAATCAGCAGACATACATTTAGTTAAAGTTCAACGAACTACTTGTATGGAACAGCAATTTATAGGGTTCCGTAGTAAAACGAGGAACTTTCGAGAAATTTCTGAAGTACGTATACAAGATAGAATGTTCAAACTTTTACAGTCTTACCACAAAACATACACACTATAAACACACAAAGTATAAAAAGTTTAACCGTGCAATTTGAACATTGCCTAAAGCGTGCGTGGGTAAAACCACGGTAATGAAAACTAGTTTTCATTACCGTTGTTTTTCGCACGCACGAAAACTAGTTTTCTTTTCATTACTGTGGTAAAACTTTTGTGGTAAGACGGTCTGAGTTTATTGACAACATTAAAATTCAAACTTGCATACCTATACATAGCTCAGAGGTCTATCTTTAACATATTTCTGAGCCAATTATGTTTTTCTAGCACTTAAATGACATCATAAAAATTGGTTTTTATCATCATCATAATCATCTTTACCATCTACGATTGGCATTTGATTTGGCTAGTTTACACGTAGGTACAGACAAATGCTTATTTGCACTGTACTTATTCTTAAACTAGCCAAGTCAAATCACGAGCTTGAATTACATAAGTAAATCCCTTTTGTTGTAGGTATGATCTTGTAGCTTAAACTTTAGGATTTTCTACAGAACACTTGGCCCCCGTGTTAGATCTCAATTCTTTTGGTGGCGACACTTTGGCTCCCATTTCACATTTATGTTTTTGATGAGATACGATTTAGTTCAGCAGTATTGGCCCCATAGTAAAGTTGTTCACAATGATGAGCATATGTACCTACCTATACATAGGTATCTCTAAAACTCCATCAATTTACAAAATGGCACTTTGTATGTTCCCAACTAACCTACAGCCAAACCAGCTGAACCGATTTTTAACCCCCGACGCAAAAGAGGGGTGTTATAAGTTTGACGTGTCTGTTTGTCTGTGTGTCTGTCTGTCTGTCTGTGGCATCATAGCGCCCGAACCACTGAACCGATTTTAGTTTAGTTTTTTTTTGGATGAAAGGAGACTTAATCGAGAGTGTTCTTAGCTATGTTTTATTAAAATCGATTGAGCCGTTTAAGAGTTATGGTGGGTTAAAGTGGGGATGGAAGAATATTTCGTACTTTGTTTCGGGGGTTTTTTAAATTTTTAATTTAAGTTTTATTATGTGTGCCAGTTGACAACTAAAGTGTGACACTGCTACTGTGTCATGAACATCAATAAAGAAAAAATCTAAGTCGATGGTCATGAATAAGCGGATAGCTAAACTAGTCGAATAGAGGTATTATTTATATCTTCTTTGGGAATAATTAGAATCATACAAGTAGGCGGATGTGAAGTTAGCAGAAGTTAGCTATATGTATAAGCTGCGCAATTTCCAATCCTGACTGAAGCTCACATAAAGGTACGTGTTGATTGATTTTCGCGCAACTTGTAGCAACTTCACATCCGCCTACTTGTATGATTCGGCCTTTACTTGCCTTGCTATTCCTTGCCGAAGGCGAGTGATCTCAGCTTCAGTGTTTAGGTTGACATTACGAATAAAACTGCATCTTTCTTGCTCTCGTTTAGCTTGCTTCGTTAATTTGTTCAACAAGTGCTCTTGTGCTGTGAAAAAAGGTTAAGTAAGTACCTACTTAAGTCTTCGGTAGTAGGTAGGTACTGCTCATCTCATACTGTACATGCATCATCATCATATCAGCCGTAAGCTGGTAAGCCTGCTGCTCAGACAAAATGGCAGTCTCATTTTGACAAAGAGCAAGATTTACAATAGCACCGCACCGTGGGAAGCGGCTTGTATCCAGCGTACTAAGTGGACATATACTTACGTGCGCAAGTATTGCGCAGTAATATTAGGGAGGTACTTAATTCTTATGCTAGATCAAGGGTCACCACATTGCTAGTGCTACTATGCTATTCTCATCGAAAAAACATAGCATCTACCTATAAGTAGAATCTCAAAAATATTATGAATGTAAAAGTACCTTTAATGCATTGTGTTGAGACAAGTATCTTCAGTTGAGATTCGTCGTTTTCAGCACTTATGAGTTTCATTGCTTCGATGTCATTTATTTCGTCCATGTTTTATCAGCTATTAATTACTTTCCTTCCAGTTAGTTTTTTTAACGCAATGAAAATAATTTTATTTTATTAGCAAAAAAAAAAATGCAATTTTCTGATTTCAAATTGAGCGGGAATTAGACAGAAAAAGAAAAAGCTTTTTTATTTTATTATTTAAATTTTTGGCATTTCCCTACTTATTCATTTGCCAATGTGAAGCTTATTTCTTAATTTTTAAGTTTTTTGCTATCGAAGATTTTTGATTTAGGGTTACTATTAGATATCTGTGTTTAGTAAGGGAGAGGAACTGGAAAGTTTGCTGGTGCCATTTAGAAGACGATTTTAATAACATTTAGAAAACCACTAAATTGATCAAGAGCGAGTTGAATAAACGCGTATTGGGTTATGAAAATTCATTTCAATAGAGGTGCCGTAAAATTACACCTTACCTCTATTTTTTTCTTGAGCAATTTTCTGAATTTTTGTGCCTACTTAAATATTATGCTATAACTCGTACTATCTACTGTTCGGAGAACCAGTAGTGTTCTTTTGCGTTGCGTTCATTCGTTCATTCTTCATTCTGTTAAATGATCGTATATCGAGCAATGAAGTAGGAACCATCGAGTGATTGCTTGAATCACAGGCTTGAATAGACTTCATCTGTGGCACTGTAAGGGATGATTTACGGGACGGGCCGGACGGGGCCCGTACGACGCACGTTCCATACATTTTTGTCGTGCCCCATACGACGCCCGGACGGGGCTCCTCCGGGCTTATACTCAAGATGTATGGAACGTGCGTCGTACGGGCCCCGTCCGGCCCGTCCCGCGCCCGTCCCGTGCCCTTGCCGTCCTAATATAAATCATCTGTGATCATGTTCATCATGGTTTGACATGCTCGTTGACATTTGGAGTAGGAAATAAATGTCAACGAGCTTTATAGTCTGTGGTTAGCGCATGGTTTTAGCGTCGTTTGGTTTCACACTTAATGTTGCCAGATCTTCAATAAATACCCATAAACATGGAACCAATAAAGAATTGGTAGTAATTAATAAAGATTGTAGCGACTAACTTCGTTACATTTATGGTGCAACTAACTACGCGCGCCATCCACCACCCAATCACAAGCCGTATCACCGCGCCTCAGTCAATCACAAGCCGAATCCTGCATAGCGCAAACGAAGAAGAACTAAGGGCCCACTGACCATCACGCCAAATGGATGACATCCAAATGAATGTGGCTAATGTTGCCAATTTAGTGTATTCAAGCTGTTTAGTCTTAATTTTTTTTCAGAAACATTGTTAGAAGATATAGGGAACCAGAAATACAATGTACATAGAGATAAATCCACAGATGATTTAGTTTGCGGGTAATCAGACAAGTTGCAAAACTATTTTTGACGCTAAAGAGCTCGCTAAACCAATGAAAAGTCACCATTTCTAACGATGAAGTCGCAGACTCAAAACATCGAATGGATGTCATCCATTTGGCGTGATGGACAGTGGGGGCTATAATGTGATACTATCGGATAGGATAGCTATCCCCGGGCACAACACCTCGCCCGGTGGAGCATCCTTTGCGAGATGTTATGCTATCATCATCATCTCCACATGGACTTCCACCTTGTCCATAGCATTATGGTCTTTTAGTAACAATAAATTAATTTAGTTTTAAGGGAGCCATGGTTAAAGTAAAATACAGTTCACTCATTAGTATCCACAAAAAATAGGTTGTCTGTAAAGGTTTACAGATGATAATTTTACGTGATAACGTCATATATAAGTGTCACAAGCCGAACGCTTAGGCCGATCTTGCCTCTCTATCGCACGCTCGGCTCAGGCGGGACGTGACAACGAGTCATGTTTTTTGTGCGTGCAGCCGGCGTTCATCGGTTTATAAGACGTTGTCACATCAAAAGTGCTGTTATATTCGTACGACTGATTCATTAATCGGTGGCTAACTTAAATTTTGTCTGGATATAATATAAACCATTAATTCCACTGACAGACAGAATAATGAAACCATTTCGCTTATTGAGACAATCAGTAGGTTCATAATGCCTTCATACCGGTTTCCATTTTATGATATTAAAATTCATGACAAGGTAATTTTGTCTCTGAATTGAGGTAAATTCGTATTTGTTATCTGGTAATACAGTTTGGCAATACGAAATTACTTCACCAACCTTTATTTTTTTCTTCGTCTTGAAGTTATTTTTCAGCTTTTCACACGGTATTGGTGTTGTGTTCTTTGCTATAATCATGTCTGATGATTACTTCAATAGCGATGACTCGCCTAACAAATCTAGTGCACATTTACAGCTGCCCAGTCCCATAATCACTCGGCGAAATCGGACTGCCTCTACGTGAGTGTTTTCGTATTTACGCTTTATTTTGGCTGAGCCTCATGGACCTTGATTTTTCTTTTGAACGATGATCCCTATTTTATTTTAGATCTGAACGTGCGCTGGGAAATCCGGAAGAAACTGGGAAGATCAAGAAATTCTGTCGAGAAAAGGGTCATGGTTTTGTGACCCCAGACAAAGGGGGAGACGACCTTTTTGTTCATATATCCGAGTAAGTTTAATTAATAATTACTTAAAACTGTTTTTACTTATTTGTGTTTTGAGTTAGCTGTAATATATAACTGCTAATGCTTGCCTTATTGTCGCCATATAACTGATTTGACCTCAATAACTTAAAAGTATAGGCAGTTATTATTTAACTGGGCCGATTTCACCGTTGAAGCATCTAGACTAGTTTAACTAACCTCAGTTCTCTTAAAACGAGTTTAATTGTCATCATTGATCTCCGTTTACTTCAAACAGATTTCACCAGCATTAATTGGATTGCGTTCACGAAAACCAAGTTTACGAGTTCAGATGTGGTAAAAACTAAACGCAAAGTCAACCACAACTGCATTTCATTCTCAAAATGAATTTTGACGTCACTGTAAAAGTAACGGATACACAAAAAATAGGTTGTCTGTATGTCATTCTTCTTGTAGTTTTCTGCAGGGATTCGTTTATATTTAAGTTCTCAAGGTCCCGTTGGCAAGTTATTGCACAAATAAAAAGCTCTGATAGCTAGTTGTAAGTCCTTTAGGTTAAGGATAGAACAATAAGTAGAGTAATAAAAGAGAGAGCGGCAGATCCTGGCTGAGCATGGCTAAAGAACCGTTAGGGACTGATATGAACTGATATGTTTTATGCAAGAACTTTAGCAGTTTACATTTTCGGTAGTCATGTTATGTGTGTTATAGCTGATACCAGATTAAAAACAAACAAACAATCTTCAAATGCGAGTGTTCAGACTCTATGCATTTTACAATATTTTTATTTTATTTTAGTGTAATTTACAATAAAATATCACCAGCTTGTATCTGCGTTTTTAACATTTATTAACAAAATAACCTAATTATTATTAAAAATAATTTTTCTAAGTTCAACAGCTTGAACGAAGAAAAATTGGGCGTTCAGAACATAAACTCGATTTAGCCAAAAATGTGTTCAGATTGCTGTGGTGAAATCAAAAACAGCGGTTTAGGCCCGTAAACCGAGTTCGGGTTGCTAAGATCGCGTTTAAATTCACTGGTGAAATCGGCCCTAAGCAACATGAAGCGAAACCTTAGAATCGTAGAAACGAAAATGCAGTATATTTATTGTTTAAAGCTGCAAGTTTTACTCACATAAGTTTTTAGAGTCAAAACATTTTATTTAAATTTTATTTTTAAATAGGCTTGTGTTTGCCACATCTACCTATATTTTAATGGACAGTTAACTTATCATGTAAAAATTAGACAAAACCTGTTTAAGTTTGGTTTAAGATAACAAAATAAAATAGAGATATTATAACATCTAAAGTAATAAAAAACAAAAGTACATTCATAACAAAAGTATGTCCTTCAAGTCGAACAAACTGGTTAAATAAATTAACCAGTCATACATTTTCAGCCCTAAAATAGGGCCAGTAACCAAGCAAACTAACTTGACTAACCAAAATGTTTACAACGATGAAGCATGTTTTAAATTGGTTTTCATATTTTATTCAACATTGAAAAGTACAACCAAGGTAACATTACTTTTGTTGAAATCATAATTAATAACAAAATTACATAAATATTTGCTCATCATAATTAATACTTTAATCATGGGATGTTTTATATAAATTAATTTAATGTTTCTCTTGGCTTCAACATCAATCATATCTACAAGATTCATGTTTATCATAGCATAAAACCTATAATTTGTATGAGTAGGCAACTGTTTACATTAACACCTCAGTGAAGGTCATGTGTAAATTAGTGGCGTGTTTACACGCCTATGTAAGGATTTTATCTTATCTTATCTTTTTGTCGAAATATTCTTGATGATTTATGATACTTTTTGTTGACATGTCCTAATTTTGTGTTAAGGCAATAATTAAGTGCCTTATTTTTGCACCATGTTGGCTTTTTATTTGTATGTCCTTTAAAGATATTTTTGAAATAGTACTCACATATTTCCTTATGAACCTCCTACTTCTGGGAAGTCAGTTGAAAATATCTTAAGTAACATCCCTTTCACAATGTCCCCTTTGCCAATGTAAATTTTTCTCTATAACTTTGTCAAATAAGTCAGCAATTTGGTCAGTATTATCAATAGAATCATTTATTACGTATCGGGCTTAATATTAAAATTAAAAATATAAAATATATATAGTATATAGTCGTCATTCAACAAAGAAATGGAAAATAAATGTTATGGTATTTGACTAATAGGATGATACGGATACTGCAGTAGAATTAGCATAAATCATATTGTGGCCAATTAAGTAGGTGCTCCTGAGACCATAGAGCTCCTATTATAGGTCAAATCATTCAAGTCGGCGGATGTCAAGTTAGCCACAAGCTGCACAATATCCAATCCTGACTGAAGCTCACATAAAGCTGCACGTTGATTGGGTTTCGTTCAGCTTGTAGCTAACTTCATATCGGCCGACTTGAATGATTCTGCCTGTACCCACTTTACCCAACACCTTTACTTACACGGTTATTATTTGATGATGGTACAGTAGTACCTATGGTACAGGCCGCGTCACACAAGTTGGCGGAAATGAAGTTAGCAACAAGCTGCGCAATATACTTTTTAACTTAGGTGTCTAAATTGTCTGATAAATAACAATTTAGTATTAAGCATCCGTGTATTATTACAAGTGGAGAAGCCGTGGTGTTCTAGTGGAGAAGCCGTAGTGGTCTAGTGGTAATGACACCCGCCTTACAATCGTGAGGTCGTGGGTTCAAATCCCGGTCTGGTACCAATGAATTCCTTGGAATTTATGTACGGAATTTCACACCACTGGCTTTTCGGCGAAGGAAAACATCGTGAATCGTGAGGCAACCTGCATACGTCCGTAGAAGAAATTCGATGGCGTATGTGAATCCACCAACCCGCACTGGGCCAGCGTGGTGTATAATGGCTCAGTCACCCTTCGTGGGTAGGCCTACGTCCTGCAGTGGACTATTAAAAAGACTGGTACAGTACAGTATTATTACACAACATTTTTTTTGGTAAATCTTATTAAATCCGCATGATAACCAGGAAACATTCAACTGCACATCTGGTGTTAATGTGATAATATATCATAGCGTAGTTTGACTAGTTGCTTCTTAGTGTTGACCTAAGTTAATTAAGCAACATTTGGCACGGTCAGTTTTCGGATGTGTGACCTCGGGTGGCATTTACAACTGAGAGCTGCCATGGGATGACATCTTTTAACCGTTTAGCCATGTCACAGTCCTTCAGGCGGCTTAAAAACTGATACAAGCAGCCGTATTGTGTACGCGCTCTGACGTGCGGCTTCCCTTTTCAACGCCAGAACTCTAAAGAAAATATGGAACAGGGGCCTTATTGTGTAAGCGCTCTGACGTTCGGCTTCGCTTTTCCTCCCGCTCGCTCTCGTGGCGTGAGTGACTGGCTCGAGCAGGAAAAAAGCGAAGCCGAACGTCAGAGCGCTTACACAAAAAGGCCCCTGAGCTAGTCATCCGGTCCATACGAACTTCATCATCATCCGCAGCCTTCTTTATCCTACTGCTGGGTATGGACCTCTCTATTACAGTGCCATTTGTCTCAGTCCTGTGAACTAACTTTTGAACATGTTTTTTTTTCCAGCATTGAAGGCGAATTTGTGCCGTTACCCGGCGACGAGGTGTGGTACCGGCTGTGCCCCATCCCGCCCAAGTTCGAGAAGAACCAAGCCGTCCACGTTCGCATCATCAACCTCACGCACGAAAAGCACCTCAAGTGGGACGAACCGCCGTTGTAATTACGGCCCTATATTGCCAAAGTACCTTGTATATAGTGGCGTTTGGACTGACAACAATACTTGCAGAGAATTTATTAGGTAGTTTCGCAGGTATCGCTTCGCTGCCGCTTCAATTTGCGGCTTCAATATTCTTTCTATGAAGCTCCATAATTCGCGTTACATTTACAGTCCACTATTCAGGTCTAAAAGCATCATCTCCACAAAATTTAACGTGAAAGCGATCCGCTCCATAGCGAATACCTATGTTGGGATCTCGATCGATTGCAAATACCTACATTGGGATTCTAATATGAAATTTCAATACAGTTTTTCTATTGTTAAGTTTCGTTTATCCTGACCCCATAAATCTCAAGCCGGTATCTGCGACGATTTTCTATAAAAATCTATTTCAACTGATGAATGAAACTTTGTAAATACCTATGTATGTGCAACATAACAATACGTAATTTCAATTGCACATAACCAAAAATGTACCTAAAATGTCAACCTAACCAATCGTGAGGAGCTTGCTTCTGCAAGTTTTACAAGCTATAGGCCGATCAAACTTCGTGGAGGATGTGAAGTTCGCTATAAGCTGGAGCTAACCCAATCCTCGCACATTTTTTATGTGAGCTTCAGTTGGGATTGATTAATGCGCAGCAGGTGATTCGGCCTATTTGCCGCTAAGAAATTGTATCAGTCCAAACTACATGATGTATAAATCAGTATGTTAATTTCCAAGATCATCTTGCTCTCTGTAACTCTTCCTCATCTTTGTTACCTCAAGGTTTATACAGTAGAATGCTGAAAAAAGTGCCTTGAAATTAAACTCGATAGAGATGTATTTCCTTTTCGAATGCGATAACTTTTGGCCTACATTAGTGTCTAATAAGCATATGAAAATAATGATGCCGTAATTAAGTTTTACTTCTCTGCATTATGCTTATAATGTTGTATCGGGACGAATGTTATTGTTGCACAGTATTTTCGTTTGCTGATTTCCTAATCGTTTAGTTTAGGTTTGTGAATGACCAAGGACACTGGAGCTAGAAAGATACATATACATCAGTTTCGTTCTAACATTTGGGATCCCTTTGTATCTTAACTTTATATATTTTCAATGTTATTTTGCCATCTACGATGCAAAATAACATTGCTGATCGAAAAAAGGTATACAATTCTTAATCTTTAATTAACAATTATTGTGGTTACTCTTCTTAGCAGCAATATTTCTAAGCTTTAAATTCTGTTTTCTAGATATTTTCAGATATCAATCATCATTCTACTGTATATCGTACAAGATGTATAATTAATTTCTGCACTGAATCAATAATGTTTATATTTGTGTGTTGTAACTTCTGTCAATTGTATTGTATCTATCGATGTTTGTGTCTAAGGGTGATGTTACTCAGATTACTCTGCTCATTAAATGTATGTACAAACTTATATTTAGTTACGGACTAAGAAAGTATACTCAGTCTCGAAACCAAACTAAACAGCTGAAAATGAGATACCAATGGAAACTAGTACGACATAAAGAATCTGTTAGTTTTCATTAGCGTCAATGTCTCAGTTATCATAATGGACATGATATAAGGATATTTTACGAGAGACGGCGCATTGCGTGGTTGTAGCTCTACTAAAGGCATGGTTCCACCGGAGTTGCCATCTGTGGCTAACTGTGTTGCATACTGTTGACCTCAAATATTTCTTTCGGTAGAGACTGACAAAAACATGTACAAGTCAAGATCGCCTACTGTTGGAGTTTCTGAAAACATGTCAACAATGTGGGGAACATGTTTTTCGGTGGAACCGCAGCTTAAATCAAACAACTCAAATTCAGAAGCAGTGACTGATACAACGATTCAAGACGTTTCTGGAAAATATGGCAATTTCAGACTGTTGTAACACCTACCGGGGGATTCTCTCCCTAATTTGCGATTTGGCGATCAATTTTTCCCCCAAATTGGCCCAAATACGGCAATTTGAAAGTGCAGATACGGAAGCCCAGAATTTTTTTGATAATAACACTGCTTATAATACCGCAGAAGTCAACAGTCATTATAGTAATTCACAAAAAAATAACGCCACCCAACGCTCCGCCTTATCGCAAAAGATTATTTTAGTACGCAGTGGCGCGTACACGAAAGGAACCACTTGTTAAATACTCGCCTTGTGTAAACACATGAGCGGGTAAATTGCCTTTATTAATGGTTTTCTTCACTAAAATGTCTTGGATGACTTGGTGTAAAACAAGCATAAAAAGACTCTAGGATTATAGCATTGTTGTGTAAATGGATTGCCGTTTGGATTCAGTATTGAAAGTGAGAAGCCAATATTTGTGGTGCTAAATTTTCGAAGGTTTTATCATCGATTTAGGATTTTGATATCAGTGATATTCACATACTTTCCACAACATTAAACATAAGTCTTGAAATAGTTGTTAATATTTTGTCTTTTTTTATCTGGACAATTTTAAATTTGTTAGAAAGAGACCACAAAACGACTATTTCTTGGCTGTTTTGTTAAGTAAACGTGGGTGTGTGAATAATGGCTTCTTGCAAACATTTAGACTAACACTACCAAATAGTAATATGTATATTTAATTGGCCTAATTTTAAAGAATTTCATCTACATATATTCTGTGTATGTGTGTGTATGTATAAGAATTTTAATTATAGTAATTTTGCACAAATAAGTGCCACCGGTTTGTGATAATGTTAATTGAATGATCAAGATTATTTGAATAACGTTTTTAATTGCCCTGGGCGATACTTTTTTTTAATTTTTAAGTCATAATTAGGTACACTGAAATTTTAACTTGTTTAATTATTCTTGCCGCATTCCTCAGAAATGCATTTTCACAATGTAATCATAGTATTACTACTTGAACTCTGCCTCTTGTTTGAATTAACTAAAATATGTTTAGTATTGGATGTATCTCCGTATACCCGGTGCTCATGATTTCGATGAGTATTCTCAATTGAATGTTGCCATGCTTCTGTTTAGTTGTTAGCAGTATTAGTCGATACAGCGAATATATTAAAATGTGTAAGCAACTAGCAATGTTTTTAATGAAACTTTTACCCTGAAACACTGTTCAGAAATCGCTGCATTCACTGTAAATCTCTGATTTAGGTTTAATTTATTTTTTGTTGATAAAATTAGAATAATTTAATAATAATAGTTATTCCTAAAGTGGCAAAAAACTTATGAAGTTAGATATTCCGCATTGAGTCGCTCTAAAAAAAGGGTAGGTGCAGCGGTTGAGGCCATCTAAGTGTAATTTTTGGCCACTTTGAATTTTAATGACTAGACAATTTTGATGTTAAAATAATATTTTTAAAGCTATTTTTAACTGATGTTCACGCAAATAATATTTAGGTGTTACATTGTTTATAATCTGTTAATGCAATCATTTTGACATCAAATGGCCAACACCGGGGCAGAGTCCACAACCAGTGCATCTACTATAATTAATTATATTTTTAAGTTAACCGATATGGTATGGTATTTCGAAAAGAAATAAAAGAATATATCCTGCAATTGCATACACAATTTATTAATAATTTCCAAAATAATAAATAGAACAAAAGTCTTAGTGAATTAACCAAATAATTTGTAGAAAGTTTCATAATTATATCAGTTGTCGTAGATATATTTAACTGGATCTTTCATACTTTAAACAATACTCATTTCTAAAAAATAATGCAAACTAAAACTAAATGCTGTGAATATATCAGATAATACGGTACATACAATTTTATTCTAGTAGGTATTTTACACCTATCATAGTATCATCATACAATTGCAATTATATTATGCTCATGCACACAC
The DNA here is from genome assembly GCA_964007245.1 of Hypomecis atomaria. Lineage (NCBI taxonomy): Eukaryota > Metazoa > Arthropoda > Insecta > Lepidoptera > Geometridae > Hypomecis > Hypomecis atomaria. The sequence continues at coordinate 16,730,003 of OZ023292.1, read as the reverse complement.
TGATCTATAATAACAATATTACACCCTATTTACGTGTTACATCGACTAAGTTACGCCTAAAAATACAAACGATTATAAAATACATATCTTCTTTAGTATAAAGGTACATCGACAATTCACGAATTTCTTTCTACTTTAGTCTCCTCCGCTTAAAGCTTAACTCCCTATGATGGCGCGAGTTGGTGTTGAATTAGGCAACATTTTATAGGCTTGTTGAGCCTCACGCTGGCCATACACTTGGCCAATGAACTACAAATGTGTTGTTGTCTAGTTTCTTTGCACTGCAATAAAAGAAGACAGCAACATAATCCGTTTGCGTTTTTTGACCAAGCGTGGTGGTGCCAGCATCACGGTTCTCGCACATCTATACAATCACTAATCTACAGTTACTAACACTACAAAAATGTTTCCTAGATCTAAAGTCACGTATTTTGCACATAAAATTGATTTTTATCAAAGAACCAATATATTCTAACGAGAGCTTTCACTACTTCGACATTTTTAGGGTTCTATACCCATTTGTTATTGTTTTCAACACCAATTTGCTCTTTACAAGGTAAGGTTTCCGCTAACTTTTAATTTTAGTATTCCTATTCGTATTACTTGTGGGTTGATTATTATAAATCTAGTAGGCTAGCTGATAAGAGCCGCCTGTCTGTCGGAAGACGTTACATTCTCTCTTGTTCACTATAACAGACTGAGCAAAATGGTTTTGTTAGTTCGTTGTATATGTCGTGTATAAAGCAGCGTTGATGTAGGCTTCTTTTAAAACTAAATGGCAAGTAACTCTCGAGGGAGTTACTTGCTATCGTCGCCTTGATGTACTGACCCTGACAGTCGTGAATCTGTTATAGACATGAATCTTATGGAACAACTCATTATTTTTACTATTTGTTTGTTTGTACCACATTTCCTAGGAAGGAAATGCGCCAAGAATCTTTAAAACGCCATGTCTTATGATGTTCGGTCTATAATTAATCAATTAAGTGTCATTTTGAGTGCAATATTCATGTTCTCGACTAATAACTACGTTTATTAAAGTAAAAAAACCACCTTCCTAGAACGTCGGGTAAAAATACTAATACAGTTCATTATCATCATCCACAGCCTGACTTATACCACTGGTGGGTGTAAAAATTAATTACAATAAGATTTGCGGTTCTTATTCTTTTCCGTTTTCCACGTTTCCATTCTGAAACAAAAGAGAAGATAAATAAATTTAATCGTACATCAACGATAAATGATTGTAGCAACTACGAGTGATATATGTGTAATTAGCGTGCCTACATAACATAAAATACTAATCAGTTAGCGAGTTTGCTTTTTTAGCAATTGTACATAAATTGAAAAGGTGTTCAGTTTTTAGCTCAACATTAGATACATTTAAGAATATAAATCGCATTGCAAATTGATAGGTGTTGTGTGTTAGACCACAGGATATGTGTCGACTTTATTCACCAAAATTAGTTATGAAAATGAGCGATGTCCGAGAAAAAAACTGATTATTACGTAGGTATTGAAGAGAAAAAATAAAGATTATTTATTTCGTCAAATGTAACGAGAAGTACTTCTATTTTCTGTTTTTTTTGTGCTTCTTCATGGGGTGCTCCTATATTGTAGTGAAACTTCTAATGCGACTTCCAACAAGGTTGCGTTAAACGTTTAACGCTACCATGGAGAGGGTATGAAAGCACTGTTGCGTCGAAATTTCACTTCTTTCGCGCGGAGAGACTCCACTTGCATTTTTTGGTGATTTATTTTTTTCGCACATTATTGTTCTGATCTTATCTCTGGGTAAAAGCAGCCTTGTGCAGTACGCCTGCCGCGTAAACTGATGTAAAGTGTAATGAAATATTCTATTTCTACATGTTTCGAGCGCTTTGAAATGGTGCCAACCATTACATGTAACTCATACAATTTTGAACTAATTACTACTTAAACTAAGAATATAGGTACTAATGTTGAAGTGTAGGATAGGTTATAAATGAGAATCTGACCTCTTCATTGATTTCTATGGGTTTCTGTAAAAGAGATTTACTTATATTACATATTAATGAGCTATAAAAAAATCTTTATTATAGGCCGCGCCACACAAGTTGGCGGATGTGAAGTTGGTTACAAGCTGCGCAATTTCCAATCAACGTGCGGCTTTATGTGAGCTTCAGTCAGGATTGGATATTGCGCAACTTGTAGCTAACTTCACATCCGCTAACTTGTGTGGCGCGGCCTTATACCTATTCTAAGTTTTTTTTTATTATGATTGTTATCACATGTGCCGTATCTCGGCAATTGGGTGTTAGTTGTCCTATTTCTTCCGTGGCGCTCTCGAAACAGGGAATTCTAGAGGGGGTATGAGAGTGAAACATTAACTATGTGTCAGTGTACCTCTTGCATGACGGCGAGATGGTAGTGCCGCTTGCGCAGCGCGGCCAGACGCGCGCGCTCCGCGTCCAGCGCGCTCTCCAGCTCCAACGAGCGGACTTTGCTCTCCATTTCTAGGCGACGCGTCGCTGTCAGCGTCAGCGCGCTCGTGTCTAGAGCCTCTGCAATCAAACTCACATCGTCAATATAAGTGGAACATCATTTTATTTATTTATGATATGATTTTTTTAGAGTACTTTCCACATTAGGTTATATCTCAAAAAGTTGTCTTTGTGATAAGCATTTCAAAAATTTAAAGTGAACGCAGGATTTGAACCTGCCCCTTCGGATCACTAGCCCGACGTTCTCCCAACTAGAATTTTATTTATTTATTTACATTTACAATGTATAACAGTAGTTTGACACAAAGCGTTATTTATATCTACCTTAGAATCTATATCAATTATAATTACCTTACAACTAAATATCCTCTACCTTAGACATACTATTAGAAGATGTTGTTTTAAAGCCAAATTCACGGCGGTAAATCAGTATTATGACTCACTTTAACAACCGGGTGAATAAAGTAGTTCATAATGATAAGTACTTGTATATCAACAATTCAACATACACAAATGTGGTCAGTGTAAGTCAGTCACACTCACACCAGGGGGGGACGCGGGCACCAGCTGCGCGGTGGAACCGCGCACCTTGTGCTCGCGTCATATTCCACTAGTATACTGAGCGCCACACAAATCGGCGGATGAGAAGTTAGCCGCAGATGACACTTCGCTGTGATTCGCTAATTATTGCGCATGTGAAATCATTTCGGGTAACATTTAATTAGGTATTTTTTCTATTCTTTTAAGATTGCATTCTGTTTTTTGTAAAAGCAGGTAAATACTTATTTTATTAGATTCACTGTGTAAGTTAGGTTCGTTTTTGAGGCGTTATGCTTGTAAATAAGGAAATAATGTTTTACTACACCTGTGTAAGATTTAGGCATAAGGCTGTTTACGAACTTCCAATTAAAAAAATAGAAATAAAAAATGTGTGCACAATTCCGACGCCGCGAGTCGTAGTGGTGAACACGGGCGTAGGGAGCGCGCGGGAGGCATGAGGTTGGCTCGCGGGAGGCATGAGGTTGGCTCGCGGGAGGCATGAGGTTGGCGGGCGGGTATGCCCCGACGTCTCGTCTCTCTGGCTCCCAAGCATACATATATTTGGGCTTTTGCGCAGCGTTCTGCGCATAACTTCCCATCCGGCGATTTGTGTGGCGCTTAGTATAGTAACCTTGGTCGTTCCTCCTGGCGCTGGCGGCGCGGACAGCCGCGACCACCGCGCCGGTAGCGGCGGCCACGTTCCTCGAGGCCTGCGTGAGTCGCGCCAGGGACGCGGCGGCGGGCGGCGCGCGAGCGCGGGAAGCTGCCACCAGCTGCGCGGTGGAGCCGGCCACCTCGTGCGCGGCTGCTGATACCCCCTCTACGCGACCCGCCGCGCCTATGGCTTCATCCGCTGACGTACTGTACAACATAAATAATGTTAATATATTTATTCTTGGTAAAACAATAACCTCTTTTTTTTATAAATAACGACTTCTTAATGTGCTTTATGTAGTAGAGAGATGATGAATCTCTCAAGCCACTATTGGGGTCTTTCGGTACATTTTCTGCCGTCTTGGAGTTTTTCCGCCTTGCTCTGAAGACTCCACTCGTCCTTTATCAGTATCGATATCCAACGAAAAAACATAAACCACTGACACTAGCAACTTAGCCACGAAGAGGCCGCCGAGATGAGTCCTTCGGACCACCTCGGGTTCTTGTGGTACATTTTCTCTGTGATCTTAAGATCGCCCAACTCATTCTGCTGCTGATGCGAGCTCCGGCTCGAGTATCTTGACAGCCGCCATGAGCGTGGTGCACGCGTAGCAACGACCTAATGCCAATAAATATAAAGCACTCACACTAGCAGCTTAGCCGCGAACACAACCGCCTTGGCCGCCGAGATGAGTCCCTCAGACCACTGCGGGTTCTTGCGGTACATTTTCTGCCTGGTGTTGGGATCGCCCAGTTCGTTCTGCAGCCGCCGCGAGTCCTGCACGAGAATCTTGACGGCCGCCATGAGCGTGGTGCACGCGTCCAGGATCTTCTCGTTCACTTCTAGTTGGATGCCCGAGTCGCTCGCCCGGCTGTTGGCCAGTAAGCTCTGTGAACAAGCGTGTCAATTAGGACTTAAAGTTTTTTTTTAAATATGGTATAGTAGGATGAGTATTGATAATATTATAAAACAGCCAATTATTATTGTCTATTGGCGCTGCACATAGACCGTTTGTAGAAGCGTAGTCACAGAAAGGTAAAATAAGAATGAGAAGACGACAGGCATCGATTAAATTATGCACTGCAGCAAAAATAGAAGCCATATCCCAAATAACCGGACTGTGTTTTCAGGGTACCAATTTTCCGAAGGGCGAAAGAAAAATCCTAAAAATCACCAAATCACTTTTAATAAATGTGCTATATCCCAAGCTTAGTATACTAAGCGCCACACAAATCGGCGGATGAGAAGTTAGCCGCAGATGACACTTCGCCTTGATTCGCTAATTATTGCGCATGTGTGCACAATGCGTAGGGAGCGCGCGGGAGGCATGAGGTTGGCGGGCGGGTGTACCCCGGAGTCTCGTCTCTCTGGCTCCCGCGCATACCTATATTTTGCCTTTTGCGCAGCGTTCTGCGCATAACTTCCCATCCGCCGATTTGGGTGGCGCTTAGTATACGAATAGGTGCCCGCTTAGTAAACCTAACACTCATATCACCTGAATTTTTCACTCTTATCTCTGCTTGACATGTATCAATAGCCGGGGTAGCTTGCGTCATTACATAACCAACTGACGTAGGCTCAAGATACCCGCGACCCGTTGGTAACTTTTTAGCTGAGCTTTTTACATCGTCGACGCTCCTCTGCCCCGCTTGCGTGCTATCGGCGGTAGCTTGCACCACTTGCTACATTGTGGTCACTTGTTAGCTGACGTCAACCGTCCTATCCTATATAATATCCTGTAGCAACTCACCTCTATTTGCGAGGCAGCCTCCTCAATAGCGCTGTCCATTTCAGCCAGTTCATCGTCGACGCTCCTCTGCCCCGCTTGCGTGGTGTCGGCGGCGGCGGCTGCTTGCGCGACGTTGGTGACGAGTCGGCTGGCGCTGGTGCAGTCTTCTGACTTTATGAGCTCGCCTCGCTTCACGGTCTCGAGGCATTCCATCGTCGCCGTCAGCATCGACCGACAGTCTTTGTTTAACTCTGCAAATACCATAGTGTCATAAGGTACCTTGAAGCACCCCATTATAAGACTATTTCAGTGATGTGAATGGGATAATTAAACGTAGGTAATTTAGTAAAAAGGACTCACACACTTTGGGCAAAAATTTTATGATACGAAAGTGACCTATGAAATAAGTTCTTTTGTATAAGAAAAAAATCTTTAAATGGCTATAATTCAATAGTAACATTTTGTGGGTTGAGTCCTTTCTGTTACATTACGTCCAATTTTGAGAAACAAGTTCTTTTCGAAATAGGATTAGCAACCACTTAAAGTGAGTTAAACACATGTTCGACAACTCGGCAGACCGTTATAACCCAATTTACTCAATACAAATTGAGGTGTTTTACCTAATGGTCATCCACATATGCCTATGGCTATGCTGATTTGTGTCAGTATGAACATTCGCACAAGCCTAATTATGACTGCAAATAAAAACAAATATGTTAGAAAAAAAAATCTTACTATCAGCTAGCTCCATGTCCGTAGATATGTGGGAGACTTCAGTGACGTAGGAAGAGAGCTGCGCCGTGTTCTGTGCGAGAGCTATCGCAGACTTCGCGATCGTCGCCTCGTTGCCTTTCACCTGCAGACAATACACATGCTTGATTTGTGTTTAATCTAATAATGTATGTAGCTTGGTTGGGGTAGGATAAAAAGTTATCATCGGTATAAAATGGGCCCTTTGGCTCCTGTCTAGCTACGCTAATGTCGATGTAGTACTAAGTGCAGCTCGACCAAGCAACTAAAACATAGAGCAGTCTGCGCTATAAGCGCATTGTATCGAAGCACCGACATCCTCATCGCCATCTCTGGGCTGGCTCGGGTAGACGCCGGCGGGGGAAATGCACGAAACTTCGCATGCTGTCCGTCAATGCAGGACTATCTCCCCCACATCGAATAGGGATTAGAATAGTCTCCAAGACTAGGAGCCCTTTGTGTGTATAGTTTTGAGAAACGGGGTTTACGGCTTCATGCGGGACGTCAGTGCAAGACTTGTTGCCCCTCACATCGAATAATAATCACGTCGTGTCTCTTACCTCGGTTCGTGAGGCGATATTGTTGAGAGCTTTAACAGCGGTGGCCGCAGCAGCTTTGTTCGTCTCCTGAGCGTTGGACCGGTCAAGCGCCGCCAGCGCTTCTTTAGATATCTCTAGAGAAGCCTCCCCAGCGAACTTCACTAGCCACGTACTCTCTGCCAATATAATAAAATAGAATTAATGTCAGGAAAGAGCAAATAGAGAAGAGTGAGATACAAAGCAAGGCTGGAAAAGCATCAAAACCTACTGGCGGGTCAACTCACTATCCCTGACCATACGTCGGCTCAAAAAGCGGCGGGATATTTTTGACAAGACATGGTTGACATGATTAACAATCCAGAAAATAAATGAGCTAGCTCAGATGGGAGCTGCACCATAAACGTTAAATGAGCTAGCTCAGATGGGAGCTGCACCATAAACGTTAAATGAGCTAGCTCAGATAGGAGCTGCACCATAAACGTTAAATGAGCTGGCTCAGATGGGAGCTGCTCCATAAACGTTAAATGAGCTAGCTCAGATAGGAGCTGCACCATAAACGTTAAATGAGCTAGCTCAGATGGGAGCTGCACCATAAACGTTAAATGAGCTAGCTCAGATGGGAGCTGCACCAAAAACGTTAAATGAGCTAGCTCAGATGGGAGCTGCACCATAAACGTTAAATGAGCTAGCTCAGATGGGAGCTGCACCATAAACGTTAAATGAGCTAGCTCAGATGGGAGCTGCACCATAAACGTTAAATGAGCTAGCTCAGATGGGAGCTGCACCATAAACGTTAAATGAGCTAGCTCAGATGGGAGCTGCACCATAAACGTTAAATGAGCTAGCTCAGATGGGAGCTGCACCATAAACGTTAAAAAGGACACCACTTCATTTGCTTAGGTATCAAAGTTACCGTTACGTTATACAAAAATATATCTTTTTTTATTATTCCGTATAGGTTCGCGTTTGACTACATACTGCCTGATATTTTCTTGGTCTGAGAAAAAAATCAACAGAAAACATAGACCAGAGCGCTAAGTAGAAAAGTAGCGAAAAGGCCAATGTTGGACAAATAGACCGAATTGCCGACTTAGACAGTTGCAGTTTAGTATAGATTTTAGGGTTAAAAAACATTGTAAAGATCTGAGTGATCTGAATAAAAGCAGGCACAAACCACGCCTCTTTGACCCAGAAGCTATCCACTGAGCCACCGAGTCAGTCAAAATTTGTACTTAATTTGCCTTAATTTCGACATAAAAAGGGAAAGCAAATGATACTAACGTTCTTCCATTTTCTTCTTGGCGTCTTCTAGCTGTATCCTAGCAGCCGCGAGGTCAGCTTCCAGCACAGAGTTATGTTGCAACAAATCCTGCAATTCACACTCCGCATTCAGTCTCTTCTCTTCCGTATGCTCTAGTCTAGCCTCCAATATCTACCATGCACAGAAGCCGGAACGATCCAGAAGATTTAGAGTCCAGAAGGAGGCAGAAGATTGCAGAAGCGTCCAGAAGTAGCGCAGAGTTCCAACATGCGGCAGATTTGAACGTTGGCATTGGCAGAGTCCAATATGCGGAGGAGAACGTCGCAAAAGAGGAAAATAAAACATGCATTAGATAAAGGACATTTATAGGTTTTTACTAAACTAGGAAGGATGAAGTAAGGGTGAAAGCGTAATAGTTTCTGATAAGGCGTGCCATCTATAAGAAATCACAAGAAAAGCAAACTAAAGACTGTAAGGACATTTACGTAAAATAATGATTACAATTCAAGTATTCTTTAAACATCATACATATGATAAAGTAAGTGTGATATTGGCCAAGAAAAAAATGCAACAACAATTTATATGAACAGAAGTGCGTGTAATATGTTGCTCCCATCCCCAAACACAATGATTGTTCACAACACAGATGTTAATCCGACGACCGACACCACATCGAAAATCGACCTTTTTTTACACAACTCCAAAAACATCCTAACCTGTTTCTCTCTGTCTTTCTCTGACATTACTGTTTCGATTTCTTCTTTTTCTTTCGCTTGCAATTTCTGTAATTCTTCTAATTCAGTCTTTATTTGTGCAAATTCTGTTTCCACTTTACTAATAGCTTCATTTTTAGCAGTTATTTCGTTTTTGTACACCTCTTCTTGCTTTTGCTCTTTCTCAGTTAACAAAAGTATTGTAGAATCTTTGCTCACCGTAGTCTGTTCAAATTCAATTTTAAGATTATTTAGTTCTTCTTGTAATGTCTTGTATTCTGATGTCACTTTATCAACTTCATCGTTCAGTTCGACAATTTTACTTTCGAGGACCTAGTAAATTTAAAAAGTGTTAGTTGTACTATTATAATATCTTAGACGTCACAAAACACAAACTTTCCTCTTACAAACCTGTTTTTCCGATACATATTCGTTGTTATTTTTATCCTTTTCATTTTCTAAATCTATTTTGGCTTGTTTTAATTCCTTGATTTCGTCATGGAGGTCTCTTAATTCCTGATTTTTCATAGACAAATTAGTTTCATTTCTTTGCACTATATTGTCATGTTCTTCTTTCATGGTAAACAGTTCATTCTTTCCTATTTCCAATTCTGCTTGCGATTCTTCTAACAATTCAGTAAGTCGTGCAACTTCTTCGGAAAATTTAGCAGATTCGACGCTAATCGATATAACTTGGCTATCTTTTTCAGATATCATGCTTTTCAAATTATTGATTATTTCATCTTTACTCTCTGTTACGTTTTGTAACTTATCTTGCAATATAGTGATTTGACATTTTGCATCTTTCAATTGATTATCGTAGTCTATCTTTAGTTTTTGTAATTCAGAGGTTGTTTCGTCTAATTTGATTTTACATTCATCTATGTTTTTGTTCTTTTCATCTATTATTGCAGTTAGCTTGACTATCTCTTCACACAAATTTTCAGTTTCAGATTTTTGCTTATCCCCATACTGCGATTTTTCATCAAGCATTATCTTTAATAAATGAATTTCACTTTTGGATTTCTGTACGGCTGCGTCTAGTTCTTCTTTCAGTTGATTGATTTCTTGATTTTTGTTACTTTCGACATCTTGAAGCTGATTCTTTAAATTTGTTAAGTCCGAATTTTTTTCCTGCAACTCCTCCTCAATTGTGTTTTTTAAATTGTTAATTTCATCTAGTTTAGTAATCAAGTCATTACGTTCTGTGGTCAACTCTGCCATTAAAGCTTCATTAGTCGATTTGGATTGCATCAACTCCTCGATTGTTTGTTTCAGATGGTCAACTTCAGAAGATTTTTCTGAAGCTTTTTCCTCGTACGTAACTTTTATATTTTCCAATTCTTGTTCTAAAACTGTGATCTTTTCCAAAGTTTCTTTAATTTCATCATCTTTCTTAACCAGAGCTTCATCAAACTCATTTTGTTTATTTGCCATACTTTCATTGAGTTTTTCACATTCAATCGCAAAGTTACTGTCTGTATCTACAAGTTTTAAATGCAGCTGATCGATTTCGGCTTGTAATTTATCGACATTTTCACGCATATGTTGTGTTAGTTCCTAATACAATAAAATTAGAATGAGCTTAGTATAAATAGTTAGTCACAAACCTTTAAGGCTACAATCACGAATAAACAATTCTGTACTAGGAATTGTTTGAATATACACAGTGTTATTTATTAAATTATTATTTACAACAAAGCTCCTGACCACGCACGTTGCATACACAAATATTGACCAATATTCATATTTAAACAATATGTACATTATAAAATTTACATTCCCTCCATGCATTAACATGCAATGTAAAAGCAAGCTAGGGTCACCTACCTCTTTTTCCATTTGGTATTTTTGTTTCAGCTCCGATACCTCTTTCAATGCCGCATCTTTTTCTTCCACGACTTTTTTATATTCGTCTCCGCTCTTTTCCCTAAGCCCTAATAATTCTTCCTTAACCCTAGTCAGTTCCGTTTCTCTTTCCACCTTCTCTAGCTTAGTTTTTTCTAAAGTTTCCGTGACTTCTTTAAGTTCATTAGAAATCATATTAATTTTATCTTCTTGTTCTGTTTTAGCCGTTTTGTGTTCTATTTCAAGAGCCTCTAGAGATGCTTTTACTGTGTTTAGTTCGATTTCTTTTTGTCTCGACTGTTCTAGTTCGGATCTAAGATTGGTTATTTGGTTTTGGTAAGCTTCTATCTCTTCGCTCGATGATGAACTTTGTTGAAGCAGTTCTACGTCTCTAAAGAAAGATAATAGCAAAATCGCATAATTTAGACATGGTTACAAATAATTGAGTTAACAATATAAATAAATTATTGACGTTATTTAGCATTTACATTTCGATGAAATTTCGGATGATCTATTGCTTATATATGGTAAATACTCACTTTAACCTATCGTTGAGTTCTTGTTGCAGCTGCATTTTAGCGCTTTCGTGTTGTGCCGCAGCCGCTCTTAAACTAGCCGATAATTTGTCTACCTCCGCTTTCTGTAAACAAAACACATGACGATATTTGTGATTTTATACGTATTTGTAGTAATTTTCGTCTGAAAAATGTATCAAAACATTGATGCTTTGGTCTGACATCGATTTAAAATAAAGTTACAAATAAAGATGAAGATAACCTGTCTTATCAACGCGATGTGTTCTTCCCGGAGTTGTGTGTACGCGCCTTTTAATTTCTGGAACTTTTCATCCTGTACTTTGGCCTTTTCTTCGGTTTCTGTTAGTTTTTCTGAAACAGTGTAATGATAATATCAGTTGACAGTCATGTCTAAAATTTTAATACATATTTATTTGATGCGTTTTCGATAGTTATTTGAAAGGGTTACTCATGATTATTTAAAGGGTTCAGGATATATGTATTTACTCATTAGTTAAAAACGTAACTTACGTTTGATTTCCGGTGTTTGAATTGCCAAAATTTCAGCCTTTTGTTTCTCTTCCTCTAATTCAGTCTGGAATAATAAGGTAACAATTAGTTTGTTATATTCACTAGTTTAATAAATGGTTAAGGGATCTCTCACAGGAAGTCACACTCTCGACGATGATAACATCGGACTGATCTAATTCATGAGATTACAGTCTGCTGACAAGACAGTGACAATGGGCAGGGCACATAGTTCGGAGAACGGATGGCCGATGGGGCAGTAAAGTTCTCGAATGGCGACCACGGAGCAGCAAGCGCAGCGTAGGACGTCCACCGACTAGGTGGACTAACGATATAATAAAGATCGCAGGAACGCGCTGGATGCAGGCTGCTTCCAACCGGCCTTACTGGAAATCCATAGGGGAGGCCTGTGTCCAGCAGTGGACGTCTTACGGCTGATGGATGGATGGACAAGACAGACAGACAGACGGGGGGACGAACAGCGGAATCTTAGTAATAGGGTCCCGTTTTTAACCTTTGATTGGGTACGGAACCATAAAAAGGTAACTTGGATCAGTTTGTTTGTACTACACACCTGTGCAGTGTGTAGTTGCGACTCTATCCGCGAGCAATGTTCCCGCATCGAGCCCAGCATCGTGTTCCTCTCTTGCACGAGCTGTGACACTTCGCCACTGAAACATACACGAAATAAACGTGTTTTTTTTTTTTTAAGGAAATAAATTGGATAGTTGGTCTGAGATGCGGAATGGTCGTTTTGACAAATATTAGTGTTGACATTTAAAGAGTGGGACGTCGAAAGTCTCTGTTATACAGGACTTCTGGACTAGTGTACTAAGCCGAAAGGAGGTCACTATGAACAACTTTTACTATGGGGCCAACCCGGGATTCGAGAAAAGAAAATCAGTTATTTCATACACTTTGTCGATTCCGAGTTGCAATTTTGTATGGAGCAGCTGATATTTTTTGTATTCCGGGTTGGCCTCATAGTAAAAGTTGTTCATAATGATGGTATTAATCACCCCTTTCGGCCCAGTGCCGGGTAGACAGGTAACTCTGTAGAATATTATTTAGCGCAGTGGTGTAAGTTTGATACTGAGCGCATACGCTTGAGCTCATTCTGCAGATATTCAATCACCCTGTCTCTTTCTACGACAGGGTCGGGCTGGGGCGAGTGAGTGGAACGCTCGAAGTCGTCCAGGCTGTCCGGTGACGTCATCTGACTCACAGTCTAACTCTAACTTTACTGATGATACCTGTAGTAAAGACTTGACACTAACCGCATGCGCTGGAGTTCATTCTGCAGATGTTCGATAAGCCTGTCCCTTTCCACGACAGGGTCTGGCTGGGGCGAGTGAGTGGGACGCTCGAAGTTGTCCAGGTTGTCGGGTGACGTCATCTGGCTGATCGTGTCGGAGGTGTCGATGAGAGAGCCGACGGAGTCGACCTCGTCGGGCACCGGGTCGGGTATTGAAACCACCGGAGTCACGTATGTGCCGAAATCGCTCTGAAAATTAATTTTGTGTTAGAAAGTCGAGCTCATAGGGCATTTTATGACCAGCCAATAGGTAAAGAAAGATCAGCTTTCACTTTAGTTTGGTCTCAAAATACCGCTAATAATATTTTTAAAGACCATCTTTATCGGTTTTTTAAAAGCTATCTTTATCAATTAATTAGTGTACTATTTTATTATCTGTTTATTAGACTACAATTTGCCCAAGAGCCACATCAACACCCCCTAATTTTATCTGTGTATTTTACCTTCATTTACCTTTGGTTGGAAGCAGATTTTGCATAATTATCTAACTTATGTTGCACAATCATATTCTATTTATCAATCGATTTTTCGTATTAATCCTGGAACCTTCATTTGTGTAACCTTGATCTTTCCACATTTTTATAATCCTGTCATAATAATAAATCATTTATTGAGCACTAGCGACCCGCCCCGGCTTCGCACAGGTGTATTATACTTATAAACTTTCCTCTTGAATCACTCTATCTATTAAAAAAACCGCATCAAAATCCGTTGTGTGGTTTTAAAGATATAAGCATACATGGGGGAGGAGGAGGATATAAGCATACAAGCAGACAGCGGGAAGCGCCTTTGTTTTATACTATGTAGTGATAATAATAAGGGTGTACAGATACATTGTACTAGACTCTAGTAGAGGTCTAGAGTCTAGAGGCTTCCAATCCCAAACAAGTCAAAGACTGTATGTCGGGAGCCAATTGTTTCTCCTGTTAAAAAATTTTTTTTTAATATTGTATTTTTAATGTAATGTGCCGAATTTTTAACTAATTTATTGTAAAATTGTCCTTAATAATTTTGAAAGTCAATACATAATGACTGTTATTTCTGACGATTCGTTGGACGTTGCTTGTAGTATATTATATTGTATACTAATGAATGTAATGTTCCTTACTGAAAATAAATGGTATCTATCTATCTATCTATCTATGTTATCTTATAAAATAAATGCGTTATTGTGGTCAATTTTAAAGGCGACATCGTAATTTTAATAGCAATTTAAAATACTGCTGTTTCTTTTTCACTATATGCATTGTTTTTATTGCATTTGAGAGAGAACAATATTTAAAATTTCTGTTAAATTTACGATGGTGCCTTTTTAATTGGCCACATTAAGCCGTGGTGGTCTAGTGGTAATGACACCCGCCTTACAATCGTGCGGTCGTGGGTTCAAACCAGGTCCCGTAACAATGAATTCTTTGGAATTTATGTACGGAATTACACACCACTGCCTTTTCGGTGAAGGAAAACATTGTGAGGCAACCTGCATATGTCCAAGGAAGAAATTCCATGGCGTATGTGAATCCACCAACCCGCAATGGGCCAGCGTGGTGACCCAATCACCCAGGACGCAGGCCTACCCGCCTACGTCCTGCAGTAGACTATTAAAAAAAAGACTGGTACAGTACAGTACATTAAGTCTGTAATTAGGTATTTACCTGTTGCAGGAAGTTGGGAGGGTTGGAGGGCAGCACGGGCAGTGTGAGGAGGTTTCTGTAATATTGGAGGCTGCTGGCGTGCTTGTAGAACGAACTCAGCTTTTTGAACTGCTGTCGAAATCTGAAAACAAAAACCCCATTTTAGAAGATCTTTTCTTCTGATCTTTTGGGAATATAGAAACCATTTGAGCCGTCATCGTCATTTTAGCCCTAGGACATCCACTGTTAGACATAGGATATCTAATAAGACCGGTTGGAAGCGGCTCGAATCCAGCGCGATCCTGCGGTCTTGATGAGTTCATCCTTTTGAGCTCCACGCCAGAATCCATTATTTTTATTCTATATTATGTGGTCCGGGTTTTTATTGAATACTATTTGCCCGTCCCGGCTTTGCCCGGGTACGATTGGCTAAAAAGAAGACAGATTTTATAAGTATTGTGCCTCTACCTACTCGTACTACGTAATGTAGGTATACGTCACTCACATGAACACAGTTATTATTGGAAGAGATCGCTTCCAGCGATAAGGCCGCCTAGTGTTGCACTACAAATTTCAAGAATTTCACTGTTGTATTTATTGTTATTTTTTGTGTAAAAAAAAAAGAACTCTTTATTTATTAGTTTTTTTTTGTTTTTATTATTTTAGCGCGTTTTCATTACAATAGTATACAAGCAAACATTTCAGCTATAGAACACCTACGTACACCATTAGTATAAATGATTATAGGCTAAAACAACCGGGATATAACGGGAATTTAACGTGTCATCCGAGCCACGGTAGCGCTCAGTTGGAAAATGCCATGCCCATCAAAACATCACCCATCCAAATACTGACCGTGCGGAACGTTGCTTAATTTCGGTGATCGCTGACAATCACCTAGTCAAACTACGCTACGAGCGCTAAAAGGTACGAAAAGTACATTGATGTCCGTGCGCGACCAATGTCGGGCTGGCTCCAAGAATACTACGAGTATAAGACACCAGACTGACGTGTCTTTTACAACTGTCACGTTGTTTGTAATGCAGGGCATCGTCGCTTTTATCCACTTCAAAATAGCCTTTTTTTACGAGGGGGAAATCTTCCAAAGAGACCCGACCGCTTTGGGGTGCAGTCGAGTTATGTGGGATTGTACCTACTAAAACCCCTCCGGTGGTCAGCCTTTATGCCTTCTTGGGAGCTCCGGGATCTCCAAAAGGAACGCACCGGTGCTCCCAGCACTTTGTGTGTCTACTCGCCTGGTAATAGAACCAGGCATTGTGCGGTCCTCTACGACAGCGTTGCCACACATGCTGCCGTCCTCCTCGGGCCCGCTTGAGTGGGTGGCCAGAGCCCCAACTCTGACCACCCACGAGCCCAGGGGTCCCCTTTTAGTAGGCTCTTACTACAGGCAGAGGATACCAATGCCGTATTCTAAAGCCCCGACATCAGGGCAAAACAAAATAGCCTATAATTCAGATTTACCTCTCCCGATGTCCGACCAAAGTGTCAGCAGGCAAGGCCGCGTGCAGTCGGAACAGAAGGCGCACGTTGCAGTCGTATATCTGCGAAGAGTCTTGCGCGCACGGAATGAGTGCCGCCAGCCGACACTGCCCGCTCGCCGTCATACTGTTAGCCCGGGCGTTGCCGAGGCTGTCGAATACTGGAATAACAATGTACACGATTAAATTAAAAATAAAAATACCAACACAGTAAGATTCCTGACGCGGCTAACAAAAGAGTTGATAACTATAAAACGGCTGAATCAATATTGATGAAACAAATCTAAAAACACTCCCGACTAATTCACCTTTCAAACAAAACAGAACCAAAATCTGTTCATCAGTTCGGGAGCTCGATGCCACAGACAGGCACAAACCCAAGCACAGACACGCCAAACTTATAACACCCCGTCGTTTTTGCTTCGGCGGAAATTTTTAAAATCCTAATTCACAGACTTATATTTCAAATATTATAAATCGGACAGTGTGTTTGTTGGTTAGTTTGTTACTGTTTTACGCAGCAAAGGAGCAATGGATAGACTTGATTTTTGGCATAGATATAATTCAAAGGTCGGAGGTAAAATAACTGTAAACGGACTGCAACATACTTTTATCCTGGAAAAGTAAAAGGTTCCTATCAAAAAAGGTTCTTACCTGCTGCTTGTAGGTTTAAGATGTCATCTAAATAATCGAACAGCTCAACGCAAAGCTGGAAACTGAAAAAGAAAGAGGCAAAATGTTTTTTAGTCATTCTCATATTCGCATCAATCAACGAGGACGTCGAGGACAATTTAATTTACCCTGTAATGGAATTGTATGTTATTCATTGTGCTGATTAATTGCACTAATTCTGCTTTTTACAGCTGACCCTTTAATCTAAAGAGCACACAAGTCGAAAGTTATTAAGCCTTCTCTAAGGACATAACTGATATTAAGTATCTAATGTTGTTGGTATGAGTATTGAAGATGATAAAAATTTATGACTCATATTATCTTTCTTATGAAGCGCTGATAAAAAACGTATAAGTTGGTTGAGCTTGGATAGCATAATAATCTTCAGTTAGCCAAAGGACATCCACTGGAAAACATCAGATTCAATTCAAAAAATTGCAATAGCTATAAGTTGGTAGCAGATTACTTCAAGTGTGATCTTGCGACCCCAATCAGGTCTTCTAATCAACCGTCCTACTTTTACTTCCAGTTTGCATACACAAAGGTAAAACGGGCAGGTAAAGCAAAACTGGAATAACTATAACAAAGTAAAATATAAAAAAGTAGAATCCTATTCTTGAATATTAACCAATACAGTGATTGTGATGTGGTCTCTAGGTGTCCATAAGCGATGGTGACGTCTTGCCATCAGGGAGTCAGCTTGTTAAGCAATGTTAATGACAAAACTCACTAGTTGTTGACGTCATTTTCAGCGATAGCGTCTAACTCGTCAGAAGTGAGCTGCATATTGCCGGGGAAGCGCGGGTTGCGCGCGTGGAACTTCAGCTTGCATACCAGCAGGTTGGTGTAAAGGTGGACCAATCTGCCGTAGCCTTCTCGAAGGTGAACCTGGAAGGAAAATATCATATCTTTAGGCCTGGTGGTAATAACGTTCGTTTGTAGTCCAGGGTGAACTTGAAGGCTCAGAAGAAGTTGCTCATGAGAGGGACCGATCAGATCAAATCTGGTACAAGCGGACCCGTGAATGTACCTTATTTACCTTCAATAGGGAGAGATGGCAAGACATCCTGATACTGCCCCTACCATAAATAATACAACGTGATGGCCACAACACCTCTGTCAAAAGCGCAGCGATCGAGAAGACAATAATATTGTAGTATAAACCAAACCTAAAGTATTACAGACTAGCGACCCGCCCTGGCTTTGCACAGGTGTATTATACATCATATTACAAACCTTCCTCTTGAATCACTATCTATTAAAAAAACCGCATCAAAATTCGTTGCGTAGTTTTAAAGATATAAGCATACATAGGGACAGACAGCGGGAAACGACTTTGTTTTATACTATGTAGTGATATAGAGAATCAGGAAAGTCGTTGAGAATTTTGTGACAGGACTTGCTGATCAGAAACCTCGGAGATTACCAATTTATTGGACAAGTATAAGTGACTGTTTAATCGCAAGGTTTTCTACCCACAAAGGTCACAGGAAAAACACTATGAACCTACCTATGTATTTATGAACCTACAGTGAAGTAATCAAGAATCCATCTAAAGCAATAGAGGCAAAATTAAACGCTTGTCAAGGTCATGTCATAAAATTTTACTGTAATACGCAAGGTACCTCTCTGGCAAGTAGCTTGTACATCTCTTGGCAGATTTCCTTGCCCAAGTTCCCGATCATAGCAGTCTGTTATTGCGAGTCGTCGAAACACTCGAAGAGCCTCTCGTGCAGTAGGTTGTATTATTTGGCAGAACCTTCACGGTACCACGATGTTACCTATCGTTTATGCTGACTTATTCACAATTACGATTATGGGGATGTGTCGCTGCGAGTAGTCGAGGCACGCGGGGTGCCTCTCGCGCAGCTTGTGAGTTGTGCGTCACGTGACAGAACTTCCACGAAACAATGTGATTAACTTGAAGGGTTCCCCATAGCTTGCCCAGGTTCTCTATCATGGCAATGTGTCCCTGCGAGTCGTCGAAGTACGCGGGGTGCCCAGCGCGCAGCAACTTGTGTGTCACGTGAAAGAATTTCCACGCAACAATGCGGCTGTCTTGAAGGGTTCCTGTTGTATGTGGTGACTTACCCAGAGCTTGCCCAGGTTCTCGATCATGGCTATATGCCGCTGCGAGTCGTCGAGGCACGCGGGGTGACCCTCGCGCAGCAGCTTGTGCGTCACGTGGCAGAACTTCCACGCAACAATGCGGTTGTCTTGAAGGGTTCCTGTTGTATGTGGTGACTTACCCAGAGCTTGCCCAGGTTCTCGATCATGGCTATATGCCGCTGCGAGTCGTCGAGGCACACGGGGTGCCCCTCGCTCAGCAGCTTGTGCGTCACGTGGCAGAACTTCCACGCAACGATGCGGTTGTCTTGAAGGGTTCCTGTTGTATGTGGTGACTTACCCAGAGCTTGCCCAGGTTCTCGATCATGGCTATATGCCGCTGCGAGTCGTCGAGGCACGCGGGGTGCCCCTCGCTTAGCAGCTTGTGCGTCACGTGGCAGAACTTCCACGCAACGATGCGGTTGTCTTGAAGGGTTCCTGTTGTATGTGGTGACTTACCCAGAGCTTGCCCAGGTTCTCGATCATGGCTATATGCCGCTGCGAGTCGTCGAGGCACGCGGGGTGCCCCTCGCTCAGCAGCTTGTGCGTCACGTGGCAGAACTTCCACGCAACGATGCGGTTGTCTTGAAGGGTTCCTGTTGTATGTGGTGACTTACCCAGAGCTTGCCCAGGTTCTCGATCATGGCTATATGCCGCTGCGAGTCGTCGAGGCACGCGGGGTGACCCTCGCGCAGCAGCTTGTGCGTCACGTGGCAGAACTTCCACGCAACAATGCGGTTGTCTTGAAGGGTTCCTGTTGTATGTGGTGACTTACCCAGAGCTTGCCCAGGTTCTCGATCATGGCTATATGCCGCTGCGAGTCGTCGAGGCACGCGGGGTGCCCCTCGCGCAGCAGCTTGTGCGTCACGTGGCAGAACTTCCACGCAACGATGCGGTTGTCTTGAAGCGGGAGACGGATCGCCACCATCTGCGGGCACGAGGAACGGAGTCAGTGAGGGTTAGGGCAGAATCTGACCAAGTGCATATGGCGCTCGTAACCAGATATATTGATCTACTCGTAACTACGGATGTCGAACGGATTTGTGCCGTTATCCATATTTAATTCTGTGTGAGGACTACCGAACAATGCCTATGTTTTAACAAAGTTCTATGAAGCAAGATAGTGTTTTCTTTTTAGAGAAATAGCGCTATGTAGCGCTGATAGCGTCTACGACGAAATCTTGATCAGCTACTATTAAGCTATCTAAGCTTTAAATTGCTGGAAGAGTCGTTTTATTTCGCATATCTATTTTTATCATTTATTGTTGAACCAATAAAAATAAAATGTAAAACCCCAAAAAAATGTACGGTATAAAAAAAATGTATTTGTACTATATTTGTAGCACAGCATATTTTACGAGTATGTGTATTGTGTATGCGGTTAGTACTACGTACCCAGTAAGTGATGGCGCTCTGCTCCTGGAAGGTGCCGATGATGGTGCTGCGAACATGTTTCTCCTTCACGGGTGTCTCTATGGAGTTGATCGCCTTCTGGATGGCGAGCGTCTGTAGACACAACCAATTATTTATTAGAATAATCTTAATTATCGGCTATTAGCAGAATGCATTCGTTAGTAGATTTTTTTTTACATTGTAACAATTCTAAGTTACATTTTAGTTAAGTTAGCAGTAATTATGTATGACTGCAATGCTTATTAAGCCCTAGACTATAATATACAGGTGCCGCATTTACTTCGGGCAATAAAATAGCCCTAGAATATTCCCGCATTACCACAAAAGATTTAAACACTGTTTAACCGTGCAATTCGTACTGTTAAACATAGTCTAAAGCGCCGTAGAACTTTTGTGGTAAGACGTTGGTTTGTCTTGATCAAGATATATTTACTAAATCAATAGTCTTCACGGTATTTTATGCAGGCGCAATAGTCTACCACATAAAAGACCAGCAGGCTGCGTCAGTCCTTTGATACCAATATAAGAAATAGGGTTAAAACAGAACAAAAACTGAATGGAAAAGGGATTAATTTATGAGTGAAACACCTGAAGTTTGTGGGTAACTACAATGAAGATGATATTGCACGCATAAGTTGCAATAATATAAAGATCACACTAAAAGACCTGTTGAAGACAGTGGGATTTTTGAAACCATCACATACGGTATAGTACAAGGAAAATGCTCGCGCTTCTGAGAAACGAGATAAACAATTTTGTATTCATCATCGCTCGGCGATCCGTGACGTGGGAAATATCCTATCCAACAGTAAACAAGCGGAATTTGTTGATTTCATGTTTTTCTGATAAAATATACCTACTTTATAACAAAACGGTAGGTTGTGCTTAGAAATGTTAGCGCAAAGACATAGTCATCAAGAAAATTATTAATTATAATTAATTTGTGATCGAATTGTCAATGAAAAAAGTCTGGGCCTTGTATCTTTGATCAAAGTACAATAGCGAATAAAGAATAACCCTTTGTATAGAGATAAACGGCTAATAGTAGTAGATAAGAGATAAAGGCTTTGCTCAGTTTTGTAGAGCACCATATCTGTCTCATAAACAACAATAATAAATTGGTCCATTGGACTTGATTTTTTTAGCTTTATTGATTGATGCATTGGTCAAACCAGCGAAAAACAGTGACCAGTGACAGACCTAAAGGTGATCAAATTAGAGTAACCCACGTTTCTTTATTTTAAAATATCTTCGTAAAACAAAACGGATAAACAATATTATAGTCAAACCGCTAAACTCAGACATCGCCTGCGCGGTACAGGGGCGCCGGGGGAGACGACACAGGGGACTGAGACCGGTGCGGGCGGCGGGTCCCTGCCGCCCGCACCGGTCTCAGTCCCCCTACTAATACCTAGAATGTGTCCGTGTTCAAACTGAGTCATTGTGTTGATAAAAAATAAACGCTAACAATAGATTAGGCGTGAACTTTTATCTTATCTTATTTGGATTAGATTTCCTGTGTTATGCTGGAGACGCCTCCGCCAACAATTTTATTTTTAGTTTTCTCTAATCTACGACTTGTAAGGTTACGTTTGATATCAGAGTTTATTTATTTCTATTCCACTTGCGAAAGTTTTAAATGTGACGAAATTAGCGATATCTCACTTTTCGTATGCAAGAAAAGATAGAGAAAACTATCCATAAGGTACTATTTCATATTTTTTTTATGCACTTGATGAATTTTTGTAATGCAGAGGTAATGTAAATTATGTAGTAAATATATAGTATAGTAAAGTAACCCAAGTTAAGAGGGCTAATAAACGACAAAGCGTTTCGAGATAATTATTTTTCGCAAAACATGGCAAAACCGTCTTCCATCGTGTACAAAATTCGAATAATTCGCTAGAATTGTTTACATTATTGTTGATTTTTCAATTACGGCTCAGCCGATTTATTTAAAATTTAAATAGGACCCCCTCGGGATTATACACTTTCGAACTAAAAAAAATTTTTTTACTCGGTTCACAGTTGGCGAAATTAACAATGAACAGACACAAAAAAAAAACCTTCAAGACGAACATAGAACCTCCTCCTTTTTGGAAGTCGGTTAAAAAGATAAGTAGTGCCCTTGTGCTGTGCTTCTCTTGATCCGTCTTGGCGGGGCACTTCCATACCACCAAACGTACTCACCCAAATGAATAGAAAACTCTACATTGTGAAGCTTTATTTGTGGCTCTTTTCTATCAGACAATTTTTGAAAATCTGCACCAAAAACATCGAAACAAAGAACAAGAGCTTCTCTTCTCTGATATCCTCTTCAATAACAATTTCACAAAGGAGCTTGATCAAAATAAGTGCAAAACGTTGCGTCCCGAAACGGACACCCGTTACGGTCTTTTTGTAAACACGCACGTGCTTACAACCGACCACACTCGGATCTGTATTTTTAGAAATCTAGCTATTTTGCTTCTACGAGTAGTTTACGGAATATTATAATTTATACCTTATGTAAAAACAGAACGACTACATTTTCGACTAGCATTCTTTAAACTATTTTCTTTTAACAAAGACTGTGACAAAGAATGCGTTTTATTACTTAACCGAAAGTTTTATATGTTCTTGATTTTTTTTTTGCAAGATATTAAGCATCTTGCACAATATGCACGGTGCACTACATCTTACAAAATTATATTCTAAAATTCATATTGCTCAATTCAAATACATGTACTTTCGTGTTGAGGATCGAGAACGACCCAGTTCGTGTGAGACATGGTTTCTTTTGTATCAAATTGCATTGAAATACATAATAAACAATTACATTAAGAATCCAACAAGTTTCCATTAAAACATTGCTTTTAAAACTGCAAGCCTATTATGCATTACCAAGGCAATAATTATACAATAAAAACCTCAACAACAGTGGCGAGTGTGGTCACGCCATCGTATAAACAAACAGATTTAAAATTCAAATTGCAAGCGGTAGAGCAAATCAGACTATACCTAAACTACACTACAACGGATACACACAGATTATGTTATTGTGACAGGAACAATATGGCGTGATTAAACAATACTAGCAGACTGGTAATGTGACGGATTATTATTTGCATTACGGTACTTGAATCAGCAATCATCGTCAGCCCATTGCTGAGTATAGGCCTCTCTTCTTGTACGCTACTCATCCCGGTCCTGAGCTAATCTTGTCTATGGATTAGCACAGCACCCACGATCTTTACAATATCTTCGAATATCTTATGCAGAAGTTTCTAACTGATATGTAGGAACTGTCCCACTACTGGGCAAGGAACCTCATATCTTCTTCCAATAAATGTTAATGTTCTACGACCTATGACATCTAGAATCTCTGTTGATGGAGTCAATTTGGTAACGCTAACGTTTTAACCAGCTAAAGTGACTATAAGTCTAAAACCCCGATTTAAATTGAAAGGTCAGGGTCAAAGTTTAAAGGAAAATGTAAGAGTACTTGCGATCTCATATTATTAGGATATCAATGCAGAACATGTAAATCGTATCAATAGGAACGATCGTGATGATATTTTCTCTATCAATTTATATTAGTTGACATAACATAATGATATATATATCGTAATGATAATAATTATGTAGGTTTCCAGTTCATACTCAAATTCTACACGTTTATTAATGAATCGCGCCGTGAAAATTAATCAAAAGCCATCAAGCAAAACTAAACCATTCCAGTCTACAACCAAACTAAATGATGGTTCCGTACACTCGCGCAATAAAATTAAACAAACATTTCGTCTAGAAACGTTTAACTGGCGCGATTTATTACGGACAATAAAACATAATATCTTACTATTTTCCCACTTCAAATTAATCTGTACTGTTAGAGAGAAGGCACGAAGAAAATATTATTCTGTCTACGGCCACGGCACATTAACTCAAACCATATTAAACCATTGCAGTATATCAACAATACATTACATTTGTTTGAATGTAATGCATACAGTAATGGAAAAAAAGAGGTTTGTTATGCAGTTGTAGCGTGCAGGGAATAAAATTAGCACTACAATTAGCCAGAGCAAAACCCGGTAGATGAAAATGAAAAAATATTTATCACATATCGCAGAGCGATGCGTAAATGATATATTTATGAAGAAAAGACGTAAAACGAGTAAATCGTAAGAACGCGAATAATAAAAGATATTATAGAGCCAGATGATAGAGCCTGACAGAAGCTGAAGACAGGGATCCAGATAGAGTTTGAAGTAGGAATGTTCCTGGCACATAATAAACTAGTACCGTAACTACGAGTAAAGGTGGAGTTGCTAAAGGATTTATACATGTGAATCCAGTCCTGATATCTACCAGTGACGATGGAACGAATACTAGCTTCCAACGACTCTATGGTCAGCTCAAAAGTGCTCCTCAGTTTTTACATTTTCCTCTGTATCACGCGTCGGAGGCGGGATGCACTGCACGGATTGCACGGGTAAAACCTCGAACTAATCAAAATATTGTTTGCTTGTCGAACACAATGCCTTTAATGGTAGCCAGGTCTTATACCTACTTAAAAGGTGTGTGTGTGTGTGTTTTTTTTTATTTTTTTTTTTACTCTCGACCAAGTCTGGCCTAAAACAAATCACCATGACGGATACCACCAAACTGCTGGAACATGCGACTGTGGCTAGAGTTTGACGAATCACGGTGTCCGAAATAGTTACTTAGAAATTTGTGATTGGTAGATACGAGTATGACTAGGTTTTAGCAGTCTGTGAGACTGTATTTATATAGGCCAAACAGTTTGACAGCTGTGTGTAAACCAAAACAAGCGTTAGTGAGATAAAAAGTCAGTGAACTCACCTGTTGGTAGAAGCGTTTCTCGTTTCTAGTCGCCATCGCGTCTGCCGGTTAGTGGCAAGCTTGTTAGTGGTGCGGACGCGGCATGCATTAGCTTAGTGCTGAAATGAGAACAGTGGCAGTTCACAGCGACTGTTACTTGTTAAGTACAAGATTGGAAGATAAGAGACATTCAGTCGATTCTGTTGAGACATTCTCTAAACAGCATATTACTATTTAAAGTGTATCTACATTTTACAAGAATGCCTAGTTTTCCATTTTGCCCGGGTCCTAACCCTCTTTCCACAAAAGTTTTACTCACGCTTTTATAACAGTACAAATTGCACGGCTAAACAGTGTTTAAATCTTTTGTGGTAAGGCAGTAAATGTTTGGAACTTCCAATTACTTATATTAATCAACCCTTTTAATAAGTGGTTCATTTTCGGTCCGTTTTATTGAGATGATTGGGGCATCTCGTTTATATTCCAAAGCAATGATATGACAGATTAGTTATTTAGTGAGTGTCACAACAGAATCGAGTTGTTCCTTGCTACTGTGAAGATATTATAGTTAGAGACATGCAGAAACCTTCAATCCAATATTAACGATAGTAACACCCCAAAATAAATCAGTTCAGGTTTTTTACTTTCAAATTCCCATTTAAACCCAAAAAGATTAAAAAACAATACAATGTAAACTCTTTATAACGTAACACTTTCTTTACACATTTACTTACTCCAATTTAGTTGGTTGGTTCTTTCTCTTTTTTTACTAGTATTTCTAGAAGACTCTGAGAGAAAAAGGAAAAATGCTTGGTCCTTTTGAGTTTCATTATAGAGAGTTTACGAAATCGTAGTTAGGTAATATAACATACGCAAGGTCATTGATGAATTAGGGCCAAATCAAATCAGTGACAAAGTTGAACGCGCACCCATTTGCGCCGCATCCGCAGTCTTAAAATAGTATGCAACGCCACGCACCTGTCCGCGCCGCAAGACCCGTCTGTCAAATGCTTTAGTTAGGCGTTTAGACGTTTCTGGCTAGTGCGACTCCTGCGGCGCGGACGGATACGCGTTCAAGTCTGTACTGTTAGGTACAAGCTTTAGATATTTTTAATAGATAGGTATATGTAGTGACGCACTATTTCAGTTAATATTTATGTATGAAAATGTCCTTGACTATATGAAATTAGTACATACTTGATGATAACTTAGGCAAACAAAAAATACCTAACTACTTTTGAATTCTAAGAGGGTCAAAGTCACATAATGTGTGCTATTAGCCAATGCATTCGAGTAAGTAATTTGCAGCTTCGATGTAGAATTCAGTGTTAGAAAATTACATATCCCGGTAGACCAAAAACTGATGTAAAGATTGGTCACTCGATTTACACGAAGCTTTTAAGTATTTGGTAACTTCATTTAGGCCAAAAGCCACCCGCTTTTTTGCCGCAAAGAACATAAAATGATAACGGCTAAACAACTAAATATTATTCCGTGTATCACGCACATGATTTTTAGTAAAATAAAAGAACCATTACCTTACTTATCCAGTTTTTTATACATTTGATCACTACGTCGAAGCTGCAATATACTGAGTAACATGCAACGGTGGTTTATAATTTGAAAGGAATTCATTTTACTGATCATTGAGAACATTTTTTAATATCAACCTTGAACCATGATTAATATCACGCATTTTCATATGAAAAGATATTTTTCTTACAATAGTATAGTTGTCCTGATGATCCTAAAACAACAACTGCTAAGTAATTTTAAAGATCTTCAAAAGGTCCAAACATTCTTAACATCACTTAGCATTCGTTTACTTTATGTTTATTTAATAATATTATACGTTAATTTTATATTAAATTAAAACCTTACCACACCTTACCAGGAGTGGATTAAAAATTTGCTTAAACAACGTGATTAATGGACGATCCCTCAACGTAACTTAAGTTCCAAAAAGTGTTATTGACCGTGGAGCGTGGTCTGAAAGCGAATCACTCATGCAGGGCAGGTGGTGGACAGTTGCCGAGCATGCAAAAACTTTACCCACTCGAGTGGAACGCTGGGGCTTACCTGCAATAAACAGAATTTTTCGTTAATAATGTTACGCGAATATATGTAAAAAATCTTGTCCTAGTATGTACATAGGTACTATGTAGAAGCAAAGAAGATATAGAGGAGCTTACAAAATAATGCACGGGAATATATACACTACATTTCTATAAAGTTACTAGATTTAGTATTTTCTCAAATGTATTAACTGACGAGTACATTATAGTAATTGTTATTATATTTAATTATGTAATAAGATGACAATAAATATTATCTTATCTTATAATAATACTACGCAGAGGTGTAGAAAATGTACAAAAAAAATCTTGCAGGGAAGGAGAGTCGTCAAGTCTTTATTTCAAGTACATAAAACGTGATAAACTTTGACTACTATTTTTGATGTTGATGAACCAAGTCCAAGGTATCCAAGTAACCAAGGTATCCAAGTTAGAATATAGAGAAATCCTATCTACCGGGATAGAATATTCGACGAAATTAAATTTTATTTTAATCGAAGAATAAAACACATTATGATTTCTCACTACACCCGTGCCAGGCGGATGTTTTTTTTTTTTCTAAAGAGGAAAGTAAGAGCCAAGTAACCCATTATAAAGTTGAGAAAGTTAGTGAGAATTGAATACTTAATCACGCCTTAGTAGGGAACAAAATTAAATAATATTATTATATAAAATATTGTAATCAAAAATACCTACAATAAAGCGACAATTCGTGTAAAGGAATACGTAGAAAGATCTAAGCGGATTAGCCCAAATAACTAAATCTGTAATGTGTTAACTTTCTACGGCTTCTGTAATTTTAAACGTACTAGGAATTTCGTCGGTATTCTAACAATTCACGGTCAAAATCAAAATTATCTAGTACAAAGTAATAGAACTGGATTATTTAGAACTTCCTCATTGTTGTGTAGTCCGGTAAAAAATACCACTCTGATTAAGCTGAATTCGACATCATCGTCATCATCATGTCAGCTATAAAAGTATCCATAACTGGATATCGATCACCCCTAAAAAATCTAGTTGATATATTTATAGTTGTCTATTCAAAAAGCAGTACAAAAAGTATAGAAGAAGAACTTGCTTGAGTTTGTTAATAAACAGACACTTTCGTAAACTACGGCGTATTTACCTCGCACTTCCCCAAATTTATATGAAACAGACAACGCAGATGTGCTTACAATAAATGAGCATAAAATCGACTAACTCTCGAAGCCCCAGTTCAACAAACTCCTAATGAAATCGTCTTCCAGATCAACTCCAAAGTTATATTTAAAACAGCCTCAGTATGGATATAAGGCTGGCGCAAAGGTGGAAAAGCGTACGCGGAGCTGAATTTTGAATGTTTGAGTTTGTGTGTAGGTATATGCCTACAGGGTACTTTCACATCACCCAGGTTTACTAAGGATGTCGTCGGTATCGACCGCCTTGAACTGCTGGGGCTAATAGTTATTCCCACATTGAACTACGGCACGTACCTAGAATCTAAGGCCAAATTGGCTATCCAAGATATGAAGTTGGGTATCCTGAATAAAGTTAGGCGGTATTTTACACCGGGAAAGTTTCTTACTCTCTATCAAGCACAGATCCGTTCGTGTCTGGAATACTGCTGCCATCTTTTGGATGGCTCTAAAGCTTTTCAAAATCATACTGAATAGGTATATCCTGCGTATAAGTATAGGTATAAGTCTGCGTGCTTCATCTTCAACCACAAGTCCACAACGTCGCTTACCATCAGGCGAGTTGGTGGTCAAGCGCGGACTTATTCACGTTAAAAAAAAAACGTCCTCGGTATCAGTTTTGGGTTTCTAGCTAATTTTGGTTTGTAGGTACTTACTCTGGTTTACAGGATTTAGGCAACACTGGTGACAGTGATGCCAATTTAAAAAAGGCAACACCGGTGACAGTGGTCAACCAACCAACCAGTCACACAAAAAGCGGAATCCTAACACCGCGCCGCGCTCGCCCGTTTGTATCGGCCATTACAGAAATGCATGGCGATAAATCGTGGCGGCAATAACATGGAGTATCCCACGCGGTGGCTAAATTAGGAAACTGCATTTTATTACCAATCTTCATTTACGAGTCTCCCGGCAAGTTAGGAATATCACAGATCCGACGACAGCGAAGAGCAAATGTAAACCATTATAAATACTGCAGCACCCCTATCATGACAAATAGACAAATTGCCTTTCTACTAATTTATCTTTCGAAGAGGAATTAAATTTTACTATGGAAATTTACGTGGTTTTCACACATTTTAAACGATATTAAACGGGACTCACTCACGTGCGTGGAGTGCATTGCGAGACGGCTCCGCGTGTTAGCACTCGCCAACTTGAGAAAGGTCGCCGAACGCGATCGAAACTATAGTCGTGTTAGGAATTAAATTATGGATTGATTGACAACTGACATTAAAAGCTGGTAAAATGGGTTAACCCATAAATCCTTTGCCATGCGAGAGGTGCTTGGGATCTTTTTGCGTGTTGGAATCAGAAATGAGAAAAGAAGAACCAAAATTACTCAAATGGCTTATCGAATTAGCAAGTTGAAATGGTGGTGGGCAGGACATAAAGCACACAGAAACGATGTCCAATGGACGGTAAGACAGTTAAGTACAATGTACATAATATACTAACTATACAGGGTTATTTCTATTCAATTAGCATCCTTTAAGGGGCTTATTCTGTACATCAGAACTAATAACTTTTGTTCTGCGACTTTTGTCAAAACTAAAAAAAAACTTGTTGTTCCATAGAAAAATATCGTTCACCCGCGACAAAATGTATGGAACAGCTGTTTTTTTTTTGAGTTCTGACAAAAGTCGTGGAACGAAAGTTGTTAGTTTTGATGTACAGAAGAAGCCCTTTTAACAATTAGCATCCTAAAAGGATGCTAATTGTTTAGAAATAACCCTGTATATATATACATTTTCCCACCCGTATGAACATTATCAAGTATCCAACAGAACACAAGTGGGTCTCTAATTGACCTTGACTTAGACATCAATTAGTTGGTTTCTCACATCCTTATCCCTACATCCAATACGACTACAGCTGTACAATATGAGGAAAATTTACAAACAACTGAGTGTTTACAAATTGCTTCTGATGACTAAATGGAACATTTAATTCACCACTAATCACGCGACTAATGATTTTAATTAATGATTTTCAATTTCGCTTATCAGCAGGCTGAAATGGTATCAATGAGTAATAAAAATACATAGGTATCTATGTATCCACAAGTACCTATACCATTTTTAAGTATTACTCACGCTAATACAATTTTGGAATCATTAGGAAATAACGAGAATAGCGGAAACACTCGTATTATAACTTCACAAGTAATGTGGTAAATCGATTAATTCGGCGCGTTAGATTAGATATCAACTCCCTATATAGTTTTATTAATAGTGCCTAAATGTTTTTGAATCACTCTATAAATACATCACCATCAATACATATTTAGAAGTTGATTAAATATAGAATTAAGTAAATTAAAATGTTGGAGATTTAATTATTATTATAATTAGTCAGCTTTTAAAAGTTGATACTTGAGTTACTTCATGGTGATGTATTGTATTTTCAAAGTGATTTAAAAACATTTACTGTTAATAATATAATTATGTATGTTAATAGTACAATTGTGCTAAATTGATAACACATGCTGAATTCTTCCTAATAAGATCAAACCACTCAAAAACTTCAGGTGAAAGCTGATAATTTAACACAATGTTTTTGAGAATTGCTTATGATTAGCGTACAACTGAAAAGGGCTGGTCTGGTCATGTTGATTGCGATTCTAAAAGAACTTTCGGAGGTACGACGCTCTCAATCTCTATCATTTTAAAATGCCAGCCAAACCACGCGAACTAAATATTTTACGGTTAGCATACCTGACAAGCAAGACAAGCCAAACGTAGGCAGGCACGACGCGACGATATGCATTATCCACTAAATCCCGCTACACAGTACCGGTATCACCCACGCTTGTCTCCGTAGCATTCTTTGCCAGTAACCGTGTGTACGGTGCCCTACAATACACCACAATAAGTTTCACAACCGCAGTGTTGTGAAAGACGCCGGTAAAGCCACGTTTAGCTGGCCAGTGTTCCCATGTCACTAATTCTGTATTGACAATGGCCTGTTAAGTGTTAAGGCTTTGTTTTCAGGGCATTCATCTAACAATGGCATTTTTACAAGGACGAAGGTGTCGATGATGTCATTGCAATTAGGGTTCCAGTTTGTGTTGGATTCTAACTTTAGTCTCATCTGTAGAGGAAAACTCATTTCATATTGTAGACCAAACAATCGTGCAAGTTTGTGTGACTTCTTTACTCGTACCAGTAACCCCTGAATGTCTTTGGATTTTTTACAACGGCTCGTGTCTCGATAGAGTTTACACTAATTGCACACGAGTTCTTCGTCATTTCAAACTGTGTCATGAATCGTACAATACAGGGCTCAGAGCACTGGATGCTTTACTTTTGTCCCAGTTTTGAAAACGTTTCCACAAGTAGAGCGACCTTACAAAAACCTTATAGCTCCAATTTTCGTACATTAGCCCCACTCATCGCGTCACTAGCATGACATAACCACAGCATAACAGCTAACCACAGTCACAGAATACTCTACAGTTGAAGTAAGTACCACAACAACTCATTAGCTAGAATGCATCGCACAATCTGAGGCAGTTCACGCGACCGACACCATTCATGGAACAGTTTCAGTTTTAGAGCCGTTGTAACTGTTCCGCACTGATTGCTGGACACATATTGTAGCTGCCTGGCTGGTATCAGTATAGTGCAGGAAATTAGATGACCTGATGAGCGTAGGCCGGAATCGCTAATTATTTTATGATACAATAACCGGACAATTATAACTGCGGTACACTGCTGCCGATACAATATCAAGCAGCAAAAGCAATCTACTCAATTGCTGGATAGATGATAGCACACGACATTAGATTTATTTTTTGCTGTGGGAATGTCAAGCAAGAAAAACAACGAAAAGGCAAGGAAAATGAAGCGAAAATTGTCGCCGAATTACATAGAACAGTTGATATAGAAGACTACGATGAATCAGAACCTTATGCCATATTTATTTCGAAACGAAAGGTAGATTTTACGAAGTACATTACATTGCAAACCATAGAGTTTTAGAGTAGCATACTAAATGGCAAATCTTTGATGCGTTACTGTGTCCGGTGAGGAAATCTAACAACCTGCGGCAACACCTCGATAACAGTTGACCGAGAATGCGTAACGAATCCGCATGATTGTGGTGCAACACCAACGCTGCTGATGCCAATAGCAATATTTTGTAACGAAGATACGGTAAAAACAAAGCGTCATGGGTTTGGCCAAAATTGGTTGATGAACGATGAACGAGCCGAACCAAAGTTACAGAAACAGTGGATTATCAAGTTGATATGATAGAGGGCAATACAAATAGTAAACAGAAGTAATGGCTGATGGGGCCACTAAGTTATTCAATGGAGATTGGAGACCATGATCCGGCAAACGTTCTGTTCCTTTATCGACAAGGAATAGACGAGAAATAGTGGCAAACCGCTTACAATCGATTTTAATATAAAATAGGACAGGCAAAACCCAGCAGTAGACGTCTTACTCTTACAGCTGTTATGATGAAGACTTTTCTTAAAGATAGCAGCAAATGGGGATACATGACATTATACCAAAAATAAAGATGATAATTCAGTAACAAATACATAGAGATGATCAATTCTAGATATGAGAAAGCAAAGAAAAAGTGCTATCGACGATCTAAGTTTCAGTAAATTAAAATCAACATGGAGCGATATCAGATCAGACCATCCTTATAAGATAGCTACACGATTCCAGATTGGAAAGGGCAGCCCACTCGTGGTCGCTTCCCACGGTTCCGATACTTTATGAAGTGTTCAATGGTATACGTATCTAACTTCTACAGTCTACAGAGAACCGGTAAATCTACGCGATAAATGCGCATTTCCGGAATTTCCATAGCTGATAAGGACGACGCGATAATCTAAAGATAGATTTAGATTGCGACCAAACGATCAAAGACCTACCGCCTACCAAGACTCATGCAAATTATGAAACAAATTAACACAGTTATCGAAAAAGAAACATGGATCGACGTTGTTTGCTCTTATTTTACCCCCAACTCTTTATTATTTCGGTTCGAAGTACTTAATTGAAGTAAAACCATAGAGAAATTAGGCATAAGGCAGAATATAGCAAATCGCAAAGCTGTTTAAAGTAAAAAAGGCGGCAATGTTAGACTGTTCCTAATATAGTCGAGGTTGATAAATAAGATATGCGCTGACGTGAACCTTGAATGTTTTATGCATTTCCGCTCATCCGGCCCGCGATGCGCAAATCTGTTGAGTTCAGAGCACAAGCCTTTGGATCGCTAGCATAGCCAGCCCCCCGACCGCCTAAGCAATAGCAATCGTAATAGCAATCGTTTATGACTTCATTTTAGACATTTGGCACCGCCTATGTGACGTTAGCCATCAATTGCTTTGCGCGGATTGCGAAAGCAATCGTTGAATGAACAATTTTGATGGCTAACGTCACATAGGCGGTGCCAAATGTCTAAAATGAAGTCATAAACGATTGCTATTACGATTGCTATTGCTTAGGCGGTCGGGGGGCTGAACTTGTTTGTTTATTTAATTGTTTATCCAGTGTTTACAATAAAGAGTATCTATCTACCTATGATAGCTGGTTTACATTTCTTCCATCTTTATTTCGATAAGAATAAGACAATAGGAAAATTCTCTAATATGAATTCTTTTACTTACGTTCTCAATTAAAATAAATAAATAACAATCTCTGACGCGCCTTTAAATGTACGATACGTCACAATTACATGTAAAATGAAAAACGTGACATCTTTTCTTAGGCAGCCAAGTGTTGGTATGAGCCAGGAGAAAATGATGCCAAAGGATTTTGTCGTTTTAGGACAAAATAATGAAGGAGAAACGGAAGGAGCTGTTTATAGTTTACATGAGCTATGAATATAACACAAGACTTGATTGTAAACTAGTGTATAGACACAACCACTGGCCACCGCCGCCGTACGCGGTGCAGCATACAAAAGTGCATAAAAACCGTGGCGGCTTATATGACCCTGTCTAAACGGTCGTCTGCGATTACACTTCGATTATAGAGACGAGAACGCTGAAATAATAACGTGACAGTCGCAGCGGGAGGCTGAACGGAAGAGGATGCGCGGTGATTGCCCTCCAGTGCACACCAACTACGAATCAACTGTGCCACGGGGCCGCTACCAATCACTAACCCCATCTGCCACTCGGCTACACTTCCCATTTGCTATTGTAAACAAACATGTGTCTAGCTCTATCTCGTTGTAGTATACGACTCTACTCGTTTAAATAATTGTTATTTTTCGCCAAAAATTTCATTTAACCGACTTCAACCGAACAGAATTCGCATAGTTCGCACGGATCATCAGAATCGGTTCATAATTGGCAGAGTAATAGCGTAACATAGTACATACTTACAATAAAACATATGCAGTCGAATTGAGAATATCCGATTACAAACAACGTGATTTTATTGGCTCTTTCGTGGGTTCGCCCCACAAGCTGTTCGGTCCGCGGGGCGAATCAACGAAGCCTCTTTTTGAATGCCCTCTTTCGCCCCGCTCCAATAATGCGGGGTGAAAGAGGGCCTTCAAAAAGAGGCTTCGTTGATTCGCCCCGCGATTCACTTTTTTATCTGTACATTTAAGTAGAAAAGTAGTTAATGAAAAAAAAAACAATTGCATTATATCAAGGGCATCATTTTATGAGTCCTATGAGGGGGTATGAACAAAAATGCAACTGTTTATTGTTGATTGACTGATGATCGTTATCAAGCTTAAAAAATGAGAAATGTCAAACCTTTCCGCGTACAAGGTGAAGAAAAAAAGGAGTTTTCTTCACCTTGAATATGCTATCTAAATCAATACAATTTTGGCACATTGTTTTCATTCGATGGAAGTTTAGATTCTATAATAAAACTATTATAATGTCAAATTTCATGCAATTCTTTGTGGTAGTTATGAGGGTTTGTGACTTGAGGACGGACAGATGGGAAGACGGCCAGACAGACGGACTGTTATTTTTTGGTACTAGGACTAAAAGTTACGCTGGATGCATGCTGCTTCCAAATCACAAATTCCGTTGTTAAACAACTTACTCGTAGTTCCAGAATTCATGCAATTTTCGGAATTTGTACGAAACCCTCGATAAATGCGGGTCTTGTCACGCACTATCCTTTTTTTTTTCCTTCACGGCCGGTGCTTAATCCATCCACGGCAAAGAGGCTGTCGTTGCATATGCAACCTCTTTTTGCAGCCTTTATACAGTGCGAGCACTAGTTGTTCAGTGTAATTCTTTTTAAAGCTAGAACAAAACTCATATTGCATTTTTTATTTCTCATATCTATAGGCTGTTTTTTTGTTGCATAAAGAATTTATGGTAATGAATTTTTTGTACAAAAATATTTTGCTTTACTTTGATAGTAAATACCAAATTTAATGCCAGTTTAAAGCGTCAGTTTTCTTCCTAAATAAGTATTTCAACTAAATAAGAGGATGAAATTTATGCGGTACATCTAATAGATTAGTTATTTGCTCTCAAATCTATACGTTTAGGTTATGAACGACGGTTGTAATGAATTTTTGGCAAGTTAATATTTTTTAATAAATTTAATACTATATTAATATAAAAAATATAAAGATGCAAAGTATACCTATAGTCCCATATACTTAACACACCATATAAAAAATATTTGGATTTCATTTAGCTGTTGATACATGTTTTTTTTCTTCGAACATGTGATTTGCTCGAAATGTTAGAACTACCCTTTAGTCCTAGGTAGCTAATACAATCACAAGAGATTTGGGAAAATAACCATATTATCTCGGAAGTGGTCCGATGTTGCTATTTCGCGACCGTGTAGTCAGTGCTGCAGTACGGAACGGTTCTAGCATAGGTTCTTTCAAAGCCCGCCTGAAACGCTGGCTTATCGAGGAAGCATTTCATTATTTCGATATGTTTAAATGTTTACAATTAATTAGTGAAACATGTATTGGTTAAGAATTATTTCTATCAATTTGATTCATTTACAATGATGTAATGTTTTTGTTATTTTTGTATTTTTTAAGACATGTTTTATTAATGTTTTCATTCATTACAATGACATACCTTATTGGTGTAATTTATTTTAATTTTATTTTTTTGACATTTTAATTATATTATGTGGTTGTAAACATAATGATGTAGTTAATGTGAATATTTATTTGTTATCAATGTACCTACTTTGCTGCAATTTTGAATCTATTCATTGTGTAATGACGTGTAATATTTTTTTATGAATAAAATGAATATCGAAAATATTACATAGTACGAGTAACAGGTCCCACACCTGTTAATTTTCTTACAATTTATAGTTTGCAAATGGGCCCCGCCTACTACCAAACAATATTCAATTTAACTTAAGCCCTCAGCTCATAATGTCTGTTATATCAATATAGTAAGTTTTTGGTAGTTTGTTTTTTCTTGTTTAGTTTTTTAATAGCGTTGCATATCTGTTGATTACTTGTAGTGGGATTTTTATTTTATCTCATGTAATTTTATGCGTGGCTGTACCATAAGAAATACGTAATACTGATGCGGGACATTGATCTTTATCAACGTGGACCGAAACGGCCTCTTCTTTTATCGTTCTCGGCGTTTCGCCCCACGGGGCGAAAGAGGGCATTCAAAAAGAGGCTTCGTTGATTCGCCCCGCGGGCCGAATAGCTTGTGGGGCGAAACCACGAAAGAGCCATTTTATTGACCTTTTTGTGGTGTGGAATCCTTCCAGAAAGCGCTACTATGATTTTTGTCACATCAATGTGATGTGACAAAAATCATAGTAGCGCCCAAGAATCCTACGATAATCTGGAGATACTAATCGAAACTGGAAATCAGGACCCATAGCGAACGCAGCTTGTTATAACAAGCACTGATGAAACAGAAAAGGATACCCCACCAAAACGACAACAACATTTTCGTATAAATTGCCAAGACGGGACAATAGCTCGCATTATCAAAAAGTTATCAGATCTCATGAGAACCAAGCTTCTTACTCACGCACGACCTAACTCCACAAGCCCAAACTTCACAAACTCTAAGTCTTAGTAAAAATATATGGCTTTTATCAAAGTCACGAGGACTATCTAAATCATAAATGTAATACACAACGTACCAGTTCTAGACAATAAAAGTTATTCTAATTCTAATTGATAATAAAGACGACCGAAGACCTTGCAGTCTGGAAGGAGGGAAGTGAGGCCTTTGCTCAGCAGTGGGACAATACAGGCTGAAAAGAATAATAAGATCCCAAATCTACGTAAAAGGTACGAAACTTAGAATAACAGCAACACATGGGCCTTATATTTGTATAGGTCTACGAGTATTTACTACGCCCGGCGGTTTGCGTGTTAAGAACTCCCAAACATGAGCCTACGAGCAAATATAACCGTTTGCCAGTCTACTCCACTTATTTAATGTTCGCATAAACAATTCCCGAAAATACGTTTACTTTACGTTTACCTATTACAGAAAATGTTCACGCAATTTGGCCACAGCTCACCGAGCGATATGAATCAACACGCACTGCCATCGTAAAGTTATGTATTATGGTACTGAATACACAGGATTTCCGATGATGCTAGCTTTGTTAATTTTTTCAACTAGGCATCGTTTTGGGGAAGCACGATTTCTAGTAGGGTACGGAATTTCATTGGTCATGTCATACGGTCTTTCATCTGATAAAACTTCTTTCCTTCTTTCCTTTTTAGGATTCCGTACCCAAAGGGTAAAAACGGGACCCTATTACTAAGACTCCGCCCGCTGTCCGTCTGTCTGTCTGTCTGTCTCCAGGCTGTATCTCATGAACCGCTATAGCTAGAAAGCTGAAGTTTTCACAGATGATGTATTTCTGTTGCCGTTATAACAACAAATACTAAAAACAGAATAAAATAAATATTAAAGGGGGGCTCCCATACAACAAATATTATTTTTTAACCATTTTTCGCTCGATATTAATAACGGTAACAGGTAGACGCTTGAAATATTCACAGAATATTTAGTTATATATTTACATCAAAATTAAATAAAAATAAAATATACTAAGGTATCCCATATGGTACGGAACCCTTCGTGCGCGAGTCCTCGTACTTCGCCGATTTTTATTTAAATTAATCTAAAAGTGAAGATTTTTTTACCAGAGCGTAGTAAGTTACCGATTAATAGAGTTCCCAATATTATCTCTGACACTCGTGAACCTGATACATTAATTTGCAGCGGAATATGAGAAACTCAATAAAATAAGAAAATTCATAGGAAGTACTATTCTGTAAATAGAAAATCAAAGTATTTAATAACATAAGAAAGTAATAAAAGGCATGGATATTTCAGACTACAAAAATAACACACATTAGGACGAAAACAAGAGGTAGGAAGGGGCGGCACTCAGCCATGGAAGCATCATGGTGCTGCTCTACTAACGAACAAAGATAACAGTAAAAGTAGAAAACGGCAAAAGTTAAACGTGGAAACGGCAATAATTAGAAAGCAGTTGACGAAAGCATTAAACTTGATGAGGTCCACGTCTTATACGGCAATGCAGAAACCAACGAGAATAATTGAAAGAAAGTTGGTAGATCTTAGATAGAGATACGCCAAAACGTTCGCGAGAAGCGTCACTACGAAAAACTTGAAACGCAAGTTATCAAAATTACATGAGTCGGTTACAAAGAAAAAAGTGACAGTATAATAGGTTAATAGAGCAATAGTCTTTTTTCATTTTAATTTGTGCTTCAGTTTTTTGTAGTTTATGTGCGATTTCTTGATGCCTAACGCAGGTACGATACATTTTAGCATTTTGGATACATGTTATAATCGAAAATGTACAATACAATGAACTACATATTCCGATGCTTTTGGAACCTTATGGCAAACAATCACTGCATTACCAGGCAGCTTATGATCAATTTGATCATGTTTTCATAGCACAGAGTACGTGGACGCCGCCTCTTTGGTGTTTTATCTGTACTCGTAGATCCCGAATGCGAAATCCCACGCGCATCGGACTTCTGTGAAGTGAGCTTTTATGAATGAATTTTCTATTACTTGGGAGTGGTAGCTCATCGTTAATTAAGGCAGACACAAGCGTGAGAAAAGTAGCCCTTTTATCTAATCTGTGTATATACCTACTTTGAAAACTTCGACGTGTTACGAATACTGTTACAGAGAAACTCCTGAACTTTCGGAATTATTCTGTTCCTAGACACGGTCTTCCTTCAACATGTGTGTGGTTTAAGTATCAATTGATTCTGCCTGAAGATTGTAATTGATTGATTGTAAACGAGATGGAAATATGGAAGTAAAGAGAAGTATAATTATCTAATAAAACGATACTGGTTGATCTGCGAGCAGCAGCCGGTCTTATTGGACCTCTATAGGGTAAATCTGTGTCCATCAGAGGATGCTATGGCTGAAATGATGATGATCAATAAGGAAAGTGGAAAACGACGTCAATTTTATATATTCCTCGTGGACCTCGCGACCAAAGCGCCACCCTTTTATGGTGGACTTTCTGCGCGTTAGAATTAGAACCAAGCGTTTCGAATCCTCATTCCTCATGCGAACAGCCAGAATGTGGAACGCTTTGCCTGGTTCTGTCTTCCCGCTAAAGTACAACGTGGGCGTCTTCAAATCCCGAGTAAATAGGTATCTTCTAGGTAAGCGTGCTACAACCTAGACCGCTTATCTGCTCAACATCAGGCAGTATGTGGTCAAACGCAAACCTATTCAGAATTAAAAAAAAAAACCTGATACCAATAGGTACATAACCGTTTTGGGTCGCACTGCATACATTTTGAGTAATTTCCTACAGGATTAAATTCGTAGGTTTGGAGTAGGATTTTCACTCTCTCGCAAGCCACTCAAGCTAATATTTGTTGTTTTTACTAAGCAAGTGGGTCAAGAAACATTACGATTCGTTTATGCCTGCCCTAGCGAACCGGTTGAAACTGAACCGAGTCACGGACACAAAGGTGCATCGGTTCGCGAGCATAACTGCTCCATTAGTCACGATTTGTAGGAAACTCCTGAACGAAACAATGATTCACGTGAATCCTAGGCATATGTATGTTAGAGGAATGTTTTATTTTGGTTTATTCGAGTAGTTTTTCAATCGATTCCAATGGCAACACAGTGTGAACGCAAGAGTTTGTTTTCTGTGTTGATTGAATGGATGATCGAATAAAGTTGTCTTTTATCGGTCAGTAGTGCGTTCATTCGAGGTCTGACTTGAATTCACTTCAGTCTTCCTCGACACAGCGCCTGCGCCACTTGTGCGCACTGACAATTGATAATATCGACGATGGTGGACGACGAAGATAACCACGTGGATTCTAATCCATCTGAATCCGCGACAGCAGCGGTGGGATTACTTCCACAAGCACCCTGCGCGTCTACCGTGACACCAGCTACCCATAACCAAGGATATTTTACGCCGGGATATCAAGATCAATAAAATATCCCGAAAGAACCATCGACGTCGAGAAATGATGGACATAGCCTGCCAGATAGCGATACGTGGGCGGCATTTTTGTAAAATATGATGTCGTGTATCCAGACTAACCAGAAACCGTCTACGAGCGCTTCTGAACCAAGAAAATTGAAGGCCAGCGAGATTTACCTACCGCCATTTGATCCCGATGAGTGTCAATTTACCGCGGCTCAATGGTGTGAAGAAATCGACCATCAGCGGAAAAACAATTCATGGACAGACTACGAGACCAGAAATGCTTGTTTTACGCATTTGCAAGGACGTGCGAAGAAATGGGCGGCGCGTTCTTACCCTTTGTGTACCACTTGGGAAGAACTGAATATTCGACTCACTCGGCAGTTTGCGGCAACGAAGAGGTTCCACGACTTGTTCCGTGATATGGTGGACTAAAAAAGCGACCAGGTGACTACCTACATCGAGTATTCGAGCAACAAGTTGGCGCTAATTGATCGACTGGAGACCGGCTGGAGCGAGTCTAACAAAATCGAGGTAGTTAAATCCGGCATCATGGATGTTCAGGTACGTTCGGAATTACTTAAAAATACCCCTAGTAATTTTATGGCACTCGACAGACATTTGAGCATTTACCCGATAATTAAAAAAAAAAAAAACTTTAAAAGAGGATCGTGAATCGACCGGTGTTTTCGCGTTTTTTGTGGAACATTGAGGGGATTATCGGTGCATTTTTGATACAATTTGCGTTCCGGGGGAGGGCTCTTTTTGTCTATTGAATTGTGGCGGAATTTTGCGTTTTTGGTGCCAGTCGCTTAAATGGGTATTGCGCGCTTGTGCGTCTTGTTTTTTTTAGGAAGGGTTTTTGGTTTAAGGTTTCGACCAGGTTATTGCGTAAAAATGTGACATTTTGGCAGCTTGTATCTTTGAAGTCATTTGAAAAAGCTGTGAAAACTAGGACGTGTAATCCTGGAGATTGAATTGCTGAGTACATGAAAAAGAAAACACGTGTCGGATAATATTTGGAGGTGGATGACGGCTTGTTGTTTTTGTGTGGCCAGGTTGGCGCCTCACGATTGCTTTAAGTGACAGAATGATAAATCGAAAAGTGAATAATCTTCTAATTTTAAGCAACCTTAAGTCAATTCACCAACAGATTGCCGCTGTCATTATTTTTAAAACTTAGTTAATTTAAAACGACATTGTCTGCTGTTCCGTAACAGCGCTAAAGAAGGTATCACTCAAAGTGTCTCTTGAGTGGCAAGTAACAAACCGACCGAATTTTCACATTGTCACCCGCTGGGCAAGCAGGGGTTGCAGTGACATTACTGAAAGTGGCATCAGCGAGCTTGTAACTTGCAAATATAAGGTTGCAGCGTTCATGCGGGCTTGCAGCGGGCTTGAAACGGGGCCCTAACGGCCGCGCAGTGGATGTGCCCTGTGACTTGCCCAGAGCTGACCA
The DNA here is from genome assembly GCA_964007245.1 of Hypomecis atomaria. NCBI lineage: Eukaryota > Metazoa > Arthropoda > Insecta > Lepidoptera > Geometridae > Hypomecis > Hypomecis atomaria. The sequence continues at coordinate 16,687,854 of OZ023292.1, read as the reverse complement.
CCAAAGCTTTTTATAACTTTGAAACGTGAAGTTGCAGTGGCATTACACATGAAGCGTGTCTGAGAGTTGTAAGGTTAACTTTCCGCAGGTATAACTTTTGGCATTTCCACAACTTTGAATTTGATAGGTAATAGTGGCTTGTCTCATCTATCTTGCTGAGAGGTTGCAAGTGAAACTTGCACGTGGCTTGCATTTGTTTGGTTGTCGCAAAGTTACATTTGTAGGTTTTCAGTTTCTAAAAAATCATTTTTTCAAAATTTTGTTGGGGCTGTAGTTCTGAGTACAAGTCCTGGAGGCGGGTGTGTGTGAGACTTTTTCTCTATCCGCTGTAATGAGTGTTTTGATCAAGTTTGCGAATGGCGATACCAGTTTCTGCAAGCACAACGCCACCGCGATACGGAATTTCAGTGTGCGATGCTGACGTCATCTTGTTTTCAATGTTTAGTAAGAAACTCTACAGTAACATTTGGTTACTTTCGAAAATTAAGTTCCAGCAACATTGCATAGGTTAGGTAAATAAAAGAACAACTCGAAATGTTGTAGGAAAGTTGAAAGAAGAAAATAACAATAGGCGTATTGTCGCGATGTTACAGTGTAACATGTCAGTGACTTTCACTTGTAAAGTGCAGGCAATGCCAGGCGGTGAAGTTGGTAAAATTATGTTCCTGCAAAGTTTTATTTTTGGGGCGTCCCAATCGCGTTTTTGCAACAAAGTTAATTACTGAAGTTTGGGTATGTTTGGGAGGCTGTATCCCTGCAAAGTTGAAGTGTGAGCTATCATGCGAAGTATAACAGTAACATGATAGAATAACTTTTAAATAAGTTTCAACATAATAATGAGATCTATGTGGCTGACATGTTCCTGCAGCATGATGTTTGAAGTTTGCAAATGTGCCGTATACAAACTTACTACAACTTGTTGCAGGTTTCATGCTTGGTGGGCATCAACCTGGGCATTCTGATTTCTAGCTATTTGTTTCACAAAACAACTAAACGAACAAATAAAAGGTTTCAAAGATCCTAAATTACAAACGCAATATCGCTAGTGGCACCAGTCGGGCTAACGTACAGGTTGAGCGGATCATGTCGGTACTTACCAACTTTTTTTTAGTTAGGTACGAAAATAAAAAAAATATGAGGGTACTTACTTAAATTTTGAAAGTCTGTTATAGTCGACGTTTATCTCACTCTATATTGCAGTTTCAAAAAGCACGGTTTCCTTTTCCAATATTTGGCGGGCTGCAACAAGCATCCACCAAACCTAAACTTTCTCACTACAAACTCAAAAGTTGAACCAGATTTACCACGGGCAGAGCTTACAGCAAAAAGCCGGATGGACGAGCAAGCAGCAAAAGATAGCGCACGTTTTGACGCCAACAATGTCGCGATTCAGTCTTTCGTAGTAGATGATCTGATTTTGGTTCAAAGAAATTCCCGTATAATAAATTGTGTAAAAAATATAGCGGTCCTTGGTTGAACCAATATCATGGGGCGTGGCCAGTGCCATTTGCCATTAAATATTGCGTAAATTATGTCCATTTAGCCTGTCAGAACTATCCGAATGTCTGGGTCCTATCAAGTTAAACGACGATTAATAACTAAATTAGCTGAGGGCTGAGTGGCAGATTTTAACAATGTTCGAAACCTGCTCGATCGCGTTAAAGTTTGAAATGATTTCTATGGAAATTGCACAGCGCCATCTTGTGTCACGTACGGGAAACTGAATAGGTCAGTGTGAGTTTTATTTACGGCAATATAACGAGCGCCAAACCGATCAAACACAAGCGCGGCAACGTCTGTGATTGGCTTAGTCAAGTGTGTGTGTCGTGCATGCGTGTGTGCTCGGCGCGCTCGGTCAACGCGACGTAAAAGTAATATGATTTGATTTGCAAAACTCCCACTCGACTCTCTGAACTAAAACCGAAGCATTACTGTTTTGATTCTGTAAATATGATGAGTAGAAGATTTGTTAGAATTGTGTTTTGTTGTGTCTATCTATGGATAGTTTAAATTCACCATAATAATGTGAATCAAGTTAAATAAACGACTTTGTGATTATTGCTGATTGACAAGCTGTTGTATTGAAAGCTTTAACGCTTTGTTGGGAGGCTTGTCCTCATGTGAGTTGTTGAAAGCTGCTACGCTTTACTAGAATTACAGATTGAAAGCTTTAACGCTTTGTTGAGAGACTTGCCCTCGTGTGAGTTGTTGAAAGCTGCTACGCTTTACTAGAATTACAGATTGAAAGCTTTAACGCTTTGTTGGGAGGCTTGTCCTCACGTGAGTTGTTGAAAGCTGCTACTCTTTACTAGAATTACGGACTGAAAGCTTTGCCGCTTTGTCCGAAGGTATTGTTGAAAGCTGCAACGCTTTACGTGTTACAAGTTTGTACTGCTTGTACTACTTCTGGTTGAAGAAAACTGCTACGCTTTGCTGGAGTTACGGATTGAAAGCTTTGCCGCTTTGTCCGACGGTATCGTTGAAAGCTGCAACGCTTCACGTGTTACAAGTTTGTACGGTATCTCGTACTGACTTCTGGTTGCTGAAAGCTTACGACGCTTTGCGCCAAGCTGAGTAGAAGACTCGTGTTGCCCACTATGTTATGCTGAAAGCTTTACGCTTTGCGTTTGTCATTGAAACGACTTAAATCTCTTTGAAATCGTCTGCGGTTGAAAGCTACGGACTGAACTAACGCTATGGCTGTGTTGTTGATTGGTATCTGTTAAATTTCATATTGGAAAACAACGCGAGAGCGCGTTGAATGGCAGAATGGCCGTGTTAGAGGAATGTTTTATTTTGGTTTATTCGAGTAGTTTTTCAATCGATTCCAATGGCAACACAGTGTGAACGCAAGAGTTTGTTTTCTGTGTTGATTGAATGGATGATCGAATGAAGTTGTCTTTTATCGGTCAGTAGTGCGTTCATTCGAGGTCTGACTTGAATTCACTTCAGTCTTCCTCGACACAGCGCCTGCGCCACTTGTGCGCACTGACAATTGATAATATCGACGATGGTGGACGACGAAGATAACCACGTGGATTCTAATCCATCTGAATCCGCGACATGTATATTACTAATCTTGCTTTATGGGATTTCAACCAATTATTTCTGTACCTAAATAACTAACAATAGCGTTCTATATCTATGCCTTGTACACCTAATTGTGTTATTTATAACATCCAATACCTAATACATATCAACGATCGTTACCTAATAATACCTATGTACGAGTATTGCATTTGTAACTGTGTGTGTGTATCCTATAGCAATAGCTAGTGTGAAACTTGCCTTATAGCATGGTACTAGGCCCAATTATGAAAGCGCCATCGTAATTATAATAATAGCAATTTAGAATATTTCTGTTACTTTTTCACTTCAGGCATTCGATAGAGAGAACACTTTTAACGTTGCTATTAAATTTACGATGGCGCCTTTATAATTGGGCCTACTAATTACCCTGCTTATAATTATAGTAAGTATTTATTTATTTTATCTCTGTTTTACACGCGGAAACTTTGAAAAAAATCATAATGGCGGCGAGTGGATGTCCCAGCTTCCATACAAAAATGTTCAAACCCCTTTACAAAATTATGTGACTAAGAAAACAAATAATACTTTTTTACTATCTTTATAAGTTTACAAAATTCTATGACTAACAAAAACTTTGCTACGAATATCAAATCCGAGAATCGAATCGACGTAACGTGAGACGAGGCCTGTCGCGGAGGCCGAGCCTTTTGTAACGACAAGGCTACGAACTCGCTAGGAAGTCGACACGACCTCGGATACAACGCGCCTTTTTATACCAACCTTTAGATTTGGCCAAAGATTTGTAAAAGAAACGCCACGTCTGTTAGCATTTTACATTTTAACTTTACATATAGGCCGAATCCACAGAGCTATTTACAACTAGAGAGCGCTGTTGTCGCTAGAGGCAATTCTCAACCACAAAAATGTACAAGAAAAATCTTGCCCAGCTAGCTTAGCATACAAGACCACGACAAGAGTTTACCGACGTGTGCAAAGGTGACAGATATATACTTCATCATAACTCTGTCACGCTCTGAAACGTCGATAGTGTTATTTTATGGTCCTTATGCTAAGCCCGCTGGGCTGTCAAAACTGTCAAATATGTATTGGAATTTGACACTACTGAGAGAAAAACACAGCAACTAACCACTGAATCGAGATATTTTTCGTGTCTCTTTAACTCATGCCATATCATTATCATTGCATCTCTTTCTTTCTTTTCTCGATCGAACACATTATCCGTCTGTTATCTCTGTGGCGAGGATTGTGTTATCCGCAGCTTGTAGCTAACGTCAGCCGCCAAGAAGTTTGGTTCAGTTTCACGTAACTGCCAAATTGCAGACGGATGTGAACAAATTCACACGGTACGTGAATACTCTCACGCACTTAGGTGCGCTCTAAAAACCTTTCGCTCTCTTTAAGTGAAGTCAGATTTACATAGCTATCTTTTGTATAGGCAAAATTGTACTACTTAAAATGTTTAAAAAATTTAACGCCTGGTTCCATATCTACCCATATAGCTAGCTGATTACATTTGGTAGATTTCAATTACATTACATTTACTTAATCATCAGTGATCAGTGGGAGAACAGTTCCAAATAAATTGTAAATTGTCGATTCAAACCCAGTCCTGTGCCAAGGAAATCTTTGGAGATTTTGTACAGATTTTCAGATGTATTTACAGTACTGGCTTTTCGGTGAAGGAAAACATCGTGACGGTATGACGCTGTATGACGTGAGGTCACATACGTCATCGAATTTCTTCGATGATGTGACCTCACCATAAAGCCCATAGAATAAGAACAATGTATCTGAGATTTAGCCCAATCGTTCCTCGTCGACAGGCTTATGTTCAGCAGAGAATACCTTATGTTCGTAGGCTCAAAATTAAACTAGGAGCAACATTTTATAAGTACACTTTACACGTTTCTAACAGCAGAAAGATAACATCGTTGTAGGCAAAGACGCCGATTATGGCGCGGCCAGTAACGCAACCGTAGATTATAGGTGTTCTAATGATTCGGTCCGTGACTCATGCAGATAACACCTACGTAAACACAGCCAGCCATCTCCACGAGTATTAGGGCCACTACTTACCTACTGGTTATAAACTGGCACATAAAAAATGAAACAGCGCTTCGATTTTATAGAATTATGAATCCTTTGAGTGGAACGTCCTGACCCTGTCAAAGGTAGTATGATTGCAAATAATACATTCTAAACTCTATTTTAGATTGACATATTTCCAGCCGAAGCCATTCAATTTGTGTGGTGCTAAAGTAATGGTGTTTTAAGCAGATTTTTTTTATCATCGAATCCGTAACGTAAGGCTTAACGTCATGGAGATGTGGTCTGAGGTTGCCAGAACCAAAATTTCGGAAGTCGAACCGAATTTAGCCCCCCAGCTTACAGCTGAGCTGAAAGCTACCTCATCATTTCAGCCGTAGGACCTCACTACTAAAAATAGACGTCCCGTATAGATTTCCAATAGGACCGATCGCAAACTGCTGAGAGCAATCTACTGAGTCTTATTGTTATGACTCTAGAGTTGTAGGTACATGTTATTCTTAGACGAGAGCGGTAATATCTCAGAATGAATTAGCCCTTATGAGTGGACTAGCACATCGTGGTACTTGCGTAATCCTCACTTGCATTGAGCGCCATTTAGCGTACGACGAGCAGTTGACATTGTATTGGAATAATCACCCGCGTATTTACATTTGCATGTGATGAGGCTAGCCTTATGGAATGCTCAGTTTAAGGCCGGATCACACAGAGGCGGGAACCGCGAGAAAGCGATCCGATAGCGGCCTAGTGCAAAGCAATAGCGCCGGATCGCGGCCGCTTGTTATGTGTCAGGTTGCATAGGTACAAATTCGAATATTACAAAAAATTCCCGTCCCGGATCGCGATCGCTTTCCCGCACTTCCCGCCTCTGTGTGAATCGGCTTTTAATCTTGATCTTGGAGCTGAGATTCTCGGCGTCCAATAATTCATTGAAAATTGTTGTCTTCATCTTGAAACGTTTTCTTTATCTTGTCTTCTCTCTGTCGCTCTACGCTCTGTCCCATCGGAAGGGCCTCTTATCATGATCACGCTAGCCAAGTGCCGGTCGGTAGATAGCACATTTTCGAGACCATGAACATGACAGAGGTACCTATGTCGTGCATTAGGATTGGATCCTAAGACCTCCGGATTAGAAATCAACTGCTAATAATTTCACAATCTCTGATTATATTCGCTCTTTATTTTGGCTACACGTAGGTACATGTAGTGGTCATAATAGTAGATTAGTAGATACTCGTAATCAAATATCTACTTTGCATAAATGTCTTTCCCTTGGATTCTTCGAACAGGATGCGTTCTCGACTCTCGCGGCTCACGTATCGAATATGGATTTGTATTAGTAAACAGGCAAGCAAACAGTTCCTAAGTACTCCAATCACGTGAAATTCCACATAGCATTGCAATGAGATATTCCACACCGCGCGTAGTGGGCGGAAGCTGACAATCATGATCGTTTTGCTGAACCCGCCGCCGCCGCGGGTACGTCGATAACCTACTAACAATGATCGACCCATTGAGATACTAAATTACTTTGTAAGGACAGGGCAAGAAATGTATCTACTCTACAAGTATGCTATGGATGGATGGATGCGCATAGGTCGGGTCGGTGAACTGACTGAAGAAATTACTTGATATTTAAGTTAAGACACGCAACACTGTTACATGATATTTTGAGACCTTTGGGAGCATACGAGAACCCCTGGGAGCATGCATACGTAAGGACATCATTGTAAGGAGGTCTCTGTAAAAAATATTTAAAAAATCGCAAACAGCCGTCGCAGAGCCGACTAATGTAGTCAATTTTATTCCCCACTCTCCAAACGAACGCACGAACGATTATTAAATATGTACGGTGCGAGAGTGCGACGCAGTTAAGTAAACATTGCGATGAGTTCAATCAATAGAGAATTAACCAAAGAATGTCCTCCAGTCCCCTAGGATCACCACCTCCAGAGACGTACCTCGATGAGTCGCACAAACTGGATAACTCGGCACCCTCAGACTCTGATAGGACTTCCTGTATTGAGACGGACGACTTTTATGTTTACTTTACTTTAAGTAGGTAGACATAATACGCGGGTTGGAATTCAGGGAGACGTTTTATTGATAGATTCCTGTCTTTATCCAAACAATGAAAGGGCAAAGAATCCTTACATAGTCCTTACATAGTATAAAATAAAGTCGCTATTTTCGTTTGTTTGTTTGTTTGTTTGTCTGTATGCTTAAATCTTTAAAACTACGCAACGGATTTTGATGCGGTTTTTTTTAATGGATAGAGTGATTCAAGAGGAAGGTTTATATGTATAAAAGTTCCCGAAATTCCCACGGGAACGGGCACAACGCGGGTAAAACCGCGGGGCGCTGCTAGTATAAAATAAAGTCGCTATTTTCGTTTGTTTGTTTGTTTATTTATTTGTTTGTCTGTATGCTTCAATCTTTAAAACTACGCAACGGATTTTGATGCGGTTTTTTTAAATGGATAGAGTGATTCAAGAGGAAGGTTTATATGTATAAAAATTCCCGAAATTCCCACGGGAACGGGCACAACGCGGGTAAAACCGCGGGGCGCTGCTAGTATATAATAATACTACGAAAGGGTCGTAATACGAAATGCGATTACGCCTATGCATTTCCCAATAAGTATCTTAGAATGCCTGTGTAAAAGTTCATTTTCAGAAGTGGATGAATAAACTAAAACATGATAACTACTGTGGTCTTTTTTGCGAATACTTTGTTTTATCAATTCGTGGGTATCGCAGTGACTTTAATAAAGATTACGATGATAGTACCTAAGCATGAAGCTCAAATAACAAAACAAAAATCTGAGAAAGTGGACTAAACGGATATACCTAGCCCGAAATGCGTCAATATTCTCGTCGCTTGAAAATATTTCTGAATAAATCTAAAAATAACGTTATCTTAGAGACAGCAAAGAACTTTGATAAGTATCTGCATTGAATAAAGTTCATTAACATATGTTTCATTGTGAACATACATATTTATCTCTGGTCTTGCACCAATGTGCTCCCCTAGCAGTAAATATTTTCTTTGCCAATAATAAATAACTAGCATCAACACCACACTGGCATATTGACCAATCACTAAACCGAAACAATTAATTTATAGTTGCTCCTGAAACCTTTGAGGTGAACAAAGACCAGTGAAGTGGTTCACTGAGTCGCAACACAATATGATGAGTAGCAAAGGTGAAATCATAAACTTCATGATGTTGACATAGAGTGTTGATAGAGATAGAGAGGTAAAGCCTAAATCACAAATCAATAAAAAAAATGTTTTATTGAACCTAATGATGCAACACTTTTCTAACAACCAATCTCCTCCACCTACCTTGTATTGTAAATTCACTCACTGAGTTCACAATCAAAAAATTTACACTTTACTCAATAAATCTAGAATCTTTTAGAAATATAGTAAAAATAGGGTATAAACTGTTATAAAATTGAAGCAACACTGATCAATTTAGTGTCGATGTTCGCGGCGATGTAGATAATGAAGATAAGCTATCAAATGCTTCAAAACAATCAGCTTATCAATGCTGATAGTATAACAAATAGGGACACTGAACCTACCTCTCTCCATTATCTGGTTTACTAGAACTTACATAGCATACCTATAATATGTACAGGTACTTACATTATTATAATTATGCTATTGTGGTACCACTATAGCTCCAGACACATGTCTTTAAATAATCAGCCAAGTGTCAGTCGGACTCGCGCACGAAGAGTTCCATACCCTATGGGAACCCCCTTAGCCCCAGTTCAAGCATCTACCTGTTGCCGTTTTTAATATGGAGCAAAAAACAGCACAAAAATTCGTTTGTTGTATGGGAGCCCCCCTTCAATATTTGTTTTATTCTGTTTTTAGTATTAGTTGTTATAGCGGCAACAGAAATACATCATCTGTGAAAATTTCAGCTGCCTAGCTATCACGGTTCATGAGATACAGCCTGGTGACAGACAGACAGATGGACAGCGGAGTCTCAGTAATAGGGTCCCGTTTTTACCCTTTGGGTACGAAACCCTAAAAACAGTGTTGTTCCTTTTACATTTACAATGTTCATAAATGTGGAAATGAGGCTTTGTGACGTTGGGACATACTGACGGATAGACACAACGAAATGATATAATCTTAGGTCACTGTTCCTTGGAGAAGACAATAAAAAATAAACAGCAGAAAGAGCTATGCCTTGACCTAAACCAAACCAGATTTGTTTATTAATGAAGGCAACAAGAAAATTTAAGGCAAGGTTATGAGAACAGCATGTTAAGAATTCTGAGAAAATAAATATTTTAATTCTTGTGATTTCTTTTCTTGAGATTTATTACATTATCTACTTACTTATTATTTATAAATAGTTTTGTAACAATTTGAGCTCAGAGTTAGAAGTCTTTCTTGAAAACTTTGCAAGTGTGCAAGAGCTAGTATGGTAACAAGGTGATTCTGTAAGAAAACTTGCATGTTATTAGCCCCAAGTTAAGTTTGTTTTTAAATTTGCACGCTATAATATGCTAGTTTTAAGCTATAATTAAAATTATTCCTTGCTGTGCTAAGCAGTGGTGGTCTAGTGATAGTGACACCCACTTTATAAGCGTGAGGTTGTAAGTTCAAGCCCGGTCCTGTACCAATGAGTTCTTTAGAATTTTTGTACGGAATTTAACACCACTGGCTTTTCAGTGAAAAACATTGTGAGGCAACCTGCATACATCCATAGAAGGAATTCGATGGCATATTATGGCATATATCCACCAACCCACACTGGGTCAGTGTGGTGGATATGGCCCAATCACCCTTCGTGGGTAGGCCTACCTCCTGGCTATAAAGCATGCGACAGCTGCAGCTGCAGTCTGCTGCAGCAGACAGTGAACTATTAATATTACAGTACAGTGCAAAATTATTCCTAATAAAATTAAAAATAAAAACTTATGCACATTATTTTATGGCAATAAAGAATCAGTAAATACTGATTAGTAAGTTGGTCAGCAAAAATATTATGTGCATGTAATAAATCTGTGATTTTTTTGTTCTTGTATCTTGAGTATAGGTAGGCTTTAATACTATAATCAAGATCTTTTATTTGCCTGATTATTCAAGAAAGGAGGTTAACCATGACACCAAAGATAAAAACATTAATCTGAATACATCAAGATGAGTCCACAGGTGATATAAAATCAAACATGATAGTGTATATCCCATAAACATAACCATCACTAGCTAGTCTTGTAAAAATTAGTGAATGAGACAACAACACTATGCCAATCATATTTTGTAGGCCATTGGCTATAATGCTTCACTGTATATGACTCAATAGTATGCATTTATGAGTTGAATGTTTGTATACACAGCTGCTACAGCATGATGTAATCAAAGACACTGACAAGAATTAAATACTGTTATTAATTACAATTCACAGTGGATGTAGCTCTATATTATTTTCGATTATGAGTTAGACTCATAGCAATATGGATGTCTGGGTGTTGTGTGAAGACTAGCATGGCTGAGACAGTTGGATTAATAGGTAATTTAAAAGGTTTGTAAAACGAGAAAAAATAAAAGTAAATAAAAATTAGGAACATGTACCTATAAAGGTTCGCGCACATTATGTCGGGCCGCAGCGGGGCGGAGCGGGCCGCAGCGCAATATTAGTAATCGCTTTTAAGTATTTTATATGAACTAACGCACACTGTGCCGGGGCGCAGCGGGCCGCATTTTCCGCATTTCCATACTAATATTGCGATGCGGCCCGCTCCGCTCCGCTGCGGCCCGGCATAATGTGCGCGAACCTTTAGAGTACTAACTAAATCAAATAAATACCTAGATCACCTCACTATTCAAATAAAAAATAAGTATCAATACTAAAATGAAGATATGGTCATTTCGAATATTGCTTGTCCTACTTGCAGTAGGAAGATAATACTTATCCAGAAGATCCCTAAGCTGTGGGAGGTATGATTTATAAGAGTAAACAGTGGGTTTGGAGGACCGACCTGAAACTTCTCGAACTGCTCGCGCTCAGCGTCCAAGCTGTTCTTCTTCAGCTGCAGGACCCGCGGCAAGGACAGTGACGCCATAGAGTTCACACATACGAAGACAACTACAAAAAATATCGTTAATCCACCTACGGGAAGTAGGACCACAATTTTTTATGCAGACCGGTCTTATGGAAGCCGACACTTAACACACAGAATAAAAAGTACCATACGACCAAGGTATTTATAAACAATACAAACAAGGTAGTAAACAATAGTTTTCAATGTAAATGTTATTGTTATCGTAAATAATTATTTATTTCACAAAACTAGCACAACACAACACACGACCACTTGAACCACTTGAATGAATGGACCAGCCTGACGAAACTCCGAAGGAAAAGTCGCTTCCAATCCAATGTATGGGATGGGTTCAAAATGTTTCTGTCATTTTCTATTCATTCGTGACATTGACAAAAAGAATGAACATTTTTTTCATTCATCGTTCGCTGAGACTGATATTGATGTGATATTGACATATTGTCATTTTGAATTTGTTTTGGATTTATTCGTGGTAGGTTATTTTTACTGATTTTAAATGACTATCATATTATTTTTCCCTCAAAAATGGTTTTGGTAGCTAATACAGTGATTATTTAGTGTATGTTATTGTTTTTACAGTTTAAAACAATCAAAATGTCGTATAAAACGTGTGAAATGTGCGGTGTTAGAGGCCAAAGAGAAAACGGGCAAAAAAGATGTTTCATGGCGAAATTTCCCATAGATGAAGATAGGTAAGTGAAATATCTCAGAAATACACACAATTTCTATTAATTCTGCACATATTATGCAAAATATTTACTGAAAAACTTATATCGCTTGAGTACCTACCCAACATGTTAGTGCGGTTCCATGTTGTTATCGATATTTAGGCCAGGGTCGATAATTTATACAACCAAAAAAAATAATAGTAGGATAAAACCCATTAGAAAAGGAGGGGAAACACACACTAGTAAAATCCTACTAATATTATAAACGCGAAAGTTTGTAAGGATGGATGGATGGATGGATGTTTGTTACTCTTTCATGCAAAAACTACTGAACGGATTGAGATGAAACTTTGCAATAATATAGCTTATATATCAGAATAACACATATGCTATCAATTATAATGATATATTGCGTATGCGGGCAAAGCCGTAATAAAAACTAGTGAAGAATATTATTTACTATTGAATTGATGATTGCATATCATGAATAATCAAAAAGTTTGTAATACCGCTAACTTAATAATTTTAATAATGTTCCAACCATATAATATCAAGTCTTATAATTTGCAGCGCCTTCACCTCTCGACGCGCAGCCACAATTTTCACAAAGTAGTGTGGAGGGAAACATTAGAAAACGCAAGCGGGAAAATAGTCAAGGTAAAGTAATATTCATGTTGCTTATACATGCTTTAATAAGTATTATTAAGAAGACGAGATTAGTGTTATATCACCATTCTTGAGATACAGCCTGGGGACAGACGGTCAGACAGACAGACGGACAGCGGAGTCTTAGTAATAGGGTCCCGTTTTTACCCCTTTTACGGAATCCTAAAAATTGAAACTTAGGTAAGTTTCAAATTTTAGGCTTCGTGGTAAGTGTAAAATAATTATATATTTTGCAGTACCTTCGACGTCTGCGGAGGCTCCTACGTTGAAAAGAAAGATAAATGGTAAGACAGGTAAAATATTCTATTATTATTATGTACTACGGGACTTATCGCGCACTAAAAAATAAATATTCATAGTAATAATTAGTAGAATAACTATGCTGTCCGCGAGCTGAGTGGACAATTATGGCTTAGTTTCTTTGTACGAAGGGTGGGTGGGGCATCATTGAACCAAACGGAAGCATTTAAACATCTCACGTTTTATTGTGTATTTCTGTATATGATAAATATATAATAAAAGTATATAATAAATATATACAATTTTTTTAATTAAAATTTACTAACCACAGACTTCAGGGTCTGTGCCTTTTGTTAACTAAGATTTACTAAAATAAATTTATTTTATAGGTTTTTAGTAACGTTTAGTGGTTTTTTATCTTTGAATATTTATTTTGGTAAGAATCAATTAGTACCCCCGGTTAAAGTTGTACCACCCCTAGATTCAAACTGTACCCCAGAGGGTACCTACAAGATTAACCATTCGCCGTTTTTTTTAAAAAACGGCGAATGGAATCTGAAAAAAACTCCATCCCAAATTCATCTGAACTTAAAACAAAATATGTCATGTCGTATGAATTATGAATATATAACATACCTGATGAATACTATGAGTGCACCAGTATAACGTATCAAGAAAAGCAACGACATGTTTGCAAAAAATTGGTGGTTCAATAATACCCCACTCACCCTATACATGTGTGTAATTGCGTCTGTACACGCCGAAGGCTAGTTTTGCCGGCCTAATTAAATTGTACTATTAAGCTAAGATAATTTAATTGTAATATTTCAACAGAAACCCCAAACTCTACTTCAAAGTTAACGACGCCAAGAAAAAAGAAGTTGCTCAAAAGGCTGAAAAAGACCAAGCAAGACCTGAAAATTCTCCAAAAAAAAATTAATAACATAGATAAAATATCATCTCCATTTTTAAAACATTTTATCAAAGCCACAATTATTATGGATATAATTTAAGAGTAAATACTATTGTAAAATATAGTCTCTTGCATAATCTGCATAATATTCTAAGTCCCAAATGTCTGTCAACAATAAATATTAAAATTTTAATAATTCCGTAATGTTTTTTGTAAATAAAGAATTTAATAAAAATAATATGTGTATTTATTCCATATCTCACAATAAGCGAAACATTCAATTCACAGGAGCCTAAAAACAATGAATAATGTATAGAGTGTATAGGTAGTAAAAAGAAATCACCATGAGAACCTCCTATTTTTGAAATCGGCTAAATATCGATAAAAATCAACCAGTTTCAATAGCACATCCCTATCAATTTTAATTATCGGTATGTTGGCACAATCTGACAGAACGAACGAGTTTTGTTATGTTGGTGCGAATGTTTAGGAGCCTCGGAAAATCAGTTCAAATCTATGGAAGTCCCGACTCTTACTATTACATTCTCTTTGGAATGGACTTCAATGGACTGAATGGACCACAGATCACTAGGAATGGACAAACCATGAAGTTTTAGGTAAAGGTGGAGAGTGCACTTCTAATACCTATTTGAGTCAAATACCTACACATTGCTATCTCACTCTCTGTGGTCGGAACTCTCTTTCTAGTGTGGTGTATGGTATTTCTATATATACACTAAAAACTCCCGAAAATGGGTAAATTTAATTTCAAAGTTTTGAGTTTATCAACTTCATCCAAGCCCAAACTATGATTTATATGAATTTACAGTGTTTGCAGTTTAAAGCGATCCGCACACATCCGCGGTCGGAGCGGTCTAGCGGGCGAGCGGTCATCTGTATTGTACTGGTTGTCTAAGAAGGGCGCACATAGGTCCGGTCGCGGTTCGTCGCGGCTCGCGTTTGTAAACAGTTGCCCGCGCCTCGACTCGACAGACCGCGCGCGGTCTGACGGGTACGCCGGTAGTTTTTCACTCTTTCGGCTGAAGTTTGACGTAATCAAAGAGTTCGGATGGAGCCTCAACAGCTTTTGCGGTCAATTGTGATTTTAAGCAATTGACCGCGACCTTTTTTTTTTTAAATTCGTTTTCTCATAGTAAACTGCAAGGAACGAGAAAAATCGAGTTGCGTCATAGTAATAACTAGTAGTTCCACAGACAGTAGACTACACAAGCACCCACCAAGAACTATAAAGGTGCATTTGTTATCAGATGTTGTAAATAATATTACAAAATAAAATATGCTTTGTGATACTATGGATGAACTGATTTATATTGTCTGATGTTCAGAAATGTTAATAAAATTGCAAGAAATGTCTTGTTTCTATTTATTTATTTAATAAGAGTAGTTAGTAAGTACAGAATCTTCTTCTCTTCTTTCTATTTTTTGTTAGAGCCATTCTAACAAATATCATCAGCAAGTTCTAGAAATAGATTTAAAAACACGAATACCCATGATTAGTAGGAATGACTATCAGGGGAATAATTTACTCACGGATTCTGACCACAAAATAAAAACTGCTTGTAATTTCGCTGCCAGAGACTGATAGACTACATACAGGGCTATCCAGTTGGTGCAAAAAGAGGTGATTCAGACCATCACTATGAACAACTTTTACTATGGTGCCAATACGGAATACGAAAAAATCAGCTGTTTCATATATTTTGTTAATTCCAAGCGGCAACTATGTATGGAATATCTGATAATTTTTTCTTGTATTCTGAGTGGGCCTCAAAGTAACAGTTGTTAATAATGATGATCTTACATCACCTCTTTTAAGGCTTAGGCTAAGCATAGGACAAGCAGATGATCCTGTACAACTACAGTTAGGTAATCAAAATAAAAAAAAAACTTGTTCCTACTTATGAAAAAAATATATGTGTCGGATTCATAAAAAGGCACCGTATCAGTTATGTTTCTTCTTCAATGTGGTAATGTTTTATACCACTGACTGACCCAACAATGCTCAGTGTGGCGTGGCGTGGGTTTAGCGGGCGAGGAGATAAAGGCGACGTCACGAACAATCAGTTTATTTCACAGAAGATTACGTATGATTACAATTATAGAGAACTTTAGGCGAAGAACATGGCGTTCCGCAGCGTACCGCACGCTGCTACCATTCTATCAAGAATCACCAGGCTTGAACCGTTCTAATCTCAGTTTTTCACAACCTCTTCCGAACAAGCTCTATTTACAACTTCCAACTCACTGACATCTGTCTGACCTCTCACCTCGCACTTTCCCGCCCATCGGCCTGAGCCATCGGCCGATCATGCGATGTCAGTGTCACATAAAACCTCCTTAGAATCAATCAACAGCGTTTGTCACAAGCGTTACCCCAGGAATGTTGCCACTTCCATTCCTAGTCCTTCGAAATTATACTAAGTGGCACTATTTAAATTTAAACTTAAAGCTATTGTCCCGTTACGGCCATCTTGACATTCGCACGTCCTCGGGCGATTATCATCAGTATCTGTAACAAAAGAGCAATGTGAATGTTTGTTTATCCACCAACCCGCACTGGGCTAGCGTGGCGAGGCGTATGTTCAACATTGGACTATTCAAAAATGTCGGTATAGAATATTCGTTTACCGCTCGTCCATTCCTGACATAATGTTACTTTTAGACGTGTTCGAAATGATAACTAACTATGAAGGTAAATAAGAGATGACTAGACAAGGTTTCTCTACATTAGCATAGGGTCTGAAAAACAGCGCTCATTAAGAATTTTATTCGCCAAAACCACCAAATCCCATACCCGAGACCGGACAACAGCGTCCCTCCAAACCGCACTCAACTCACCACCCAGTAAATGCGCGAATCGGACAACTGCGTCCCTTCGACTCGAGTCTCACTAAACCACCACACATCAAACCTGAGCCCGGACAACAGTGTCTCTCATAATCACAATCACCACCCACACCTAGTGACTGCGCGAATCTGACACCTGCGTCCCTTCCACTCAAGCCTATCTGGTATGAGACCGGATAACATCGTCCCTTCGATAATCGCAAGAACCGGACAACTGCATCCCTTCGACTCAGCTCAGACGCAACATCCGTACAACCCATCTACACTTATCAGATACCAGATCTAGGCATGAGACCGGATAACAGCGTCCCTTCGATCTTCGCAAGAACCGGACAACTGCATCCCTTCGACTCATCCTAGATGCAGTTTTCGAACTACCAGATCGAGGCATGAGACCGGATAACAGCGTCCCTTCGATCTCCGCAGAGAACCGGACAACTGCATCCCTTCGACTCAGCCTAGATGCAGTTTTCGTTTTACCCACCAACTAAAATTAAATGAGTTCAGTTTTTCTTACCCTCGCTTTTCTTATTACAGAGAATTTAAGAATCACATAAAATATTTCCTTGACCTACCTCCGAAAGTAAAATCTGTGGCAGCATTGTACCAAGAAGTTTGTTGAGTCAACAGTAAACTTCTTGTATGGTACTGCCACCTCCTTGAGGAAACTGAAAGTTGACTGACCGAATTTTGAAAAAGTCAATCATAGATCTAGGGTCGCCATGACAACAGGCTATCATTAAATTTAACAACGGTTCGCATTATTCTAAAGTATGTACGAAAGGACTTTGTCTACTTCATTATTGTGTAAGGTTCTTTATATTCTCTTAAAAGTGACCAATATTTCCGATCTGATCTAACATGCGTGATCCGGGCGACGCGGCGCGAGGTGCACTTTAAATCCAATCATTGCGCGCGGTAGTACTAGGAAACTTAACACAACTAAGTCAGATTTAGTCAAAAACATGCAGAACTACTTTCTAACTAAAATTGGACGAGCTCACCCGGGGTTTTGTCAGACAGCTTCTCGCAGATTAGAAGCTCAGGTGACCCTTCCCAGCTTCCCTGGAACCCGGACCCGCCTCTCCAAACAGGCCGCAGCGACATGTTCCGGCCAACAGCACACGAAGCAAGTTATATTCCTTTTCCTCCCCCGGTGCAGACTGTCTTGTAGCATAGTGGTCTTCTATGTTATCATTCGCCATTTTCTTTTGTGATTTGCTTGATAATATTGCTCTGATTCATAGGCGACAATGATAAATGCAGTCGAAGGATTTTTCTTGTAATCCAGCATCTCCTCAGGATCTAGCCCTTCGATCCCACTTATCGGATGTCGGATTCATAAAAAGGCACCGTATCAGTTATGTTTCTTCTTCAATGTGGTAATGTTTTATACCACTGACTGACCCAACAATGCTCAGTGTGGCGTGGCGTGGGTTTAGCGGGCGAGGAGATAAAGGCGACGTCACGAACAATCAGTTTATTTCACAGAAGATTACGTATGATTACAATTATAGAGAACTTTAGGCGAAGAACATGGCGTTCCGCAGCGTACCGCACGCTGCTACCATTCTATCAAGAATCACCAGGCTTGAACCGTTCTAATCTCAGTTTTTCACAACCTCTTCCGAACAAGCTCTATTTACAACTTCCAACTCACTGACATCTGTCTGACCTCTCACCTCGCACTTTCCCGCCCATCGGCCTGAGCCATCGGCCGATCATGCGATGTCAGTGTCACATAAAACCTCCTTAGAATCAATCAACAGCGTTTGTCACAAGCGTTACCCCAGGAATGTTGCCACTTCCATTCCTAGTCCTTCGAAATTATACTAAGTGGCACTATTTAAATTTAAACTTAAAGCTATTGTCCCGTTATATGAATGAATGAATGAAAAAATATAAACATATATTGAAATGAAATGGTTAGAGAAAGAAACGTAGTAAAACGATTGATGGAATTTCATTTGATCAATATCAAACTCTGTTTTACATTCCTAATTCCTATTAGCATGACCAGCATAGCGCCACCTAGTGTGAAGTGGCAGAACTTTGAAAGATAAAGTGACATCTAGTGCTGAGTAGCCTAACTACGCCCGCGCCCGGACCGCCGGACCGCCCTAGACCGCTCGTACCGCGTGGCGACCGCCTTGCGACCGCCTGGCGACCGCCTTGCGACCGCCTGGTGACCGCGTGGCGACCGGGCGGGTGGGTAGACTTGCGAGCCAAAGTTGCCATCAAACACTAAACTACTATTTCTTTCAAAGTAGGTTGCCATCAAACAACAATTCATTGCCGTGTTTTGGATATGAAATTGCCGTGTTTAGGGGCAAAAGAGACGTCCGCAAGTGGTAAATATAACCAAGATGATGAATACATAATTTGAAAGCTTGTTTTATGGGCTTCTCAAAAATATTAATTTTATGTTGTGTATCCCTCCATTTTTTGTGAAAAATAGAAAAATAACTTACTAATTTTTCTAGTTCAGCAATAATAATGTGTTTCTATCGTTCGTTAACTTGCATTTTTACCTGAATATTCCACATTTTTCTCCTATTTTGTTGAAATCATAAGAAACTAGTGTGATTAACTGGTCACGCTAGTTTATTATAATTTACAATGTGTCTAGAAAATGCTTACAAAGTGTGTCCAATTGGTAAAAATACTTAATAATAATTGGAAAGTTACATAATCAGGGTTACCAGAAATAATCTACCTATTCTGTCAAATAAATAAATTAATCCAAAAAAACTCAAAATTAATTTAAAAAAATTTGAACTTTTTTTGTTTTTAACTGATGCAATTGGCTCAGAAAAATATGTGTTTTTTTGAAATATAACGAGTGCTGTGGTTGGATTTTTAGATAATTATTTAACCAGCCTCCATACATTTGGTGGGCGTGTTTTTATATTGTAGATAATAAATGTGTGCATTCTAGACTTTACTGTCCCTATTTAAAGTATGACAAAATTAAACTGTACTAAAAACACAAATACTGACAATAAAACTGGAAAATGAGAAACTTCCTGATTGCCGTGTTTTGAGACACAATTTGAGAAATTACCATATTTTATACATTTTCGTATAATTATCCATCATCCATCCATCAGCTTTAAAACGTCCAATGCTGAATGCATAGGCCACCCCTATGGATCTCCATTTTCCAATAAGACTGTTTAGTAGCGGCTTGCATCCAGCGTGATCCTGCGGTCTTAATGAGGTCATCCCACTGGTGGCAAAAACGTAAATCCTCCACTGTTCCGAACGCTGCCTAGCCGAGTTGGATTCAGCGATTAATTGCGGATTGGACTGCAATTTGTATCAATGTAATGTTTTATTCTTTTATAATTATTATGTATGTCTTTTCATATGGGTTATGTGCCTGAAATAAACGTTTATTTATTTATTTTATTTATTAACCTCTTTATGAAGTCGGACCTACCTAACTGGACTACTTGTCCTAGGTAGACGTACGAGTCAACAACTTCAAGAACCGATATACCACAAAGATACCAAAGGGATAATGTAGTCGATCGAGAAAAGAAAGAAAGAGATGCAGTGATTTAATATGGCATGAGTTAGAAAGAACCATTTAAATTAACTCGATTCAGTGGCTAGTTGTAGTGTTTTTCTCTCAGTAGTGTCAAATGCCAATACATATTTGACAGTTTTGACAGCGCTAAGCCTGATTTTCCATACATTTTTGTGGTTGAGAATTGCCTCAAGCGAAAACAGCCCTATCACTCTAGTTGTACTGGCTCTGTGCGATCTACAGATATTGAGGTGGGTACGACGACATGGGCGTTGCACATGACTAGACATCTGATTATATGCACTCTCTATATACATATAAAAATGCATGCAAATATGCACTAAAAAATATGTACAAAATTATGCACTACCGAAAACAATTTATTATTAGAATTTAAGTGTATTTTTACATTATATTCATTTAAATCGGTTCAAACTTGTGATTTTTAGGCTAAAAACGACTGTTCATCGTCAACTAACATAACCAGACACAACTTGAAATTTTGTGCTATATTTTATTGAAAGCAAGTATGAACATTGTTAATATTTTAATTATACGTGTGTGTAGCTAGCGCGATGCTATTCGCTTTTCTAATAATTTGGAAACAAATATGATTATCATCATATTTGTTTGTTATTCTTATCAGAATAAGAAAATGTTTATTGTTAAGCCGTGTAAAAAGTGTTATAACAATTGGTATTGTGGCATACTTGCCGATGCCCCATTACTTATTAAATTTCTCATTATGTAACTAAATCTATCCTGTACAAAACCTACATTAATAACTTAACAATATTAAACTTAATTATTCTAAATAAAAATACTAAATGAAACTTAGAAGCAACAATATTATTACCTATACTAAAATCTACAATGTTAATTACCTTCTGACATAAATGTCGGATCGCGGTCGTCGCTTGTAACATTTGCACGGTTTCGACGACCGGCGCGATGTGCGCAGGCGCAGCGACGACCCTCAGTTTAAAAAACTACGACAGCTAGTTGGTAACTCTTTTGTCTTGAGTCCGGCTTTCTTTTGTGAAAATTGTGTTTTATAATCACTTTCCGCTTTTAATGCTTATTGTGTTATCATTGGACTTCTTTTCTAAGAAATAGACATTGATTACATTCTTGGTAGTGTAAATAAACTAACTTGTTGTGATACCAGTGTTTTTGTGTTTGCCTGGATTCCCGGATATCGTACCAAGGAAGCATCCAGGTATTTACGGTGCATCATCACACATCCCCAAACACTACAGTATCAACAGCTTGCCCAGTTTGAGCGTACAATAATCTTTTATAAAATAGTTATACATAATAATAGTACACATGACCTCCACATGTACCGCGGGCCGCGGTTTGACGACCACTGGTCTAGAGCTATGACGCCGTTGACGGACATCCCTAAGAATAATTTTTGTCCATTTTTGTTGTAAATAATATCTGGAGTGCGTAAACGCACCTCCGCATTAAAAAAAATAATAAATCTGGAGTGTGTAAACGCACCCCGCTGAGCGAACGCCACGCGGTCCGGGCGCGGGCGTAGTTTTGCTACTGAGCACTAGATGTCACTCATGGGCTCGAATCTTAAAAAAAAAATCTCCCTATTTCCCACCATAGACAAATGGTAATTTGCATTTTGACTTTCCCAATTACATTCTCTATGCCCATTCAAGGCTGCTCGAGTTGCAAAATGTCAAAGTCCATCAATCTTTTCCTTAAAATTTTCAGCAGTTTTTGTGCTATCTTTTTTAATGTTAAATTAAAGTTATTGTGTTAGTTATGTAAAGTGTTCGTGCTTATCGTCTCCACTGAACTGTTACAAAACCACACATTCATTGTGTTTTATGCGTTGGTGTTCAAACATTGGTATTTATATAGTGTATTTTTGCATCCTGTAAAATATTGTGTCGTATGCCGAACTACAACTGCAGGCAAAGCATAATTAGGAGACAACGTATTCTGAAATAGTTAATTAAGACTCAAATGGGTTTCTAATATCAATAATAACTGTGCAAAACTGAAAAACTTTATCTTACGAAAGTTAACCTAAAAATGTGAATGATGAAATTGATGTGAATTATGAATAAACATGAAGTAGCACAATATTTAGTCTTATTTATTAACTTACAATAGGTACATAGGTTTTAAAAATGGTAAAATAATAATTATATTTTAATCGGAGAATTGAATATTATGGATACAGGAATTAATAAATATTTATAAAGCCAAAAAAAATACTGTCGCCATGTTTTAAAAAGTACATAAATGTCAAACTCTAAATTACCAGTCCGCTATTGGTTGTTCATAGATTCCTGCCTGATACGTAGTGTCTGTGATGTCACTCTATCTTTCAAAGTTCTTCCGCTTCACACTAGGTGGCGCCATGCCGGTCATACTAATAGTGATGGGACAGTTTTTAAGATTGTGAACAAGTTATCAAAATTACGTCACTCGTTTTACCACGTTAGTTTTACTTACCACTTTATTTAATATTTACTAAATATAATATAGTTTTATTTATAAGCAGATTTTGGCTGTATTTTTACTACCTAACTTCTCTGTAGTCTATGGTCTCTAGTTATAATTGTTCTATACTAAGCCGAATGATGGTGACGTCAGACAATCATTATGAACAACTTTTACTATGGAGCCCACTCAGAATACAAAAAAAGTCAGCTGTTCCATATTTAATTACCGCTGGAATCGACAATATGTATGAAACAGATGAATCTTCCTCTCTTCCGGATTGTGCCACCATAGTAAAAGTCGCTCATAGTGATGGTCTGAATCACCTCTTCTTGCACAGCTGGATTGTCTGTGGTCTATAAGTCTCTGGCAGAGATATCCTAAGCATTTTTGGGGTTAGAAACCGTCTGTAAGATGTACCTCTAATGACCATTCCTGCTAATTATAGATATTCGTGTATTTAAATCTATTTCTAGACTTTGCTGATGATTTAAGAATTGCATAGAAAGAAAATTATTAGAAACCGATAGAAAACCTACGCGTATATCTACCTAGTGATGTAATTTCGATAACTTTATCACACTCTGAAATATACTAAGCGCTACACAAGTCGGCGGATGAGAAATTAGTCTCAGATGACACTTCGCCGTGATTCGCTAATAATTGCGCATGTCTACACAATGCCGACGCCGCGTGGCGTAGTGTTGATCACGGGCGTAGGGATTACGCAGGAGGCAAGAGGTTGGTGGGCAGGTGTGCCCCAGCGTCTCGTCTTTCTGGCTCCCGAGCATACAAATATTTAGGCTTTTGCGCAGCGTTCTGCGCAAAACTTCCCATCCCACGACTTGTGTAGCAGTGTGGCGCTAAATAATACTGTCCCACCACTATTAGAACTACCGGCATGGCTCTACTTAGTGTAAAGCGGCAGAACTTTGAAAGATAAAGTGACATCTAGTGCTGAGTAGCCTAACTACGCCCGCGCCCGGACCGCCGGACCGCCCGACCGCCGGACCGCCCGACCGCCCTAGACCGCTCGTAAGAACGCGCCAGTTTGCGCAGGTACTGCCGTACCGCCGGACCGCCCTAGACCGCTCGGACCGCTCTACCGCTCCGACCGCCTCTGTTTGCGGACCGCTTAAAAGGGGATAAAATGCGAATTATTGTAAAACTGATAATAAAAGTAGAATGCACAAACTGATTACAAAAGTGTTTTCCAGTAACTGTACCACTATCAGATCCATATCATAGAAAATTTAAGAAATAATAACGTTATTAATAAAAATAAATATTAAGTTTGTGCAGTTGTGTTAAAATTTAAGTACAGCTGTAATTTTCCAAATTACTAACACTGCAGAGAATTAAAAGAATACCCTAATTTTGGGAGTTCCCTAATGCGGCAACACCCGTCACCAAAATACTAGCTGTCATGGCCGAATCTTCAATGAAATCGTAAAAATGCAGTAGGGTAACCATAAAATATTGTTTGAGAATAATTTACCTCTATTGTGTATGCAATGCGTAACTAAATATTATAGACTGTCGTACAGACAGTGTGTGTGTATTATTGAGCGCTGATATTTGTCACAATTAGTGCAACACAATTAAAATTAACAAGAACACTATGTGATTCACATCTTTACAATTGTAATCTATAGTTTTTAGGTACCTACTATATTTGAATCTTTATTTGTAACAAAAAATCATTATATTGACCTTTTTTTACTATCATATTATCATCTGGTTAAATTATTATAATATCTATAGTATCATTGTGTTCTTTTTTCAGGTTTCCCTAAGACAAATCCTAAAGAACTTCGTGCTTAGCAATTGTACCACTAAAATACCATTTTTATAAGAGTTCCAGAAAATTGAATTGTTTTTTTTTTTTGTAAATAATTGTAAATTATGTGTGTTTGTTAATAAACTATTTTAATTTGAATTACATTGTTTTTGATTACCTTTTTAGGGTTCCGTACCCAAAGGGTAAAAACGGAACCCTATTACTAAGGCTCTTCTGCGCGCTGTCGAATTACATATGCCATCAATAACAGGCGCAGTATTTCATCATAAAGCATATTATTATAAATCCAGAGCGTAGCTAGTTGTACACATTTATTGACTTGCAAGATTGCATTCTTACACATTTATTGAAGAATTAGTTTTTGTATATCTGCGATGCCCTATAGAACAAGGTCCTTAAGTTTACTTTGTATTGTTCATTTACCAATTGTGTATTTTCATATAATGGTTTACTCAACATTGTGATTAATATCTGTGCGTCCTAAATTTAGGCAAAAATGTAGGGTCACCCTATTAGAAAGATAGTTCCGACCACAGAAGAGTGAGATAGCAATGTGTAGGTATTTGACTCAAATAGGTATTAGGAGTGCAATCTCCACCTATACCTATAACTTCGTGGGACAAACGAAATTGAATTTAATGAATGAACAAAGTGAAATGAATGAAATGAATGAACAAAGTGAAACAAAAATAAGCACAGATCAACTGACAAAAGGATCTCCCAGACTGCTGCGGCTTGTCTGCGGCTGCAGCTAGGCTGCGGACTAGTCATCCACCAATCACAGATTTTGTTTTGGTTGAAAACCATCAGATTTGATTTTTTTAATCTATGCTACTTGTTCATTTGGTTAGTGTCAAAATTTAGAAAATTCAATGTCAAGTCAAATTGTTGAAGTTTGTCAATGTCAGATTCGGATGGCTTAGCGGCTTCTGCTTCAATTTTCCATGTTTTTCTCAGTTTTCCGTTTTTCTACAAAACAATAACGTGCTCGTCACAGTAACGCGTGTTCAATCAACAAAACCAAGTGCTAAATCAAATATAACAATAATGGAATTTTTAGAATACAACGATGTTTCTGCAGAAATAAAGGGCACCATGGTGAGGCCAATTCTAGATTTCTTTATTTGAATGGAAATAGGTCGATGGTGTGGAATAAAAGAGGTTTTTTTCAGGTGCCAGGTAGGCTGAAGATGACCGACCAGAACATAATATTCAAAAACAGCAAAACCGGCAAAGTTGAGCAAATAGCTGCCAATGATATTGAACTAGTGAACTTCCAAAAGTTTATAGGTTCTTGGGGCTTGAGGGTGTTTATGAAGAATGGTACTCTTCACAGATACGGCGGATTCAAAGAAGGAGTGAGTATAACAAACAAACTTGGTAGTTTAAAAAAATATTTAGAAACAACCTCTCTAGCAAATCTAAGAATGTGGATCTTACCACACCATTAAGTATTATATTATCAGGCTGCTTGGTGAGCTTTAGTGTACCATACTAATACTTACTGTTGAACATACTTAAGCCTAGTGATTGGGCCACATCGACCATGCTCGCCCAGTGCATGTATGCCATCAAATTTATTCAATGGACATGTGCATATTGTCTCACAATGACTAAGTGTCACCTGAATATTAAGCTTATTATTCTAGGTCATGCAATTGAAATGTTGTACATGTTTTAAACATCAGTGAAATGTACTTTAAATACTTTATAGACCGAAACTAACATTACAGCTGCCAAGAAATTGGATCGATCAATAAAATTCTAATTTATTTACCACTTCAACCTGTCCAGCACTTACTGAAACCATGGCATGCGGATCTTTCCCTCACTTAGGCTGCAGAAGAGGGCTGCCCTTTATGCGTGATGACTTACTGAAAACAACCTTATCAATTTTTTTTAGGAACAAGACAAAGTGGCAAAGTTTTTCAAGGCTAACTATAATAAAGACATGCTTGAAAAGGAACTGTCACTAAAGGGTTGGAACTGGGGTACTGCAAAGTTTAACGGTGCCCTTCTGAGTTTTAATGTGGGGTCCAATACTGCTTTCGAGATCCCCCTGCACTATGTTTCTCAATGTAACACTGGCAAGAATGAAGTTACACTTGAATTCCATCAGGTATACTTTATTTTATATTGATACTGCAACTTTATTTATAGGTTGAATCAAACTAAATGGTGTCTATAAACCTAAATAAAGCAAGTCATTAGGCCCAATTATGAAAGCGCCATCGTAGTAATATTAGCAATTTAGAATATTTCTGTTTCTTTTTTACTTTAGGCATTTGATAGAGAGAACATTTTTTACGTTGTTCATTAATTTTCGATGGCGCCTTCATAATTGGGCCTATTAGAAAAGTAGCAAAGGGGTGAAAATTGAGGTTAGGTAACTTCACAGACAATATTGAAGTTTGATTTGACTTATACAAGTTGGTTGTAAATGACACCAATGTTAGATTTGATGTAAGACAAACATAACATACATGTTAACAAAATAAATTTTTATTTACCATGTTAGAAATCTGAATAGAAATCTAATTTCTTTATTGGTTGGCAAACGGAAAAAAAAGAAGTGATTCAAATAGTCACGTATAAAACACCAATGCTTTGTCCTAGATATATCTAATAGGCCCAATTACGAAGGCGCCATTGTAATTATAATAGCTATTTAGAATATTTCTGTGTTTCTTTTTCATTTTGGGCATTCGATAGAGAGGACACTTTTTACGCTGCTATTAAATTTACGACGGTGCCTTCATAATTGGGCCTAATTTGTATGTAAACTTACCGATTTAGTAAAACGATTTTGCTTTTTTACATGGGTTTAAATATTCTTAGTCAAAGAATCATGCAGGCTTACGAGACAATATTTTAAAAGTTTTATTGACTCAAGAAAATTTTTTCTAACAAATTCCAGAATGATGACACACCAGTATCTCTAATGGAGATGCGTTTCCACATTCCGACCAACGAGCTGGCGGGCGACCTGGACGCCGTGGAGGCCTTCCACCAGCAAGTCATGAACAAAGCCAGCGTCATCTCCGTCTCGGGCGACGCCATCGCCATATTTAGGGAGCTCCAATGTCTTACACCTCGGTATGTACCGGCTGAATCATACAACTTGGCGGCTGTAATGTTAGCTACAAGTTGCGAATAACCCAAACCTCGCCCAGCTGTTAGTGAGCTTCAGTCAGGATTGGGCTTATAGAGATGCGCTTCCACACTCCTACCAACAAGCTGGCAGGAGACCAGAGGGCCTCGACAAAGTCACATTCCACGATCGAATCGGATTTACAAATCAAGTGGGTAATAACCACATGACATATGTCAATATTATGACTTATTTTGTGTGATTCGAAAATTCAATTTGCTAATAGAATGTGACTTTGTCTAGCCCCTCTGGGCACTGTGGAGGCCTTTGACTAGCAGGTCATGAACCAACTTCATCTCTGTCTTGGGGACACTATCGCTATATTTAGAGAACTGCAATGTCATACACCTTGGTCCTCAGTATGTAACTTACAAGATGGGGATTAAACGATTGTGGATATAATCAGAACTGGATTTAGAGGTCTGGAGGCCTCGGGACAATAAAGATGGGTACTCACTCAAGACGTATGGCCCTCCCTAAATTCCAAGTACTTATGAGGATAATCTGGAATTTTGATACTCTACTGATTGTCAGATTGGAGTGAAAAAATGTTATTATCAATATAAATCGTTATTATCAAGATTTAAAAATAATATAAAACAGCGAAAAAATAGTTTACTCATTGGAATCTGTAAGTTTATTTAGTCTCTATTGTAGAGGATGCCCTTCCCTAAATCTTGGCCTGGACCTAATAAAGGGGTAATGCCCACCCATTGTACAGTGACCATCTTAAAATCCCAGAAATCTTAAAAGTCAATACATTATTTTTCTGGAGTGGCAAAAGTTGTCCTAAAGAATTTTTTTAGCTATGCCAATGTACATACAATAGGTGATACAATACATAGGTAGGTACATGATACAATAAGCTAGATAGAAAGCACTGATAAAAGTATTACAAAATATGTTGTTGCTAATTCATTATTGCACAACTTTGAGAAACAATTTATTTACGACTTTGCTGATAACAAGTACAAACTATATTTAAAAATGAGATGCTTAACATCAATTTTAAATATATAAATAATTTGCTAAACATGTGGAAAAAAGTTTCTTTTAAATAATTTAACATCTAATATAATAGTACATTATGATATAAGTGCGGTAAGTTGAAAATTACAGCCGAGGCGATATTGCTAGCCCTAGAGGGCTGTAAGGAAGCAGAGGCTGTAATTTTCAAAGCGCACGTATGTCATACGACGTTTTATAACATATTTGCGAGAAAATGAATAAAACTCTTAGAAGACATGCACTGGAATGGAGCACTCTGACGCGGAGTGAAAGTCGTGCATCAGTCGAAGCATCGTGCGTTTTACATTACATTACCGCAAAAGTGCCGTAATGTCTCTCACACTCGCCGCGTGAAAGTAGGAGAAACGTGACAAACGTTTTACATTACAATAATGCACAAGTGCGTAATGAAATACATTACGATATTGAAATTGGTGTAATTACAGCCACTTTACGAGCAAATATGTAATAAATAATTTTAAACTTCTGTAATAATACATTATGATATAAGTGCGGTAATTTTCAAAGCGGACGTATGTCATACGACGTTTTATAACATATTTGCGAGGAAATTAATAAAACTCTGCCTTCGAGTGAAAGTCGTGTCGTGATCAGTCGAAGCATCGTGCGTTTACATTACATTACCGCACAAGTGAAGTAATGTCTCTCACTCTCTTGAGTAAAAGTAGGAGAAACGAGACCACAGAGTTCTGCAGTCGGTGGCGGCGTGCGTTTTACATTACAATAAAGCACAAGTGCGTAATGAAATACATTACGATATTGAAATTGGTGTAATTACAGCAACTTTACGAGCAAATATGTTATAAAATTATTTTACAAAATTTTACATGAACTTTTTTCCACATGTTTAGCAAATTATTTATTTATGTGAGATAACTATATCAAGATACAGTTATATCACCAACATACATTTTTTATGAATCTTTGCAGAAGCAGAATTAGATACAACATCATTTTATGCTAAATCACACATATAACCCATACTTCACTGATACTCAAATATAAAATATTTCATTTTCTAAAACAGAATCTAAATGGGACTGACAAACCCATGCCATACATTTTCTCATACTAACTTGATTACACAGTAAAAAACTTCACTGTATAACACTTTTGATAAAACTTACATATTCAATCCTTAGAATGTAATTTTTTTATTTGTTAAATACATTCTGTTTGCTGATTAAATGAAACAATGCAAGTAGATAAAAAATATCCTGTAGGATAACTTCGCCTTATTATTGTCCACAGTGGTCGCTACGACATCAAGGTATTCCAGACGTTCTTCCAGCTCCACGGTAAAACGTTCGACTACAAGATCCCGATGTCAACAGTACTTCGATTGTTCCTCCTCCCTCACAAAGACACGAGGCAGATGTTCTTCGTGGTCTCTCTGGACCCGCCCATCAAGCAGGGCCAGACGCGGTACCACTATCTGGTGCTTCTGTTCGGGATCGAAGAGGAAACTAGCTTGGAACTACCCTTTACAGAGTAAGACTGCAGATATATGACTTGTACTAATATTGCAAATGTGAAATAACTTATCTCTGACAAAAAATCAATTTTTCTATATCTATTAAGATCGAATCTCGAAAATAGAATTGAATGCGAAAGTCTACGAAATAATAAGAATAATAGTCCTTAAAATAACAGGACTAATCCAACGAATAGTCCTTTAAAAATAACAGAACTAAAAGTCTTGTTTTTTTTTTGACTTTCGAGCTTTGGACATATTTTTCTTATATTGAGTGAAATGACGATATTGGTTGTTTTAATAATTGAAAACCATTTTTACTAAAACTTCAAAACTCTAGGATAGAGAAGTGTTATTATTTTATTAATGTGTAACAATATTATTTCAGAGAAGAATTGAAGGAGAAATATGAAGACAAGATAACCAAGGAGTTGTCCGGACCAACATACGAAGTGCTCGCCAAAATCATGAAGGTCATCATCAACAGAAGAGTTACGGGCCCGGGAGACTTCCTTGGGTAATAGTTTTGTAACTAAAAGTTATATTGAATAACAGTTGTAAGTGCTGAAATATTCTTGATTGAGTCATATGTGTAATCAATTTTTTTTACTGTTGTATAATCCCTGTAACAATATATTTTTATTTGACGTCGTAAAATGTCCAAAAAAATCCCGCATGTATTGTGCTTTTTACAGACGTTGGCTAAATGCAACATGACAACGACGATTAGTTACATCAAATTGCATAGGCAAAAATGATTGACTTTGTAAGAAATAAGTTATTAACTTATTAAGATCGGGATATGTTTTACGATTACTTGAATATGTAATTAATCGTTTTAATTTGTAATCTATTATGAGCCGGTAGGCATGATGACTAAAACAATATAGTTAGTCCGTCAGATAGACTATCAAAAAATATTAGACAGTTATTTTTTCTTTTGTAAATTAAACATCACGGACTAATTATAATAATGTTTTTTTTTTTTTTATCCAGTCGTCATGCCTATTCGATTTCTGCTTGGTGGCTTCAAGAGCTTCTTGGTAATGTTTATCAAAATGTTGCAGGCACCAGAAAACGCCCGCGATAGCGTGCTCGTACAAAGCAGCGGCGGGATACCTGTACCCGTTAGAGAAAGGCTTCATCTACGTGCACAAGCCGCCCGTGCACATTCGCTTCGAGGAAATCGCCTCCGTCAACTTCGCTCGAGGAGGCGCTTCCAGTACCAAGTAAGATAAATCGTCTAGACACGCGGCAGCGTGTCCAGCCAAGATTAAAATTTATTATATTATATACCTCAGCGTTTTGTTAGCAAATTTTCTATCCTTTTTGCCATTTACAGTACGCGTAAATATGTTTTAGGTCGCGCAAGTAAGACAAGTGGCTGCGCAGAACGCAAATTTCAGATGTTGGCTTGCGACTCGGGTCTAACATCGGATCTCTCAAAATAATTTGTGCGCTCTGTACCAACTAAAATAGCATTTACAAGTTACATACAAATACAAAAACAATATGTATACTAAGCGCCACACAAGTCGGCGGATGAGAAGTTAGCCGCATATGACTCTTCGCCGTGAACGGTAATTATTGCGCATGTGTGCACAATGCCGACGCCGCGTGGCGTAGTGTTGAGCACGGGCGTAGAGAGCGCGCGGGAGGCATGAGGTTGGCGGGCGGGTGTGCCCCGGCGTGTCGTCTCTCTGTCTCCCGCGCGTACCTATATTTCGGCTTTTGCCCAGCGTTCTGCGCATAACTTCCCATCCGCCGACTTGTGTGGCGCTTAGTATACAAAAGTGCATCATCCATGAAGAGTTGCGTGTTAATTTAGTTAGACTAGCTTGCCTTTCGGTTCGTTGATTTTACTCTATAATCGAAAAAAACGGGAGTTGGAATCCCCCAAAACTGAAGGGTCGGTACCATATCAATTATATTTTGATGTATTATTCTAGATCGTTCGATTTTGAGATCGAGCTGAAGCAAGGCAGCGTGCACACGTTCAGCAGCATCGAGAAAGGAGAATACGACAAGCTGTTCAACTACATCACGGCGAAGAAACTGCACGTCAAAAACACAGGCAAAAACGTCAGTTTACTTAATTCTTCTAATTTACGTTTTTACTGGAAAATATTCTATGATGTACTACTATCGTTGATCAAGTCAATATCGTAAAAATGTTGGTGATAAATGATGATAAAGCCCTTTTTAATTCATACCATTCAACTGACTACACAAAAGGAAGTTCTTAATTCGACTATGTTGTTTTTTTTATTGTATGTATAATATCTGACTGCCTCGGTGGCTCAGTGGTTAGTGACCCTGACTTCTAGGTCAAAGAGGCGTGGGTTCGATCCCCACCCAGGGCAAACATTTGTGTGATGAACATAGGTGTTTGCTGTGTCTGGGTGTAATTTAGGTACTATCAATATAAGTATGTATTTAAAATATGTATATGTAATATATCAGTCTCTGGCAGCCATATCACAAGTTTGCTTATTTTGGGGTCAGAGACCGTGTGTAAGATGTCCCCTAATATTTATTTATTTATATTTTAATACGCGATTATTCCACATCACTACATAGTAAACAAATTCGCTTCCCTGTTGGTCTGTCCCTATGTATGCTCATATCTTTAATACTACGCAATGGGTTTTGATGCGGGTTTTTTTATATAGAAAGAGTAATTCAAGAGAAAGGTTTATATGTATAATACACCTGTGCGAAGCCGGGGCGGGTCACTAGTACATAATAACAAACTCTAAAGAATTTGTCAACCATTTCCTTTCAGGATAAAGCTCTATACGACGATGACTTTGGCGATTCGGACACTGAGAAAGAGCCCGACGCGTACTTGGAGCGAGTCAAGGCAGAGGCCAAGGAGCGCGACTCGGCGGACTCGGATGACTCGGACTCCACCGACGAAGACTTCAACCCGGACAAGGCTAAAGAGAGCGACGTCGCGGAAGAGTGAGTAGGAAGATAACTCAGATCAACCAGTGCCATGAAATAGCAGGAATAGGAATGATGACTAAAAAAAATATAATTAGTATGTCAGATAGACTATCAAAAAATATTAGACACGTATTTTTTCTATTGTCAATAAAACGAAAATTGATGAAGATATAGCTTGTCAAAGGTTCACGTGACGTCACAAGTGCCATGCAAATGTATAGACTTCTGTGAGAGATTTGACGTCACGACCCCCACTCCCCTAACTTTGACAAGGTTTATCTTTGTCATTTGTTGTTTGATTGACAAAATAAAAAATACGTGACCAATATTTTTTGATAACCTAACTCACGGACTAATTATAATAATGTTTTTTTTTTTACCCAGTCATCATGTCTATTGTCGTCACAGGATTTTATACCTATAGGTGTTTTTCTAGACTAGAAGTCTTCAATCTCATTGGTTACACGACGTTATTATAAGTTAAATACGGCTATAAATACAGTACTCTCTCGCTAATCCGCCACCATAAAATCCTAACCACCGGCGGATTACTGAAAACGGCGGATTATAATGTACAAATGTACAGGAACAACCAATTGAAAAAAAAATAACATCTTTTGCACTAAAGTTAGACTTTCATGTTTTCGTTTTGTGGATTGTTTGGGTAACGACGCCATTTTGGACGCTTTACTTCACGAAACGCAGTCGTGGGCATGTCGTGGGCGGACTAAAGAGTGGTTGCTTGGCACCGTGCGGCGGAGTATAGAACTCTGTTTGTCTTACGCATGAAAGAGAGGTAAGACGGCGGATTAGCAAGAGAATACTGTACCTATAACTATTTCAGCGACCCCATTTATAGCAAAAATCAGACAAAACTTAGTGATTGGAAAAACTATGTTTGTGATTTTCTTACATACGAGTACTAAAACTATGTATTATACGACTAATAGCAATGTAAAGCAACACCTTGTATTTTATATAGTTTTGAACAGTGGATCGCAAAACTGTTGATTTTAGGGTTCCGTACCCAAAGGGTAAAAACGGGACCCTATTGCTAAGAATCCCCTGTCCGTCTGTCCGTCCGTCTGTCTCCAGGCTGTATCTCATGAACCGCTATAGCTAGAAAGCTGAAATTTTCACAGATGATGTATTTCTGTTGCCGCTATAACAACAAATACTAAAAATACAATAAAAATAATATTTTATGGGGGCTCCCAAACAACAAATCTACATTTTTAGCCGTTTTTCGCTCGATATCAATAATGAATATAGGTAGATGCTTGGAATATTCACAGAATTTTAGCTGCATGCTTACTTTAATAATAAATAATGAAATTAAAATAATATAAATATTTAAGGGGGCACCCATACAGTACGGAACCTTTCGTGCGCTAGTCCGACTCGCACTTGGCAGGTTTTTATTTGTATTTGTTGTAATGTTGCAGATATGATACAAATGCGTCGTCATCAGAAGACTCGGACGCGTCGGGCGGCTCGGGCGACAGCAAAAAGGAAAAGAAGAAAAAAGACAAGCCCAAGAAAGCTATCACTATTGTGAGTGGATTCGAATATTCTTCCCAGGACAAATCCGCTCTTGATTACGACGTCTCCTGTAAATAGGCAGTAAAAAGTAACTGGCTATGCGAAAATTAATCACGCAGATTTAGGATATTAGGATTTAATACCTATTCGTTCTGAGGCTTATTATGAGTTTACATAGTAAACGAAACCTATAGTAGTTTCCATTTTCTTTCCTACATTTTTGCTAGTTCTTCCTCGTTTCCGCTACGGTGTATAAAAATGTATGAAGCCACACGGAAACCACTGTAGCGTTTCGTATAAACTCATTATACCCCTCCGGCGCTGTTATATTCTTGCGACCTCACTACATAGTATAAAACAAAGTCGCTTCCCGCTGTCTGTCTGTCCCTATATATGCTTATATCTTTAAAACTACGCAACGGATTTCGTTGCGGTTTTTTGAATTTTTAATAGATAGAGTGATTCAAGAGGAAGTTTTATATGTAAAATACACTTGTGCGAATCCGGGGCGGGTCGCTAGTTTATTATAAAACCTTTGTAAGTGTCAATAGAAAGTCAACAGAGTAAGTGTATTTTTCAACTGATTCCAAAAAAGAAGGTTCTCAAGTAGGCTATGTTTTTCTTTTGTATGTATCTTACATGATTATTCCGCCAATTTTATTATGAATCGATTAGGACGATTCTTTTTTCATTTGGTAGATCATGCTTCAGTGGTGTGATCCCAATTAAATGTTATCGGAATCGATTGAGTGGTTTCTGGAAAATTACATAAAAATGGTAAAGGTACATCGATTCCATTTGAATTTTGTTCGTTGATTGCAATGTGAAGGGTTGTGCCATTTTTTTTATTCGATAAGTTATTGTCTTGTAATGAAAGGAAGTAGACTCTAAATCTATCTGATATTGATTGCCTTGGTGGTTCAGTGGTTAGTGACCCTAACTTCTGGGTCAAAGAGGCGTGGGTTCGATCCCCACCCAGGGCAAGTATTTATGTAATGAACATAGGTGTTTGCTCTATGTCTAGGTGTTATTTAGTTACTATCTATATAAGTATGTATTTAAAAAAGTCTGTGGCAGCCATATCACAAGCTTTGCTAGTTTGGGGTCAGAGACCGTGTGTAATGTCCCCAAATATTTATTTATTTATTTATCTTCCTCAGTCGGAAGCGCCCCGCAAGCGAAAGGAAAAAACGAAGAAACGCGAAAAGGACGCGAACGCGCCGAAACGGCCCTCGACCGCCTTCATGCTGTGGCTCAACGAGAACAGGAAGAACATCATCGAGGAAAACCCCGGACTCAAGGTCACGGAAGTCGCTAAAAAGGGGGGCGAGCTATGGCGGGACCTTAAGGACAAATCAGTGAGTATAATTTATTATAACAAATAAATATATCTTTATTGTACTTACACCAAAAATTACTGTAATATACAATAGAAACTACACAAAAAAATGTTGTACAAGGGCGGCCTTATCGCCTTTGGCGATTTCTACCAGGCAACCTTTGGATGGACTGGGCACGAAAAATACTTTGTTTTTTTATATTTTAACTTGGTGTTAATTGTAGGAATGGGAAGAGAAAGCAGCCAAAGCGAAAGAAGAGTACGGCGAAGCGATGGCCAAATACAAGGAGAGCGGCGCCGCCGACGAGTTCAAGAAGAAGAAGAAGGCCGCTGAGAAGGTAATTACTATATTAGCCATTTTCTAGGTTAGTGTGCTGTATCCTTTTTTTTTACTAGGGGGAAATCTTCGAAAGATGCCCGACTGCTTAGGGGTGCAGTCGGGTCACTGTTTTATTTTAAATTATTTCAAGATAGGCATAGGCCATCGTAGATTGGGAGTTTGGTATCCAGGACATGGGCTATATTCCCTCTGTATCGTTCATTAGGCATAAGGGTACATATATGGGCACAAGTTACTTACAAGTAGGTGGTGGGCAGTGAATGTTTGTTGAGTCAGGGCCAATTTTTGACAGAATATATAGATACTAGCTGAACCCGCGGCTTCGCCCGCGTTATTTTTTGATTTTTATGCCAACCCATAGGAACATTTTCTTGTGTTTATAAAAAATCGATTTCTATGCATTTTCATCGTCATTTTGCGGTGATCGTGTTAGTGTGTT
The DNA here is from genome assembly GCA_964007245.1 of Hypomecis atomaria. Classification (NCBI taxonomy): domain Eukaryota; kingdom Metazoa; phylum Arthropoda; class Insecta; order Lepidoptera; family Geometridae; genus Hypomecis; species Hypomecis atomaria. Next base: position 16,651,245 of record OZ023292.1, on the reverse strand, counting down.
TTCCTTTGTTTTTTCTTCTTCTGTGCATGAAAGTCAGCAGTCAATGTCACCTGCCATCTAATTACGTTTCGTCTATCCATATTAGATACGGATATGGAAATGGATAAGTTAGTAAAAAGTGTTTCCCCTATCCTACGGGAATCACACATTTTTTCGGGATAAAAAGTAGTTTAGGTCACTTTCCGTCTTACAAACTATATAGCCCGTCCAAAATAGACATTTCAATTTATAAAATGCTCAGGGGTGCAGTCGGGTTATGTAGGATTGTACCCACTAAAACCCCTCGGTGGCCAGGCTTTGTGCTTTCTTGGGAGCTCCGGGACCTCCAAAAGGAACGCACCGGTGCTTCCAGCACTTCGTGTCTACTCGCCTGGTAATAGAACCAGGCTTGTGCGATCCTCTACGACAGCGTTGCCACACACGCTGCCGTCCTCCTAGTGCCCGTTTGAGTGGATGGCCAGAGCCCCAATTCTGACCACCCACGAGCCCAGGGGTCCTCTTTTAGTAGGCTCTTACTACAGGCAGGGGATACCGATGCCGTATTCTAGTGCCCCGGCACCAGGGCAAAGCGGCTATATCCTGGACCGGATCTAAACACCCTTTTATAACTATTTTGTTCGGATATATGTACGCCCCTACGATTGCATTCTATACTCTTTGAAGATCTGTATTCGTCTTTTCATGTTGTTTGCACTGCCAAGTTTCTTACAAATAAATAATCTTGACTCTTGAAACATCAGGCAAAATCAACAAAAACAAACCTATTATGGATAAAAAGAACGAGAAGAATATTTGCTAGATTGTGTTATTTACCATGATAAATAGGGTGCACCCTATTTAGTCCGCTGTTGAACATAGACCTACCTTTGATGGGCGATTAGATCATATACCTATACTATAATCTGTGAGGATCGGTATCCACTCCATGTACTGGGCCAAGCATAGTCGCGTTTACGTACGTACACCATCGAATTTCTCCAATGGATGCATAGCTTGCTTTACGATGTTTCAACGTAAAGCTAGTTGTGAAAATTCGTACATAAATTTTAAAAACCTCAAATAAGTATTGAATTTTGGACCCAAAACCTCAAGATTGCAAGATGAATAAGGGAAGGTATATCTTACTATGTGACTCAATTTTACTATTTTAGAAAAAGCGCAACTATTAACTGAGCTTGGTATTTTGAAGAGTCTTCCACATAGTATGTACATAGTGATTTGTATGTGAGAAATAAAATCTTTTAATATTTATGTTGTACTGTATGTCACGTGTTTTAGTTCTATATTTATATCTACTATCACTACATAGTATAAAACAAAGTCACTTCCCGCTGTCTGTCCCCATGTATGCTTATATCTTTAAAACTACGCAACGGATTTTGATGCGGTTTTTTAATAGAGAGAGTGGTTCAAGAGGAAGGTTTATATGTATAATACACCTGTACGAAGCCGGGGCGGGTCGCTAGTGTCATCATAATAAAAAGCAGTCTATGTTGCGAATTTTGTTGAAAAACTTAGGTCCCCGCTAGATCGCAACATCCTCTTAATCCTCGATTTGCCAATTCCAGGAGCGCAAAGCAGCCGACCGCAAGAGCAAGCCAGCAGCGGCCAAGTCCAAACCGGCCAAAGCTAGCACGGCCGGCACCGGCAGCAGCGGGAAATTCACCAGCAAGGAGTACATCGAGGACGACGACAGCTCCTCCGACTCTGACAAAGATAAGAAGAAGGACAAGAAGGATGTAAGTACCTTACCTATCACTACCGCAAAAAATCAAAGTCATTAGTGGCCAAAGTCCAAACCGTTCAAAGTTAGCAAGCTATCTGCGGCTGAGTCCAAACCGTACAAAGTAGCCATCAGTGACCAAGTCCAAACCGTCCAAAGCGAGCAAGCTATCAGAGCTACGTCCAAACTGTCTTAAGCGTGCAAACTATCCGCGGCTAAGTCCAAATCGTCCAAAGTGAGTAGGTAAGCCGTCAGCGGCCAAATCCAAACCGTCCAAGGCAAGCAAGGTACCGGCACCGGTAGCGGCGGGAAATTCACCAGGAAAGAGTATACAAGGTTATTTCTAATCAATTAGCATCCTTTTAGGGGCTTATTCTGTACATCAAAACTAACAACTTTTGTTCTGCTACTTTTGTCAAAACTCGAAAAAAAATTGTTATGCCATAGAAAAATATCCTTCACCCGCGACAAAATGTATGGAACAGCTGATTTTTTTGGTGGCCTTTGGCCACACTCCAGCTCTATCATCAGATTTAGGAGATGGAGCTGGAATGTGGCCAAAGGAACTTAGCAATGAAACGACACAACCTCATCGAGTTTGGGTTCATTTGTGTTCTTAGCGAGTAGTTTGTCTTTCAATGGTAACCAGGGTCTGATGATGGAGCTGGAAGGTGGTCATAGGAACTTTGTAAAGAAACGACGCAGCCCTATCGAGTTTCGGCTCGTTTGATTCGTCTTGGCGAGTACTTGTTCAGTAAAAGGTTGTTTTAAAAAAAAGTTTTTTTTAAATGTAATACTTGTTTTGTGTTCATTTCAGAGTAAAGATACGAAGAAGGAATCTAAGAAGAAATCGTCCTCAGAGGCGTCCGCGTCTTCCGGAGAGGAGAGCGGAAGCGGCAGTGGTAGCGATTAAAATATCATTCATATTATCCATTCTTTATTTAACTACGATATTGAAACCTACCTACAAATTCTACCTGTTTTTTTTTTAAATCTGGTTTGAGGAAATACTCTGACAAATTCAGAGCTGGGACCATTTTACTCATACATAATCATACAGGCCGCGGCACACTTGTTGGCAGATGTGAAGTTAGCTACAAGCTGCGCAATATCCAATCCTGACTGAAGCTGATATAACGCCGCACGTTTATTGGCTATTGTGCAGCTTGTAGCTAATTTCACATCCGCCAACTTGTGTGGCGCGGCCTATACTTTGAAATGACGGATACAGTTTTACTCGATTACAGAAGTATAGGTCGAATCAAATATGTTGACGGCTGTGATGTCAGCTACACGCTGCAGATAACCAAATCCTGACTGAAGCTCATTTAAGGGGGCGCCTAATGCCAAAATCAAGCGAAAGGTGTACTTTTAAAGACGTGGTGTAAAGGTAACGAATATAAACATCCATATTAAAAAAATATTATAGGACAGAAAAAAACCTAAAGTAGCAGAGTAATCGCGTAGAATATTGGAAAATAATATGGTTACTTTAGAAAAAAATTAAAACTTCGCATCGTAAAAAAAATACATTTTATTTCAAATGCTCGAAATTATCAGCGACAACACCACATTATTTTTGACAAATTACGTAGCCAGGCTAATGTTCTAGCCGAGTAATCAATTAGTTCTTTTATTGCATGCTTAAATTTTGAATAAATAAATAAAATCCCACCTAAAAATGTAAGCTGGAGCTCGAAGCCAACATCGTCATAAACTGTGTCATGCGATTTTCGACTCTAAACAAAGCCGCATAGATGATAGCGGGCGATGCAAGAAGCGCGGGTGAAATCTGATATTTTCCTAGCATTAGGCGCAGCCTTAACAGCTGCGCGAAGTTTGGGTTATCCGTAGATTGTAGCTAACATCATAGCCGCCTAGATATTTGAATCAGCCTATACAGAGTCAGTGAAAGCTATAGAGTGCCACCAATTTTTTTTTAGATAAAAAAATGTTAACACTTAATAAAAAATATATGTATGTGTATATTCGTAATGATACACATACACATATTTTTCTCAATTTTAAGTGTACTAGAATAAACATCGTGAAAATATCTTACTTAAAACATGTTCATCGTACGATACTATAGTATCGTAGTAAATTTATTTAATTACTAGCAGCGCCCCGCGGTTTTACCCGCGTTGTGCCCTTTCCCGTGGGAATTTCGGGAATTTTTATACATATAAACCTTCCTCTTGAATCACTCTATTCATTAAAAAAAACCGCATCAAAATCCGTTGCGTAGTTTTAAATATTTAAGCATACAGACAAACAAACAAACAAACGAAAATAGCGACTTTATTTTATACTATGTAAGGAAGTCCATGATGCCCCAGCTTACTCATTCGTATGAGAAAACAATTCTGCGTAGTACCTAGATAAACAAGGAAAATACATATTGTTATTATCCTATTACAACTTTGTGATATTTTTGTATTCCCCTACAGTTTAATAATGTTGCGATAGCGTTAAATTATGTCATAATGTAAAATATCTGCGGGACAATTCTGTCAACCGATCTCGTCACCGAAGTGATACGCTCCCGAATCCCTCTCGCTTTTCTGACAGTTTTAATGAACCAAAACTGTCAAAAAACGAAAGAAGCTCAAGAACGCGTCACCTCAGCAACAAGATCGGTTAACAGAATTGCCCCGCAGCAAGTCTATTGATCATGGAATGATCGAATTCGAATTTCGATTTATATTTTCGGTTCGGAATTTCAATAATAAAATCGATAGTTAAACGATCATAGAGCGGTTGAAACTAGTTGTTTAAATCGTTGCCGGTTCGAATCCTGCCGGCCGCCACATTTTTGCAGTCTCAAAAATTTTTAAATAAACATATTGAACTATGGTAAACTTTAGCATAGAAATTACGGTAAATGAGTATTAGTTGTGTAATGTAGTTTTGTAAGATGTAAATAGATGTTATTTAAGGTTGTATTGTAATACTGAATTGGCAACAATGTTTGATCTTTTTTTTTAAGTTGGTTAATTATGTTATGAATGTTGTTCACAAATGAAGTGAATTAGCGTTAAGCGTCTCTTTCGTATGAATTAATAAAAGAAGGTGCGTTTACTTGGAACTGCTTTTTTTAATTTGAAAGTACGATTCTACGAAAATACACACACTGTAAAAATCGCGATACGATAGAATTTAAAAAAAAAAAAAAACATTTAATCATCACTCACATGCTATCGTTACGCGAAGCTTACAGAGTACGTAAAATTGTACCTATGTACTAGTCTATGTATGTGTCTAGATACGGGGTTTTCTCTAAATGACTTACATACAACATATTTTAGAAAATCGTAATTAATATTGCAACCAACTATTAATATGGGACCAGCCCGGAAATTGGGAAAAAATCGCCAAGTGCGAGTCAGATTCGCGCATGAAGGATTCCGTACCTTATGGGAACCCCCTTAGCCCCATTTCAAGCGTCTACCTGTTGCCGTTATTAACATGGAGCAAAAGAACATCAAAAAAAACCTTTTGTTGTATGGGATGTAGCTGTATTATTCTGTTAGCAGTATTATTCTGTTATAGCGGCAACAGAAATACATCATCTGTGAAAATTTCAGCTGCCTAGCTATCACGGTTCATGAGATACAGCCTGGTGACAGACAGACGGACGGACAGCGGAGTCTTAGTATAATAGGGTCCCGTTTTTACCCTTTGGGTACGGAACCCTGAAAACGGCAAAAGAATCACGTTATATAATATTATGAAATACTTATTCTGTTTTTAGTATTTGTTGTTAAAGCGGCAACAGAAATACACCTGTGAAAATGTCAACTGTGTCCATGAGATACAGACTGGTGACACACACGGACGGACAACGGAGTCTAAATAAGGTCCCGTTTTTACCCTTTAGGTACACGGTACGGAACCCTTAAAATCAGCTGTTCCATAAATACGTTTATCTCGACAAAATGTATAGAAAATAGCTGATTTGTTTCGCTATTTCAAGATTGGTCCCATCCGCTAACTTGTGTTCCAGTAATCCTGTATTGATATGTCAGCGGCGCAAGAGACGAGACGCCCAGAAGTCTGATTCGGCCTAATGTTTGCTCATTCTAACATTTTGTATGAATGATGGCGGATATGTTTGTTTTTCACACCGCACTTAGACTTACCGTTATTGTGTGTATGTAAATTGGACACGGAGGAGGTTGTCGCGTTTCACCTTGTTACTTGTGTTGTCTAAATAGAATAATAATTTTTGATACTTCTGTATTTTATTGTAGTTCCCTGGTGTTTCTGTGTCTGTGTGTTTCGGTTTTGTAAATCTGACCGCATAAAAAAAACAATACTTTTTTATGCGTGTTAGTGTTAGATCTCACTAATGAGAGGGCCGATGACGAATTCGCATATAAAAATAATGTATAATGAATATAATAATAATAATAAATATTTGGGGACATCTTAAACACGGCCTCTGACCCCAACCTAAGCAAAGCTTGTGATGTGGCTGCCAGAGACTGATAAACTACTTATACATATTTTTATATACATACTTATATAGATAGTAACTAAATAACACCCAGACACAGAGCAAACACTTATGTTCATCACATAAATACTTGCCCTGGGTGGGGATCGAACCCACGCCTCTTTGACCCAGAAGTTAGGTGACTAACAACTGAGCCACCGAGGCAGTCGTAAATATATAAATGTAGTCTTTGAGCTTATTTCTTTTTAAAGAAAATAGTATTTTTAATTGTCTTTACTAATATTTACATGAATAGCTCTATTGTAATAGGTAGGTAATAAAACACGAACATGCAAAACAAAAAACTAATGCAACTAATTGCAATCTCAAGACTACTTAATTATTACTACACTTTGTATAGCATTTCTGCAATAGGCTAACTAATCATCGGTGTACCTAGGTCGAGATTTCGAGTTCTATGTTAGGATTAAACCGTACCAATTTAGTGAAAGTATAAAACGGTGTCTTTTAAATACGTGATAATGCCCATTCTCTAAAGGGGCAGCCTACTTATGTCTACCCAAAAAAACAGAATATTGTATTGAATTTCAAGCTTTAGTGGGACTAATAGATAACGCTGTACCGAGCTCTAAAGATCTCCGCTCCTTTCTTTTGTTAGAATCTGGTCCTAAAATTAACATTAAAAGTTTTATTTATTTGCGGAAAATCGATACCATTGACGCTTACGCTATCACGTTTTACCGTAGTAGTGCTGACACGGGACACGTCAGCAGTCACGCATGTCAGCGATCGAAGGCTCGTTCGTTACCTGAACCTAAAGGAAATTGTTATTTGATGGCCTTGCATATTAATTTCTATCACTAGGTAGCCATTTATTAATGACGGTTAATGGCGTGACTAGTTAATGAAAGGATAATTAGATATACCTACTCTTAATTGATCACTCCGATATCATTCAAGAACAATACAATAAAGTGGTGTGCGATATAAAATTCAAATTATAAATTATTTATTGTGAATACAAATTATACAATTGTTATGCAGACACTACATATTCCACAAACTGGGTACAATAAAGCACCGTCCGTATCTTGGAAACTAGGCATTCTCGCTATGTGAATGTGACTAAAGAATTTTATTAAAATAATTAGGTATACAATATACATTTGGTTTAAAAAAAATAAGTTGGTACGATAACTGGCCGCCTTATCTTTTATAAGTACTATAAAAAGTCCGAGACACGGTAGCGCTCAGTTGTAAAATTAATTACCATTTATTTATACATTTGCCACAAAATGTCCAAAATAAATGAAAACATGTTAAATAGATATGTACTTAGTTTATATTAATATTAATAAAATCGGGTAAAAAATATATAAATTGAGCCTAAAATGTGTGACACAGTCAAATAGAGCTCTATTTGACTGTGTCACACATTTTTCGTTATTTTATAATCATTGTCATTTTTTAAATTCTATAGTATCGCAGGTATCTTCCAGGTAAACGTGTTAAACCCTAGACTGTAGATCTGGCAGGATTTGGTCCAACAAGAACTGCGTCTGCTGTGTATCCGCTTAGAATGCTTAGATCTTCTAAACACAATACGTTACAATGAGGTTTTAATTATCTTTTAGAATGTTTCTCCGAAAGGCTATAAGCTATAAATCCTGAGATTAAACAGGGTTACTTCTAGTCAATTAGTATCCTTTTTGATGGCTTATTCTGTACATCAAAACTAACAACTTTTGTCAGAACTCAAAAAGAAATTGCTGTTCCCTACACTTTGTCGCGGGTGGATGATATTTTTCCATGGAACAACATTTTTTTTTTAGTTCTGACAAAAGTTGCAGAACAAAAGTTGTTAGTTTTGATGTACAGTATAAGCCCCTTTAAGGATGCTAATTGAATAGGAATAACCCTGTATAGACGTTATAATCTAAGCACATTTATAGTTGTGCGAAGTCGAGACGGAAAAGTCTTCAATAGACTGTAGAAACCAGATACTTAACTGCTTCAATGAACATAGAATTTTAAACTACTGATCTAGCTGTAACAAATTTAACACCTACAACTCCTAAGTAGCATTGAATTTCTTCGATTCGGTATTTTCTGTGTAGACAAGTGTGCGTTAAAAAGGCGCGAAAACAGCACGGTCGATGCCCGGTGTCGGTAATAATAGTAACAATGAGCAAGAACTGGGGACCTTACCATGAGAAATATAAAAAAAATATAACGCAAACTGCGCGTCACTAAATGTTAGAGTTCCGTAGCTACGCTAGAAAAAAATGGGGCGAAATTTAGTAGTCTAGCTGTAAAGTGGTTTTATGTATTCTGTTTGCGTAGTTTTTTACTCCAACGCGAAAACAGCTACGAGTAGATACATCACAAAATACTTTGATAAATAGCTCGACACAAAAGCGTTTAAATTGCTTTTAAACTATTACATTGTGTAAGCATTTACATTTTTCTTTATTTAATAAATAGAAATTGAGACCAGTTTCAAATGCGTTACATGCTTCCGAAGAACATAATAATATCTATATATAAAATATTCGTGTCACGTTTGTCCGCGATGAACTGAACTCCTCATCTGAACCGATTTTAACCAAATTTTATACACTGTGCAGTTTGATCAAACTTGAGAGATAGTTTATATCTCAATCAATATATAATTGCATTTTTTCTATTGTTGAAATTTTAATATTATTATGCCAAATAAACAACCTTTGCCTTGTCAGCTAGTTATTTAATAAATCTTCATTTTCTATTTTTACACGATTCTTTGGAGCTGGTACAAATAGTGTTCCCTCCTTATTTTCTTATACTTAATCTCAATTGAGCAGTAAAATAAATTGGTCATTATAAACATCACCATCATCATCAGTCTTCTTTGTCCCACTGCTGGGTATATGGAGGCATATAAAGCCCGATTACAGAGGCGCCAGCGTAATTATACTAAATAGCATAGTTCTGTTTCTTTTTCACTTTAGGCATTCGATAGAGAGAACGCTTTTTACGTTGCTATTTAATTTACGCTGGCGCCTCTGTAATCGGGCTTATAGTATACTTACCGTGTCATCTTCTAAAGATGATGATTCTGCCTCGGTGTGCCAATCGTCTATGTGTCGCACTCTCTGCAAATATTTAGGTACATAAGCGTGGAACTCAAATTGCCAAATCTAAGGGTAACCCGCGGAACCCTAAAAAATATTATTCCTAATTAATACGTTCCCCAAGGACGGTCGTTCGTACTTCCCAGTCACAGATAACGCCACAGTAAGTACTGTAGGTAGATGTTCAACGGTGCCTGTACCTTTTTAGGGTTCCGTACCCAAAGGGTAAAAACGGGACCCTATTACTAAGACTTCGATGTCCGTCTGTCTGTCTGTCTGTCTGTCACCGGGCTGTATATCATGAACCGTGATAGCTACGCAGCTGAAATTCACAGATGATGTATTTCTATCGCCGCTATAACAACAAATACTAAAAATTGAATAAAATAAATATTTAAGGGGGGCTCCCATACAACAAACGTGATTTTTAAGAGTTTTTTGCTCGCTATTAATAACGGCAAGAAGAATGGGGCTCCCATACGGTACGGAACACTTCGTGCGCGAGTCCGACTCGCACTTGGCCGATTTTTTTATTTATACCGGCGAAGGGTCCGGGGTCCTAGTAGTGCCACAGTATACGTACAAGCTACTTCACTCTTCCCTTTGTCCCAAAAGGAGCAACAAGACGATCATTGCGGTAGGTTCTGTGAAATATTTAACGCCGATAAAGGGAGCTGTTTGTCTTTTCAACGTCCTTATTTATTACAATGGGAATGTTTATTGCAGGGATTGCAGTAAAGTATGAAGAGGTAGAGAGATTAACGTAAGTACCTATTTGTTTTATTAGATGGCTGGAACGGGCTTAATATTTGTAAAGAAATAAGTACGGTAAAGATTAATAACCGACATTATAAACGAATCCTATCGTTTTACGATCTTGTCCTTTAAGGACTGTTGAAGATACCAGGCATAGCAGTTACTCGTATTACCTACTCTACTAGTCAAGCATGCGACCACGAAAAGAACTCATTTCGACACTACGAAATAAATCATTCGTGGCGCGCTGGACGCAGAACCCACCCTGGATGCAAGAAGCCACTTCATTCATCCATCATTCTAGAAACCTAACTGTAGGCTAGACCTAGACCTAGGTCCAGCGTAGAACTTCCATCAAGTTCCATCGACTGGTTATGTAAAGATTTAGGTACTCAACTAAATAAGTGACGTACCTAGGTAGGTAATTATAGAAGTCCATATGCAGATTTATATACCTAATAGTAGGTAATAGGTATGTATGTCTTTTTGTGCGAGCAACTTGTAGGATAGACTGGACCTAGGCGACACCCAGTGTTTCTACACTAGGATGTCCATCGGTTGATACCACAAAGAAAAATCCCAAGTCGATGTTTAATTCTGACGATATACTCGTACTCTTTAAGTACAATAGGTACCTACAACTGTAGAAGGTTGCAGATTTTGGATTGAAGTAAGTACCTACCTATGTTTTTTATACACTTAATCGAACCTAGGTACTGAAAAGTAAGTAAGTATTGTATTGCACATTCTTATTCTTATTGTACATACTGTAAGTAATTGAACATAAATGTGTATTATTACCGACTCTCAGAATCGTAGGTACATGGTACATTGGAATATGCAAATCAATTTTATCAAAATAGAGTCGGGTCAACACTCAACAGTGATAATAACGGCAGACGGCTAAAGTATCGTAACTACATAAGTGATCTCTTCACTATGTATGTATGATAAGCACTGTACGTAGTACCTCATAGTAATTTTATTATATTATCAGTAGGTATGTATACCGGGTTATTTCTAATCAATTAGCATCATTTCAGGGGCTTATTTTGTAGGTACCTACGTCAAAACTAATAACTTTTGTTCTGCGACTTTTGTCAAACGCCAAAAAAGTCAGCTGTTCCATACATTTTGTCGAGGGTGAACGATATTTTTCTATTTAACAACAACTTTTTTAGAATTAATAAAAGTCGTAGAACAAAAGTTGTTAGTTTTGATGTACAAAATAAGCCCCTAAAAGGATGATAATTGATTAGAAATAACCCGGTAAGTACCTATATTGTTAAAAGGCACACACTATAGGTACCAACCTACATAATTATCATAGACGACCATATAGTATTCGTCGGTTCGACTATTCTATGATATTAAGCAAGATTAGGTATATACCTACTGTATTGCCTACTGTCTACGCACATTACGCACAACCTATAGTAAAACATTACGCACAAGGCAACTTTATTATGTCAAGATGAGCAACTTTTACTATGGGATCCACCGCGAAAAATATCGAAAAAATTCTTGAATAATTTTTTCACGGTTTCTAGGTTGGTCGCATAGTAAAAGTTGTTTATCTAGCTAGATGTACAACCCTAATAAAATGCTAACAATAACTCAATACAATAGATTTGGCTGTGGTCTAGGATGTAGCACGCTTACATAGAAGGTGAGTGTTCTATCAAATGTAGAATGAAATATTCAATGACCTCCAACAGAATGTATGGAACAACTGATATTTTCGCTGTTACATCTCATTTGTTTTTTAGATGATGCACCTACTTTCATAACGAAATAAAATTCGCCACGATTTTTGTAGGCGCCTAATTATTCGTACTTTTTCAGGAATTGCTTCAAAACTACTGTACCTGGTACCTAGCTAGATTGTTTTTATGGGACCACCTCGCGATGTTCCTTTAGATTCAGAAAATAAATTCGACAATCGGCCCTCAAACAACGGAGAAAACAGTGTGACAATCTGACTTACAAGTAACTAAGAGTTGCCTGGAAAAGATTGCTATAAGCAATAAGGCCGCCCTTTGTTGCACTAGTTTTAAGTCGCTTATTTATCCTTTCTGTGTATTTCTTCTGTATTGTATTTTAGTGTTAACAATAAAAAGTTCATTCATTCATTCATTCATTCAGGTACCTACTACCAAATATAAAAATAATCCATTAATTGAAAAGACAACATTTTCAAACAAACTAAATATGTAATAAATATCAATTTTATTAGCATTATCAATTTTAAAAACAAATACAAATTTACAAGCAGCAAAAACCGCATACTATGCATACGCCTACTCGTGGCTAAAATATGGTATAGTCATATGGGGAAACAGTACAGACGCAAAAGAACTCTTTATAATGCAAAAAAAATGTATCCGAATACTAATGAATATCCGCCAAAAAGACAGCTGTAGACCTCATTTCATTGAACAAAACATACTAACACTCCCAAGCCTATATATACTAGAAGCGGCGACATTTGTAAAGAAACATCCAGAAATATTTATATATAACACAAACCCCCGTAGAAAAAACCAACTCATAGCCCCGGAGCCAAAATTAGAATTAGTTAGACGAGGACCGGAGTATATGATGATAAGAATATACAACCACCTACCTAAAGACCTACAAGAAGAAACTAATCACAAAATATTCCAAAATAAATTCAAACGACTTTTAATAAAAAAATGCTATTACACTATTGATGACTACCTAAACGAAAAAGTTTCAAGCTCACCAAAAAACTATAAAACAACGCTTTAATGTATCTTAATACATAAGTTATACTTAGTAAATTATACTATTTGCGACACCCTAACGACAGGGTATAATGTGCACTGTGTTGCTATTATATAAATTTAATTGTAACCAGACATATTATAAGGCAATTGTATACCCAAATAAATAAATAAATAAATTATAAAAGGTAGTAATTAGGCATCATAGCTATAAGTTGCTCCAAAATGATATTGTTGTCAGCGTCAATTCTCCGCCCTGTATAAACGAAATGCGAATCTCCTCCTTATTTTCTGGAAGTCGGCTACATGGATCCCGAAATCGACATAATAGAATGAGTAGAATCGCACTGAATTCAAAGTTCAAACCGCTTACGATCGGACTTTTTGGAAATCTAGCTATATATTTGCAGATAGAGGAGACCTATATCCAGCGGGGTAAATTACCTCTGTATACCTACATTTTTCATCATTCATTAATTACCATAATACCTATTTACCTACATTATACTGGGTTAACTTTCTGGTAACTTACAACCTGCATTTAGTACATATAAACTGTACAACGTTTACTATAGGATCATCCCTGAAATGGCGAAAAAGAAATCAGCTGTATCATAGGTACAATGATGTTTACAAATGTGTATCTAGTTCAATGCATAGGTACATAAGTTCATTGACTCGACAAAATGTACGAAACAGCATACCTATAGCTATATTATTATTTTAATCCGTAGGAAATGAAACTAAACCAAATTCTTAGAAAAATATTTCAACCTATCTACGTTAGCTAAGGCTTTAGTGCTATAAGCGTAAAAGCCTAGTCTAGACAGGCATTTACTATTTCTCAATAATTGAGTAGATTCAGTGAGTGACAGTAGGTATACTCCTGGATTCTGTGATTTACGTAAAACAGCCCTAGTTCCTACCATTACATGAATATCTGGAAGGTAAGGTACGAGTAAGTACTAAATTAAAAATTTCCTTGACCATACCAAGTACAACAATGATTATTCCCTAGGAACATAGTACACACGTAGGTATGATAATCTACATCAGCTTAGCTATTTTCTAATACCTTGCCCATAGTGAATTAGTAATATACATAGACTAGACAAGTAGACACATACATTTTCAAAACGTCATTCATGGTCTTGGTCTTTCCCTCCATCATAGGTATGTATAGAAAAAAATAGGATTTTAGACCCCAAACTTTATTTCTTGAGAAATAAAAACTATTTCCCAGCAAAGTACTAAATCGTAAACAAACGTGATCCCATTCATGCGGTATGTTTTATTGGTGTCTCTTTCTAACTAACGTTTGCCGCGCTTTTATTTTTCCGAAATTAAACGTTGGCGGCATTCAAAATAAAGGCGCGAGTTTATTTTAGTAGGAAGAGGTCTAGAGTGGACTGGGTCACTTTTTGATATACTTCTAACATAAATGTACTAATGAAGGTCAAGGAAAATATGCAATAGTTTAAAGGCTAGCCTAAAAACTGGATTTTTCAACTTATCGTGATATATTTTCTAACAAATTTTGTTAAATATTTTTTGGGAACAAATGTATGGAAATATCGCATTTTGCGAAAAATATTTCTTGTTTCAATGGGATAGAGTCCAAATTCGAATGAAGTCTTTCTTTCACTGTCGCGGATATACGTAGTACAAGAAGCTTCAACTCATTTGTGTTGTTGGTAGTATTGACTTTTTCGGCCAATAGGAAGCGGCGTAGATGGCGCTAGTGTACCGACGCGATACGACCCCAAGCTAGCTTGCTCGGGGAACATTGCTTTGAGCTCCATACATTTTCTTCTGGTTCTCTACGTCTACAGTTTGGTTGTGCACCAGTTCAAAAATATTTTCAAAATTTTTGCCATCAGGTAAGCCCTACTATTTTTCTAATCAAAGTTAAGTGTTTTATTGAGTTTATTAGTGATTATTATAGCTTGATTCACTAAATTACTTTTCGTTCCACGTTGGAATTCGCATTCAAACATGGCTATAGGCTTCTTCGTACTTTCCATACTACGCGTGGGTACAGAAAGACGCCTTATTTCAATAATTAATTTCTCAGATATTTTCCATTGAAGGATAGGAACAGTTCTTCTACAACATTTAGATCAATTATCGTCGGATTAACTGGTAATCGAGTCTTATTTAGTTAATGCGTATTTTCGTCGCAATCCGTGAAAACAAAATGGCTCGTTCGACCCAAGCTTAGGACAGTGAACTCGTTATATGGGGCGATAGCTGATTTTTGTATGAATCAAGCTTTTCTGACGTGTTTTAGTGATTTTTATGTTAGATTAATCGTTCTTAATCGATAGAGTATCGTTTTTTGATGTATTTGACCCGTAAATGCGTTTCCCGCCAAAACGCCGCCCTACTTTGCCATATAGGCAGTCCGAAGGCTATGAAGTACTAGAATCATTCGAGGCATGGCTCGTTTAACCTGTTGCCCTTGCGTTTCTCCGTTGTTTTTGATAAAAATACATTATAATAATCCATTTTTTACAGGAAAAAGAACAAGATGACGGACAAGCCGAAGCGTCCCATGTCAGCATACATGCTATGGCTAAACAGTGCGAGAGAGTCAATAAAGGCTGAGCACCCTGGTCTGAAAGTCACGGAGATCGCCAAAAAGGGAGGTGAAATGTGGAAATCGATGAAGGACAAGAGTGTAAGTACCTATCTATCTAGCATCATTTTTCTTTGTTCAATAGTTTATTGACATGTTTATTTAATATTTGTCTTTCATTTGTCAGGTGTGGGAAGAGAAAGCAGCAAAGGCAAAGGAGCAGTATGCCAAGGACCTAGAGTCATACAATGCTAACGGTGGTGGTGGTGAGGAAGGAGGCAAGAAGGCAACGAAGCGTGGCAAGAAGGGAAAGAAGGCAGCACCCGCTGTAAGTATTTTCATAGTTATCATTCTTATAATGTACCTCTATATTTATTGTAACTTGTATTTGCTTCAAATACTTCACAGCTTGGAGGTGCTTCTATTTTAATCTAAAACTGAACAGATGCTGATTTACATGGAACTATTGTACTAAAACATTATTGGCACTGTTTTGTGTTCACTTGTGTTTATTAAATGTGCTGTAATATAACAAAGCCGCTATCTCTGATTACCATTTATAGCTGTTTATGACATTAGTGCCTCCTGTACAGTGTGTTGGGACTGGACACTTCTCATGTTAATGTTATTTCCAGAAATCAAAGAAAAAGAAGGAGGAGTCGGAGGATGAGGATGATGCTGAAGAGGACGAGGAAAGCGAGTGATCTCCCAACCCATAAAACATGTTCATATTGAATAATTTACTTGGACTTAATTTATTACAAAGTAAAAAGGGACTGACTTTCCAAAGTCTACAACAATTCAATTGTAAATTGTCCAATTATATATTAATTATTTTCACTCTTGTTCTGATGCGTCATATTTTGATCTGCATATGAAATTGTTGGTTGTTCAGTGTGTTGTCTTACAGCTCGTGTTTTAGTATTAATAGGATTTAAATATAAGATTGCAGAGTTTGGAAAGTTTTGCCACTGGCTAGGGTCTAGGTTTCTAAGCCTCAAAAAAAATAATGTTTAAGTGTTAGCATGTATACACTGGGGAATTGTACAGTTAGCCCTCCCTCGTTAAGTTCGCTGTGACTCCTGGATGCTCACTGATGTACCTCGATGGTTTCATCAAAACTTGTATGTCTGCCAAGATACCTGATTTGCTTTGTATTTGTTAGAAGCTGTGCTTTGAAATAAATATAACTGTTTTAGTTACTGTGTTACAATAAGTGAATTGTCTACATTCATTGGACATAACAGTTTTGGTAAAACTATTTATAATTAACATGTAAAATTAGAGACTACCTACCTCTTGTAAATTTCAAAGCTGATAATGGTACCAAACTGTAAGCTAAGAACGGGCAGTGTGTGTATGTTATACCTTGCTGAGCACCTTTATTTTAGGAAATTGACTTGTATGTTGTATTTTAGTTAGTTGATAGGTAGGTTTTCGACGTGATTTGTCTCTTAAATTTTACTGTTAATTTTTAAATGAGAATTAGCATTCCTCATGTCAATACGGATTTTACATGTTCAATAAAGTAATTTCATATAAAATAATGTATCGTTTTCCTATAATGTCCCATAATGTTAGCTAGGTTAGGTTAATTCATTAGGGTTGATAACTACTTAGCTAGTGAATTTGCTCTTGGAACCTAGACAAATGTCCGTTTCGGTATATTCGTACATGATTTTGTCATGTAAAATTAGCCATTTATTGATTAATTCTTCGTGACCTTATTACTCGTTTTCAGTGTGGTCTTGCGACGAGCAGTGTTGCCAGTTAAACCATCACTTTTTAGCTAACCTCGTCACGTTTGCTAGATATCCAGACCCGACAACATTTGACAAACAGTTTATGTAACTATCATAATCATAATTACATAAACTATTTGTTTCTTTTTCATTTTAGGCTGTGATTTTATGCATTTGATAGAGAAAAACATTTTACGTTGCTATTACAGAAGAAGTATGACCATACTCCACCACCTAAAAAAAAATTGAAAATTTTCAATGTCAAAAATTAGCAGTGCTTAAAATATTGCTGATTTTTTATTATTTTCATATTAGTAATTAAAATACAATTATAATGGATTAAAAGAAAATTCACTGATTTCTCCGTTATTTTAACTATGACTTCCACACGACTTCCATAACAGTTAGCAAATGTCTTTAGACTGCAAAGCCAAACTGACAAAAAATAAAATAAACAAGTCATATTTAGGGTTTCGTACCCAAAGGGTAAGACCCAATTACTATGACTGTCGCTGTCCGTCCGACTATCACCAGGCTGTATCTCGTGAACGGTGATAGCAAGAGCGTTGAAATTTTCAGATGTATTTATGTTGCCGCTATAACAAATACTAAAAATATTTAAGGGGGGGCTCCCGTTACAACAAACCTGAATATTTAAGGAGGGCATATTTATTTAAAATATTTTATTTTAAGTACATATTTAACTACCTGTCACCGTTATTAATATCGAGCGGAAACTCCTATACAAGGAACGTGTTTTTTTGCTCGATATTAATGACGGCAACAGGAAGATGCTTGAAATACTGACATAATCGCTTCAAAAATAAATTACACAAAATAAATAATTATAAATAAAATGTATAAGGGGGGCTTCCATACGGTACGGAACCCTTTGTGCGCGAGTCCGGCTCGCACTTGGCCATTATTAATCTGAATGTCGCTGTCAATTTCAAAAAACCTAAAATGTTACGTCACAATTGTCACATGTCACGACACTTTATGACTTTGTGTTGCCATCGATGGAGTTCCCGAGCCAGATTTAGGATTTTTTTACATGAAAAACGCGCTATTCAAATTTTTAATTGCTATCACAAAGATTTGCACTTACCCTCATACAAAATAACTTTTCCTTGTACAAAGTACGTATTTTGATATAAGTTGACTGTTCATTAGGAGTTTGTTTTCAGCATGTTGTAATAGTTAGGCATCCTCTCGATTCGATTTATGGTCCATTTAATGAAGTTTCATTAAATGGTCCATAAATCGTAAACGAATTTTACAAAAAAGTTTACTGGAAACAAAAGATGCGAAATTCTATTTTCTACAATAATGATCTTAATGTTTTTTGCCCTTAAGTACATAGTTTCCGAGATATCGGCCAAAAACATTTTTTCAAGATGACATGTCAGGAACGCGTTCTCTGAACGGCCGAACTATAAATAACAGGGAATGGATAGAGGAAATGCATAAATAATACGTAATTTGAAATTTAAAAAAATATTTAGCGATGTCTGATGTTCGTAATCTAGATATTTTTTTGTCTTTACCACAAAATACAAGACTTATATAATCTAAAACTACATAAACTACTACTACATAACAAGCAATTGGATCATCCAGACTCGAGCCGTACGAAGTTGAAAAATAAGCCCCCCGGGCATGATTTTTGAACTTCGCACGGTTTAGTCGTACCTATACGGAACTTGTATGGAGCATTCGCAACTTCCATAAATAATATAGAGTACTAGCGACCCGCCCCGGCTTCGCACAGGTGTATTATACATAATTAAACCTTGCCTCGGAGCAAAGAATATATAATAATACTACGTACTGCTCGGAGCGTATACGGAACTTTGATAGTTTGTATGAAAACACTCTATATTGTCTATGGAAGACACCTCTTTTTTACCCAGGGGACCTATTTTTGAACTTCGAACACCTAGATACGTATACTTATCTGGACGACTTTATTTTTCTCGAATTTAAAATTATCTATTTCACGCAAAACTTCAGTACTGAACATGACAATTTTAAATGAAACCATAGACTGCAAAGAGGGAAATCGTGAAATGGAACTTTTAATATAAGAAGAAAATACATTTATATATAAGTATGAGAAAACATAATAAAAAATATGTTGAATGGTCTTAGAGGTGTCACTGTCAAAGTTCCGAGCACCTAAGCTTAGATTATAGAGGGTTCCGAGGCATCACATGCACTAAAATATCTTAATTTTTGAATATTTTATGATAGAAGCACGTTTTAAGGGATACAAAAAAAAAGTTTAACAACATAAACATAACCTCACTTCGGCATTCGAAAGTCAAAAATAGGTCCCCGGGGGACCTATTTTTGATCTTCGAATGACTCGGAACGTACCTATACGGAACTTTGACAGATTGTATGAAAACGCTCTTTATAGAAAGTTGTGGTTTACTCCTTTCTATAGAAGTTGCGGTGCTCCATACAAGTTCCATATACGACCAAACCGTGCGAAGTTCAAAATTAGGTTGTTTTAGGTCTAAGGTTCGGAACGTATACCATTTGGGACGTCTTTGGCAATATTGGTAGCGATTCGGCGACACGCATTTTAGTTAAGTTCTCTCTAATTTAGTTGGATGGATTTAACTTGTTATGGCTCTGTGATTTAACTAAATTGGAAGGTGTATGGGGGCTGATAAAAAAAAAATGTACATTGATGCTTGACGGAATTTATTTATTGAATGAATGTCAATTATTTTGGTGTGTCAGTTGTCTGGAATAATCTCGGTGTAGAATATTTTAATTTTAAGATACCTAATTTTCTTCAGAATCATCTATTTTTACATAAAACGAAGATATCCGTTCAGCTTCCTTTACCCATCATTGAAATATTTTAACTTCAATAGTTTGAACATTGAATTTCTGCGCAATACTAAAAAACTTTGCAAAAGTGAGGTTATGTTTATGTTGTTAAACTTTTTTTTTGTATCCCTTAAAACGTGCTTCTATCATAAAATATTCAAAAATTAAGATGTTTTAGTGCATGTGATGTCATACAATTTTTTTCCTAATTTTACCAGGAATATTTAGATTACATACCTAGTATTTATTTCAAGTTTGTGTGTGGTTGTTTAGTTATTGGGTGCCTTGCAGTACAATGGCTGGAGACAGCTCGGGCGGTGGCTCGCAAGTAGCCTTGGTGACAGGAGGCTACGACCACACCATCAAGTTGTGGCAGGCACACAGCGGAGTCTGCTTACGCACCATGCAGCACCCTGACTCAGTATGTACCTACCTGATTGTTTTCTAGTCAAGCTTGACATTGCAATGATAGGTATACGCTGAACCATACAAGTCGGAGGATGTAAATCGTGGAGTAAGCTACAAACTGCGGGAAACTCAATACTGCTCAAAAGCTTTATGTGAACTTCAGTCGGGATTGGATATTGCACAGCTTGTAGCTAATTTTAAATCCACCTACATGTATGGCCTATTACAAGGCATGTAAGACAGAGAGGCAAAAGATACACAGACAGTTGTGAGTGATGAAAAAGTAATGTACCTCATCTTGGATCAATCATAAATTATATACTAGCGACCCGCCCTGGCTTCGCACAGGTGTATTATACATATAAACCTTCCTCTTGAATCACTCTATCTATTTAAAAAACTGCATCAAAATCCGTTGCGTAGTTTTTAAGATATAAGCATACATGGAGACATGGGGACAGCAGAAGCGACTTTGTTTTGTACTATGTAGTGACAATATAGGATATTTGCTAATTCATGCTCAATCATGAAGAAATTCTCAGTTTTAATTTCTTTTATTATTCTGCTTATTAGAATAGTAACGTGATTTATTGAAGTCCTGATACTGTTATATTCACTAATAATATTATATTATATAAAATTATGTATTTCAATTGATTTATTTTAGAAATTGAAGTTTGGGTATAAATGCTACTTACAGTCTACTGACTTCTAAGCATGTTAGAAGACATTTGTTTGCAATAAATACTATAAATCTACTGGACTGAGTTCAACAATTATTTGACGTGTGGAAAGCCTCATTATTTGTATTTTCTTCTGGCCAAAACCAAGACAAGCAGCTAGCGTACAATAATATATTGACTCATATTCTTTACTTCTTCATATTTCTATGACTAATACAGGAGGTGTGAACATCTGAACAATATCCACACAAATTTTTTAATCTATCATTTCAAACCAAATAAAAATATCAAGACAGAATGTTGAGAAACAAACAAGTAAGGACGGCAAAACTACGCCTCGCCATGTACAGACACAATTACACACACAAACACGCACAACGAGACTACGCCTTGGCTCGTCGAACTACGGCGATGCACTCACATGTATAAAAAACTGGCCTCACTTCTCTGTTCACGATGCTCTGTCTTGATTTTTTTATTTGGTCTGAGTCTATCATGTCAACATTACTAAAAGTCTAGATGAATTTAGGATAAACCACTTCCAATTAGGTTGTGGTTCTGTCTTAAAACAATGACTGGTAATTTTGGTGAGCATTCCTCAATTTTGGTAAACAATCAATTTTGTTTGGTACCAAGTCTAAAAATGTATTTAGTTCATCATTTAATTGGTCTCAATTTATTTGTTTTCAGCAAGTGAATGGTCTGGAGATATCCCCGAATGGTCAAATGGTAGCAGCATGTGGATACCAGCATATCAGGATGTATGACCTGGCGAGTGCCAACCCAGATCCGGTGGTCAACTTTGAAGGCATTACCAAAAATGTTACACGAGTAGGCTTTCAAGTAAGTACTGGGACTGTTGTGTGATTTCATATAGATAAAATAAATAAATATTCGGGGACATCTTACGCACGGTCTCTGACCCCAAACTTAGCAAAGCTTGTGATATGGCTGCCAGAGACTGATATACTACATATACATATTTTAAATACATACTTATATGGATACTAAGTTAGTATTACTAACACCCAGACACAGCAAACACCCATGTTCATCACAAAAATGCTTGCCCTGGGTGGGAATTGAACCCATGCCTCTTTGATCCAGGAGTCAGGGTCACTAACCACTGGGCCACTGAGGTCCAGAAGTCCAGATAGAAATAATTTTTTTTTTTTCTAAAGAGTAACACACTTTCAGATTTATAATAATTATTACTAGCGACCCGCCCCGGCTTCGCACAGGTGTATTATACATATTATAACCCTTCTTCTTGAATCACTATCTATTAAAAAAACGGCATCAAAATCTGTTGCGTTGTTTTAAAGATATAAACATACACAGGGACAGACAGCGGGAAGTGACTTTGTTTTATACTATGTAGTGATTAGTATATTCGTATTTGTGTAGTGTAATAGTAAGGATTTTCATGGCACAATGAATGCAGATGTGATGTTTACCTGTGACCACGACAATTGTAACTCTGTTGAAAATGAAACATATTTAATTATGCAATTTTTTTTTATAGTGTGATTAATACCTGTAATATAAGATATAATGCGCTCGAATCGCGAGAGTTCACATGATTAACAAAATTTAAAAATTTTGAAAAAAACCCACGACGGTAAAAATCTCATCGAAAAAGAATAAAAGAAGTATATTTTATTATTTGGGGACATGCATTAAGCTACCACGTACACATTGCTTAAAACAGAATTGTAATCGGACATTTCGTTTTGATTATATTGCAACATTGTTTTGCACTAATATTGTGGCGCCCCCTAGTGAGTTACAGCCATGACACCTGTCTAAGAACATGAACTCATCAAACACAAACCCGTTATTGAAAACCGCATCAAAATCGGATCATTAGTTTAGAGTTTAGAAGATAGGTGGGAACATTACTTTGCACAAACGCACACACATCTCTCACCCTAAACGCATATACCTGCTCCGTTCCGTCGTGGGTAAAAAGTAATGTGTGTGATCTTTAAAAGTACAGTTTTTACTTTTTCAGAAAAACGGACAGTGGATGTACACTGGTGGCGAAGACTGCACGGCCAGAATATGGGATCCAAGGTAACAAGGTACTTTTAAAGCTCTGTAATGTGCTGCTTGTTTTTTCCTAACTGTAATATGCTGCTTGTTTATGACCGGATTGTAGGGCATAATTCCAGAACATTCTGGGAATTATTTAAAATCTTCATATTTCAAAGTGACAAGTGCAGTCCTTAAACATGCAAGATTTTGCACTGGGATAATTCAAAATTGCAAAATGTTATGTTGTATCCTTTTTCTCTTACTACTTGAAAGAGTTACAAATAAACAAAAATAATCGGCCAAGTACGAGTCGGACTCGCGCACGGAGGGTTCCGTACTTTATGGGAGCCCCCCTTAAATACTTATTTTGTTTTAATTTTATTATTAATTATTGAAGGGAATATAAAACTAAATATTCTGTGAAAATTCCAAGCATCTACCTGGTACCATTATTAATATAGAGCGAAAAACGTCTAAAAATTCAGGTTTGTTGTATGGGAGCCCCTCTTAAATATTTATTTTATTTTGTTTTTAGTATTTGTTGTTATAGCGGCAACCGAAATACATCATCTGTGAAAATTTCAGCTGCCTAGCTATCATGGTTCATGAGATACAGCCCGGTGACAGACAGATAGACAGACAGACAGATGGACAGACGGACATCGAAGTCTTAGTAATAGGGTCCCGTTTTTCCCTTTAGGTACGGAACCCTAAAAACACTTCCGCATTCACGCTAAGCTGACAGAATATTTCATGTGCGGTATAATTGTTAAAGTCTTCTCTCGTGGCTAGAAATAAAACAAATAGGTAGGTACTACTTTTAAAATATATCATAAACATTTGCCAATGTTGCGCAGTGCCGGTGAGCCCCAAACTAGGCGATGCCCGTATCCTGGTAGCCCAGTGAAATAGAAGTAGATAGTTGAAGCTTTAGCGTACATGATTGTGTATGGATACAGGGTGTCGCCGTCGCTGCGGTGCCAGAAGATCTTCCAGGTGCCGGCGCCGGTGAACGCCGTGATGCTGCACCCCGACCAGGCGCAGATCATGGTTGGCGACCAGAGCGGCATCATCCACATGTGGGACCTCAACACCGACCAGAACGAGCAGCTGGTACAAATTATATATGTAACAGATCTGTCAGATGCCGTGATGCTGCGCCCCGACCAGGCGCAGATCATTCACTTGCTGTCATGCGTGGATCCTCCTATATTGGCAATACATGCAAGGCCATAACCAAAAGTAGATGCTCATAATCAAGATTCGGTACAAGCGCGTTCATGTGCATGAGAATTACGAGGACTATTGGAGAACTTCCTTATCTGTCATTATCTAGCTACTCAAATACATCTGTTTTAATCTGGTCACATAAATAACAAATAACTTATGATAACAGATTCCAGAGGCGGAAGCGTCGATCCAGGACATAGCGATCGACCCCACCGGCAAGATGATGGCCGCCGTGAACAACAAAGGAAACTGTTACATTTGGTCACTGGGCGGCAGTGGCGACCCCCCGCACCCCGTGCCCCGCAAACACATCCAGGCACACTCCAAATACGCGCTCCGCTGCAAGTTCAGCCTCGACTCCACGTGAGTACCTCCTGTGCAGCCATACCTCCCTAGTACATTACACGTCAACCTCCCGTGCAGCCATACCTCCCTAGTACATTACACGTCAACCTCCCGTGCAGCCATACCTCCCTAGTACATTACACGTCAACCTCTCGTGCAGGCATACCTCCTTAGTACATTACACGTCAACCTCCCGTGCAGCCATACCTCCCTAGTACATTACACGTCAACCTCCCGTGCAGCCATAACTCTCTAGTACATCACACGTCGACCTCCCGGGCAGCCATACCTCCCTAGTACATTACACGTCAACCTCCCGTGCAGCCATACCTCCCTAGTACATTACACGTCAACCTCCCGTGCAGTCATACCTCCTTAGTACATTACACGTCAACCTCCCGTGCAGCCATACCTCCCTAGTACATTACACGTCAACCTCCCGTGCAGCCATAACTCCCTAGTACATCACACGTCGACCTCCCGGGCAGCCATACCTCCCTAGTACATTACACGTCAACCTCCCGTGCAGCCATACCTCCCTGGTACATTACACGTCAACCTCCCGTGCAGCCATACCTCCCTAGTACATTACACGTCAACTTCCCGTGCAGCCATAACTCCCTAGTACATTACACGTCAACCTCCCGTGCAGCCATACCTCCCTAGTACGTTACACGTCAACCTCCCGTGCAGCCATACCTCCCTAGTACATTACACGTCAACCTCCCGTGCAGCCATACCTCCCTAGTACATTACACGTCAACCTCCCGTGCAGCCATACCTCCCTAGTACATTACACGTCAACCTCCCGTGCTGCCATACCTCCCTAGTACATTACACGTCAACCTCCCGTGCAGCCATAACTCCCTAGTACATTACACGTCAACCTCCCGTGCAGCCATACCTCCCTAGTACATTACACGTCAACCTCCCGTGCTGCCATACCTCCCTAGTACATTACACGTCAACCTCACGTGCAGCCATAACTCCTTAGTACATCACACGTCGACCTCCCGGGCAGCCATACCTCCCTAGTACATTACACGTCGACCTCCCGGGCAGCCATACCTCCCTAGTACATTACACGTCAATCTCCTTCGCACAAAGTTAGATTTTATATCGGAAAATGAAAATTATACAGAATGTTGGTGACGACGTCGGGCGACTGCTCGGCCAAGGTGTGGCGCACCAGCGACTGGTCGCTCGTGCGCGAGCTGCGCTACGACACGCAGCGCTGGGTGTGGGACGCGGCCTTCAGCATCGAGTCGCGCTACCTCTTCACCGGTCAGTATACAAGGTGTAGCGCACCTCCGTTCGAGCTGCGCTACCAAACTTCACAGTCGCCAAGAAATTTGATTCGCCCTATATTGAATTTCATTATTTTGGCTAAATTATTGCATTCAGTCATGTACGCAACTAAGTTTCACACAAAATGAGTTGTAATGAGCAATGAGGAGTTATAGTTATCGTAATGTTTGCGCAGGTTCGTCCGACAGCTACGCGCGGCTGTGGGACGTGGAGAAGGGCACGCTGGAGCGCGAGTACTGCGGACATCAGAAAGCCATCACGGCGCTCGCGTTCAAAGACCAGGCAGTCTGAACCCGCGCTGTTCCCATATTAACTGTACAGGCTCGTCCGATAGTTACGTGGCAGAACTGCAGCCGCTAGAGTTCTGACAAATTTGGAGTCTGAACCCCTTCACATCGAACAAAGGCTGGACGACTAAAAATATAAATATGACGGACTATTTATTACGGCTTTTATCAAAAAATTCCGCGTGACGTTACGCTTAGGTACAATTTTCACATAAAAGTGACGTCGCGTCTCCACTTCCGAACTTTGACTCTTCTCTCTTTTTTAGGGTTCCGGACCCACAGGGTAAAAACGGGACCCTATTACTAAGACTGCTGTCCGTCTGTCTGTCTGTCACCAGGCTGTATCTCATAAACCGTAATAGCTAGGAAGCTGAAATTTTCACTGATGATGTATTTCTGTCTCTGTCACTATAACAACAAATACTATAACAACAAATACTATAACAACAAATACTATAACAACAAATACTAAAAACAATAAAATTAATATTTAAGGGGGGCTCCCATACAACAAACCTAAATTTTTAACCAGTTTTCGCTCGATGTTAATAATGATAACTAGATGCTTTAAATATTCACAGAATGTTAAGTAGTATACATATACAATTCAATGATCCTTACATAGTATAAAATAAAGTCGCTATTTTCGTTTCTTTGTTTGTTTGTCTGTATGCTTAAATCTTTAAAACTACGCAACGGATTTTGATGCGGTTTTTTTTAATGGATAGAGTGATTCAAGAGGAAGGTTTAAATGTATAAAATTCCCGAAATTCCTACGGGAACGGGCACAACGCGGGTAAAACCGCGGGGCGCTGCTAGTAAATAATAAAATTAAAATAAAATAAATATTTAAGGGGGGCTCCCATACAGTACGGAACCCTGCGTGCGCGAGTCCTACTCGTACTTAGCCGATTTTTTTCTTGAAAAGTTAAAATATACGTGTCCTATATTTTCTGACGGAATTATTTATAATATTGTTTTTTTCCCAGTAGTCGTCATGCCTACTAAAATTGCTGTGCAATAAAATTGACATCTTGCCCAAAAACTTGATGATTTATGGTGGCAAAATTCTGCTTTTGGCTATCTAAAATGTCTTCACGACAGGTTAATGTTCACTGTGATTAGCAATTATGATTAACGTACATAGCACGCAAATTTTACTAACTATAAAACATTGCAGTGTAAATCATGTCTCGATGTCGGGATCAGAGAGCCGTCAAAATTATACTTTACGTATAAAACGACATAATTATAAGGTTATCTTGCCGAGGGTTAAAGGCCACAAGATTTGAGACAGCTAAAGTCGTTACTCATTCACTAGTTTAAGATTATAAATCGTAACTGACTGGTGTTCAACTTCTCCAAAAATTATGTACAAGTACCTAACTTTAAGAAAAGAGCATTTACTGTAAATATTAGCTTTAATTTTCCTGTTTTCATAAATTTTTACGAATAAAATTGTGTATGTAAATATACTTAATTTGTTTTATTGACCGATCGAACCCAGTGAATAGTGTCAGGTTTGACTCGACAATTTGGTTTCGTCTGTCCGGATGTTATACGCTATACTTGACACCGTCCTTTTTCGGGGAGCGTAAATAGAAATAAATAAAGTGGGCGGATGTGACGTTAGCTACAAGCAGCGCAATATCCAATCTTCCTTAGTAAGTAAGTTCATATACGCCGGGTGGCTAGCCCTGGTGTCAAGAGTTTTTAGGCCGCCTGAAGACTTGGCTAAACGGTTAAAACAACCGGGACCTACAATCTTCACTGAAGCTCACATAAGGCTGCGCGTTGATTGGGTTTCGCGCAGCTTGTATAGGCCGCGCCACACAAGTTGGTGGATGTGAAGTTAGCCACAGGCTGCGCAATATCCAATCCTGACGCGACGTGACAGCCGCACGTTGATTGGCTATTGCGCAGTTTGTAGCAAACTTAACATCCGTCAACTTCTGTGGCGCGGCCTATAGCTGACTTCACATCCGCCGACTTGTATGCTTCAGCCTTTACTCTATGATAGTCTTTAAATAAAATATGCTATCTACACGTAGATGTTACCACGAGTAATGTATGCTCGCTACTATAAAACCTAGGATAAATTATGGCGCAAAATTAAGGCTATATTATCAAGTCATCCTAATTTTAGGGGGGAATAGAAAATGACACACCAGCTATAAATTAAACATAATTACATATATTAAAATCAAATTACACATTCGGCTTTGTATAACAGCAACAGATCATTTGTACGAGATTTCTAATAAATGCATAAAATGTCTTCCAAATCTTTCAATGGATGTTCTTATTTGTAGTAAATATCTACTATTTGTTTTTACTTTGAGTCTAAGGCGCGACCTTCCAGTAGGCTGGATGCGACCGTCAGGTTTAGCATAAAACCGAGATTACACTACACGATACACAAGCTCCTTTTCCTTAAAATAGAGTACTGTATAAGATGTAGGGAGTAACACGAACAAAAATCAAACCAGCGCGGGAAACATGGCAAAGGGACTAATACTCTTTCCACCATTATATCCCCTCGAACGGAAATAAAGTATGGATTGACAATGACATCTGACATTAAGAGTGGATAAAATGGTTTTCTCCCCTTGCCGTGCTACCCGGGCAGGGTGGGTTTGATATAGCATCATACCTATATACAGCCCTATATATCGTGTAGTTTAATAGAGGTTTCAAAATCAATACTACATAAAATTACATCAATGTAAATAACATAAATCAATGTAATTTTGACCCATGCACTGTACATTATAATGGAATGGTTGTCTAAATAATTATTGATTACAACAAACATAAAATTACTTAAGTATATTGTATATTAATTTGGAATGAATGCAATAAAATATATATGATAATTTCGACTAGAAAAAAACAAGATTCATTTATATTTATGTCTCACTCAGTCTAACTTATTAGATTACAATATAAAGCTAATAATTATAACTGCTATTAGATATATTCTTAAGTAATATTTTTTTATATAGGCCTTGGGATAGACCTACATATTTATATTTTAGCGAATCACTAACTAAATATTTTTTATTAAGTACAAATAATAGATATTTGACGCATTAATTCGGTATTGAATATTTTAGATTCATACATTATTTGGAACTTTTAAGAAGCTTCTGGTAATGTTAATATTTATGTTTATTAACACATGGCTCAACTTTGAAGGCAGTCTCCAACTTAATTTAAAAATGTTAGTCTGCATTAATATAATAAATAGCAATGCCTTTCTTATATTATAAAACCAAAATCCTTCAAAATTGACCTAACAAATAATAATAATAATTTATGTTCGAAGTTGTTCAAACATAAATATAGTTTTTGTAAATATTATTGAGACTGGTAAAAAATCTATACTTTTTGTGGTTAGCAGCTCCTTATTATGGATAGTATAATAGAAACATAAGTTGGTTCAAAATTTGAAAAACTATTGCAATAATAGTCGGATTATTGAGAATTTTGTGTTTGGAAGTAGGTTAAAAATAACACAAATTAATTGGAGATCAATTACATATAAAACTATAAACTTAACACTAGTGTGCAAAAGCATGTAAAACATAAAATATTATAAATACACTAATTTAAAATGGTAGGTACATTATCCGGATATACATATTTATGTAGCCTAGGTAAATATATTGAAAAACTTAAAATAAAAAGAAAAATTTTTTACATACACAAAAATATTTGGAATGAGTCAAAATGAGTATGAACAAATGAGGGTCAAAATAAGTAAAATATAAAGTGATTGTAACTTTAAAGTCAAGTTTGTCGTAAAACTTGTGCTGTTTTAAGACAACAACAAATAAAAATGTATAAATATTTCTTTAATAATACTTCTAATGGCTTTATATTGAATATACGCTCTGTAAACCATTCGATTTTCAGTCACTCTGTCGCATTTCATAGTCATTGATGTAGAATTTATTTTGCGGCTAGAGAGCTTTCGTATTATAGGGCGCGCCACACAAGTTGACGGATGTGAAGTTAGCTACAACCTCCGCTATGTATAGCCAATCAACGTGCGGCTTTATGTGAGCTTCAGTCAGGATTGAATGTTGCGCAGCTTGGAGCTAACTTCACATCCGCCAACTTGTGTGGCGCGGCCTATACATTATTTATGTATTGACATACAAATTACCATAAAGTATACAGGTGTTGCTTTTGTTAGACTTTCAGAGAAGTAATATATTATGCTCATGCTCATCAATGTGACCAACTTTTACTATGGAACTATTGCAAAATGGTGAAAAAATAATCAGAGGTTCCATGCAAAAAGTCTACTGTTGTTTTTAAACTTTCGCGATTTGAACACGTTATTATTATGTAATAATAAAGTCTACTGATTCGTCAACACAACGGAGCAGATGGCCTTCACTGGCGATTTTACTTCCGATGGTAAAAGTTGTTCATAATTATGAATATAGCCACATCTTAAAATCTCTGAACTTTATAAAACAACACCTTGTACATGCAACATAAGCGCTTCAGTGTTTTTCAGACTAGATTGTAACGAGCCCTATCATGCTAATATACAATAAACATGCTAATATGGCATGTACAATAAACATGCTAATATTGCATGTACAATAAACATGCTAATATTGCATGTACAATAAACATGCTAATATTGCATGTACAATAAACATGCTAATATTGCATGTACAATAAACATGCTAATATTGCATGTACAATAAACATGCTAATATTGCATGTACAATGAACATGCTAATATTGCATGTACAATGAACATGCCAATATTGGATGTACAATGAACATGCAAATATTGCATGTACAATGAACATGCTAATATTGCATGTACAATAAACATGCATCTTTCTGTCTTGTATGTTGTTATACGTATGTTTCTCCACGCAAGCTTTCTAGCTGCCAAAAACCTTAGAGACAGGTTTACAGACTTTTGTTCCAAGCGCCATAACAAGCGTAAACATGCGTCAACTTACGACTATGTGAACTCTACCCACAAGATTATTCGTTTTTTGACAGTTCATTTATAAGTTAACGACATCATTTTCTCTGATTTCGATGATAGTATTTAGATTAC
Source organism: Hypomecis atomaria (assembly GCA_964007245.1). Taxonomy (NCBI): domain Eukaryota; kingdom Metazoa; phylum Arthropoda; class Insecta; order Lepidoptera; family Geometridae; genus Hypomecis; species Hypomecis atomaria. The sequence goes on along the minus strand of OZ023292.1, from coordinate 16,619,890 downwards.
TCAGCTCTCTCTTCTGTATGTGCTATATAGCGCGGAGGACTGACGACCGATGGGGTCGACATTTTCTCGAATGAAGACCACGTACCGGCAAGGGTTACGTTGGCTTCCCACAAGGTGAACGGATGTCTTAAATCTTTATTCAGACCAAGGATTGTGGTGGACGCAATTAGCTTCTAACCAGTGTTATTGGAGATCCCTATCGGCCACTGTCCGCTGTGGAACCCGATCGTTTTCGGACTAAACCTTCTTTGACCGACTTCAAATACAAAGTGGGGGCTATAAGTCCTGCACTGATGCCCCGCGTGGGACGTTTTGTGCATTTCCCCCTCCAGCGTCTACCCGAGCCAGCCCATGCAGCTCCTTAAAGTATAATCCTGGAATAAGTGCTCCAGTGGCTTAGATGATGAATGAAATGATGGCGATGTGGATATTTAAGAGCCTTAAAAAAGGAGGGATTCGACTGCATGTTATTTTGTAATTATGTTACACGATTACTCCGGGATTTACTAATCAAAATTGATTACATAGTAAATCCCTGGTCCTGAGTTGATTTTAACGATTCTTTTTGTGTTTGGCAGGTCATACCTACTTCAGAGGCAGTCCCATATAAAACTTATCGAAATAATAATCAATTTTTGAAAAATCAATAACAATGTGAACATTACTACATTGATCCGCACAAAGTATTCGAATTCTGTACTCGTACACGGTAGAAGTCAGTTATGCCATTATTGGCGAATAATAATAAAATCGTTCATTGTTATAATCACAGCAATCTCAGACGAAATAAAAAAATCAAGACAGAACGTCGGGAACAGACAAGTGAGGCCGGTTTTTTATACATGTGGTGAGTGCGTCGGTGTTGCACCGCCATAGTTCGACTGACGAGCCAAAGCGTAGTTTCCTTGTACGTGAATGTGTGTAATTGTGTCTGTACACGGCAAGGCGTAGTTTTGCCGGCCTCACTTGTTTTGTTCACAAGATTCTGTCTTGATTTTTTATTTGGTCTGAGAGAGCAATATAATGGATTCTTGCGCGAGTTTTAATGAAGTTAACGTCAACTGTTCACGAACTGTCAAAAAACAAACAGGCCAATGCACAGAGGTCAGGTTACACATTAGACATCGTCGAGCGGCAACACCCCCACCTCCCCCATCTCGGAGCACGTGTCGTCGTCGCTGGAGTACGTGATGACGAACTTGAGCCCGATGCTGGGCTGGCTCGGCGGGCGGCCCACCAGCAGCACCTGGGTCAGGGCTGGCGGCGGCAGGAACGGGTTGTATGCGGGGAGCGAGCTGCCTGACGGCGGCAGCAGCCGGCATTTGGAACCCTGGAAACGTTATTAAAATTGAATACAATAAAGTAAGTTCGAGGCTGGCTGAATGCCTCATGTCAAAGTTTTTAAGCCCCTTAGAGGCCTCGACATGGCTAAATGGTTAAGCATACGGGTTCGACAATGAGTACAATGCATTTTTGTAATGTTGCCGTTGATAATATGTTCTACATACATGAGCCACTATTATAAATTATGGCGCCAACCCAGAATTGGAGGAAAAAAAGCAACTATTCGGCTTAGTATAGTAGCCGGCAAATAACTTGACCCCTAAACCATTGTTGTCTTTTGTTTTCTCTACAAACGATAGGGAGAGAGTAATATTATTGACGTGAATACGTCTTTAAAATTGAAATATAGGGAGGCAAGTCAAAAATATGAATGATAGCAAAACCGGGGGATACGTAGTTTGGTGTCGCAGATTCAGATCTATCATAATCATCCTAAATTAAATTACACCGTTGCGTAGCAAGTGAGGACTGTGACGTATCGCGGGGATTGGAAGGGGAAGGACCGCCATTTTGAGGTCATGTTGCTTACGTAAACGTAAACGTGTTCATGACACTGCCACACCACATTTTATTGGTTCAGTTTTTGATTCTTTAAAAACTTTTGGTCTCGTAATGATAACAATTTTGCTATTCTATGATGAACGGACTGATATGATATTTTGGTGTGAATTCGTTTGATTTTTGACCGACGCAACAGAGGAGGTACTCAATTCGACGCGTATTTTTTTTATGTATAACCACGCATTACTTTTTACATAGTAGTCCGATTTCGATAATTCTTTTTTTATTGGAAAGAGTATGCTTCAAAATTGGTCCCATTTACATTTCATCGAAATCGGCTGAGCCATTTTTGATAAATCGAAAAATGCTACATTGATGCGTGCGAAATATTCGCAAATTCTGTACACGGTTGAAGTGTCATGCCATTTTTTGCAAAAAATAATTATCATTTCTAAAGTTGCTGCTTATCTTTGATAATAATTGCATAATCCTGGAAAAAGAAGTGTAATGAAAGCGTGGATTGCTGCTATTACATTTACGTACCTTAGGAACAACACTCTGGAACTTGTAATCAGCAATAGGCGATCTATTCTTACTAGTGGTAGACACGACTATAACATTGACATCTGGTCGCGGCTTGTCCTTACAAAAGTGCAACACTACAGTCACCCCACCGTCCTCTTCAAACACAGTCATCGGAGGCACCTTGCCCGGGGTCACACTTTCCAACGTCACATGTATGTCTGTCAACGGCTTCACTTCACTACATTTAGCCTTTTTTTCTCTCTCTAAATCCTTATTTTGTATTTCTTGGCTATCTACTGGCAACCCCAAGTCTAGGATCAAGCCGTTGTCATCTTGTGAGGTTGATTCTATACTGATGTCGACCATGACGTCATCGGTAGTCAGTTTAGGCCGTTCGGGCGATTTTGGTGTTTCGTGTTTTGGCGTTTCTGGCTTTGTGGTGAAGAAGTCGAGGTCGAGGATTGCTCCGTTGCTCGCGCTCGGCTCGTGTTTCGGTGATGATAGCGCGTTCATTGGTATTTTTTTCGATTTGCTGTAAATAAAAAACTAAAATAAATAAAGTGTAAGGAGAATCATTTATCAATCAGGATTTATCAATTAGGTATAATACGATTGATACTTGATGGTGGCAGTGAATACGAGGTGAGTCGTTGCTCAGTAGCAAATTTATAGGTCAGTGGGGGTGAGGGGTGGGACTCTACACATCTCATAACTAGCTTGAGATTCGACCTATTCAATAAAGCTTTTGCGACTACCAGGAAAATTAAACTAACATAATTATGAAAGCTATATCTTCCCGGATGTTAATTAATAGTACACAGCATGCAGTAATTACAATGATTTGTTTTCTATTATAATTTCAATTAAGGGTTTTCCTCTATAAAAAGGTTGAAAATAAGTCCGAACTAAATATTATTGTAATATGAGCATTTACTCGTGGCTTTGCCCACGTGTTTTTCAGATTCTTGTGTTATCCCATTAGAACCTTTTATTTTTCTCGGAATAATAAGTAGCCTATCACACTTTCCGACTTTCAAATTACATTCATGCAAAAAATCAATTCCCTCCCTCTCCTTGTTGCTGCATGAAAGAATAAAAAACTAACCAACAAACACACTCTAGGATTTATAATATTACTAACTGCCCATCCCGGCTTCGCCCCGGTACGGACAGATTTTAAAAGTAAAAATAACAAATGCGATTATAAATTGAGACATAAACTAACCTCAAGCTAATCAAACTAATCTCTCAAGCTGTATCAAATTGCACATAGTGTGCAAAATTTGGTCAAAAATTGGGTTTGGTTGGAAAGTAGTTTAGGAGTCCATCGCGGACAAACAACGACACGCGTAATTAATGCCATATGGGTGTCCTTGAAGTCAACGTCAAGCCAGAAAGATTGGAAACCCCACCCTCTTGGTTTTTGAGACATGGTCACCTTGCGACACTCAGGTTCAAGCCGTGCCTTGAGTTTTCAACATTATTTATTTTTTATGTTTTAATTGTTAAGTTAGTTAAATATGCTTCCAGTTGCAATCAAAAATACAACCGGAAGTTGTATAGTTAAAAAAAAAATGGTTTTTGCCAGATTTACAAAGATAACATTTTTTGTGTTACAAGTTTGAGCCGTAACACTGTAAAAAAAAATTAAGTGTTGATGGCAAGTTAACAAAAGCTGGCGCAATTTATGTAAATTCTAAAATGCTATCACACATAGTAGGTATATTGAATTTTAAATTAGTTCTTTTTTGACGCTTTCTTGAAAAACGACCGCCACGTGTCCTGCCCAGCGCCACTTGAGTCTCGTAATAGCCGCGTTTTACCTGAAATAAAACGCATATTAAAATACTTACCTAACTGGAAGCTTTATATATGAGAGTGCATTTCCGTTTCCGTCGAGTTGTTCCACGTTTTTGATTGCCTTGTAACCGGAAGTGCTAGGTGGCGCCCCTGCAGTTCGCGCCATTTTATTTTCCTTAAAAATCGGTCGCCATTTTAAATCATTGGCTCAGTTTCCGAATTTCCACCAGGCAGAAATTAAAGTGAAAGCTTCCAGTTAGGTAAGTATTTTAATATGCGTTTTATTTCAGGTAAAACGCGGCTATTAAACTACTTGACCGTAACTGGAAGCTTTATATATGAGAGCCTGTTTGTTATCGCCTGGTGGCGCCACCTAGAGTATAGTTTAAAAAGTAACGCCAATGTGAGCAGTAGTTATAATATATAAATTAAGAATTAAACACCGTAATCCAAAATTACTCAAACTTTATTTCGATGTCCTCAAAAAGGTATAATTCGAAATATCATTAATCACATTTTCTTCTTTCATTTAATCAATAGCAACCATATTAATTAATAATTACAAATGGAACAAGGCAAATTATTTTCTTTAACTCACTGGTTCAAATAATTGTGTTAAGCTTTCAGAATCATTGTCTCTTAATACGTCACGCCTATAATATTTGTGAAACGTATTTGCTGAGCGCCAATTACCCTGCGCTAAGATGTCATCGATTGACGCATTTTCTAGCCAGCGTTTTGAAGCAACCGCTGATCGGATACTTCCCGGTGAAGCTGTGATGCCAGCTTCCTTGAAAATCGTTTTTATCCAGCCTGCTATAACCGTGCGTGAGGCGGGTTTAGCAGCTCCTCTGACTGTAATAAATAAATTAAATGATTTTGCAGTATTGCGTCTTTCATTTAGCAACGATATAGTCTTGTTTATCCAATAGATTGGATTGAGGTTATTGTTATTAGAGTTGGAAAGAAATTTCCAACTAGACTGCCTATAGCCATCAGTATCGGTTTTTGAGCCAAACTCAGGCAAAAATACTATAGCATTTTCTGTTTTCCAAAAATGATTAGGGTCAACTTTAAGCAATGTCAAGTCATGGACACGTCTCCCAGAGCACAGTAACAACAAAATCGCTGTGTGACGCGATGTCTGGAATAAGTTATTTGAGTTGACTGTATAGCTGGCCAAAAATAAGCTTAATTTACTAACATCCCAAATAGGAGATTTAGAATTTTTTGTATTTTTCAGAGCTATTGATTTTAAAATATGTTTGACTAGTACATGTGAGCTTAACTGACTTGATGTTTCAGAATTACATAGGGTAGAAACTACTGATTTGTGTAAAAGAATGGTATTGTAAGATAATTTATAAATCAAAAATAAATCAGATAAAAATTGTGCTAGTTGAGAACCAGTAGGCCTTTTTGGATCAACTTGTTTGTCCTTACACCATGAAACCCACCGTTTCCAAGCAACTTCATAAGTTTTTAAGGTAGATTTACGCCAAGAATTTTTAAGTAGGGATAATTGCTCAGTGTTCCATGTTTCTAGCACTTCGGTCCACCCCCACATTTCCACACTTCCAGAAGGATGTGTTTGACTTGTGGCGGTGGGTGTCCTGTTGACATGTCTATCAAGCGGTTCTGTAAGTTGTTCAGAGTGAATGGGGCTTCGAGCGCTCGGGCTCTCAAGTCTGCTCGCCAGAAGACTTTCTCCCAACGAGGAACTATTACTAGGTATATGCCTGATGACCGATTCAGGTGAGCGAGTACTTTGGGGACAAGAAACGGCGGCGGGAAGACCCATGCTAGCGGGTAGTTCCATGGGACGCTGAATGCATCGTGAAATAAGGCTTGGTGATCCCGCAGATCGTAGGATACATAATTGTGTACTACATGGGCCCTCTCCGACGCAAACAAATCTATCACTGGGGTTCCCCACTTTGCAAACACCATTTCCGTACAGGCTGGTAGCAGGTGCCACTCCGGGGTTTGACGATAACGCGATAGGTGATCGGCGTGATTGTTGAATTTGCCTGGGATATGGTGTATGCTGAAGTGAATTTGATAATGATCTAATAATGTCAAAATTTGGTAGGTTGTGTTCAAAAGAGATATTGATTTCGTACCTCCCTGTTTCCGTAACTGAGCCACTGCTGTCGTGCTGTCGCATTGTATTAGAATCGAGCTGCCTTGGAGCCGATGGGCATGGTTCTGGATAGCGTGTAGTATAGCCAGCATCTCCTTTTGATTGCAATGTAAGTGTTGCTCTTCCGGGGACCAATTGCCGTAGAGAGCTTTGTTGTCCAGTTGTGCTCCCCATGCTATATCCGAAGCATCGGTCACTAGAAAGTGAACTGGAGGAGGGTAATGTAAAGGTGTTGATAGGTGGCAGTTCTGGAGCCACCACCTTAACTCGTCGTGGACAACTTGTGTCACTGGGTATGCTTCCAATGATAGTTTTGGTAGCGAATTCAGAAACATTAAGGTTTGCCGATAATTCAGTCGACCGCGCGGAACGACAAAGCTGGCAAAATTTAAGAGTCCTATTACTCTTTGCAATTCTTTTACGGTTGTTTTTCTTTGTTCGAATACGTGACTTACTTTTTCTTTTATGGCGCTTATCTTTTCGTTTGGCAAGATTTTCTGATTGATCCAAGGCCTCCAAATTATTCCTAGGAAGTTGATGCTTTTCTGAGGGGACAAAATGGACTTCGCATAATTTATCTGCCATCCTAACCTTTTCAGGGTCTGGATAATGAGTTTGATTTGATCGAGAAGCATGTGCGCGTTCTGATGTACAATTAAGAAATCGTCCAAGTAGACTAGGACTCTTATGTGCCATTGGTCTCGTAATATTTGAGCCACCCAATTCGTGAGCATTGCAAAGGTTTTCGGGGCTGTGCTCAAGCCGAAAGGCAGGCATGTCATTTGAAGCAATTCCTGATTGTATAGAAGTCGTAGGAAGCTTCTTTGTGATCTCTTCACTTTTAGATGAAAGTAAGCTTGAGATAAATCGATTTTGCACATCCAGTCTTGTGGTTGAAGGAAACCTGGTGTTCGGTTCGAGTTTATGAGATGAAATGGATCGGTCAGAACATACTCGTTGAGCGCTTTTAGATTGAACACTGGACGGGCTGATCCGTCTGTCTTGGGAACCAGAAATAGAGGAGAAATGAAGCTTGGTGTACGCGGTGCTGCTTCCAGAATGCCTTGAGATTTCATTTTTTGTATTACTAAAGACATTTTCATTGAGACAGGGGTTTGAAAGGGGCTTTTGACTAAATCCGGATAAACAAGAGGGGGCTTTTGAATAAATGGTATGCGATACCCTTGAATTAATTTTAATATTATTTCTGGAGCTCCCAGTTCTTTCCATTGCTGGTAATAGTGCGCTAACTGACCTGCTCGAAACCGGTTCGAGTCATTGTTTTCTATTGTAACTATAGCCTCCTCTGGAAGCTCTTCGAGCATTTCCACGGCCCCTGTTGCTTCCACGGTTAACCCGCGAGCCTCGGTTCTGAAATGATCTTATATCACGATTGACGTGAGGTTGTTGGATTTGAAGAAGAGGAGGAGGGTAGTTTGCAAAGCTTGTCTCACCCTGCGCGGGTGGATAATCGCATGGATGTGAGTGCGTTCCGTATTTATAAGCAGTTGTACTACCGTAATGAGTTCCACGCGACGGAACTGTTGGTGGTAGTTCACCTCTCCCCTGCGCGGGGCGGTGGTTTGCTTGTTTAGGCTTTGCTCTTAGGGGACGGCTAGATTTTACAGACCAGAAGGATTTGCGCACCCCGCCAAGCTTTTCTAATGCCGATGTGAAAGGTTCGGGATCAAATATGTGCGTCGCTGATGGCGGAATTCTCTTTAGTGCCGCTTTAACTAGGGGATCACCAGCTTGGCTCAGAACTTTTTCTCGGCGCAACTCAACACTTTCAGCTCTATGACCACAAACTATTTGCAAAAGGTCTGAGGAGATTTTGAAGAAATCTCCCTTCAAAAACAACTCGTCAAGTTTGCCGCTTAGATTGTCAGCATTGACATTAGTGTTCTTTGCCCACGAGAGAAGGTCACAAATGCCTTCTTGTAGCGAGACCTTTTGTTTTAATAAGCAAAAAGTAATGGCTGCATATGATTTGTCAGCACTTAAAAGCCGATGTGAGCCTTCAAACATTTTAACTTCGTCGTTGGTTTCCAAATCAGTAAAACCTGGGGTATGATTGTAAAGCTTTTGAGTCTCAGCATATCTTACGTCAGACCACGAGGTACTGCCTAGTCGTTGAGCATCCGACAACATCTTCAAGAAACTATCTGGGGTCTTAGGGACAGATGGTTCTTTTAATTTTGTTTCTATGTCGAAAGCAAAAGTGTCTTTATCTCGAAATTCATGCTCAGAATCGAGTTGTTCATAAGATTCCCCGCCGGGATATATTGACACGCTGTCCAAACAGTCATTATCATTTTTGTTTGAATTGTTAACTAATTTTCTGAGCTCACCCATTTCCTTTAAGAGTAGATCCATTCGGGATTCGGAACGTCTACCGCGCTTACTTTTCTTATGCTTGCGCCGTCGGGACCTCCGGTTGCGGTCCACTGAAGAGGATGAGCTCGAAGAACTGCTGCTAGTACTGCTACTGGAGCTGCTTCTCTTTCGCTTGCGCGCCTCGCCACTTGGGCCGGCTATGGCCTGTGGCTCGAACGCTGAGGCGTTCTCATTCATCTGGAAACAAATATATGTTAGATTCCAAAAAAAAAATATATATTTTAAGATAATTTCGACCACGCTAGTAAAAAGGGTCATATGATCACCTTTCCGACAGCCACAGAGGGTTAAAGAACCCCTGGCATACTGAAAAAACTTCAATTATTAATTCAAGTAATTCATATCGAACGGTTAACCCGTTTTAAAATATTATAGTCACTTTCAACTTATTAAAATGTGGGTACTTACTGCGTAAGTTAGTTTTAACACTAAAGCTATTTTAGAATAACTTTTAACGCTTCAAAATGTTACACCACTTTATAATTCTAAATTAATTTATATGCAATAGCCGTACGCCAGCTAGGGGCTGTTACGGACTTGTTGCCTCGACGAAACTTCAAACGCCAATAATTTAAAATGGCGACCGATTTTTAAGGAAAATAAAATGGCGCGAACTGCAGGGGCGCCACCTAGCACTTCCGGTTACAAGGCAATCAAAAACGTGGAACAACTCGACGGAAACGGAAATGCACTCTCATATATAAAGCTTCCAGTTACGGTCAAGTAGTTTAATACGGTTTCCAACATCTGTGACTTCCGTTCTTCATCGGATTTCCGTATTACGGACTTGGTCTTTTAAACTGATACCTAACATGGCACGCTCCATTGCCCTTTGTGCGACTCTCATTCTGTAAACAGCTTTTTTTGTGAACGCCCATGTTTTAGCACCGTGAGTCATTCTGGATAGGATACATTGATTGTAAAGCTTAGTTTTCAGGCATTGCGTTATTTTTCGATCCCTTAATACGTCTTCCGAGTTTTTACTGAGTAGCTAAACATATACAATACATGCTATGGATTTGGTAAGTTTTATGTACATGCCTGTTGAAACTGTCGACCCGTCTGGCGTTTTCAGGCAGGGACTGCTTCAACAGCTGCTCTCCTAAGGAATCCAGCTCATTCCAACCTTCAGTCTTCGGCTTCTCGCCTAACAGATCTACATCATCTGGAAAAATCACACACAGAATTCAATTATACAGGGTTATTTAGAAAACGTGTACTAACAAGGTAAGGGGCAGTCCAGACCGGATGGTTCTGGATAGATATGATGATTTCTTATGTATACTAAGCGCCACACAAATCGGCGGATGGGAATTTATACGCAGAACGCTGCGCAAAAGCCGAAATATAGGTGCGCGGGAGCCAGAGAGACGAGACGCCGGGGCACACCCGCCCGCCAACCTCATGCCTCCCGCGCGCTCCCTACGCATTGTGCTCACATGCGCAATAATTAGCGAATCACGGCGAAGTGTAATTTGCGGCTAACTTCTCATCCGCCGATTTGTGTGGCGCTTAGTAAACAATTTTTATTATGAGCTCAACGTAGAATTTGTGAAAAAAAACAGCTGTCTCAGATTCAATTTTGCGACTTGATACCAATCAACAAATAAATTACACATACACTTCAATAATGACATACCTTACACATAGATAGGTACATAAAATACGAATGTACAATGTTGCGAGTTTTGTTTTTTTACAACAGCGGTAACCCTCTTAATAAATAAGCAATAAGCATAAACCTTTTTTGCTTTTTTATGTAAACAATAACTTTATTTTCAGAATGTTACTAGGTACAGATAGCGCGCGAGTTGAATGCAGTCGGGGTCTGAGGTAAAGAGCGGGAGCATCTCCCCCCGCTATCCGCACGCCCCACCTCACGCGCCTGGGCGGGTTGGGCGTGCGGATAGCGGGGGGAGACATTCGCATTCCTAAGCTCTGCATTCAACTCGCGCGCCTACTGTACATATGTATAATCTTTTATTTTCACTTTTGTAACTGAACTTTTTATACGTAATACTTTTTAAACGTCGCTTTTGTTGTATAACTATAATTATATCTAGAATAGTTAGATAATATTAATTACTTTCCTAGTACTGTATTGTAATTTTGGATACCTAACATACTTAATAATAAGGAAGAGCCTAGGTCCCACGACACATGTCACCCTAGTGTGGGAACTAGTGCACAACTTGTTTTTGTAAACTTTTTGGAACAATAATCTTTTTTTTTTATGATTATTATTAATTATATGATTACACAGCTGATTATTTTTCCAGTGCCGGGTTGGCCCCAATGTAAAAAGATTCCATTATGATGACACCAAGGTCATCATAATCACACAGGGCCAATAATGAAACAGCTTCAAACTCTCTCTTTTAGGTTTGCATTTGACTAAATTCTGCCTGATGTTAATAAGCAGATATGCGGTGTAATGTAAGGTGTAGCATGCTTACCTAGAACTCCTAGAAGACACTTATTTTGTACTACCTAGTAGTCTATATTTTAAATTTTTATTTTAAATTGTAAGCCTCTTTACAGCCTGCGATTTGTACTGAGTAATTATTTGATTTTAGATATTAACATTATGTATACTTTTTAATGAATTTAATAATATTTTTGTCATGATTTTTTAAATGATACGGCATTTGTGTATCTTGTAAAAATAATAATATTAGTAAAATGTGAAAAAAAAAAAATGTTATGTAAGCCAGACGAGTATATTATGGATCAATATTATGCAATATTTTTTGTAATAGTATAAGGTTCCATTAATAACGATAAAGTTATCTTATCTTATACTCTTTAGTAGTGTATAAGAAAGGCAGATTCAAGTAAAGCATCAAACTTACCAGTCGGCATTAAACTAACAGGCTTCAGAAGCTCCGCAGCTCCCGCAACGCCATTATCCATATCGTCGCCGCTCTCCGTCGAAAATATATCTCCCAACTCATCTATAGCATTTTTGGCAGCACTCGTCTTTGGTACGTCTTGTGTTTTGTGGCTGTTGGCGCCGGCGAAGTCTAGCAGCGTGTCGTTTTGCGGAGGACTGCTCGCTACTCCCACCTCTTCTTTTGGCTGGTTTCGGTTTAGATACAGCTTGTATTTCACTTGAACGTCGTGGAGTAGATCTATTGCTTGTAGAACTTCGCCTGGAAACATATGTTTTAGGTTAGGTTTAGAGTTAAATTAAGAGCCTGTGCATTAAATTTTAATAATCATTGTGGTCAGGCGCCACTCTAGAAACTTATTTGATCATCCATTCTATTTTTGTAATAGGCAAAAGCAGGCAGTAGCCCCATTAAAGAAAATTTGTAAGTAAGCCAATGATATAATTGTAAATCATTATTTATTGGTATTGGTACATAATGTATCTACATTTTAGCACAAATACCTATTCACAGTCAGGAAATATTTTATTGGTTGTTATTACATTAAGTTCAGTAGGTAGTAGGTATCTGGAAGCTAAATCAAACATGTTATAGGTACTTGTAACTTGGTTAAATTCTGAAGTCGATTTGCTGATTTCAATAAATATTTAATAGAAGAAAGTAAAATTCAACTAGGGCTCTTTTTAAATTTCTCTATCGTTCTTTTACATATGGAGGGAAAATAATATCAGAATACATAAAGAAGAATAATAGTAGTACCTATCGGGCCTATTGGATATTTTTGAAAAGTAAAGTAAAAGTTTGTTTCCTTCTAAACTATGATTTAACCAAATCCCCGTCAACTAATATTTTTCCTTGAGATTATTAATTTTTATTACTTTTGATTGGTTTTCCTCATTATAAGAACAATTAATTACAGTGTTATCCATTTAAGTATTTTTTAATTCACGGCTTCTTGGAAATTTGCTATGGTCCTAGGTTCAATCTCAGACTGTAGCGAATGTACAAAAAGCAGTAGATTTTGCTACAGCCGTAGGCTGTAGATTTTACGATTTTGAGACCCGAAATCTGTAGAACACGGTAATTGCCGTCGCATTGACAACTTTGGTCTGTACATAGGCATGACTACAGTGTCAACTGCATAGACATTACACACAGCTTGTGCATGTGTAGCTACTCACTGAGGGCTAGGGTGCACCATGTGTGGCTACTCACTGAGGCCCAGGGTGTCCGTGTCGTTGGCGGCTCGCGAGGCGAGGTGCTGCAGCGGCGGGCGCATGGCGGCGCACATGGCGTGCAGCTCGTGCATGAGCTGCAGCTCGTCGGCCGAGGGCGCGGCGCTCCCCGCGCACTCCACCATGTCCATCAGCAGCCGCGCGCTGTCCTGCGCCGCCGCCACCTCCTGCGCGCGCTGGCTGTGAGCTTCGCTGCGACGCTCCTCCTGTACATTTTGGATCCCAAATAACAGATTTTTCTTGATACAAACTAATAAAGTCAAGCGAGTGGTCGTCTCTGCACATCATGAACGTACATACGACACAACCGTCATGAACGCCGTCCAAACAAGCACTTCAAGCGCCTTTGTGTTCGCGCAAAAAACCGACAGCCGATGAATCAACCGGAGCGTTACGCGAGCATTACATAAAATGTTCATAGTGCTGTCCACACAGAATTTGTGTTACATTATATGTAATTTTACATTACGCGTTACACTCGTCTTGACCCAGCTTTAAATATTTAGGTTACATACATAGGCCTCCTCTAGAAGTTGCCAGAGCTCCCTATCTCTGGCTTTCCTGCGTCACTTTCCCGTTTTTCGAGATATATTGAGATATAGAAGTCATAGTAAATAGTGAAGTGGTATCTTCTGTCTGCATGCTTCATCTTTGACCACAACATTGCTTATCATCAGGTGAATTGGCGGCTAAGCATTGAGTTATTTGAAACTAAACAAATATATGAACTACAGCTACTAGAACAGATTACTTTTATTTTACTACAATGTGTCCGGGTATGACATACCGATATTTCAGGAGAGCATTTTTCAGGATTTTTTATCGGCAAATCCACTTTCCTACAATGTCCTACTTCACTTCCTTTAAAATGGCGGCCATTTTAGTTTTCAGTTGCGAATAATGTAGAGCATGCACTAAAATTGCAATAAGTGAGTATAAGTCAGAGTCGCAGAATGATAAATTTGGCGTTATTCGAAAGATAATGTGTTGTTCTAGCGAATTTTAAACAAATTTTATTGACATTAACAGTCAAACATACTAAAAACATACAAAAACAGAAAAAAATAAGCAAAAAAAAAACTATTTTTTGGTGTATTTCTTCCCATTGCACGAAAACTAGCCTGTTAAGTTGTTATTATTTTATGCTTTTTCTAAAGCTAATTACGGTGTCTTTAAATTAAGACTAAATTTGTCACATTATGGCAGTCTTTCAAGTACAAAAGTCGTATAAAATCATGACGTCTGCGCAAGCCGTCCCAATCCGGGTAGCGGGCCGGACTCCATATTCCTAGAACCAGCATGTAAAAAAGAGACAAATGTATTGTGAAAGAGCGTGACAACATCAACCGAAGGGTCTCATAATTCAAATGGTTACAAGTAAGTACTTGTTGAGTAGTTGTCCCTCGCTACGCGTTGTGATCACACGTTGATTTTGTTTGCTCTTTTGTCTACATTATCTGTGTTCTGCAAGTTGCTGGGTGTCGGAAGTGATTTGAACTTTTTGTAAGTCCTAATATGGCTAATCATCGAAATGAATTTACAAATCGACATGTTGCGGATATGGTGTTTGTCTACGGCTTTTGTAATGGAAGTGCTGCAGCTGCTGTTAGAGAATATCGAAGAAGGTTTCCTAACCGAGTTACGCCAAATGCTCGGACTTTTGTCTCTACATACCTTAGATTGGGTGAAAATGGGATTCAGAGACCAGTACACGAACGTTACCGGCTAGTCTCTCCACAAGAGCAAGAAGAGATTCTCAATATGATAACCAGAGATCCGAGACTTAGTGTGAGAAGGATTGCTGCAAGACTTCAGTTGTCAAAGTGGTCAGTTTGGGAAGTCCTGAAGAAAGAAGGCTTACGCCCTTTCCATTTTCGGAGAGTTCAAGATATCCATGAGCCTGATTATGCTGTAAGAGTTGCATTTTGCTCTTGGTTTCAACGACAGCTACGACGGGACAGCGACTTTTGGAAAAAAATCCTATGGACGGACGAAGCAAAATTTACGAGGCAGGGGATCATAAATCACAGAAATGACCACTTGTGGTGTTCTGAAAACCCACATGCAGTTCGACCGAGCTCTTTTCAAAAAGAATTCAGTGTGAATATGTGGGCCGGAATGATTGACGGAGTCTTAGTCGGCCCAGTTGAACTACCTCCAAGATTAAACGGGCAGAGATTTTTGGAGTTCTTAGAAACGGAGTTTGCAGAGCTACTCCTCAATTTGCCACTCATCAACCTTCGTAACATGTGGCTACAACTTGATGGAGCTCCTGCACACTTTGCGCGAAGTGTGCGTAGCCACTTGGATCAACAACATTCTCCATGGATAGGACGTGGAGGTACCGTCGCGTGGCCACCACGTTCACCTGATTTGACGCCCCTGGATTATTTTTTCTGGGGCACAATGAAGCAAAAGGTGTACTACCATGTGTCGGCGACACGCGAAGAGCTGGTGGAAAGGATCCATACCGCCGCGAACGAAATACGAGCGAACACAGACATGGTCCGCCGCTCAACACGACACATTGTTCTGAGAACCACAATGTGCATTACAAACAATGGAGGTCATTTTGAACAGCATCTGTAATCTTAAGTTATGTAAAACTAATGTAAACTAATCCAAAGTAAAACTATTCTGAAGTTTAAAAACAATTTGTATTTTATTACATCCATTTCGCTCTATGTTAAGGATTGTATTAAATAAAATTTTGTACTTAATTTAGATGACTTAGGATAACAAATTTGGTGTTAATTTAAAGACACCATAGTTAACTTCAGAAATAGCATAAAATAATAACAACTTAACAGGCTAGTTTCCGTGCAATAAGAAGAAATACAACAAAAAAAATATTTTTTGTTCTCATTTTTTTCTGTTTTTGTATGTTTTTAGTATGTTTGACCGTTAATGTCAATAAAATGTGTTTAAAAGTCGCTAGAACAACACATTATCTTTTAAATAACACCAAATTTGTCATTCTGCGACTCTTACGTACTCACTTATTGCAATTTTTGTGCATGCTCTACATTGATGGTAACTGAAAAATAAAAATGGCCGCCATTTTAAGAGAAGTGAAGTAGGACTTTGTAGGAAAGTGGATTTGCCGATAAAAAAACCTGAAAAATGCTCTCCTGAAATATCGGTATGTCATAACCGGACACATTGTATATTTGTGTAGCCGAACAACCTTTATATGGAAAACGAAGGATACCACTTATAAAACTTAATAATATATGGTGAAAAACTATAGCAAATTATACAATAAAACATGAAAAAGATAGTTTAGAGTGATAGTTATAACAGAAATAAGAAGAGATGGAATAAAAAGTGAATATTTTTAAACATCTCATTACAGATTGTGATAGGGGAGGCCTATGTCCAATGATGGACATCCTATGGCTAAAAAGAAGAAGACCGTAATTACAACTAACCTCTCGCACCATAGTCTTGATAAGCCTGTTGGCATGTTGGATGTCTTCTGGCTTTTTACTTTGGAGTAATTTCTGCAGGAGCTTAGATTTCTCTTCATCATCAAATATGACATTTTTGGCTCGACTCCGAGATGGAGGGCCTCCTTCTTCAGGGGGTAGAGGAGGAGGTGTTTCCTTCACCACTCCCTGATTTTTCAACATATCAAAAGCCACTTTAAACTTTGATTCTTTTGGGTATTCTAGTGACCAGGCATGCAGTAGTTGTAACACCTGAAATATTATAGTTTAAATATTTATCACTTTGTTTTTAGGGTTCCATACCCAAAGGGTAAAAACGGGACCCTATTACTAAGACTTCGATAACCGTCTGTCTGTCTGTCACCGGGCTGTATCTCAATAACCATGATAGCTAGGCAGCTGAAATTGTCACAGATGATGTATTTCTGTTGCCGCTATAACAACAAATACTAAAAACAGAATAAAATAAATGTTTAAAGGGGGCTCCCATACAACAAACGTGCTTTTTAGGAGTTTTTTGCTCGTTATTAATAAGAGGAATGGGGCTTTCATACGGAACGGAACCCTTCGTGCACGAGTCCGACTCGCACTTGGCCGATTTTTAAGAATTAAATCTGCTTAGGGTCATATGCTGACTATGGAAAATTAAGCCATTCATAGGTTTACAAATAGCAATGGAATTTATAGTTTAGGCTAGCAGGAAAGGCATTAACAGGATAAAAACTTTACATATTTTCCTTACCCTGGTCCTAACTTCCGGTGCGGTTCTATCTGCGAGGTACTTGGGTGACACTAGCTTTATCATTTCATTGAGGAAGCGGAATTTGCCGACTTCAGCGTGAAAGCTGGCATCTCCGCGGCGCATACAGCGATCTATCATCGACAGAGCGAGCATCGCCTCTCGCATGTTAGTCGAGTGGATACGCGCCGACAGAGCCTGTGCTGCTAGCTGCGGGCCTTCCGCGGAGTCCTTCATCACCGCACAAAACGCCTCCAGCGCCGCAGCATCAGGACACGGCAGAGATTCATGAGTTGCTTTTACTACAAAACAAAAGCAGCTGTGAAATTAGTTTGTATTGAAAATTGAAACTAACAATGTAGTATCGTACTTACAAATAAGAGCTTCTAAGCTCGTGAGAGTTACATTCATTGTAAACTCTCAAAATTAGTGATATTTAATTACAAAATTAACAAATTCTCATCAGAATTTCTACATTTCGGCTTTCATTTTCGTGATCAAGTTTGACGTATGATTTGATTTTGACATTTTTGACGTGACAGTATTAGAATGAATGAAAACGACTTTGACATTTACAAAGATTGTGTTCTTTTTATAGACTACAGATTAAAGAAATGGAAATAGAAAAGACAGGACAGATTCATTCACGTTCCGATTTGGTTAGAGGCTTAGAGCTAGCCAACTGCTAAATGGGATCGTGTGTAGCGTGGTCCGTCCATAGTTATTATTACTAAAATCAATACGTCTTGGAGGCATTCAGATCCAAACAGCCAATCGTACTTATATATTAGAGTCTGGCTAGTAAAAGCTGATACCGAAAAAGCGCGGCTTTAAAACTAAACTGAGATGGGAATACTTTTTCTCACTCGTACGACGTAGTATTGTTACCATTACCGCGATTCTGATTCTTCCAAATATTTGGGGATTCACCAAAATTATTTTTTTCTTTTCAAGCTCTTATTTGCCGTGTAGGTTTTTAATGACGTTTAATAATTTATGTATTTTGATTACGTGATTATTATACTAAACTGAGGCTTTTGTACATTGCCCTCTAAATGATTATCAACGCTTAAGCGGTAAGCGGCTTACCTACTTATCAGCTCCTTCAATACTATGAAGATCATTGAAGAGCATTCTAGGATATACTATCAATCATTTTGTAGACTTTAGTACATGACGTATATTTATAAAAAATGTTTTTAATACAATGTCGCTTAGGTACTTTCCGCTATAAATACACAAATTTTAGGGTAAATCCGCGATAGTGGTATCACCGAGTGTTGTCATATAAAACGTTTGCGAAAAGTTCTAGTATCAACTTTCGCTAGCCAGACTCTATCATCAGATTGTCGGGATGCCTGTAGCAATGTTGTCTATCGACCATATCAAACCAAATTGGAACATGTATGAGGACATTTGTTTAACGTCATCGCAACTCTAGTATTTTGTTCCACTTTGACAAGAGAATTTACAAACTGAAAATCAAGCATCTTGCAGAAATGAGAATCAAGCATGGTATTGTTAGTTTTTTCTCACTCACTCGTATTGTTTATTGGTATCGGTATCTCGTTCTTACATTAATTTATTTTAACTCGCTCATTTTTTGTCTCTCTCTTTCTGCACTGAAGGAAGAGAAAATAGAGTATCCTTTAGTTTGTGGAAAATAGCAAGAAAGAAATATTCTAAAAATAATAATCTGTTTGGTAGAGCAAATCTCCAACTTTTGCTCGAAGATGGCTATATTCCGCTTGACTCGACTGGTTGCCCAGTCCAAGACCCTCTCAAAACATAATATTATTGTACAGAGAAGAACTGCAACCACCACTCCTACTGGAGCAATTCTACCCGAGCCGGAGAAGCAGCCATTGGGGCTCCTAGGTATCGTGTTGACAGTGATCCCTGGCCTTCTTATCGGTGCAGCAATAAGTAAAAACATAGCTAATTTCCTCGAAGAGAACGAACTCTTCGTGCCTTCCGACGACGACGATGATGATGACTAACCATTGACTTTTCTTAGGCAAGTATTTCCTTGTTATTCCTTACCCTTATTCAAGGGCATGTTGTGATTTATGTAAGTACTAAAATTAACCAAGTTAGATAAATCTACATAACAGGAAACTCGTCTCATTGGATTTTTTTGTTTTCAGGTCTAAGCTTCACGGGTAATGAAAGACTCATGTTATTGTTATATTTTAATATATTAGAAATGTTAAAAACGTATTACAATTTTGTGCTCAAGGTACATTCGATTGCACAGTTATAAATATTCAATTAATTTATATCTTAATATTATTTACATGATTTACATAAATACAGTGTGCCGGCATTGTTCGTAGTTTTTATATCGTTCGTTGTAACAGATTCAATCTGTAAGTCATTGTAAATGCAGCATTATAAAATGCATGTACTGAGAAGTAACGCAAAGCATTTGCTATTCTAGTCAAAGTTACTCTCACTCTAAAATGTGTAATCTCACCACACTTGTGCATAATAATTAAAAATCATGAAAAAATGGCTAATAAATTGTGTTGATAAAATGGCATGATTCAGTCTTTTATTTACAATAATTTTTAGTTATTTC
Organism: Hypomecis atomaria; assembly: GCA_964007245.1. Lineage (NCBI taxonomy): Eukaryota > Metazoa > Arthropoda > Insecta > Lepidoptera > Geometridae > Hypomecis > Hypomecis atomaria. Next base: position 16,600,285 of record OZ023292.1, on the reverse strand, counting down.
GTCTCAAAACCCTTTCCTACTTCATACAGGAAACATCAATATACAAAATGTCTTTTACCAATATAACATAATTCTTGACTGATAAGCTACAATCTTCAATACACAATTTAAGAAAAAAACCAATGTTAAATATTTTAATCATAAATAAAGTTACATTGGTCAAAATAAATACTGTAAAACATAGGTATGATACGAATTTTAGTATAGAAAAAGAACCCACTATGATGATATGGAAATATGTGTTCCATCATTTGAGCCTAAAAAAATGTGTTTTCCTACTAAATAACAGAGAGAATATTTTATCGATATGCAAGAATAGATAGCACAACAAAGGTTTTAATTTGAACTATCCATGTGGAGATGAAAGAATGAGGATAAAACAAATAATCTACATACTCGTATATGTTATAAATCCCATACAATGTATATGTCACAGATATTTTAACTTTGCTACTGTCATATCATATGGCATCTTACCAGATAAATGCTATTTATAATATTTGACTATGGAATCAAATGTGTTTTTTGCACATTTTACTTTAAATATATAAACAGGAAATCTCATTATTTACAAGAAATAGTAGTACCCACACATCTATTTAAACTAAGATCTTGCACTAATTTCTATACAACTATGTCTAATCATCCACATTTTTCCTAAAAATATTCTTGCCAATGCAAACAAAAAATATAACAAACATTGTTGCAGTCCTAAATAAAAGGGTAGGGTGAAAATAAAATGAAAGGGAAATAAAATATACATAGCATAAAATTAAACAAAGTCAAAGGGAAATAAATTCATCATAGTGGTCAATAGGGATCTAAGTTTGTCTGCAGATCTAGAGTTCCTTACTCTGGGGGCCTCTTATGCTCCCCCCAGCCATGGAAGCACTTGGTGAACCGGCGAGACTCTTTGTTCTTCAGTGTGAGGAACAGTTTCCGAGGCTTGTCTGGCTGCATCGTCTTCATGTGTTGGATGTATACCTAACAATATATTATAACACTCAGTAAATAAATCTAAATAACAATTCCCTAATGCAAATAAAGATACCTAAATGAGAAAAGTAAAGGGAATTGAATATTATTGGTTTTCATTCCGAAAATAAAACTAGTTATAGACTAGTCTAGATATGTATCCAGGGTACAAGTTATTTTTGAACTAAATTTCACCAAAGATTACACTACAATAATTGTAGAAGAAACTCGTGTGTCTCCACACATGAGTGCTTATATAGTGATTATTATATTACATAACCACTCATGTGTTTCTTAACTTATGTGGTGGATGTAGTGATTATTATATTACACTAGCTGCCTGTCCCGGCTTCGCCCGGGTGCGATTGGCTAAAGAAGACAGATTTTATAAATATTGTGACTATCACGTATGTGTTTACGAGTTAATTTATAGCCTATGACACTCGCAAAGAATGTGGCTTGCTATTGGTAAAAGAATTTTCAGAATCGGTTCAGTAGATCTAGAGATTACCCCCTACAACCTCACAAACTTTACCCTTTTTATAATATTAGTATAGCCACTCATGTGTTTCTCTCATGTGTCTCCACACATGAGTGCTTATGTAATATAATTACATAACCACTCATGTGTTTCTTACTCATGTGTCTCCACACATGGGTGCTTATGTCGTGATTATTATATTACATAACCACTCATGTGTTTCTTAACTCATGTGTCTCCACAAATGGGTGCTTATGTCGTGATTATTATATTACAAAACCACTTATGTGTTTCTTAACTCATGTGTCTCCACACATGGTTGCTTATGTAGTGATTATTATATTACACAACCACGCATGTTTCTTACACAGCTGCGGCCTAGCCAACAATCAATGACATATTTGACTGGTAGAACTGACCAGCCTGCAAGTGACCCTTTAAAACGTCTCGTAACACACAGTGAAAATACGTCTCATACCTGAAAGCTGCTGAGAGGCCTACAAAATAGGATACGGAATCTGCGGCAACCCATATTTCCCAGAGGTCGTAAGCCTCTGGCGCCCAGCCTTGGCAAAGGAGAGATACCCCGAGGCCAATACAGGCTGTTCACAGTTACTTTACCTCTGACTTTGTCGCTGTATCTCTGTCTAGTTTTAAGTCACCATCATAGGTTAGACAGGGACAGCGACAAATCTCAGAGATAAAATAAACGTGAATGGACTGGAGTCACCATGCCATAGAAGTTGGTGAAAGGATCACAGATGATGAGTAAGATATGTATTGATTTAGGTTGTTCTACTGTCAGAGGGCAAACCAAAAGTGTTATCACCTGTGCAGATTTGTACGCGAGCTTGATCTCGACCTCCGAGCACTTGGCGCCGAGCCACAGGAACACCTGCTCGCCATTGTCCAGGATCATGATGTCGTCGTCCGCCAGGTCATCCTGCACATACGACAAACATGTCAACCCATCTAACAGACTTGAAAGGGCGAGTTTTCAAAAACGCTGTTTGTGCACTTACATAGAACATCAACTACAACTATGTAAATGGAATCTACACATGTCCTAGAATGGAAATTTCTAAAATTGGGTACATCAGCCATTAGTGCATTTCACCCAGGGTGTCGAAATCGGCATGGAAAGCATCATTTATATAGATAAAATATTTAGGTATCATTCATCATTATCAGCCCTGAAACGTCTACTGCTGGATACAGGCCTCCCCTATGGATTTCCAAAACCAGTTGCAAGCAGCTTGCATCCAGTATGTTCCTGCGGTCTTGATTACATCATTGATCTATTATTCTAATCAGTGGTAGATACATTTTCGGTCTCATTGGCCATCAGTTCTACAAATGATGCTACTTCAACTTGCCAATCAGCAGGTATCACTCAAAATTAAAAAAAAAAGTATAAATAAAAACTGATTGTTGGGAAAAGTAGATTGGTGAAATACAAACTTATTAAACAGAAATGATAATAATTTTACTAATCTTTTGGCCGAGGTTAGGTAAGCATCAACCCTTGCGTCATAAAATTATAATTTATTTATTAATTCATCAAGATTTCCAGCGTAACAATCGAGCTTTTCTGTCCTTACATATTACTTGACAGGCTTTTAAATATTTATTATGGAATAAACCTTGAACATTGCGAAAATAAAAGCTGTACAGTGTTTTTTCTCAAGTAGAAGTTGCGTCACAATTTATGGCGACTGAAGTGTAGTGAAGAATTGTTGTTCCTTCTCATTCGAGCAGCGGACAAGGCAGGTGTAGTTGAGGTAATCCGCCTCAGAGTCGTACAGCTTGCGCCTTCCGAGCGCCACCCAGAAGAAATGGTATGACTGGCTACCTTTACATCATAATATGAACTTGACAAAAGTCCGTGCATTTCTCAGAGACGGTAAAGTATTCCTTCTCGTTGGAGCAGCGGAAGAGGCGCGTGTAGTTGAGGTAGTCCGCCTTAGAGGCGTACGGCTTGCGCCCACCGAGCGCCACCCAGACGGAACTATACAGCTTGCTGCTACCTTCATTGCCCACAAACCTGACAGAAGTCGGTGCATTTCTCAGAGACGGTGAAGTATCCCTTCTCGTTGGAGCAGCGGAAGAGGCGCGTGTAGTTGAGGTAGTCCGCCTCAGAGTCGTACGGCTTGCGCCCGCCGAGCGCCACCCAGAAGAAATTGTCAGGCTCGCTGCCTTCGTTCAACACCTGTGTGGAATAATAAGTCTTATAAGTATTGAAAATCAATAAAATGTTAAGGCTCACAAAGAATGTGTCCTGTGTACAATTTTTAATCGTTAGGAAATGAATTTTATAATTGCATTCTTCTCGCTCTTGCTCGATCTTGTAATCATTTACGCATACGTCCCAGCGGGCTATCAATTCAAAAATAGTGCCCCAGAATGTTTGCATTCTGAAGCCGTATACATATGATCACTATCGTGTCTAGTGGTCGGCAAAGTGTCGTTCGCTAAAGGATTATTATTTCACTAAAATGAAATGATATATTTATCCCACTAAAATAGAGTACATACACATGGTGTTATAGATTAATTCGTTCCTTCTATTTGCCATTTACTAGCATATGGAAAAAGCCTTTAAAATAAAATTGTTACAAAAGTATTCCTAAAATTAATTACAAATCAAGTCAAAGTAACGAGTAAGTTCCTTCGACTAAAGAAGTAGTTCCTATGACTAAAGAAGGAGTTCTAGCGACTAAAAGAGGTTCCTTCGACTAAAGAAGGAGTTCCTATGACTAAAGAAGGAGTTCTAGCGACTAAAGGAGTTCCTTCGAGTAAAGAAGGAGTTCCTATGACTAAAGAAGGAGTTCTAGCGGCTAAAGGAGTTCCTTCGAGTAAAGAAGGAGTTCCTATGACTAAAGAAGGAGTTCTAGCGACTAAAGGAGTTCCTTCGAGTAAAGAAGGAGTTCCTATGACTAAAGAAGGAGTTCTAGCGACTAAAGGAGTTCCTTCGAGTAAAGAAGGAGTTCCTATGACTAAAGAAGGAGTTCTAGCGGCTAAAGGAGTTCCTTCGAGTGAAGAAGGAGTTCCTATGACTAAAGAAAGAGTTCTAGCGACTAAAGGAGTTCCTTCGACTAAAGAAGAAGTTCCTTCAACTAACGAAGGAGTTCCTTCAACTAACGAAGAAGTTCCTTCACCAAAGAAGGAGTTGTGATTTACCTGTAGGCTAACCCACGGGTTGTTGAACTTTTCCTCCGCGATCTGCTCGATGAGTCGCGCCGAGTCCGCGTCGCTCTGGGAGCCGATCCACGCGTACACTATGGCGGATGAAGTGTCGTTCGAACCTTCTAGAGGCACGTTTAGGATGTAGCTGTGGACAAATTATGACATTAAGACTTTATACCTATGGAACGCTGGGAAATTATGCCTAGCAAAATCACTACGACAATTTGGATGTAGTTTGTCAAAAAAGACTCAACTCACAAAATGTTACTCTTGAGTCATGGCCATTTAAAGATTCAGATTGCCTAACATTTTTTTGAGTCTAGGAGAACTTTTATTGTCTTTTTATGACTGCTTTTTAAAAAACAGTTTTTTTTTTCTTTTTTTGAAAGACCTTACTTCATAGCCACTTTGGTATCATTAACTTATTTTTGACCACAGTGTGGTTTGAGTGCTTTTTGCTAAATCTATATCTAATTTACACAGGGACTGTTTAACTCAGGACTAGAAACGCACTACGATTCGCATTCTCTACATTCTGTCAGTTTTACGCGAGGCGCGGGGGAGGAGGTGTTCACTAAAGTTTCGACCTAAAACATATGGGGATAAAGTAGAAACGTTAACGGGTGACGGGTTTATGGAGCTGGGCGAGCAAGAACCATTGCTGATAATCCATTTTCACCTTAATTGCTTAGCCGCTTAAGTCTAAAAATGTGTAATAATATGTCTGGTGTCTCGTTTACGCCTAGGTACAATTTTTCTTATACCATGAGAGGGGTACGCACGCTGAATTCTTCTCCAGTAGCTAAATCCTCCAAGAATTTACATAAGATTTGTGGAAGGAATACTTAGTAAGTTCTTACCAAAAAGCGCTGTTGAGTTGCGAGGCATCCGCTTTGACTTGCACCAGCCGAGTGCACAGAGCCGAGCCGTTACTGCGCAGCTCAAACAGCTCCACGGGCTGTCGGCCTCCCTCCTAAACAAAAAAAAAACATTCCAAACTGAATGCTACTAATATTATAAACGTGAAAGTTTGTAAGAATGGATGGATGTATGGATGTTTGTTACTCTTTCACGCAAAAACTACTGGACGGATTGAGACGAAACTTTACAATTGTATAGCTTATACATCAGAATAACAAATAGGCTATAAATTATAATGATATTGCTTAAATTTTCCATGTTATAAAAATAAGTGTTAAGTAAGTAGGAAAAATTCTGCCATCTGCGAGCTATTCTAGCGTGCGCTCCAAGAAATGTCAAATCAAACAAATGTCAAATCGTTTTTTTTTTATTTTCCACTTCATTTATTAAGGGTGGTAAGGTAGGGCCTCGAAATATCATGCGGGCGAAGCCGCGGGCAAAATCTAGTAAAGCTTATATGTAGAGGTACATTACTACAATACTAGATCTCCGAACCATACCTACACCTCGCGGAACATCTCTTTAACTGAATCTTTATAAGCCTAAATCTAGCTTTTGACTGATTTGATCACAGAGATAGCAGATAATGTGGTCGATCGAGAAAAGAAAGAAAGAGATGCAATGATTTAATGTGACATGAGTTAGAAAGAGACATGAAAAATATCTCGATTTAGTGGCTAGTTGCCGTGTTTTTCTCTCAGTAGTGTCAAATTCCAATACATATTTGACAATTTTGACAGCTCTGAAATACCACTCCAGTCGAAAATCGCCGACGATCTTAATAAAATCGGTTGATAAATAAATAAAAAAATGCACTGAATGTTGTCTAACCTTCGCTAAATGTGAAAATCTCCATACCTAGCATGAAACTACCTGTTTCCTAATTAAACTCTATGACTCAAAAGAATCCAGGTATAAAATATGACTCACAGGTTTAGCATTCCTCTTGCCGTCTCTGATGATGAACCTCCTATGGAAATGCGCCATGAACTTCAAGCTCTCCTGTTGTTGATGCGTTCTAACGACATCCAGCCTCTTGCACAGCTGTTTGAACTTCCTCTCGAGTCCGAATGTGAATGTGAGCCAGCCCATGTTGGGCGCGCGCCGTCCTTGCCAGAAGTACACCACCCAGGTCGCGGCTTCGCCTTCCGCGTCGTCGGGCTCGCCCTTGTTCGAGCCTTCGCTTTCTTCTTCGGGCTGTTGGGAAACAATCATATTTTACTACTGCGTATAACGAATTTTGACAAAATAAATATGCAGATGTCTATACGTCAATCTTACTCCACGAACTATCACGGTAAAATGTTCGTCCGTCCTTCCAGTTCTAACGTCTCTATTACTTCTTTGCTTTTGTTTTATTCTTACTCATATTTTGCACTATAAAAGAAGCTACATGAGATGGATGTCTATGGGCGTAACTAGGGGACGGCACGGGTAGCACCCTAGAAACTTCTTTGCCCACACCAAAAAACTTGAAAGTTGATACATTCAATTTTGTGAACTGGGCAAAGGTAGGTGCTATGGATGTGAATAGAAACTAATTCCCGCCTCGACGGGAAGCACGTATCGGCACAGGAACACGTAACAGTCCGCGCTCTAAAACACGCCAAGCTCGGTGTCGGGGAGGCGCACGAAATGCCGCCCCTCTAGCACGAATGTCTTTACAATACATATGGATGATGTGAATAGAAACTATCTCCAACCATATCGACGGGAAGCACGTATCGGCACAGGAACACATAACAGTCTCCGACTTGTGTTGGAGGAGAAGTCTGGCGAACATACAAAAAAAAAGTCTGCGCTGTAGAACACACCGAGCTCGCTGTCGGCGAAGCACCCGAAATGTCGCCCCTTCAACACGAACGCCTTCATTGCTTCTAGATCTGTGTTCTATTCGTACTCATGTTGTTCCACTTGCGATGTAAAAGAGGAGGAGAGTACCTATACCCACCAATAGGATGACTGCTATTTACAGTCATATTTTGCACAATGAAAGAAGTTATAAGGGATGGATGTCGCTGATAAAAGATAGGGATAATGCCAATAGAAATAATTCCACCCACCGTTATAATCCTACCAAAAATTTAAAAATTACCTAAAATTACTCTGAAATATAGACAAATCAGGGGAACAGGTGGAGGAGGACGGACAAAATAAATTACACCCACCTCGACGGGAAGCACGTATCGGCACAGGAATACGTAGCAGTCCGCGCTGTAAAACACGCCGAGCTCGTTGTCGGGGAGGCGCACGAAATGCCGCCCCTCCAGCACGAATGCCTCCATTGCCTCCAGGTCTTCGTTCCACTCGTCGGCGAGGGTTAGCGCTTCCGAGGCCGGCATTGTTGGCTGTCTCGGCGTGAATAACGCTGAGAGGTCCGCCCTGAGAAGAATAATACGTTTTATTAAATATTTGATGTTTTGTTTTGAGAATCGGTGAGAGAATTCGTTTTGCAAAGACCCTTTGTATAGACCGCGAATTATACAACTCGGCGGCGCTATAAACTTTCGACATTCTTTTATCATAGCAATGTCTTGAATTAAAATGCCCGATTTTATCAACAATCCCTTCATTTAAGGCATCACATGAGTGTTAGTAGTATTTTATAATAGTTTGTTAGCGCTTGACTTGTTGTTGGCCGACCGACTCGGCCGTGCGCGTGCGCGTCCACTGATCACCTCCTCCCAGCAAGTGAACACCTGTTACAATAGAATATTGCCTTACTTGGTCTCCTGCCGCTTGGCCCAGCAGGCGAGGTCGGCGCCGGTGCGCGCGACCGACTCGGCCGTGCGCGTGAAGTCCACTGCGATCACCTCCTCCCACCCCAGGAAGTACGTCTTGAACACCTGTTACAATAGCGGAATAACAATGATAAATTACGTGTTTCATTACTTAGCATTACTTCGTGAACTGAATGTGTTTAACAGTTAAATTACACAAAAAGAAAAGCAGCACAATTTCTGTAGGAAGATGGTAAAAGTGACCTGAGTTTCAGTGCCCTCCTGCAGAGTAGTGACGAGCGCGTGTGGCGGTCGCGGTACCATATTGAAAAGCTCTTGTGCCAGCTTTACCGCCGCTGCTCGCACTAAACGCGACGATTTCTTGCCGAACCTACAACAAATACACAATATAGACCTCTATTTAGACATTGCTTGAATATAGCCGGGATCAATCAAAATTTGAATCGAACTATAGCAAGGAATGAATATTTATAAAAACGCGCGCGTTACGCGTAAAAATAGGAAATCAGTTGTTCCATACAACAATTCAACATGCATGAGATAATTGTAACGGCTCGCGTGCAGCAAAACCGATATTGTCGGCCGATGGCGGACACAACTACCCGGACGTGTCTATGCTTGCACTGCAAGTGTACCACTTGTACTGACATTGGACGTTGCCGGTACTTGCACTGTAGACGCCAGCAGATTGACGAGAAATCCCAACAAAGTCGGACTGGACCGTTTTCGGTTGATGACGGTCCTGGTTGTGTACGCGCTCTCTTTCTTTTACGAGTGCTTGATTCGATCGGCCGAGTTCGTCCGTCTTCGCTCGAGCAAACTTCGGCCGATGACGGAGTAGGTGTTCGCGAGCCGTCAGGGCAGGCACTCACCACACGAACACGTCGATGTGCGCGTCCAGTATGTACACGTTCCTGGTGGCTAGAGCGTTGCGCGCCAGCGGCGTGTCCTCCGGCTGCGGCAGCTCCAGGTAGCCCATCCCGAGCTCCACGCGGTACAGCCGCGGCGCCGGCCATGAGAAGTCTTCGGCCACGTGCTCCTATACAAATAAATATAATATCACTAAATATAGTATTTGGGCACTGAGGGCAGGACAATAGGTGTTCCATTGTCTGCACTGCTCCACAGTCACATTTGTCAGAATTCACGTCAGAAAAGCCACATTTGGCCATGTTAAATTTGCTGCGGCCAACTTGGGTCCGGAGCCGGTTCAACGCCTTCCACGTTGGCCACACTAGCTCTAAAACTCCAGGGAATGCCCTGGAGTTTTTCCTATAATTGATGCTCGCCTTCCATTGCGAGCGGAACGGAACTATTACGGACTCGGTTTAATTCGCAACAACAAAGTTCATACAAGTGCTGCAACTGAAAAACGCAAGCAGAGCAGACTGAGCGAGATGAAAGCGTCGCGAAAGAGGTTGAGCAACTGAAGACGAAAACAAATAGTGGCATACATTAGTGACAAAAAAATACACTTCGATATAGGAGTTCTTCTGAAAAATAATTCAATAATTGTCCTGTCTGCAGGATTTGAACCTGCATAATTGACTCGCATATAAACGTAGTGTGGAAGCACTTAAATAAAATAGTTTCATAATACACACTTCTATCAGAGAAATCATGCAAAAAATATAGAAGGAAGACATGAATAGTAAAATCAATGTACCTACCTGCGGTACATAAGACGTGTCTCCAGCATATTCTAGAAGCTCCCAGAAGGCGCGAGGCTCCTTGCCCGCCGGCTCGGCGTTCAACTCCGCCCCGTTGTTCCTCTCTTCTTTGTTTATCTTTACGGTTCTTCCTATTTTTCTTTGTTTATTAACATACCTGCGGCACATAGGGCATGTCTCCGGTATATTCTAGAAGCTCCCAGAAGGCGCGAGGCTCCTTGCCCGCCGGCTCGGCGATCAGCTCCGCCTTGTTCTTCCTCTCTTCTTTGTTTATCTTCTCGGCGAACAGACGCGCTTTGGATTTCAGAGTGTTCTTCGCTTTTTTGCCGTTCCTGTAATAAAATTATGTTGAGTGCCATCGTGAACCAGCGAATATACCGGGTGTTAGAGTGGTTACTACGTCAGAAAAGAATTTAAATGGAAGTTTAAGCACAAGATAAATAATCCGTTATTCTATTCTAATAACAGATTCGGATGGGATTCAGTTAGGATTAGTTTAGAACTCTGTAAATCTAGACGACGCCGACGGAGCTGTCAGTTAAATTTTTCGAGTGAGTGTATCGGGTGCCGTGTACGCACGCAGTCGCACTCACGCATACGTCTTCCTTACATAGTATAAAATAAAGTCGCTATTTTCGTTTGTTTGTCTGTATGCTTAAATCTTTAAAACTACGCAACGGATTTTGATGCGGTTTTTTTTAATGGATAGAGTGATTCAAGAGGAAGGTTTATATGTATAATACACCTGTGCGAAGCCGGGGCGGGTCGTCTAGTATATTATATACACCAGTCGAAGCCTGAATGTTTTGTGACAGTTTTCGAATGGCGGAAAAATGAGAGAGGTTCTCAAGCTCAGTACTGTTAATGGTTACCTAAAAAGGGGCCGATCTTAGTGTATGTAACAATAATCTTCTTCTTCTTCTTTTCAGCTATAGGACGTCCACTGCTGGACATAGGCATCCCCTAACTCCAGCGCGATCCTGCGGTCTTGATGAGGTCATCCGTCCTCCTTGTGGGTGGACGTCCTACGCTGCGCTTGCCGGTACGTGATCTCCACTCAAGAACTTTACGACCCCATCGGTGATCAGTCCTCCGCGCTATGTGCCATGTTGCCATTATAACTTGCCATTCCGCTGGGCTATGTCGGTAACTTTGGATCGTCTACGGATCTCCTCATTCCTGACTTGATCTCGCAGAGAGACTCCGAGCATAGCCCTCTCCATAGTTCGCTGGGCTACTTGGAGCATACTAATAAGGTCCATAGTGAGAGACCACGTTTTTGTGCCATAAGTCATCACAGATCGAAAACTTTCGACTTGAGGCACTGAGGTATGTCGGACGAGAAGACGTTACGCAATTTTCCGAACGAGATAGATTCAGCGATTGGCCTCTTTCTTGAAATCGGACCTACCTAACTGGACTGGACCTACCTAACAATACTCACCACAAGTAAATGACGAGTCCCGTATCTAGCACGAACACGTATCGCGGGTCGAGAGACGAGTAGTTCACCGGGACGGGCTCCAGATGTATGCTGTTCCCGGCGCCGTGCACTCGGTACAGTCTCGTCACGTAGTGCTGTCGGATAAAACATTCAGTATTATAGGTCGTATTTATAGTCACAGAAAATAATACAAAATATACTACTATTTATTTTTGGCTTGCAATGCAAGCGATCTTATTGGGTACTACCGGGTCGTCGACAGTGAAGAATCCAGACGGCGTGTGGCTGCCCTGTATATAAACAGACGGGGTGGGGAATAGAGTTATCTCAGTACATGTTACCGGGTCGTCGACAGTGAAGAATCCACACGGCGTGTGGCTGCCCTGTATATAAACAGGCGGGGTGGGGAATAGAGTTATCTCAGTATATGTTACCGGGTCGTCGACAGTGAAGAATCCAAACGGCGTGTGGATGCCCTGTATATAAACAGGCGGGGTGGGAATAGAGTTTTCTCAGTATATGTTACCGGGTCGTCGACAGTGAAGAATCCAGACGGCGTGTGGCTGCCCTGTATATAAACAGGCGGGGTGGGGAATAGAGCTATCTCAGTATATGTTACCGGGTCGTCGACAGTGAAGAATCCAGACGGCGTGTGGCTGCCCTGTATATAAACAGGCGGGGTGGGGAATAGAGCTATCTCAGTATATGTTACCGGGTCGTCGACAGTGAAGAATCCAGACGGCGTGTGGCTGCCCTGTATATAAACAGGCGGGGTGGGGAATAGAGTTATCTCAGTATATGTTACCGGGTCGTCGACAGTGAAGAATCCAGACGGCGTGTGGCTGCCCTGTATATAAACAGGCGGGGTGGGGAATAGAGTTATCTCAGTATATGTTACCGGGTCGTCGACAGTGAAGAATCCAGACGGCGTGTGGCTGCCCTGTATATAAACAGGCGGGGTGGGGAATAGAGTTATCTCAGTATATGTTACCGGGTCGTCGACAGTGAAGAATCCAGACGGCGTGTGGCTGCCCTGTATATAAACAGGCGGGGTGGGGAATAGAGTTATCTCAGTATATGTTACCGGGTCGTCGACAGTGAAGAATCCAGACGGCGTGTGGCTGCCCTGTATATAAACAGGCGGGGTGGGGAATAGAGTTATCTCAGTATATGTTACCGGGTCGTCGACAGTGAAGAATCCAGACGGCGTGTGGCTGCCCTGTATATAAACAGGCGGGGTGGGGAATAGAGTTATCTCAGTATATGTTACCGGGTCGTCGACAGTGAAGAATCCAGACGGCGTGTGGCTGCCCTGTATATAAACAGGCGGGGTGGGGAATAGAGTTATCTCAGTATATGTTACCGGGTCGTCGACAGTGAAGAATCCAGACGGCGTGTGGCTGCCCTGTATATAAACAGGCGGGGTGGGGAATAGAGTTATCTCAGTATATGTTACCGGGTCGTCGACAGTGAAGAATCCAGACGGCGTGTGGCTGCCCTGTATATAAACAGGCGGGGTGGGGAATAGAGCCAGAAACTCTGGAGTTTCGTCGCCCTGCTCGTGACGTTGCGTCCGTTTTGCTCCCAACAAATTGCGCAAGTTAACTGCGTGCATGGCCGCGCATGCGCCTTTATCAAGCTGTAAAAAAGACAATTTGAGTAAGTGTAAGAATCAATGATGCGACAATCGCGAATGGATTAAATCGCAAAGGGTCACATTCATGCAAATCGCAGTTTTAAAATAAGTCACACCAATAGTGTTGTGTACACGGTCAAAGCAGCTTACAGAATCGAATCGTGTTTCTCATTTCGAATTAGGGGTTTTAACAGACAGCTTTGGCTCAGTTACCGACCAATCACAGGTGCCATCGCAGTAGTTATGTTGTTAATGTTTATTCTATTTAATTGCTATATAATTTTTATTTATATCAAATTGTATGTATTAGTGTATCTTATATTATTTTTATTTATGTATTAGGATATACGTATTCGAATTTTAGCTTGTTATGTAAGTATTTATTATTTGTAATAAGATTTTTTTTTGTCTACTCTCTTTTGCTACTCACTCCGTTTTTTTCTATTTTTATTAATTCCTCTCTAGATGAAAGGGTTGCCTGGAAGAGATTGCTATAAGCAATAAGGCCGCCCTTTGTTGCGCTAGTTTTAAGTCGCTTCTTTTTTTCCTTTCTGTATATTTCTCCTGTATTGTATTTTAGTGTCAACAATAAAGAGTTCATTCATTCACTCATCACAGACCTTGATTTCAAAATTTCAGGCACTGTGATTAGTCACACTAGGTTGCAGCTGTCGGGGTACTTTGGTGAATGATAATATTTTTAATCTGCACTTACAGTGGCTTTGGACCCGATCCAGAAGTGTATATCCCAGGACAGCTGTCCCTGTTCCTCTACGGCTGTTTTGAGGATGATATAACAATCGCCTTCGAAAAACTTCCCGTGCGCCACCTGGAGAAAACCAAAGGTAACCAAAATTAATGGGCGGGGTCCACACGGACGTTTCGACGAATGAGTCAAATGAAACAATGTAATTAATTTAACTTCAATCATTTCATTTATTTCATTAATTACAGCTACCATTACAGTCAGAAACTAATGCGATAGTGTAATAAATATTATAACTATAAAAAGGTTAAGAAATGTCAATTTAAATAATAATAATGTCAAATAATTACATCAATTCATCACATAAATTTGAAAAATGATAACAATACAATTTACATGTCAATTAAAATTAATCATAATTAATATCACAGAAATCCAATTATTAATATCATAAAAATCTAATTCTATACAAATAATAAATTTTCAACCTAAAAATGGCGTCATAATTTAGTAACATCTCTCTATAGCAGGCATCAAACAATACCGCCCTCTTAAATAATGGTAAATAAAAGCCTTTTTAGGGTTCCGCACCCAAAGAGTAAAAACAGAACCCTATTACTAAGACGCCGCTGTCCGTCTGTCTGTCTGTCTCCAGGCTGTATCTCATGAACCGCTATAGCTAGAAAGCTGAAATTTTCAAAGATGATGTATTTCTGTTGCCGCCATTACAACAAATACTAAAATAGAATAAAAATAATATTTAAGGCTAACAATTTATTTTTTTTGTAAGGGAGCCCTCCCTTACAACCACCCAAATTTTTAAAATATTTTTTTTGCCGTTTTTCGCTTGATATCAATAATGGTAACAGATAGATGCAAATATTCACAAAATATTTAGCTGCATGCCTACTTTAATAATAAATAATCAAATTAAAATAAAATAAATATTTGAGGGGGGCTCCCATACAGTACGGAACCCTTCATGCGCGAGTCCGACTCGTACTTGGCAGTTTTTTTTTTTTTACCGTATATGTTGATGGCTGTGATGTTAGTTACAAGCTGCGGATAACCTAAACCTCGCGCACCTGTTAAGCTTCAGTCAGGATTGGGCCATCCGCAGCTTGTAGCCGCTGAGTTGTACGATTCAACCTTTATCAGCCTTTTTTTATTACACAGCTGCTGAACGTAGGCCTACCAACGAAGGATTTTTTTTTTAATTTCGCGCGCTGACTAAAATCATAGCATAATTATAATGCTTTAAGCCATTATATAAATCGTTGTCTTACTTCTTCTACGGGGGCAGGTATGAAGTTCTCGATCTCCCAGACTTGCATTCCAGGGGTCTGACCGGTGTCCTCGTCGAAAAACTCCGAGTAGTCTAGCGGCGGCTTCTCTAAACTCTCGTCCCAGCGTTTAGGTCTGAAAAAATGAGTTAGAAAAGAAACAGGATAGTGCGGGTCAGACTTGCCCACCGAGGCTTTCATATAAATCTGTGGATGGAAATAGTACATTACTGCAGCGGCCAGCAAAAGAGGTATTGATGGACTAGCGTCAGCGAGAGGCACACATACGTGAGTCCATCAATGCTTAGGTCTGAAAAAATGAGTTAGAAAAGAAACAGGATAGTGCGGGTCAGACTTGCCCACCGAGGCTTTCATATAAATCTGTGGATGGAAATAGTACATTACTGCAGCGGCCAGCAAAAGAGGTATTGATGGACTAGCGTCAGCGAGAGGCACACATACGTGAGTCCATCAATGCTTAGGTCTGAAAAAATGAGTTAGAAAAGAAACAGGATAGTGCGGGTCAGACTTGCCCACCGAGGCTTTCATATAAATCTGTGGATGGATATAGTACATTACTGCAGCGGCCAGCAAAAGAGGTATTGATGGACTAGCGTCAGCGAGAGGCACACATACGTGAGTCCATCAATGCTTAGTTGTGGCCAAGGCTTGTACCTTACAGTAATTTTCTCAAATAATACGCGGATATTACTTACTAAATAAAATAAAATCCAAAACTCCAAAAACCAGAATCCAGAATCCAAATTCAACATAAAAAATTGAATACAATCTTTGATTACGTCGTTACCTCATTGGTTGCCATGTTTCGGACTAAAAGATTGTCGATTTTTAAATAACACGATATGAGTTTACATAGTAATTTATCTGGCCGCAAAACACGACAGATAATTGCTTTTGCCGGCCGCTGCTCGCATGTATTTGGCCAGTGCAGCAGTTTCGATTTATCTCGAAGAAGGTGAAAAAAAAATGCTTAGATTTCTAAACATGTTTGAGAAAATGTATGTATATGTGTGAGTGTAGGGTATGTTAGCCTGGTCCTGCATGCCGCGCAGTATGAGCGCCGAGCTGCCCTCGGTAGCGCGCTAGGGGCGCCACTGTCCAGCTACGTAATGTTACAATAGTTACTTGAGCTCGCTGCCGCGCTGCTCGCCGATGTTGTCCTGGTGCTGCGTGTTAGCCTGGTCCTGCATGCCGCGCAGTATGAGCGCCGAGCTGCCCTCGGTAGCGCGCTAGTGGCGCCACTGTCCAGCTACGTAATGTTACAATAGTTACTTGAGCTCGCTGCCGCGCTGCTCGCCGATGTTGTCCTGGTGCTGCGTGTTAGCCTGATCCTGCATGCCGCGCAGTATGAGCGCCGAGCTGCCCTCGGTAGCGCGCTAGTGGCGCCACTGTCCAGCTACGTAATGTTACAATAGTTACTTGAGCTCGCTGCCGCGCTGCTCGCCGATGTTGTCCTGGTGCTGCGTGTTAGCCTGGTCCTGCATGCCGCGCAGAATGAGCGCCGAGCTGCCCTCGGTAGCGCGCTAGTGGCGCCACTGTCCAGCTACGTAATGTTACAATAGTTACTTGAGCTCGCTGCCGCGCTGCTCGCCGATGTTGTCCTGGTGCTGCGTGTTGGCCTGGTCCTGCATGCCGCGCAGTATGAGCGCCGAGCTGCCCTCGGTAGCGCGCTAGTGGCGCCACTGTCCAGCTACGTAATGTTACAATAGTTACTTGAGCTCGCTGCCGCGCTGCTCGCCGATGTTGTCCTGGTGCTGCGTGTTAGCCTGGTCCTGCATGCCGCGCAGTATGAGCGCCGAGCTGCCCTCGGTAGCGCGCTAGTGGCGCCACTGTCCAGCTACGTAATGTTACAATAGTTACTTGAGCTCGCTGCCGCGCTGCTCGCCGATGTTGTCCTGGTGCTGCGTGTTGGCCTGGTCCTGCATGCCGCGCAGTATGAGCGCGGAACTGCCCTCGGGCTCCGCGCGCCCGCGCCGCAGCCGCAGCTTGCGCGCTATCGGATCCGACTTTACACCTGCGCAAAATTACAGATTAGAAGCCCCAGTATAATCCAAAGGAGGTTGTCTGGAAGAAATCGCTTTTAGCGATAAGACCGCCTTTTGTGGCTTTTCTGTCTTTGTTTCTTTTGTTATGTTCTCCTATTTGTTGGTGTCAATAAAGTGTTGTTGTATTGTATAACAGAATCGTTCCATTCGTTTGGGAGCTACAATGCCACAGACATACATACGCACAGATATAGGGTAAACTTCTCGGCGGGTGTGATGTTAGCTACAAGCTGCGGATAACCCAATCCTGACTGAAGCTCATTCAATAGCTGCGCGATGTTTGGTTTATCCGCTGCTTGTAGCTCATCCCAGCCGCCAAGATGTTTGATTCGACCTACACACATTTTACTCTGTTAATTTAACCTGCGTTATCTCACTGCTAGACAAAGAGCAATTCTATCCACTGTTAAATTCTTCAAAATTCAATAGTGGATTTTGCCGCAAAAATCTATCCAAATCAGAAATAAAAGACTGTCGAAGAGGCTACAAAGTTCTCGTATGGAACCACGCAACGGCATGCTTATGCCCAACATGGTACATCCAACCACAAGGTAGACTCTGATGCATCGTTATATAGGTACAAATGACAGTTGTCATCTAAAAACAATCCAACATTTGTTCCTCCCTTCTTTTTCGTTGGAAGTTAAACAAGAGACTCACTGGTTGGAGTAGTAGGTTCCGCGGTGGCTGCCCCGGCCAGCTGAAGCTGAGTTTGCAGCGAGAAGTCAATGTTATAGTAGGCGAGGCCATCTCCCTTCGGTCGCTCCACCGGCTTCGAAGGCATCACCAAGTCAGGGTTGCCATGAAGCTGCAAGCTCTCCAAATCGCTCAGGAGATGGATCGCGTCTGGCAGAGTTATCAGTTTGTTGCAGCTTAGGTTCAGCTTTTTCAGAGAACCACATCTGAAAATGACGTAACGCTATTTAAAAAGACTGTCATTGGCTTAAAAGATTGTCCGTATTTTAGCAGTGCAGGACGGGGTCCATAATTGTTCTTATTATGACAAGTTTTACTATTTATTACCCATCGCATTGTGGAAGCTAAACAAATAAATATGAAGATATTGGCTAGAACAAAATACTTTGATGGTTGGGGGAGTGTTTGCGCCATAAATGTAGTAAATGTAGTCGATTTACTTTCGTCCAGCCGTGTTTAGTGCCACAGGAGTAGACATCACATCTATTTATAACTCTAGATTTATCTGATTTATGAAATCGATGGCACCAACATTCACAGCCCCTCAGGTATCATCTCCAGCAGGTTGTTGGCGGCAGAGAACACTTCCAAGGTCCCCGGTTTACCGATACCCAAGGGTATCCCTGAAGTCGACCCTGTTGTCGTCCACGTGCAAACGACGCAAGTTGCCACTCTAGATCAATTATCTGCTTTATGACGTTGAAGACTTTATTGAAGGTAGGAAGGTACCAACCTGCACAACCCTTCAGGTATCATTTCCAGCAGGTTGTTAGCAGCAGAGAACACTTCCAAGGTCCCCAGTTTGCCGATACCCGAGGGTATGCCTTCGAAGTCGAGCTTGTTGTCGTCCACGTGCAGACGACGCAAGTTCTGCAGCTTGCACAGCGACGCCGGGAGAGAGGTGAGGCTGTTGCGAGATAGGTTGAGGATCTCGAGCTTTTGCCACGCTTCCATTGCTGAAAATGTGTTTTTGTTTTAAATCAAAAATGGTTGGTATTTGCAAATCGGTCAAGAAAGAGTCTAATATAGGCTTATTAAGATTCAGAGATGTGCCGCGAAATTGAACCTTGCGCCTACTGCAAAAGAATATTTTCGAGTGTGCTAACTGTGTTATTTTTGAACACAGTTTTACACGAAAATGTACCTACTATCTTATAGTTGCGATTTCTACTTTTCGGAGAACTAATTAGACTAGTAAATCTAATCTATACCTTAAGTCTTCCGTATAAAATTCCTAGAAGAATGAGTTGATATTAACAATGAGTTTTTGGGTGGTCGGTTTACGGTATGCTTGCCGATCTCTGGACTTCGTTTGAGATTTTTTGCCTATACATATTGGTCATAATCATAAATCTCTAATTTCACCACGGCACAGTAGCACCATCACATATAATTATGGGCATGGCTAGGGAGACACAGATGTGGCTCCCTGCCTTAGAAAATTCTTTGCCCATCCCAGAAAGCTTGAAAATCAATACATTGTATACTCTGGGGTGGATAAATCTGGGCCGCTGCTTCTCCTACGAAAATGCTTATTATAAATACTTGGTTTGGTACAACTATAGTGAAACCGCTAAACTCAGACTTCGCCTGCGCGGTACAGGGGCGCCGGGGGAGACGACACAGGGGACTGAGACAGGCGCGGGCAGCGGGTCCCCGGCGCCCGCACCTGTCTCAGTCCTCTTTGTCGTCTACCCCCGCGCCCCCGTACCCGCGCAGGCGAAGTCTGAGTTTAGCGGTTTCACTATAGGTATATACATTTTGTAGATATCGCGCCTATACGGTATTGTGAGAATTGTGATATAGAGCATTTAGACACGTGTGTTTCGTGCCCCGCCCACTTCAACTAAAAACATTACACTGCTTTTTTTGGTCGTGTAACAAGATAATAACGTGTGAAGTAGGTATATAGCACCGGGTGAATTCAAGGGCGCTGGGTAGCTACGGCTGATTAGGCACGACCCACCTGATTGTAACTTTATATGTATACCTAGCATTACCTGATACTAGGATTGCATGATGCATAAAAGTATCGGTTTTATAAATGGTAATACAGTACGTTATCACAATCGTAAAGATATATGAAAAGGAACATCAAAAGTTATACCACAGCTTTTTATATGCTTACTTTCTGTTACTATTCCAAAGATGCATTCGTGTGACAAACAGATATATACAAATCGGAGTAAGTAACAGAATACTATTGTCTCAGTAACCTTTGAGAATGGAAACCTTATTCAGAAGCAAAGAACGCAAAAAATGAGTTGAAAATCCAACAATTGAAGGTCATCAAGTCGTAGCAGGATTTTCCGCTGTTCCGCTGAAAGAAATCAGTTACCGTGAACTTTATTTTATTTTTTTTATTTTATAGCCTTTTTTGCTGATTGTATTTTATTAAGTATATCATGCGATGTCATTTATTATTTTTATTCTTTTTTTTTTTTTAATTTTACCGTGAACTTAGGGAGCGCGAAATATTTCAAATTATAATATTTTTAGTAAAATTAAACACTATAAGGACTGTGGTAAGGCTGTGGGCGATGGCCCACATCGCCTACGCCTTACCACAGCCCGGACACTCCGCGATTTTTCATACAAAATCTGCTGTCTTACGCACACCTACACAGTACTTACTCACAGACAACACACTTACGCACGGTCGCTACACGTGCATTTGTGTGCGGAACGTCTATGGCTGTCAGCGATCACCACAACGTGACGACATGCCGCGCGAGTGAGACAGTTGCGTACTTAATTTGCAAAAATGAATATTAATCTAGTGCTTAAAAAAGTATAACAATTACTTAATTTGGAAGCATTTTAACAAAAAGTAACCGATCTACTTCTTTTGTAAGATAATATCAAGAGGAAGTTACCAAATAATGTAAAATAAGTTCCTATTATTTATCCTTAGGGAAACATTAAAATTTCTTGTTTTGTTACGTATCACTGATATTCAACCATACACAGTACAAGTGTTCCGTATTGTCACAGTCTAGGTAGTTTTTATTAGAAAATCCACCGGCCAGTGCAGCCCGCGCGCAGAGTACACGATGCGGTACGTAGCGCGGGGTGGAAGTGAGGAAGACTCAAACGGGTGGGGGGTAACGAGTGGCCGTTCTATACGTAGTATTATTATATATTCTTTGGCCTTACGTCGCCTGTCTCAGTGATGAATGTAGTTTTTTAGGGTACCGTACCCAAAGGGTAAAAAAGAACCCTATTATTAAGACTCCGCTGGCTGTCTGTCTGTCACCAGGCTGTATCTCAGAAACCGTAATAGCTAGAACGTTAAAATGTTCACTGATGACGTATTTCTTTTGCAGCTATAACAACAAATACTTAAAATTGAAAAAAATAATTAAGGGGGCTCCCATCCCATACAACAAACCTGAATTTTTTGGCGTTTTTCGATCGATATTAATAACGGTGCTCGATATTAGTAACAGGTAGATGCTTGAAATATTAACAGAATATTTAGTCAGATATCACATATAAATAAGAAAATTAAAATAAAGGAAATACCTAAAGGGGACTCCCATACATGTAACGTGATTTTTTGCTCGATATTAATAACGGCAACCGAAAGATGCTTGAAATATTAAGTGGTATATTTCTTCCAAAAATATTTAGTAAATTTAAATAAAATATACTAAGGGGGGCTTCCATACGGTGCGGAACCCTTCGCGCGCGAATCCGACTCGCACTTGGCCAGTTATTTTTAACATCGTGCGAGCTTAGCGATAATAATTACACCGAACAGCCAGAATGTGGAACGCTTTGCCTGGGTCTGTCTTCCCGCTAAAGTACGACGTGGGTGTCTTCAAATCCCGAGTAAATAGGTATCTTCTAGGTAAGCGTGCTACATCCTAGACCGCATATCTGCTCAACATCAGGCAGTATGTAGTCAAACGCAAACATATATGGAATAAAAAAAAATAAAAAAAAAAAAAAAAAAAAAAATTAATGCCACTGTAGGGAACATATTATACTCACCAGCCGAGATCTCGACAATTTCATTGTCGCTCAAGTTAAGCCTCTTGAGGCTCAACAAAGAGTACAGAGCTTCGGGGACTTTCGTCAGGGCATTTTTAGAGAGATCCACGTCGGAGAGGTTCGATAGCGTCTCGAGCGAGGTCGGGAGGTTGGCAAGGGTCCGTTGAGTGTTGCGCATGTGGAGCGTTTCCAAGCTTTGCAGTGACGGTAACTGCCTGTTGTAGGAAAATAACTGTTATTATAATTTTTCACCAAAACGGTACATAACAATAATTGTATTCTACGTACAAAATTCGAATAGTTTGCTCGAATCGATGTAGGTACCTAAATAATTTTTACATTATTTAAACTATTATAAATTTTAAAAATTCACACGTAACATGTTTCTTAACAATATTTTCTTTTACCACTACAAAAAGCAATACACATTTATCTTCAACTAGCGATCCGCCCCGGCTTCGCACAGGTGTATTATGCATATAAACCTTCCTCTTGAATCACTCTATCTATTAAAAAAGTTAATAGTTTTAAAGATATAATCATACATGGGGACAGACAGCGGGAAGCGACTTTGTTTTATACTATGTAGTGAAGAGACGCAGGTCAATATCAACCTTAGGATTAAACCCCAGAACCTCTACATCAGAAAGTTAATTGAGTTTAATTGAGTAAGACTCTGTCATGACTTCCTTCCATCCATAGGACATAGGACATTCACCGCTGGATCTAGGCCTCCCCTATTGATCTCGAATAATACCGGTTGGAAGAGGTTTGCATACAGTGTGATCCTGCGGACTTGATGAGATCATCTGTCCACCTCGTAGGTAGACATCCTATGCTGCGCTTGCCGGTATGTGGTCTCCACTCGTGAACTTTTCGACCCCATCGGTCATCTGTGCTTCGTGCTACTTTCCCTGCCCACTGCCACTTCAACTGACTTTGACTGACTCGGTGGCGCAGTGGTATGTGTCCCTGACTCCTGGGTCAAAGAGGCGTGGGTTCTATTCCAACCCAGGGCAAGCATTTTTGTGATGAACCTATGTTCATCACAAAAATGCTTGCCCTGGGTAACCAGACACAGAGTAAACACCTATGTGTTTACTCTGTGTCTGGTTGTTAATTAGGTAATATCTATAAGTATGTAGTTAAAAATATGTTTAGGTAGTACATTATCAGTTTTTGGCAGCCATATGACAAGCTTTGCTTAGTTTGGGATCAGAGATTGTGTGTAAGATGTCCCCTATTATTTATTTATTTAACTTACCAATCCAATTAGAAGGGCAACCGAGTCCAAATATAACGCTGCTATAACTTACCTCAACTGAAATAGTCCAAGAGGGTTATCATTAAGTATTAGAGTCTGTAAGTTAGCCAGCCTCCTCGTCTGAGGGGGCAGAGTCTCCAGCAGGTTGCTGGACAGGTCAAGGAACAGGAGATCTGTCAACTGGACGAAGAGAGTTGGTGGTATGCTTTCAATCCTGAAAACAAGAATTATTTAAAAAAAAAACATTGTTTTAAAAACAAGCTGTACAAGTACTCGACATGACGAATCAAACGAGCCGAAGCCCGATGGGGTTGCGTCGTTTCATTACAGAGTTCCTATGACCACCATCTAACTCCATAACCAGACCCTGGTTACCATTGAACGCCAACTAATCGCCAATACGATTCAAATGAGCCCAAACTCGATGAGGTTGTGTCGTTTCATTGCGAAGTTCCTTTGGCCATCTTCCAGCTCCATCATCTGATGAGCACCATGTCATGATAATATTGCATTGTTACGCGATTTATACATAGGAAAAAATCACCTCAATCGGTAACTGGGAAGGGGATCATTGCGTGTATTTTTTTTTTTTTGTATTAAAGAACTATAGGGTTTTCTAGAACTTTCACTTGTTTACTTTGTCAATCACAATGGCATCGATGATTCTAGAGATTTCTAGGCAACTTTTGTCCAGATATAAATAGAGCAATGGTTTCTTTCGACTCAGTGATCGTGTTTTCTATCGGAGCGAAAGCATCTCGTGTTCAAGTGCAGTGACTAGTTAGTGTGAATATCAGTGCCAGTGTGAAGTGTTTGTGCGAACCAGTTGTGTCGTGTGTTTTGTGAAGTGATTGCGTGCAATAAAGTGCAAAGTGAATAATCGGCGTTTTAACTGATTATAATCATTATACAAGAACCCATCTCGTAAATTATATTAAAAACTAGCGACCCGCACAGGTGTATTATACATATAAACCTTCCTCTTGAAACACTATCTATTAAAAAAACCGCATCAAAATCCATTGCGTAGTTTTAAAGATATCAGCATACATGGGGACAGACAGCGGGAAGCGACTTTGTTTAATACTATGTGGTGATATCACACAACTAAGACTAATATCTGTAGGTACTTTATTTCATAACTTAAAGAGTTGAGTCTCACCTCTGTTGTCATAAATACAGTAAGTAGGATCACTGGTGTTATGATTTTTTACTGTACCATGTACTATTAAGTTGTTCTTTCTTTGTTTGTATTTTATGGTGTGAACAATAAAGAATTTATCTATCTATCTATCTATCCTTAAATCTAGACACGCGGAAGCGTGTCCAGCCTAGTCTCTAAGAAAAAGGAACTGGCGACGCGACGTGTGTAATATTACACGAACCATTACGAGCCATTTTTGACCCCTTCATAACTCGAAAACTAATCAACCTATATATTTGAAATTTAGCATATTTAGTAAAGTTCTTTAGCTTATCTACAATACAAAATTTCACTAACTTTGCTCTGAAGGTTAATTAAATATTAACGTTTAAAAACCGGGGTTTCATTGACTGATTCACTCACTGACTTATAGATCAAAAACCTAACCCACTTCCAGATGACCTAGAAACTTGATATTTGGCATCAGGGTAGACTATCAGGCATATACAAAGGAAAAAATCTAAAACTTTGAAGTTTTAGTGTTCATCCCCTATATAATAGGGGATGAAAGCTTGTATGAGACTTCCACAAATTTTCATGCTATAGGTCTAAAAATTGATATAAAGACTATATGTTAGAAATAATAAAACACGTATTTCAGGTTTTTAGTAAATCTCCGCCTAACCTTTAAAACTAGGGGTTAGTTGGTACAAATATAATAAAACACGTATTTTAAGATTTTTAGTAAATCTCCGCCTAACCTTTAAAACTAGGGGTTAGTTGGTATGAGACTTCCGCAAGTTTTGAAGCTAGAGATGTGAAAATCGATAAAATTACTCCTTGTAGTAAACTACAAAAAGAAGTGAAATCCAACAAAAACATTTTCATGTGAAATGAAGCCAAGTCTTAATCACAGTTCCCACTATCAAAAAGTTGTCAGATCTCACGTAAAGCCAAGCTTCGAACTCTACACGCCTTACTCTACACTTATTTCACAAACTCTACACCTTAGTCAATATATGCGGCTTGGCTGTTTCGCTAACTGCGCATGGGCGTAAAGTGAAGATTAATTCGTTAATTCTGTTGTACAAACAGTTCTTGTTGTAACGAAACGGCCAAGTCACATATATTGACTAAGCTGTAGAGTTAGTGGAGTAAGGACTTGTAGACTAAGGCGTGTAGAGTTAGAAGCTTGGCTTTACGTGAGATCTGACAACTTTTTGATAGTGGGAACTGTGATTAAGACTTGGCTTCATTTCACATGAAAATGTTTTTGTTGGATTAAACTTATAGGAATATTTTTTTTACCTTTTCAGTAAATTAAAATTATAAAAGAAGAATATTCCTTATAGGTCTTCATTAAATTTGTGAGAGCCAAAGACTCCTATTCTAGATATACTTGACATAAAACTGGGCCCAAAGGTGATATAAAAATAATAATTTGTGGTACGGCGCTTAAAAGGTTACAACAACTTCAATTTGTAAAAAAACATCTAACACCAGCTCTCCGTTTCATTGTAACTGTGACAATGGGGCACTTGAGGCAGTGTTATGAACCACACCAATATAGCTGAATACTGAACAAGTGTGTGTCTCGTGTTGCTGCTGCAGGGGGAAATGCACAAAACAGCCGATGCACGACTTCAGTGCAAGACTCGGCCCCATTCAGGTAAGAAAAAGAAGTGTGTAACAATTTCGGTCTTTAAGGGCTATGATTTTTTTTTATATCGCTTACCATCAGGTGAGTTGGTGGTCAACTTATTGACCACCAACTAAGTGACGTTGTGGTCGAAGATGAAGCATGCAGACCCAGAAGATACCTATTCACTCTGACCTTGAAAAGCTTTAGATTATATCTCTTAGGAAACAGGAAAGCAGGAAGACTGTTCCATTCTCTGGCGGTACGAATTAGAAATGTTGAGTCAAACCGCTTTGTACATATCGAAGGAAAATCAACAGTGTAGGGGTGGTATTGTGGTGTCTTCCTACTTGTCCTGTAGTAAAACGGGGATGGTAGGATAAGGTCATGCAGTTCAGATGCACACTCTCTGAAATGAATCCTATAGAAAATGGACAGACTCGGTATGTTCAGTATATGGAGATTTAGTACTTGTAGTATTGCAGCAACTTACTTATTATGGCTTAGATTCAATACTAGCAATGATTTAGCTTTGTCCAATCCTTCAGGAACGTCTTTAAGTTTATTATGTGATAAATCCAGAGTGGTCAAGTCATCCAATCTGAACAGCTCAGCAGGGATGCCCGAGCTCTTCACTTTATTATGCCTCACATTTAGTGATCGAAGGCATTTCAATTCTGTCAATTCTCCAAATAGCTTTTCTAAGCTATTCTTTTTGAGGGATAAGTTTTCCTGGAAAAATTCAAAGGTCATACCAATTACATAATTTGCACCTTTGATAAGACAAGGGCATACTTGTCAAAGCAATGCAAAGGCAAATATACCCTTGTCTTCCCAAAGGTGTAAGCTCCAGTAATTCTGCAAACAGGTAACATATCCTGATAGTACTTCTTTACTAGTGGTTTATTATTGCACTTTAGTCAGACTGCTATTAGAAGACAATCTTACTACATCTTTAAACTACAATTATGATTACTTCCTTTGTTTATGTATTATATCATCTTTATGAAGATAAAACAATGATGTATAAACACTTAGCATTAGATGGACATGATGGCCTCATTATAAAATACCTTAAGATTACCTACTCAGCCAAATTATTGTGAGACATAGCAAGTGTGTTTTTGACATAATATGGACTTAGAACCAGTGTCCAAATGACAAATTGAGTAACAAAAGTAGGATAGTGGACTTTCTTACCAATTTCATGAGTTTCCCTAACTCCTCAGGTATTTCAGTCAGATTAGTTTTGTCAAGCCTGAGCCATTGAAGGCCAGTCATGTACCGAATGGCATCTGGGAATTTCTCATCCTGAAAGAATAATGATATACGTAAAGGTGAAGATGATAACGAGTAAAAAGCGGAGGTTAGAACAGTGATATCATCCGTTCATAAAAGCTTAGATTCGTTCAGTTATTTTCTATCCACTTACACTGAAATCATTTGAAGTAAAATCTACACCACGAACAAACGGTAAAAGGCCTGTATTAGCCATATTTGCTAATATTTATTTGAAAAAAACATTTGTATTCGCAAACACAAATATTCAGTGGATTTGAGAGGAGGAGACAATATTCACAAACCAATAAGAGAACAAGTTACAATATTGTACGACACAGATAATTCACGACATGATAATGTACAGCCGGATATTAAATAGCTATAATTCGTGTACCAAGGGTGCGTTTACGCACTCCATAATACTCCATATAATTTTTATGCTGGATTAAAATTATTCTGAAGGGCGTCCGTGAACAGCGTCATAGCTGTAGGTCTAGATCTCAGAATAAGGAAAAACAGTAGAAGTGACATAAAGTAAAAAAGTTGTGATGCATGATTCCACAAACATGGCGTCAAAAATCTATAGAAACTGCTATGTAATCTAGACACAAATGACACTTGAACTGCTGATCAAATGTCAAATTTGATTTCACAAATATGGTGGACAAACTTCAAACGTCTCCTAGGTAGGGCTTTTATTTTGAACCTTATAGTCATAGCAATAATGCCACGTCATTTCAAACACCGTCCCAATGGTCTAGATCAATCATAGCGCTCAAATCTACTACAATCACATCTGTCAAACTCTTGAATGATCTGTCAAATTAGATTCGATGACAACTAGCTGACCAATCAGATAAAATGGATAAAATGTATCTACCTAAAAACCTCGACAAATGTTACTACGCCTATAGTCTGACCGTTTAACTGAGTCCTCGCCTGCGCGGGTACAGGGGCGCGGGGGTAGACGACAAAGGGGGACTGAGACAGGTGCGGGCGGTGGGTACCCGCGCAGGCGAGGACTCAGTTAAACGGTCAGACTATAGTCAGGAGAAAAAATATACTGGTGAAAGTGCGTGAACGGGGCAGATTATCCTGTCTTCCGAAATGCATATCTCGTTGAGCTCTATCACTTTTGTCAGAACAACAATGGTTTATATGCGATAGTTTCAGAGATATTCCACTTTTAAGTTTGACAGCTGTCACTTTGACATCTGTCATTTTTTAAACAAAATGACGTCGTAGAAAAATTAGAAAAATATTTCCTTTAAGTAGGTACTTACGTAATGAAAATTCATCATTTCAGTAAATTAATTTTTCAATAAAACTAATTAAACCAACGTTCCTTGTTTTGTATTCGATTAGTAATATCATAGGTTCATGAATAGTGGAAATGGGCAGTGCACCTACCAGAGATAGCTCGGTTGGGATAAGTGCACAGAGTGCATTACACAAATAGTCAGTGCACTTATCCCTACTGGTAGAACTAAATCTACAAAAAGTGCACTTCTCCCTACCATGGGGGATAGCTCGGTAAAGTGTACGAGTCGCATAATTTTTGGGACGATTAAAAATTACCTATAGCGTCCCAGACGGAATAGAACATTTTGCCAATCACGAAGGTTGTGGCTCGCTTGGTCAATTTGATAAAAAAATATTAATTTTGTAACATATTTCTTTATTATCCTTATTTTATAACATATGTAACACAAAATTATCCTTAAACTAAAGACATTATTTTATCCATAAAGTACCTACCTATCATAAAAAAAAATAACCTCCACTACACCTAAGAGATTTGTAACAAATTTCTTTATTTTATAACATATATGTAAAATAAAATTATCCTTAAACTAAAGAAATTATTCTTCTATCCATTAAGTAGGTAATTTAAAAAATAATAACCTTCACTAGTCCACTAGCTTACCTAAGAGAGCTACACAACAGCTCAGATTTGGTAGTAATGACGAAGGGAATGAAATGTTAACTTAGCTACTAAAATATAGGACGAATTGTGGCCGAATCAACTCCTTGGCGGTTGTGAAATTAGAGTTACAAGCTGCGCACATCCCCTCTCTTGCGCCGCTAACTTTGACGTTCCCGCTCCGAGCGTTCGTATACCCCGACGCTGCTGCTAAAGCTGGAAACACTATCGGACGCGGCTGACGGTCTTAGCAGTGTGCACAGTCTTCAGTCACACACACAGTCAACATCCGGTGCGCCAGTTTGCTCTCGGACGTCCGAACGCTCAAGGTCATCCCAAGGTGACGTCCGCGACTGATGTCCGATAGTTTGCACGGCTTAGTGGACATCGTAGTATCTTTATTAGTCTGTGGTGGACATTCATTATCTACATAGATACCTAAGTCGCGGCTGTCAGTCACGTCCGTCATCCGCGTCCGATAGTGTGTTTCCAGCCCCAAACAAGTCGAGCACAGCCGTAAGCATACTTTTCTCGAAGCCATTCAGGCACAGAGCTATTACAGCTATTACTCTGTGCATTCAGGCCATTTTCAACCCCCTGTAACTTTGGTCTGGATAAAGCTAAACGTCTAACTTTTTTACTATTAAGAGAATGTCATACAACAAAGAACATTTCTTAATTTCATCCAAATCGAACCAGTGATTTAAGAATTATTGCAAGTCAAAGTTCTTTGATTTTATCACTGACACACTCACTCACTCACTCAACGATCATTATAATTCTAAGGTACTTCTAGCAGATATACAAGCTTGTAATTTTGATGACCATTAACATTTAGCCTAAATAGCAAGGAAAAAATCAGACATACCTTAATTTTGGTCTAGTTGTCCTATTTTAGTATCTACACAAATAAGTTTGTAATCCTTATTGTAGTACGTGAAATAGGTGATTACCAAGTTAACTTTGCGGTTTTGACTTCGGTATCAGTTTATGTCCCTACTAGATTCAAATTTTTAATCTCTAGGGCAAGGGTAGGGCAGGGTTGGGCTAGTAATAGGGTAGGGGGCGCGGTGGCACATGGCAGCGTAGTGCGGGCGTGGTGGGGACGTGGCGGAGGCGTAGTGCGGGCATGGTGCGAGTATGGTACGGGCGTGGTGGGGGCTTGGCGGGAGGGCTTCGGTGAGGACTCAGTGGAGGCGCAAAGGGGGTTTGATGGGGGCTCAGTGGGAGTGCGGTGGGGCCATGGTGGGGACTCAGTGGAGCTACAGTGGGGGCATGATGGGGGCGCAGTGAGGGATTGGTGGGAACGCAGTGGGGACACGGTGAGGGCGCAATGGGGGCTTGATGGGAGCTCGATGAGGGCTTAATGGGGGCTCGTTGGGAAATCAGTGGGAGCGCGGTGAGGTATCACCGAGTTGGGCTGCGGTGGGAGCGTGATGGGGGCGCAGTGGTGCCTTGATGGGGGGCTCGGTATGGACTCAGTTGGGCCGTGGTGGAAGCTCGGTGGGGGCGTGGTGGGTGCTCAGTGGGGACTCAGTGGGGCTGCAGTGGGAGCGCGGTGGGGACTCAGTGGGCCGCGGTGAGGACTCAGCCGCGGTATAGGCCTGATGGGGGCTCAGTGGGGGCAGGCACGTTTCCAGCTTTGAGTTTCGGGGGAGTTTCTTTGAGTTTTTTATTTACAACAATAATGTAAGCAATTCGAGCGAAAAATCCGAATTTTGTACACGGTGAACATCGATAATTTCGACAATTGTGAACCGAATCGAAAAATTCTTTTTTATTTCGAACGAGTATACTCCCAAAATGGTCCTATTTAAATTTTACGATGTCAAAATGGTCACATTTAGATTTTTTTGATGGTGTACGTATGTGAATGCGACTATGCTTGGCCCAGTATATGTGATTGGATCCCGATCCCCACAGGTCATAGTGTAAATGATGTAATCTCCCATCAAAGGTAGGTCTATGTTCAACAGCGGACTAAATAGGGTGGTAAATAAGACAATCCCAACAAAAACATGGCATGTAAAAAGTACAACAAGTCGAGCAACAATTCTTCAGTACAAAGTAGTGAGATCAAAATGTAAGCACAAGTCGGTTTATTTATTCAATACTTGTCTATGGGGGCAGATTCTGGGCGCATTTTTACAACTTTGATGCTCTCATAGATAAGTACTGAATAAATAAACCGACTTGAGCTTACATTTTGATCTCACTACTTTTTACTGAAGAATTGTTGCTCGAGTTGTTTTACTTTTTACATGCCATGTTTTTTGTTGGGATACAATATACCGCCTATAGCGGCGAGGCCATGGCCGAACGGTAAGATGGTCGATGGAGACGTCCTCATAGAGATGCATTTATAATACTTACGGCACTAGCTAGAAAGATCTATCACTTTTCGTGGGTAGGCCTACGTCCCGTAGTGGACTATTAAAAAGGCTGATACAGTATATGTACAGCTAGAAAGAAAAATAAGAGTTGTCGGCACTCTCAACTGACGGCGCGGCATGCGAGCTGAAGCCCGTGTGGGCATGATCATTTTAGATTGCACACGTGAGCTTTGAACCACCATAAGTAACATCGTAACGGTTTCGTTGTTGTAGTCGTCGTGGTAGTCGTTGTAGTTGTCGTGGTAGTCGTCGTTGTAGTTGTCGTGGTAGTCGTCGTTGTAGTCGTCGTGGTAGTGGTTGTTGGTGGTTTTGGAAGATTTCCCTGAAACAAATAGAAATATTGGTAAATTCATATTCTCCAATCCCGTTACATCCCGTCCGATCGTAGAAAATAGTGGTGAAAGAACAGATGATTTTTTTTTTGCTAACGATATCAATGCCCTATGAAGCCCTAGCCTAGCCTACACACGTAGGAAAAATAATTTTGATAAGATTTTTTTAAATCGCTTTGCACTTCGGTTTTTTGTACCACCATATGTAACATCGCTTCGGTTTCCTTGTCGTCGTCGTGGTAGTCGTTGTTGTAGTCGTCGTGGTCGTCGTTGTTGTTGTGGTTGTCGTTGTTGTAGTCGTCGTCGTGGTAGTCGTTGTTGTTGTGGTTGTCGTTGTTGTAGTCGTCGTCGTGGTAGTCGTTGTTGTAGTAGTAGTCGTCGTTGTGGTAGTCGTTGTTGTAGTAGTCGTCGTGGTAGTTGTTGGTGCTTTTGGAAGATTCCCCTGGAACAAAATAAAAACAAGTTAATGGTCATCATGGTGTGAACCTATAGGGCGTATCAAACTTATTGTCGGCTGAGATGTTAGCTATACTAAGCGCCACACAAATCGGCGGTTGAGAATTCAGCCGCAGATGAGACACTTCGCCGTGATTCGCTAATTATTGCGCATGTGTGCACAATGCGTAGGGAGCGCGCGGGAGGCGTGAGGTTGGCGGGCGGGTGTGCCCCGGCGTCTCGTCTCTCTGGCTCCCGCGGATACCTATATTTTGCCTTTTGCGCAGCGTTCTGCGCATAACTTCCCATCCGCCGATTTGTGTGGCGCTTAGTATACATGCTGTGGATAGCCATCCTGACTGAAACTCACTTAACAGCTACGCAAGGATTGAGTTTCGCGCAGCTTGCCAACCGTCAACATGTTTGATTCGGCCTATACAATTGTACTAAGCGCCACACAAATCGGCGGGCGACAAGTTAGCCGCAAATGACAATTCGCCGTGATTCGCTAATTATTGCGCATGTGTGCACAATGCCGACGCCGCGTGGCGTAGTGGTGAGCACGGGGGTAGGCAGCGCGCGGGAGGCATGAGGTTGGCGGGCGGTTGTGCCCCGGCGCGAGTCTCTCTGACTGTCGCGCGTTACGCGAGTCGCAATATAAAAATGGGTAGGTTGAATTTCTATCTATTTTTCTGGTATGTCAATACTGGGCTGTATAGTGGAAATTCGATTCTTGCTATGGCATCCCTTATGCTTTCACGTCGAGTCATAGCGCCAGTAGACGCGGACGCTGCACAGGAAGGTGGTAGACTTCCCCCTTGGCTGGGATACAGGTAGAGTGGCCGCCTCCGAAGGTGGTTCTGCGCCAGGCATATAGCTGTGAGTAATTCATTTTTGTATTATATGTGGGCATTAAAAATCAGATCCAATAAACGCTATAACTGATCAAGAGGCTACAAGCCAAGACGCGTAACAGAATTGGAACGTAGCCGTCATCAACGGCAGCGACCTTAAAGAACCTTGCTCTTAACCTTGCTCTGTGTAATAGGGCCTATTCTGTGATCAACGGCAAGCATTGAGAAGTGTGACCTATGAGCACACTGGCAGCGGTCGATTATGTTGGAGTACCTATAAGGGCGGATCTAAAGGGGTGGTAATGGAGGATCCCTGGGGGCAAAGCCCCTATGTCCGGCTGGTGCCAAGAAGCCAACTGACCTAGTCAGAATGGCTGGGAAACGTGGCACCAGAGCACAGACAACTGTGTTCATGACCGGAGCAATCGACCGAGCCAACGAGTAGCCAGGAGTGACCCCGTAAGGGTCACATAAATAAACCACGCAGGCAAAGCCTAAAGTATATACATATAAATATATTGGAATGCCCACATCGATCACATCACCTCATTCATATCAACTATCATGCGAAGTTTTCATGATAGATAATAATCTTTGTCCCCCTAGCTCATATCCTAAGATTACTTTAATATAGCTATAAATAGATAGGTATGAAAGGGTGCGACACTGACTCCCGCGCATACTTACATTTCGGCTTTTGCGCAGATTTTCCCATCCGCCGACTTGTGTGGCTAAGCGCCACCTAGGTATATTATGCTATAATACGTCCATTCTCTGGAGAAACATCCCGTCGGACTCACGCACGAAGGGTTCCGTACCTTATGGAAGACCCGCATTTCAAGCTTATACCTACCTGTTGCCGTTATTAATATCGAGAAAAAAACGGCAAAAATCACGTTTGTTATATGGGAACCTCCTTATATGTACCTATATTTGTTTTATTATGTTTTTAGTATCTGTTGGTTGTCTGAGCAGCAACAGAAATACCTACCATCATCTGTGAAAATTTCAACTGTCCAGCTATCAATGGTTCTTGAGATAGATACAGCCTCGTGACATGAGAGACGGACGGACGGACAGCGGAGTCTTAGCAATAGGGTCCCGTTTTTACCCTTTGGGTACGGAACCCTAAAAAAGGTTGAATGTGAAACATCTTACCCAGACTTGCGAAACCCATGCCAGAGTGGAATTGCTGACTTCCGGAGTCATCAACGGGTTCATTCCGGAGACATACACGGAAGACCACCTGGAACACATTAGGACTATTAAGAACCTCGAATCGAAAATTTTCAATCAGCACACAGGGTCATTGGTATTACCTAAACGCAAAACCTTTTAAGGGCGGTTCTAGTACATCTAGACTAACAAAACAACTTTTGTTCTAGGATTTTTGGAAAATCACTAAGAAAAAAAACAGCTTTTTCATACAAAAAGTTCGTCAACGCGCGGCAAAATGTAGGTATGGAGAAGCGAATTTTTTTTCTGAATTTTCAAATTCGTAGTACAAAAGCTGTTAGTCTAGATGTACTAAACCCGCCCTTGAAAGGTTTTGCGTTTTATTTAATTTTTACCCACAGACTCCAGGGTCTGTGCCCTTTGTTGAGTAGTTACATTTTAAAAAATTCGACTGTACTATAGAGAGAGGTTAGTTTAAATCTTAGTCTAAGTTAGTAGTTTCAGTGCATTGCGTGAATTCCGCGAGCAGACCGGCGACCCGCATGCAGCACCCGATCACAAGTGTGACGCATGTGCCAGCCATCGCTCTCCTCGACCATATTTGAGGGATGAGAACGACCCGACACACGACGCCGCCGCAAGAAGGAGCCTTCGATGGCGAGCATGAATGCTCAGGGATGCACACAATGCTAATTTCTATACATTACATTACACAATTACGTACACACTTATTATGATTTAATTTGTGAAAGCGATCACCAGCAAGCTTTTGCGTTTAATACCTATTATATGACCCTGTAAATAGGGTTCTCCAGATAGGAGTTGTAAAATCTGGTCCCATCCGCGCCTCTCATCTATCGTACGACTAGTCAGACGCGACCACAG
Source organism: Hypomecis atomaria (assembly GCA_964007245.1). Lineage (NCBI taxonomy): Eukaryota > Metazoa > Arthropoda > Insecta > Lepidoptera > Geometridae > Hypomecis > Hypomecis atomaria. Next base: position 16,565,157 of record OZ023292.1, on the reverse strand, counting down.
CGCCACCCTTTTATGGTGGACATTCCGCGCGTTTGAACCAAGTGGTTCGAATCCACATTCCTCATACGAACAGCCAGAATGTGGAACGCTTTTCAATCTACCTATCAATATTTTTTTCAATCAAAAGTTTTATTCACATATTTATAATACCTAAGGTAGGAAAATAATGAAGTTTCTGGTTCCCGAGCTAGCCAGGGGCTGTACTACGGGAGCCAGCGTCTTCTCCTATATTTACGACATATTATGTCAATTTTACCTTATCCTACCATCCCCTTTTTACTACAGGACAAGTAGAAAGACGCCACATTACCATTCCTACACGGTCGATTTTCCTTCGATACGTACGAAGCGGTTTGACTCAACATTTCTGATTCGTACCGCCAGGGAATGGAAACGTCTTCCTGCTTTCCTGTTTCCTAAGAGATGTATAATCTAAAGCTTTTCAAGGTCAGAGTGAATAGGTATCTTATCTAGGCTTGCTTCATCTTCTACCACAACGTCGCTTACCATCAAGCGAGTTGGTGGTCAAGCGCGGACTTATTCGCGATAAAAAAAAATAGTTTTTCTTTGACTGAGTCTGTTCTTCCCTTTAGTGGATGTTTTCAAATCCCGAGTAAATAAGTATCTGCTAGGTAAGCGTGCTACATCATAGACCGCACATCTATCTGCTTAACATCAGGCAGTTTGTAGTCATACGCAAACACATGAGAAATTAAAAAAAAATTGTGTTGTATAAGCCGGAAAGGGTGATTCCATCTATCAATATGAACATCGTTTACGGTCGTTGTCGTTGACCAAATGGAAACTATCGGCAAGTGTAAAGTTGGACTACTACCTACAAGGCGTTTACACGGTATGATTAACACCATAGGAAAAGATGAAAGTCCTTTTCCACAGGGCTTATCTGCTAGAAATCTATGCCCCATACGGTTACCAGTATGATAATACATAAAAGTAATTTCGCATAGGCCGGGTGACTAGCCCTAGTGTCAGAGTTTTCAAGACCTCTGACATGGCTAAACGGTTAAAACAACTGGGGCCTTCAATTTAACGTGTCATCCGAGCCACGGTAGCGCTCAGTTGGAAAATGCCATCAGCGGTCCCTCATCCAAGTACTGACCGTGCTGAACGTTGCTTAATTTCGGTGATCGCTGACAAACACCTAGTCAAACTACGCTACGAGCGCTGCCATGTACAACCCGGTCACAATATATGTGCACCTGACTTCGTGACGTCATATCGAATTATCGGGACGTATATACATTACCGGACGTCAATTATACCGTCCGGACGTAAATTATTATCGGGACGTGTATCGGCAACGAAGATGCTAACCGTACTGTCGCACCGGGGAGTGCGCGGAGAGGTGACAGGGGAAGCGGGAGAGGCGCCGCATTCCAGCGAGGTGCACAGATATTCTGACCGGGTTGTATGAATATGATTATGATGATGAGTGTGAAGGTAGGGTAGTGCTGATACGTTTCGTTTAGAAAACATTGTTTTCCGAGATGATATTAATGAACGATGGTAGGCCCAATTACGAAGGCGCCATCGTAAATTTAATAGCAACTTAAAAAGTGTTCTCTATATCGATGCCTAAAGTGAAGTGTAAAACAGAAATATTTTGAATTGCTAATATAACTACGATGGCGCTCTCATGTGTTGCTAGGTTTATAAGGTACAGTTAACTAAAAAATAAATGAAACTTACAGCAGCCAGCCGCTAAATGCTCCCATGGCTATGGTTGTCTTGATCATTCTGCAAAAAGACGATTAGAATGAGACAGGTATATAGGCCGGTATATATAATCACATTTCTTCACGGCTGTATAAAGTTAGGTAAATACAAGGTGCGCAAAACCCAAACCTAACTAAGCTCACATAAGCAAAGTACAGTGCCACCAACTTAACTATTCAGATGGGCAAAATTGGAACCAAGTACATAAAAAAGCCAAAAAAAGTTTTGGCAAAAGCCAAAATATAGGTGTGCGCGGGAGCCAGAAAGACTCGCGCCGGTGCACACCCGCCCGCCAACCTCATGCCTCCCGCGCGCTTCCTACGCCCGTGCTCACCACTACGCCAAGCGGCGTAGGCATTGTGCACACATGCGCAGTAATTAGCGAATCACGGCGAAGTGTAGTTAGCCCGGCTAGTTAGCCGCAGATGACACTTCTCAACCGCCGATTTGTGTGGCGCTTAGTATACAGCTTCCCTGGCGTAAAGGGGGAAGAAATAACCAAAATGTATGGAGCCACAAGCGAACGCGAAAGTTTAGGTACTTAAACTACGCAAAACCTGGACTAAGGGCTCAAAAACTTGCGCGTGTGGCTCCATACATTTAGGAACAACTAACATACCTAAATTATTTATGTTAATTGTTACTCGTTTCCGCCAGGGGCGCTGTACGTACAAAAACGTATAAAGTAATGAGGAAGGTTTCAATTTATATGTAAACTTGTACCTACTATAGGCCTCGCCACTCGCCACACAAGTTTGCGGATGTGAAGGCCACAAGCTGTGCAATAGCCAATCAACGTGCGGCTTTATGTGAACTTCAGTCAGGATTGGATATTGCGCAGCTTGTAGGTAACGTTACATCCGCCAACTTGTATGAATCGTCCTATAACTCTGGTCGATATGCAAGTGAAGAGAAGAACAATAAAACACTTACGCAGCCTCCGGCATTCCCCGCGGCGTGAAGATCATCGCGGCCAGGATCACCACGGAGAAGAATCCAGTCACCCAATACAACGGCGCAAGGTACGGCTCCAGAATTGGCGTGCCTTCAGGGTTGTAGTTCTTTACCATATTCAAATAATCCGCGTGTTCTTTAGACGTCGTGCTCTCTACATCTGGTGCGGGTGTAGAATCCGCTCTGAATATTGCCTCTTGACTAGGAATATTAAGGATTTCTGGTTTTAGAGTCGCCATTTTCTCTGTGACCTTCGTGGGTTGCTCCGTTTGCGCATCGGGCATTTTAGCAAAGGGGAATGCCTTGCCAGGGTCCCACATGATAGTTACAGGATTTTTAGCACGCTTTAGTGCGAAGATATAAGTTCAATTTACTGACACGTTACTCTTATTAGCTAAGGAAAACTAAAATTTATAATAATTATTTTCGTAAAATCATTTTACAAGCGTCGGCAGATATGACAGCGACAAATGAATGCCCAATTTTTGTTTTTCTGAATTTTGAACAGATTTTTTTTTTTTCGTTTTGGATACTTTTCCGTACTAAATAAGTTCTTATACTTAGGTCGAATGGCTAGCCCTAGTGTCAGAAGTGCTTTCTAAGCTGGCTTTGAGAACAAAAGTTAAAACAACCGGAATCTTCAAATTAACTTATCATCTGAGCTAATATAGTTTTTCAGATACCGATTCACCCACCGGCACTGCGCCAGCGTAGTTGACATGGCCCAATCGCTCTCCGTGGGTAAGCGTATGGTTAGCAGTGGATTATAAGTCTGTAGGTATAATACAGTACAAGCGCTGATGTCCATAGAAAACATTGATAAAGTTGTATTGATGGGTGGTATGGGCCGAAATGTTTTGGCGGCTACGATGTTCGGCAAGCTGCGGATAATCCAATCTTGACTTAAGCACACTTAACAGCTGCGCGAGGATCGGGTTATCCACAGCTTGTAGCTTACATCACACCCGCCAAGGTGTTTGATTCTGCTTATACTAATAGTAAAACCTGAAATAGACCGAATCATACAAGTTGAGGATCTGAAGCTAGCTAAAAGCTGCGCGAAACCCAACCAACGCGCAGCTTTACGTGAGCTTCAGTCAGGATTGGATATTGCGCAGCTTGTAGCTAACTTACTATAAAGTATTCATTCAATACGGTCGTAATCACCTGCAACTGTCATGTTGTGGTTCTGAACCATTTCTGAACTTTTGGAGTAGGTGTTTATTTTGATCACCTTTATAGGGTCGAATAAAATTTTGATCACCTTTATAGGGTCGAGTCAAATTTTGACCACCTTTATAGGGTCGAATCAAATTTTGATCACCTTTATAGGGTCGAATCAAATTTTGATCACCTTTATAGGGTCGAATCAAATTTTGATCACCTTTATTGGGTCGAATCAAATTTAGATCACTTTTGTAGGGTCGAATCAAATTTTTCTCACCTTTATAGGGTAGTTTAATGGCATTTCTAAAGTTAGCTACAAGATAGGCTAAACCGCACTCCTTACCCTCGCCGACATATTAATTTGCTACTGCGCAAAAACTCGACTTGTTTTCGTTTGATTCAACCTACAGCTAAACGTTAATGCTCTGTTTAAAATTAGAGAAGAATAATTGTATCAACAGTTTATTTCTAATAACAAAGCATCACCTAAAATGTTTCCACAAATTGCTATCACTCATCAAAACAATAATAACATAAGATACAGCTATGTACTACCTATAAAGTCCCATATTATTTACCTGCAAATACATTCGGTTCAGAAACTAATAAGGAAATGCAAAAAATTAACATAATTATTTAGATTACAAATAGACAATTTAGATTTGCTTAAATGCACAATTATTATGGAGTAGTGAGCATAATATAACTAATATTGAGATAAGTATACAGTAGATTTCGATTATAAAGTTTCGAACCCACTGCGGGCGGTCCTTAGGTTTTTCTTTCCAAGAAATTAAAGCGATTGGGACTGCTATTTTGAATGCCGTGGTCTGTGTGACTTGTCGATGCTATAGGCCGAATCATACAACTATAGTCAAACCGTTAAACTCAGACATCGCCTACGCGGTACAGGGGCGCCGGGGGAGACGACACAGGGGACTGAGACAGGCGCGGGCAGCGGGTCCCCGGCGCCCGCACCTGTCTCAGTCCCCCTTTGTCGTCTACCCCCGCACCCTTGTACCCGCGCAGGCGATGTCTGAGTTTAGCGGTTTGACTATAGGCGGCTGCGATGTTACAAAGTGCGGATAGCCCAATCCTTACTGAAGCTCACTTAACAGCTGCATGAGGAATGGGTTATCAGCAGCTTGGAGCTAACATATCAGCCGCCAAGTTGTTTTATTTCACCCATACAAAGGACAACTCGCTCGCTGTGGGTTTGACCCTAATTGCTAACCATGCCTTTGTTACTTATTGAAATTATAATATTGAATTTACGTTCTAATATATCTAAGCTGATTATCCTGGATAAAGTGGCAACTCAGTAACCATGTCACAAAACATTCTTTACAATTTATTTTGTATTCATTTTATTGAAATTCATTACAAAAGTGCCACTTAGTCTGAGCGCTTATCGTTTGCAATATAAACTCAAATTCCATCATCGTCAATTTATTCGTAATATTAGAACATAAATCATAAAATCTCATGCCTACGAGGGTCACACTAAAATCGAGGCACTGCATGGAGGTTTTTTTTTTTTTTTTCTGTTTCCCGAAGATTCCTCGATCTCTATTCAGGCATAAAGTAGGTTGCAAGTTTGTCGTTCGATATCTACCGTATTCTTACTGTGTTTAGGTAAAATTAGAACTACACTAAGATTAAAGCATAATAGGTTGACTCGGTAGTCCAACGGCAAGGTATGTTGTGCAGTTGGTCGGGCGGCGCTTATCGCGGCATCGGCGGCATCGTCGGCATTCCGGGCCCGGACAGGGCCGTGTTTGTTCCTAGCAACACCTGAAACAAAAAAACCATTTAAATAAATACCAACACTTGTATGGCATACTCATAGAGTAGGAACAAAGTACTAGAAACAGTACTAAAATAGCAAGAGATATACATCATATTTATCTAACACCTTTTAAATTTGAAATTTAAAAGGTGTTAGATAAAGATGCACATACTCCCGAACCTACGTAATTTCGAAGGGTTTCACAAACTAGCATTGAGCTATCTCGGGTGTCCAAATTCAAAAAGGTAAAAAGTAGGAAAGTAAAATGATCAGAGATTTGAACCTTCTTATTGGAACTAGAGGGTTCAAATTTTCGAAAAAAACAAATGAACTAATCTAACCAAATTTTAACCATTTTGACATTCCAACTGGTGATTTTGACGTATGCGACAGACATTGAGTTTTTTCTTGTTCCACTCAATCTCGCGTATGCTGCATAACCAGATATGAATAAGACTGCTGTAACGTAGTTTTTATTTGAGTAAAATTTAGCAATACTTCTATTACTAGTAATTTTTCTGAGGGCATACTTGACATGCCGCCTCGCATATAAAGGGTATCGTTATATTATTATTTTTTGGATTTAGCTCCTAACCTCATACTGAAAGACACCCTAGATGAGAACTGAAACCGTCTGTCAGTCGGGAGTGTTTGATTTTGGCGTCCCGGTATATGTCACGAATGCGACTTAATTTTTAATTGCCTATATTATAGCTATTAGATAATTTAGATAAATATTATTTGGTTTAATTTTGATGTATGATTAGTGTGTATTCTTTAGAATTACTAATATTACAAATCTGAAAGAGTATTTATTGGTATTGGTATGCTGGTTATTTTGTTACGCTTCTCGCACCAACAGAGCAATGGCTAGACTTGTTTTTTTGGCATGGGTATAGTTCTAAGGTCAGAAAGTGTTATAGACTACTTTTTATCCCGGAAAAACAAAAGGTGCCTATGGGATAGCACAAAAATCAAAAATAAAACGGGCGAAGCCGCGCGCAAAAGCTAGTTTATAAATAAAATGCCAGCCACCAAATGAGAAACAGTGTTTTATCGTACTCGTACCTGCTTGAGTATATTCTGTAGCATTGCAATGCCATAGGTAATGGATTGCATGATGCTTCTGCATTATCATCAGCTTTGTCATCCACATCGCCATCATCTCATTCACCATCTAAGCTACTGGAGCGGTTATGCCAGCGGCCTAGAGCCACGGTCCGTTAGTTTAACGTACCTGCTTCTGTTGTGACTTCTCCATCTCGGCCATCTGCGCGCGCTCCACCTCGAAGATGACAGGCGCGAACAGGATCACGGACGAGCTGGCGACCACCCACATCACCGAGCGCGACAGCCCGTACAGGGACTTCACGCCCGACCTGCAGACACGTGCAACATGTTGTCTTTAAACTTTCGCGATTTTAACACATTATTATTATATGAATTACTAGCAGCGCCCCGCGGTTTTACCCGCGTTGTGCCCGTTCCCGTGAGAATTTCGGGAATTTTTATACATATAAAACTTCCTCTTGAATCACTCTATCCATTAAAAAAAACCGCATCAAAATCCGTTGCGTAGTTTTAAAGATTTAAGCATACAGACAAACAAACAAACAAACGAAAATAGCGACTTTATATTATACTATGTAAGGATGTAGTATTTATGTAGTAGATTGTGAAGCCGTGGTGGTCTAGTGGTAATGACACCCACCTTACAATCGTGAGGTCGTGGGTTCAAACCCGGTCCCGTACCAATGAATTCCTAGGAATTTATGTACGGAATTTCACACCACTGGCTTTTCGGTGAAGGAAAACATAAAAATAAAATGGAAAAATAAGAAAAACAGCGTGGTGGATATGGCCCAATCACCCTTCGTGGGTAGGCCTACGTCCTGCAGTGGTCTATTAAAAAGGCTGGTACAATACAGTACAGATTATTATATACTACTGGACTAATCGCGCACTAAAATTACAAGATAAATATCAGGCTACCATGACCACGATCGATGCAACTCGGTCGAAACGTCGGGATGATGAGGTATTTATTTATCTCGTAATTTTAGTGCGCGATTACTCCCGTAGTATATAGTAATAACATGGAACATGCTCTTCAAGATCATTGGGCAAACACTAAACAATTTATTTATTATTTATTGCCTTTGACGAACAGATGTTTCATCGAAATTAGTAAATATGGGCGTGGGCGTACGTTTGACGAGTATGTCTGTCTATCACTATGTGTTTGTAAAATAGCAGTGTACAGAAAACATAGATAATAGCCCATGGAGCAAGCATGTATCAAATGGTGGCCACACACCAGCAAGCGTAGTTTGACATCCAAGAGGACAGAGAAGCTGATTGGATCTGCTATTAAGTACTTACTTTCCACTGTATCGTAAATGTAAGGAAATTCTAACTGGTCTTATTGGAAATTCATAGAGCCTGCCATTTACCTAAGTCACATCAGTGTATAAGAAAAGTCCATCAGATCCATGACTAGAGAATATACTAAGATTGAAATCGTAGGACACTTTCACTTAATGGTTTTGTTCAATACTATAGGTCGCGCCACACAAGTTGGCGGATGTGAAGTTAGCTACAAGCTGCACAATAGCCAATCAACGTGCCGCTATATGTGAGCTTCAGTCAGAATTGGATGTAGCATGGATTTGTTTTTTTTTTTAATTTTGAATGATTTCTTACGGTTATAAAAGTTGTTTATTAAAATAAAATTTTGACATTTTAGTCAGGAGTGAGTGTGGTAACGAGTAAAACGGCTATAACAAGAGGTTACGATAAAAATACTAATTTGCATATTAATGGTTTAGAATGCTTTTCCTGAAAAGGATTTTCCTTCAATATATAGATAAATCATATCACGTACCAAGTCTTTGTTGTGGCTGTATATGCTGAGTCTCGGACACAATCGGGAAACATCTCTGACAGGCCCCAGAGACGCTCCGAAAGTGATTCATCAGGCTCCTACAAATACAACACAAATCATATATTATTATACCAGTATGTTTATATTAAAATTAAACAATGAATTTATTTATACCACAACTAGCGACCCGCCCTGGCTTCGCACAGGCTTATTATACATATAAACCATCCTTTTGAATCACTCTATCTATTTAAAAAAACTGCATCAAAATCCGTTGTGTAGTTTTAAAGATATAAGCATACATGGGAACAGCGGATGCGACTTTGTTTTATACTATGTAGTGATACAACTATCTTGACAGGTTCTATCACAAAATGTGAATGTAGCTAAAAATTCATTTTGAAGTATAATTATAAGGAGTTGTTTTGCAAAGTACAGCATATTTCAGAGCTGTATATCATCATACTCATCATTATGAACTTTCAGCATACAACCAACTGCAAACTGTTTATAATTATGTTCATAGCATACACACCATTGGCTTTTCAATGGACAAAACACGAGGCAACAAACATTTGGAAATACTTGGAAGAAATTCAATGGTGTAATCACCCAGCTACATTGGGGCAGCATTATGGATATGGCCCAATTGATCTTCCATGGGAATAGTCCACATGGAAGATCAGTATAATCAATATCAGATAAAAGACCAGTAGAAATCTTCTACGAAAACATGGCTCACCCCTCCACATTATTGTTTTAATGTGTAACAAGCAACAAATCCTTGGATTTGTTAGCTGGACTAGTTGTTTGACAGTATGCATACATGGGTGGTGGTGCATTGTAAATACTTTAAAAATTCTTCTAATTTTGGAAGGGCGGGTCATGTTGTCGTAGAAGATCTTCTACAGAATAGTATTCAAAACTATACTCACACAATAATGGTAACCCACTTGCATTTATTACATAAATTATTAAATTATTATTAGAATGAAGATATGTCTTATGTCTTAAGCATGCTAGAAGAAATTACCAATACAGAGACAAATGCAAATTATTCTGTACACATTATCTTTCAATCAATTTAGTACCCATTAGCAGTAACCAAGATTAAATTGCACAATTCAGTAGCTAATGATCCAATGTCAGCAATTTATCACTTCCTTCCTTCCTTTCAGCCATAGGACGTCCACTGCTGAACATAGGCCTCCCCTAAAGATCTCCAATAAGATCGGTTGGTAGCGGCTTGCATCCAGCGCGATCCTGCGGTCTTAATGAGGTCGTCCGTCCACCTTGTGGGTGGACGTCCTACGCTGCGCTTGCCGGTACGTGGTCTCCACTCGAGGACTTTTCGACCCCATCGGTCATCAGTCCTCCGCGCTATGTGCCCTGCCCATTGCCACTTCAACCTGCCAATCCGCTGGGCTATGTCGGTAACCTTGGTTCTTCTACGGATCTCCTCATTTCTGATTCGATCGCGCAGAGAAACTCCGAGCATAGCCCTCTCCATGGCTCGTTGGGCTACTTGAAGCTTACTAATAAGGCCCATAGTGAGAGACCACGTTTCTGTGCCGTAAGTCATCACTGGCAACACACACTGGTCGAAAACTTTCGACTTGAGGCACTGAGGTATGTCGGACGAGAAAATGTTACGCAATTTTCCGAACGCTGCCCAGCCGAGTTGGAATTTATCACTACATAGTATAAAGCAAAACCGCTATTTCTGTGTGTCTGTCTGTGTATCCGCTTATAACTTCCAAGCTAGACAACAGATTGCAATGCAGTTTCACTATCTTTTAGATTATTTATTCTTTAAGATTTATGGCTATTAACTCATCCGTAACCAGGTGAAGCCAGGACGGGCAGCTAGTTTATTATAAAACAATAACTGTAGACATCTTCTAAGTTATTAATAATAAAGTAATCTACATCTTAAGCCACATTAAAGGTAATAATAGATTTGAAGGTAAAGGTTTTAGGTTATTTGTTGTAATTACAAGTTAAAATTATCAATAAATACTTGTGTAATCAAAGTCTGTAGATGCAACAGATAACTTATTGGTATTTTTAAATTTATAATCGATGAAACATAACCTATTTTTTGAGCTGTGACCAATACTTACATCTTCATATTCTTTCAGACAACTTTCATTAGAACCAGCTCCCTGAAACAAAGCGACATATTAAAATATTTCATTCGTACAAATAATATGTATAGGTATTTTGCAGTTTCAAAACTAGCTTGATAATTTATAGCACACTTGTCTTTTAGATATTAAATCCAGTAGGCTACATCAGGAAGTCAGTTAGATGCTATTGCATGACTGTTGCAATATCACCCCATTGCCTACATACCTAACGTGACCATACGTCCCGCTTTGGGCGGGACAGTCCCGCTTTCAGGCAGTCTGTCCCGGTGTCCCCCGCAAGGCCAAAATTGTCCCGCTTTTGCAAATAGACCAAACGATAGTTTAAAATGTATTTTTCTCGTTCGAAATGCGTTGCACGGCAGGCGGGCGCCCCGAGCGAGAAGGCAAATTACCTACGAGATACGTTACGTGCGAAAAGTGTCGTACTGATTTTAGTGTTGGACATGGTGGTGCCAATGACATAGAAAAGCATTTAAAATCTGAAAAACACAGACTAGCCGATCAAGCCGCTGCTTCAAGCTCGTCGATGCCAAGTTTTTTTAAGAAAACCGATTCGCCGACTTCCAATGATTTGGATATAGCTGCAGCTGAGGGTACGTGGGCGTTTCACACCGTGCAACATAATCACAGTTTTCGCTTAAATGACTGTTCTTCTTCTTTAATTCAAGCATGTTTTGAGCAAAAATTTAGATGTGCATGTACAAAGTCTCAAGCTATTGTGGTAAATGTGCTGTCAACTATGGCAACCGAAGATTTAAAAGAGCATTTACGCAAAGCCAACTGCATAACTTTATTAACGAATGCTTCAAATCATGGCTCAATCAAATTATTCCCAGTTTTGATTCGTTATTTTTTACCATACGAAGGCGTGAAAGTCAAGGTTTTAGAGTTTTGGGAGCAGCCAGGCGAAACATCGGATATTATTGTCGATTATTTGAAGGAAGTATTGTCTGTCAATGCTTTTAAATAAAAAAATTGTTGCGTTTTGTGGAGATAACACGAACTGCAACTTCGGGGGAAAGAATAGAAAAGGAAGTAATAATGTGTACACAAAGTTAAACACATCACTCGGCAGACAGCTTATTGGAATTGGATGTGGAGCCCACATAGTCCACAACGCGATCAAAACTGCCGCTGATTGTCTTCCTGTTGACTTCGAGTGTATCATAGTGAAAATTTACTCATTTTTCTACATCTACAGCGTTTGAGTAGAAGCTTTGAAAGAGTTTTGTAATTCGACTGAGACAGAGTATCACAAACTGCTGGGCTACAGTAAAACAAGGTGGCTTGCGTTAATGCCCGCTCTTGAGAGAATTATAAAAATGTTTCAGCCTTTGAAAAACTATTTTCTGAGTATCGACAAATGCCCAAATATTATAAAGAAGTTTTTCGAAAATCCCAACTTAGAATTGTGGTTATATTTTTTGCACGCACTAGCAGCGACCTTTCATGAAGTTGTGTTGAAAATCGAAGCGCAGAATGTGTCGGCTATAGATTTTGCCAAGGAAATTAATCGTCTCCGAGATAACCTGGCACTAAAAGAGAGTACGGGTTTCCTTCCTCACATGGTCTTTTGGTAACATTACAAGAAAGAGAAGGTGCTGTTGACTAGCAGAATGTAAAAACTGCAGCGGCTGAGTTTTATAAAACAAGCAAGGAATACTTGGACCAGTGGTGTCAATTTAACACAGATAAGTGTTTGAATGGGCAAATTTAATAAAAGTGCCTACGTGGGAAGAGGTACAGAAAGTGATGGATTTACTAATCACGCAAGGATTTATTAGCAGCAGCCAAGATACAAAAGTCTTTGACACTACTGATTTGTTTTGATTATTTTGAATTATTATTCTATCTTCTATAATAAAAAAACTTGTAAAACACAAAAAACTTTTTTTTTATTACACAACTAGCAGCGCCCCGCGGTTTTACCCGCGTCGTGCCCGTTCCCGTGGGATTTTCGGGAATTTTTATACATATAAACCTTCCTCTTGAATCACTCTACCTATTACAAAAAAACGCATCAAAATCCGTTGCGTAATTTTAAAGATTTAAGCATACAGACAAACAGACAAACAAACAGACAAAAATAGCGACTTTGTTTTATACTATGCTATGTAGTGATTCGCAGATGTCCCGCTCTGACATAAAATATAAATGGTCACGTTATACATACCTCGTCCTTGACTTGTATGCATAGGAACACTAGGAACACAGCAGATCAAAGACCAACTAAAATACATCAATGAGCGATTCCATGCACGAGTAGGTGCATAAAAATAATGACGCCTGAACATTTTCTTGTTATTATGATATCATTTCAATTTAAATACCTCGGGAAAAGCATAAGCTTCGAGCTCCATTGGTTTACGTTCTGGGGTATCTCCTTTACTGGCAGTCAAAGATTCCATGCCACTATCATTTTGATCAAGATCTTCGGTCAAATCCATATGAAGGATTTTACGATACGAATGCTAGCACTAAATTGTTAGCTAATTTTGTATTTTTAATAGCAAAAATGTGAGAAATAGGACTTTTTACGTGCACTTCTCAAAATCCAACCTCTTTTCAAGAATTTTCGTTCGGGTTAGATAGGGTTACCAGTAGTGCTTCGAATCTATATCTATCTACGCTCTCCAATACTCTCCATTGTGTTTGTAAATGATTGCAATTTGCAATACGTCTGATGTGACTGATTTTTATGACTTATTCAGTACCGGTAGGTTTATAATTCTGCATTGTATGTACATTATATTTACCTAACATGTAAAAAAGTTTTTTTTAATGTTTTCGAGTTGATAACAGTTTTTCAATTTTTTGCAAACAGCTAGATGTAGCTATGAAATTCATTTAGTTCCTTTCTTGGATTGCCAGTGTTTAATATTAATGTAACTTTCTAGATCTTATTAACTATACTAGCTTTTACCCGCGGCTTCGCCCGCGCTATAATTTGACTTTGCCATAGGTATGTATCGTTACCTACCAATTTTAGTATAAATGATCCCAAAAAATATAAGCTAACAAAAATAGTAAGTGCGCCACAAAATATGAGCCCCAATTTAATATGAAACGATACCCACTCAAATATTGTAACAAATAATAATTTCAAACCCAGAATATAGAAGAAAGTTGAGGTTGTAAAATTCGTCGGCTCGTATTAATCTTAAAACTTAATCTCAAACAAATAAATAAGTTTATACTACACCTGCTCGGAAAGTACCTTGATACTTTATCAAATTTACGGTAAAAAGTACGTCATTGCATATCGAACAAATATGCGGGGAGAAAACGCATCTGAGCGGGAGAGAAAAGTGTATGAAAATCCATTTCTTACGTGGTTTTTCTTTTTTAATTTTGGGTAAGACTATGCGCTGGTAACCTAAATATCAAAAGCCAAAAAGTTTTTACAGTGAGTTTTTATCTCCAAGTTCGCAAAATGACACTGGCCACAGCTGTGTGTTGGATGGTGTCAAACAATTTGAAAAAAGAACATGTGAAAATTGCAGACGCCATTGGCGCCATTTTCAAGTGTTACATTAAGCTTCACTAACTGCAACAATTTCAATATAAATTTCAATTAGTAAAGATTTAGTTTTTTATTTTCCTCGTAGGTGTAGTATAAAGCACTATGTATCACTAGAGAAAGTGCGATTCCCGATCGGTAATCGGTCACTTTCTCCTCTCGGTGAACAATGTACTATAGTTAATTAGAGCTAAAGCCAAACTATTGCTATTGTAGACCTTCACTGGTTTTGTGTTGAACACGGAAGAGAGAAAGGTACTTCTGTTCTGTGGTGTTAAGTCTATCTAGTTCTAGCACCTTTCTAGCTACATAGTCCAAACAGGGTTTTTCAGAAAGGGTGTTCTAAATCGAAAGAGGATGATTGATTAAGACTAGCTTTTATTGATGTACATATTTTAATATTATATTGGAGCCAACCCGAATCTCAAGATAAAAAAATCAGCTTTTCATTCATAGTATCGATTTTGAGTTGCAATTTTACATAGATAAGGGCAGTTGAATTATTTGAATCCTTGGCATTTTATAATTGGCTCCACAGTCCACAGTTTTTTTTATTCTGGCAAAAGTGCCTTTATTAACTACAACAAAACTACACTACTATTACACAAAAAGCATTGGATCATCCTCAGACCTTTGAAGGTCTAAATAGGTCTTTATTTGGCTCAACGCATAAGCATTGCCATTCAGCGTGGCAATGCAGCCAGCATGCTGGGCACGCTGCCATCTGGCAGTGGGCTTGAGCATTTGGATTATCTTTAGACCTTCAAAGGTCTGAGGATGATCCAATGCTTTTTGTGTAATAGTAGTGTAGTTTTGTTGTCCACAGTTTGTAGTTACAAATTGTTTACAATGATGGTCTGAATCACACCTCATTACATCCTTTCGGAATAACCATGAATATTATTTTATAATGTACCTCTTTGTGGGTGTATTTCTATATTTTGTTTTGACAAAATAATTATAGACCACAGACTTATATTATAGACCAATTTTCCATAAGAGGATAAATAAATTAATTATTATTGATGAGTAAAGACATTAACGAACTGGAAATTGTCGAATAAACTCGTAATTATGTTTGAATGCTGAACAAATTACAGTGCTGTAAAGTCTTACCGGTAGTTGATAGTCAGAAGTAGAATTATTGTATTCCCTTGGACAATCATTAGAACTACACGAGCAGGGGTCTTTAGGAATGGGTGCTGCAACGTATGGCATTTTCAAATTATTTCAGGCAATGAAATTAGGCTAAGTAACTTTCAAACACGTGATATAGATAAAAAAAAGACAGAATAAATAATGCAGAGTAGTAGTAATACAAAGAGAGTAGTAATGATGTAGAGGGAAGTAACAAATTATTATTTTCTTCTTTGGTAATAACAAAGTAAGTAAATAAAAGATCAAAGAAGTTGAAGGTTGAAGTCAAAGAGAATTGATTACGATACAATGACTGCACCCACATGACATAATTAGTTGCTTAAATACTCTTTAGAGTACAGCCACCATAGCAACCTTCAAAGAGATCCAGACGTCCAGAAAACAGTACTTATTCAGGATTCTTCACCGATTTTTAACAATATCGGTCATTGTTGGAACATCTGTAGCAATTTTGGATGTCGACTCCGATTTAGTTGGTGTCCACCAAGTCGGAACGTGTATGAGGGTTTCTCAGTGGTTTTAGCTTGACCCAAGGCTTGACCGTTGTGTTGATAGGATCATTCCTATTTGATCGTGTAATATCCGCCATCCATTGCTTTTTGAATTGACAGTGACACTAAGAATTGACATTGACTTCTGACATAACATGAACATGACACACGATAGACAGTAAACTTGACAAGTGACAAGACAAGTCTTCCTTTCCTCTCTTCCTTCTGCACAGTTCTGGAATTTGCAGTTTTGCTCGTTGTAAAATTTTAATTTTTGAGTTTTTCATGATTTAGGATCGAATTTTTAAATCTTCGGATGTTTTCAGTGTTCATCAGTCTTCAAATAACCCTATAAATATTGTTTTATGACTAATATTACCGTAAATCTAAGCGCGTAAAACAGGTTCTTTCAGACGAGAATAAGTAGCACTCAGACAAATTTTTGATTTTAGTTAAACTGTGATAGCACTTAGCTATTAATAAGACTCACATTCTTCAATCGACATATCAAATCTTCGAGCATCACTTCCAAGGTGAGTAAATAATACATTATTTCACAGGCTTTCTTACGATGTCCATTCCATAGCAATGGCATTGTTACCAGTCAGTTCGATAATAAAAATAACAGTACCAGTAGGTATGGATTCCCATGATGCATTTTACCATAGTTTTAATCTTCATGATCTCAGAATGTTCACTGTGGTAAGTTCAATTTAGATTGCCAGCAATACCACTTGAAATCTTGTATCCAGTGAGCTCCTCTTCTCTCATCTTCTTCAAATATTTCACTGCGGTGGTGAATTCGGTGTACCTATGTCTTTTCTGTGCATGCTGGTCCTTATTTCAATAGACATCGAGGGACTTACTGATTACAATTATTCAATAATTTTACAAACATGTCAACCTTTATTTCATGTTCTATCTTGTATAAGATGCATCACACAAGTTAGCGGAAATGAAGTTAGCTACAAGCTGTGCAATATTCAATCCTGACTGAAGCTCACAAAAAGCCATGCATCGATTAGATAATGCGCAGCTTGTAACTTCTATAAACGGCCTATAACTTCAGGAACTGAAGTACATATAGATAAGAAAAGTTGTATATCCTGGTATTGCTCATGTAATTATTGGAGTGCCAAATCTGAATTATCTTAGATTTTTTTGCCAATTCTCCAACAACTTAAAGTGGTTGGTTGGTCTAGGTCAGTGTAAGAAATTTTTTTTTTTTGGTATTTTGGCATGTACAGATAAACTATTCATTGTGAGTTTACAAAAACTTGTTTAGCCGACGCACCCTATTTTGGTTTTTAGGTGTATTCATAAATCTTGTTAACACTACTTGTCTTGTCTATTGCTGTTAAAGTGAGTTTTTGGAAACTTACAGATTAAGATTTTCTGAATTTTGCATACCGAGTACAACAACCTTAATCACTTATTGTAGGTTTATGGAAATAACCAACATCTTGGACATTGATTTTAGCCTATTTATTTCCTTTGATCTGTAAAATGATTTTTGAAACTTGTCTTTTAAGTAGGTATTGTGTAAACTCTTTATATCTAATATCATTCAATGTTGCATAAATTTCCCTATCAAAAAAGCTCAGTACTATGTAAAATTTCTAAGTCCCTTTAGTTTCATAATCATGAGTAAAAATAACTTTAAAAGTCCATGTAATTTGCAAAACAGCATCTTGTATTATTATTTTTATCATCCATCCGTCAGTTGTAGGACGTCCACTGTAGGACGTAGGCCTCTCCCATGGATTTCCAATAATTCCAATTGGAAGTGGCCTGCATGTAGTGAGTTCCTGCGATCATATTGTTCTTGGTCGGTGGAAGTCCTATGTTGCGCTTGCCAGTTCGTGGTCTCCATTCGAGAACTTTACAGCCCCATCCATTCTTCAAACTATGTGCCATGCCCACTGCCACTACTTTATCATAGGTTACAGTACTTACAGTAAAATTACAGTCTAGACCATGTTTTATTCTGCCCTTATCTAAATATGATAAACATAAACCTTGTTAAACTAGTTAATTAAATTTAACTTTTTATGGTTCCGTACCCAAAGGGTAAAAACGGGACCCTATTACTAAGACTTTGCTGTCTGTCTGTCACCAGGCTGTATCTCATGAACGGTGATAGCTAGAATGTTGAAATTTTCACAGATGATGTATTTCTGTTACCGCTATAACAACAAATACTAAAAACAGAAAAAATAAATAGTTAAGGGGGGCTCCCAACTACAAACATACAACAAACCTGATTTTTTAAGTATTTTTTGCTCGATATTAATAACGGTGACAGGTAGATGCTTGAAATATTCGCATAATATATGTACTTTAAAAATAAATAATTAAATTACAATAATATAAATTTTTAAGGAGGGCTCCCACAAAAGAAACGTGATTTTTTGCTCAATATTAATATCAGCAACAGGAAGATGCTTGAAATATTAGCATAATATTATGTTGTAAAATCACTTTAAAATTAAAATAAAGTATATTTAGGGGGGCTTCCATACTGTACGGAAACTTAAATAAATCTTAAGTGTTCTACTTCTGTATTATTATTGTTTTATCTTTATTCTTACTGGACTTGTATCCTTCTATTTACATTATTAGCAGTAAATTGCATTTACAAGTGTGCAGATAATATAACTTTTCCTTATCCAAAGTCGAGATCCGAGTCTAGCAGGAAGTGAGATGTTAACATGTAAATGTACTAATTTATCTAAAGGTTGATTATGACTTCCCTGTCATTGACTTGCTTACAAATTATAGATTACAGCTGTAATGGGTGTTGAATATAGATGGGCTGTGGTTCTGTTATAGGGAGGAAAGTACATTTTCCTAACTTTCTTGCTATTTACACTGATAATAAAATCTATACCAATATATGTTGGATTGGATATAACAAGGGAAATATATGTGATTTTTCACCACTATTGATTTTCCCATGGTATGAAAAAAACCGCATAAAATTATTGAGTATGGTATTTTGAATAGACAAAACGAAGTTTTAATGTGTTTCATGCTTTATCTGTTTTGCTTATGAACAATGGTGACCAGATAAAAACTAAACAAATTATCTTCTTATAGTTGCATCAACTTTGTGGCGACACGAACTGCGCAGTACCCCACTGAAATAAAAAAAAACCTGTATCATACATTTTGTGGAAAGTCAATGAACTCTTTGTACGGAAAAGCAATGCGTTTTTCAGGATAGGTTACATAGTGAAATTTGGTCAATGGTCATCTTAATATCCTAAAAGCACTTATTAAGCGATTTTGATGAAAATTGGTGAAAACGTTTATTTATAACTAGCGACCCGCCCTGGCTTCGCACTGGTGTATCATACACATACACCTTCCTCTTGAATCACTCTATCTATTAAAAAAAACCTCATCAAAATCCATTGCGTAGTTTTAAAGATATAAGCATACATGGGGACAGACAGCGGGAAGCGACTTTGTTTTATACTATGTAGTGATATCAGTATTTGCTGTCAAGTTGTTTGAATAGTTTGAATATATCACCAAAGCCTTCTCTGTATACATTCTTCCATTTTGTTCTTCAGTGTACCTCTAGTGTACTCTATCTCCACTAATAATAACGGCGCAATAGCTCTCTCAGGAAATCGTATCTTTTGAACTTCTTGTTCATTTCCTCTGTAAAATTATCATAAAATATATTTAAAAATATATTTTTATCATAAATTTCACGTTTTGTGCAGCGACTTGGCCATGACACTGAGACATTAACCTGTCATAAGAAATAAGAATAGCGTTTTTTAACTACAGGCAGAACAACTTTCTTAAGATTTCCACTCGCTTTAAGACTCATTAAATATTTTTATGTCTCAAAATATATTTCGAGTTCGGAATATGGCTTTGAAAATAATTAATTTGCGCCTCGGTTAATGGACAGCTGACACTTTTCTCTTGAAGAAAAACATGTTTTGAATAACTGGTGAATAGTTAAAGAGTACGCGCTCGTCGCATCTGGCTCCAGTGTGATTAAAACAAGGAGCATGATAACCATGATAACTTGAAGATTTGGAACTCTTTCCACACCATTTTACGGCACAATTCGGCATTATTTTAACGTATTTACGTATTTAAAACGCAAGCGCGTGACGTGTTGACATTGGCACAGAATTACTTCGACTGACGAAAATACCGTCGGTGATTATCTAAAGCGCCTATCGTTGGTGAGGGTGGCCGCCCCGCGCGCTTTCTCCACTTATGCTCCTTGGATTAAAATGACAGGCTCAGTGATCTGAAAACATTGCTCATGTTGTATATTTTCATAATTTGTTAATGAACTACTAAACAATATTATTCAGCCATAGGACGTCCACTGTGGGACACAGACCTCTCCCACAAATCTCCAATAAGTCCGGTTGGTAGCGGCTTGTATCCAGCTCGGTCCTGTGGCTTGTCTACCTTACGGCAGTTACAGCTGATGGTAATATTTTTATGACGAGAGTTTAAAAATTTCCTAGCCTTGTTCTAGAAAACTGCTCTATAACGCATTCCGTTCTATAGTTATTTTTTATACACGTCTTATCTATCTAGTAGCCACTGGTACAGCTGTTAGTATAGCGTATTACTTCTCTATCATCATCATTACAGCTTGGTTCTGCCCCCTGATGGGCAGTCTCCTCCCTCTTTCACAAATATTCCCTGTCTAACGCGAGTCTCTTCCAGGTGTTGCCAATATTGTATAGCTTATTATAATTAGCTACCTACTTGTTATAAATAGGTATCTCTATAGTCGTATCTATCCCGGATTTGTTATGCCATCGTGCTTAGATGTTTCTAGACATTATAGTAAGTTCCATCATCACTAGTATCGCTGATACTAGTGATGATGGAACGCTGGTATCGCTGATTGAAATGCTATTTATATACAAAACAAACAACTCCCACTTATCGGCGAGCAGATACAGGCGAGCAGATAGACAAATACTTATTGAATAGGTGTGTTGCACCGTGCAGTTCATTGAGGATGTTACGTCACTCGTGTCGTCACTCGCCACCAGAATAACTCGTATTTGTACGAGTTCTGTTCCTATACAAAACGTACCGTAAAGTGATTAGCCCCTGCAACGCTTCCGCGTATTGTACGGAGCTTAGAGATTAGGCAGACTAGCGACTTATGTACCGGCGATTTTATTGCGGCGGTTGCTATGTCGTTTGGCTATCTATACGATATGACAGCCTAATGAAAACCTTAACAGAAGGGAAAGTAAATGGAAAGAGTAATGGGATGACCACGAAGAGCAGAAAATAAGAGCATAGATTTAATTAAAGAGAAGGTGTGGGTGTTGTTCCATCGACAAGAGTCTTGCTCTTTACTTTGGAATGAATGAATATCACTTTTTTTTACGTTCGCCAGGTCATTCCCTGACACTGGCCAGCGGTATCATAGTAACAATTAGCTGGTAAATAGCTGCTGCTTTTTGATCGCGGTACAGAATTCGCGCGTCCTCAGGATTCAAAGAAAGCTGTCGACTTGATCTCCGCGACTAGTGCCTGCGACCACGTCATCCATGGCATCGTGCCTTCGAACAGCAACTGAATCGCTTCATTTCTGTTCAATTTGTTGAGATCAGTTGTCAGTCTGCTCGAGGCTGAGAAGCGGCTTTGTTTTCACGTTTATCGGATTTCGCTACGTGAAGAGTTTTAGACGTAGCAAATCCAATAGTTCGCTTTACAGCCATTTTCAATCAAATCTTGCCTCTTTAATCAAATGCCATAGACATTTACATTTTTGATACGGTGATTTGGAGCCTACTACGGTTGCATTTTACATTGAACTCGTATATTTGATTTTGTTACCAACTTATTTCCAGAAAGCCACTTTTCCACCCATCATCACACATGATAGGTATCCATTGTTTGAAATTATATTCTTATACAACTCAAACAAATCTACATTTATATAGTTTCTCTTATAAAATATCATGATCTTTATTTTCGTTATTCTAAGCGCAACCTTTCCGATCTCTACAATCGATCATTATACCTGCCTGTTAGATGGAAAACAAACCGTGTTTTTGTTCCAACCGTGGAAACCTAGCGGTTCACAGAGAGCAAAGATTAAAAGGTCAGGTAAATAGGTATCACTGCTGTGATGCAACAGAACCAGTGAACGGAGTCTTGTAACTAGGCAAAACAACCGAGATCTCAATGAACTATCCAATCCGACTCAATCATGTTTCATTTACAGACCTGCATTGTCCGGTTAATTCTCGAAGCTACCAATTTCTGGTGGTGAGGGTGATGTTACTTTAGCATCGTTCAGCCGCATGACTGCTTCCAATTTAGTGGTTGTGCCTCGTGCCTGATCTATGGACTTAAGAGTGACGCCACGTGATAGTTAAGCTGGGGTCACGGCAATCAACGCTGTCTGGTTTCAAGCGGTTCTCCATATTCAGATCGTGCTGGGTCAATCGCTTTAGTCGATTTAATATAATAATGATGCATGTCGCAAATGCAAATCTCTTGTTTTTCCCTTTGTTTAAAGTGTTTTCGGCCGTAAATGGCTCTTGAGATTGTCGTTCCATGCTGATTTATGATCCTTTTGGCTTGAAGTTGACGATGATTTATGATAATAATCTACATTAACATCGTCAGAAACTTGCACTGCAACATTAGCTTAGTTTTTCGCAAGATTTGACAAAGTGCGATAAATGATGTTCCCTCTATCCAACTTTCATGGCTCGGTGCCAGAAGCCGCGCATTCCTCGGCCGGTCAGTTGTCTTCTTATGGCCGTGGTGGATGATCACTCATGATTCATTTATAAACGTTTCCAGTATTAATCTCTTTGTCATCACTTCCGAGACTTTTGCAAAGGTTGAGAGAAAATAGGGGACTAACGTTGTTACAGTTCCTAGAGAGCATTTTTTGACTCTTTTTTACAATCGTAAAAACAGTGTCATCAACATCATATAGATCAGCTTTTATTTTTTTCATTGTTGGCAATTGGGAGCGATTTCTCTCGATGCATAATGCATGCCAGTGAACCCGATATTTGATTTGGCTCGTGTCAGACATTCTTGCAGATCTTAATAATTTGACGTCGCTTTTACGTAAACCGAGCTCGTTCTATCGCATATGTTACCGTTACGTAAAAGTACTGTTAGTTGGAAAAAATAAAGGCTAGCTAGACAGACGTGTGTAGTCTATGTTAATAATAAAGCTATTGTGATCTTTACATCATATAGACTATTGGTAAGATGCATCTTTGGAAGAGTTCAAGGTTTTTTGGCTTTTGCTCGTTGAGATATTATTGTACATTTTAGTTTAGCTCCTTCAACCTTTACAAATAGTAAGAGAGAGAAAGAGGGACAAATAATATCAACATAGCTCCTCATAATATGTAATCAGAAGTATCAGTCGGTCGATCAAGATATTTTGAAAGAGATATTGATATGCTACGCTATGAGTTAAACCTCCACCTTTTTGGAAGTCGGTTAAAAAGTGAAATGACTCAGTTAATTTCTGTATATTTTTGATGATTTTCATAATCGTAGCTCAACATCTCCGTACATTTTTGTGGGAAAAAGAGTTGTCAACCGGTTACACGCGTTAGACTTCTTCTGGTTTTTGTTCTGAGATTTTCTCTGACGTTGTAAAACCCCCGAGCTTTTCTTGTCTAGTCATGACAATCCTGAAAAGTTGAATAAGCCTAGCACAATATTTCGGAAAACAAAGAGGAAAAAGTGAAAAGATTTTTCGTGGAAAATGTCTTGTGGCTTTGTTACGTCATTGTCGTTTATCTTCATCCTGAGCCAAGCAATTGCTTTGTTTAAATGTAATTGGTTCCCAGAATTCAGTGTTAATTTGTAATAGCTGTTAAATTTTTGTAGTATAGTGTACCTTTTTTGTTATTGTATCATATGGACACTAATGCTAGACAGACATATCGATATCTGTAGTCTAATAGAGAGTGTATTCTAATATATCCTTTTCTTTTTCTCTAAAATTTAAAATTTTGATATTGACTTACGTTTTACCTCACCCCCTGTCTAATTCCAAACATCTAATTGCATTGGCATAAATATGGTATTCTTTGGGTATTCCAACGGAGAAAGAACGCTAAAAATAATTCGAGATTT
Organism: Hypomecis atomaria; assembly: GCA_964007245.1. Lineage (NCBI taxonomy): Eukaryota > Metazoa > Arthropoda > Insecta > Lepidoptera > Geometridae > Hypomecis > Hypomecis atomaria. The sequence continues at coordinate 16,541,180 of OZ023292.1, read as the reverse complement.
TTCAATCCAAAGCTTTTACTAACATGCGGAATACCGGTTAAGCCTCATATTTATACTACCATAAATATCACTATTAGATAACGCTTTATAATAATTTCGTCAAATATGTGCCCGTGGCTAAACGCTCGAATTAATTTTCCTTTTCAGGGCTTGTTAGAGGTTGGCGATATTCGTGATGGCGTGTTTTTACGATTGCTTTTAGTAAACAGACTTTTTTTTGTTAAATCATGCTCATCCATCTTTATTAGTGCGACAATAAGATTACAGAGACGCCAGCGTAATTATATTAGCTAAACTGCATAGTTCTGTTTCTTTTCCACTTTAGACATTCGATAGAGAGAACGCTTTTTACGTTGCTATTAAATTTACGCTGGCGCCTCTGTAATCGTGCTTATTTTCCTCATAGGTTTTCCTCCTTTAGTGAACATAATCGAACATCTACTGCCTGATATTCTAAAATATCCTATAAATAATATCTAGTTTTAGTTGGTTGAAGATGAAGCTGTCAATCTCAATCTCATACAGGCACAGAACCACAGAGATCCCAGAGGGATAATGTTTGTTTGTTTATGAGCCTTATTGTCCTATTGTTGGGCAAAGGCCTTCTCTAGAGATTTCCGGTTTTGTCGGTCTTGTGCTGATTCCTACCAATTTAGATCAAAGGTGTTCATTTCGGAAGGGTTAATGTAGTCGATCAAAATAATCTGAAATCAGAAAAAGACTTTAAAATATTTCGATTCGGTGGTTGATATCAGATTTTTCGTTGAAAAACGTCAAATTTAAATACATATTTGACAATTTTGATAACTTTAAGCCTGATATTCCATACAATTCCGTGGTGAGAATTGCCCTCAAGTGGCAATAGCGTTGGGATTCTAGTGGTTTTTATTCTGTGTACAGAACAATATCTCTGTAATAGTGGGTGTGTGTGTGTGTCTTTCTCGATATCTCGAATAGGCAGCGTTATACAGTATACCTCTGGTTTTTCTGATCATACAGGCAACTTCATGCAGCAACACCGCAACGTAATCCGTCTATCGTGACTTCAAGACTTTTCTTATAACCTCAGTTTTGTATTTTATTGTAATCAAATGTGTATTCTGTGTTCCCATACTGCTAACTCACCAATCAGTGACCGTTGCCATTGTGTGGTAATTAGCCGCTGCGCATGATTCATTGATGCCTTTTGAATTCGTAGACAACAGCTGCATAGTTCTATTTCTACGCTTTACTTCAGCTTTGTTTGTTTGTTAATACTGACGTTATAAAGGCCGCTATCGTATAAAGAACGGCCTGATTAATTTCTAAATGTATCGTTTTTATTGTCTTACGTTTAGTTTATTTCGAAAAGATTTATACTGGCTGATTGGTCGAAAACTTTACAAGGCTCTTCTAGAATGAAGTAGTGCTCGAACGATGAACAGTTTTTTCTATGACCGAAATTGAAATCGCAAAAAAATCGGTTACTCACAATTTGTTGGCGGTGATGTTTCTTCATTTCTCTACGTCTACGGCAAGATGATTTGGGATGCTGACTCTTAGATTAATTCTAGACACGGCGTCCACAAGCACTTAAGTCATTTTTTTCTCGAAATGCTAAAAACTCACAGGGCTTTGCTTTTTGTGCATTCTATCGGCGGGAATAAGAAACCAAGTCATAGGGCTTCAAATGGCGAGCCGACAATCTTACGCACCATACAACTTATGTTTTTGTAACATTTCCAGCGCCAGTGAATAAGCACTTAAGTGGACGTAAGTAGTTTTGGTCGAAATAGTTTTAACTTTCGTTTTGACTTCAGACATCTGACTTGAGTGATTTGGGCCGTGAGATTCTCAAGTACCCTCTATATTTTATTGCTTAAATGCATAATACAGGGATTTTACCACACAAGGTGTGAAGGGTCCACTTGAAGATTTTGTTTCAAGCCACTATTATACATTTTTCTGTTCTCTACAGTGGTTGTGTTTTGCGATTTGTGATAATTTTATTTTGTTATTATGGAATCAAGAGGAAGAAAATTACTGAAGCTTGTTCTATATCCAGAAAATACTAGTACTGGTGACCAACGTACAACTACTACTGTTCAACCAAGGACGTCTCGGACGCGGGACCAGGAATCAATAACATCTGTTGAATCAAACAATGAATTTCCTGACGTGGATAATCCAACAAAATCACCAACCAGCCCCAGTCTGCTTACAGAAGATATCACTGTTCGTAATAGATCAACGGATGATCAAAGTATATTCTTTGATCCTCAACCAAGTACATCTGGAACACACCAAACACATACAACTCTTGACGAAACACCAAGTAACTTTTCAAGTGATGACTCTGTGAATGACCCAACATACTCTTTACCTAACCTGACGTACACTGTACCAAGTCCCGACCTACCTGCGGAAGATGTAGGACAGCCACAACAGCTACAAAAGCAATCAGTACACAGCCGAAAAAGAAAACGAGAAAATAAATTGAAACGAAATCTTGGTCTTACGTATGTGACTGCTTCTGGGAAAAACATAGAAGAACGAAAAATGCAGGAATTACTAAATTGTCGAAATAAATGCCGGGAAAACATTAGTGATGTGCAACGTGCTATAATACATAAGGAATTTTGGAATCTTGGGTCTTATGATTTAAGAGCAGCCTTCGTTTCATCTCTGATCACTAAGTATCCATGAAAAACAAACAGAGCGACGTCGCGTCTCAGATCCTGATCATCAGAGATTTAGACAGTGCACCTACAGGTATCATTTGGACACTAACAGTCAAAAAATATCCGTATGTCAAGGTTGCTTTTTAAAAACGTTATCAATAACCGGTAATTTTGTGAAACTGATAGGGTTGAAAAAACGCAGCACTTCCAGTGGTATAATACAGCCAGATAAACGTGGAAAAAAGACCCCAACAAATAAACATTCAGATCTAAAGATTCAAGAAGTAATAAGTCATATTAATTCATTCCCGTTATACGAGAGCCACTACACAAGACGAAAAAGTAACCGAAAGTATTTACCATCACACTTAACAATTTCAATCATGTATTCTCTATATAAGACGTCTCATGAAAACCCCGTCAGTGACAAAATTTACCGAAGAGAGTTTCATAAATTAAACTTGAGTTTCAAAAAAACCGAAGGCTGATACGTGCCACAACTGTGACGTCATTAAAATGAAGATAAGTATTGCAAACGACGAAACAGCAAAAACCACCCTTGAAACAGAACGCGAGTCACATTTGCTAGCAGCTGATATGGCTTATAATGAAAAAAAATGTGATAAAATGACTGCATCAACAGACAAAACTTTAAAGTGCCTGTCTTTTGATCTCCAACAGTGTCTACCTACTCCAGCTTTAGAGTCATCCGTAGCTTTTTATAAAAGGCAGCTATGGACATTCAATCTTGCACCGTGCACGACAATGCAACAGGGTTGTCTACACATTACATGTGGCATGAGGGTATCTCGGGTCGAGGTGCTAATCAAGTGGCATCTTGCTTATTCATTCATCTTAAAGAACTGCTTCAGGACATATCAGAAGTTATTTTATACTCTGATACATGTGGAGGTCAAAACAAAAATACCCACGTGGTCGCAATGTTTACGTACCTGATGACACTAAAGCCCTCGTTAAAAAAAATTCACCACAAATTTATGGTGCCAGGCCACACTCATATGGAAGTAGATTTAGATCACGCCATCATTGAAAAGAAAAAAAAGAAAACTGCTATTCAAGTATATCACCCGCGTGACTGGATGCAATTAGTAAGGTCAAGCAGTAAAAAGTTTACAGTGCATGAAATGCAACAAGTGGAGTTTATGGACTTTGCAAGTCTGTTGAAAGGGCCACTAATAGCCCGAAAAAAAGACACTGATAGCAAGGACTTTAAATGGCATGATGTGAAGTGGCTGTGCTACGAATCGAATTTTGGTATAATAAAGTACAAAAACTCGCTGGTCAGAGATGAGGATTTTAAAGCTATTAACTTTAGAAGACATACACGAACCGGCGACACCATAAATTTTAATGTATCACCTATTACAACTGACCCAGTGCCAATAAGTGTCGAAAAAAAACGGGACATTATTTCCCTTTTACCTCTCGTTCCGGAATGTTTTCATCATTTTTATCAAAATCTTATAACAGCAACAGATGCTAGGAACGTTGACCCTGATTTACAAAGCTCGGAAGACACCGACTAATGTTTATTTTACTTTACGTGATTAGATTATTTTACTGAGTAAGTTATAGTACAGTTTAGTATAAATGAACATACAGTATGTGGGACTTTCAGTACATACTTATGTGTAAGAAACACGTTAGTCATATCTAATAACCAAAATTAATCTAAAGCTTCGACGGTCAACAAAACTTAAGTCAGACTATATTATGAACTAATAAACATAGGGCAATAAGATTTATTTAGTGTATGATAAGGTAGTAAGGGAGTAATAATAAATAATAAAAAAAACCCTGTCAGTACGTTTTTTTTACACCAGTCATTAAAAACATCGCCCTGTAAACTTTTTTATTTACTAGATTGTTGACTTAAGTGCTTATGGGTTCCGGGTCTAGAATTATTATTGTTGATCTTAGAATCCAGCTTATCTACACTCATCGTAATGAACAGCTTCCTAAAAAGCCGACCCTAAAATATAGGGTACCAAAAAAACTATAGATAACAATTCTCGAGTTATATAGACAGCTTACTTTATCTGAGTGAAAATTACACTTTTATAGCTCCGTAGTACCATGTAAGTAGAGCTATCATACATAACCTTTTTTAAAGGAAGTTACGTCGCATGTCACGGAGCTATGTTGCTAAAACTAAACCCTGCCCACTAAGTATTCGACCAGTCATCCCGTGTTTGATGTAATGTCTCTCACGGAACACTGATTCACCTCGTCACAAGACCGGTATAGTTTGGTATAGTTTACTGTCATATGACCGCGTCTTTGATTGGATCGTTTGGATCATCCCTGAGGAACCCAGAATTGATGATGCGGCTGCAACTCCAGTCAGTTGTAATGTAAAGCATATTTACGAACATTCGGTCTGTCACTCCTCGTCTTTGTCTGCTTCAAACAGCTGCGAGACAATGCAGACAAAATTGGAAAGAATAATTTCCAAAATGTCTGCTAGTTTGAATTACAATAGTCCCGACCAATCGTAAGTTACGCTAATTTAATAAGCATGTAATGCCTACACTCATTACTTTCTTTATCTTCTCATTAGCCACGCTACTGGTTTAAAAAATATACATTTTGTGATTTTGAAAAATGTTGCCCCATCCTAGCTTTCAATTCTTCTAGGTTTTGATGTATTTCTCATTATGTAACTGTCAAGCCTGAAATGACTGTCTAGTATCAAACTTCCTCTTGAAAAGGGACTTGATCGAGGACACCGACAGAATAGTTTCAATTACCTACGTCATCTGACAAAGGTTTTGAAACGGGTTCTGATGTAAGCCCGTCAGATTTCGGTGGTCTCTGTAGCCTTCACAACTATTATGTATTCTAACAACTATTATTGTTATATTCATTTTACATATCTCGTTGCACTGATTAATATTGTAAAATTTTCCGTTGTTTTCCTATGCTATGTAAATCATGTACTCAAGCTCCTTGGCGACCCGCTGGCTGCCTTTAACCATCATTATTATTCAGAAGTAGTACTTTCCAGGCTATTTGTTTGCCTTATTGGTATCATACAATTTTAAAGACACTTCCAATCGTATGTAGTAAGTGATCCTTAAAAAGTGTAAGAAGAAAAACTGAACTTTGGAGTCTCATACTCTCTTTCTTTTTCATCACCAGCTGCTAGTGCTTGCCTAAATATTACCTAGGAGCAGATTTTCCCGGTAGAGTCGTGTCACGCTCTATTTACCTTATTCAAAACGTGTTTTAAGCGAGATTTTTTGCTGTTTACTGGTTGGCGACAGGCTGGCTGCCAGTTGTAGATACATCATTACGGCTCAATGCCATTACAGCCGGCCTCTGTTCCTATTCATTGTGGTCGTGGTCGTCGAAGCGAATCTACTGATTAGATGCCGGGAAATCTCTATTCTGTAAGATACAATCGATTGTGTCATCGGAATAGTAGAAAATGGTAGGCGCTACAATTATCTGATTAAATAGTTCAGTACCTGCAGATTCTGACGTAATTCGGTTGTTGACTACTAACAATAGAGCCCGAAATCATACAATTACTTTTAAATTGGTTATCATGCGGTTTACGTCATGTATGGTCAGATTTTTTTCAATATAAATTACATATCTCAGTTGTTATTTTACGATCATTATTTGTGCGTGGAACGTAAGACTATCTCATAAATAATCAACACAAATGGATTGCCTGGAATGTGAAGGTATGCTTTATCTTCAGAATCCATTAACGAGCTCTTATTTCATATGAAATGTCCACCAGTAGCGCTCGGTGTTTTTCCATAATTACATCTATCATGACGACTGTACACGTAATTTTACTACACGTGTATAACTAGCCACTACTGGCAGTCTGCAACGAATGCAGTCTGCCGCACGGTTGGCATTGCATGCGATTTTATTGTTGCCATGCTAACAATGCAGGTATTGAATCACCTGATATCTGACGTTATGCATATGTTTATTATTTTCTGTTTAAGGACATTCGGTGTTTCTTTCGAGTGCATATACAGTTCATTTATTTGAATGTCAACATTAAACTAGCTTTTATTATGACAAATCTATCGTATGATTCAATCATATCAAAATTTCCAGCTTTATCACACGTGTTCATATTTTTATGGTTTTATCTCCTTCAATTTGATTATATTAATTTTTGTTTAAATTACATTAATCACATAATTAGGTAATTCTTCAAGATTATCAATATAATCTGTTAAATCTTAATGAGACTCAATTTTGTAGGTAGGTATTTAGTAAGCTCTTGTCATGCAACTCTCTCTTTCTTTGTCATCTTTTCATTCTTATCGATCTATTTTTTTTCTATTTTCATGTGTATACTTTTCAGTACTTAAACTAAATCCCCCGTGCTGTGTCAATTTCAGTTTTCACCGAATTTTCTTTTCGTTAGAAAAGACCGATTTATATATCGGTCAAATTCTGACACAGTTACAATCTTACTTAATCGATTCTTTACTGTTGAGTGACATAATCGAATGAAGCATGCCATCTGCACAAGACATTCCCAGAAACTATTTTATAAGTTAAAATGAGAGACTGTTATTTATCTGGCAATTTGCGTTAATTGATAGCGCCTTGTTTCGATGAACAGGCCAATGAATGAAGGCAGTGATTCATTTAGACTGCCATTTCTTCACGTCTAGTAGATAGTAGAGTTGGGTAGACGGTGGTGGTGCGAGTGGTGTCCTAGTTGGCTCCCCTCCATTAGATGCTGTTACGCTAATCGCCTCCTGGAAACTTTAATTAGCTTTATTGGAATGTCAGCCCTAATGGCGGTGGAAGTTTGTTCATTGTCAAAACGTGCCGCCATGATTGCCTGAAGGCAACTTTCCTTCGGAACCTTCGGAACTTTTCTCATTACACGCTGTACTTGTGTTGATTACACAATAATCGATTTTGTTTTTAAAAATTGAATTTTCATTTTAGTTTGCTTATACCTACCCTAAATCCTTGAATTCTTACAAAATTTTGTCTATAACTTGAGTATGATCGATACGAAAAATATAAAATTGTGCAGATAAACAGTTTTGTAAAAATAATATTGAGAAGATGAAATATGCGCAGTAGTAGGTAAGTATAAGTTTGTATAGGCCGGGTGGAGTAGCCCTGCTAGCTTAGCATGCGACCACGAAAAGCCACGAATAAAACTCTTTTCGACGTGTGAAAAAGTGACAGATAACTCCATAACATAACAACTTCGCCATTTCGCCATAACTCTGCCTTGTTCTGACACGAAAGATAGAAATGTTTCGTGGTGCGCATCCTAGCCCGGCTGGTGTCACAGTTTGCAAGCCGCCTGAAGGCCTCTATAATATGAGCAATATCGGCCAAGGAGTATGTGAAGATAAAGGGGTCGGCAGACCTCACACGCCGAGTTGCTACTTGCCACAATAGAATACTCAAAGTCTATTTCTGTGGTATCAAATGCTAATTTCTATATGTAAATAATAAACAACCTTGTGAGCTCTACGTTTACAAATACTATACACGTGTCCTCATTGTCACCGTTAGATATTGTTATCGGTAGCCGAATACTTGACCGATATCGTTATAAAAACAAATACCACTGCAGTTTTATAACTTACTAGCTTTTGCCCGTGGCTTCGCCCGCGTGATATTTTGATTTTTGTGCTATCCCATAGGAACTTTTTATTTTTCCGGAATAAAAAACCCTTAAAATCATAACCAATCAAAAATGAAGTCGATCCCTTCCACTGTTGCTGCGTGAACGAGTAACATATATAAACCAACAAAAATACTTTCGGATTTATTAAATTAGTGAGGATAACATTATGTCAGTCACACACACCTGTAGATAACAAGAAGTGATGTTCTTCGCGATTGCAATTTGCTAAGTTGCTTTCGGTGAATATAACGTGGTAACTTTATATGCAGCCTGAATGTTTAGCTTAGAACAGCATTTTTCTTTTGGTACTAATCTTATTTTCACTACCTTTGAATTATGTATCGATATCTTTCACCCAACAGTCATATCACCAACAGTTTAATGTGTCTCAAAAGGCCAGCGGATGCCAAGAAAATCTAAAGTATATAATAAAATATCTATCTGATGTACTGTTAAAACATTTATATTTGCAGCTAAACTGTTCCATCAAGTTTGATCCAATTTTATTCGTCTTACGTCATTAGAGGTAGTAAATATTTCTTTTACATTTTACGGTGCAGTTATTTTAATTTAAACTATGAAATGTGCGAATTAACTGGATTATATGCACTATATCCGTCGAGTGTACTTTTATTGTAACGTCGCTCTGGCGCCGGGCGGCGATCTCTATTTATTACATATTTCTTTGGAGGCATGCCAATTGTTCGCCATCGGCAAAGCGTCGATACATGCCAAAAGAAAGTCAAAGTTCGACGGCATGCCTGGTGAATATAGTGCAGCTAGTCCAAATGTGGGACGGATCGATGGCACTCACTCGAACACTGCTGTCACTGCTCACCTAGTGTGTGATTTATTGCCTTCACGATTCGATACTTCGACTGTCCGTCTTCCAATTATGTATTTCTGTTTTGGCTCACTTATCGCCGACAGCCATAAACATCCGGTCTTGTCAACATCTTGACTGACTAGTTCGATTTGTATACCTTGTTTGCAGAATTGTCGCCATTCATCCCTCGGTCTATGTGCAGTAATAAGTCTTACGTTGTGTTCCTTTTAAATATCAATATATTTATATATTTGGGCTTTATTTTGACTGCTTTGTTAATTTTGTTACTTATCCCGTGACCAACTCTCCCTTTCTCGAGTTCGTGTATCTTTTGCTTACGTCTTTCACTTTTGTCAGTTATTGAACTTCGATGTTCTGTTTCATTTTATGGTGCTGGTAGCATACTAATTCAATCTCTGCCACAAACGGTTTTCACTCGACTCTTTATTTATTAAACACGAAACATTTGACCATTTTGGTGCTCGTATCATTCTCGAAAGTTATGCCAAATATTTCAAATTCTTATTATAATATTATGACAAGGGAAGAGAATGTTTTGATGATTAATCTTCTGAGGAAATGTTTGATTTTCCCAGTGATTCACATTAATGAAATAAATAATTTTGGTATGTAACCACACTCCACATAAAAGTCGAGATGTATATGTTATGTCACATTCGTGAGATATTAAAAATAATATCCGTGGAAATTGTTATTGAGTCAAGTCTCGGATCTAACTTGATAGTCGAGTTGGCAGCCGTCGACGTGAGTCACTTTCACGCAGTGCCGCGAATAAAAATGGCGATAAACCAAAAAACCCAGAAGAAATATTGTTTACGATGTGTTTTAAGAACGATTAATTAAAGCATTTACTAAGTATACAATTCATGATTACAACTTTATTGGCTTACATAGCGATTTCAGTGTCGTAATCCCCGTCCATGTTAATTAAGTTTATCAGTGTACTCACTGCTGTTCCGTCAGCCGAAACTATCAGGAGCTGTTTGCTAACAAGCTCTAGCGTTATAGCACTAACAACCTCCAAAACTTTCCGTAGCTAATACAAAACAGACCGGCCATTCATGAATAAATTGCGTGCCTGTCAACGTTTATTTTTGATGCTGCATGCGGAAATAGATCGATGTGTGAAATATGTGCGGCTCCTCGATTCCAATAATATTTACGTTCCCGACCAAACCCCAACGCGTAGCGAGTGAGTAGACTAAAATAATCCATAGTTCAATGCGCATAACCATCTGGTTGCCGCCAATCGCATAAATATCCCGAGGTAATAATTAACACTATTGATTCTGGCATATTTGCACATAACTTTAGCTTTTCAATGAGAATCGTTTCTACAATTAGCACATTGGTTCAGCTTCAGCGTGGAGGCGACACGTGAGCTTCCGATGTGTGTGACAGTATTATCTATATAGTAAGTATTTTCCTAGATTCTCCAAATAACATATGACCCAAGGTCGTTTTTAACCATTTTGTGTAGAGCTTCCTTTTGTGAATCGATTCCCATATTAGCCGTTGGGAGGGAAGAGTAGAGAAAGGCCAGGATACAATGGAGGTGGTTTGTCGGCGACAGTAAGTCTGTAGCCGAGGGCGCATGACTATGGCGAGGTTTAGGGGGGTGACGTCATGGGCCGCGTGACGCCATCCTGCGTACCCCGAGGCCAAGGCCTGCCCGTACTTTACCCTCTGGTACACTTGGCATTGTACCCGCCAAGGCATTTTGTAGATACATATATATCTACAATGCCGAGTAGATAACAGAAACGCGGAATCAATAACAAACTGCTTCCTCTATCGTAAACTTTTCTTTTTGTTTTCTATCTCTTTTAGGTCAATGACTATTTTGCCAATAAACTTTTTCCGCTTCGGCAATATTGCCTCAATAAATATCTAACATCCGCACATAATATTATGCGGGAATGAAAGTGGAAACAGTGAATAAGGAAATTATTTCAGGAAACCGGGTTAGCGTTATAGTGGCCGCCTTTCACCCTTTCATCCAACCCTATACATCGACTTAATGTGTTCTAATTGTACATGCACACATTTTTATTTACTTTATGCCGCAATAACATTTTTAAAACTACATGGTCACGACGGTGAATAATGAAATGTTTTTGTCATATTTTTCGATTATGTAGCGGTGTCATTATCATCTTAGTAGGTAGTACCTACGTTAAAACTTCCTCTTAAACTAAGAGCCCTAATAAAATATCAGAAGTGTGTCTAACATGAAGGATGTTGACGCATACGCTAGGTTCATCAAAAATTTCAAATAAAAGCTTTCCACTGAAGCTTCAATATGCAGCGGCATAACTCGACATTCCACTCCAAGGTCTCACAAAGCTGACATAATTCAAGTAAGTCCTCTCATTAAATTCCTCCGAGATCGCGAGCACGCCTGCGGGATCTTGTTATATTAACCTTGGACTTATTGAGGGACGCTCTCTCCCTCATGGAGGGTAGCCTTGAGCATCTCATTCTTTACCTTGAGAAAGCTGATATGATATATTGTTATCTATCGAATCCCTTTTGGGAACACGAATTTTGTTTGTGATATTGGAGCTTTGAATCGGTGTCTCGGTTTACTAAGTATATACAAATACATAATATTGTTGTATTAAAAATGTTGTCGAAATTGTTATAAGACTGGGTTCCGTGCCAATTTTCTGGACAAACACTGTGACGAGATAAATATTTCAGATGCAACTGATATTTTTTACATAAGATTTGAATTTTGTAATATTTTTCTTGGAGACATTTGTAATGTCAGCGATGTCGCTTGAAAGACAATAAGCATCTTCCAAAGAATTTGGCCAATATCTTGCTTTCATTATAATTCTCATCCAGTACCTGCCTTCATGATAAGTTAAAGGTTGTTCTCGGTATTTTCCAAGATTTTTTTAGATACGATTAAATGAAATGTGGCGATCGGTAGGGCTTCAGTTCAACCTGCATACTTGAACTTGCAGCTCTGTAGGTTTCAGTCGCGGTCACGTCAAGTCCGTGTATCGTATCTAGTATCGGATTGATTTACTATTTTAGTCCTCCATTGATAAGTGCACCACGTAAGGCCACTTAGGGGTAAGGGACAAGGTCGGGTGGTCGATACAGGGGTCGCATCGCGTGGGTGGCGTGGAAACGTGGGAGGATGGTGGGCGTTGCCGTTTTCAAAATAGCCTTTAAAAATTCTGCTCTCTACATCGCCGCAATGTGTGCGCTTGCTTAGACGCTTTGGCTATTTTTAGTACGAATTTTAAATACCTTTTGGGATGTCTGTAGAAGCTAGTAGAAGCAGCTGTTGACCTTCAGACTTTAACGCCCACCTTCTTTGACTTTTCGAATTTAGACATTAAAATTTTGAACCTTATGTTATTTGAACTATTGGAATAAATTGATACAAAACTATAATGTTACGAAGACCGCTGGGGGATGTCGTAGAAATGTATATGTATTTTCATAGGTTCATAATTAAATACATTGACACACTTTCCAATTTCTCTAGCCTTAGCCAACTAGCTATTGATTTTGCATTTACTTACTGCAATAGGAAGCCTGAGCAACTTTTTCCTACTAGATTCTTTTCACATCGCCTTTGCTTTCATTTGAAACGACGTTTGGTGTCTTACAGAAACCAAACGTGAAGCCATAAATGGGTCTTTAGAGGTTCCTCTTTACATAATATGAGATCCCTATCTCTAGCCTAGTATACTCGTTACATGCCTTGCCTCGTAGGTCGATGAGGTGTTAAAATATTCAGGCCGGCACACAACCCTGCTGGTATCTAGGGTTCAAGATTACTTTCTAGATTAAAAAGTTTTATAACTTTAATCACACTGAGTAGAAACCAAGGGATATCCCACTTATTCGAGATAAGTTATTTCTGGCTTTTTACTTGGTAGACGACACAAAACCAAGTTGTGTCGTGTAAGGATTATACACTTATATACAGGGTTATCTGTACTAAGCCGAAGGGATTAAGACTGAAGACCATCATTATGAATAAGTTTTACTATGGAGCCGGCAACCCTAAATCCGAGAAAAAATAATCAGCTGTTCCATACAAAATTGTAACTTGCAATAGACAAAATATTTGAAACAGCTGATATTTTTTCTCAAATTCCGGATTGGCCTCATAGTAAAAGTTGTTCATTACGAACACCATCATTACAATGATCTTAATCACCTGATTTCTGCTTAGTACACCAGTTCTGGATAACCCTGTATAAAATATGTACTTAGCAATTATCAAACTTTAGGTCGAAAACTTAAAAAGATTGCATTATCACAAATATCAATCATAACAACTCTGGAATGGCTGGACGGAGCATTTGAGTAATATCCTAAACATTTGACATTCGGTAAGGTCAAAAACCTCATTTAAATTATACAAATACTTTTGTACGTAATGGTTATTTCAAGTGACCTTGTATCATCTGGCTTGACCTTAACAATAGTTAACCTTTTATAATTATTGCTTGCACTATACAACCAGGATTTTGCTTAAATTAGTTTTAGAAGCTATGCCTAATATGCTATGCTAAGCTAGATTTTAACTCCAACAAATTGTATTTTATCATACATGTTTCCACAGTTAGTAAAATCCTTTCTGAAATTTAAACTTTGATATTCTTGGTTCTGGTAATAGTTCGGGAGGTAAGCGCAAAAATTGCAACTACTTTCTAAAAGCTGAATTTTGGTATGTATAACGTTGTCGTGGTGGTGTACAACAATACCACGGATTCAGTCAGCAATTTTTAAAAAATCGGCCATGTGCGAGTCGGACTCGCGCACGAAGGGTTCCGTACCGTATGGGAGCCCCATTACGCTTGCAAAAAACTACTAAAAATTACGTTTGTTCTATGGGAGCCCCCTTTAAATATTTATTTTAGTCTATTTTTAGGATTTGTTGTTTTAGCCGCAACAGAAATACATCATCTGTGAAAATTTCAGCTGTCTAGCTATCACGGTTCATGAGATACAGCCCGGTGACAGACAGACAGACGGACATCGAAGTCTTAGTAATAGGGTCTCGTTTTTACCCTTTGGGTACGGAACCCTAAAAAGATAGTGAGAATTTTGCAACTACTTTTAAAAGCTGAAAATGGGTGTACGAGTAGAAAAAGAAAAAGAGCAAATTACCTGAAACAAGTAACAAGGCCTTCAGTCAGGCTTTAAAGTATCGCCGCTTCAAAGCCTGACTGACAGGCTCTGTTACATGTTTTGGGTGACTGAATCCGGGGTATTGTTGTACACCACCATGACAACGGAATACCAAAAATTCAGCTTTTAGAAAGGAGTTGCAATTTTTTGCGCTTGCCTTCCGGGCTATAAAGTGTCGAAACTCCCATAACTTTTGGCAATTTCGAAAAGTCACGTGTTTTTCCCTAGGTAAAAAGAAGTAAAGAACTCTTAGAAATAAAAGCTTTGTAGAATTTTGTATAGCCAAAGTTTCTTTGTTTATCAAGTTTCTTTTCGAGACTTTTGGCTAATCTTGCGAAATATCGACGATTGATACATTACAACCTACCTAGCTACCTAATCGCAAATTACTAGAATGAGAGCTTCCACGTGCATCTGAAACGAGTATAATCAAAACAATTATTTTATCCGATTTAAATTTCCCAGAAATTTTGGCTCTGGTGGGTATTTTGTTTAGGAAATGTCTGTAGAGCAAATAAACTACGAAAGGTTTTTTTTCAATTCAAAATATAACATAGTAAACCATTCTTACTAGGTACTGTTTATTCTTACTTATGTTACTGGTAACAGCTTTATTTACACGTCAATGTAAGGAAAAGCTTTCTTTCCCGGATACAACCGTTAAAAGTTTAGGTCTAACTATTCAATGGCATCCTTAATCTGAAACAATAACATCAACACTTTATTAGACAACCACATTACACAAAAAAAAAAATAGATTATAAGGACAAAAACAAAACAATAGGTCTCTGAAACATAATAGTAACAATACAATACATAGACTATTTAATTAATATAGGTACACAATAAGTTATTGTTACGCACACGTTCTGAAGCTACAAATTGCGTCAAATTTGTATCCAGCGTAAGTGCAATTTGGCACAATATTTTCATTTTCCAAAATGCGTAGTTCTCTTCTTTGTCATTACATATTTGCGAAACGCTATTTGTTTCTAGGAAACTTATTATTGTCGCACACGTTGATTGTACTTAGAGCAAGAATAACCAGTAGTATCGTCCTTAGTTCGCGGATTTACTTTGTGTCACCGCTATATGGGCTAGCTATGGCACAAGTCCAAAAGCGTAGGCATGATTCCACCACTTCTGACCTATTGTCATCAAGCTTTCCAGTTTATATGTTCATTTCGATAATGCATTCATTTCTTTATTTTACATAGGGTTTGTTCTTGTCTACCTAGCTATGTGTAAGGCTATAAAGCTATTCACTTTACCCGTAACTTTCAGCACTCAGACAATGTTATTATAAATCGATACTAGATTTCATACCGTGTTTTCGTGCTTGCTATACCTTTATGGCGTCAAATTTCCATACAAGCTATGACAGTTTGTAGGCATGTTGTAAACATTTGAAAGTTCGTGTTTGGACCCTATAGTTGTCTGCGATACATTAATTTATAGTATTGTTTGTAAGCAAGATTTGCGAAATGTGCGTCCTGTTGTCTCAGCTGCTTCTGATGTCATCGTGTGATAAGAGTTGCTTAGTGTTTTGTTGGCACGCGATTCTATATTTGGTGTACCGTCGATAAGGGGAAGGTTTACTCGTATCGGGCTTTAAATTCGATTTTTCATTGAATTGCATTTTTATTGTTAAGTCGTCTATCAGATTTAAACATCATAATAAACCATGATGCATCTATAGATTATTCTCAATCAATCATTGTGATTAACGCACTTAATTCCTCCAAAATTATGTTATGATAGATGTGCAAAGAAAGATTTTAGTGTTTAAGTTCATAATCCTCTTTTGATTTACAATGGAAATTTTAGCTTCTTTATCCAAACCAATAGTGTTATCACCAGCTGTTCTAGAGATAATACTCATAATCTCAGTAGAGTCAATAGTTTATTGTGAAATATTAGCTAACACAACTAATCCTTATGAAGAATTTACTGCTACGACAATATTAGCTTACGGTCAGGTATCGTTGTAAATATTGCGAGTGTTTCGGATTTAGGTGTTTCAAAACTATTATTAATACTAATGCTAAGCTAATGCGTTTGTAGAACAAATAATAATATTGCCCTATGCTTTGAATGTAATCCGGTTGCATCTCTATTATCATAAGTAAGTCTGTTGTATTTGTATGACCATACACTAACGATACCGCGGCATATCTAAAATCTAAATATTTTGCATTTGATATTTTAAAATAAATTGATCGGGCTATAATTTCTCTATCTTAAGCCTTATATCGTAAAATAAAATCACACTTATTACAGACGTCAATTTATCTAAGACTACGCTTGTCATAGGTTATGTCCCTATTGTTTCGGTAAAATAATAATGTATTAGTACTGTGTACTGTAATCAATCAATATATAATTTTGACGACAGACGACGCCAACGTCTCGCTGGTAATAATTATTTACAGTCGCACAAAAGAGTACGTATGTATGTACAGAGCGTTATCTTATCAGTGAAGTAACGTAGGTGCGGTGGTTTCTACAAAGAGTGGAGTGAGGTGGTGCTGGTAGTGTAGACGATGTTGGTGTCAGGTGCTGCGCGCACGCCCCTCGCGGGTGCTCCCGGTTCGACGGAAATTTTCTATCACGGTACTGCAACCTCTGAGCAGTACAACGAGGTAAGACCCGGCTACCAGCAAACATGTCCAATATCAAGCGTAGCGATGCATATCGGTGTATTTGTTAGGAAATAACAATTTTAATCTTATCGAAATCGATTCGTGAAGATCTGATTGCAACGCAAAGGCTGATTTTATTATTGCAGCAAATCAATTGCGGAATTTGAGTATTATAGAATACCTGCGTAAAGTCCTACAAATATTTTTTCGGCTAAGTAGAACATGTAAAGATTAGATAGAAACCATTTCAGTTCATTAACTTTTAGATGTGTAATGTTTACTATTTGGAAATTAAAATGCCTCTAAATCTTTTCTAAATTCTTTGTGTAAATCATTATAGCATGATTTGTTTTCTTCAAGTCTACTTTTATAGCTCTATACATTTTTATCGATAGCTCATCAGAATTTTCTGGTGATTCACCTTTGATAAGTCTTTCATTTAGATTTACGATAACATGATGTAAGATATAGCCAAGTCCTTCTGGTATTGACTTGATAGTTAGTTAAATTATATTACGTGCTGTTGTTTTCAAGTCTATTAACTTAGTCTTGAGTCAAAATATTAAGTATTTTGACGATATGCGAATTCCTTAAACTTAATGCGTTAAGTTCTCGATTATTCTTTTTAAGATAAGATAATGCTTAATTCCAGGTACGCAAATATGCACTTGATGGTGTTATAATCAAAACAATTTTCGAAAGTACCTATAATTATATTTTTTTGATTTCGGATTAGTAAAGTGATTATCGTTATCACAAAAACTTAATACGAAAGGAGACAATGACAATAATAAGTGCGTCAACAATACATTATACCTTGTACTTCATCGACAAATAATAAGGCACTGCGTAACTGAGTTACTGGATCTGAGAAATACAACTTTGTTATGTTAACAAGCAAAGGCAATTACTACTATGGTGAAACAGGTGCTGCGACTTACGACACCTACTAATACAATGTACTTTAAAACAATTACATATCTCGATGACACAATATGCTCTTCGTGTCGTCAGCACGTTTCTGTTGTTTTATAGGCTTTTACATTTCCTGATATTTTATTTTTATTCGTACTGTGCTCTTTAGGTGCCGAATCTCAACTAATTGCAATGTAGTTCTGTGTTCTTTGAAATTAAATAGATGACGATATCAATAGTAGTTAAGATCAAGTCCGTCAACTAACGTCTCTAAAGGGACCGTTATGCTTAGATTGATTGACTGCCTCGGTGGCTCAGTGGTTGGTGAACCTGACTTCTGGATCAAAGAGGCGTGGGTTCGATTCCCACCCAGGGCAAACATTTATGTGATGAATTTAGGTGTTTGCTCTGTGTCTGGGTGTTATTTAGGTACTATCTATGTAAGTGTGTATTTAAAATATGTATATGTAGTATATCAGTCTCTGGCAGCCATATCACAAGCTTTGCTTAGTTTGGGGTCAGAGACCGTGTGTAAGATGTCCCATAATATTTTAAAAAGATTATAAAACATCTATATATTATTCAAAATTATGTTTGTATACGATCATCAAAATGAGAAAGAGCTTCTCAATCAAATAATCATATTTTTGATTTAATTTTAATTTTATTTATTAGGCTTCACATTGATAACTGCATCAAAAAAACATCAATTACTTATATACTAACTTATACTAAATGCGTCATCTTTCTAAGGAAGCACCACATGCAATAATTATTATACAAAGTAGCAAAAATATTTATAAGCTAACTTAAAATTACAGTTGTACAAATTATTAGATATTATTAGTTAAATTATTAATTGTGTGCTGTAAGAAGAGTTAGAGAACGGGGTTGGCACTTTCTGCCATAATTGAGTTTAAGTTAATTTTGAACTTCCTTACTGTGTCTCCAAAAACATCGAAGAAAATATGTTTCTGGTATTTATTTATTAGTCTACTTAGTCTGGGGACTGGTGAATTTGAACCTAGCACGGTTCTGCGAAACACTGGGGCAAATGGCGTTATTGGCATGCGAGGATATCTGAATGGAATTCTAAATTTAAATTTCATTAGTAGGCTTGGACAGTCTATATAGTTGTGGATTAGATTATAAAGAAAGGTAATGTCTAGTTTATCGCGACGATCTGATAGCGTTGACATATTAAAATGAGCTAGTCTCTTTTTATAAGATTTTAATACCTTTGCCTTCCTTGTAGAGTAAGCCAAATGCCACAAGAATCGTTTTTGTACTCTTTCAAGTCTTAGAGAATGTACTGCGTAATGTGGTCTCCAGACTGGACAACAATATTCGAGTACACTACGGACTAGGCAGTTGTAGAGTAGAATCTTGGTGCTAGGTCTATGAAACTCTTTTGTATTTCGAATTAAAAATCCTAACATTTTCGAGGCTTTTTTAGCAATATTATCTATGTGGGGAATAAAAGTCAGTTTTTCATCGAACGTGACACCTAAGTCCTTTATGGATTTAACAGATTTTAGAATAGATGAACCAATTTTGTAGTTGACCTTGATGTTGGAAACTTTCCTACTAAACGTTATTTGATAACACTTCTCGGTATTTAACGTCATTCCATTCAATTGACACCAGTCATTTAAACTATTTAGATCAGCTTGCAGTTTGTGACAATCCTGAACTGTATCTATTACTTTTAAAATTTTAAGGTCGTCAGCAAACATAAAAGGCGTGCAGTGGGTTAAACAATTTGGAAGATCATTTATCAGATAATTAAATAAGATTGGAGCAAAATGAGATCCTTGAGGAACTCCTGAATTTATTATTGGTTGGATGGTGGACTCGAAACCCGCTGCCACGACGTAAAGGTTACGATTGCATAGATAAGAACGTTTCCAATTCAGCATAGTGCCGGAAAGACCATATGCAGAAAGCTTAAAAAAAAGCACGCTGTGCGAAATTTTGTCGAACGCCCTGCTAAAGTCGGTATATACTACGTCGACTTGCTTGTTTTTGTCCACCGCTTCAGCAAGAGTTTCCACAAAAGTAATTAAGTTTGTACAAGTGGATCTCTTCTTAAGGAATCCGTGCTGGTGATCTGATATAAATTGCTTAAGGTGTTGGTATAAATATGGGAAAACAATTGACTCTAGAACTTTTGCAAATGTTGATAAAATGGAAATAGGTCTATAATTACTGACAAGATCATCATCACCAGTTTTAAAAATAGGGACAACTTTTGCTGTTTTCCATGTGTCTGGAAATAATCCTGATTTTAGAGACATGTTATAAAGTAGGCACAAAGGTAGTGAAAGACTTGAGGCACAGTTTCTGATAAGAATAGGAGGTATTCCGTCAGGTCCAGCTCCTTTGTTTACATCCAGACTTTCAAATGCCTTCTGTACTTCGTCTATCGTCAACTGTAGATCCGAAAAACAGCTACTATTATTTTTTATGTGCGAAAGACTATTTGAAAGGGAACGATTGCGTTCCTCTATAATGTTATCGCTCTCATCATTCTCATCGCGATAAACCGATGCAAAATACCTTGCAAAAGAATCACAAATGTTAACCCCACCAGTAACTGTTTCCGCTCCATCAGATATTGAAACAGGATACGTAGAGTATCCCTTTCTCTTCGCTTTTATAAATGACCAAAAAAGTTTAGGATGTGTAGAAATGTTTTCTTCAATAAAGTTTCGATATTTGTTATAACTTTCAGTCGCTAACTTTTCACAACGTTTATTCAATTTCTTAAGGATTATTTCATCCATTGGGTTTTTATAAATTTTGAACCTTCTCAATGTATTATCACGTTCTCGGACTATTCTTATCAAATTTCTATTATACCAAACGGGAAAATTAGATTTTTTTGATCTCACTAAAGGAACATGATCTTTAATAATATCCTTGAGAACAGAGTAAAAAACTTCTAGAGCAGTGTTTATATCATCGCAGCTATTTACTAAGTGTAACCAATCCACTGATTCAATTAATTTATTTAACTTGTCATAATCACATTTATGGAAATTATATCTTAAATTATTTATTGATCGTAGTTTACTTATATTTATTGCTTTAATAAAAAAATCGAGGGGGGGATGGTGATTATCTACTTTACTTATTTCAAACTCAGACCTCGTAACTTCAACCGAATCTATATCAGTTAGTACCAAGTCTAGTACTCTATCGAAACAATTAGCGACTCTATTTAATTGATTAAAATTATTTAGATTACAAAAATCAACAAGAGGTCGAGCTATTGTCGCAATTGAACACCAGTTTTGTGGATCATTTATTAATGCCCAATCAAGACAACTCAAATTAAAGTCCCCTGTGATATTGATATTCAAATTAAAGTCCCCTGTGATATTGATGATTTGATATTCTATTAGGCTCACATTTGTGAAAAGAAACTATAGATAGATAGATCTAAGGTGCTTATGTACATACATATATGATAGTGGACTAACAAAATTAGCTCCATTATTTATTAACGGCATCGAAACTACTGTTTCTCGTGTTGCCTTGTTCTTGAAATAGATCTGAAGACACGAACTTTATAAACTCTGATGTTAATGACTTGGTAAGACACGTTTTTGGAGCGTGTTTATTGTTGTTTCAGACACTAGACCAGAGCCAGAATACCTTGGTTTATAGCTTGTCAAAAGTTAAGCTTCACTTCGTGGCTTGTAATCCTCGAGTGCTTTACCAGAATTATAATTTTGGTGTATTGTTGGCGTAGCTTCAACAACGTTCACAATAAATTACGTTACTTAGGATCGATCAGTATATTACCAAGTGCTTTAGTTTGCTACATCGAAATTGTGTGATTTACGTTTCCTAAAATTCTCCGAATATTTTTTAAACCCTCGCAGTCTGAAACTGCTGTGAACTAGATAAAATAGTTTTATTGAGTAGTTTATGGACTGATGGAATTCGCATGTTCTTGTTTATATAAATGATGTATGAAAGCGTGCCACAGGAATTCTGATTCATATAAATAAATGTCAATCGTAAAAGTTTATTTAGACATTATTTGCTATTTTTGTCGCGTTTAATGTTTCCCATTTGATTGTTTTAGTCGTTATTGTGTTTATCATGTCTAGAGCTACATTAATAATAGAAAGCAACAACTTTATTCGTAACCATTGACAACAATGTCTATTGTTGCTAAAGTTTCTTGAGACAGTAAAATTATATAGGTTGCATATTTTTGACTGGCCAACGGTGTTGTGATCTTACTGATCTGTATCCCATTAAGTAATCGGGAACACATTATTTTGCCCAGTAGCGACTAGGGACACAAAAGGCTAAAACCAACATTAGCATCTATGTAGTAAAAAAGATTTGTGGCTGTCAAAGTTGGTGATAAATAGAGGTCAGATAGAATTCGTTCCCATGTCCCGGGTTCCCGCGGACAGGTAGAGGCAGACGGCTCCCGCGTGAGACAATGCAGGGCCCGGTGCCGGCGCGCGGCAGGCGACGAGGGCCGCACTGCGCGCCGCGCGCCGGTGTGCGAGCCGACCGCGGCCGCGCACTCTGCGCAACATTGATTCGTGGCTCTCGCTCCGCCCGGCGCCCGCCTTCGCTTCAGTCACTAGTGCGCAACGCAGAGAGACACAAGTGTTCCCCGCTTCGTATCGCCTTTTATTTTGCGTTCATTTTTTTGTGCAAGCCTAAGCTTCTACAAAGGAAACCTGTTTTAAATTTGCTAATGTGTTATTTCGTGAGGACGAAAGAGCGTTCTCATATACGTAAAGTGTGCTACACGCCTTTGGCTCTCTACGACGGTTCCTGTGTGTTGAGTAATATTCTGTGTCAGTTGTAGTGGCTGTGCTTGTGATAGAATCGGACGATTTCATCGTGAACGTGTTCCAATTTGGGATTTCACCACGAGCGGGCTCAAGGAAGTTTACAGTCAAGTGAGTTATGATGGTTTTGATGAGCCATTTTCTTAATGCATTTGTAAAAAGTTTACGTCGTTGTTTTATAGTTTCATTTTATTGTAGTCTGACTTCACAGCTGATAAGTTTTAATGATTTATTAATGTACGTATGTACGCTATACATAAATGTTATGAAACTTCTCTGGCATTGCTCTAGAACCGTTCTTATCTCGACCTCCCACCGAACAGCCGAATTCTCTTTCATGGTTTCAATTTGAATTACAAATTGATACAAACTCTACCATATTTTGTAAATGTGGTGAGTTTAAAGATCATAGATACTTATATAATGCCTATAATATAATAATCGATACGTGCCTAAATATATAAATAATGTTTGTATAGACCACAAATTATTCAAAATGAAGTTGAGTCGTGGCCTGACGTAGAATCCTAATGAATACAACCGGATATATTAGTTTTATATTGTTTAGAAATAAAACCAGACACGCGATCAGGTTAGGAATTTTGAATATTCATAATAATCTCGTTTTTGAGAATATTTATGGAAATATACTTCCCAAGTTATATTTATCTAAAACCAGGCTCTGTACTACTACTTTAGCTTGACAGCCTCGAATGAAGTAAATATTGTTGTCCCACGGTAATCAAATATTACTGAGCATGATAGTGATACCTACCGTGAGAATTTTGCTAAAGAACGGAAACCTAATGCCCTGATTTCATTCAAGTTCAAGTATGTTATAAATACCTACCTTCGTTTCTAGTAATGCAAATGGTGCAAATCGTAGAGCCTTTGATTTAGAGTTAGGCTGTAGTGTATAATCCAAAGTCCTTGTATACCTAATACTTACTGTAACACTTACGTCCTGAATATTTAATGAAACATTACGTCTTAGTATATTATGAATCTTCTGTGTCTTTATTTCAATTCATTGCACAACTAAGAAAGTAACTAGGCCATTGCAAACGTATAACCTATTTGCTTTTCTTATTGGCATATTAAGTGATACATAACTGTCATTGTTGTTAATAAACTTGGTATTTATGTTTCTATTTACGATTATATGCTGTAACCACAGAAGAAATAATATAGGTACCATTTAGATTTTCAAAAACAGCGCAGACCACCTCCGAAGTATGGTCAACCAAACAAAAAAAAAAACATGAAATGGTTCATAATTGGCGAAGTAATCGCGTATCATACCTAAAAAAAACTTGCAGTCGAATCGAGAACCTTCTTTTTTGAAGTCGGCTTTATAATTAAGACGAGGAAAAGACTTTTGTTAACTGAATCAATAGTAAAGTTATTTATTTCGATGTGATTTGCTTTATACTGAGAAACAAAAAATATTCTCCTTATTTTCTCGCTTTAATTAAATTTTACCGTGTTTTTTCTTTTCAATTCATCAAGTTGTACCTACATTGAAATCAAGGATGTTGCATTTACTTATACTGTTAAAGATGCCATTGAAGATGTGTAAGGTCGCATAACAAATGCTTATAATTTTGTACATATTTTATTCAACGTACGTTACTGTACTAGCCATTTACCTCTGCTTTGACCGATGCAAACGTAGTGAAAGTGTCTTTACGAACTGGCGTGTAACCACGTCCAGTGGCCAGTTTGTTAAGCTGCACATCAACACCATCACAAAAAAAAAATAGAAAAACTAACGCGTGATAACAGTTGAGGGCTCTTCTCACCCCAAAACAATATGGAATTTTCGAACAGCTGTCATAGTTACCAATTATGCTCTAACACTCTTTGTATGTTCAGTAGAATTCAAATATTAATTGTAAATTTTCGTTAACAAAGGGTACAGACTTAGATTAAGTATTAAAGTAATAGAAGCCGTAACTAAAGTAGCAATAATTGGTATTTTATTGGCAATTTGTATTTGGTTGTAGTTAAAAAAGGCAAATAGCAAGAGATATACATCACTTTGTCCCATTTTAAATATGAAATTTAAACGGTGTTAGAAAAAGATGCACATACACCCAAACTTACGTAATTTCGAAGGGTGTCACAAACTAGCATTGAGCTACATATCTCGGCTGTCCAAATTGCAAAAATGTAGAAAGTAGGAAGGTAAAATGATCAGAGATCTGAACCTTCTGATGGAACTAGGGGTTCAAATTTCCGATCATACCGCAAAAGACAAAGTACACCAAATGTTAACCATTATGACATTCCAACTTGTGATTTTGACGTTCAACGACAGACAATGCGTTTTTTTTGTTCCACTCACTCTTGCGTATGCTGTATAACCAGATATGAATAAGACAGCTGTAACGTAGCTTTTATTTGAGTAAAATTTTGCAACATTTCTATTACTTTCGTCATTATTATGAGGGCACAGATTATGGAGTCTATGGTTAGGGGTCAATAAAAAAATATGTTTTGAAAGACTTTTCTAGGTGCAAAATCTGGCCTCATCTATCGAGATGACAAAATCTAACCGCGCTCTCTTTAACTGGTGCCGTTGCAAATCAGTACATCTCTTTCGGGATATCTCGGTACGAACTAGAGGTATAACACTACATCTCTGGTTACTCTGAGGTCAGCATGGTCGGTGGAGACGCGGCGCCGGCGGCCGGCGCACAAGCCTCAGTTGCTTTTCGATTTCGCAAGTACCGTCCGTGGAGCTCTAGAAAGCTCTTTGGAATTTTCCGTTATGAACATTACTCGCTCTCGTTCCGCGTTTGTTCCGTAAATATGCACTATGCTAGAATTTGCATTTCCTGATGACTATGATGATGTATTTCTATATTTTTGTCTGTAATTTACATACAATGTTTCTGATATTGATCTGTGTCATTTTGTAAATATTTATCAATGAGTTAATTGACAGACGTGCGCTAAATACGCTATGTACATAACTACATATAAATAACTTAAAATTATTATAGTCTTGCTTTATTTTATCGCCAGTCGAACTTTGTGTTTGATCTGGAGTATCAAGTAGTAATTAAATACAATCATCAAAGTAGTAAATGCTGGCACAATCGATGCGGTTTTCACCGGTTCAGTTAGTTGGCGTACAATCCAATGTCGGGCGCGTGTATCACCACGTGAAACATTCAAATTGTCACTATAAATTCGATCCACTTCCATCAGAGGATCCTTAACTATTTGTTCAGCTTCGTTGGAATTGACGCAGGTATGACCTCCATCTAGTTGATTGATATTTCCACGTGTGCGGTTTATCTTTATGCTATTCAGCGGTCATGGCTATTTATAGTACCAATCTTAATTAACATTTTTTCTCGCTTGTAAGTTTTAAACCACCTGTCGCTATGATGTAATTATTTGTTAACCATGTCGTTTTTTGTTTGGCTGTTATCAGGTCAAGCTCAAGGTAAAGAGTGTGTGGTCTGTTTTTAATCGTCTCTATCCTCTGTTTGTTACACTGAAATCGGACAGTTAAAGCGAGTAATCGTTCCCGGCAATTAGTCTGTTTCAGTTGTTGCTATGTAATGAATGCAATCAAACCGATTGATTGGCGTGCGTCGAGGTCAGACCTATATTCTTCTACTAATACTTGTGCTCGAGTGTGACAAAAAATACTTTTCCATGAATGAAAATGATGAGTCAGGCATTTGGCTCGAACATCACGGGCGTCTGCTTTCATTCAACTATAAAATGAGCGACATCGCCCTGAATCTCTTCAAGGTTGACAATTATGAACGGCTTCTACTATTGTTTTGTTAAAACAATATGGCGTTTAAACAAAAATGCAGCTAAATATATTTTCGCCTCGAGCGTCCTCTCCGTGAAGGTATGAGGCGCCGAAAGTGTAAATTCGTCGGGATCAATGTATTCTGGTGGTGATATAAATATCCCGGCGGCTGCGATAACGTACACCTATCGACATCGCCACGTACCTACCGATGGTTATAGTGGCTGACCCGTTCCACGTGAATCACTGCATCGCTGCATCGCGACGTGCACGTTTTCACGTACTTTTTGGTCACAAGGCTTAACCTCTATTTATCATATTTCGCTCGTGTGACAATGATTTGAAATTTTACCAGTATACATGAAACTACACGAGCTTTTTATCCAAAATGTTGTAGTTCCATGTATAGCATGGTCTGCACGCCAGTTTGAGATGCATGTCTTTTATTATTTATCAGTAATATATCGCAGCATTGAGGAACATTTCTAGGTATTGCCGTAATGCTTCGCAACCTAGTGACCCATTTTCCGCGAGGGCATGTATTACTACGAGTACACCACCTGGGTTCTATTGAGCTAAATGCGTGTTATTCAATCTTCGTACCATTGCAGAATTTTTCGCTTGATCTTTAGTTCTTGTGTGTGTTCTTTTCTATTTTAGATGCACTTAAAATAAACTCGAATCGCATGATGTTTAGTTAGATCTATTCTGGATGTTAGTAACTTAAACAGGTTTCTATTTTAAGATGTTACACTTCTAGCTGTTGCTAATGAATACATAATGAGTTGAAGAACTTTGTTATTGCGCGTAGGTCAAAGTCAAGGTGATCAATGTTAATTTGTTTTATGTCGAGTATTGCTAACGTGCTTATTGTTCTAAGTAAGAGTTGGATAGGATTGTGAGTAAATATCCGAAAGCTAGGAGATATCAATGATACATACAGAAATACGCCTCGGACAGGCATTCTTGTGAACATACATGCTCATGTTTGTCTTGTTCGTGGCCGTGTTTGTATTTTAAACTCATCTTGAATTTGCTGCAAAAATACGCATCAACTCAACACGGGTTGTTTGTTTTAACACATGTTATGCTCTAGATCTCATCGTTACAGATTAGGATCATTAATTTGTGTTTTATGTTTAAGAATACATATAAGTTTCTCTACGTATGACATCATATGAGTAATTTATTTTCATTCAAACGATAATATTTGATATACATATTCTAATATAAAGTTGCTTAACAAAATGCTTATAATTTGTTAGTATGTTAATTGCTTACGTAAAATTGATAAGTTCGTATCAAATGCGGTTACGTCATGAGTTTATTGAATTTATATTCAGTGGAAAACCAGCACGAACTACACAATCAATTGCTAACAAGAGTAATGTCATTCAATCCCATATAAGTATCCATTCCGTCATAATATTGTTTTTATAATGTGAAATTCCATGTTCATTTTATTGATAGTTGTAGTTTACATTCTTAAATCTAATTAAATACCAATATCCATCGATATAAAGCTGTCTTTATAATCATCTCGAACACAAGCTCGTCGTGCCTGTGCGGAACCAGTTTAGTCAGGTTTTTTAACATTCTCGACCTTATTTATAGAGTTTTAAAAACATTTGCCTCATCTTTTATCTATTTAAAATTCAACAGAGCATTCGCACTGTTGACAATCAAAAGGATACCTACATCACAGTTATTCTTATCAAGCGTATGAAGGTCTCTGTGATAAATGGTGTTGTCTGCTTTATTATTCAATTCGATGAAGCTCTCCAAAGATCATAATTTAATTTGCATCATTATTATTTATTTACTGTTACATAACCTGTATACCATTAATTGTGTACTGAGTAACTGCCAAGCTAATGTTATTGATTGTAACATGTGGTTTTTGTGTATTTTTGCGTATCTATTTTAGTTCTTCCCCGTGTCGACGTTAGTGCATGCGTGTTGTTTTGTGGTTCGCTGTCTTGACAGGAGTCTCTGGCGAGGCGGGGCTTCGCGTCACGGGATGCTCGAAACTCTGCGGTGGTCGAGCATTCGCGTCTAATTTGGTGACGCCGCGGTCGGAGCTCTGGCAGCTGCGCACTGGCAGCGTCGTCGACGTCTACGCAATCATTCCGACGCGCCTCCGTCCGATCTATCGGAAATCGCGCCATCACCACTCACGTTCGTGCGTCACCACTCGTTCCATCACAACAAAACACTTCGATTAGAAAGAAATTTTAACCACGTGCTTGTTTACTATCAAGGAGAATAATATTATTTTCGAGCTCTACTACACAGGAATAGGTACGGAGATTGTTTCCGTCGTAATACACCTATTAATAATTCGTATCTACCTAAACGATAACGTTTCGTATATCGTTCACTGCCATGGTTATTTTGTAATCAGTCTAGAGAGACAGATTGTGTTTTAATCATGTTAGAGGTTGAACAAGGAGACAGGGTCCGGATTGTTGTCCGAAGGACCTTGCCCGTGCATACGTGACCGCCGCAAGCGAGAAACAACAAAAACTGCAGTCGGCTCGGGTAGTAGCGCCTAGCGGCGGACAGTGTTGCCCCACTCGCCCAGTTCCCTGACCTGTCGCTGCCACCACTGATTGAAACAAGCTGGAACCGAACTAACAACTAGGCACTGCTTTAAGCCGCTCTTCTTTGTTTAGTCGTGTAATAACAAACGTGCTCTTGAACTTACTGAAGTCTTTAACTGATTAATTAATCTGACAGACTTATTGAGTCAATTAGTCCCCAATCATCTCGTTTAAATTCAAAGTGATGGTCATTAGTATCCTCAGACGTAAACTCATGTTGTTCTTGCATCAGTCACTTTCATGGTTCATGAATGCTTTGCAATCAAACTGTGTAGCTTTGTCCATTAACCTCTCTGATTTGTTGGGCGGTTGTATTGACGTATGATTTCGTTTACATTTACATTACACGTTACGAGAATGTCCTGATTTAATACGTTTGTGTCGTTTGTACTTTGGAGTAAACGGAGTAGCTGAGTAGTGAGTAAATAATTCAAAACTGTGTTATCTCTTCGCGTACTCTACTTGTCAACTTGTCTTTGTAATTGTGGTAAATAATATTGTGTGTGTACAACACACAAAGGTTATGTTGGTAGACTTTGCATTTACTTCACCATTTAGGTTATTCGCTATTAAAACGTCGCCAGCGGCGTCGCTAGTGATTACTAAATTTATCCTTGTTTCCAACCGGTCTTTTGTATTTAGTTGTTTCACTTTGTTGTTAGTTGTTCTTATTATCATTATTATCATGGCTTCGTTTACGTATCTAATCTGAATATAGGTATATTTTCCTACACTGTTTCCTATATCGGTCTGTATAATATTGACCTTCACCTTTTCTCTCTTGCCACTACGTAAGTCTTGGCTCGGGCTTTCCCATCTCCGATATTAAATCATATCTCTCAGTATAACTTATTTATGATTCACCGCTGTGTTTGGCAGTATTAGATATTGGGGAATGATCAATATAGTCTCGCATCTTTTGAGGTATCAGAAAATGTCTGATAGAGTGACTGACGTCAATATTTTTTTATTTAGTTTATTGAATACTAGCGATCCGCTCCAGCTTCGCACAGGTGTATTATACATATAAACCTTCCTCTTGAATCACTCTATCTATTAAAAGAAACCGCATCAAAATCTGTATCGCGCGTAGTTTTAAAGATATAAGCATACATGGGGACAGACAGCGGGAAACGACTTTGTATTATACTACGTAGTGACAATAGAACGTTTGATTGACTCCTTGTGTTGGAATGTAGTCATTAATTCAAATAAATAGGTAACGCTGAATATGTACGAGTATGTCTAGAACTTTCGGGTATTAGAACCATTTGATTAAGTCCTTTTGTGTTGGAAATGTTTTCATGTATTCGAATAATAACACTGAAATGAACCTAAAAATTCCAGTATTTTTGGGATTTAGTAGTTTATACTTGAAATACTTTTTCCAAAACTAATTCCCTAAATCGCAATAAAAAAAACAGCTGTTCCATTTATTTTGTCAAAGTTCATTGAACTTTTTGTATGGAACACCTGATTTTTTCAGGATTTCGGCGTTGATCTGGTAGTAAATGATTGGTCGAGTGATAAGTAACTAAAAGAGGTATATCCGTCGTATATGGAAACAGTAAGTACGTGGATAGAGAGGTAACATGTATGTTGTTGGATTGTTGCAGGTGGACAGCGGTGGCGGTGGCTCGACCGAAGTAATGGTGTACTCTCTCGGCTGGGGCATGGGCGAGCCGGAGCGGCGCGGCGCCGACCGCAAGCGCGCGCAGCCCGCGCCCGCACCGCATGTGCAGCTGTCGCCCGACGACGGGCACGAGGTCGACGTGCTGCCTCTCCACGATCAGGTACAAACCACATACATAAGATATTGCTGAACAACGAAAGCTACAGAAGAATGAATACTGTGGATATAGCAGAGTGTTGAAAATAGACCATGGATAATTTGGGATTGAAATGAAAAATCAGAAATGTACAACTCTGCTTTAGCGAGATGGAAATCAGAACATGTTTCAAATTAAAAAGAAGCTTGCATTTGTCTGTCGCTGCTAAAATTAAACCTAAAACTAACATGTTGAAAATTTCTTAATGACCTAAAACTTATCGGTTTATAAACATCACCAGTACCTACAAACAGTGTTACAGTATTTTTCCTGCGGTTTGAAGATACGAATGTATTTTTAATGTGATTGATCTCGTTTCCACCACTCGAATGTTTTGGTCAGATTGTGTTGCAAAAAGATACCACCGTAGCAAATTGAAACCGCTAACCGAGCTACCGGGATGTCGATGTGAAGGTCACCAGGAAAGACATTGAACTAGGTCAAGTTTCGGACAAGGTCGACAATTCAAACTACTGTTGACAATAACTAATGATTGGGCAAATCACAGACGTAATACACTGTAGGATTCGTGATACCACAATCAACAAAGCGAAAAAACTACGTTCGTTTTTCCGGTACTTACGGATTGGTTTTGTCTATAGATGTTACTCAAGTGCTGTGTAGTTAAACTTATTCATATTGCTTGTGTCATTATCATCATTCGTTAAGTGACATTGGCTTCTCTGTTGGCCATTTTCTGAAGGCGTGTTGCAGGTAGCAGCTGATTGCCATCAATGGTTGTGTAACAATGGTGGAATATGTTTTTTTTTTAAATTTATGCTTACAAATTCCGTAGTCGCGACGACGCTTTTCTTGTTTAATGGTCTGTTTAATGTTTGTTCTTTTCACGTCAGAGATGAAATTGCTTTTTCATAGAGAAATGCATTAACTGCTTAAGTTTGGATTGGAATAGGGTTATGCATTTTTTCCTATCTTTACGAGTTATAGTTTTGTATGCTGTTTTAACTTTTTTTATCTTAGGAAGTGCTATAACAAGCACTTGCCCGATAACAGTGACATCGTTCTTGGAGTTGTTCATGTTGTCATCATGTTAGATACCAGATAAGTTTCTGTTTAAATCACGTCAGCGATTTCTAGAAAAATCTATGATTTGAGATTGTGAGTCATTTTAAATTATGAATAGGTTTACAATTCTATTTCTGTATTAATCAGGAGTTATAAATTTAGCATATCTTACCAAGATAAAATATCAAAAATGTTCATTAACAACAAAGTATTGTTGTTTAGAATAACAATTCATGCCCATAATCCCTTTCGTCTGATATATAATATTATCAATATTTTAAAAAATACGCGTATCTACGTAAATTGTTATTTGATAACTACCTATAGATGTGCGATGTGAGTAATGAAGCATGAAGTCAAACCTAGAACCTCGAAGATACCTTTCCATTCTACCCTTGGAACCTGACAAACTCTAGTGGTATTGGAGCCAATCCAGTCGCGAAACAGTTTAATTTAAAGTGGTTTACAAGAAGGTGCTAGACTGGTAGTGAGTCCTTCACACATTTAAAGATCAAACAAGTGACCCACGCTGGTCTGGCGAGTCGGGTCGTCGCTCGGGTGGAGTGCCGTAAGCCATTCCAAGACGGGTCAACGCCACCACACAACACCATTTTATTTTTTATTCTATTTCTACTTGCGAGCGATTCGATCGCCCGAGACCTGCAGACAACCCCACACTTGTGTGAGTGTACGAGCTGCATGCATTGTGTGTAAAGTGTCTTGCCTCTTGTGGCGCTTTGATAGACTCACTCAACAGCAGTTTTTTGACAGACTAGGTACAAAATGAATACGACATTACTTGTATACGTGTTCGCTATATCACCCATGATAGTGAATTTTACATCACGCAATGTTGAACACAGTTTTTGAAAGTAAAACGCAGTTGTCATTGATAACGAGAAGGTACTTATGACCGATAATACAGCAACAATAAAATGAATTCGTCGAATAAAAATGTAGAGAACATTGCGATCAAGGTTGTTTACTGCGGTGACGAAGATCGTATCAGTCAATGACTAGGAGTTTCACATTGTGACAAAGCTGTGAACGAGGTATAGATTAATTTGCTTGTGGTGGCGTGAGAAAGTCGTGTGCTCTCTAATTTGATGTTCATCACGTTTGTTGGCGAAATGCTACGCCTGTCTATTTGACTAAGCGCCGAGTGGAAGTTTCCCTTGCAACTTTTAATTTAACCTTTCAACTATTCGTCATAAAGTTTTCTGAAAATCTGAATCTAAAAGAACAAACGTGTTGAACTTCTAGAGTAAATGTTATTTAGAGCAATGTTTTTAGAACTAAATGTTTTTGAGAACAATGCTTGTCAATCTAATACGATTGTAGAACATTACAAATAACCTCATTGAATTTGAATCCATTTCAAACTAAGGCAGGCTGCAAAAGAAATACGCCGCTATAATCACCCAGAAACAAGCAAATTATGTAGAGTTAAAACGATAGAATATTTAATTCCGTGTAGGGGAAAACAGTGTGCGTGTCAGAAACCCATCATGCACGGCGCTAGACTAATTAAATAGGTACTGTTCGTTTGTTAGTCATGCTAGTTGATTGTCTCTATTATCGATTACTATTTACTAGGTCGCTACTTTATAATATTAAACAGAAAAGGATTAACTTTGTTCGTTATGTTATGACCTTTTTGTAGATTCATTTTTGATATGTGTCATAACAATCCACTTTATTTATTAATTCCTTTGCAGTGCTTTTGGCAGATTCTGTCTGAGAATCTACGAGTAGATATCACAACTCTGCAGACGATATCTCGGATTCCAAAGTCTTTTTAGAAAGGATATTAATCTAATTTCTATAGCGACTTTCAGTATATACATAGCCTATTGCCATGTTGCATGGTTCGATTGAACTACGTTGCTGGATATTGAAATTTGATTTGACCTTCTAGCTTTGACTTGACTGATTTTGGATTGCGATATGTCGTAAGATCCGTTTCTGTATCTGATGTTTGTTATTCACCTTGTTATCTTATCATAGTCGTATTTTTCTTTTGAAATTATACCTGTTTGAATAATTCATTCATAATCAGAAGTGGAGAGATGTTTGGTTCATATTAGCTACTAGTCCTCAGACAGCAGACATTTTTATTTCCTTTTATAGCTATCCTGCTGCACAAAGAGTGATTGCTTTTCCGCTATTTTCCTTATCAGCCGTCATCTCATTGTTTGGTCCCTAGTTACATGTGTCATTGTCTTTATTTGCCTTTGCATTTATCACGGTTCTTGCCCTAATATAGCTTATAATATTATGTATATCTCTATGGCTCTTTATTTGCTTTGAGTATCGGGACTCATGGTTATAGTAGGTACCTACTAACTAATCTGTTGTGAGGTTTTCATTGTCATGAACTTACCTATAATATTTGATAACATAGGAACATACTTATGTTTTTAGAACATACATAGATGTAAGCTGTTTTCGTCAATGTCAAACGGGTAAACGGGTTTACATACAAACACGGCGCATGCAACTATGGGAACTCCAAACAAACAAAAAACGACGGTAAAACCCCGTCAGTGTTTTAGAATGCGTAGGAAAGAACGTCTAATCAAAAATAATAATATGGTAGTTACTTACCTTGCCTGGATAACGCGGCAATGCTGTGCGTTAACTAAAAGAATCGCAAAAGGATCTGTTGTATAATGTAACGTGTCGTTTCCAGGTGGGTGGGCACACGAGACTGCTGGTGCTAAACGAGAGCACCGTGATCAAGCCCCTCAACAACCGCGAACTGCATTTCTACCAGAACATTCCGGAGGACATACAAAACTTTGTACCCAGATACAAAGGTGAGCGTCCGTCACATCTATCCCTAGACATAGACAGATGCTCGGTTATGCTTTTACCAATCGCTGAATGCATCATAATCGTTCATTGCATTTACATCTTACATTTTTTATTCTTTTTATTTTTTGCATTAAATAATGACTTGGAATCACTCGTCTTTTTTTTTATTTAAATGTTATTGATGTTTACAATATTGGAGCACTAAGGAAGTTTTAGAAGTAATCTGCAATTCACGGGCTTCGCGCAGCGCTTTCGGAACGTTTCAATGTCGTCGCAATACGTTTTGTTTTGTAATTAGTTTTTGGAAAAGTGTTCGCTTTGTGTGTTTGTAATTGGCTTGATGAAAACATAATAGTTTCTATCACTTGCGTCATACGGCGATAGCGTTGTTATCTAATCGAAGCGCAGCGCGTTCAATCTACAAAAAGCTGTGAAAAATTTCCAATTATTATTATCATCTTTACGTTAATGCAGAAAGCTTTCCTTAATGCTCGTGTGAAGTTTCCATCATTTCGATTTGTGTTTGTGTGACTGTGATGAATGTGAGCTGATGGAACAAACCCGCCGACCGTTAATAAAATCATAATTTCTGATTAACTAGTGTTAATTGGTTTTCATTCTTATTTATTACTGAAGTATGAATTAATGCGATTAACAAGTATTTACAAAATATGTTAACGAGCTCTATTCTAAGAGATTATTATACTTTCACTAATCATAGATTTCGATAACATCTTATAAGGATTCTAATAATAAGTATAGATAAGTTAAGGCTGAGACCGTACAAGTTCTATTGAATTTGATACTCAGCTAAACTGTTTTAATATCAATTAGTTCTATAAATATTAATCACATTCAAAGAGGCAGTAAAAGGTAGGTATAGTTTAGTCACAATCAGTTAAGGACCCGGATAGACGATAAGGCAAAACCTTGCTGTTCCGCATAGGTAGTTAAATGCACAATATGACAAATGCCTTGAAGATGAGTTTACAGTTACCTACATACTTATTGAAAGAGCGTCACATTTTGTACCTCATTAAGTTAAGTTTTGTTAGGCTAGCCGTTAAAACCATAAACCTTTGATTATGTTGTACCATTCCGTAAACTAAACCAATCTGATAGGTCTACAATAAACTGTAACAATACTGTCTCTTATTTGTCAATATGTGAAGAAAGTGTATAGGTAGAATCAATAATAGAACTGAAAAACTTGGTTTAGAAAATGGTCCCACATAATCGAAGTCTATTGTTATGAAGACACTTGTCATGTGTCATGTTTTATTGTCCGTATTGTGCATTTTGTCGGCCATTGAACTTTTACTTCTGTTATTGAATATGGAAATCTATATCCCTTAATCCGTGACATTAACAAACCGGTACAAGCGTGAAAGGATTTTTTATAAAAATAACGCACATCCGTCCGCGGATGTAAATAAAACGGCTAAATGAAGATACAGATACCTTTTATTAGATTTATAATATTTTGGGCGAATTCCCGACGAAGGAAGATATTCTGAGTAATTTGGAGGCTGTATATTTATTTTGTTTCGTTATACGATCGACGTTTGACTTTTATTTTTATACTGGCCTCGTTTGTGCAAGGAAAAAGTTGAATGTGCCGGAATTTGGCAAGGTATAGATTGGCAAAAAAGGCTTTAAGCGGAACTAAGTTTTCCCCTATGACAAATACTGTGGTCAACGTTTCCTCGAGAAATACTGTGGGGTTGTTGCGTTAACAAACATTAGCGTAACAAACATTTGTGGTTCAGTTAGCGTAGCTAGTGAGGGCTAATGGAAAGCACGGCCTTCCTCAGAAGGCTTAGTATTTCCCTATACATGCCCGAAAGATTTTTATTTGAATAGAAACCTGGGTTGACCCCCAGAAAAATTTAGTGCGGGGTCGGGCCATCCCCACTAAGTTAATCTAGCTAGGTATCCCAATGGACGCTCCTATGTTAAGTCTTTTTTGCCAAGCAATAGTGATAGGATCGGTGATATAGGTAGATAGATATACCCACGGTTGCGGTGTTAGGGCGGCGGGTTTGGGAGAGAGCGAGCGTGCGCGAGCGTGAGCGGAGCGGGCGGGCGGGTCAGGAACACAATATTAGTTTCCTTGTTGTCGCAAGGGCTCGGCGCGGCGGCGGACGGAGCGACGCTGGCGGCGACCACACTACCGCCCCTTTAAGCGCCCTAGCGGTAATTTTACATTTTGGGTTTGTAAACCTTTACTTAAACTACATTCACGACCACCACTCACATACACACACCCACACTCACTCGACACCACTCTAAACACACGAACATTGTATTACACGGTTCAATCACACAAACAATAGACACGATACAAAAGATATACAAACCCTTTTCAAATTTCCCTCGTAATTTTCACTTTTTCATCAATTTAACGCTGCCAACTTGCACCATAGTAAGTTTACATTGACTTTACGATTTGCAACCCTGTGAATTATAATACAATCATGTGCTCCGTGGTCGACCGACCAGGGATCCTGCATCAGTTCCATAATGCTTTCATTTGACGTGTCCAATTCACTGAATGAAACGTTGACTTTATTGTAATCTCTCAGTAAATGTGGAGTGTTAAAATGCCAGTAGGTGGAATGTGCGTTGTTGCTCGAGAGATCTTGTGCTGATTTCGAGGCCGTTTGTTTCAGGGGTGATGCAGGCCTCTAACACGGGCGCGAACAAATTGGAAAAGCGGTACTCGCCTTGTTTCCGCGAGGAGAACGGGCGCAAGGCGTCCCTGGGCGGCAAGCGCAAGCGCGACGACGTATTCAAGTGCGTATGAGCGCCACTGGCGCCCCCTCGCGTAATGCGACGCTCCTCGACACTTGTCATGTGTCCTTTATCATATTTCAGAAGCTTTGACGTACGCCGGCCGGCAACCGACGTCGCCATTAATTCATACGATCGCAATACTTACATATCCCACTAACGCGTGACCGATGCACGATCCGTTCGCAAGGCGAGCCCCGATGACTTGCGTCGTGCTGTCGTGTGGTAATCATTGCTCAATATTTGATTGCAATAAAACAATATAACACATAACACCGACTACCTCTGTGTTTCATTAGCTCCTCTGTCTGATCTATTGTTAGTGTTGTAGTAGTCGCGACCCGTGACGGTTTGTCTGTAGCCTCGCTTTTCCTATTGCAGATTTAAAGTACACCGGAATGGCAATGCGAGCGAAGTGCTCAAAAGCATAGCGCACATGGACAACTCTAACAAACAATGTGAGTATATTTCTTCTCATGCACTCTCATCCTGATCTATAAGAGCAGGAATTTTGCTCGGTTTATTTTTACCACTAACTTTCTTTAGTGTAAACGTTTCTGCACTAAAACTTTCTAGTCACGACTCAAGGTTGAAGTGAAGACAGGCGAGTCAGAGGTCGAAGAGAAACATTTGTAAATGTTGAATTAATACGTAGTTAATAGTTTCTTATTGTTTTAAATAAAACGTTTTCAATATTTTTTTGGATGGCTAAGCCTTTAAGATTGTGCGGGTGGTTAGGCAGCAATCATGTAGAAGTTTCGGCATATAGGTTGACTGGTTATTAGTCTCTGGGCTCTCATTATACTCTATTACTTTTGCAATGGGATCGATACTAAAGTAAATTGGCAAAATATCCTGAAATCCAGCCAGATAGGCAGCTGAATCAATCAACTTGGCGGTTGTAATGTTAGCTACAAGCTGCGGATAATCCAATCCTGACTGAAGCTCGCTTAACGGCTTCGCGAGGATTAAGCTATGCGCAGGTTGTAGCTGACATCATCACAGCCGCCAACTTGGCCTATAACATAAAATAATAATGTAAATCTAGAAATAAGATAAAAGTGCGGCCACTATCAATATTGACGTGAATGTTTCGCAGATTTCCTGATGATGGAGAACATAACGTCGATGTACCGGCGGCCGTGCGTGCTGGACCTGAAGATGGGCACGCGGCAGCACGGCGACGACGCCTCGGCCGAGAAGCGGACCAAGCAGATCGCCAAGTGCCAGAACTCGACCTCCGCGACTCTTGGCGTGCGCCTCTGCGGCATGCAGGTCTCTATTAAATCACAAAACTTATGGGAACGTACCTACTCTACGTGACCCATCTTTTATAAATTTTGGTACTAACTCAACAAAAAAAAAAAAAAAACACCGAGCGTGGTATTTTCAAGAGAATCCCCAATGTGCCATTCAATCGCTCAGTCATTTCTTTGTTTAAGCGACAAAAGAAATAATCGGCCAAGTACGAGTAGGATTCGCACACGATTTTACCTCGGCTCGCGCATTGTTGTCACTGTTCAAACCTAACCTAACCAACAGAGTCGAATTACTTTAAAGAACTCATACCTTGCCTTATAATAACCAAGTTCTAGGGACACAAAATATCAGGCTGTACATTATCGGGCTGTGCAATACTGTGCCGGACATTACCGACACAGGCCGATAATGTACGGCCTGTATTTCACAGCCCAATATTGCACAGCCTGATATTCCATTGCAAGTGACGTAAATTATCATGCCGTACAATATCAGGCTGTACATTATCATGTCGTGAATTACTAGTGCCCGTATTATTGGCTCCCATGATAGTTACTAGCGTTCTTTTGTTTTTATCAATAATGTGGTGTGTGTCAGGTGTACGTGCCTGAGACTGGCGCGGTGGTGCGGCGCGACAAGTACTGGGGTCGCGCGCTCACTGAGGCCGGGCTGCGCGACGCGCTGCGGGACTTCTTCGCGTGCGGGGGGGCCGCGCGGCGCGCGCGCGTTCTGCGCCGCGTGCTACGCGACCTGGACGCGCTGCGCCGAGCCGTGGCCAAGCAGACCAGCTACCGGTTCTACTCCTGGTACGCATGTACTCCTGGTGTACCCTAGCGTGCGGCGGTGCCGATCAATGCAGTCATATTTTTCAATCTCATACCAGTTTTGTTATACTGTCCTGTAAAGTCGTTTGAACCATAGTCCTTCAACTGCAGGAGATAGGACTATCGATAGATCTCCAATGACTCCAATGAAAGGAATACCGATTGAAAACGGCTCGAATCCAGTGTGATTCAGCTGTTTTAATGAGGTTATTTGTCCACTTTGTGGACGTGATACGTGGCCTTCACTCGAGAGTTATTCGATCTCATCAGTCATCAGTGTTCTGTGCTATCCTGTCCTGTACGAAGGAATTTTGGAAAATGAACTCCGTATGTTTGTCCACAGTTCCCTGCTAATAGTATACGAGGGCGACGTGGGC
Organism: Hypomecis atomaria; assembly: GCA_964007245.1. Lineage (NCBI taxonomy): Eukaryota > Metazoa > Arthropoda > Insecta > Lepidoptera > Geometridae > Hypomecis > Hypomecis atomaria. The sequence goes on along the minus strand of OZ023292.1, from coordinate 16,501,164 downwards.
GAAGGCTGGGCGGAGGCGGCGAGCTCGGCGCACGCGGGCGGCCACTTCGACATGTCGACGCTGCACGCCGGCATCGCGCCGCCCTTCACCGCCAGCGAGGAGACCATGGGCGGGTACGAGGAGAGCGCGGCCGGCGCGGGCGAGTCGCCGCGCGCGCCGCCCTCGCCCGACTCCGCCGACAGCTGGATGGCGTACTCCAGCGCGTCGGGCGAGTCGTGGCGCGCCGACGAGGAGAACAAGCGGCCGCGCGCCGAGCCCGCCGCCGAGCCCGACAGCTCGCCCGACGCCGACGCCGACGACGAGTGCGTCGACATCCGCATGATAGACTTCGCGCACACGGCGTGCGCCAGCGCCGCGGCCGAGTCGCCGCTGGCCACGGCCACGCCGCACCACGGGCCCGACTGCGGCTTCCTCACCGGCGTCGACAGCCTCAAGCGGCTCCTCACCGAGATCCTCCCGCGCCCGCCACACAGTTAAAACTCAACACATGGAGCGCGACTATTTACCGATTGATGCTTTCTTTGCGAAAAAGTGCGCCGGTCGATTTGCAATGTCGATGTTTGGAATGAGTTTTATTTATTGTGATATTTTCGATTTCTAAAATGTTCAGTGCGCGTTTTCTTTGTGATGTTCTGTGACCTTGAACGAGGCGAACGGTTTTCCCCGTTCGACTTAATTACTTTTATTCTACCCTTCCCGGAATGTAATGTTGCAAAACGATCGACGGACGATTTTGGAAAGTAGATTGATTTTATTGAATAGAAAAGCGTCAATTGCGAGACTGCCGCGCCCTGTACGCTGTCCCCGACGCCACGTACGCTTGCCCCGACGCTCCGTACGCTGGCCCCGACGCCCCGTACGCTGGCCCCGACGCCCCGGCCCGCCTCGGACGTTCCTCGTATTGTAATGAAGCGGGCGCCGCCGGTGGGAAATTTTAATCTGCCTATTCGTTTAAGTATTATCGTTAAGTTATTCCAGATTGTCGTGCTTTTGATTTGTTCTCGTTTTGACTCCCGGTTCGGCGTCGCCTTGACCTCGCCGCGTCGCGGCTACGAGGGTGTGAGCGGGTGCGTTTATCTCGCTTTATTTAAATTGAGACGACAGAGACGAACGATTCGCTCGCGTCTTTCGTCCGCGTTCTGCGTATCGAATCGCCGGCCGTTCTCCAAGTGAAATATACAGGTGTAATAGAAATCCCAGTCGATGAGCCAAAATATTTAATGACAGTAGAATTTGTAAGATGAAATTCCCTGCGGGAAATTCTTTGAATATAAATATTTATCCATTAATATGTAAATGAGGTGTCTGTTTAGTGTTATTATGACGAACTTTCTGATTTTATGAAACTTTTAAATATAGTGTACTATTGAAAACAGAGCTTAACCGACTAGGTGCGATATGTGGGATGATATTGTATTGTGTATGATCACTCGATGAGCTGTCGTTGGGTTGGAACTATTTTGTTACAGTGCTAACAGTATTATGAAATTGTAATAAGCCGGCGAGAGTATTGATATTGACCATATTGGTCGCTAGTGGATATATTATTTAACATGAATGCGCACTTCGGGAAAGATCGCCCATCGTTAAGCTTTATAAGTTTGCAAATTGTAATAAGTAGGTATAAATAAGTAGATAAAAATAGTTCTAAATTTCTGACCCAGGCAAACTGCGAAACGTATGTGCGATCTCATCTCGTAGTGTGCGTTCAGTTTAAATTGGCATCGCTACAACCACTTTTGAAGTGTTTTTGTAGATCTAAACCTACTGAAAGTGTTCTTTTTTTTAATGCGATCTTTTAGACGAGGACAGCACATTTTTAGTTCTTGATTCTTCAGAATTGGTCGTAGTGTGCTAGCGTCGATGTTATATATAAGTCAGTGCTTGTGTATATTGCGAATTGAATGTTTCATAGTGGGGCCCGCCTAGAACATTGGCTAGTTGGAGCAAACGTTGGCCGGAAGGCAGCTCCTTGTGGAATGTTCCTAGTGTCGCCAACATTGGGTGTGTGACCACTAGCTAGCCAACATTCCTTCGTGCTGCATTGTCATTTGTCCTTATTACTTTTTGTTTAGTTGGATACATTTATGAAAAGTACCTGGTTTAATTAGGATGCTAGGTTGTATTGCAAATTATCATTTATGTCTGTTATTTTAAATAACTGTATGACACTATTTTGTTAAATAAATTTTAGGTATTAATCTGTTTGTTTAATTTTCTCAGCTAACCTTAAAATCTCTAACATCGGAACTAGCACAGAGCTATTATAGAGAGATAGCGCTGTAGTCACTTGAGGAAATTCTCAACCACAAAAATGTGATCCAGAAAAGGCGGAGACAGTACCACACATTATAGCGGAGTGCCCTGCCTACGGCCTCGAAAGATTTGAAGTTGAACAAATGATAAGGGAGAAAATAATTATTAGTATATTCAGAGAATATACGCAGGATAAAAATATAAGAGATTGTTTTATGTTGTATAAACATAGCTAGTAAAGTATTAAAAGAAATAAATAGATATAAAAGCATTATTGAATATTATATCATAAGATATAATTATATCAATAATAATAGACATAGGAGTTCAGAAATAAATTAGGAAAATGTACAAAAATATAAGAAATAGAAATAGAAATAAATTGGGTATAGAGAAACAGGAGCACAAGGTATCGCTCTAATGAGCCATAAGTTTGTGCGACTGCCGTTAAAAATATTTACAAGAAATAGTTTAAATGTTTGTCACCAAAATGTAGGTACCTATGGAAAATCATCTGGAAAATCTAGGAACATCTTGCCCAGAGCTGTCAAAACTTTCCGATATGAATTGGAATTTGATACTACCATAGAATAAGAACAGCACGGGTAGAACGGGAAAGGGACAAATTGTCTTTCCACCATTATTTCCCCTCGAACAGGAAATAAACTATGGATTGACAATAACTATTGACATTAAAAGTGGATAAAATGGTTGTTTCCCTTTGCCATGCTGCCCGTGCAGTAATAGAAATCGTACTAAAATAGCAAGAGATATACACATCACTTTGTCCCAGTTTAAAAATGAAATTTAAAAGGTGTTTTAGAAAGAGATGCACAAACACCCGACATACATAATTTTGAAGGGTTTCACAAACTAGCCTTGAGCTATCTCGGCTGTCCAACTTCAAAAAGGTAAAATGATTAGAGATTTGAACCTTCTTGCTGGAACTAGATGGTTTTTTAGACAAGTTTTACCAAAGGAGATAATGCAAAATGGGCTCAGACTAGGTACAGTAGCTCAAAAAATCCGTCAAACTATGATAAATAATTGCGCAGAGTAAAACAACCGCATCAAATGCTTAATTTTTGAGTAATTTCACATTTTCCAATTTGATTTTTGTTCAGTCATTGAATTACTGTCATTTTGGTAACGTGTAACCTTAATACCCGAATACACGAAATTACTTTTAATCGACACTTATTGTACAAAAAAAACGGAAAAATCATTTTCTGAACGAAACAAAGCAAATTATGAAATACTGTACTCTTTAGTGGCCCAATTTCTATGCATATTTGCAATATCTCCTTTTCAACCATTTTGACATTCCAACTGGTGATTTTGCCGTATGCGACAGACATTGCGGTTTTTTTTGTTCCACTCACTCTCGCGTATGCTTTATACCTAGATATACATAATATGACAGCTATACCGTAGTTTTCATTTGAGTAAAATTTAGCATTATTCTATTACTTGTAATTCTTCTGCGGAGAAAACAAATCGAGATACTTACCTATTTTTCATATCTCTTTCTAACTCATGCCATATGTGGGAACAAGCTACCCGACTTATTTCTTAGATAAAAAAAAAACGACAAAACGTCGTGAACGGACAAGTGAGGCCGGTTTTTTTAACCGACATCCAAATGATGTTCTATGTTCGTCTGTATGTATTTTTTTTTGTGTATGTTCGTCGATTATTGCGCCAATTGTGAACCGAATCGAGAAGTTCCTTATTTTTAGTTCGGAGGGGTACCTATACTCCCGAAATAGTCCCATTAAAATTTTACAGAAATCGGCTTAGCCGTTTTTGAAAAATCAACAATAATGTAAACAATTCTAGCGAAATATTCGAACACACGATATGAACAATACACGATGGAAGGCGGTTTTGCCATTTTTTGCGATAAAAAATTACTACACATGTGGTGAGTGCTTCGGCGTTGCGTCGCCATAGTTCGACTGACGAGCCAAGGCGTAGTTTTCTTGTACCTACGTTTATATGACAGTTGTGTGTAATTGTGTCTGTCCACGGCGAGGCGTAGTTTTGCCGGTCTCATTAGTTCGTTCAACACATTGTCTTGATTTTTTTATTTGGTCTGAGACTAATTTATCGAAGTTATTTTAGTTTCATAGTAAAATCGAGCAGTCAGCTATATCAAACATCCTGATATAGGCTGAGTCATAGTTCTTGGCGGCTGTGAAGTCTGCAAGCTGCGCCAAATCCAATCCTCGCGCAAATCCTCGTTAGCTTCGATAAGGATTGGGTTCTGCGCAGCGGGAAGCTTGTATAACAGCCGCCAAGAAGATTCGGCCTATAATACAATTAGTAGGTAGGTAAGTGTACCTATACATGTAATCATTGTAAATAACTAGACAGGGCGCTAAATAATAATAATTACAAAAGTAAGAGAGGGCGAGATGTGCAAGTATTAAAGTGTGAACAGGACGAAACGAATATCTTTTGTTTTGTCTCTATTTGCTTATACGTTTTTATCTACACTAATATTGTAACATTCTACTTATGTTTCCAATACTTGACTTATAATGACTACTGTTATAGCGCAGACAACAAAACACTCAATTTAAGCAATTTCACATGATGTTATAATATCCACATCGATATCGTAAAATTTCATTATAACATCGCGCGCTCGCTCCTGATTGGCCCTGCGCGCGCAGCTGCGCTCTCATTGGTTAGATTTTAATGGCGCCAAGTTCACTGTGACAATACACGTACGAGTGAATTTAATGTTTCGCAATATGTTTTTTATTTTTATTAGTGAAGATAAAGTAGTGTATGCAACTGCATATAACACGGGTATTAAAACACTCGTTACTATTATGAAACTCGCTGCGCTCGTTTCATAAACTCACACTCGTGTTTTAATACCCTTCATTATATTATGACAGTTGCATAAACAACTATTATGTCTAAATATTACGCACGGCCTAGACCAGTGGTCGTCACACTTTTCTGGTCAAGGGCCACATAGGATAGTGCGATGTATCACTGTGGGCCGCACACTGATAAACTTGATTATAATATAGCGCTATGTTTTAGGTTACTTCGGTGCCCACGAAAAATGCGAAGGGAAAAAAGTATGCGCGAGCGAAGCGAGCCCGAAATTTTTTACGTGTTTTGAGTTATTTCAAAAGAAACATGAGCAAAGCAGACTTATTTTCTACTACTATGCGCAAGGGCAGTGAGCGCCAAAATTTTTAGGTTTTTTTTCAGTTATTTCAAAACAAATATAAGCTAAGCAGACTAACCACACTGCTATCATGGGCGACCTCAGTGAGCCTCAATTTTGTTTTGTTTTTAATTTCAAAACAGGCATGAACAAAGCAGACCACGTTACTACTTTATAAATATTTATGCGGTATTTTTAGTCATTTCAAAGCAAGTATGAACATTGTTCATATTTTAATTACACATGTGAGTAGCTAGCGCAATGCAACAAGTGCACTTGTGCTGTGAAAAAAGGTTAAGTACCTAAGTACTTAAGTCTTCGGTAGTAGGTAGGTACTGCTTCATTATCATCATATCAGCCGTAAGCCAAATTATTAGCTTTTCTAATAATTTGGAAACAAAATATATGATGATAAAAGTAAGAAAATGTTTATTGTTAAGCCGTGTAAAAGATGTTACAAAAATTGGTATCAACAGCCTGCCCATTTCGAGTAAACAATAATCCTTTATAAAATAGTTATACATAATAATAGTACACATGACCTCCCCACATGTACCGCGGGCCGCACCAAACAAACCGCGGTTTGACGACCACTGGCCCAGACCTAGTAGTCCGACAAATTTTTCGCGCCAAAAACTACTTTAGAATTTTTGATAAGATGCTTAATTAAGTAAATCAACATATTTATGAACTATTATCTATCAGTTCTATTAGTAGGTACCTATTATGCAGATTTTTACTATTATCTAGAGTCTTAATATGATGAAATCATAACAACGTATATATAGCTATCTAAGTATGAAGCACATCTTTTTTCTCACACGCTATACGCAATTGAGGATTCTAGACCAATACTTGACTATGCATGTAACACAAATGTTTAAGTTGTGATTTGCAAAGAGCAGCGACTTTCTGAACTGTTACTACTGGTTCTCCGAAGAATAGATAATACGAGTTATAGCATAATATTTAAGTAGGCAGAAAAATTCAGAAAATTGCTCAAGAAAAAAATAGAGGTAAGGTTAAATTTTACGGCACCTCTATTGAAATGAATCTTCATAACCCAATACCTATGCGTTTATTCAACTCGCTCTTGATCGATTTAGTGGTTTTCTAAATGTTATTAAAATCGTCTTCTAAATGGCACCAGCAAACTTTCCAGTTCCTCTCCCTTACTAAGCACAGAAATCTAATAGTAACGCTAAATCAAAAATCTTCGATAGCAAAAAACCTAAAAAGTAAAGAAATAAGCTACATGTTGGCAAATGAATAAGTAGGGAAATGCCAAAAATTAAAAAAAAAAGAAAGCTTTTTCTTTTTCTGTCCAATTCCCGCTCAATTCGAAATCAGAAAATTGAATTTATTTTTTTGCTAATAAAATAAAATTATTTTCATTTCATTTCAAACCTAACTGGAAGGAAAGTAATTAATAGCTGATAAAACATGGACGAAATAAATGACATCGAAGCAATGAAACTCATAAGTGATGAAATCGACGCATCTCAATTGAAGATACTTGTCACAACACACTGCATTAAAGGTACTTTTACATTCATATTATTTTTGAGATTCTACTTATAGGTAGGTAGATGCTATGTTTTTTCGATGAGAATAGCATAGTAGCACTAGCAATGTGGTGACCCTTGACCTAGCATAAGAATTAAGTACCTCCCTAATATTACTGCGCAATACTTGCGCACGTAAGTATATGTCTACTTAGTACGCTGGATACAAGCCGCTTCCCACGGTGCGGTGCTATTGTAAATCTTGCTCTTTGTCAAAATGAGACTGCCATTTTGTCTGAGCAGCAGGCTTACCAGCTTACGGCTGATATGATGATGATGGAGCAGTACCTACCTACTACCGAAGACTTAAGTACTTACTTAACCTTTTTTCACAGCACAAGAGTACTTGTTGAACAAATTTACGGAGCAAGCTGAACGAGAGCAAGAAAGATGCAGTTTTATTCGTAATGTCAACCTAAACACTGAAGCTGAGATCACTCGCCTTCGGCAAGGAATAGCAAGGCAAGTAAAGGCCGAATCATACAAGGAGGCGGATGTGAAGTTGCTACAAGTTGCGCGAAAATCAATCAACACGTAGCTTTATGCGAGCTTCAGTCAGGATTGGATATTGCGCAGCTTATACATATAGCTAACTTCACATCCGCGCTGACTAAGTAGTATGATTCTAATTATTACCAAAGAAGATATAAATAATACCTCTATTCGACTAGTTTAGCTATCCGCTTATTCATGACCATCGACTTAGATTTTTTCTTTATTGATGTTCATGACACAGTAGCAGTGTCACACTTTAGTTGTCAACTGGCACACATAAAAATCGGTTCAACCGGTTTGGCTGTAGGTAGTTGGGAACATACAAAGTGCTATTTTGCAAATTGATGGAGTTTTAGAGATACCTATGTATAGGTACATATGCTCATCATTGTGAACAACTTTACTATGGGCCCAATACTGCTGAACTAAATCGTATAATAAGATGTCAAGTGCGTGCATACACGCGTATAGCGTAGGTGTAGGCTTCCGTAGATGGTGAAGATGATTATGATGATGATAAAAACCAATTTTTATGATGTCATTTAAGTGCTAGAAAAACATAATTGGCTCAGAAATATGTTAAAGATAGACCTCTGAGCTATGTATAGGTATGCAAGTTTGAATTTTAATGTTGTCAATAAACTCAGACCGTCTTACCACAAAAATTTTACGCACGCTTTAGGCAATGTTTAACAGTTCAAATTGCACGGTACTTTTTAGGGTTTCGTACCCAAGGGGAAAAGCCGGACCCTATTACTAAGACTTCGATGTCCGTCTGTCTGTCTGTCACCGGGCTGTATCTCATGAACCATGATAGCTAGGCAGCTGAAATTTTCACAGATGATGTATTTCGGTTGCCGCTATAACAACAAATACTAAAAATAAAATAAAATAAATATTTAAGGGGGGCTCCCATACAATAAACCTGAATTTTTAGACGTTTTTCGCTCTATATTAATAATGGTACCAGGTAGATATGCTTGAAATTTTCACAAAATATTTAGTTTTATATTCCTTTCAATAATAAATAGTAAAATTAAAATAAAATAAATATTTAAGGGCTCCCACACAGTACGGAACCCTCCGTGCGCGAGTCCGACTCGTACTTGGCCGATTATTATACTTAGTGTGTTTATAGTGTGTATCTTTTGTGATAAGACTGTAAAAGTTTGAACATTCTATCTTATATACGTACTTCAGAAATTTCTCGAAAGTTCCTCGTTTTACTACGGAACCCTATAAATTGCTGTTCCATACAAGTAGTTCGTTGAATTTCAACAAAATGTATGTCTGCTGATTTTTTCGTGACTTCGCATCTGGGCCCATTGTACAAGTTGTTCATAATGATGAGCACCTCTGAAAGTCCGTTCACTATGCTAAGCAACACTCTGTATTAAGTATATACACATGCTCGTAGGTACATGATTACGAACATGTCTCTTGATACAGTTCTTGAACATTGCACTCTATCTTTAACAGTCGGGTATTACTTTGCCTCTTTCTAGAGTTAGGAAAATATAGGAATGATTGAAAAACTAAAATTAAAAAAATTAAGATGTGCCTGTGCGTGCACTGAGTGTTCGAATGTGTTTTTAAACAAAATGGTTAAAACAAGTATTACCTACCTATATTTTTTTAAAAACCTTTTTTTTAAATAAGCTTTTACTGAACAAGTACTCGCCGAGACGAATCAAACGAGCCGAAACTCGATAGAGTTGCGTCGTTTCATTACAGAGTTCCTATGACCACCTTCCAGCTCCATCATCAGACCCTGGTTACCAATGTTACCATTGAAAGATAAACTACTCGCCAAGACCATTCAAATGAAACCAAACTCGATGAGGTTGCGTCGTTTTATTGCTAAGTTCCTTTGGCCACCGTCCAGCTCCATCGTCAGATCAGCACGATGTCATCATAATATTGCATTGTCACGCGTTTTATTAACTTGCAAGATTTGATTACAGACCGACAGACAGACAACGGGACAGGTGAAACTAAATACGTATACACTACATTTCTATAAAGTTACTAGATTTAGTATTTTCTCAAATATATTAACTGATGAGTACATTATAGTAATCGTTATTATATTTAATAATGTAATAAGAGATTTACTTCATGACAATAAATATTATCTTATCTTATTCTAATAAAAGCTTGTAAAAAGACCTATTCATCACAGTTTTACTTAATATTGTGTACCTACAGCTTGCTCAGCCACCAAAATACCATTAAAGAGAATAACAACGAGCTAAAAAAGGAATTGCTACTTATCGAAGAAAGAAAACAACAACAAATAGTGAAAATGAAGAATGCCGAAAAAAAGTATGACGAATTATGGTTAGCAAGTAAAGCTCAATTCGAGAGCCTGCATTTTGTACAGAAGCTTATGAAAGCCAAAAAACGACTACAAGACATTGAACAGCAAATAAATGAACTGGAAAACGACGAGAAAAATATTCGCGAAGAAATGAAGATCAAAATTAAGAATTGTCGTGAACTAGATCGCAAATCGATCATTGAATTTGCAGAATTCATGGTCGTAGAGAGACCTAAATATATAAAATTAATACAAGAAAAATCTGCAGCTATTAAGGAAATAGCTGATAAATTGAAGGCTCTGGAACATAAAACAAATAACACAATGACAAAACCCGGCGAAAATGGCCAGAAAGCAGACAATGCCTGTGCTTCGCTAGTACGTATAAACATTATAGTTGATAATAATGCACTTATATGGTATTCACTGCACAAAATTAATTATGGTGTCATTGTTTTTTTTAGTTGCCGAAACTGAAGCTTAATTATCTCGATTTAGATAATTTGAATGCAAATGCGGATAAGGTAAAGTACAACTTCTAATGCCATAGTTGGTAGGTTTAACAGAATTAATGACTGGACGCCAGGTGATTTGCCTCTCCTGATTTCGATTTCATCACTACTATCTTGTGTCTGTCTTATATTTAGTATCATCAGGATTAAGTAGCGCTACTGTGTAAATTAGACACTTCACTTTTAAAAATTTGGGAGTCTTAAGTCTCAAAGTTAATGTTTCAGATAAAAAGTAACGACCAATTTACAAGGACTCCGGAAAAGATTTACAGCGTACATCCGGTAACGGTCATAGAGCCAAACAAAGTAACGAAAAAAACCATATCAAATATCCACGAATACATTTCTTCGTTCTTCTACAAACCCGCTGCTAAATATGAAGAGAAGAAAACTCAGAACTACGCCAAGATGAAACTCATAAACATCTTGAACGATATTAAAATTGATAATACTGAAGCTAAAAGAATGGTGGAAAATGTAGATCCAGTTTTCCTGCAGCAAGTCAAGTCAATTTCAATCAATAATCGTCGAGTTGAAAACAACAAGACCATTCTTAATACTAGAGTAAGCCATATAAACGTTTGAAATATGATGATTTACTATCAGTGTTTGTTCGTAACGTAAGGAGTTATTTTTCAGGACAATGATAATGTGGAGGATGAAAATGTAGAAATGTTGGATCTGACATCGGGCTCAGACAGGATGATATTGCCGCCTACACAATTCTTAGACGCGACAACTGAATCGCAGTTAAATGACTCGCCAAAGGTAAAGGTAGTAAGATTGGTAGTAACACTGGTAAGATGATTATTTTAATTCGAGTAAAGCTAAACGTTTAAGCCTTATTAACGGCGTTGGTTTGAAATGAAAATGATTGTTCTCTATATTGTCCGTGACCGTCTCACATCTTCTATCTAGCACTGGAAAGCACTCTTTGAATGCCATCTCTACAGACATCGGGACGGCCTTTGTTTTTTGTCCCTCCTGTACAATTATTGCACAATTACAATCTTGTTCAATTTATTGTACAGGACTAGGAGGGACAAAAAACAAAGTCGGTCAGTGGTATACCTATTTCAAAGAATATTACCTAGTTGGATTAGAACCGTTCTCGGTGAAAACATGCGTTCTTAACGTAAAGTGTTGCCACATAATTAACTTGATTTCGAAAAATATGGACTATAAAGTGCCCTTCCCAAAATAAACGATTCAATTTGACAGAATGCCCAAAGAATATCTCAGAAAGTCACGGACGATATACCTACTCGTATTATAATGACATCAGCCACTTAGGTAATGAACATTTGGTATGGAATCGAACAGTTTAATATTGTTTAGTTATTATTCACAATAATGCCATAAATTGGAAACTGAACTCTAAACCATTAGTTACCTTAGTAACTAATGGTTTAGAACCACAGATAACAGATTTTGTAAATACTTACTTTGTTATTTAAGTTGTTTTTTGGTGTACAATAAAGTTATATTGTATTGTATTGTATAGATATTTGCCATGTAAGTGACTTACATTCACATTGTAAATGAACATGAATATAATATATATGAACTTAAATGCAATGCAACGTAGCTATAGGCCGAATCATACAACTTGGCGTCTGTGATGCTACAAGCTGCGGATAACAATGCGGATAAAAAAAAAAAAAAAAAAAAAAAAAAAAAAAAAAAAAAAAAAAAAAAAAAATAACTCAATCCTGGCGCAGATCAAGTGAGCTGCAGTCTGGATTGTGTGTATAGTTAACATCACAGCCGCCAAGTTATTTGATTCGGCTAATACCTACTTGTAAATATATACACAATACAATGTACCTACAAGCGAGAAACATTGCGATCTACCTACATCATTATCATCAATAACATCTACGCAGTCGGGTAACAGAGTAGAGATCATAATGAAGTGTGATGTCTCTATAGAGAAATTTAAATCGTAATCGAGACAAAGATAAATATTTATTTCTCTACATAACTAGGTGTCTCAGAAGCCTCAAATTCCTGAAGAAATAGTCGAAGCTGATGAAGCATCAACTTCTAAAAATATGGTGAGTAATTAATTATACCTACCTAAATACCTATACACAATGATGTTTACGTATCATAGTTCAATGCCTATACAGCGATGACGGGAGAATAATAACAGCAATACCAGTAGGCCAAGCATATTATGCGACCACGAAAAGAACTCTTTTCGACGTGTGAAAAAGTGGCATATACATATAGGTATACTTTGCGATAACTTGTCTCGTTCTGACACGTGAAAAAAAATATTGCGTGGCGCGCATCTTAGCCCGGATGGACGTGACTGACACAAGGTGACAAGACAGGGATGTTTGGCGAAAGAGTTTATGTCCTGCGGTGGACAGTAACAGTAATAAGCTGACGATAATTTTAAATATAAGTCATGCGGTGGACAGTAACAGCAATAAGCTGACCATAATTTTAAATATATGTCCTGCAGTGGTCAGTAACAGCAATAAGCTGACGATAATTTCAAATATTATGTCCTGCGGTGGACAGTAACAGCAATAAGCTGACGATAATTTCAAATATTATGTCCTGCGGTGGACAGTAACAGCAATAAGCTGACGATAGTTTTAAATACTTACACACGCGTAACGCAGTTTCTAAACTGTTTTAGGGTGCTACGGAAGAACCTCCCAAAAAGAAAGTAAAATTTGATCTACCTAACAACGAGGAAGCCATGGACATAAATGATATAAATAAACCAGAAAATGAAGGTGAAATCGATGCCAATCTGACTATAAACAGTCAAGCAGACGTTAATGACGATGAATTTGCTAAAATAAAAGATATGACATTGAAACAACACAACTTGGATTCGTCACCACAATTTGTTTATGGAAAGAATACTATAACTCCATCGGTATGTACTTACAATACGAGTATCTGCAAAGATTTTATTTAAGTAAATATTTTTGCCGTTATTTTTAAGTAACTTACGCGCAACCTTTTAGGGTGACTTCAGTACCTGTATTAACTGCTCTTACAACCGACAGATCACCTCATTTATTTTATTTATTCATACACAAAACTAATCACACTCGTTACAAAAGTATAATTTTAGTACCTATAAATTATGATCTGGATTGTAATTAAAATACATGTGTACACAGAAAAAGTACCTAATGAAATGAGATAACTTAGAGGTTGTTGATTTCTTAAGAAAATGTTAAAGGTACAAGATACCTATAGGTAATTGCAATAGTAAATGGAAAAAGAAAGTAAAAACTGAATTTAGAGGAAGACAAATATGGAGTACGCACTCAGCAAGCGGATGTGCGTACTCTTTGCAATCTAGTATAGTAAGTGTACCGATTGTGGTCATTTGGCGACAAAATTGTTGCATAAATGATAATTATAAACAATGTAATACCATAAATATTGTTCGTCTGAATTGACATGTTAGAAATTTTAAAAAATTAAATTATTTTAACATAAAATTTTCTTTTTAATCCTTAAAATTCAAAGTGTCCACAAATGGTACTAAGATGGCCACAACCGGTGCATCTACCCTATCAGACGTGTTTTTAGTAGCCAGATCATCTTTAGGTGTTTATTAGAAAACGTTATAATAAGACTAACAAGACTGGAGGCTTCTAATCGGTCTTATTGGCGATCTGTACGGGATCGGGGGCTTATGTCCAACAGTTGACGTCCTATGACTGAGACGAAGTAGAGACAAAAAGCTTATCCACTTTCGACAAAATGTAGGTATGGAACAACCGTTTTTTTTAGGAATTTTACGGTAGCAAAAGTTGTTTATCTTGATTTCCGAAAGCTGCCCGAGATTGTTGCCACTCAATACCAGTGCCCATCATCCTGCAGTTTTAATTTCCCATTGAATTTGTTTAAATATTCAGGGTCTGTTGAAGCTGGTAGAGTCAGTTACCTCTAAGTTCTTCCCACAAGAGCCAGAAAAGAAAAATACCGAAAACAACAGTCAAGTGGTCGAAAATATAGCTATTGAGGACCAGGCAGCTGCAGATGTAGGAGCCATTCCAAAAAAGGGGGAAGATGACCCTGTAGTACAGGGTATACTCCGAAAAGACACTGTTTTTAGCACCAAAAGCCAAAAGGTACTAATCTCAGCTAAGCCTAAGATATACCTACTAAGCCTACTATTAAAAACAAATAAGCTGTAGAGTACGAGAGAGTACAAGAGTGCATCAATTTTCCACTGATAAGTAGGTACCTAAGACTTTAGGCGGCGTAGTATCTATAGTAGTCTGGGCGGTGTTCATGAATTACGTGAGACATTTTTCGTTGGTTTTTGCCCTCGATTATTGCCCTCGATTATTTCCCTGCATAAAACAGCAGGGAAATAATAACCTACGTGATATTTTTGCAAAAATTCAACAGCCTACTGGCGGTAAATACGTAATTCCGCCACTGCTATGACCAGAGGTATTCAGGCAGCTTAAAACTACGACACCTGCAGAATCTTCTTAATTTTTTTTATTTATAAAAATGAATTTTGGTTGTTATTTCACTAAAATTCGAGAACAGCTTAAACGATGTGGCTAATTTTGATCTTGAAATATCTGTGGAAGCTAAGTAAAGGTTTAAACGGTGAGAAAATTTAAATAATCAGCCAAATGCGAGTTGGACTCGCGCACGAAGGGTTCCGTACCGTGTGGAGACTCCCTCTTAATATATTTTATTACTAGCTGACCCTGTGAACTTCGTCTCACCATCTCTGTAAACTGTCAATGACAACTTTTAGATGCAGGAACATTTTGTATGGGAAAATTAAAATCATGTTTTTACTATTTTATTCCCTACATTTTTATATTTTCTCACCGTTTAAACCTTCCCTTCTACAGATATTTCAAGATCAAAATTAGCCCAATCGGTCCAGCCGTTCTCGAGTTTTAGCGAGATTAACAACCACGATTCATTTTTTAGGGTTCCGTACCCAAAGGGTAAAAACGGGACCCTATTAAAAACGGGACCCTATTACTATGACTCCGCTGTCCGTCTCCAGGCTGTATCTCATGAACCGTTATAGCTAGAAAGTTAAAATTTTCACAGATGATGTATTTCTGTTGCCGCTATAACAACAAACACTAAAAACAGAATACAATTAATAATTGACGGGGGCTCCCATACAACAAACCTGATTTTTTAGCCGTTTTTCGCTCTATATTAATAATGGTAACAGGTAGATGTTTGAAATTTTCACAGAATATTTAGTTGTAAATATTCACTTCAATAATAATTAATAAAATTAAAATAAAATAATTATTTAAGGGGGGCTCCCATACAGTACGGAACCCTTCGTGCGCGAGTCCGACTCGCACATGGCCGATTATTTATATATAGATTTATTATTAAAGTGAACACACAATTAAATATTTTGTGAATATTTCAAGTGTTACCTGTTACCGTTATTAATATAGAGCGAAAAACGGTTAAAAAATCAGGTTTGTTGTATGGGAGCCCCCGTCAATTATTAATTTTATTCTGTTTTTAGCGTTTGTTGTTATAGCGGCAACAGATAAACGGCAAAAAATCAGGTTTCTTGTAGGTATAGGCCCCCCCTTAAATATTTATTTTATTCTGTTTTTAGAATTTGTTGCTATAGCGACAACAGAAATACATCATATTTGTGAAAGTTTACTATAGTTGGTCGCCGGTGTAAAGCGGCGCTAAGGTGGTATGAAGTTCACAGGGTTAGCTAGTGCATAATATAATTTGAGAGCTCGGCTCATGTCGGTGAAGCAACTTCGTCTCACGGTTCTCGGCCAGTGTCTGCACCTTCTGTACGACATGACATCTACATTCTCTTTAATTTGATCTAAGAATGCCCTCTTTCTTTCTTTTAGGTTTTCATTAGATTGTCATGGCGTACAAGGTGGCTAAACATCTTTCCTCTTCTATCTTCTGTAAACGAGTTTACTGTAACCTTCACCTATATGTCATAATAAATGTTTGTTATTTAGGTACCGGTGCCAGCACAGCTTGAAAAACCTTTTCGCGACTTTCTATCCCGTCAAAATATTCAGATGACATCCGATTATATGGATGAATCAGCCAATGCTTCAGTATTTGCAGATACCGACGAAATCGCACCTTGTTTAGGTAAATGGAGATTGCTTTACATAATCATTTTGGTTTATTTTAATTGACTGCCTCGGTGGTTCAGTGGTTAGTGAACCTAACTTCTGGGTCATAGAGGCGTGGGTTCGATCCCCACCCAGGGCAAATATTTGTGTGATATTTTGATGAACATAAGGATTTGCTCTGTGTCTGGGTGTTATTTAGTTACTATCTATATAAGTATGTATTTAAAAATAAGTATAATTTTGTAGTATATCAGTCTCTGGCTGCCATTCACAAGCTTTGCTTAGTTTGGGGTCAGAGGGCGTGCGTAAGATGTCCCCAAATATTAATTTATTTATTACAGTTGTTTCCTTAATGTACACATCAATGATTACTGTGGGACCAACCCTAAATAATAATCGGCCAAATGCGAGTCGGACTCGCGCACGAAGGGTTCCGCACCGTATGGAAGCCCCCCTTAATATATTTCATTTTAATTTACTTATTTGTTTTTGAAGGGAATATACAACTTAATATTCTGTGAATATTGCAAGCATCTTCCTGTTACCGTTATTAATATCGAGCAAAAAAATCACATTCCTTGTATGAGAGGCCCCCTTACATATTTATATTACTTATGTTGATTTAATTATTTATTTTTGAAGTAAATATGTAACTAAATATTCTGTGAATATTTCAAGCGTCTACTTGACGCCGTTATTAATATCGAGCGAAAAACGGCTAAAAACTCAGGTTTGTTGTATGGGAGCCCCCCTTAAATATTTATTTTATTCTGTTTTTAGTATTTGTTGTTATGGCGGCAACGTCAACTGTGAAAATTTCAACGTTCTAGCTATCACGGTTCATGAGATACAGCCTGGTGACAGGCAGACAGACAGACAGACGGACGCACAGCGAAGTCTTAGTAATAGGGTCCCGTTTTTAACCTTTTGGGTACGGAACCCTAAAAAATCAGCTGTACCTATTGTATTTATACATTTTGTCGACAGCCAATGAACATTTTGTGGGTGACAGCTGGTATTTTGCGCGATTTCGAAGTTAAGTTTTGTACCTACCTAGTTAAGTTGGACAAAATGATGACTACAATGAGAGATCATCGTCTATAGAGACATCCAGAATGTGTTTTAAGGAAATGATTTTTGAATTTCGTTGCAGATTCAAGTCTCCTTCTGTCGCCTAAGGCTGATTTAACACTTCCAAGTGTTAATTCTCAAGATACGCTATCACAAGATATGCCTAACTTTTTTGGAGGTATGTAACTATATAATCCGCGTGCGATGAGAATGGAATGAAATGGAACCTTGTCAAAGTAAATTTAAATGGAAAGAGAGTTCACAGTTCTCATATAGCATTAGCTAAACAGTTCTGAGGGGTTAGTCCAGGTTTACACATAAATTGAAACTACAGCTGCTTCCGTATGACTCTATTTGTATGGCTATATTTTTGTACAGTACAGCGCCTCTGGCGGAAATGAGGAAGAACTCCTAAAATCAAAAAGAGCCCTCCGATTTATTTAAAATTAATTTTAAATTTCTTAGGACAAATAAATATAGGTATTTGACTTTTATGGAAAAATCAGGTAATAATGCAAGCAAAAGAACTATATAAGCACATTAATATGGCTAATACGGAAGAAAATGTGAGCTGTATGTATTTCCATTTTCCATGTAACTTATTTAAATCATTTAAAAAAAAGGGACATAAAAATATAAGTTAAATATTTTCAAGAAGCCCGTAAAGCTAGCTTTCAAATGATGTATATCTATATTATCTCGATTAGATTCTTCTCTGGATAATATACCATATGTGGATGTCTCTTTTGGCCTACCTAGTTACTCATAGTATAGGAAAGCTAGATAGAAAGAGACAGAGTCTGAGAGGGAAACAGCGGAGCATGATCGAGATCAAAACAACGTGTAACCTGCTGCTGAAGATTTCGTCTATTTTACTTCACTTAGCTGGGGTCCCTGGAATCCACAGAGCCCAGGCTATAAAGTATGCGACCACGAAAAGCGACGAAAGAACTCATTTCGACGTGCGAAAAAGTGACAGTTATATACTTAGCCATAACACTGTCTCGTTCTGACACTACGAACGAAATAATTCGTGGCGCGCATACTAGCCCGGCAGGGCTGAAGCCCAAAAAGCCATATGATATATGGCTCTGATTTTTACTATGGGCTGATCCAGAACTCGAGAGAAAAAAAAAATTCTAATTCCGGGTTCGTATATAGGGCAAGCAGATAACCCGTATACTTAAGGTATAATATTAGGATGGAGATAAGGCCTTAGTCACGCCTCAAAATTAAATTCATTGTTTAGAATACTCATATTGCTTGGACAAGGTAAAAACCTATAATATGTACAACTAGCGACCCGCGCCGACTTCGTACAGGTGTATTATACAAATAAAACTTTCTCTTGAATCATTCTATCTATTAATAAAAACCACATCAAAATCCGTTGCGTGGTTTTAAAGATATAAGCATACAATAGGACAGACAGCAGGAAGCGATTTTGTTTTATACTATGTAGTGATTGTATAATGTAATAATAATGTACCTATATACCTAATCCTGTAAATCTCATTATGTATAGTACAGACAGCTAATTTTGTTTTTATATTCTAGGGATGCTCAAGCCTGGATTATCTTTATTTGGATCCTTGCCTTCAGAGCCCAAGACAGATTCTACCCAGAATCAAAAAGCAGGTCCAAGTGGATTCAGTTTCAACTTTGGAGGTGAAAAGAAAACGAGCCGAGGTGGCCTGTTTAGTATGTTCCAGTAAACACTCAATTGTTTGCTAGTTTTCCTTGTTCACAATAAGATAAATTTTATTTAATTTGAAATAATTAATGATTTAGGTTCTTTGAAATGATTTATTTAGATAATAGAAATATATTTGAA
This sequence comes from Hypomecis atomaria, assembly GCA_964007245.1. Taxonomy (NCBI): domain Eukaryota; kingdom Metazoa; phylum Arthropoda; class Insecta; order Lepidoptera; family Geometridae; genus Hypomecis; species Hypomecis atomaria. The sequence continues at coordinate 16,481,820 of OZ023292.1, read as the reverse complement.
ATTGCCTTTATGTGGCCTGTGTAGTATGTTCCAGTAAACACTCAATTGTTTCCTATTTTTCCTTGTTCACAGTAAAATGATTTTTATTACATTTGAAATAATTAATGATTTACTTTGAAATGATTTATTCAGATAATAAAAATATCTTTAAAATCATACTGTGGGTATTATTGATGTAACTGACATGCTCTAACTGCTATTAACTGTAGTAGTATAAATAATGGTGCAAAAACTTCACTGTATTCTATAGCAGAGTCACCTTGTAACTTTCTACACAGTAAAAACTTAAACACAAATGTCAATCCTAAAAATATTCCACTCCATGAAGCTCTGTAAAGTGAGGCTTTGTATGTATTTTCTAAATTCATTCGTATTGCCACTATACAGCAAAAATATGCATTCATAGCATCACTTACAAACAGAGGGGCAAATATTGTCCACCATGCACTATTTACAATCCCATCTATTTTTAAAGCTAACAACACTGAGAATATTGTGATAGTGATGAGATTGATCCATATTTCAAAAACAGTTAGTCCAATCCATTGCACTATTTCACTCAATGAAAAGAACATTGTGTTTATTGGTTGGCACCGATCATAGCTGTTCTAAATATGCGGATATGGACGGATGATTGATATCTCTTCTGTGTACCAAAATCAAAGTCATCTGTCATTGGTATCAAGTCATCTGTAACAAATTAAATCAACTACTGAAATCTAGACAATCATTGTCATAATGAATAAATAAATGAAGCTTTCATTATCCCACTGCTGGGTACGGACCCAGCTCGGACTCGGACCTCTCAGACAATATTGAGTACAAACATTATCAGCAACAAGTACTTAGGCTTCTTTTGCATAATTTTGATCTCAACAGTAGCATCTAGCAGTAGGTAAGTACTTACTGGGTATGTATTAATACTTCATAATAGTAAAAAAATAATGCTACATAGAGTACCTACCTAATTAACTTTTTTTCAAACTGGTCTAGAATGTGAGACATACAAATATTAAGTCAAGTTGTCTAGATTATTAGAATGCCTTAGAAATGTGTCAATCTTTCTACGTCCGAGATAGATTGAGACAGTGTAAGCATGAAGCTAATTTGATCTTCAAACATGCACTTGAAGGCACATCCTTTTATATTGGTGCAAGACACAAGACATATATTTTACATAGACATTTAATTCTATGTAATCACAGTAACTAAGTATTTAATATGATTAGTGAGCAACTTACCAACTACATCAGTGGTGCCTGTATTAATTTCAATATCATGGGTCCCACAGAAAGCTAATTGCAACTGAATAGCTAAGTTACAACACCGCTGAATGGCCGCTCCTAGTCCATGTAATATTATTTCTTTTTCACCTTTTGCTAAAAGATCGGAGCACTTATCAAGTTGAGCCTGAAATAAAGTAGAAAACATAATAAACGAACTGAAAGATACTAGGTTACATTTACACCTGAGCCAATAATTACTTTGAAATTGGTTTTCTTGTGCACAAAGACAACATTATCTCCGTCCAGTGGTTTAAGCGGTGGCCGCTTCTTCACTGCATAATTCTTATTTGGAGTACGTTTCTGTTTTCTTGGTTCTTGCTTCGTCGGTGTTATGTTTTCGACGTTTTCGTCAGCCATATCGAGAAAATCCAGGAAACGTCGGGAAACAAAGATTTGTCAAAAAGTTTAGGGTTGACAGCGCGACACCTCAGATAGGTGCTAAATGAAATCTCAAATAGTGCTAAAGTTGCAAAAATTGTGCTAGGCATCAATGTCTGACAAATTAGCTCCTGAGCTTCGAGTCCTGCGGGGCAATTCTGTTAGCCGATCTCTTTACGGAAGTGATACGTTCTTGAACCTCTCTCGTTTTTCTGACAGTTCCGACAGCTCAAAACTGTCCTGTCACCTGTCACCTTAGTAACGAGATCGGTTGTCAGAATTGACCCGCTGTTCGCATTAAAATTGTTCATAAAACTGTAGCGTTTTCTTACTACTCTTCACGTGATTGAATTTTAATCTACGGTGACCAGAAAAAAAATCAGATCAATTGCTTTTAAAATAGTGCTAGATTGAGTACTAGGCTAGGCTAGGCGCTAAAAGTTACGTTAAAAGTTATTATGTGTTTGCGAAAAGAGTGCCAGATCTAGCACCAAAATTGCTATGTTGGCATCATTGAAAATGTCAAACAACCACACCATTGATTATGACAAAAGTGACATTTCATTGAATGCGTTCACAAAAATCACGAAAGCTTACAGGGTTTGGCGTACTGGATGTGTTCTGCGGTCTGCGGTCAGGTCAAATCAAGGATGTCCGGACAGGGAAACCGGTCAGATAACCGGGCGATAAGGGCAGGGCAAACCGCGGCATTCTAGTAGTTGGCTGCGTGAATCAGTGGTGATCAAGATGCGACGAAGTCGTACGGCATCTATGTCCTCTGTCCGATCGTTGTGCAGGGGCCACACATTGGACGGTGACTTGCATCCAAGTTTGGCTACCACATGAATAGCCAATCAGAGTATTGATCTGTTAAAGCTGAAAACAAACTATCGGATGCGGACACGGTCGCGACATAGAAGTGCTCACAGTCTTAAAACATCCAGCGCGCCATATCTCTCTCGGACGTCCGAATGCTCAAGGTCAGGCCAAGGTGACGTCCGCGGCCTACGTCCGATAGTTTGCACGGCTCAGTGTTCATTCATTTTACTTAAGGGCAAAAAACATTAAGATCATTATTGTAGAAAATAAAATTTGGCATCTTTTGTTTCCATTTAACTTTTTTGTATAACTTACCGTTTACGATTTAATGTTTTAAGGTCCATTTAATGAAATTTCATTAAATGGGCCATAAATCGTAAACGGTAAGTTTTACAAAAAAGTTTACTGGAAACAAAAGATGCGAAATTTTATTTTCTACATGTTTTTTGCCCTTAAGTACATAGTTTCCGAGATATCGGCCAAAAACATTTTTTCAAGATGACGTGTCAGGAACGCATTCTCTGAACGGCCGAACTATAGATACCTATAAGTCGCGACTGTCAGTCGCGCGCGTCCGTCAGCCGCGTCAGATAGTTTGTTTTCAGCTTTATATCAGTGCCCAAGAGAATATAACCACTAAAGATCGATCCAGACATTGGAGTGCTGTAGTGTTGGAACCAAGACTACAGTTTTTGGCCAACATAATAGCTCTGTGCTAACATAGCCTATTTGCAGCCCCAGTTTTAGACATTTTATCTGAAATATTTATGTGTGTGGGTTATGCCTGTCAAACTGACCGTGAACGCTGCCCTGCCCGTCGCCTGCTGCCTGCCTATCTGCCCGCACGCGTCTTTGCGTTCCTTCTGCGTGATCGGACGATCATATAGCATATTATTTTGTATACAAAATATGTATAGAGATCGACAACGTTGCCGCGTTGTTTATCCATAATGCGGGCTGCGTTCAATTTGACCTGACCGCAGATCGCATCCAGTGTGGCAACAGCATCCGCTCCCATTCGGCTACGTAACGTAGGTACGTATACGTGTTCGCAGCCGTTCAGATGGATCAAATTATAGGCACAATGCACATTATAGGCTATAGCTTTCCAGACGCAAGTACCTACCTTCCTATCACAGGCAGACCGTTAAACACAGACATACCTAAATATTCCCGAGGGGTTTAATAAGAGTTTATGTGGTACCTGGTAACTACCTACAGTACCTACCTAGTTTTCGTGTAGCTCCATACGTTAGGCACCTGGGGGTAACGAGAAAGAATTTATAAAAATGTATGGTTCAAAGGGTTCATATTGTTATAAGGTTGCGGTTCTGCCCCAATACCGCGAAATACACACGCACTATGACTATTGTAGTGCGTACCTATGAAAACTGCGGTTTCGTACCTACCTACATTTTTCTGGTGACGGGTCGGAGTCGGACGTCGGACTGCAGCCAAATCGCAACCGTATCAAAATAGTGCGTTGGTAGGTACTTATTTAAACCTAGGAATATCCAAACATGATCCAAACCATAGAATATGTAGTACCTAAGCATTCTTTTGAGATCCAAACAGTATTGAACTAAACTGTCAAAACTCTGTGTGAGAAAATTATTGATACAAATTCATAGAGGAAAATTACTACGTTTACAAATTAATGTCTGATATCCCATAAAATAAATTATTGAACTATTTTAACACTGATATGGTCTAGTAATAAATGTCAGTAATTCACAAAAACGAAATACCATCTTTTCTAAATTAATTATAACCAATTGCTCACATTTGGCGATAAAATCAGCAAGTTTGTTCACAAAAATGGGCTGTGTGTGTTGTTCACTTAGTTCCTTTATCTCCATACTACTACAGGCCCTTGAACGGTAAATATCTTTTGTTCTGCTGGACTTTGCAACTTCTAATAGTCATTTGTATAAAATGGATCGTAAAACGGATAGCCGAAGAGGCCGTCAAATTCTTGAATGGACACCACGTCAACAGATAAGCGCAGCGAAGGAAGTCCAATGACCGGGTGTATTGGAAACATCCAACCAGTAGGCTGTTGAATTTTGCTAATACCCCATTTTTATAGGTAGGTAGGCTAGGCAAATATTGCACAAGGCAAGTCTGTCTATCACAGCTCGTAGCCTATTTATTTTAAATAATTAAGCATGTGAAGTGGAACTACTACCTAGGTAAGATTTATCATAACAATTATTTCATCGTAGCATTTTTCCTCAAATTTGGTAGGTAGGTATACTTAATACTCAAGCTCGTTTAGACTAAATCATACAAGTTGGCGGATGTGAAGTTAGCTACAAGCTGCGCAATAGGTATCCAATCCTGACTGAAGCTCACTTATAAAGCTGCGCGTTGATTGGGTTTCGCGCAGCTTGTAGTAGGTACACATCTGCCGACTAGGTATAGTATGATTCGGCCAATTGAAAACTTTGAGAATTAGACTTTCCCATTTCCTTTCTCCCACATTCCTTATTTTCTCAGAGCCATCGTTTCAATTTCAGAGTGACACTATGCACCGTATGTGCTATGCTCGTGTGTTGTATCCTGTTAACCCTCTTGGCCGTGCTAGTTATGGGCGTTGGTATAGGGTTTCATTACTGCGAGGTGGAGAATGCTGTTGCGTCAATGGGTTGGTACATTAATCTGATATTCCTTAAATAATACAGAAACAGAAGACCAAGGTTCAATCTGATTAACAAAAAATTATAAAACCTCGCACTACCTATGGGTGCAGATTTGGTAACGGTTGTCATGCCAATACTTCAATACATTTATCGTAGAAGAAAAAAACATTAGGTAAGTAGGTATACTGTCGAATTGAGGACCTTCTTTTTTGAATTCGGTTAAAACGCCTTCAACTATGCACAACTTAAATACATTGTAGGTACTGACATTTCACAAGGTTAAAGTTAGAAGAAAGAGTTTAGCGCAAAATCACACTCCTCAGTTCCGCAGACATATGAATTTGCTACTGCTCGACGACTCTCCTCGTACAGGTACACAGACACTAATCGTTCTCTACCTTAGTTTGTGACTAAAGAAGAATTATTATTCACCAGCTGCGGCAGCAAAACAAGCCACCGCCCAAAATGAGAACAGGCGTTCAGGTAGCCCCATGCAGCCGTCGCGAGACAACATGGTGCACTCCGTGAACACGGCGGTGAAGCGGGGCTTCGCGCGGCAGCTCGGGCGCCGCGACCGCGCCGGCGCCGGCATGCCGTCCAACAATAACACCATCAACGACATCATCCTCGCACGGAACCACTCCGGCGCACTCAACGGCATCGTATTTGTACCGAATTACACCGACACCATGTGGGGAAGTTACACCAACGTTTCACTTCCACTCAACGGCATAGTTCTCGGACCAAATTACACCGACACTTCTTCGCGAGACAAACGAGACATCACTCTGGGCCGAAATCTCACTGATATGTCTCTTCCAGTCTATCAAGACCTAGCACTAGAACATCTCACTAACAGTTCGCTACCCATCATCATACCCAGAAGGAATCAAGTCGATAAATTACGTAGACTTAAACGAGACCTCAGTTTACACCCAAGCAATGATGAAGCAAATGATGTGACGTTAAATTTCACAAATGATACGATGTTGAATGTTACAAATACGGTATTGAATATTACAAATTCGGTATTGAATTTCGTAAACGATAACGTAACTTATGAATTTGACGTTGGCGTACAACAGAATTCCATTGAAGATACGCTGGAAGAAGCGTCTGATGCTCTTGCTTCTAATGTCTCCATCAATGATGCTATTTTATTGAGACAGAATTGTACTTTACTCAATTTTTTCAGTCGATTCTTACAGTTTTGAAATTTAAGACTGCGTATTTTCCACCAGAGATGAAATAAGGGAAGTACCAGAGCGAAGTAAGTAATAAATGTCACGATACTTACCTATATCAATCGTGTAACTATAGGTATATTTCTACGGTACAACCACAAAACAGCAGAACTAGGTCTTTTCTGTGGGTACACCACATGACGTGCTTAAGTACCTTTATATATATCTGGGCTCTGGAGGCGGCATTACAGACTATGATTTTCGACTCTATACATACTACCTCATATCTCTCTATTGTATGAGTATAGAAAGATGTGAGGTAGTATGCTTTAGATAGATGCGTGGCGAAATTATGAATCGGAGAGGCAATTGGCATAAATTGATTCTATCGGTAGATCTCTTCATTGCACATCGCTTAAGATCTACTTCTCTTTGGCAGGGCCGGATTAACCCTGTCAGGGCCCCTAGGCAATGCAATTTTTTGGGACCCTTTCCTGTACCCTTTTCTTACTTTTTAGAGTTCCATAACTTAAAAGGAAAAAAACAGGATAAGCGCGAGTCACGCTCACCTAAGAGGATTCTGTACAAATCTTTAAAATTGCACGTAACCGGGAACTAAGTTGTTAACTCTTGTCCGTTTTTTTCCTATTGCGTACACGGGGCCCCAGGCAGTTGCCTAATTCGCTCAATTCTGAACGTCCTGATGGTCCCGCCTCTGTAGTACTTAGTGGCACATGAGTTTCCATCTCTGACGGTATTCCGCTTGGAGTATGGCGTCAGATAATAGGTAGGTACCTATTTGTGCCCAGTCCATGGGACACGAAACATTGCTATAGGCCGAATCTTCTTGGCGGCATGGCAGTGAAGTTAGCTAACTTACTTACTTTACAAGCTGCTAAAAACCTCAAATAGCATCTGCGCGAGGATTGGGTTTGGGTTCTGCTCAACTTCTAGGTAACTTCACAGCCGTCAAGAAGTTTGATTCGGCCTGTTTAACTCATTTATTTATATAACATCTCATTTATGGTGGATGATTACGCAGCATATGAGTTGATAAGTGAACCTATAATTTTAAAGAAACGTAATTATATTTTTTCGTAGTATTATTGTGCTACGTTGAATCTTATGTTTCTTAAGAGTAATTGTCGAAAAATTAAACAAATTCATTTTGTATGATTATTTTTATTTATTTAAAGAAATGTAAAAATACTAAAGAGTACTTATATGTGGCTTAAAACATATATATTTATATGTATGTTTTTTTCTTATACCTTTAAACGAGCAATTCCAATAGTATTTTGCTCTACAAATATTTATAAAATCAGTATAGTCTAACAAAAAAAAAAATCGCAGCATTGATGAAATACAGTTCTTCAATCTTCAGTTTTCAGTAGACGAACGAGACTGTAGCGTTATATTGTGTTTGATGAGATAAATATTTCGGAAACAGTCCGATCTATTGCATTACTTCCCTCAAATGAAAAGAGTAGGTATTGTGTCTATTGAGTGGCACCGATCCTCGCAGTTCTGAATATACGGATATGGACTGACGATTGATATCTTGTCTGTGTATCAAAATCGTCTTCTGGTATATCTTCAGTCTCTATTGGAATTAAGGTTTCTGTAAAAAATAAAGACTTGTTTAAAACTATAGGAGCTATAAACAATGCCTATTGCCCCCCCAGGCATTTACAACTGAACGCTATCGTGGCTCGGATGACTCGTAATGTTGTAGGACTCGGTTGTACCAAACTTTTAGCCATCTTAGCGACCACTAGGCGGTTTTAAAAATATACACCAGTCGGGCTAGCTTGCGCTCCACAACATAATTAATTAATCCGCTTTGAAAGACCGAAAGAGCGCACAACGAACTACGATCTCGTTTTTGTGATTTCACTTTTAGAGTGAGTCTAGGTATCTGTTTTTTTTCCGTGTACGAAAGCATAATGTTAATATTTGAAAAATATATTCAATCAATGGATTAGGTAATGTTTGTGTGAATATTACCTACCAGCTATACATGTGGTGCCAGTATTAATTTCAATATCGTGGGTCCCGCAGAATGCTAACTGCAACTGAATAGCTAAGTTACAACATTGCTCTATGGCCACTCCAAGTCCATGTAATATAATTTCCTTTTCACCTTTTGCTAAAAGATCAGAGCACTTTTCTAGTTGAGCCTGAAATAAAGCAGAAATAGGTTAGATATTTGCTATGTTACATTTAGCTACCTACTTGTGCATTACCAGGTGAACGAAAAAAATAGTAACCGCTTCAACTTACAAAAATGACCTTATTCGTAAGCAGGTCTTACATAGGCAGAATTTCTGAACGACGACGTACAGTCGTACCTACATATTCTAGGATATCATCGTATAAATTGTACTCGTCACCGCGCTCAACTATGGGACCTATCTAGTAAGTGAGAAAAATCTGCTGTTCTATTCAAACCATTCAATGACTTTCGAAAAAATCTTTTATTAAAATATTTGCTTGTAAGTGTGACCGATGAGTTCTGATAATATAGTAGGTAGGTACTGTGATGGCGTCTGAATGAGGAATACCTAATATGAGAGATAATTTTTTTTCGAATCGAGTCTACGTATCGTTTCTAGGAGAGTTCCTTTGATAGGCGGTTTCTAAGTTTATCGTTAACCGTTTGCATGGATTATTGAATTAGGAATTACTTCAAAATTGGTCTTCTTGTTCACAAACACAACGTTATCTCCTTCGATTGGTTTTGGCGATGACCGCTCTTCTACTATGTCATCCTTAAAGGCAGATGTCTGTCCCCCTGGCTTTTTCTTCGTTGACGATGTGTTTTCGACGCTTTCGTCCGCCGCATCGGTATCGGGATCCAAATCGAAATGGGGAAGATTTGGAAATAGATCTGCCAAAAAACCTAAATAAAACATCATTAAAGATTACCCACTTTTATGCACTAAAGGAGCCAAACGCACCGCAGTTATCGATCTTTACGAAATCGTAGTATGGAATTTTATGGCTTTATCCGCGTTTCTGTCTCCGGCGCGGTTCGCTCCTAGATAAGTGGACTTTCTACCTTATAATCCTATATGCTTAGTGTGGAACTGGTTCTCTAAACGACGGAAATACAAATAATAAAGTAAGTATATTATACAGGGTTACCTGCTCACCCTGTACTAAGCCGAAAGGGGCTGATAAAGATTTAAAGAATTTAAAACTGCAACTCAGTATCGACAAAATTATGAAACAGCTGTTTTTTTTATTGAATTTTGAATTTAGTAAAAGTTGTTCGTTAGGACCATCAGTCCTAATTACCCCTTTTCGGCTTAGTACACCAGTTCTGGATAACCCTGTATACAATTTGTCATCATAATGACCTTATTTTAATATGGGGCCAACCCCAAAATCGCGTTAGCCGTTCTATACAAAAACTTCGTTGACTTTTTCGTCATTTCGGAGTTTGTCTCGTAGTAGGTATTTAAGATCAATAGATTTAAATCTTGTTGTGGCTTACGTAGGTACCTACCTACTTATTGATGAAGAAAGATTTAAAAAATTGACATGAAATTTTTCATCCTCTTTGATTTTCACTACAACTGTCAATCAATCAAAATTATAAATTGTACCTAGAAAATAGAAAATACCATGTCTGATATCAATCAAATAAATTCTCTGTAACCATCGATATATCTGTAACTAAGTTTATCACCAAAAATCCAAGTGTTATGTAGCTTTCGAAATCGAATAACCTGTTCTAAATTTTAGTACCATACATAGTTAAATTAATACATTAATTCTGCAAACGTATTCACAAAATGGGCTGCGTGTGCTGCTCCCTCAGTTCGTTTATCTCTCTAGTACTACATGCCCTAGAACGGTAAGTAAATATTATACACCATATTGTTAACTATAGACTGAATCAATTTTCTTGGCGGCTCAAAAGTTAGCTACAAGCTGCGCGAAACACAAACTCAATTGTAGGTAACATCACATCCATCATTAACTTTGATTCGCTTTACGACGTCGACGTAGCCCAGAGCTTTGGCGAGTTGAAATGGCAGAAACATGAAACATGGTAGACATCATCGCGGGACCGTGATAGGATCGTGCTGAATGCAATCCGCTTTCAACCGTAAAAAACTGGCATAATCCTAACACAAAATTCAATAACATTTCAGAATAACACTATGCACCGTGTGTGCTATGCTCGTGTGCTGCATCCTGTTCACGATCCTGGGCGTGATGGTTATAGGCATCGGCATAGGCTTCCACTACTGCGAGGTGGAGACGTCTGTGGAGGCCATGGGTTGGTAACTTTCTATAACTCCCCAAATAACAAAAACAAGCTACTGCATCTGTATCACGTGAACAGTAGGGGCGCGCGCAGTCGCTACTCTACAGGTGCGTTCGTTTTGGTCTCGATGGCATTTTTAGCAATTGCAAAATTAGCGTTGATGTAAACCGTTCGGTTTGGGAATTTTGCCTATTTCGCCAATAATGCTACTTTTGCTCACTACCCAAAACGAACGCTAAAACGTCAAACTCAAACGTTCACAAAGAACCCACCTCCGCTGGTGGGTCAAAATTGGCAGTTCACGATGGCTTTTTAACTGTTTTTGAGCTATCAGAACGGTGAAAGAAAAGAGTTAAAAGTGCCACTTTCCCTCACACATGCTCAAAGCGAAAGCTGAATGTGATTGTTGTAGGCGTTTTTAACTGTTAATTTTGCCATCAGTAGGCTATCCGAACGCACCTTACTGCGCAGTGAACCGGTCTATTACTTAATCTATCGCGCAGGTTTTCTTACATGGCGCGACCCGTACATTATTTGCCTCTACATTTTATTTAGAAAGGGTGTAAGTCTAAGCCGAAAGGCGGTGATTCAGGCCATCATTATGAACAACTTTTACTATGGGGCCAAATCGGGATTTGAAAAAAAAATCAGCAGTCCCGTATATATCTGTAACAGCTTTTTTTTTTTTAAATTACAGATTTCTCCCGTTGTAAAAGTAGTTATGATAGTCTGAATCATATACCTACCCTTTCGGCGCAGTACATCTTTTCTGAATAACCATGTATACAGGGTTATTTCTAATCAATTAGCATCCTTTTAGGGGCTTATTCTATACATTAAAACAAACAACTTTTGTTCTACGACTTTTATTATTTCTCAAACAAAAAAATGTTGTTCCATAGAAAAATATCGTTCACCCTCGACTAAATGTATGGAACAGCTGTTTTTTTTTGAGTTTTGACAAAAGTCTTAGAACGAATTTGTTAGTTTTGATGTACAAAATAAGCCCCTAAAAGGATGCTAATTGATTACGAATGACCCTGTATAACAAAGATACGGTTAACTATGGCCCAAAACAAATTTCAAAATTCACAGAGCGCTATGCAATGAACACTCATAATTAAGTAAATGACTCGTAAAATTATTACACGGCAATCATAAGCCATAAATCATTGGCCTTTTGCTAGCAATACTCCACCCCTACCCCTAGACTAAACGCTATACCTACCTACTTACGTTCAATGTAAACCTTCCCGTACCTACCTACCTACCTATACCTACTTGGCTACCTTGACGCGCATCGGAACCAAGTCACTTTCCGGGCAAACAAACTCAACAGGTGGTTGGATCGTACACGTGTCCAAAATCTCAACAGCACCTTTACTAAACAACTCTTCACTCCCACCCACACAATAAGTACAGTTTCCACACAATTTACCGCATTCTCTACCTCTAAAACGTAGGATTCTACAAACTGTCAAACAAATCAATAGAATATTGTGAAACTTACGGGCGTCAAGTGTTCTCATTACCCTCGGGAAATCGTCCATATCGGGTCTTTCCATCTTGCACGCCACTACTTTATCGGGATAATTTATCTTTAATGATCTACGTTCTATGTTACCCGTACCTAATATAGTGGGTTGTGTTTGGCGCATGCGTGCCCTTATGCACTTGGTAGGTATCTATTTTAGTCCTGGAAATCGATTATGTCTACTACGCAATTTATCTGGAGGTAAAGTCCTACTGCCAGTGTTGGATTGGCCACGTAACGAATGATAACTAACGAATATAAGTAAGGGCTAGTAGGTACTACTTAGGTGTTATGATCTTCAAGCTACGTCACTAAAATTTAAGTAGGTAGGTATAATATTCCCCATAATTCTATGAAAAGATGTAGATCCATTTTGAGAATGCCGATCGCATATTTTTTTTTAAATCCAGGCTACTAGTAAAATAAGCAATAGGTACAATAAAAAAGCTCTTAAGTTCGTTTCGGCGCTGTGACGGAATTTCATAGATTTGTTAGAGACTCGTACTTACCGTGTCTTTGTAATGAGACTAAGGCTAAGTATATTGCGTTGTAAATGAAATATCCAAAGGAAATCCAAAATGAGATAAGTCATGGAAAAATGCTATATATTGTACCTACCTACGAGTCAGACCCAACGAATTAGACCCAAGTTCACCATCGCTTGATTAATTTAAACGTGTGATTACTGTATTTAGTATTATAACTTAGCCAACTCGAGATACAGTTGTAGTGGATATCGGGCCTTAGCGGTATTGATACTTATTTACTGGTTGTTCGGTTAGAAGTCGGGCATATTATCATTATTCCAAGTACAACACCTATTTGGTCGGAGAAAAAGTTATCTACGTCTCTTTCTTATACTGGAAAAAATAGGTATAATCAGGCAGTATGACTAATTTAGGTAGAGACACAAAGTCCAGATGCCATAATAGCTCTGGTTTTGTGTCTCTACTTTACCTAATCCGAAACAACTCGATCCAAGAAGTAAAAATAGTTAGGACAATGATGCCATACCTGGTCTGCGTCACTTGCAGTTAAGAATAACTGAGATAGACAGATAAAGATAGACTAGATTTTGAAAATGTATTACCTAAACATATGCGCGAGCGAAATCATCATGAAATGTTTTCAATGAAGGGCCGCAGTGAACAAGGGAATGCATCCGTTCTGCGAGAGTAGCGAGCGCGTCTTCACAATCTGGAGTAGATTTCGTGAAGTGAGACGATATGTTTGACATTAGTTGCGTAGGTACATTTACAATGTGTACCTATTCCAAATGATGAATTTTTAAAATTTAACATTAGTTTGTGACTAAAGAAGAATTATTGTTCACCAGCTGCGGCAGCAAAACAAGCAACCGCCCAAAATGAGAACAGGCGTTCAGGTAGCCCCATGCAGCCGTCGCGAGACAACATGGTGCACTCCGTGAACACGGCGGTGAAGCGGGGCTTCGCGCGGCAGCTCGGGCGCCGCGACCGCGCCGGCGCCGGCATGCCGTCCAACAATAACACCATCAACGACATCATCCTCGCACGGAACCACTCCGGCGCACTCAACGGCATTGTATTTGTACCGAATTATACCGATACCATGTGGGGAGTCAAACGAGACGGCCAAAGTTACACCAACGCTGCACTTCGACTCAACGGCATCGTCTTAGAACCAAATCAAACCGACACTTCTTCGGGAGACAAACGAGACCTCACTCTACGGCGAAATCATACCCATATTTCACTGCGACACAACATCATAGATGATAACATACTCAACAAGATTGTATCTGAAAGGAATCTTGTCGATAATTCTCGTAGACTTAAACGGGATATCGGTGTTTATCCTACCATTGACGAAGCAAATGATATGATACTGAATGTCACAAATGATGCGGTATTAAATGCTACAAATGATACGGTATTGAATGTTACAAACGATAACATAACTTCTGAATTTAACGTTGACGAACCACAGAACACTACTGATGAGAAGCTCGAAGAACCAGCTGTTGTTTTTGCTTCTTCTGATAATGCTACTCCTAATATCTCGATCTCTGATGCAATATGGTTGAGACAAAAGTGTAATTTACTCAATTTTTTCACTCGATTTTTGCAGTTTTGAACTGTTACCGGAGATGTGAAGAGGAGTGGTAAAGCGATGAACTAATCCACCAATAAACACTGATCATCATGGTTCATTAGTAGTCAGCCGGTGTATATAATATGTAACGTAAAAATAAAAAGATTGTTAGCGGGTGTTTTCCTCGCATACCTAGGTACTGCTCATTAGTTACACATCTCGGTGGATAAGTAGTCTGCAATTTATTTCAATGCGCACTTTATACTGTACCTACTATGTTGAATCTTCTTGTTTTTTGAATGTTAAAATGTTAACGTGTGGGTTATTTATTGGGTTGTTTAAATGTTTGTATGTATATCGTAAGTATCTATTTATTGGCAAATGACCAAGTGTTAGTTTTCGCGTCTTATTCTTTGTACATAAATATGTTAAGTATAATTTTGGAAAAATAATACAGATTATTTAAACTACTTCATTGTATTTATTTTCATGCGTAAGAAACGAATCACAAATATAGGAATTGTATTAATACTTTTTTTACTATACTAATGTGTCTGCCGACGTGCAGACAGCGACGTAGTATTTGGTCATCTATAGCAGGTTGTGGAAAAAACTTGGCCCCTAGGCAGGTGCTACAAGCTTTAATATTTCCTTGCCTGTATTATACTTCCTAGAATTGACAAAACCACTCAAAAATAGTCTATGTTTTAAGCTTGTGGCACATCCCTTGGTAGTACCTAGATACATTGAACTAGAATACATCATTGCCTAGATACGAGTTAAAAAATCAGCTTAGCTCGTATCTACTGCATAAAGTTCATTGAATTTCGACAAAATATATGGAACCGCTGATTTTTTCGACTTCACTATTGGTCTCACACTGAGTAGGTAAAAGCTGGTCAATGACATTCAAGAATATGTTCGTGCTTGACATGCTAGTTTATAAAGCAGAGAGTGACAGCACAGGGACTTTGCATAAAAATGTACATGGTTTCTTTCCTTAAAAGTTTAAGATACCCCTAATCAAAAACCAGTCTACGTCCTATAGGTGTTAGGTGGAAAATCGCAGCAGATCTGTTCCGTTCCTGACGCTGAGCGGTCTGAGGAAAGGCTGCTCGGTGGCGTTCTTTGATCGTCGGAAGCGACCGATGAGTTTCTTTGCGAGCTCCCGTTCGGTATCTGATAGCTCAGGTTGCCTGGGAGGACTGAGAGCAGACACAAGATTAGGAACGAATTTCGTTATGCAAGTGTACCGGCTTTGGCCACCTTAGTATAATTTTTGGCCACTTTAAAGACTTGGCCAGGCGGTTAGTAGAGGTGACGCGTGACCAGAATGCTGGCGTACTTTGGTCAAAAGCCAATTGCCATTCAGCGAGGCAATGCTGCCAGCATTCTGGACACGTTTCCTTGTACAAAGGGACTTTTAAATTAAGTTTTATATGTTTTTAATTTAGTTTTGTATATATTTTAGTTTAGGTATTTTGTAAACATTTTAGTACAATAAGTTAGAATTTTAAAAAATGTGAAAATAAGAATTGCATTTTAGTGCGAGTAGTATTCGATTTATATGTTATAACAATATTTTCAAAGAAATTTTCAAACTTTGACATTGGCAAACAATATTTATGATGTTACAGTGTTTGTAATCTACTTATGATTTTGAAAAATGGCCAAAGTTGGTACACCTACTTAGTGTATCATCAAGAAAAGTCGTACTCGTACAAAGCCGGATAAAAGATGAAAGTCTCCATTTAAACGAGAGGATTCCATATAGCGATATTTCAAATACCATTCAAGTCATCGGAGTAGATTCTCCTAGCCACATAAGCCACATTCCATCCGTGGCTTCGTGATCTTTATTTATAAAAGCCTTATAAAAGCAGATCAAGTGAAGAAATCTATTAATTTTACGTATTAGGGCCGTAAGTATGCAAACCTTTCTGTTTCCAGAATGATGATGGGCGTTTCTTTTGAGTCCATGTATATGTGCTCTTTTGGTTTGCTGGTCCGGTACACCTCTGCACAAAAGTATAATATTAATAAGGGATCTTTACATATTATTTGATATAAAATATGTAGGCACGTGAATTCTCTTTGTGAAATCAATTGATCTTAAGACAATGGATTAGCAAGATGAAATGGTAGTGACCAGTTCACTTAGCACACAAGCAGAACTGGTTGTCGATGGGTGTCGCAAAGTCCTCGAATGGAGACCACATACGTGGCAAGCGCAGCGTAGTGTAGTCATTTTCTAATCACAGACTTTGGTTTAACCATTTCGGCTTCTGCGATTGGTTGAACTTTCCTACTGGAAATACCAGGTTTAAGCCGCAAGCAGCAATTTCATTTTTACCGACTTCCGAAAAGGAGGAGGTTCCTACTATGCTTGTCTGTATGTATTTTTTTTGTACTTATATTCATTGCTATTTTAAAAATAATTTTTGTTTCAGAAGGGTATACTGCCGAGGTGGTACCATTAAAATTTTATCGATATCGCCTGAACAGTTTTTGATAAATCAACATTAATGTACATGGATAACGTCACATCGATTCGTGCAAACTATTCGAATTGACTGCCTCAGTGGCTCAGTGGTTAGTGATCCTAACTTCTGTGTCAGAGAGGCGTGGGTTCGATCCCCACCCAGGGCAAATATTTATGTGGTGAACATAAGTGATTGCTCTGTGTCTGGGTGTTATTTAGTTACTATTTATATAAGTATGTATTTAAAAATAAGTATATGTAGCATATCAGTCTCTGGCAGCCATATAACAAGCTTTGCTTAGTTTGGGGTCAGAGGCCGTGTGTAAGATGTCCCTAAAATATTTATTATTATTATTTATTAATTCTGTTCACGGTGAAAGCCGGTGGGGCCATTTATTGCGAAAAAAAATTAATGTATCAAATCTTCGGCCTCATAGCGCGCTACCAGCAATACCTATTCCGTCGTCAATACGGTACGGTATGGTCAAAGTCAAAGTCAAATCATTTATTGCAACATATGAAATTTACATGCGGTTCTTAATTAACATGTTTTGTATAGTTATACATATGACCCTGATAAGGGTATGGCAATTTTGTTATTCGTATGATTCAATTGGAACGATTTATTATTGTATTTTCTAGATTGTCGTTAAAAAAATCGTCTAATGTGTAATAACATTTGGATAATAATAGAATAATTTTTAGTTGTTTTATAAAACAGTTTTCCTTTTTGATATCTTTTACATTATTTGGCAGTTTATTAAATATTTTTATAGCCATAGAATGCGGGCTGGAACTATGCATTGCTAAGTTGGACTTTGATCCCACGAGTTTATGTCTGTATTGTGATCTAATTTTGAGCGATTTATCAGACGCTTTGTTAAAATAGTCTGGGTGCTTTTTGACAAATTTACATATTTAGAATATATAGATAGACCAGGGACATAATTTGAAGTTTTATAAATTACGGTTTATGAAAGTTATTTTTGGTTATGTGGGGAATTTTAATATTTGCTAGAATACGAATACATTTTTTCTGTATTATAAATATTTCTTGTGCGTTTATACTATTCCCTCATAGTATAATTCCATATTGGAGCCATGAGAGCGCGAATGCGTGATAAGCACTTTTTGCAGTCGGTAAGTCTGTAGCTAGTCTAAGTTCCTTAAGGGCGTAAGTAAAACTACTTAATTTGGTCCTAAGTTTTTTAATGTGGGCTTTCCAGTTTACGTGTGAGTCTAGTTCTATGCCTAGCAATGGTATAGGTATTCACCGAGCAGGGGCGGCGGCGCACGCTCCACCTCGGAGCGGTTGACGGCCACGAGGCGCACCACGGGCACCGTCTCAGGACCAGCGGTACTCCGTCGTCAGTACGGTATACTCACCGAGCAGGGGCGGCGGCGCACGCTCCACCTCGGAGCGGTTGACGGCCACGAGGCGCACCACGGGCACCGTCTCGGGACCAGCGGTACTCCGTCGTCAGTACGGTATACTCACCGAGCAGGGGCGGCGGCGCACGCTCCACCTCGGAGCGGTTGACGGCCACGAGGCGCACCACGGGCACCGTCTCGGGACCAGCGGCACAGCCCGGACACTCCGCGATTTTTCATACAAAATCTGCTGTCTTACGCACACCTACACAGTACTTACTCACAGACAACACACTTACGCACGGTCGCTACACGCGAATTTGTGTGCGGAACGTCTATGGCTGTCAGCGATCACCACAACGTGACGACATGCCGCGTGAGTGAGACAGTTGCGTACTTAATTTGCAAAAATGAATATTAATCTAGTGCTTAAAAAAGTATAACAATTACTTAATTTGGAAGCATTTTAACAAAAAGTAACCGATCTACTTCTTTTGTAAGATAATATCAAGAGGAAGTTACCAAATAATGTAAAATAAGTTCCTATTATTTATCCTTAGGGAAACATTAAAATTTCTTGTTTTGTTACGTATCATTGATATTCAACCATACACAGTACAAGTGTTCCCTATTGTCACAGTCTAGGTAGTTTTTATTAGAAAATCCACCGGCCAGTGCAGCCCGCGCGCAGAGTACACGATGCGGTACGTAGCGCGGGGTGGAAGTGAGGAAGACTCAAACGGGTGGGGGGTAACGAGTGGCCGTTCTATACGTAGTATTATTATATATTCTTTGCCAGCGGTACTCCGTCGTCAGTACGGTATACTCACCGAGCAGGGGCGGCGGCGCACGCTCCACCTCGGAGCGGTTGACGGCCACGAGGCGCACCACGGGCACCGTCTCGGGACCAGCGGTACTCCGTCGTCAGTACGGTATACTCACCGAGCAGGGGCGGCGGCGCACGCTCCACCTCGGAGCGGTTGACGGCCACGAGGCGCACCACGGGCACCGTCTCGGGACCAGCGGTACTCCGTCGTCAGTACGGTATACTCACCGAGCAGGGGCGGCGGCGCACGCTCCACCTCGGAGCGGTTGACGGCCACGAGGCGCACCACGGGCACCGTCTCGGGACCCATGGAGCGCCGCACTGCGGGCTGCTCCGTCGTCGATTTCGCCGATACTGCGCAATACGATCATAAACTTTAGTAAAATTCAAAGTCAAAAAAAAATAATGGCATGGGAAGCCAAAAAGGAACACCCAAGCCTAAATATATCACTTGTAAAAGTACGTTACAGTTGAAGGAAGGAAGTTCTTCTTGCACATTGTATCGGCACCTAATGACTGTCAAAAAGGATCTTTGGAATAAATTATAATATTTTATTATTATGATAATATTGGCGGGCTTGGTTGCAATTAGTAAATTATTTTTATACAAATGCAAGTGGAAACTCTATCTACTCTACTCTATGGACTCTATGAAGAATAGAAAATGGAAAGGAGTATTACTCGAGAAGGCGGCGAGTTCTTTCTGCGCGTAGTGGTAGCCGACCGCGATGCCGTACACCATGAGCACCACCACCGTGAACATCAGCAGCATCAGCATGAACGCGCAGCAAGTCCACGTCAGGACCCTGGAATGTCACTCAATACTGAGCCCGTGTACCTACCTATTTTAACGTAATTTTACATTTAAAAAACATTTCTGCAAACCACGTTACGTTTTGTTGATAGAAAATCAGACCCCAGCATGGCTAGCATAGGCACCATGACACTTTTATCAACATCCATAATAGCGTACGTGCGGTTTTTTTTACTTTATCGGTGGTTAACCGTTCATGAGACTAGCGCTATTTTAGGCGTCCCCCAGATATTGAATTATATTGGTGTGTGATTAGTCGCACGCCGCAGATATACAGGGTGGCGCAATAGCACGTGCATTTATGATGTATAGGCTAAAAAAAAAAATACAAAAGGTATACTTGAAATAAAAGATAGGAATTAAATGTAGTTTATTTTTTTTAAATAATATCATCTAAATTGTCTAAATGACGGCCCTCTCGAAGACGGCACTCCTCTAAACGCGATTGCGTCGCGACAAGTTTAAAGCCGCCGATCGCTTCCGAGTAGACACTTGCGGATTTTGTCGTACTGACTCCTTCACCTTCTCTATATTGTCTGTGCTCCTAGCTAGACGTTCTTGGCCGACCTTTTGCTGGTGGTTTAAACGTGGATCCCGTCTCTTCAAATCGCTTAATCCATATTTTAATTAAATTTGTGGTCGGAGCTTCATTAATGTGTGTTAATCCATACTCAGAACAATACAGGCGCCTTGTAGAGATGTATGAACGACCGTTCTCGTAAAACGTGCGAACACAAAAAGCGCGACGTTTCCCGTCGAAGTGACTCATGGCTACTAAACATAGAAAAAGCTTTGCACTGCACTAAAACTCAACGAGTGCCACTAGCTGACCACGCTAGGCTCCCCCCTCCCGCGCACTGTTTACCCCGCGAAAAAAGATGACGCAATATGCAGGTTCTATTGCGCCGCCCAGTACCTCTAGCCGGATCTACCGAGGTCAAGCTTTTACGAAAAATATAAATAAACATTTTTTACAAAAAAATATAAAGGGGGTTGAACATTAGTGGTATATCCGCCCCATGTAAGTAGTGATATATGAGAAGGGGACACTTGTAGTTACACTCAATAAATATTTCGTACTTTTGCACCCTAAAGTGTCACGTTCTCGAGATATTTGGATGGTAAAGATCGATGAACGAGAACTTTGCGATCTTTACATGCAAATACGAGTATCTCAAGAACGTGACACTTTAGGATATCATAGTACTGAACATCTATTATTTGTATAAGTATCGCTTACCCATATATATACTACTTTCATTGTGCGCGGGTTTCCGCGGTATATAAAGAGGTTTGAACATTTTTGTATGGAAGCTGGCATTTCCACCCGCCGTCATATTGTTTTTTTATAAGTTTAACAAAAAACAATATGGCGGCGGGTGGAAATGCCAGCTTCCATACAAAAATGTTCAAACCTATACCTAGCAAAAACCCAATGAGGTAAAAAACTGACTTTTGCTCACTTCAGATGGCAGCACTGTTGAGTGTTCCCTAAATCTGACAGATAACTGTCATCCTCCATAGTAATTTTGTCAACAAACAGAAAGAATTGAATTTATTTCAATAATATGACATTATGTTCAGCTTTGGATTGCAAAAAGACGGGAGTCCATGTATTCCCTAAAGATATCAAAAGAAGAAAACAATGGACAAAAGCTATACGGCGAAAGAATTGGGCGCCGACTAAATATTCAAGGTTATGTGCAGATCATTTTAAACCTGATGATTACCATACGAGGAGTTCCTACACTGGTGAGACTTCCATTTCTGTCCAGATTTTTTCACAAACCATTTTGCAAAACTATTTGTAACTCTGTCCAATAAATGGATATTTGTTTTTGTCACAAATTAATAGTAAGTTTGTTTGCTTTAGGTGAAGAAAATATACACAAAGTATTGAAAAAAAACGCAGTGCCATCCATATTTTCATTTACTTTAGTGAAAACAGCAGATCCATTGGCACAACAACGGACAGAAAGGTTGCTACAAAGAAGCAGGAAGAAACTAAGTTTTGAAACGGCCAATGATTCATTGCCTGGTACTAGCGGAATTCAAAATGAAGTTATGTGTGAAGGTAGATTCAAAGATGAACAACTGCCAGTACAAATGGAAGTAAATATCCACTCACAGATTGAATCGCTAGGGAATGACCAACCTGGTGTGTCCGCTGCATCAAAAATCATCAGAAATAGATCCTTTTCTTTTCCGCAGCTCTTCTTTTAACTGCTTCACACTCCATGTCGAATACGTTTTTGTAGTATTTGAGGCAAATTCGCTAGTAAACACAGAGAACCAAAAAGGCAATATGGCGGCGATTAGGATCACTCAACAGTAGCGCCATCTGCGATTAGCTTTCAGTTTTTAACCCCATTGGATTAATAACTTTTAAACAAATAAAAAATAAATCTGCGTGTGAATTGGTCCATTCGATTGCGTAGCGCCGTAGCGCGTAGCACCGTAGCGAGTAGCTACGGTGATTAGGAATAGAACTTACCTTTCTACGCAGAATGTGATAGAGCAAAATATTGACTGAATCACGCCCATTTTCCTTCTTTAAGTATTAGTAAATGACTTTATTGATTCGTCTGAAAATAAAGAATAAAAGTTATCAACAAAACCTATATTGGTAAATTAAACCTATTATTATTGCTATTGTACCTTTACTGTCTATCGACTTTCTTTGTACGGATGAAGGCAGGTTACCCGATGATGTTCCCATACACCAAAAAGCTAGTGGTATGATAATCTTTAGATAGGTACATTTTCTAAGAATTCTTTGGTACGACCTGGATTTGAACCCGTGACCTCACGATTCTAATGCGAGCGTTCTTACACCAGACCACCACGACATCTGTACTGTACTATAAATACCAGCAATTTTCATATTCCACTGGTAAACATAGGATTACCTAGGAAAGGTGATTGGGCCATATCCACCACGCTGGCCCAGTGACGGTTGGTGAATCAGAGGCCACGGCTTCACATTAGCATAAATAGACATACAGTGGTACAAAAACATAATGAATATAATGATGTATCAAACAGGCTGTGGCGCCAGTGGCTAAGCATACTTACATAATGTTTCAGAAGGCAATTTTTTATCAATATCTGCGTAGTTGAACAATTAATAATAATAAATCGATTATAAAATAAAACGTCTCAAAAAGTTGTATAAAATACAAAAATATAATAAATAAAACAATAAATGTTATAAAAATCTCATTGTTTTGCTAGGAATACAATTTTCTACAAAATAAATGTCAGTTACACATACACATTAAACTGTCAGTGTCAACATTTCAAGCAAGAAGTTTTATTAATGGTGGCTTACTGTATAATCTCTTTAGCTGTATAAAGCTACGCGTCCACTGGATCGGAATCGGAGCGTACGGTGCGAACGGAGAGTCGTCATTTACGAAATGCCGATGGGGTGCGTCCACGGCATTCGGATTCAGCATCGGCAATTTAGGTATTTTTAAAGCAACTGTCATCGTCTGTTAACGTGCATTTTCATTGTAGAGGATAGTGACCAGGATATTGTTGTAATTAGCTATATTTTATCACAAGAGGAAGATAGATACAAGAGGAAACGAAAGATATAGGTTCATAATATAAACTCAAAGATAAATTTTCGGAGAATTGCATACATTCTATAAGAAGAAAAAAAAAAAAACATCCATATATCATATCATGCCTTAAGAAAGAATAAGAATATATTTATTTACCAAAAATAACTTTAACTTAAATTCGCGCAAATGATACATAAAAGTTACTCAAAATTAAATTCAAAATGTTGCCTCTGAAGGTAGCTAGTAGGTAGGTACATTGATGACAATACATATTTTGGTTTGTAACACATAGTAGGTAGTAAAACGAAATAATTAGGTACAACCGGGAAAATAAATCATTATGTTGAGTAGGTACATGATTAATAATTAAATTTAGTTCATCTACCCTTCTTTGGCGAGCAAATTTAAGATAACTGATATTTCTACATTCTGATTTATTAGAAGATGAAAATATCTTCTTTGGGTACATTCATTTGACTCAAAGTTACTGCGGATGACGTCATCAGCACAAATACCGGTCTCAGGCGCAGAAACGCCGATCCAAAGCACGCAGTACCATATAAATCAATACAAAGCAACAAATCCTTCCGCTCCGTACGCTCCGATTCCGATCCAGTGGACGCGTAGCTTAGATGTTATATAAGTATCATTGCACACAATCCAGAAAACGCAGACACCATCCAAAAAACGCCGACGCCGGCCAAATAACGCCACTTCCTACCTACTGACTTTAGTGTGAAATTGTATAAATATCTGTAAATAATTAAGCATTTTTCGTAAAAAATGGCATGTCCGACTTCAACCGTGTACATAGAATTCTTATAGCTCGCACCATTACGCACGAATCAATGTGCATCATACATGTGGTAATTTTTCCATTATTGCTGATTTTTCAATAACGACTCTGCTGATTTAGGTGAAAATTAAATTGGATCATCTCTGAAGTATGATCTACCAAACAAAAAAAGAATCATCAAAATCGGTTCATAATATAACATACCCACAAAAAATACAGTCGAATTGAGAAAGTACCTACCTTCTTTTTTGAAATCGTATAAATAACATCGATCGATGACGGGTGACTGCGTTTTCTGGCTGTAGCATGGTACCAAATTGGTTAATTCCATAGTTTCATGGAAATCATGAATTAGTGACCTAGGACCTCTAATAGGGTCACACTATCGCGACTTTCAGCTAACTTAAGCTATTCGTGAATCACATAAATGATTCCCATATTATATCCTGATATGCCACAGCAATAGTTTCTATGAAAACATTGATGACACAGATGCTGAGAGAATGAAAGATTCTGAGCACCATGCTGGTTTAAATAATCATCATTGCAACAATTAGAGCGACATAAATGTTCCTACAACGAATTCCCTAATTCTCATCAGCTGCAAAGAAACATTCCATCACTGATACTCAAAAGCCCGTTGTCATATGTTTGGTATTGGGAACCGGATCAGATTAGTTTCGTTGTTCGAGCGTTTCAAGTTCTTTGACCGTCGAAAGCGGCCGATCAGCTTCTTTGCGATGATTCTCTCGTTTGGCGATAGTTCTGGTTGTGACCTGTAAGGCGAAATAATACAGAGCTAAGGTAAGTGTTACGAGCGTAGCTTTGCCTGGGCAGGCACTCCAGATATAATAGGCCTCGAGCTTCCTGGAACCTACTGTACTGTACTGTATCAGCCTTTTTAATAGTCAACTGCAGGACGTTAGTCTACCCACGAAGGTTAATTGGGCCATATCCACCACGCTGGCCCAGTGCGGGTTGGTGGATTCACACACGCCATTGCCTCACGATGTTTACTTCACCGAAAAGCCAGTGGTGTGAAATTCTGTACATAAGTTCCAAAGAAACTCATCGGTACGGGACCGGGATTGAACCCACGATCTCAAGAATGACAGGCCAGCGTTACAAACACTAGACCACCACGGATTAAACCTGGAACCTGTTAACTTGTAATTAGCTACAAGCTGCGCAAAACCCAAGCCTGACTGAAGCTCTTACAGCAGCTGCGCGATGATTCGGTTTTGCGCAAATTGTAGCTTTCTTCACAGCCGTCAAGAAGTATGATTCAGCCTACATTTTATGTGCAGACGCTCCAACCTCCAAGTGTCTGTAGGTACGAGATCAAAGTGTATACCTAATTAGCAATGTTGAGATCTTGTGACAAAGTTTTCGGGGCGAAATCATAATCATCATCAACTACAGAACTCTATCATGTCCTTATCGTGTCGAGTTGAAACACACTTTTATTTATGTGTCGTTAGTGTACGGTTTTCTTTCAAATTAGTAGTTTGGAGATGGTAATGAGTAATTTTAGTGCTACCTCAGACCAAATAAAAAAAAAACAAGACAAAATGTCGTGAACAGTCAAGTGAGGCCGGTTTTTTATTCATGTGGTGAGTGCGTCGGTGTTGCGCCGCCATAGTTCGACTTACAAACCAAGGCGTGGTTTCGTTGTACGTCTGTGTATGTGTAATTGTGTCTGTACGTAGTATTATTATATATTCATTGTCTGTACACGGCGAGGCGTAGTTTTGCCGGCCTCACTTGTTTGTTCACAACATTCTGTCTTCATTTTTTTATTTGGTCTGAGAGTGCTACACTATTATTTTGGTGCGCGCTATCTCTTTCTGTGTTTCTTATAAATAGACAAAGTGATTCCAGAAGGAATCGATTTGTGTACCTAATCATGAATTATTTTAAATCTCTGACAAACCTTTCTGTCTCCATTATAATGATAGGTGTTATCGTTGGCTCCATAAATATGTGGCTCGGTTTACTTGTCCGGTACCCATCTACGAAGAAAGAAAATACGTTATTCACTGACGACATAAATATATGGAGACTGTTAAGGTCAGAATTATGTAAATGTTAATTATTAAAGTAGGTAAAATCTATGAATAGATATAATTGAAATAAGAAATATCATCTATAACAAGTTCCTACAATCATTTTGTCAAAATTAAATTATGTATGCACTGCATCGACACATTTGCAAACCTATTAAAAAAAAAAATTACATCGGCTTACGAAAAAAATACCTTAAAATCGGTAGGTAGGGACAATCGGTACCTATTACAGGGTTGATTGCTTGCCAGTACTAAACCGAAACGGGGTGATTAAGACCATAATTATAATCAACTTTCACAATCATAACATCACTAACTATTCTGAAATTTTTAAGCACTTAGCTTACAGTAGCGTGGTTATAGTGACCAACAAGCGGGTTCTCCACTCCTGTTGACCGCGAGGAATCGCACCACAGAGCGCGCGGGCCCGCATCATTCCCCTCGGCTCCTCCGCACAGAGCCACAGTCACGTGGCATAGTTCCCAACGAGCGGGCTCTCCTGGCTCCTGGTAACTGCGAGCAGCCGTACCATTGACCCGCGGCTCACGGCATGTCGCGTCGGCCTCCTCACGGCACAAGCGTCATTCCCCACGACTTCGCTGCACAGAGCTACAGTCACGTGGCTATAGTTACCGATGTGCGGGTTCTCCTGACTCCAGTTCACAGCGAGCAGTCGCACCTCGGAGCGCGAGCCCGCGGCGCGCCACTTCATCCGGCCTCGGTCGGCGGCGCAAGCGTCATTCCCCACGACTCCGTCACACAGAAATATACCTCTACAGTCAGGTGGCTATAGTTACCAACGAGCGGGCCCTCCTGGCTCCTGTTGACTGCGAGCAGCCGCACCACAGAGCGCGGACTCGCAGCGCGCCGTCCTCCTCCGCCCTCGGTCGGCGGCGCTATTCCCCTCGATGCCGCTGCGAAAAGAACAACAGTCGAGTAACGTAGCGTACAACTATGTAGACACTGGCAAATTCAGCAAAAGTGTAAAATACTTTTGAAGGCATGGGTGGGCCTCAGAAAACTTGAAATTAATACATTTTTAGATGATGCTAAATTACATCCATGCGAATTCATACAACAGTAGGTAGGTATAAATGAAAAAAAAAAAAGTATTATGCACACGAGCCAAAAACGCTGCTTCCAGTCACTAACAAGGCATACGAAAACATAGATGGTAGTGTTTGTGGCCGTGGTCGAACGCTCGTATGTAGTCAGTCCAATCGAAAAGAAATGAGCGGTTATATTACCGGCGAAGGAGGCGAGCTCTTTCTGCGCGTAGTGGTAGCCGACGGAGACGCCGTACACCATCATCACCACCAGCGTGAACATTATCAGCACCAGCAGGAACGCGCAGCACGTCCACGTCAGCACTCTGTAGTTAGTTAACAACTAGCTGTAAGCAGAATCAAGCTTCGTATACTAAGCGCCACCCATCCACCAATACTAACTTCACAGACTTTTAAATAAATAATTTTATTCGGCCTAGATGCTACGGTATCCGTATCGCCTTGGAATTTTACACTCCTCAAATCCCGGTCTCGTAGAGTTTGCGCAAAAAGAGAAGCGTCGTAGGTGGGGTCGCCCGTATGCCATTTTACTAATTTTGTTACGTTGACAAAATTGCTCTGTCATTGCTAGTACCAAAGAATATATAACTAGTACAACTAAAAGTGATTGATACTTGGTAGACACCAATTCGGTTTTCATCAGTACTCGCGTCTACCTAGTGTAGTCGGTACCTTGGCTGCTGATTAAACTCTTATTGTTAGTTCACCGTAACGCCACGACGGTTCTCTTTTTGCACACACGCTGTCAATATTTTTCATATTTATGGACGGACTTTCACACCGCTGGCTTTTTAGTAAGTGAAAACATCGCGAAGGACTAATTTCTTGAGGTGTTAGACCAACTGCGTTCGCACAGAAACACCTCAAAAATCTGCGAACGTCTGTAGAAGAAATTTGATGGCGTATGTTAGTGCACCAACTCGCACAGGGCCAATGGCGGACATTATGCCCAATCAACCTTTGTAGATGTAGATAAAAGCTATGATCAGCAGTAGACTATCAAAGGGTACTGTAGCGGCCCTGTAAGTCTACTACCTACAGTAGGTATGCAATGTATCCACTCAAACGGGCCAAGGAGAACGGCAGCGTGTGTGGCAACGCTGTCGTAGAGGACCGCTTAAGCCTGTTTCTACTACCAGGCGAGTAGTCACACTAAGTTCTGGGATCACCGGTACGTTCCTTTTGGAGATCCCGGAGCTCCCAAGAAGGCACAAAGGCTGGCCACCGAGGGGGTTTTACTGGGTACAATCCCACATAACCCCGACTGCACCCCAAAGCAGTCAGGCATCTTTCGAAGATTTCCACCTCGTAAAAAAAAGGTATACAATTTTTTTTTTAGTTACCTCTCAAAGCAGAACATGGCCGAACAAAGTATTGATTGAATCAAGCCCATGTTTCTTCTTTTTCTTGATTACTACAGTACTGAACTACAGGTATTGTACTATGGCTATCTGAAAAACAAATTAAGTATCAATATCAACGAGCTAAAGGCTGAGTCAAACTTCATGGCGGTTGTACGGTTAGCTGCAAGCTGCGCAAACCCCAATCCTCGCGTAGCTGTTGTGTGAGCTTCAGGATTGGAGTTTTCGCAAGTGAACTAAGCGCCATACAAGTCAGCGGATGAGAAGTAGCAGATGACACTTCGCCGTGATTCGCTAATTATTGCGCATGTGTGCACAATGCAGACGCCGCATGGCGTCTTGTTGAGCATGGGCGTAGCGAGAGCGCGGGATACATGAGATTGCGGGCGGGTGTGCCCCGGCGCGAGTCTCTCTGGCTCTCGCGCATAACTTCCGATCCGCCAATTTGTGTGGCGCTTAGTATAGTAGCTCAGTTTACAGTCGGCAAGAATTCGGATTTGGCCTATGCCAGTAACATTTTAAAATGTGGTCACACAAATCTAAGTAGGTAAGTACTAGTTTTCATAAGTACATATATCATGTTTTATTGCGCGATAAGTCCCGCATTAACATAGTAGGATTAGTACTAGTTTTACTTAAAATAGCATCTAACTGTATCTTTTTATTATCATCAAAAAATACATCAGTAACAAAGAAGAACAGTGTATCTAGAAATATAATTATAATTAAAACCGTTAGTTTGAATGTATTGAAGTGTTTTTGGATGATAAAATAAATACAGAAGCGTGCACTGTACCTCTTAATATATTATGATCCTCATAAGATTTTTCATGCTTCGTCGAATTAGCTAGAAAAAATATTAAGTTGCACAATATATCAATTAATTAAAATAAATTCCAACTAAAATAGGTAAATATTTCACTACAAATAAAAATCCTTCAAAATGTCTGAAACATAAAACAACTTGTACTCCTCTGCTTTAGACTTTAGAGTACTATTTTGCTTGCTTTACAAGAAGCAATTCATAAATGTTAATGACTGAAGTTTTGAATATGTCATAGAAACAGTATTTCTCAACTTCATAAGTTTATTTTTAATTAAGGTTAAAGCAAGGATGTTAATACATCCGTGGCAAGGGTGTATTTATACATCCCCATGGATGTAAAGCTATTGACATTTTGAGAAATGCACCAGAAGAGATAATCCAAAAACTAATCTAGCTTAGGTCATTACCTTGTACAGTATTCAAATATATAGATTTAATTGTTTTGTAAAATGATTTTCCTATTACTTTCTTTCATAATATTCATTTAAAAGAATTTCATATTTACAGATCTTATTATCTTTTGACATTGCTCGTAAAATATGGCGGCGCGGCGTGATGGCGGCCTTGAACAAAAATTAAAATTAGAAAATATGAAAATCCATTCCAATTATGCATTCAATGCTGTTGTTTTACTCTGCGCATTTACTATATTTTAATGGAATTTGAGTACACAGTCTTGTCCCACTTTACAAGATCTTCTTTATTTTAGTTGTGGACCCAATCAAACTGGCATATGTGAACATGAAATTAGTCGATGTGCCGTAACGAATATTATGTCAACGGCGATGAGGAGTAGGAATTTGTGTAACTTATAGCCTACTTCGCAGATGTCATTATATTTGATTCGGCCTATGACTGTCGCGAGTTATATCTTCCGTAGTCTGAATGCAAACAATAAAACATTTTAAAAACATATTTAATAAACAACATTCAAAATACAAGCAGTTACAGTCTCAAGAGTCAAGGCACTCACAACCGATATACAAAATTAAATATACAAAAATGATTTCTGAATATACAAAATATAAAAACCGATTAAATATACATTATTGCTTAGGCTATAATATCCACAAGTTTCAATATAATAACAAAATAACTTTAAAAATACACGAAAATTTAAACAACAAAAATTACAACAATGTTCAAATGACACATTTTCATGGCGTCGATTCTGATGTATATTGATTAAAAGAGATATTGCGAAATTGTATAAAGCTTGGGCCATGACCTTACACGGTATCTGGTTATTTGTATTATTAGTTTTTGAAAATGATTTCTTTATTTTTTCTTTAATAACGATCTGAAATTAAGGTATGATAATATTTTCAAATAAATAAAAATCCTAAATATAAAACTAGAAAATATTATCCTACCAGATAAATAGGCATTAAACGCCGATTTCATAGTAGTGCATTTATTTAACACAATTTGATGCTTATTTTTAAATAAGGTACAAAGTCTGGGCCCAAGGTAAAGCGTCTCCTTTTAGAGTTCTAATTTCATTTCATCCCTGTTTGACACGTTGACATGAAAATAAATACACAATTTTAGAGTTGCCATATTAGAATTTAAAATCTAGCTCAATTTTTGATAGAATCGACGGCAATATAAAATAATTATTGCTTTCATAATTACATTACTAAAACACAATAGCGAAAATACAAATATTTTCCTTAACAGTTGATACAACGTAACATTTTTCTTTATTTTTGTTTATTGATACCCTGACAACATTGTATAGATTCTAAATCGGCTATAATCAATTGCAGCTATAGGAGCAAAAACTTGACAAATATATATGAGGTATTTGCTTTGCAAAGTGCATAGGTTTACAAAAGCGTTTAAATTCTTTATTAATAACTTTTACTATGAAATCTACCCCAAAATCACTAAAAAACAGCTGTTTTTATATTTTGCCCAGTCAACGAACTTTATGTATAAAGAAAAGTCATTTTCGTGATTTGATTCCATGGCAAAAGTTTTTCATAATGATAAGTAACCTCTTTAAATTATTGCACTCAGCAACGCAACACCTCGTATAGGTCGAATAATACGAATCAACGGATGTGAAGTTAGCTATAAGTTGCGCAATATCTAATCCTGACTAAAGCTTACGTACAGTTGCGCGTTGATTGGATATTGCGCAGCTTATTGCTAACTTTACATCCGCCGACTTGTATGATTAGGTCTACTAGGAATGTATGAAGTTCTACGGAAATAATATTACATTTTCTTTATCGTAGCAACCGATTTTGCACCGGTGCTTAAAAGTAAAATCGTACCTAGAAGCACCTCAAAAACAGCACGAGACAGTCATCAATCTATATTTTTATATAAGTGGCGCCTAGGTGCGTGTTCACCTTTAAGCATCGCTAGCATAAATCGTATGCAATGTTTGTTGTCTAGCGACATACAGACAGTAGTTTGACAGCACTAAGAATTCTCGCTATCTCACATTTGTTTGTATTGTGTGAGTACTGTGCTGTAACGGCTTTTTTTACATTATTTTTTGCTGAAGATAGACCTCGCCAGTGTTGCCTATTGTGTGCTGGGGCAGGCTAGATTTTTTTTTCAAATCTCTTTTACGGATGTTTGTAGGTGTGTGTTTGTACAAGACAGCGACAGCACCAAGCTAGTTAAGCGAAAGATTGATTGACAGTGAAATTAGCTTCAGTGAGTGATGTCATAATAATGACGGCACAACATCGTGCGCCACGCTCGCGCCGCGACACCACGCCGCCACGTCACGTGATCATTGTTTTGTGTAGGTGCGGGTGGTGTCGCGGCAGCTCGTGCAGCGCTCGCTGCGCGTCGAGCTGCAGCGCGGCGAGCAGCGCGGGCGCGCCGTGCGCCACGCTCGCGCCGCGACACCACGCCGCCACGTCACGTGATCATTGTTTTGTGTAGGTGCGGGTGGTGTCGCGGCAGCTCGTGCAGCGCTCGCTGCGCGTCGAGCTGCAGCGCGGCGAGCAGCGCGGGCGCGCCGTGCGCCACGCTCGCGCCGCGACACCACGCCGCCACGTCACGTGATCATTGTTTGTGTAGGTGCGGGTGGTGTCGCGGCAGCTCGTGCAGCGCTCGCTGCGCGTCGAGCTGCAGCGCGGCGAGCAGCGCGGGCGCGCCGTGCGCCACGCTCGCGCCGCGACACCACGCCGCCACGTCACGTGATCATTGTTTGTGTAGGTGCGGGTGGTGTCGCGGCAGCTCGTGCAGCGCTCGCTGCGCGTCGAGCTGCAGCGCGTCGAGCAGCGCGGGCGTGCCGTGCGCCACGCTCGCGCTGCGACACCACGCCGCCACGTCACGTGATCATTGTTTGTGTAGGTGCGGGTGGTGTCGCGGCAGCTCGTGCAGCGCTTGCTGCGCGTCGAGCTGCAGCGCGGCGAGCAGCGCGGGCGCGCCGTGCGCCACGCTCGCGCCGCGACACCACGCCGCCACGTCACGTGATCATTGTTTGTGTAGGTGCGGGTGGTGTCGCGGCAGCTCGTGCAGCGCTCGCTGCGCGTCGAGCTGCAGCGCGTCGAGCAGCGCGGGCGTGCCGTGCGCCACGCTCGCGCCGCGACACCACGCCGCCACGTCACGTGATCATTGTTTGTGTAGGTGCGGGTGGTGTCGCGGCAGCTCGTGCAGCGCTCGCTGCGCGTCGAGCTGCAGCGCGGCGAGCAGCGCGGGCGCGCCGTGCGCCACGCTCGCGCCGCGACACCACGCCGCAACAAGCGGACACGCCGAGCTCAGTGGACCCAGCCCGGTTATGTGTAGATCCATTCCGCTGAAACGAAAAACAAGGTCGTTAATTAATACTCGATCGCGGCCGCACCCGCACCTTGCCCGCAGCTGTCTGGGGGAAACAAAGCGCGGGGCGGAAAGCGATAAAAACAAATGTACTAAAATATTCAATGACGCCACGACTCCCCGGGCGGCGACGGCAGCGATTATGGCCGAGCACAATACGGGCAGCGGTAGCGAATGGACAGACTGAGTGGCGTTTTGGCGAACAACAGATTGTATTAGGACTTACTCGAGGCATTGTAGCTGTAGATCGTCCAGTTGCGAGTAGGGCTCGAATCCTGCAACTCCCACGGAGACCGAGAGCCGCAGCAGCACGCGGCTGAACGACGCGACCGCGCGCCCCGAGCTGACCACTCCCATCGCCTTTATTCGATAGCTTTCGTATCCGATCTGTGAAAATAACATTATTTTAGTTTTTTCTTTCTCCCTTACTAAAAAAGCTTTTGAAAAAATAACAAAAATGAGACAAAAAAATTTTTTGTTTCAAAAAAATTACAGTCATTAAAAGTCTGCGTACTCAGTACAATAATGCGTTTAGAGCACTGCTGAGGCTGCCGCCGTATTGTAGCGCGTCAGGAATGTTCGCGGACGCGCATATAGACGGCTTCGCCGCTATCTTGAGGAAGCGTCCGCGGCAGCTCCAACAGTTAACTTCAACTGTTCGCTTGGAGGATGGACATAGATTGTCCAATGAACTATTGGACCAAGCAGCATACCGAGTTTTCAGGTGTCAAGCCGCGATATAGACGAAGATGACATTTAAGATTCTCTTTTAATGAATTTGTCTATTTAATATTCAATATTGTTTATGATTTTAAAACTTTATTATTATCCATTGTATTCTGATTTTTTGTCGATGTTTGATTAATTTAAGTGTATTGAATTCAGTTTTATGGACTTTATCTGAAATGAATTGTGAATAAATAAAAGTCGGTTTATGGTCGATAATTGTACGTGATAACGTCATAAGAAAACATTATTGAATCAACAACTGAAACAAACCGGTCGATCGTGCCTCTCAATCGTTTGTTCTGCACTTTCGCTTGCACGCTCGGCTCAGGTGTAACGTGACGGTTTTTCGTGCGTGCTGCCGATGTTCATCGATTTATAAGACGTTTTCACGTTAAAAAAATATTTTCAGTCAAATTAAAATGCCAATGTACTGCCTGAGCACAATTCCAACCTATTTTCTAACTCATGCCGCATTTCAATGCATATTTTTGAGGAAACCACGAATGTTCTATGATTCCTCTGTGAACTTTATGGACAAACAGTAATGACATACCAGACGAAATGTTTTTAGGGAACCACAATGTGCGGGGTGGTCAAGATGTTGCAGACTTGTTCTCAGAATATTTTCATTCTACCTACAAAAGTGGTTCTGCTCACGTGCACTCTTCTTATGAGCCCGGGACGGGTCACACAACCCTCAGTTCATGTCAACTTTCGGAGTCAGATATCTTGACCGCACTTAAACTGCTTGATCCTAATAAGTGACCTGGTCCTGATTCAATTCCTCCAGGTTTTTTCAAAGCCTGTGCTTCACAATTAGCAAAGCCATTGCAACTCTTATTCAATAAATCGCTGTCAACTGGATTTTTTCCTTCTAAGAGGAAAATAGCGCATGTCACGCCAATTCATAAGAACGGTGATCTTGGTGACATAACTAATTACCGTCCAATATCAATTTTGTCTGCTTGCTGTTTGCTGTCCTCAAAAGAGTTTTATTTCACTTAAAACCGTTGATTGTCCCACAGCAGCACGGGTTTCTTCCCGGAAGACCAACAACATCGAATCTTATGGATTTCGTTAGCGACATTACAGACGCCTTTACAAACTGTCACAAAGTTCACGCAGTCTATACCGATTTTTCGAAAGCATTCGATGTTGCCGATCACGAATTGCTGATCGGAAAGTTTGGTCACGCAGGAATTGGTGGCTCATTGTTACGTTGGTGCGAGTCTTATCTTCAAAACCGTTCCCAATTTGTCACAATTAGCGGCTACAAATCTCTTCTGAGATTAGTGCCATCGGGAGTGCCCCAGGGCTCTCATTTGGGGCCTTTGTTTAACCTGCTATTTATAAACGATCTGGCTTATAAAATAACTTTCAAATTTAAAATTTTCGCGGATGATCTCAAGATTTATAGAGAAATCCATTCTGATGAAGATTTATTATTATTACAAAAATACATCGACCTCATTAATGATTGGTGTGCGCGCAACAAAATGATACTCAATCCCTCTAAATGTTTTTACATAAACTTTTCAAGGAAAATATCACCGACGCGCACTGCTTAATTCATCGGTAGTACTCCACTTAAGCAGGTTTCTAGTATGCATGACTTGGGAGTTATGGTTGACACCAAACTTGATTTTCGAGAGCACATAGACTGTATCGTTAAAAAAGCATCTCGTCTCATCAAAAGAATTTTGAATACACGAAAACACGAAACCTCCCGTGTTTTCGTGTATTCAAAATTCTTCAAAGATCCCACTGTTTCTATTATCTTGTTTGATTCATACGTGCGTAGTCTACTGGAGTACTGGTAGTCCTGTCTGGAGCCCATCTTACCAGGTCCACATAGATCGAATTGAAAGATTGCAAAAGAAATCTCTCATATTCGAGTAATCTGCGTAGACAGTTGGACTCTGACATCGTATTTCTGCACAAATTAGTGAACGGTATTTTGGACTGTTTTCAATTGCTTGGAAAAATATGTTTTTCTGTTCCTCGTCCTTCTAGGCGTCTTGAAAATAGAAAAACGTTTTGCTTGCCACATGCTCGTACAAACTACGGCCAACATTCTTCTTTGTATCGCATGTGTGACAATATATGCCAAGATTTAGATATTTCTAATATCTAAAGTGTGTCATCTATTAAGCGACGTTTAACGGTAATTTTAAACTAAATTTGTAAAAAAAAATCACTTAATGTTATATAGTTATTATATTCAGTACAAATTTTGTTACGCATGTTGTGTTCACTTCTAGAAGAGCATATACATTATGCATGTCATTATATTAATGTTTTTGTTTCATGTAAGTTTTAAGTGTGTAAGCCCAGTTTTGTGAACCATTAAAAAAAAACTCACTTGAAAGTCTTTTATCCGCAGCGTGACGTGGAAGCTGGTCCTGGTGGGTTCGGGTTGCGTCACGCTGACGTCACCGATGCGGTTCACAGACGCCAGGTTCTTTAGCCACCCCGTGTCCGTTTCGAATTTGCCTATGTAAGATATTGAGCCGATCTGCAAGAAATTAAAAACAAAAACATTTTACTATGGAAATTTACGTGGTTTTCACACATTTTAAACGATATTAAACGGGACTCACTCACGTGTTCGTATAGTCATAACACGACTATAGTTTCGATCGCGTTCGGCGACCTTTCTCAAGTTGGCGAATGCTAACACGCGGAGCCGTCTAAAAATTGAGTGCATTGCGAGACGGCTCCGCGTGTTACGAACACGTGAGTGAGTCCCGTTTAATATCGTTTAAAACAAAATACATTAGTAAAATTTGTCCTTCAGGATAGGCATATGTTGAACAGTGAATTATTGACTTTGAAGAAAACGTTTCAATGAGTGATTTTTAAAAGCTGAGTGGGGTTTTATGGCACATCGCAAACATCGCAAGCACACACACGATTGGGCTAGGGCTAGCCATCCGGCTAGAACTTATTTATTATGGCAAGCAGCTCTAAAGAAAAAGACAACCAAAAGTAATAGATTTAAGTATACAAGAGGAAGGAGACAGCGCTAGACCGAGACTATAAGATGACCTGCCAACTTGTCCATAAAAAACAATAAGATGTTATCTACCTCTATATACTCGTATTATCCGATTTGAGTTTTTTTTTCATGTATTCAGCACTTCAATCTCTAGGCTTATACGTCTTAGTTTTTAAAGTTTTTTCAAATGACCTTGAAGTTGTAAGCCTCTAAAAAGTCATATTACGCATAACTTTGGAAAAGTATACATAAACTAATAACTTTTCTAATATAAATAAGACTTACGAACGTGTAAATTTTTTTAATTAAGCAATTAACACCAAAAACATAACATTTTCTTACAATTTTAAGGGTGAAAAGAGTTTTCTCAAGGAACGTAATTTTTATCAAAAATGTACCACAAATTTTCATGATGTTCTACAGAAAACGCGAAAACACTGGTCGATTCACGATCCTCTTAAGGCATTCTCTGGTTCCGACACCAGAGAGCGCTATAAATGTGTAAATGGCGCCCATAGCGTAGTTTGACTAGGTGTTTGTCAGCGGTCACTGAAGTTAAGCAACGTTCGGCACGGTCAGTCTATGGATGGTAGACCGCGGGTGGCATTTGCAACTGAACGCTACCGTGGCTCAGATGACATGCTAAATTGTAGGTCCTGGTCGTTTTAACCGTTAAGCCATGTTAGAGGCCTTCAGGCGGCTTAAAACTCTGATAACAGGGCTAGCCACCCGGCCTATACGAACTTACTTACCAGAGAGCGTCACAAGGCAAACACTCATTTTAGATCGCTGCGTCAGAGAAGTAGGCAGGTGGGTACTAAAAAGGTATCTAACTTTCAAGTAGACTATGAAGTACTTTGTGTAGAAACGTGGCGTGTAGGGGCGGCAATTCGAGCATTTCCCGACAAGTCTGTAGTAACGTGGGTCACATGTTGTTCAGCACCACGTCCATCATTTTGTTGAAAAGTAATGTTACTAACGAATGACGTACCTCGTGTAGGAACTGAGCGTGTAGAGCGGCAACTCGAGCACTTCCCCGACAGGTCCGCAACAGTGTCCATCTCATAGTAATGCCGTGCCTTGTGTAGTTGTGTAGTAACGTGGCGCGTAGGGGCGGCAACTCGAGCACTTCCCAACAGGTCTGCAGAAGTCTCATATTAATGCCGTACCTTGTGTAGAAACGTGGAGTGCAGGGGCGGTAACTCGAGCTCTTCCCGACAGGTCTGCAGCAGTGTCCGTTTCATATAATGCCGTACCTTGTGTAGGAACGTGGCGTGTAGGGGCGGCAACTCGAGTACTTCCCGACAGCTCTGCAGCAGCGTCCGTCGCATGTTGATCAGTACCATGTCCATCATTTTGTTGCCGTACTGCGCTAGACTATCCATCATTGTACTGAAAACAAATGGAATAGATTTTTTTTTTAATATTAATAACAAAAAATAGAAAACATATGTGTGCCAAGTTCAGTGTACCGCTTCGGCCAATTAAACATCACAAATGAAATAAAGTTGAAGATCAGAAAATTAAACATTTTGGTTTGAAAGTCCTACAATACTCGTTTACATCGCAAGAAAACAGCTGTTTCATACAAAAAGTTCATGGACTTTCACAAAATGTATGAATCACCTGATAAATTTCGGGCTTGTATAAAGTAAACGTTGTAGCTCAAAAGCTTTCTACAAGAAGATTTCTGGCTGTAAGCCCGTAAATGTGAAATAGTTCTGACCTGTAAGCCTCCAGCAAGCTAGGGTTGGAGCACATGAGGTCTGACACACTAGCCGCTTGTCGAAGCACCACGGACAAGTGCCTCTCTAGCTTGTCTCGCAGAAACGCGTATAGAGGGAGCGAGATAGCCGCTGATAACGGGAGGTCGTCTGTAAAATGAAATATAAAAAATGTAAGTGGAGTCACTCCGCGCGGAAGAAGTGAAACTTCGACGTAAAACTGCTTTCATAGTAGCGTTAAACGTTACCTTGTTGGAAGTCGCATTACAAGTTTCACTTCAATAAATACTAGTACAGGCCGCGTCACAGAAGTTGGCAGAAATGAAGTTAGCTACAAGCTGCGCAATATCCAATCAACGCGCGGCTTGGTGTGAGCTTCAGTCAGGATTGGATATTGCGCAGCTTGTAGATAACTTCATTTTCATCAACTTGTGTGACGCGGTTTTCATCAACTTGTGTGACGCGGCCTATAGTTCTCCGAACTTTTTAACTGAATTTACATAAGCCTATATCTCAACTCGATTTTGACCGATTTTCTTCATACTCGCAAATCTTGTTATGATTTAGATACCTACTAAACAATCTTGCCAAATATTATCGAAATCGCCGATAAATAGCAGCAAATGACCACCCTTTTTGAGTGAAATCCTCCAATCAAAAATCGCCGACGACAAAAAAAACTGTTAATCTTCGAGCAAATATCTACAGAGCCACAGTCCCTAAGTGAAAGTAGTAAAAAAAAATCCGAGCGTCGTCATACTTACCGAATTAGATATTTACATTAAATAATTCACAATTACCCGTTTTTTCGAATCTCGACGTTATGTTACCTAATTAGTGCTTGTAACTGAGCACTTTGGCATCGCGCGGTATTGTAGTCGGCTTGTAATAGCCTTACGACTAACTAAAAAGCCTGCCTTGTGCAGAGTTTGCCTCGGACTCTTTTTTGGCACGATTGTGACTAGATATTTGCTAGAAGCTATTAATATTTAGAACTTGTGTACGAAGTTTCGTCGAGATTCGTTGAAAAATGCGACCTGTAGACGAAAACCAACATTTGGGCAGACGAAACCAAAATCGCCGTCTTAAAACGGAGATCTTCGCTACCGCTCGATCAATTATTTATTTACCTTATTGTAATAATAATGTAATTAGTAGTACTGAATATTATCTGAAGGTATAGGTACGCATTGTAATTTATTGTTTTATGGAACTATAGCTATCTTCTATTATTTATCTAATGCAGTATAAACGGATTAGCCATTGTTGACTCCCATTTGCCTATTATTTGTACAGGACATAGGAGAAATAATAAGCTATATCTTCTGGGTATAGAGCGGCCATATCAGCTGTTGCTTGTACTGTGTACACAACACAAATATACGGGTATTTTTATATATTTGCACAAATATACGGGTATCATTTCATATTTTAATGTGGCTCAAATTTTGGTGCTCACTTACTATTTTTTGACCGACGAAACGGAGGAGGTACTCAATTCGACGCGTATATTTTTTTTTATTGGAAATAGTATACTTCGAAATCGGTCCCATTTAAATTTTATCAAAATCGGCTGATGGCTCAGCCGATTTTGATAAATCAACAATAATGTGAAAAATGCTACATCGATCCGCGCGAATTATTCGCGAATTCTGTACACGGTTGAAGTAGGTCTCGCATTTTTTGCAAAAAATAATTAAGTGACCATGAAGTTTTTTGGATAACATATCGCACCTCCGGTGCTATAATGTCACTTATGCATCTGACGTAATTTTTCAGGAGAAGCGTTTGAAAATTCAAAATCCTATAACACTGTATGGTTATTCTCGATTAAAAAAATAAAATCATAAAACTTTAAACTTTGTTTTAAAATAAAGACAAACATTTCACTAATTACTATGATGAAAATATAAACGTTAAAAAAAAACTACCCTCGCAGAAGTGACGTTATGGGTCTAGAAAATAATTTATCGGTCAATTATGTCAAAACAAATAAAACACGTCATCATGCATTTCTAAAAAATATTTATTAAAATAGCAAAAAAGTGTAACAAAATTTCTAAATTCTACATAGTAACTGTTCTATTAATCAGACTTTTTAATGACAGACTTCTTCTTACTGCCTAAACTTGAACAATTGTCCCGATTCCAGGTTAACAATGCTGACAATTGTTCTTGTAATTATCCATTAGGCTTTAGATAGGTCCCAATGTTTTACCTTGGTTTAGTTTTTGGGATTTACTGAGATATACGTTTGACCAGAGTTTTTCAATTGCTTAGCAACATTATTTTTCCAGGTTATTGGATTACGCGTACGCTTTCTGCCTCTCGGTTTAGTTATAGGTTGCGCTGGTTGGTTATGCTCATGAACAAGGTTTTCATTATTAGAATTATGGTTTTCTGCAGCAGTATCACTGAAACTGCTACTTGAATTGCCATTGGAACTACTATTGGAACTACTGCTAGAATTGCTACTGGAGCTACTGGATGAAGACGATTTTGAACGAGAGCCCAGCCTGTATTCATCTCCTGACTCAGTGCCGGAGAAAACGCCTGTTTGCAATACCCTCATGTTCATACGTTTCATTAGTCGCAAATAAAATAGACGGAGAGTTACCGGGGTTCTCTAAAGTAGTATCATCCTGCTCTGGAGTAGTTGTTGTTGGGTCATCTAGGTTGGATGGTGATACTTGAACCTCGGAATTTGTATTACGAGACCTTGTAGAGTTGGCAAAGAAAACTCGATTGAAGTAAATTGTGAACTTCTTTGCCATTTGAAAGTGCAAGTAGCACAAGGTTTTTGCTGCGTTGGTTCATTCTGAAAAAAAATTTATACAAAATAATGATAATAAATAGGTAATCAAAAAATATGATAATAACAAAATAAATGATTGACTGATTTATCAATATTATGATTTTTAATTGCCGCGAAATAATTACTTATTAGATTGCTTAAAAGCAGTGGCGGTTGTTCCGGTTTTGCGCTTGTGCATCAAACCACCACATTAATAATATAAATACTAATTATAATACAAAATTAGCGGGACCGCCGAAATCATTTCTCAATATAACGCAGAAACGAAAATAAAAATAAACATATCTAACATCAAGTAAATAACTCATTTAAAAATTCGGTATAAAAAGATAAAAGATGCTATATTTATATCTTTTCATCAATTCATCACGTCGGAACTATTAACATAAAAATATTAACCAAAACCATTAATCCTACAATACTGGAGCAATCTCGTCACAAGTGTTAATCTAACGTTTAACTTTAAATCATAAAGTACAAAAATTGGGGAAACAACGTCACTACTTCACTAAGTCACTACATAAGTGTCGTTATTGCTCCCAAAACATAAAAATAAATTGTCACAATTACCTTAGTAACGTTGTAGCTCCAGGAGACTGCTTCTCGCGCGGGGGGCCGCGCGCAACTGACCAATGGTACGTTGTTTCTCCCAGTGCCGTCCAGATTCGCGCCAAAACCGTAACGACACTAATG
Organism: Hypomecis atomaria; assembly: GCA_964007245.1. Classification (NCBI taxonomy): domain Eukaryota; kingdom Metazoa; phylum Arthropoda; class Insecta; order Lepidoptera; family Geometridae; genus Hypomecis; species Hypomecis atomaria. The sequence goes on along the minus strand of OZ023292.1, from coordinate 16,439,699 downwards.
CCCTCACGAGGAAAGTACGCGTACTACACAAGTGACAATAACGCACCAAGTATAGAGGTGGATTAGGAGTATTTCCTCATACTCAGTTCAGTTTTGACAAAAATTGCATAAGTGACGTTATTGCACCGTAGGTGCGATATTTTACTGTAACTGGTTTCGATTTAAACATTAGCCCTTCGAAAACATTGGTCCAAGAATGTCTAATACATGTAACTAAATAAATGAATATTGGGGGACATCTTACACACGGTTTCTGACCCCAAACTAAGCAAAGCTTGTGATATGACTGCTAGATACTGATATACTACATACATATTTTAAATACCTATACATACTTACATAAATAGTACCTAAATAACATCCAGACACGGAGCAAACACCTATGTTCATCACATAAATGCTTGCCCTGGGTGGGGATTCGATCCCCACCCAGGGCAAGCATTTATGCGCCCTACGCCTCTTTGATCCAGAAGTCAGGGTCACTAACCAGGCCAGGCCACTAACTGAGGCAGTCGACTAAAATCGAAACTAAATTGATTGATTAATTAATTATTTCTTAAAGAATTTCAATCGAGTATTTCTAACACGAATTTAGACCTAGATGAACCAAAGCATTATAGGCTATTGATATATGAATTATTATTAATTGATAAATTACACCTGCCTATCTTTATGAATGAGTTAGTACATTAGCAAGTACATAACACTGTATATGTACTTTTCAAGGCAATAGCTATTACGACTCAAACTAGGTCTATGGAAAACTATTCCTACCTTATCAGTAGGTGTGTAATAAACCGGTTATGTTGATTGCACAGTTACAATACAATAAAATGTTATTGAGACTACAATGAGAAACATAAATAACAGAAGAAAGGCAGTCTCATCGCTAAAAGCGATCTCTTCCAAACAACGTCTGGATAAACCGAGTAGTATGAGCGATAAGGGCGGTGGTGTAAACGTATAAAGGTTAATTATACTTACAGAGAAAAAACATAATATTATTATAATATCACAGAATATATTATATAAAATGATAATTAAACCTGCCCCTTTTTAAAGCGAAATTCCATGCTTCAGCACCAAAAAATATTTATAACGTATAAAAATTATCTAACCCTTTTATTCGGTGCCAAAGATATTGCGAAAATGTGTGGAGCTTGCATGACTTGGGTGGTATTTGACTAATTTTTTTTTTTTTAATAATGGCTTACAATTATTACAAAAAATTAAGTGAAAACAACAAATATGTAACACAAAGAGTGTGCGGGCCCACGAAGCGAGTACACTATCTAGTTTTTTCTACGAAATAAGTTTTCTTACGATGTTGTCCTTCACCGAAAACTTATTGAGATTTAAAGCATAACCTCAAGATTGAAAGGCGGGCGTTAGTTAGTTTTTAGGGTTCCGTACCCAAAGGGTAAAAACGGGTCCCCAATACTAAGACTCTGCTGTGCGTCCGTCTGTCTGTCACCAGGCTGTATGTCCTGATCGGTGATAGCTAGAACGTTAAAATTTGTACAGATCCTCCCATACAAAAAAATCAGAATTTATAGCCGTTTTTCGGTCGATATTAATAACGGAGACAGGCAGATGTTTGAAATATTCACAGAATAATTAGTCAAATATTTACTTCAAAAACAAATAACTTTATTAAAATAAATATTAAGGAGCCCCTCTCATACAAGAAACGTGATTTTTTTACTCGATATTAAAAACGGCAACAGGAAGTTGCTTGAAATATTCTCAGAATATTAAGTTGTATATTCTCTTCAAAAATAAATATTTAAAATCAAATATATTAAAGGAGGCTTCCATATGGTACGAAACCATTCGTGCGCGAGTCCAACTGGCACATGACCGATTATTTAGATCACTCTGTAAACGTAAATAAAATAAATGAACGATAAAATTACCTATATGTTTTGCTAACTGCTCCGTCGTGGCAAACTCGTAACCGCCATTTCTCTGAGGTGAAGGCCACGACAGCTGAAACATTTTTTGTCGCGATAAAGAGCTAGTTAAGTACATGCAACAGTAGCCGGTTTCACCATGGTAATAAAGGTTAGGTTTCACAATAAGTAACACTCCACTGATTTATAACTGGTAGTTCTCCAAGCAGTAGACCTCGCGAGTCGCGAAACATCTCTTTAACTGAATACTCTAAAACTTCAAAGCCTGGATCATCGCCGTAGGGTTGCGAGTCTGTCCATTTTCTATAGGATTCATTTCGGAGAGTGTGCATCTGAGCTGCACGACCTTATCCTACCATCCCTTTTTTACTACAGGACAAGTAGGAAGACGCCACAATACCACCCCTACACTGTCGATTTTCCTTCGATACGTACGAAGCGGTTTGACTCAACTTTTCTGACCGTTTTTAGGGTTCCGTACCCAAAGGGAAAAACGGGACCCTATTACTAAGACTTCGATGTCCGTCTGTCTGTCACCGGGCTGTATCTCATGAACCATGATAGCTGGGCAGCTGAAATTTTCACAAATGATGTATTTCGGTTGCCGCTATAACAACAAATACTAAAAACAAAACAAAATAAATATTTAAGGGGGCTCCCATACAGTACGGAACCCTCCGTGCGTGAGTCCGACTCGTACTTAGCCGATTTTTTTTTCGTACCGCTAGTGAATGGAACAGTCTTCCTGCTTTCCTGTTTCCTTAGAGATAAAATCTAAAGCTTTTCAAGATCAGAGTGAATAGGTATCTTCTAGGTCTGCGTGCTTCATCTTTGACCACAACGTCGCTTACCATCAGGCGAGTTGGTGCTCAAGCGCGGGCTTATTTGCGATAAAAAAAAAAACCTCATAAACCTATATCTCGACTCGCTCTTAAACGAATTGGTTCATATAATCGCAAATATTCTTAGGATTTAGATAACAAACGATCTTTGCAAATAATATGGAAAACGGCTGATAAATAGCGCAACAGCAATTTCCCCTCTTTTTTGAACATGAATCTGAATTTTCCAATTTCTCAATCAGCAAAAATCGCAGACGACAGTAAAACGCATGAATATTATAAAACCTGCGAACCAAATTTCATCGAATTTCGTAGAAAAATTTGACCTCTAAATGAAAATCAAAATCTGGACAGACGAAAGCAAAATCGTCGACTTGAAGCAGAGACCTTCGCTTCGCTTTCCGTTCAATAACACCAGTGAGAAGCCTTTTTCATCCGGCACATTCTTTATTAGTTTGTCTGCCCACCTTGGCGATGAAAGCCCTATGCTGCGGGCGCTGGTGAGAGGTCTCGATTCGAGAACTTTACAGCTCTATTGGTCGTAGATACATTCAGCGTGCTATGTATCCTGCCTACGATTTTACCTGCCATTTTAATTTATTCCTACATGGCATAAACAGACGGACGGACAGCGGAGTCTTAGTCTTAATAGGGTCCCGTTTTTACCCTTTGGGTACGGAACCCTAAAAAGATTGCTTGCGCGATAACGATATGACGTCGTTTAAGTACCTATGTATTGTATGAGATATAATGTCCGCCAGATTTTACTTGATTGATTTTTGTTTTGAACATGTTGGCGACAGTGAAGTTAGCGACAAGCTGCACAAAACCCAATCCCGACTGAAGTTCACATAACAGCTGCGCTAGTATTGCAGTTTGCGGCTAATTTCATAGCCGCCGAAAAGTTTGAGTCGGCCTATACAGTTGCTTACCTTGACTAGTACTTCATCGTGGGTGAAGTCGATGCCGGGGTTGATCAGCGAAAAAGCGTCGTCTTCCAAAGATAGACCGACGCACACGTCAGCATTCATATTCACACACGTTATTCTACAATCAGAAATTAATTATGTAGTGTATACCACGAGTTTCTCGTTTTTAGGGTTCCGTACCCAAAGGGAAAAACGGGACCCTATTACTAAGACTTCGATGTCCGTCTGTCTGTCTGTCCGTCTGTCACCGGGCTGTATCTCATGAACCATGATAGCTAGGCAGTTGAAATTTTCACAGATGATGTATTTCTGTTGCCGCTATAACAACAAATACTAAAAAGAAAATAAAATAAATATTTAAGGGGGGCTCCCATACAACAAACCTGATTTATCAGACGTTTTTCGCTCTATAAATATATGTATTTTTTTTTTTTAATATATTAATAATGGTAACAGGTAGATGCTTGAAATTTTTACAGAATATTTAGTTTTATATTCACTTCAATAATAAATAATAAAATAAAAATTAAGGGGGGCACATACAGTAAGGAACCCTCCGTGCGCGAGTCCGACTCGTACTTGGCCGATTATTAACTTCGTAGCTCACCACAGTCAGGTCGCTTTGTTGATTTTCTAAAGGATTCACTTCGAAAATGGTAAGTAACTAAGTTCATATAGGCCGGGTGGCTAGCCCTGTGCCAGAGTTTTGAAGCCGCCTGAAGGCCTCTGACATGGCTAATCATCACATCCGCAGCCTTCTTTATCCCATTGCTGGGTACAGGCCTGTCTCTTGCAATGCTATCTGTCTCTGCCCTTTGCCAATCGTGTCCAAGTTCGACTCGTCGATATCGTCGACCCAACTCGCTACCGGACGATTCACAACTCTTATCGTGTCTAGACCACCACCAATACGGCTAGGGAATGGAACAGACCGCCGATTCTTGTTTCCGGAGAGACCTAATCTGAAGCTGAAGCTTATCAGAATGAATAGGTATATTCTAAGTAAGCATGCTGCATCTTTGATCATTACGCTGCTTGCCATCAGGCAAGTCGGTGGTTAAGTTCGGACCTATTCGCGATAAAAAAGTTTCTTATTCCTAATTCGATAGAGTATGAAACAAGAACGTAGTAATTTACTAAAAAAAGACATCCTTAGTGATAACGCAAACTGTTACCTTACCCAATAAATCTAAATGCACAGACCTAAGAGAAGAAATAATATGAATAAGTATTTAGGCTACTTCAATTTCATTTAAATTGTACAAAATAATTTAATATTAATTATTTTTCACCATAAATGGCATGACTTTAATTGTGTACAGAATTCGCAAATAGTTCGATGAAGACGACACAGATCGATGTAGCAATTTTCACATTACTGTTGATTTATCAAAAATGACCTAGCCGATTTCGATAAAATTTAAATGGGACCAACTTCGAAGTATACCCTTTCCAATAAAAAAAGAATTATCAAAATCGTACAAAGTTATACATAAACAAAAACAAAAAAATATACTCATCGACTTAAGTACCTCCACAGTTTGTTTCATCGGTCAAAAATTGAAATTTTGATAGGTTGTCATGTTTGCTACAATAACCCCATTTTTGACCTCCACTGAAGTGTTAAATGGACGACTCACATTTGTAAGGGTTCTTTTTTCCTTTCGAAGTATGGAACTCTAAAAAAAAGAAGTAGAATAATTATAGTCTATTGTACTTACACCACATGTCCTTCCGCTAGCACAGGTATAAGATTGTACAAGTTTTCGTTGAACGCGCTGTAGATCCCTTTCACACTCACTTCGCCCAGGGAGCACCGCAGGGACAGCGCCATAGACTTCACATCTAGTGACAGAGACTGCATGTGGAATGTGGGGGCCTTTATCAACTCCAGTCTCGATAGGTTACTATAACAAAGAAATCATTAAATGTGTTTGCTCACTATAGCATATCATGCAATGGCCATGCTACAAACTTACCAGGCACAGAAAACAACATGATACACTATACTTTCCGATCAAACTTCAAACCACACAACAAAAGGATTGACTGATTTTTATAGATTTTTCGAACACATAATAAATTGCAAACTTTACATTTTATATCTATATTTAAATTTAATTCTGTGCAGCTACGGTTAAAACATAATTGAAAGAGGTTAAAATAATTTAAAAACCCCCAACTGGGGTGTGTAGGGCTGCCATCACTATTTTAAGCACCAATCAAATCCAAAACCAAAAAAAAACCATCAAAACAAAGAAATGATTTTAATTTTATAGTGCACCCCACAGAAGGTTTTCTCAAAGAGTTATTTTTGTGATAAACATTTGTACGCGAATGCAGGACTCGAACTTGTCTTCGGATTCGAGGTTCATCGTCCGTCTTCTAATTTTTGAAATGTAGGTACCTATATCTCAAAAAATATAACTCTTATACATCAGAACAGCTTCCTCGCACTCTAAGTGATTGTTTTTTATTCCATATGGGATTGTGCTTGACTACATACTGCCTGATGTTAAGCAGATATGCATTTGCGCAATATGAATAACCTTTCTCTGTGCTATAGTGAGTGGGAGAAAATAAAAGAAATCAAAGACTATAAAATTATTCTACCCATTCTTGACTTATACATGATTTTAGATACGAATACTTTTTATAATATGTTCTAATATACATACATGTGATGATAATCTATCAACTAATGACAAGAAAAAAGTGTTAAATTAATGTATTTTATGAATCATGCTCCTTATCTTTTTTACTGTTCAACGTATGTCTTATTTACTTTTGCACATTAGTTGCCTATATCTACACCAATTATATTTGGAAAAAAAAGTTATTTGTTTACAACTAATAGCTTAAAATATACTTGCGTTGATTTCAACATAATTTACATTAACTAAGAATATAGTATAGCTGGGACATATAAAGAGATGTCAGATTATTGTCATTTTTGAACTTGAAAAATAATTTCTAATTTTGGTTGTAACCGTTCCATTTTTAGTATTTATCAATAAATTGTGAATTAATGGTTTCTATTTGTATTATTTAGGTTCCAGTCTCTCAAAGCATCATTCCAGTGTATTAATAATACATTGCAATGATTTTACTCTTGAGTTAAAGAAGGTTCTTCCAGATCTGAATATTAAGCTAAAGCAAATAGCTGTATTAAATTATGGTCTGATTAGAAGAATAACACATCAAAATATTTAATTTATGTTTTCATTGAGAACTTAGTGCTTACATCCCGATTACTTTTTAATAAAGAAATAGCTATCTAACAATTATTTTGTTAAAACTAGAAAATATATGTTTCATGGAGTAGTTTATAGACACAAATAAAATATGTGCGCATGCTAATACATATTCTAAAATCAGCTACTGATGATGTGTAATGTAAATGTGGCTAATAAGTACTTACACTTGAGTATTTTTAGCAAAATAAGATGTGTCTGGCAAACAGTCAGGCTTAACTTGTTCCCCATTCTTAGTTTGTTGTAGAACCACATTGGTGAAGCTCTAAAACAATAAAATATTATTATTAACATAAAGTGTGGAGCCAAAGTCTGTGGAATAAGGATAATAGTAAATATTTACTCTCTTGATAACATCTTGCAGGTTCGGTTGAATTTTGGTCAGAAGGTTGTCGAGTTCTTGCTCGATATCTACAGTTTCTTCTTCAGACATTTTGGCACACACATTACAATCAGCAAACCACGGAAATTTAAGCTAAATGGATTAACAATAAATATGCTATTTAAAATGAAAGAGAATTGAAAATATTGAATGAAAAATGAAATGTTGACTTACGACTAGTTGTCAGTGTGACCAGATTGAGCTTAACTGCTATAAATGCTCAAATATTATCTTCAATAAAGATGGTGTTAGAATTAACGTATTTTTTTTTAACTTTTCCAGTGTTTATAAAAAAGTAATAAATGAACACGTTGTACGTTGGGGGCATTTTTGTTTTATTTCGTATAGGTTTACGTATGAATACATACTGCCTGATGCTAAGCAGATATGCGGTCTAGGGTGCAGCACGCTTACCTAGAAGAGACATATTTAGATTTGTAGACACCACCTACGACTCCAGCGGGCTTAGCATAAGGACCATAAAATTATACTATCGACGTGTCAGAATGTGACAGAGTTATGATGAAGCATATATCTGTCACCTTTGCACACGTCGATAAACTCTTGTCGTGGTCTTGTATGCTAAGCACACAGGTGGTCCAAAATGTCACCCAGAGAATAATCTCGGGAGCTGGCTGGTACGTTTGCAACGACGTGATAGCCTGCAAGCCGAGACGGTGAGGGAGTTCGTGGTCTTTCTGGCACGCGACATATTGTATGACCGCGTACCGCATCACACAAGGCCCCCGATGAACGTACCTGGCGTGCACTCCCTCGAAATCTTCTCCTGAAAGAACCAATGGAAGAAGGTGAAGAGCAGGCATGTGACCCAGCTTGAGGCCTTAGAAAGAGAGATAAAGAAGAAAGCTCCACGACGCTATGATAGCCATCCAACCAACCAGCTGTGAGGGTGCTGAGACGACGTTCGCCCTTACGGGCGCTTTGGGTACTCGAACCTTCTGAACATCCCCTACGAAAAGACCTGCGTGGCGCCCTGCCTCAGAAAAGAGGACGTTTCTCGAGTCTGATTCTTCATTTCAGATGAACGAAGATGATCTTGATGATTATGGTGATGAAAACACCGACATTGTATTTTAGTGGGAAGATGCGAGACTGCAGCTGCTGCTGTAACTTCGTCAAAGTTGAGGAAGGAGTTAAGGTTACGTTGTCTGTCAGCCTCTTGGCTCGCCTCTCAATCAACTTCAGAGCCTACAGTTGGTATTGAGCAGAGCCATCTCAAAGGTGAGTGCAAGATCTGATTGTGCTTTATAAAAATTCAGCTGTTCCTTGGGTATAAAATAACGTTCCATATACACACACGGTCTTTACCTCAAACTAAGCAAAGCTTGTGATATGTATCTTAATATCAAAGATATAGCTAAGTTCTTCTACATACCTCTAATGTATTTCAAAGTTTCTCCTTTTCTTTTGAATTTTCTTATTATGGCTGTTAAAATTCTACTAACACCCAAAATAAATACTAATCGCCAATTTTAGTGAAATATTTACTAAGCTGGTAGCACTAGCTACAGGCGCCAGCTGAGCTGAGATGACTACTTGGTATCTGTCAAATCGTTAGGCATGGTCCGAATTACTTGCTTGTCAGTTATTAAATAATAATTAAAATATTATGTAAATAAAAAATATTAATAAACGAAGTAGAATTATGTAAATAGTAATATTATTAAGAAAATAATTTATTTAAAAACATTTGTCGAGAATAGTAGGAGTGTTAACATTGTGGCGGATTGGTAGCTTAAGTAAGTAATTACCTATCTACATTACATAGCTTCCTAATCGACTGCCATTTTTTTATTTCTATGCTGATGGCTTCCACATGGCTCCTTAGTTAATAGACTTTTCTTCCAGTAATAGGTACAAGAGTAAGCACGCAGAATAGGCACCTAACGCTGCAAGCATGGCGTCCGTAATCCATGGACGGATATAAGGTTCGTTTAGCCAATATGTACCTACCTACTATATTAGCTCACTGATTGTAATCCTAATCACCATCATGGTGTCAGCCGTAGAGCTCCACTATTTTCTAATAGGTACGACTTGTTAAAAGTAAATTGCATCCAGCGCGTTAAGTCGTCTCTGTCGGTACATGGTCTCCATTCAAGAACTTTGCGATCAAATTAGTAGGTACCTACTACCTACCTACTCCGCGCCATGTGTCTGGCCCACTGCCACATTAACTTGTTAATCCGTCGGGCTATGTCGGTAGCTTTAGTTGCTCTTTTGATTTCTGATTCAATCTTGTAGAGATAGATAGGTAGGTACTATGAGTATCTAGCCTTCTGTAGGTACCTATAGCTCGTTGGGCTAAGTTTTGGCTAAGTACATTGAGCTTGCTTAAAATACCCATAATGAAGCACAACTTATTACCTACTTATTGTAATTTTGTAATGCTCGCATTAAAATCGCGAGGGTGATCCTGCGATGTTTGGATTCAAATCCCGGTAAATGTGTTTTTGGATTTTATTATAAGTATTTACAGATTTTCACACCATTGGCTGGGTCTTTGGTGAAAGAAAACATGAAAGCTGCATCTGTAGAAAAGATGCTATAATTGTTAGGAAGTAATACCTAATGTTTAACGGTAGTTCAGTAAAGTAGGTAGGTAGGTATGGTAGTATAAACTAGTTACCTAATACTATACTTATCTAGTTGGCATTTAATAAATAGCGGTTAGCAACATTACAGACAAGTGTTATTGTTGTCTTGTGGCAAAAGCCCTATTAATAAAAAAAAAATTTAGAACAGTAGGAACCTAAGTACTATAAATCGTAGACAGATAAGACTCTTCGTACTAAATAGAAGGTGCATTGAAACAATGACATAAGCACAATGCTTTGTATTTTTATAATTTTTCTACTCGTAATTCTAAGCTGGACTAGCCCTGGAGCCAACAGTCAAAGTGGCTAGGTTATAAGTAGGTACCTGAGTACCTTTTAAGGTGTTTGGCCATTATAACGTACCATATACCTCAAATGACCATGAAAGGAACGTGTCAGGCACGGAAACAACACGATACGCTCTACTATGGCCACTACAACGTACCATCAACTTCAACGTACCTACCTACGTCAATAATAGTCCTCGAGAATATTTTGCCCGTGTCGAAACGCTCCGTGCATGGCTCGCGAGGGTGCTGGTGGTGACGGAAGGGTCTAGTGAGCATAGTCTCATAATTTTCAATACATAATTAACATTTTTTTGCCTGATACATTCCTAGCACGGTCATGGTATGGTAAGTTTTAGTGGACATACACCTTTAACTGAAAATTTTAGAGTACCTAGCTTGACGGGGAAGAGATAGATTATATTATTGTAACATTGATTGCAGGTAGGTACGAGTATATACATATAAGGAATTTATACGTTGTGTTTTTCTAGACAACAGACGTATTCTAGGACATCTAAGACATTAAGTATGGAGCCAACCCCAAAATTACGTATCAGCAATTTAAGTATCAGCTCGAGGCCTTGGAATCGGTGCACCGGCGTGCTGTTCGGCTTATAGGTGATAAAAAATAGTAATATAAAATATAAATAATAAGATATAATCTAAAGCTTTTTAAGATCAGAGTGAATAGGTATCTTCTAGGTCTGCGTGTTTCATCTTCGACCACAACGTCGCTTACCATCAGGCGAGTTGGAGGTCAAGCGCGGACTTAAAAAAAATTTTTGTTCAATCTATTTAATCGAGAGCCGAAAATTTTTTTACAGAACGGATATTTTACGTGATTATGGGGCTATTATGAAAAGTACCTACTATGTCGTCTAGAGAAACAGCAAGTACAAGCTAATGTTTACAAGGTAATGATGCACATCTGGTGATCGATGTAATTAACTGTATTTAACACCCCCTATTCTCATGTTGGTTTCGCAATTGTCTCAGATAATCTTCCCGTTTTGCACAATGTTCAATAATCGTGATCCGGTCCCGCTCTATCTGGTCCCAGAGACGTCCTTCCTTCATTTGGTTCTCTCTACGGTGTTTGTAGAGCTTCTTCTCTTCCTGTTCGAGGCTGTACCATTTGTGTTCCACTCGCTGGCAGTCCTCAAATGATTGCTCCTTCAAACATGTCTCCATTTGGCGATTTAGCTGTTGACGTCTCTCCAAACGATCCTTCTCCCATTGTTTTATCTCCTCACGATGCCGCTCATCAATTTCCTTCTTCATATTCTCAATATGCTGTTGCCAACTTTCACCAAGCTCTTCTAAGGTCGAATAAATTAATGAAAATCAATTGTAGTCACACCAAGGGGTTTTTAAGACAATTAAAATATTTTAAGATATTATCATTGTACTTCGTATTATGACCAACTCTTCCAATCAGTACCAATCAATTTTTATTTCAATTTTTTTTAATAGCAGGAAAATCAGCTGTTCCGTAAAAAACATTTATTGACTCTTCAACTCTCCACAAAATGCATGGAACACCTTATTTTATCGATTTTGGGGAAGGTCTCGTAAAATTGATCATAATCATAATTATTGATGATTAATTTATAATATTATGATTAAACATTAGATTATTGTACAATAGTGTAGTACAATAATTTTGAATTATTGTACCTATAGATACAATAATTTTATTCTAGAATAAGTCTGTCATCTAGAAACCCTGTGTAATATGAAAAAGTGGATATTAAAACGTCTTATGATTTCCCGGATGTGTCTATCTAGTCAGATGGCCTGAGTGAAAAATGACCTAATATATTTAAATATTCAATAATTATTTTAAATTAATTTAATTATTTTTAGGGTTCCGTAACCAAAGGGTAAAAACGGGACCCTATTACTAAGACTTCGATGTCCGTCTGTCCGTCTGTCTGTCTGTCTGTCTGTCACCGGGCTGTATCTCATGAACCATGATAGCTAGGCATACTAAAAACAGAATAAAATTAATAACTATGGGGGCTCCCATACAACAAACCTGATTTTTTTAGCCGTTTTTCGCTCTATATTAATAATGGTAACAGGTAGATGCTTGAAATTTTCACAGAATATTCCGTGTATATTCACTTCAATAGTAAATTATAAAAATAAAATAAATATTTGAGGGGGGCTCCCATACAGTACGGAACCCTCCGTGCGCGAATCCGACTCGTACTTGGCCGATTTTTTTAAATATTCAAATCACGCCACTCCAATGTTATGTCGTCTGTTCGATCATCACCCATCAGGATAGAAGTAGTTTAGTTTAGTAGTAAGGTTCCTCGTCAGTTTCCTCGTCGGTTGTCTCGTAAATTCCTTCGTCAGTTTCCTCGTCAGTAGTCTCGTAAGTTCCCTCGTCAGTTTCCTCGTCGGTTGTCTCGTAAGTTTCTTCGTCAGTTTCCTCGTCGGTAGTCTCGTAAGTTCCCTCGTCAGTTTCCTCGTCGGTCATTTCGTCTGTTTCTTGGTCAGTCTCCTCGTCAGTGGCTTCGTCAGTCGACACGACAGACGACTCGTCAGTCGCTTCATCAGTCAACTCGTCAGTCGTTTCAGTGGTTGTCTCGTCAGTCGCCTCGTCTGTTGCTTTGTCAGTCGACTCTTCGGTCGATTCGTCGGTTGCCTCGTCGGTTTCCTCACTAGTCGTCTCGTCAGATGCTTCATCAGTCAACTCGTCAGTCGTTTCAACGGTTGTTTCATCAGTTGCCTCGTCTGTTGTTTTTTCAGTTGACTCGTCAGTCGTTTCAGTGGTTGTCTCGTCAGTCGCCTCGTCTGTTGCTTCGTCAGTCGACTCTTCGGTCAATTCGTCGGTTGCCTCTTTGGTTACCTCACCAACCGTCTCGTCAGATGCTTCGTCAGTTGACTCGTCAGTCACGTCATCGGTTGACTCGTTGCTCGCCTTATCAGTCACCTCATCAGTCAGTTCGTCAGTATCTTCCTCTTTTGTCTCTTCTATCGCTGGCTTGTCAGTTACTTCATGTTTGTGCTCCTCGTGTTCACGCTCTTCGTGCTTCTCACGTTCTTGATCTTCGTGTTTGCGCTTCTCGCGTTCCTCGCGTTCGCGTTCTTCGCGTTCACGCTTCTCACGTTCACGTTCTTCGCGTTCGTGCTTCTCACGTTCACGCTTCTCGAGTTCGCGCTCCTCGCGTTCGAGCTTCTCGCGTTCGCGCTCTTCACGTTCGCGTTTTTCACGTTCACGCTCCTCGCGTTCGCGCTTTTCGCGTTCACGCTCCTCGCGTTCGCGCTTTTCGCGTTCACGCTCCTCGCGTTCGCGCTTCTCGCGTTTACGTTCCTCCCGATCGTACTCCTTCCATCTCAGTTCTTCTATTTCTAGCTCTTTCCAATCTTGCTGTTCTCGTTCGTATGCTTCCTGTTCGAGTTTTATCCTATCATACTCCTCATTTGTGTCGTCTTGTCGTTCGTGATCTTTCCATTCCCACAACTCATATCTGAACAATAACTCATTTTCTTCCTTTTTTCTGTCAAGCTGGGCTTTGTATCTATCTTGCCAGCGTTCGTTTTTTATATCATCACACTTTTCCTGTGCTTCCAATTCCTTGCGGCGATCATTCATAAATCGTGTTTCATTTTCTTTTATCGCTTCTACCCACTTGTTCCTCAGAGCAATATGGTATTGTCTCTGGTTGTATTCTTGTCCTTGTACCTCTTTTTCATGCTGTTGCCATTCAGAAAACTCGTCGTCACATAATTTGGGTTTGTGCCCTTCCTGCAGCTGTTGTTGGCATTCATGGTGTCGCTTCTCTGCCTGTCGCTTTCTGTCGTTCCAGCGCTCTTGCATTACTCGTCTCATCTCTTCCTTGCGCATATCCCATCGTCGATCCCTTAGTTCGTTTAGCTCTTTCCAGTGGCATTCCCATTCTAAGATCAAAGGATTGGATTAAGGTCAGTTTTATTGACATATATTTATTTTTCTACACTATCTTTTTTTTTTGGCCTTATGGCATTATAATTATTATATACGCAATTATATTTTGGTCACAATAGATACTGAATTTTCAAATGGATCAGTCATAAATAATGTCAATAGATGAGGACTAGCTTAGTAGAATACTAAATTCGTCGCATTTTTAGGGTTCTGTAGTAAACTGAGGAATCCTGATAAGATCGTTGTGTCCATCCGTTCGTATTTATTCTTAAATCTGTTCGTCGTCACGATGTCACAATTTTTTTTTATGAATCAGAAAAAAAAAACGAAACGAGAAAACTCAACTAACATTCTTTCAATTCAATTCATTCATTGGTTTTGATTTTGTTTTCTTCATCAATTTGAAATGTTAAAAAAATCCAAGTCAAGGATTTCCTTCATTAATCTTTATGGTCTGTCCGCCGTATTTGATTCAGGATGACGACGTCACTTAGCAATTTGTGACGTGTATGCAAACATCTCAATTGAAAATTCAAAGAAGTACCCGAATAAACACTTGTAAAATAAATATAAAAGCTTGTAAAAAGGATGAGGCAGTACCTAGTAGGTAGGGTAGGTACATACCAAAGTGACCGATGGTTTCTCCAATGGCAGCTGCTGTGTTTAGTTTAGAAGATCTTGTCGCCGCATTGTTTTAACTAGGTACTTTCTAAAACTTGTGTTTTAATACTAATCTTTAGGTAGGTATTTATAGTAAAAATGTTTTATAAAAAAATGGGTTTTATTTATTAATCACTGAAATGCGCTTGTGGTCAAATGATATAACATGTTTTTTCCTGTTCTCTCAGTGCAAGCTATTGGTCCGGTCCCTTTGGAAATCTACAGGGAAAACTGTACACGTCGGAATACTAAGATGAAAATGATGATGATGGTAAATAAAAACAATGATGTAAATCCATATAACAATAATATTAGTAAGTAATAGTCTAAATTCATTAACAGACTAGGATAGACACATGGGAAAAGGGACGGGTAGACACAACGATCATTATATCAAGAGGGCTTTTTGTAGATTAAAACAGCCTGCTAAATGGAACAGACGTTTCCCTGAAGTTGTTCTATAACAACACTTGCTAAAAATAATAGTAGTTTAGAAGGTAAGTGCAGAAATTCGTATTATGTCTTGTGATATCATTTTGAGACACCTTTCACTACGCCGGAATAAAGTTCAGTAATCATTAATATTCGTAACTTGGAAGAAAGACAGAAGGCTCTGTGGTCTTAGGCCACCTGCGCACTATGTTGACCACGTGCTGTACGGAAGCAGTTGGAGTCTGGCTGATGCAATACAGAATAATCGGCCAAGTACAAGTCGGACTCGCGCACGGAGGGTTCCGTACTGTATGGGAGCCCCCCTTAAATATTTATTTTATTTTCCTTTTAGTATTTGTTGTTATAGTGGCAACAGAAATACATCATCTGTGCAAAATTTCAGCTGCCTAGCTATCATGGTTCATGAGATACAGCCCGGTGATAGACAGACGGACAGACGGACATCGAAGTCTTAGTAATAGGGTCCCGTTTTTCCCTTTGGGTACGGAACCCTAAAAACGTACAAAACCGCAGATTCTCAGCGTTCTATAACCAGACGTATTTCATTCTGATGACGATTTCTGTATATAAGTAACGTTTTGATATTTACTGTAAAGTTTCTTATTAAGAAAATAAAGAAACTGAATTGAATTGAAATTTAATTCTGTTGCCACTATAACAACAAATAAGTACTAAAAATAGAAAAAAAAAAATATTTAAGGGGGGGCTCCTATACAACAAACCTGAATTTTTAGAGGATTTTCGCTCGATATTAATACTGGTGACGGGTACGAGTAGATGCTTGAAATATTCACAAAATATTAAGTTAATATTCACTTCAAAAATAAATAAATTAATTTAAATAAAAATAAATATTTAAGTGGGTCTCCCATAAAAGTAACGTGATTTTTTGTTCGCTTTTAATAACGGCAACAGGAAAATGCTTGAAATATTAAGTGGTACAATTATTCATTTAAAAAACAATTAATAAATTAAAATAAAATAAATTCAGGAGGCTTCCATACGATGCGGAATTCTTCTTGCGCGAGTCAGACTCGCACTTGGCCAATTATTATCTTCATCTACAATAAGCCCCTTGATATGATGCATTATAATGGAAGCAGAAAAATCAAGATATTAATTACTTTTATTTTAAGGTACTTTAGAGAGAATGAAATTTTCATTACGATTGAGTTTCATCAATTGCATTTTGCCGTGAAGTGGTACTTCTATTTCGATACTGTCGTTTTTGGAGAAGGTATAATCGGACCAGTCTTTGAGCTGTACGGGGTCCATGGATTTGTTATTTTCATAGTTTTTGCCGTTATATTTATCGTAGACTTTCTTCTTCTGTCCTATATTTTTTGGGACTTGGATTGTATCATCGTTGTATGGATTGTGTTCTTTGTTGTCACCCCAGAGGCTTGGTTCTGAAAGAAAGCTTCTATAGTCATTTCTCATGATCTTTCGAAACAATTAAGGTTCAGAAATTCAGCAAGAAATATTATGCCTCCAAACTATAACGATCTGGTAAAACTAAACTCGAAAATTTAGAGCTTTTATAATTTTTTTTTTGTCATTATCATCATCATCATCCGCGGCCTTCTCTAGCCCACTGCTGGATTGAGGCCTCTCTCTTACGGTGCCATTTGTCTCTGTCCTATGCCAATCGTGTCCAGGATCGCCCCACGATTTTTACTATATCGTCGAGCCATCTTGCCGCCGGACGACCAAATCAAATAGCTTTTATAATTTTTATGTCATTATCATCATCATCCGCGGCCTTCTCTAGCCCACTTCTGGATTGAGGCCTCTCTCTTACGGTGCCATTTGTCTCTGTCCTATGCCAATCGTGTCCAGGATCGCCCCACGATTTTTACTATATCGTCGAGCCATCTTGCCGCCGGACGACCAAATCAAATAGCTTTTATAATTTTTATGTCATTATCATCATCATCCGCGGCCTTCTCTAGCCCACTTCTGGATTGAGGCCTCTCTCTTACGGTGCCATTTGTCTCTGTCCTATGCCAATCGTGTCCAGGATCGCCCCACGATTTTTACTATATCGTCGAGCCATCTTGCCGCCGGACGACCAAATCAAATAGCTTTTATAATTTTTATGTCATTATCATCATCATCCGCGGCCTTCTCTAGCCCACTGCTGGATTGAGGCCTCTCTCTTACGGTGCCATTTGTATCGGTCCTATGTGCCAATCGTGTTCGTGATCGCCCTGCGATTTTTACTATATCGTCGAGCCATCTTGCCGCCGGACGACCAAATCAATTAGTTTGTATATACGAGTAGGTAAGCGGTAACTAAAAGCAAATTCAGTTATTTTAAATTATTCTATCATGCGAAACACGATGGTTCTCATATTATAATCATTACCACATCGAGTCAACGTTTGTAGCATCTTAATGTTGTGTTTCATGACATTGGTCATGATGGCGATAGTTGGGTTCTCTAAGATGTACTTGAAGTCTGCGATCAGCCTGTTTGCTGGTCCTTCCACAGTCAGTGATTCCGATCTGGAAAATATTTGAAATGTTTATCACTACAAGGTTAAATTTAAAATTTGAAAAAACCCCAACAGAGTTGTTTGTTTTGAAACGGCTGAATCGAATTTGATGAAATGTTTCACCTAACATCTGCAACTAAGACCAACACACACACACACACACACAGACACGTCAAACTGAGAACGCCCCGTCGTTTTGGGTCGGGGTCAAAAATATTATTAAAATTGTATAATATCTGCAGGAGCGTCCCTTAAAGCACTGACGCCACGTACTGGTACTCTATCTTGTCGTTATACTATAGGAATTGAATCTTACTTCAACTGTATAATGGAGTCGATATTTATGTCGACTGTCTGCGCGTCGTCGACTTGCTTGAGTTCGAAGTGCGCCGTCAGCTCGTCGGCCGTCAATATCAGTAGGCCTGTGAGCAGCGGCGTCCCTCGCATCACTGACGCCTCGTACTGATACTCCACCTTGAACATACAATTCATTTCTCTCCAAATTTATTTGTTTATTGGGTTGCCTGACCGTTCCTGGGCAAGTCTGATTCGCCCAACCTGGGTGACGGGCCAAGCCCGTAGCCCGAAGAACGTAAGCTTGAATTGCCCTGGCGCTAGCCGCCCAAACCAAAACGTCTGTGGTAGAGGTCTCAGAGGCCAACGGCTCTTATAGTCATTAATAAAAAAGGTGTAGACCGAGCCCTAAACAAAATGATCTGTTTGCAGAAGCGGCTTGCGACTAACTTGCCGCTAAATGCTCATTACAAAAGATAAGTTCAAAGTCTTACTAACTTTTAAGTTACTGAATCCAACAATCATATCCAGTGTCCGGACGTTTTTCTCTTTTTTGGTCATTGCAACAGATCGCCGATATATAGAGTCAAGTCCACGTAAGACGCCATTTTTCAACTCTATCCTCTGAAAATGGTCCAATCAATTAATAATACGAAATTGTTTATTAATATTCGTCTATGTTCAATTGTTCATATTAATCTTCGAATACGGAGAAATCTAGAAAAGACTTTCGCACTCAAAATGAGAAGATACTAAAACTACTCTAAAATGGAGTGGTTTATAGCGTGTTTTCTCTTTCTTTCAAAGCGTAGTGAAAGTTTTTAATTACTTATTAATTATCTTCAACCTATGCGCATGTAGATATCGTCATTGGGCATCTTTCAATTTTTAAATAGACCAAATGCTTTTATTAAAGTTTATAAACTTACGTGATTCATCACTGACATAAGTGTAAAAGATGGAAGTCGGACGTTAGCCGACTTGATTTCCCGGATCTTCTGTTTAATGCCTTTTATAGCATAATCCGCGTATTCATTAGCTGTTATTGTCTTTTGTTTTTCATATAATCTGAAATAATAAAATTATGGTCTCGACTCCGTGTTTTACTTGAAACTTCTTGAAAGTCTGGTTGTTGTCTTTTTTACCTGTCTGCCAAGGAAGGATATTGTTTCTAATTAATACCTAGTAGCACAAGAAATGCAAGTACCTTTAAGTATGTACGCGTTTTTCTTCACGGCTTTGCTAATGTGCTTATCGTTTTTTGTTTGGTTGGTACTCGTGAAATATTCATTTTCGTCAACTATTGCGAATTACCCCTCCTTACTACGTTCCAAAACTCACACCTTGAAGGACTGGCATACTTTAGCCCAAGATAGAATAATTCTATATTAATATTCTGAGTAGTGCTTACTGTGATCCGATAATGATGAAGATTATTTATGTACAAATGTGTCCTTACGTCACTGTTGTTGTACAAACAGTTTTATAAGTCCAAATTACTTCTCACCATAATTAGTCATCCAAATTAATTTATTATTAGGTAAGGGTCGGTGCTTACTGAATTTCCGAGTTTTTACCCCCACCCACTATTCCGAAGTACATGAGGTAGTCGTTGAAGTAATCCTTCAGCCAAATGTCGAAGTCACATTTCATTCTTGCAATGAAATCCTCTGAAGGGAAAAATTAAACGTAATTATTATAGGCCCAAGAAACGCTGGCGTGATGATCTTGACTAATTCGAGAGGGGTTGGCAAGAAATTACGATGGATCGCGACTCATGGAAGGAAATGGAGGAGACCTTTGCTCAGGAGTGAGACAGTATAGGTTGAAAAAAAAAATATAGATTGAAATCTACTAACTATCTGACTAACGTTTATTAATTCTAAAGTGTGTTAGTTTGTATGTTACTGTTTCAGCAACAATCGATCCGTTGCTCTGTTATTTGATTTGTGGCATGGATACCTATAGTAGAAATGTCTAAGGGCGCAGAGAGTCATTAGCTACTTTTATAGAGGAAACATACTTAAGGATACTGTGGGAAGTTGTGGGTAACGATAATAATATCATTAATCTCAAAAAGTTACAGATTGAATGTTGCATAGAATTTATCTGACACTCTAACTGCAATCAGATTTTCGTACCCTGCCCACTACCAATTGATGAGTTGTGTCGGTAATTTTTGCTACTCGAAATCCCCCTGAGAGTGAGAGTCTGAGTAAAACCCTCTACATAGCTCGTTGATCTGATCTCAATAATATGACCTATGTCTGATTTTCTGGGGACGTTCCCTCTCCGCAATCAAAAATGAGCGACGTCAATAAATCTTAAAGAAGAATCCAATGACGCAGAATTTATGAAGATCTCGCATCCTTTCTTAACATCGAGTAGGATGTGGTTATAACGCGAACCTATCATCAGTACAAACTTCGGTCTGTATAGATAAATATAACGATCTTTGCGAACTTGGTTATGATTTCTTGCATGAACTTGCCCAAAACAGACAAGAGTGGCGACTAAAGTATCGGAGGCCAAGGCACATTTTGGGTCGCTGTGCCAACACAGTACGTTTTTTTAAGTTAGTAGGTACGTAAGGTATCACCCAAACTCACTAACAAACAAACACTCTAGACAGACGAAATAATATTTAGCCACTCGAAACAGAGACCACTTTCGATTACTCGGTTGATTTCAGGTCAAGTCAAGTATTTGGAATGATTGCTTACCAATATTATCGTATGCTATATCTTTTGCTGCGATTGACGAATTGGCATACTGAAAAAGAAAATAATTGACAATAATGGACTGTATCTAATCGGAGTATGAAGCCTAAACTACAATAGACCAGGCTGAGTTTGTGGTCGCTATTGGAAACCCTTAGGATATATTTTAGCATGTGTAACTTGGCTTGAAAAGAAACTATTAATTTTTATTTCACACTGCAATATTTTACAGGTTCACAGTAGATGTTCACAGTCCAACATCGAGAGTATAAAGTACTTCCCAACTACTCCCAAGTCCGATAAAAATTGATACAATGAGTTTCTTACCAAGACCAAGTTTACTTAATTAACACATTCTCCTTGAGTCCAGATAGGCGGAAAGCACATTTATGGGCTGTGGAATCATTACGCTGCATACGATGCATGATGCCTTGCAGAGTTGCAGCCCATATATTATGGGCTGTAGACAGTAAAACTGATATAATACATGGAAAAATATCGTAGGGTTGCTAATAACTCTACCCATTTGTGTAGAATAGCGGCACTGTTACGGAGTGGGTTCAGAGAAGGTTTTTAAAAAACAATTTTAATGTTTAACCCTTTTATTTTAGTAGAAATAGTAATTACAAAGCCTAGTGCCCACAAGGAAATCTGATTGTTGAGTGTCTGAAAGTTGGTATCTGAATTATTAAGAAATACTTGAAATGACGCAAAATAACCAAACAACTGTGTAATGCCCTAGATGCGGTTTGCCGTCTAAGCACTTTACCCAGTGTGACGCATGTTAGGAGTAGGTATTATTTCAGCACCCTCATCTTTTTTACACTGTGGTAAATGGTAATAATGTTACTTACTCGGAATGTGTTTAGCTCTGTCGGTATTAAAATGATATAATTGAATAGAATAATTAATGTTGACATATTATGCTTACCGATAGTAAAATATCCTTAGTTACGATGTCTGAGTTGATGAGTTCAATCATTAGTCTGTTGTTCAGCATCCGAAGGCGACCTTCCATCTTGTAATCTACAGATTTTATCAGCACACTGAAACGAAGCGGGTAAACGTCAATTGTATTTAAACAGCTACCTTTGTAAGTTAAGCCAATCATATTATGATAAGACACCTAGCCACCACCACCGAAATCTTGAAAAGATATAATCGGCCAAGTACGAGTCGGACTCGCGCACGGAGGGTTCCGCACTGTATGGGAGCCCCCCTTAAATATTTATTTTATATTAATTTTATTATTTATTATTGAAGGGAATATACGAGTAAAACTAAAATATTCTGTGAAAATTTCAAGCATCTACCTGGTCTATTAATAATGAAGAGCAAAAAGTCTAAAAATTCAGGTTTGTTGTATGGGAGCCCCCCTTAAATATTTATTTTATTTTGTTATTAGTATTTGTTGTTATAGCGGCAACCAAAATTCATCATCTGTGAAAATTTCAGCTGTCTAACTTTCATGGTTCATGAGATACAGCCCGGTGACAGACAGACAGACGGACATCGAAGTCTTAGTAAACAGGGTCCCGTTTTTCCTTTTGGGTACGGAACCCTAAAAAATCAGGTTGTTCCGTACAAAAGTGCATTGATGTTCGACAAAATGCATGAAACAGCTTGAGGCCTCGGAAATTCAATACATTATGTCAGCTGTGGAGATAAGTAGGGGTTTGAGCAGCTTCTATAATCCTACCGTCCGCCGGGGACCCGCCGCCCGCACCTGTCTCAGTCCCCTTTGTCGTCTCCCCCGGCACCCCTGTATCGCGCAGGTGAGGACTGAGTTAAGCGGTAGGATTATAGCTAACTTTACAGATGCCGTGGTTGATTCAGCTTATTTAAGAAAGGGAACTTGGGAGGCTCTTATAACAACCTGGCCCCAAAGGTCTTTAGGTAGGTATAACGTACTCGAGCTTTCCAAAAGTGGTATTGAAGAACATGACAGCGATGTCATCCACAGTCGAGGCGCGTTCGTAGGAGCTTTGGAAATGTAGGTCGTTCAGAGAAAGGCGTCCTATCAGGACTTTTGGTAAAACTTACTCATCTTTATATAGGTCGGCCTCTGCTGGAAATTGGCCTCCCCTATGGATTTCCAATAATCCCGGTTTGAAGTGGACTGCATCCAGCGCCTTCCTTTGGTCTTAATTAATATCGTCGGTCCACTTAGTCGGTGGATGTCCTACGCTACGCTCTTCATTCAAGAACTTTATAGCCATATCAGTCATCCGTTTTTCGAATTACGTGCCTTGCCTACTTCCATTTCAGCTTGCTAATCCGTTGAGCTATCCGTTGACGACCTTTGGATCGTCTGCGGATCTCCTTATTCCTGATTTGAAACTTACTCGAGTTCCCCAAAAGTGGGATTGAAGAACATGGCAGATATGTCATCCTCAGTAGTAGCTCGTTCATAGGAGCCTCGGAGATGCAGGTCGTTCAGAGAGAGGCGGCCCATCAGCGTCATATCAACCAGGTTGGCCTGGAGGAAGTTCACTTGGAAGACGGTGGAGTTGCGGAGCTTCATTCGGTGGAAAAATCTGGCGAGAAATTACCCATGTTACATGTGATGTTGAAACTTGGCAGTATTACCCAAAATAGGGTTGATAACTAAAAAAATAATTCGCAACCAGTTTCGCCCACAAATCAACGAGAAATCACGAATCGAATAGAATAGAATAGAATAGTCTGCCGGCTGTCTTGTTTCCTGAGAAATATAATCTAAAGCTTTTTATAGTCAGAGTGAATGGATCTAAGTCATTTTGGATTACAATGCCGCTTACCTCATCAGGCGAGATGGTGGTCAAGCGCGGACTTATTCGCGTTAAAAATTACATTATAGGTACATTTGTACTGAGCACTTCATCCTTTTTGGTAATTGGTTGAAAACATTCAAAAGTACAATAATTTGATAAGATCATGCCTAATACGAGTATATAGGTAATTATCAATAAGGGGACTCTTCATCCTTAATTCAGAAGGTACTTAAGCAGCCATCATGTGGCTAATCCAAAATTCAAACACGGCTAATACCACACATTATCATTTTATTCCGGACACGGGATCTAAGTAGGCATAATAAGGATAATAATCGAGGAAAACAAACTCGTCCTACATTACTATGTTAAGGGGATGTAAACTATCTTATTCACACATTAGTGATATTATTTTTAATACACAGAGTGTAATTTTACACGACGGACATAGATTATGTCACATAGATATGACGGACATAGCTAGGTCATGTTTTTCATTTATTACTATGGATCAACTATGGAATTGCCAAATCAATAGCTTTTCCTGTTTTGTTGCAAGTCTCTAAACATGTTTTATGAAACAGTCGATTTTTTGTGATTTCATATTAGTTCCACAGTAAAAGTTGTTTAGAATTATGAATATACCTCTTATAAAAATGCGCAACAGACTGTATAAAAATTAAAAAAGCCGTCCGCGTCGGGCCTGTGATGGGCAACTGTAACACGAAAAGCGCTTGCCCGTGTGTTTAGGGTAGCCATAATATCTCAAGATTTTCAGGCTTTTATTAGGATTCCGGCCGAATATTGGAAATATCAGGACTCTTAGAAGTGGCGATTGCTCGCAATTTCGGCTTTTATATCACCCACTGCGCGACATAGAGCTTAGTAATTGTTTCAGCTGGTTCTCTACTTTTATTTCAGATCATTTAGGCTGCGGGCCCCGTGTTCGATATTTGAAATATGCGAAAAAAGTTTAATAATTTTACAATGGAAATTAGGACTTTTCATCAGGTCGTTACTTGCTTTGTACAGTATCAACAAAACGTAGTTGCCCGAGTTAGGCCAGCGCTGTCGGTTGCCGCGGAGGATTGCGGAAGCGTGTCCATATAAATCTGACTCCAGGCTCTATGGTGGAACACCCAGGGTTTTTGTGGGTATACCTACCGACCCGTCGGCGGGAACAAAAACTCAAACTCAATTCATTTATTGCAACATATGAAATTTACATACGGTTCTTAGTTAACATGTTTTGCATAGTTATACATATGACCCTATAAGGGTATGGCAATTTTATTATTTGTATTGGAACGATTTATTGTAATGTTTTCTAGATTATCGTTAAAAATTCGTCTAATGTATACCACACTACCACATAACCCGCGTGCCCTCGAGGCATGCGGATCAAGAAAGGATTTTTCCTGCTTAAAAAAAAGGAAGGCGCGCATACTGTTCACAAAAGGGGCAGCTGCATACAGTTTATCTCCGCCTTAATCCAATTTTAGGCAAATGGCACAAAACGGCGTGGTCCCGTAAAGATTGCGTTAATACGGGAATTTCGGCGATATGTAATAAAAAATTAGGTCAATGTGGGTAGTAAGCACCTATTAAAGGGCCTTAGTGTTATGTGATGGAATTCAAGGTCTTGTTAACAATCAGAATGTCCTTCGACGGGTGATCGATAGGCGTCGTTCGCTTTTATTTCAACGTAGGTGAGGCGAGAATGTGGAATTACACATACGATTGGTAATTGCTGTTGCTATTGGGAAATTGGGCTTGGATAACCTTAACCAAGCCCAATTTCCCAATAGCAACAATCCCAATAGCACTTTTTCAAAAGAAAAAGTCTTAAAAAATGATGTTTTAATTTGTAGAATGCATTTCTTTCAAATTCAATCAGAATACTGATAAAGTGTCTGTGTCTATTTATAATTATATATGACTTTTTGTGACGGGTTTTGAACAGTTTTTTGGCCGCAATATTTTTTTATTGTCATAAAAGCTAGCTTTTGACAACCATTTCGTCTTTACTAAGTATTGTACGGTAACTAACCATAAACTTAACTGAATAATACAACTTGTTTATCTATTCAGCTAATTTTATGGTTAGTGTGTTCCAAAATATCAACAGTAATTAAACTACAATATCTATCGGAGCTGTAATCTTATAAAACTTTACCTATGTTAACAACTGTAGTTGTATAAGCTTACAAATTGTAATTCACTCAGATTGTAGTTGATCGAATTTTACTAACATTGTTAAATAGGTAATAGATTTACAGTATTTAATTCAACTATACGTAGGAGTGCCAGTTACCACCACATTTATATTATACACAGACGTAATTACGGTGCTATTAAATATTGACGACGAAATTAGACAACAGTCACGAAAACCGTTACAATTTATTAGATAGACTATATTATATATACAGAGAGACAGTGTACATTAACAGGGTAGGCACTATAGAAATGGTAAAGGTTGGATAAGTATTTAATTATTTATTAACCAGTGTAAAGTTATAAATGTTAAAAACCTTTTTAAAAATAGGCAAGTACTTTTATTAACTACAACAAAATACAATAAAACTTCATTCTTTAGATTTAGACTATATCTTATAGCTAAGCTACGATAACTTAGTAATGGGGTCCCGTTTTAACCCTTTGGGTACAGAACCCTAAAAAGCAATTATAATCATTCACAGACCCTTGCAGGTCCAGACGTAATATAAATGCTCAAGCCCACTGCCAGGCAGCGTGTCCAGCACGCTAGTAATGCTTATACTTATACGATGAACCAAATAATTTTCAATATCAAATTATATGTCGCGTCCGTGTAATAGCCTTGACAATAGATTTTTACATTAAAGCTAAGAAATAAGAACCATTTCAACTGATTACATCAGCTTTTAATATGTAGAGACTATAAAACCACTATCAACCGGTCATAAGTAGGGAGGCCTATGTTCAGCCGTTGACGGCTCTATGGCTGATGGATGGATGGATGGAGGATAAGACAACGGCTAGATACGATGGATGCATTTTTCTGACAGTAGTTTCAGCTCTACTATAAATGTCAAATAAGTTTAACTTCCGCTGAATTCGTTTCTTTTTGCACATTTCCTGGATGACGCCATCGTTACCTACAGCTATGTGCGTATGTTGAAAATATTAGATGTTGCAAGACTATTACAAGTTTAAATTGAATACTCCACTTTGGGCGGACTATTTGAAACAGCTGAACAGCTAAGTTTGGATAGCTCTCAAATACTTGACGAAGTTCAGGCATCCAAACATATCGTTTAGATTTGTCGTCATGTACGCGAACCACATGGAACTATGCGGTAGTGGTGTTGGTTTTAATGTCCTAAATCCAATGAGCTAACTTTAAAATAATGATACCTATAATGTAATTTAAATAATCATCATAAATGTTTGCTCGACAACCGTCTACAAAGTTCTATGTACTTAGGCAACCTTATTAAGGTTAGTTCCAACCGGTTTATTTGTTCCGACGCTACCTAATTTCCCCTAGGTATTGGTGAGCCGATTCACATGTTTTTTTTCAATCTGTGGAAGAAAATCGTGAAAAGGCATGATGACTGGATAAAATAAATCATTATTTTAATTAGTTTGTTAGTTCGATTATCAAAACACGTTGGACACGTTTCTTTTCTTTTGTCAATCAAACAACAAATGACTAAGATAAACTTTGTCAAAACTCGGGAGTGGGGGCTCGTGTGGGGCTCGTGACGTTACTTCTCTGTCAAAAGTCTATACATTTGTAGTCTAATCGTGAAATCGCGCGTGAAAATATTTTCATCAATTTTTGTTTAGTTAACAAAAGAAAAAAAAAGCGTGTCTAATATTTTTTGATAATAATCCATGTAAATAATTATATTTTTTATCCCACTTTTTTCTACCACAAAACACTTTACGTCATGCGATTTTGAATAACACACATTCTCATTCACCAACTATATCTACTCTCTAAGTTAGGAATAAACTGTCTTCCTCTTTTTTTCTCTTACACGTTTTTCATGATAATTATGTAAAACGCAATACCTTCAGCGTATCTAAAGGCAAGTATTGTACTTAGTACTTACAGCATGGACCCTGGCATCCTCATCATGCCGAAGCCGCCGAGGTTGAGGCCGGCAGGTATGATGCTGGGGTTCCCATGCGCCTGGTGCACAGCCCGAGGAGCCTTGCCTTTGGCTCTCATCAGCACCTGTACATAATACAATACCTAATTAGCTGAACTGGTAAAATGTTTTGGTATAAAATAAATATCTCTTATCATCTGTTCAAGAGGTCTAAAGACCTACAAATGGTCGTCATCGTCGTTTCAGCCAAGGGACGTCCACTGCTGGATACCCACAAACCTACACCTAATGACCTACAAATAAATCATCTTAAATCACCGATTTTGGGTAAATATCTGTGGAATGCACTTAAAAGAATAGAAAAGTGGAGAATCTCCACAGTATTGGAAGATGGTTGAAAAAATGAATAGGTATTTACCTCCATCATTTGCTTATCAAATTCAGGCCCAATTTCATCTTGATACTGGTGACGAGCTTTGCTATATTTAGCTGAAATGCATAATAAAAAAAAAATTAAAGAATAATCATAATGTACTGTCTGTGATTTATCCATCGTTCTTTATTTCTTAATTGTTTCAGAACTACAAGCTTTTTAATAATGAGAATAAGACCACGTCTGAGATACCTCGAAATTACGAAAATATACATATCTATAATAAAATACCATCAGCGTATACCCACAAAAAGTTTATCGAATCCCAAAAATGTATAGTGCAGTTGAATTTTTCGTGATTTCTGGGTTATTCCTACAATAAAAGTTGTTCCTAATGATGACTTTATAGACCTGAACTCTCAGCATTTTGCGAAATAACACCTTCTGTAATAATCATATTCTATTAATTTTAATGTTTACGGATTTACGTATGACTTTTAAAAAAAATTATATGAGATTTGATAATTACCATCTATTTCATCCAATTCTTTCAAATATTGTTTTGAATTGAGATTCATCCAGCAATTTTTCTCATTTGGTTGGTTTGATAGGAAGGGTCGATCAAGGGGCCTTTGAGATGAGTTTATAGCTCCACCATTATTTCCTGTTGCGATTTTAGCTTCGTCATCTATATCTATTTGTCCTTTGATGTTTCCTTCATCATCTATTTCAAAATCTCCAGATAAGTCGCCATTTGGACCCTGATCATTGATACTTTGAGTTTCATCATTACCATTACCAAGATCCATTTCTAAATCTCCTTCTATGCTGCCGTTTTCGTCCATTGCTATAGATCCAACTATAGTTTCTGCATTGTCACCTTCATTTTTATTACCATTATTATTCACCATTGGATTCTGCTGATCAATCACATCATTAGGTACATTTAATTCTCCTTCTATGCTACCTTTGTCGTCCATTTCTATAGATCCAACTATTGTTTCTTCATCACCAGCTTTATTACTATTGCTCACCTTTGGGTTCGGCTGATTAGTACCATCATCAGGTAGATTTAATTCTCCTTCTATGCTGCCATTTTCATCCATTTGTATAGATCCAGCTATAGTTTCTTCATTACCAACTTGATTATTAGTACTCTCCTTTGGATTCTGCTGATTAGTTACACCATTAGGTAGATTTAATTCTCCTTCAATGCTGCCATTTTCATCCATTTGTATAGATCCAGCTATAGTTTCTTCGTTACCAACTTTATCATTAGTACTCTCCTTTGGATTCTGCTGATTAGTTACATCTTCAGGTAGATTTAATTCTCCTTCTATGCTGCCATTTTCATCCATTTGTATAGACCCAGCTATAGTTTCTTCAATACCAACTTTATCATTAGTATTCTCCCGGGGATTCTGCTGATTAGTTACATCATCAGGTAGATTTAATTTTCCTTCTATGCTGCCATTTTCATCCATTTGTATAGATCCGGCTATAGTTTCTTCATTATCAACTTTACCATTAGTATTCTCCCTCGGATCCTGTTGGTCAGTTATATCATTAGGCATATTTATTGTTCCTTCTATGTCTCCTATGTCACCGCCTTCTTCAATTTGTACATCTCCTGTTATAGTTTCACTATCACGACCTTCATCATTGCCTAAATTTTCTTGTTGGTCTGGTAGATTAATTTCTCCTTCGATATTTTCGTCGTTCATGTTGATGTTTCCGGAGACATCATCTCCGTTCCGCTGGTAATTATCTTTTTTGAAATTTTGTCGTGTATTGCTTTTTATGGCACCATTTTTGTTTTTGCCATGCTTGAATTTTGCGACTCGCTCAGTAATTTTGTATGTTTCATCATTTTCATATTGCTTTTTTATGTTTTTAGATATGTCATAACTATATCCACTCTTTGTACCTTGTGAGTTGTTATTACTTCTTGAACCGCTTATCACTTTAGATAGCTTTTTGATTACATTGGTCCGATTTTTAACTGTTATGACAAAAATTAATTTGTTAAATTAGTTTCTGTGTCTCCACAGCATGGTACTAACATACAATTTCATGTTATTATTTATTAATATTTTCAATCCGGATCATCTAAGCTAGCTCCCTATCGAATAGTAAGACGGTCATTCGATTTATCTTTTGAGTTAGAGCGAAAAGAAAATTTTTTTACAACAACAAGCAATTTAATAACATTACGCATTGAGGCATTTGTGCATGAAATCAGAATGAGACAAAAATTATAGCGTATAATTATATAAAATAATTACCATTTCCGCTGTTACGTTCTTCTTTTGGGTAACAGACAACTCCGTGAACAATGTAGAGCAGAATTGTCACAATTAAATATTTATTAAATATCTTCATTTTGCACAAAAGAAAAAGATAGTTTAGATATTCAAATTCGAAATCTTCATTGTTAGTATCAATTTTAATTTTATTGCAAAGTGTGTAATCTAAGAAGTTAATTTTAATAAAAAATTGATTTTAATTAAAATCCAGCCATCCACAGTATTGCCTGTTTTTTATATGTTTTGCGATATCGATGTTGTAAAGCGGTATTCTATTTACTTTATGGTAACGTTCCAAGGACACATAATAGCCAGAACAGCGTAGAAATATGAACTGTTTATTTATAGCGTTTGTTGCGATAACCATTGGTGATACCCAGGCAAATACTATTTATGAAAAGATAAAGACATATTTTGATTCCGGTGAGTAGGTTTTTATTTTAGACAAAATGTAACAAAAATTCATACTAACTACTTCGAGCCGAAATCAGTGAACAAAGTTCTGTTGTTCTGCTAAATGATTTCGGTAATTTTCAGTAACTTTCTGGAATTGTTTCAAAACCACTAAAACAAAGTAAATTATTTGTTTATCGTACTATCTTGTAATATTCCTCTATATGTTGTAAAAAGGAACTCTTTAACCGCCTCCACACAACAGAGATGTGAGGTAACATCGGAACAATAGAATCTTAGAGACGAATTGAGAACTTCCTCCTTTTTGGAAGTCGGTTGATTATATAGGGTATTTTTCTAGATAGCGCGTGGCGGGCGTATTCTAGGATAACATTATAGGTGGGTACTCATTATAGTAACCAACTTTTAATACACCTAGTGCCAACTCAGGAATAATAGAAAAAATAGCTGTTTTTTAACTATTTTGGGGCTTCATTTCGGCCCATGTAAAAGTTGCTCGTTATGGCGAGTACAATTATGTCCTAGAATACGAGTATGTCCACCATAAACAGATTAAATTTGTTTTTAATTGTATAAAATTGATTTTGCATTGTTAAGAAAGATACATAGCGAGTTACGTTAACAAAATTTTCATTAAAGTATAAGCACAGATGTTACTCACGCTTTGTTTTAGTAGGTAACTGCTACTACAGTCAGTGCTATGCGAGACGAGCCCGCGTGCTGATACTCGTACTCCAACATTGAAAAAAATCGCCAAATGCGATCGAAACTATAGTAGCACTTATCTACTAAAATAAAGCGCGAGTAACACCTGTGCTATACTTTAATTAAAATGTGCAATACCCACGCTAGTTTTCATAATCAAGTTAACAAAATTATTTGTTTGCAGACGTTGTGAAATCATTCGAAAATAAATGGCAGTCTTTTAGATACGCGTATGAAATAGTCATTGCCAGCGTAAGAAACATTTTGAGCTTACTTTTACTCTTTTTTCATCGGTGTCTTGGTTTTTCATGATGAGCATTATGAACATTGAACACTTATTCTTTTTCGAGTTGTTTATCACAAAAAGAACTCTTGAGAAATACTTGGCGTAGAATCACTATAAATGAAATAGTTGCATATATTTAGCAGTGCATCATCACTCGTCACTTTTCAGAATTTTTAATAAGAAGTTAAGTGATCTATAGTCTAATACAAATAGGTACCAGAGGTGGCGTTACCAAAACTATAAGTTGTAAAAGTAGCAGTAATCTCTCGATGAACTGTATGGAACAATTACTAGTAAATTATTTTGCGATTTCGGAGTCGGACTATGAGTGACTTATAAATATACTTTACTTTATAAACTATTAATACCTTTGAAAATATCTGCATCTTGCAAAACAGCACCTAGTTATAGGATGCAAACCAGAAAAAATAGTTTTAATTTATTCTATAAAATGTATCTTTCAGACTATAAAAGAGGACTATGGACATAAAACTATGAACGTGTACATAAACAGATTTCATAAGCCCTTGTTGATGGCGTCTGGCTACTACCACACTGACAATCAGGTCCATCTGTAAGAACACTGAGGAAATTATTAAGGAAACAATTATGTATTTATGTACTAACCTATAGGGACCATTGTTGGGCAAAGGTTTCCCCAAAATATTCCATTTTGTCTCCTTCCCGGCCACTGTCGCCCTTCCTCTTGCCCAACTATCCGAGTGCATGTAAAGCATACGAACAAAGACTGTAAACACTGAATTGCATGCACACTAAAATTGGCAAATTTTGTTATTTCTTACTTGTGCTTTGCAAATGAGATCTCTTTTTAGGTTCAATAAGATATTTAAGGCATCGTCTATTAAAATCCCTCACATAATTCTGTGCTAATTTATTTCAGCATTTTCAAAGACATGATGCTAGAATCGTTGCCGAATTTGTATGATGTAGACGTGAGTTTTCCTCTGCCGTCTAACGCGCTGCAGGTCGAAGCCAGCGTCAGCAAAATGATCCTGCATACCTCATACGTCCTCTTCAGAAACACCTCTGATATCATCTTCTCTCCCGCGGACCAGGACCCGTACAGGAATTCCCCTTTTAGATTCCAGCAAGTCAGGAATACTGGCGATTTGGCGTAAGTTACATTACAACTCTATTTCTTACATAAGTTCACAACAAATTTCGAGTATACGAAATTATGTTGTTTTTAAACTTTCGCGATTTAAACACATTATTACTATATACTACGGGAGTAATCGCGCACTAAAATTACGAGATAAATAAATACCTCATCATACCGACGTTTTGACCGAGTTGCATCGATCGTGGTCACGGGTAGACTGGAGTGTGAAACAGCTGGTAGGTACCGCCAATTCAACTTGAACTTGAAAAATTGTCACTACGACACACAACACTAACGGTATCTAATAATGTCTTACTACCTACACTACGCGATTTACATTTGTTGATAACAGGATTCCACGACGCCGATAACTTAAATTAATTATTTATTTATCTCGTAATTTTAGTGCGCGATTAGTCCCGTAGTACATAGTATTAAATACGAAATATTTCACTGATTACTGTTTCTTTTCGTCTCGTAAAATGTTATTTCACACACTTTTTTGACTAAATATCTGTCGAGATCTGAGTATTAGTTCGCCTTGTTTTGGGTGTGTTCCATGGTACGCATGGCAGTAGGGGATCCAGATCAAGCAAACCCTCACTGGAGTTCCCTGTTCCGGCCGCGGCGGCGTGATCGTGATATGTTATTATTTTCTCGTAGCGCTTATAGCGTAGTTTAACAAGGTGTTCGTAAGCGATACCCGAAGTTACGCAATGATCTGCACGGTCAATATTTGAAAGAGTGACTGCGGGCGGCATTTACAGCTGTGTGGCCAAGTCAAAGGCCTTCAGGCGGCTTTAAAACTGATACATCAAGGATAACGAAGTTATATACCTATACGAAGTTACTTTTTTTTTTCTAACAATCCACGTAGATCACTGCGTTACACAATTTT
Source organism: Hypomecis atomaria (assembly GCA_964007245.1). Lineage (NCBI taxonomy): Eukaryota > Metazoa > Arthropoda > Insecta > Lepidoptera > Geometridae > Hypomecis > Hypomecis atomaria. The sequence continues at coordinate 16,405,966 of OZ023292.1, read as the reverse complement.
GCCTCTTCTTTTTAAGGATATTATTATCGCAAAGCGTTGTCTTGTTTGTAGAAAGACTCAAATTGAATCTCATATATTTTTTAGTAAGTAAACAAACATTTCTGATGTCTTTTTCAGTATTTCAATAGAAGGATGCACTTTGTCTGGTCTGGTAGTTGTATCTCTCAGCGGCAATTCTGTTAACTTAGGCCACCACGAGTTAAGACTTAAGGACTGCCAATTTAGTATTGAGGTATGTCTTAGATTATTTTTGTCTGTATGAGAGAAATCATTCATAATAGTTACATACCCAATAATAGGTACATGTTAATTGTTATTTTGGCTATCAATATAATCACGTGTAGTATCAAAGTATGGTTGATTGAATCAGCTGTTACTTTGCGAAAGTCCCATTGAAGTACCTAGAGATTTTGTCTAGGGAGGGCAGATACCTACTTTTGCCCATGCCATCTATGATGGCCATAGAAGTTTCTAGGGAGGACAGAGCCCCCTCCTTTAGCTATGCACGTGGGAAGTTCATTTTCAACATAGTTTTATACTACTTTTATTAAACCTCACGTGTTAAAAACCATAAAAAAGTAAAACGGAGGAGTTATAACTTTCTAAAACCTCGAAAAATATGTTATTTAATTTTATGAAATAACAGTTACAGCAAACAAATACTAAATATATTGTTTATTTAAGATATATAAACTTGGCAGTGGCGCTCCGCCAGTGATTTCAAATTATCTGCCAAACGGAGACAAGGGTGAGTTGTGTTATTTTTGGAACTAAGTAATTTTCTATTAAGCGATACATTTAGGTTGGGTAGCATTGCACTTGACAAGTGAAAGATCTGATGAAACTCCCGTTGTGTCGATAAAACTTTGAAATAAATAAAGTTCTATCACACTAGGATATACCAGGGTGGTACCTATAATAATATTGTTTCGCAAAAAATGGTAAAACCGCCTTCCATCCTGTACAAAATTCGAATTACATTATTGTTGATATTTCAAAAACAGATACATTTTTGGAAGTCGGTTTAGAATCAACTTAGTAGTGGACGTACGCAATCAGTGGACACGAGGTGACTTCGGTATGCATCTCCTAATTTTAATTTTTCTTAGCTTTGTTATTTTTGCTGTTTTGCATTAGGATTTGTTAAAAAGCTTCTAAAATTGTTTTATTGACATCAAATTAGGTACTGAAATCAGCGAAACGCAACACGCACAATACGCATGTATCGTCAGGGATACATCGGTTTGGCACACTCATGCCTCGGTGTATCATAACTTATAGGTACACTGACGCTTAGCGTGTTAAAATGAATCTTATTTGTTCAGGGTTGAATTTAGAAAAGCTTCTGACACGTCCGATGCTAGAAGAGCTGGTGCCAAAACTTCAGGGTGCCATGTTTGCCCAAGTGAATACATCGGCAATGTTTACCAGCGATCTTCCTAAAATTCGGTAAGAATTTTACGAAATCCTTGCAGAATAGTTATAACTTATGAGATATTGATAAATATTAACAATACGCGTGAATACTGAACATCGACTTTCGGAATGAGACAATCGGTTGAGTTCGGCCCGAGCAAAATTGAACTCAGCCGATTAGTTATCTCTAAGAAAAGAAGAATTGAATCTTGAAGAGTAGAATTATCTCTTTTCAAAGACGGATGTCGATGTCCATTCGTTTTATTCGTAGGTTAGTATAAACCAATTTAGACAGGAACGAACTCTAGTTTTGATCATTATTATCTTTTGATTAAGTTTACGAAACTAAATAATTACCAACATTGTCGTAGGGCAAAACAGGAGGTCCTTTTTGAGGATACCAAAAATTTCATGGATGATCTCGTGAGAAGCATGAACAAGAAATCACTCGAGAAGAACATGGGAACAATCGAATTAGGAGGATTTTCAATTTTTTGGGATGATGTGGTAAGACTGATTATTCATTAAGAAATCTTTACACTTTTATCATATTCATATCAACTGTAGGACGTCTGCTGCTGGAGCTACGATCAGCGCAATACATACACTGTTGTAACTCTGGGGTGTTCGTGTTCCTAAGACGTCACCTGTTTATAATGATGACCAACTTAACTTTTACTATAATAACGACCCTGATATTGTAAGTGACGGAAGATTTTTCGTAATTTCAATGTTGATCCCGTAGTAAAAGTTGGTCATAATGATCCTAGAATATGTCCAAATGTCCATCGTCTAGAGCAACAGGTAGGCAACAGGCCGGGCAATAGCCTAATCCTTGGAACTATTTTTTTTTAAATGAAATGTAAAAATATTCGAAAACATCATAAAATTCAAAAAGAACTAATTGTGTAGTATCTTAGGCTCGACATACCTACGTATTTAAAACATCTTTCTTCAAGATTTTATTGTAATAAATCAATAATATTTATCTAGAAGACGCACTTTGAATTTGTTGTTCCTCTCGAGACTATAAACTACACAAAACTGGCTAGTTACATAGTTTAGGCCTTGTGTTTTTCAGAATTTCATTTGAAACCAAAATAATAAATTCAATAGGTACCGACAATTTAAAGATCAAGTTTTTTTCTGGACCCCTTTAAAATGTTTCGACAGTATCCGGACCCCAACTAAAAATATTTGCCGACCTTTGGTCTAGAGAAAACATCGCGTTAATAAAAACGTACTACTTAAAAGTACTAATGAAAGTGTTACTAATGAGAATAGACTTTCCATGCGTCAATGTAAAGTCGTCAAAGTTGTTTTTATTTAGTTCACAGAGATTCCTACCGCCAAGGTTCTGAAACTGACCAAATTGACCTTGTTGGGGCTGGACACGGCGTACGTATCTCACTCAGGGGGCCCGGTGCGCTTGACTGACACGGAAATTATAGAACAGCTGAGATTCAGCAATCTTCAGGTATTTATGCTACAATATACTATTATTCCTGTTCTATCCTTGGCTGCCGCCGATCCCATACATTTTTCATGCTATATCATTTAGCGAATACGCAAAATTATCTAAAACTATAAACTTACTTAGCTTATTAGCTGGCGGCAGACGATTTTTGCCTGTGAGTTATTTCAGGTGTTCTTATTAAAACATCTTTGTTTTAGGTGACAGGTAAAGTTTCAATAGGCGATATTCAAAATGAAAGCGATTTTGCCGTGGAAATTAGTGACTTTGCCGTCGACCTCACTATAGATTTAAACAGCAAAATTAAATTTGATGTCCTGGGTTGGAGGTAAGAATGATTTGAAAAGAAATAACTAAGAGTTTTATCATTATCTTACCAGATAAAGATTTGGATTTACGTTCTTTGAAATATAAGAAACGATGGTGACTAAAACGTGATTTTGATTTCAATGCATATTTACGTATATTTTTAACATGTTATTAACTATATTTCAGATTTTTAGAGTTTTCGTGTCCAGATTTAGAATTTCTACCAATAGAATCAATGGTGGTTGGTTATTTATTAAATGAATTACCAAAACAAATAAAATCACATTTAAGTTCGGTCTATGATGGAGAAGTTAAACTAAATCAGGAATATGAAAACGAGCATTTAGCTGGTGATATAGATGACGTAGAATCACATGAAGTAAAAGCAAAAGAAGCGTTACATCAAGAAATTTCAGATCAGATCAAATTACATCATGTAATAGTAAAATCCCATGAAGAAGACCAAGATTTAGTGCATCTAAATGATCCTGGCACTGGAAACCGTCTACTTCTTAAACTATACAATGCAGACGCTGACCCTCATCAGCCAAGTGATGAACCAATTCAACTTCATAATGTAGAAGCAGAGCCTCACAAAGAAGACGAAGGTATAGTAAAACTCCACCACGTTGAAGCTGAACTTCCCATAGATGATGATGGTCTAGTAAAGCTACACCACATAGAAACAGTACCTCACAAGCCAGATCCAGGTCTAGTGCAAGTCCTAAATGTAGATGTAGTGCCAGACGATGGAATTTATAAAAACAATGCTGAAAACACATCACCTAAACAAGCAGCTAGAGCAAAATCGAACAGAAAGATATCCACTAACACAAAGTACATTTCTAAAAAACCAATTAAGTTCTTACGTCATAACAAACGAAATAATAACATGTCTTCGTCTAGTCTGAAACCTATACATATGTCAGATAATGAAATAAACTCACACTAATGTTAACCTATTCAAAAATAATAACAATCGGCTGATAAAGTACTTACGTGTCGTTTTTTTAATTTTACATTGAAAGGCTTATTTTGATAAATGAGTTGATACCGCTATTTTCAATTTAAACACGTAATTCTATTTCAATATTATTATATTGTTAAAAATCTGCGAACTTATTAAGTTGGAGTATTAGCGCGCGGGTCCGTCTCGCATAACACTAATGCTAAAACCTCGCGTGAGTAACATCTGTGTTATGTTCTAACTGAAAAAGTGTAGAAACTTATATGTACTAGCTTCTATAATCAAAGGGGCACGCAGTTCATTTTACCATATCCTTATGGTCCTTAGACCGTTCTAAACTGGTTTATTTCTGATCTCCACGTCTTCATCTTCGAAATCTTCTCGTCTAAACAAATACTTGGATGCATTTGGTTGCAAATATATACTGGAACAAAATTATTTTACACTTATAGAAATTAAAGCGTAAAATTGATGTTTAGGTCTGTACCTAAACGTCAATTTTACGCAACACATCACTATTACTACATAGTATAAAACAAAGTTCCTTCCCGCTGTCTGTCCCCATGTATGCTTATATCTTTAAAACTGCACAACGGATTTTGATGCTTTTTTATTAATAGAGTGATTCAAGAAGAAGGTTTATATGTATACTCGAAATACACCTGTGCGAAGCCGGGGCAGGTCGCTAGTAAGTAATATTTACAAAATGTCTCTCTGTAGATCTCTTTTGAGGTGGAGTATATTATTTCAGTGCGTAGTAGATATTGTGCACGTTTCCTGGTCTATGTATTGTACTACAGATGCACAGATCGCACCATATTGGTTTAGGTTTAGTTATTTGGTAGTTACGAGCTGTAGCTACTTACCGAAGCCATGGTAACCTTCGTTATTTGATAAATATTTTTAAGCTATCTGCGTGACATAATATTATACCTTTGGCTGTTATCCAGCTCGATGGTGTCTTCTGTCTTTTTCTGTTTATGTTTTTTCTTTTTCCTGCGTCGAGGTTTCTGTGTTTCCTGCAAAGACAAGACTTATTACCTACTTATTAGACTAAGACAATACAGGAACTATGATTGTGTATTTGAAATATTGAGATGTTACGTTTAGGCCCAGATTTCACCAATATGGAGCAGAGGCAAGATGGGTAAGTGAACTGTGCAGAACATTGTGGACTATAAGTTCCATTGCGGAAGTGCTATATTCGCTTAGCGAAAAACAAATTGAAATAGATATATTGTGTAAATACTGATATACAGGCCGAATTATACAAGTTAGTGGATATGAAGTTAGCTACAACCTGCGCGAAACCCATTGAACGCTTAGCTTTATGTGAGCTTCAGTCAGTAACGATTGGACATTGCACAACTTGTAGCTAACTTCACATCCGCTGACTTGTATGATTCGGCTTATATTTTCTCAGGCGAGCTTTGCAAAATGGCTTTACTCCTATCTATGGTTCTACAACTACAACATCGACTCACTTTGGTGAAGTCTGAGCCTTAAACAAATGTCTCTTGGTGTCTCTCTACCTTAATGGTTTCTTGGTTATTATCATCAGGTCGAGGGTAAAGTTGTCGATATGCTGGTATAAGGTTTCTTATAAGACCATTGCTCGAACTGGTCCTACTCGGTGGAAACTGATCTGGATTCTCCGATGGAGGAACGTTATTGTTAGATGAAGACTCTTCTAGAGGCTGTAAGAAGATAATGACTTATTTGAAAAGTTTGAATACGAATCAGGTATATTTTTAAGAAAAACCCATTCACATATTTATTTGTTAAAGACGTGGTGTGTGAAGTGGTGTGAACTGTACATGCAATCATACTTAATGTTTATCGGTGATAGTGAAATCGTGAGGAAATCTGAATATTCGTATGTGAAAAACTCGCAACTGGGTCATCTTGGTGGATACGTCCCAATTTTTTTAGAGGGTAGGTTTACATTCAGCAGTGGACTAAAAGCTGGTACAGTATACTTAGCACAAGCAAGCGAGCAGTATAGTACGCATGCTGCTTCAAACTAACATCTATGGGAAAATACGGTACTAAAGGGCTTCCAGAGGCTAAATTAATTAGAATGATGTCTACAGGATTATCTGCTTGCCCAGTACCTACTAAGCTGGAAGGCTTCAGGTTCAGACCATCGTTATGAACAAATTTTACCATGGGACCAACCCGGAATTCGCGACAAGAATTTCAGCTGTTCCATACAAAATTGCAACTCTGAATCCACAAAATGTATTGGACAGCAGATTTTTTATCGAATTAGTTTCATAGTAAAAGTTGTTCGTAACGATGGCCTGAATCACCTCCTTTCGGCTTAGTACACCAGTTCTGGATAACCCTGTAAATTACCAAGTTCCCGACAGTGTCGTCTTCATCTTTCGCGAATGCCCTCATAATGGATTTCATTTTGGAGTATTTGGTGAGTTTGTCGGCATAGTTGCTTGTGTCTTGCGCCTTCTGCCACGCGTCAGATAGGGGCCTACTGTTGTCCGCCATCTTGTGGTCTTGGTAGTCCACTGAGTAGTTAGATGAAAACACTGTAGACCAGAGAAAAATACATATTACCTACTTAAGAACCACATGTAATTATATTAAACATGTTGCAATACATGATTGGGCGATGAATGTAAAAACCACGATTTATGATGCAGCTTTACAGCCAGTTCAGAGTCACCCTAAAATCAATACTTAGGTAAACTAAAATTGGTCTAGTTGTTTAAAAGCTAAGACGATCGATACGTTCATATAATGTTAAGCATCACGAATGCTCGTAACAGTAAGTTATTGTGTAAGCGCTCTGAAGTTCGGCTTCGCTTTTTCTCCTGTTTGCGCCAGTTACTCACGCTACGGAGGAAAAGCGAAGCCGAACGTCAGAGCGCTTACACAATAAGGCCCCAGGTCAGAGTCACCCACAATTTTGACTTTTGCAGAACTGCCTGCAGTCTTTCAGCCATACTGAGATATTGAGATCTGTCGTGAAATTTCCTTGTAAACATCGCCATTCAATGCGAAACATACCTATATAGTTATGTTTGCGTACTCCTGCTTGGCGGTTCAATAACTGGCACTTTCCGAGGCTGGGTTTGCAAAAACTACCACTGCACTACATTCAAAATTTCACTCTCTTTCTACAGTCGGGAAAAAACTTAAATGTTATTACAATCAAATTCTTTTTAAAGTGTTCTATCACTTTAAAAAGAAAAGTGCTAAGGCTTATGTGTATAATGTAAGTATAAATAAATGTCTGAGCTTATTATTACTTACACATACCTAAGGACATAAAATATTACCTTCCTTAAAGGAAGTCGAGTAAAAATAGCGATCGCCGGTCGGAAATTGGAGCTCTTCGAATCTTCGATGCAGAATGTTCTGTTAATTGCACAATTCTGATACGATACGAGTTCCATTCCACATACGAATACATTAATTCAGTGCTTTAGCCAATATTTTGTATACATCTTCATCATCATCCGCCTTCTCTATCTCACAGCTGGGTATAGATAGGCATCTCTTTTACAGTGCCATTTGTCTCGGTCTTGTGCTAATTGTATCTAGCCGGGCTATGATGCGCACCACATAATATTTCTTTCGACGTGTCAGAACGGGACAGCGTTATGGCAAAGTATATAACTGTCACGTTTTCACACGTCGAAAGGAGTTCTTTTCGTGGCTTTTCGTGGTCGCATACTAGCTGGTTCGACGCGTTATTTTCACAATAATATCGCCGACCCATCTTGCCGCCGGACGACCAACGTTCGGCTTGCCTTTTCTTGGCTTCCACAGTAAACATATTATTATGAAACACTTTTACTGCAGCTCATTGTAAAAACATACATTAAATGTAATATTCGTATTATTTTAATATTATCAAAATAAGATACAAGTCAATCTACATAGATAATAATTACAATTGTTATTATAGGTACCTAATATTAGGTCCAACTTAAAATTTTAGCTTTCCTAAAGCAAAGTAAAATTATCTTAAAAACAAAATTACTTAAAATTTAACAATTTTAAAGTTAATTATAAAATATTAAATTGAAAAAAATAATAATAATCATCCAATAAATTATAAAATAATCTAAAATAAAAAATATCCAATTTCAGTAATTACATTTATGCAAACAATATAAATAAGTTATCAAATATTAAATTGTATTAATACTCTGCATTCTGGTGTGTATCTTTCATAAAGATGCAATTTGCGGTGTTTGAGTATTTGCCAAGTACTTAATAAGTGTTTTAGTCACCGAGTCATGTTCTCCGGCTCCGTGTCTAGACGTAATCGTCCGTAGTTAGTCAAACGTCAGTTGGACGTTGTTGTTGTCCATTTATCTTTCTCGTTTTTTAGGGTTCCGTACCCAAAGGGAAAAACGGGACCCTATTACTAAGACTTCGATGTCCGTCTGTCCGTCTGTCTGTCTGTCTGTCACCGGGCTGTATCTCATGAACCATGATAGCTAGGCAGCTGAAATTTTCACAGATGATGTATTTTTGTTGCAGCTATAACAACAAATACTAAAAAGAAAATAAAATAAATATTTAAGGGGGGCTCCCATACAACAAACCTGATTTTTTAGACGTTTTTCGCTCTATATTAATAATGGTAACAGGTAGATACTTGAAATTTTCACAGAATATTTAGTTTTATATTCACTTCAATAATAAATAATAAAATTGAAATAAAATAAATATTTATTATTGGGGGGGGGGGGGGGGGGGGGTACGGAACCCTCCCTCCGACTCGTACGTGGCCGATTATTTAATAACTTTTTTTTCTTTTTTTTTAACAGTTGTTCATTAAATAAACAAATATAAAAGGAACTAACGGTCAGGTTCGTCTCTGCCCGCTCTCCTGACAGAACTCGGCACAAAGTCGGGCTTATCGCCGAACTGGCCCCGGCGGACGTACACGGTTATGTCTGATTCTGCAAAAGATTATAATTTGATGAAAAACATGTTTTGTTCTAGATAGGTTCGCGGTTCGACGTGGTCACAATCTGGTCTCATCAACAATCCGTTCTGCAAAATTATGTGCCCTGCCCACTGACAGAAATATTTAGGCACTAACTTTTTTATCTGCTGGTTGGTCGGTAATTTTGTTTCGCCTAAAAGTGCATTTATCTCTACCAGAGGGGATAACTTGGTAAGGATAAGTGCACCAGCCGTTTATTTCTGATTCGATCTCGCAGAGAGACTTCATAGCGTTGGGCTACTTTGAGCTTACTGATAAAGCCCACAGGGAAAGACAATTTTTATTTTGCTCGAAGTTTAGGAAGGTGCGGTTACGAAGGTTACTGTTCACGGATTCTTTTCACAGTTTTCTTCAAGCGTCCTAAACCAAATCTTTACTTACTCTTAATATCGAGATATTCCATAATAGAAGCGTTGTATCCATATGCGATTCCGGCACTTAGAGTTATTAAACAACCACAGACCAGGGCGCAGCTTATGATGCAACTCATGATGAGGGTTAGAATCCTGAAAATTAACTTACACTGTTATTAAACCTTCCTGGGGGCCATAGCCAGTGCGAGTGGGGGACATAGAGGGAGAATTTCAACCTTAACGCCCACTAGTACGCGCCGAAGGAGTCCCATGTCGCACACAATTATCAATCTTTACATTGTACTCATCTACAATACCCACTTTAACTATAAGAGCAACCCTTGAAAACGCAACGCGAAAAAATCTCACACATTTTGTTAAGAATTATTGAATTTATTTTATGGGGTAGCTGTTTTTTTACAATATGTGGGTTGATTTCATCCTGAAAGTTGGTAACAATGATGAATACAACAATAACCTCGAATATTATCCCCGTAGTCTAGAGAAACACTGTGGACACAATCTTTTAAGGAAGCATATAATAACCTGAACACAACATATTTTTTAACTCTAACCTCCTGAGACCCACGGTATGACCGGTGATACATTGTGAAAAAATAATTCTGCTTTTTCAAAAGATTTATGTTTGAATTAAGGATCTAATCACATACTTATTGATATTATAGTAGACTAGTGACTGACGTTGTGAATTTATTGCCTACATTACAATATTCTACACTAGCAAATTGTACAAACTTTCTTACTAATAAGTATTGAAACATTCACACAAATGTGTGAGTGTCAATAAACTTACCTTTGTATAATATCTAATATCCATCCACAACATCGAAATATATGACAACACATAACACAACAATTTTATTTCATTAGTATTAATGATTGATTCTCGTTCGCAATAAAAGTATACAAAACATGAAATCATTGTTTGAATTCTGCATCTGAAATCAAAAGAATTCAGTTTCAACAAATGAGTTACTCGTACTAACGGTTTATTTTAACTTAAACTGACATTATACTAAAAGCAAAATGTAAGTAAAAGTTTAAAAGTTTTATTTTTCTTTAAAACCTGTACAATACTGAATGCTTTAGACTGTCGAAATTCAAGTTTTAAAGAAAAAATTGTCAATTTTGGTCTACTCTTATTAGTTAGCAAAGTCGTTTATAGTGAAATACTTACCAGTTAACTATCTTTCATACTTTTGTAAATAATATAGGGAAGGCCTATGTCCAGCAGTGGACGTCCTATGGCTGAAAAGAAGAATACCTACTTATTTGAGTCAGCTAGTTAGCAATAGCCCTGAAGGCGTAAACTATCACAAACGATTAAACCACCTAAGTGGTGAAAAATGTTTGCCAAAGTAAACTTTTACCAAATGATTAATGCATAGGTATACCGAGGCCAAAATAGGTCAAAAGGACAATAGTCGCCGACATGCCACGCTTCGGTTCTGTCAACATTTTAACAGCAAGATAAATACCTCCATAAAGGTTTTATCGTCGAACTGGGAGCAACAAAACGTGCGTTGTTCTATTCATAATTATACCTTACATAAGAAATATTCAATATTCGGTTTTATATATTGTTTCGTTTTACTTTCATTGCGTAAGTATATAAAATTGTCTCTCTGCTTGTCTATTAGATCTGATATTATATCAAAAAGAACAGAGAGGACTTCATAATCATCATTTTAATGTTAATAACAGTAATGTGGTGAATCTATGGAGAAACATTGTTTTAATTGTTTCTTTTTATTTTTTCATAAAATCTCAAAATAAACAAAACGTTGTTGATCGATAAACGGTAATTTAAAGATAATGCTAATTTCGATCATCAACACTATCAGCCTTAGGACGGCCACTGCTGGACATATGCCTCCTGTATGGATTTATGGATTTTCAAACCCGATTGGAAGCGGCTTGCATCCGGCTACGCGCTCCGAATGGCGCGTGAGAATTTCGATGCTTTTTATTTCTGCTTCGAGCGTACTTCGGTCACTCTTTACTAGAGAGTTGAATTAATTCCTCATCAATGCAGAATGCGAATGTAATTTTAAAATAGAACGAAAACCACTAGTTTTATAAATAAATACGACTGGGGACATGCATCGGACTAGAATACAAAGGTTATTACGTTACAGTGAACAATCAAAACAATACGATATTTCTATGTACTCTGGTTTATTTGTAATAACAATGGTACAATGTCGAAAGTAGATCTTTGTCCTCTTTTACCAGCTTCCAGCGTCCAGGGTTCCGTACGTAAAGGGCAAAAACGGGATCCTATTACCACGACCCCGTTGTCCGTCCGTCCGTCTGTCTGTCTGTTGCCAGGCCGTATCTCATTAACTGTGATAGCTAGAATGCTGAAATTCTCACAGATGATGCAGTTCTGTTCCCGCTATAAAGATAAATAGTAAAAACAGAATAAAATAAATAAAGGGATGCTCCCATACAACAACCGTTATATATTTGCCGGCAAAAAGTAGACGCTTGAAATGGTGCTAAAAGGGTTCCCGCACGGTACGGAACCCTTCGTGCGCGAGTCCGACTCGCACTTGGCCGATTTTTTGTATGTGTACTGTGAAGCAGTGGTGGCTTCGTGAAAGAACACCAGTCTAAATATTGTTGGTTCGTACAATGTATAGGATTAGGAGTGAAACCTAAGAACTCACAATCTGTAGAAGTTATCGTAAGTATTTATGAATGTAGATATGCAGAGATTTTCACTTCACGGGTTTATTAGTGAATGAAAACATCGTGACGAAACCTAAGTACATAATTCCGGAGAAGAAATTCTGGCGTATGTGAATCCACCAACCTGCCACTAGGGCAACGTGGTGTAAGTATATGGCTAAATCGCCCTTCCAGGATATGCTTGTGTTCAATAGTAGATTGCTTAAGTCTGGTACGAAGGGAAATGCAGTTGGGTTCATTATTAATGACTTTGATTTACTTAGGTATATGTTTTATCTAACTGGTCATTGAAAATTAATAGGTAAATTAAAAAAAATCGACCACTGAATATTTTTAGTTAATACTTATAAAGCAACTCACATACCCTCACAAGATAATTGAGGCGCGATTTATTATTTTGCTCCACAAATAAATGAAACCTTTAATTGCTATTTAAATTACAGTTTTAAATATCATGTCAGGGAAAAATGTAAACATAGAAATAGTAAATAATAACATAACCTCAAAATTCTGCGTCACTTCTGTCAAAAGTTTGATTAGAAGAGGTTGAGGTTCTAGTGTAAGTTTTCTAATAGATCCTTTTTTGTGGGACAATTTCACCAAAAAAATCGTTATAAAATACTTAGTTCACATCATTATGACCAACTTTTATTATGCGACCAACACTGAAAACGCGAAAAAAATTAGCTGACTCTCTAAAAAGTTCACGGACTCGCGACAAAATTTAAGAGACAGCTGGTTTTTTTCAATATTTCTGAGGTTCTTTAATCCATTTATAACGATGAGTACCTATATAACGATGTCTTAGAATATGTTCGTCGTCGTGGAAGATTTGATTTATAATTTCATTGTTATTGATCCAAACAAAACAAAATAAACAAAATCTAAGAATGAACAGCACAACGCATCACACCGTCGACAATACCGCAACAAATGATAAGTTCTCGAACGAAAATATTCGTGATATGAATAGTACAACTATTTGTCGTGTCGTGTCGAGTCGGGCAGTTCAGTTGCCTCACGCGGTTACCACTGGGCGGTCGTCCCGCCCGCCCAAACGAACACGCGAATACGCGGGACCGCGAACATATAGCAAAAAGTTACTTACATTTTGACGTAAACTTATCCAAGTGTAGTGAAGTGTAGTTTTTAGCTGTTTTAAATTCAAGTTTGGAGATTATCTTGGATTGTTTTTAAAGGTAATTTAGTTTAAGTATGCTTAATGCTCAACGCAGGTGGTTTTGTCGTAGCGTTGTTATTATTACGGGTGTAATTTACAGAGTACGGATTAGCTTCCGTGAGTTTTTTTTCTCTCGAATTGGTTGTGGACTGTAGGAAAATAATTATACAGGTATCTTTACATTGTTGTCGTCTCATTCTTCACAGAAAGTATGAAGTTCTATTACAAATTTTAAATTAATTTATCGTAATATTAGCCATAGGATGACCATTGTTGGATAATTATAGGTCTCCCTATGCATTTTCTATAAGACCAACTGGAAGTGGCTTGCATCCAGATTATTCTAGCCATTTTGGATAGTCGGTCTTTTCTACACTATGTGCAAATGCTGTACCTATTGCTTAAGACCAAACGAAGTCTGTGGGCAAAATTTTTTTTTTTTTGGGTTTTTGCCATTTGCAGATAAACCACTCTCACTGTTTCATTGTTAGTTTACAAAACTGGTTTTTAAGGCTATGCATAGGTATTATTAACAAAATCGCTTTATGAAATAATATTACTAATATTACGTAAGTTTTACTTTTTTATCCAAATCAATATTTTGAATAATGTTTCGCCGTACTATTTCATAGTTTTTATTCATGTCAAGCTATATTACTTATTTCATGAAAAACATGGTCAGTAAGTTTATATAAAATTAAAATAAGTATTCATTTAAATTAAAGTAAGTAGTAAGCGTTAGTAAAATGCCAAGACAAGCGTGGCCTAGTGGATGAATGAAAGCTCACCTTATAAGCTTGAGGCGTGGCTTCAACCAATGAGTTCTTTGGAATTCACGTACGGATTTTCCAGCAGATTTTATCACTAGTGGGTTTTCCATGAAGTAATACACCATGAGGCAACCAACCTGAATTTCACATCGATATTCGATGATGTTAATGAATACATCCAGCGTGGTCAATATGGCCCAATCCACCTTCGTGGGTTGACCTATGATCAGTAGTATGAAATAAATCCGGTACAGAGTACCAAAATGACTAAGTTGCGTGATCCAGAAACGTTTGTAGAAGTGCATTTACCGTACAAAGGATAAGAACCAGCGCGACTATTCATTTTTCAGATTGCTTCCTACTCTAACCGTTTCCGGTTATTTCCTCGAGTGGTTTTCTTGCTCATCTTTTCAATTAATTGAGAAAATAATAACAGAATTTTCTACCCACATGTTAAAACCATGTTGTGCTTAGGATTTTTGGTAAATCTACGCTTGGAGTGTCTGCAAAATCGAATTAGAAAGGAGCAGATTTGAAGACGAATTAAAGTTGCTGATCACCGAATTAACCCAGCGAATAATAAGTTGAAATGGTAGTAAACAGGGCACTTAACATTAGTAGAACGGGTGGTCTTTGAGACCCTCAGGTTCTCAAATGGAGACTATTTACCGGCAAGTATAACATAGAACCTCTGCTGATATGGTGGACAGATCAAAACTGCGGAAACACGCTGGATTCAAGACGCTTTTATTTAATGATCACACAGAACTAAGTCAGACAGTAAATATATAATACTATGGCTGATAAATTTATTTTTTTAAATGCTACAATGCATCCAGTAACAATTTTTAACCGACGAAAAAACAGAGGAGTTTCTCAAGACTATTCGTTTATATTTTTTTTAAGTTTGATTGTTTCATATTATTATATTTTGGTTTTGTAGTTGACGTATATAAGTTAGTATTTATTAAAATAATTCTGAGTAGGTCAGATAATGGTAGACTCTCTCTAAATTATAGAAACCACAGATCACATAGTGATGATTCCAAGCTTCTTAATATTTATAAATGGTTGTTAATATCGTAAATTAGTCTTAGTACGTGCTTTGAAAAAGCTTTTTGTTGAACTTAAATGCATTTGCACTTAAGAAACAGTAAGTGTACTTACTTCTACAATCTTTAAAATGAAGGCAGCGGTTTCTTAATAGCACTGTAATGCTAGAAACTATTGCGGAAAAATATATTTATTTCTCCACACTCTATTTGTCAAATGTGTACTAGAAGATTTTGTATAGCAGTCAGTAACATTTGTATTCATCCATCCATCAGCCAAAAGACATAGGCCTCCCCTATGGATTTCCAATAAGAACAATTAGAAGCGGCTTGCATCCAGCGCGATCCTGCGGTCTTAATGAGATCTTCCGTCCACCTTGTGGGTGGACGTCCTACGCTGCGCTTGCCGGTACGTGGTCTCCACTTGAGAACTTTTCAACCTCATCAGTCATCAGTCTTCCGCGCTATGTGCCCTGGCCACTGCCATTTCAACTTGCCAATCCGTTGGGCTATGTCGGTAATTTTGGTTCTTCTACGGATCTCCTCATTTCTGATTCAATCTCGTAGAGAGACTCCGAGCATAGCCTTATCCTTAGCTCGTTGGGCTACTTGCAGCTTATTAATAAGGCCCACAGTAAGAGACCACGTTTCAGTGCCATTTACGGAAGGTCACACTCGTAAACATTTGGAACGCCTTAAAAAGTAAAAAGACATTCACAGAAAAGATAAAACTAAAGGTACTGAAATAGTTTTAAGTACCAACAACAAAAACTTCAAAAAATAATCGTTCGCCATATTTTTCACCGCGAAGAATACCTTCGAGCTTTACCACAAAATTATCCTTATTCACAGATCTCTATGTCCCTACATATTTTATACTTGCTTTATCACACAGGAATTTTATACACTTTCGTACAGAAATAAAGGCTAACCACTTTCAAGGCTTCGATTTGCAAAATAGAGAGAGAGTTTAATGGCTTAGGAGGTACCCATGACGGGGTATCCTCTAGATGGTAGACATTCTAAGATATAAATATCTACTCAACCTTACGACTAATATATAGGTATGTACATGTACAGGGTTATTTCTAATCAATTAGCACCCTTTTAGGGGCATATTCTGTACATCAACAACTTTTGTTCAGCGACTTTTGTCAAAACTAAAAAAACAGCTGTTCCATACATTTTGTTGAGGGTGAATGATATTTTTCTATGGAACAACAACTTTTTTTTGAGAATTATTAAAAGTCGTAGAACAAAAGTTGTTAGTTTTGATGTACAGAATAAGCCCCTAAAAGGATGCTTACTGATTAGAAATAGCCCTGTATACCCAACATCAAGAACAACATCAAAATCACGAGAAAAACATAAATCCATACATTTTTTCTAGAGTCAATATTTGTATGGAACAACTGATTTTGTATCCCGAATTCGAGGTTCGGCATGTAGTAAAGTCATTTGTACTAAAATCACCCTTATGAAGTTGTGTTTAAGTTACCAATATTATTTTGTAGCCTCATACAAAAACAGCAGACTAATATACGCAGAAGAGACACTGAAAAAGTTCTATCTGAGATAGCACTTTTCAAACAAAACTTCCGTCGTATCTTTTCGGCAGAGAAAACCTACCAGGTTAAGTATTACCACAAAATTGTCCTTATTACTTTCAATATCACGGGCGTTTTACGTATCTACGTACAGAAATAAGATTTAAACACCTATATTCACCTGAGGTTCACCTAAAAACAGCTATCTCCATATAGTCATAAAGATACGTCCCATGCTTCGCTAACGTAGCTATTTGGCAACCGTAACCGCGCTTGGTAACTTGATTACCTCTCTGGAAGCTTTAATACCCCTTTATTAGATGGCATTAGCAGAACACCGTGGTGGCTCAGTGACGGTAACGCTTGCTTTGCAATCTTCTGTCGGATTCTTTGATGAGTTCTTTGGAACTTATGTACGGATTTTCACACCATTGGCTTTTCGGTGAAGGAAAATATCGTAAATAAACTATGTGGGGTGATGTAAGGCGTATGTGAATAAACCAACCCGTGCCAATAAGTACTGGGACAGCGCCAATCTTGATCCAAATGGGTAAAAAATCTATAGGTTTGTATGGCAGTGGGCTATCTAAGTTGTTTATGAGTATATATAAATAGAAGAACCAAAGTTACTGACATAGGCCATCGGATTGGCAAGTTGAAATGGCAATGGCCGGAGCACATAGCACGGAAGACTGATGACCGATGGGGTAGAAAAGTTCTCGAGTGGAGACCACGTACCAGCAAGCGCAGCGTAGGACGTCCACCCACGAGGTGGACGGATGACCTCAGTAAGATCGCAGGATCGCGCTGGATGCAATCCGCTACGAACCGGTCTTATTGGAGATCTTTAGGGGAGGCCTAAGTCCAGCAGTGGACGTCCTATGGCTGAAACGAATGAACGAAGAGTATAAGTATCTAAGTTGTTTTGATGTTTAATTACCTAGTCATAAGGCGATGGTAATTGCTTAACATGGGCTTCTTCTATTTATTTCCAACTAGCGACCCGCCCCGGCTTCGCAGAGGTTTTTTTTTTACATATAAACCTTCCTCTTGAATCACTCTATCTATTACAAAAAACCGCATCAAAATCCGTTGAGTAGTTTTAAAGATTTATGCATACATTGGGACATGGGGAAATGGGGACTGCGGGAAGCGACTTTGTTTTATACTATGTAGTGATATGATAGTGAAGTGATAAGATCGGTTGGAAGCAGCTTGCATGCTATTCTTTTGTGCTTCCTTCATTGTACAAAGGTTTTCTTTTTAAATATACTTATGTCAAGCCTGGACACTGGTGACCAATTACACAATTACACAGTATAGGTAATAGGTATAGGTAACGTAGCTGTTTGGTCACCGTAACCGCGTACAGCAACTTGATTACTCGCTCTGGGAGCTTTAATAATTGTAGCATGTTTGGATAGGCTAGTAGCTGACTCATTAGCCCGTGCACTGGAACGAGGGGGTGTTGTCATATAACCAATTTATCATAACTAACCCAACTGTGGTACCTACCAGCATTTTAATAGGTCTTTTGGGCGTATCCATCAACATATGCCTTTAAATTTAGAAGTAATTATAAACTTAAGAAGTGTGCAGATTGCCTCTCAATATTTTCTATCACCGAAAAGTTCATACACATAAATCTGTATCTCTTCTTAATCGACAAATCATAACATAAGGTAGGTTACAAATACAAAACATCAGATTAAGGCTCTCCATGTATAAGCTTATTTTATTTATTGTAAAGCTTTTTGTAACAAAAGGCACGAACCCTGGTGTCTGTAGTGAAGAAATGTAAATATAAGTAGTAGTTCTCTATACAGTACACCTGGGATCTCTCTTTTGTTCATACTCTTAAATCTTGTAAAAAATGTAGTACACAATCTTGTCAAATAACTATCAAAGTTAGTTGATAAATAGCGCTACAGAAAACCTCATCTTTTGAAGGAAAAATGCGAACTGTACAGAAGAACTAACATCAGAACAGATAAAAGAAAAAAAAAAACATATCTCGAAATGGAAAAAGATCCGTCCGTAGATTGCAAACAGCTCATTGGTACGGGATTGGGTTTGAATGTACGCCTGCCACTCTGTAAGTTGAAATGTAATAAATCTATGTGCAATTTATTGATCCACCTCTTGGACTGCGTTTGCTAAATTGCGCAAAGTTATCACGCCAAAAACATGACTGCCTCGATGGCTCAGTGGTTAGTGACCCTGACTACGGGATCAAAGAGGCGTGGGTTCGATTCCCACCGAGGGCAAGTATTTATGTGATGAACATAGTTGTTTGCTCTGTGCCTGGGTGTTATCTATAATATTAGTATATATTAAAAATATGTATAATAATATGTACTTATGTAGTATATCAGTCTCTGGTAGCCATATCACAAGCTTTGCTTAGTTTGGTGTTTGAGACCGTGTGTAATGTCCCATAATATTTATTTATTTATTAAATCGAAGTTTTTCAGTTAATCAGTCTGTGTTGCATGTGTAGGTACAATGTACATAGGTACTCGTATCTACCTATACATATGGGCTTGAAATAAATGGATTTTATTTTTTGTTTCATAACTTTTGGTTTATGAGTTCTGAACTGATACATCGTGGCATGTGGGCTTTATTAGTAAGCTCAAAGAAGCACGAGATACTGTGGAAAAAGCTTTGTTCCATATTTTTCTACGAGATTGAATTTGAAATGAGGAGATCCGTAAACGATTGTACCTATAGTTTATAATTTTCCACTCACCATTTGATAAAGTATTCACTGACTACCTATGTTATAACACTATATCATGTGATTTGATATTAAGTTTTAATTATTTCAATCTAATTGTTAGACCCAGACTCTACTACTGTGGAGCTGAGTGATGTTCGGAGCCAGGGCCGGATTAACCCTATCAGGGCCCCTAGGTAATGCAATTCTCACCCCCTCATTTACCTGTACCTACCCTTTTCTTACATTTCGATCAAATCGACTCTTTTAGTATCCTGTTACTTGAATCACAAAAAAAATGTTCGATGAAACTTTTTTACGGTTTTGAACTACCTACCACAAAAAAAAAACAGACCCCATAAGTATAGGACCACTTTATTTCCCGTCTGTTTTTTCTTCGTGCGAGCACGGGGCCTTGAGTCGTATCGGGGCCCCTAGGTAGTTGCTTAATTTGGCTTAGGGATAATCCGGCCCTGGTTGGAGCTAGAATGAATATTGTAGATCGTAAGCCCATTACAGAAATGCTACAGTTGCTAAGACAATAAGAAAACAAGAACCTCATTTGGTCACATTGCTTTGTCTCGCACCAAGCAAATATGGCACTTATGCCGTAGAGTACAAAAGGTATATTTCTATACAGGTCGAATCTATCTACGAGATCTTTGTATACTATTTAATCAACACTGAAAAAGTAGTAATATTTTTATTACAGAATAAAAAGATCTATGTATTTGTGCATGGCAGACGAAAATAAAACATCTAACCTTTTATGACTTATCCAGCTTGGGAGTACTTGGGTACATTCAGCACATTGAGCTTATGGTCCATCGAATTTTATAGCTAGAGGTGCCTGGTTTTAACTTAGTGATACGTTACAAATAGAAAAAACTGGAAGAGCGGGGATTCCTGATACAAGCAAACCTTTGCTTAAAAAGAGTCCCCAATATTATACTGTAATTTCAAGTTAAAATGTGAACCGAAATAAATTGTTTAAATTGTTTGATAATAATTTTTTTTATACATCCGCAATATGTATGTGGGGCTGTGGGCACCTGATTTGTCAAACGGATGGCTACTGAAGCCGGATACCTAATTCTCGAATGGAGATTAGAAAAAAGCGAATTTTAATACGATTTTAGGTTTGGTATTATAAAATATGAAAAAGTTGTTTTTAATGGAGAGTTGCGGTTTACCTTCCTGATGTTACCAGTTACTCTACTTCGTAGGAATATCTCAAATGTAAATTGTGTTTGCTGCTCATATCTTAGATATTTTGCAATGTCCTTATAAAGTTACATGTCAATAGTGAAGCCACTCCAGCCTTTTAGCTGTAGTAGAAATACCGACTTCCTTGCTCGCCATAAAACAAGTATGGGTAGATTAAGCTCGATACCACTTGTTTGTGTTTACCCCGGTGTACCCTACGACGATCTATCTATATAGATTCGTTAGAGACTCAGAACAAGGCATGAAAATCTAACTATACATAAACGGACGTAGTTCTAACGGACGTAAGTAACGGAGTAACGGAAACTTCATGTTATACATTTTTTTTTAAATAAAATGATTTTATTGACACCAGTATAACAAATCACTATCAAATATAACTTATGTTGAAAGCTACTAAATACTAGTCGTAATTATACAATATCCAGAATCAATCATAGATTACGCAAATAGCTTATGGGTCTGGTCGGTGCCTGTACTAGTAATTAAACTGTGCTGCTGACTACCAGCGCCCTCCGTATACAGGACTAACTACTAATTGTAATGCGTAGCAATCTTCATCGCAAATTCAACAAAATTTGAACGAAAGAATTGAAAAATTTGTTTAGAATTTAGTGACAATTACAATATTAAATTTAGAATTAAATTAAAGTACAAATACGAGTACATATATGTTTGAGAACAGATTGTATATTTCGAAAAGCATTATTGTATCCACGAATTAAACGCAAATATTGTCTTTTTTGTACACAATAGGGCTCCATTTGTTCACTACACGCCAGATGAAAAGTACCTAATGTTGCGGCCAAAGATGGTGCACGTAGACTTCGAAGATATTTAAATAATATTTTAAACTAATACTAAACTTTGAACTTGTAATGAATTAGAGCTAATACTAGTATTACGGAACTTTTATTGAGCTTAACTTTTACTGGGCTAACCATTAAAATGCCATTAAAAATTGAAAGAATAGCCATGAAACATAACATCAACAGTCAACAGTAAAGTTGGAAACCATGTCATAACCGTGCAACATTGAATGCTTTCCCCCTCATCGTTAGGTCTAAACGATCGCCCAGACAGCTATTTATTTTGAGCACTAAACTTCTAACGAGCATTAGGTATTAGTTATACTGATTTACACCTTGAAGTGGCGACAGACATTAACGGTCAGACAAAATTAAATACACTGTTGCTAAAACAATCATAATACATTAGGCACATTCAAGGTTAAATAATATTTGTAGGTAGGTATAGGCCGAATTAAAATTCTTGGTGGCTGTGATGTTAGCTACAAGCTGCGCAAGCCTCCTGACTGAAGGCTCTCTTGACTTCTGTGCGAAGATTGGGCTCCGTGCAGCTGTGGCTAACTTCACATCCGCTAACATGTTTGATTCGGCATATTTTATACAGCACGCGCTACATAAGTTTGTGTGAATTGTGCCTTAATCGAGAGGGGTACATTGTTTTTTATTTTTGGGACGATATTAAGTCATAAGTTATTTATTGATAAAATGGCAATTTACACGTCAAATTATATACTTATGTATACACAAACATTGAATACAATTATGTAATAAATTGGAATTACAATAATCGTTAGTTATAACTTCAATAATAATGGAAAAATTAAACAATAATAATGCACACAATGTCATAAAAAAATCAATTAAATAAAATTAATAATCAAAATACGAATGTCAAAATAAATTAAATTAGGCTATTTCTAATCAATTAGCATCCTTTTAGGGGCTTATTCTGTACATGACAAAAGTCGCAGAACAAAAGTTGTTAGGTTTGATGTACCTACAGAATGAGCCCCTAAAAGGATGCTAATTGATTAGAAATAGCCCTGTATTTGACTATTGGGATTTAATATCGTCCATCGAGGTCACTTGCTTACACCAACACATTTGTAACTATTATGTTATAATAAATCAGTGTTAGATCAACTTTCACTGGGTTTGTTTCGTGCATTAACTTTCCCCGTCCTTAGCACTCATCACACAACAATTAGGTAGAATATAATAAAATTGCAAAAAACAGCTTTTCCACAAATAGTTCATTGACTTTCGATGTTTTTAATAGATACATTTAGGGTTAGTTCCATAGTAAAAGTGGGTCATAATGTTGAGTACAATGATAATTCTCCTAGATATCATCATATAGACTGTAGATATCAATATACGTATTTGTTTCGCTTTTGCGGAGAACATTATGTACGTTGATTTGTTTCGCTTTTACCCCATTTTAAGCTGAACGCGCACCTGTCCGCACCGTATGAACCGCACGTATGCAGCTTCCTACCTATTTGCAGCGCGTCATCGGCATTTCCGTCAAATAAGTACAGTGTGTTTGATGTTTGCGGCGCGATGCGGCTCCTTCGGCGCGAACTGACGAGCTTTCAACCTTACAGTGCATTTGTTTTCTCAACCTTCCCAGTCAGTCTTCCATATAATGAGGAGGACTGATGTGATTTATTATTTCTCCGGCGTTTATAGGTGCGTCGTTAAAATTGAGTGGCATTGTACTTTAAAGTGGATAAATACGTCCCGTAGTAAATCAGCGTGATTACTGAGATTTAAAATTAGTAATCGCATCAATCAGACGTCTGGATTCTGGACTTTGGCAGGCGTCCATAACTGGACAATTATTATTCGTACCTGTTATGAATATGAAACAGAAATGGAATAGTAGGAATATACACTTGGTCTATTTTAGTGCCATAGCTTCAGGCAGTTTCACGGACATTACTTCTGTTTTTTCAAGCCTTGGATATAATTGTTATTATACCTACTTTTCAATTTCTTTATAGCTTTGATTTCAAGTAACAGCTTTAGATGATAACTAGAACGTTGACCCCTAGTTATCACCTAAAACTGTAGCATTGTCATGACTAAATCTATAGTACCATCTGTACCCAACTCTTACCCGTCATCCTCTTTATAATTTTTGGCTTTTGGTCATCATCATATCAGGATTTCCACTACTGAACATAGCACCTGCGGCATACACTGCGTTTGGTAGAACAGTAACTTTCAATGTTGATGTTGATGAAAAAATAAATTTGAAATGTCTCTTTGCCGAGCTGTCATCTTTGTCCAAAAATAACAACAGTAGCGCTATTTCAATCCCGAGAAAAAATGGTCCGACTGTACCAGAGTAATATTGTGCCGATCTGTCAAAAGCTGTCGTTAAATCTGTTTGCTTTACCAATTACACGGAGGCAGAGCTCTAGAAACCTGACACGTGTAACGGGTTCGCTGTCTAGGGATCTTCTCCTCACAAAACGTATTTAATTGAATGTCAAACTAAATGTTTGACAAATATCAAAAATATACACATGACCGTAAAGTTTTCGTCTCTTAAATAGAGACCACGTACCAGCAAGCGTAGGTAACGTAGGACATCCTCCGTATAGGTGGACCGACGATATAATTAAGATCAAAGAACCGCGCAAGATGCAGGCCGCTTTCAACCAGGCTTACTAGAAATCCATAGGCGAGGCCATTGTCCAGCAGTGGGCGTCCAATAGCTGATGGAAAGATTGTACAAGATCATTGACAAGACGTTTCTAGCTACAAAACCAAACTATGTTAAGTACACTCATCCAAATAAACGAATGTGACCTCCTTTTCTAGCTCGCGCCCTAGCTAATCATGACTTCTCTTTTATCTCGGTGGACCGGTTACCGACTTATACCATGCTTATACCTCTTTCTGAGGTAGAAGACGTTTTTTAACTACTAAATCAAGCTACACTCATCAAGATGACCAAAACTAAGTGCGTCTCTTTTTAACTCCCACCGAAGCTAACCTTCATTTGTTTTTTTGTATAAATGTATTGAATAGGAGAATATACATACATAGCAGCCACAATTCACTAAAAATAGGCAACCTTATATTGTTGGTAATATGGATATATTGTAAGCAAAAAAACTAGCGAATGAAATGTTTTCTCAAAAAACAATCAATTTTTTTAAATCCAAAATACTAGCTAGAGGCTACATTTCGCTAGACAATCTGGTAAATATTATATATTATCCTATTCAATACATTTATATAGAAAACAAATTAAGGATACGTTTTCCTAGAAATTAATTAAACATTATTAAATTTCAAATACCTGCAGCCACATTTCGCAAGGCAACCCTGTTTAAATACGTATATTCTTCTATTCATATAATTACGTAAAATATTGGTTTGAACCGTGTACGCTATTAGTGGGATAATCCTGCAGTGGGATCTCGGGCTATGGGGTCAGCGTACCGGCCGAAAGGACATCAGTATCCAAGCCGAATCGACTCTCAGGTTTATCTCTCCAAGGAAAATAGCACTCTTGCATGGCATTGATAAGATACAAAATCGTGTTTTTCGTTTTCGGCACATCAAATTTGAATTTCAGAAATACAATGTTAAGTTCTTTGTTTCTTATAACGTTGATATTGTGTAGTAAATTTAAAAATTATTGTCTACAGGTGGTCTGAATTATATTACCCTGGGTAAAAGTTACTGAATAGATTTGTTTTTTAATATTTGTCTTGCTTGTAGCATTTTATTTATGGGAAGGTTTAGGTTCAACAGTATTGATATGTATTATGATAACATTTATTTTCATTGGATAGTTTGAAAAACTTAAAGTAGTAGACAGAATATTTCATTAAATTGGTAAAGAACAAAAGAAATAAGTACAGTCAAACCTGGATAAGAGAGAGTTGAAGGGACCGCCCTCTCATTCTCGCTTATAGAGGTTTTTCACTTATCCAGGTTTCTCACTTATCCAGTTTCAGAAGTGGCTTCTCTCTCTTATAGAGGTTAAAAAATACGTCTCATTTGTATCTACATGCGTACTTGCAACATAATATGTACTAATTGTTCGGGTTGTGTTGATTAGAATTAAACATAGATGATAGTTTATTTATTCATTTTAAAATCAGAAAGTCGACGCATTTAAATATTTCCTTGTCCTTTAGAGCACTGAGACCGTATAGGATCTTTTGGTTTTATTATTTTACAGAAGTTTAATTCTGATAAATCAAATTCAATGCGTATTTTACTTCTAGTTTTTCTACTTTTGAACGCATTCAATACCTATCTTAAATTTATCACTTAATAATTTATTTATTTATTCCTACAGATTTATTTATTAACCCCGAACCTTTCTCCTCAATTGATACTTATCAACTGTAGTAAGTTTGACCAGTAAGATAGTGTAAACGTATGTGTGGCTATTCCAAAAAATGTGATTCAAAAAGAATGTTACTTACTTCTACGAAATAAAAAAAATATGTTTGTATAGAACACGATCCGAAATCAACGGAATCAACAAGTTCCACGAAATTTAAGAATAGGTCATAAAGTGCAGATGTTTCATTACCCTCAACTGTCTCTAATAGAGGTTCAGACCAGTAGTACTCTCAGTTATAGAGGTCCAAGAGGGAAAAACGACTCTCTCTTATAGAGGTTTTGGTCTCTCACTTATAGAGGTAATTGAGGGGTAAAATGACGGGACCTGGCAATTACTCTCACTTATAGAGGTTTCTCACTTATCCAGTTCTCAGTTAGCCAGGTTTCACTGTATTCATTAGTATTTAGTCCGCGCTATTTTCACGTTTTCGCATTTACTCGAAGCATTACTGGCACGTCGAAAAAGTACCTGCCAAATAAAAGCATTTAGTCCAATTCTATTTCTGACTAAGGTCACTATTTTCAATTTCCAGCGACTAATGTCTTTCGTCAGGCTTTCACAGGTCTCGTTAACTTGTCAAGCTGAATACGAAGTCTACATGAAAAATGTAAGACACAAGCAGTGGCGTATCGGGGGTTTTAGCTGCCTGGGGCCGAATAAAAATTCTCCGCATAGGCATACCCTGAAACCTGTAGTTGGTATTATTATGAATAAGTAACTATGACTATAACGAGATTATTTTAAGGGGGGATGCTCACAGACACAGCCCACATGCTCACTGCCTAGTATTTTTTTATCCCGAAAAAGTCCACGTTTGAGCACCAACTTACCTACTGGTAAGGGACGTTGTCGCCAAAAGATGAAGCACGCAACTTTAGAAGATCTTGGGGCACGGTAGTGCCCCCGCCAAGACGAGACAAGCGAAGCGAACCACAAGGGCACTATACTCATTTATTTACTCTTATTTTGAAAAGCTTCAGACTAAGTATAGATATCTCTCAGGAAACAAGGAAGCCGACAGTATGTTCCATTCCTTGGTCGTAAAGATCAGAAATGATGAGTTAAACCGCTTCACAGGTAGGTATGGGATGCACAAAGAAACATGTTCACTAAGCACGCACTTAGCGAGCGTATTTTTTTTCAACCACCCATCTTTTATTGTTCTTTCTTTGAATTTGAAAATTGCGCTTCTTGCATCGCCTTTTGTCATATGCCGCGCGGGGCCATATAGCCCCTACTGCCCCGCTTCTCGCTACACCACTGGACACAAGGCCTCGACTGTGAGCTGCCCCTGCCAGCCCATTGTAAGCTATTATCGACTACCATTCGATGCCAGACGGCCCCGAAAAGTAATTTCTCATTGTAAAAATGCAGATTCATTGTCATGCGGAAGAGAAATCGGCCTAGATTGGTATTGTTTCATAAATTAGGGGTATTTTTTGCAAGGGCGTCTTGATTGTGTGGTTTTGTTAGTTTTTTAGCTATAAATATAAAGATGAATATGTATTTGTGGCGTTGTTATACTGCTTAGGGATCCCCAGTGGGAACTACGTATGAGTGTGAACCGTGTATACTGTTTACTGATGTGATTTATTTTCTTCCCATTACCGATCATCAATGTACCTACCATCAATCTCTAGGATGTAGATATAAGTAATATTAGATACAGCCAAGAAAAGAGACGAACAGAAAGAAAGCTTCCTTCTATTATGAATACCTACAATGGTACCCGCCCATGTTATTCTCATGTTATGAGACTCAATTAAGATTTTTTCTAGATAAACTCGGAGTGAAATTAGATGTGACTGATAGTAAAAATAAAAAGAATAGTATAATGATAATTGAGATTTTTAGAAGTCTGCGTAAATATTACAACAGGCTGCTTTCATTTCAAAAAATATGTTTCCCTATCTTGAAGAGAAAGATGGTTAATTGCAAATAAAACCCGGCCCCAATGATATAGCAGATAGGCTAATATCTTGCAGAGTCAGACCATTTTGCGATAACGATGAGTCATTGAATCGGAAGATGTAATAACCTACCCAATACCTAAAATCGATTTTTATTTCTTCTCTACTTGGAAGATAACAATTAAAATAGATAAATAATACAAGAAGCTTTGTTTTTTTTTTGTCAACTACCTTTAGCCCTCAGCTTCGGCCGCGTAATGTTTAGGTAGCTATCCCATAAGGACTTTTTATTTTCGACATAAACTGAATCTATGAAGCTCTCAGAACTTTAAATTACATCAATGTAAAAAATGAAGTGGATCTTTCTGTCTGTTGCTGTGCGAAACAGTAACAATGAAACCAACAAACACACTTTCAGATTTATAGTACTTACTCGTACTTATAAGGTAGGTAGTAAGAATTAACATGATTTCTTTAATGAAATGCGAAGCGTTAATCTAGAGGATGGATTTATTCCAAGCATGAAAAAAATGCCAAGTCGATGATCTAAGATATGAACAAAGTTTACTACGGGACAAATTGGAAACACAAGAGACAAACATTCAGACACCACTGTCCATTTTAAACGCATGGTCGATGGGAACCCTCACGCTACATAGTGAAATAACACGTAATTATTGACTAATCCATTGCTTGAAGGCAAAGCTTCAATGAATGTTGTAAACACCTCATTTATATGTGTGTTCGTGGTGTATACAGTTGTAGACACAGATCTCGCGAGAAAGGACATGTCTCGATCTAGCGGAGACCTAATTTGTCTCGGCGCACGCGATCCATAATAATTATTATTCGCAAAAAATGGCAAAACCGCCTTCCATCGTGTACAAAATTCGAATATTTCGCTCGAATTGCTTATATTATTGTTGGTTTTTCAAAAACAGCTTAGCCGCTAAATAAATTAAATTAATAAATTAGCTTTTAAATTTAAATGAAACCACTTCGGGAGTATACCCTTTCGAGCTAAAAAAGAATTTTTCGATTCGGTTCATAATTGGCGAAATTATCGATGAACATACACAAAAAAAAATACTTACACACCAACATAGAACCTTCTCCTTTTTGGAAGTCTCTCTTACAAGTCTCACAAATCACAACGAATCACTCATTCACGTACGCACACTTAACTATGGGTTCTGTAATATGTACATTTTGTGGCGAATGCATTGTGTTTATGCTACTGATGCTAAATACACATATACCACCTGGCTACCAGTGTGCTGGGTAATAAACTGATGATAGCTAGAAGCCAACAGCAGTGCAAGAATCGTGACCGCGGTGTTGAAGCTTCGTGAGATGCAGCCAGGGCAATGGGCTACTTGCCCGACGCCTCATCCTATCCTGGCGTCTAGACCCTACCCATAACATAAACGGTGGAAGATCCGAAAAAAAATAGCTGAGTTTAGAAAAGGTTTCTTTCTAGAGCTTTGTGGTTGTAGCAGTAGCACCCCCCATGAACCAGCAAGCACGTGTGACCTTCGAACACGAGCCTACAATGGCCAGCGATGCAAAATTCAAGGCATAGAGTCACGCGAACGTGATACACGGAGCAAGATTTTCTGTGCCATTAGTAATATTGAGTAGTCGATTTTCTAACAAATTGTTAGTTAATATGACTATTTTTATTCATCAATGCCAAAATATTAGCGGTATAAGCATGTCTGTATTTGTGAGTCTGGGAATCTATGTGGTTGCATGTCTGTCTGACATCTTAGCACCCAAATAAATTGATCGATTTTGATAAGGTTCTTTTGAGTTTAGTAGCTTGTGATGTGAATAGTTTTTGGGTTACACATATACATACTTTGAATTAAATCTAAAAATACTGTTTAAAAACTTTGTATAAATTACATGGAAGTGTATTTCAGGAAGGTAGTACAAATCAGAATCCAACAATTGCAGTTTTAGCCCAACTTTCAATCAACATTCTGGTGTTCAACAAGGCGACATATTTAGCCCGCGTTTATTCCTACTACACTACTTAACAACTTACTACTTGTAAGTCTAAGTGCTATGTAAAAATAGGTAGATATAGTAGCTACGTGATTTATAAACATTGTGGCTTTGGCCAATACTCTGATTAGTATTTGATCGAATGGTTTTGGGGCGAGCCCGGTAATAACAAGGTTCAAGTTCGAATCGTAAAAATGTGAATGTAGGAATGCTATAATAGGCCGCCAAGTTCAGTGCCAGGGCAATATCGTCATGAATTCTTTGGCTTTTATACGACGTTATTGCTTTTTATATGAGGAAGCGTAATAATGATGAATGCTATGCTTGTTTAATAGAGTTCTGAGATTTTTGTGTCATGGGATCGTTTTTAACCGACTTCCAAAAAGGAGGAGGTTCTATGTTCGTGTGTATGTTTTTTTTTGTATATGTTCGTCGATAATTTCGCCAATGGTGAACTGAATCGAAAAATTCTTTTTTAGTTCAAAAGGATATATTCCAAAGGTGATCCCATTTAAATTTTATAGAAATCGCCGAGCCGTTTTTGATAAATCAACAATAATGTAAACAAATCGAGCGAAATATTCGAATTTTGTACACGATGGAAAGTGGTTTTGCCATTTTTTGCGAAAAATAATTATCTGCCATATACCTACGAGTATACCTATATCTGATGTCTAACGACACTGCACTGTACAATTATTTGAAGTATTTATACCCAATATGTTTTAATTACAAATGAGCCACGTATAGTTTTGTATTATAGAACTATTGACAATATGTAAAATTATGAATGGTTATGCAATTTTACATTTTATTCTTATAATACATTTAGGAGTAACTAATGACATCTATTTACTGTGGGGAATAAATGGGTAGCGTTTGGAATCCCGACATCTTCAAATCTAACACGTTTCTATACGATCCTAGAAGAGTCACTCAGATGCAAGATGGAGATATCAACAATATGACTTCACAAATATTGTTGCCAAAAGTCATCAAGCCACCTAAAAATAGCAACCGGACAAAAATTTCAATTTAATTTAATTCAAACTGTACCTAGTTGATTCACTGTATTAACTGTTGTAGCTAAATTGAACAACGATAATGTAAAATGTATTACATTATATCTGACCGTGCCATAGATACTTTACTACCTACCCAATGAACGCTCTCTCAAGAGCGTAACAGCCAATAAGAACAAAAACTAGAATGTAAAAAACATGTACAGAGCTCTTACCGTACCTAAATATTAGAAGTTTTTTTTGTAAAATGATTTCGCTGTTATTTTCCCCACAGTTCATATAGGAAAATATTTCCCGATCGTATTACAATAATATTGCTCGAAAAATATAGCGGCCATAGAAACAAGAATTAATTTAGAAAATATAAACGTAAAAAGCAAAAATAGCATAGAATACCAATTTTTACAGCGCTTGCGTTTACAAATTGCGTGCCAATTTTATGCTTATTTGAGAATCATGGCACAAGGTATGGCCATATAGAGACATGTCTTCTTCGTAAAGTGATGAAACGATGGTGATGAAATCACCATCATCATCTGCACACTGCTCACTCATTTGTGATCACTTCTCTATGAGTTGACTTCAGTAATGTCAGTCATGTGTTCTAGGTTTCCATACATTGTCCGGAAGCTATTATGTCCTTCCTTTTGGCACCGAGAAACACTTAATGCTCAGTTATTGATTCAAGATGGCTATTCTGGTCTAAATATATCCAAAGTAATTATGAAGCTTGCTGCTATTTAAAGTTACTTTTGTTCGTGTGTTATACAAAATTTAAGGAAAATCGATAGGTCAAATTATTGAACATTGTCCACCTTGGTGTCGTATAGTATATTACGAAGATAGTAAGTACGCCTCGTTCCCATTTCTTTACTATACTGCCCCGGACTTTTTAATAACCATTGCTGAGCTTAGGCCTACCCACGAAGATTGATCCAATTCCACGCTGATCTTTTATGGGTTGGTGGGTTCATATACGCCATCAACTTCCTTCAACGGACGTATGCAGGTGTTTTTCCTCGATGTTTATCCTTCACCAAAATGCCAGTGGTGTGAAAATCCATAGGTTCTAAATAACTCATTGACGTAGGCTCATATTTGTAAGGCGCGCTTTCGTAACCATCAAGAATACGAAATTTTGTGTGGTGTTTGTATACCTGTACTGAATGGATACGTCTTAATTAGCATGGAACGGAAAGACATGGAAAGCGACATGGCAATAAATCTAGCAATTTTATTAAAATATATACTTGAGTGTTTAACCGGAACTTATATCATGTAAATGTTACTGTATTACATATGCAGCAGATATGTACCTATAAATAGGGTATTTAATGATGTCTTGAATACATTCTAACCACGTAAACCTAACTTTATGGTTTTTGCGTTTAATAAAGCTTGATATAACTAAAACAACGGCACAATATATACTTATGGCTTCACGCAACCAGAAAAAGTCGTTTAACGTCTTCATAGTAATAAAACCTGCTGTAACGTCTTAGTTCTAAGAACTACAAAATGTCTTGCAAAAAATATTCTACTTAGGATTAACAGCTTCATTCGTTTCTTAACACGTGACAAGTTTAGAGGCTTTTACTTTTCTTTTGAGCCTGATCAAAATCGTCAATTTTGTTTGTTTAAACACCTACTTAAATATGTACATGTCAGATTTAGGTAAACCTAAATTAATGCATTTTACCTCTTATTAAATACGTACTATACAATGACTTGACCAAAGTTAACTAAGTACCTATGTGAATTGACATAATGTCAATAAATTAATTTTCATACCACCTGCTCGAAAATGACCCATAATATGTCGTAGAATCTCAACGTAAAACGAGTCATTATTATCTTAACACAATCTCGAGGGCTATGGCAGGTCAATAATGTTGTATGAAACTCCTTAGGGAGTAAAGTGATTTAATTTTGGTACATCTAATTTGTATGAAAATTTCTCAACTTTCGTAAAGAGGTTTAATTTTGCAAAATCGAATATAACCTCTTTACATTGCACGGCAACTGGTACTATAAGGAGGTTCTACTCGACTTCACAGAATATAACCTGTTTGGTGCCCGTATCAGTTCGATTTTATACAATAAAACCTCTTTGCAATACCCGTATTAGGCTATTATAAACGAGCAGGCCATGGTCTTATTTTTTCATGTAGTTGCGATTTTCTGAAATTTCGTAGGTATATTCTTAATGTTTTAATTTATTGTGAAGAATACCGAGTTGCATAATGAGTACTTACACTTAGTAAATATATGACGTAAGTATTACTCATATTCTTGGGGTTATATTTTCTCGCAGGATGTAAGAAAAGTAGAGTATAGGACCTCTAGAACCAAGTTTGTCTTTGTCTTGGGCGACTTGAACTCGCTTCACTCAGGACTCTAAATAAACTTGAAACACCCTCGCTGCGTTCGGGAGTTAACTAAAGAGGCTCGCTACGCTCAGGGTCCAATTGTCACCCGTGACATAAGACACCACTTGGTTCTCTTGGTACATAATCTACTATTGTTATATCCACCGACTTCCATCGACCATCCTTCAATTTTTTTACCGACGAACCACCGGAGGAGGTACTCAATTCGACGCGTATATTTTTTTTATGTATAACCACGCATAACTTTTTTCCTAGTAGTCCGATTTCAATAATTCTTTTTTGATTTGATAGAGTATACTTCGAAATTAGTCCCATTTTAATTTTATCGAAATCGGCTGAGCTGTTTTTGATAAATCAACAATAATGTGGAAAATGTTACATCGACCCGTGCGAAATATTCTCGAATTCTGTACACGGGTGAAGTCGGTCGTGCTATTTTTTGCGAAAAATAATTATTAACATTCCATATTGAAGGATACATATATTATATGATGATATAGGCCGAATCAAACTTCTTGGCGGCTGTGAAGTTAGCTACAGGCTGCGTGAAACCCAACACTCGCGCAGCTGTTAAGTCAGTTTCAGTCAGCTGACTGGGAAACCCAGCGCAGCTTGTCTAACTAGCTAACTTCAGAGCCTCGTAGCGTAGTTTGACTAGGTGATTGCCAGCGATCACCGAAATTAAGCAACGTTTCGCACGGTCAGTACTTGGATGGGTGACCGCGGGTGGCATTTTCCAACTGAGCGCTACCGTGGCTCGGATGACACGCTAAATTGTAGGCCCCGGTTGTTTCAACCGTTTAGCCATGTCAGAGGCCTTCAGGCGGCCTAAAAACTCTGACACCAGGGCTAGTCACCCGGCCTATACGAACTTACTACTTACTTACTTCAGAGCCGCCAAGAAGTTTTATTCAGCCTATAATACCGAAAGGTACATACTTAACTAGATAGAATTAGCTACCTATACAGATCCTGCAACACAGGCACAGCCTAGTGCAGGGTCTAGAAATAAACAACTACTACAATACTATTAAGAAATACATGTAAGTTAGTTTTACATAAAATATTTAAAATATTTTATATTTAATAACCGATGCTGAATAAATTCATTCACATAAACTATATCGATCAAAATTCAAAATAAAACTGGTAGCCCATAAGTAACTATGCAAATTACCAGTAGGCACCTACATTATAAAGAGCAGAATGCCTCAGAATTTTGAAATAAAATTATTCCCTAAAAAAATTAGGCAACCTCACTAATAGCTCTACTTCTATAACAATTTTAAATACCTACTTACGAGTAAGTATACTCATCTACTGTAGTAGAGCTCATTGAAAAGCCTCGTGAACAAATGGAAAACGCCAAGAGACAATTACTTTTGCTTTATATAGAAAAGGTAACTCTAAGTACACACTAGAGTACTGAGGAATTATTTATTTTACGATATGGCTTTTTGGATTTAACTGTCAACCAGCTCTCAGCTTTTAGCTGAAACAGAATACAAACAACAAAATATTCAGCTGGTTTCAGTGAAATTTCACATTCAGTTCCCATGTTCTAAATTTACCATTTTTTCTCTCCGGATTTTGTTGAAAGTATTTTAGCTAGAAATCTGTTATACAATACTCATATTTTCATTTGAAGGTTTTTCTCAGGTAGAGGATTGGATTTTAATAATTATTCTTGTTACTATACCTATGTCTTCTTTCAAAGAATTGTTCTATTTGTGATAAACATATGAAAAATTTGCCGCGATCGCAGGATTTTAACCTGAATCTCTTTCAAATTAAATCATTTATATGTCTTGCTGTTATTTTATTTTTGTTCTTGTTATGAGATGACTTTGTCATTACTAAGTGCCATTGGTGTTATGTCGTAACACTAATGAATAATCAAACAAACAGAATAAAAGGAAAAATTAACAAAATTTTATTTATTTTAGGAAATTTTATCTTGTAGCGACCTTAGAGGAAGAATTGAAGGATACATTATCATACTAATAACCTTAGCAAAGGCTTAGCAGAGGCCGTGGGGTGCCGGCAGAGTAGAATAGCACCCCCCTCTAGTACCAGGTGTCGTAAGAGCCGACTGAGGTACAGCGGAACCGACTAATGGCGGTATAACCATTCGACTAAAACGTAGCTAAAATGGCACAGGGCAGGGATGGGGAGCAGCATCCCTGTCGCGAAGCTACGTTTCTGCGATCGCCACCACGCCTGCCCAGCGCGGCGATTATGGGCAAAAACCCCAATATGGAAAAAACAAATAGACCAGGCCCCCAGTCCCCAGCAGCTCCGCTAGCCCGGGGCTACGGTAGCGGCCCCGGTAACGGCGGAGAAGGGGGTGCTAAGAATCGCTGGCAGACGCCCGGCTACCACTCCTGTAAACGACGACTGGCCCTGGTAACACACAACGTGCGCACGTTGAGGACTGACGAGAGGATTGCTGAGTTGGAAGAAGAGTTGAGTAGGTTGCGTTGGGATATTGTGGGGTTGTCTGAAGTCCGTAGAGAGGGGGAGGACACGATAACCTTAAACTCCGGCAACCTGCTTTACTACCGGGAAGGTGACCAACGGTCCCAAGGTGGTGTTGGTTTTCTCGTTCACAAGTCCCTCACCAACAACATTATTACCATCGAAAGTGTGTCAAGCAGGGTGGTATACCTAATACTCAGAATATCCAAGAGGTATTCGCTGAAGGTCATTCAGGTATACGCACCGACATCGTCACACCCAGATGATGAAGTGGAGACTATGTATGAGGACGT
This sequence comes from Hypomecis atomaria, assembly GCA_964007245.1. Classification (NCBI taxonomy): domain Eukaryota; kingdom Metazoa; phylum Arthropoda; class Insecta; order Lepidoptera; family Geometridae; genus Hypomecis; species Hypomecis atomaria. The sequence goes on along the minus strand of OZ023292.1, from coordinate 16,369,963 downwards.
AAGTCGGGCCATTCATATGTCTAAGACCCACTTCACTGTTGTTATGGGGGACTTCAACGCAAAGTTGGGCAGAAAAAACGGTGATGAGCTGAGGGTGGGGCAATTTGGATATGGGCAACGGAACCCGAGGGGCCAGAGGCTGGCTGACTTTCTAGAGAGAGAGGAACTCTTTATGATGAACTCTTTCTTTTAGAAGCCGCCTCACAGGAAATGGACCTGGATGAGCCCTGATGGTTCCACGAAAAACGAGATAGACTTCATCATGACCACCGAGAGACGAATATTTAATGATGTCTCCGTGATCCACAGGGTGAAAACCGGCAGCGATCACAGAATTGTACGAGGCACATTAGATATTAATGTTAAGCTCGAAAGGTCCCGCCTGATGAAGTCCACGCTCCGACCTACTCGTGAACATATCCAAAACCCCGAGGACTTTCAGCTCGAGCTCTCGAATCGTTTTGCTTGCCTAGAGAACCTTGCGTCGGTGGACGAGATCAACAACGGGCTCGTAGAAACTGTCCAATCGGTGGGTGCTAAGTTCTTTAGACCCCGCCGTTCAAATAAACCGCAGAAATTTTCCGATCACACTGTAAATCTTATGGCCGAACGACGCTCACTAAGATTGCAGTCTTCCGATGATGCAAAGTCATATAGGCGTCTCAATAGACAAATTTCGAAATCCTTGCGGCACGACATCCGTCTTTTTAATACTGAACACATTAAAAAGACAATAGAGCGAAACAAAGGCTCCAAAGTGTTCGCAAGAGATTTGTCTATTGGGCAAAGCCAATTGACAAAGCTGAAGAGAGAAGATGGAAGTATAGCGTCGACCAAGGCAGAGGTATTAGAGGAGATTGAAAGGTTCTATGGACAGTTATACGCTTCGGTCGCTAAGCCTGTTATCAGCGCGGCCAAAGATCCAAGAGCCAAGCTGACCCGACACTTCACCGAAGATATCCCGGACATCAGCCTGTACGAGATTAGAATGGCCCTGAATCAGCTTAAGAACAACAAGGCGCCGGGTGATGACGGTATCACATCAGAGCTTCTGAGAGCGGGTGGAACACCGGTACTAAAAGTCCTCCAGAAGCTTTTCAACACCGTCGTCCTCGAGGGCATCACGCCAGAAGCATGGAACAGAAGCGTGGTGGTGTTGTTTTTCAAGAAAGGTGACAACACCTTATTGAAGAACTACAGACCCATCTCGCTTCTGAGCCATGTTTATAAGCTGTTTTCAAGGGTCATTACGAACCGTCTCGAGCGCAGGCTTGATGACTTCCAGCCTTCCGAACAAGCCGGTTTCCGAAAGGGCTTTAGCACCATGGACCACATTCATACGCTGCGGCAGGTTATACAGAAGACCGAAGAGTATAACTTGCCACTTTGTTTAGCGTTTGTGGACTATGAGAAAGCCTTTGATTCGGTCGAGACTTGGGCTGTGCTCGAGTCTCTCCAACGATGCCGTATTGACTATCGGTACATAGAAGTGTTGAAGTGCTTGTATAATAACGCCACTATGTCGGTCCGAGTACAGGAAGAGAGCTCCAAGGCGATCCCTTTAAAAAGAGGCGTAAGACAGGGAGACGTAATTTCTCCGAAACTGTTTACGGCTACTTTGGAGAACGCCTTCAAGCTCCTGGAATGGAAAGGATTCGGCATCAATGTCAATGGCGAATACCTCACTCACCTTCGGTTTGCCGACGATATAGTAGTCATGGCAAAGTCGATGGAAGAGCTCAGCACGATGCTCGAAGGCCTCAATCGGGTTTCCCAACAGGTGGGTCTTAAGATGAACATGGACAAGACGAAAGTCATGTGTAATTCCCATGTTGTACCCACCCCGATCTCTGTTGGGAACTCGGTTCTTGAAGTCGTTGACTCGTACGTCTACCTTGGACAAGTAGTCCAGTTAGGTAGGTCCGACTTCAAGAAAGAGGCCAATCGCCGAATCCAACTCGGCTGGGCAGCGTTCGGAAAATTGCGTAGCGTCTTCTCGTCCGACATACCTCAGTGCCTCAAGTCGAAAGTGTTCGACCAGTGTGTGTTGCCAGTGATGACTTATGGCACAGAAACGTGGTCTCTCACTATGGGCCTTATTAGTAAGCTCCAAGTAGCCCAACGAGCTATGGAGAGGGCTATGCTCGGAGTCTCTCTGCGAGATCGAATCAGAAATGAGGAGATCCGTAGAAGAACCAAAGTTACCGACATAGCCCAACGGATTGGCAAGTTGAAATGGCAATGGGCAGGGCACATAGCGCGGAGGACTGATGACCGATGGGGTCGGAAAGTTCTCGAGTGGAGACCACGTACCGGCAAGCGCAGCGTAGGACGACCACCCACAAGGTGGACGGATGACCTCATTAAGACCGCAGGATCGCGCTGGATGCAAGCCGCTTGCAACCGGTCTTATTGGAGATCCATAGGGGAGGCCTATGTCCAGCAGTGGACTTCTTATGGCTGATGGATGGATGGATGGAACCTTAGCAAAAACATTAGATGGTCATAAATCATACAGATCGATTACCCTTACCGATATTATACACTCCTTAAATAGTACAGAGGCATTGATTGACGTGCGTGTGAATGTAGGCCGAGCATTGAAAACATCACTGGGGCCGAGGCGCAGTCGAGGCACACATAAATAAATTGTGGCCAAGGCTTGTATAGTACTATTCTCAAGTAATGCGCGGAAATTATTAAAATAATATGCAACATCAATGATGAACAACGAACAAAAATCATTTTTCACGCTCCAATGTGTTCATTTGTTTTACTTTTGCTAGTTCTATTTGCAAGTCAGCTCGAAATTTAAATATTTTTTTTGAATATTTTACCTCCGTGGTTGGCATATTTCAAACTAAAACATCGTTCCATTTTTAAATTACACAATAGTTGTGAGTTTTCATAGTAATTTATCTGGCCGCAAAACACGACAGATTTGGATTTTCATAGTATTTTTGCCGGCCGCTGATCGAATGTATTTACTACTGCAATGTTGATTTACCTATCTCGAAGAAGGTTGTCAAAATAATGTTCACATTTCCAAGCACGTTTGAGAAAAAAACATTACGCGAAAAATACATAATAATAAACTTACAATATTGGCTTTCTGTCTAAAACTGTTTCGAAAGTTCGGTATAAAGTTTTTCTTTCTTAGGTAGGTAGAATATATAATTTTTTTATTTGAAACTTTAAACTATTTTAAGAAATTGATTTAGGTTTTTAAGAAGCAGTAGATATTTAACATTATTAGCTGTACCTATCTAAAACTTTGCACGTTTGTAATGATTGGTTTTTTGTTGCTAATCGTTGGTTTGAAATTCATGATCCTTAAATTACCGATGACGTGAATTATATTAAGAGAAAGGATAAGCTGTATAAGGTACGTTTATTTTTATTTCTCAAAGTTTCTAAGTAAGGGAGACCGCCGTGACGTCATGTCATCGTTTAAGCTTTTTTACTCAAATCTATACCTAACCTAAGTAAAGATGTAGGCAAATATGAAAGCGCGTAGACTACAATTGATCCTGACATTGAAATTATGTTCATAAAGTATGAATATACCTTTTTATACCTGTAAAACCAAGGAATTTCCTTGGCAACGTTTATGCATGTAACAGGCTTATTTGGCAGTCTGGATCCCACGTCCCAGCAATGTTTGAGTTTCTGCTGGTTTTTTACGTAGCAATTTGCATGCTAAATACCTTTTTTCGGGCTCACAGATTTATTTTACAAAATTTCCGTGTATAGTATGAAATTGCAAATATTTTTCAGGGTTAGCGGTTTGGTCGATGCTGACTAAGATTGTGACTTTAATTTAATTCCATTTTGGTCTTTTTATGCTTTTGTGTTTAATCACTAGCGGTTAAAATTTTCGGTTTGATTTACTAAAAATATTGGTCACCCATCCAAATACTGATCACCGAAATGTTTGTTAGTCGGTTACTTTAATGGATGTTGTAATACTACGTTAGTTTCTAAACTAGATACTACACAGTAAGAGAATAAACGTCATATTTCGTACCATATCATGCGCGCTCAAGCAACGAACACGCATATCTCACTCATCGGCACATATCGCTTGTTTACCTGTGTTGCTTACGGTCACAATTTGCGGTGGAAAAAAACACGGTGGAAATCAGTTTAAAACATTTCTGAAATATCATTTTCTTTAGCTGCTATTTTTATATACCTTCTGTAGAGGTCAGTTGGCAAAACTTAGGAACAAATGGGAGGATTGTGTTTGCATGTGACCAAAGAGAGCAGTTTTAAGTCCCATGACTATAGTCTCAGCCCTCTTTTGCGAATTAAATGGCGGCCTTATCACCCATGGCGATTTCTTCCAGGCAACTTTGCACGAATATGAACTGACGAGCACAATAAATAATGGCTTAACTAAGAAAACACCTATAAATAATAAACGTTACACGTTATAAAATAGTTTCTATAAGAAAATTTAGCATCATAAATAGTTCGAAGTTGCACGTTTTGCACTTATAACAGCCCTACAGCTATTTGCGCTACAAGGAGATTGAGTTATCGGAATAAAATAAATAAAAATATTCGTTGAGATTTTGGCACCAATACAAAATTTTTCTGATGACTTATTTTAATATTACATACGCATTTAGTTCTAGACTTTAGAGTTTTATAACATAGTTTATCTTTTTGTCGCATGTTTATATTACAGCAAAATGTGTTTTCCATTTTCAATTTTCCTAGAATGCCCATTTGTTTTATTTCTAAAAGAATACTATAATAAGTAAAGGGTGGCATTATTCATGGACTAATACGTTTTTAAAAATTGACTTAGTGACACTATCTGTTTAGTATTGGTAATTGGCAAATAATAACTGTTCAGTTAATGATAAATTAATAAACAAATCATACGAAATATAAAAATCTCAATGCTAATAATAAATAATAAATCTTTTAAAAAAATAAAAAAATCTAAAATTCTGTCTCAACTAAAATGTTATAAAATAATCTCCTAAAAAGAAAAAAAGTCGGGCGGTTTATTATTGCGATTCAAAATATTTTTCTCTACCAGTAACTGAACAACTATTCCTTGTACTTACTCGATAGAGGTAACGTAAACTTCTATTATTTTCCTAGTCACCCTATATCCTAATCTTAGGGCTGAGCCGCCTTCTGCGCTCGCCCATGTAGAGCCCATAAGCTGTAGAGGCCTCAGAGGCCAACACCTATATAAATTTATATGCAAAAAACTATTCTTTGCCATCGGATTCGGAGAGCGTCTAGTTATGGTGCAGTTTTGTTTTTAACCTTCGAAGAAAAACGATTGAGTGTTATAAGTTTGACGTGTCTGTGTCTCGACGTGGCATCGTAGTTCGAACGGATGAACGGTTTTCTTTTTTGTGTGACGTGCGTGTGAATGTGGGCAGAGGCAAAGTCGAGGCACACATACCTACTTAAGTTCTTCAATGCCTAGTTGTGGCCAAGGCTGTTAGTACTTTTCTCAAATAATGCGCAGAAATTACCTACTACCATGATTTTAACAATTAATGATTTTGATTTCAACAATCAACGAACAACAATCATTTTTCAAGCGCCAACGTGTTCATTTGTTTTTTTTTTCAATAAACAGCGTTCTATATGCAAGTCAGCTCGAAATTAAATTAAAAAATTAAATAGTTACCTCCTTGGTTGGCATGTTTCAGTCTAAAACATGGTTCCATTTTCAAATTACACGACAGATATGAGTTAACATAGTAATTTATCTGGCTGCAAAACACGACAGATACGAGTATGGATTTTTTGGACAGACAAACAACTTCTGCTGGCCGCTGCTTGCAATTATTTGACCAGTACAGCAATAAGAAGGTTGTCAAAATAAATTTCACATTTCCAAGCAGGTTTGAGAAAAAGTATTACTCTGTAGCTCCTAACAGAGAAACAGAAAAAGTAATCTTAATAAAAAACGTTTCGTAAAAATAACCTTTTCCAAAGGTTATTACCCTAGGTTAAAGGTTATTAAGACCCTTGCACCGTTTACTCATTGAATTGGCGGTTTATCCAAAATTCTGCTCAGCATTCAAAACATTCTTCTTTTCGTTTTGTTGGTAAATCTCGCGATACCAAGAAGCTAACTACTTGATTCGATCGCTGAAGTTTGGCACTCTTCACGGAAAGTTGGGAACGGCTGTGACACAAACGAGCAGCAGTACAGTTTGCCCTAAAATATTGTTGGTCAGCAAAAAAGGTTGAATGATATTTCGTCAGAAACTTAGTAAAAATATAAACTACAAATTGGGATTGACATCCAACATTGCTACAGACGTCATACTAGCGATATGCCGCTGTACAGTTGACTGATTATACCCCATCGCCAGCAACCAGCATTAATAATAATCTCCGAACAGTAAACACATCTCTTTAATTGAATCTACATAAGCCTATAACTCGACTCGCTCTTTACTGATTTGGTCCATACTCGCAATCTTGTTAGGATTTAAATACTAAACAATCTTGCCAAACATTAATAACAATCGGCTGACATTTAGCGCAAACGGAAAGTCCCCCTCTTTTGAGGGAAATACCACTCCTATCAAAAATCGCCGACGACAAAAAAAAACATGAAAATGGGAAACCTGTGTACTAAGTTTAGTCGAGATTCGTTGAAAAATGCGACTTGTATAGCAAAACCAAGATCCGGAGAGACGAAAGCAAAATCACCGTGTTAAAATGAAGATAACCATGTGTCTAGTTTGATGGTTGGCTCTAAAAATCGGAACTAGTGTGAGGACTTTAACTGATCGATTCAAATGACCATGTTTGTTCAGCACGAGAATATCTCTGTTACCTATGCACCCAATAAATAAGATTATAGTTAGTAAAACTAAGCTGTCCATGCACTAATTTTGCTGTCATAAAGTTCGACAGCATTGAGTATTTATAGCAAGCCATTTAAGTACTTAGTTCCCATCAGGAAGTTAGTAATTGGTGCTAAGCTTCGCTCGTATTGTTTCGTACTCCAGAGCTCGCAGTTCTTGAGGCTTAGGGTCGGCGCTGGTGGGGCTTATGAGGTTTATTTGGAAGCTTTTAAGAGGTTGCCAAATGAGTGTTTCTCACAATCAGGTCAAATAGCTGGATTTTCACAAAGAATCTGTTTTTTTTTCTTTTAAATCTCTTATTGGTTATTGTTATTGCCATGGAATCGCATCTAAATGTGTGTGCTTGTATGTGTTGTAATATCTTGTAATTTGTAAGTACTTAAAGTCGTAAAAATAAAGCAGCCTAGACATAAAATGACTTTTGGCTCAAGTGACACCGCGTGAACTATTGTACTCTTCAAAGATCGCAATATGTACCTATTTCAGGTTTTTGTGGTTATGTTCTATATGTGCGAGAAAATAATACATGTAACAAAGTGCCCCGATCCAAATATAAGACTATATTTGGATTAGAGAGCCTACTGTCGAGTGTAACCAGTGTAAAAATTAAACAATTAATAAAATGCTAGAATGTCCATGTAAAAATAGTATATTTTATTTAAAATAAATCATTTTCGATACTGAGCTTATAAATATTTCGTAGACAACGTAGACATACTTCTAAACATCCATAGTAGGTACAATCTCACTGCTATCATCAATCAAACAATAGTTATGTCAAATGCACGCCAATCAATTTATTGCTTCAAAATGCCACCTTATTACCAAGACAAACGTTCTAAATTACGACGTTCCATTACTGTGATTGATTAATCACGATCAGAGCCAGTGAACAACAGAAAGCGTTTTAGATAAATATGGTCAACAGGGTTATCTGCTTGGGCTATACTAAGCCGAAAGGGGGAGATTAAGATCATAATTATGAATAACTTTTACTAATGGATCGACTCGGAATTCTAGGAAAAAAAAAACACCCGTTCGATACAAAATTGCAACTCAGAATCGACAAAATGTATGAAGCAGCTGAAATTAGGCCTAATTATGAAGGCGCCGTCGTAAAAATAGCAACGTAAAAAGTGTTCTCTATCGTATGCTTAAAGTTAAAAGAAACAGAAATATTCTAATTAGCTATTGCTTACTGTCAACTTTCTACGTCAATGTCATTCCCACTAAATGAATACATTAAAAATGACGCCTCTATTTAGAGATCCATGGAATTCAACGTTGAATCACCCTCACTTTTTATCCCACCCTACCCAGCATGTAGGTCCTAGTTTGCAGGTACTTCTTGCCCATGTACAAATAAGTATACATAGATTTCATAAACGAATATGAGCCAGCTGACATACCTAATTGAGTTGGGACGTAGTTTCTTGTGATGTCATCTCCATAACGCAGTATAGAGCTCATTGGACTATTTATCACTTCAAAATGCCACCTTATTACGCCAGACGTTCTAAATTACGACGTCCCATTACTATGATTGATTAATCACAGTACCTAACAGGCAGTCGCGATGGAGTCATTCCTAGTTGCGTGATAAGAGCCAGTGAACAGAGGAAAGCATTAGAGATATTAGACGCGTAAATTAGCCGTCTACTTGGACTCACTTAGATTTAATGAGACCTTTTCTGCTATTTTATTAATGGGATAAAAGTTAAGGGAATAATAGATGCACCGGTTGTGGACATTATAGTGTCATATTTAGCCAATTTGAATTTTAATGATTTTGTAGACAATTATAATGTTACAATAATATTTTTAGAGATATTTCCTAACTATAACATTCACACAGACAATTTTTATGGCGTTACATTGGTAATAAACTATTTACGCAATAATTTTGACATCAAATGGCCAATACTGGGACAGTGGTCACAACCGGTGCATCTACCCTCAATTTTGTTCCTTCAAAATATTCTTCATGTAAAAAGTGTCTTAAATAGAATCAATCGGCTCTCAATTAATGATTGTTAGTGAAAAAAAACTAAGTTCAATTATCTTTCCTAAGTAAATGCTGATTCAAACTTCTTGACTGTGATGTTAGCTGCAAGTTGCGTAAAAATCCAGACTACAAAGCTCACTTAACAGCTGCGCGAAGATTGGGTTTCGCGCAGCTTGTAGCTTATTTCACAGCTCTAGATACAAAGAAGATTGGTTCGAAAAAATTCCAAGTCATTGGGCTTATAAAAGTTATGATCATCTCGAACTAAATTAGTACATTACTGCAGCGGCCAGCAACAGAGGAATTGATGGAAATGCGTGAGTCGTGGGCCGAGGCGAAGTTGAGGCACACATACGTGAGTCTATCAATGCCTAGTTGTGGCTAAGGCTTGTCTAGTGCTTTTCTCAAATAATGCGCAGAAATTACTTACTAAAATAGTTTTCAAAATCAATGACGAACTACGAACTACCATAACTTTTCACGCAGCGTGTTCATTTGTTTTATTTTTAATTTTTTTGCAATAAACAACTTTCTATTTGCAAGTCAGATCGAAATTAAAATAAACCTTTTATTAGTAACCTCCTCACTTAACAGCTGCGCGAAGATTGGGTTTCGCGCAGCTTGTAGCTTATTTCACAGCTCTAGATACAAAGAAGATTGGTTCGAAAAAATTCCAAGTCATTGGGCTTATAAAAGTTATGATCATCTCGAACTAAATTAGTACATTACTGCAGCGGCCAGCAACAGAGGAATTGATGGAAATGCGTGAGTCGTGGGCCGAGGCGAAGTTGAGGCACACATACGTGAGTCTATCAATGCCTAGTTGTGGCTAAGGCTTGTCTAGTGCTTTTCTCAAATAATGCGCAGAAATTACTTACTAAAATAGTTTTCAAAATCAATGACGAACTACGAACTACCATAACTTTTCACGCAGCGTGTTCATTTGTTTTATTTTTAATTTTTTTGCAATAAACAACTTTCTATTTGCAAGTCAGATCGAAATTAAAATAAACCTTTTATTAGTAACCTCCTTGATTGTCATGTTTAGTAATAAAAGATTGTTCCATTTTTAAACAACACGACAAAATGTAAGTTTAGTTTACATAATAGTAGTTTATGCAACTGTCATTGAAGGGTATTTGTGAGTTTATGAAACTCGCTGCGCTCGTTTCATAATAGTAACGAGTGTTTTAATACCCGTGTTATATGCAGTTGCATACACAACTTTTCTTCACTAATAAAAATAAAAAAAAACATATTGCGAAACATTAAATTCACGCGTACGTGTATTGTCACAGTGAACTTGGCGCCATTAAAATCTAACCAATGATCTATGCTGCGCGCGCAGGGCCAATCAGGAGCGAGCGCGCGCTGTTCTTTTTTTATTTCATTGGCACAAGATTTTACCAAAGAGTTTTGTGTATGTAAGTTTAGTAGTTTCGACGAAGTTTTCACGTATAACCCAACTGTTTTCAAAAGCCAGCCTAATTTCAAAATTATATACAACTTGTATGAGGATTTTGACATAAGGCTCGCCAGGTTAATTGGTCGCGTTTTATTGATGTTATAATGAGATTTTACGATATCGATGTGGATATTATAAAATCATGTGAAATTGCTTAAATTGAGTGTTTTGTTGTCTGCGCTATAACAGTAGTCATTATAAGTCAAGTATTGGAAACATAAGTAGAATGTTACAACATTAGTGTAGATAATAGTAATTTATTTGGCCGCAAAACACGACAGATATAGATTTTTATACCACATTTGCCGGCCGCTGCTCGCATGTATTTGGCCAGTACAGCAATCTCGATTTATCTTGAAGAAAGTTGACAAAATAATGCTCACATTTCCAAGCATGTTGAAGAAAAAAAAAGTTTAATTCTGATTCTGATTACATATAGATACAAATATAGATTATATTGAAAAAAAAAATGTTGCCTACGTAGACTATTTTATTTTTGTAAAATCTAGTGAAAAAATGCAATAAATAAAATTTTCAGTACTTTCACATTACGTGGTCTCCATTCGGGAACTTTACGGACCAATCGGTCATTTGTTTTTCGAGTTATGTGCCCTGCGCACTGTCAGTTCAACTTGCTATGCATGTTAGCATTTTACATTCCCCGAATTTACATACCTCTATAAACCATATCATATCGTTTACTATCTCGTATTCATCTCAAAGGTTTGTCCTCAATTGAGCATTCACCCTGTGTATAATTTTATTCGACTCTCCGGAGACACGGGGTGATATAAATCTACATAAATAGGTCACCTGTGACATGTTGATAAATTGACTGGGTCCTCAAGTAATAAATGATAAACGATGTTCGAATAATATGCTCAAACTACGCTCCCAGCATTTTGAATCTTACAATGTAGAGTAGTAGTAGTACATTTGTAAGATTCAAAATGCTCTTGCTTACAACGTTCTTTTACAACATTATCTAGTACCTATTTCCGCGCTTTCCTTTGTGATCGTGCGCGCAAAAGATTCAGATTTAAGGCTTTGCGGGCCTGAATGTGGATTGTATATTGATAGTTACCTGAAAACCAATGATTGCTAGTAAAAGTTTCTTGATTTTTCCACTGAAATTTTCCATACATTTTCACTAAAATACAGCTTTTTTGAGGTTGACATGCGGTCACTATAAAAAATACTTGGAATAATACTCCTCTAGGCGCACCTGTCCAACTTTGATGTTCCCATAGACTCATCTCACAACTTTTTTTTTTCAACTTTTTACTGTAGAAGAACTGCTGCTCGAGTGTTTGGACTTTATACATGCGATTGGGATAGAATTAACTGCTACATAGTAGTGTACTAGTAGATAGTTTCCGAGTGCAAAATCAATATTCTAAATAATACATTTTCTGTATTACTGTATTTTCTGTATATCCATCTCCCAGTAGACGAAGAAAAGAGATGCCAAAATCAAAAGTCCAAAATAGGTTTTCATCCCCAATCCCAAGAAGGTACCCGTAGCTATCTGTAATCGTAAACATAAACAACGGGCCCATATTTAAGGGCCGCAATAAATTCAGAAACTGGAGCTGAGAAGCTCATTTTCGCGCCAAAAATAGGGCGCTCACAGAACTCACAAGGTAGGCCATGTTTTGATCTAGCAGGAACCTAATTTAGCACGAAAATCTGCTTAAAATCACAATTACGTAAAGTTATATGGAAGGTTTATAAACACGTTTTTTTAACGCACACCCAGTCTTTACTTTTTCTTAATTCCAGTTCATCCTAAGGTGGACTGGAAGAGATCGCTTTTAACGATAAGGTCGCGTTTGTTACACTTTACATATGTGTGTGTATTTTTCCTGGTTTTAACAACAAAGGATTTTTTCTATCTACGCGTAGCGCCAATAAATAAGAACACTATTGAGATGTAGGGTAGATTTTTGGCCACTTGAGCCCAATGTTATTACATAAATTGATTTTGAACAATGTAACACCATTAATATTGTTTATGTGAATGTCAAAGTTTAAAAATGTACTTAAAATATTAAATTACATTAAAATGGTCAACACAATTTGTTCATATTCATTAAATTTCAAAGTGGCTGAAAATTAAACTAAGATGGTCACAACCGGTCAACCGGTGCATTTACCCTGTTTCGTAAATTATATGCATTGTTCAGTGTTTGCGTATTTGCTACAAGTATCTCGAGCGCCGGGCATAGAGATGGCCTATCTGTAGACCTCTATGGGTGCACTCCACGAGGCTCCAGTTAATAAATACTTCAATCCTTCAATTAAATTCCGTTTCAATAACTTTCTTTCTTCGTATTCATCATCGAGCTAAAATGTAGAGGAGGTCAACCACGCTTTGTCTTTTTAAGTATACTCGAACGTAAACTAGTTTTATAAGTCGAATCAAAGATAATGGCGTTTGTGAAGTTAGCTACAAGCTGAGCAAATCCGCACTCCTCAGTCCCGCTCACAAATGAAGTTGCTACTGCGAAATGCCTCCCCCTCGTGTTCCTAGGACGCGAATAAGTTTGAATCGTACTATACATTTTTTTTAAATTAATACCTGTTTAGGTATTAATTTAAAAAAAATATGATGTATGATTTAATTTATATTTTTTTATTTAATGCGCACTCCGTCCTGTATTTATACGCCATCTATCCTCTCCATATTAGGTTGCCTGGCAGAGATCGCTATCAGCGATAAGACCGCCATTTGATACACTGTTTTGTATCTTTATTTCTTCTTATTATTGTTATTTCTTGGTGTGCAATAAAGCGTTTATCTATCTACTTTGATCATTTATGTTCGTAATTTAAAGATGGTTGAACTGATTTTCACGATCTTTGTATCCCGATATCTTTTACAAAATAGTAATTGACAGAAATAAATTATTGAATAGATTTTTAGATTTTTCTAAAATAGTAGAATCAACAAGTCGGAAAAGCTCACAAATTATACAGAGAAGGTACACAATTGAATTAAATGGTGTAGCCTTTTCCTTCGTAGCACGAGTTAGTCTAGGCTACGGCGTAGCAATCGTAGAGTGCTTGTACCACGTAGAAGAAGGTTTGAACTGAGGTAATCCAAATCAAACTTAACGACATCGGAGAGGAGCTTTTTTTGAAGTGAAACTTCTAATGCGACTTCCAAAAAGGTTGCGTTAAACGTTTAATGCTACCATGTAGGGTATGAAAGTACTGCTGCGTCGAAGTTTCACTTCTTCCGCGCGGAGGGACTCCTCTTGCACTTTTTATTTCGTAATTGTTTAGCGTACAAGGTGACTCGTTACTAATTAGCAGATTCATAATGTCAACGAGGGTAAAGAGTGGGGAACTTGTTAGCGCAACTTGTAGCTAACTTCATGAACCTACGCCGTGATGTTAGATTCGGCCTATAGAACAGACAACGTTTTGAAAAGTATAAAATACTATCTTTAACCAGTGACTTTACGCGTGTGTTATTACTAAACTACATCTTTGCAAAAATAATGTCGTTTGGTCTCTCCGTTGTTGTGTGAAAGAGTAACAAGATAGTTTCGGAATGATAACATTTATTGCTAAGGATAACTGTCATACGCAGGGCTTTTTCCACCGCCAATATCTCAGTCGTATTCGAACCGATTGGGCTCGCGCGTGGTGATGGCAAAAGGCCTGACGGTATGACTCTGGTCCCATGGAAGTGTGGACGACCCTTAGTATGGGACGCGATTTGGGTCGATACTTTGGTGCCGTCACATCTTTCTGAGACTCAGAGTAGGGCTGGAGCGGTGGCCGATTCGGCGGAGCAGCACAAACGGCGCAAATATGCTAATCTCAGCAGTGGCAGTGGTTACATATTTGAGCCGTTTGGAATTGAAACACTGGTTCCGCAGGGGCCGGGAGCTAATTTTTTGCTCTGTCCGTACAACGTATTAAAATAAATCTATGGTATCTTACGGTGCGCAAACAACCATTATTTTGGATTGCTTAGCACTCGTGCTGACAATGGTTTTTTAACTCAAAGAAAATAGTGGTGTATTGCGATGATTTTCCTTGTAAAATGTATTTCAAACCATAATTGGTGAATATATTAATAAGTAGTGATAATATGACGTTTGTCGTTTCTAGTTCTAGAATTCTCTTTCTTTTTAACCGACTTCCAAAAAGGAGGAGGTTCTATGTTCGTGTGTATGTATTTTTTTGTGTATGTTCATCGATAATTTCGCCAATTGTGAACCGAATCGAAAAATTCTTTTTTAGTTCGAAACTTCCGAAATGGTCCCATTTAAATTTTACAGAAATCGGCTGAGCCATTTTTGAAAAAACCAACAATAATGTAAGCAGTTCGAGCGAAATATCTGAATTTTGTACACGACGAACATCGATAATTTCGCCAATTATGAACCGATTCGAAAAATTCTTTTTTAGTTCAAAAGGGTACATACTCCCTAGGTGGACCCATTTAAATTATACAGAAATCGGCTGAGCCGTCTTTGATAAATCAACAATAATGAAAACAATTCGAGCGAAATATTCGAATTTTGTACACGATGGAAGGCGGTTTTGCCATTATTTGCGAAAAATAATTACCTTACTAATGATAAACCTTTGTCAACTTGTATTTATCGGCAGAGCTTGCTCCTAACTTCACAGCTGCTGAGAAGTTTGGTTCGGCCTTTACGAGACTTACTTAGTATAAACTTTTTACAGCGTTAACTCGAGTGATCGACCATTTTTCTTCCTTATAGAGAGTTATGTCGAAAATAAATGATTGCGTCTATACATTGAAGAATCAAATTAAACATTGTAAGGGGTGAATTGTTTTATCAAGTTTGGTTAAACGGGAAGTATAAGTTTGCTTTACTGTACTTGTAACCTAAGCTTTGATAAAATTGTTAGTAGAGTTTTTGGCGAATTTGCAACGGGGCGGTGCTCTTGTCGATGTTTACTTATTTTGCTAAGCTGTACGGGCATTGCAATATTCGTGTAATCCTAAGCTGAGAGTTGGGCACTAGAGCCGGAGCTAAATCGAATACGGACGTTGGCAAAATTCTTTTTCGGGTTCCGTACCCAAACGGTAAAAACGGGACTCTGCTATTAAGACTCTGCTGTCCGTCCGTCTGTCTGTCTGTCACCAGGCTGTATCTCATGAACCGTGATAGCTAAATAGCTGAAATTTCCACAGTTGATGTATTTCTGTTGCCGCTGTAATAACAAATACTCAAAACAGAATAAAATAAATATTTAAGGGGGGCTCCCATACAAAAACCTATATTTTTGCTCGATATTAATTACGGCAACATATTCACATTTTTTCAGGCTTGATAAATTCACATTTTGACTTCAAAATAAATAATTAATTTAAATAATATATATTAAGGGGGGCTCCCATATATGGTACGGGACCCTTCGTACGCGAAACCAAATCGCATTTAGCCGATTATTTTAAGCCGCTTAAATGTAGGTACTTGTTAGGAAATTGCTTCTAAAAATCACACGGTTGTTAACCTTTGTAGCGAAGGCCACGTTGATTAACAATACTCGTACCTATGCAGTTTAAAGCACATGTTTAATAAATATTATTGTAGACTT
Organism: Hypomecis atomaria; assembly: GCA_964007245.1. Taxonomy (NCBI): domain Eukaryota; kingdom Metazoa; phylum Arthropoda; class Insecta; order Lepidoptera; family Geometridae; genus Hypomecis; species Hypomecis atomaria. Next base: position 16,354,047 of record OZ023292.1, on the reverse strand, counting down.
CAGAGCTTAATATATCCCTTCCTGTTTCTTGAAGTTGTTTGAATTTTGAATACACACTCACGCGATACTTACTTTTTGGCATTGAGCTAAAATTAAATATCTCTTCACAAATAAATCTCTGTAAGGGCCGTTTCATAGTTACTCGTACGCTTTTGCAGACGTGGTTAATACAATACTCGTCGTGGTTCACGAGCTTCTAGTTCCTTGCCTACATTTCCTTTTTCATTTACAAAAATCAATCTGATTCGTTCGTCTCTTCGGTTCTGCCTTTTTCATCTATGCTGTTGCCATTTTCTTATTGGCAGAACCACTTCATAAGTTCTTTTTTTTCAACACATTCATTTTTATTGCGCTTTCGTACCACACCTGCCACCCGCTGTCGGCCAACGTGACTATGCCAGCTTGTATAAGCCCTATAAATAACCCTATTAGCTGTAAGAAATGAATCACCCAGCTACGAACAAAGCCACGGGCGTTCAGCTAGTAAGCACTAATATAAATCCCTGAAATTTTAGGACAGGCATTATGAAGACTTTATATATCCAACCCGACGTATTAAGCAGGCCATCAAACCATAAAATATTGATTCCCATGACCTTACATATCGTAACGACTGTATCTTTTTTATGCCGTTAGCTTTTACAATGTTTATTATCATGAAGTCCTAACAACTATATTTAAACTATCTACTGTCTCAAATGAAAACTTGCATGTGTGTTTCACGAATGTTCTATTTTGTAGGGTTTGTTACATTTTGCTTGAAATGGAAACGTCGGTATTGTCTAATTTAATTATGTATTTTATATTGTTATGGTCTGTAACACTCAAAATTAAGGCCAAGTTTCATAAAGATCAGTATTAAAACACTTTGTTGTCTTGAGTCAGATATTGAATTGAATCTATTAAAGGACGTAAAGTACCTACCATGCATTAAATTTGTCTGGAAATTAGCTTTTTAAAGGAATCACAAAACAGTAAATATTGACGAGAAAAATATTACAAGAACCAACAAGATACCATCTTAGCTAGTTCTCCTAAACGTTTAATAGAAGGCCTCCCGGCCCCGTTTAGGAGGACTAGATATTGGATACCTGTAAGGGATTATAGATTTTTAATCGAACTGGTTAGAATATTTTGGATTTGATCATCGTAGTGTGAACCCTACATTATGAATCGTAGAACCCTATTGGTTTTGGAGACTATACCTACCTAACTAAATGACAAAGTTTTAGGATTGATTGATCTCTATGCTACATGAAGAATTGGAAGCTAACAGGAAAATTTAGATTATAGAATTATAAGTTCTAATAATTCTAGTAGCTATTTTTGTACAATGTTATACGGAGGATTTTATACGCAATGGTAACTAGAAAGAATTCACAGTGAATGTACATAGTTCAAATGAGACTTTACTTGGGCTTTTAATTATTTTTCATGACTGTCTAATGATAGTTGCTCAAACAAGTTAAACAAGTTTCTTTAAATTAAAATATTTTTTTATTTTTTGTAAGTGGTCTCCGTTCCATCCCCTACAACCACGCTCTACACCAACCTTGGAATGGCATTTCTTATTTTTTTTTCTTTGCAGTTGTGATATTTACTAGTTAAGCAAAGTAAAATTTAACTTTGAGTATTCTCAGTATCGTTTGTACTGGATAGTTCAACTTCATTCATTAAATTAATTACGATTGGACAATATTAATGCCATTCAGATTTTTCAAGATATTTAAATTAAGGAATCTACTTACAGTCTTTTAATACAACTAGACTGAATATAAAAGGAATTGAATATCAATATTTGAATTGACTATTATCAGACAGTCAACTTGTCATTAAGGTGTTTCACACCAAATCTAATAGTAAAAATAAACAAGATTCAAATTTCATGAATCTTTTAATGAACTGGACTTTAAGGGCCAAAGTTATTTACTGGACTGTTTGTTATCAATTGATCTTAATGTCAGTCAAGTACGTCATACAACATCTTAAATGACTAGGTACATTCACAAACATTAAAATAAACATAAGTTCTAATTTAAACTACAATATGCTCATTAATCCTATATCTTAAGACAATAAAGATTCTACCTGAAGTCTCCCACACTAAATCTATTGCAAGTAGTCGCCTGAATGTTTATTAAGGGTGACTAAAATTTAATTACATTTGTTACCAATTGGTTTATAGAATGACTTCACTTAATAATGGTTTAGACTTTAGTTTTTTGTAAGAACAAGCCAGTGTTTCAATGGTAAGTAATAGCACTTCTTGTGTATGGTGATGTTTCGCCCACCTATAAGGATCCAAGGCTAATTTATCACCTCGAGACTTCAGCTCGATAAAGAGGCCAAATATTTACAACTAGAGACCCCGGCTCAGTTCGCTCAGCTTCAGTGAGTAAAACCAGCTATGGCAATGTTACAAACATATTTGAATAAGCAAAGTCTAATCTCAACCCTTTGCATAAAATCTGAGCAATATTTTAACCCTTGAGGAACATCCAGGTTTCCTACGTAAGTATTCATATTCTTTGCATAAAATATTAAGTCCTAAAGTATAACTGTTTACTACAAACATTTCCAAATTCAGACATAAAATTAATTGAGTAAAATTCTAGATGTAAATAGTCTTAAGTAAACCTCAACATAATACAAGCAAACAGACAACGAGAACATAAATAAGCTCAAACGCAAGTTGGTTAAGCAGGAAATAAACACTTCAGAAATAAGGCAGAAGTCAGAAGGTAAAAGACACGGTAAAAGTAATAGAAACACGAAATATAGTAAAAATCAAAACACACAAATAGTAAATATCGAACAGTACAAGCAAATACACAGGAAATAATCATAGGCATTTGAGAAATAAAAGATTAAGTAAACAAGTATTACAGTCGCATAGCAGCACACAAAATCAAAAAAAGTACACAGGTAAAACACAAGATACGATTTGTCACAAATAATCAAATTAACACAAGAACACACAAATCATAATATAAAGAGTTAAAGAATAAAGAAAATACACACAGTTAATAGTTGGCACAAATAAATAAACAACAATAACCAAGAAAAAGTAAGACATAAATAAATTCTCAAAAATAATATGAAGTTCCACGAAACCTAAATAAAATTCAATCAAACAATGCTTAGTTGCTAAGATGGCTTAGTATTATGTAATACAATACTCTGATATAACTCTTTTCAGTCATAATAATTTTCCAAAAATTAAACTATTTTTCACTGTTGTCCAATAATTTACAGAGGAAACTTAAGTGTAGGCAAGGTACTATTTTCAACTCTGAATATAGTCCATTTATACATAGTTTCCAGGAAAAATATCCTAGATAAATATTTAGGCAAAACAATAGTTTCCAGGTTCCATCATAAATAAGAAAACATTAAACAACGTCACAGAATAACTAAATGTCAGAAGATCAAGTGCCGCCTAAGTTTGGAAAGCACATTATTAGTTACAATTGTTACAATTTGTTTCCTCGTGGTCATATTAGTTTGTTTCGCCAATTGTGAACCTAATCGAAAAATTATTTTTAAGTTCAAAAGTGTATAGGTATTCCCGAAATGGTCCCATTCAAATGTTACAGAAATCGGCTGAACCGTTTTTGAAAATTCAACAATAATGAAAAAATTGAACACATCAATTTTAGCAAACTATTCCAACTTTGTTTACGATGGAAGGCGGCTTCGCCATTTTTTGCAAAAATAAATTATTTTTATTTAATTTTTAATTAATTTTCAATAACTAAGTTTCAGAGTATTATTTCACAAATACAATCACCAGGATAAAATGGAAAAGACTCACCGGATATATCTTCCTTCGTTAAGGAAGATAAACAATCCAATTTCACTTATCTTCACACTTATTCACTTTAAAAGTCCTTAAAATATTCACTGAAAGTTAGAGTCCATAGAATTATAAAATAATCACACCAAATATTTAGTTAATACACTTCCGAAACTTCAAATAACCGGACAGGGATTCGACCGAAATTTTATAAAACCGACAGGGATTACGACCTGCTCTTTCAAAATTCAAATTCCGACTGTTTTCTCTAAATAGTTATAAAATATCGCAATATTTATTTAAAAACACTTCCCGATTTTTATATAACCGACAGAGATTACGACCTGCCTTTTCAAAATTCAAGATCCGACTGTCCTTTCTCCCTCCACTCGCACTCCTTTTATACCCTTTCAAATGCATTGCGCCAAAACCATGAATGCATGATTAATGCTACATTCGTGATTAATCAGGATATCCCGATTGATCGTGTTTTTGAGGCACACAGTACCTACAGCTTTTATCCAATCAGAGACCTTGGTTCCACGTGTAGTATCTCGGGTCGCCGTCGTCCAATCAAATCTCTTAGATTTATCCAGAGTTGCCAGTCGTATAATTTTACTCGTTAATTCGGCTTTTCTTGAATAGTTATGAATAAAACTTCTCCCTTTTTATTCTGTAATTAAAACTGAAACGACCACCTCTCATTAAACTAAATCATAGTTTATTTAAAATTATCTTCTGTTTTTTCCTTGATTGCTTTTTCTTACGTCTCTGAAGAAGAAATCATATCGCTCTGTAATTTTCGTCTCCGTAATACGGCCTTTTTTATCCATCCTATATTGGTAATACTAAATATGGCGCTGCTTACATTTACTGCAATATCAAAACAAACCTTCTTCCTTGAACTAAAACAAGAGTTTTTCTTTGCAAAACAAGGTCCTTCCACGGTGCCATTGAGGCCTGTGAAGTCAGACAGAGTCCCAGGTCAGTACAGCATCATAGAGATGATGGATAATTTGAATATTTTGTGAAAATGACCTAAAATTGTCAACCAAATTTATTTGTTTAATTTTTCAGGTTTTTTGTCTTAAAAGCGAAACAAAACGCGCTTTCCAAGGCGTCGCGAAGGATTTGCAAGAGCATTTCCAGAGTAAATACACAGCTTCACCTTTAAATTAATCTTTTTGCCGCAAGGATCCTTTGACAAAATCAACTCGACATCAGTTGATCCGGTAAGATTCAGTTTTTGTTTTTCTCATCTTAATGTCATTATCCTTAACTTCTGAACCCAAAATCATGTTGTTATTATTAGTTTTAGCAATAGACCTTATCAAAACATCTTTTCATACCAGAATAGTGGTATAAGTTGAGTTTTTAATGCATCCTTGAATATTCATAACAATTCAACAGATTTTCACTAGTACGTAGCTCGGCCACCTCTTTGGCTTGTAAAATAAGCACTCAGTAATCTGCAGGCAATTTGTATTGTGTACAAATTGTATTGGGTACGAATTGTATTGTGTGTCTTTCTGCTCCAAAAGTCTTTCAATTCTAGATTATAATGATTAAAATCAAGATACTTATTTGTACTTCTGATCTATTTCAGTATATACCTTTGCATCGGCTTGGAAATGATGCTTTTGACAGAGAGCTGCGAACGTTTCAAGTTTTCCGCTCCAATTTGATGTGTTCATTCCTCAACGGGTGAGGCGGTGACCAGGATCCATTAGTTGTGTGGTACAAATGCTATCGAGGTAATCTTTTACATAGTACATAACAGCGAACGTTACTAAGACAATCGAATCTATTATGTGACAATAAAATTTCGAGTGCTATTAAGTAAATTTCTTAATCACCTAGTTTTAATAGTTAATTAGATATAAATATAACCTGACTTTGTGGGAGACTTCTACATGTGAGTTAAATATTTAATTGTGGTTATGGCGTGACTTTGGAGCGTCACACGAGTATAAGTACTATACTCGTATACTAGCTCAATGATTCAAACGAAGCAAACTAGGAACTAGGTCAAAGCCAAGTCTAACTTTGTTTGCCAAATTTCGCTAATATCGAAAATGAAAATTGAAATTGTCGGATCGGTTTGAGAATGCGACAGCTCGCAAGACGTATCGACAAGCAGCTGTCGGCGAGTGATATAATTAGCCGTTTTATAGCTATTTTACGAACAATATGTCGCATGTCGTCCAAATCAGCCAAATTTTATAAAACAGATTTTGATTATTGTTGAGTTTTTGATAGTTTTAATTCTTGTAGTCTACTTGTGGTCATTGTTAAGCTGATTCACGAAAGCTTCAAATAGCTGGAAGCTATTTGAATAATGTCCTTATAACAATTATTTTTCGCAAAAAATGGCAAAGGCATCTTCCATTGTGTACAGAATTCGAATATTTCGCTTGAATTGTTTACATTATAATTGATTTTTCAAAAACAACTCAGCCGATTTCTTTGAAATTTAAATGGGACAACTTCACCCTTAAGGGAGTTTTTGAAACAAAAAATTTTCGATTCGGTTTACAATTGGTGAAATTATCGATGAACATACACAATAAAATACACACAGACGAACATAGAACCTCCTCTTACGTGCTAAGTACGAGTATGTGGGTACCATGACTGTGACTTGCTAATCTGCTGGGCTATGTCCGTAACTTACGGTGTCAGAAGCTGTGGTGGTCTAGTGGTAGTGACACCCACCTTATAATCGCGGGATCGTAGGTTCAAATCTCGGTCCAGTACCATATGTACGGAATTCACACCACTAGCTTTCCGGTGAAGGATATCACGAGGCAACCTACATACGTCTGTAGAAAAAGTTCGATGACGTATGTTAATTCACCAACCCGCACTGGGCCATCGTGGTGGAAATGGCCCAATCAGCCTTCGTGGGTAGGCCTACGACCTGCAGTGGAGTACTAAAAAGGCTGGTACAGTACAGTAGATCAACTATAACCTAATTTTACCAATGGATCTTTTCAATCTTGATTCACGCTCACTGAGAGAACTCTACTGAACAATCTGAATACAGCTCATTGCTACTTTGAGCTTATCACTAAGGCCCGTAGATAGATTTATGAACTTTTCATTGTTCTCACCAATACTAAATAAATTATTTATTTATTAGTACAATATAAAATAGATATAAGTACAGAAAAAGAAAATAAATTTAAAGTTAATAGCTATCTCTATAGTAGAGCACGACGTACTTCCCTAACCTAAAATCCAGTAGAATTAAAATAAATTTCAAACGCTGGATTTTTGCCACTATCTTTGCGAGTTTGCTTAATTAGGTTTATTCAAATTAACATTAAGCAGCCTCAGCAGCCTCAGTGAGCTTCCGGACTCAGAGATAAGTTAATTCGGTTCTAAACGACGCGGAAATTAACAAAAACCACCCTTAGGGCTCTATATAGCCGTTATGGCCTAGTAGTAGTAACACTGGCGTTACAAACGTGTGATCATGGGTTCAATTCCGCTCTCATACCAATTAGTTCTTTGGAACTTACGTACAGATTTTCACAACTTTGGCTTTTTGGTGAAGGAAAACATCTTGAGGCAACCTGCACATACGTCCGTAGAAGAAATTCGTACATGAATCTACCAACCCGCACTGGGCCAGCGCGATGGATAAAGCCCAATCACCCTTCGTGGGTAGGCCTGTTCATTAGTGGACTATTACAACAGTACTTTTAGGGATATGCTTAGAGATCTATCTATGTAAGAGACCAAATCATATAATTATTTATTTTGTAATTGGTTATTTTGTTAACTATTGCTTAACAAAAAGTGCGGTGATACCTGCAATATTTACGAGACAAATAGGTAGAAGAAAATTCTGTATTTTTCAAGTAAACAACACCTACAATGTAGAACTATCGTTTCCGTAAATTACAATGTAGATAAGTGTCTTCAAATACAGAATTCAGTATCAGACTATATTATATTTATTTCAGTAAGCATTAGCGCTCGTAGCGTAGTTTGACTAGGTGTTTGGCAGCAATCGTCGAAGTTAAGCAAGCGAAGTCAGTCTTCGGATGGGTGACCGTGGACGGCATTTCCACTGAGCGCTACCGTGGCGCGAAGAACACGTTAAATTGTAGGCCTCGGTTGCTTCAACCATTTACCCATGTCAAAGGCAGTGTGACCGTCTACTGACGCAACTATTTATATACCAAATCTACCTCGCCGTCCTCCAAAATTGCCCTAGAATGGTGATATGGGCAGGAGGCCTAGCGTGGAGCCTCTGCATCCAGCTAAAGTACCTTACCGTCCTCCAAAATTGCATGAAGAAGGGGGTGTCCCTAGCGTAAAATCATTCTGAATTTTTGCATTTCTGAGTACTGCCGAAATGTACCGATTTAAAAAAAAACTTACAATCACACTGGTAGGCTAGGATTTGAATCCACACTCCATACCCTGTGGCATGAATTAAACGCGCTCGCTGACTCACCTCGGAACTATGGTCGATATAAAACATATAAAACGTATTAAAAACCTGTCCTAACCTACCCTCTATAAAACGTAGACGTACTCAAACTCACCTTCCCTTGAACACGGGATGCTAGTCGCACCTACTATCGGATGGCTATTGAGTCAAGTACACGATGTTCGATTCGCTGTTTTCTTTTTGCGATTTTGGAGTTGATAAAAGTGGTTTTTGATGATGTACATTATTACGCGTAATGCCTACCTTGTATATTAAATAAATAAATACCTTGTATGTTAAATTAATTATCGTTTCAAAAAGTTTAAAATGAAGTTTAAAAATGATAATTGGTTTATTAGGGTTATTGAAATTTTTCACTCCATAATTAATTTAGTGGTAGTTTTAGTTTATGTTTCCTTTAGAAACAGAGTGCGGTTGCTGTTTCATTTAGATTCATTCGTTACTAGTAAGATCTCGACAAATTGCTTGCAATACGTCAACCAGTTTTCTTTAGTCGTTTGTTTATGATTTTATCGCAAGAGGTTGTTTTTTTTAATATAAATTGAGGAGGTGGAACATAAAGATATGCAAAATCAGATTTTGCCACATGAAAAAATGTACCTATCCGGTTCTTATATTATTTTGTTCTATCTCTCTTTGTTCCTTTTGTTAGCGTGATAATGTTTCGCTAGTGATTTCTTGCAGTTATAAATCAAAGGGACACCAAATATCGATTTACATATTACATTGAATCGTTCCCAATCGAGTATTCAATACAAAATTTACGCATCGAAACTGTCGTCCAAAAGTCGTCTACCCAAACACTCTGTATATTTGATGTCACACTAACACCTACCGTAATATTCAGAAGTGGGATCCTAAAGGCCCATTAGGTAGTCATTGCCTTTACCCCCAAAATATGCTAGTGATGTAACTGTGTAAATATTTCCAGGGAAGCCTTGAACGGTTCCGTGTAACAATCGACCTTTTTCAGCCGTTCACTTCGTTCTTCTTTATTTAGCCTTCGTGAATGTCTTTCTTTATTTATGATTTACCTACTTTATTTACCCACTTGAGAATGCTGTTATTATTCATTGCCTATTTATTTTATTGACAGTAGTGTCGTGATACTGTCGTAAAGCTGTACATTAAAAGTAAAGAGTAAGTACTTAACTGTAATTAGATATTTTTAGATATGCCATAGGTAACCTTAAATTTGCCGAACATCAAAATAAAGCTGCGCTCTTCTCATGATTGTGATTTGATTTTCATTAACCGAATCGGACATTTATGTAGTTGAATCACGGTCTACAATGCCCATCCTGTATCTGTGTACCTATTCGATAAAGAACTAAACTCATCTAGCTCCAATAGCTAGCTTTTTAGTTTTTATGGTGTTTATCGAACTTTCAAAAAGGAAAAAGTTCTGAAAACTTTTGTTTTTTTTTTCGATTTAGCATTTTTTGTGTTCATGGAGATAATAAAATATTTAGCTTTAGCATTAGAATTATTTACATCTACCAAATTCCACTTAAATTATTAGGCAATTGTCAGCCGTATAAGTCGTACCTAGAAACCTACCAAATAGCGTAGTTTGTTTAGGTGTTTGTCGAGATTCACCGAAGTTAAGCATATTCGGCACAGTCACTGACCGCCGTCGGTCTTTGGATGGATGACTGGTATTGGCATTTATAACTGAGCACTACCGTGGCTCGGATGATGCGCTACATTGGAGGCCCCGATTGTATTAACCTTGTAGCCATGTCAGAGGCCTGCAGGCGGCTTCAAAACTCTGACAACAGGGCTAGCTACCCAACCTATACGAACTTTCTTACCTAGCATAGATTTAATATGTAATAGGTACAGTTCTACATCCCTAACATTCGTAAACCACATACGTACATACCTGTAAACCGCGACCTTCGACTAGTCCCTGTCCATTAAGGGGACGGTACCCGGCAGTAATTTAATTTTTCTTAAATACAAAATAATCGATTTTAAATATTATTAACACCACTGACTGTTGTCACCTCACGATAAACCACAGACTGTCGAAGTGCCTGATTATTTATACATAGCATACGTTCTATCTGCAATACTAAATATTGGTAGGCGTGAACTAAAAAAAACGATTTATCTCTACAATTGTATTTTTGTATCTAAAACGAAGAAGGGCAGTACTTTCGAATCCATAATACGAATATCTTTGATCAAACATATTTTCTCTTAAACTTATATTTACAGACTTATGGAAGAAAAATGTTTTGCTTTGTTGTCATTTCCTAATATTTTTTTAGCGTTCTATTAATTTAGTTTAGAATTCAAATAAAGCGGGCACCTTGTGAAGGAACTGAATAAACCTAAAAAAAATGTTTTAACACTTAGAATCATGTCAGGTCAACGTTCTAGTGATCAGAACTACATGAAATTTAGCCTGTTCTCTTCATATGGCGCCTTAAGTTGAACTAAGTAAGTAAGGCTTTACGATCCCGCCCGCAGTCTGGGCTTGCAGACCTACTGACGCCGCGCGCCGGCCGGTTCAACAAGACAAATGGGGTTGTTACCATCCGGATTTTGTGAAAATGCTCTACTTTATTTTGACAATTTTCAACCGACTTCAAAAAAAAGGTTCGCAATTCGACTGTCTGAAATGTTTCTTGTACGTTTGTTACGCGAATACTCCGCCAATTATGAACCGATTTTGATGATTCTTTTTTGTTTGGTAGGTAGATGTATTTTCAGAGGTGCACTCAAAAAAAAAATGGCCGTTAAAGGTGATAAATTCCTTTGTCGTTTTTTTTTTGTGCCTGCGACACAGCTTTTAAATCGTGCGTTTCAGTTAGTTTGAACGCAGCAACAGAGTTTTTTTAAACGGAAGTCATTTAGTCAATTCGACCATGCTCATTTTAACGCAGTGTTAGAAGGCATACAATCCGTTATCGCAAAAATCTGTGCTTTGACGTAGGCACCATGGGAAAGTTAACGAAGACACAGAATTAAATTTCACAAAGGCCTTTGTCCTTTTTTTTACATACGATCCGTCAATGCTGAAGTATCTAATCATATGCAGGCACAAATGCAAATTGACGAAGTCACAGAACTGAAATTGACAAAGGCCTTTGTCCTTATTTCATATACGATCCGTCAATGCAAAAATCTGTGCTTTGACGTAGGCACCATGGGAAAGTTAACGAAGACACAGAATTAAATTTTACAAAGGCCTTTGTCCTTTTTTTTACATACGATCCGTCAATGCTGAAGTATCTAATCATATGCAGGCACAAATGCAAATTGACGAAGTCACAGAACTGAAATTGACAAAGGCCTTTGTCCTTATTTCATATACGATCCGTCAATGCAAAAATCTGTGCTTTGACGTAGGCACCATGGGAAAGTTAACGAAGACACAGAATTAAATTTCACAAAGGCCTTTGTCCTTTTTTTTATATACGATCCGTCAATGCTGAAGTATCTAATCATATGCAGGCACAAATGCAAATTGACGAAGTCACAGAACTGAAATTGACAAAGGCCTTTGTCCTTATTTCATATACGATCCGTCAATGCAAAAATCTGTGCTTTGACGTAGGCACCATGGGAAAGTTAACGAAGACACATAATTAAATTTCACAAAGGCCTTTGTCCTTTTTTTTACATACGATCCGTCAATGCTGAAGTATCTAATCATATGCAGGCACAAATGCAAATTGACGAAGTCACAGAACTGAAATTGACAAAGGCCTTTGTCCTTATTTCATATACGATCCGTCAATGCAAAAATCTGTGCTTTGACGTAGGCACCATGGGAAAGTTAACGAAGACACAGAATTAAATTTCACAAAGGCCTTTGTCCTTTTTTTTATATACGATCCGTCAATGCTGAAGTATCTAATCATATGCAGGCACAAATGCAAATTGACGAAGTCACAGAACTGAAATTGACAAAGGCCTTTGTCCTTATTTCATATACGATCCGTCAATGCAAAAATCTGTGCTTTGACGTAGGCACCATGGGAAAGTTAACGAAGACACATAATTAAATTTCACAAAGGCCTTTGTCCTTTTTTTTACATACGATCCGTCAATGCTGAAGTATCTAATCATATGCAGGCACAAATGCAAATTGACGAAGTCACAGAACTGAAATTGACAAAGGCCTTTGTCCTTATTTCATATACGATGCGTCAATGCAAAAATCTGTGCTTTGACGTAGGCACCATGGGAAAGGTAATGAAGACACAGTTTAAATTATGCACAACGGCCTTCGTCCTTTTTTCACATACGATCCGTCAATGCAGAAGTATGTATGTATGTATCATATATATGCAGGTACAAAATGCAAATTGACGCAGTCACAGAACTGAAATAACAAAGGCCTTTGTCCATAATTCATATATACGATCCGTCAATGCAACAATATATGCAAGTACAAAGGCAAATTGACGAAGTCACAGAACTTAATTCGACAAAGGCCTTTGTCCTTTTTCATTATACGTACCGTCAAATCGAAAATGAGCAATAAACAATTCATTAAAGTTAAATTAAACGCCGCGTGTAATGCGTATACGCTGCGTCTATTGCCGTAGACGCTTGCACAAAGTACCCTGTCCCCCGCATCCCACTTCGTCGGCGGCATGGCAGCTCAGCGGCGTCGGTCGAGCCAGTCGAGTCCTTCACCAGTCCGCAACCGCATGCGTTCGTTCGGTTCGGGTGCTAGTTTCTAGAATGTTCTGGAGCCGGTTTATCTGGAGTTCGGTATTTTGGTAGAAATTTTCTTTGTACGCTAGTTTATTTAATACCGAAGTTGACTCTCCGACCAATATTCTGGAGTTGACCGTGTTTTTTAAAAGTGAGAACTCGAAATGGATTTATCTGAGTGGTTGGAAGAGGCCGGACTAGGCCATCTGGCTGATAATCTAATTGGTAAGTGTTTTTCCCCCTTTCCCTTTCGTTTTTTAGACGGATCACGGAGGTTAGACGCTTCAGTCTGGCATCAGTTCCGCTGCGTCAATGTATACAAAAGGGGGCTTTTTGTGTGCCCCCTCACTGAGCATATAATACACTCCTGGCCCCCTTTTAGTCACTCTAACCATAGAGTACATTAAACCGATCTTCCAGACTGATGGATCAAACTGACGCCAAACTGATCGTCTAACCTCCATAGCAGGTCCGTAGCTTCGGTATTCTTTCTTTTTGCAAAGTTTTCGTAGTGAGCGGAGTCGGCCGCCTGTTTATTTATCCACACGGCTCAGTAGTCCAATTTGACAGATTTCAGTTGCCAACTGCCTTCTATTCAGTCCGTTTGCTGGAAGATGGCTTCTTGACTTATTCTTGATACTCCCATCTTTTGCAGACCAAGGGATGACATTGAATTATTTATCAAAAGCTTCCACAGAAGAAATCAAAGAGTTGTGTCCACGGATGGTGGATAGGATAAAGTTGAGACTAAAACTAGATGCTTATAGACAGGTTTGTTATTCATATTCATTTATTTGCACCATGCGTGTGTCCATGATCCGTTTTATATCTGAGATCTTGCAAGTACAAATATACCTACTTACAGAGGGTTGATAGTAAAACATAGTGATTGTAAGCTCAGTGGTTGATAGGAACATTTTTATACTTTATACCTATTTTTTTGAATTAGTAAATTCAAAGATATGTTTTGTTTTACGTTCTGGATAATGACACAGATTTAACTGTGAGTTGAATACCTATGTTTTCTTATGGTCCCATCATTTTAGGTATGTATTGTTTTTCAGATCAATAGTGAGGCGCCCACACCCACACTCCCGTCCCAGGATCCACTGCAGTTGGATGAAGTATTAGAAGTATTAGAAGGGGACGCCACAGAGTCCTTGAAGGTTAGCTTAATGGTTTTACACTATTTATTCTGTACCGAGCCTTGACAACTGTAGTTGTTTAACATCAGTAGGTAGGTAGGTAGGTACCTAGGTACTCGAGTAATGATTAGCCTGCTACTATCATAACAATATTATGCTATAGTTTGTAAGTTTGTTTGTTATACAAGTAAACGGCTGAAGGATTTGGATGAAATTAGGCACAAAAGTAGGCTACTACCCGTAAAAGGACATTACAATAATGAAGCCTTTACTACTGTATTTTTATCTTCAAAGTAATCAGTACATAAACTACTTCATTTTTATATCTAGCATCTACAACAAGTAATATGAGATATTACTTACATAGTAAGTTTTTCAGCAGCCCTTGTCAGCAGATTTCCACACATCTCATGCCTACCGTGATCCATATTTTCCTGTGGTTTATTTCTAATACAAAACCTATTTCTGTTTCCATCCTTAGAGGGTTGTGGTCTCCTATGCTCTCAAATTATACAAATGAATATTGTTTTTCAGGTCAGAAGCAATCCGCCACCCACACCAGATTTCAAAAGTACTGAGACGCCACCCACACGGGAGTCCCAGGATCCACTGAACGAACTAGAAGTTACTGTCGGGGACGCCACAGAGTCGTTGAAGGTTAGCTTAATGGTTTTACACTATTTATTCTGTACTGAGCCTTGACAACTGTAGTTGTTTCACATCAGTAGGTAGGTAGGTAGGTCTGTTGGGGCTGAGCTGTAGGCTACCAACGGGGTCCATAGGTATAGTGTAAAGGCTGTTAGACCAATCGGATTACGAACCTTTCAGGACAAAAACAAACAGGCCATAGATACAGGAAAACAGGCAGTACCAGCAGCGCCCTCAACCCAGTCACCTCAACTCATCGTGATTAGTGGTGGATTAAAAAATTCCTTGACGGTGAGTTAGCATCTACACTTATTCCCCTCAGGCCCCTCACCTCTCAGACACCTCATCCCCCTCACACCTATGATTTACTTTTTTTTAGGAGTTTGCAGATGAACAATGGGAGTTCGTGCAGGAAATTGGCACGTTACAAGATAAAAAGCCGCTGCAGGAGCTACTTGGACACACAACATTTGGAAAGAAATTGCTGGAGAAAAATAAACGCTCTGAGCCCCTCACTCCCAAGGATCGAAAATCACTTGTTGTGTTAGTAGTAGAGCATCAACTGAAAATTTTACCAAGTGTCAGAGACACAGTTCGCCAAGAAGTGTGGAGTAGCTGGGCAAATGAAATTTGCTCTTTGTTTCCTGGAGAGCAAGCGGATGTGTACTACGTCCCTTACCGAGTTAATGAGCGTCAGGCTTTACCGGCCTCCGGTCTGTTACACAACAGACTCATCACTCATCGCCGTTATTTGAATCGGGGAGAAAAAACGACGAAAAAACGCAAATGCAGTGATAGTAGTGCTAGTACAAGCAGCAGTGACTGTCAAGATACTAATTTGAAAAGAGTACGGCCTCTTCCATCTGTCTGTATTTGCGAGTCAGCCAGTGAGTCTGCCAGTGATTCTGAAGGAAACATAAAATGGCTTGAGGCATCCTCCTCGCCATTTGATAAAGTTGTCGAGAAATGGTCGCAGACATTCAAGTTGAGACAAGAACTACTGAAAGAGAAGTCCATTGCAGATTATTTTCAACAATTTCCTGCTTTACTGTCACCGAGCGGTCACAGGCTGGTATGTAAAAAATCATCGATTGATATTTAATATTGCACCTACATACATAATCTGTGTTTTTACAACCTTTTTATTGTTTCATTTCAGTTGGAAAACGATTTTGATCAAGCATATCCATCACATTCGGATTTGTTCAACGAAAACTTTCCAATAATTAAAACACGCCTGTTGGAGCTGCTAGTGGAGAAAGGCTCAGACGTCCGGGCAGAGCCAGCAATTACCAATCTGTTGGAATTAGCTACTGGTAAGTTTTTAGTGTTCCTTTACCGAAGGTAAAAAAGCGGGACCCTATTACTGACCCCATGATGTCTGTCCGTCTGTCTGTATGTCACACCCCGTTTTCTCAGCCGTTTGAAGAGCTAGAGCGTTTTTACGCCTAAACGACTGAACTGATTTCGATGGAATTTGGTTTTATATATAGTTTATTATATATAGTTATGTTATATAGTTATGTTATATAGTTATGTTAGGTTATATATAGTTATGTTATGAAGTAGGGCTGAAAAGAGTCAGCCATTTTTGATAAAGGCTCTAAATAATTAAAAAAATATATTTTAATAGGTGGAGAAGAGCAAGCCAGCATCGCTGCACTGAAAAGTATTCCTTATCTTCTCAAACAAGTTGCCCCCATATCTACAAAGATCAAAGGCAAGAAGAAGTGGAAGCCTTCACGCACAGAAGTGGCCACATCATTCATCGCCTATGTATCGTCGCCGAGTGACATCGAGAGATGCATCAGTGATCGTGTCACACTCACTGAAAAAAAAGGTATATCGTTTGGGCCTTTCATTATTGCAGTGGGACCATCATGGGATAAAATCCAACAATATGAAGTAGTAGTGTATAAAACACTAAGGTATCAATACGCCGATATTAAATCAGCTTTGACATCTGCTTTCAAAATTTATTTTGCCTTGGACATTGAATATGCAGCCGATGCTGCACCTTGTTGGATGCTAGTGCAGCGGACAATGTTCAAAATCACAACCAAATTTGACTCCCTGTACGAAAAAAGTGTAACACTGAGAGAATTGATCAAAGACTGCTTGAAACATTGATTTAAAAAACTAGTTATCAAATTTGGTTGGTGACTATTTTTTCTACAGTATAATTTAATTATCACGAAGGTAATTTCTTATTTAAGTTTGAGGCAAAACCTCACTATATCTGTCGTACCTATAATCATTAATTTTGTATAATTGTTTTTGACATTCGATCTCTTTGACTTTTAACTGTAATTAAAATGGAGGTACCTTGCGCGCTATGCAGCCTTGTTTTCGATACTTTTAGGCATCTTAAGTTTCACATGCACAATCGTCACACTTCGGTAGACATATATTCCTGTGCAAGCCCAGGGTGCGTTAGGTCCTTCAGTTTGTTTGCATCATATCGACGTCATTACATGACAAATCATCTCAATCCCCAAAACCAATCTAATGAAATAGAACTTCCTGTCACTTATAGCTCGAATTCCCAAAGTTCCATTCTACAGAACGTTACTAATGATGGTCTCGTTAATAATGATGGTGAAAGTTCAAACTCAGTCAGTTTTCAGAACATTAATAATAATTCTCCACCTACGGTAAATGTTACATCATTCCATAAACATTTGGCCGAGATAGGATCAAAACTTTATGCAAACCCTCAAGTGCCACAAACAGTTGTTGATGAAGTTTATGATGATGTTTCAAAATTGCTTAATCATGTACTGCCATGCTTACCTTTGGAACAGTCAGAGAGGATAAAAAATGTTATTACTTCGCTTGACACGCAATACAAAAGACTTAAATATTATGAAGAAATCGGGACATATATTAAACCTCAGGCGTATTCTGTTGGTACAAGATTTGAGTATGCTAAGCGTAATGGTAGGAGAGTGTATGAAGGGGTTGAATGTGAAGCACATTTTATTCCACTTCGGGATGTTCTAAAGCATTTCTTTTCTTTGAGGAATATTTTAGATGAAACCTTGCAGTACATAAATACATTAACGAACAACACAAGTGACTTCGTTCAGCATTTCTTACAAGGTTCTTTTTGGCAGTCACGCAGAGAACTGCACGGAGATAAATTGGTTTTACCTCTTTTTCTTCAGGTCGATGATTACGAACCACTGAACGCGTTAGGCAGCCACAGTAGCATTCATAAATTGGGTGCAGCCTACGTATCTTTGCCTTGCTTACCACCACGCTATTCGTCACAGTTAGTTAACATATTTTTGGTTTTACTATATCATTCCTCAGACAGAGTTCAATTTGGAAATCGCATCGTATTCAAACCCTTAATTGATGAATTCAACTACTTGATTACAAACGGAATTGTATTTGATATGCCTCATTTTAAAGGGACTATCTATTTTGAATTGGCACTGATTCTTGGTGATAACTTGGGAATACATTCTATAATGGGTTTTAACGAAAGTTTCTCGAGTAATTTTCCTTGTCGAATGTGCAAAATTAACAAAAGAGACATGGTTAAGCAATTTTACGAAGACGATTGCCTGTTAAGAAATATAGATAATTACAGAGCAGATTTAAATTTAGATAACCCATCTCTTACTGGAATAAAGGAAAAATGTGTTTGGCTAAATATTGATAATTTCAATCTTTTTAATCAAATGGGCTATGACGTCATGCACGATTGGTCCGAAGGGGTGCTTAAATACATTATGAGTTCACTTGTTGTTGCTCTAATTGATAAATGTCACTGTTTTACAATAGACCTCGTAAACAACAAAATAAGTGCTTTTGATTACGGACCAGATAAAGCCGATGCACCAGTAACTTTGTCAATGGACCACTTACGTAAAGGTAATTTGCGTTTATCGGCCTCGGAAACGATGACATTTTGTAGGTACTTTGGAATTATGTTTGGTGACTTAGTTCCCCGAAATAACCAATACTGGGCTATCTACACTCAGCTGATGCTTGTCCTGGATATTGTGTTATCTGAATCATTTTCTGCCAGAAAATTACAATACTGTAAATACATGATAGCAACACTTTGCCAAATGTACACCAACTTGTTTGAGAAAACTATCACTCCTAAATTTCACAATTTAGTCCATTACCCGTCTGCAATGTTACGATTAGGCCCATTGAAACACCTGTCGTCAATGCGATTTGAAGCGAAGCACCGACCTAATAAGTTAGCTTCGAAATCTTCAAACAATAGGCGTAATATGACGTTGACAACAGCGAGGAGACATCAGCTCAAACTGAATGACATATTTCTTAGAAACCAAATTAGCAGCAATTTATCTTGTGGTGTTTCAACTAATGTCAGGGAGACTGAGGCACATGTACTTGCACAGGAATTAGGCTGGAGTGATATTAGCAAAATAAAACAAGTTTCATGGGCGTCAGCATCTTCAGCTTGGTATGGAGAAAACTCTGTCATTGTAAATAAAGTTGATTCAGATACTGTACACTTTGCATTGATACGCACTGTATACATGTACGATAATTCAAAGATAGCCTTTAAGGCCCAACTACTGGAGACTGTTGTGTTTGATGATCATTTCTATGCATACCAGGTTAACGTTCCTTATCATATTGATTCAGACTTATCAGTCTATATTAAGTACGAGGATCTTCAGCATCCTCATCCTTGTAACTTGGTGGTGGTGGGATATCAGAATCCTCCTGAAAGTTACGTGGTTTTGACAAATCCACTTTAAAAATCGACGCTCAGCGAGAGTGCGAGAGCTTAAGACGGAAAAAAGAGAAACACAAAATCGAAATCGGTTCAGTGGTTTAAGGGCCGACCCACAGCTAACTAGCGCCACCACAAGTTTTAAATTAATATCTCGCAATCTACAACACTTATCGGCTTTTCAAATGTACCGATTGTAGACCTACTCAAGGAGTATTTTTGGGTATCAGTAGTAGTTTAAAATACTTCACCATTTAGTTATTGATATAATAACTGCTAAAAGTGGTCACTTTTAGCATTTATTGTATCAATAACTAAACAACGAAAGCTTTGGTGGTTCTAATTAGGTCTATAAATACTACATAGTTAGGTCTACAATCGGTACATTTGAAAAGTCGATTAGTGTTGTAGATTACGAGATATTAATTTAAATTTAGTGGTGGCGCTAGTTATAGGTTCGTTTTTCACATCCATCCATGTTGTGTGTTAAAGTAGCTCCTGCAGCGGCTTTTTATGTTGTGAAATGAGACATCTAGTGAGAGCTGTAACTTTTGTTGCTCCTTTTTCCGTCTTAAGGTGAACCCTTACTTAATTATAGTTTGTTTTGTTTTTTATATGTAATTTTTTCTTTTACTTTAGATGTGTGTTATAGTATGATAGTATAATATGATAGTGTAATTATTATAGTATCTTAATTATAAGGTAAGCAAAGGAGGACCCCAAATTTGCCACTTTGTCATGTCAGTTCGCCCGCAGCACAGTGTCCTACGTATAAATAACCCCAAAATCAGACATTCTTTTTTATGACTTAGGATTTATGAAAAACTAAGCATCAGAATTCCGTCGATACCCGGCTACCAAAATATCTCCGGTTGAAAATAAGGCTATTTCAGGATATTTTCTAATCCTTAGTTGTAAAACAAAAATAAAGCTCACCATATTGTGCTCTGTATCCAAATGCACCTTTTTATATAGTATGAAGTGTTGTAAGTGGTCTGGTTTTTTCACCACATTTAAAATCGGTTTTACAAAACCAGACCACTTACAACACTTCATACCATATAAAAAGGTGCATTTGGATACAGAGCACAATATGGTGAGCTTTATTTTTGTTTTACAACTAAGGATTAGAAAATATCCTGAAATAACCTTATTTTCAACCGCAGATATTTTGGTTATTTTGGGTAGTTGGGCATCGAACTCTATAAAGCCTTAAAAACCCACCTCTACATAGGTGTTAGAGTATTATTATGTATTAAGTTGACGCACTTGAGCCGCTTAGTATGTGAGCACTCCACTAAACGCGGTACCACTAAACGTTGAGCATCGGTTGACCGCACTATTTTCAGTGATTTGTGCATTTTTGAACATTGCTCACATGCTAAGCGACACAAGTCCGTACGCACCTTTACAAACTTAATAAAATAGTTGCATTTTTAGTCACTACCACAATTCATCTGTGTCACTACAGAGCTATTGATTATAATGTGATGGTGGCGCTAGTTGGCTGGAATGATACCCTCAAGCTAAGGGCAAGACGATGGGAAAAGGAGAAACACAAAATGACAGCTGTCGCTAGATGTCGCATTTCACAAATTCATGAAAAATCCTAAATTTATGAATGAAGTACTTGCGAAGTCAGCACAGTTTTGATTTCACGATAAGCCTACATTATTACCTAGCTTATAGATGCGTTTTTAGATCTAGATCTGAATGAATCCTAGATATGTAAAAATATTGCACATTTTTAATTTTCAAGGATGCATTCATTTCTGGATGTGAAAACACACCAATGAGGATTTGGAAAGCTGGATAATAATGTTAGCTTCCCGTGAAATCAAAGCTGTGCTGATCTTTCAAGTACTTCATTCATAAATTTAAGATTTTTCATGAATTTGTGAAATGCGACATCTAGCGAATGCTGTCATTTTGTGTTTCTCCTATATCCATCTTAAGGCGATGAGTACAGTTTACCACCGATACACTAGCGCCGCCAAGTTTACGAGAGTTATTGCTTCAAAAATGTAACAGTAATTTTTTGCATTCACAAATAAATATTTAATAAAAATAATTTCACTTGTTTTCATTTACAGGTCTGCGATGCCTGAACTTTCGTGGCGTTGCGTCAGCGTGAGCAGAACCCCGTTACAATCCTCTGCGACTTGTGCAGGGTGAAGTGGCCGTCTCAGCTTAATATGTCCCTTTCTCAAAATGTCCTTTTCTCAAAATGTCCTTTCTCAGAATGTCCTTTTCTCAAAATGTCCTTTTTTAAAATGTCCTTTTCTCGAAATGTCCCTTCTCGGAGTGTCTGTCCGCAATATGTCCGTTTCACGGATTTTACAATACTAGGTTTTTGCCCGCGACTTCGTCCGCGTGGAATAGTTATTTTGGCCAGGTTAGGTTAGGTTTGACATTGTCCGTGTGGAATCATCAACAGCAAACCTAACCTAACCTGGTCAAAATAACTGTTCCACGCGGACGAAGTCGCGGGCAAAAACCTAGTATTGCATAATCCGAGAAACGGACATATTGCGAACAAGATACTTAGTCCGAGAAGGGACATTTTGAGACAGGACATTTTGAGAAAAGGACATTCTGAGAAAGGGACATTTTGAGAAAAGGGCATTTTGAGAAAGGGAAATTTTGAGCTGAGACGGCACGTTCATCCTGCACAACTCGCAGAGGATTGTAACGGGGTTTCTGTTCCGCAAACGCCATGACAGTTCAGGCGAAAACGCAGCGTTAAAACACATTTTGATAGGGACATACGCAGCGACAAGGCACCTTGTGATAGGGACATGCGGAGCGTCAAAGTGTAGATAAACGTAGTGACAATGCACCTTGTTACAGGGACATAGTCTGGGTAAACGCAGCGACAAAGCACCTTGTGACAGGGACATATCAGCTTTGGCGTTAGAACAAGGGGCTAAAGTGTAGATAAACGTAGCGACAATGCACCTTGTTATAGGGACATAGTCTGGTTAAACGCAGCGACAAAGCACCTTGTGACGGGGTCATATCAGCTTTGGCGTTAGAACAAGGGGCTAAAGTGTAGATAAACGTAGCGACAATGCACCTTGTTACAGGGTCATAGTCTGGGTAAACGCAGCGCCAAAGCACCTTGTGACGGGGGGACATATGCTTTGGCGCTAGAACAAGGGGCTACGTGACATTAGACGTGGGGTTAATGCAGTTCAGCAACACACACAGTAGACGTAGGGACAAGGTAACATTGTCAAAAGAACACACCAACGTAGACATGGGGACAAAAAGAGGGTTAGGCGGAATGTTCTTACATAGTAAACGTAGAATCAAAGTACATAATACGAGGCGACATAATACTTTGTACAAGGTGGGATCTGCATGTTCTCTCACAGTAAATGTAGAATCAAAGTGCATAATACGAGGCGACATAATACTTTGTACAGGGTGGGATCTGCATGCGTTTAAATTTGCTCTGTCACAGTGTGTAGGTTCTTTAGACGACTCCCCAGTGTTAACGGATTTTGAACGCCGAGTTCATAAATTTTTTTGAGTGTGGTGGTTCCATTTAAATTTAAGTAGTTTTTTTGTAAAATCAACAATATTGTAATATATACCTAGGTAGAATTACGTTCAGTTTTGGACTTAAAAAGGCCGGTACAGTTCAGCTAAATAATCTGTGTACCTACCATCATCATCACAAACGTATAAACTCGTCTCTGTCCACTAAAGGGGCGTCCATAAATTACGTGAGAAATTTTTCATGATTTTCTCCTAGTGAGATATCGGGAGATTTGTAAAAATTTGCAAAATGCTGTAGTTTACTGTAAGTTGAAATAAGTATATTTCACAAAATACAATTTACTTTGGTATTTTTATTGAAGACGCAAATCCTCAATTTACTGCTATTTGTTCAGGAAAAAAATCGTGATATTTTCTGAAACCCTCCCCTCTCCCACTTTGTAATATATACGCCCTCTTACTTGAACCATAAACTAAGCTACTCACTTGAACTAAAGCTTGACGATCTCCCGTCGCAGTCTGCGCTCGCAGACACGCCGACGCCGGCCGGTTCAACAAGACAAATGGGGCTGTTGTCATCCGGATTTTGTGAAAATGCTCTACTTGGGCACTTGCCTACACTATATGAAACACTTTGAATCAAAAATGCTAAAGTTTGTTATTTGTAAATCATATATACGAACATCATATCATTTGTGATACATTCTATACATTTTTTCGAAAAGTCGATGAAAATTTTGCATGAACAAGCTGATTTTTCGGAGTAGGCGCGATAGTAAAAGTAAGAATAAACCTCCTTAGGCTTAGTATACCCAATGCAAAGAACTTTGTACATAGAAACGCGGATATATTGGATTTTTCACACATTGTGACAGAAAAAGTACTTAAACTACTAAAGCACTTAAATTAGTCATTGAAAATGTTGCATGGAACAGTTGATTTTTTGGAGTAGGCGCGATAGTAAAAGTAAGAATAACCCCCTTTAGGCTTAGTTTACACAATGCGAACAAACTTGTACATATAAACGCGGATATATTGCACTTTTCACACATTGTGACAGAAAAAATACTTAAGTTCGTATAATATAAATTCGTATAACGTGTCATCCGAACCACGGTAGCGCTCAGTGCTAAATGCCACCCGGGGTCACCCATCTAAAGACAGATCGTGCCAAACGTTGCTGAACTTCGGTAATCGCTATATGAAACACCTAGTCCAACTACTCTATGAGCACTAATTTGTGACAGAGAAGAGATTAGAAGAGATAATAATTGGCCAAGTGCGAGTTGGGCTCTCGCACGAATGGTTCCGAACCCTATGGGAACCCCCTTAGCCTCATTTCAAGCGTCTACCTGTTGTCGTTTTAATATGAAGCAAAAAACGGCAAAAAAAATTACGTTTGTTGTATGGGAGGCCCCCTTAAATTTTAATTTAATTCTGTTTTTAGTATTTGTTGATATAGCGGCAACATATAAACATCATCTGTGAAAATTTCAGCTGGCTAGCTATTACGGTTCCTGAGATACAGCGTGGTGACAGACAGACGGACAGACGGACGGACAGCGGAGTCTTACTAATAGGGTCCCGTTTTTACCCTTTGGGTACGGAACCCTATTAATCACCCCATTTCGATCGTAAATGAAATACGTCTTCCATATTTATTGCTCTTCAAAAAACGCGTTTAAAGTATCACATTATCACAAATCAATTATTCGGCGTCAAATGAGACGCAGGGGACCAAATAAATATTTATCACCATCCCAGACAGCCCGTTGACGGTTACTCATCCCGATTGTCCTAAAGAACCAATAAAGGGTATTTATTTGCCCATCGCTTATCCTAAATCCTGAACTGACTAAAACCCTCTTGAGTGGTGTTAATAAAAAAGATCGGGGATGAATTTAGGGGGAGTCATATGGGGCAAAGTGGCCATGACCAGTCATTAGCATCCAAATTACTTTTCCTTTTTTATCTCAAGCTTTATATATTTTTTTTACCAACTGCAAAGAAACGCAATAAAACTACATGTTTAAGCTATTATTATATAAAAATACTAGACGACCCGCCCCGGCTTCGCACAGGTGTATTATACATATAAACCTTCCTCTTGAATCACTCTATCCATTTAAAAAAACCGCATCAAAATCCGTTGCGTAGTTTTAAAGATTTAAGCATACAGACAAACAAACAGACAAAAATAGCGACTTTATTTTATACTATGTAAGGAATTGGATCATCCAACCCTTGCACACCTAGGACCCTTGAATGATTAAAGAAATTATATTATGTTTAAATATCTAAGTATTGGATTAGGTAAAGTCGCTTCATAGAAACTAAATGTAAGTTGTATTTTTTTTCATTTTAAGGCATTCATCCTAGTATAAAAAAAATATCTATCCTAGATTATAAAAAAGATAATCTTGATAAGAGGCCTACATTAATCAGTCATACAGAAACAAGATTCAGTATTCTAGGAATCAAAAACCTCTTTACAATGCACCCTGCACATACTTAGCTATCTTTAGTCAAATCTTTAGTAAAAAACGAGTAATTTGATAATACATTATACGTTATAATGAAACATGATTTTAGTACAAGACAGACAGCAAAAGCCTACTACAAAGAACTATCAAATTGAAATACGCCTTTCGTTTTAATATTTAATAAGACCAGCACATTTCAGCAGACTTATTGATAACCCAGAGATGTAAATCTAAACGGCTTGAAATGTAGCTCAACAGCAACATTATTTATGGACATACCGTAGATTGGTTTTGAATTTTTAACGCTTGCCCCGTAAAGAAGGCAATTGATAGTCCTGGATACGCCTACGATACAGATCCAATATTTCTTATTGAATCTCAGTAACTGCCCAATAAACGATCCTCTTTTGGCTTTACGAGTGACAGGGAACTAATAAAATGTTCTGAGGACACTTGGATGTAAATTCCTTCAGAGAAAGCGAATATGGTTGCGAATTATTCGTAATTTTCTTGTTCACGACCTGAACGTCGATAAAGCGAAGATTGTTTAAGAGCTCTTCCCCTTTTTTTGAAAGGCTCTGGCGGAATTGAAATCGGATTGATCTTGAGCGGTGATAAGATTTTTATCGTGGGAGTTTTTTATCATCGTTATTATTTCATCGTTGTTATATTTTAAATTATTATCTAGGAGAGTGCCTTTACGATTTAAATTACTTGATACAGCCCTTCTATTGAGTACGCGTTTTGACGTTAGGCTTCAGTTTTTATCCTGGTCGCGCCAGATATCCGCGCGACAAGTGCGAGCGGGAGAAAAAGCGAAACCGAATGCCAGAACGCTTAGACAATACGGGGGCATGTAGGCTAGTCTTAAGACTCTGTGCCACCGAAAAACATGTAGGTATGCCACATAAAAAAGTGTTATTTGCAAGTACAAAGAGTTTCAGAAGTTTACTTATAATTACGCTCATAACTTGATTATGCTCATCATTATAAACAACTTTTGCTACGGAAGCAACTGCGTAATTGCGAAAAAACGGGTATTGCGGGGTTCCGCCCCGCAAGCACCGCGCAAGTTCGCACACCGCGACGCGGGGCGAATTGCGCAAGACTTTTTTAAGGCCCCCATTTGCCCCGCATTTCATTGAGCGGGGCGAAAAGTGCCTTTCGAAAAAAGTCTTGAACGATTCGCCCCGCGCTTCAAAAGACATATTTTCCACACATTTCGTCTACCTATTTCTTACGACTTCGCAGTTGGTCCTATTTTATCTAGTAGGTTAAGTTCTGGTTTCTCTGAATGTCCCTGTACTTTGCTAAGCTAAACTCAGTATTGACAGCATGTTAGCCGAGACTCCAACAGTGGTTGGATTTTATTTATTCATTTCATTTCATTCATTTATTCAGCTTTTATAATACATACACTCAGCGGCGTCATTTCCATACATTACAATTTCAACCGACTATAAAAATAAATGTCATACTCGTAATGGTGCAATTTAAGAATTTTTGCAGCTGTAAATGGGCCTTATCAATTGAGCAGGTGTATAGAGGCTTTGTCATGGTCATGGTACTAATAAATAAATCATGAAAATCAATAATATAATGTCAAACTTTCTCAAATTAGGCCAATACAGTTTTTTACCCTTCATATCTGTCTTTTAATAAATATATCTGCCGAATAATAGGCGTTGATAAAATAGCGCTTAGTTGTGAAGAGATCGCTTCCAGCGATAAAGCCGCCTTGAAATACACTAATAAGTTTTCATGTATTCTTATATTTTCTGTGTACAATAAAGTGTTTTCTATTCCATTCTATTTTAAAATTTAGTTTTACTGCGATCTAATAAATGTCCTGGAATCACTTGATTGGACTTTGGGAAATCCTTTTAAAAACTTAAAGGCGTGGTTTAACCGGAGTTGCTAACTGTACTCTACATTGTTGCACACAAATCACGGTAGAGTATTGTATGAAAGTACTTAGGTAATACACCAAGCGCATAAAACACAGTAAACATCATATAGAAGACTGTGATGCTAATAATAGCAAAAGCAATACCGGGTATCATATTGGAGATTCAGCTAGGGAAAGATCAATTCGTCTACAAATCTCGGTATAAAATAAAAAATAATCTATTGTTTTTTTAAAACCAGCTATTGTTTTTTTATTCGCCTCTAGCGAGATTTGAGTGCAACAATGTGCAGTACAGTTAGCAACTCCGGTGAAACCACACCTTTAAGTTTTTATAAGGTTTCCCCTTTTCTCTTTCCATATATACCTCTTTGCATATACCGAGTTGATCTTTCCCTGAGTTTCCAATATAATATCCGGTATTGCTTTTGCCATTATTAACAACATAATCTTCTATCCATATTATGTTCACTGTAATAATAATATAAAATGCGTTTGGTGTATAGCCCAAGTATTTTTATTATGTCATTTTCTAAGTAAATAAATAAATAAGCTGTGCTGGTCTAGTGGTGGTAACACCCGCCTTACAATCGTGAGGCCGCGGGTTCAAGTTCCGGTTCCGTACCAATGAGTTCTTTAGAATTTATGTACGGGATTTAACACCACTGGCTTTTCGGTGAAGGAAAACATCGTGAGGCAACCTGCATACTTACGTCCGTAGAAGAAATTCGATGAATCCACCAACCCTCACTGGGGCAGCGTGGTTAATATGGCCCAATCATCCTTCGTGAGTAGGCCTACGTCCTTCAGTGGACTTTTAAAAGGCTGAGACAGTACAGTATTTTAAAAGTTGTTTTTTGCATTGGTGTCGAAATCGTTAGATACTCATTTACAGAGGGCGACGGATATATTCTAACTAATTATCGTTCCTGGCAAAATTGCGGTCCTTATAGGTATATGTTGGTGCATATACCTATAAATGTAACAGTCAATGATGTTTTGTTGACCCAACGAGTAAAATTTAGTCATAATGATGAATACAACGATAAAATTATCCTAGATACGTTATCTAGATAAACAGCAGGTTTTATGAGCGTAATCTATAATCCTAAAATATATAATAAGTAGGTATGTACTTACTACTTATATTTTCATGATTTCAAAGAACAATACTTTGATTTTCAACCGAAGACAAATTTAATATAATCGGCCAAGTACGAGTCGGACTCGCGCACGGAGGGTTCCGTACTGTATAGGAGCCCCCTTAAATATTTATTTTATTTTAATTAACCCCCGGACGCAAAAGAGGGGTGTTATAAGTTTGACGTGTCTGTTTGTCTGTGTGTCTGTCTGTCTGTGGCATCATAGCGCCCGAACCACTGAACCGATTTCAGTTTAGTTTTTTTTGGATGAAAGGAGACTTAGTCGAGAGTGTTCTTACCTATGTTTTATAAAAATCGATTGAGCCGTTTAAGAGTTATGGTGGGTTAAAGTGGGGATGGAAGAACCAAAATTCTACAAATGTGCCCATGTCGGGGGTTTTTTTAAATTTTAAGTTTAAGTTTTTTATTTTATTATTTATTATTGAAGGGAATATAAAACTAAATATTCTGTAAAAATGTCAAGCATCTACCTGGTACCATTATTAATATAGAGCGAAAAACGTCTAAAAATTCAGGTTTGTTGTATGGGAGCCCCCCTTAAATATTTATTTTATTTTGTTTTTAGTATTTGTTGTTATAGCGGCAACCAAAATACATCATCTGTGAAAATTTCAGCTGCCTAGCTATCATGGTTCATGAGATACAGCCCGGTGACAGACAGACGGACAGACGGACATCGAAGTCTTAGTAATAGGGTCCCGTTTTTCCCTTTGGGTACGGAACCCTAAAAAGATTTGCTAAAATCTTTTGTTCTTTTAATATCTTCGACGGATTATTTTTCTTATAGTAACTTACGTTTTCTTATAAAAGATAATATTGTAATGCTTATTCGTCTGCTTATTATTTCAATACACGTCCTTGTAATGGACGTGCGTAAACAAGCCGACGTATTACAAGCAATTATTCATCTGGCTGGCTGGAGAAATATTTCTCTGAACAATTTTTTGCAAGTTACGTAATTATCAGGTTATATACGTTTGTACCTACAAATTTAGATACAGACATATTTATTTATCGTCGTCATCATTTCAGCTGTAAGACCTCCACTGCTCGACATAGGTTTTCTCTATAGATATCCAATTGGTTGATCGTTAGCGGCTTGCGCAGCGAATTCTGCAGTCTTGATTGAGACTTTGAGGTTATTTATTTTTTGAATGGATTTCCTACGCTGCGTTTACTTGGTACGTAGTCTCCACTTAGTCTCAGAACTAGGCGACCCAGGTATAGATCCAGGGGAGGATCATAGGCTTCATCACCCGCGGGCCCATGTCGTTCCTTGGTGAGGAGACGTTTTTTGCTCTTTTTTATTTTTCCTAACCTGCTCACCCTATTAGCCATAGCAGCTGTCATCAAACGTTTTTTTGTAATACCGTCGTTGTGATCGATTTGATGTTAAACTCTTTATGCCCTGTAATCTACTGTCGGCAAAAGTAATGATCAACAAGAACATCATTTTTATCGATCGTACATTGAATAAAATGTTTAGAGCCGCTTTCGTCTCCAAGGCTGGTTTCCACTGTATTACCCCTGATCCCCGAGCGATCGCGTGACGATTGACGACGGGGATTAGGGTGGTCACTCACTGGGATGATTCCAGTCTAATACTAAAAGGTATTTCTCTAAGTGGTGTTTCACTTTTTCGTGCGTGCAGCTGGCGTTCTTCGATTTATAAGGCGTTATCACGTCAATAATATAATCTGTTCCACATAGAAAGTTCATTGACTTCCGACAAATTGTGTGGTTAATGAAACGTTGGTCATAGCAGCAGCTCCAGGGCCCTGATTCTCTGACGTAATTTTCCGAGTTTCGTTTGGATTAATGTTCTATGCTGGTTCTATGTGTCAAAAATTATGTTAAAATGAAAAATAAATTAAGTTGGAAAAGTAAATATTTTTCAAACGAATTTCTTAAATAAAAACTTAAAGCAAATAACGTGCATGTTTTCATATTACTTAAAAAATTACCCTGCTGGTGAATTACCACCCTAAGAGTTTAGTACCAAGGGTGCACTTCATATTGATCAGCCAACAGCCTGGTAGGTTAGGGACATGAGACATTCCCTGTAATGAGGCAGTTTTTAGTATTCAAACCATAAACTCGTAGTAAATATGTCTACGAAATAAAAGAAAATTACGTAGATCCACAAGGCTTTGAACAACGACGGTGGTACTAAAGTACAAGAACCGTGAACCTTATTGTACCTATCTATTCATGTATAAGTACCTAACTTTTATTACGAGATTAGCCTTGAAATGAAGCCGTGGTGATCTAGTGGTATTGACACCCACCCGCCTTACAATCGTGTACGAATTTATGTACGGAATTTCACACAACTGGCTTTTCGGTGAAGGAATAAAACATCGTGAGGCAACCTGTATACGTCCGTAGAAGAAATTCGATGTCGTATGTGAATCCATCAACCCGCACTGGGCCAGCGTGGTGGATATGGCCCAATCACCCTTCTTGGGTAGGCCTACGTCCTGCAGTGGACTATTAAAAAGGCTGGTACAGTACAGTACAGACTTGAAATAACGTAATTCAGCTAAAAAAGGATCAGTTGTTTCCTACTAAGCTATTCCATATAGTTTATGAATTCCTAAAACTTGCCTTTACTCTTGTTTTTGAATTTTCATCGTCACAGTTACATATTGTCAGCGTATTTTAGCGTATTAAAATACATCATTACTTTTTTACGTCTTTTTCTAAACACATTAGTTTTTGTGATAATTTCAATCGAGTGTTTCTACAAGTGTTTTAGGGTATTGCGGCGTTTCGGCCCGCAAGTGGTTCGCACCGGGGAGGTATACTCGTACTTTTAGTGACTTTCAACAAAATGTATGAACTGGTGATATTTTTAACCGACTTACAAAAAGGAGGAGGTTCTATGTTCGTCTGTGTGTTTTTTGTGTATGATGTGCATCGAGAATTTCGCCAATTGTGAGCCGAAACGAAAAATTCTTTTTTTAGTTCTAAAGAGTATACTGTCGAGGTCTCTAATATTTAAATGGGACCATTTAAATATTAGAGAAATCAGCTGAGCCGTTTTTTTGAAAAATAAAAAATTATGTAAACAATTCGAGCAAAATTTTCGAATTATGTTCACCATGGAAGGCGGTTTTGCCAAATTTTGCGAAAAATAATTATTTGTGCCATTTTTCGTTTGGCCTCACAGTATTCTTTGGTCATACTGACGAGTCCAATGGAAGCGCACTCCGTATAATATTTTCTACAATTTTTTTGCAATTTAGGGCGAAATCACGAAAAAAGCACGAAAAAGTCGCATGCATCGTCTTTCTAATTTTTAACCCTACTTTAGCAGTGAATTTATATTCACTGTTTCAGAAATCTACCTAATTTTATCCACTTATTTCACTGCTAAATTGGGGATAAAATGAGAAGACGCCATAGCGTTGGTCGGCTGGCAAATGCTTAGTCTAAAATTCATGTGATTGGAATGTTTATTGCCTTTTTTACCTTTGCTAACCCATCTCCTTTTTGCTGAAATCTAGATGACCTTAACATGACCTCTACGACATGAAATACAAGATAGGAAGAGATCCAAGATAGTATTTCGTAGAGAAGCTTCAACTAACCCACCGATTACCATTTATAGATTCCGAAAAAAACTGTATCGTTTAACTAACTTAACATTATAAGTTAATTGATTAAGTCTAGTCTAGAGTCACTACGGGACTAATTTTTTGTACGAAGTACCAACCATATTAGGTACCCATGTTTTATATACACCTATGTAGGTACCTATATTTTTATTGTTTAGATGGAATATTTCTTTCTAGATCGTAATGTAACAAATTGTATTTTAAATAACCCATCTTGTACGTATTTCATAAATAGTATAATGACTAAATAAATTATTAGAAAAGTTATGATATATGGGAGCAGTTAAAGCATCGTTAGTACAAGTCACAAGAACAAAAACTGTTTTAGCAAAAATAAAATGATGCAAAGATGTAGGCATCATTTAATTTTACTTAAATCCTGACTGATTTAATGATGTGCAACAGAATAGCTGTACATAAAATTTTTTTCGCATTTTTTCATATATTAGCGTTTGTACTGTGACAATACAATTAACGAAGATCTCACCCTGCAAGTACCTACGTGTAGGTACAAATGAAGCGTATTGCTTTTTCTCACACACATTCACACAAAGCCGCTTACAGCCGGCCCACAGCTAGATAAGCGAATTCAATAGAATTCAATTTATATCTAGCAGTAGACGTCCTATGCTCGAAATGATGATGAATATCTGGTGCGGTATCCATAGCGGTAATCTGTTACCGGCGCCTTGGAAACCGCCCAAGTCTGAATGAAATGTGACAATTTATACTGCTTCTTTCCCGTAATGCCGAATTTTGCACAAAATGTAACTGTGTTTTATTATTCCAATGCAAAAATGTGTAGTAAAATGACACCACATGTGTTACAACGTATAGGTATGGGAGAAATTTATCGATGGCTATATTTCGTTGAAATAAAACGTATCTACAATGTGATTTATTTCCCACCTTTATTTCACAGAAATATTGCAAACTATTCCATTTTATGATTAAGTGTTTCAACGTTGTGTGGTTGTGAAGAAGAGAATACGAAATTAAAATTACTTTGCCAAATGTGAGACGAAATTGCGTATCTACTAATTCAACATGGATAAAAATATCCCCTCATGATACAATGGGATAAACAATGGAACGTCTAATGTCGCAAAAAAAACATATAACTACCTACATATTATAAAACAAAGTAGCTTCCCGCTGTCCTCGTATGCTTATACATATCTAGACACGCGGCAGCGTGTCCAGCCAAAGTGTTCAAAGAAAACTGGCGACGCAGCGGCCGTGTGTAATATTACACGAACCATTTGGAGCTACTTTTGACCCCCTCACAACTCAAAAACTATTTATCCTACAGACATGAAATTTGGCACATTTACTAAAATCTTTTAGCTTATCAAGAATCCAAAATTTCATAAATTTTGCTCAATCAGTTATTGATATATTAACGTTTGAAAACTCGAGTTTCATTGACTGATTCACTCACTGATTCACTCACTGACTTATAGATCAAAAACCTAACCCACTTCCAGATGACCTAGAATCTTGATATTTGGTACCAAGGTAGAATATCGGACATAAATAAAGGAAAAAATCTAAAAACTGAAAATTATTGAAAATTAGTACTATTAACAAAGTAATTGTAAAATTTACCTAACCAATACTCCAATAAATGGCGGTAGCGTCGCGAGGCACTGAGATTTTCGATAGATGAACCATGCCATTTGTGATAGTAATATAATAAATACTAGATAACATTTTCAGAGATAAGTGTACTATGATAATCATGATGTAACTAATAATTATTTCTGAACAAAAAGTTATGATATCTCATCAAAAACATAAATGCGAAATGGGAGCCAAAGTGTCGCCACCAAAAGAATTGAGATCTAACACGGGGGCCAAGTGTTCTGTAGAAAATCCTAAAGTTTTAGCTACAAGAATATACCTACAACATTTAAAAGAAATTAACTTATGTAATTCAAGCTCAAGATTTGATTTGGCTAGTTTACACGTACAGAGAAATGCTTATTTGCACTGTACTTATTCTTAAAATAGCCAAGTCAAATCACGAGCTTGAATTACATAAGTAAATCCCTTTAGAATGTTGTAGGTATGATCTTGTAGCTTACACTTTAGGATTTTCTACAGAATACTTGGCCCCCGTGTTGGATCTCAATTCTTTTGGTGGCGACACTTTGGCTCCCATTTCACATTTATGTTTTTGATGAGATCTTTAAAAATACGCAATGGATTTTGATGCGGTTTTTTTATAGATAGAGGGATTCAAGAGGAATATATGTATAACTAGCGACCCGCCCCTGGCTTCGCACAGGTGTATTATATAAATAAAAGATAGAGTGATTCAAGAAGACTTGAATCACTCTATCTATTAAAAAAAACCGCATCAAAATCCGTTGCGTAGTTTTAAATATATAAATAAGCATACATGGGGACAGACAGCGGGAAGCGACTTTGTTTTATACTATGTAGTGATAGTAATAGTGATGATACACCTGTGCGAAGCCGGAGCGGATCGCTAGTCTTCTATAAATAAGCAATCATGTACTACGTTCTTCGACAAAATGTATGGACCAGCGATTTTAGGTTTGATCACATAGTAAATTTTGGTGAAAATGAGTAGGTACAATGATATTATTTACCCTTATGGTTGGCCCTTAGTGGGTAGGCCTACGTCCTGCTGTGGACTATTAAAAGGCTGGTACAGTACAGTGCAATGATATTATCTAGAATAGGTACGTTCGTAGTCTAGAGATATCCCCTTTTGAGATTTAATCTATGTTATAGCACAATTAGCAATAGCTGTACATAACTGAGTAAGCCCGTACTTACCTATCTATAAGTTTTAAGTCACCAGCACCGGTAGCACGGAAAAGGGAGAAAGCCATTTTATCCACTTTAAATGTCAGTTGTCAATGTCAATCCGTACTTTATTTTCTCTTTGAGAGGATTTAATGGTGGAAAGACAATTTGTCCCTTTGCTGTGCTACCCGTGCTGAAAGGTTCCGACATACGAGTAGCTTAACGGTTAATGCGGTCGGTGTCCATACGTGAGAGACTGGGCGTGTCATCTCAGCCACGGCAGCGCTCATGTGTAGCTCCCAAGACTACCCATCCGAAGAATGACTGCGCCGAAAGTTGCGCTTCACTTCGGTGATTTCTGAGAAACACCTAGTCAAAATACCTACGCTTCTACTACTAACTCCACAAAATTCCATCCGCCATAATTTAGGTTTTTTTAACCGACTTCCAAAAATAAGGAGTTTCTATGACTGTAAGTTTTTTTTTTGCGTATGTTTATCGATAATTTCGCTAAATAATCACGCTCGATAATTGTAAACCGAATCGAAAAATGTCCCATTTAAATTTAAAAAAATCGGCTGAGCCTTTTTTGAAAAATCAACAACAACGATATTCGAGCGAAATATTCGATATTTTGTACACGATGGAAGGCAGTCTTGCCATATTTTGCGTAAAATAATTAATAGTGAAATGTAAATATAAACATTTTTGTGCAAACTTTTGAAACTAAACCATTAAGTGAATTCGCATAAATCGTAAATAGTTCACGGACTATTGAACGCTGTAATGAAATGCTTTTATTATCTACAGATTTGCCAATATGCCTTCTGTATGTCGACAAACACACTTGACATGATTTCCGGTTCGATATTCATTTGATCCCGAAAATAATAATTCATAGTATGAATTTTCGTTTGTTTAGTTTAAGACTTTGCGAATTGGTACTCTTCAAACACTAATATTACGAAGAAAGAACGCCGATTTCGTTTATTTGTTTACACGTTTTGTGTTATTTCCGGAAACACTGCAGTTACCCATCTATCTGAAAAATTGTTGTAGGTCAAATGGTGGTTTCAAATCTTTGCTTAAAGGTTAATATTTAAATGTCACACTCACAAAAAATATCACTTATTATTTTAAATCTGCCTCCACTGTTATTCTAATACTACCTATTAAAAAAAATGTACCCTGCCATACAGGCTCCTATGGGAGCTAGTGCGTGGTTCAAGTATTCTAATGGTACTCTAACGATACTTCAACTACCTACGATTTTTGTAAGGCCCACTGTTTGTTAGTATAGTTAATAGTACCATACATTACATTTGAATAAAGAAATTTATTTATTTATTATTAATCATGATACTCAAAAAGTAGGATGCGAGTTGAAAGTCACCAATATATTACAAAAGATAAATTTATAGAAATGTAACACAAAATATTTATTGAAAACACAGAACGCCCTCTGTGATTTAAAGCTATCTAAACTGTGTATATCAAATGATGTTACAAAAAGTTAGAAATAATTTACAAAGAAAATACAATTTTAAGTTGCAATAATTACAGGCGACGACAGAATGCAGTATTTTGATATTAAAATCGGGATTTTTATTGAAAAGTGTTGATAACTTCGTATTTTTTTTTTTTTATCGGCCAAAAGTGCTTTTATTAATTACAACAAAACTACACTACTATTACATAAAAAGCGTTGGATCATCCTCAGACCTTTGAAGGTCTAAAGATAATCCAAATGCTCAAGCCCACTGCCACTTGGCAGCGTGCCCAGCATGCTGGCTGCATTGCCACGCTGAATGGCAATGCTTATGCGTTGAGCCAAATAAACACCAGCATTTTGGTCACGCGTCGCGTTCACCAGACGCTCAGAAAGACTTTTGAAAATGATATGAGCTCCCGACCCCCACGGACCCAATGTCTCAACTGAAATGTTAAAATTATTTTTAATATTACTTCGTAAATATTAAAATTGATTTATGACTTATCTACCTCTATGAGATTGTCTTTGATGTAAAAGCTTCGAAAACTACTTTATTCAAAGTCACTAATTTTAGCGTTCCGTAGTTACTGTACCGTACTGACCTTCTTTAAATTGTGAACTGCTGAACATAGCGCTGTCGAAAAGATCACGAGTAGAGACCACGTACCGGCAAGCGCAGCGTATGACGTCCACCCACAAGATGGACGGATGACCTCATTAAGACCGCAGGATCGCGATGGATGCAAGCTGCTTCCAAACGGCCTTATTGGAGATCCATAGGGGAGCCCTATGTCCAGCCGTGGACGTTCTATGGCTGATTGATTGATGGATAGATGGAACATATCTCTACCCAATACCCATGAAAGGCAATCATCGGGCCAGATCCGCCATGCTGCGCTGGCCCAATGGGTGTTGGTGGATTCACATGTACTATCGAAATATTAAGCTTAACCTATGTATGCAGGTCATCCTACGAAGTCTTCTATCCTGGAAATCTAGTGATGTAAAAATTCGTACCTCTCATAAATTCTAAAGAACTCATTGATACGGGACGGGGTTTGAACCCACGCCCACGCTTGTAAGGCAAATTTTATTGCTTTCCCCCTAGACCCCCTAGGCTTTTTAGTCTACAAAGTGTAATTAATTATTTAAAAACTTTTAATTTTCAAATATGCGACATCATATAGTATTAGGTATGTTACTTGATGCTGAAAAGCAGCTTACTAATTTCTATTAAATTCTATAAAATTTTCACTGTCCAGTCTAGTGGACATTTTTCCATGAGAGCACCGGATTAAAACTTGAATTGTAAGCTTTTAAGTCCCCGAGGAACTTTCATGTTTGCAGTAAAGCCTTTTAAGCGACACTATTAAATAGAAATAGCTCAGGTAATCTTCTTAAATGATAAAATATTTAAAGGTGTAAAGGGGTTTAGTGAAAAATTACAACTTTGCTTGGATTTTCTATAGCTGTACATTTGTATCCAGACAGTTCTTTTGATTTGTTTAATACAGAATATTCTGTAGTAAGTTGTTAATTTTCTTTTTCTTCGGGATCATACACTAAAATAGAGGTAAATACATACAGGCTGAGGCTACGTCATGTCTAATCATGTACAATTGTACACGTTGAAATACAATCATTGATACAGAAAAGAGTATGTATAAAAATGAATACAATTTCTCTAGAATTAATAAACCTTGTAATATTTGAAATTAATCATGATAAAAAAAGCTATTTTCTTCGTTTAATATCGATAGATTACGTGAGATTTTTTGTAATTAGTTTAATTTACAGTAGAGATTTAAGCTGATGCGTCCTGAGTTCTGATAAAATGATGATACGTTATAAATTTTCTTAATTTTTATCCAAGCTCAGCGACAGTCTACACATTGTAAATGCATGGGAAAACACATCTCGCCGGCGAATACGAGTATGATCGATTATTCTATCTATTATTTAGGGTTTTTAATACCAGGGCTAGCCACCTGGCTTATACGAACTTCGTTTCACAGCGTAACGAACAGCGTTTTGAATCCTCATTCCTAATACGAATAGCCAGAATGTGGAACGCTTTGCCTGGGTCTGACTTCCCGCTAAAGTACGACGTGGGTGTCTTCAAATCCCGAGTAAATAGGTATCTTCTTGGGAAGCGTGCTACACTCTAGACCGCATATCTGCTCAACATCAGGCAGTATGTAGTCAAACGCAAACCTATACGGAATAAAAAAAAACTTACTGTTAACCATACATCTACCTCTATACCTCGGGAAAGCTTAATCGTTTTTCTTCGTTCTTCTCTAACATTTTTCCTCTGAAATACAATACGGTACCTACTTCAAATTCCGAGTAATTAAATGAGTCCTTATAGGTAGCCAACACCCTGACAATGCCCAGGTTTTGTAGGCAGGTAGCATAGGCGGTGATCACTTATCAAAAAGTGGCTTGTCATTTTCGCCCGACAGTCGAAGAAGGCGAATGAATTTTGTATTTTGTGAATTTATTATTTTCAACTGACTTCCAATACGGAGATGGTTTTTAATTCGAGTGTATTATTATGTGTTTTGATAGTTCATTTTTATTTGAAATAAGTAGTAGGTACTTAATTAGGTATGAAAGATTGTAGTTTTTATGCATGTGATGCCACTTTTGACAAAGAATATATAATAATCTTTTGATCAAGATCTGTCCAGTGGTTCTGTGGTTTGTAAGTACCTTAGCGTTAATCAAATGCGTATCTAATAGATTTCAATATTAAATTGGTTGTTACGTTGTTATCTGAAATCATTATGAAATGTAACGCTCATTGCTGGACTTAACCTTTCTCTAGAGATCTTCAGTAAAATAAAATAAGATCGATTTGAAGCAGCTGGTGTCCCGCTGCGTTCTATGGTTGAAACGATGGTCATGATAGAGGTTTTTTTGTTATACATAATAAGGCTACATTTGGCTACTAAATCTTCTAACGGAAAGCAATTTTGTAGCCGAAGATAGAGTACCAACATAAATCCATAAGATAGGTACCTATATATTCACTCTTGCCTTAAAGATATCCGGATTGTAATTCTCAGGAAACAAATATCGGAGGCTATTCCAGTCCCGGAATTATGAATAATTCGGACCGCCATGCGCCAGGGCGATTCGGTTTTTCCTTCAGGAAGAAATAGCTTAATACGAGCAGGTGTTTGGTTGACTTTATACATTTTGACCGACGATCCGAACCGGAGGAGGTACTCAATTCGACGCGTATATTTTTTTATGTATAACCACGCATAAGTTTTTTCGTTATAGTCCGATTTCAATAATTCTTTTCTTATTAGAAAGAGTATACTTCGAATTTTATTGAAATCAGCTGAGCCATTTTTGATAAATCAACAATAATGTGAAAAATGCTACATTGATCCGTGCGAAATATTCGTGAATTCTGTTTACGGGTGAAGTCGGTCATGCTATTTTTTGCAAAAAATAATTATTAATTGTATGTTACTTGAGATACACTTCGCAGCTTATTATTGTTTTTATAAGATTGTAAATTTTCTTAGCGCTATTGTAAACAGAGATACAATGCAATTATATCGCCTCCCGCCATAAAGATTATAACTTCGGCACGAGCTGAAACAATCTCCGAAATGATAACAAGTTTCATAACAACGATAAGAACTTTGTCGAATTTTCGATTTTGGACGTCTTCCAAAAGTCAGAGTCGATTAAAGGTGACGTTGCAAACATTTACCGCGGAAACAATGCCGGAACCGCGAAAATTCAGCTGTTCCCATCGAGTAAATCAAGAGAAAATAAATCGACGATTGCAAGCCGACTACAATGCCGCGCGACGCCAAAGTGCTCGATTCCAAGCACTAATTAGGTGACATAACGTCGAGATTCGAGAAAACGGGTCATTGTGAATTATTTAATGTAAATATCTAATATCGGTACATATGTACGACGGAGCTCGGCCATTTTTTTACCATACTTTCACTTAGGAACTGTGGCTCTGTAAATATTTTCTCGAAGGCTGTTCCATATATATTACCGAGAGTCGATGATTTTTATTCTTTTTGTATGGGATTGCTGATTTTTTCCAAGTGATTTCGAAATTGGTCCCAAACTCAAAGTAGTTTATAATGCCGTGTAAGTATGTGTACCTACAATTGTTCTGTAGGTACCTTGCAAAGCAACGATTTCTAAAAAACCTATAGAACTCTTGATTTTGGATTTTTTTATCTTGTTAAGGTACGCCTTGTAGCAATTATAATTTTGTTGATTTATAATTTTTGATCGACGAACCACCGGAGGAGGTACTCAATTGGACGCGTATATATTTTTTTATATGTATAACCACGCATAACTTTTCTCCTAGTAGTCCGATTTCAATAATTCTTTTTTTATTGAATAGAGTATATTTCGAGATTGGTTCGATTTAAATTTTATCGAAATCGGCTGAGCTGTTTTTGATAAATCAACAATAATGTGGATAATGCTACATCGATCCGTGCGAAATATTCGCGAATTTTGTACACGGGTGAAGTCGGTCGTGCTATTTTTTGCGAAAAATAATTGTTGAAACTTAATTTACACTTACTTATTTATTTTACTTTAAACAGAGACACAATGCAATTCTATAGCCGTCTGACGCCTACTTTAAAACTTTAGCAAGCGCCGAAATAATTTCCGAAATGATAACAAGTTTCATAATAACGATAAGAACTTGTCGACTTCTTGATTTTGAACGTCGGTCTTCCAAAAGTAAGAGGTTAAAAGCGACGTCTTGGATTTCTCAAAGATGAGTCTTACTAATGGTGGGATTTGTCTTTTGCTAAATTTATGTTTTGTATTCAAGGACAGGGATGAATTAACAGTTGGATATTGTATAAACAACGCGGTGGGCTAAGTATTTAGTTTGTGTTAATCGTGTTTTGCGATTTATTATGTTATGTTATTATTATGGATCTCGTGCTTCCTGGGTCGAGACCCCTTGGCCGTCCTAAGCGGCGATGGCTGGATGTCGTTAAAGATGACATGAGTGTCAATCAACTGGCCATGTCAGATGCAAAAGATCGTGCGAAGTGGAGGAAACATAGCAGGAAAGCGGACAGACGCTAGGAAGAAGAAGAAGAATCGTATTTTGCGATTAAGAGTTTAAGATAGGGGACACGAGGTGCGACGGGTTACACACAGATATTAGTAACGATACATATTTTTACTCAAAACATATCTTTTACAAATAGTCAACTAAAGGTCACGTAACGCCATTATCAAAAATACATTTTCAAGTTTCTACAGAAAGCACGGACATTTCACAATACTAATTTTCTATCTGAAAGAATTCAAAGGGCTGAAAGCGAAGGACCATTTTGTTATCGGAGAAAACCGCTTTGCGGAAGCGACCTCATTTTTGGGGCACAACTCAGATATTTTTAAAATGTGGAAAAACAGGCAATTCGTATAACTTATTATTGTACGTATTTTTGCATTCAAAAAACGCTTTTGGTCGGGTATATTTTTGGTGGACTTTCTCTACTTACATAGGGTTATTTCTAACAAATTAGCA
The DNA here is from genome assembly GCA_964007245.1 of Hypomecis atomaria. NCBI lineage: Eukaryota > Metazoa > Arthropoda > Insecta > Lepidoptera > Geometridae > Hypomecis > Hypomecis atomaria. Next base: position 16,312,093 of record OZ023292.1, on the reverse strand, counting down.
TCCTTTAAAGGGCTTATTCTCTTCATCAAAACTAATAACTTTTGTTCTACGACTTTAGTAAATATTTAAAAAAAATTGGTGTTCCATAGAAAAATATCGTTCACCCTCTACAAAATGTATGGAACAGCTGATTTTTTTTAGTTTGGACAAAAGTTGCAGAACAAAAGTTGTTAGTTTTGATGTACAGAATACGCCCCTAAAAGGATGCTAATTGATTAGAAATAACCCTGTATAGAATGATTCTCTATCATTGTACTTATGAGTTATGACCATTTTTTACTGAGGGAGAAACCCGAAAGTCGTGAATAAACAGCTGTACTATTCATTGACTCTCGGCAAAACGTATGGAAAGGCTGTTGTAATTTCGTGAATTCGAGATTGGCCTCATAATAAAAGTAGTTCATAATTATGAGTACCTACTTACATATTTATATGTAGGTACATAAAATTGTTCATACATCAAAAAGTCTCTGCACTTTGCAAAACAGCACTATGTACTAATCTCTGTAAGTTTGTGTACTTTGTAAAGCAACATCTTATCATGTACTTATCTACACATACTTACATCGATTCTTTGTAGATATGAGTACCTACTTTATTTTTATTTCAAATATTAATATCAATCAATTAATGTGTAAATAATCCATTACTTATTACAAGAAAAAAAATAAGACATACTTAGAACCCTTAAAAACATTGAGATATAGAAAATCATTGTACCTAACAGCCCGATAGCCTCTTAGCTAGAAATATCAAATTATTTTTTGTAGCATTCTAGAAAAATCTGAGAGTACACCAATATGAATATATATTATTCCTTACTAAAACAAACTAATTGACTTTTCTGCTAAATAAATATCAGATATTTTACCTAATATAATTATATTCTAGTATAGCTTGAGAGGTCGTACTCGATATCAAATTTTCTGGAATCAATTATTATTGTTTCTTCTGTTCCTTTGAGATTTTATTAGAAGCTTAGTTTTATTTTGATGAAGCAATTTACAGCTTTATTACTAATTACAGGTATTTTGCAGTTTGTTAATGTTCATTAGGAATGTTCCATACGTTTATAAAAAAAATATTTATGAACGTGCTCCTCCACGTTTACGTTTAAAAATATTGAACACAATTTCTCAGTAGGTACTTTATGACTTTGTTTTGGTAGATACGCCCTTTGAGTAAGTACAGAAGTGTCGATATTTTCTCATCTGAGTAACAAACTATAGGACAAGTGCCTCTTAATTACGGGAACGACGTTTCAATTAACATTAAAATTTCCAATTTTGTCTCTAAGAGCATGTTCAGACTGAACAGCCACGCGATACGGTGCACCAGTTTTAAAGGCTCGAAGATATTGATTGAAATATTGCAATTTTTTAGAAAAAGTATTGTTATGCAATGGGATCAGAACTTTCAGGGGGATATAGTGCACAAGCTCATCAACTTTTGCCATGGGACTGGTAATATATGGAACAGCATATTTTCACGAGTTCCGGGTTGGCTGCATAATAAAGGTTCATGATGATGGTCCGAATCATTCCCTTTCACCTAAGTATCCCACCCTAAAACACAGATGAAAAATATCTCTCTATTTTTTAAACGACTTTTAAAAAACATTTAAAATCGAGTCACGAAATGCAGCGTAATGGCTCGTGGCGCTTTTAATTAATTTATTTTTTCACCAGAATTTTCCGTGTTGTTCAGAAAATAAATTATTTTGGTTCAAAATACGCTTTGCATCTTTGCGATGCGTTTTACCGCAAAAAAGCTAGCCGCAAAAAACAATTTTTGTGATGCGTGATGTTTTTAGTTTTACATAATTCTAAAGTATTTGGCAGATTTCAAAATATTTCAATTTACACTAAACATTTTAATTCCCATACTTTTTAGATAGCTTTACCATCGCGCCGCGTCTCGTCTCAGTTTGTACTGATGTGAGCTCAGAATAAGGACAAAGTAATAGAAACCATACTAAAAAAGCACGAGATATACATCGTTTTGTCCCATTTTAAATATGAAATTTAAAAGGTGTTAGAAAAAGATGCAGATACACCCGAACTTACGTAATTTCGAAGGGTTTCACAAACTAGCATTGAGCTATCTCGGCTGTCCAAATTCAAAAAGGTAAAAAGAAGGAAGGTAAATATGATCAGAGATTTGAATTTTCTGCTGGAACTAGAGGGTTCAAATTCCCGATCATATCTCAAAAGACAAAGTGGTCCAATTTTCAACCATTTTGACATTCCAACTTGTGCCGACAGACAATGCGTTTTTTTGTACCACCCACTCTCGCATATGCTGTATTGACAGATATGAATAAGACAGCTGTAACGTATCGTTTTTATTTGAGTAAAATTTTGCAAGGTTTCTATTACTTGTCGTTATTCTGAGTATTTGAGCTTTACAACGGGTAGTACTCACATACGAGTAATGTTTACTTTGACAGCAGTGTTTATGTAAACACTGTTTCTAATTGTAATGCTTTTTGTTAAAGTGTTTGTTAGGACCGTATTTTGGGTCATCATTATCATCAGACGTAGCGCGATGATTTAATCAAGACCAAATAAACACATTGGTTGCAAGTCACTTGTAGAAATATTATACCTACGTACGTAGGTATAATGGAAATCCATAGAAGAGGTCTGTGTCTGGCATTTGACGTCTAATATCTTTTATAATGATGAAGTAGTGCGCGTAAATCGTCTACAGCTATACATATTTTATGGACTTCTCATGTAAATCAGAAAGACTGGACCGATGCTATCCATTCGGTTCTAGTTAATTAGTCCTATAGCGGTCGTCTTCTTAACTGAAACTCTTCTCTTCATCCATAAAAGAAGTTCTCGATAAAACTTTTTTTAGTTTTTTTTAATGTTATAAAACAAAACAAAAATACCAATGATACACGATAGTCATCTGTTAAAACAGTTGCGTGATTTTTTAAATTACCTATTTTGTACGAAATACTCTAAATTTATTTTTTCTGTTTATGTATCTGTCACGTTTTTGTCAAAAAATGGCTTTACCTACTATATTTAATTAATTGTATTTCTATTACTATACTTTAAAGTTAGTTTTGTTTGTTTAAGTAGGTACATAGAAAATGTCTTAAGACTGCTGTAAGTTGTGTTTTTAATTACAACTAAATAATTTATCAAAGTCTGTCACTACACTGCGTGAATAGTTCAGAACAAAAGACAAAGGGACAAAACGTACAGAGTGCGGTTTAATTATCACTACAACCACACGCCGTGTTCCAGATTATCTGCGTCACCGTTTCTCTTATTAGAAATGTTATGGGAGTGAGTGTGATGGACGTAATCTCGAATTTGTCGCTTTTATTTGAAGTTACTCGTATGTGTTTAGCCAGGTAGATTTCAGGCTGTTGCCCAATGTCCAGTGGTGGATTTAGGATTTTGTTAAGATTTGACATTTCAGAAGAGGTTTGGAAAAGGCTTGATCTTCACCAATCCTTTCAATCCTTTCCCTGCAGGGGCATGGGAGTTTAGAAGGCATTTTAGAAGGAGTTAGGAAAGGAAGGGAAGGGTCCTTCTTGGGGCTTGGATAGACTTAGGATTAATTCTGAATTTAAGGCTGAAACTTGATTGTTGTCCTTGTCGAAAATTTTTGAGCTCCCAGCGGGTTTCCTCAATGTCGTAGCGGGAGTATCGCCGTATCGGGTAGAGTTGCAACCGCACGATGGCTATGATTCGCTACGTGCAATGACGCGGTGGGTCTGTAGAGGAAGAGGAGTGTCGGTATGGTGATGCGCTCTCCTCTTCATCGTCATCAACTTCGAGTGGATTGCAATTTCTGACGTGAAACCCGACTGAGTCTGGCGCCACGAATTATTTCGTTCGTAGTGTCAGAACGAGACAGCATTATGACAAAGTACTTTCACTTTTTTACACGTCGAAATGAGTTCTTTTCGTCGCTTTTCGTGGTCGCATGCTTTATAGCCAGGGCGCGGATGAGTGCGAAAAGCGCGTCTGTAACCCCAACACAAAGCGAAGTGTGTATACTCTACCGACCAATTATACCGTCTCGTATACTGACCAGCTGACAGGGCTTCCACATTACCCTTGCCTCTCCCGGGGCGGAATGGTATCCACAATGTATCCCTGGAAAAAAATGGTTATAGAGCGTCTAACCTCTTTCTGGATTCGCTACTGAGTCTGTCGTTAAGTTCAGTCTTAATACAAAGTCCCGAGAGGAATTACTGGCAATACCGTTGTCTGCGAAGTCGAAAATACGTCGGGTATTTCTATTTATTGCAAGTACCTAAATATTTTATTCAAGTTGGCGCTTTTCAGTAAATGCTTTGTTCGTCTTATATAGTTAGGAACAAAGAATATTATTCGAAAATGTAGGTAGAGTGGACTAGTTTTCAGTTTAAGATTTGATTTGATTGCTAAACTTTTCAGTGTATGTTACTAAGAAAGTTCTTGCAATAATCTTCCAGGAAGACGTCGTACCTACTGGCTTGTGGACACAAGATGGACGGATAACCATATTTATAACGCAGGATATAATCAGTGATACAAGCCGGATTTAATTGAGGTAGTCTTAGGGCTAAATTTATGATGATGAATACTGAAGACTTGTAGGTACTCTTATTTTTAGAAATACCAGCTTAGGTACTTTGTTATCTAGAGGTATTAACCACATGAGGGGCTAGACAAAGTCACATTCCATTAGCGAATTGAATTATCGAATCGTACAAATATTAGATTGACATGAGTCACGTGGTTTTTGCTAACGTGACTTTAATACTAGAATCTTTCAGTGTATTTCCCGCTGTCTTTAGACTCACTCTTAATATGGAGTCCCGAGTGAATTTACTGGCAATACCGTAATTTCTGAGGAGGTTTCGTCCACGTGTGTTTAGAAGTAAATAATTTATCAAAGTCAGAGTTCCTCACTTCATTGTTGTAAATAGTTTGAGACAAAGGATAAAGGACGTAAAGGTATGAAGTATGGGCTAATTTACACAACTAGGTATATAATACCTACTTACTTACCGAAGGTTATGCAATATACATACACATTCACGTACTTATTTATCGATGTTTTCTACTGCCGTTTTTCTGCCTAACAGTAATTTATAGACCAAGGGAGCAAAGCGTCTATACTTCAAATTTGACAAAATTTTCTTTCATCTGTCTGGATGTTGGTTGTCCTCTACATGTCGCATTTTTAACGAATCTAGATGGAACTTGGTCCACAGGTTTTATATTTTTATGTTTTTTGTCGTCAGCGATTTTTGATAAAAAGATTCGGCTAAACAGATGCGAGGACTACTGATTAGAGAATTACTAGTTGTTATTAATAAGTTATTTATTTATTTGAACGAGAACGTGTAATGAAACTGCAAGTGGCTGCCAGCTAATCTCGCGCTTGGCAGAGTGAACCTCAAGGCTATCAATTTCCTTTACTAAACTTTTTTACTTGGAAGTAGTTGGAGTAAGCAATTAATGTGTAAATACCATCCCTACATAGTCGACTTACAACCTGCTCGTACTAAGCGATACGTTTCTTCCTTCATAATGCGGACCGCCAGGGATTGGAATGCCCTGCCTCCGTCATTGTTTCCTGACAATTACAATTTGGATATCTTCAAGTCAAGAGTGAATAGGTATCTTCTTAGTCTACATAGAAACGCATAGAATTTTAACAAGTTTTTTTTTTGTTTGTATAACTTTGTACTGTGTACTTACCTAACTCAAATCATACGTTCAAGTATTCGGATTCACTATGACGCTGTCATTACTCTTATGATTTTTTTCGCGACTTTTGGTTTGGTCCACACACAGTCACGTACCTACCTAATAGCGGTAGTTACTGTGTTACTAACTACCTAAGTGTTACACTCCAGTATTCGGGATTTCTTTATGATAATAAAATTAAATAGTGTATGTAAAAACAATGAAAAATATTTGTAATTCTTAATAATTAATTTTACCGACATGAAATAAGACTATGAAAATGTGCCCATTTTACGTGTAAGTATATTATGCAAATATATACCACGAAGTATTACAATTTTGCACCAACCCGTCGACATATTACTTATACTACGCAATTTCCTAATAGGCAAGCCATCTGTTGCTCGATTATACAGTTTATACGACTTGTGGCGGCTCCATCGCGTGCTCCGTCTTGATAGCGAATTAGCAAACTAAGCTGTCTATTAGGACTTCCGTGAACGTTAGCGTGATTTAATTTTACTGCTCTATACAAGTTAGTGACAAACAGACGATGTATATCACCCCTAAATTAACTCAATAATGATAGCAAATTTCTATAGAGTAAGAAGTCGAAGACTTGCTGTTTAAGCCGTCTGAAGGCTACATGGCTACACGTCCTGACATGGCTAAACGGGGCCTACAATTTAACGTGTCATCCGAGCCCGAGATAGCACTCAGTTGTAAATACCACCAGCGGCCACCCATCTGAAAACTGATCGCGCTGAACGTTGCTTAACTAGAATGATCGCTAACTAACACCTAGACAAACTACGCTATGAGCGTTACAGCTATGAATATGGTGGTATGACTTATCACTGAAACGCGACCCTATGCTATGAACCTTAATAATAAGCTCCAAGTAGCCGAATGAACTACGGAGAGGGCTATGCTCGGAGTCTTTCTGCAAGATCGAATCAGGAATGAGGAGATCCGTAGAAAAACAAAAGTTATCGACAGATCCCAGCGGCCAGCTAGTTGAAATGGCAGTGGGCAGGGAACATAACACGGAGGACCAAAGACCGATGGGGTCGAAAAGTTCTCGAGTGGAAACCACGTACCTACGGGCAAGCGCAGCGTAGGACGTCCACCCACGAGGTGAACAGATTACCTCATCAATACCGCAGGATCACGCTGGATGCAAGCCGCTTCCAACCGGTCTTATTGGAGATCTATAGGCCTATGTCCAGCAGTAGTCGTTATATGGCTAATGGATGGATGGATGAATGTGGTGCGTGTTCGATAAACCTATTAGTAATAGTAGGTATTTAAGCCATGTCATAATCTTCATACACATTTTGTTGCCCGATTGCAATCGATGCAATTTTTTGAATATATTTTTTTAACATTAGTAGTCTTGAAAAAATGCCAAATGATATACTTTTGACCGCGTATGTAACCGTATTTTGTAACCGGTTACAAAAGAAGAAAATTTTGTACCTACTAAGGTATGCTTTGCAGTTCAGATGATGTGGCATTTTTTGCGAGTTTCACCCACAACGAAATGCGGTTTTTGAGTCGTTTATAAAGCATATACCTACCTATATTCTGTACACCCGTAGTAATTAACGAGTGATTGACCTCTTTTAGTAACTCATAGTAACTTTTCCACGTAACCTATATAAATAAACTTGCCGTTTTTTTAAGGGCCAGCCATCCTTGTCGAGGTAGTGTTACTCAAAGTAATACTACGCGAAATGCCTACCAATGAAAATGAAGACAAAGAGGCTCGGGATATTTTATGAAAGGAAACACCTTGGAAACGATTTCTGTTTCGTTGTAGAGGAAACTTGGCAAAACCCTGTTATATCTATTTTATTCATCGCCACGGAAACATTTTTCGTTTGCTGTATTTAAACTTTTAAATTTTTATTTTTGGCATTGCATGGTATGTATAATACCTATTATGCATTTGCAGGTGTCAGGAGAAATACAATTTTGTGATAAGAAATTATGAAAATAGTCAAAGTTTATGTTTTGAAAAGTCATGATCACTTATTAGTAACTACCGACCTGCCCCGGCTTCGCATAGGTGTATTATACATATAAACCTTTCTCTTGAATCACTCTATCTATTAAAGAAAACCGCATCAAAATCCGTTGCGTAGTTTTAAAGATACTCGTATAAGCATACATGGGGACAGACAGCGGGAAGCGACTTGATGCTGGCAGCATTGTAATTTTTTTAACCAGTTGCTGACAAATGACAGTGGGCTTGAGATTTGGATTCTATTACCATTAAAATTAATACAATACAAAACATCACAAATTTCCCGCGTTCCCGTTTACAATAATATTATCGTTTGCTCATTTTGCTTTCATATTTAGAGGACTTCGACGAATAACTTAACTATAAAATGAACTAAAACCACTAAAACCCAAGTTGAAAACAGAAATATGAGATACCTAGAACGAGAATCTCTCAATTAATTGGAAACCGTTTAACTGAAAAAGAAAGTGATTGTCAATTCCATGAATTTCATTAATTTTGTAGTTAATAGTATACTTAGTATAATTAGTATACTTTGAGGTTTAATTTTTTTAATAAAATATTTTCATGTAAGTTTTACTACCTTAACGTTAAGATAGGACAGCGATTTGCAGCCAAGGCATATTTATTGATGAAAACTAATTAATTCTCTCGTGCGCGTGCAAAATTCATATTAGGCACATTTTTAAGGCTTCACTAGTCAGGTTAAAGTTACCAAAAATATACCTGTCGTTTTCATTGCAATCTATTAGATACAGAGAGACATACTTTAAAATTATTTGTAGAGCTATCAAAATGGATTCAAAATTAAGCTCATGTTTTTTGACCGACGAAACGGAGGAGGTACTCAATTCGACGCGGATATTCTTTTTTTTATGTATAACCACGCGTAACTTTTCACGTAGTGGTCCGACTTTTCTTTTTTTATTGGAAAGTGTATACTTTGAAATTGATCCGATTTAAATTTTATCCAAATCGGCTGAGTCATTTTCGATAAATCCACAATAATGTGAAAAATGTTACATCGACCCGAGCGTAATATTGCGAATTCTGTACATGGTCGGTCATGCTATTTTTTTGCATTGCAAAAAATAATTATCATTGACCCAAGTCGAACATCTTTTTTAAGGGCGTTCGAAAGATTTATACAGATTTTGAGTTGAAAATAAGTAGACTACAATCAGTAGGTATAGCATCTATTCAACATATCGCGACATGTTATGGTTTTCGACTTAAAATGATTTACATTCAGAGAACATAACATAAAATTCTTGAGGAATAAAAAGAGGTTGTATTTGTTTGTTTTTTGGTTTTAAAAGTTTCTATAGAGGTTGTGTTATATTTTAATCAAACTCTAGGAAAACATTTACGCATTCTACGTATGACTATGTAACTTGTTAGGGTTAGGATAGGACAGAGTGCTCAATTAGTAACGTCGGGTGAGCCGGGCGCAACCCGACGCGGCTCTAACATAACACGTTTACTTACGGGATAATCTGCGCTTTGACACGCAACTAATTGCAGGTAACTCGAGTGACTTGCAATCAACTTCTCGCTCTACCCTTGGAATACAGCTACGAGTATGCAGGATGCTTTGGTAATTTGATGCTTTTTTAGGGTTCCGTACCTAAAGGGTATTTTACCCTATTAGTCTGTACATCTGTCTGTCACCAGGCTGTATCTCGCGAACCGTGATAGCTAGAACGTTGCAATTTTCACAGATGACGTATTTATGTTGCCACCAAATACTAAAATCAGAATAAAATTAATATTTACGGGGGGCTCCCAAACTGATTTTAAGCCGTTATTTGCTCGATATTAATAATGGTAACAGGTAGACGCTTCAAATGTTCACAAAATATTTAATTGTATATTTACTTCAATAAATAAAAGTTAAATCAAAATAAATCAAATATTTAAAGGGGACTCTCATACAAGAAAAGTGTTTTTTTTCGAAACATTCACAGAATATTAGTTTTATTAGTATACATTTTAAAAATAATAAGTTAAATTAAAATGAAATATTTTGAGGGGGGCTCCTATACGGTACAGAACCCTTCGTGCGCGAGTCCGACTCGCATTTCACCGATTATTTGCATAAGTTGTAGGGAAATGTGACTTGAGCAGTTCATTTTGATATTTTATTACTTTAAGGAGGTACATTTTACACTAACAAAATATTGAAATAAACTACTGTAACATTATTTTCATTACAAAATACTTTTATTTTAATAGTACATACCCGAACGACTGAAGTTTAAAATTTAACCTTAATAAGTTAATAGCAAGTTAAAAACTGAAGGTTTTTAGCATTTTTTTTTCTGAATTTCCTTTGTCTTTGAAGTTAGCTTGCGTAGGTAACTAAATCCAAAAATTGGTGAGTTTGATACTTTATTAGTTAGCCAGCCAGTATACTTATTTATAACTTTTGACTGAGTAGGTACCTATCCAAGTACCACACAGCCCACATAGAATTTTGTGTGAGCTGTAAGTGCGAAAGACCACATAAGTTCAATACCCACGCTTGCAAAGCAGACGAGCCGTCCTTTTTGGAGACACGCACGTCAAAATTGTAAACACCGACCGCCTTTGTGCAGCTTTGCTTTGCCGATTTTAAATGGGTGGTGGGTTTACAATGGTCGGCAATTGTAAACCCACCACACTCCAGTCAGTAATTTGTGGTCTTTGCTGACCACAAATTACTGACTGGAGTCGATTCCACCTACATCGCTTTCCTTCAGATGAGGTAGTATACAATACTTATGATAATAAATTATTTTTATTTAAATACTTTACAGCTTACTTCCAACTCAAGCTGCCAACAACAAGAAAAAGTAGTGATTTTGTTATCAGATTTCTGTAGGCGCTGCAATATTCATCAATTTTCTGGAATTGCTTCAAAACTATAGAATCAAAGTACATTATTTTTTATGGGACCATTTTGCAACGTTTTATTTATAGATTCCAAAAAAGCTTTCGAATCGGTTCACAAACAATGGAGAAATCAGGCAATACAAAATCACAGTAGAAATTATTATAATTATGTTTTAATGAAGGATGCAGAAACACGACAAAACAAAGCATACTCGTATTTCGAATTCGAATATTCGAATAAACAAAACATATTTTCTAATAATTATGTCATAATTAGGTTTTAGAAAATATGTTTTGTTCCATGATTGAAAAAAATAAAAATGTTTTGAAGCACACATTGTGTGCTTCAAAAATATGTGATTTTATTCTGTTTTCATATCACTAATTAAAATTACCATTAGAAAAATTACAATGATTCTTCATTGTTTTTACCATCTAAATCCCCTACCAATGCTTGTGTGGCCGAATATTTTAAAACTTCATTAAAAACGAACTTGTACAAATCAGAACAGTTTTAGAAGCGTCATAAATTACTCTGACGAACACAACATTTTTAGAAATAAACTTAGGAAAAAATTAGTGTATTTGTATCACATTCGTATACAACAGGTGTTCGTATGTATGAGCTGCCGACATCCTTCTTTCGGAAGTTGGTTGAAAAATAAAAGGAATAAATGCGAAGCTAACCACTTAAGTGATTCCCATTCTGCATAGAAACCCGTAACGTTTGTGTGGACTTGTTGATTAGTCCGTGCAAGGGTAACAAACGGCTGTCAACATGAAACTGGCGGTCCATTTGAAACAAAGAAGTGGTACCAAGGCGTACCAAAGAACATCTCTTTGGTATCAGGCCTGTGACATTTCTGCATTGTCTACATAGAGTTGCGACAGTTTTCGGTTATCTCAACCCAGCTGTCGCAACCTTACTAATTACCTTCAGGGTATTTTACCTACTCATATGTGAGGTAAGATAATTAAATTAGTAAGCTGGACAGTTTGCACAAACCATAGAGGTTCTTTCTTTCATTCATGTATAAACATACGTACGTTTGTTCACAATATTAATGATTTAATAAAATGTTAAGAGTCCCGAAAACATAACAAGCTAAAATTATATACCTAGTAAAAAGTAAACAAAATACATGAAATCATATTTGTAGTATTATTTTAGTAACATGAAGTGAAAATCACATTTTTACACCAGTTTTCCCCCAACAACACAAAAAACGAGAAATGCATTTATTTTACTATTGTATTTTAGGTAGATTTTGTGCATGGCAAATCCAGTTTTATTTTAACAATGTATGCGCAATACAATGCGGCTCTACCATCTAAGGCTCCATTGTCAATGAAACTCTAGCCTTCCGGGTGTATTATTCGAAGTTGTGAATGGATGCATTCTCCGCTTTCTAAGTTCTATACGAGAATTCTAGGACACGTTGATATCCTTACATAGTATAAAATAAAGTCGCTATTTTCGTTTGTTTGTTTGTCTGTCTGTATGCTTAAATCTTTAAAACTACGCAACTGATTTTGATGTGTTTTTTTTAATGGATAGAGTGATTCAAGAGGAAGGTTGAATGTATAAAAATTCCCGAAATTCCCACGGGAACGGGCACAACGCGGGTAAAACCGCGGGGCGCTGCTAGTTTAGTATATATTTTTTATTTGTATCGCAGTGTTACTCACATGTGCTCACGATACCAGCCACGCTCACGGTCATATACTCGTACATGCACTCACGCACACACACAGACACACACACACACACATTGTTCAAATGGTTTCTTACCAAGTTTTAAATTATGTGCTATGTATACCAGTATACTTATTATCACCCTTCGTGGGTAGGCCTACGTCCTGCAGTGGACTATTATAAAGGCTGGTACACATACTTATTTTGTAAAATTCTTTGTTTGAGGTGGGCGTTGCTATCTGCGACACAGTCTTACTAACAACTGCGGGTAGCATCGTTTCTTTTGTTTATTTAACCTTATGTTGTTGTACGAAATAAATAATATGGAATTTTGTTTTTTTTTGTTTCTCTAATTTTAAGGTACTACGAGAAAGCCTTACTTTCGTGTTCACTTCATTGAAATTGAAATGAATTGAATTGAAGTGCGCACGCGCCAGTCGACGGGGGCGCGCGTATTCCCTGTGGATGGAGTATCATCACTACATAGTATAAAACAAAGTCACTTCCCGCTGTCACTATATCTTTAAGACTACACAACGGATTTTGATGCGGTTTTTTAAATATATACAGTGATTCAAGAGGAAGGTTTATATGTATAATACACCTGTGCGAAGCCGGGGCGGGTCGCTAGTACTGAATACTCTGAAACGGGTCGGGTTCCCAGCGGCTCAACCGTATTTAGTTAGTACGTGAGTTTAGCCGTATTTTCTTATGACTCTTATAATTACTTTCGTGCTTATTTAAGTAATACGCTGTTTAAATCTTTGTAATGGCATTTTTCATATACTTTATAGAAAGTTTATGAAATGGGGTTCCGCAAAAAAAAAAAACGCATATTATTATAAAAGCTGCCCTTGTTTTGGAGAGGTCGTTCTTATTACGTTTACGATTAAGTACGTTGAATATAATATAGAGTTTTTCCAGGATATCAATTTTGTTTGAAGAAAGATGCACTTAAAAGGTGTGCGTCCGTCTGTCGGTTCAGATGCCACAAATTCTTATATTTTTTTTATTAGTTACTGCCCACATTAGCACAAGTAACATAAAAAATAAAAAGTAGCTAAATATAAATAGAATAGACATTCTAAAATAGAAACTTATTTCAGTACATGAAAAATAAAGCTTTTTAATTATAATGACTGTGTGTAACATCATACATATAAAATAGTCGACATACCAGCAACCCGCATCGCCCTTGCGGTTTGGCAGAGGACTACTCACCAGTCCCCAACCACAGATTAACAAATGGCAGATGGTCAAATTCCGTGTACTAAAGTTCCTTCAGATCGGGTTGCTAGCCCAGCCACCATTTTATTCTATTGTGCATACGCACAACAACATAATTTTATCGAAGTGTCAAAGCGAGACAGAGTTATCGTGAAGTAATATATCTGTCACTTTTTGGTGAGTATGCTAGATTAGCTGGTGTTACATTCTTCATCTGCCTAAAGTTGGATATGATCAAACGGTTACATAACCGAGGTCCAATATTGAAAGCGACCTTTCTCCCTAAAATGTTAAACATACCGTCTCACGCTATAAAATCTACTACAGATTCTCGCTTATGCTAGCTCTGCTCGCGCTTAGTAAAGCTAGTTTTTTTTAAGTAGATACTCTGCTCTATCGAAAAAACAGATAAATTTTCAACCAAAGTAAAATCCTCCTTCAAAACTGTTAACTTGCTAATCTAGTATACGAACCAATGCATAATTTTTGTCGAAGTGTGAATAAATTACACATATAAATTACTTCACGATAACTCTGTCTCGTTTTCACACATCGATAAAATTATGAATGCTAGCCTAGCTGGCGACGTCCATTATATTTACCCTTCTGTACTTTTAAAGTCACACAATAATGATAAAATCTCGTTATTTTTGAAATTGCTGAGCTCTCCCAAAATACTTCCGTTACGTGATCGACAGCAGTATCTGCTATTAGGTGAAATTATTTATAGAGAACCAGGGCAATGGGAACAATGATGTGCAAATTCTAATGTTTTGCTTTGTTAAACAGCTCAACGGGTGCCTTCTTTTGCGTCTTTTTAACAAGAAAACGGATTTCTAGATATTAGAATATATGTTGAATGACGATTTGTGCTGCAGGAAATACATGTGAAATATTGTCTTGGTCTCGATTAGTGATTATGGAGCGATCTCATTTGCACACGTACTTCAAGTTTTTTAGCTGAGTATTGAGTGTGTATTTAAAAAAATCTTGTGTTGTACTTATCTATTTATCAAAAGTATTTCACAAACTTTGTTACAAAGACATGAGGCAAATGCTTTGGTGTACAATCATTGAGATAGGTTAGCTATACAGTGTGGTAAAACGGCGGAATTGTATCATATAATCTACCAGTTAATTTGTTTATTTAAATTGTATAATAAGCCCGATTACAGAGGCGTCAGCGTAAATTTACTAGCAAAGTAAAAAGCGTTCTCTCTATCGAATGCCTAAAGTGAAAAAGAAACAGGACTATGCTATTTAGCTAATATGATTACGCTGGCGCCTCTGTAATCGGGCTTAATATCTTATAAATATAATTTACTTTTAGCTTGTTACCCCCAATAAATGTTTACAAACATCTTTTTAAATACCTAATTATTTCTAAGTTGAATTAAATAATATTCATTAAAAAGTATTTAAGTTTAATTATTTACAAGGCTTTACATTAATAGAGTCATGTTCATATTACTTTACATTAAATTAGCATATTATATTAGGTATATTATATTTATTATGTAATCATAATTATTTTCATACTTTTATGTACATATCTCTCCGGATATCTCTCCGGTAAAATTGCAAAACTGTAGATGCGCTCTTTTGTATCTTTACCTACATTTTATTTGACTAGGTCTGTCAGCGATCACCGCAATTAAGCAACTTTCCGCACGGTCAGTATTTGGATGGGTGACCGAGGGTGGCATTTTCTAACTGAGCATTACCGTGGCTCGGATGACACGTTAAAGTGTAGGTCTCAGTTGTTTTAACCGTTTAGCCAAGTCAGAGGCCTTCAGGCGGCCAAAAAACTCTGACACCTAGGGCTAGCCACCCGGCCTATACGAAGTTTACTTACTTACCTACTTTTCAAGATTTCGATATTGCTTCACTTGCCTTATTTGTATTTCGACTGAAAGGGAATACTCTAGCTTTCGGATTTATAAATCGGTACAAGTGCTGAAACAATTTTGAAGAGGTTAATATTGACATAAATAATGTAGAAGTTGAGCGTAGAGGCGTGCGACGTAAGAAAATTGCTTAATCCAAAAGGGAATATTCGATTTTAATATTTAAATAGAACCCGCAAAAATGATTGCTTGGCGGAAATTTAATTTCGTGTACCATTTTTTCAGAATTTTGCGTTCCGAGATTTGAGATAATGATACGAAATTCTGCCTAAATTTGGTGTTACTGAAATGTACCTGAATATTTATGTGGTTTTTTATTTTTAAAATTTAAGCTTATAATTTTATTGCTTCCGATAAATAATAAGTACCTAAATATTCAGCAGTGGGCTATGAGCAAAATGTCAGTTACTTTAGTTTTTTTCTACTAAAGTCCATAGTCTATACTATAGACCCAGCAGATAGTAAGAATAGTACATTCATAGAATTTACACGTAAACGAAAGCTGCAGTAGTTTCCGTGTGGCTCCATATATTTTTTTTACAACACTCCTGGCGGATATATATCCTCCTTAGATCCAGGGTTTTTTGAAACTCTACTTTTAAACGAAGAAAAGCAGTAGAAAATAGCTAAAATTTGATTATTTTTCTCATTTAGATGAAAGATAATGCATTATCATCAAGTATCTGAATGTCTTATTGAAAATAAAATGAAATAAAAAATCTAAATGACTATGACTTTAACTCTGAAATAACCCTTACCTTAGTTCAAACTTAAATCTCTTGCAAGCAGTTTTTTTTTGTAAGCTGCACGATTTCAGCGATATCGGAGGGTTTCATGATGCTATTGTATCAGAAATGTATGAAACACTATAATAGTTTTCTTTTACTAAACAAACTCTTGCCAAAGGCTGATCACTGAAACGTAAGACGTTTTAATAAGATACCGATCGCGCACATCCACTCGATTTGTCAAGGGAAAATCAAGGAAAAGAAATGTTGAAGAAGTAGCGAAAATAGCAAACATATTGGTTACTACGTCACATCTTTTGCGTGACAGTTGACGGTAATGATTTGGGAGGGGCGCAACTTCCTGCCTTGATGAGGGCCAAGGATAATTTTAATAAATGAGCCTATAATATTGCAATAAAAACTCTGATAAGGCGTCCCGAAGACAGGTACGTTCTGCGGCTGTGGCCCAGTGCCGACCAATCACAGAGGCCGAAATGGTTAAATCAGGCCCTGTAATTGGTTGTAAAGGCTGTAGCCGCGGGCAGCAGCTGTCAAATTGCGGACGTAAAATTAAAAAAAAAACCACCAGTAGATACTTCACTTTGAGTAGGTATTCTGTTTACAATGACTGCAAGGTTTGCAGTATTCTGTTTTAGCAAAACCGCGTTCCCAAACTAGCGTTTCACACAATGATCAAATTATTATTTGCAAAAAATGGCAAAACCGACTTCCATTGTGTACGAATAGTTCACTCGAATTGATGTACATATTTAATTTTTACATTATTGTTGATTTTTCAAAAACGGCAACGACCATTTCGATAAAATTTAAATGGGACCATCTCGAACGAAAAAATATTATTTTGATTCGGTTTACAATTGGCGAAAATATCGATGAACTGAATGATTTTTTTTGCATACAAAAAATCCCCTTTTTCCATTCCGTTCAACTAAACGAATCAACTAGTTGATCCGTTTGAATCATATAGACGAACATAGAAGCTCCTTCTTTTTTGAAGTCGGTTGAAAAGGAGTAAATTACTCTAATCTTTTCTCAGTTATTTGTTACCTTTCTTTTCAACTGAATTTTGAAGAAAACAAAATTTACATTCGTATTTTTGTAATGATCGTTTTATTTTGTTGTTGAAAGAACGATACTTTAGGAATTCCGAAAAACTCCGACTTTTACCATGAATTAAACTTCTATTTTCTCCTGTTTATTATTCCACCAACTTACGTACATGTCTCAGTTAAAAACAGTCAAAGAAATCGTTTCATACTTTATTTGAAAACTTCTGTTATTAAGTGAATTTTACAGAGTATTGTTTCGTTTAGTTTAGACATTAAAAGCTGTCATTTAATAATATGAATTTTTCTTTTTAACATTTGATATTGCTCACCTATTTAATCTAATTTTCTTATTATTAATAATATTTAATTAAACCCATCATTTTGAAAAGGGCACACGTTCATTAGTTAAAACTTTTCTGTATTAACAAAAACATGATTCTTGAAAAAAATGTATGTTGCTATAAAAACTTAATAGGTATAGGATAAGCTATGTAAAAATAATACTGTTTTTTGTGAAACTTATTTATTCTAAAATACATTTATGATTTACCAATTTTTTTATCGTTTTTAAATTTCTGGACGAATGCCTTTACTTCTCTTGTGTACTTACAAATCCAAAGGTTAGTTATATTAGACACTTTTTTTTCTAGATTTTGAAACATATATTCAGCAAGCTCACAATTCTCAATTTTCGTAAAGTTTTCAAATTTAAAATAAAATTTTGTCTACATTTTTCTGACTGTTGCATAAATTGCGTTTCGTTCCACTTGAAAAGGGCATGCGTCCGACTCGTGCCATTTCTTTGGCCATTAAAGTTTACTTATGGTATATGCAGAAGTGCCATTTTCACAGAAAATACGTATTTACAACGCAGCAAAAAATAAGTTTGGCGTCAAACACTGATAGTAATATATTTAAAAAATGCGCCTAATGCCATTTTCGAAATTATAGGTTCATTTAATGAAATTTAGGTTTTTTTAAGGGGAATAATTTATTTATCAAAAAATATATTTGTATGATTATTCATATCAGTCTTATCACACAATAACTTAAACTAGTACAACGTATTTTTCAAATTTCTTTTTCTGTTAGTTATTTTTTACCATTAACGTTTTAAAAGCAAACAAAAAAAAACTGCCACTAAATTATTTTAAAATTTAAACAAAACATTTCGTGAGCATTTGGCGCGCTTTTTATTGAACATTTCAAAATAGACAAGCGGGGCTGTCGCAGATTTCAAATTATTTGATTGTCGCTCAAACGTAATGGAAACGTGACTTTCCACTGGTTCCAGAGTCACGATAAAAAGGCTGACGATGAATAACGTTTTCTCATTATTTTTGACGTCATATGCACTTATCTGGAGCAAACGCTACGACAATTATCGTAACTTATGGACTTAAAACCAGAATCTATATTTTCCTAAGACTTTCTTTCACTCGAGCGTTTCGCAAAAACCCAAATTAATATCGATTATTCAAATATCTCTTATGCAACGATCATAGCTTATTTCAATGTTCAATTGTATTAAAAAAATGAAGTGTCGAGTATTAAGGTTTATAAATAACTTTAATACTCAACAATTATTCCGGCTATTGTATTTTATTGTCAAACTAGCTAACCCGATGAACTTCATATTATGTCACCTTTATCTGTCAACTGTCATGCAGGATCATTTTGTAGGGAAAAATCAAATTAATGTTTTTATTATTTTTCTCGATACTTTTTTTTTATTTTTTCACCGTTTAAACTAGTTTTATTTCTTTCGTCAACTTCCATAGATATTTCAAGATCAAAACTAACCAAATTGGTTGAACCGTTCTCTAGTTTTAGCGAGACTATATAACAACCACGATTCATTTTTAAGTATAAAAGAGAAGAAGAAAAATAATATCTTCATAACAATAATTTTGGTTCCACAATAAACAGTTCCACTATCTTTATCACTTTAATCAACTCTACCTAAATAGATTTGATCCCGTTAATGAAATTACTGGTTGATATTCCGATTAAGCAAAATAACCCAATTAAGTAGTGAAGTTTGATGCAGGGCCACTAGTCGGTGCATTAGCGTAATTATGCCTGTGTTTTGGCTGGAAACTGGAATCTAAGTTTCTTATTCTCTTTTATGCGATCTCTGTGACACTTTAAAATGCTCTACTTTCATACTTATTCTCTTTTATGCAATCTCTATGACACTTTAAAATGAACAAAGTTCTTTGACTATTTTATACATGCAAAGTATTTATCAAACTACTAGATAATACTGAAACTACGCATCAGGAAAATATCGAATTTATTTCAAGAGTTAATACCCTTTCTGAACCTGAAATCAGACTACGATTTTGTATTAAATGTCTAATTTAAAAAGCGAATACAACATTTTAATAACGGTCTGAATGTTATTAAAAGTATATTTAAGTACCTTTTAATAATAAAAACGCTAATACAAAATTAATAATGCAAATCATTGTTTATAAACAATTTGGTTTAAACAGATCCACAAGAAGAACAAGAAAAAAAAACCGGCCAAGTGCGAGTCGGACTCGCGCACCGAGGGTTCCGTACAAACCTGCAAGGTTTACAAAGTTCTAAGTTCAAAGTTCTTCAAAAAAAGTAATAAGTTTATATTTATTAAAAAATATGTATTTTGTAATGTAACTAAAAATTTAAGGTTTTCGGAATTTTTCCTTTATGTGTGCTATAAAACGTTGCTTCATGCCAAATTTCAAGATTCTAGGTCGACTGGAAGTACCCTTTAGGTTTTGATTCCCTTGCGAGTACTTGCGAGTTTCAAAATGTGCAGCTTAAATTGCTGTTTCTTTTGATTGCGTTGACATAGAAGTTTGATTTTGTTACAGCTTAAAGGTATTATAGACCTGAGTATTTGGTATGAATTTCAATTTAATAACTCTACGCGTTTATGAGGAAATGGGTAGTAAGGTTAAAATTATTAAAAAAATATATATTATGTGATGTAACTAAAAATTTATGGTTTTCGTAATTTTTCCTTTATCTATGCTATAAGACGTTGCTTCGTACCAAATTTCAAGATTCTGAGTTCACGGGAAGCACCCTGTAGGTTTTGATTCCCTTGCAAGTGTCGAAAATTTGCGGCATAAACGGCTGTATCTTTTGATTGCGTTGGCTTAGAAGTTTGATTTTTTCACAGCTTCAAGGGACAGTAGACCTGAGTAATTGATACAAATTTCAGCTTCATACCTCCACGCGTTTCTGAGAAAAAGGGTCTTGACAGACGGACGGACGGACAGACGGACAACAAAGTGATCCTATAAGGGTTCCGTTTTTTCCTTTTGAGGTACGGAACCCTAAAAAAGGAAAATCGAAGTAAACTTCTATTCTTTTCGTATTCTCTTGTTCTTGTTACAGTAGGCAGAAACATAAACAACGTGTTCGATGCTTCCACGCCACAGATCTTGCGAGATTTGACATGTCGTCTCGATCTGGACACCCTAATTTGGCACTAAAAAAAGATCTTGCAATGTGGGCCCAGACTTTGTACTGTACAGTAGCCCAAAAATTGCTTTAAAATTTGGTAACAAATTTACAGAAAAGAATATACAACGGTATTTAATGATTAATTATTATGAAATTTCATATTTTCCAATTTGATTTTTGTTCAAGGCCGTAACCACGCCGCCATACTTTACAAGCAATGTTAAAAGATAATAAGATTCGAAAATATGCAAGGAACTGATAATCTAAAACTACATAAACTACTACTACATAACAAGCAATTGGATCATCTACAGACCCTTGAAGGTCTAAAGATAATACAAATGTTTGAACCCACTGCCAGTTGGCAGCGTGAACCTACTTCGAAAATATAAAGGAAAATAATAGGAAAGTCATAAATAATTACTATAATTAAATACTGTACATGTACAAGGTAATGGCCTAAGCTAGATATATTATTGCATTATCTCTTTTAAAATCACAAATATCGCTAATACAATTAGGTACGCAATAATTAGTCACAAAAACAACACAAATCACTGTTTCACATGCGCTTACATATTGCTTCATTCTGCAATGTATGTTTCGTTGGAATTCCGGTTTAAACAATTTTTATGACTTTTTGACTGATATTTTATGATTTAAATCTTAATTGTACGCAGCAGAGAGGGGACGAGAGCACCATATTAATACAATATGATACTTTAGCTAGTGTAACAAATCGACAGCCTTATTACTCGGTACAGCCTCTTGCAGACAGACTCACATGCAATTTGAAGTATTTAATTTTGCTACATGTAAATGTCTTGAGCTCTGGGTAAAGGAAAGACCGTCTCTAGATCTCTTAGTTTTCGGCATAGCTACGGATTGGTTGTAACTTATTCTTGGAATTATGCAAGGTGCTGATTTATGAAAACAGGGAAGTTATTTGAGTGGATTGGAAGAATAAGTATGAGTATAGTATCGTATTCACACTTAGAGCGTTTCATACAAAAACGGAACCATAAGATTGTAAGAGCGGGTGCAAGTGATCGCAGGCCAAATGCCTTACGGATGGTCCAAGTTCTACCAAAATGGAGCAAATGCAAACTCAATGTTGTATTTTTTGATTCCACTGGGAAGGTCATATATACTTAATTTAAACAAAACACTGAGCTGAACTAACCTGAGCTTAGTTTTTTTTTCTTTTTTACTGTGAAAATATGGCATCCGTGATGGCGAATATCATCAATGGGCAACATGCAACACTATCACATTTCCGCTCTATGCCGCTTGGTCGAGTCTGGGCCAAGCCAAGTGTATACAATTGGACCCACAACCTACGGATGAAAACCAACTAAGTATACTAGTCAAACAAACAGACAACTCAAAAACTCCACTTGTACCCTTCAAAGTTAGGAAATCTACTCCACTCGTAGATTTAACATAGGTACTAATAAGAATTTTGTGACCCAGAAAAATTATTATTATTTTTATTATAATAGCATTATTTTCTGCTATTGTGCACAAAGAAAATGTAAAAGCAATTTCACTGATTGATAATAATCGTACCTACTTGCAATGCGATCACGAGCCGAAAAACAGAAATCAATTTACTTTATTTAAAGGATACACAAAAGACTGGCAATTTCAGTAAAGCCACGATTTAAATCCATTTAATTCCCGTAACAATACGCAATTGGGATCGTTTGTTTGCTATCGAGTTCGTTTAAGGCTGTCCGCACACGGGTTGGAAAATTGGTTGGCAGATATCAGATGAAACCTAAGTATGGCATGTGCCGCTTGGTTGATCCATTAATTCTGTATTTAGCTCGTGCTGGTGTTGAGGCACGAATTTTTCATATCAATAAGCAATGAGATGAACAATACGCATACCCGTTACTTACTTATAGGCTAGCACGATCCAAGATTTTGAACTTTAAAACCTTAAACTGCACTGCACTCGTTGCTATCAGGTATTAAATCTCTTGTTGCCCTAAAATTTATTTTCTGTGTGATGGATGAATAACTGGATAAAGGAGATGTGATATTTTCCCAGATGTGTCAATAGAAGAGCTCTACCACGACCAACTAGAGGACGGTAATTTTCAAATGAAGTCAGAACTGTAGAGATATTCAAGAGCGAACGAGATACAAACATATTAAATTGACCCAAAAACTCAGTCTCCAATGACCGGGTAAGTACTTAGACTCTAGGTACTTTTAGACTTATTTAAATGTACAATAACCTTTTACTCGTAGGTTATAGTGTTTATTTTCCATTTCAAAATAAAGTCATTTTTTTCTTATATCTCACTTTAGCATTGAAATTTCATCGACCCGTGTGCGGCGGTCGAAATCAAATCTTGTGTCGAGTAAAAACAGTGAATATTGGAACTAAAACCAAGTGAATAAACATCTTTGCGAATTACAGTTTTGTTTGGCTTGTTCCGATGCAGAATTGTTTAAAGTTAATCTGCTGACCTGAGTGGTTTTTTGATTCTGTACATTTCGTTGCATAAGGAACTCAGAAATACAATCAGTTATAGGTTGAATAAAAACTTAATGACGTCTATGAAGTTGGCTACCAGCTGTGCCAATCCCCTCTCCTTGCTACTTGCTTAAATATCCAACCACTTGATTCGTGTTCTCAGACGCCATTAAGTTTGATTCGGCATAAGTCACTTAGGTACTCGAATACTTAATCATTCGCATAGGGTCTAATATGTAAGTAAGTTCGTATAGGCCGGGTGGCTAGCTCTAGTGTCAGAGTTCTTAGGTCAACTGAAGGCCTCTGACATGGCTAAACGGTTAAGAAAACCGGGACCTACAATTAAACGTGCCATCCGAGCCACGGTAGCGCTCAGTTGGAAAATGCCACCCGCGGTCACCCATCCAAACACTGACCGTGCGGAACGTTGCTTCATTTCAGTGATCGCTGTCAAACACCTAGTCAAACTACGCTACGAGCTCTATAGGGTCTACTAATATACACATATTATAACTACTCGTTTTAGCGAAATCGACTTATAGCCAAAGTACAAACGCTTAAAATTCGTGTCACCGTCATCTAGTTTTGGTTCCGGATTTAGAATGCACGACGATCTTGGTACAATCATAGTGATAATAGCCTAAAATAGGATTCCGCGTTGTAGGTTCCATGGCAACAACTGCCATAGGGCTCCGTAGATGATAATGATAGCAATGATCATTATCGAGCGAAAAAGCGTTACAGAACATTTAGTTCTTAAAGTGCAAGCCCACAAAACTTCTTAACACGTTGTAGGGGTACCTAGTCAGCGCCATCTTGTTTGAATGTAAGATGTATTTTACTAGTATTAACATAATTTGAATTGCTGTGTTAGTCTTATATATCCACCCCGACCTCATTGTTATTGACTGGTCCGTAAATAGTACAATGTCGACTCCACGGGACTCGTTTCAAGGACGCCCCTTAACTTTCAATAACCAAAGTGTTTGTTAAGAAAATGGTTTAAGTTTAAGACGCTTACTACTGCGGGCTTCTCTTTGATTTATTGTGAGTTGTTATAGGCGTCCAAAATGTGGTCATTTATGGAAACATCATTGTTTCCTGAAAATTATAATCTGGATAAATTTAAGGCAAGAGTGAATATTATTCACTGCTCCTAACCTAAAGTTTAAAGTTTAATATTCACTCTTGCCTTAAATTTTAGGTCTACATACTCTAACCTTGGCTATAACATCGCTTTCTGTCAGGCGAGTTGGTGGCCAAAAAAAAGTAGCCATGACATTGATTAAATAAATACATGGTTTATTGTCAATTTATGTTAATCCAATCAAAATTTTGTTATTCCAACCAGTCAAACAGAGTCATGTGTGTGTCGTACAAACTTCCAATTAGTAAAATAATTTTATTTTCAAATATAATACGTAAATGATTGCTGCTCATACTGTGCAACTGTTACCTATGTCTAAATGGCACTTTTCATATGATACTCCACTTGCATGGTAATACGTAAATTAGTGCATTAATTAAGCCGTTACGTAACACTTAATGTTCCCAGGATTTAATGCGTTAAAATGTTGGCCTCATCTAGATAACGGCTTAATTAGCGCGCTAATTTACGCTTAGATGGAGCAGTAGCAAAGAAATAATATTAAATAGGTAAGCTACGGTCTTACTAATTAATTAATATAACTACGAACTTTAGGAATCAATTTTGGTTTGAACTATTATATTTGGCCTAAACTAGATGAAATGATCTACTTAGAAATTAAGTAAGCACTTAGTGGGGTTCTATTTTAGGTCGTTAAAGGTCCTGAAATTATACCTATCCAAGGAATAGGCCCATGAAGACAATTATTTATCGCAAAAAATGGCAAACCCGCCTACCATCGTGTACAAAATTCGAACATTTCGCTTGAATTGTTTACATTATTGTTAATTTTTCAAAAACGGTTCAGCCTATTTCTGTAAAATTTAAATGGAACCACCTCGGGAGTATACCCTTCCGAACTAAAAAAAAACATTTTAAATAGTTCACAATTGGCAAAATTATCGATGAACACACACGAAAAAATACATATACACGAACAGTAACTAATCGTGTGTTCTTTTCTAGGTAAATAATATTTCAGGCCCTTAAAAAACAACAAATGTGACGCTGTCACGGTAAATTGGTCTTCCTGCCATTTGCCGATGTATATTTTATGAGGCCTTATTGTAATGGTCAGAGGATCTAAATAAGTAATTCCGTGCACGTACAGTACGTACACTCGAGTATTGTCTTTCGCGTATCCAGTCACGGATGTACCATTTACTTAATGGAGCGGCTTTAAAGTCGCCTTCGAAAAATTACTCCGTCTCGAAGCTGCACGCCATTTTACGTAGAATATTGTGATATTTGAAGAGTTACAAGCAACGTTCGTTACGATCAGTCTTAACCGTGGGTAGCTTTTACAACTAATAGCTACCGAGGCTTGGATGACACGTTAAATTGCCGGCCCTGGTTGTTTTAACCGTGAGAACTTTAGGTCGCTTAAACAATCTGGATAGACAGTAGACACCCGTGCCATGCGAACTTATTTATTACGGAATACTTAGGCAAATAAAATGCCACTATTTTTTATTTCTGATGTCACTTTGTTTTTTAATAGTTGCAAAATATTTTCGGGCAAACGTGGCTTCATATCACGTGTCTTTTTTTACCAATTCCTTTCTTTCTCACATCCATGCGTCCACTGAATGCTATCGTTTTCAACAATGGAGGTATGGTTCCGGTTTTCTGATTGAAATTTTCGTTACAATGTGAATGAAGAGATTTGTTTGGGCAACAAAAGGTTCCTTGATGATACATTTGTTTTTTTAATTGACTGAGAGTCGCCATGTGTGTTGAATTGGTTCGACGGCATTGGAGACAAAATTTCAATATCGTCGAAGGCTATTAAGTAGGTATCTTTGGCACTTTTTAAACAGATGATATTCAATTGTTTTTTTTTAACGCAAATAAGTCCGCGCTTGACCACTAACTCGCCTGATGGTAAGCGACGTTGTAGTCGAAGATGAAGCACGCAGTGTGTGTTTTGGAATTGTATTTATTCGGAGTGTTTATTAAACTACAGATATATAACTTACAGAGCCGGCTGTTATGATTGGATTAGCTGATTTTTTCGCGAAACTAACTCTGATGTTAGTTTCATGGCAAAAACGCGTCTGACGGTAAGCGACATGGTGGTCGAAAATACAGTCTAAGATTCCTATTCACTCTGACTTTGAAAAGACTCCGATTAAATTTCTCAGGAAACTGGAAAGGCTGTTCAATTCCCTAGCCGTGTAAATCCTGAAATGTTGAGTTAAATTACTTTGTAGATACGAATAGAAGGAAAATCAACAGTGCAGGGGTGTAATATTTAGTGAGGCTGAGGCGTCTTTAATAATGATAAAAATACAATTCTAATAATTTTCACACAAAAGCTTAATATCGTGTTTTAAATATTCAAGCTAACTGAATCCGCTTAGTCATCATAGAATGTGAGGGTTTCCACTGGCCAAGGACAATTCCATATTCTTACGACCCTACATCTAAATATAGGTGCTTGTTTGCATTATCGTGTCGTTTGGATATATTTACGTCTGTTTATCGATGATATTGCACTGGCTTGTGTCGTGACGGCTGGAGACATGCAATATCTGACATCGCAATAAAGTCTATTTGGAATAGGCTGCCTCTTAAATAGGCCAAACTTTGCAGGCATAAAATTTGAATGCTTTGAAAATAAAATTTCTATTTATAAATAGAAATCGTCTTTGGTATTGAACAATAAGGTTGTTTAATATAACATATCGTTGGTATTGTAGCAATATTGTTGGGGATATTGGAAACGCTAAGGCTATATATTTGAAGGATATTGATGAAGGTGATATAAAATGGTATTGCATTGAATTGAAGGACGTACGTGCCGTTCTGTGAATTTCAATTACTTTCTAATATAATTTAAGTTTATGTGCGTCGTACAAGGGCGTTGTACCTACTACTCGTATCGTTGGGCGATAAGAGAGCAAGCAAATTTGTCAGTTATCTCTGTGCGATTCTGTATTATTGCAATTTCTGGGTCGATTCTGTGTTATTGCAATTTCTGGGTCAATCCCAGAAGTTGCAATAACACAGAATCGCACACACCTCATAGCAAAATTATTAACAACAATTTTGTCTACTTATATATAAAATTTAATTAGACTAAAAATCCAAATCAAATAAAGCTTGTAAAAATTCAAATTGTTTTTCATATTCGTATTTTTGAATCGTGGCAGAATCACATGACAGTCGCTTTAGTTGATATTGGTTTGTTTTCTTTCCAGATAACAAAAAGTGCGATGTCCTGGAACGCAGCAGCTGCAGTGAGATGATTCCAGCGACGGGCCAGGCGCGGGGCAGGCTCGGCTGAGCTGACGGGGGAGCGAGACAGAGCGCGCCGGGCCCATGGAGGTGAACGGGACGGAGGCGCGGGGCGAGGAGGGTGCTGTGGGGCTCGCGCTGAGCGTGGCTGTCACGGCCATCTCGGCCATAGGCCTGCTGCTCAACGCCTATATACTTACCGTCATCGTCATCACTAAACAAGTAAGTAAATACTCTTATACCGGTGTCATAAAAGCCGATTATTAGAGATCTTTGGAGCTCCAAAAGAGACGCATTTAGGGAAGACCATCTACCCCAGCGAGCCCAGGAAGGACAGCAGTGTGGTGTGGCCAGTTGAAAACGAATATGGTTTCCGTATATCGATACCCATACCCCTACCAATAAGAGTCGTCTGTAAAAGATCGTAGGGGCTCCAAGAGGGACTTATTTGGGAATCAAACTATCTATCCCAGCAAGCCCAGGGAAGAACGGTGCACTGTGGCTCGATGAAAATAATAGCCCCTAGAATGTTAACTTACACTTTAAAGATGTTGAATTGTACTGGTTTGTCCTTCTCGAGAAAATGGTGCCTTCTGATAAGCGTCGAGGGTGGCCACTGAGGAGGTTTTATCGCTTAAGTCCAAATAGCTTTATTGCACTACAATGCAGCCAGGTATTTTACATGCTCTTGAAAGATTGATCGACAGATTGTGATATCTTGCGCGGTTATGTTATTGAGATGATCTAGTGGCAACAGGTTTACAATACAATGTAACTTTATTTTTACACCGAATATAGGTACATTACAAAACAGTAAAGTAAAGTTACTAAAGTAAACACGAATAAATATCAGTCCGGTAGAATAATGGGTAAATTAGGCTTGATTGCGTTGATAGAGGAGCCAGACAGTGCGCATTTTGGTTAAACTAGGTATATATATTTTGCGGAACTTAATAACGACAAGTTATAAAGTAATCGGCCAAGTACGAGTAGGACTTGCGCACGAAGGGTTCCGTACTGTATGGGAGTCCCACATAAACATTTATTTTATTATTGAATTGAATATACAACTAAACATTCTGTGAATATTTCAAGCATCTACCTGTTACCATAATTAATATCGAGTGAAAAACGGTTAAAAAATTAGGTTTGTTGTATGGGAGCCCCCCTTTAATATTAATTTTATTCTGTTTTTAGCATATGTTGTTATTGCGGCAACAGAAATACATCATCTGTGAAAATCTATCACGGTTCATGTGACTGGTGACAGACAGACGGACAGACGGACCTTGGAGTCTTAGTAATATAAGGTCCTGTTTTTACCCTTTGGGCACGGAACCCTAAAAAGGAAAATGTTAAGTAAGGTTAAAGGTTTAAGCATGTACAAACTTTACCTCAACATTACAATTTACAGATTAGATTGAGGGAATTGATTTCCCCAAAGCGATATCAATTACTACAAAGTGTTTTTATACGGAAGTCCATTTGGAGTAAAGTGGCAATGAAAAGTAAGCGTCCTGTCCAAGACAATAAACCAATAGATTGCTCCTCTCCGAAATAAGACAAGCGACACCGACACAGTTACGAGCAATATGAAATTAGATTCACATTATATGTATTGTACATTGCGTGGTCATTTTGATATATAATCACAATATTCTAGAAATATCCAGGTTTAACATCTATTTTTCAGCAAATCTGTGGCTCCCAGTTTAGATTATTCAGCCACGAGAACAATGATGTCATCGTCTGATAACGGCAACCAACGACAACAGTGAATTTTCAGTATTTTTACTACTGTACCAGAGTCTAAAAAAAATATCTTGAATGTTCATAAAAATATTTTAAATGTTCATAAACTAAAAAACGGTGAAATAGGTTAAATTTTTATTTGTTTATTTTATTCTATACGTCTTCTTCTTATCAATAAAACTGTACGTTCACGATAGTGTCTCAATTGTTGATAGGATTCTTCTATGAGAATCGAAAGAATTACATGACAATCAGAATTATAGTACGTAGTTCGTAGACCCAACCTATGCCAACCATAGATTGAACAACTTATTAGTTTATGCTATTTCGACATTATTATCTAATGATTTCGCGCAAAGGGGCGTACACCTACGCACTGTCTACGGAACATGATCTTTGCCGTCATTGTGATTGGTAATAAAATCCCGTAGCATTGCTACGAGATTTCTACGACCATTCTACGATTACGCTACGATCGTTCTGACTGCTACGCTGAATGTTTGTTTGTATTCCCTTTCACATAGATTGGAATGTTTTTTTGTAGATAAAATTACTTTCGACCTATGTATGTTCCTAAGTATTTAGAAAAAAAAATCCTAAGGGAAGCACGCTTTTTATTTGTTTATTTATGTACATACGTTTGTGTTTAACTACAGTGTGAGGTGCGGTAAGTACAGTAAGCTTCGAGTTATAGCTTACCTAGAAAACAGACTCAAATAGAGCGTACCATATTCTGGTTGTCTGTATTTATTCACAATTTAAGAGCGCGTCGCTTGCCGATGGATCAACTTCCACGTCTCGCGGTCTTCCACCAAAGTTTTCATCTCCCTATACGATAATACATCTAGTTTCTATATGATTTGATCTAAAAATGCTCATCGTGATCTTCCCCTTCTTCTTTTTCCTTCTAATTTTCCTTGTATTACAACAGTAGGCTGTCTGTATCAAGATTGTGAATTAGAAACTCTTGGTTCAAACGCCAGAAATATCCATCA
Source organism: Hypomecis atomaria (assembly GCA_964007245.1). Lineage (NCBI taxonomy): Eukaryota > Metazoa > Arthropoda > Insecta > Lepidoptera > Geometridae > Hypomecis > Hypomecis atomaria. Next base: position 16,281,773 of record OZ023292.1, on the reverse strand, counting down.
TATTAGGGTGGCGCTTTGGTCACGATTTTCTTACCAACCTTTGTGGAAGGAAAAGCCCCATTAGCTCTTTTCTTAAAACGAAAGGATAAACAACACTTAACATGGATTTGGAATTACATTTGTGGATATTTTAGATCACTGCTTACCTACATATTTTTGTTGGTTTTACCATATCACACCTGCCGGAAAAACAGCCAAGTGCATCAAAAGAAATCGGACAATCAATCTCCTGTCTGTACATTTTTTATTCGTGCCGTCATTTTCAGAATTTTAGATCGTAGTCTCGAGGCCAGTGTCATTTAAAAATTCATTAAATTCATGCAAATGATTTCTTCAGGGAAAAGGTAAAATAGGAAGGTTTTTATGATTATTTATCATGATTATACTGAGTGTGAGCGTAGCGTAGGATAAATCTACAAGGCGGATAGAAGACTGTTTTTTTTTTGTTTGATATTATGGCCTAGCATTCAATACCTATACCTATCCAGCCTAATTAATAAACACAAAGTAGTTAGTCCCTGTTTTGTCTTTTGGTATCATTGATGTATTAATTTTAACATAATAGTAGATTTATAAAAAAACGACTTACTTCGGTAAAATTTAAAGCACCACCTTTGTAGTATAATCTTCAAAATAAAATAAAATCATCAACCCAATTTAGATGTTTTTTTTTATTTGTGCCTGAGTAATTGCGTAGCATACATATAAAAAACATACCTACAGTCAAATTGAGAACCTCATGTTTTGAAGTGGGTTAAAAAGACAAAACACGTACTAACTACTCCTAATTAACTCTGCATTAAGTTTATCGCGACGTTCGTACTACTGCTGAATTTTCAAGATTTCAACTAGTATTTATATGTACTCGTATGTGTATCTGTTTGCATCATTTGTGTCTCTCTAATGAATGGACTAATCAAGATGAGGTTTATTTGAAAGCTGATGTGATTGAAATGGTTCATCTTAGCTCACATAATCTAATCTTTTTCTGTTTGTTACATCAAGTAAATGTTTTGAATGTTAAGTTTGAGGCCTTCAGATCATGCCTCAAACTTCATTAAAAAGTTCACTAAGTAAAATTAAGACCTTAATTTTAGTTGAAGTCTTTGCATATGAATGATGTTATTCATGCTATCTATGTCAGAGGCCTTTACGCCGCCTAAAAACTCTGACACCAGAGCTGACCTAAACGACTTTGCGCGTACTTGCCTACGCATGTGGCGTCGCGGACAAAACCCAGCATAAGTACCTATAATAACCTGAAAGCTATTTTATAAGCAAACTAAACAGTCAAATTCCTCCATAATTTAGCTAAAACAAAAGTTTTAACAGGCCCCCGTCACTGTTAGCTTCAGGCCTTTTAGGGTCCCAAGTTTGGAGCGATGTTCGAGGCCTTTTACTTGTTTATTATGTTTAAAATGTTGACCAAATATAATTTAAGTTCTATTTAGTTCGGATGGCTCTTATAGTTTATCGAACATTTTGGATTCATTGCGTTGTTTACTTGAACTTGCAACTTGTTTAACCTGTTAGGTTGGAAAGCGAAAGTTTGTAACTTATTGGAAACATTTTACAAGGAAACAGTTATTCTACTGTTCAATTTTCATGCTAATGAATTTAATCTCATAATTAACCAGAGATTCAAAAACTATCTGGAGTTTCTCTTAGTCTCTTAGGATTTTCCGTAAATAAGTACCTGTATGTTTAAAATTATAAGAATCAGCTCCACGAAAAATGAGGATCACTGAATTCATATTTGTAGGTGTGTATTTTTATAAGCTCAATAATGATTGTGAGTATTGTGACTTAGTTGCCTATAGCCAAAAGTGAACGTCTTATGACGTTATAACTAATACAGATGATTGTTTTTGCACACATAACTAAAGTATTTCACCTAACCTAAATGAGCTCAAATAAAAATCATTTTTTAAGTATAACTAAACTAAAATATTAAAGTTTCACTAATAATGTTAGATTAGTTGAAATTAATTGTCGTTTTAATTATTTACACGTTCTAAGACTTTAATTCTATCCAAAATGGAAACGAAAACAAAATTATCTCGCGAGGAATTCCTTCATTGGCTTCTCTCGTCTCTACGGATACGTTTCCAGACACTAGACATACTCGTATAATAAACTCGGAAAACAATTCTTGCTGTTACTTAGATTTATATAACACCCCTTTTATGCATACAATAGGTATTTGGTAGAGTATCTAAAATTATATATCTGAAAGTTTCATTGATTTTGATTAAGGATTTTTAACACGTTCTAATTATGTGAAACGTATAATTCGGGGTTGGCAAATTAGTGCTTTTCGAACCAAAAAATTAAAATCTAAAGGTAAATTCAATAAGAAAGTTCGTATAGGCTAGCCCTGGTGTCAGAGTGCTTGTGCCGCTTGAAAGCAAATTCAATGCGCAACTAATTGAAATTCATTCTCTATACAATCATTCAAATGTTCTAAGAATTTCATTGTATTTTAAATGAAAACAAAAACAAAACCCTCGTCTATTTGCCAACACCGTGCTTATTCTCAAAGAATTCTTTTATTGGCTTTTATCGTCTCTACGGACACGTTTACAGACACTAGAAATTTGTGAAAAAGTCGGGAAACAATTCATGCCGTGACTCAGATTTTAAAACATCCTATTTTTGAACATAATAGATATTATTGATAAAATTGTATGTGAGAGTAGCGTTGATTTTGATTCAGGATTTTTGTAACAAATTCTAATGATATGAAAAATATGTTATTTGTGGTCTGATCAATTAGTGTTTTCCGAAGCAAAAAATTATAATTTAAATAATAAAAAAGAATATAAAGGCAAATTCAATGTACAACTAACTATTGAAAATTGTCATCTTTTCAATCATTCAAACGTTCTAAGACAATTCTATTCAAAATGAAAATAAAAACAAAATCCTCAACGATTTGCGAACACCGTGCTCGCTCTCGAGGAATTCCTTTATTAGCTTCTCTCGTCTCTACGGACACGTTTACAGACACTAGACATTTGTGAGGAAATCGGAAAACAATTCATACCGTGACTCAGATTTGTAAAACATTCCCTTGTGTTTATTTTGAGCGGAAATGCCTTTAGAAATGCCTTGCGTAAAATCTTTAGATTTTGCTAAATTATTGAAAAGGAAAAATCTAAAAATTGTAGCCCTAAAGATTTTGTAATATTTTTTTTAAGCTCTAAGGGATCCAGGTGGCACACTAATATAAATCAACTCTGCATTAGGTAAGTATGCTAAGTATATTTTTGTATTTTATCGGTGAGAAAAACAAAGAGCACATCTAAGTTCCATTTATGTGATGAACATAAGTGTTTGCTCTGTGTCTGGATGTTATTTATCAATATTGGTATGTATTTAAATAAAATAATCGAACAAGGTGCGAGTCGGACTAGCGCACATAGGGTTCCGTACCATATGGGAGCCCCCGTAATATATTTTATTTTGGTTAATTATTTATTTATGAAGGAAATATACAACCTAATATTCTGTGAATATTTCAAGCACCTTCCTGTTGCCATTAATAATATCGAGCAAAACAAAAACACGTTTCCTGTGTGGTATTACCCCTAAAATATTTATTTTATTTTAATTATTTATTTCAAAAGTGGCCTCGATGCGTTCGGGAGTTAACTACAGAGTCCCTCGCTTCACTCTGGGTCCAATATGTCGCCCGTGACGTAACCACGACTTGGTTATCTTGGTACACAATCTACTATTTTCTATAGTTTATTGAATCAGGCGTTACTTTGCTAATTTTAGTATTTGTTGATATAGCGGCAACAGCATTGCGTCATCTGTGAAAATTTCTACGTTCTAGCTATCGTGGTTCATGAGATACATCCTGGTGACAGACAGACGGACGGACGGACGGACAGTGAAGTCTTCGTAATAGGGTTCCGTTTTTACGCTTTGGGTACAGAATCCTCAAAATAAGTATAATATGTACACTTACTACGAGTATATCAGTCTCTGGCAGGCATATCACAAGCTTTGCCTAGTTTGAAGTCAGAGACCGTGTGTAAGATGTTGTCTAATATATTAAAAAAATAAAAAATAGGGTTATCAAATTGAATTCCCGCTGTACAGTAAGTTTATACTTACAGTAGTACATCGGGAATTTTAAAGGCAATATTTCAATTATGCTTACATTCATTTTCGTAATTTGAAGCATGTATCACGATCGATCAAACACTTTTCGCCTACTTATAATTTACTCGTAATTATCAAGAAAAAATAATAGTTAGATACCTACTTGCCAAACTCATCGAGTGGGATTCGAGCCTACGTCGGACAAAGTAGCCCACCGTCCTCAAACACAAAGGCTCTGTCATAACCAAACTTACAACTGTGTCGAGAATTTTCGACCTACTGAATATTTGAGGTACAACTACGAGCACAAGAATGTTTACTTACCTAATTAATGTACCTATGTGTAGCTAAAATGAACTACTTTGATATAATTTTGGGTTACATTTTAAGCTGAATTTTAAAAGAAATGTAGGTACTTAATTTAATTGCAAACTGCATTATTTTGAATCATGGTAAGTGAAAATTTTAGGAATTTATAAAGATATTTTCGTAATTACTATGTATATCAGCTATTAAACGCCCACTGCTAGACACATACTTACCTACAGTTATTCAAAATGAGTGCACTAAGCAAAAAAATATGGTTTATTTCCTCATAATAACCAACATGATCATTTGTAGTCGTACTATGGGGCCAATTTGGAATACGAAAAAAAAGAGTCACATAATTGGAACTCTGAATCGACAATATATAGGTACATTTATATAAAACAGCTGATATTTTACACGGATTCTGGGATGGCTCTACAGTGAAATTTGTTTTTATAAAAGCCCGAATCACCCCCTTCGAGCTTATATAGTACACCTTATCTGAATAAACCTGTATAAAACGGTCACTTGTCCACATATACCTCTGCTATGTATTGAACAATGGCTTAGCATCCTGTATTTTTCTCCTATCTTAGGCCCATCAAGTAAGCTATGTTTATCAGTCCGTGATCGCCTTTGCCAAGCGCAGCGTAGGACATCCGCTCACAAAGTAGATGGATGATCTCATTAAGGAACGCAATGTATGCAAGCCGTTCCATACGGTCTTATTGGACATCCAGAAATGGAGCTCCATCGGCTAAAACGTCGACGTTAAACGCTCAGACCAAATAAAAAAAACAAGACAGAACCTCGTCAAGTGGGGCCGGTTTTTTGTACACGTAGTGAGTTCGTCGGTGTTGCGCCACCATAGTTCGACTAACGAGCCAAGGCTAAGTTTCCTTGTACGTGTATGTATGTAATTGTGTCTGTACACGGCGAGGCTTAGTTTTGCGGGCCTCACTTGTTTTTTTTACAACATTCTGTCTTGATTTTTTTATTAGGCCTGAGGTTAAACGATGATTGGCTTATTAATCAAATCAATTGAGCTGGAATAAAAAAATGACAAAAATAAACTACCATGCTACCTTGAAAGAAATGCCCTATTTTTACCTTGTTAACCATTCCAATAGAAAATAACAAAAGTAAACTTTTAACTAGCTACACAACTTTTAAGTTAACAACATTGAGAAATGAATTAAAAAGTTCCCAAGAAATCAGATCGGATTCGCCCCGTGAAATGGTTTTAAAGTCCCCGTTTACACGCCGGTGCTTTGATCCAATTTGGAAGTTTTAATTAATTTGATAATTTCTTGGGTTGATTATGCTCGTCGTACGGGTAAGGAGGCTTCTTTGAGCCTATTTATAATATGTGGGTAGCACATTGATATTCATGCGGGGAGCTTGCAAAGGAATATTGGAAATCGCACCAGCTAAGGTCTCGGTCCCGTACCAGTGAGTTCTTTGCGCTTTATGTGCGCATTTACACACAGCTGGATTTTCAGCGAAGGAAAAGATTGTAAGGCAACCTGCATACGTCCGAAGAAATAATGTAAGCAATTATTTTTCGCAAAAAAAATGGCATCATCGACTTCCGCCGTATACAGAATTCAAATAGTTTGCACGAATCGATGTGACATATTTGCTCTGTGTCTCTCCATGTACATATTAATGATTCATCAAGAACGGCCCATTCAATTTCAATAAAATGTACCCTTTTTTATTTACACAGAAAAACAAAAAAGATCTATAACAATTTCCGCTATAACTAAACTAATACCTAATAACTAATTTTTAATATAAATGTACCCTTTTGATATTAAAAAGAATTCGTGAAATAAGTTCACAATTGGCGAAAATATCAATATCGATGAACATACAAAAAAAGAAAAAATATATACATACAGACGAACACAGTACCTCCTCCTTTTTGGAAGTGGGTAAAAAGTTGTCAAGTGTCACAGCTTTGTGTTATGAGGAAGGACATACAGACAACAACATTACAATATAGCAACGGACAACGAAATTACAAAGGTTTCTTGTGTTTATTACGGGACCTTAATAATTCTTTTTCGCAAAAATTGGTAAAACCGCTTTCCATCGTGTACAAAATTCGAATATTTCGCTCGAATTGTTTACATTATTGTTGATTTATCTAAAACGGGCGCAGCCGATGTCTGTAAAATTTAAATGGGACTACCTTGGGAGTATACCATTTCGAACTAAAAAATAATTTTTCGATTCGGTTCACAATTGGCGAAATTATCGATGTTCATCGTGTACAAAATTCGGATCTTTCGCTCGAATTGCCTACTTTATTGTTGGTTCTTTCAAAAACGGCTCAGCCGATTTCTGTAAAATTTAAATGGGACCACCTCGGAAGTCAACTCTTTTGAACTAAAAAGGAATTTTTTGATTCGGTTCACAATTGGCGAAATTATCGATAAACAAAAAAAAATCATACACATGAACATAGAACTCCTTTTTGGAAGTCGGTTAAAAACGATAGCGTTTGTGAACCTGCACTAGGCCGGCGTGGTGGGTAAAGCCTGATCAGCCATCGTGCTTAGGCTTGTGCTCAGCAGTGGACTAATGTAAACCAGCACAGTACGATATGAATCGATTGATAATGTAGGTACTTATAAATCACATAATTGTAGATTCGCTGAATTTAACCACTCGATTATTTTATTTCTGTGAAATTTATTAGAGTACTGTAAACAATAACCCTGTTTATGTCACTACACGATAATTGCTATTAAAGCCTGGACGAATTCAGACCGTTATAATGAGGGCTAAACTTCAAAATTTTAATAGTTACGTACACAATTATTTAGGAGATTTTTTTATAATTTAAATATTTATTTCATTCCTTATTTTTTATGTTTTTGACAATTTAAAGGTATAAACAAAATATACATATCACAAAAACAAAAACTAGGGTATTGCTGGCAGCGGGACAGGGCCCAAGCTACCGGTGGTGTGGTCGGGGCTACAGAGAGGAACCTCCTGACAATGTGCGCCGTGTCCAGGATGATTTTTAGGGTTCCGTACCCAAAGGGAAAAACGGGACCCTATTACTAAGACTTCGATGTCCGTCTGTCCGTCTGTCTGTCTGTCTGTCTGTCTGTCACCGGGCTGTATCTCATGAACCATGATAGCTAGGCAGCAGAATTTTTTACAGATGATGTATTTCTGTTGCCGCTATAACAACAAATACTAAAAACAAAATAAAATAAATATTTAAGGGGGGCTTCCATACAATAAACCTGAATTTTTAGACGTTTTTCGCTCTATATTAGTAATGGTAATAGGTAGATGCTTGAAATTTTCACAGAATATTTAGTTTTATATTCACTTCAATAATAAATAATAAAATAAAATAAACATTTAAGTGGGGCTCCCATACAGTACGGAACCCTTCGTGCGCGAGTCCTACTCGTACTTGGCCGATTATTATAATTATTATTACAGTCACAAGTTTTAGTAGTTTAAAAACTGAGATTTGTGAATTGTTTTTTTGCAATATGAGTGAGTGCAAGTTTAAGAATTGTTTCTTCATTTCAAAGTTTTACTTTTGTTGAAATTTACTTCAGCGTACATTACTATGTACACAGCTTTAACGAGCTTAATAAAATATAGACAAAATTATTCGGTCGCTCGAATACATTTTGACGTGCAAGATCCGTTTGTTTGAAGTTTGTAATTTTAATTTTGCGCCAAATAAGAAGCCTCATTTTCTGCAATCTGTAAAATCCCGCCCCCATATTATCATCCTTACTACGCCCCTTTATGTAATTACCTTATTTCCTTCATATTGTCAGAATTAATTATACAGTAATATACTCGGTACAGTAATTTCTGCGTGCGTTGATTGGTGTAATAAACAATCCACGTACCTATATATTTCACACTCAAATAGGCAGGGTAATTTGGATTCCTGCCTTATAATGTCTTTTGTGTATTCTATTAGTGTTTCGTTAAAAACGGTTGTTTTGTTTAGAAATAATAAAACTATATATAAATTTATTAGAACTAAATAACCAACAATATGTATATTAACTTGATACAGCAATTACCAGTACAGTTTAAGAGAGAAAAAGTAACACTTTTTAAAGACATTTCTGTGAAACTATACCTACGTACTTAAAAGTACATCAACTTACTAGTACTTAACTTTAAATCAACTTTTATCGAGAGATCAACCCCGAAATTGCAAAAAAAAGATTAACAGCTACTCTATAAAAAAAATTAATGACTACTGACAAAATGTAAATGAAACACAGCTGTTTTTCTTTGGGATTTCGCTGAGTAAAAGTTGATTATCTTGATCTGTGATCTGTACATCAAGATAATAAACTTTTACTCGTCTCTTTAAAGTCGCTTATTGTTGAACCTAACTTCCTTACCAGTATCCGGTTTATAACAAATTGTCATAACGCTGTAGGGCAGATGCACCGGTTGTGGCCACCTTAGTATCATTTGTGGCCACTTTGAATTTTAGGGATTAATCAGAAAATTTTATGTTAAAAAAAAAATGTTAAAGAAATTTTTAAACATTTAGATTCACATGAATAATATTTATGGTGTTACATTGTTTACAATTTATTACATGTCAAATATCATACAAAAAACAAAAACATTTCGAAATCAATCAAATAACCCACCCCTGATGGCCCCCGGTGCAAAGGTGCCCATAATGCTAGCAGCATTACCGCGCTGAATAGCGATAGACATGTTTACAATTATCATTTATGCAATAGTTTTGACACCAAATGGCCACAACCGGTACAGTGGCCACAACCGGTACACCCACTATATCTATTGAATATTAAATTATTAATAGAACACAAAATATATTATTGAAACAAAAATTCATTGGCTACTGACAAAATTTATGAAACAGGTGAATTTTGGGATTTCGCTGGGTGAAAGTTGTTTATCTTCATCTGTGATCTTGATGTAGGTACTAAAGTCGCCTATAGTTGAACTTAACTTCCTTACCAGTATCCGGTATATAACGATTGATATAAAGCTGTATGTATTGAATATTAAATTACTAATAGAACACAAAATATGTACTCAAAATAAAAAAAAATAGCTCTGTCATTTGTGGGCTTCTTGACATAAATAAAACAGGCAAATGATTGCTTAAAGACTAACATAATCTCAAAGTTAGATTGCCCAAGAAAATGCTTGCGAAATTCATCATGGGTTTTAATTATATTCGTTTCTAGGTCTTCATTAACTTTTCTTTTGGGCAATAATAAGGAAATTTCAATTCTCAGTAATGTTTTCGACATTTTGCGGTATTCCCATGCGTCACCTTAATTTACCCTCGGGGGTTAGTGATTGCGGAAGTCATTTCTCAAGAAAGAATTACTTAGCAAATTGCACGCGACTTTTGTTACTTGCGAAAGATTTTTAGGGTTCCGTGCCCAAAGGGAAAAACGGGACCCTATTACTAAGACTTCGATGTCCGTCTGTCCGTCTGTCTGTCTGTCACCGGGCTGTATCTTATGAACCATGATAGCTAGGCAGCTAAAATTTTTACAGATGATGTATTTCTGTTGCCGCTATAAATACAAATACTAAAAACAAAATAAATTAAATATTTAAGGGGGGCTCCCATACAAACAAACCTGAATTTTTAGACGTTTTTCGCTCTATTTTAATAATGGTAACAGGTAGATGCTTGAAATTTTCACAGAATATTTAGTTTTATGTTCCCTTCAATAATAAATAATAAAATTAAAATTTAATAAATATTTAAGGGGGGCTCCCATACAGTGCGGAACCCTCCGTGCGCGAGTCCGACTCGTACTTGGCCGATTATTATTTTGTAATAAAGTGGGAAACAATCTGATTGGTCTTCTGATGGTAAGAAATCGCCTAAGGAAAAGTGAACTGCCACAACGAAGGTCTTTAAAAGTTGCATATTACAATTGCATTCAGTTATTTTTATGGTTAGCTTTAAGGTTAAAAGTAAGTTAAAAGTTAAAAGGAAAGTTGAATTTGGAACACTTGGAAACTTCCAAAAAGGAGGTTCTATGTTCGTCTGTATGTATTTTTTTCTTTTTTTTGTGTATGTTTATCGATAATTTCGCCAATTGAGATCTGAATCGAAAAATTCTTTTGAAAAGGTATACTCTCGAGGTGGTCCCATTTAAATTTTACAGAAAATGGCTGAGCCATTTTTGAAAAATCAACAATCAGAATTCAGAATTGAAGTTCAAGTTCAATTCGTGTTCAGAATTTTCACAATACAGATGCGCAGAACGTTTTATCTATTATTTATTGTCACAATAAAAACACCTGAATACCTTTATTAATACGATTATTCAATAGTAGTTTTCTATTAAAATATTATTATAGTTCTTCGATACTACTTTAAGAGTTTATTGCAATTTGTGCACATACATTCCCATTCGTTGTAGGTCACAAGTCGCTCAATTTGCTCGGGGTCTAAGTTGGCGAGAAATGCAAAACTTAAATCCCAAGTTGGAATTGGATGGACGCCCAAGGCTTTAGCGCAGTTGTTTAATTGCGCAATATTTCTGATTACGACCTTCGTATTCATCGTACTCAAACGGTTTTATACTAGTAAATCTCCGAACAGTAAATCTTGAGAGTTTAAAAATAGCACAGTCATGCAAAATTGTTGATTTATACCTACCTACATTTAGGCTGCACTTTACAACTCTTTATCCTATAACATTTTTTAAACGATTTCATTCATATCCGCAGATCTTATCTATTTTGTCAAATATTACTAAAATAACGCGGACAAAATGAGTAACACACAATACACATGGTAAGACACAGCAAACTTTCCCGTTATTTGAGCAAAAAATAGTAATCAAAATTTGCTAGCGATTAGAAATTTTAAAAGTATTGTGTAAAAGTAGTGAACTTGTGTACCTACCTAGTTTCACCAAGATTGGTTGAAAAATGCGACTGTAGTTGAGGAGCAACATCCAAACAAACTAACATCCAAATAGGTACTTAGAGATGAAACAAAGTTGACACGACAAAAGCGAAAAAAAACAACAATTGATACTAAGCAAAATACATACCGTACATGAAATAAAGCTTTAATTTTAAGTAACTTTCAGTGGCTATGTTACCATTTAAACACATATATTATACCTATCACATGCCACAAAACCGTGGTGGTCTAGTGGTAATGACATCAGCCTTACATTCATGAGGTTGTGGGTTCAAATCCCGGTCCCGTGCTAATGAATTTCACATCAATGGCGTTTCGGTGAAGGAAAACATCGTGAGGCAACCTGCGTTATCCGTAGAAGAAATTCGATGGCGTATGTGAATCCACTAACCCGCACTGTGCCAGCGTGGTGGATATGGCCCAATCATCCTTCGTGAGTAGGCCTACGTCCTGCAGCGGACTACTAAAAAAAGGCTGGTACGGTACAGTACAGTACGTATCACAACGCCCTCAATTGAGGGCTTATAAATAAATTGAGGAATTATATTTTTAGGCGTGTTTTGTAATTACAAAACACGCCTAAAAATATAACATCATTGACCTGAGTCCATTAATACCTCCCCGGAGCAAGTCTTAATGAATCTAACCGAGCATCGTAAAACCCCTTAACTTGTTGATAGAAGCTCTAAAATCTGTTAACAACATTCCCATGCAATAAGGTACGGCACGCACCAGATTCAATTTACCCTAAAAGGGTTTGAAAGGGTCCCATAATACACCGACGAGCGTTGGAACGATCCGGCCGGAGCATGACAATGGAAACCGTTTGCCATTTTTATTTGTGAGGTTCTTTACTTTAGACCAATTTCGTTTGAGTTAAGCTTAAGAAATACAGCATTTGTGAAATTGCAACCCTGTTTTTTAGATGTGTAAAATAGTTACTGAACTCTATGTGGCCTATTCTAGAATACGAATTGTAAAAAAAAAAAAAAAAACTAAACACACAGATGTCGCGCAATCGGCTATGACTTCGCGATTTAGCTACCTATCTCTCTGGACCTAATTTAGAATGAGATTCTCCGCTTAAAATCACAACTACTCATAATGCCAATAATAATATAATTTTATTACTCAGAAAGCACAGCAAATATCTTATTCATATGAGGTCGTAATATAACAGTGCATTCGTCAATTTTAACAAGTAAAATCCCGCTATACCTTAAATTTACTGTTCTAGAACACGAATTGTGAAGAAAAATTCCAAACAATAGTAACTTAATTGATGTTACAAATCACTAGTTGTCGGTACAATATTTGCAATTTCGTATTGCCGTACTATCTTGTTTAAAATAGTGTGAGATTGCGCACTTCGAATACAATGCGGATCCTGTGGGACTTACCTTGTGATTTGAAGCTATAACTTTCTTTAAGCTAGAAATTTCTCTAGGTAAATAGAATTTAAAATTAAGTTTCAGACTTTTCGAAGTAAAGTAACGCAGGTATTGTGTCTACTGTATAAACGTCTAGGGAGAGGTTTTCTCTCTACCCGTCGAGACACAAAATAATGTACGTGCGAATATGCTGCAAAATTCTTGTGAAATACGTATACGATGCGAATGCAGTGGTGTGAGCGCTTTGAATAAGTGATTTGTTGGATTGTGTGTACCTACAAGGAACCCTTCCTTGTACGAGTAGGTACTTTTAGATGAGCAGACAATATCCGAAGTTAATAATGGTAAACTAACATAAATTAAATCTTACTTAAATTCGTTAATTTTCGTAATTTGAGTTGATTAAGATTCTGTTGAAACAAGGTTATTAATTTTTTGCGCATGTGTTTTCTTTACGATAAAAAACGTAATTTGATTCAACTACATGCACTTAAATATAGCGTGACACACACAGTTACCAACATTAAAATTAAAATTCAGAAATGACAAGGACCCTGATGTATGTAAACCAGCTCAACAATTTTAAAAAACATACAGTCTTACAGTGGACCATTTATCGGTCGATCGAAAATTGAGCTCATCATATGTAGGTATTACACGATCAACTTTCACAAATATCATCTATTTTCAGCTTGTGCTATGTTCTTCTATTTTTAAAGCTTCGATATTTCGGCTGTTCAAAACTTCAAAGTTATGTCGAAACTAAAATTAAGACAACAACAGAGCTTACTTAGGATTTAGGACGCCCAGCATTGTCTAGTTGAATAGAAAATTATTATCTTTCCATTGTAATCAATGTAGCCATTTAAACTAATTTTAAAGTTATTACTGTACCTACACCACCCACTGGCTTTTTGTTCAGCAGAATTTGGGCTCCCTGTTTCAAGTGGGCGTTATAAAGCGATAAACTGTGACTAGCAATGCGAAAAAAATCTGTATTATTCAGCGATTCAAAGGCTAATTTAATTAGTTTAAGGTTTTGGCTAACGGTTACCTTAAACAAAAGAGTAACCTACCAAGTAAAAGTTATAATTAAATAGAGTGGCTTTAATTGAAAAACATTTTTGCTGTGTATAAAATACGAAATTATTGGTATTAAAGTCGTCGTTTAACGACTACAAGGTATAGTTGACACTCGTTTGACTTTAAAATCTCAGATAAGTTATAAACTGTGTTATTTTCAAGATAAAAGAAATTCAACTGGTTATTTTTTTAACATTTATCATAATATATACCTACTAGCATCGCATAGCATTTCGTTTGGTACTAAAGTAGGACGACGGTAATTAATGATGCTAGCTCAATAAAATTATGGTTTCTCTAAACAAAAGAGGTTTTATTAGATTTGCTATTCTGTAGAAATTAAATATTAAACTGTTTCAGATTTTTGTTTGATGTACCTTGATAACAGAAAAAGGGAGGAGGCTTGTGCCATGCAGCGGGTATCAAGCTGATGATGATAGTGTAGATAACATTTTTCAAAGTTATTCTTTGTGAAAACATTCTTTTTAAACATTTTTGTGAAAACTTTGCCGGCAGAAGTGAAAACTTAAACATATAAAGGACTATTATTTTGGTGGTAAAATACAAAATCACACACGCACACTCTCGCAAGCGCCCTGCGCCGTCTTACGAATTTTCGGTCAGGTCACGTGTCCTGACGCGAGTTTTATATTTTTTACCCATCCCAAAAAGTACACAACGCTGCTAAAGGAGATTTCACTTCAACAAGAGTTGCAATCCGGGAGTTCCAGCAGAATTGAAAACTTGAACATGTAAAGTACTATTATTTATGTGGTATAATACAATATCACCCACGCACACTCGCGCTAGCGCCCTGGGCCGCTTAAACGAAACAGCAGGCAGGCATACATTTTCGCCGCGCGGTAGAAAGAGAGGGCGATATTACTTCCTCTCTACGCCACGCCGGCGGTCTACTCTCCCTCCGTCTTGCGAATTTTCAATCAGCTTACGTGTCCTGACGCAAGTTTTTTTTTACCTATCCCAAAAAGTGCACAACGCCTCTAAAAAGTTTTCGCTTCAAAAAGCTGCGCGCCAGGATAGACAAAAAGGTCGTCTATACGGGCGACGCGAACCACCACCTACAGCCTCGCGTATCTAGCTTTGAAAACATAGCCATCATTTCACCATCACATTTGAAACCCAGTTTTGATATTACTAGCTAAGAGGGCCTCGCAAAATTTACATGAAATTTTGGTTCTACTCCAGCACTGTCTGATGGATTAATAGAGATGGCTATCTCTATGAATGTAATACTCGTACTCGTAATAAAGAATTCCAGAGTGCATTACTGCAAAGTTTTAAAAATAATTAGGTACAAACAACAGTAGTTTTCGAGAGTTACGTTACAGTAACCAGCGTAGAAATAGCTCCAAGGCTCCAAGGTGAAAACTCACGCAAAGTTGGCTAGTTAAGTGTATTTACACATTGGAAATTACTTGGAGACGCTAAGAGGAAAGTTGGGAACTCTCAGGTGTGTACTTAGCTTTTGAACAGCCTTGTTTTTGTTATAGGTATTCTTAGTTTACCGAGTCACTTTGATTTGTGTCTGATGCTTTTTAAGCTAATACCAAAAAAAATTAAGGTATTTTATGTTTGTCGTACGTACGTATTGCACTACAACTACCTCGTTATTTGTATAGGGTCAAAAAGGGTTATTTCATACCATCATTGTTTGCTATGAGTAAACTCGAAATTCGAAAAAAACAGCCGCCCATTCAAAATTGCAACTCCGAACCGACCAACGTATTAAAAAGTAATGATGGATTTTTTTTAAATCCGGTTTGGACCTTATAGTAAAAGGTTTTCATAATAAAGATCTTAATCACTCTCTTTTGTAATAAACCATTTCTGAATAACACTGAAGGTATTTAATTGTGTACTACTATAATAGGTAGGAACTGTACACAAAGTCAAACTTTTAAATGATTCTTGCATCGAACTAAATTTACAGTCTGTTTTTTCACCGTATCTGTAGCGTGGATACTTATATAAACAGTACGAATACCACACCTGCAAGGTCACATGCAAAGATGTCAAGGTTTTGAAGAACGGCATGAGGGTAGCGAGACGAGAGGACGCAAGAGGGATCAGCATTCCCCGTGCGCTATCTCCGGCATCTGAGATAAGCCGTACCTGCAATCTGCGGCCCTCTGCGGCCCTCCGAGCCCCTCCGAGGCACTCCGAGTTCTCGGAGTGGATATTAGACCGGATTTGGCAGGATTTTTACGCCTCTTATGTGCTCAACTCTGTATAGGGAAGGGCTGTATAGGTATGATATGATTGAAACGTTGGTGTACCTAGACCTTCCTAAACAGACGATTTGGAAAGTGTTTTAAATCTCTTTAGAAAAGCGAATTATTTATCTATGGGCGTAATAATATTAAATATCTTCATTAATGTTAATAATCAAAAGGGCGTTAGTTAGATTGTTTGGGAGTCTTTCACGCAGTTACGGTACGACGGGTCGTCTTGATTTTTGGCATGAATAGAAATTGGAAAATATCATAAAGTATCATGTGAAAGCAAATCAAAAGCGAAGCAGGTAATTATGGATAGTAATTGAGATAGTCAAGGACATAAATTGATGAAAATGAATGTGCATACTTAAGTGTAAATAAGAATTGAAAAATCAAGTCGATCCGTAGCTGGGTATCTGCGTGAAAGAGCAACAAATCCAGAAACACTCACTCTCGGATTTATAATACTTTCGTAAAGGAACAGCTTTGTTCAATGAAGCGGTTCATTCCGTTTCGATGGATTTCAAAATCTATCTAAAATACTTACCGAAGTTATCAAATCAAACTTTAAGCCGACGCGACGCCTCACAATCGCTATCAGATCAGTCAACATTATTTTCGGGAGTGAATGAAATGGTCAGCGGGAAAAAATTTCGTTTAAAACGGATCTAAAAATGGAATAGAAAAAAGATTTTGTCAATGGATGCTCAAGGTTTCAATAAAGAAGTTTAGTAAATCTTTATTTACTAACTTCTTTATTGAAAACTTGAGCATCAAAATTGCTCTTTATAATCCTACCGCTTAAGGCGCAGGTCCCCCACAAACATTCTCGACGATTTTGGCACAGAATAAATAATAGTTACTATAGTTACTTTACCATGCACGCCATCTGTTCGATTCGTCTTGAATCAAGTAGGCAGCGCTCTGACTACGTTGACATGACGTCACAGACAGATTGTCTTAGCTTCTAAAGAAGTATTGCTAAATTTTACTCAAATAAAAACTACGTTACAGCTGTCTTATTCATATCTGGTTATACAACATACGCGAGAGTGAGAGGAACAAAAAAAACCGCAATGTCTGTCACATACGACAAAATTGGTATCCAGTCATTTAACAAACTTTTTTTATAAACTGGCATGTGATAACCAACGTTTGACAAACCCATGAGTAGTTAAATGATAATAAAAAAAAATTAAAAACTTAGTTATATCTCAAAATAATTACTTGAAAAAGTTACATTCTATAACGTGTCATTTTACAAACAATTCTTTTGTTTTTTTTTTGCTAATTAGGTAATAAATGTTTGATAATAAACCAACACTTGACACATTTTATTTTATAAAGTGTCGTTTGACAGACAATTCCATTTAGATTTAAAATACTTACCTAACATATAATATGTTTAAAAAATATGTCGCTGCAGTGGCATTTTTCGAAAAAAATAAACCAAAATATTCTCGTGGTAAGCAAATTTTTGTAACATGGTTTTATTTGGTAGAACAATTAACGTGTCGTGGCAGCGGCCGGCAAAGTGCCAGAAACGAATCGCTTTTGTAAATTAGGTGTGAAACAAAAAGTAGATTAGGGTAGAACATGACAACCAACGCACGTGCCAAGCGAGCGAAACGAGCGTGCCGCGGCAGCGGCCAGCGAAGTGCTAGAAGCAAATCACTTTTGTAGATTAGGTGTGAAACAAAAAGTAGGTAGGTTAGAACATGACAAACAACGGCGAGCAAAGCGAGCGGAGCGAGTGGTGTCCTATTCATTCGCCCAATATTGTTTGTCCTAAAGTTGTTTTGCATCATAAAATTGTGTAGTCATAATATTAGATGCGCATAATTTTTCATAGTCATACTTGTATGTAGTCATATCAGAATTCTAGGGTAAAGTCATACATTAGGTCCGACGACGAGCGAAGCGAGGAGCAGGGTAAGGTTACTTGCGACCACAATGCACGAGCCGAGCGAGCGAAGCGAGCGGTGCCACGGCAGCGACCGGCGAGTGCCAGAACCAAATCGGCCCATATTCGGTAGTCTATATTTACTATTAGTTCATTTTTTAAACGAAACCATCCAAAAATATGGTTTTCGTATGTTTAACATCTGCGGGGCAATTCTGTCAACCGATCTCGTTACTAAGGTGACACGTTCTTGAACCTGTCTCGTTTTTCTGACAGTTTTGTGCTGTCGGAACTGTCAGAAAAACGAGAGAGGTTCAAGAACGTATCACTTCAGTGAAGAGATCGGCTAACAGAATTGCCCCGCTGATGTTCTGACATGAAAAATATACAAATAAAAAACAAAATATCATTCGAGATATTGTCTAAGTGAAATGTTTGATTTATAATTGGTTATAAAATAATGATTTGTAAAAAAAACATTTGTGGATATAAGATATTTTTAAAATAAATAACATCCGAGATTTTGTTTGTAAAGTGAAACACTTCAAATGTAAAGGTTTTGGAATGAACATTTCATTACTATAGAACATTCAGGTGATACCTTGCGAAAAAAAACTGCTTTTTTAAAAGATTGAAGTCTTGAACTAAGGGTCGAATCAGATACTTATTGATATTTTGTTATATTAAAATAAGCCTAACTATCAGTTTGTAGTTTTTTTTTGAAAACAATGACTTACCCGTAGACATTAGGAAATATTTTTTATTTTAGCTGGTTATTGGTAAGTACATAATAATAATACCTGTAGGTACTATAGATACTAGTAACCCACAATCATAACTTTGTTAAAGTCTCGACTCGCTGAAAACTTGGAATATGGTAGAAAATCGGGAAAATTAGTCCCAAAATACAACTTTTCTTTGTTGAAACTTAGAAATTTGGTAGAAAAGTTAGAAAAATTAGCATGCTCAGAAATCTTTAAAAAAAATGATTCATTTCAGTAGGACTGTAGGACAGATGCCAAATCGGTAAAACTACCGAAATATCGGTAGGTCCAAGACTACTGCCTCGAGCGAGCGGCAAGCTACAAGAATCATATCGGAATAGAAAATGTGCGGGGCCAACGGGGCGTTGCATGCCCGCGTGGGCTGTGGTGAAGGCATGCAACGCCTTATTATAAAATCTATCTGCTAACGCCTTATTATAAAATGCGAGCAACGGTATTTCTGAATGAATAGTTTTCAGCAGGCGTTATCATTATTTATCTATAAACTTTATTAAACTATAACATTTAGAAACAAATGTATGCACCAGGAAAAAGGTTCTAATATCTCAAACCACTTATTTCAAGTTTCATTCAAAATGAACCTCTCCGATCCATGAAAATAAGGATAAAAAATAATTACAAAAATGCTGTAGTGATACTTTTCAATAATATTTTAAAGTAGTTCCAAATATTAATAATAAGTATTTTGGATTTTATCCGCTTACTGAAGATATGATTAACCAAGATTTACTCATTTTAAACCTCCCAGATCTTGAAGAACGATCAAAAAATGAGTGGGAAATCATGTCGTTTGCCCATCTCGTCCCCTTAACTTAGTCCTCGCCTGCGCGGTACAGGGGCGCCGGGGAAGGCGACAAAGGGTGCGAGTGACAGGCGGGGACCCGCCGCCCGGCTCAGTCTCCCTTTGTCGTCTACTCCCGCGCCCCTGTACCCGCGCAGGCGAGGACTAAGTTAAGCGGTAGGATTATAAAGAGTTGTTTACTAACTTCTTTATTGAAAACTTTAGCATCCATTGACAAAAGTCTTTTTTCTGACAACACATTTTTGGATCCGTTTTAAATAGCAATTTGACCAGCTGAGACAAAGTAATGTCTAAACATACACAGCTACCTAATTTTTAACTTCTGTTAGATGTCTTTCTTACCTACTTTCAAAGACAAACCGCTGACAAGTTGTCGACTGCTAGTAATTTCAAAGCAAACCATTTAAACAGTTCCCTTTTCATCACAGGCCCGGATGACAAATCGGGTAGGCTTGTCTCTGCGACCGTGTAGATAAGCGTATACTCCCTTATCGCTGGGAAATATTGGATTGGCAGCGTCTTACCAGCCTTACAGACTTATCATAAGATTTGAGCATATTTCGATGATCCAGTCCTTATGGATCACTAGGAAAATGCTCTGACTTCGTATTAGAGAATTTTATATAGCTTGTGTACCCTAATAAAACATATCTTTATGATTTTACATCTTTTGGAAATTTTAGGCTCCATCAAAACCATCATTGCAGCCATAAGACGAGGGTGACACAGGACTCCTCTGTAGATTTATAGATAAGTAGACAATTAATCCCGTTCAAAGAAGGTTTCAACCAACGTAGCCCTGTGGTCTTGATACTCGTATAAGATAATGTTTCCATTTTAGGTGGATGACGTTTTGTCGCGTTTTCTGTTACGTGGTCTCCAGAGTCTCTACTCTAATAATAATTTTTCGCAAAAAATGGCAAAACCGCCTTCCATCGTGTACAAAATTCGAATATTTTGCTCGAATTGTTTGCATTATTGTTGATTTATCAAAAACGGTTCAGCTGATTTCTCTAAAATTTAATTTTATACCCTTTCGAAATAAAAATATTTTTTGATTTGGTTCACAATGGACGATATTATCGATGTTCATTGTGTACAAAATTCGGATATTTCGCTCGAATTGCTTATATTATTGTTGGGTTTTTCAGAAACGGCTCAGCCGATTTCTGTAAAATTTAAATGGGACCACCTCGGGAGTGGTGTTTGAGCGAGTTTCGAACTAAAAAAAAAATATCGATTCGGTTCACAATTGGCGATCTATTGATAGGCTTGCATCCAGCTGTGGCCGCCCCACATTTGAAATGGTGAACACATAGGTACTCGTACCTAAATGTAGGCTCTAAATATATGGAGTGTGTGTGTGTGTATTGATAACACCTACATGCTCAGAAGAATTACAAGTACATGAGCCTACATGTATTTGAAATTTGGTTTTCCTTTTTAGGGTTCCGTATCCAAAGGGTAAAAACGGGACCATATTAATAAGACACCACTGTCTGTCTGTATGTCACCAGGCTGTATCTCATGACACCGTTATAGGTAGAAAGCTGAAATTTTCACAGATGATGTATTTTTGTTGCCGCTATAACAACAAATACTCAAAACAAAATAAAATTAATTTTCAATGGGAGGCTCCCATACAACAAACCTGATTTTTTTAGCGTATTTTCGCTCGATATCGCAGGTAGA
This sequence comes from Hypomecis atomaria, assembly GCA_964007245.1. Lineage (NCBI taxonomy): Eukaryota > Metazoa > Arthropoda > Insecta > Lepidoptera > Geometridae > Hypomecis > Hypomecis atomaria. The sequence continues at coordinate 16,260,512 of OZ023292.1, read as the reverse complement.
TGCTTGAAATATTTACAGAATATTAATTTTATATTAACTTTGATAATTAATAATTAAATCAGAATAAAATAAATATTTAAGGAGGGCTTCCATACAGTACGAAACCCTTCGTGCGCGAGTCCGACTCGTACTTGGCCGATTATTGTAAAAAGCATTTGTCTTGTTCACAATTGAATTTATCTTGTTCGTGTTTTGTCATTTTCTTTCTTTGACAATTTTAATTACTTACTGTAAAAGATAGAACACGGACTGAGCACTCTAAAGTAGGTAACTGCGTTTTGTGAACGAGCGAACGAAGTGTCTCAGTTTTGGTTTGACAATTTTGCTTTTATCTGTCCTTATTGATTCTCCTGTACAGGTCACTTTTTCTGCGAATCTTGACAATATTTGGTATTAAGTTCTAATTATAAGTAGTTATACCTGTACCTACATGCATTTTTGTTTTTTTGTTGTCGGTGATTAGCCTTATTTAGATTCAGTTTAACAAATGCGAGGTCTACTGTAGAACTACTAGTTAATAAGGCGGTAGATATACAAGCTTTTGGGAACCGCCCTTTTGCGCACGAGAATATGCAGGCGTCATGCTTTTTTTCAATGAAAAGCTAGTGGTGAATTTTCCGACTAGTCACTTTGATTACCTTAAAAAATTAGATTTGTATGACACTCGTTTCTTACTTTCCGTGACTAGTGTACACAAGAGAAATTGCATTCTCATTGGTTAACAAATGTTGGACCCATAGATCTCACGAAACAGGATATGTCATCTTGATTTAAATAGTCCGGTCACAATCATAAACAGGAAAAATTCAAATTCAAATTCTACATAATATACATAGAATGAAAACTTTCGACACAAACAGACATAGCATACTACAAATATATATACATATGTTTTTATATTGATCATGTTACCTAACATGATCGGCACTTGCACGAGCCCAACTCTAACGAGGTTGGAACTACGTGTAACTGCCCAGCAATCATGAGACACGATGGACACGAGTTTAACATAAATTAAGCACAACAGAAGAGGACTAGCTCCCGCAAACTCAGGGAATCCTACTGCAGGAGCTACACATGAATATTTTAGATGATTTTATAATTTTAATTTAATTTAATTCTATTTAGTGATAAAGTGTATTCCTGCATGCATTTTGTTATTTAAGTTAAATTTAAGATCACTTATCATCATCATCATTAGTTCATGATTTGGCAACGAAATAAATGATTTATTTATTTAACTGGGCCCTACTTACTTTCGGACCAAAATTAAAGACTACTCTTAGGCAAGCGTTAATAAATTATTACACAATTATTACTACTAGTAGATTACGACATATCATGGCGAAACCTTTTACAGACACTTTCGTGACAAACATATTTTTTTAAAATTACTCAAATGTTCCACACGTCTTTTAAAGGGATGCGAGGTAAAGTGTGTCTCTCTAGATCTCTGTGGTTTCACCATTGGCAGATTACAAAAATAAAATTCCTCAGCAAATTCTGTTACAAAATTAAAAAAACGTTTGATTTACTGTTTGTTTGAAGAAAAGTGACAAACAGACAGACACAAATGAGAGTATTTAGTGCTAGACTGAGTTACTAATGTGCTGATTGTTTATAACATCTTATGAAGAATAATATAAGTAAAAATCGGCCAAGTACGTATTGGACTAGCGCACGAGGGGGGCTCTCATACAAAATCACATTTGTTGTATGGGAGCCCCCCTTAAATATTTATATTATTCTATTTTGAGTATTTGTTGTTATAGCGGCAATCACAATGTCATCATACATCATCTGTGAAAATTTCAACTCTCTAGCTATTACGGTTTATGAGATACAGCCTGATGACAGACAGACGGACAGCAACGGAGAAGACGGACAGCGGAGTCTTAGTAATAGGGTCCCGTTTTTACCCTTTGGGTACGGAACCCTAAAAACCAGTAGGAGCACAAGCAAACAACCTAGATGTAAAGTCCAGTCATCTTTACTTAAAAAAGAAAATTATAGTCATAATTGTTTCCATCAGCATTAGAAAATCAAAATCGTTAAATACAGTTTCAATGCGCCGATACTCGCTTTCACGTACCTACCTATTATCAATGATTGATAACGGCCTATTAATAGTCCACTGCTGACCCAGTGCGGGTTAGTGGATTCGGGTTTCTTTATCCCACCAAAAGTCATAGACCAATTTCTATAATAGGTACTTAAATACTTATAAGTGGCATCGATATTCATTTGTTTTTTGTACGAAAGTACTTAGCAAAATAGTATAGCTTATACAGGGTGACTCAGTCCAGATTTTAAACTTTAAAAAATAAAATAAAAATATCGGCTGTACTTATAGACATTTTAATAACTTTAAAAGAAAGTGTATTGAATGGAAATTCATTTATGGAAAATTACATCATCAAGATGCTTTCCTTCTCGCCGTACACACTCTTCAAGTCGGACACGAGTATTTCCTATCACACGCTGCAGTAACTCGCTGGGGATGCTGTTCATTTCTTCGGTTATTTTTGCCTTTAAATCGTCAAGAGTCGCAATCGGGTCGGTAAAAACTTTACTTTTAAGGTATCCCACAAGAAGAAGTCGCAAGGACTAAGATCGGGTGATCTTGGCGGCCAGGGTATGTCTCCAAATCTGTCTGTTTGTTTGGCATGTTTTCTTACCGAATGTCGCGGCTGGGCGGCGACTGCAGCGGCGACGCGGTTAATGTTTTCAGCTGAACGCACAGGTCTGTTTCGACGACGATTCGTTTTGTTTATTGCTGAGCCCGTTAGCTGAAACCTTTCCACCCACGTCTTTATTAATTGGACACTTGGTGCATCACCCGAATATCGAATATTGTAGTGACTGCAAAATTTGCGCCGTGCAAGTGTGTATGAATTTCCGTCGCTAAAATAAGCCTCCACTGCGTACGCACGATAGGCCCCCGACTACGCCATGGCGCCGACTAAAAATTTCCAAACGGTCAGCTTTCGAACGCTACACCCCGCTCCTCACTAGCCCCAAAATTCATTTAAATTTAAAAAGTTTGCTGAGTCACCCTGTATTTTCTCTTCGCACAGAAGATTTATCCTGTTAGTCTCTATAATATACAAGCTTATTTCTACTCAATTAGCATCCTTTTATGGGCTTATTCTGTACAACAAAGCTGAAAACTTTTGTTCTAAGACTTTTGTCAAAACTCAAAAAAAAAAATTGTTGTTCCATAGAAAAATATCGTTCACCCGCGACAAAATGTTTAAGACAAAACAGCTGTTTTTTTTTTTTGAGTTTTTACATAAGTCTTAGATGCTAATTGATTTGAAATAACCCTGTATACGGCACTGCTCCCTGGATGCCGCGGGGAATTAGTTAATACACAACCGTGTCGGCAAAGAATATATAATAATACTTGGTGTCGGTTCGTAACGAATACCACGAATATGCCATTTATGTGAAGGTAAGTACCCCAATTTCATGTCCCAACTTTGCCTTCAGCTAACCACGCGCTAACAAAACCACCAAGTTATATTTGAGTAGTAAAATAATGGAACTTAATTTTTCAGGATTGGTTATCGGTTTATTTTAATAATCGACCCAGTACGAGTCCGACTCGCGCACGGAGGGTTCCGTACTGTATAGGAGCCCCCCTAAATATTTATTTTAATTTAATTTTATTATTTATTATTAAAGTGAATATGCAACTATAAATACTAGATATATATCATCTCTCACGACATGAACTGAAACATAAAATCATAACTTGGCTAAAAACCTTGACGTACAAAGACACCGAAGATTTATTAAAAGTAATCGAATAAATATTATCTCATAACTTATAAACAGACAAACATAATAATAGGTACAAATTTATATTGAAATTGTACTGAGACTGAGTAAATGACTGAATGATTTATTATCAAACTATCGTATGAACTACGTTAGTTACACCCTCTCACACACACTCATTCATTTACACACCCTTCATTCACTAATACACACAAACTAACATCCGGATATTGCAGTGTACCAGGAGAGAATGAAGAAGAGGATACACTGTAATATTTCGCACACTCACACATACACTCCGTACACGTACACAACATACATCACTCAAAGAGAGGAACATTTTTCACACACGCGTACACTCCATTCTTTTTAATAATAATATATTGTGCATTCTCTGTTAGAAGATTGTACGTTGTACCCACCTACCCTACATATTATAGTTAATTACAACTATTTATTTCATTTGATTTGGAATTGGTGGTTGTTGTTCAAGCCAAATAGTCTTCACTAATATTTTTATAAACCCTGCTTCTTGTGTAGAAATGTACTCGCGGGTGCCTATGTGAAAGCAAATGTTGTGATCGTAATACATAATTGTAACCGAGTATTCCTGCACTCAGCTTACCTGCTACTTGAATAAATGCTTGTATCTACCTGCTAGTTGTGTTTAAAGATGTAAAATGTATTTTTGTTGTTTACATAGTAACTTTGGTACCTAATAAATGTTATTTAGTGTAGGAAAAATTTGCATGCTTACTCGTACATAATAGTTTTGTTAATGATACAAAATTCTATATGTATTTATATTTGAATTAATTTATAAAAGCACGATCTATTTCATTTGTAATATAAATTCAAAATTATTTTTATGCTAGAAGTAAATTCAATAAAGGAGGGCGCTGTAAGCCGAAACACAGGCCACTGGCCTAGTTCGGCAACAGATAAATTATTCTTATCCTAATCTAGCTAATTAGTTGATGGAAATGTTATAAATTGAAATGTTTTTGAAATAAAGAATTATTATTATTATTATTAACTAAATAATCTGTGAATATTTCAAGCATCTACCTGTTACCATTATTAATATCGAGCGAAAAACGGCAAAAAAATCAGGTTTGTTGTATGGGAGCCCCCCTTAATTATTGATTTTATTCAGTTTTTAGTATTTGTTGTTTAGCGGCATCAGAAATACATCATTTGTGAAAATTGCAACTCTCTAGCTATAACGGTTCATGCGATACAGCCTGGAGACGGACAGACAGACAGACAGACGGACAGCGGAGTATTTGTAATAGGGTCCCATTTTTACCCTTTAGGTACGGAACCCTGAAAATTACGATTGGTGATTTTTTTTTTAAACCGCTCAACCAATTTCCGTAAAAATGGACATCACTTGTTAAGTATAATGATTATGATGACAAATAAAACAAAAAAACATACCTACCTCCCATTTATATCTTGTTTCTGAGCTCTTTCCGTTCAGTGGTTGCCTGGTAGAGAAAGCTGTCGGCGAGCAGGCCGCCATTTCTAGCACTAATTTAAGATAATTATCTACTTTGTACCATCTGTTGTAGGTAATAGTATTAGTACACACAATAAAGAGTTTAATCTATCTATCATACAGTCGAATTCAGACCTATTACTTTTTAGGGTTCCGTACCCAAAGGGTGAAAACGGGACCCTATTACTAAGACTCCGATGTCCATCTGCCCGTCTGTCAACAGGCTCTATCTAATGAACTGTTATAGCTAGATAGCTGAAATTTTCACAGATTATGTATTTCTGTTTCCGCTACAACAACAACAAACACTAAAAATAGAAGAAAATAAATATTTAAGGGGGTTCCCATACAACAAACGTGATTTTTAATAGTTTTTTTTTTTGCTCGCTATTAATAATGGCAAGAGGAATGGGCTAAAGGGGCTCCAACACGGTACGGAACTCTTGGTGCGCGAGTCCGACTCGCACTTGGGCGATTTTTTAAAGTCAGTTAGAAATTAAGAGCCAGTTAAGAGCTATATTATGAATTATAGCGTTATTTTTTTTGTTTTTGGTTTGCGTTTGGCTACATGCCTACTGTCTGATGTTAAGCAGGTATGCGGTCTAGGATGTAGCACACTTACCTATAAGATATTATAGTACATACGTTAAGATACGCTATGAAAAGCTTTTACAATATTTAGATATCTTTGACTTGAACACTTTGTTGTTATGTTGAATGTAAGTACGTGGCCATGTTGTGCAAATTGGAATGAAACGAAAATAGCTAAGTAATTACTCGATCCCACAATTTAATTTGCCGAAATAACAAGTTCTTCATTTGCAATTAAGATGCACATACGACGACAAGTTCATTGGTAGCTTAATTACTATTCAATCTTTCAAAGAATAATTAATTTACCTACGCGCTCGGAGGAATTTCATTAGCTGCATCAGAAAAGTAAAAATACAATCTTATTAGTACATTCATCAACGTCTTTTCGACTTTTCTGATGCAGCTAATGATTGTCTGTACACTTCAGTGCCTCAAGTGAACATACCAGTGAATGTTACCAGTCATGACTTATGGCACTTAAACGTGATATTTTATTGTGAACCTTATGAGCAAGCTCAAAGCAGTGTTTCCACTCAAAATTTTTATGATTCCCTAAATTTAGGGAAAACAAAATACCTAAATAAGAAATCGTAGTGAGAGGGTCCTCAGCGCGAAGCTAGACTGTCAGTCATTGTATTGTACCTACCCTAAAAATCCCTAAACCGTGTGATGTGAAGTCATTTTACCCTAAAAATCCCTAAATATATCCCCTAATTTCTATTTCAAACGCCCGGAGCCCTAAGTAGTACATGAAACATGCACTTTCGCCCTAAAATAAGATGAAATCCCTAAAAGTGGAAACACTGGCTCAAAGTAGCCCAACGTGAGAGATGGCTATGCTTGGAGTCTTTCTGCGAGATCGAATCAGGGATGAGGAGATCCACTTACGAACCAAAGTTACCGACATAACCGTTTGTTGAAATGACAGTGGGCAGAACACCATAGTTCGAAGGATGGATAGACGATATTGCCGTAAAGTTATCGTATCCGATATGACCTACCGAGTAGGTATAAAAAATATTTTTAAGTATGAAAGGTAACCACAAAACCCTTTAAAATAGGTCCTGTCTTATTATTCCATTCCCGTCATTCTCAGATTCACCATTAGGTATCAGAAGTTTTGTCATAAAGTATCGGATTTTCATGAAAGTCGGTTTATGGTCCATGATTTACTACCTGCGTTAATACGTGACGACTTACATTACAGAAGCCTCATTTCTTACGCAGCTCGCAGGTAAGACAGGTATATAATATGAGCTAAAATTTGAGTTCGAACTCTAGTTGTTAACGTAATATCTTCTTGTCTTTCTCTCTGGTATCGTAGGCTTTGGGAATGCTCAGAGTTCGATTCCGAGAGAATATTTCTATTATTTGGCTCTTCAAGCTGCTGCGAACGCTCTGTTCTCGACTCTCGCGCGCGGACTTGGAAGGTTCTCAAATGTTGTTCGGCAAGCCGCTGCGAACGCTCGATACTCGACTCTCTGGCACGCGATTGCGACGCGTATTCTCTCCGACTTGCAAGATTTTCAGTTTCCGATGAAGATTCTTCATTACGACGTATTTTTGATGCCGTCGCCTGGGAACTATGTCTAGAAAGTTGAGATATAACTAAATTGCCTTTGTACCTCATAAATTTGCTAACTGTTGAACAGGAATTATTACGGAAACGGGCCTGCAGCTACACAGTTAAATTAAATAATGCTAAATATGTGTTTAAGCAATAAAATTTATAATTCAATGAGTTTAAAGCTGTAAACTATTAGCTGTTTATATTTCAAATATTTGACAGAAGTGACACACTTATTTTTGGTTGCTAGGGTAACAATGAGCAATAGACTATGACAGTTCAATAATACATACTTTTTACATATTCTCATTACATAATATTTAAAATATAAGGTAATTTTTTACACCTTGAGTTACGTTATTGAAGTTTTAGCAAGGATCCCTAATTTTTTTGAAAATGTAATATATCCTATGACATCCGCGGATTGTGTAGCTTCCCAACAGTCAAAGAATTTTTCAAATCGGTTCAGTAGTTTCGGAGCCTATTCAATGCAAACAAACAAACAAACAATCAAATCTTTCCTCTTTATAATATTGGTATAGATAATAAGATACTTAATTCATAATATACAAGGTTATTCAGAACTGGTGTACTAAGCCCAAAGGAGTTTATTTAGACCAGCATTATGAACAACTTTTAGTATGGCGGCAACAGAATTCGAAAGAATAAAATCAGCTGTTTTACAGTTACATTTTGTCGATTTCAAGTTGCAAATTTGTATGGAACAGCGGATTTTTTTCTCGAATTCAGAGTTGAACCTATGGCAAAAGTTGTTCATAACGATGATTTTCTTAAGTTAGTTAAGCGGCTCCGAGTTGAGCTCCAAGTATAAAACGAGCTATGGAGAGAGCTATGCTAGGAGTTGCTCTGTGAGATCGAATCAGAAATGTGGAAAACCAAGGTTACTGAGATAGCCCCGCGGATCGGCTAGATGAAACGGCAGTGGGCAGGGGATATAGCGCGGAGAACTAATGACCGAGGATGTAGTCGAAAAGTTCTCAAGTGGAGAACACGAACCGGCAAGCGCAATGTAGGACGTCCACTGACAAGTTGAACGTATGACCTCATTAAGACCGCAGCATCGCGCTGGATGCAAGGCGCTATGGGGGAGGCCTATATCCAGCAGTGGACGTCCTATGGCTGAAATAACGACGACGAATCATTTTACGTACAAGGAGAGCATGAAACAAAGTAAGGTTTCGCCCACCCGAGCGTGCCTCAAATTCTGGAGTTTATGTCTGGAAGCTACGCATCGTGGAGGCGTGCGGTAGAAGCACGTTTTACAGTTCTTATTACTGGCATGTCTGGATTGGAACGTCTATATATAAGTGCGAAATATTAGTGATGAGTCTATTTACTATTTTATGAACTCGATGTTGAAGAACAGATAGATAGATAGATAACACTTTATTGTACACAAAAAAAGAAATAAGAACAGTAATACAAGAAAAACTTTTGCTAGTGTAACTCAAGGCGGATGAATATATAGGGTTATCTGCTTCCCTGTACTAAGCCGAAAGGGGACAATTGAGACCATCAATACGAACAACTTTTACTATGGGGCCAACTCAAAATTCGGGAAAAAAATCAGCTGTTCCATACAAAATTACATCTCGGAATCGACAAAATGTATGAAACAGCTGTTTTTTTTTGTCGAAATTTGAAAATTTGGCCCCATAGTAAAAGTTATTCGTAATGATGGTCTTAATCACCCCCTTTCGGCTTGGTACACCTGTTCTGGATAACCCTGTATGGTGATCAGTGATCACTTTTTAAGGCACAATTGTTTCATTGTCACTTAAAATGTCGCTGTCTTATTTTTTCTTACATGCTAGACAGCTAGGCCGTTCGTGCTGCAACTGAGCTCTCCTACTGGTATGAGTATCAGGATGACAGTGATCTGGATTCGAGGTCTGTGTGTTCGTCAGCCATCGAGTATTATTGTTTATTATTCTCTCTGGTCTGGTCGGCAAACATTTAGCTTCCATCATGTCATGGACCAGGAAATAATGAAACAAAGAAAGGACCCACCCGAGCGTGCCTCATATTCTGCAGTTTATGTCTGTAAGCTACGCTTCGAGGCGTGCGGTCTGCCAGATGTTTTACAGTTCTCGGTACGTTAGCTTGTCTAGATTGTAACATCTTTATAGCCCGGAGTATGTGGGGTACTGAGGGGTATTCTAATTATAATTTTAAGAGCTGGAAGTTTGAGAAGCCATACTGGAACTATTTTCAAAGCGTCATGGCTGTCGAAGCGAAGGTCTCTGCTTCAAAGTCGACGATTTTGCTTTCAACTGTCTGGATGTTGATTGTCGTCTACAGGTTGCATTTTTTTTTTCATATTTTTTTATTGCTACTAAGTGTTACATTCGAGGTCTTAATTAAGATATTATGTGCTTACAACTTAGTCGCCCTTGTCGGGCATTGCAAAATTATAACTGGCTAGGGCGCTCTCTAAAAGTATTTATCAAATAATTACATTTTATTCTTATGGTCTAAGTTTAAGAACAGTTACTTAAATGTTTAGTAGCAAGCAATTATAGAACTATAAGGAGATCGTCATACAAATAATCAAATAATATAAATACCTACTTGGCAATAAGCCTATTTATTACTTTTGTAGGTGGTAATTTCAAAATATTCATCTAAAGAATAAAAGCAATGCGACACTAAAAATTGTTTTAATTTATAATTAAATGATGTACTTTTTTGTTCATTTCGTATGGCGATTGGTAGTTTATTATATATTTTAACTGCCATATAATATGGGCTTTCATTAAGCATTTTTATTCTAGATGATGGTAAACTTAAGTTATCCTGTATCTAGTGTTTTTTCAACGAATCTCGATGAAACTCTATACACAGGTTTTACATATAAATGTTTTTTTTTTTAAATCAGCAGTGATTTTTGACTGGAGGGGATTTCCTTCAAAAAAGTGGAAATTTGTTGCGCGAAATTTTTCAGCCGATTCCGATAATATTTGGCAAGATTGTTTAGAGCGAGTTAAGATATATACCTATAAAGATTTAGATTGAAAGAGATGAGTCGCGAAGGCGACTGTTCGGAGAACTACTAGTTACTTCAACAAATAGTAAACCACACAAAATATTTGTCAAATAGTTGTCGAGCTTTAAGCAAAAAAATGTGTTGGCTAATTAATATACATCCTCGAGCGGCAAAGCAAGCACGTAAATTAGTTTCTCTACAATGCAAATACTGTTTTACTACGCTACACTGTCCCAAGCAAATTGCAACGTAGGTGTTCTGGCATCAAACGGGCAAATTAACAAAGCAATCTAAAATGTACAGCAATGTTTATTTAGCCGTTCGGCGCTGCCCGTACATGTGAACTAACACCCTGCTGTTCCTGGAAGCTGAAATGCAATAATTATGTGTGATAATTCAGTGAATAGCTGCTCAGTATATCTTACCTACGCTAGTCTAGGTACTAACTGCCTATCTCGGCTTCAGCCGGGCCCACACAAATATATTATAGCTATACAAACTTTTTGGAAGATATTTTCGATACTTATACACAGACGTAGGAAAACACAAAAAATAACGACTTTGCTTCAATAGTGTACCTGTTTAAAAAAACAAGATGGGCAGCTCGGGTCGGGGGTTGTAAAATCTCGCCAGGGATGGACAAATTGGATTTATGAAAGATTGAACAAATATTTTTAAGATTTCAACACAATTATGTGTCGAAAGAGATCGAGTTCTTTTAATCGTTTGTTCCTAAGATCTTGGAGCTAAGACTGGTCGCTAGTGAGCGTGTCGCCATAACCATGATAAATTTTCACTATGGTGTATAGGTACTTACAGTGTGTATTCTGGTGTCAAACCAGAAATCGCGAACAAGTTACTGTATTTTCTACATTTTGTTAAGAGCAATGAATTTTTTGTATGTCCATAACTGCAGACTTATTCGCTATTTCAGGGTTAATCGCAAAATAAACTTGAGTTATAATGATGAGCAGTCCTAGAGTATGTTCACCGTCTATTTATTAAAATACTCTGTAAGAATAAAATACCGCACGAACTAGCACAGCTAGAACAACCTAAGATGAAGTTTTGCAAATAAATCATTTAAAGCTGTACATTAATTCATTTGTTCCCAACTAATTGAATTTTACGAGGCGAAACGTTCGCGTAGAGAAAAGCTGTAACTTTGCACCTCATAATATTCCTATTTACATTAAAATTTAAGCCTCCCTTCGTATTTTTTCCTCAATTTGCCAGATGGATTTAATCTTAGTAAGGTTTCTCATATTTTTTTGTTTTGGTCAAACGGAATAAGTAATGTCTAATACCTCTTGCGAAATGAAACACAAAAGAATTACTTTCAAAGGAAAGTTTTTACAGAAAACAACAGATAATTGATACAAAGAAAATAACTCTACGTCAGAGACAAAAACATGTCATGTTTGCTTATAAAAAAAATATGTTCGGATGTTGTTAAATACAGTAAATAAACTTGGTGACTTATTAATACAAAAAAAGGTGTAGCCGGTGTATGTATGTGTGATAGAAATTTGACTTAAAGTCAGCTCAGTTCAAGCTCAGTCATCAGCAAAATAAAGATATGCAGAATATATAAAACTGTGTCCTTTTATTGATGACTTCAGAAATATTGAGATTAATTTTATTAACTTCATAGTGAGTTCTGTCTTACAAATAGAATCTTTAAAGAGCCCATGCCCATATTCAAAATTAAAAATTGGTATAAGTCCTTGCAATGCCTATTTGTTTTGTTAAAGTAGACTAGCATTTTGTCTACAACTCATTACATAAGTAGCTGATTACGATGTGGTTGATAAAAGATAAAATTAGCCACCGAAATTCCCGTCGGTCCTGTCACAACGAAAATTCTCCCTTTCAACAAAAAATCTCCGTTTTAAAATCCTCACGAAAACATGGATTGTATTACTTTCAACGCTTTATCGAGAGAAGCGTCTATAATTGAATGAGTGTCATTAACGGTTACTCCGACAGTTTTAGTACCGTTCTTTACTTCCTTTTCATTTGCTAGAGTTGTTTCATTAGGAAGGGGGTTATCGAGAAAATGCAATTTGCTCACTAAGATACTTGGGAGGTCTGCAATTTCATTAGAAATACTGTTGCTAACTTTAAACTTGGTAGCATAATCTTGATTAACTTTTTGAGGTATGACTTTAGCTTTTTGTAATAGTTTTGAATTGTTGCTGTTTATGTTTCTTCTTTTGCGTACCGGTAGACCTTTCAGTTCTTCGTCATAGTATTCATTGTTTTCTTGTCCGACTATCTTTGGGCCTGGGAGCTTTTCAAGAAAGCTTTTACTTCTGATACTGAAAGAAATGAATGGAATCATATAGATAAGATTATTTTGTAGAGCCTGCCCGGGCCGTACCACGCTTTGTTAATAAATCCAGCTACCGATTAAAGTACAAACATTAGGTAGATATGGTTTTTGTTGCCTACACTAAATGTAAAATAAAAGAAATAGATGCCCATACATCTATTGTGGTCTAACTGTATACCGACAGCATAATGACTTTTTACAAGCTTTTATTTAACTTGCATTGGATGTACCTATGTAAGTTCGGGTGGAATCTTGCAAATTAAATTTGACCAACTTTCCGGTTTCTGATTGAGCTGAAATTTTGCACATATATGTATATCGCGTGACAATGCAATAATATGGTACCATATGGCTGATCTGATGATGGAGTCGGTAACCATTGGAACTCCTGTACTTAACAAGATAGACCCGTCGTGTTTGGGCTCGTTTTGCTTGTCTTGGCCAGCATTCTGCTGCTACATGATATCCAGGATCTCAAAAGCTTGTATTTAAAAAGTTATTTTTTGTAATAATTTATTTAAAGATTGTAAGTTCCTTTTTAGTTTGTGGTGGTAAACAAGTTATAGTAAAATATCAATATTTGATAACACAAAAATGTAGACGATGCCTCTGAAGGTATTTCATCTACATCATTATGATCATCTCAGTCAAATGGCTACCACTACCATTCCTCTTATTATCGATTTCTAACAAGATTGTAATAAAGTTGTAAACGAATTACATCCAACCGCATTTTTGCTGTCTAAATCAGGCCATTTGTTCACGTTCTGTGTCTATCCTGCGCATAGTACGTACCTGGTCAACAACCTATAGTAATTATATTTTCCATGAATACTACTCACTCTGGCTCACTATCAGATTTCTCATCAAACCTTTCTCCGCTGCTGAATTTATCTTCCATTCCACCCTGGTCATCAGAATCTATGCTTCTCTGCGAAGTGGATTGTTCATTTCGTGCCACTGGCTTAGGCGCAAACGTTGATGCTTCTGATGTTTTGTACTCCGGTGGCTTGGTTGATGTTGGCCTGATTGGTCCCGTACTGAACGTCACGGGCTGAGGCATCGTGGGATCATCCATCATATGATCTTTATCATAAATCTTTCTGAATGTCTAAAACATAAAATACCTACTCGTTATTTACTAGCCGGTATCTGGTCTCCACTCGAGAACTTTTACGGTAAAATTTGGTCTATTGACAAGTACAATGATATCACAGAATATGTCCGTTGTCTTGAAAACACCTGTACTGTACCATGGCCCTAACCGTGCGCCTACCAAGTCTACTTTTATTTTATACAGTTAAATCATGTACGATTCTACCTACATATTTGTTATTAATGTCTGACAAATCCTTAAAGTTAACAATTAATATTATTATCAAATCTATTGTCTAATGAGGCAATTATGGAAGTTGAAACTTATATTTTGGTTTATATTTATTGCTGTTGTCGTTCTCTGATGTAATCCATGCTATATTTTTTATTTTTGTGAGAGTACATAAGAGTAAATAAAACTACTGTAATTGTTATCACGAGTCCATGGTAGAACCATTCATATATTTTTTTTTTATTTTATTAAGAAAGAATGTGTAAATGATATATAATGACAATAAATGATATTCTATTCTATTCTACCAAGCCTACCAACCGCCTAACAAGTGCGGGTTGGTGACAGGTTTTTCCACGTCGTATCCCAGAAACACAGTAGTGCGATTATCCGTGGCTAAGTTTCAAAGAACTCATTGACATGGTACCGGGATTGAGACGACGTCAGGATTGCAAGGAAAGCGTTACTCAACTAGGTCGTACTTGGTGGTTCGGATGCGGGTTTTGTTGTTTTTATAAGTGAATTAAATGTGCAAAATACTTAATTATTATTAGTACCTACATGCCGATAAAGTCAAAAAGTTCTCGAGTGAACATCTCATCCCGGCAAGCGTAGCATAGGACGTCCACCTACAAGATAGACAGGTGAACGCATCAAGACCGTAGGATCGTGCTGGATGCGAGCCGCTTCCAAGGTTTTTTTTTTTTATCTTACACAAACATGGTCTCTGACCCCAAACTAAGCTAAGCTTGTGAAATGGCTGCTAGAGACTGATATACTACATATGAATTATGAATTATGAATTTATTTGTCGTCATATAAATAAAGACGCAGCGCATTGCTTCGCATTCGGTCACGTAACATACGTTTAACAATATATACATATTTATACATATTTTTAAATACATACTTATATAGATAGTACCTAAATAACACCCAGACACAGAGCAAATACCTATGTTTATCACATAAATGTATGCCCTGAGTGGGGATCGAACCCACGCCTCTTTGATCCAGAAGTCAAGGTCACTAACCACTGAACCACCGAGGCAGTATTGGAGATCTATAGGAGGCCCATGTCCAACAGCGGAAGTCCAATGAAGACGACGACATTGCATTGTGACATGTGACAAAACCGTTTAAAAATCTGACACAAACCTCTGGTTTCAAGAGTGGAGCTACCCAGCTATCTTCATTCAATGAGGAGGGTACAGCAAAACGTGCCGGGTTTATGTTAAGGTGCTCCTGGCTTCGACGCGAGTCTGATCTCAACTCTGGGTCCTGGGGCCTGAGCAAGTGGAACTGGTATCCTGGGTCCGATTTAGGCATTTCTCTCCTGTACTCAGGGAAATTCTCCGGCGGTGGTCCCGGCAGATACGGGTTGACATCATCATACTGAAATACGGTGGTAGGCATCAGTCGAATCAAACTTATTCGCAGCGGTGATATTAGCTACAAGCTGCGCAAAGCTCAATCCACGTGCAGCTGCTATGGGAGCTTCTGTCTGGACTGATTTGGATTGCATATAGCTTGTAGCTAACTTTGCAGCATGTATGACTGTACAAGCTGTAGCTTTTAAACGTGTATAAACTTTCAGAGGTAAATAAAATATGATATAATTTTTATAATGAACAATTTTTACTTAGGGACCAATCCATACCTAAATAAATATTTATTCGTAGTGGATTGGATGTAGACGAAACGAACATAATTATATTTCCCTAGTTAGTAGGTACCTTCGTCACTCATCCCAATTAGCTGAAAATGACAATAATGAGAACTTTAAGTACAATGATCTTACTTTTCTAGAGTCTTGATCTGTCGGATTTCGGTTTGCTCCTGCCTTTCTTGCGTTGATGATCCCCTGGATAGTCTTCAGCTGTTGGAGTGCATCTGGCTGCGGCGTTGGTCTTCGGTACATTCTGGGAGTGTGTTGCGTAACATCCTGAAAACATCTTCACCTGAGCCGTAGGACAAGGACAAGGTGGACAAAGGCCCTGGGGCTCTATTTTTCAAATTTGAACACCTGGAAACGTATACACAACTTTGACAGTCACAGTTCGAAAACCATTCGCCATGTTTGTATAACTTTTAATTATCGTTTCATTTCACGATTGCCCCCTTTGCAGTATTAGGTTTATTTACAATATATTGAAGTTTTGCGTGTAATGGATAACTTTAAATAAATTTCGAGAATAAAAGAGTCGTCCGTAAAGATAAGTATACGTTCCTAGGGATTCGAATTTGAAAAATTGGGCCCCTTAAGTATTCTACTAAGGCCTCAGCCTTAGAAGAAAACTTAATTGTAGAGTTGTCGTTTCAGCCATAGGACGTCCACTGCTGGACATAGGGCTCCCGTATGGATAACAACGGTTGAAAGCGGCTTTCATTCCACGCGATCATGCAGTCTTGATGAGGTCATCAGTCAACTTTGTAAGTGGACGTCTTATGCTGTGTTTACCGTTGCGTGGTCTCCACTCGAAAACATTACAGCCCCAACAGTTATCAGTCCTCCGAGCTATGTGCCCTACCCACTGCCATTTAAACTTGCCAATCCGCTAGATTATGTCGATAACTTCGTTTCTTCTACGGATCTCTCCATTCCTAATTCGATCTCGCAGAGAGTGCACTACTTGGAGCTTACTTGTAAGGTCCGTAGTGAGAGACCACGTTTCTGTGCCAATTTTCACGTTTCAGTTCTACATTATATGATAACTATTAGATACTACCTACTAGAAAAAGCAGGTCACAGACAACTTTCTTCTGAAAATCAGTAGGTGACCTCCCTTGCCGACTCAGTGCCGTGAGCATGGCTAAAAAGTAGCACAGGTGGGCCGTACCCACCCTAGAAACTTTTTTGCGCACCTCAGAAAACTTGAAAGACAAAAATTTTATTTTTCTGGAGTGGGCAAAGATTGACATTGTTTATTTATTCAGTCGAACTATGTCGGCAAACCGACGTACTCACCACATGTTTAAAAAAGTGGCCTCACTTGTCTGTTCACTACGTTCTATCTTGATTTTTTTATTTGGTCTGAGTTGACTACATACTGCCTGATGTTAAAAACTGCTAGTGAAAATCTCAAGCTACTTCAATTTTGGAAACGTCCACATCGTACAGTTAATCACCATAATTTGTTGAAGTTCCTGCCACTGAACATATGTAGATCTCTCCTATGAATTTCAAAATACCGGTTGGACACGATTTGCCTCCAACGCGTTACGCGATTCTGCAATTTCATTGAGAGGCGTTAGCGTAGTATTATTATATATTCTTTGGCGTTAGTGTGTTAGATAGCGCTCGTACGTAGTTTGACTAGATGATTGTGAGAGATCACCGAAATTAAGCAACGTTCTGAAAGGTCAGTATTTGGATGTGTGACCGCGGGTGGAATTTTTCAACTGAGCGCTACCGGTGGCTCGGATGACACGTTAAATTTCAGGCCCCGGTTGTTTTAACCGTTTAGCCAAATCAGAGGCCTTCAGGAGGCCTAAAAACAAAGGCTAGCCACCCGGCCTATACGAGCTTAAGTGTGTGAGATTGTACGTAAAGGACACTACATCAGTTTTCCGGTGGCTCTAAAAAAAATTGTTTGTTTTTTATCGTTATCGGCGCTTTGAAAATTGTTGAATTGAAATTCTTGAAAGAAAAGTATTCTTTATGCACTAAAAACACTATTCAAGTATCTAGATTGCTTTTAGAAAGCCACTCAGTATTTTCAGGCTAAATTGAAATACCATGTACGTTATGGTAATCGGCTGATTTAAAAGCAGACTGCATAAAGATAGACTGAGGGGTCATTCACTAATCCCGTGACAGTTTTTAGCAAATTTTAACTCGTTCTCCATTCTTTCTCCCAGACTATAGTGATGTACATAAAAGTAGACCGGACACTAAAATGATAATAATTACAGAAGTAAGAGGGCGCGATGTGCAATTATGAAAGTGTGAACAGGACGAGACTAATATTTTTGTTTATGTTTGCGTATACGCTTTTTTGTCTGGCATCAACGCACGGCCTAGACGTCGATGCCAGACACATTTTTCACGCTAAAAACTACCGTTGAATTTTTGATGAGATGCTTAAGTAAATCAACCTATTTATGAACTATTACCTATTTTCTATCACTTCTATCCTAAACGGTCTATAGGTGGAGAAGTCACTAGGACTTCCTATTTTCCCTCTCAGGCATTTTCTAAAGTTTTAGATAACCTCAAAGATCATGTGTGTTTTTCGTACAAAGCACCATCTTGATAAAAAACCATCGGGTGGTAGTTGCAGTCAGGAACTTGTCACCTGGAGAGTCCACATCACGCACGAGCTTATTTTAAATAGCCGTGGTGGTCACTGACAATCGTGAAGGCGTGGGTTCAAATACCGGTCCCGTACCAATGAGTTCTTCGGAATTTATGTACGGAATTTAACACCACTGGCTTTTTGGTGAAGGAAAACATCGTGAGATATCCTTCATACGTCCATAGAATAAATTCGATGGTGTATGTGAATCCACCAACCCGCACTGGGCCATCGTGCTTAATATGGCCTGATCACTCTTCGTGGGTAGGGCCACGTCTTACAGTGGACTATTAAAAGGCTGATATAGTACAGTAATGTACAGCATTTCTGGGCGCTATCGATGTCTTTAATCGTCCATAAATATTTTTCGCAAATAATGGTAAAACCGCCTACCATCGTGTACAACATTCGAATATTTTGCTCAAATTGTTAACATTGTTGTTGATGTTAAAAAACCGCTCAGCCAATTTCTGTGATATTTAAATGGGAACACTCACGTTCGGGAACACCCTTTCGAACAAAAGAAAAGAATATTTCCATTCGGTTCACAATTGGCGAAATTATCCATGAACATCCACAAAAAAAACATACAGACGAACATAGAACCTCCACCTTTTTAGAAGTCGGTTATAAAATTGGGCCCTACAATATGAAAAGTAAAAAATGGAAATGACAAAAAAATTGAGGCTGAAATTGATTTATGGACGGTCCCTAAGATCGTCCCTAAGGAGGGATTGAGTAAATCCTAAGAAGGTGTTGTTACTTAAGTAGTCACTAAGCGACCCTGGATGTTAATGCAATTACTTTAGAAAGAAAATACATTGATTTATAGAACAGAACTGTCTTGAAGTGAAGTAGTGTTTGGATTAGTCTGAAACCTTTCAGAATTCCAGAATTCCATGAAAAGATTCCATTTAACATTTTTTCCTATTTTACATGATAATTGTTGATAAAATTAAAATGCAATAAAATGAAAAGGTATTTAAGATTTAAGAATTCCAGAATTCCATGAAAAGATTCCATTTAACATTTATTCCTATTTTACTTGATAATTGTTGATAAAATTAAAATGCAATAAAATATAATAATTTTACTATTGACTAATGATGATACTAAATTGTTAAAGTGTTTTTATTAAGTTAATGTGGACTTGTAAGTATAGATTTCTCATGAGTTTTAGACATGGGAAATCTACAAGTCCATTAACAGCACAAAGCATTTGTAAAGGTATAATAATTTTACTATTGACTAGCAATGATGATAATAATTGTTAAAGTGTTTTATTAAGTTAATGTGGACTTGTAGGTATAGATTTCTCATGTGTTTTAAATATGGGAAATCTACGAGTCCATAACAGCGCAAAGCATTTACAACAAACATCCTCAAGTCGGTGAGGCTTCTCTAGATATTAGATCGTCATTATCTTTTCAATTTAATTAGTCTTCTTCAAAATTTATTACGTCTTAATCTGTATAATTTAGTTGGTCTTATTGAAAATTCTTACCTATTGACTTTTTCATTAAAATTTCGTCTATCATCTTCAGAATATAATATATCGTCATTATCTTTATCATTTTGTTTGTTTTATTTAAAATTAAATTTATGAATTAATTTTTTTACTAAGTTAGAAATAAAAGACAAACAATACCCTCCCTTGGCAGTCGGGTAAAAAGCGTACCGGAAAGAATCCAGAGTCATCAGTACCAGTCGTCTCTTTTGTGGTCGTATGAAGAGGCTTTAAAGTGAGCTTCATGAGAGAACCCTCGAAGCTGTTGGTCTCCACGATGGAGTCGTCCAGCCTCCTCGCCGACTCCACGGGAATTTTGTCAGGATCTATCACTTCATCACTGCCAGCTTTCGCTGTAACATAGTTGTAAAATGCTCGAAAATATATTTATACGAAAACAACAACTTTTTTTTTGTGACAAAACAACAGGACTATAAGCGACTTTTCCAGACAATCATCTTTTGATGAAAAGAAAAGTGCAATAAATATTGGTAATACACCATTAAAGTAGATAACTAGTAGATAGTGGTAGTAGTTTGACTAGGTGTTTGTCAGCTATCACCGAAATTAAGCAACGTTCCGTACGGTCGGTATTTAGATAGGTGACCGCGGGAGGCATTTTCCAACTGAGCGCTACCGTGGCTCGGATTACACGTTAAATTATAGGTCCTGGTTGTTTTAGCCACTTAGCGAAGTCAGAGGCCTTCAGGCGGCCTAAAAACTCTGACATCAGGGCTAGCCACCTGGCCTACTTACATACGAACTTACTTTTTTTAGTAGATAACTAAATATATATCTTGTAAGGAATTAAAACTGGCTTCAGTTTTAAGCAGAAATATTTTAAAATAAATAACCTTTAAAAAATACAAGCTTTTGAGATCCTGGATATCATGTACTAACAGAGTTCTAGCCAAGACCATGAAAAAGAGCCCAAACACGACGGGTCTATCTTATATAGTCCAGCAGTTTCTATGGCCACCTTCCAACTCCATTATCAGATCAACTCCATGGTATCATAATATATTATTGCATTGTCAGGTAATTTACATATGCGTGCAAAATTTCAGCTCAATCGTTAACCGGAAAGTTGGTCAAATTTAACTTGCAAGATTACACCCGAACTTACATACATCCATTGAAAGTTAAATAAAAGCTTGTAAAAATACGAACAAGACTGGTACCTACGCGTAGCGCAAAATAGGTAGGTACTTACTCGTATCGACGAAATACCTATATCAGGTTACGGTCTGTTCAAGAACACGGAACTTGCCTAACACAAGCCGCTCCCAACCTGTTTTATTCCAAATCCATAGTAAAGGCCTCTGTCTGTCAGTGGACTTCCTATGACCGATATTTTGACGGTTTCAGTTTTTTATTATTTTCAACCCTTCTTTTTTATTCATAGAAAGGTAAAGAAGCGGAGATTTAATAAAAAAAAAAATATTTCAATTAATCTCAAGTCTTATATATACTTACATTCTGAAATTTTCAAGGAGAATTGCCTATAAATCAGAAAGACTAATCTATAAATCTATCTCCTCGGGATAAATGAGCCAGTAAATTACAATTAAAAAAATAGTTGTTATCCGATATTTCGAAAATAAAAAAGAAATCTAGACAAAGCTAGTGCTAGTGAAAACAAACTTGGAAACGGTGACCTCAGTAAAAAACAAAGGAAAGACAGCCCGCAGTCCATGAGCCATGAAACAATGGAGCAAGTTCTCTAGAAATAACAGCTTGCTGCGACTTTTGATTACTTTCGCATCCTTAACTCTTATAGAATTGAGTAAACAGATGTGGAGAATGCAAAAGTTTATATGGTGACTTTGTTAGTTTTCACACAAGATAAAACTGATAGAAAATAAGAAGAAAGTATTTTTTAGGTTGTTACGCAACGTAATAACCTACCCTCCTCGTCTACCCAAAATCAGGTGGATTATATATATAATTTTATATAATAAGTATATTTATATATATGTCGGAGGAAGCTATGAGTCGAGTTGATTGTTGTTTGCATACGTAAATCACAATAGTGTTTGTTTACATTATAATTACTTTGAAAACTCTTAATTTAATCTCAATTGATTTGTTACATTTTTTATAACTTCAAATCTCAATAATTCAACAAAAAAATAAGAGTATTGTAGTACACTTTGTACGTAACGACCAATCAGAGCAGAGTACTTGCCTCGAGCGAGGTCGAGGCGCCATCTTGGCTTGTTTTGGTTGACAGTTGGTGCGAGGCTTTTGCGCGGGAGAAAACGATCGGGTTGGAACGTTGTTGCGTGGTTAAGAAAAGTAAGATCGGTGCCCCGAACTCGCTGCTCGGTCTTAACAGTTGATTTTACATTGCATTATCGTGAATTCATCAGAACTAATGTGTAAACAAACCTAAAATTTGAACTAAAATAAGTAGTGATAATAAAATTGTGTTTTGTGCTCGCATTTTACCCTGATGACGCCCACTGAGCCCGCAACCACTAATGACGAGGTCGGTTGGCGGGAACAATGACTATCTCGGACATCAGAAGTGGGGATCGGTGCAGGCACAAAACGTGAGTGAACAGACAGCGGCAAAAGAAGGATGGCGTGCGTTATTTAAAGCGCAACAAACCAGCATGAGGTTATTGGTGGAGGCGCTAACCGATCCACCGATTACCGAAGGATAAAAGGATTACGGTGCCTAAACTTCAAGCGGAAGATGCTGACATTGATGCCCGGGCCTAGCTAGCAACGGATATCTGCTCATTTGATCGTGATAAACAGGGAAGTAAATTAATTCTCATACTAAGTAAGGCTTTGAAAGGTCCTGTTGCAACATATTTTTCTCAGATAGCTTTTCCCTACATAATGTGGGTAGAATTTAAAGATTTTTTCTCTTGCTCGGTATGATACGTTGGAAACATGCGTAGACATTAAAAATGATTACGGTCAAACCGTAAAAAGGCAATCCCTTGCTGCATATGCAAGCCGTTTATTCACTTTTCCGATGTAACGATGGGCTAGGTTGGGTAAGGAGGAAATGGTTGTATCTTAGATAATTGCACACATGGGCCACTCGCAATGTTTTTTTTTCTAAATAACTAACTACCCGCAGTAAAATGCAACGTAAACTAATTACCCGCAGTAAAATGCAACAGCTTTCTCTTATCGCAAGTAATACGCTAAATTAATAAACGTCCTAGGTTAAGTTTTGTTTCAACAAAATGTTACGCTTGTGGAAACGCGGCCGTTAGGCCATTACTAGGCGGCCCCTGGTGTCTTGCTACAAATGTGGTTTTGAGGCCCATGTCACATCGCGGTGCTCAAAAACATTGCCAGTTGCAAGCAGCAGCGCTCAGCCCACCGCCGCTGCACCTAGCGTTGTGAACTGAGTAAATGTATGCGGCCTGAAACCTGTCATCGGAAAAATTACGCAATTTGGTGAGCGGTTCTTATTTTGTTTTGATTCCGGTGCCGATTGTTCCTAAATTAAAGAAGGCATCTCTCGTAAATTTGTTGGTACGTTTCAGCGCGCAATTATTATTTAGACTGGGGTAAAAAAAAATATCTAGAATTTTCCTTAATCGGGGACGGTTAATCTACGGACTGGAAACGCACTGCGGTTAGCATTCGCTACATTCAGACAGATTTGCGTGAGGCGCAAGGGAGGTGTTTACTGAAGTTTCGACCTAATGCCTAAGACATGGGGTCGAAATGTTATTGTGTGACGGGTTTACGGAGCGGGCGAAAGCGATGCAGCCCAGTTTTTGGTATTTCAGTTTCGCCTTGATTGCTTCGGCTTTAGGGTCTGAAATTGTACAATGGAGTATCTGGTGTATCGTTTATACGTAGGTACATTTTTTTATACCATGACAGAGGGTACGTTTGCTAAATCCTGCAAGTTCTTAATAGTCATGACGTAGATATTTCGTTTCACATTATACTCGTACCTGACGATTGATTACTTAAACAACAATAATCTTATTGGTCACGAATGTCACGATTTATTGGCCTTAGGGTTATCCGTACACATATCGAGTGATCAACTTTCTATATTCCTGTACTGTTAATATTTGGATGTAGGTAACGTGGCGGCTGTCTTTGACGACGTGGATACCTTAACAACAACTAACAAAACTTCTTAGCTGCTTTAAGAACTCATTCGTTGGAGCCACACCTACTAGTAGAGTAAAGACAGGTGAATTGGAAATAAATTTAATAGATCCTATCAAAATCGTACAACAGCGACCATATCACTTGAGCCCTGAAAAGCAGAAGTCAGTATAGAATAGGTGTAGTGAGTAATTATCTGCTAGAGTTATTAGACCGAGCAAATCGCCCTTCTTCAGATACTTTTAGTCAAAAAGCGCAATGGCATGGGCTGAATGATCATAGACTACTGAGAATTAAATTCCAATACAGTCTATGACCGGTATCCTTTATGTCTAATTGGCGGTCAAGTTCAGAGGTTATCAGGCGCAGAATTTTACACGTGTGTTGACATGGATAGTGGATGGTATCAAGTTCCTATAACCATAGAGTAAAAATCTATGAAGGTAACCGTTTTTGTTACCCCCGACGCTCGTCATGAGTTTACTGTGATGCCATTGGGCCTTCTAAATGTCCCCTCTATATATCAGAGAGCTATTAATATGGCTTATCGCACTCCTATGTGACTGTCTACATAGACGGTCTCGTCATTAGTGGACGGTCTCTTAGTGGCACTGAAGCTTCGTTCAATATGAAAAAAAATGAGCCTTTCTAAAGAAGCAGGTCCAGTTTCTGGGATCTGAAATGTCAGAGGGTAAAATTCAAGTTCCCCCAATCTTGTGTGTCCTACCGAGCCAGATCCGTGCCTGTCAGATGAATATGATGGTAAGATTTTTACACTACATTTATTTTGTTTGAAGTCGTTAGCTTTCAGACTGTGTGTGGCGAATACTCAAGTTGTTTTGTAAGAAATCCTATAGGTTGATGGTGGCGCATCACGAGGTAGCTGTTAAGATTTGTATAAGGCGAGGTGGCCTTTGAATGGCGAGTTGGCCAAAATAAAAAAGGGCGAGTTGGCCAAACGAAAAAAAAAGGGCGAGTTGGCCAAAATAAAAAAGGGCGAGTTGGCCAAACGAAAAAAAAGGGCGAGTTGGCCAAAACAAAAAAGGGCGAGTTGGCCAAACCAAAAAAAATGGCGAGTTGGCCAAAATAAAAAAAGGGCGAGTTGGCCAAACTAAAAAAAAAAGGCGAGGTGGCCATTCAAAGGCGAGGAGGCCATTTCGATATTGTCAACGGCAGAACGCGTAACGTGAAAAACGAACTACAAACGTTTCGTCAGGAGTGACCGAGCTCTACAAGAATTTCTTTCTTTTCTGCACATGATGCGCTGCCTTCAACATCACACGAGGGCGTGTAATACGTCAGGAAGGCCGTGTCGGAGGAAGCTATGAGTCGAGTTGATTGTTGTTTGCATACGTAAATCACAATAGTGTTTGTTTACATTATAATTACTTTGAAAACTCTTAATTTAATCTCAATTGATTTGTTACATTTTTTATAACTTCAAATCTCAATAATTCAACAAAAAAATAAGAGTATTGTAGTACACTTTGTACGTAACGACCAATCAGAGCAGAGTACTTGCCTCGAGCGAGGTCGAGGCGCCATCTTGGCTTGTTTTGGTTGACAGTTGGTGCGAGGCTTTTGCGCGGGAGAAAACGATCGGGTTGGAACGTTGTTGCGTGGTTAAGAAAAGTAAGATCGGTGCCCCGAACTCGCTGCTCGGTCTTAACAGTTGATTTTACATTGCATTATCGTGAATTCATCAGAACTAATGTGTAAACAAACCTAAAATTTGAACTAAAATAAGTAGTGATAATAAAATTGTGTTTTGTGCTCGCATTTTACCCTGATGACGCCCACTGAGCCCGCAACCACTAATGACGAGGTCGGTTGGCGGGAACAATGACTATCTCGGACATATATATTTAGGTATTCTAAGACAACGGGCAGTAATATTGGCACGCACGGAAATCGTGGATACGCGCTGATTTTAGGGATCTATCCTTAGAACAGCATGTTCAAAACGTTAAAAAAAACACCATATCTTACAACGTAGTATGCTCTCTCTGAGTGATAGATATCGTGATTTCAGAACCCCTTCTCTTTCAAAGTTCATGTGATTATTGGAGAAAAAGGCAACGTTTATAAATATTTCGATATCTCCGAGTGACGACCGCTGTGCTGTGGCGCCGCGTGCAGGGTTTTGGACAGGTGTAGGTCGTAATTATGGGTGTTGCTGACCTCTCATGAGGCCATCAAGCAAGCATAGAGCTTATCTTATAACTAATCATTTAACAAAAACCCTGGATAAAAGTACCTACATTAAGTATTTACCAAGCTCAAGCCCTATTTTAAACAATAAAACCGTTTAGCCATGTCAGAGGCCTTAGGCGGCTTAAAAATACTCTGACCAGAGCTAGCCATCCGGCCTATACGAACTTACTTACTTACTTTTAACAATGAAAAGAATATAGCTTATTATGGTAAAATTGCATTTGATGGAACGACAGACGCAATTACATTAATGATATAACATCTTTGGTTGATGTTAAAGAAAACCCTGACGAATACACAGATAAAAAATAAAGTATTCAGGTCTTTGAGCAAATATCTACAGAGCCACAGTCTATAAATGAAAGTAGTAAAAAAAATCCGAGCGCACTCATACATACCAACTTAGATATTTACATTAAATAATTCACAATGAACAGTTTTCTCGAATCTCGAAACCTAATTGCTTGTAAACAAGCACTTTGGCATCACGCAGCGTTGTAGTTAGCTTGCAACCGCCTTAAGACTAACTAAAAAGCCTGCCCACTACGTAGCTTGGGCAGAGTTTTGGCTCGGACACTTTTTTTGCACGATTGTGACTATATAGATATTAGCTCGAAGATTCAGGTACTTACAATTATCGCTATCAGCGTTTCTTCTCAACGGCTGTTGTTCGGATTGTGCTCCCCTTCTAGAAGGGAAGTCCTTCATCATATCTCCCACCACGTCGTCGTCGAACACACCTCGCTTTATGTATACGGATACGTTGGTCTCTGAAAACAAATGGAAAATATATTAAGCTCATAGTTCAGGGGAGAGGTTTTCTCTTTACCAGATGCGAGACAGTTATTTGTAGTAAATTCTCATACAACGCAAAATGTACGTTTCGAAACGTTCATGATCACCCTATCGTACGAATGGCCTAAGTATTAGTCAGACAGTTTATTAAATGTTGTAACAAATGCTACGGCTGAATATCATTCAGGCCGCTAGTTGAACGGCGCTGTTTAGTAAAGAGGCTAGGCTGTTGATTGAACAGCTAATTAAGCTAGTTGGCTGCGGATTGCAGAATGCATTGTTCTGTGAGCGCATATATCAATTAATACAGTGTTTTGTGTTACTCTATGAGTTTGTGAGTAATAGTTATAAATTAAATAATTTTATGTTTTTTTCTCGAATTGTTATAGTTTGAAATTCAAAATACAATATATTGCACCCAGTAAAATGATCATTGTGACTCATTGTCATAACGTTTGTGTGGTGTAGCAATGAGTTTTCATGATGTGTTTTCAGTTGAAAGTTTGAACGGTCTCTTTGGTTGTATGCCTTGTAGCGAAATGAAATGTAAACATGCATTTTAGTTTTATTTGGAAATAAGATAAATAACGCTATAACATGAAAATAATATGAATAAAATGATAGTACAACTACCGATAAGTGCAACCGTGGCAAGGTTAGACGAAGTTTCCAGAACTTCTGATGTGACTATCCAGTTGCACCAGTCCGGAGCTTAGCACAAAGTTACTTGGCTTTCTAGGCTAATGGTACATTCCTAGGAATTGTAGAGCTTATCAAACATTACTTTAACTTATAAAGGATAAACTTGAATAGATTGAATCTTGAAATAAAATCTTAAAATTAGAAAATATCTCGAGTTTGGCAATAATGGTGCCAGTAATTTGTGGTATACTTTATCTGTACATCCTTACTCCTAACTAATATTATGAATACGAAAGTGTGTTTATTACGCTCTCACACAGTAAGTAGTAGAAAAATGGATTGACTTAATTTTGGGATGGATAAAGTCTAAAGATTGGAAAGTGAAAAGGGCTATTTTTTTAACCGACGAACCAAAGGGAGGGGTTTCTCAAGTCGACGCGTACCTATATTTTTTTTTTAACAGAGTAGTCCGATTATAATAATTATTATTTTATTTGGTAAATCATAATTCACAGGTGGTCCCGTTTAATTTTATCGAAATCGGCCAAGCCTTTTTTGATAAATCAACAATAATGTGAAAATTACTACATCGATCTGTGCGAACTACTTACATATTCGAATTCTGTACACGGTTGAAGTCAGTTATGCCATTTTTTGCGAAAAATAATTATTATCCCGGAAAATGAATAACTCCTATAGCATAGCAGAAAAGGCAAAATATCACGCCGGTGACGCCGCGGACAAAAGCTATAAGACAAAGTTAATTCTCAAGCGGCTGTACCTACGCGTAGATATTATAAATTACGCAACGGATTTTAATATGGTTTTCCTCGATAAAGTGCTTAAAGAAAAAGGTTTATAAGGCATCCATATTTAATTTAATAATCGGCCAAATACAAGTCAGACTCGCGCACGAAGGTTTCCGTACTGTATGGGTATTTTAATTTAGTTATTTATTTATAGCGGCAACAGAAATGCATCATCTGTTATCAGCTTTCTAGCTAACGGTTCATGAGATATAGCCTGCAATGGTGATAGACAGACGGACAGATAGACGGAAAGACAGATGGACAGACGGACAGACATACAGACGGACAGAGGAGACTTATATCGTACTTAGGAGACGGAGAGAGGAGAGTAATAGGGACCCGTTTTTACCCTTTGGGTACGAAACCCTAAAAGGGCCGAAGATTTGTTCGACCCGGACGAAGCCGGAATGGGCTAATAGTAATGTTGTTTTTCACTATTACACCTAAGATGACTTAGATATATTTATTTGCGTACATAATAAACAGCTGTAATAATAATAATAATAATATAGCACAGTTTTAATTCCCTATCTGGTCTAATTACGGATGTAGTATACGAGTATAACGACATTATACTATCCTGACTGCACAATTATTGTTTTTAAAATGTTTTCTTCAAATATCGGTAGAAAGTATTATTTTCCAATGTGATAGTTTCAGTTCATATGGCATAAAATCATGAACAGTTTTCCGCATATTTTATGTATCGCTATATTAAAGGGTTAAAACCAATACGCAGCACACAGGTTCACTTTTTTACAGTTGTGTTATCTCTCTGTTTTGATGATAGTTTCTGCCTTTTTATAATTATATTTTGTTTGGAATATTGTAACATGAGTAATATATTCTATAATCTGTTTTTACTTAAGAACTAAATTCCAAATTTATAACTGTATTTATCACATGAATGTATTTTTAGAATTAATTTTATTTTTCAGTTTTCATTTACTTCAAAATTATTTAGCACGTTGGAAGACGTTAGCATCCGGGAATCAGAAATTCTTGTCCGGGTGCTAACACATCTTTGTATATCTCATGTATTTTGATGTCAATAAAGATTATTATTATTATTATTATAGCTGTGTAAAATTATAGCTTATTCTATCTCTCTCTCTATATATATATATATAGTTGTTAAAGAGCCATGTTTTAAATCACGAGTATTAATCGATTTACTTAATACTTTAAGTCCGGTTATTTTTGACATAGATCCAGCTAAATAATTTATCAATGGTAATTAACTTTTGGGATCACAACAATATCTGCAATTACTCCTGCTCTTTCATAATAGACTAGGACCACAGACTAGGACTTACGTAAATATTTAGCCTTTGGAGGGATGTAAATCTTACGGCCCCTATAAGCCCGATTACAGAGGCGCCAGCGTAATTATATTAGCTAAATAGCATAGTCCTGTTTCTTTTTCACATTAGGCATTCGATAGAGAGAACGCTTTTTACGTCGCTATTAAATTTACGCTGGCGCCTCTGTAATCGGGCTTTATTTGTCATTAGCGATTATCAGTCTAGACAATGCGGCTGCTATTTATGTCGTATATCATCAAAACTTTTGTAAATATACAACACACTAATTAGGTTATAGTAAACGTTGATTTACTAAGACGCCACTACTATTATCTCTCCACTTGGATAAACTATGAATGACTATGATCATGGTCCGAGCGACTTCATCAAAATATTTCGCTGTAGGGCAGCTATTTTTTTTTTTGTTTATATTAAGACGTGATTAATTTTGCAGCAACTGAAAAGATAATCCTCCAAAGATGTAATTGCAATACTCAATCATAGTTATATTTCAATTATGTGCATGCAGTTATTAAATCAGTTACTAAATAACTTGTTATGTTCGTTATTATACAAGTATGACTTTAAAGAAGTGTAGCATCTTTAATTTTATAACAAGGCTATTAGGCTGCATTTAGTCTACATTTTGCAAGTTTATCAAACTAAGTCACATTTCTCGTCAATTTTTTTTTACATAAATAGTAAGTCTTATTTGAGCGTAACTAAGAATAAAGATTGTTAATTTAAATAAGTATGAGAACACTACAGACTATTCATTTCGTTAAGCATTAAGCTTCTAGACTAGGATAGTTACCTCTCTGTATTATTAAAATTGATAGTCTACGCCAGCTCTTTGGCAGAGTCAAGTAGTTACTATCTAAAACTACGGATCTATTTTTACTAATAATTTTAAATACCTTTATTATACCTTTTTTACGAGAGAAAAATCTTACCAAAAATCTAAACCTTACTCTTACCGACTGCTTTAGGGTGCAGTCGGGTTATGTGGGATTAATATAAATACCCACTAAAACCCCCTCAGCTAGCCGATGTGCGCTCATGGGAGCTCCGGGATCTCCAGTGCATCCGGTGCTCCCAGCACTTTATACTGACTGCCTCGGTGGCCCAGTGGTTAGTGAACCTGATTTCTGGATCACAGAGGCGTGGGTTCGATCCCCACCCAGGGCAAGCATTTATGTGATGAACAAAGGTGTTTGCTCTTTGTCTGGGTGTTATTCAGGTTTTATCTATATAAGTATGTATTTAAAAATGTATACATATGTAGTATATCAGTCTCTGGCAGCCATATCACAAGCTTTGCTTAGTTTGGGGTCAAAGACCGTGTGTAAGATGTCCACCAATATTTATTTATTTATTTATTACTGCTCGAGCCTAACAAGGCTTGTGTAGTTCTCTACAACGGTGCTACACACGTTGTTGCCCTCCCCGGGCCCGTTTGAGTGTTATAGCAAGAGCCCCATCTCTAACCATTCACGAGCCCAGAGGTCCGGGTTTTAGTAGTAGGTACTTTCCGTATTCTATTGTCCCAGCATCAGGGCAACTTAAATCTTAGTTAGGTGGTTGTAGTGTGCTCCCCAACTTCTAACCTAACCTAATCTCTATAGCTCAATCATTCAATTATTTGGAAATACGCTGCACCCAATATTCGCGGACTGTATATTGTAAATAATATGAGATTTTGGAGTCCATAAATTTACCAGCTTTTGTGCCTTTTCACCCGCGTTGTTTTGATTTTTGTGATCCCATAGAATCTTATTATTTTTAGCAGTCTCTGACATTCTCCGACATGCTAATATAATAAGTTGATCCGTTACTCTGTTGCTGCGTGAAAGGGTAACAAACCAACAACCACACTTTCGGATTGATAATATTAGTATAAAGGCAATAAGGATATTAGTACCTAGAGATTAAGCTACATATAGGTAGATATTTTTATTTTTGATGTTTAAATTTAATGAAGCAATTCCATCACAGCTTGTTACCTTTAGTATCGATGTACTCGGCGAGCGAGTAGTTGTACCCGAGTGCCACTCCCGACATGGAAGACGTAATCAGCACACAGCAGACAGCCGAGCTGATGCAGCAAGTCATTACAAACACCCACACTCTGAAAAATACAAAGCATTTTTAACCGATTTCAAAGAAGGAGGTTCTCAATTCGACTTTGTTTTTATTTTGTATTTATGTTACACGATCATTCCGCCAATTATGAGCAGATTTTGATGTTTTTTAGGGTTCCATACCCAAAAAGTAAAAACGGGACCCTATTATTAAGACTACGCTGTCCGTCCGTCTGTTTGTCTGTCTCTCAGCAGGCTGTATCTCAGGAACGGTAACGTTGAAATTTTCACATTTTATGTTTCTGTTGCCGTTAAAACAACAAATACTAAAAACAGAAAAAATATACATCTCCCATACAACACACCAGAATTTTAAACCATTTTTCTCTCGCTATTAATAGCGGTGACAGGTAGATGCTTGAAATTTTCACAGAAAATTCAGTTAAACATTTAATTTAAAAATATATAGCTAAATTAAAATTAAATATTTAAGGGGAGCTCCCATACGGTACGGATCCCGTCGTGCGCGAGTCCGACTCGCACTTGGCCGATTATTTTGTTCGGTATATCTGCAGAGGTCTCGTTTAAATCTTATAACAATCTGTTAAATTATTACATCGATTTGTGCGAACTATTTAAATTCTGTGCACATTTGAAGACGGTTGAGCTATTTTTGGCGAAAAATAATTATTAAAATTTTTAATCATCATTATCATTTTCAGCCCGTAATTGTCCACTGCTGAGCATATACTTCTCTCAATTGCTACTCATCCAGGGCTTGCATCATGCACGATCCTGCTATTTTAATGAGGTCATTAGTCCATCCCTACGTTGCGCTTGCCGGTACGTAGGTAGTCTTCACTCGAGAACTTTTCGACCTCATCCGTCCTCGTTTTCAGTCTTTTAATAATCGGCGAAGTGCGGGTCGGACTCGCGCACGAAGGGTTCCGTACCCTACCTATATGTAGCTTAATCTCTAGGTACTAATATGGGAGCCCCGTTTAATATATTTTATTTTAGTTTAATTATTTATTTTTGATATAAATATACGTGTCTACCTGTTACCGTTATTAATATCGAGCAAAAAACGGCTAATGATTCAGGTTTGTTGTATGGGAGCCCCCTTAAATATTTATTTTTATTTGTTTTTAGTATTTGTAGCTATACCGGCAACAGAAATACGCCATTTGTGATTTCAACGTTCTAGCTATCACGGTTCATGAGATACCGTCTGGTGACAGACAGACGGACAGCGGAGTCTTCGTAATACTCGTAGGGTCCCGTTTTCACCCTTTTGGTACGGAACCCTAAAAATGATCTCATGTAGTTTAAGAATTGAAGATCCCTGAAAATAAAACACATGGTGGTACGTGAAACCGGTGAGAATATAATTGCCAGTTCAATTTGCTGGCTAGTTTTTCGCTAGCGATAGAATATTTTCTTTCGTAATTAGAAATATGAGACAAAGAACTAGATGGGAGACGCCACACCTGTTGTCTGTCTGTGTGTCGCGACACATTGGAATATTAATTTTAGCGCGCAGACTACGCTGTCATTGAGTTTTCATTTCATTTTTAAAAGAAAATGCTTGGTTAAAAATTGTGCGATATTTTCTTTCGTTTCTTTCTACACTTATTAAGGTTGAAATTATTCACCAAATATGTTAAAATCACAGCAATGCACACGGGAAATATTTCTAGATTACGAACATGCTCAGATATAATTGCACTGATCATCATTGTGACCAATTTTTACTAAAATAACGATTCTGAAATCACAAAAAAGCTCATGGAGAAAAATGAAACTGCTGATTTTTTTGCAATTAGTTTCTTTGTAAAACTTGGTTAAAATGATGAGTGAAATGATATCCCGGAATAAATCCATCGTCTAGAAATAAACTAGAATAATATAAGCTACGCTACGACACAGAATAGAATAGGTTTTAAGTTTAGACAGACATTTTAAGTGAAAATCGGACTTTATTGTTTGGATAAAATTACACATTCTTACAATATTTTCTCATATAGTATTTTTTCAAATTAAACTAAACCAAAAGCAAGCCCAGAAAAAATGATAAAAGAATTAATAACAAAAAAGCAGCGTTCTGGAGGTTCCATTGTGTTTTGCATTTACTTACCTGGTCAACCCTCCCTGAGGCTGCCTGAAATATCTGATTGAAAAATAAGGTACTGGTTTAGTTATATAGCTATACTTCATACAAATATTCGGTGCCTCAGTAATATATAGATTCAAAGGACATTTTAAGTAAAATTTGCAATGGTAGCGTCTATTACGCCAATTTTGCCTTGGGAAATATTACCTACGCATGAATCGTGATAATAATGAGATGGGATGAGCATTTTTGCCTAAGCGTTCAGCATAATAATAATCTACGCTATGCAACGTTACTAGATTAGCTAGCTACAAATGTGGACCACTTTACCTCTGTATCAAATCTATCATCCAACCACAGCAAGTGAAGATACAGCACATGGTTTTAGATCACTTTTCCACTGGCATAATTTGGTCCCGGGTCTGCGGAAAGCTAGGAAAGAGATTCCTACGTTGACTCCCTCCTTAATTCCACGCCTTTACGCCGGCTGGACATAACTGAGAATTTATAATTGCTTCTCTAATTTCGATGTAAATTTCATAGCGATATTACAGGGATTTCTTAGGAGTTACAATTTGACATGACAATTTGTTGACAGTGACAATGTAGTTGAGTTTGAGTGATTGTTGCTTTGTGCGATGCGGTCTCAGATGCGGTGCGATGAGATTTTAAGGCTTATAACCTCATTATTATATATTTGTTATATCTATGAAGTATGAGTGTGATGGTGAGTGGATGGTGATGCATAGAAATATAAGTAGGTATATAGACAAACATATATGTATCTCTTCGCATGTTTTTTACAAACACAGACTACTCCAAAGCAACTCTGCGTTTTTTTACTACGGATAAAGAAAATTGTTTATTTTAATACTAAATGTCCTTAAAATCTTTACCGTTTCCGAAAGCAGATTTTTTTACAAATAAATACCCAAAAATTGCTCGTTCAAGGTTCAAAAATGTAAGAAGATAGAACAAACGAGGTGAAAACCCATAATCTTATTTCTTCATGACTTGGCAACAAATATTTCAGTCATTATATCCATATTGTCTACTCAGGTTATAGAAACGTGCCCATTTCGCGAGTACGCAATTAATTTATTGCGTTTATCTTCGCAAAACGTGCCTAGAAATATTCAGGCCAAAATAGGGGTTGATAGAGTGTACTACGAAAATGTTTCCTGAATACTAAGCAACTCCTATTATAGCAGGCTTATGGTTTAAAACATGAATGCCGACAGTATTCTTACTAATAGTATAAACTCGAACGTACATATTTGTTGGTTTGTTACTGTTTGTTACTCTTCCACGCAACAACTGACACAGCGTTTACCAATGAAATGGAGGTAAGAGCGGAGTCCTTAATAGGTACGGAGATTATTCATTATTAGTTGTCTTCTGTGTGTTTTATTCTTGCAATGGAACAGGTATTTCAGCTATATTATCTTATAATATGATATGACTGCCTCGGTGGCTCTGTGTTTAGTGACCCTGGCTCCTGGGTGAAAAAGGCGAGGGATCGATTCTCACCCAGGGCAGATATTTATGTGATGAACATAGGTGTTTGCTCTGTGTCTGGGTGTTATTTAGGTATTTCTATATAAGTATGTATCTAAAAATATGTATACGTAGCATATCAGTCTCTGGCAGCCATATCACAAGCTTTGCTTAGTTTGGGGTTTTTGGGTTTGGGGTTTTGGGACCATGTGTAAGATGTACCCTAATATTTATTTATTTAGGTACATTTTAGTTGGTACAGTAGTATTGTATTTATAGAGTTGGTACGGTAGTATTGTAGATGGATTTTATTTTTGTTCAGATATTAATCGGCTAGAAACTGCGCTACGCGGGCTCCCAAGAAGTTTCATTTAAATATGCTCCGCCACGGAACCACAGCTAGATACTTTTGTATGAATTGTATGAAACCACACAGGAGCTCGCGCGTAACGCAGTTTCTGCCCTTGAATGAGATTACATATGGAGATAAATTTTCAATCCGATAGATACAAATCGCATACTTCGCTATCCCGTTCGCACTAAAAGATCTTCAATGCTCGCTCGTGCTCTTACTTGGTATCGTGACGATTTATGTTGAAAAATAGAGCCTCTAATCATTATCGTGTGGCTCCAAAAAAAAATATTTTATTTTATAATCATGTTTGAATGAAATAAGGTTGGTAGAAATGTTTAATTTAATTTGTATAGCTACACTATCGCATTAGGTGATAGAACATGTCAAGATAGTTGTATTGTGGAAAATAAATAAAATAAAATAAATCCAAGAAACTAACAGCTTATTAATAACAGCTTATAAACTTAAATAGACTAATATTAAAGCTAATTACAAGTTTCTACTGATAGAAATATTTTGAAAATATTAAACGCTTATAATTTTGATTTGAATTGAAACTAACAAATCGAACTGCAACTTAGATAATAGAACTCAATGTCACACTCGTATATCAGAATAAATTAACATTTAATTCTTATTCAAATTAGTTGTTTAAACATTACTAAAAAAGCGGTCACTCAGCTGCTTCCTAATTGAACGAACATTAGAATGGAATATATCAATGTCCAGGTCATGTAGTAAATTATTGTAGGTGCCACACGCACGACTTATAACACTGTTTTGGCGATAATTGGTTGATGCTGCAGGAGGTTTGAATAGGGGGCTGTGACGAAATGCTCTGGGTGTTTTGTTAGGTCTCCTTCGTTTGCGCTTATTACAATAATATCTATATATAGAGCCAATCAAAAACTACTTAATACAGTTTACGTATTGTAATAAACTCATACTATGGGTAGATGGGTACTGATCAAGGCCGTACGTACTCGTACATGCTCAATACAGATCACTTTACCCATTGCAAATCTAAAGAGAAGTCAGAAAGGCTAGCATACTCACCCACGAAATAATTTTATCGATGTGTCAAAACGAGACAAGGTTATGAAGACTATATCTGTCACTTTTTCACAAGGCTAGGGCATATCCAGCTGCATACTTTATGTGGCTGATACGGTGATAATGATGAAATGTTGGAATAATAAGTGGTGTTGTTCCTGGAAAATAAACTTATTTGTTTCCGGATAATAGACTTATTTATTCGTCTTGTTTTTCGCTTGACCTTATTAATTAGTAGGAAAAATTAAAGACCCATTGTTCAAAATAATACCTCTCAGATTTGAGCTTACGTTTTAAGATGAAAAACGTTTTCTTTGAAATCTGTGAGTTGTTTGTAGGAAAATATTATATTTTTATAATCTCCAGCAATATCTAATTACTCGGAATTTATGATTGTTGTCTATGTTTGATGAAAGCTTACGAGTGCTTGGTGGATTTGTCATCATCATTATATCAACTGAAACTGCGCGTACTGCCACTGCCGTGCGAACTAATCTATCAGGTGGCCCTTTTTTACGCACAACCATTTAGAATTATTTGAGAGGAAAGGTACCTATTTTAGATTAAATTTAAGAAGCAATGCTAGGAAAAACCAACTGGTGACTCCTTCTCATAAGCTGGCGAAATCGGAGAGGTCTGTATATATTGGTGGGCCCGCTATATACAACCGAATACCCGTAGAAGTTCGGGATGCACCTTCCGCTGGGTCGTTTAGGATTAAATTAAAATGTTGGCTACATGAGCAACTATTTTATGACGTAAATGACTTATTAAAATTACCTGAATTGTATTAAGATTTAGTGACTAATTTGGAAATTGTCAAGTTTATCAATTTTTATTTCGTGCTATATTGTATAGTGCCCTAATGTGATGTTTACTTTTTGACTTGTAACAAATGTTGTTATGAATAAATAACTATATGACTATATATGACTATATCAGCTGTAAAACGTCTGTTGACGCCTGATTAGATACGCCTGTTATACGAGTAGATCTCTACCGCAACATGGCAGAAAAGTGAACAATTCTTCTCACAGTTCATTACCTTTTAGTTATACTTCTATACTCTTTTATTACAAATCGCCCAAACTTCATATTTTTACAAATCGCCCAAATTTCATATTTTGACTAAAGTAATAGAGTTTGTGAAGTTAGAGCTTTGAAAATAAAGGCAGGTAGAGTTAGAAGTTTGCATGGGATCGCATAACTTTTTGACATTTAATATTTTGTAATATCTCTGTATTTTACACTCAGAATAAGGAAAAACTGGTTTTACATTATTTTTTCAGGTGACATATAAGTATTAGGTATAGGTACTCAAAGGGTTTTAAAACCTTCCAAACTACTGTTTTTATAAGTTCACAAAAAAACATTTTACACCGTTTCATTGTTAACAACGCCAAGTCCGCTCTGTGAAAAATACTGAAGGCAATCTAAATGTAACTCAATTCAAATTTTTCCCTATAAGCTCGGGATTAACGTTAAAATATTTTACAAATTCGAAAGTAGGTTGGCTTTGTGCTTTTAAAATATTCTTTTGAAAATCGTTTGAAGTGCAGAGTTTATATCCGCTGTTGCTTTGTTCGAGGACACAGGCACTCGTAGATATATCTACATTTTTATACTTACACAATTTTATATGTTCTAGTTTTCTTTTTTTGTTGAACTTTGTTACTGAGACTGTAAGAAGCCTCAAATATAACTGTACGGTGTAACTGCACAATCAGCAATATCATCCGAGATCACTTGCCTAACCAACATATTTGTATTTACATAACAATTTACTATAATAAATCAGTGTTTGAAAGACTTTCAGTGGGTTTGTTTCGTGTATTGACTTTCCCGGTCCTTCTGCACTCACACAACATTTTTTGGTCCTTCGTGAACCTGTGAACTTCCATCGACGTTAGGAAGGCACTCCACCATTAATATCCCGTTCTCTCGAATTCTCGTAGTTCACGTCGATATTCGAAAAGGGTAACATTACACCTGTGGACATCGGTTGAGGACTGGCCACATGGCTTTAAACAAATTTGCATACCTAATGGGTAAAGCAGACTCACCGAATTGCGATATGTGTGGAGTGCCAGAAGACGTATACCACCTTCTGGTGGAATGTATACGTATACAAAATGAGAGGCGGGCACTTGAGGTGACTTATCACTTCAACAGGCTCGAAGTTGTACTCTATAATAAAATACTTGCTGATCCCAGTTCGGACGCAGCCAGAGCGCTGTCCGATTTGGTGAGTCGCCTCAAGTGATCCGGAATATGTATTAGTGTTAAGTAGCTAGTAAGTTAAAACAGTTAATATATACAATGGGACTGCAATGTATTCGTGTAAAAAAGTCCCAAAAATAAATTGTTTTTTTTTTTTTTTAAACACCTGTGGACTTCCATCGACATTTAGAAGATACCTACAGCATAATCTGTGTTTTTAGAGTTATAATATGTATGTAGGTCTGAGAATAGGTCGTTGTGCTATGGTTGTTTTACCTCTGCATCATATATTTACACATACGTAGACTCTCTATTTTTTGTGTTAACAACCATAGGATACAATAACCTAAATTCTCTACACTAATCTAATTGCTCAGATACCTACATCGTTACCCTTTCCTATGTCAACTCTTCTGCGGAGGTTGAAAAAAACATGTCTAATAAAAAAATTCAGAGAATTCATAATATTATACTTATCTCTAAATAAAGCTTAGAGGTAATATTTTTTCACAATATTTACACAATATCTACTCTAAAATGTTATTTGCTTTACATTAGTAACAACTATTTATCTTTCATTACCTTACTAAAACCAACTATCAAATATAACGCAAGTACTAGATTTTGCCCGCGGCTTTGCCCGCATGATATTTCGAGGCCCTACCTTTTACCACCCTTGATAAAAGAGGTGGAAAATAAAAAAACAAAAAATTCGATTTGACATTTGTTCGATTCGACAGTTCTTTTTTGACATATCTTGTAGCGCACGCTAGAATAGCTCGCAGATGGCAGAATGTTTCCTACTTACTTAACACTTATTGTTATAATATGGAAAATTTACGCAATATCATTATGATTTATAGCTTATGTGTTATTCGGATATATAAGCTATATAATTGCAAAGTTTCATCTCAATCCGTTCAATCGTTTTTGCGTGAAAGAGTAACAAACATCCATCCATCCATACATCCATCTATCCTTACAAACTTTCACGTTTATAATATTAGTAGGATAGGATGATCCAGTATTTACGAAGCCTTTTCCAGTTGTAATTTGTTTAAAATACAAGTCTAGACATTCCATCGGACATACTATCAGCCAGTTCACACACGCCGTTCATTTTACTGTGCCGTTTTATCGTTTTACCCACAGAGTTCTGCTGTTCTGTGGTTTTACCGGATACGATATTTATCATCGATGGCGTAAGTTTGGAGTTGTAAGAGTGACTTCACACACAACACAGTATTATACGGAAAAAATATAGTTCTGGTAAAATATGACATACTGTTTTGTCGACGAATACTGAATTGACGACACTGATAATAATGCAGCCAGCATGCTGGGCACGCTGCCA
Source organism: Hypomecis atomaria (assembly GCA_964007245.1). Lineage (NCBI taxonomy): Eukaryota > Metazoa > Arthropoda > Insecta > Lepidoptera > Geometridae > Hypomecis > Hypomecis atomaria. The sequence goes on along the minus strand of OZ023292.1, from coordinate 16,220,061 downwards.
ACTGGCAGTGGGCTTGAGCATTTGGATTATCTTTAGACCTTCAAAGGTCTGAGGATGATCCAATGCTTTTTGTGTAATAGTAGTGTAGTTTTGTTGTAGTTATTAAAGGCACTTTTGCCCTTTTTATAAAAAAAATAATAATTCTACGTTACCGGTTTGGTTTTTAATGATTAATTAATGTATTGAATAGGGCCTTTAAACTTACTTTCCTTCAACAAGATAGCGGAAATGCACTTAATATTTATTCAAAACAAAGATTTTAAGTAGGGGTTAGTTTAAAGCTAAATCCAAATTTGTGGGGTTGCGATCCTTGTTCCATAACCGCCATCATGAAAAAGGTGTGCAAATGAGTTTATCTGACAACCTATGTGTTTCACAAACGTTGATGAAAACACTTTTTGTTGCAAATAAAATTCTCTACAACTTTCGTAAAATTACATATTTTAAGCGAAACATTTTCAAGTACCTATCTACACTAGGTAGGTACTGCCCACGTCAAGGTACATATTTTTCATAGATCTCTGAACCTGCCGGTTTATCTAGCTAACCTAGTAGAGACCTAATTTAGTACGAAAATCACAGCCATCCTTGGTTTCTTGGAAGATATCGCTCTTTGCTACAAGGCGTACTGCGTTATTTGTATGTTTCTTCAGTGTGCACAATAAAGAGATTATCTATCTATACCTATAAAAGCGACTTCACCCTTATAGGTTCACTTCATTATATCCAAATGAGCAACGTACATTTTGCAGTCGAGTTTAAAATGATATTTTCCGCATCCCACGTGTATACCTGAGACTATTCCGGTATCTAAGCGTCCCGCATTTATCTGTGTCGAAAAGTATCTGTTACGGTCTCATTTCTTCGGGATAAAAAGTATCAGTTTCCTTTGTTATGGTCGACTAAACCTGGCATAGAGAGAGTTTGAAAGTTGAAAATCTAAAAAATATTGAATGTATGGTTCCGTTTGGTTTCGTGCTTCGAGCTAATATGTATAGAGTCACAATCGTGCAAAAAATGTGTTTGAGCCAAAACTCTGCCCAAGCTTCGTAGTAGGCAGGCTTTTTAGTTAGTCGTAAGGTCATTGCTAACCGACTACAACGCCTCGCAATGCCAAAGTGCTCGGTTACAAGCACTAATTAGGTTACATAACGTCGAGATTCAAGAAAACGGGACATTGTGAATTAATATAGTAAGTAAGAATTAGAAGAAGTAAGAAGAACTAGTAAGAAATTTGTAAGAACTTTTGTTATAACAGTGCATTGTGCAATAAACGAATTTATAAATAAATAAATATCTAAGTCGTTATATAGTATGACGACGCTCGGACATTTTATCACTATTTTCACTTAGCGAGTGTGGCTCTGTAGATATTTGCTCGAAGGTTTCGTGTCACTTAAAATATGGACCACTAACAAATACTTATTCTTTCTATTCCTCGACATTCGAGTACCTGGTGATTAAAAAGGCTGTTTTCAATCAGCAGTGAAAAGGCAGCCGGTATTCACGGTGTGACTGAATTCGCAGTCACGTGGAAAAGTATTGCCTTGTTAATTATTCAGTGGAATGGGAGCGATTCCTGTTTTATCGGCTGTGGGCGTATTTCCCCTCTCGAGGCCTGGGTGCGGGGCGCGGGGTGACAACAACCTATAGCTCTGTTTTTCAACCGGTTGAAGAAAATGTGTTAAGGTTAGCTTACACGTGAACAGCCAATTACAATAGGTAACAAACTCTTTTAACGATGAAAAGCTCATGGGTGAAAAGTATCAAAAAAAATATCAATAAGCCTCTATAGTCAAACCGTTAAACTCAGACATCGCCTGCGCGGTACAGGGGCGCCGGGGGAGACGACACAGGGGACTGAGACAGGCGCGGGCAGCGGGTCCCCGGCGCCCGCACCTGTCTTAGTCCCCCTTTGTCGTCTACCCCCGCGCCCTTGTACCCGCGCAGGCGATGTCTGAGTTTAGCGGTTTGACTATAGTAACTAACGAGAGTAGTCTATAATTTCAGACAATAGCTAAAGCTTTAGTTAGGTACTGTTTAAAGATTATATCATCAACATGGCAAACTTGAAATATGATCGACCAACTTTAACATCGGAAAAAATCTGCTTTTACAAATCTTACAATACAGTCAAATAATTTATTTCTCACGTAACGTTTGTAGCTAGACGACAAAATGAATGGAAAAGCGGATTTCGTGTTTTCGTGTTTGGTCCCGTAGTAAAAATGTCATCAGAATGATAAGTAGATACAATAGTGAGTAAAGTTCGTAAGTATAGGCCAGGTTGCTAACCCTGGTGACGAAGCCCTCTGACTTGGCTTAGCATTCGAACCATGCGCTCAGCTATAAATGCTACCCGCGGTCACCCATCCGAAGACTGACCGTGCTTAACTTGCTTAGCTTCGATGATCGCTAACAAACACCTTGTCAAACTACGCTATGATCGTTATAGTAGGTAAAATTATTATACGAATACTGTCTAGAAATACGCCTTCTGTAAGTACGTGATACATGCAACGTGGAAGTATAACTCTATGCATTACCAAATCAATTGCCTGTGTCAGGGATGCCTAGGAAACACCGACTTGGCATTTTTTCTTACATTCCATTTTGATGCTACGAGTAGGCACATACAAAAAACAAAGACAACACGATACTTAAGTTATGAATGTACCTATTCTTTCTTTATTCTCGTCGTCGTCGTCGTCGTCTGTTACCGCGATAGCTAGTGGACTGTATAGCGAAATGTACATACACGCAATAGGTAAAATTAGTTACAATCAATATTACCAAACCAAGTACTTACCAAATAATATCCGAGCCGCCGCCGCTGACCACGCACAAAATCACCGAGATAGACCGTTGTGAAGCTCTGATGCGAATACCGGAGGGGTGTCGTCTGTCGGGGATCGCCTGACAGTCCGCTGACAGGTGACACTGACAGCCCGGCGCCGGCGGCGCGTTGGTATTGGTGCAGAACAATAATGGTTGCAGCAAACTTAACCAATTATCGTGTACATCATCTGACATGCGAATAAATTGCTACTGGGCTACGACTCACCCCATGTTCACAGACGCCATCAACCTGATTCGGTCCATACACTGTTATAGACTAGACATAGCATCCCCAAATTTCCGACAACGGTGAAGAAGGCGGCTTGCATCCAGCGTGATCCAGCGATCTTCAAAACGTCAACGGTTTACCTTTTGGTTGGACTTCCTACGCCGCACTTGTTTCCTGCGGTACGCGGACTACACTTGAGGAATTTTCGACCCTATCGGTCATGTTGTGTGTTCTGCGCACTACCATTTCTACTTGCCAATATACTGGACAAATTTCTTGTCTGCTAAAAATGAATGGTGTACACCAGCCTTATAGGCCGCTGGTATCAACAAGTGGAACCGGAACATCTCAGCGTCGGATGCCGCGACCCTGAATGCCTTCCCCGGGCACAATGCCTGCTTCACCACAAAAAGTTTTCTTATCTCAAGTTAAATTTAACCTTGAAAAAATAATTTCCTCAGTATTTTTCGTATACTTTCATAATATATTGGTTGTACTCGTACCTATCTGTATCGTTAGCTAAATTATACTACCACCTTACAACTGGCTTTAAAACACAAGCACAGGCGTAAAGTAGCGTATTTGGCAGTTTTCTATAGGCTCCATTTTGGCGAGTGTACGCTTGAATTCCACGACCTAAATCCTTCATCTCCTTTTCACTACCGATACATAGTCGACGTACCGCCTCGAGCGTAGCCACCTGCTTGTACTAAGCGATTCGCTTCTTCCTTCATAATGCGGACCGCCAGGGAATGGAATGCCCTGCCTCCATCATTGTTTCCTGACAATTCCGATTTGGATATCTTCAAGTCAAGAGTGAACAGGTATCTTCTATGTCTACATATCTACTCCATCTTCGGCTACAACTTCGCTTTCCATCAGGCGAGTTGGTGGCCAAACGGTACTATTTTGCATTAAAAAAAATAGGCGTGAAATCAAATTTGTTTATTGATTTTGTGATGCCAACTGGTCTCATACGATGGTGCGGTTATCTGCTTATCCTGCACGATCGTATGAGGCTGATTACGTTCACAAAATCAATATGGCTTGCGCGCCAATTTTTTTGTCTCTCGTCGGTTATAAGTCGGTTATAAAGGGCTACGTCGAGGTGAAATACCTAAATCATTGCAAAACATGACAAAGTTAGTAAAACATCTCTAGCTCTAATTTTATTGGTTGAAGTAAGATGTGATGAAACGTTATCTTTGCAGGGATAAAAAAGAGGTAGTTATCATCATCTCACCATCTATCCATTGAATATGGCACATGGAATCGCCAAAATTTTAAAAGTTCAATACTCAAGTAAATTAAATCTCCTTACATAGTATAAAATAAAGTCGCTATTTTCGTTTGTTTGTTTGTTTGTCTGTATGCTTAAATCTTTAAAACTACGCAACGGATTTTGATGCGGTTTTTTTTTAATGGATAGAGTAATTCAAGAGGAAGGTTTATATGTATAATACACCTGTGCGAAGCCGGGGCGGGTCGTCTAGTTACTACATAAAACAAAGTCGCTTCCACTGTCCTCATCTATGCTTATATCTTTTAAACTACGCAACGGATTTTGAAGCGGTTTTTTACAATAGATAAAGTGATTCAAGAGGAAGGTTTATATACTGTATAATACACCTGTGCGAAGCCGGGGCGAGTTGCTAGTAAAGTATAAAAATAAATAGAAGATAAGTACAAATCTGAAAAGGGAAAGGTTTCGTACCTAGTTTACAATTCTCCCATCCAGAGTGGATGGGAGAATTGTAAACTAGGTACGAAACCTTCTCAAAACTTAAAATTCAGTCTTAGTTAAAGGAATTTAACGTTATAATTTTTTTATGTTCACTACGCTCGTGTTTAGTAAAAGTATTGATCTTCTTTCCCACTTTTGTCTATAATTACTTATATACCTACTAGGGTGGTCCTTATTTTTCGACTCTTGAATTATCCCCGGGGCATTTTCTCATTCGATTATATACCTCTAAATATGAAATTAGCTTTTTTGTTTTTTTTTTTTGGTTAAGATTTAGAGGTCGCTACCAGCTGTCAAAATTTTTACAAAAAGCGTTAAAGAATATCTTAAATCATGGTTTCATAAATGTTTTATTTAAGTGTTTATATCACATTTTACGTGCAAATGAACATCGCATAGATAGAATAAACAATCGCTTCTTGTCCCCTTCTCCCCTCAACCCCTCTTCTGTACCGACGCGTCGAGATTTAGCCCGCCCCGCACTTTCTTTCTTTTGCCAAAAAGCAACTACAAGTACATCAACCTCGAGATGACTACAGAGAACTGTTGAATCTCACTATCATTTTCTTAGGAGGTATTCCTGAAAAAGGCATTTTATTTAGGAGACCTGCTGGTCTACATCGAGCTAGATGGATGGCAAGAGCCTTGTACTGTCTGAAAATTTATATATTTAAGCATCAGTTTAAGCTAACGAAGAAGGACGAAAAGGCTGTGAGAGAAATATGCATTTTCACGGTGATCATTTATGTTAAATATTGGTTTCAAGCCTCTACCGCATGGTCAGCACCAAGAAACGACTTGCAATTATTAAAAGACCTTAAAGCTTTAACAAAAATATAGCTACTGTTGCGCTGAAAAAGATTGTAAATCATCTGTGGTATTTATCAGAAGAGCTAGTTTCGCTTGCATTTTTCGATGACGAACTTTCAGTTCAAGAGAAGAAGAAAATTGTAGAAGCACTGAAAATTGAAGGTACAGAAGATTGCTTAAAAAGAACAAAACTTGATATCTCACATATCCCCAAAAAAAATATAGAAAACTTCGTGAGTGGTAATTCCTTAAGATTCTTCCAGATCCTAGGTATCTCATCAAATTTTTTGAAAAAAGATGTGGAAACTTGGAACGAGGACACTGATTATGTTGCTGCCAAAAATATCGTTCATTCTTTGCGAGTAGTGAACGACATAGCTGAGCGCGGTGTTGCTTTAGTGGAGGAATATAATAAATTAATTACATTCAATGAAGAACAAAAGCAATATTTGCTTTTGTTGGTAAAAGAGTATAGGAAAATGTACCCTAATACTAACAAGTCAACTCTTATATCTTAAAAATAATTGATTCAAATGTGTACATAATATCTTAGTTCATAGCAACAACAATATTTTGTAATATTTTTATTTCTTGGCTATAAAAATAAATGAATCTAACAACTACAGATTTTGTGTTTTTACTTAAAATTCAAACCTTGGTAGCGACCCCTAAATGTCTTTTAAAAATATAAAAAAAAATTATGAAAGACTTCCTTATGGTATATATTCAAATTACGTGGTGCCCCGCAAAATAAAAGAAAAAAATTTTTTTTCGTAGGATTAAGGTCCACCCTAATACCTACCTACTCGTAGAAATTTCACTGTAAATAACAAGAGTAACGTAGATTCTTATTAAAGAAAATGGACCTTCCCGTTTCTTTCACTTTTTACCTTTGTCTTGTCACAGCGGATTTATATCGTTTGAGTATGTCAAAGCCAGTTTATTCGCTTAATACACAAAGAGAAGGAAAATCTAACAAATGAACAAAAACGATTGCTTCATTGTATTAGATTGAGAAAGGTTTTTTTAAAATCTAAGGGTTTGTTATTGTTTTTATTCACTATCTTCATATCTTGTAAAGTTGTAACTAATTTTAAATTGAGCTTTTTTACAAAGCTTTTTATAGATACTTAGGTTTATTAGTACCTACATGATACCTAAAACTACAATATAGTTGAAAGCAAAACACTGAATTTCAAGCTGATGTTAGCGTAGGACATCTATCCAATATATAGTCAGTAATAAGTTCTTTATTTATGTATCATTATCACAACTACAGAATTTCTACCGTTGAATTTATGGCTCCTTTATTATATTCTAAAATAGGATAACTTATTGGAAGCGTTTTCCTACAGCTGTTAAATTCATTTCTTTAGCATGATTATTCGCCAGAGAACTAAAGATAGGTTATTTGTCAACAGCCGGCAACAGCGTCATCAGTGCTGCTGGTGCATTTGGGTGCCGTGGGGGCGCTGGCGAGCGGCGCGGCGCTGTGTGGGGGCGGCGGGGCCTGTGCCTGCGGGGCGCTCCTGCACGCGCTGCACCCTCTGCAGCTGTGGACTGTCTGCGGCCTGCACGCCGATCGAGCAGCTGCCATCGCTGCACCGCTACACTATGCTGCCATCGTGTCAGCTAAGAAGGTGAGAGTTTACTTCATTGCACAATAAGGGCGATTGTGACCGGCACATAACAGTTTGGGAAAGGCTGAGATAAAATAAAGGTAAAATATTATCAAGCCCGGCTTTTGGGACTAAGCTTTCGTAATACACAATTAATCAACAGAAAAATAATTTAATCAAATATATATTTTAGTTAAAAGATCGGTTTCTCATAACGCTAATTAACATGAATCGTATTTATACTTACGTTGGGTCTTCATAAATGTTAGCATTTTTGTTATGCGTCGCGTTCACTGTAAGCTTCTATGAAGTCACGAAACAAACTGTTTTTCCCAGGTGATGATATGCGTGGCTGGCGGCTGGGTGGCCACAGCTGCACTCCTGACACCCCTCGCGGCTGCTAAGCCTCCACTGCTATACAGTTCTGGCTTGGGAGGCTGCGCCCCCGACTGCGGCGCGGGGAACACTGCCCTCGCCTTCTGCATCGTATACGCAGTCGTCACCCTGGTGCTACCCGCGGCACTCGTCCTTCTTTGCAGCCTCAAGATACTCCGCATCGCACGGTACCACAGACATCGAATCGCAGCAGCCATATATGAAGTGACTTTATCAGCACAAGTGACAGTGACTCATCAACGAAACCCCTTCACGCCACCTCCGCCGCCGCGCCGGCGAGCACTCTCCGCCGTAATCCAGCCCCTAGGCTCATTAGCTATTCTCTACTTCCCCTACTACTGTGTTCTAATATGGCCAGCGGTCGCCACTCCCCCTCAAACACTAGCTGCCTTATCGGCCGCTCTGCTGGCGGCCGCGCCACCCGTCAATGGAATTTTATACGGAATTAGAAGTAGGGCGCTCCGAGACTCGTTACGGAACTATAAACGAAAGAGGTTGACTAAAAGTGAAGTTACGCAGGAGATTCAAGCACGGACGCCGAGCGCGTGCGGCTCGCGGCGGCCGTCGCTGTCGGCGGGCTCGGGCTGCATCCGGCCGCCCACCACGCGGCGGCTGTCGGACGCGGCCGCCATGGGCTCGCGCGGGGCGGAGCGGCCGGCGCAGCGCGCGGCCTCGTGCAACATGCTGCAAGACTCGCAAGAAGAGGAAACGCCGCGGCCGCGGACGTGCGCGATCCCAATAATCCGCGCGCCGCCGCACGTGGTGCTGGGGCGGGCTCTGGGCCTGGAGGAGAACCTGAGCGGGCGCGACCGGCGGCGGAGACAGTCGCCGCGCATCACGGTGACGCGCGCCATGTCGGACGAGAGCGACTCGCCGACGCGGCGGCCGCTGTGCCGGCAGCAGTCGCGCTCGAGCGGCGCGCTGCTCGGAGGTCTCTCGTACTCGCCGGCCATCTCGGAGCACGAGCAGCGCGCCGACGAGCAGCTGCTGCTCACGTGGCCGAACCACAAGCCCCACGAGAATCAAGACGCTTTATAAAACGGGTACTAGCTTAGTAGGTAGTGTCGCTGGATCGTGTGCGTTCGAGACAATAACTGTGAGCGGTTTGAGTCGAGGCGGCTTCGGTGTTTGAGAGTTGTTATTTTTTAATCGCTTTATACGTCTACCCGTCGCTCGACCTCCCTGAACTACTGTGACCAAAATGTTGAATTTTCCTAAAATATTTACAAATTTACAGTAGGGTTTACGATTCCTCCTACAGGGTTCCTCCATATCGTTAGCTTTACCTACTGAAGTATTACTTTAGTTAGAGTATTGTAAAGATAATTTCCGAAATATTCCATAGTATTATGTAGAATGTATGAAGATTTTAGTTGATGTGTTATGATAATGTATCTACGTTTTGAATCTCACGCTTGCATAGTTATATTTTTAGATATCTGCGAATGAGTCAAAGAGAAAGTATATTTAAAATAGCAATTTGATTTCATGGAATGTATAATAAAGGACGTTTGGTATTCGTTTCAGCATACATTAGTGTTTTTTTTAGCTGGCAGCTCTTTATAACGGGCTGTTAGGTGGACAAAGCCAAGCTTTATGTGGAATTCATTTTTAAATGCATTTCAATTCGCCAACTCCAAAGGATGCGCTATATTTTAAGAGTTGATGTTGAATGGTACTAAATATTTTCAAATAAAACTTGCATTAAGAGAATAACGATTATACTGCCTCAAACTGATATTCTGTTATTCACGCATTGCTGTTTCTAGTCAATATTTTCTACCTGTTTGTAAATTCAGTCTGCCACACAAAATCGAATGATACGCTTATTATTTAATGCCGTCCAATTTTTTAAACTCTAGTAACAAAGTATAATAACAAAACTCTACAAAATTTAGTTCAGGCTATCTGATTGAGATATTATTATAAGAATTTAATTTATTTACTGTGATGAATGATAGGCATGATAGTTCTTACGTTTTTGAAATAAAACAGAGAATATCCACACACGTCTGAGTATGTTCCGTTCTTTCTCTCTAATAGCTACACAAGTTTGATTAAATGTAGAAATGATATTTTTGCCATTGTAATAAAACCTGTACGCTTACGCAATTAAAAAAAACAGTAATTTATAAGGATTTTCTGTTACGTATTCGTTCTCGTTTAATAAAGGTAAAATAAGCAATTTCAGAACTTTATTTGGATCAAGTACTAATAGGTGCACTTAAAAGTGTAATGTTTGTGAAAATAACCAACGGTAATAGAAACAGTAGACTACTTATTTATGCTTGCAGAAAATAAAATGACGACAGAGAAAATTAAGACTCTTCACCAGACTAAACTTAATGAGCTTACGAATAATGACTCAAGCCATGAAATTACACAGTCAAAATTAAATTTTGAGCGTAAAATGTCAATGAAAAGTAAATAAATAGAGATGTCTACCGGTTATATGGCCTGTGATTAAAACCAAACTAGTCTATTTTTGTCATATAAGCTTTTATAACATAAACATATAAAAACTGAAAACTATTGGATATTGTAATGAAAACTAAGTATGTATTTATTGTCATTTGTGCCGAAGTACCTATGTGCATTTAGAATAAAGATCTTCACAGAGGTTTTCAAAGAAAATCTTGTGAATTATTTATTTAAAGTATAATATATTTTATAGTCAATATTTTTTTTTTTAATTTGTAGTTATTTGTGCCATGGGATTAGATTCAGAGTTAATGGCAGTAAATGATAGATTTTATTATGATAACATCGTCGTTTTTAATGTTCCGTACACAAAGGGAAAAATGGGACCCTATTACTAAGACTTCGATGTCCGTCTGTCAGTCTGTCCGTCTGTCCGTCTGTCCATCTGTCCGTCTGTCCGTCTGTCCGTCTGTCCGTCTGTCCGTCTGTCTGTCTGTCTGTCTGTCACCGGGCTGTATCTCATGAACCATGATAACTAGACAGCTGAAATTTTCACAGATGATGTATTTCTACAAATACTAAAAACCGAATAAAATAAATATTAAAAGGGGGCTCCCATACAACAAACATGATTATTAGGAGTTTTTTGCTCGCTATTAATAACGGCAAGAGGAATGGGGTTCCCATACGGTAAGGAACACTTCGTGCGCGAGTCCGACTCGCACTTGGCCGATTTTGTTTCGGTATTATCTGTCAGCATTTTAAAGGTTACATATGCTGAAATATAAAGATAATTATCGAAAATGGTGAGATGTTGTTACATTATTATTATTACAACGGTAAAAATTCCGTCTGAATAATAAATTATTTATCATTTACTACTATTGACGGCTAAAATATACTGAGGATATATAAACATTTCATTGTGTTATGATTGATTATAATTACTGTGAAAATGTGTATTGGAGTGCCTAGACCAAGAAACGTATTCTCGACAAACGCTCTGTCTGTTTAATTTTCTTTAAAAATTAAATGAGATTTCCATGTTCATCGTTTTAGTGTAAATACGCAATTTATAATACTTACTTTATATTTTGTTTATAGACCGAATCATACAAGTCGGCGGATGTGATGTTAGCTACAAGCTGCGCGAAACTCAATCAGCACGCACTTCAGTCAGGATTGGATATTGCGCTCGTAGGTAGCTAACTTCACATCCGCCGATCTTGTATGATTAAGCATATAAGTGTCTCAATCAATCTTCTGTAAATGCTCATTATGTACATGCTTAAGTATATACTTCCTTTATAACGTGAGTAGAAGAAGTCATACACTATAATTATCAAAACTAGCTTATGTTACTCTTCAACTTTGAAACTATGACCATGCCAAAAATAAAGTTTAAAATACTTTGCTCTGTTGCTCCATGAAAGAGTAACACACCAATAAACATTTTTTTGGATTTTTAATATTAATAAGGCTGGTGTGTTAATGTTAATTGCTAAATGTTTATGAACTTACTTTATGTCTTTACTGTAAAAGTCCACATTATTAGGACTATGGAGTGCACGTACCGTGTTTTGTTCTACTACAGTTGAAATGAAACAGACAGAGAAATTATAATAAAACTTTCTGATGCATTTGTAATGAGATAATAGATTGATTGGTATAGGCGCTCTATAATTTGCGATGTTTAAACTTAACTGTAAAGTAGAAAGAGAATAATGATGTAGATAGAAAATAGTGATACCTATTTATTATAGTGTATAAATGTCGTTGTTCTATGATAAATGTTTAAAACGTTACGAATGTTATTCTAGTCAAAGAGCTGTTTTACTATGTGTTAAATTAAGAATTGTATGTTTAAGTAAATCAATTAAATTATTTGATTTGTTTGTTTTTATTTGATTTCCTAGTATCTCAAGACACATAAAGTTAAATTAGAGATAAACATTCATATCATAGCATAAAACTAGTAGACCTTCGAACTCCGACTTCGCAACTGTTTCACTGAATCTTCATAAGCTTCTTGACCGAATTGATTAATACTCCCAAATCTTGTTATGATTTATGTATCAAACAATCTTTTTAAATATTATCGAAATCAACTGATAAATAGCGTGACTGCAATTTTTCGAGAGAAATATCGAAATCACCGACTACAAAAAAAATCCATTAAGTATAATGAGTAGTTTCGTCAAAACTCAAGTTCAAGTTTAATTTGCCAAAATTCCTAATTTGCCAGAATAATAAGTAGCTATTAAGTAAATACGCTCTTGGTGTTCGTAATCATTACAGAAGAAAAACAAAAAATGTGTTTTTCTTCTCACTCATCAAGTTTCAAGAAAAAAATTTCAAAATTAAGTACCTATTTTAGTTACCTTGTATTATTTCTCTCTTATTAGCTCTACACAACGGACGTATATTCAATGATATGACTAGTAAAGTCATAATATCATTGAATGAGTATGTCCATTAAAAAAGTAGTAAGAAGTCTGCCATTAAAAAGTAATTGGTAAAGTACCAACTTATACGAAATGGTCCAACCCTAAAATCGTTAAAAGAAATAAACTTATACCAGAATGACGAGAACAAAGATATTACAGAATATTTCAGCGAAACACTGGGATACCGAACCCGAATCACCCAAACATGTTAATCAGCCTTACATCCAAGAAGTTGGTAGATTAATCGTAAAATCCATAGTTACAGCTGAACCAATCATCAATCTTGTACAATAGTTTACCACATTCCAACGGCTCTAGAATACTCTACATTCACTGCTCGGTTGGCTGCGGTCCTACAATATCTCGTAAACATGGTACACGCGCGAATTAGTTTCTCCGATTCCACTAATAAGTAGAGTTATATCACTACATAGTATAAAACAAAGTCGCTTCCGCTGTCCCCATGTCCCCATGTATGCTCATATCTTTAAAACTAACTAACGGATTTTGATGCAGTTTTTTTAATAGATATGTGATTCAAGAGGAAGGTTTATATGTATAATAAACCTCTGCAAAGCCGGGGCGGGTCGCTAGTAGTTTATAAACCGCATAGTTCAGAAGGACAGAAATGGACACCTAAGGAGAAGATACTCGTAGCACAAATTTTTGCAGAGCTGGCGAGACGAGAAAGATTTGGAGTGTATCGATAAGGTAAGTAAGTATAGGCATAGGCCGAATCAAAATTTTTGGTGACTGTCATGTTTTCTAAAAGCTTCCTTCGAGCAAACATTTGTAGAGCCACAATCGTGCCAAAAAATGGTCCGAGGCAAAACTGTGCCCAAGCTATGTAGTGGGCAGGCTTTTTAGTTAGTCGTAAGGCCATTGCAAACCAACTACAACACCGCGCGATGCCAAAGTGCTCAGTTACAAGCACTAATTAGGTGACATAGTGTCGAGATTCGAAAAAACGGGTCATTGTGAATTATTAATGTAATTATTGAAGTTGGTATGTATGTATATTGTATGCCGGCGCTCGGTCATTTTTTTACTACTTTCACTTAAGGACTGTGGCTCTGTAGATATTTGATCGAAGACAAGCTTCGCAAAACCCAATCCTGACTGAAGCTCACTTAACAGCTGGGCGAGGATTCGGTTTTGCGCAGCTTGTACTTAAGTCCACAACCGCCAAGAAGATTTGATTCGGCACATATCAGACTTTATAACATTCTAAAAGACTATTAGGAAAAATATCAGTTCAATCTTAGTTTTTTACCCAGTTTTTCAACAAGTTGCAGTTACATAAAAATTAAAATGGATAAGTACAAACGGAAAGAAGAAAAACTATACCTATCCTTACTTTTAAATCTTTGTCTCCTTTTACTCGTACTCGTAAGTATAACCGCTTATTAAAAGAGTATTTGTAGGAAGAATACAAATTTTAGTTTGCTGACTCTCACAAAAATGAAATACAAAAACCTACCAAAAAAAATTAAATACAATAAAATATTAGCTTCAGACATTTTACTTGTACAATGAAACACCTACATACTCGTGGTTATATCATTATCTTTACAAAAATTGTTCCAAGAATCCACGTTTGCCCTTAGGTCGTATCCTTCTTTGACAAGCTCTTTCTCTCCACTGCTGGACATAGGCCTCGTCTATGGATTACCAATAAGGCCGGTTGGAAGTAACCTGCATCCAGCTACGATCTTAATTATATCGTCAGTCCACCTCGCCGGTAGACGACATACGCTGCACTTGCTTGTCCGTGAACACCATTCGAGATCTTTACGGCCCCATCATTTCAACTTGCTGATGCGCTATGTCCGCTTCCTTTATGTCTTGTTTAAACAATCTATTTAAGCGAAAGGCCATATCCACCAGGCACCAGGCAGTGTAGGTTGGTAGATTCATATATGCCATCGAATTACTTCAACGAACGTTTGCCGGTTGTCTCACAACGTTTTCCTTCACCAAAAAACCAATGGTATGGAAATCCGAGCTTACGTAATTATAAAGCTTAAATCTTCATTGCTCCTTGTTTCATTTGGTATTTATTCAAAGATTAAATTCTCATTTCTCATTGCCTCATTGGTACGGGACCGGATTTGAACCCACGCTTTACGTTTGTAAGGCGGACGCATGGATGTACTAGGTACCTAAAACATCCGTGGGCGGACGTTCTCCAGGGCACCACGGCTCTCAAAAACTGTAAAGGTTGCTTAATAAAGAATTAATTGTACTTTATTATGGCAAATGTACCGGTAGTGGCTATTTTAGTATCATTTCGGCTGCTTTGAATTTTAAAGATTGTGTAAAAAAATGGTAAAATAAAATTTTAATCAAAGATTTTTCGGAATTTGACATTCACACAAACGATATTTATGGTGTTTTAATGTTTATAGGTAATCTATTTATGCAATAATTTTGACATCGAATGGCCAAAACCGAGACAGAGGCTAACCAGTGCATTGGTACATAATTATATACGTAATACCAATGTATGTTGTAGATAGATCAAAGCCTTTGTCACGTCGTGATAAAGATTGATGTTTCCTTCGACGCTTGGACCTAATTTAGAAACTAATTTCACCTTTATTACCATTGTGAGTAATTATTCACGAGAACGAATTGGAACACAACATGGCGGTAATGAGCACGTGTGTTGTTTTTAAGAACAACACCTCGCTAATTATCATTTATGTGTGTAGAGTGTTTATAAACTCCTTTGACCGGGAGGCCGCGGGAAATGAGCAAAATAATGCGGAAACGCCTCCGTGTTGTTTAATTGTTTGTTTCATTTGTTTAGAGCAGAGTGTAAAGCCTTTGCCACACTTTGCGGAATTTCCGTCGTGGAAAAGCGCCATTTCATTTAACTTGTTCTATAGGAACATTTTTGCAGCGACCTAATTGTTCGGAACATAATGAGTTATCACGGAAAACTGTAAAACAAAAAAAGTTTGTTGACCACTATCGACATAACGTAACTTACCAAGTTTTCTCATAAATCTGTATAATTCATTATAGTAGAGGTTCGTGGTATATCTATTTTACTTTCGCGTATTTTGTTCGGTACAATAATTCATAGTTCAATTTTGACGTAATGATATCTATGTTTAAGTCATAAGCATAGTTCACGTGAAACTTTTACTTGGTGCACGTACCTACTCACCGTGCGTGTTTATAACTAGTAGGTAGGTACCTATGTTAGTTATCTGAACAGTAGCCGTCTTGCCACAAAAGTTTTACACACGTTTTAGACAATGTTCAACAGTACAAATTGAACGGTTAAACTGTGTTTAAGGCCTGTTCAAAAAGTGTTTAAAGAGTGTTTAAATCTTTTGTAGTAAGGCGGTAAATCCCGCGACACATCTTTAGCTGGATCTTCATAAGACTATATCTCGACTCGCCTGACTGACCGATTTGGTTCATACTCGTAAATCTTGTTAGGATATAGATATTAAAATAATCTTGCCAAACATTATCAAACAAGCCTAGTCTAATGAATAGGGCGAATTTTCTCCCTTTTTTTTATGGAAATACCCCTCCAATCAAAAATCGCCGATAACAAACAAATTCTATCGATGTATCAAATAAATCTAAATATCTAATTATATAAATCTGTATGTCAAGTTTCGTCGAGATTCGTTGAAAATAGCGACCTGTAGACGAAAACCATCATCTGGACAGACGAAAGCAAAATCACCGTGTTATAACGAAGATCTCTTGTGTTTCGTTTGCTGGGTTAATTAAAACTAACATTCTTTAACATTCAACAACTTCGTTCGCTCGATCAATACAGAATCACGCTGCAGAACCCGTCGTCAGTCTTGCATAGAATTAATAAATTACCATTGTCTTTCTTCTCAAAAGTGCATATTTGTAGTAACTAAATAGAATTTACAAAATTTAAGCAGATATTCATTCTATTCGAGATAGTAAGGAGAGAAAAATTCATCAACTATTCATGAACCTTTGAATACTGAAAAGCGCACTTTGCACCTTATTCAGTATTGCACTAAATGGGTCTAGACTCTGGACCTTGCTTTAAATTTCATGATACAAGCTGAAAACCTAGTCTATTGGATGAATAAATAAAATGAATTACAGAAAATTGATCGACAAATTTTTAACGACGATAGGGCTAGTAGTAGAGAAAAATTGAATTTTAGAACGGGTTATGAAAATCATTTTTAAAAGGATTGGACTATTATCAAATTCCATCGAGGGACGAATTGAAAAAAAGATAGGATAAGTGCCTTATGGTTAAAGTAATTTGATGGCACGATTCCATTTCCTCAACTATGGTAAAAACCCATAGAAACTGTAATCAAGAACACAGCTTAACATAAGTGCCATTTTACGATTGATCAAACGTCACATTGGCGTTTCCGCAATTCGGTAGGTAAATATCTCCAATTACCTAAAAGCTCGTAGGGCAATTCTTTTAGCCGATCTCTTTACTGAAGTGATACGTTCTTGAACCTCTCTCGTTTATCTGACAGTTCCGACAGCTCAAAACTGTCAGAAAAACGAGACAGGTTCAAGCCAGGGGGGCAATTCTGTTAGCCGATCTCTTTACGGAAGTGATACGTTCTTGAACCTCTCTCGTTTTTCTGACAATTCCAACAGCTCAAAACTGTCAGAAAAACGAGACAGGTTCAAGAACGTGTCACCTTAGTAACGAGATCGGTTGACAGAATTGCCCCGCTGGTTTACAAAGTCAGTGGGTTCAAGAACGTGTCACCTTAGTAACGAGATCGGTTGACAGAATTGCCCCGCAGTCAGTAAGTATATTTTATTATGACAAATTACCAACCACTGGAACTACTTTCTATAACATTTATGGCGTTTTCTCATGATCATACTTGTTTTGTTATACCTATATGACCACGACCGAAGTCAGTAATAGTACCTACTGACGATCAGTAGGCACATCAGTAAGTACATCACTAAACATAGCCTTAAATATTTTGATGGAAAGTAAACAGGTTTCCCGAACACCATTATTCACACCATTCGTTAGTTGGTCATTCAGAGCGTGTACGAATGAAATGAAAACGCCAATTCTGCGAAATGTTTGACAACGTTATTGTGCCGGCAGGTGACCTAAAAACCGGAAAATTGAAACCGCGCCGCTAAAATGTTTAAAACAATGTATATTACAAATATAATCATCTCATATAGCCCTAGGTTGGAACTAGTTTGTAACTGAGAAGTATTAGTAAAATTCTGGCAAAATGTTTGCCTTTAAAACCATAAATTACAATGTGATTTGGGAAATGTGTACGTAAATGAAACTATTAAACAGGTACATTTCTTCTACTTCTTAGGCTAAGCTTTACTCAAGAAATTATTTATTTAATTTATGCAAATTATAATGAAACTTTACATGATGAGAAAATCTCTCACCATCATCATCTAATCAGCGGTTGGTCGGAAGTGGCTTGCATCCATAGCTATAAAATCATTGGCTTTCATTGTTTGGACGTCCTATACCCAACGCTTGCCGGTACATGGTCTCCAATTCTCCATTCAACAACTTTACGATCCTTTTTGAAAAAAAAATCTGACACCACTGAACATTTTAGCTTCTACAGCAAAAATATTAATCAATAAAATAATTTTCACTATTCCATCAGACTAGATCTATTTTAGCCTGGACAATACCGCTTGAATGTTTAATAGCTAGCTCCGACGCGAGGGGACTTCTGAAATATTAGTTTTGGTATAAATAACTAGCACAGTTCGTTTTGCAATCATCATCATATCAGCTGAAGGACGTTCTGCTATTGACAAAATGTTTTTATATTCGTCCGTTATATTCATTTAGGATCAAGTAGTTTTTCTGTCAAACCAACACTGAAATCGTTGGAAAACAATGACGATTGACTAAACTCTTGTACATCATACAAGTTGAACCACTTTTTTGTATGACGTATGGTCATGTATGGACATGAGGAGAAACCATTAACAGGAAACCGAGCATTTTCATAGAAAAAGTTCATCGGCAATCGTTAATTTTCACGATTTCGGGGTTCGTCTTATAGTAGAAGTTGTTTATCTTGGTGTATCAAAATATATTATAAAATATAATATATATATTGGGTCCGTGGAGGCCGGGAGCTCATCTTGTTTTCAAAAGTCTTTCTGAGCGTCTGGTGGACGCGACGCGTGACCAAAATGCTAGTGTTTATTTGGCTCAACGCATAAACATTGCCATTTAGCGTGGCAATACTGGCAATGCAGCCAGCATCCTGGGCACGCTGCCAACTGGCAGTGCGCTTGAGCATTTGGATTATCTTTAGACCTTCAACGGTCTGTGGATGATCCAATTGTTTTTATGTAGTAGTAGTGTATGTAGTTTTACGTAAATTAAGGTATATTGTATTTTGTTGTAGTTAATAAAGGCATTTATACTACACCTGCTCGGAAAGTACCTTGATACTTTACAAATTTACGGTAGAAAGTACGTCATTGCATATCGAACAAATATGCGGGGAGAAAACGCATCTGAGCGGGAGAGAAAAGTGTATGAAAATCCATTTCTTACGTGGTTTTTCTTTTTTAATTTTGGGTTAGACTGCTGGTAACCTAAATATCAAAAGCAAATTAGTTTTTACAGTGAGTTTTTATCTCCAAGTTCGCAAAATGACACTGGCCACTAGCTGTGTGTTGGATGGTGTCAAACAATTTGAAAAAAGAACATGTGAAAATTGCAGACGCCATTGGCGCCATTTTCAAGTGTTACATTAAGCTTCACTAACTGCAACAATTTCAATATAAATTTCAATTAGTAAAGATTTAGTTTTTTATTTTCCTCGTAGGTGTAGTATAAAGCACTATGTATCACTCGAGAGAAAGTGCGATTCCCGATCTCGGGTGTTTTAAAGCCCTCGCCTACGGCTCGGGCTTCAAACGACACCCTCGACGGTAATCGGTCACTTTCTCCTCTCGGTGAACAATGTACTATTTTGCACAATATAAAAAAAATACAGTTAAATAATATGTTAAAGTTACTTACAGGTTTTTCTACTGCAAGTTTTTGGTGGCCTAGCATAGTTTTCTCTATACACGCACATGATCCTCTCTTTTTTCTGCTAAAGTAGACTATCGAGTAAATCCTCTCAGTACCTACTGCTAGTACTCGATACCATAAACCAAGAACTGAAGCTTTGGAAATATTTGTCATTTCGAACCGAAATATCAAGTGAAGCGAACTTATTTAGGATAAAGAAGAGTAGAAAGGTACTTAGGTGGGATTAGCAATATTCTTTTCAAGAGATTTAGGACCGATAAACGATTTTATATTTACGGGAAGCTAATCCCGAATTCCGCGTCGGCCGCTCGCGACTTCGCCGACATTTTGCGGATTTTGCCAATTTTTATTGAAAAATATAAAAGAAAAAGCCCTAGAGAATTGGGAAAGTGAGATATTTTTTACCCGCCTACATACCATAGCTTAAAGTTAGTATACATATTTTTTAGTTAAGTTACTTTGCGTAGGTTATAGGTAGGTATATAGAGAGAGAGAGGTCGCCTCGATTTTTTGAATGGATATAGTTCGTTTAATAAGTCGGAGAGTGTCACACACTACTATTTATCCCGGAAAAATAAAATGTTCCTATGGGAAAGCACACAAATTGAAATAACTTAGCTAACCTACCTATTAGCTAAATTGATCAAGATTGGCTGGAAGCGGCTTGTATATTTAGCGTGTTCCTTTGATTAGAACATAGCATTTTCCGGTATGTAGTCTCCATTCGAGAACTCCCCTACCAGTCCTATCCATCCATCAGCAATCAGACATTACTCATTATTTCGGATATTTTTATAAAAATCGAGTCATCAATTTCCGTTGCACGCATTTTGTTTTTAGACGATCATTAAAAATAGTTGCAAAATGTCATCACCAGGTTAGCGGGCACAACATTAACCTTCAAGAAGGAGGAAGAGGAACTCGTAAACTTTTATGCTGTGATTAAAATTAACGTTACATTATGTCGTCGGTCGGGACGCATCGACTATCAAATCATACTAAAATTGTAACGGTAAAAGCCCGATTACACCTACCGAGCAACTGGGCGAGACAGTCACTCGGACCCCGTTCTACTTTTTTGACCGAGTACCCTCCCCCCGTTTTTCCACGCTGACTCGCTCGCTCACTCGGTACATATGAACACGATAATTTTACTTTAATACAGTACAAGTTTTACTTGTAAATTAATACCTACTTAAACGCATAATAGGCTGGTGTCCTATTTATTCGCCCAATATAATTTGTCCTAAAGTTGTTCTGCATACATATTTTCTCATAAAATTGTGTAGTCATAATATTAGATGCGCATAATTTTTCATAGTCATACTTGTATGTTGTCATATCAGATTTCTAGAGCAAATTCATGCATTAGGTCCGACGACGAGCAAAGCGAGGAGGAGGGTTAGGTTACTTGCGACCACAACGCACGAGTCGAGCGAGCGGTGCTGAAAATATGGATTTCGTATGTTATTATTATAAATTGTTTGACATATGATACAAGAATTAGTGATTTTAGGGAAACTGACTATTATGAGCGTATTAGGATGTAAATTTATATGATTTTCAATATTATAGCTAAAAAAATATGCGAATCAATAGGACCAATAGGGTTTTTAGAAATTCAATTGTCTAGGTACTCAAACTTACAAATGCGCGAGTGAGACAGCTGTGGCCAGTTGAAAGGCCGTTAACAACTAATTTATTTCCAAACCGCAGTATAACCTCAGACTAAATTTAAGGTAGATACGCCAACATTTATCACTCACGCAATAATTGTAAACAAGGACAGAGCACCTTCTCTATAAATAAAACGAGAAAACAAATGGGGTCCATTGAAGAGATCGATGCTTCGGCTCTAATTACAAGATCAGACGTGAAAATTTATCTCGAAGAATTTATCTCCTTTAAGCGCTACTTTTGCGACGATAAGTATAGGCTGAATCATACAAAACGGTGGATGTGAAGTTAGCTACAAGCTGCGCGAAACCCAATCAACGCGCAGCTTTATGTGAGCTTCATTCAGGATTGGATATTGTGCAGTTTGTAGCTAACTTCACATCCGCCGACTTGTATGATTCGGCCTATACCAACATCTAGGATTCAATTATTTTTATTAAACAAAGAGCGAAATACGTAAGCAAAGACGTCTCAGCTGGACATAATATATTTCTGAAAAAAAAAACGGATTTCTATTTTTTTTTTTGTACCACGTAATCGTATTAATAGCTTTGAAGCCACCAGTCATCACTCTAAATTTCTGGTTAAAGAATTTATTTTCTCAACAAGAAATTAACAATTTCACTAATGTGAGAACTTAATTACTATTGTACATACAATGCTTCAACAGTCGTAAATAAAGTAAATATGAATTATTCATCATGTAAATAGTTTAAGTAGGTACGTAAAAGAAAAGTAAAAATTTGTTTAAATAAAATTTTCACAAAACAAGTAACAGTACCTACCCGCTACTTAGAAAAAAAAATAAAGCATGATTTGTGTATTTAACTTTCTCATGCTACAAGATAACTTTAAAAAAGATCGAAAACATAGCAAAACAATCATATCACAGCCCAAACTCCAAGTCACATTCCCTAATAACACGAACATGTGTTACCGAAAAAATCCTAAGAGATTGAACACCAAAAATAAGTCGGTCCTCTATTGATTCCTCCTTGAGGGTCCAATCGTGCGAATGAAATCGGACTCAATATGAAGCGAATCATAGTCCCCGGGGGTTCCCGCCACTACTCCCGTGAGAAATTATGGCTGCCAGTGTTTTTCTACCTTCCAGTTTGTTATTTTTACGGCTAGGTAGACAGAATGGGGACCGCGGTTGTCCTTTTCTTTTCAGTAGAATAGGTAGTGGATATGATAGTGAAGTACATATAAGTAGAGCGGGCACTAAAATAATAATAATTACAAAAGTAAGAGAGCGTGATGTGCAATTGTGAAAGTGGATTGTGAAACAGGACTAAACTAATATATTTTGTCTCTGTTTGCGTATACGCTTTTTTGTCTGGCATCATACGTCGGCCTAGACGTCGATGCCAGACTCCGCGCCAAAAACTACCATTTAATTTTTGATGAGATGCTTAGGTAAATGAACATATTTATTAACTTTTATCTATTTTCTATCACTTCTATTAGTATTATGCAGGTTTTTACTATTTTTCTAGAGTCTAAATATGATAAAATAATAACGACGTGTATATAGCTATCTAAGTATGTGTAGCACATCTTTTTTCTCACACCCTATACGCTAGTAACTTCTCCACCTATTCTCCCTGCACGAGTGGATATAGTGGTTTAGTGTGGTCATCTTTTTGAGATCTGTGTTTTTTTCGCGTTCTGTCATTTTTCAAGAATTTCGACCGTCCTACGCTCGATATTGTTTAACTAAGAAAAAATCGACAGGCATTACAATTTTTGAGATAAAGAAAATGTAATCAGATAGCCCATGAAATTTGTCAAGAATAAATCAACATGATGATTGTGTGTAATCGAGTGTTAAGTGATAGTGACTCTTCTAATGACTAACACGTACGACATATTAAAAAAAAAAAAAATATTTTTTTAAAAGAACAAACTTTTTCTGCACAAGTACTTGCCGAGACGATTCAATCGAACCGAAACTCGATAGGGTTGCGTCGTTTCATTACAAAGTTCCTATGACCACCTTCCAGAGATAGGTTATTTAAGTTTTTATTTTTACGTTATTTAAATATTTATGTATGAGAAATAAAACCTCTTGCTAAATACTAAGATATAATATATTATGTATGTAAAACTAGAAGATACCTATCACTCTTGCCTTTAATATATACAGATTGTAATTGTTAAGAAACAGTGACGAAGGTAGTGTGTTCCAATCCCTGGCGGTTCACCATCGACATGGCATTTTTTTCTCTTACATTCCATATTAGCAGCGTTTTACCTGAAATAAAACGCATATTAAAATACTTACCTTACTGGAAGCTTTTATAATGAGAGAGCGTATCCCTTTCCGTCGAACAGCTAACGTTTTCAGTCCCTTTAAGCGTTGTAACCGGAAGCCTCCAGGTGGCGCCCCTGTAGCGACTGCGCGCCATTTTATTTTCTAGGAAAAATGGCGTGCCTTTTGGCCTCATTGCGTTAATTTTTGTAATTTCCACCAGGCAGAAATTAAAAGTAAAGCTTCCAGTAAGGTAAGTATTTTAATATGCGTTTTATTTCAGGTAAAACGCTGCTATTAAATAACTTGACCGTTACTGGAAGCTTTTATAATGAGATTCTGTTTGTTATCGCCTGGTGGCGTCACCTGGAGTGGGGCTTTTAATTATAACTTATGATTATGTATTAGGTACGCCAATGTGATTACGCCAATGTGAGATCTATAGCTCGGGTGACAATTTAATTACTAATGATTTCAAATACATTAAGTTACTTTATAGTGAATAATGTCCAGAAAATATAAAATATAACTTAAATCCCATAAGAAAATGGACATCAAGAATCTTCCGGTCACTTAGGCCATTATCTTCAATAAACATGACCTATTTAGCAAGAGTACTTTTAATTTGCAAAATTAAATAAAAACAATATACAACAACAAAGTGTTAACGTATAAATAATTTACAACATACGTAAAGCTTTAATATGTACATAAACCCACGAGGATTTTATAACAACGCGTTTTCGTTGTGTTCATCGCATATCTACATGCATACCTGTACTTAAGGTTAGGCTGGGTGGCTAACCCAAGTGTCCGGGTTTCTGAGCCACCTGAAAGAATCTGACATCGTATAATAGATCCTATTGAGAAGGATTTGTCCGGTAATGATATTTACATTACATTATTGCAGGAATGCAATATGCATTCGTATTTTGCGTCATTACTAAGCAGAGAGTCCCACGCAATAGAATTGTTACTTTTAGAGTACCTCTCCATCGTGAGGAGCAGTGGATGGCTAGCTTAGACTGTGCCATTATTGCAAGAATGCGTTATGCATTCATATTTTGCATCATTGCTAAAGCAGGGAGTCCTACTCGATGGAACTGTTACTTTTCAAGTACCTCTCCCTCGTGATGGGCGGTGGATGGCTTACTTAGCCTGTGCCATTATTGCAAGGATGCGTTATGCATTCATATTTTGCATCATTGCTAAAGCAGGGAGTCCCACTTTATGTAACTGTTACTTTTCAAGTACCTCTCCCTCGTGATGGATGGTGGATGGCTTACTTAGCCTGTGCCATTATTGCAAGGATGCGTTATGCATTCATATTTTGCGACATTACTAAAGCAGGGAGTTCCACGCGATGGAACTGTTGCATTTAGTGTACCTCTCCCCCGCGAGGGGCGGTAGGTGGCTTGCTTAGACTGTGCCGTTCGACATGAGTCGATAGTTTGGCAATAAATCTCGAAAGTTGATTTACTTCAGATTTTGACCTCATAGTAGTTATGTAGAAGCCAATTCAGTCAATATAAAATTGAAAGAATATATTAAAAATATAAAATAAAAAATGTCACTGACCCACTAAAAACAATGGTCAAACAATGGCAGCTAAAATAAAATCAAAGTAATTATGCAATTAAATGTCACGGTACAGTTATTGGTCTCGTACTTATACGTACAGGATACATGTGTATGTTAGTAAATCTTTATAGATTTAATATAGATTTAATGGTCTCTAGCTTATAGCTATCAGTTGGAGTTGCGCCTGAAGATTTCCAATTGTCATGCGAAGCAATAGCGCTACTTTTAATAAGAGTTGTTTAAGCTGCGACTAACAATGTGTGAGAAATAGGTAGCTAAGTTCGTTCCAATACTAGTTTTGACAAACTCACTTGATTAATAACTCGCAAAAGAAAACAAAAACTGAGAAATAACTCACAAAAAACACCACTGGCAAAAATAGCCCCTTGAATTTTTAATAACTCCCGGCTCGATCGTCAAATTGCGAATGTAGGATTAATCTGTACTTAACGATTAGTTTTATGTAAAGCAAATTAGTTAGGCTTCTTTTTACAATTATATTAAAATCAGAAATCAGAAATCGTTTATTGCATCACTATGTACAATGTTCTTATTATTATGTTGGATTACAACATTCTCAAAAATTTAGTAATCTCATTAATTTTATACATTGCGTAGGCGCCGCCGCCGTAAAGTGCACCGTAACCTATGTACTTGCCAGAAATATTTTTAATATTTTTTAAAAATACTTAGACATTAACTTTTGTGTTGATTAAATTTAGTCTCTTTTAGCTAATATTTGAGATGATCTATCCAACAATGTGCTGTTTTGTGGAAAAAAGAAGGTAGTAAGACCTGACCTACCCTCCACACCATAAAAGCTAGGGTTATCTGACGCGCATTTTTGTTTCAATCTATTTTTACGAACACTACATTCTTATATTGTTTGTATTTAAGTAAATTAAAAAGTTTCATAATGTAATATTATTATGATAAATGGTCATTAATACAAAATACAACATTAAAAGGGGTATTAGCCTGAGCCAAGATGGTAAACAAACTCGTCTTCACGTTTTCTTCCGTGCGACGGAAGATCACACAATCTATCTGGCCACAAATGCAACATGCATTACTGCATGTATTAACACAAAGACATCAACATTCTATATAATCCCTTCATTGAAACTAGCGTGAGGATTCATTACTAAATTTTATATGAAAACCGGATACAACTCACGATTATATTTAATATTCTTCATAATTTCACTGTTTTCTCCTTATTTACAACTAAGAACGCCATTACAAGAAATATACAAATCCTGCGGCTATAAACTAAACCTAAATGTGACAGATTAGTCATGCGATTATGGTATCGCATCTGTTTGTCATTTTATTTCACTATACGAACTTTACAACACGTTTGTAGTCGCAGACACAATTATTAGGTAGGCACTGGTAGGATGCACCTTATTCTCTATTTTTTTCAAATAGAAAAACATTATATTACACAATATAAAGTAGGTAGGTAGATATGTTGTTGGGCCTTTAGTAGCTTTGCATTCTGGTATGCCGATATATAATGTACTCAAATAATATCTCCATCATATAAAATGACTTTCATTTTATAATAGTGAACTTAAACACTGCTAACATAGTAGAAATAGGGGGTATGGATTAAGTATAAAATAAATATCGCAACGACAGTTTAAATATCTATTAGTATTACACGGTTTTTGTTATATGCGAAAAACAAAGAGTATGTGGGTAACTCACTTTCATGGTGACGTTTATCAATTAATTTATGTTTTCCGTATATCGGTAAGAGCACATGTTCACGATTGCTATCCTTGCGGATAAGACATGCTAATTTTCTCCAATTAGTTTCTATTTTAGTAGATACACAACATAGTACTGCTCAAGCAAGTCTTGCTATCACCTTAACAGGGTACTTGCAAAATTGCACATTGAATGGTTTTCTTTCCCGAAAATGTGAAGAGATTTAATAGAATTTAAATAGATGCGAGCTGTGTACATGTTTCTTTAATATTATTATGTTGTTACTATTTACAGACTTCCTACAAAGAACAGTCTGATTTTTCTTATGGTATATTTAATTAATGTATTTTAATGATATAAGCCCCATTTTATACAAACCCTTACTTATTTTATTATTTTTGGGTATGCTACAAATTATTACTGCTTTGGTTTGAGAATACTCCCTGACCGGTACTTGCAAAATTGCACATTGAATGGTTTTCTTTCCCGAAAATGTGAAGAGATTTAATAGAATTTAAATAGATGCGAGCTGTGTACATGTTTCTTTAATATTATTATGTTGTTACTATTTACAGACTTCCTACAAAGAACAGTCTGATTTTTCTTATGGTATATTTAATTAATGTATTTTAATGATATAAGCCCCATTTTATACAAACCCTTACTTATTTTATTATTTTTGGGTATGCTACAAATTATTACTGCTTTGGTTTGAGAATACTCCCTGACCTCCCTGTCGAAAGAAAATCACTACGTTTTTCAGTGATTTATTACAAGCTTGTGACGATAGTAAGCAAAGACCCGACTATGTACAGTAGCTCAAATCATCCATTAAAATAAGGTCAACCGTATTGAATGCTTAATTTGAATAGAATTTCTTATTTTCTATGAAAGAAAATAATAGGAATTTCATTTTCCAAAACAAATAACGCAAATAATTGAATACTGTACAAGGTAGTGGCCGAAACTAAACTAGCCAAATGTTTGTTATGATTTGTGGAAGTACATTTACACTCAGTTTTTAAATTATTTGCATAAATCGTGTAGAATTCACTCCGCGAGAGTGGCATGTATCACAATAAGCACTAACCCCATGAGGGTAGTTAATTAATATGATATAAAAGTGCATTGTACACTGTATCACTCACTTTCCAAGTAGTGAATTTCACAAAAAGCACTGACTCCATGAGGGTAGTTATTGATGATGTGCATAAATCCGGTAGGTGCGCTAACCTGTTCGTTTATAATTATATCGATTTGATCATTATATGATCGGTAACAACATGTTCATATCAAGCACACGCCACTGATATCAGGTAGCTTGATCCGTTCATAAGAAGGTATTAAAAATGCCGACCCCACGAGGGTGGTTCACATGCATTGAAGCATGGTAACGTTGCTTCTTCCATACTGTTATACATGGTTTTGTCAAACAATTTGCTAAAAATAATCAGAAGGTAGTTTCTGAAAAATACATTTACCCTAAAACGGCGGTATTTGTAATATCACGTATATTTCGAGTCGAAAGAACAAAAGTTGCTCGCAAATAGGCGCTTAGGTACTCAGTAAGCTCAATAGAAACAGCTGAAAGTATTTGCTCATTTTCTAACGAATAAAATGAAATCTAAACGCATCAAATATAACTTTGCACAAAATTTTATCAACTGAGATAAAGTTCTGACCATTTTAGAAACTCTTTGGTAAAATAAGATTAAAAATCGTAAGGTGGGTGCTATTTCTCGGCTATCGTAAGGTGCCGTATATTTTTCCCAGGTTGCTTGATACTAGGTTTAGGAAACCTAGGTATATCTTACGGTGCCGAATATATGAACACTGCAGTGTTAAACTGCCGTATAAATAAAATTCTGCTGCAATATAAGCTTAAAGAAGTTCTACTAAGAATCCAAATTTCGCTCACCAATTTTCATCGATACATTTCTCCATCTGGTTGGAAACGTTCAGCACGCTTACCCGCTGCCGAAGAAGCTCGGCTTAGCTGACATCACACGACCTTGACCGCTTGAAGCAGTCGCGTTCATCTATTTTTAAAGGAAATTTATTAAACAGGGATGAAAACAATTGTATAGGGCGACCGATTGCCCTATTTGAAGCACTTTTGGTTAAAACCAATTAGGCTCTGCTGAAAATTTTGTAAACGAACGGTAAAAACCGTTAAAAATTTATTTATTTAGTAATTGCTATGCCACCCTGGTTTTCAAACCTTGGGCAAAGTAAATTTCTTTAAAAAATCCATTTTTAGAGAAATAGATGTAATAATATGTGGGAACTTACTGCGCAGGTACTTATACTTAGCTCCGTTATTTCTTGGAAACAACGTGTTCATTTCGATGCTGAGCACCACCACATATTCACTGAGTTTAATCTACATATTAGTTTTAGATAGTGATTTTATAAAAATAAGCTGTACAACAGGCCAGGAGCTAGCTAGAGCTGCCCGGAGCTGTTGCTTCGACGAAAAATTCAACGCCAATGAGGCCAAAAGGCACGCCATTTTTCCTAGAAAATAAAATGGCGCGCAGTCGCTACAGGGGCGCCACCTGGAGGCTTCCGGTTACAACGCTTAAAGGGACTGAAAACGTTAGCTGTTCGACGGAAAGGGATACGCTCTCTCATTATAAAAGCTTCCAGTAACGGTCAAGTTATTTAATGATGCGGTTTACATTATTAAGGAGGAAACAAATCGCGTAGTACGAGCAGGTGGTATAACATTATGTCGACTACGCTACTACTAAATGTTGCGTTTACCTTTGCCGTCTAAGATTGGCCTAAATATACATAAAATATATTCCTCACTTTCCACATGTTCCACATTTGTTTCTTAATCAATATTATCTGATGGTCGGTAAAATTGTTATTTCACCGCTTGCGTCAGCGCTTCCTTTAACAGCCTTCTCAAGGGCAGGCGTAATGTTACGGTTATGGCGGATTCTGCAGGAAGCGATTAAACGGTCCCTATCCAGGGATCATCTCTGGGGAAACCTGGGACGGAATTCCGGTTTTCTAATCAAATTTTGAAACTGGAATTATTATTGTTGCTTTCTAAAGTGTAGGGACTTTCAGAGGTACACATAGCGTTATACACAACTTTTACTATGAACCCTGATGTCATGAAAGGAATTAGCGAATTCAAACGATTCGTTTAGAATCAAGGAATGATTTATAGGACCTATCTGCTTGCCTTGTACCAATAGACAAAATATAATGTTAGTCGATTGGACAGCTGATTTTTTAGGGTTCCGTACCCAAAGGGTAAAAACGGGACCCTATTACTAAGACTCCGCTGTCCGTCTGTCTGTCTCGAGGCTGTATCTCATGAACCGTTATAGCTAGAAAGCTAAAATTTTCACAGTTGATGTACCTATTTCTGTTGCTGCTATAACAACAAATACTAAAAACAGAATAAAATTAATAATTAACGGGGGCTCCCATCCCATACAACAAACTTGATTTATTTGCCGTTTTTCGCTCCATACCTATATAATAATGGTAACAGGTAGATGCTTGAAATTTTCACAGAATATTTAGTTGTATATTCACTTCAACAATAAATAATTAAAATAAAATAAATATTTAAGGGGAGCTCCCATACAGTACGGAACCCTCCGAGCGCGAGTCCGACTCGTACTTGGCCGATTATTTAAATCCGGTTTGCGCCTCGTAGTAAAAGTTGTTCACAATGATGATCTTATAATCACCCCCTTTCAGCCCAATACCTACAGGGTAAGCAGATAGCCCTGGCATGTGTAACAGTAGATTTTTTCGTAATTTAGGTATTGCATGGTCCCAGAGTTGTTTTATAGGTAGGTGTTATCATAGCATTTATAGCTACTTATTGTATTTTTTGTATGTTGGTACTTATATCCAACCCGCTTACAACCGGATTTATTGATTTATGTGAACCCAACCTGTCCCAAACGATCGTGTGGTTATCTGCTTATCCCGCACGACCGTATGAGTTCCGGTTGCATTTATAAAATCAATATGGCTTTTGTGCCAATTTTTTTGTCGATCCTCTAGATTATATTGAACCGGTTGTGAGGGGATATCAGAAATCCATAGGGGATGCTTTTGTCCAGCAGTGGACGTCCTTTGGCTTATGGATGGATGGACGGTATTTGTAAATTTGCCTATTATGTACACACACCTTTCGTGAATACGATTTAGCAAAGAAAATATTTACTCCCAAACACTTGAACTGTGAAGATGAACCTTTTCCTTTCGAAAATATTCAGATTACATAAACGCTCACCTGTGTTCCGATACATTTTGCTGATAACATGCGCCACATGGCACAGAACATGTGGGGCACATATTTCAACTTTACGTCTGTTGTCGCGAAGTTTGGCACGCGGCGGCAACTCAAAAAGTAATCTACTCTCTTTGTTACGGGAAGCATCGTAACATTTAGAGTTGGTGAGTGGAGCGAAGGTTTTTCTTTGTCTCAAAACAGGACATTACTAATATTATCCTTCAATCACCTCTAAAGAGACTGCATAGCTCCTTTATTTAATTTACTCAGTTGCAGAGCGTGCTCCGGCGCGTATTTTTTCACAATTTTTAAAGTTTTTTTTTTTTTTTTTTTGTATAGCAACACTGCTCCTCACGTCATTGTGTGCTTTGTGCGTGTAAAAAACGGGTTTTATTTTTCGATGAAAAATGTTAAAACCAAGCCGATTCCACTAGTTATTACGTAAATAGCGTGTAATATAGCCTGCAGACCACGAGAAGTGAAACACACATATCAAACTGTGTGTTTATGTGACTGTGTACATTAATATGTGTTCGACGAAAAATTTACTTATTTAACGTTCTAAACGCCTTCCGGCAACACAAAACTCAATTAAATACAAGTAAAAAGGTCTTAAATAATGACAGTAAGTACCTACCCTAACTGGGGAACCCACTCAAGTACTTGATTCCTTCACAAGTACTTAGCAAAAAGATTGCATTTCCCGGCTCTAATTTATAGTAACCGTAATCTTGCCATCGTGTTGTCACGATTTATAAACAACAAAATACAGTAAGAAAACTGGATTTTAGTTAATGGAACTCGATGAGTTTCCTAAATGACATCTATGTATGATGGTCAGACAGACTATAAGAAACAGGGGCTAAACTTTTGAATCGTACCAACGTCAAGGGGGGGGGGGTGGGGGGGGGGGGGGGGGGGGGTGGGGGAGGGGTTGGTATACCTCTCCTGAGAAGGGGGGGGATTGAATCCCCCCCCTCTCGGAGATATGATTTTTTTAATTTTTTTTTCTACTGTGGCAAAAACAAGTACTAAGCTATAGGGAAGATGGTAGCAAGAACATAGTACCTTCAAAAGAGGGGGAGGGATGTAGAAGCGCTCCCCCTCTTTTGGAAATTTGATCTAAAAATTATCGACTTACCAAATGTTGCAACCTAACCTATTTTTTGTTTCACACCTAATCTATAAAGGCGATTCGCTTCTGGCACTTCGCCGGCCGCTGCCGCGGCACGCTCGCTTCGCTCGCTCGGCTCGTGCGTTGTTTTGTCATGTTCTAACATAACCTAACCTATTTTTTGTATCACACCTAATCTATAAAGGCGATTCGCTTCTGGCACTCGCCGGCCGCTGCCGCGGCACGCTCGCTTCGCTCGCTCGGCTCGTGCGTTGTTTTGTCATGTTCTAACATAACCTAACCTATTTTTTGTATCACACCTAATCTAATTACGTGGGGTCGGGGTGCCCCGATTCGGATATGTGACTCATTTTGAACCTTGTTGGCGGCCCTGTTTCTGCCATTCCAGTCTATGATAAAAAAAACCTTCGAAAATACGCAGTGTAAACAAAATTCTAACCAAAAAAGTGTATTTTCAAAAATTAATTTCTCGAAAACTATTCGTCTTCGCAGTTCTAAACTTTGTAAAAAACGATTGTAATAAAGTATTTTACCACTTAAAAAACAGAAACAATACCAAAGCCATTGGTACGTTTCAAAAGGCGAGCCGAAACAGGACTTGAAAGATAGGTAGGTCTGTTTTCTTATGTTTTTTATGCCAGAGACAATGGGACCTCAAGTAGACTAGCAGATGCAGTACAATTGAGCGTACGTCGCAAAAAGCTCGAAAATATGTATCTTTTCTAGATGGCGCTGCTTAATGAACATGGGAATATGTTTTTCGAGACAGAACACCGATAAAAATAAATCATTATGATGTCATTAGTGTCCAAAAGTGCTAAAGTATTTTTTAGATCTGTAAAGTCAGTGATAAATCTATTTTTCTCATTTTGAAATAAATTCATAATTTAACCAAGTTTTGTCCATCTACGGAAAGATGGCGTTGCGATCGAATGAAAGATACAAAGGTAGAATTCGAATTTTCGCATCCCTAGATCGCTAGATGGCGCTGAAAAACCAATATTTTACCAATAACTTGGCATGGTGGATTGGCAACTTGAAATGGCAGTGGGCAGGGCACATAGGGCGGAAGGACTGATGACAGAGGGGGTCAAAAAGACCATGTACCGTCAGGTAAAGTAGACCTCTTTATGAACGCGGGACCGCCGTGGGATGCAAGCCGCTACTAACTAGTCTTATTGAAGATCCATAGGGTTGGCCTATGTCCAGTAGTGGACGTCCTTTGGCTGATGGATGTATTGATGGAAACCGTAAGTTATTAATAATAACGTATGTACTTACATAAAATATTGTACAATTATTTATTTCAAGTCATACATTTTAGACATACCTAGTATGTACATATGCATATTTTATTATTAATATATATCACAAAAATGGCAAAACCTAATTTAACCATGCACAGAATTCGAATAGTTCGCACGGATCGGTGTGACATCCATGTACTCTTACATGTACAGCTTACTAGCTGACCCGGCGAACTTCGTTTCACGCAATCCACATAGTATAAAATAAAGTCGCTATTTTTTGTCTGTTTGTCTGTTGAGGTCCCATTGTCTCTGTTTATGCTATCATTCTGTCAAAGATAAGAGCAGTACATATTATCTCATAATGAGATTACTACATCTGGGTACTATTAGCGAGATAAATCTACAAACAACAAAATTATTATAATTACTTCTGAAAAACTTCTCGGCGGTGAAGTGGTCAAAAGGCACACAACAAACTTTTCTGTCTTAAACATACAGAAAAAGTCTTCCTACAAAGGATATAAGTAATATCACCGCAGCATGGTACACTGTATATGGTACTAATGCTTAATGCACAGTATTTACTGATGATCTACCTATCTCAGTGAGTAATCACTGAACGAGGACAAATGTTTGTTCTCAAATAGGTAAGTATATGATGTCATCATGTCATATTATACCTAGGAAGAGATAAGGGGTCACAGCTACCACCTATTAAGAAATCTCTAACAGTAAGTTCACATTGAACCCTAAGCAAAAATAGTATTTACCCTTCTTCCATCTGATTAATATCTCAAATTCTGAGTATTCAACATGACATGTAAACAGTCCAATTACAAGTACCTATAGAATTCAATTATTTCTGTCACATTCACTTCTTATTTATACCAAGCTGGTTATAAACATTCTTTGAACGTACCATGGTACTCAGTCCATAAAGAACTATTACCAAGAAAACACCAATCAAAGTTACCAAGTAACATAATTATATCAGTAGAATCATCTCTAGGAGAAAAAATGGTACTTGTACTGTACAGGACTTTAATTAATAGTATACCATACCCAGGAAGGGCGATTGGGCTATCACTCTGGCTGATGGCTGGGTGCAAGTTGAATACCATAATAATTCAACTGCAAAAATATAAACAACAAAATTAATACTTGTTATTTAAGGTACCTGCCTACATATTACACACCTACCTTAAATGAGAAAAGGAACAGGAATGTCCTATTTATACATAATAATTTTGTAGGCATACCTAGTTAGACATTTATACATATTATACATAAAGTGAACCACTCACTGTTGTGGTTAGGTTAGGAGTCTAATTCTAATTAGGAGTATGCCTATCACATCTGAAATCAAAGATAAAAAAGCTTAATTTCATGTTCAGGCCCTAAAATTTGAGAAATAAATAAAGTGACTATTTACGCCATATTGGTAGTTATTATACTGTGGTATGTGAGGTTTACCCGCAACCTCTTATATTAATCTTCCTCTGGAGATATCTTTATCACTGACTTGGCATTATTTCATATAGATGGATTTTATAAGTAGTATTTGCCATGTTGCCTATCTCATTGTCAGTATGTTTATAAATAGGTATAATATACCTATTCAATGCTTTAGGAAGACCGGATCTAACCTGGTATCCCATCAAAAATCAATTCTTATAAGTCATCAAACATGATAGCAACATGATAGTCAGAAATTCTTCGGTCCTTCAGAAAACTATGATGATATGATAACTATCATTGTTATAAACATTAGGTACATACTAAGTTAATTGAATTACTAACATAATTAAGCTGATTATATTAACTTGTAAATTATTATAGGAATTGCTTATTGGTTATTTAATGTTTACAGTTTTTTAAGGATTACAGTTTATCTACTGAAACTTTAAAGTAATTTCAGTTCAAGGGATGAAATACCTTACACAGCCATGAAATACTGTGATATGCCATGAAATATGACACGGGTGATTTAGGGGCATACCTATTTATAATATCATAAATTTCTGTATTTCTCAAGGTATATCTGGAGTACCTAAAGCTGTTTTTTTCCTTCTTGACATACAGTTATGTCATTACGATCTACTACACGGGCTTGAATATTTTAATGCTACCTGTAAATAACAATTACGGCTCTGCTCGACTTGTTTGGGGTGCACTACCGTGCACCCAGATTATGAAGCGATAAACTTCATGATAATTATGCTTAGTGAATTCCAGTACCTACTGAAAGTTTATTCACATAATCTTATAATTTAAACTAAAGGGGAAATAGGGAGCTAAGTAAGGAATATCAATCCTAGGTTTTTAATTTTTAGACTGTGATAATTTTGTATTAAGTATTGTAATGTTATTCTTTTAAATGATGTATGTATTTTTATATGGCGTTGTATGCCTGAAATAAATGTTTATTTATTTATTATAAGGCAAGAACCTAGACATCAGGCTATAGACATTGATTGTTCCTCAGGCTTTATTTGCCTACTCATCCCTCTATTCATGGGGACCCAGATAATAAATATTTACATATTATATCATATTAAACAGTACATTAAGATAATTATATACTTATAGACATATAA
This sequence comes from Hypomecis atomaria, assembly GCA_964007245.1. Classification (NCBI taxonomy): domain Eukaryota; kingdom Metazoa; phylum Arthropoda; class Insecta; order Lepidoptera; family Geometridae; genus Hypomecis; species Hypomecis atomaria. The sequence continues at coordinate 16,184,035 of OZ023292.1, read as the reverse complement.
AATAGTATTAATAAATTAAATTAGGGTAATAGGCAACAGAATCAAGCAAAGCTGTCAGTACATTAATGATATATGTGTTTAAGTAAAATATTGAGAATAAAATATGTTTAACACATTCACATCAAATAAATAAATATCCAATTTTCACAGGATTCAAATCTATCTATAAAAATATGTTATCAAAAAATATCTTATGGGTCAATTAGAAATACATATTCATATTAATAGTATGACAAAATATATTCAATAAGGTTTGTCTGCCTGAAATGACAACTGATAAGTCGGTACATCATTGTATAATTTGTATATTATGTACCTAGTAGGCACTTAGAATGTAAAACAAAACAGCACCAAGATCTTAAAAAATTTGGCTGACCCTGACATACCCATTATTTCATCTTGTATGACAAAATAATATAACATGGTATGTGGTGTAGCATGCTTGTTATGACATGCATGTTGCTGGAAACTTTTTAGAGAATAATGAGAGCTGTTAAATTTTATAAATATTTAAAGGGTGCCAATACTTTAAAACTCAGACAAGACCATCATTTCTTAACATAATAATATGGTCTAAGCTGGTTACACAGCTTACAGGTTTAGTTTTACAGCTCCTTATCACTTAATGTGGTTGGTTGGCTAGATATGACTAGATAGATAAGTCACAATAATACAAGTACATATGTGCAATTTCAAGATATACTATCTATATTTTTATATTTTAAAAAGTTAAGATAGGAATACAACCCATAATTGTTTGTAGTCTTACATATTAGGTATGCTGGTAGGTAAGTGACAAGGGTGACAATTAATGAAATATAGGTAAAAATGAACGACAGGTAAAGGAAAATTTCCTTTACTATTTAAGTATTTAATACTTGACATAAATATATCAATAATTTAAAAAATATATATCTTTATATATACTTAATAATAAATTAAATAAAAAGCATTTCACAATGGAATATTGTTACTTTTTTTCTAACTACATGGTGAACTGATTGAAAATCTTAGATTTTACTTTACTTAATACTGTATAGATTAAGTACCTTTGTAAAGAAAATTAGCTGGAAATCACCAGACAAGTTGATATATTGTATAAATATATTCTAAAATCCATTGTTGGGGTCTGCATTACTTAAACTAAGAGCATATTAAAGTGGCTTAGAAAATGAGTCATAATGACACGATTCAATTAGTAGATACATAATTATGGTTACCTATGTAATTATAATTTAATAAACCTAGGTACATACTGATGCTCAAAAATAATATTTAGCTGTAAATAACAAGTTTTAGCAAACCAATATGAGATAGCTTTATCAAACAGATTATTGATAATATCTATAAAGATTACTATTCATTGAACCAGATAGGATAAGATTACTATTCATTGAACCAGATAGAACCTTAGTATCAAGTTTGTAGGCCTATGGCTTAAAATATTAGAACCTGATACAATATTCTTTAACCATCATATTCTATAATTATACAAATAACTTCACTTCTCTTGGGTGTACAACAGTAACACAAAATATCCGATTAGGCATAATGTAATACAAAAATATAGGCATACTTGCATCAAGCAGTGGCAAAATTAACAGATCATACAAAATATTTGGGGTCAAAGGGACAAATGTGATTTATCTGGTAAAGAGGAATAGCTTATATAATATCTATCTTTTGTATTAAACCCATGAGGTAAAATATAAAAGTAAATATAAGTACCTATATAATATGAGGTAAAAACATTTCACAACCCTTTAAACATCTGCAACTGAGTAAATTAAATAAAGGAGCTATGCAGTCTCTTTAGAGGCGATTGAAGGATAATTAAGAATCAATCGAGCTTACCTGTTAAGTGAAGATTGATGATAATTATCCGAAATCACCGAGAAAGAGACTGCATAGTGACTCAATCCCTCCCTCCCTTGCCCGGAGGTGACACTATGCAGTGATGAGTTATTTATTTAATCAAGGGAATTATAAGGTATCAGTATAATACAGGTAAGCCTCGATCGATGTCATTATGGAAGTCCCAGAAAAATAAAACTGTCCTACGCTGGTCCTTCCTCTAAGGCTCTGCCTCTATGTAAACTTGTAAAGGTTGTGAAATGTTACCATGTCTCTACTTTGAACTCCAATGACGTGAAGAGCAGTGTTGCTATACAAAAAAAAAAAAACTTTAAAAATTGTGAAAAAATACGCGCCGGAGCACGCTCTGCAACTGAGTAAATTAAATAAAGGAGCTATGCAGTCTCTTTCTCGGTGATTTCGGATAATTATATCATCAATCTTCACTTAACAGGTAAGCTCGATTGATTCTTAATTATAAATTGGAAAATGTGTTGGTTAGTTTGTTTGCTTCTCTTTCACACAGCGACAGAGGAAGGGGCGACATGTTTTTTTGCTTAGATATAGTTTAAATGTCAGAAACACAGACTACTTGTCTTCTCTGTCTACGGTCATAAAGGCTAATTTTTGTTTACCAAAAAAAATCCTATGGGATAGCACATAAACTAAAATATCATGCTGGCGAAGCTCAAGCAAAGCGGCAAAAGCTAGTTTGTGGATGAAATGGGAAAGAAGTAGATTTAACCCTTAGATGAAGGACTGGTCTTGGATTGAAGACCAATCCTTCATCTATGATTTAACCTATACCTACAAGCTGTGGTTTTGCATCCTTGCCAGATTGATAGAGGTTATACCTCTTTTTTTTTTAATGACTTATAGCTGTTGGCCACTGAGGCCTCTACAGCTTACCGGACATGGGCGAGCGCGGATGGCGGCTGAGCCCTAAGATTAGGTTATAGGGTGACTAGCGCAAGGGCACCTGAGAAAGTACGGACCTCGGCTTGGGCCGTCACCCGGCGGGGGAGATCAGACTTGCCCGAGCACTCCCCGATGCGGTGTGCCCTGTGGCCCTAATGGGTTGAGCTGGTTGACTATTTGGAGAGAATCTAACCGATCTTCTGACAGATCCGGAGGGTCTTCGACCTCGCCGGCGAGGTCGGTGTGTAACTGTGTGCCTATGGTAACCGGCGCCTATACCAAAGACGGAATACTTCCTGTTGCAGGGAGCTGTCGGGTCGGCCGACCCCAGCGCCGCAGATGTGACTACGGCGATGGGGTCGTCCGGGTCGCCCAAGAGGTGTTTTGGGCGACGTCTGAGGGTGGGTGTGTTTGTCGTGTCTGTCGTATAGTCTGAGGCTTGGACTACGAGTGGGTTGGGGTGGGGCGCCCTATCAAAGTAGCGGCGAGAGAGGTACTTGATGTACTGAGTGATGGAGGGGAGTTCGAGATCGCAGTGCAGGTCAGAGTTTCGCATGAACCAGCTAGCTCCGACTGCTTTGCGAATGAACCTGTTCTGAATGACCTGGAGTTTATCCAGATCAATGCGGGAGGCGTGGCCGAAGACCACGGAAGCATAGGTCATGACTGTGCGGATACACGTTTTGTAAATTGTCACCTTATTTCTAAGGGACATTTTACTACGTGAGTCGAGAAGTGGGGAGAGGCGGCCTAGGAAGAAGGCTGCTCTGTTACGGACTATCTGAATGTGTTTGGAGAAGCTGAGTCGACGGTCGAGGGTCACGCCAAGGTATTTGGTCGTGGAGGCCCAGGGAATAGGCTGGCCGTTAAGCGTGAGTTGCTTTTTCGGGTTGCCTTTGAGTATAGTGGGATGAAAGTACATGGCTGCACTTTTATCGGGGTTTACCGAGATGGCCCATTTCCTAAACCATTTACCAAGCTGGTCAAGGGCTTTTTGGACATGGGTCATCTGGAGGTTCTTTTTCCAGCCTCTGGAGTAAAGAGCAGTGTCGTCCGCGAAGAGCGCAAGCTCAACGTTGGGAGAACGGGGAATGTCGTATGTGTAGAACGAGTATAGCACAGGGGCCAATGCTGAGCCTTGAGGGACTCCAGCAGTGATAGGGCGGGGGATCGAGCGGGCTCCTTCGACCTTGTAGGAAAACTTCCGACAAGATAGAAAGTCTTGTATTATGAATACAAGACGGTCTGGGAATTGTTTCGCAAACAGCTTGAAAATCAAGCCGTTGTGCCAGACTTTGTCGAATGCCTTCGCTACGTCCAGGAAGACCGCTACGGATCCCTGGGGCTTTGGCGTGGTAAGAAACCCGTGACTGGGTTTCTTGTTGAAGCCTTCTAGAATGTACTCCGTTATGCGGTGTACTTGTTGGACGCAAGAGTGTCTGGCCCTAAAGCCAAACTGCTCGTTGGGAAGGATATTGTTGTCCTTAATGTGGGACCAGATGCGCTTCAGAATGATGCGCTCATAGATCTTCCCCAGAGTACTGAGGAGACTGATAGGGCGATAGCTGGATGGCTCGGAGGCCTTCTTGCCGGGCTTGTGGATGCCGATGACATCGGCGGACTTCCACGCTTCGGGGAACATGCAGTTGTTCATAGCCGCATTGAATATGCTGACTAGAAGACACACTAGGGATACTGAGAAGTGCTTGAGCACTCTGTTGGAAATGCCATCAGCACCGGGAGCTTTCCTGGTGTGAAGGCGCTTTATGATCGACTCAACCTCCGAAGCCGTGACAGGCTCAAGGGCGTCAGTGGGGGGGACGGATAGTCTTTCTTCGACTTCTCTGTTCACCGTATCGAAGTGAACAGGGTCGACGAAGCCTAAGCTGGGGCTGCATTGCGACTCGAGGCTGTCGGCCAGGCATTCGGCCTTTTCCTCGTCCTCAAACGCAGGTGGGAGATTGGGACGGTTGAGGGGGGGCATATTCGTAACTACGTCGGATTTCAGAGCTCGGGCCAGCTTCCAGTATGCCTGGTGAGATGGCTCGATCTCCGAAAGTAAACTGTCCCACCTCTGATTGCGGAGTTCACTAATGCGGTTTTTTACGGCACGCTCGTAATACCGCAGAGTGGCTCTGTTCTCTTCGGAGGGACGGGAGTCGTAGGCCCTAGTGGCGGCGTGTTTAGCCCTCAGAAGGTCCCTCGCGTCCTCCGGCAGGGCCCAGCGTCGGTCATTGACCTCTGCTGGGACCTGCCTGGAGCACTCACGTACTGTGTTGCGAAGGTGACTGGTGAGGGCGTCAACCGAGAGGGTGACGTCATCGCGGGAAACGATGTTGTCTGGGATTTTGTCTAGATCGGGTGAGCTGGTGGCCTCCAGGGCTGTGCCTAGTCGGTCCCAGTCCACCACGGTCCTAGTACGGGGAGGTCTGTCGGTTGGGTCGGGACCTAGTCTCATGAGGACTGGTCTGTGGTCAGAGTCAAGTTCGTGGATCACTTCTAGTGAGCGTAACCGGAGGGTTACACCCTTTAGAAGCGCAAAGTCTAAGATGTCGGGTCTATGGTCGACGATGAAGGGAAAGTGAGTTGGGGAGCTGGGTGGGATAATTTCAAAGTGAATTTCGTCTGAGAGGGAGTTGAGAAGGTTGCCCTTCGTGTTGGTCGTGTTGCAGCCCCATATTATGTGCTTGCTATTGAAATCGCCAGCCAGAATGACGGCGCTACTAAGGGAGAACAGAGCTTCAAAGTCGCTTTTTTCAAGTGCTTTGTTGCAGGGGAGGTAGCATGACGCTATGGTAATTGGTTGATGACCAGTCATTGAGAGACGGCAACAGGAAGCTTCCAAGCTAATCAGGGGTGGGGTATCTATGGGAATACAGTGAAGGGACCTTCTGTAGTAGATCAGGGTACCGCCCCTTGGGCCGGTAGTCCTGTCACTACGTACCAGCGAGTAGTTTCCGATTTTCGGATCCCGCCTGCTGGGTTTGAGAAAAGTCTCGCTCACAAGTAAGATATCGACTTGGTGAGTGGACAAGAATTGTTGGATTAAGACACGTTGGTCTTTCTGGTCGCTAAAGAGACCGTTGGCATTGAACCATGCCAAGGATAAGGAGTGGGGCTTCTCTCTTAATGGTGTACTATCCATAGTACTTCTTAAGGAGGTTTACCATGGCGGCTCCATGGACCTTGACATGGTCAAGGAGCGTGCGGTGTTCGGCCATGAATTGTGCGGTGTTGCACGGATTAGCGCGGACCTTAGCCGTGAACTCGGCTAGTTCGGCGGGGTCTACTATGGCGTGGTGCGCCATGAATTCTTTAGCGAATTCAATGTCGGTGATATAACTCTCCATGGAAGAGCTATTGACGACGGCACCTAAGGGAGCGGGCTTAGCGGCCTTAGTGGCGACTTTGGGGGCTAGAGACGCAGGAGCGCGTGTTTGGGTCTGAGGGCGGGGGCGCGGTAGCTCTGGCTTGGCCGCGGATCCCCGTTGGGGCACTGCGCGTTGCCAAGCGTTGGCTACGGGGGCAGGGGCATCCACGAAAGTGGAAGGAGGGGTCGCAAGCTGGAGCTTGGACTGTGTGGGGTGGATGGGACGAGTCGGCCTGCCCCTGGGCTTGGACTTGTGTTGGCCTTTAGCGGCCTTTGGAGCCATGGGGCAGCCGCGGTAATTCGCGGTGTGCCCCTGGGTCTCACAAAGGACGCAGCTGGGCGGGGTGGGGTCTTGTTTAGTGCGCGAGCACTCTGAGGTGCTGTGCGCGCCTGCACATTTCACGCAGCGGTGGCACTGCCCCGGGACGCCCATTTTGTGAGGGGCCTCGATCTTGAAGCCGGAGAGCTTGCAGACCGAGCGAATAAGCTCGATCTTCTTGCCCTCCGGGGTGTTGTCAAGAACAGCTAAGACCATGTCTAGCTGTTTCTTTGTCCTGCCGCTGGTCATGCGGTGGACCTGACGTGCGGGAAGCCCCTGGGCGAGGAGATCCTGTAGGATGTCCTCGGTGGGGATTTCCTTTGGAATGCCGCGAATTACAGCGCGGTACACCTTTTCCTCCTCAAGGGCCTGCATGAAGAACTGCAGGTGCTCCTCTTGAAGGAAGCGGGTGGCCAGTCTGTAGTGATCGGGGGTCGGGACAAAGATGGCTATGCCATCATGATTGGGCTTACCCGTAAAGGGTTGCAGCTCCGTCAGACGACGGGCTACGTAGGCCCATTTGGTCTTGTCCACAAGCGTGAAAGCTCTGGGGGCTTTCTGGGCCTTGGAGGGACCGGGCTGAGACGAGGAGGAGGTGGCGGTGGCAGTGGCGGTGGAGGCCGCAGGGCAGGGGACCTTAGGTGGGGGCGGGGGGGAAGAAGATTCGGCGGGCCGCTTCTTTTTCTTCCGCTCCACCAAGGTGAAGGTGTCAGACTCTCCCTGTGTGTCGAGGATTAGATCCTCTTCCATTTGGGAGTTGGGGGACTCCGGGGAGTCCGCAGTCGGAGTCGCGGGGGCCGGTTGATGGACCGCGAAGGGGGCTGGAGCGGGGGCCTCGAGCAAGAGCGAGCGGCTCTTGTCGTAGGGCGTAGCCCTAGAAGGAGCGATCGAGCGAGACCGCCCACGGTGGGAACGGTCCTTGGCGGCGTTCCGACCGCGTTCGGGGCTCGAGTGAGCGGAGGCCCGTGAGGCGGGACCTTTGAATTCGGGCGTTAAAAATGCGGCCGCCGCCTTGCTCTTTGGGGAGACTTGGCGGGGCGCGGGTGGGGGCGGGGGGGCAGCCTTGAAGGCGGGACGGGGGAGCGTCTCAGGGACGAACGGGGTTTCCGGCTCTAGGCCGGGCAAGACTTGTCTTGCGGCATGAATGAACGCGTCGATGGCGTCAACGGCATCGTCGTTGGACACGTAGGCAGCCCGGATGTAGTTTAGCACCTCGTCGAGTTTGCTAAACGCCTCCCGGGTTGCCATGGTGATAAGAGTGAGGGTGCTGGGGGAGGAGGTCCCCAGCGGGGAAGAAAATGAGAGATCTCCCTGCCGGGTATAGGCAGGGAGGTGGGTACCTAAGTGTGCCCTAGCGTGTGCCGGCTGCCAATCTCAATGTGCAGCCGGTTGTGTGCCTAGCGGCCCTAGCTGCCACAGGGGAGAGGCAGGGACTCCGGTTTTTAGGCCGGCCGTCCAAGCCAAACACACACCCGAGGAATAGGTAAGGGATGGGTAGGGTGGGAGGGAGATGTCTGGTGTCGGCGAGGGTCGCTCCCAAGGCCGGTGGTTCCAGACCCAGCCGGATTCCGTTGTTCCCCTGAAGGGGGAAAAACGTACGTCCCGGGTCAACGCACGCTCAGCTTCGTTGGCACGGTTACGTATCCACTGAACGACCACTAAACGTGGATTTCACGATTAGAAACGAAGGGTCGCTCTGAAAAGAGCGTTTTTCGAAACACTGGATGGGTCGCTCTGAAAAGAGCGTTTTGTGAAACTTGATGGTCGCTCTGAAAAGAGCGGTTTGGGTGGCGAAGCACGGAGCGAGTCCGGCACTCGCGATTAACCGCGGTACGTAATTATTTGCGCTTGCACAAGGCCAGCGCAAATAAAACGTTGCCGGGCAATCGGTGCACAGGCTCGAAGACTCGGCGGCCGACTGATAGCGGACCCCGCACTGGGCGGAGCGAGCAGCAGGAGCGGAGCGGCGGAGACGTCCGTACGGCGCGGCGAGCAGGAGCGGAGTGTGACCGTTATACCTCTATGGTATATCAAAGATATTAGCATAGCTCAATGGATTAGCGGTGAGCAATTCACATAGTTGCACATTGAGCTAAGCTGGCAGTGTAAATAACTATCAGGCAGGCTACAAAGTTAGTACATAGATATAACCAACCGTCATATCACTCTTTTGGTAAGACAAGAGCATATTTGCCCTTACCTTGCCGTGACAAAATATATACCTACCCTTGTCTTACCGAAAGTGCGACATACCAAATAAGTAGATTGGTATTTTCCAAATAAACTTACAACAGTTAGAACGTAGCTACACTTATATAAGCGTTGGATTTATTGGCATATTCCGGTAGTATGATTACAGCATGAGACAGTCAGACTGTTGATGGCTGTTTTCTAACAATCATTTAGTAATAAAGATTTCTAAATGAGCAGTAGGTATATTAGTCGTCCGACAGACAGATGCGGTTCGACCAATCATAAAGATCTTGGCTTTACTAATTCTGCATCTGTTATTGGTCGAACACAAGGCCACATCCTGTCTGCCCGACGGCGACGCTTCTATCGCAAAATGCAATTTCATTAATCGTAAATATCACTTCTAAAAATATTTCCACAGTTGCTGGCTGGATTTGGATACTACGATTTAAAAAAAACTGAGCATGACACAGATGACACAGTCACATTTTGTTGTCGTTTTATTTTGATCGACATTTTATTTTTTATGAATTTTTATTTGCTATATAATCATTTTTATTTTTAGAGAGTGTTTATTTATTTATATAATTTATATATCTTTACTTTCTTATTAAGTAACCCCAATATATTTTTGAACTCGCACTCATGGGTTACAATATTATGAACTTGGAAAATTTACCAGAATCGGTACAAAAGTAAGAATATTATTTTCTTTTCTACAAAACAGTAACAGTAATAATTATTAGTGCTACCTAGTTGTAAATATATCCTTCGAGCTATCTTCTATAGCTTCTTCTCATGTACGGACTTAAGTACACGCCAGAGGCTTTTCCGTAGAAGAAATTCGATACCGTATGCATCAAAGCTGACCGTATGTGAATCACCGTCCGACACTTGGCCAACTTGATGGATAGGGCCCAATTTCATTTCGTTGATAGGGCTACGTCCTGCAGTATACATTAAAAGAAATTCCATCTACGGACGTATGCAGGTTGCCTCATGATATTTTCCGTCAACAAAAAGCCTGTGGTGTGAAATTCCGTACATAAGTTTCATAAAAACTTGTTGGTACGGGATCGGGATTTGAACCATCACGATTGTAGGGCGAGTGGTTCTATGTTACTAGACCACCACAGCTAAGAGCGCTTACTAAACTGTGAACTAAACCAGTTGTCTAGTTAAGAGTTAAAGTAAAATGTATGTTATTCCACCAGCAAACCGCGATGGATGTGGTTTTTGGCGCTCACGATATCAATCCTGGTGATAACTGTGACGACGGTGTCTGTCGGCGCACTCCTCGGCTACACGTACTGCTACATCGAGCACCGAACTACACCAACAACAGGTGATTACTGTAGTTCTTTGTTGCGAGTTTCATTTTATTCAGAACTAGCCTGCGTCTCACAGAATCCTTTTATGTTTTTTTTTTTTTTATTGATTTTGACCGGTTCTAGGCGCCCACCAACGCCCAGAACTGGTTGGTCCCGAGTGGTGGATGACGGTGTGTCTTGTGTTCCGACACATCGTCATTGTAGCGGAGAGAAGCGTAGGCTCCGTGGTGGAGCCCGAGTTGGGCTAGCGCTGTCGGGTGCCGCGAAAGAGTGCCAAAGCGTGCCCGTAGACCCTACACCAGGCTCTGTGGTGGTACACCCAGGGCTTTTAGTGGGTATACTGACCAGTCGACGAGGACTCCCACATAACCACTCGCCAGTCCTCGAGGCTTGGTGGTATCCATAAAGGATTTTCCCTGGTAAAAGAAACAAAAGACTCGTCAATATGGTCAACTTTATTAGGTATAGCCAACCCTGAAATTGCAAACACCTGAACTAAAATAACTTTATTGACTCGTTAAAAAATGTATAGAAACGTTGATTCTTTCCGCGATACCAAGAGGTGGTCCCATAGCAAAGTTTGTACGTAATAATTAGGATACTCATATCCTAGAATATGTTCGTCATGCGTACACGCAGATGAGGTATTTTTATTGAAATCGTTCTGAATATAAAACAGCGCATTTTTTTCCGCAGGCAACGTAACACAGTCCACAAACCTCCAGATAATCCACATACCGTACGCAGATTCTCCAGAAGCCCAATACAATCGGACCATCAACGGAGCCATCTTGTCCAGTGTCCTCGTGTCGAAGATCCTCAACATTGGCAAGACAGTTTTGGACAGTGACCTGAGCTGCATCCCTATGGCAGGGGACGATATATTATAACTTTTTTAATATTTCATGATATGTTTTACCCCTGGGAACTACCTTATAGTGGCTTCATTATTTGTCTTCTTATATTAAAAGACGAAATAAAGTACGGCTACACATCAATCAAAATACCAATTTTATTTTTTGCCAATTACCTCATTGTAGGTTCGCAAGGCCTGATATTTTAATCTTTAAAGCATTCAAAAGCTCAGATAAGAATCACTCGGCGTATTTTTATAGATTGGTTTCTTCGCGGCTGGTACACTTATCCCAAGCTATACCCCCTGGTAGGGATAGGTGCACTGCCCATTTGTAGTACTATCTCCGTAGTATTTTTGCAATTTTTTCTGTCGTAGGTAGTTCCCAAATATGTCAAACTGCCAACGTTTTTTACTCTTTCGGGTGGGCAGGAGTACAGCATGTACATGGCTATGTTTCTATTCTTATCTCTGAACTAGCAGCGCCCCGCGGTTTTACCCGCGTTGTGCCCGTTCCCGTGGGAATTTCGGGAATTTTTATACATATAAACCTTCCTCTTGAATCACTCTATCCATTAAAAAAACCGCATCAAAATCCGTTGCGTAGTTTTAAAGATTTAAGCACACAGACAAACAAATAAACAAACGAAAATAGCGACTTTATTTTATACTATGTAAGGATAAATTGTCTATCATTTGCTAGCTGTACTCATTCGTCACTGCTATTTGATAAATTATGTTGAGTTCCTTGTTGTTGGCTTCTGGAGATAGTGGAACTGTCATTAATCCATGTAACTACATAGCTTCTAATAGCCGCTAATTTGTGCTGCATGGGGTGATTTGAAGACTCTGGGATTGCTACATCTGTATTATTATGTCATATTATGTGGATTTTCGATAAATTTTTTTTATTCACAGTCCAACAGCAAAAAAATAAAATTAAACTTAATTATACAGATAAATTTAATAGCTAATAACAGGCCTAATCCTAAAATTAGTTATGAAAAGAAAAGAAAAAACAAGCCGGTTCTACCACATCTAAATACATACGTCTTAGTGTTTACAAACATGTATGAATATACTATATAAAACCACAATATGTATTATACATAACACTAAACAACTTAATAAATCAGTTATGAGAATAAATATTTATATAAACAGAGTCCAAAAGAGAAGAATGCATAAGGAAAAAACAAAAATAGATAATAATATGTGTACCTACTAGATATACAAATTAGTACTTAAAACTAATCTATCAGTATATTGTTGTACCCTTTTACAATAGCTTAATTCTAACTTTATTTTATTTATATATGAAAACATTACAATAATATCTCATAATCAACTAACCTAAAGATAATAGACTGCAATTCATAAAAATTTGGAAGTACAGTTTGTTATCTTTTCTTGTAATGGTAAGATCCAGAGAGTTCAATGACTGATTGTCTTCCTTCTCTGCCTTGAACCTTATCACGCTCGTGTTTTAACAACAGAACGGAAATAGTCCGAATATTTCTTCAAAACAAAAAAAAAACCTTATTAGATAATTGAATCTCTAAAAGACAAGGGGGTTAGAGGTTGCGTAAACAAGACTTATTATTGACAACAAAAGTGGCTTTAATCAAGACAAGGAAACATATGGAATATAAAGTAAGTACTAGGTCCAATTAAATAGGTACATACGGAAATTATTGCAGCATTACATGGAAACCTGTGATAGATACCTCTGGGTTTCTAATCCAGAAGGTCTTGGTCTGAATCCCAAGACAGAATTTTTTTTTCCTAATTTACTTTTACTTTATCTTGCATGCTAGTAATCAACAATATGCACATAAATTGTCATTAGAATTTACACAGTTTTAAAGATATAGGTATTTAGACTGTGATGAACATTTAGTCGGAATGTTCCTGATTGGTGACCACGATCATGACCAAGCGCAGGGTAGGACGTCATCCAATAAGGTGAACCGATGGTCTCATTTAATACCGTAGGGCTGAAAGCAAGCCACTTCCAATTGGTCTTATTGGAGATCCTACAATGCAAGTCTATGTCCAGCAGTAGATGTTTTTACTGAAACGACGACGTCAATGATTTTAGGCGGCAGCATTGCGAGGGAAAGAGCTATTAAAGTGATAAATAAAGCCTGTATGAATTTTATTGAGTGAAAGACGGCATGCGAGAGAAAAAAGTAAATGTTGAGATGACACTCAATGAAACGTGCTCTGCCGACCTGGTAGAATAGGCAACTTTAACTTGAATAGAATTTATACCTTACCCCTTTGGTGTTGACCTCACTAAAGGATAAGGACAAGATATGACACTATTCCAATATGAGTAGGTATATCACGCACGCGTTTATCACTCTCAATAATTATATATTTTTTACTGTAGGTACCTATTTTTATCTTATCACAACAGCACATGTCTTGCGCCTGAGTTTTTCATATGAATATTTGTATCTTTCTTTGACATTTGCTTATTATGGTACCTATAGTATTACGCATTATTATGCAAAAAAGGTTAACTTTTTGTAATCTGGGACATCTTTCGATAGACCATACTTAAAAATGTATCCCGTTTTTAGATTACTTAATTATAGGTAGATTGTGTAAATTACATTTACATCCCCCCACCTCGGAAAAAGTACATTTGCTCTTCGTTATCTGAGTGCAAAAGCTGTTTATACTACACCTGCTCGGAAAGTACCTTGATACTTTATCAAATTTACGGTAGAAAGTACGTCATTGCATATCGAACAAATATGCGGGGAGAAAACGCATCTGAGCGGGAGAGAAAAGTGTGAGTGAGTTTTTATCTCCAAGTTCGCAAAATGACACTGGCCACTAGCTGTGTGTTGGATGGTGTCAAACAATTTGAAAAAAGAACATGTGAAAATTGCAGACGCCATTGGCGCCATTTTCAAGTGTTACATTAAGCTTCACTAACTGCAACAATTTCAATATAAATTTCAATTAGTAAAGATTTAGTTTTTTATTTTCCTCGTAGGTGTAGTATAAAGCACTATGTATCACTCGAGAGAAAGTGCGATTCCCGATCTCGGGTGTTTTAAAGCCCTCGCCTACGGCTCGGGCTTCAAACGACACCCTCGACGGTATTCGGTCACTTTCTCCTCTCGGTGAACAATGTACTATTGTATCCGCCAAAGGATAAAGTAAAATTGAATTTAGAACAAACGTGCACCAAGTTTGTGAATTCAAAACATAATTATTAAAGATATTTACTACTACCTTCATGGTGCCGAATTTAGCATACTACCTTTTTTAATTTGTTAAAATCTCAGACTCTGAACCTTCTTGGTGACCTATTTTTTTAATTTGCTTAGCGCGTGCCTTTTTTTATCACCTCATATTGTTAAAACCGGAGTTTGGCGGGAACGCGGAAAAATCGTGTAGCCTCATAGTATTATTTTGTTAAACTTTTGTTTTACTAGTGAAAAATTGTGGTATTTCGTTGATTATGCGCTGATATAAGTGCATGAGTGTGGGCAAGTGATATAATGTGACGTATCATGTTGTTCTCCACTTATTTACTGAGGTATGACTTGGACTATGTTTGGACTTGACTGCGACTTTCTTTTCTTTTCTTTCTTTATTTCAAATCTTGCCATTTAACATGCAAAAACTTGCTCACTTAGCACTAGTTACATAAACCTTGTAAGGGCGTTGCAAGTATACTATTACTGAGTATTATTAGCTTTACATTATTTACATTATTTTTATTACATAATAACAATACTACATATCATAATCACATACTTTCCGCGAGACTGAAACATTTTTGTCACTAAAGAAATCTTCTATACTGTAGTAGCACTTTTGGATTAGCATATTTTTAGATTTTTATAGAATTTTCGTTGGAATTCTTTTCGTAAATCTTCAGGGAGCTTTTTAAAAAAAAATTCATCATGTATTAAGAACTTATCCTTACAACTTCTAGTTTTGGCTCTGGTGCTATTATTTTGTTTTTTGACGCGAATTTTCGGAGATTGTACAGTGATCAGGACTTTATTGGACCATGACGTGACCACGACTGAGTATTTTGATATAATATCAAAAAATATTAAAAATACTTGACACTGGCAAATGCATAATATTGCGACGCCAAAACATAAAAGAAGAAGAAGAAGTTAAAAACTTGTTACAAGAAACTTGAAAACTAGTGAAAAACCTAAAATTAGTGATTTTAATTCAATTCAATTCAATTCAATTCAATTCAATTCAATTCTTTATTTGCAAGTTAATGGGTAACAATAAAGGTCTTAAATATAACATTAACTGCCAATAACAACCTAATACAAGGTATGCAAATATACACATTTGTTTAATTCTACATTTAACAATACAACGACAAAAAAATATCATGTTTAATGTTTCTTATGATAAATATGTAGGCGGCAAGATGCGTTGTCCAAAAACTCTTTCAATGAATAAAAACTATTGCTCGCTAGCCACTTCTTCAACTCTCTACAAAATTTATAGTAAGGCAAGTCCACAATTCCATTTGGTAAGGAGTTATAAATGAGAGGTGCCATGTAAACGCAGTTATTCCTAAATAATTCCAATCTCACATTAGGCATGTTAAGTCGTAAATGAGTATGTGTTCTTCTACCAGTATTGTCAAAGGGATTAAAAAGGGAAGGGTTGCATTTCACAAATTTTGCCACTTCAAAAATATATATAGAAGGCACTGTTAGGAGGCTTTTAGCCTTAAAGACAGGCCTGCATGAATCCATCCATTTCATACCAAATATAGCACGGATGCACTTTTTCTGTGCTATAAAAACTTTTTTAATTAAGTAATCAGATGCATTACCCCATGTTAAAATGCCATATCGTATAACAGAGCCAACATACGCGTGATAAACCATTAGGATAGTATCTAAAGAAGCACAACGGCGCAACCTTTTTAAGGCGAAAACGAAGCTATTCAATTTTGAGCAAATTGTGTTAATGTGATACTTCCAAGTCAGATGCGAGTCTATATGAATTCCTAGAAATTTAATACTGGGAACTTGCTCTATAGTATCATTATTATAATTTATATTCATCTGAAATTTAGGGCTCTTCTGTGTTCTAAAATGCATTAGTTTTGTTTTTGATAAATTTATCTTCAATTTATTGGAATTTAGCCAGTTTATTACATTACAAAGACAGTCCTTCACATCTTTTTCTAAATCAGTGACATTTTTAGATTTTATAATAATGGTTGTGTCGTCAGCAA
Organism: Hypomecis atomaria; assembly: GCA_964007245.1. NCBI lineage: Eukaryota > Metazoa > Arthropoda > Insecta > Lepidoptera > Geometridae > Hypomecis > Hypomecis atomaria. The sequence continues at coordinate 16,167,952 of OZ023292.1, read as the reverse complement.
ATAAAACACTATTATGTTCAAGAGCAAGTGGAAGGTCATTAATATACAGAAGAAATAATAATGGCCCCAGGATACTACCCTGGGGAACCCCACAGCAAATAACCTTCTCATCTGAATCAAAATCACGTATGCTATTGGTTTTTTTGTCATAACGCGTGATCCTAGTTATTTGCTTCCTGTTATTTAAATAAGATTTGAGCCAATCGTAAGCAAGACCCCTAATACCGCAACGATACAATTTACTAAGCAGAATTCTATGATCTACGAAATCAAACGCCTTGCTCAGATCTAGAAATAAGGCACATGACGGTGATTTTTGTTCCATATTATTTAAAATTAATTTTAAAAGAGTGTAAGTAGCTAAAGTGGTTGACTTAAACTTTCTAAAACCGAACTGTTCTTTTGCCAAAATGCCGTATTTATTGAGATAGGAAATTAATCTTTTATACATAATTTTTTCAAAAATTTTAGAAAAAATTGGAACTAGCGCTATAGGTCGATAGTTGTCCTTTTCAATTTTAGAACCCTTTTTGTGCAAAGGTTTAATTATTGAAATTTTAAGTCTGTCCGGCACGTAACCTTGCTTTAGCGATGAGGAAGTTTATTTGACGCCAACAGAATAGACTGAAACTGTTTATAATGCCAAAATGAGCTTTCTCCCTCAACAATCACGCGAGAAGTAAGTATTTGAAACAGTACAATATTGTAGACGACTTTAGTCATTTCCTCGCTAAAGTGGGATGTAAAGTTACGTGTTCAACTCGAGTGCAGATTTTTCACCTTGTGCTCTTTTGGTTCCCTCGCCAACGCTCAGGAGTCTATTTTTTTAATTTTAGAATCCTTCGCTTGCTCGGTGTTCAAAATTGAGCACGCGGTTAAAAAGCAACTTTGCTTTCTTAGTAAAACAAATAACTATTTTTCATCACATCTGAAATACTCGCAAATAGTAGTACTATCGACGAAACTAATTTTATTTTATAAGTACTCGTATGCCTACTAGTTACTAATGTTTAGTACTTTAATCCCTTAAAGATGCTCATATTGCCTACTCACACAGAATATTTGTAGTGAGAAAGTCATGGATGAAGAAAGATCTAGATTTTCCTCAAGGTTGACTAAATCTTGGCTTCAGATTCTTCATAAAATTGCATTGGCCCAGTCCTTAATTTTATTACTAATAATTAATAAGTCGGAAATGTTTTAGTTGGTTTATCGTTTTGTATGATAATTCTTTCACGCAGCAACAGGCGGAGTTATCTACGGGGATTTTTTGCATAGATAGATACAGTTTAAAAATCGGACTGTGTCTAAAAGTACAGGTTCTTATCTTCTTCTTCTTCTTCTTCTTCTTTGTTAGCCTTTTGTTTTCCATTTCTGGACGTAGGCCTCTCCCAATTCACGCCATGATTTACGGTCCGCTGCTTTTGCGATCCAGTCTCGTCCTGCATGCTTTCGCACATCGTCCACCCATCGTTTTGGCGGGCGGCCTGGTGGTCTGGTGTTAGCCCACGGTCTCCACTCAATTATGCGTCTAGTCCATCGATGGCTGTCCATCCGAGCTATATGCCCCGCCCAACTCCATTTCTTTCCAGCGATCACTTCGACCACATCTCTCAATCTCGTTTTTCGCCTAATCCACTCATTCCTTTTACGGTCACGCAAGGTGATTCCGAGCATAGCTCTCTCCATTGCTCTCTGCGCTACTCTGAATTTTTCGGCTGATCGGTTAGTGAGGGACATGGTTTCCGCACCGTACGTGAAGATCGGCTCGATGCACTCCTGGAATACTTTCGCCTTCAGCTTCATGGATAACTTGCTACGCAATATTTGCTTATTTGCCCCAAATGCTGCCCAGGCTTGGGATATTCTTCGCTCAACCTCTACCGTCTGATTTCCAGAACCCAGTGTGACTTTATGCCCGAGGTATATATAGTCTGTGACTACTTCTACCGGTAGCTGAAAGTCCTTTACTTCTGAGATGTTGGTCATTATCTTAGTTTTGGACATATTCATCTTTAGGCCGACTTTTTCTGACTCTCTTTTTAACTCTTCGATCATTACCAACATATCAGGCACACTTTCCGAAAACAGCGCCAGATCATCGGCAAATCTTAGGTTTGTAAGATTCTCCCCTCCTATATTAATACCTTTATCGTCCCATTTCAATTTCTTGAATACATTCTCAAGGGTCGCGGTAAAGAATTTTGGGGACATCGGGTCACCCTGACGAACTCCTCTGGCTAAACGGAAAGATGGAGTCTTTTCGTGTAGATTCACACTAGCTGTTGCATGACTCTGCAGGTGTTTTATCATCGTGATATATCTTTCGTCTACTCTACAGTCCGTCAAGGCATCCTCAACAGCCCAGGCCTCAATCGAATCAAACGCTTTTTCATAATCAATGAAAGTTATTATGATCGGCTTTTGGTACTCGTGACATTTCTCGATTAGGGTTTTAATACTTTGCAAATGATCACAAGTGCTGTAACCAGATCTGAAACCTGCCTGCTCTCGTGGTTGATATGAGTCTAGTTTGTTCCTGAGTCGATTGACTATTACCCTTGTGAAAAGTTTATAGACATGGGAGAGCAGACTGATTGGTCTATAATTGTCTAATCGTTTGATGTCTCCCTTTTTATGAAGTAGTGTAATTAACGCGTTGTTCCAGCTCTCCGGTACTTTCGTTTCTAGTAGGCACTTTGTAAACAGCTTTGCCAAAGTTTCTGGTATTTTCTCGGATGTTAATTTAAGTAGTTCTGGAAGAACGCTATCTTCACCTGGGGATTTTCGATTTTTCAGCTGCCGCAATGCCAAGCACACTTCATCAGATGTCACATCCGGCAGATCTTCTGATCCAACATTCAACACTGGTGGTCTAAAGTGTTCCGAAGCTACCATTTCACCCGCCCGGGCTCTAGGATTTTCCAATTTGCTGCTAAAGAGATTTCCATAATAACGATACGCTATGTTAAGCAGTTCCTCTCTGTTGGTTGTCACATCGCCATTCTCATTTGCGAGTTTAAAGATGGATTTCTTTCCAGCATCAAGTTGAAGTTTCAGTGATCTACGGCTTTTGTTTCTCTCTATAGCGTCCTCTATTATTCGCTCATCGTACTTTCGCAAATCTTTCCGAATACTCCTGCGAACATCCTTCTGGAGCAGAGAGAGCTCTGACGCCTTGGTGTTCACATCACTGACCATTTCCCGTCTCCGGTCTATTAGGTGCATTGTTTCCACGGTAAGTTTTTGTGGTTTTGACTGGATGTTCTGTGGTGTTACGGATTCCAGAGCTGAGTTCAAACATTCGACAAGTTCACGATTTATCTCCTCGACAGATTGTTCCTCTAACTTTTCAACATGCAGCTTAGTGTTTATGTGCTCCTTTATGAGATCTTCATTGTGTCTAATGATCTCTAGTTTGACATGATTTGGTGTTGGTCTCTTTGTAATGAGATTTTTCCTATCTCTTCGAACGTTGAAGAAGCACTCAGCTCGCACCAACCTGTGATCGCTATGTATTGAGAAACGGTTCAGAACTTGCACATCCTCAACATTAGCTTTTTTGTCCGTAATGATGTAGTCGTATTCGTTCCTGTTTCGACCATTTGGGTGTCTCCATGTCCATTTATGTTGAGGTCTTTTTGCAAAGAATGTGTTCATAGCAAACAAACGTCTGTGTTGAAGAAAATTTACCAGCGTCTGTCCCCGCTCATTCCTTGTTCCTAAACCGTGTTGCCCAATACATGTCTCTGTAATGCTTCCTCTATTTCCGACTCGAGCATTGAAGTCTCCCATTAAGATGGTGTAGTGGGTACTTTTGCTGTCAAGAACACTAGAGATATCCTCATAGAACTTTTCCACTTCTTCATCAGAGTGATCTGTGGTAGGCGAGTATGCCTGAATAATTTTGAGATCGTACATGGAGGAGAGTTTCAGTTTTATGTATATAACTCTATCAGACAAGCTGTTGATTTCAACTATTTGTGATTTTAGTCTTCTATGTACCATGAAGCCGAGTCCACCCAATCCCGGTGCAGCACCCTCTCGGTGGTAGAGCAAGTGTCCGGACTGTAAGATTGTCACCTCTTCATCTGAACGCCTAACTTCGCAGAGTCCCACTATATCCCATTTGATCTTTTCCAGTTCGTTTTCAAATTCAAATAGACGCTCCCGCGAGGACATCGTCTGAATATTATATGTAGCAATGTATAACTTTTTACGGCAGTGAGTCAACTCCCAGTGATTCCTTGTCGCACCCCTGCCCCGTGTCACCTGGCCACTGCTCAGACCCGGGAGTGACGAAGCGCTGGGAACTCGGGGTCGATCTCTGTTTTCGTCTGTCATGCTATAAATGGGGAGGAATTTAGCCTAATTCACCACGCCAGCCACGACGGATTGGTGATCATGCGTTTTAGAGATTATTTAGCTCTCTGGGCTGATGAAACCCCTTCCGACAAGTCGGGCGTATGGTTATACCGCCATTGCTCGGTCGCCATTTCCCCGTCTGTTATCTAGCAGGGAGCACCACGGTAGTCTATGACCACCGCCGCCAGCTATTCTTAAAAGAACCACATGGCGCGTGCAGGTGGGGTTGGCTGTTGGGTCGGATAGATGTTGTTCCGTTCTCCCCTTACTCCCCACAGGTTCTTATGGAATAGCATAAATCACGAGGGCAAAAGTTAGTTATATCAATATATTAGTATGAATGTTTAGTTGCTATGTCAGTTGTAGATTAGAATTAAATTAAATTATCTTTATTTACTACAACTCTACTACGTATTGGCAACCTTTGACATACGTAGTCTGCCTAGTAAGAATCAGCTGTTTCCTTAGATAACGGTAATTGACACCCAATAGTTACTATGTGACTCAATAATATTACATCAATACGTATTATTTCATGTAATTAAGTAATGTCTTACTTTTAAGATTACATGATCGTTTCCAAGGAGGATGTTATTCACATCGATGAGTAGGTACAGTGATGTCATCGAATGTTTCTTTATCCATTTTATTTTACTATTTTTAGTTCCACTGCTGATAGACCTATGTTTTTGTTAGTATTTTATGAAATAATGATACAAATATATAATAACTTTACTTTATATTATTAAGCAACGTTTCGCACGGTCAGTATTTGGACGGGTGGCATTTTCAACTGAGCGCTACCGTGGCTCGGATGATACGTCAAATTGTAAGTTCTGGTTGTTTTAACCGTATAGCCATGTCAGAGGCCTTCAGGCGGCCTAAAAACTCTCACACCAGGGCTAGCCGGCCTACTCACGAACTTACTTAATTTATCTTATCATCCCGTTTTTACTACAGGACAAGTAGAAAGACGCCTCCCTACCACCCCTACACTGTTGATTTTCCTTTGATACGTAGCTAGGTACAAGTCGCGGCATATAAGTCTAGCGCTGAGCGAAGTGTGGAGGGGATGGCTGCGCATGAGTTCCCTCAGCGCTAGACTTACATGCCGTTACCTGTACCAAGCGATTTGACTCAACGTTTCTGATCAACAACAATAACCGGAACAAACTGCAGGCTTTCCTGGAGAGAATAGGTATATTCTGAGCATCGACTTGGCATTTGTTTTATTCTAAGTCGTCGTAATGCTTGCCGTCTTCGTGATCGCGCTCGTGACGCCTCGCGTTGATGTGGTGGGTGGACTCATAAGTGATAAAAATGCCAATCTATCTCTATTATATAAAAATGAATCGTGGTTGTTAGTCTCGCTAAAATTCGAGAACGGCTGGACCGATTGGGCTAATTTTGGTCTTGAAATATCCGTGGAAGCTAAGGGAAGGTTTAAACGGTGAGAAAATATAGTGAGTAAAATAATAAAGACATTCATTGAATTTTCCCATACTAAATGTTCCTGCATGTAAAAGTTGTCATTGACAGTTGACAGATGGTGATATGAAGTTCACCGGGGCAGCTAGTTGGCGTATAAAATCTTCTCAATCATAAAAATGCCAATTGGCGTATAAAATCTTCTCAAATAAACATTTCACACGAAATTCACCAACGGTAAGCTGAAAATTTGAGTATGCAGAGCATGCACGTATCAAACAACAGGGCTGTTGGCTAATGAGGTTGAGAAGGTCTCGAAAGCAGACTTCATATCTACGTCCGCATGGGCATCGATGATGACCCGAGGAGGAGAGATGACCTGAGGAAAAAATATATGACTACATAATTAATAAAATTGTCAAAAAAAACTTTATGATGTCAAACTGCTCTACAATACTCCGTGCGGAAGAAGTAAAATTTCGACGCAACAGTATGGTAGCGTTAAACATTTAACGCAACCTTGTTGGAAGTCACATTAGAATTTTCACTTAAAAAATACTTTTGACTCAAAAAACTAACGGGCCAATCTAAATAAAACCTTACAGAAAATAAACGGAAGGCTTCTAAATTAGAACATTAATTTGCATTCACTTACTGATTTTGCATCAACATATCGAAAAAAAATATGACAATGCTATTATGCCAAAGGCACACAAACATTTAAGGCCATAGGATACGCCTATTATGGTAGCGCTCGTACAACAAAATATTATCACAACAAATCAATTTTCATAAGCTAAATAACTCATTTATTTATAATAAAATAACCCACGTTCCCTAGAAACATTAACAATATTTTTCGTTATTAAATCTGATAATTTCAATAATTCCAAATTTTTTTTCTGTCATAACTTTAAATTTATACATTGGTAATTCAAACACTATTCTCCAGACTGAGTAGGTACAATAAAGCACACTTATGTTGGGGAAAGGGTCGTTCCTGTAAGTTAGGTACACCCTAGGTATGCCCGTCATGTAATTACTTATAATTAAGATGTTGCATTCAAAATATATTTTTTGTAAAATAAAATGATTAGGTTACAAAATTAATTAAATTAAATTGGATTTGCATTAAATATAAGATAAAATATGAAAAAAAATATTGACAGACTAGATCCAAAGAAAAATGAAAATTCGTTTTCGTGTTATATTGTGCGAGCTCTATCTTAGTTGGCCGTTGCACAACACCTTTTAGACCCTTCCGCTTGGTTCGTGGGCCGAAAGCTTATTACACTACAAAACGAAGTACCTTCTGCTATAACTGTTTACTTCAAGCTGAATTTTCCTACAAAATCTCTAATTAATACCCACGATACACCACCGACCTAATATTATTGTAGATAGACAGCAATTATTTAATTTATCTTTACTTCGTAGTGACAAGTGCAAGTTGGACTATATCGGCGAAGGTTCTTGATTTTAATTTAATAAACATCTTAGCAGCCATTAAGCATTTACTGCTGGTTGTAGGCTTCCAATATGGATCTCCAATAAGACCAGCAGCGAGCGGCTTGCATCGAGTGTCTTCTTGCAATCTTGACCTTCATTGGTGTACCTTGTGGATGGAAGACGTTATACGCTGCGATTGCCAGTACATTCAGCAAAGTTGTTTAAATTCTAAACCATCAATGTTCTACATTATCATCGTACTCAATTTCATCTAAGCATTCAGCAAATAAAAAATATTAAAAACATATATTAGGTCAAACCATAACACCCTTACTTTCGTCATGTCATATTTTTTCGTTTGGATTTTTTATACGGAAAGCATATATTTTTAGCAGATGACCTTCTACGGCAGACATGATTTTTTTTTTCTGCAGAGACTGTGCGGGACCCTAAAAATACCTATGATTTTGTATAAAAGTAGCGCAAATTGTAATTCTTCCTTCATTACAAGATATCGTACGCCACACGCGGCGTTCAGATAAACTTGCTCTCAAATCAGTATTAAATTTAAAAAAATATTTCTTTAATAGTCCATATTTTTAAGTTAATTTATAATCTTTTACAAGTAAGGTCGTTTAACATTAAATTTAGTTAGTGAAATAATTTAAAAAGTAAGTAATTCAAGACAACATGCTTCCTTTTCACCTTACTCATAAAACCCTATGAATTTATTAAATTTGATTAAAAAAATCATTTAATGTCTTTGTCTTATTTATAGCTCTAAACAATACAAGCAATGCTTTTATAAGCTTTTTCGTTGTTATTCTTTTTTGCTTAATACACTCTGAATAACCATCCTTACATAGTATAAAATAAAGTCGCTATTTTCGTTTGTTTATTTGTTTGTCTGTATGTTTAAATCTTTAAAACTACGCAACGGATTTTGATGCGGTTTTTTTAATGGATAGAGTGATTCAAAAGAAAGGTTTATATGTATAAAAATTCCCAAAATTCCCACGGGAACGGGCACAACGCGGGTAAAACCGCGGGGCGCTGCTAGTTTATTATAATTATTACATACAGTGTCATACATTATAATTATTGTGCTTTATGGATTTTAATACGTAATTTATTTTATTTTAGTGACTGCTAACAGCATGACTGTGACCGATGTAAAAGAACTGTCTAAAATAGATTATGGCAAAAGGTAAGGCTTAACAACTAAAAAACTTCACAAAATACAAATATAACCTACTATAGCTAAAGTAAATTGTCCCGTTCTAACTAGTGTTCTAATATGCATAAGGGGCTAGTATTCAATTTTCTCGTTCTCTTATTCCCTTAAATATTCACTGGCTTTCTAGCCCTATTAGTTTCTTTTACATTATAAATTCGAAAGTGTATTTGTTGGTTTATTACTCTTTCTCGCAGCTACAATGCAACGAGTCGGATAGAGGAACAGTAAATTTCAAAGTTTAGATATTTACATTTATCCAAGAAAAATAAATAGTTCCTATGGGATAGCACCAAACTCAAATTATAACACGGACAAAGCCGCGGAAAGAAGCTAGTACCTTTATTGACCGAGCGACTGAAGTGAGAGAGTTTCAGTTTTGACTTGACAATTTTGTTTTCGTCGGTTCGGATTTTGATCCTCCTATACAGGTCGCATTTTTCAACAAATCTTGACGAAACTTGGTACACGTCGTACGTCATACAATCGTTGGCGATATTTGAATGGGATGTTTCCCTTTAAAAAGGGGGAAATTCGTCGTCGCGCTATTTATCGGTAGCTTTCAATAATTAGTATCTACCTCTACATTATAATAGGATTTGCAAGTATGAACAAAGTCAGTCAAGAGCAAGTCGAGATACAGGCTTATGAAAATTCAATTAAAAAGATGCGATCTTATAATAACAACCTTTAATTTAACTTGCAATGAATGAACCTATGTACTCGTGTGTATGTAAGTTCGGGTGGAAACTTGCAAGTTAAATTTGACCAACTTTCCGGCTTCCAATTGAGCTGAAATTTTGCACGCATGTGTATATCGCGTGACAATGCAATAATATGGTACAATGGAGCTGATCTGATGATGGAGTCAGATGGTGGCCATAGGTAGGAACTCCTGTACTAAACAATATAGACCCGTCGTGATTAGGCTCGTTTTACTTGTCTTAGCTAGCACTCCGCTGCTACATGATATCCAGGATCTCAAAATCTTGTATTTTTAAAAGGTTATATTATATAAAAATTTACTAACGATTAGGGTCTCCAAAAAGTGTCTATTGTTCGTGACTAGGACAAGACAAACAGATGTAACAGCGAACCTCTAAATCATACTAAGGTAGGTACACATTTTGTATTTCTAATTATTTATCTTTCGTTCCAGAATATACAAAAAGAAGACGAAGGTCATACTAAGCTCGCTAGCTGTTTTTATCTTTGTCATAGCTTTGACTGGGTATTTGGTTCACAAGAAAGACTGGCAGTGGCAGGGCACTGAGAGGCTGATCGAAAAACCAGTAGCAGTAGACTCTTCCACTCCTCGACCATCTAAACTCCGTGTGTTCAAGAAAGCAGCTGTGTGTGCGGACGCACCTAGGTGTTCGGAGGTCGGCAAGTAAGTATCTGCCACATTTTTGACTAAGGTGTAGAATTTGTGAAGTTAGGACTTGTAGAGCTGAGCGTGTAGAGTTAGTAGATCTTATAGCTCCTTAGTAGTAGCGCTCGTAGCGTAGTTTGCCTAGGTGTTTGTCAGCAATCATCGAAATCAAGCAACGATCCGCACAGTCAGTACTTAGATGGATGATGCGTTAAATTGTAGGTCCCGGCTGTTTTAACCGTTTAGCTATGTCCTTGGCCTTCAAGAAGCCAAAAAAACGCCAGGGCGAGCCACCCGCCCCATACGAACTTATTTACATATAACTCCTTGACAGTAGAAACCTTAAGGTCTAGTTTCGGCAACATAAATTAAAAAGAGAATTTTACTGTTGTAAGTATTTGAGTGTCGGTGTAGCGTCGGGGCTCCTAAACGAAAGAGCCGATTTCGATGCAATTTGAAATCGGTGACGTGATCAAGATGGGCTACTAATTAAAATAAAATGTGTAATATAACCAGAGATATTCAAAATTTCACACTTGCTAACTTTGTATTGATCGAATTTTATGCTCATCTGGTTACCTAAAGTTATCTAAAACATTGGTTATATAATATATGAAAATCTGATTGTAGAACATTATTGTCTAAGACTTTCGTAAATATAAGATATTACACCTAATGAATGTATGGGCTAACCACTCGGTGAAAACTGGTATTAGAATTTTGCAATACGTCTGCTTTGAATACGTGACATTTAGTATTAATATTTCTTCTTCAGCTCAATTCTGCTTAAAAATGGATCAGCCGTGGACGCAGCCATTGCGACTATGTTATGCAACGGTATTATTAACCATCAAAGTATGGGCCTGGGTGGAGGCTTCTTTATGACGGTCTACATCAAGGAAGAGAAGAAGGCCTACACGGTGATAGCGAGAGAAAAGGCCCCCATGAAGACCACTGTCAATATGTTTGATGGAGACAACCATAGATCTTCTGAAGGTAAGAATTTTCTGTGAATTTACCTGGGTGGCAATAAATGGCTCAGAGGACTCAAAGGAGTAGTTGCCTACAGCAGATAATAAAACAATACATAGAGATTTTGAACTATTTAATACAAAAACTAAAATTGTGACATAACTGTTGCCCAGAAATGCCCTAAAACTCCCTGTGTCAGTGGCGCGAGGTACAAGGACAAAATAACACGACAAGGGTAATTGATGAAAACTAACACCTAACTGATGAAAATAATTCAAATTCTTTGCTTTTAGGTTCGCAACATTCACATCCTATACGATGTTATCATGTTAAGCTCTCTTTATACTGTTTTCTCTTTATTTGAAGACAAATTATTTGTATATCTGCCCGGCTAAAACTTAAAATCATTTGTAGGTCCTCTAGCAGCAGCAGTGCCCGGCGAGCTGCGCGGCATGTGGGCAGCCCACCAGCGCTGGGGCAAGCTGCCCTGGGCGGACCTGGTGAAGCCGACCATAGACATCTGCCGTAACGGTTTCCTCTTGTCCCGAGTCTCTTACGATTCTCTACTAGTAGCCGATAAAAAGAACAATATCAAAAGAGATGTGCATCTTAGGTAAGGCTACGATTTTACGAGTACGATAGCTAATTTACGTCAGATATTAAAAACAGTATACTAGTAGCTTAAAAAGACTACTACTTTTTATCTCGGAAAAATAAAAGATTCCGAAATTAAAATATCACAAGGGCGAAGCCGCGATCAAAAGCTAGTTTTGTGTTACATGTCTATTACCAAAAATCTTTGATTTGTCTTTCATGAAACCTTATTGTGTGTGTAACACCATGCTCTTAAAACTTACAGGCAGATGTATGTAAATATGTGGGGTGACTTCCACGAGCCGGGCACGCTGATCACGCCAAGCAGAGCCCTCTGCAGGACCTTCGAGCGAATTGCGAAAAATGGAGGCGATGAGCTCTACAATGGCACCCTAGCTAAGGACTTCCTCGACGACTTGCAGAGCATCGGAGGCATCATCACTGCTGAAGACTTGGCGAACTATAAGTAGGTGATTTCAAACCGCTTTTGAGTAGAATGAGGATCAAATTTTGGTTGTGTTTCATTGATGAGGTTAAAATGTTTCATTCAAACATCCACAATATTCAAATGATACTTCTAGATTACCTATGGTCCCATAAAAGGCTACCCCGTCTTCTTCTAATGCAATCTAATGCAATGAACTACTCTTTAAATTTTAAAGATATTCCACCCTGATTCATTGCTCTTGAAAAGTATCAGGCGCTATTCTCAAACCTGTCATTTACTAAAATGTGTAATAATTTACCATTTAGAACAAAAACCTGAAAATATCTCAAGCACTATCAAGCAATAGCTCAGATCTTGTTAAAAATAGTCTGAGCATCATTCTCTTGTTAGCCGATTCATTTTTCCTACAGTTTTCTGAAAAGTTAGATGCTTAGAAATGCTTGTGTATACTTATTGTGCTGAAATAATGTACAGCTTTATTATTTTGCTGTTATCCTTTCAGCGCCAAAATCGTCGAACCTCTCAAAGTGCCTCTCGGTAACGGCGAGATCCTCTACACTCCTCCGCCCCCCGGCAGCGGCACCATCCTCGCCAGCGTTCTGAACATCCTCAGCGGATACCGCTTCAACTCCTCAAGCATTGCCACCACGGAAGCCAAGATCTTGACCTATCACAGGATTATAGAGGCGTTCAAACACGCTTACGCGACGAGGTCGAAGCTAGCAGATCCTGATTTTATGGATGTGCAAGAGGTACTTTATAGAAATAGACTGTACACTCATGAATATACCTATAGTTTAAGTGGAGTAAAATCTTCTTGGCTTTCAACGGGGTCTACATTTTAGAAAAAAAAATTAGTACCAGCAAAAAAAAGAGTATTATTTGCACAACTACAATAATTAAAAAAAAACTCCCAATTCAAATTAAAACTGGTTTATTCAATTGATACAGTTTTTGTACGTATAAGAGCCGTAATTAAATTTAAATTATAAAAAGAAAAAATATTTATAATACCTATTATATTATAAATGTTGTATTTATACCATAGAATATTATATCAATCCATGTAAATGAGATGTTCATGTTATTTCTTTTTTTTTTCGGGCAATTGCCTTTATAAACTATACATTTTACAAAAAAAGCAATGGAATGTACCACAGACCTTTGAAGCTCCGAATATAATCCAAATGCTCTTGCCCATGGCCAGCTGCGAACATTAACACAGTTTCATAACTTTAGTATTTCATCCTTCCAGCTGGTGAACAACGTGACATCTCCCGAATACGGCGCACAAATCCGTCTCCGCATCAATGACAATTTCACCAGTAACAGCACAGCCACGTACGGAGTGATAGAGTACAACCCTCCCGACGGCGGAACTGCTCATATGTCCATTATGGCGGGAAATGGAGACGCTGTCGCCGTCACCAGCTCTATCAACTACTAGTAAGTTCCATACGAAAACATTACACAATAATTAGAATAATTTATTCCATTGCAAACTCAAGGTATGGAAAATTACAATAATTAAAATTGATAACAGTATGAAAATGAAAATGAAAATATTTTTATTTGACAACTTAGATTGCTAATAACAAATTAATGTCGATTGCCCTACTAGGCTGAGCCTGTATCAGGGCAACCTGTGAACCTGATTACAAATGTCTTAAATTATCAGACCTCGTTACAAGACAGTCTTTCAATGATTTTACACAGCTTACAAACTAAAACGTTTTTATATTATGTAATAGAACTTAGAAGATAAATGGGCCCCAAACTACATGAAGCCTGCATTTTCTTTAGGCAAACGGATACTAGTTTTCAGCATTAGCTGTAACGCTGAGCTCTATGATGATGATTCTGAAACAAGATGTCTGTCTATGAAGAAGAGACTATCTATGTTTTTTACAATTGAGTAATTGCTAAATGATGACGATTATGTGTACCTACTTATCATGATTGTTTATCATAGTTGCATAACTATGATTTTTACAATCGAGTGTACAAATGTTGAAGATTATTTGAACATATCAAGATCATTCATCATCATCTCGAATGCCAAACGATCTGAGTTAGAAGCGGCTTTCATCCTGTTTCAAAACCATCATCATATTAGCTGCGACGTCTGCACTTGAACATATTTCCTTCTCTATAGATCCTCAGTCAGGCATCTTATTTACTGGTTGTCTATGTACTTTCTCTATCCTTGTCCTTGTCGTGTCTAATCATCATATTTTTTATTTCTAATGAACTCGAGCCTGATCTTATGCGTTCTGCGCACATTTATTAATTAAGCTAGGTTCTTGTGACCTTATTTTAAAATTTGTTCAGAAATTACGGTTTTTTTACAGTTTTGGCGCCGGCTTCACGACCTTCAAAACTGGTATCTTGTTGAACAACATAATGGACGACTTCTCCTCCCCGGGCGTCACCAACTTCTATGAAGTGAAGCCGTCCAAAGCCAACCTGATCGCACCAGGGAAGAGGCCGCTGTCTTCCATGTGTCCAAGCGTCATTGTGGACAAGGATGGCAACGCGAAGCTGGTGATAGGAGCCTCTGGAGGCACGAGGATCACGACTTCTGTCGCTTTGGTGGGTAATAACTGTACTAGTTTAAAAAAAAAATCTCAAACATGCTTGTAAATATGAGCAGTACTTTGACAACCTTCTTCTTACATAACTCACTAGGTACTATTAGGCACACTAAAATCAGGAACATTCCTGGAGCTAAATCCTTACTATTATCTTTGTTAATCCAAAAGTTTTATTTAAAATCAACCGTTTCATAGATAAATTTCATTGGCCCTTCACAGAATGCATGAAGCAGCTGATTTTTTTTCTGTCTGGATTGATCCCGTGGTAAAAGTTAGTCATCTTAATGAACTAAAGTTACCTTTAAAAAGTTTTGCGTAAGTTACCAGTATAGGCTAAATATTTCGGGACGTCGTTACACTGATTTCATATAGCTTGTTTGAAAAAGCACTTAATAAACTAAAGTCACCCTTAAAAAGTTTTGCGTAAGTTACCAGTATGGGCTAAATATTTCGGGACGTCGTTACACTGATTGCATATAGCTTGTTTGAAAAAGCACTTAATAAACTAAAGTCACCCTTAAAAAGTTTTGCGTAAGTTACCAGTATGGGCTAAATATTTCGGGACGTCGTTACACTGATTTCATGTAGCTTCTTTGAAAAAGCACTTTATTTCTGGCCTTATAATTATTTTCAGAATTAAACTATGGTAACATGATAATTTACGTTTTAGGTAACCATTGGCAAGTTGTGGTTCGACCAAACGATCAAAGAGGCGGTGGACGCACCACGGGTTCATCATCAAGTATTACCGATGACAGCAGACTATCAAGTTGGATTCATGGAGGTAAGCTAGACAGGCTAAAATCTAATATATAAACTCCACCAACCAGCATAGCGGAGTGGAGATGCTTGAAGCTTCAAACATCGTCAAGCAGAGCGTTGCATTCTGTAAATTCATTAGCGAAATGGCATGTTAGCTTAGCGAGAAACAAAACGCAGTTGTTTGAAACATGAACGAACGAAAATTTCTGTTTTTTTTTTCTCTAAGCAAATATAGCATTTCTGCAAAGGACTACCAAACTATTGTGTCATATTATATTTGTGGAGAATTTTCGAAGTAATCAGTTTTTTTGTGATTTCGGAGTCGATTCCACATTAAAAGTTGTTCGTAGTAAATCATATTTATGTATTTATGATATGTATAGTTCCGCACTTAGTCAAACAGTAACTATCTCGTAAATAATAACCACAACGCTCTACCAAAATCCGTTCATCTCCAGTCCGTTTTCGTGGAGTGTGATCTATTGGCCGATAACTGATAAATCCCGGAATCTTTCTGTATTCTGAGCTGATAATCACAGAACAGATTATAATGGCAAAGTAATTTGAAATGTGAAGTTGTCTCGTCGCTTTTCATTGAGTATTCAAACTATCGAGACTCTTGAAATGACAAGTTAGGCATTCTTTGCACTCTTTGTTTTTGCTTTTTGCGCTTTCTTTCGTTGAACAATCATTGTGAATTAATGAAACTTAATCGTTAGTACTTTATTGGGAGCTAACTTGAGCTTAAGTAAAAAAAACGAATTTGGCGAACAATTTTTGTGGCGGCATAATATATTATGTATATTATGTTATCGTAAAAGCTTGAACTACGGTAAATCTTAAGAATTTCCGGTAAAAACTAAGATTTATCAACTCTTAACGGTAAATGTCTACAAGCTAAACGTACGCTAAAAATCTTGCCCAATATCGATATCTTAGAAGGTAAATTAAGATCAAGAGCACACCTTTATAGCATCCCATTTATTTTGCCGTGAGGTTTCGCTATCTGCTATGACATAGTTTTCTTCAATCTTATACCTACCTACTTGTTGCATTTATTTAGACCACAAATCTCGCGAGATATGACTTGTCGTTTCAATCTAGCGGGGACCTACTTGTACTTAGTTTCACACGAAACTCTACGTACTTAAAATTACAACTTCGCGTAATGCCAATAATTACTCAATTATTACTCACAGATCACAAATGAATAATAATTCATATGCGCTCACACAACAGGGCATTCCGCAATGTAGGTTTGCTTCGTAAACATACATATTGCGATGTAAGTATAAGAGACGTACCTATAAGGGTGTCGCACATCTACCAAAGCCTTAACTGCAAATTGAAGTTTCGGTGAAACATCTGTTAATTTTAACATCAATTCAGGGAACCAAGCTCTCTGTTGAAAAAGGTAGCGGCTGAAAAATGTCTCTTTTTACCCATGAACAACAAACAGTGATTTCCATTACCTACAATTGTATTAGGGATAGTAATATATCCCATATCTTGTGCAGACTGCGGCTCGTAAAGACAAGACTATACTCTAGATCTCTATAATTTAAATGCTGTGTTTATTTTTCAGGACGTCATCGAAGGCCTAAGAGCGAAAGGGCATGGGCTGAATATGTTCCCTGGCCGAGGATCTAACGTCTGTGCCTTGTATAGAAACAGCACTGCGATATATGGCAACTCTGACTTTAGAAAAGGTGGAGACGTAGCTGGCTCGGACTGATATATTAAAAAAAATTGAAAATGTACTTTTATGTATAATTGAATGTATAGTTATATTAAGCTCTCGTCTGTCATGTTCATGGAAAAATGAATTGGTAACGGCGTAACTGAAGGTTAATTTTCTAAACCAATGATTCATTGTAAAATGGCGTCCGGCTCACCCGTGAACCATAGTGACAGAAAGTTCATTTTGTTGGTCAAATAAATGTTTTATTTTTTTATTTGTTGTCTAAATAAATTTATCTACACTAATGTTGTAACATTCTACTTATGTTTCCAATACTTGACTTATAATGACTACTGTTATAGCGCAGACAACAAAACACTCAATTTAAGCAATTTCACATGATGTTATAATATCCACATCGATATCGTAAAATCTCATTATAACATCAATAAAACGCGACCAATTAACCTGGCGAGCCTTATGTCAAAATCCTCATACAAGTTGTATAAAATTTTGATATTAGGCTGGCTTTTGAAAACAGTTGGGTTATACGTGAAAACTTCGTCGAAACTACTAAACTTACATACACAAAACTCTTTGGTAAGATCTTGTGCCAATGAAATATAAAAAGAACAGCGCGCGCTCGCTCCTGATTGGCCCTGCGCACGCAGCAAAGATCATTGGTTAGATTTTAATGGCGCCAAGTTCACTATGACAATACACGTACGCGTGAATTTAATGTTTCGCAATATGTTTTTATTTTTTATTTTTATTTTATTAGTGAAGATAAAGTAGTGTATGCAACTGCATATAACACGGGTATTAAAACACTCGTTACTATTATGAAACTCGCTGCGCTCGTTTCATAAACTCACACTCGTGTTTTAATACCCTTCATTATAATTATGACAGTTGCATAAGCTACTATATTATTAGTAAGTGATAGTTATGTAATTATAGTAACAGTTATAGAGTTGTTTTGAGAGTACTCAATGACTCGCTATTATAAAACCAAAATTGTATTTCAATATCGCTTTGCTTTTGTTCTCGTTCCCTATATGTACCTATATTTCTACCTATAGTATAAAATATGTATTTTCTCAGCTGAATGCTTCTAAATATCATGTAAAAAGTTTCAAAATAAAGGCTGACTATGATATGTTTCTATGTTTTTGATTCTGGCAATAAGCACATACTTAAAAAAATCAAAAATAATCATGACATGATGTAATATTTTACTACCAATGACTCGACTAGTTTTAGTGCCGACAAATTGATTAAAGAGACCGTCTAACATTTGCCATTAACTAATTTAAATCGATTAATAGACACGGAAGATCAATTCAGGATGCTCATTTGATCTCCGTGTACTCTACTTTTAAACGGGGCCCTATTAGAGGATGGACATATTCTAACATATTATTGTACTTACTCATCTCAGGGGCCTTATTTTTAAAGTTCGAACACCTAGGAAAGTAAAGGTACTTATCTTTATGGATGACTTCTTTTTTCTCGAGATTTTTTCTAATTAACGTTCCATATTACGATTTCCGCCTTTACAGTCCGTTTTCTTTTAAAATTGCCATGTCATTGAGTACCTACTGAAGTTTTGCGTGAAATGGATAATATTTATTAAATAAATTTCAAGAAAAAAAAGTCATACTTAAAGATTAGTATACGTTCCTATAATATATAGGTTATAGGTATGCACATTTGAAAAATAGGATCCCTGCACGGGAAGCATGGCAAAGGGACTAATAGTCTTTCCACCATTATATCCCCTCGAAGAGGAAATAAAGTATGGATTGACAATGACAGAGTAGATAAAATGGTTTTCTCCCCTTGCCGTGCTACCCGGGCTGGACATTAAAATAACGTAGGACGTGGTCCCCACTGCTCTTATTGGAAATATATAGGGACAGCTTTTGTCCAGCAGTAGATGAGATGATCTTGAGATGATGATGATGATGGTGTATTCGTCATCATCACTAACAGTCAGTAGATGTCTTACAGCTGATGCGATGATGATTATGATGATAATGGTTGTACCTACTCATCGTCATCACTTTTATTACAGGACAAAATGTGAAATTGGGACGACGACACGACGCGAACGACCGACGCGATTGAATTTTTGGTAATAGGGAATACAAACTAAGTACTTTTTTGAGTCTTTTAGTGATTAAATAGTGTCATAATGTAATATTAAGTAGGTAGGTATTTTAGTAAATTATGCTAGGTTTTAATAGTGGTTTATGAGATCACAAGTGCCAATGATCACCGATGTAATAATTGACCGAACGAACGAAGTAATAGAGGTCTCCATTTTGACTCAACAATTTCGTTATCATCTCTGGGAATGTTGATTCTCCTCTACAGGTCGCAGTTTTCCTCGAAGCTCCACGAAACTTGGTAGTTAATACACGGGTTCAAAATGCTGTTTTTTTGGGGTTCCGTACCCAAAGGGTAAAAACGAGACGAGACTATTACTAAGATTCCACTATCCTTCCGCCTGTCTGTCTGTCTATCACCAGGCTGTTTCTCATTAACCGTGATAGCTAAAACGTTGAAATTTTCACAGACGCCGTATTTCTGTTGCCGCTATAACAACAAATACTAAAAACAGAAAAAAATTAAGGGGGGCCAATACAAGAACCGTCA
Source organism: Hypomecis atomaria (assembly GCA_964007245.1). Lineage (NCBI taxonomy): Eukaryota > Metazoa > Arthropoda > Insecta > Lepidoptera > Geometridae > Hypomecis > Hypomecis atomaria. The sequence continues at coordinate 16,148,392 of OZ023292.1, read as the reverse complement.
TTTTTTTGCATGATGTTAATAACGACAACAGAAATATGCTTGAAACATTCACAGAATATTAAGTTGTATATTCCCTTCAACAACAAATAGTAAAAAAAAAACTCTTCTATGCGGTACGGAACCCTTCGTACGCGAGTCCGACTCGCTCTTGGCCGATTATTTACATCCCACGGTGATGTATGGCCGCGTTCTCCAGTTTTTTTTATAAAGCAAATAATTTTATTTCGCAAAAAAATCGCAACACCGACTTCCACCGTGTACAGAATTCGAATAATTCGCACGAATCGATGTAACATTCATGTACATTTTGTTGATTTATCAAAAATAACTCAGGCGATTGTAAAAAATTTAGATGGTCTCATTTAAATTTTACGATCCTCGAACTAAAAAACATTTTTTAAATCGATTCACAATTGGCGAAATTATCGATGAACATACACAAAAAAATACATACAGACGTACATAGTACCTCCTCCTTTTTGGAAGTCGGTAAAAAACCCTTATAAGTGCCTCCCTATACTTATTATTTTTCCTCATTAGTTTTCCTACTTTCCACTCTTGCGATGTCCATCTAAAACCAATACTTATAGTAATCTGTACCTACTAATTATATCTTTCCAAACGCTTACTTACTCGTAATATAGCAAGTAACTATGTACATAGATAAATCCAAAAGACTTAAATGTCACCTTGAAGTTTTTTACTTCATTTGTGGTCGTAAAGCCCGCACGTGGGCTAACTATGACGAGACTTTGAATCATTATTGAGTGACAAGGCATCTATTAGTTCATCATCATTATTAGAAGTGAATCAGCTGCCTTTTCATGGAAATTACTTACTTCTTTAGAAAAGGCCTAATTTCCTTTTTGACCGACGAACCAAACCGGAGGAGGTACTCAATTCGACGCGTATATATATTTTTTTATGTATAACCACGCATAACTTTTTTCGTAGTAGTCCGATTTCAATAATTATTTTTTTTTATTGGAAAAAGTATATTATAAAGAGTATACTTCGAAATTAGTCCCATTAAAATTTTATTGAAATCGGCTGAGCCATTTTTGATAAATCAACAATAATGTGAAAAATGTAACATCGATTCGTGCGAAATATTCGCGAATTCTGAACACGGGTGAAGTCGGTCATGCTATTTTTTGCGAAAAATAATTAACTTATTCTTATTCGATGTGGGGGCGATAAGTCCTGCACTGGCGTTCCGCATGGGGGGTTTTGTGATTTTCCCCCTCCAGCGTCTACCCGAGCCAACCCAGCCCCTTAAAATAACGGAGTGTGGCTCTGGGCCGCTGGCATAACTGCTCCAGTGGCTTGGATGTTATACTAGATGGCCTTATCAATTTCTTTTTCTAAATACATAACTTCCAGGAAATAAGTCTCAGCAGGTCTAAAACAGCTGCTTTGCCATGATCGCTGCTAAAAGAAGGCACAGCTGGACAGTGCCCAAACTTGAAAGACATGTATTAGATAAGTAAGTAATTTTTTTTTAAAGTGTCAATATTTGTCCCGCCCAAAGAAAATTTATATCTAAGTACGCCAATGTGCTTTGCTTGCTACCTTAGCAAAATTATAAATATTACAGTGCAGCTGAGCTATCCGGAATTATTCGCACTAAAACCTCCTCGGCGGCCTGCCTTGGTGCATTCTGAACTCTGAAATCGCTAGTATAAGGGAGCGATGCAGAGCTATCAGGGCTTTATTCAGGAATTTGAAGGCAATGTGGTTACACAAGTACACGTGCACTGTCGTTTTCCTCCCCGTTTCAGTGTATTGCAAAAACCCCATCTACAACCATTTACGAGCCCAGAGGTCTCCGTTAAGTAGGTAGGTTGTTACTTACTGCAGGCAGTGGATATAGGCCGAATCATACAAGTCGGCGGATGTGAAGTTAGCTACAAGTTGTGCTATGTCCAATCCTAACTGAAGCTCACATATACGAGGGTCAAACTGAAAGTTCTTAGAACTGGCCACTTATAAACAATATAATAAAAAAATAATTCTATAATTTGAAAATAGAACTCTTTGCCAATATTACTGAGTATATACTTCATTCATTTGTCATTTGTTTTACGATTTGGCGGCAAATTGAAAATTGTCTGTGTCACGTCAACATGAATTTAACACGAGAAAATTTTCGTGCAATGATTTTTTATGACTTTCGATGTCATTTAAGTCAACAAGAAAGTTATGATAGACTACGATTGGCCTTTCACGATGAAGCCCCATCTCGTGCGACTGTTTACAACTGGTTTAATGAGTTTAAACGTGGTCGCACTAATCTCACTGATGATTTACGTGAGGGACGGCCTTCTACGGCGACGACTGAAGATAACATCTGTGTTGTGCGGCGTATGATAGAGACTGACAAAAGAGTGACCTATCAGCAGATTCGGACAAGCTTAGGCATCGGTATGAGTCAAGTGCACAAAATCCTACACGAACATTTAGCGGTCAGGAAGCTTTGCGCCCGGTGGATACCTCATAATTTGACTGAGGCTCAAAAACTCCATCGTGTGGATTGGTGCCGTAAAATGATTGAAAGATTTAACGGAGGTGACTCAAATGCTGTGTTCGACATACTAACAGGTGACGAAAGCTGGATTTACTGTTATGATCCTGAAACCAAAAGACAATCTGCTCAGTGGGTGTTTCCTTTCGAGGAGTTGCCAACTAAAGTGAAGAGATCTAGATCGAAGTGCGGGGAAAAAAATGGTGGCCTCGTTCTTTGGAAGGATAGGTCATTTCGCGACAATTGTGTTAGAGGATCAAAAAACAGTTTCTGCAGAATGGTACACTACCAATTGTTTGCCACTTGTCTTGGAAAAAGTTCGAGAGAAACGACCTCGCAGTAGGATCCTCCTTCACCACGACAACGCCTCATCGCACACCGCCAAGCGAACGATCGACTATTTGGCGACATCAAACGTTGAATTACTGGGTCACCCGCCGTATAGCCCCGACCTCGCGCCTTGTGATTTTTATTTATTTTCAAAAATTAAAGAAAAACTTAAAGGAAAGCGGTTTATGAATGCTGAAGAAGCGGTGGCTGCGTATCGCGATGCCATTGAAGAGACCCCTAAGGACGAGTGGGCAAAGTGCTTTTCCCAGTGGTTCCATCGCATGCAGCGGTGTATTGACGTGAATGGACAATATTTTGAAAAGATATAATAAAACTAATAACTGGCTAATGTAATCAGTTTTTGATTTTCTAAGAACTTTCAGTTTGACCATGCAGGATTCGAACCTTGCGTCTTCGGATCACTAGCCCGACGCTCTCGACCACTGAGCTACTGAGCACTGACCGGCGTCGTGTGTCGGGTCGTTCTCCTCCCTCAAATATGGGCGAGGAGAGCGATGGCTGGCACATGCGTCACACTCGTGATCGGGTGCTGCATGCGGGTCGCCGGTTTGCTAGCGGCATTTACGCAATGCATTGAAACTACTAACTTAGACTAAGATTTAAACTAACCCATCTCTATTGTACAGTCACATTCTATAAATTGTAACTTAGTTAACAAAGGGCACAGACCCTGGAGTCTGTGGATCATTAATTTAAATTAAAAAAAAATGAGAAAAAAAAATGAGACCACTGAGCTAACCCGCTATACTGGACTCGCGACGAATTTTGTGAAGTGTTTATCATTTTTAACCAACTTATAGCGTTGGCGGCGCCACCTGTGATACTTGTATGTATTAGACAGGTTATCACTCAATTGAAGTTATAAGAACTTCTGTATTGACGAGAGATGGCGCACTGCTAATCAATGAAATGATTTTGATTTTTTTATAGTGCATCCCACACTAGGTTTATCTCAAAGAGTTACTTTTTATGATAAACATTTCAAAAATTCGTCGCGGATGCAGGATTCGAACCTTGCGTCTTCGGATCGCTAGCCCGACGCTCTCGACCACTGAGCTAACCCGCTATACTGGATTCGCGACGAATTTTGTGAAGTGTTTATCATTTTTAACCAACTTATAGCGTTGGCGGCGCCACCTGTGATACTTGTATGTATTAGACAGGTTATCACTCAATTGAAGTTATAAGAACTTCTGTATTGACGAGAGATGGCGCACTGCTAATCAATGTAATGATTTTGATTTTTATAGTGCATCCCACACTAGGTTTATCTCAAAGAGTTACTTTTTATGATAAACATTTCAAAAATTCGTCGCGGATGCAGGATTCGAACCTTGCGTCTTCGGATCACTAGCCCGACACTCTCGACCACTGAGCTAACCCGCTATACTGGACTCGCGACGAATTTTGTGAAGTGCATTTTTAACCAACTTATAGCGTTGGCGGCGCCACCTGTGATACTACTTGTTATTAGGTATTTTGCAAAATCGTAAAGGCGCCGTAAACTAAAAGTGGTAACGCTTGCACCAAATAACAAGATGACGCGTTCTGCGCATCTTTAGTAGTGAAGGCGTGCGCATTCACTATAAAACAAGCTACAAAACCTACTTCAGTACGAGTTTCACTTACGTGGTCCACTTTTGACGCACTAAGAGGAAGTCATAAAAACAAAGGTTATCTTTATGAAATTATGACGAATATGTGACTAATCAATTAAATTAGTTGTTTTAATTTTACTGATAGATAATCATCGTAGAGACAATAAGGTCGATAGGTTACATTATTATAATCATTATAGACTAGAGATATTTGTGTAATAAAATTAGATAGATAGACCGTTGCTATATGTTAGTATAATCAGAAATGATGAAATTCATCGAAATATCAAGGTTATCGACATAACCCAATGGAAAGCAAGTGGAACAGAGGATCAATGATGTCGAAAAGTTCTCTAGTAGAAACTGTGTAACTAGCTACCACCAAGCGCTGCGTAGAATATCTGGTATGGCCACTACGAGTAGGAGAATAAAAGGTACATATAATTATTAAACCGCAGTTTCGCCTTGTTCTTTCGCTTATCTTTAAAGAAGCCCTCAGTGGACGTCATATGGCTGAAATGATGATGGTATTGACATACATTAAGGTGTATTGATATTAAGGTCTAAATCAAAAATACGATTATTATAAAGCTTTTAATATGATAATTAAAAAGATACACTGTTACTACCTCAGATGAGGGTTCTAGAAACCTAGCAATAGTCCTTGCATTCGAGATTATCCCAGGGGAAATATGCGGTAGAGATGATCATTTGTTTTAAATCACACTTGTGAGAAATTGCAATAAAACTACATTAGGTAAAAAAACGCTCGTAGAGTAGTTAGAAGTTTCTCAGCGATCACCGAAATTCAACGTTCAAATAGATCAGTCAGGTGACCGCGGGTGGCATTTACAACTGAGCGTTACCGTGACTCGGATGATAGGTAAATTGTAGGTACCGGTTAATTCAAACCTCCTTGGTGCCCGTATCAGTTAGATTTTAATGAATAAAACCTCTTTGCGAATTTTGCAATGCCCGTCAGATCTCACGTAAAGCCGAGCTTCTAACTCTACACGCCTTTCGATTCATAGAGTAATCAAGTTACTAATGGTATTTATATGACCATTTACTAATATGGAATTTTTGCCTGGTATAGAATGGAACCTGGGTTGTGTTCTGTAGAGATTGTGTTTTTATTTTCTATTCTTTGTGTGGATTTCTTCTAGCACAAAGAACACTAAGTAATTTGTACTTAGGTTATTGAAAGTACCATATAATAAAGTACCTTATAGCATCGCCCGAAGCAAAACCTAATAAAATTTAAAAAATGTATAAAGCTCGTGTTTTCTCGAAAATACCGTCCAAATTTATAAACTGATGATTTACAGAGGGGGGTCGTGCACCAACCAGTGCTGACTCGTTTGTCTTGGAGCGTGGTGCGAATCTTGATGTTAGTAAAACTTTTGTTCGAAGTAATATTTAAGGGTCTTTAAACAGTATTCAGAGTATGGGATGTTATTAATTATTGTTAAATATTAATTCTATGCTAAGTACTTAATTGTCATATTTGACGACATTTTTTATGCTTAGTAACTCACAGTGTGAGTGAGATTTTTTCTTGTTTACATCTAAGGGTCTCTAAGATCGGACACTCTAAATGTCCCGTAAAACCAGACAATTTTAGGTTAAGTTTTTTGGTTTTTTTTTTTTTCCTTTTTAAATTCTACATGGAAAAGCCCAAAAATACCTTTAAATGTGAAACAATGAAAAAGCCATCGATAAGGCGATATCAAAAAAGTATTCACTGAGAAATCAAGTCATCTGAAGTCTACAATGATCCAAAAAATACCTACCTTGTTTGAATTACATTAAAGAGTTAAAACGAGGAGAGGAAAATTTTCGTTTTTTAATTATTATAATAATATGCTTAATATTGCTCTATTGTAATTGTTATCATTAAAATTTTCTTGTTCAGTTAATGTTTCAGTTTACATAAAGATAGTTAAGTTAATTGTCCGATATTTTAAAAATGTTATTTTTACTGTATGAGATTTTCCTTAGTATCTAATACATATAAAGTAATGTTTGAGACTGATTATATCTATGTGATGATTACGTACCTACATATTTGGGAGACCATTAAACCTAAATTAGCAAATAATACTGTTATAAGCATTTTTTTTATTTGTAATACATTTTCCTTAAGTGTCGCGTACTCGGGGACTTCCCCCTACTTCATTATAGTCATAGTTTCCTGATAATTCGACAAAGGTTTCTGATTATTTAATTGAAAATTAATTAGGTACTTACGTCTTTGCAACCGATGTAAAGTCCTATTGTTAAGGGGATTTTGTCTGGGGGCACGGTAGTAAGACGAGCCAAGCGAAGTACCTACCTTTTCTCGAAGCGCTCCATCGTTTTTTGAACCTCAACTTGGGTTAGGAGTATGCTATGTCCATAACAGACCAATTTAAAGTTTTTTCATAGGTCTTGTACTTTGGATTTTATTGATATCTAAAAACCTCCGATTTCGTCACTGACTGATTGACTGCATGACTCACTGATGATCATCAAAACCTATGAGGTACTTCCCGAAGTCCTATAAAGCAGAAATTTGGTATGTAGGCTAGTATTGGTATACAAACAAAAAAAATCTAAAATTTAGAACTTTGCCCCCAACACAAATCAGGGAGACTTCCGCTTGATGCTAGAGGTCTGAAAACGGATATAGGAACTCTTTTCCGTAAATAATAAAATACGTATTTCAGGGTTTTTCAGAAATCACAGGGGATGAAAGTTTATAAGTATGAGACTTCTGCAACTTTTGATGCTAGAGGTCTGAAAATTGATACAGAAACTCTTTGCTTGGTGGCTTAAGGTTCACTTTGTACTAGTTTGGGAGAATGAATTAAAATAACGTGTTGTCGACTGCAGATTTGTATTGCGACTGACTTTTCGTTTACAATGATTGAACTTGTAATAAAAAGGTGTGCATTAGCTAAACCACTAAATTGTTTTTGATTTTTCATAAATCACTCCCAACCTCTAAAATTGGGTTCAAAAGTTATCAAATCTCATGTAGAGCCAAGGTTCTAACTCTGCATTCTGGTTTTCATTACATAATTTTTTTTTGCCAGTAATTAAATTATTACAACGTTAAATTGTAGGTCCCGGTTGTTTTAACCGTTTGGACTAGGCCTCTGGCCTTCGGGCAGTCTAAAAAATCTGAACACCAGGGCTAGCCACCCCCTATAAGAACTCGCTTTATTACCACTGACTTCAATCGTCCAAATTTGAATAGTTCGCTCGAAGCGATGCAGGTAATTATGTATGCAATCTTTAGATTGTTGTTAATTTCTCAAAAACCACTCAACCGATTTAAATAAATTACCATTCAAGTGTCATCTGCCAAACAAAATAAGATACGTCAAAATCGGTTCATACTTAATAATTGGCGGAGTAATCGTATAACATACATCCAAAAGAAACGTATAGTCGAATTGAAAACCTCACTTTTTGAAGTCAGTCGAAAATGTATGCTGAACAAAAATAATAATAGTTTTCGTTTGCAATAAAAACTCATACCACGTACCAGTAAGCGCAGCGTAGGACGTCCAGTCGTCCACCGACGAGATGGAAAGATGGCCTTTCAAAGACTGCAGGATCGCGCTGGTATTACAAACCTCTTCCTACCGGTCTTATTGAAGTTCCACAGGGGAGGCCTATGTCCATCAGTGCATGTCCTATGGCTGATGGAATCATGAATGGATACAAAGGTTTTCGAACGGTGCATAGTGTTTGAATTCTGTGAACTGCAATCGACGATAGCTGAACCACCTTCTCAAATGAACAATGGGTATGGCGAAATAAACATAGGTACGTGCCTCCTTGCTCGGACCTCGTTGGCTAAGAGTAAAGTTCGTTTTTATTGAGGGTTCTGTACATTGTGGCTGATAGTGGAAATGGCAAATCCAAAAATTATGAAATAGTTAATTAAACAATAACACACTTGCATAAGCGACAACAATATAACAGACTACACTGTAACAGTTTTTCCTAATATAATGCAAGGTGTGGTCAAACGTTACCTCTGTGACCTCTGCCTACAAGACATTTTTAAAAATGATAAAGTTCCAAGCATTATTTTTTCTTTTCATGTACTTGATTTGTAAGTATTTTTTTTACTATTTGATATCACTATCATTATCATTTTCACTTCACTATCATCACTATTCATTATCATTATCACTTCACTATTATCATCACTACATATAATAAAGCAAAGTCACTATTTCTGTGTGTCTGTCTGTCTCTCTATCTGTGTATACCCATATATCTTCCAAACTACACAACGGATTCGAATACGGCATTCGCCATTTTTACAAGTGTTTCATTTCAACGAGAAAATTTGCAGCTATGGCAATCATAACTGGTTGAAGCCGGGATGCGCAGCTAGTTTAAAAATAAAATGTACAAACCATAATTTACACTTTAGGATTTATAAGAATAATAATTTATGGTACCTAGTCATGTACGTAAGAAATCGAACTACCTAATGCCTAAATTATCATGGTGTGAATAGCATACCGTTTGATTATGTATCGTGGAGTGAGTAACGGGCGCGAGCAAAAGAAAAAGCGAAGCCGAATGTCAGAACGCTTACACAATAAGGCCCCAGATCTTTGACATTACGCGCGTACTATACATATATCTAACCTGTTGCATATGTCTTACATGTCAAAATTTGTATGCATAGGCACCATACACATATAGACTATATTTTTGGGCCGTTTTGCTTAGCCAATTCGGTTTTTATACAGATACATAATCAAAGAGCAAACGTTAGCAAATATTTGCCAAAACAATATTTGGCATATCTTATAAAGAATTTGCGATGGCACGATAACATTCCTCTAACTACTTCCATGCATACCAACCTATTATTCAAAATATTTACTTACGATAGGTACACATATTTATTTCACATCTCTGCCTCGTAACCGCTAATGGACATAAATATCTAACTGCATCAATGCTATCATTCAATTTAAATTCTGTCGGCGACTGTCTGAGCCAATCAAGACGAGTTATCTCTCCCGATAGATCAAACGGGTTTAAAGATGACTTGGTAACGTGCACGCAAGAGCGACGTCCTGACGCGCCGATCCGGTTTAAACCCCGCTGAACCCTAAAAAGGATGAGACCATAAAAAAAGGTTTTACTACGGCAGCGGCATTGCTTGTGTTGTAGTGACGTTCCATTCCAGTGTTCCGATTCATCGAGCGCAAACCGCGCGTCATCGTTGTAAAATCATTATTAAATCGAAATTAATTAACTGTTGTATAACTCGCGTTTATAAAAAGAACAAAAACGTGTCGCATCTCTACCGTGTAAAAACCGGTTCCGAGTTTGAATTTTCGTTCATAGTTTTGTTTTTAAATAGTTCGGTCCATGTGGCCAGTGAGGTCGGTAAACAATTATAGCGGATAGATGGAAACCGAATTGAATCGATTCATTATATCGATGTTTCGGTGAAATTCATTCAGGTGTTGTGATGCAATTGTGAGTTGTGAGCCTTGGAGGTAGCATTGGACTCGGTTTGTGACGAGAACTGGCGATAAGGAAAAGTAAGTACCTTTAGTAAATGCCTTATCTTTATTTACTTGACGGAAAATCTAAAATAATGTGCGAAGTTCTCATGTACCTAATACATAGTATAAGTAGTTGGTACAAAGAATTAAATTCAGGTGACCTAAAGTAGATAATAAATTGAGACATTGTGCTTTTTTGTGTGGAATACTTATTTGCAACCGACTTCAAAAAATGAGTTTCTCAATTTGACTGTATGTTACGTACGCGATTACTACGCAAATTATGAACTGATTTTGATGATCTTTTTTGTGTGGTAGATCATATTTTAGAGGCGGTTCTATTTAAATTTAAATGAAATCGGCTGAGCCGTTTTGAAAACTCAACAAAGTGAAAACTACTACTTCGATGATACATTGAACGTGTGAACTATTCGAATTCTGTACACGGTTGAGGTCAGTTTTGCCATTTTTGGCAAAAAAAAAAATACTTATGTCTCTTGGTATTAATAAAATTAATAGTCTAATTTTACAATTGACTTCGAAGCAGGACTTAAAATTTCGATACGGTAAAAATGTTAAATACCAATTTGAATTAGATATTATTTTAGTACTTATAAGACAGGATAAATATTTAATATTATTTAGTCCCATTGAAGATTAATTATCACTATCCGATTATTTGTGCCCACTGCAGGGCTAATAAAATTCTATTTTTATTTTAGGAATTATTTATTTTTAGATCTTCAAGGGTGTGCGGATGATCCAATAGCTTTTTATGTAATAGTAGTGAATGTAGTTTTAGCATATAAAGTGGTATTGTATTTTTTGTAGTTAATAAAGGCACTTTTGTCCATTAAAAAAATATTACAAAATAAACATATTTTGTATTTTTGCTGCACTTCGTAGACGGGAAAAAAATTGCTCATATCTGGGAGACCTTGAGGCTTGATTGCATCTGCATGAAATCATACACACGATTTAATTTACTAGGTTACCTTGACGAGATAACGGTCAAAGTTCGTTTAGCAACAAGACTATGACTAGTTCCGTAGTAAATGAGAACAGTTGGTAGATTCTACTGTTTTACCATTTCGCAGAGGCCTTCAGGCGGCTTTGACCTGACACCAGGGCAAGCCACTCAGCCGATAAAAACTTATTTGGCCGAAGGTAACTGATATGATGACACATCATCGTCTTATGTCTTATGGCTCTGATATATCAACCATAATATCCAACTTATAATTTTATAAACGCAAAAGTTTGTTAGTATGTATAGATGTTTGTTACTCTTTCAAGCGAAAAATACTAAACGGAGATGAAACTTTGCAATAATAATTCTTATACATCAGAATAACACATACTCGTATATATATAATTTATTAAGATATTGCGTGAAACGAAGTTTGGCGGGCCCGCTAGTATAAATATAGTTGAGAAATTGGGTCCGTGGGGACCGGGAGCTCATCTTGTTTTCAAAAGTCTTTCTGAGCGTCTGGTGGACGCGACGCGTGACCAAAATGCTTGTGTGCTCATTTGGCTCAACGTATAAGCATTGCTATTCAGCGTGGCAATGCTGCCAGCATGCTGGGCACGCTACCAACTGGCAGTGGGCTTGAGCATTTGGATTATCTTTAGACCTTCAAGAGTCTGTGTATGTAGTAGTAGTTTATGTAGTTTTAGATAATATAAGTCTTGACCATATAAATCATGGTCATTGTCATATCAGCTAAAAGATTTACCTACACGACTAAACTTACATACATCTCCCATAAAGATAAGTTATACGACACGTTGGAAGCGGCTTGTATCCAGCTTGATTCCGAGAACGCGGATGTCGCTTGCATGGACTTAGTTTTGCGTGCTATAAAGGATTACTGGTAATCGATTAGCGTCCTTTTAAGGGCATATTCCGTACATCAAAACAAATATCTTTTGTTTTAGGACTTCTAAAAATTCGTATTTATTTTCTTCCATACAAAATTAAAAAAAAAAAAAAAACATCTTCAACTCTTCGTAAAACCGCGCGCGCCGCCACCAGCGAGACTTGGACCTCAGATGAGATGAGATGCTGTGTAAATATGCCAACATGTGTAAATATTAGTTAGGTGAATGTAAAAAACATATTCATTCCCCATACCGTTCAAGTTAGTGTAAAAGTTAAACTCGTAGTCATAGTGTTATAGTGCTAGTGCTGCGTATAAAGAACGCAATAACGAAGTGTCTTTGCCTTAATATAACAATAAGAAAAGTGTTGATGGACACATTCTTAGTTATTATACTTACCTAGCAATTTAAGTTAGATTTATACTAATTAACCCATGGCTAGATTGTAATGTTTTAAGGAAGGCACATCGGCGTTCCTTGGAAATTGGAGAATAAGTTGAAATTTGGGAAAAGCGGTAGAGCAAAAGTTGTTGGCTTTGGTGTACAGAATATGGGCATGTTCTGTATGTAAAGGATGCTACTTGATTACCTTAACCTAGAATGTTGTGCCCCACCCTGCTGCCATTTCAACTTGCGTCGAAGCTTTTACTTTAACTAGTAAAAATCAGATTTCTTTATGTACATAATTATAATCAATACTATGGTCTCTCCTTTAGTAAAAATTGTCAGGATTTTTCTGAAATATCCAACTTACAAGGATACCATCTTATGTCTAAAGCGGAGTAGGAGCTACTATCGTGTTTAAGAAACAAGATCAACAGCCTTTTCTAGAAAAATGTAGTGTTATCATTTCGTCACTTTTATAGATAATCTGCTTGTCACATAATAGCGAGGTTCCAGGTTAAATTGACCCCATCCTGTTCTTACGATTCTATTTATAGAAGGATATTTGGTAAAGTACACATAAAGGATGATATTAAAGAGCATTTCATGAAATATATGTCATTTAATTTTTTTTATTCTTAAATCATGGACTAAACCTTTAATATACAAGGATCATAGGTATTAAACGCAAAACCTTTTAAGGGAGACAAACAACTTTAGTTCTAGGACTTTTGAAAATAGAATATAGTAGACGCTTGAGGTATTTAGTTATAAAATAAATAATTAAATCAATACAATTTAAGGAGAGCTTACATACGGTACGGAACTCTTCGTGCGTGATTCCGACTCGAACTTGACCGACTTATTTTTTCGCGATATCAGGATTCGTCATATATTGAAAGTTGTATGTTAAATAAACAATATATAAACCTGATGTGTGGTTTCAGTACCTACCTACATATCCTAAACACATTCAGTCATTGAGACTTTGTTTTCGTTGTTTTTGAGCTTAATATTTTATTTTTGTTTTCTAGCCGATTAATTACACAAAAAAAATTTTTTTTTCCTATATTCTAATTTATAATACAAGGGCCAAGTGAAATAATTTAAATCAAACTCTAAGCTAAAATGCTTAGTACCGAAGTTAGTCCATGGTGGTCTCCAAGGTTTATCTTTAGTACCTTAGTTGGTCCGTGGTTTAGTGATAAACTTCTTTTATAATAACGTTTTTGTTAGTTCATGGTTTAAGTTCAGTAGGTACTAAAGTTGAAACGTGTTTTGGAATAAGACTGATAGTATATTTAACTACATAACGTGTTTCATATTTTTTTCTTGTTGTTGCTATGGCTGGTTCTATTTTTAAAGCGCCTTCAGAGAAGATTATTTCTTATTGTGTTTTAGGCATGGTGAAACCGATTTCCTTTCATACACGAATGCCCAAAAAGGAGCGTTATGTAATCAGGATTTTGTGTAAGCTAGTATCTCGGATATATTTAGGTCATATTATCATAATCTAGATAGGTACCTACATTTATATTTTGTAAGTCAATTACAACGAAAGTTTAAATTCTAGACATTTTTTTTGGTTTTCAGTTTTTTTGGGTTCTGTACCCATAGGGTAAAAACAGGACCCTATTACTAAAACTCCTGTTTCTCATGAACCGTAATAGCTAGAGAGTTGAATTTTTCACAGATCATGTAAGTATTTCGATTGCCGCTATAACAACAAATACTTAAAACTAAATAAAATAAAAATTTCAGGCCGTTTGCTGTTTTAGCTCGATATTAATAACGGCAACAGGTAGACACTAGATATGGGGCTTAGGGGGCTTTCAAACGGTACGGAAACCTTCGTGCGCGAGTCCAACTCACACTTGACTGATTTTTCTTATTTTTCTTCAACCAATAATACCTACCTAATTATTTGATTGTAAGATGATCTAATAGTCAATTACATCAGCCACATTGCTTTGACGAATAAACTAGTTTACATGGTAAACATAACATCTAAACTAGTTTGTCCGTCCATTGATTACGTGAAGTATTTAGGTTTAGGGCAAAGATTCGAGATAAATGTCCCCAATATTACGTGAAGATTAAATTAAAATGATTAAATAAATAGTTATTAAATAATTTACTCATAGTAAATATCACGTAATATGAACTACGAGTAAAATTAATGTAAAATTGCAAAAGAATTGAGTTAATAATTATAAGCAGGGTGAGAGAGTCGAAAGAACTTCAAGTAGGTAATGTCGCGGGTCTAACCAAAATCGAGGTGAATGGCATACAAGAAGAGAGGCCAATGCTCAGCAGTGGGTGATTTCAGGCTGAAAATGAATGATGAAAGATGAGGTAATTTATGGACGCTCCCTAATAAGCATGTACAGATAATTATGTAACGACCCAACAGTAGGTAACTATTGCGAAATGTTAACAGAGTAGACACGTGTATGAAATTTTATACGCCTCGGACAGCACTCAGTGATAAAAAGACATATTTAAAGTAGGTACATAATATATAACAAAAGCTTTTTACTCAATTACCCAAAAAGGGGTGTCTAGAAAGCATTTCTCTTTACCGGCGTGCGAGACACTTACCGTCTTACCACAAAAGTTTTACGCGCGGTTTAGACAAAGTTTAACAGTACAAATTGCACGGTTAAACAGTGTTTAAGGCCTGTTCAAAAAGGAGGAAGGTCTAAGTTCGTCCGTGTGTATGTATCTTTTTTGTGTATGTTCATCGATAATTTCGCCAATTGTGAACCGAATCGAATCGAAAAATTATTGTTTAGTTCGGAAGGGTATACTCCCGAGGTGGTCCTCGAGAGTTTTGAAAAATCAACAATAATGTAAACAATTCGGTAACTGTGATGTTAGCTTCAAGCTACGAATAGCCCAATCCTGACAGCTGCACGAGGAGGTGATCCGCAGTTTGGAGCTAACATCACAGCCGTCAAGTTGTCTGATTCTGCCTATACCAACTCTCGCCTACTAACTACTACGCATTTTTTCGAACCGTCCCATCGCGCATTATGTAATAATTATATTATTATCTAACTAGCGACCCGCCTCGGCTTCGCACAGGCGTATTATACATGTACACCTTCCTTTTAAATCACTCTAGCTATTTAAAAAAAACCGCATCAAAATCCGTTGCGTAGTTTTAAAGATATAAGCATACATGGGGACAGACAACGGGAAGCGACTTTGTTTTATACTATGTAGTGATTTACTCTAAATAAGCCCAGAGCTCTACGCTTAGTCATAGCTGAAGGTCTCGATTAAAATAACAAACCTTATTCAAATGAACTCTTTGGAACAACAGTCCGCTTTGTTAAAAGGAACCTTCTTTTTCAGTGACGATCAGAAGCATGACTGTGACCGACGCGCGGGAGACGACAAAAAGGCACTGCTGTACAAGGTAACATGGTGGTACAATATTTTGTTTCATTGTAAGCAATTACAATAATTTGTTAGGCAACGTTCGGCACTGTTAGTTTTCGGATGGGTAGCCGCAGGTGGTGTTACCAATTGAAACGCCACCTGCGCTAGCGTGGCTCGGATGTCACGTTAAATTGTAGACCCCGGTTGTATTAACCGTTCAGCCATGTAGAGGCCTTCTGGCAGCTTAAAAACTCTGACACCAGGGCTAGCAACCCGGCCTATACGAATTTACTGATTATGAGTAAACTCGAGTCTTCGCTACACATTTCATTCCTATACTAGAAATTAAACTAGGACCTTGTAACCACAATTTCTTTTGAGTATGACTTTGACTGTGCCAGCAAAGGTTGTTTAGGTATATGAAAAACATGAACACCTTCATTATATTTATACCTAGGGGTATAAAATAGCCTACGATCTGGCCTACCAAATATACACAAAAAATCATAAAAATCGGCCAGGACGTTTCGGATGTGTTCGATAACGTAAGTAAACTGTGACACGAGATTTTTATACAAAATTACATATATTAGAAGATAAATATTATTGTAGGTGCTAGGTGGGTGCATAACATAAAGTGCCTGCATATATTGTCATAGCAAAATTTAAAGCCGCGCCTGTGCGTGCCAAGAGAACTCTGGCAGGAATAACTATCCGCTTAACTAAACACTTAGTAGCCAATTTTCACGGCGCTAAATCAGAGTTATTATACATATAACTTTTAACTGTACCTATGTGTTAAAATAGCCAGTCATTAATTTTGCGACGATGTTAAAAAATACCACATTAAGTAAGTACCTACAATACAAATTTGTCAAAAACACACTTTGTACACTTCTGTCTGTCAGGTCGTCAAACGCAGACATTAGTAGTACATATTGAAGGTGAAAGAATAAACCAAGTTGATACCACGACATTCCTTGGTTTTGAAATTGACAGAGGACTGACATGGGAAAGCCACATCGATAAACTCTGCGGCAGATTGAGCAGTGCGTGCTTCGCTTTGAGCCGTGTTGCTAAAGTGGTACCTACCGAATCAGTTAGAGCATGTTATTTTGCTACGGTCCACTCCCTATTGCAATACGGCACAGAGTTGTATGGCAGGGCCGCTGAGTGGAAAAGAGTGTTCACACTTCAAAAGCGTGCTATTCGTGCCATTGCGAGAATTCCACGTGACGTCACCGCACGCCCGCATTTTAGGAAATATGGGATAATGACACTGCCGTCGGTCTTAGTATATCAGGTGGCGGTATATGTCAAATTAAATTTGTCCTCATACAAGACGCTCAAAAGCAGTCGGCTCAAGGACCGAATTGCTGAGGTGCCGCATGTCCTAGAAAAGACTGCCAAGTCCACACACGTGATGGGCCCGTCAGTTTATAATAAACTACCAAAGCACATCAAGGAGGCACTGACCTTGGGAAGCTTTAAATCAAAGCTGAAACACTGGCTTATCGAGCAGACGTTCTACAGCTATAATGAATTTATAACATTCAAATCATAGATTTCACTTATGTACATACCTATTGACATTGATTATATTATTGACTATTTATGGTATAATTTTAATTGTGATTATTTTTTGGAGAATGATGTATAGATATTTTATTTTTATATAATAACCAATTATCACGATAATTACTACAGGTACAATACCGTACCTTCTTTATGTTTTTAAATTGGAAATTTATAAGAATGTATTAACTCCATATTTTTGACTTGTAACATTGTTATCAATAAATTGATTATGATTATGATTACAATAAATCCAAAGTACCTACCTACAGGCAATAGTTCCTACAATAGTTCCTACATAGTTCCAAACTTCCAACTCGGTAGCTAATTTCAGTCCAAGCCTGATAGATATGTAGGTAGGTTGTATATATATGTATGTACGAACTAAGGATACGAACCACACCGACCGCAATTCAAACTACCATTTTATAAACCGCATTAATATAAAATCAAATATTTTGGCCAGTAACATTTTACTGAACCACAGACGTTTCAAACTACAAAACAAGTGGGCAATTAAAAACCTTTACATAATAGGTTCAAATTCGAATTACTTTAGTACTGAATGAGGCACGTAGTTTTTCCTGTTATGACGACAGGACACAGATACAACTGTGCCTTTTTACTAGACAACTCTTAAGCATAAGCCTATCCACGAAGACGTTTGGGCCGTAACCACCACGTTAGCTCCCTGCATATTGGTGCTAACAAACCAAATTCCGAGGAAAAGAATACTGTTGGGACATCTGTAAGAAATATGAATGATGAATGTAGATCCAGATTTCATTGGCTTCAAAACAAGTATTTTATTTTAAAAAAAAAACCTTTTTTTAACACAAGCTCTTACTGATTGTTCAGTAAAAAGAAAGACTCGCCAAGACGAGTCAAACGAGCCGAAACTTGATAGGGTTGCGTTCGCGTCGTTTCATTACACAGTTCGAGACCACCTTCCAGCTCTATCATCAAACCCTGGTTACCATTGAAAGGCAAACTACTCGCCAAGACTATTCAAATGAACCCAAACTCGATGAGGTTGTGTCGTTTCATTGCTAAGTTCCTTTGGCCACCTTCCAGCTTCATCATTAGATCATCACCATGTTATCATAATATTGCATTACTGATCACGCGATTTAGACATATTGTATGCAAAATTTAAGCTCAAACGGTAACCGGGAAGTGGATCAACTTTAACTTGCAAAATATGATTACAGACCGACGGCCAGACAACGGAACTGGTGAAACTAAATAAAAGCTTGTAAAAATTATGTGTACAATTGTACATAATAAGTCGAAAATACCAAATCCGTTGGGCCCCAAAGTAAGATAAGTAAAAAACAAATGCACACAAGTATATACTAGGTACTGTAGTATAGGTATGTAGTAATAGTGCAAACGGATACATAAACGATTGCGATTCGTGAACTTGAAGGAACTCATAGCGGCAATACGTTTTTTCTTGGTTCCGATAAGGTCAGCGGGTTCGAACAAGAATGTTTGAGATTTTTTCAATCTTTGTTGCATATAAATTACCTTCTGTTTCTACAAAGGAGGGCAAACTCGTCTTATCCTGACTCCTGCTGAATGAAGGAGGAGAAGAACCACGATTGATTGATTGCAGTTGAGCAAACCAGCAGACTTTATGATTTGGACTGCACTGCACCACTGTCGGCAATAACAGTTTTTCCACTTCTACATAGCAAAATTTTAATTCTGTCGAGCTAAAATTAGGTTCTATATCCGATACCAATTAAATAGGGTATTAAAAAATGATGACTTGCGTTATCACAGGTGACCTAATTCTAAACACAGCGATTGAACGAATTGTCCATATTATGACTTGCATTTTGAAGGTTTTTTGCACCATGACGCAGTTCCTTAGTTCATTGTTTTGATTGATAATTCAATCCTTACCAATCTTATCATGAAATCAGTCTATGTCATTCAAAATATGACTCTACCATATTTGGATTGTGCTAATAAGTACTGATGTCATATTTTATATTGATGAAAAAAAAAACGGGATTTTCCATTAGAATAATATATTCTCATCTTTAAGCGGTTTAACCGGAAAATATGTATTTACTACTTAGCTATTTTTGCTGATTCATTTCAAGAATAGTGAGCGAATTTGAGTTACAAATGTATTTACCAGTCTTTACTGAAAGGAACATTCCACTGAGCCCGATCGGAAAAAAAAGATTCGGTATTTATATTGCCATCTGACTCTTTTATTATGATTGTTGATGATAGAGAAAGAGTATGCTTTCAATTGAATCTTTTTGGTGGTTTAGAGGGCCTGGAAAACAAAAAAAAATATTCTACCATAGATCGAATTAACTAATAAAATCAATCAAATCATTTTTGATTGGAAAGTAAGCTTATTTGGTCACCAACTAGTCATCAAAAAATAATTTATTTAATTACTTTATTCATTAATTAGTCAACAAATCAGTAACTCTAAGATCAGTAAGTATTAATATTTTTTCTACATGATTGATTTTTGTTACTAACTGACGATCATTGTTTCAGTAATTGTAACCTCGTCGTATAATTACCAAATCAAATTGTTTTATATGGGTAACAAAACAATATTTTTCTAAAACAAAGTAATTTTGAATTTTGAACTATTTTTTCAGCTATTTCAGTGTTATGCCCCATTGAAAGTTGTTCATAACAACTTACCTAATGTGTGGTTTCAATGTTTGGGTTTTTAGTAAACACATTACCTACATTATAATACAAACATATTTTATCATAATATAATGTGTATATTATAAATTAGATGACCCGAACGTCTTATGGATAAGATAGAATTTTAAAAGTCCTACAACTTTCCAGTCAATAAAATTTTGAAAATACTACCTTTTGCCGGAGTCTTCACCTGTGAGACAGTTTAGATTTTGTACTATGGCATAGGACCCTCATATTTTACTGGTATAAAGGAAAATAGACTACATTATCTCCCAGATCTTTGAAATATTATACACATGCAAAAAATAAATCGATCCCACCCTCTGTTACCGAGTGAAAGAGTGACAAACAAAAAACCAACAAACACACTTTCTGATTTATAATATTTGCTGATCGAACGTTGCTGGACCATAATGTATCTACCTATAGCAAACCATTTTGACATTTCCTATTTCCGAGCAGATCTAGAGTGAGTGACGAATGACCACACTGCAGACCACTCCGGAAGCCAAGAAGGTAAGAACCAGCTGTGAAAGACCAGTTTCGATCGAACCGCACCTACGATGGGTCGCTTTTCGTAATATTCGCAATTTATATCGCGTAATACGTTTTACACGTGAGTGCGTAAAAGTAAAATTTACGTCAGATGACGTCATACTCGTATCGTGCGTGTTAGTGACAGAGTTAAGACAAGTGCAAGGTTGCCAAAGTGGTTTAGTGTTTTGGTGTGATAGTGCTTTTTAAATATTTTTTGTGATTGTCTGGAACAAGGAGTTTGTATAATACGTAACTAGTACCTATATAAATTCCTTAGACTGGAATGATAACTCGAGTTTAAAATTAGGTCTGTTACGAAAAAAAAAATTGCCTGATAAGTATTAAATATATTTATGTGTAGTTCGTTTCTGCATTAGAACAGGATGATATATTTCTAAAAGTCATATTTTTGTAATAAATTCAGATTGAATCAGAAATACAAAAATTAGGATAAGTTCAATTGAGATAAAGTCAATGTTTTTGACTAGATATTTAGCAACGTCTTGTTTTGATAACAAAAGCAATTTTCTTACTAAATAGTGAAAAATCACGTTTTACGTAATCTATTTCACGCTTTTAAGGCAAAATTAATATTGTGCTCTACATTTTTTGCATTCTAATAACCGATAAGTTAGTTTAATGCATATTACTCTATGTAACTAATACCTTGTGTAGTAATACCTGTTTCATTTTTAAATGAATCTGTCACTCAGGAAATCTATGATTCAGTCACAAACGAATAGTAGTAGCTAATTACCTACCTATATAGGTGTTTTATTCTAGTTAAAATAGGAAGGTAGGTCTATATCTCTACTTATAGGTACTTTTTTAAAAAAAATACAAGATTTCGAGATAAGTAACAAATAATAAATGAAGCAACATAATGAAATATTTTCTACACTTATCAGCTGTGAAATTCCGCGCCACGTGCTTTTCCTCAGTACATCGAATCAAAATCCGTTCAGCAGTTTAACTCCGCTTGAGCTCGCACATAATAATGATGAAATAATCATTATTTTGTACATATCGTATGTTATCATTTTATTGGTATTGCAATATTTTTATAAATCCTTACGAATATTTTAAATCCAAAGGTGTAATATTTTTTTGGTTTGTTGGTTTCTTCCTCTTTTACGCAGCAACGGATGTTGCTCCGATTGACTTGATTTTTTTCATGGATATAGTTTGGCAGATGGAAAGTGACATAGAGGCTACTTTTTATCCCCGAAATATAAAAGGTTTCTGTGGAATAGCACAAAAATCAAAATATCACGCGGGCAAAGCCGCAGGCAAAAGCTAGTTAACTCATAGTTTATAGCTCATTGTTCATAATAAGAGGGAAACATTATACACAGCGGCCATGCAAACTCTAGATACTCGTGTGGTTTAGTTACTTTCACCGAGCACTTATATTATTTAACAATTACAACAATGCAATAACAGAGTAGGTAAATAATACCTTAAGTAACCTCTTAGTTACGTAAGAATATATCACGACTTATTTTTTTAAAATTTTTGATTTTAATTACTTACTTTAAATAAAGTAGATTATTAGTGTATTTAGGGTCCACTTTAGATGTGTTAGAGGAAATTAAGCGTTATAATCTACAAAGTAGAGTGTTTTCTACAACCTGTAGACTCTACTGGTTATAAAACGCCGTCCAGAAAAATACATCTGCTGCCCCTATACATCCCCATTGTAAGCATTTATCGGTCAAAGTCCTTGACTATAGGTATACATAATTATACTATTAAACATATCACGTCGTTTTCAGCGTTTATTTCTCGTGGAGATCTTGAAAATAAAATCTTAACGCAATACTCAAATTGCACCAAATGGACAAAATTAAAAAGAGGTAAGAAAGGTTAATGCTCTTTTGCAAGTTAATAATAACAACCCATCACAATCCTGTCTTTTGTGCCAAAAGACATAATAAGTATACCGAAAACATCTTAGTACATAATATATCTATGCGTAGGACCTTTTTATAGAAATCATAAACAGTTCATATGACCGTAACTTGTAACCGAAGTCCCTTTGTCAGACGGAGTCCGGAGACCCAAAACTTTCATTATGTTCTTTGAGGCCTGTAAAATGCGTAATGAGCCAGGTGCAGAAAAACAAACCTTTTTGCACAGTACTAAAATTCATCAAATTATCTTTTTAGTGGGCCTAAAGGAAATTTTGTAGGCTCGGGCACAAAACTAGGTAGGTATTTCTGTTGGAGCTGGATAAAACTGTTTTTCGACAAATTCAAGAGTACCTATCATTGGAAATAATGTTATTTATAATTATTTTTCGCAAAAAATGGTAAAATCGCCTTCCATCGTGTACAAAATTCGAAAATTTCGCTAGCATTGTTTACATTATTGTTGATTTTTCAAAAACAGCTCAGCTGATTTGTGTAAAATTTAAATGGGACCACATCGGGAGTATACCTTTTCGAACTAATAAAGAATTTTTTGATTTGGTTCACAATTGGCGAAATTATCGATGAACATACACAAAAAAAACATACAGACGAACATAGAACTTCCTCCTTTTTGGAAGTCGGCTAAAAACAAAATATGACAGTACCGCAATGTAAATAAAATCTTGTTCAAAGCTTCATTTCAATGCAAATGTAGCGGAATGTGCAAATGTCTCGACGCAAAATGACCATTTAACAAACTGTACAGTGCAGTCGGTCCAAAATAAACATTTTCATGAATAGTTTTCTTCTTAAAAAATACATTTCGCTTTTAAGGCACATCTCAAAACGTCTCTAGTTTTCTATTTTCATGTTTTTTTACGAATGAGTAAAGTTATAGGTACGTTCGCATTACCTACGCATACCAATGACAGATTTTCACGATCCAAAATTTTGAAATTATACACATATAGCACAAGGTTATTAAATATTATCTCGTGTTGCCCAGCAGAAATTTCTGCTGGATTCTGTAATCTTTGCCCTTCAATCTGGAACACAATATTTAAAATTTGCACACTACTACTTGGCGGTCGAATAACTGGCAAAAAGGTGTAGAAGGTACATTACTTTTCCAGGCAGGTGCTACAAAAAATCTCTACCACTACATACACTTACCTAATCTTATACCTGCTATTGTGTTGCTTATTTGTACCTAATTAAGTATTTCCTTGTAATGACACTTTTTAGACTATAAACACAAGTTAATAATGTAATAAAACGTGACTAAGTACATTTTAAAACTTGTTTATGAACTGGATACAGTGTAAAAACTACCTTACGTAATACTGCATGCGTCAACAGACATAGCCCGCAGCAATGTCTGTCTCTCAAGCATACATCAGACTCCTTCATGTCAAATTAAAGCGAATACAGGTTATTACACTTAGTTTAAAGATCATGATTCGGCTACTCTTGTCCATGTTGTACCTAAAGTCTCATATAAGTAGGTGCAGTTTGGCCATTTAAATTAATTATCTGCTATTAAACCGACCGCAGCTGCTGTCTGATTCCCACATTTGCTAGTTCGTCTTTAGGTTATAGGCATTAGATTTGCAAAATCTCCGTGGAGCATTTATCAATAGGTAGCAAATATCTCCAGAGCCACAGTCGCTGTGTGAAAGTAGTAAAAAATATCCGTACATTTTTTACATTAAATAATTCACAATGAGACGTTTTCTCGAATCTAGATGTTATGTGCTTGTAACTGAGCACTTTGGCATCGCGCGGCGGTGTAGTCGGTTTGCAAAATTGCAATAACTAAAAAGCCTGCCCACTACATAGCTTGGGCAGAGTTTTGGCTTTTTTGCACGATTGTGACTATTTGCTCGAAGATAGGTACACGTATAAAATTATATCTATTTACTATCAGCGATAAGAGATGAAAAAAAACTGTTATTTTGGGTTTAATATCAAATCTGTCAAATTAAGAGATATAAAATAAAAAAGTCAAAAGTAGTTACGTTATTTTATGACATACCTGTCCATAAATGCTGCAGGAAGTCGCTCCAGCTTCAGTTTTGGAAGCATACACACTACTAACCATCTATCTAACTGTAATCCAACTATGGCAGTAGAGTACCTACTTAGTTGAAAACCTTACAACAACGCAAAACAGGCCTTTAATTCTGTTACTAGGCAAGATTCGCGTCAGCACTATTTGACATGTCCGTCGCGCGCGTAGTTGTGAAGTCTTGCTTCCCTTTACACTGCAACACGCCTGTCTACGTCTTTCCGGCCATAATCCGCATGTGCATAACTTATTTTCGATTAATTAATTAGATATGCACTATGACATAATTTAAAAATAACGCCAGAATGTTTTCACATTAACGGTTTTTGTGCAGTCCCGTAGGAAACTTAAAATCTTTTTTTTTTTTTTTTTTGTAAATAAGAGTAGTGCAGGTACACTCCGATGTTTAAACTATTCTGTTGATGCAAAAACTCAAATCGATCCGTCAATCCGTTGCTGCAGGAAAAAGTAACAAATAAACTAACAAGACTTAGATATACAGGGTTATTCCTAATTAATTAGCATCCTTTAAATGGCTTATTCTGTACATCAAAACAAACAACTTTTGTTCTGCGACTTTTGTCAAAACTCAAAAAAAACAGCTGTTCCATACATTATGTCACGGGTGAACGATATTTTTTTTTAGAACAACATTTTTTTTAAGTTTTGACAAAAGTCGTAGAACAAATGATCATGCAAGCATGCTAATTGATCAGGAATAACCCTGTATTTATATTATTTTTGTAAAGATATTAAATGGTTTTATTAATGTTAGAGAAACTTAGGTACGCAGCTCACACAAAAACCATATATAATACTATGTAAGTAAAACTTGCGCGAAAGTTATTTTAAATCTTTCTAAGATGGGGTAGGTTGTTTCACTGCACAGTAGCAACTGCGCAAGCTTTCTGCTAATCTTATGGTATTACAGATGCGCAGAAAATGTCATCGGAGTTCATAGAATAAGAACAAAGTACTAGAAGCATTACTAAAATAGCAAGAGACATACATCATTTTGTCCCATTTTAAAAATGAAAATTAAAAGGTGTTAGAAAAAGATGCACCCCGAACTTACGTAATTTCGAAGGGATTCACTAACTAGCATTGAGCTATCTCGGATGTCCAAATTCAAAAAGGTAAAAAGTACCTTCTTACTTACTGGAATGAGAGGGTTCAAATTTCCGAAATAACAAATGACCAAATCTAACCAAATTTTAACCATTTTGACATTCCAACTGGTGATTTTGACGTATGCGATAGACTTTGTGTTTTTTTGTTCCACTCTCGCGTATGCTGTATAACCAGATAAATAAGACAGCTGTAACGTAGTTTTTATTTGAGTAAAATTTTGCAATATTTCTATTACTTGTAATTCTTCTGAGTCTGAGTTTTAGTTCTTTAATTGACGTAAGATACAAGTTTTACTTAAATGTATTGGTAAATATATTCTGTCAGACCCATCAGTCCCATCGTAGGTCATTCGTGGATGAGATTATCCTAAGATAGGGAACAATGGCACAAGAGAGAGGAGTCCTATGCCCTATACTCAGCAGTTTATCGACACAGGCTGATGATGATAATGAAGTACAATATATTCTGCGCTCATACCGGCAAATGGAATTTTCTTGGGACAGTTATTTATTTTCCCCACAACTAGTTTCCAAGAACAATTATCACTTAACTACTAATCTATTTGCCACATTATCATATTCCTAAACGACTTTTATGTCACAAATGTAAAAATTATCACATTTTAAGGTCACAGTAACAAAATCACATCGTACTTATTAAATAATGCGAAAGTTTTGTGGGCATGTCCGTGTGATTAGTTTTTTTTACTGTTGAAATGGGCTTGGTAGGTGACAATAGGCTATTAGCACAACGTAACATAACATTATTTATTAATAGAACTTTCTAAACCTAATGTACCTAAAGTAATAATTAATTTGCGTAAGTGTAGCATCAAAACCTAAAATAACTAAACCATTTTAGATACTCGTAGCTTTCTAGGCAGCAGCCGATCATGTAAAATAAGTAACTGACCTATAAATAAATAGGTATTGCCAGATTTAGGAATTGTGGGAATATTAAAAAAAATATTAGATACGTTTATTTAGGTAACTATCGCGGGCAGGGTAGGGTTAATTTTTTTGCTGCGTAGTACCTACCATGAATATTTCAATATGGTGTTTTTGATTACTTCCTAAATCAAACCTTCTCAGCGCATCATAGTTTTATCTTATTTTTTCTTATCTTATCAGTTATGTGTTAGGTATAAGCTATCTGTTATCTGATAATTCATAATAAATGATCAGACAACCAGAGTTGGTGCGATAGCATGTCGTCATAGTCGAATCAGGAAGTTGCACCCAGTTTAAAAGTGGTTAAATAACGTACATAATAAAAAAACCGGACAAGAGCGGGTCAGGCCCGCATTCCGAGGGTACCGTACAAATCCTGAAAATTGCACAAAATTGAGAATTAAGTGGTTTAAACCTCAGAACGTAGGTAACTATAAATCATTGATGTAAGGGTTTTATTTTTTTACTTTTCTCGTCATATATCGAAAATTAACACTCCCAAAAAATATTAAAAATTGTTTTAACATGTGATAATGAAGTTCTTTCAATTATGATACCCCACATGACACTATAAACTCACTTTGAAATATGGGCCCAATCTTTTTGTGATTAAATCAAAAATGTACAGTTTTCAGATTTTTTTTCTGCGATAACTAAGAAGTTAGTTTTTTTCACAACTGCAAGAGACCATAGATATACCTACGTACGTTCCCGAGATAAAAGGTCTTGACACACGTACGGACGGACAGACGGACAACAAAGTTATCCTATAAGGGTTTTGTTTTTTCCTTTTGAGGTACGGAACCCTAAGAAAACGTAATTATATACTTATCTACTCGTATCAAGTCAGAACATATTAGAAGTACAATACCTACCTACTTACCGATCCAGTTCTTCTAGTATTTTTTTGTTATAAGTACCCATATAACTTATAAGTAAGACTTATGAGTGTAGTAATTATTTTCGTCGGAAAGGCCACCTAGATATAGTGAAATAAGCTGTGATTGTAAAAAATAAGATAATTAGGCACCTACATACTATACAACATAAATACATTTTATTATTGTACATCGAAGATAAAGCCTTTCTAATAGAAAAATATTTATTAATATCAATAGAATATATATAAATATAATAAATATAATAATAGAATATAAATATTTATTAATAGTAATAGAATTAGATTCATAGACTTACCTACCCCGTGTTAAGCTTACAAATTTTACAACCTCTCTTTTCAACCGACTTCTATAAAGGTGGAAGTTGTCAATTCGCCTGTTGGTATGCTTTTTATGTTCCGTTATCTCCGTGCTACGAGTATCATACATAGATACGAGTATCTGTGCTGCACAGCTGATATCCGTTGTTTTTAAGCTGATTCAAAAGGTTATTTTGCCGATCTGTATAGGATTTCTATATATTTCCATAAAACTGATTAAAATTACAATGCCTAAAGAAATCTAATATCAAATCAGTTGCTTTCGCTCGCTACTTTTGGCTTAAGGTGAATCGATATTGTACTATAAAGTCGATTTGTCTTAACAAAATATATTATGGCACTATAATATTGCGTACTTACACGGGACAGCGTACCTTATAGTGGCCAAAATCGTGTAAAAAATCTCATTCAAATTAATAAAATAAACTTTGAGAATAAATCACGGCAAAAACTTTGACCTGTTAATGTACAAAAGAGCCGGCATAAAAATCATAATAGGATAAAAATCTTCACGCTCGGTACTTCCCGAAACTGCTGGAAATTAACGCGTAGAGCATGTTGTGATAGCTATCAATAAATTCATAATTATCTGCTTATCTCTTTATAATCTACCGTTTTATTGTAAACAGTGTGGTACATGATTCATGTTCGTCATTTTGTAACGAGACCTGCTAGTCTCTTTTCAAACTTCGCTCTAAAAAGTTTCACGTTAACAGAGCGTATATTGACTTGATGAAAAAAAAAATATTGAATTGGATTTTGGCTGTGAAAATAGTAAAATCGAACAGTGACCTATTTGGTATGACACTTAATGTTGCAGGTTTTTTAAACTTTTATTTTATAAATCGAAAAAGTAGTAAAGTAACCTCGTTGGTGAAAAACTTCATACTGCGGTTGTATTTTTAATTTTGCTGTTTTTTATTTAAAATAACAAATCTAACCTCATTGCTGTAAAACTCGTCTTGCGTTTGTTTAACATTGTAGATTCTAGGTTGTAGTTTCTGAAAAAAAAGCGTCGACATTTTTTACAGTAATAAAACTGTTTAAGAATTTAGAAACATAAATTAAACTAATTATTTTTACTCATTTCATTCACTACCTAGATTATTTTTCTACATGCATTTTCCAATTTGAAATTAACTGTCTAGGCACTTTAACAAAACAAAAACCTATTAATAAGTGCGTGTGAGTGTGATAACTTTAACACTATGAGTGAAAGTGACAAACAGCTAATACGACAAAGTTCCTTGAAGAAACCAGGAAGACCTAGTGTAAGAAGAAAAAACCGACACGTCCTTATTAGTTTACCTGATGGAGATACTAGCAGGTGAGACACATCTAAATATACAGGGTTATTTCTAATCAATTAGCATCCTTTTAGAGGCTTATTCTGTACATCAAAAGTACCCATTTTTGTTCTGCGACTTTTGTCAGAACTCAAAAAAAAAACAGGTGTGCTCTCTCAAACAGAACAAACTATTGCTTGTAAATAACTTTTTATCGCTAATAGATAAATTCGTATTTGACCACCAACTTTTTTATTGGTAGGTATTAGCAATGATGTGGTCAAAGATGAAGCACACAGATCACTGTAACCAAAGTCTCAGATTTATTTATCTCTTAAGAACTATGAATGGGTTATTTTAAACGCAGGAATATATGTTATTTCAATGATGATGAAAGGCACAATAAATATTTTATAAGAAATTAACGCCTGCACTGAATATAAAAGCAAAGCACGTTTGCGTTTTGCTATATTGTTTTTGGTAGGGACTATTTACTTTAAAGCAAATAAATAATCACACTGATTCATATTATAGCATTTGCAATTGAGAAAACTATTACTGAAGCAAAACTTCCAATTTCACGATGGCAAAAAATCCAATCGCATTGTACCAAAAATTACAAAAAAACAAAAATCGGTGAAAAAATTTTTGTTTCAGGAAAATTCACGGAAAGTTGAACACCTAGCGCCATCTATATAAACCGTAATGAAACAGCACGGAAATTATAAACCCTGAAATCGGCTGTGAACACACTGAACAGCTGTTTTTGTTTCCCTATCGATCAGGCTTACCGGCAATGTTTACTGCATAACGCTTCGATATAACCTCTGTACCGTTCACGTAATTCTAGAAACTGCGGGGAAAATATAATAGAAATAAAACCTTCGGGAAATCGGGAATTGTCCAAAATAAGACGTAACAATCGTGATAGTCGATATGTGAAATGTGATCTTGAGATGGACTCGTTTCGGAGTGGGTTACACCGGAGACACTTCATCAGCCATGGAGGAGAGGGTCCTCTGGACACCATGCGACTGGTCTCACCGGTCAATAGGTTCGCGATATTTCACGGGAATTTCACTATTGATGATGACGGGTACCCACACAAGTGAGTATTGAGTTCATGGTGTACCTGCGTATTGAACAAAAATAGTAGCAAGGTATACCTACGCCGAATCAAATTTCTTTCTGTGAAGTTACGCAAAACCCAATCCTGACTGACGTGGATTGGGTTTCGCGCAGCTTGTAGCTAACTTCACATCCAAGAGGTTTAATTCAGCCTATATGTTAGGAAAATATTTTTCAAACTGCCCTGAAAGGACAATAGGCATGATGACTGGGTAAAAAAAACGTTATTATAATTAGCCCGTGAGTTAGATTATCAAAAAAATTGACCCAGTGCGAGCCGGACTCGCGCACCGAAGGGTTCCGTAACGTATAGCCCCATTCCTCTTGCCGTCATTAATAGCGAGCAAAAAAAGTCCTAAAAAACCGGCCAAGTGCGAGTCGGACTCGCGCACCGAGGGTTCCGTACAAACCTGCAAGGTTTACAAAGTTCGTTCATTACGACAAAAAAAGTAATAAGTTTATATTTATTAAAAAATATATATTTTGTAATGTAACTAAAAATTTAAGGTTTTCGGAATTTTTCCTTTATGTGTGCTATAAAACGTTGCTTCATGCCAAATTTCAAGATTCTAGGTCGACTGGAAGTACCCTTTAGGTTTTGATTCCCTTGCGAGTACTTGCAAGTGTCGAAAATTTGCGGCATAAACGGCTGTATCTTTTGATTGCGTTGGCTTAGAAGTTTGATTTTGAAGTCACAGCTTCAAGGGACAGTAGACCTGAGTAATTGAAATAAATTTCAGCTTCATACCTCCACGCGTTCCTGAGAAAAAGGGTCTTGACAGACGGACGGACGGACAGACGGACAACAAAGTGATCCTATAAGGGTTCCGTTTTTTCCTTTTGAGGTACGGAACCCTAAAAATCACGTTTGTTTTATGGGAGCCCCTTAAATATTTATTTTATTCTGTTTTTAGTAATTGTTGGAATGGAAATACATCATCTGTGAAAATTTCAGCTGTCTAGCTATCATCGTTCATGAGAGACAGCCCGGTGAAAGACAGACAGACGGACATCGAAGTCTTAGTAATAGGGTCCCGTTTTTACCCTTTAGGGACGGAATCCTAAAATATTGGACACGTGTTTTTTTTCTTTTGTTAATCAAACAACAAATGACAAAGATAAACCATGTCAAAGTTTAGGAGTGGGGTCGTGACGTCACCTCTCTTACAGAAGTCAATACATTTGTATGGCACTTGTGACGTCACGCAGAACTTTAACGAGCTATATCTTCATCATTATTTGTTTAATTGACAAAAGAAAAAATACGTGTCTAAAATTTTTTGATAGTCTATCTAACGGACCAATTATATTGTTTTAGTGCCTATTCCGTAGCAGAATGCAAGCTACAGGCAGCAAGACTATAGTATCGTCGGGTAATAGGTACATAATTTAATTAGGTATAGGACAAACGCTGCAGCAGACTACATAACACTGGCTACATGTAGACAGAAATACCTAGGTATTTATTCCTAGGTCGCGACCAAAGCGCCACCCTTTTATGGTGGACATTCCGCGCATTAGAACCAAGCGATTTGAATCCTCATTCCTCATACGAACAGCCAGAATGTGGAACGCTTTGCCTGGGTCTGTCTTCCCGCTAAAGTACAATGTGGGCGTCTTCAAATCCCGAGTAAATAGGTATCTTATAAGTAAGCGTGCTACAACCTAGACCGCTTATCTGCTTAACAACAGGCAGTAGGTGGTCAAACGCAAACCTATTCTGAATAAAAAAAAAACCTAGGTACATAGAAACTAGTAGTCTACTGCTACATATAACGCGCGATCAGCTACGGAGCCTACGGAATTGCACCTAGTTTACAAAACTTGCCGAAAAGTCACTAAATAATAGAAAGTGACTGAAATGAGAACTTCTCGGAAAAACTTTTTCCTTATTATGATGCTTCAAGCACCTACTCGTTAGTGGTAAATATACAAAGAAAATTTAATGTTGGTAATGTTTATACAACTTGTAACCTCAGACCAAATAAAACTGAGCGTGTACCGTATCTTTAATGAATAATTTAATTTACAAAAAGCGGGAGAAATTAAGCAAAAACTTTTTAATTTTAATCATTACATACATTGCGACTTCCCGGTAAAATCTCGAATGTCATCGCGAACACGAATCCGAAGCACTGTGCTTAGTTATGAAAATATTTCGCAACGATTTCGCAACATAAATAAATAATTGCAATTGCGCAATTTTACTCCGAATTTGATATTTAAATGATAATAAACAAAAATTAGCCGATAATAAAAAAATGTATAGGTAATGTCAATTACCCGACCATCGAGATAAAATCTTGTAAAATACTCGTAATCATGAGCTGCTGGATCCTTATTTCTTTATGATACCAGGCCATTATAAACGGATGACACTTAGAAGACTGACTTCCATTCACACTTTTAAGATGAACATGAGAATGATCATCCTAAAAGTGCAACCTTTTTAGCTATAAGTAGGTAGATATTATTGTAACTTACATATTTAACAGTCTACTACCAACTGTACTTATATCTATATCACAGAAAAAATAATAAGTAATACTAGGTAGTCGGTATGTACTTAGTATGTGCAACGACCATTTATAGAAATGGTCGTTGGTATGTGTAATACTTACCGTGATGTAAAGTGGGTCCCTGAAATCTCTCCCCTAGCTTAAAAAATTAACACCGACACATTGACAACCTTTTTGGGCACATTTGTAGAATTTTGGTTCTTCCATCCCCACTTTAACCCACCATAACTCTTGAACGGCTCAATCGATTTTTATAAAACATAGCTAAGAACACTCTCGATTAAGTCTCCTTTCATCCAAAAAAAACTAAACTGAAATCGGTTCAGTGGTTCGGGCGCCATGATGCCACAGATAGACAGACAGACAGACACGTCAAACTTATAACACCCCTCTTTTGCGTCGGGGGTTAAAAAATAAAAGAGTTGATCCAAGTTAGAATTTCGTTACTGCCCAGAGGCAACAAATAAAAAAATATGCTGACAATCTCGTTGAGATATCCTAACTAAGACTTATCTGGTCAATACTGTACACTGGCCGAATTATACTAACGGGATAGCTAAACGAAAGTGTAATGTAATCCGCAATAACCATTCAAAATAAAAATAGTCAAAAGGTAGTAGTCTATTTGTTTAGTTATAAGAACAGGCTTTTATTGTTTTAACCCCGGCTTTTCATGTCAGACACCTTCAGGCGGTTTTAAATACCTACTCTGATTGATACCAAAGCTAGCCTGCTACACCTACATAATAAATTCATCCCAAGCCTTAACTATCGACAAAATGTATGGAACAGCTGATTTTTGGTTGGTCCCATAGTAAAAGTTAGCGCAAGTAACCGGTTGCCCTGTATAATACACATTAATCCATATTTATTTCATCTTTCCATCATCCACCAACACGCACTGGGCCAGCGTGGTGGATATGGCCCAATCACCCTTCTTGGGTAGGCCTACGTTCTGCAGTGTACTATTAAAAAGGCTGGCACAGTACAGTACAGTATTTTATCATTGCCACAAATCGGACCCCCACAGCGAATGCTACTTGTTTGTAAATTAACTTTGTTTTTTTTATTTCGTACTAGCGACTCGCCCCGGCTTCGCACAGGTGTACATATTATACATATGAACCCTTCCTCTTGAATCACTCTATCTATTTAAAAAAAAACCGGCCAAGTGCGAGTCGGACTCGCGCACCGAGGGTTCCGTACAAACCTGCAAGGTTTACAAAGTTCGTTCATTACGACAAAAAAAGTAATAAGTTTATATTTATTAAAAAATATATATTTTGTAATGTAACTAAAAATTTAAGGTTTTCGGAATTTTTCCTTTATGTGTGCTATAAAACGTTGCTTCATGCCAAATTTCAAGATTCTAGGTCGACTGGAAGTACCCTTTAGGTTTTGATTCCCTTGCGAGTACTTGCGAGTTTCAAAATTTGCGGCATAAACGGCTGTATCTTTTGATTGCGTTGGCTTAGAAGTTTGATTTTTTCACAGCTTCAAGGGACAGTAGACCTGAGTAATTGATATAAATTTCAGCTTCATACCTCCACGTGTTCCTGAGAAAAAGGGTCTTGACAGACGGACAGACGGACAACAAAGTGATCCTATAAGGGTTCCGTTTTTTCCTTTTGAGGTACGGAACCCTAAAAACGCATCAAAATCTATTGCGTAGTTTTATAGATAAAGCATACATGGGCACAGACAGCGGGAAGCGACTTTGTTTTATATTATGTAGTGATAGGTTTGCGTTTGACTACATACTGGCTGATGTTAAGTTATATGTTAAGGGTGTAACTAACCAGCGCTACTATTCCATTGTCTGGTCAGCAGATCAACAAACTTTCCTCACCACCGCGTCTCTTGTTCCAGACCATACAAAACGAAGACGAAGGTGCTGCTAGGTTCACTAGCTGTTCTGGTCTTCGTCTCAGCACTGGCCGGGTACCTGATCGGGAGTTCCGACTACAAAGCCGGCAGGAGACGGGTGGAACCACCAGACCCAGTGGAACCGTTGAAACCTTCCGCCTCCAGGCTCCATGTGTTCAAAAAGGCGGCTGTGTGCACTGACGCGCCGCAGTGCTCGGAAATTGGCAAGTAAGTAGAACCAGATGCAAAGTGGCGGATTTACCAGCAGGCTGAGTAGGCTGAATCCTAGGGCGGCAGATTTTAGGGGGCGGCAAATATCGGACCATTAATTTTATAGTTGACTAGCTGCGCCCCGCGGTGTCACCCGCGTTAGCCCGAGATTTAAAAAAAACGTAGCCCAAGTATTCACATACATGTAGTAAAAAAAGGTTTATTCCATATTACAAACAAACACTCCAATTTAATTTATATGTATAGATTAAAATACAAGATTAATTTGTATACCTAAACATTATAAAATCTACAGAGAAAAAACAACATACATATATGATTAGTAGCAAAATTCAATAGCCTACTGGTGGCAAATACGTAAATCCGCCACTGCAGTTGCATGAGATGCAGAAGTCTCAGCGCTGGCTGGGTATCTAATCAGGAGCTCCAGCTAAAAGGCCAGCAGGAAACGAGGGGAGCCAATCTGACCCAATAGAACCTTTGGAACCAACCACGTCCAGGCCCATGTGTTTAAGAAGGCGGCTGTGTACTAGAGTTTGTGCAAAAAGAAAAGCGTCGTAGGTGAGGTCGCCCGTGTTCCATTTTACTAATTTTGTTGCGTTGCTCTGTCTCTGTCATTACGAATACAACTAAAAGTGTATGATACTTGGTACTCGTAGACACCAATTCAGTTTCCTTCAGTACTCGCGTCTACCAAGTATAATCGGTACCTTGGCTGCTGATTAAAATCTTATTGTTAGTTCGCCGTAACGCCATGACGGTTCTCTTTTTGCACAAACTCTAACGCCTAGCAGTGTTCGGAAATTGGCAAGTAAATAGGACCGCAGCTGTACATAGAACTATGGTGTACCCAAACTCATTCGATATGACTAAGATTCTTCGTAACGTAGGGACAAGTTGAGTAATGCAGTATTTACGATATCCGTACATTTCACAAACTTTTTTTCAAAAACTGGGATGTGATAACCAACTGTGTATCAATTTGAAAGAAAAAATAACACGATGAGAAGAACCTACCTAAAGTTGCAACAACAAGTAACTACTAGACATTGACTAGATAATAGTCACTACACTACATAACCAAACGATTGGTATCCACCAATCCACACTGGGAAAATATAGCCCAATTACCTTTCATGGGCAAGCCTATGTTCAGTAGGTATTGGACTATTAAAATGTCAGTACAGTACTGCATAACTACATTTTCTTAAATCATTAGTTAGGTAAACAAAGTACTTACCTATCTTTGTATTTAGAGTTTTCTGTAGGTAGGTATTATTTTATATTATTTTTGTACGTACGTAGATATTTATTTCACAATTTATTCAAACATAAAGGAATCTTATTTTGACTAACTTAGGTCATCATTCAAGGGTTTTTACTCATTCATATTTTCCGTGATAAAATTAGATCATTTAATTTTCTGAGTCATATTTTTCCGATTATTGATTACTATTAGGTAGATATATCGCATAATAAACACGCATAGATTGTGAGTTTTGTGAGTGATTGACTGCTGACTACGTGACCTGCATCACTTTTGTTGCAATCAACTTATACCTACGTATACAGGGTTATTAGGCTAAGTCGACCTATTTCCAAGAAGAGTGTATAGTTTACATTGTTTCTGTCTGATTTATATGAAGCGCCCTATCCTAAATCTAACCGTTTTTGAGATATTTCAATTTAATTGTTTTATTATAAATAATGCCCGAGTTACGGCTATCAGCTTAGATATTCTGAAATGTGTAAGTCTTAATACTACGGTTATTTGATTTTTACATGTAAAATAAGATAGGCATGTAGAATAAAATAAGAAAAATAATAATGATCTCAATAACTAATATATTGTACAAAAAAAAGAGTTAATTAGTAAATAAGTCGTTGTAGACGATTAAAACTTATAAAAAGTAATAAATGTTTAGAAAGTTTATTTTTCTTTCAAGGATATCTAAAAAATATATTATGGCGCCTGTTTTGCAGAATGCAGATGTATCTAAAAATATTCACGTTTCATCAGCTATCCAATGAAATATAACAATCTAAGATTTTAATAAAAATTCATACAAAAACTTATTATAATATCTCACAGTTTTAACCATATTATGTAGTTAAATTCGATTCTATTACTCCGAATCCAAAATAAACATAATAATTACCTATATACAAAAATTAAATCATACCTGACTTCCAAATTAATTATTCAAATAACATTACTCTCCTTTTGCAATCGGGTACGAGCAAACAGGACCACGCATTTCCAAGAATGGACGACAGGTGGCACCTGAGTTAGCAGAGTAAGTTTCCGCTACATACTTAGTCATGTTATGTTATGCTGCAGGTTTGCCAAAAGTAGCAAAATTTACACGTAAACAAAAGATAGAAAGAAAAACTTTCCTTATTTTAATTATATCCGACAGTAAATCGAGATTAAATCCTATAAATTACAAGTAAAACGTATATAGGCAAACACCGGTAATATGAAAATATTGCATAATTGCGTAGCAGCTGTGTGAAACTTTGAAACGCAGTATGAGTCATTGTGTATCACGCACACATACGAGACTGTGGTGGGAAATGTGGCCAGAAATGAGAAAATTTACCTTTGAAAATGGAAAAGTTATCATGTGGCATTATTCTATTAAATTTATAAATGTTCATTAAAAAATTAACATTGAAATAACGTCTTATGAAAATTTGAGGCTTAATGCATTATTTTATTCGTATTCCAAATAACTAACTGACAAAAGTATCTAAACATTGCTAATAAATTTCTTAGTAGTTATAGATAATATTATGTTAAATAGCATTCTGATATAAAGATGACCATTTTATTATAAAACTAAACGTAGCTCCAGAGTCTAGTTCTATTTAGCTTGGTAAGTAGTTTGATAAATATTTAAATTTCTAAAACGGTCCCAAACAACAAAAATAAGTGGTAAACAGTAGTAAAAGAAAAAAGTGCGCCCTGCAAACTCAAAAGTACCAACCTAAAGCTGGAAATCTTACCGCTATTTTTCCACAAAGTTAAATACGTGCAGATTGTGAATATTTATTCCCCATACTGGTATCATTAACCGGCTTACCCACACTTTCACACATCTATAAATAAACAAGAAGCCTTCACGAACCGGGTCGCCGGCGGCTCTCCACCAATCACGCTTCGAGAACTTTATCGGCGCGCATGCGGTCACTGACGTGGCCCCTCCACCCTATATAAACTCCGCGCACACCACAACACCAAACATTCTGTCAAATACCAGTGACACAGTCACAGAGCTATCCTATACTTTGAATTTAAAAGTTATTAAACCAAACTCAAATATGTCCGAAGCTTTCTTCGACGAGTACGATTACTACAACTTTGACCACGACAAGCACATCTACTCTGGGCACAGCGGCAAACAGCGAACCAAGAGAGAGGTGAGCGAACACACCAATCACTTCGACCCGTCCGGCCATTCCAGAAAGATCGTAACCAAGCTAGTCAATACCGCTAACAACAAAAAGGCAGCGACGAAGCAGTAACCTCAAATGGAATAAGACAACGGCGTGTTTTAAAGGACTCGAAATGCAAAACGAAAGGAGGATGTTATCGCGGATACCCGAGGAAAGCGCGGGTCGCCCGTCTCAGAGATCAGTGGAACAACCAAGGCGGTTCTTGCTGACACAGTGCTTCTACTTCGCACACCACTCAGCAAGAACGAAGAATAGAATCAGGCCACCGCGCTTGAAGTAACTCTGGACTTCAGTCCAATGTTCCGTCCAGCTGTTTGGATGTCTCCTTTGGATCCCACACCGTTCCGACGACTGATCTCGACTCGAATTGGGCTTGTTGTAAAGCTCAGAACTTTTCTGTGTTATTAATTCCTAGTTATTATACGTTTTAGTTTGTGTCTTTATGAGATACATGACTGTAATAATTTAAGAGTATAATAAAAAATAGTCATTACGTTATTGTGTTGTTTCAATTAGTTTTTCATCTTGGAAAGTTAGGTAGATGGTAAATTCACAACCAATATTGTTGACCCATATTACATTCAACATTTTGAGAAGTTTGTTAGCATCTAATTCTTTCATAACCTCTACCACCTACATTGTTCTAAATATTTAATTCCCTTGTCATTAAAACACCCGTAATGTCTTTGTTTACCTCCTATTTAATATTCGAGCCAGTATTTATCCGCTAGCTCGTATCTTTGTGTTTATACACAATAATAACCTTGGATATGTCGGGGCAACCGAGGTAGCTGGCCTTGCCGGCTATATCGACCGCAGAACTAACTTATCCACAGAATTTACTGGCGGAGCTACAATCGCATTTGTTATGAAAACCCTCTACTTGCTTATAGAGAAACATAGTTCTCCCATGAAACCACCGCGTCAAATAAATTTGTCTGTACTCAGTTCGTAAGTACTAACTGCTGCGTTATCTGTGTTCCTTTAAATACAAAGTAGTACTTCATCTGTGGTTTGTTTTGCGCCGAACACAATGTCACGCCCGATCGGTCACGTCACGTGAGGTGTAGGAAGTCCTACCTACTTATTTGTTACCATAACAAGATTTTCTGAAGGTATTTTTACTAAAATAATTTGTCCAAACTGGTTCGTGTTAACGTTTTTAATGTATTCGGTATGAATATGGTAATTTGTTCATCGTCTATGGAAATAGACGTTCAAAATATTTTTGAAAAGTTGTTCTGGACAGAAACATCATCAGTTTTACCATGTATTTAAATAACGACCCTTATTCATGTTCGAAACATGAAAGCTGCTTATGTGATTTTGACTTTCGGGATATTTTCTGCAAGAAATTAAAATAGGTAGGTATACATATAATTTCTTCTATGCCTATTTTTTCCTATTAAAACCTATATAATTCGAACCGTGTTACAGACCATCATTGAGAATAACTTTTACTATGGGGACTATTACCCGGAATTAAAAAAAAACAATCAACTATATCATACTAAATAGTAATTTGTATTCGACAAAGTTTCTAAACCAGCTAAACCATTTTTTACCGCCCTATTTTTTACACTGCTACTACATAATCTCAGACCAAAAAAAAAAACAAGACAGAATGTTGTGAACAAAACATGTGAGGCCGGCAAAACTAAGCCTCGCCGTGTACAGACACAATTACACACACGGAAACACACCTTGGCTCGTCAGTCGAACTATGGCGGCGCAACACCGACGCACTCACCACATGTATAAAAAAAACCGACCTCACTTATCTGTTCACGACGTTCTGTCTTGATTTTTTTATTGGTCCGAGTATATACAAATACAAAAATACAAATACAAAATAATTTATTACCACAACAAATATACCTTAGTTACAATTACCAGGGGGCCTCAAACTCGGCTAAGCCTGTAGTATCTTGAGGTCCGGTGTAGAATTGAGCAAATGGACTTTGTTGCGCGCGCTTATCAGGAAACATTTTGAAATAATTTACAAAAAGACTGATTATATTATAAATGAGGTCCTAAGTTTGTTTGAATTTGTCCGATTACCATAACTTACGCAATTGTATCCGTACAAATATTAGCTCATAATATTCATCATCTGAAATATTTCAAAGAAAAGCCACTAAACTCATAAACGAATAGGTTTTAAACGTTCTGAAATAGCGCCTAGTAGCGGTCATCACCTCACATATTACCCATCTGCTGGAAATAGCACGAATTATCATTAAGACCTCGAAAGGTTATTGCGTCCGATCTTTGTTTTTATGATTCCACATTCACAAACAAAACCTACCTTACTGATGTAGAATTTAAAAGCAGCAATTCCGCTAATAAATGCATTGTCTATACTATACCTATTGAATGTAGGTATAGGCCGAATCAAACATCTTGGCGGGTGTGATGTTAGCTACAAGTTCCGGATAACTCAATCCTGACTGAAGCTCACTTACCTAACAGTTGCGCGAGTCGCGTTATCCGTAGCTTAAAGCTAACATGATAGCCGCCAACAAGTTTGATTCAGTTCAGCCTATAGGTACCATTAGTATCTAGAGCAGTTTTACTATGGGGCCGTCTCTGAAATCGCCAAAATAATCAAACGCGCACAAAAAGTTCGTCGATTCTGAACAAAATAAAGAAAAACTACACGACAGACTGGAGTGTGACTTTCATTATCTTTCGAAATTTTTGCTCCGAAAGATTTACAGGTATAATTAATTCCGGGCGAAGTCGGGACAGGCGACAGGCACATACTCGTAATAATTTAATACTTATTTGGGATCAATGTATTTTTCATTGAATCATGGCTTCATGTACTAGTATAAATTGTATATAGATGTTCTTGCACCATTATCTCTACGATCTCTACAATTTTTGCCTAAAATTTAGTATTTGGCAATTTTATACTGCTTTTGTTTTTAAATGTAATAAACTCGGAATTTTAATTCGATTCCAGATTTGACAGACAGTTTTTGACAAAACATACTGTCAAAAATGACAGTAGCTAATGTCAAATCTGGAATCGAATTAAAATTCCGAGTATAAATATTTTAGACAATATAAAATATGCGCCCAACAATTTCAATATATACTTCCTTGATAGTAATGTGGTTGGTCAGCTTAACTGTTGATTGCACTCGACCTCACATCACCCCATTGTTAAATGGAACAGCTGATATTTTTTTCAAGATTTCGGAGATAGCCCCTAAGTACTCATGATAATGAGACGTATATGGCCTCTGAAACTCTCTTCACTTTACATAGCAAAATGTCAGTGAACTATCTGAAAATTGCAAAATAAGCTAACTCAAAATGTGCCACTACATTTAAACCATACACGCAAGTAATCAAGCTGTGCATGTATTTTTGCACTTACGTTTCATACCAACACCTAAACGGCTGGCTCGGCTAAATCGATTCGTTTTGCCTCGCTTTCCAGTGGCTTTGTGCCACTGAGTTTCAGCAGTTATGCATATTTTGACTAAGATTTTAGCGTGGTTAAATAATTTTCTCACAAATATATCTACAAAGTCGTCGTTTCAACCAAAGAACGTCCACTGATGTACATACGCTTCCGCTTTTAATCTTCAATAGGCTCATAGTGCATTTCAACAATTCTGCTTCTAAAATGAGTTCTACGACAAAAAAATCTGCTGTTCCGTGGGTACATTTTGTCGAGTCAGTGCCCTTTTGAAGGGCTGAGTGTGACACCAGGGCTAGCCACCCGGCCTATACGAACTTAGTTTAGTGCACTTTTTAAACATCTTTTTCGCGATTCCAGAGTTGAGCTCATGACTCGAAAGTTGATCGTAATGATAAATGCAAGTAGAGCTAGAGATACATTCGCTTATGTAACCGCGTGTAAAAAAGTAGACAGTTTATGAGTTGAACTAAAGATTGGAGGTGCGCGCTGAATGCAGGTTATATGATCAGTCCTATTAGAAATCTATAGGGAAGGCCTATGTCCAGCAGTGGTCACCCAACACCTAAAACGATGAGCATGAAGAAACAACTTTTCAGAGTGTTGCTACTGAGTTTACCATATGTGTAAAACTTGCATTTAGAGCAGCGTAAGCAAATGTTCGATAACATTGTAGCCAAGATCTGTAACAGTCCGTAGTTATGTATAACGGTATA
This sequence comes from Hypomecis atomaria, assembly GCA_964007245.1. Lineage (NCBI taxonomy): Eukaryota > Metazoa > Arthropoda > Insecta > Lepidoptera > Geometridae > Hypomecis > Hypomecis atomaria. Next base: position 16,106,011 of record OZ023292.1, on the reverse strand, counting down.
AGCGAATTTATTGGCCGTTTTGTGCAAGTGTGGATAGGCAATTAGGCAATACAAGAAATTACAACTGTTACATATTCTGCTGGCAGGTCATCGCACTGTTGCTTGAAATGATCGAGATACTGGTAGGCAGAAACTGAATAGAAATAATAAGAGTGGAAGATCCGGGAGTAATATCCCCATGAGAAACATGGGCTCTCTTAGGCACTGAAAAGAGAAATAACGATCTCCTAAATCACGTTTGTTAATTGAATCCAATATACTAGGTGAAATAAAAGAAAACATAGACAACGGTGGCACTTGGATAAAACTGGGGCTAGATTGGCAAAAGAAGAAGCTTTGTAGGAAATATCTAATTATTTTTCGCAAAAAATCGCAAAACCGACTTCCACCGTGTACAGAATTCAAATAATTTGTACGAATCGATGTGACATCCAAATACATTTTTATTGATTTATCAAAAACAGCTCAGCCGATTTCGATAAAATTTAAATAAGACCACCTCAGAAGTATACTCTATCGAAATTTTTGGAAGTCGGTAACTAGGATAATGCATACCTTGTAATGAGTTTAACGCCAGTGACGATGGTGATGAAGTGTCAAAGCTCATCTCCACTTCAAGCAATAGTAAAATAATATAAAAGTAAGTTATCAAAGTCTTAGGGCAGGCCGCGTAAAGTCATCTGACATATTATACTATGTAGCTAAACATGATATTTAAAATAAAGTTATAGTTCATACAAGAAAACTTAAAATAAATGAAAGCGATGTCTTCCAAACAACTATATAAAAAAATATAGTGCCTACAGAAACAAATTCCAATAGGTACCTTCTTGAAGTACAATACCTACATACCTTATGAATGAATGAAAAATACTTAATTGTGGTCACGCAGTTATTACACCTACAACATCTTTTAATATTGTCTAAGTAAAGCTATGTATCAACTTTAATAGATTGTTATGATTATTCACATTTATACAATAGACAGTTAATAATGCTCGTATTTAACTGCGCAGTAATATTACATCGATAACCGATCGTCATTACCATAACTAGTTATTCTAGAATGTCTGACGAAATTTATGAATCCTTACTTAATATTATAAATCCGAAAAGTTTGTTGGTTTGTTGGTTTGTTACTCTTTCACGCACCAACGAAGCAACGGATTGACTTGATTTTTGGCATGGACATAGTTTAAAAGGCGGAAGGAGCTTTAGGATTCTTTTTATCCCGAAAAATTGCATAGTTCCTGTAGGACAGGACAAAAACCATCGAAAGCGAAACTGTCGCCACTATCACAAAGACGCTAAGTGATTAATTCCTCTATGACGCTAATATGGACTAACGAAACGTCACAGCCAAACGTAATTAGATGACAGGTGACATTGTCTGCAGACTTTTATAAATCACAAGTAGCATGGCATGGGGACAAATTGTTTTTCCACCATTATATCCCCTTGAAGAGGAAATAAAGTATGGATTGAAAATGACAACTGACATTAAAATTGGATAAAATGTTTTTTTCCCTCCGCATGCCACATGTTACTATGACGTTTAATACCAGGCCGTCATTTTGTCTGACATTAAAAATATTTTTAAATCTTCTATCATTAGAGGTTTAACATGTTTCTTTATTCTACCTTTATGGTACAGAATCATCATACTTTAATATTATCAATCCGAAAAGTTTGTTGGATTGTTCCTCTTTGACGCAGCAACGGAGCAAAAGATTTACCTGATTTTTGGTATGGATACTAATGGTTTAAAAGACAGAAAGTGATAATAGGATACTTTTTTATCTCGAGAAAATTCGTGATTCCCATGGGATAGGACAACAACTGTTTCTCAGCAATGGAGCAACGGATTGACTTGATATTTGGGGTAGGCATAGTTTGGAAGACGGAAAGTGACATAGGATATTTCCATCCCGAAAAAATTGTGGTTCCCGTAGGACTTAACAATAAATTTTTCTCAGCAACGGAGCAACTTGCCTTGGCTTATTGCATGAATATAGTTTGAAAGACGAAAAGTGACATAGGCCACTTTTTATCGCAAAAACTTTAACAGTTCCCGTAGGATAGGATAAAAACTAAGTGAGCGGGCTGCGGTAGCAGCCGTCTAAGCGCCAGAAATAACCTGTCATGGCAAGTTTAGGACGTTTCTACATTTTTCGCACTCCTTCGCGGCACTCAACAGCGCCTAGCCCAGACTCGGGCTCCATAACGGAGCTTGCGCTCTCGCCATAATGACGGAGTGTTTCGGAGCACAAGACACATCGTCATCCACCACTCGGGACTAACCAGTACTGAACGTCAGACAGCATTCCAACGCCCTGGTCCCAGTGCAGCGGGTCAGTCATAGTAGCCCAGCGCCTGCCTCTTCAACTGCAGAGGGCAGTGAGAACGGCCATCGCGATACCGACACCTCTCTTCCCCTGCAGCCCCACTGCGTCTGCCAACACGTTGACGGCCTAGCGGAAGGTAGGGTAGGTGGCGGTAACCACACCACCAGTTCCATATATCCAACCGCGGCCCCTAATCCTCGGCTGTCATATCAGAGTCCAAGAAGCAGCCTTGCTTTATGAAACTAAGAAAGGTTATTCCCAGCAAGTAACTGGAGATAGAGAGACAGAAAAGAAGCCACACCCAGCGCAGCAGGAGGAGCTGGAGTTCATATGCCTGGCAGATGGAGCAGTACTAGAGCAAAATCTTAACCGAGAAATTAACATATTTACAGACAGCAGCAAAATTAAAGGGAAAGTTGGGGCGGCATTATCCATTTGGGATGATGCCGCTGAGATCAGTACCCGCAAGCTGAAATTAGCCGATTGGTGCTCCGTGTACCAGGCCGAGTTATTGGCACTTCTTGAGGTTACCGAAAAAGCAAAAATCTTTTGTGACTCCAGGTCTGCACTGGAAACGGTAGTTGGCGTATCTTCCCTCCATCCCTTAGCAGTAAATTCAAAGCTAACATAAAGTTACTACACGCACAAATTAAATAGTGAAACTTTATTGGATTAAAGCGCACGCGGGGGTGGAGGGAAATGAGAGAGCGGACCAGCTAGCAAAGGAAGCAGCACTGCACTCGAAGTGCAGACCTATTTACGATAACTGCCCCGTTTCATTCGTCAAGCGAGAAATCCGAAAGGACTCTCTTGACGAGTGGAACCGGCGGTATAAGGATGGACACACAGCGGCGGTAACCAAAACATATTTTCCGGATGCAAGGGCGGCATACAAGATCGTAAGAGAAATAGCACCAGTGGGAATCATAACTCAAGTGCTGACGGGGCATGGTGAGTTTTCCCAATACTTACATCGATTTAAGTTGAGGGAAAGCCCATCGTGCATCTGTGAACCCACAAAAGAGGAGACTCCACTGCACATAATCTTGGAATGCCCAGTTTATGGAAAGCAGAGATTTGATTTAGAACAAAAAAATTGGAATTAATCTAACACGTAAAAACCTTAGAAACAATTTTATCGAATTTTTGCACAAATATTTGTAAAGAAGCAATAATTAGAACAAGTAGGTATAAACTTTGCTGTACCATTGTAATGTTTATTATAACTGCAAACAGCCAAAAACATTGAAATATAGGTATAGTTTTTATTCATTTGTACTTAAGACCCCTGATCATGTCAGGGATATTTCGCGATACAATAAAAAAAAATCCTCGGATGCAGCGTCGCAAGAGCGGCACTGCAGCCCGCCTAAGTTATGACACTCCTCATAAGGCATGCAACCTACCGGCCATCCTCTCAGCTGCTTTAGTTATAAGCGGCTGAACATCGAGTGCCAGCCTCTAAGCTGCCTTGGGGGAAAAGACCCAAAGAAGAGGGAGACTTCGAGCGCCGCCTTTTCAGATGCCATAGACCTCCCCCACGACAAGGCGGAAATACACTTGGGGGGGTTGTATAATTATACACTCCAACCGTAACCTAACCAACAAAAGCATTCCTCTAAGGTATTTTGATATTTGTCGGTTAGGTTAGATTTCGCAGCCGACATAAACATAAGCCAAAATCAAAAAATAACACGGGCGAAGCCGCGGGTAAAAGCTAGTAAATTAAATAATGTCACAAGACATATGGACAGTTCTTACTGTGTCATTTTTGATAACCTTTAATTGTGATATTAGTAGTCTTATGCACGTAGACAGAGAAGACAAATTCTGCAGAATGAATACGTATACATTTTAAAAGAGAAACATCTACAACCTAGACCGCTTATCTGCTTAACAACAGGCAGTATGTGGTCAAACGCAAACCTATTCAGAATTAAAAAAAATATATATTGATTTCATAGATCGTAGAATACCGTGCAGGATGCAAGCTGCTGCCAACCAGTCTTATTGGAGTTACAGGGTTATACATAAACGCTATACAGCCGTAAAGGTAAAGCCGATGATTCAGACGATCATTATGACAACTTTTAATATGGGGCCAACTCGGATTTTTTTAAAAATCCTCTCCGAGTTAGCTATGTATACTCAGCAACAATTTTTCGTAAACTCTGTATCAGAAACAGAATCTATGTGTTTCTGAAACAAAAAATAATGTTTCAGAGACAGTTATTTTGTTTCTGTAAACACTACGTGCTTATCGGTATGTTTCGGTGCTTCCCGTCGTGATGTTCCAGAAACTGTGTATCCGAAACAATGTTGCTCAGTGAATACATGGCTTAAAATTTATGGAATAGCTGTTTTTTTCTCCAATTCTGGGTTTGCTCCACAGTAAAAGTTGTATTAAACGACGGTCTGAATTAGCCCTTTTCTGCTTACTACAACCTTACAACAACAAGGGAGTCCTATGTACTGTGTAGGTACATTTAATGACTTAAAAGATAGATGATGATGATCCAACTATTTAAATTCTTTTCATTCACAATGATGTCTATCTTTTAAATCACAGCATCTTGTATTTGAGAAACATTTAGGTCAGTAGAAATATTTTTGGCACAGCTGTGAAGTGTACCTATTTCTTTATTGTTACCTACTTATTCCATTTCATTGATAGAAAGATTTTAAATCCATTCAAGACTTTGAACGTAGATCAAGACAAAAAATTCACACAACTTATTTTAAATGAAATTCTATATTTATATAATAGCCTCGGGTTCGCCTTTCTTTGGTCAATAGTTACCGTTTGTGAAAGCATTGTAGTACATTCAATGAACTCGTGTTTCAAAAGGCTATTGTTTCTACCAGTAGTACAGATTATGCTAGTATTTACATATCAGAGAATGTTACCGTGACTCTGCCATGTTAGGCTTTCAATAGATTGTGTATAAAAACTAAATACTCGTAGCAAAATTCAACAGGGATCACGGATCTTTATAATTATAATGTTCATATATATTTTTAACCGACTTCCAAAAAGGAGGAGGTTCTATGTTCGTGTGTATGTTTTTTTTTGTATGTTCGTTGATAATTTCGCCAATTATGAACCGAATCGAAAAACTCTTTTTTAGTTTGAAAGGGTTTACTCCCGAAGTAGTCACATTTAAATTTTACAGAAATCGGCTGAGCCATTTTTGAACAAAGCAACAATAATATATGCAATTCGAGCGAAATATCCGAATTTTGTACACGATGAACATCGATAATTTCGCCAATTGTGAACCGTATCGAAATATTATTTTTTAGTTCGAAAGGGTATACTCCCAAGGTGGTCCCATTTAAATTCAAGCGAAATATTCGAATTTTGTACACGATGGAAGGCGGTTTTTCCATTTGTTGCGAAAACTTTTGCTACACCTCTTCACAACGAATCGTGTAACGTAGGTAATGTACAGGTTGCTAGACTCATGGTATTTCTCTTTATGCACTCAACAACCCGACAGGTCAAAATCCAACGCAGCAAAAGTACTCCAAGATCCATCATCACCCAGACGAACAAGATAAATTCCTACACTCGTAAGATCAGCACCCACTTTTTCAGCTACCATCTTTACTTTTCTTTCAATCTGAAACAGTGGTTGAATTATAAACTGTTGATTGGCGTCAGATTAACTGCTTTTAAAATAATTATTATGTTACTTCTCCAGGAGACATACGTAGGTAGGTACTTATTATGCCAAAGGGCTCGTGAAACGACAACGGGACAAAATAACATTAGTTATTGGTCAATATTTCATAGCAATTCTAATATTGTTATTTACTGTACTGTAAATACTTTTAGGTTAATACCACGTTTGGAAAAAAAAAATCACATTTCAACCAATTCAAAAATAACACACCTCTTATCTGATTACTTTCAGAAAAGTCCTCATCAACAATGGATCGGCGGTGGACGCGGCTGTCGCGGCCATGTTCTGCAACGGTCTGCTCAACCAGCAGAGCATGGGTCTGGGCGGTGGCTTCTTCATGACAGTCTACATCAAGGAAGAAGGGAAGGCCTACACAGTGAATGCGAGAGAAAAGGCGCCATTGAATGCTACTGCTGATATGTTTGGCGGAGATTATATGAAATCTTCCAAAGGTAAGACAGTTACCATATACAAGTATGAGTGAGGTAACTTTAAACAAAATCAACTAATAATCTGAGCAGAGGTCATGATGACGATCTACATCAAGGATGAAGGGAAGGCCTATACAGTAAACGCTAGGGAAAAGCACCCCTGCATGCTACTGCTGACATATATGTTTGATCGAGATTATATGAAATCTTCCAATGGTAAGATATATATTTATACAAACATGAATCGGTACTACTACCAATCTATAAAATATGAGCAGAGGCACCTTCATGACGGTCTACACAAAGGATGAGGGGAAGGCCTACACCGTGAATGCAAGAGAAAAGGCACTCTTGAACGCCTTTGCTGACAAATTTGCCGGAGATTACATGAAATCTTTGTCTGAGAGTCTTCTACATGACAGTCTACATCAAGGATGAGGGGAAGGTCTACACCGTAAATGCAAGAGAAAAGGCGCTCTTGAATGCCACTACTAACATGTTTGGCGGCATAAAATTTTCCAAAGGTAAGATAGTTACCATGAACAAGTATAAGTGTGACATCTCTAAATGAAAATATATAAATCTGAGAAGAGGTTCCTTCATGACGGCCTACACCAAGGATGAAGGGAAGACCTACACAGTAAACGTGAGGGAAAAGACGATACAGCTGCCAATGTTCAAGGGCGATTACACGAAATCTTCCAAAGGTAAGATAGTTAACATAGACAAGTATGAGTGCGGCAACTTTCAACAGAAATATATAAATCTGAGAAAAGAGCTTTTCGTGATGGTCTACATTAAGGAGGAAAAGAAAGAATATACAGTAAACGTGAGAGAAAAGGCGCCCCTGAATGCCAATGCTGTCAATGCTGATAAAAATAAGTTCGGGGGAGATTCCATGAAATCTTCCAAAGGTTACATATAAATAGGCAATTCTATATTAGATACCACTTAGGAAAAAAGGCCAAAAGAAGTTCTGCACCATAAACTCGAGGGAAATCTACTTGGTGACTGTCTTATAGACTGAAAGTTTCCAAAGGTGACCCGCGTTTAAGGATATAAATTCACGCATAACGTTCACCAAAATTAGAACTTCTATTAGGTATATCTTTGCGGTCTTTCTAAAACTAAACATTCTTATGTGTATATATGTTCAATTCGTTCATTTTCTATTTTGTAGTCTCTAAGTAGACGAACTAAGATAACGTTCGCCTGATTTTAATTTAGCATCATGCATGAACAACATTACGGTTTTTAACGTAGGTACTAAGCAGACATAGATTTACAAAAGTGTTCCAATGACCTTCAGTACACTACACTAAGCAATAATAACAAACACATACACAATCTACCACTCTATCGAAAAATGATATCATTTCCGTGATACTCGTACTCATAGAATATAGCAAAAATCATGGCTGGTACTTTTTCACAAGTATTTCTAAGAAAATTACAATATGATGTTACAATGGAGATTTACGTAGGTTTGCTGTAGATAAATATAGCTATTAGCTATTTATCCATTATCACACATTACGTGACATAGGACGAATTAGAACAATTGTTAGAACCATTATGATGATAACGACTAAGTGATAAGAAACTAACGATACCTAACATTATCATGAAGGCTGCACGAATTTGAGAATCAACACAATGATGAACTCAATTGATGTGGTATAAACGCACGCTTTAGACAATGTTTAACAGTACCAACAGTATTAACTAGGTGAAAGCCCATGCCAACAGGCAACAGGGGCCATCCGGGAATCATCAGGGACGTCTATGTCCAGCAGTGGACATCCCACGGCTGAAATGATGATGCTTACTACAATTTCTTATTCCTAAATACCTACAGCTTATAGAAACAGTCGGCAGAACTGGACTGAACCAGAATAAAGTGAAAGCCTGAAGAGAAATTCGCTCACATACTTTGTTAGTGCAATTGATAAAAGTCTTTCGAAATGTTAGGGCGATCGTTCTTAGCTGTCACACTCATTACTTTGTAGAGATCGACGTGAATCGATGTGAAGTTTTTTGTTATAATACCTCAGAAAAAATAGAATTTCACTTTGCACAAAATTTTTTTTTAAACGTTTAGGATCACCTACTGAGTATAAAATCACAAAATGCTGACAGATCAAGATGGAGCTTCAATCGCCATTTTAAAAAAACGTTTTTGGCTGATATCTCTGAAACTTTGCACTTTAGGGCAAAAATCATGGAGACCATTATTGTAGAAAATAAAATTTAACATCTTTTGTTATCAATAAACTTACCGTTTACGATTTACGGTCCATTTTATGAAACGGTTTTTCTATCGCGGCCGAAAAATAAAACAAAAAAATTGATATAAACTGATCTTTAAAAATGGATTGATGTGTTTTATTGATCAATCTAATATTTCAAGAGAAAAAAACGTCTATTTCTCCGGAGGTATAAACAATATTAAAAAATAATAAATGAATGAGATAAATGAAGCGCAGAAGCCACTGTAAATATAGTGTCAATCTTGATGTTGCATACCTTAGCATTTTTTTCTTATTTAAACCTATTTGCTTTGGGATTACTTGGAAAGGACCTCTGTAACTGCCAGCTCATTGCAAAGCAAAACATTGTTATCATTACTTATTTTTAACCGACTTCCAAAAAGGAGGAGGTTCTATGTTCGTGTGCATGTTTTTTTTTTGTATATGTTCATCAGTAATTTCGCCAATTGTGAACCGAATCGAAAAATTCTTTTTTAGTTCAAAAGGGTAGACTCCCGAGGTGGTCTCATTTTAATTTTACAGAAATCGGCTTAGCGGTTTTTGAAAAAAACAACAATAATGTAAGCAATTCGAGCGAAATATCCGAATTTCGTACACGATGAACATCGATAATTTCGACAATTCGCGGTTTTGCCATTTTTTGCGAAAAATAATTATGTTGGCATTTTTTTGTGTTTGTCTGTCTATGTGTATGTCTCTATAAACCTTGAGAAATATTCTAAAATACCTTTATCGGTAAGTTTTATTCATAGCCAAGCAAAGCGGAGACGGGCAGCTAGTAACTTATAAATCATGAACTGCACGATGAAGAAACAGTTGTCAGTGTTCTCGTTATAATAATAATTATTATAAATATAACTAGATTTGGTTTTAATTAAGGAGGAACTGAAGAGTGACACCGGACATGTGGGGCAGACTCCCGCGGCTTCACCTTTCTCAAAAGACTAAACGAAAATAAAAAGCTATTTTCGTTCGGAAAAGACAGCGAATTGGAAATAGGGGAAATTGACAAAGAGCAGCTTTAAAAGAAATCGTCACAAACTATCTGTTTCTTATAAGTGCTTTTCAGAATTAAGAAATACCTTTAATATTTAAGTCTGACTTAAGGAAAAAGAAATTGACACACAGCTCGGTCCCAGAGCTGTAATTTTTTTAAATATAATATACTTAAGCCTTTTTCAAATTATTTTAAAATATTTTTTATCGCATCAACAAATTGGTACACACACACAAAGTTATGAAAAGATACTGTTTTGGAGTATTAATTATAATATTACATTCATATCATTAGACAATTAAAAACCTACTACCTACCTCTTGAAATTACTAACTCCAAAACAACATAGAAGGCCACCAATAGGTTAAAGAACTCCAAACAAAGGTTAGCTGACAATAAAAGGGCTTTAGAACTACTGGCTATACGTGCACTAAATAATTATCTACCTTATATGAATCATCATACATTTAACATGAAGCCACTGTTAACACAACTGTGCGGAAAACAATAGGAAATAATTATATCTAAACCAGTAAAGCATATATCCACAATTTCGATATTTGGAACAATTAATAACAAACGATGCGATGGCTGGATAGGAAATAATTATATGCTTGTGTATCAGATTATATTCTGGGTCATGTTTTATCGACAAACAGCATATTTGATATACAACAATACCTATACGATAAAAATACATTATTAATTTTAATATTAGCTTCGGTTTTTTCTAGAACTTCTGTTCGATTGGATCAAACTAAGTAGGTTTATCAAAGCCAAAAATATTATGATATTAAATATTTTAATACAATAGCTCAAACGCTTACGATAATTATTCATTAGGAGTGCATCTTAACTTTGGAAAATCATGGCATCTCTAATTCGAAGATCTCGTAGGAGTAGTTAATGAAGCAACACAAATGTTTTTATAGATGGTTAAGTGCTCATAAAAGGCTATAGGTATGGCCTAATGCTTCTTGTATGTTGTATGTAAATGACAAGCATTAACAGGTACTTTCGTACTAGATGTGTGTCTATGAGACGTACCTACATGTTCTAAGATGTCATTGTACTCAGCATCAAAAAAATTAGCTGTTTCATGTGAAAATTTTATCAATCCTTGACAATGCGTGGATCAGCTGTTTTTTTCGCGATTTCGAGGTAGGTTACACAGATATCCTAAAATATTTTCGTCGTCTAAAGAAACACTCCGTAGAAGGTGCCTGTGCCCACATGCATAAGCTCCTTTTTAACATCTTTGGGTCACAATCACAAAACTCACAAGCTTATAAAATAATATAATGCTGTTCTAAAATCCCTGCTATTTAAAACTGGAGCGCGGGAATCCGAGGTGGACCCTCTCCCCTGGGTTTCTTATGAAACAGCTGAGAAAGAGATCTCCCGCTTCTTTGGGTCTTTTTCCCCAAGGCACCTTAGAGGCTGGCAGTCGAGGTTGGGCCGCTTCTCTGGGCTTTTAACTAAAGCAGCTAAGAGGCTGGCCGGAGAGGTTGCGTACCTTGATGAAACTGAATGAACATCTTATTCCACAGGTCCTTTATCAGTGGCAGTGCCTGGCGAGCTCCGAGGCATGTGGGCGGCGCACCAGCGCTGGGGCAAGCTGCCCTGGGAAGACCTGGTCAACCCCACCCTGGACATCTGCAATAAGGGGTTCGTCATGTCCAAGGTCTTGCACGAAGGACTGGAGACAGCGCAGAAGAAAAACCCGATTAAAGAAGATGACAATTTGAAGTAAGCTTTTGTTTTCTTTAACTACATATACATAAACTGACCTAAAAAGGGGTGCTATAAATTTAATAAGCAACTATTTACGATTGGACTTGTTTTACTGCAACTACTTTTATTTGATGTTTGTCGTTTATGGATGTATTTTAGTAAATAGTTGATGTATTTCGTCTTCTCAGCCATCGGACGTCCTGCTAGGCATATCCTTTCTTTTTGAATTTCCAATAGGACCTATTGGAATTGTGCATACAATATACGTAACATTGCCTATTGCCAGCGTAATACCTACCTACTGACGTTCTAATCTTTACCGTCCGTTTCCTTTATCGTCTTGTAGACAGCCTACGCTACGCTGACCAATGATGAACTGAACTATCAACATCATAATAACCATTGAGAGCTTATTTCAGCCCCTCATATGGCATAAACCTTCACTCTCATTCGCCAATCATACCTTTCTTGAAGTAATTTCATCATGTTACCAAATTTTCACATATCCATTTAACGCTTTCCATTAAAGACGAGATCATTGACTCAATATTTCTGATTCGTACCGCCAGGGAATGGAACAGTCTTCCTGTTTCCTAAGAAATATAATCTAAAGCTTTTCAAGGTCAGAGTGAATAGGTATCTTCTAGGTCTGCGTGCTTCATCTTCGACCACAACGTCACTTGCCATCAGGCGAGTTGGTGGTCAAGCGCGGACTTATTCTCGATTAAAAAAAAACACTATTCTGTTTTTCAAAGAATGATTCCCCTTGGTAAGTGAGTATGAAGTGTAATTTTTTTTACTATAAAATTACAGACAGATGTACGTGAGCTCGTCAGGCCAGTTCCACAAGCCGGGTACGCTAGTGAAGCCGAGCGCAGCCCTCTGCAGAACCTTCGAACAGATCGCGAAGCGCGGCGGCCACGACCTTTATAATGGAACCCTGGCTAAAGACTTTCTAGAAGATCTCCAGGCTGCTGGCACCATCATCACTGCTGAAGACTTGGCGAACTATGAGTAAGTGGCAATATTAGGTAAAGATCTAGGTATAAAGATGTACTTACAAGGATTTTTGCACAGGAAAGAAATGTTTTTTGAATATGGCTATGTTTGCACATCACTAGCTTTTCGGTAAAGGAAAACATTGTGAAACAACCTGTGTACGTCCTGAAAAGAAATTCGATGGTATTATGCGAACCACGAAAGAAAAGCATTTGTAGGATGCATGACTGTTTGACTAAATTAAACTGAGTTTATTACTTACGGTATGCAAATCGTTAAAGAAAAATATGTATACATATTAACATAGTATAATGGCATTAAATTTGGAAAAACTTATTACGTCCTATACTTACTTCTATACTTTATCCCATACTCTTTTCAGTAGGTATTCAAAGTTTAGCAATTTTTCTCAAAAAAATACCCCACAAAAAATTCTGGAAATTATTTAGCTACAATTTCATGTACAATTTAAAAAACTGTAGATTCATTGAACTAGAATTTATTCATGATAGCAATAATGAGATTAATCGATGACTTCTAAAAACAACAGCAAAATGGTCTGATGCATCGTTTTGGCATGTTTTCTTTATTCCATATGGTCATATGTTATCTACACTTGCTCAAATTGTTTTGTTTTTTGTTTTGAACGGTATCTTACGCAGCTGTTATGATAGCAGTTGTTTATCAAGAAATGTCGACTTCTTTCTTGATTAATAAACTAGTATGGAAATTAACTGTGGACACTACAACCAAAGAAGATACAATAATTTATGCTACAACACAAAAAATCTATCGACAAAAATACGAAAGTACGTAGCTACTATAGTAATACCTATATTCGTTTATTGTTTATTACACTGTCACAACAAAAGTTCTTACAAACTAGAGTCAGTAATATTGACCCCGTAAGGGCGGACATAACTCTACGAGATATTAAGTATGAACCTATAAATTATTTGCTTCTAGTGACATAGCATTAGTTATGTGTGGAGTCTTACACTTTGTACAGTATTATATTATTATATAAAATCTATATCACTACATAATACCTACAAAACAAAGTCGCTTCCCGCTGTCTGTCTGTCCCTATGTATGCTTATATCTTTAAAACTACGCAACGGATTTTGATGCGGTTTTTTTAATAGTTAGAGCACGGGTTAGAGTGATTCAAGAGGAAGGTTAAATGTATAATACACCTGCACATTATACTTAAATGTATAATGTGCGAAGCCGGGGCGGGTCGCTAGTTAAACTATAAAAATATCTATGTACGATCAATTATATGTAAGTATAATAATTTAATTGAAAACCTCGTCATTTTTGGACGTTGACAATAATTGGCATAATGACTTAAAAAAATTAATTTGTCCCTCTGGTAGATTATTAAATAATGTTAGACTCGTATTTTTTCTTTTGTCAATTAAACAACGATTGATGAAGATTGAAGATATAGTTCCGCGTGACGTCACAAGTGCTGATAAAAATTTATTATGTATAGCTATATTATTATTTTATTTTTATCTACCTACTAAATTGTTGTTAGTACAAATAATGTCTTTTTACCTTCGTGTTTCAGTTTAGATAACACCTTTAATTCAAGGTTGTCCCAATTGTATCCAATTTCCTAATAATAATACTTTTGATAGAAAAAATCCCAAGAAATTCGAGAATATTCTGACTCATGTTATTAAACATTATCTACAAAGATTTCGCGTTAATTTCACAACGCATTTATTATATTTCTGAAATTCAAACAGTTCTTAGCAGCTGAGCTATCATTTCATCATTTTTGTGTGAATAATAATGAGTCAGTCGATTGTTGGAAAATTCTTTGTTGACGTGATAAAAAAATAATGCTTTTTTAAAATTTAATATAGGTTTGCGTTTGATTAAGAACTTATATACTGCCTGATGGCGGTCTAGGGTGTAGCAGGCTTATCTAAAAGGTACAAATTTACTCGAGATTTGAAGACACCCATGTGCTTAGCAAGTTGATAGTTTATCATTACATAGTATAAAACAAAGTCGCTTCCCGCTATCTGTCTCTATATATGCTTACTAAATCTTTAAAACTGCACAACGGATTTTGATATTCTTTTTAGGGTTCCGTACCCAAAGGGAAAAACGGGACCCTATTACTAAGACTTCGATGTCCGTCTGTCTGTCTGTCTGTCTGTCCGTCTGTCACCGGGCTGTATCTCATGAACTATGATAGCTAGGCAGCTGAAATTTTCACAGATGATGTATTTCGGTTGCCGCTATAACAACAAATACTAAAAACAAAATAAAAATAGCTTGGAATACAACAAACCTGAATTTTTAGACGTTTTTCGCTCTATATTAATAATGGTACCAGGTAGATGCTTGAAATTTTCACAGAATATTTAGTTTTATATTCCCTTCAATAATAAATAATAAAATTATCATAAAATTAATATTTAAGGGGGGCTTCCCATACAGTACGGAACCCTCCGTGCGCGATTCCGACTCGTACTTGGCCGATTATTTTAATACATAAAGTGATTCAAGAGGAAGGTTTATATTATGTATAATACATGCACCCGTGCGAAGCCGGAGCGGGTAGCTAGTGTATTTTTTATTTAAATTTATAATTATAAAAAAATACTACAATTATTATTATTTTATATTTGTAATTTTATTTTGTTATTGCATTTGTAATGATACGTAGTATTTGTTTTAATGAGTAGAAAATAACCTATTTAGTTAATAACAATTCATAACGAATAACAAATGGACTAGCTACTTTGTAAATGACAGAGGAAATATACTGACTTCTACATTGTTGCTGGGTCAATCAAGCACAGACAGAGGACACAAGTTATTTATACCCGCTATTCAATGAAGTATTTACAGATATAACCAAGTAATGTTATATTTTGTAGATGGTTATTGACTAACTTCAAACGGTAGGTAAAAGAAAACATAATAGAAAGAAAAAGGAAACCACTAAGTCTGAAAGTTGTGCTAAAAGCACCAAACACAACTAACGTAAATAAAGATATTCGTATAGTATGCCAACTTATTGTAGTAGACTAAGACTACTTATATAACCTCACTTTTTTTGTACCTAGCTACCAATTGTCACGTAGTTTTATTATACACATATTCTTTGCTATTGTATTATTAGTTTAGATCTCCTAATATTGTATCCTTACATAGTATAAAATAAAGTCGCTATTTTTGTCTGTTTGTTTGTCTGTATGCTTAAATCTTTAAAACTACGCAACGGATTTTGATGCGGTTTTTTTAATGGATAGAGTGATTCAAGAGGAAGGTTTATATGTATAATACACCTGTGCGAAGCCGGGGCGGGTCGTCTAGTTATGATACAATTAGACGAAACCAGTAAGATTTTTAATGACTAAAAGTGCCTATCAATGCCCTTGCCTTGCGTTTCGATATTTTGTACTAATGAACATCCTGTTTGTGCCCATAGGTATCTAAATTTTGAATACTTTGAAATCAAATGATAATGCTATTGCTACTTCTGGAATTCATTGTTTACAATAACATAACAGAGTTACATAACCAGTCTATCAACTCCTCCAGCCTGATAACACACTTAAATATAAGAACGATAAGACAATGGATAAACCAAGCTAAGTATTAGCAGTTAGATAAGGTAACAAGAAAACGTAGGACAATGCTGTATAAAGAAATAAAAACAATAGGAAGGTGAAACGTGAAGATTACGGATACGTATGTGCATACTAATGAAGTCATGGAAAAAGGTCATGTTAGACAACAAAAACGTAAAATAAGAAACAGGGATGACTTTAGTACTAAATTAATGCTATGTACGATAAGGAATCTATGCAACAATAAAAGTTTTTTATAATTATATTAATTAACATAATCGCTTAAACTGAATACCTAATCATCAAAATGGGCACAAAAAGTAGGTCACAACTGCTAATGTAAGTAAATTAGCGAAATTCAAAGAGCTACAGCGAAATAAAATAACAGAAACTTTAATCCAAATAGGTACTAGATAAAACTGTAAAGTGGAACTAGCGCACACAAAAGACCTCGTTACGCCAAATAAAGAATACGAGGAAAAAAGAACAAAAAGAAAACCAAACTTAACATCAAAATCGAATTATCAATTGATCGATTTCAAATTGGAACCTTTTATCTTTCCAGAGCGAAGATCACTGACCCCCTATCGGTGTCTCTGGGTAACGGTGAAGTCCTCTACACCCCGCCACCTCCAAGCAGTGGTGTCATCCTCGTCAACATTCTGAACATCCTCAGCGGATACCACTTCAATTCTTCGAGCATTGCCACTACGGAAGACAAGATCTTAACATATCACAGAGTCATTGAGGCTTTCAAGTATGCGTACGCGACGAGGACGAAACTTGGTGATGCAGAATTTTTAGATTTAGAAGAGGTAGGTTTTAATTTGGTGTAGTTGCAAAAGTCGAGAGATGAACCTGATTAAGACCTCGGAATCGTACTCCATGCAAATCGCTGGAATCGATGCAATCAACTGGTCTTTTTGAAAAAAAGGGAGGAGACATACATGCTGTAGTCCACGTTTTATGGCTGAGATGACGATGTGGAAGTTCTAACTACATATTATGAACATCCTGAAAATATTCATGGACACGACAGTTTTCTATGTACCTGTCATTGACACAATAATCTTGAAACTAAGATTTATTATGTAGAGAGTTAACCAAAACAAATCCAGAGCTGCTGATATCATTGTTGATATTGAAGGTAGAAAATAATGGTAACACAACTTCACCTCTCATACATCACCTTTTATTAAATTCATTATCTAGTTATCGATCTACACTGGTATTTTTCCTTTCTTACAGTTAATAAGCAACGTAACGTCACCCGACTACGGCACAAAGATCAGACTCCGTATCACCGATACCTCAACCAGCAACGATACAGCCACTTACGGCGCCGACCAGTACACTCCACCCGATTCCGGGACTGCCCACATTTCCATCATAGCTGGGAACGGAGACGCCGTATCTGTCACCAGTTCCATCAACTTCTAGTAAGTAGATAGTATTGTAAGAGTCAACTTGGGGAATATTTTAGTGTTATTTGAAGATCGCTCGAACCTCAACCAGAAACGACACAGTCACTTACGGAGCTGATTAGTCTATACTGCACTCGATTCTGGAACTGCCCACATCTCCCTCATAGCTGGGAACGGAGTCGCCGTATCAGTCACCAGCTTCATCATATCATAGTGTTTTTGGACGATCTCTCGAAGAGTCTGCTTCAATGACACCTTAACTAGCAACAATACAGCCACTTACGGAGCTACACTTGATTCTGGAGCTGCCCACATCTTTATCATAGCTGAGAATGAAGACTCTGTATCGTTTACGAACTCCATTAACTTTTAGTAAATACTCGTAGTATTGTACCTACAAGTCAGCTTGGGAAATATTATAGTGTATGGACTATCAACTTTTAGTATGTAAGTGTTGTAGGATTGGACAAACGAGGAGTTTTTGCATCAACGATACCTCAACCACCATAATTATTTTAATGTTTTTTAGATCAAGGATGGAAAAGTGCAGTTTTCCTACGTATGTCATCGCCTGACTGCCACGCAAAATTGAAACATCTAAGAAACGCAAACGTGTGGCACGAGAAAATTTGAAGTGACCTTGAACCTTGAAACTTACTTGCACATCCCCACATCCAGCACACTCCCGCATCAACCGATTAAACATCTGCAAGATCATCTTCCCTTTCTTTTTTCCTTTTCTAGCAACATAGTCGAAACAACAAATGGCTAATTTTTTTGTCATTCTTCTCTATTACAGCTATGGCGCGGGTTTCACGACCCTCAAGACTGGAATCATCATGAACAACGTAATGGACGACTTCTCCTCCCCGGGCATCACCAACTACTTCGGCCTGAAGCCATCGCCAGCCAACTTCATCGCGCCGGGGAAAAGGCCGCTGTCTTCAATGAGTCCGAGCATCATTGTGGATAAGAATGGCGATGCGAAGTTGGTGATAGGAGCTTCTGGGGGCACGAAGATCACGACGGCTGTTGCTTTGGTGAGATATTTTAATCTATCGCACCGGGGAAGAAGACTTTATCTTCCATGAGTATCATTGCTGATAAGGATAGCGTGGCAATGGCAATGCAGCCAGCATACTGGGCACGCTGCCAACTGGCAGTGGGCTTGAGCATTTTGTAATCCACACTTTATTTCCTCTTCGAGGGGATATAATGGTGGAAAGACAATTGGTCCCTTTGCCATGCTTCCCGTGCTGGATGCATAAAGATTACGACGTCTGTCGCTTTGGTGAGTGGTAAAAGTTGAGTTAGAGTGAAAATGTTTTTCCTGCTCATTTGACTGATTGCTGCGGCCCACTGCCACTGCATCATTACCAACCGCATGAATGCTCTATAGGGTTATCCAGAACTGATGTACCTACTAAGCCGAAAGGAGGTGATTTAGACCATCCTTATGATACAACTTTTACTAATTTTATATTGGAGAAAAAAATCGAATGTTAAACAATATTTTATCGATTCCACGCTGCAATTTTGTCTGGAACAGCAGATTTCGTTCTCGAATTCTGGATTGGCTCTATAGTAAAAGTCCTAAATTATGAAAATCAGAAACTAAATGAGCTAGACGTATATTTTAAAATTATTCTTCGAATATTTCAGGTGTCGATGCGCAAGCTGTGGTTCAACCAGACAATAAAAGAGGCGGTGGACGAGGCGCGCTTCCATCACCAGATATTCCCGATGCTTGTGCAATACGAATTCGGGATTACGGAGGTAAGAATTTACTTTTTCACCGACTTCAAAAAAGGCGGTTTTTTCCGATTTTTTTGGTTGCATGTTACGCGATTAAGTATTCCGCCAATTATGAACAAACTATTCGTATTATGAACACGGTTAAAGTCAATTGTCCCATTTTTGGCAAAAAAAAATATACTTAAGTAATTTTATTAGCACACACAGTGTTATTAGGTACTGTACTATGTCTCATCCTTTTTAATAGTCCACTGCAAGACGCCTACCCACGAAAGGAAATTAGGCCATATCCGCCGTGCTGGCCCAGTGCGGGTTGGTGGATTCACATACGCCATCGAATTTCTTCTACGGACGCATGCCAGGTTGCCTCACGGTCACGATGTTTTCCTTCAACTACATAAATTCCAAGGAATTTATTGGTACGGGACCGGGATTTGAACCCACGACCTCACGATTGTAAGGCGGGTGTCATTACCACTAGACCACCACGGCTTCATGGTTATTAGGTGTTCCTAAGCAAAAGGTCGACCGGTCAATTTTCATATGGATGACCGCGGGTGGTATTTACAACTGAGTGCTACCGTGATTGATACGTCAAATTATGGGTCAAATAAGTAGGTACTTCTTTTCAGCGTTCTTCTTTCATAAAGTCTCTTATTGAACGAGCTAACGAAGTGCGGCGAAACGTCACAGTTTTGACTTGACGATTTTGCTTTCGTCTGTCCCGATGTTGATTCTCCTGTACAGGTCGCATTTTTCAACTAATCTTGATGTAACTTTGTACACAACTTAATTATATACATTAATGTTTTTTGTGTCGACGATTTTTAATTGGGGAGGTGTTTCCCTCAAAAAGGGGGATTGTTTTTGTCATGCTATATTTTATCAGCCGATTTCGATAATGTTTGGTAAGATCTAAATCCTAGTAAGATTTAAGAAGTATGAATCAAACAGGTCAAAAGCAAGTCGAGATATATAAGCTTATGAAGATTCAGGTAAACAGATGCGAGGTCTCCTGTTCGGAGAACTACTAGTTGTAATTTTTACCTATTATGGTTTTATGATATCCTAATTTGTCTAAAATCATCTTCGAGAAAATATCTATTGACTCTGCCCAAGCTACATAGTGGGCAGGCTTTTTAGTTAGTCGTATAGCGGTTGCAAGACTACAAAGCCGCGCGATGCCAAAGTGCTCGGTTACAAGCACTAATTAGGTAACTAAGGTCGAGATTCGAGAAAACGGGTCATTGTGAATTATTTAATGTAAATATCTAAGTCGACGGCGCTCTAACATTTTTTTACTACTTTCACTTATAGACTGTGGCTCTGCATATATTTGCTCGAAGAAAACACACATACAGGGTTATCCTGTACCAAGCCGAAAGGGGGTGATCAAGACCATCATTACGAAGAACTTTTACTGTCTTCTGTTTAGGTACTATTACAAATAAATCAGCTGTTCCATACAAAATTGCAACTCGCAACCGACAAAATGTATGAAACAGCTGTATTTTTTTCTCGAATTTTGAGTTGGCCCCAAAGTAAAAGTTGTTCATAATGATGGACTTAATCACCCACTTTAGACTGACTTTCTATCTATCAGCCGTAGGACGTCCACTGCTGGACATAGGTCTCCCCCATGGATTTCCAATAGGTAAGGCCGGTTGGAAACGGTCTGCATACAGCGCGTTCCTGCGATCTTTATATCATCAGTCCACATAGTCGATGGACGTCCTACGCTGCGCTTGCCGGTCCGTGGTCTCCATTCGAGAACTTTACAGTCCCATCGGCCATCCGTTTTTCGAACTGTGTCCTGCCTACTGTCAATTTAATTTGGTAATCCGCTGGGCTATGTCGGTAACTTTGGTTCGTCTGCGGATCTCCTCATTTCTGATTCCGCAGAGAGACACTGATACCTAGTATAGGGTAATCAGATAATCTTGTATAGGTATACTAAGCGCCACACAAATCGGCGGAAGGGAAGTTATGCGCAGAACGCTGCGCAAAAGCCAAAATATAGGTATGCGCGGGAGCCTGAGACGAGATCACGAGACGCCGGGGCACACCCGCCCGCCAACCTCGTGCATCCCGCGCGCTCCCTACGCATTGTGCACACATGCGTAATTATTATCGAATCACGGCGAAGTGTCATCTGCGGCTAACTTCTCAACCGCCGATTTGTGTGGCGCTTAGTATGCCTGTGCTTTTGTTGTTATAAAATTTGAGTTATATGGTGTTATTTCTTATTTCAGGACATAGTAAAAGGTCTCCAGGCGAAAGGCCACGGCATGGAGCGCTACAGAGACCGAGGCTCCATCATCTGTGCTTTGTTCAGGAACGGGACCGGGATATATGCTAACGCGGACTTCAGAAAGGGAGGGGACGTCGCGGGGATGGACTGATTGTTAAACCTTAGCTATAGGCCGAATCATACAAGTCGGCGGATATGATATTGGCTACAAGATGCGGATAGCCCAATGACTGAACCTCACATAGCTGCGCGTTGGTTGGGTTTCGCGCAGCTTGTAGCTAACTTCACACATTATTTTTAATTTTATTTTATAATATTTCATATTTTTAAATTATTGACATTGTAATTGTTTTTTTTTTTATCAATTTTACTTTTGCGACCTTCCATTTCATTTATACTGACCACAATACTGACTGACGAAAATCTACCAAATTGGATGCATTTGGTAGGTTTTCGTCATTCATACAATTGGCACCTTGTTGTGTTTAGTACTTGTTTTTAATGTGTAAACTGTAATGTAATAATGTAATGTGATTTAATTAATTGTGGAGTGTGAATTAGTTTGAAATGGATAATTTATTTATGTAAGTAATTGATTTCTTGTTACGTCTTTACCATTGTGTAGATTTTTGTTGACTATTCAAAAGTGTGTCTGTGACACCTACGAGTATTTGTCAAATTAAAGAACTATGAACTATGAACACATCTGCCGACTTGTATGATTCAGTCTATAGTGTTAGAAAAAATAATGAAAACTTATGTAAGCTGCAAACAGTACGCTTAGTTACTATTTAATAGACCTAATGCTGGGCCCTTTCGTTGCTATTAATTTTGTTAGTGAATTTAATCGACGTTATTTACATTCGTGGTGATATATACAGGGTTATCTGCTTGCCCTGTACTAAGCCGAAAGGGGATGTTTAAGAGCATCATTGTGAACAACTTTTACTATGGGGTCAAACCGGAATTCAAGAAAAAAAATAGTTGTTAAATAGAAAAAAAAATATAATAATGATGGGCTGAATCACCTCTTGTCGGCTTAGTATACCAGTTCTGGATAACCCTCTACCGATATGTATTTAGGAAAATATAGTAAATTATAGAATCAGATATAAAGTCATCATAGATGTAAAAATTAAGGCGATTAAAGGCCCAGGACTCCACCTATGAAACAAAATAAATAAATGAATTGAAAATGAGTTGATACCATGCTGATTAATTTTATTGACCGACGAAACGGAGGAGGTGCTCAATTCGACACGTATATATATATATATTATGTATAACCGCATAACTTTTACATAGTGGTCCGATTTTGATATTTTCTTTTATTGGAAAGAGTATATTTCGAAATTGGTCCCGATTAATTTTTATCGAAATAGGCTGAGTCATTTTTGATAAATCAACAATAATGTGAATAATGCTACATCGATCCTTGTGAACTACGAGTATTCGCGAATTCTGTACACGGTTGAAGTCGGTCGGTTAAAACAAAGAATTATTTATTTACAATATTCCCCACAATGGGAAGCAACATCGCCATACTATATACCATACCATATATACCATACTATACATATGCCATACTATACCATATAGGTATGTCTATTAAACACAAAATACGTTTTATCAAATCAAAAACAAAACTACATACATAGAATAATAACGCCTTGTTCTCGGTTTCTAGGCGTTATTATTCTAAGACTAAGTACATATTGTTAAACACTTGATGAAATAAAATCACCTCAAAATAACGTTTTCAACCTAATGTTTAGAAATACCGTAATAATATTTCAGATTAAGAATAATACACCATTGATTCAGTTTTGCTAGTATTTTTCCTTATTAATTGTGCCCAGAAATTTAAAAGATAAGTAATATGTGATTTTAAGGTAAGATATTAATTTTTTATTGTATGAATCACGTTTTGCAAAGTGTGTAAGGAGAATCTCTAAGATATCTAAAATATTCCGTACCTATCCCATTATTTCAACCGATTTCCAAAAAAGAGGGTAGGTAAGTACTTCTCAATTTGCGTTTAGTTCTTTGACGTGGTATAATGAATAGTAGAGTTTTAAAAACGCGTCTAGAACACAATTGGAAACATAATGTGGAAGAAAGTTAATAAGTACCTACTTATTATTACGTAGAGAAATATATTTTGAGTTTCATTACGTACTACGTTTTTTTCTATTACATATTTTTAAGAAGGTTACTTTCGGACGCTCGCGTAGTAAGCGCGTTGTACCTAAGTTTGGAAGTCGGTTACATTTTTTTTGTTGTGTATTCCCACCTGCTCCTGCTTATTGTTCCCAAAACATTATTATTTCACCCTTTTTTCTGGTGTTCTTTTATATTGCTTTGAGTGAAAGATAATGAATAGATTCGAGAATAGAATAGCTAGGCGGCTGTCTTCGATTTGATGGGGTGCTCTGCTGTGCACCCAGATAAAATAAATATTATAAAAATATAATTTTGTTTGGGAATTATTCTATGTAACCACTGTAGCCAAAATCATGTTTTGAGCATATTTTGGAGTATTAGGGGAAAAGCCTTATTGTCAAAAAAATACAACAATATAAGGTAATGAAATCTCGAATATTTTCTGGCACACAAAACACGATATCATTCCAAATGATAGGTACCTAGGTTTTAATAGCTATATTTAGATACCTAATATTTCTTGTACTTTTATGATTTAATATAATTTTGCTGAGCGATTTGATCTACTTTACGTAATTCTGTTTGTGTTTATGATTTCAATAAAAATGTTTCACTAATTTTTATTGTTTTATTTCATTTAGTCGTACAAGCATAGCAAAGGCACCAAAGTGATATATAATAATAGAACAAAAAAAAAGTGCTGGATAGAAACACACTGGATATTAACCGTTATTCTAGCCGCTGCCAGGTGTCCAGTTTGGTTTTACTGACAATACAGGCGAATAGACGGGGACGGACGGCCGAATAGATAGTAGACCAATTTAGTGAAGTCAAGTTTTGACTCCATATTTCATTTCACACATCATTGCTTGGATTTATCTAAAAATACATCGCCAACTGGCCACATCGTGACAAAGTCTCCCGCAAACGGGAAACGGGGCTACTATAATATGGTAACGACAAAGAAGAAATGATAATACTACGTAACGACTCGATCGTACTCTCGAAGAATGCATATTATTAAATCACATTGCCTGAGCAAAGTAAATACCTACTTTAGGTTTAATTTGAACGGTGACACTCAGCTACGTAGTATTCATTATACTAGCGGGGTCGCCCCCGCTTCGCACAGGTGTAATACATACCTAAGTATACTCGTAAACCTCCCTCTTGAATCACTCTATCTATTAAAAATAATCGGCCGAGTACGAGTCGGACTCGCGCACGGAGGGTTCCGTACTGTATGGGAGCCCCTTAAATATATATTTTTTTAATTTTATTATTTATTATTGAAGTGAATATAAAACTAAATATTCTGTGAAAATTTCAATATCACCTGTTACCATTATTATTATAGAGCGAAAAACGTCTAAAAATTCAGGTTTGTTGTATGGGAGCCCCCCTTAAATATTTATTTTTAGTATTTGTTGTTATAGCGGCAACAGAAATACATCATATGTGAAAGTTTCAGCTGCCTAGCTATCATGTCATGGTTCATGAGATACAGCCCGGTGACAGACAGACATTGAAGTCTTAGTAATAGGGTCCCGTTTTTCCCTTTGGGTACGGAACCCTAAAAACGGCATCAAAATAAATCCGTTGCGTAGTTTTAATGATATAAGCATGGGAAGCGACTTTGTTTTATGCTATTTTTATGTAGTGAATCTTTGACACAGCGTACAAATTAAAGCCGTTTTGTACTCTCTTTGATTAATGTTAACCGAACGGTTATTTTACGGTAGGTCATTTTGTATACAGGACAGACGCTGCGTTTGTTATAAAATTATCAGTCAGACAGAGTATGATAAAGCTATAATTTTAGTAGTGGGCCGATCCCGGCGGCACTGCAATGCCGGGCCGACCCGTGACGGGAGTGGAGCGAGCCCCGAACATCCCGTCGAATTAAAAAAATCAGTTTAATATACTGGTCCCTCAATGAGGGAACTTTCAGATATTAAGCTGAAAAGAACAGATACTACACTTTGATCTTAGCCAAAAGGCCGAGAAGCGATACCTAGATAAAATTATTAGAGAACCCTCATGAATTCGCGGAGAATCTTGTTACCGCGATTCAGCTTTTGCGTTCTCGTTTACGCAAGCCATCTAGTGGTTTATCTCAGAACTAAAACGTAGGCATACAGTCTCCGTATACACAGTACTCTTTGGCATACACCACGTCATACTTTGACGTCACTGTCATATAAAGCCCACCCTAACCTGAGACAAGACAAGTTACTTCAAGTAGTTAGTCCGTAGTCTCCTTTTCTTTATTGGTATTTATAATTCTCTAGTAAAATATAAAATACGGACTAACTACTTCGAAATAACTTTTGATTTGATTAATAAGGCAGTGAGAGTAAAGTTTAAGTGCTGTTTAATCTTTGTGGCTAATTTATTTCTTTGAAGTGCATTAGTTTTGTTTATTTTTTATGAGATTGCGTGTACATTTTTACTGCTGTATTTTCTAATAAATACTTCTTACAAACCTGCAATCTACACTTTTCGGGATTGACTATTTTACTACATTAAAATGACAGGGCAGATAAGAAATATAAAACATTTATTTTAATTTTGCATTGTAATTGCATTGCAATATTTACTTAATCATTATTTACATAAATAATAGTAATATGATTATAAATGTACAAGTACACAGCCCCATAAATTTAAAACTACAAAATAAATCTACACATTTTCAACACAAAACAAATATTTACATAAATATTAAGCACTTATAAGACATAGATTATTCTATTTTTATTTAGTTATACTAAATAAATAGTTACACAAATAAATACAAAATAAGCTCTCATAGAACTTATATCAGATACCTATGTTCATACTATAATTTTGTTGATGACTACAGGGTTGTTACTAAATTACCACTTTAAAACGCTAAAATATCTCTCATTCTTTCAACGAGCGTGATAGCTCTCGTAAAGCCAAATAACACTGTTTTATTTATCAATCCCACTGTTAGGTCACCAATACCACCACCACGCCACGGTTAGGTCTCCAATAGATCGTAAATAGTGATTATTTGTTACTAGGTTGCCACTTTACAAGGCTAGAACGTATCTCAATACCCTCAACCGGCGGGACTAGCCTGGTAGACCAAAAAAGCGGTCAAGTGCGAGTCGGACTCGGTTACGAAGGGTTCCTTACCATATGGGAGCTCCATTCCTCTTGTCGTTATTAATAGTGAGCAAAATACTCCTAAAAATCACGTTTGTTGTATGGGAGCCCCCCTTATTCTATTTTTAGTATTTGTTGTTATAGCGGTAACAGAAGTACACCTTCTGTGAAAAATTCACCTGTCTAGCTATCACGGTTCATGAGATACAACCCGGTGACAGACGGACAGGCGGACGTCTTAGTAATAGGGTCCCGTTTTTACCTTTTGGGTACGAAAACCTAAAAAGCACTGTATTATCAACCCCACTGGTGATAACCGTTCTGTAAAGCATCTAACACTCGTTAACTGTGAGGCCTGCTAACTTAGATGATGGCCAGTTACTCTACAACGCTAGAACGTCTCACATACCCTCAACCGACGTGACAAATCTCGGAGACTCGAACAGTACAGTATTACACTTGCACTTTTCGGCTGTAAGATCTCTCTGATAATTTGATGCCATTGATTTATTTTACACGTTACTTACAAAGCTAGAACGTCTCTTATACCTTCAACGGGCGTGACAGGTCTCGTAGATCCAAATAGAACAGTGTATTATCAACCCCGCTATAAATAACTTTACTGTTCTATGAAATCGCTTGTACCCTACAGCCGTGAGGCTTCTGATAACTTAGATAATAATCAGTTGTCACTAGGTTACTACTTTACAAAGCTAGAACGTCTCTCATACCCTCAACCGGCGTGACAAGTCTCGTAGACCCAAATAGCACAGTATTGTCAACTCCACTAGTAATGACGGTCCTGTGAAGCCGCTTGCACTCCTCAGCCGTGAGGCCTCCGATGACGTAGATGATGACCAGAGGGTTGTCGAGCGGGTGCTTCGATGCGCGGGACTTCTTGCTTGTTAGCATGCTGTGGAAGAAGACGTGACTAGGTCAGTGACATTGAAAAAATAACAATGTAAAATACATATTTAGTAAAGACCGAATCAAAGTTTTTAAAATGTAAAAAAAATGTAAATGTATAAGTCGGGCCATACATATGTCTGAGACCCACTTTACTGTTGTTATGGGGGATTTTAACGCAAAGATAGGCAAGAAAATTGATGATGAGCTGAAAGTGGGGCAATTTGGGTACGGGCAACGGAACTCAAGAGGTCAGAGGCTGGCTGAATTTCTGGAGAGAGAGGAACTCTTTATGATGAACTCTTTCTTCCAGAAGCCGCCTCATAGGAAATGGACCTGGATAAGTCCCGATGGTTCCACGAGAAATGAGATAGACTTCATTATGACCAGCAAAAGACGAATATTCGATGATGTCTCCGTGATCAACCGGGTGAAAACCGGTAGTGATCACAGATTGGTAAGAGGCACATTGAATGTGAACGCTCCGGCCTACTCTCGCCCACATCTCGCCCCAAAACCCCGAAAGCTTTCAGCTAGAGCTCTCAAATAGTTTTGCTTGCCTAGAGAATCTTGCGTCGGTGGATGAGATCAATAACAGGCTCGTAGAAACTGTCCAGACGGTGGGTTCTAAGTTTTTTAGACCACGCCGTTCAAATAAAACCCAGAAACTATCCGATCACACTTCAGACCTCATGGCTGAACGACGTTTGTTAAGACTGCAGTCTACTAGGGACGCTGCGTCATATAGGCAGCTTAATAGACAAATTTCTAAATCCTTGCGGCGTGATATACGTCTCTTTAAAACCAAACAAATTAAAGAGACTATCGAGCGAAACAAAGGCTCTAAAGTGTTTGCAAGGAGTTTGTCTATTGGGCAAAGCCAGCTGACAAAGCTAAAGAGAGAGGACGGCAGTATGACGTCGACCAAGGCAGAGGTATTGGAGGAGATCGAAGGGTTCTATGGACAGTTATACGCTTCGGTAGCTAAGCCTGTTGACAGCACGGCTAAATACCCGAGAGCCAAGCTGACTCGACACTTCACCGAAGACATCCCGGACATCAGCCTGTACGAGATTAGAATGGCCTTGAATCAGCTTAAGAACAACAAGGCACCGGGTGATGACGGAATCACTTCAGAGCTTCTGAAAGCGGGTGGTAAACCGGTACTTAAAGTCCTTCAGAAGCTTTTCAACACCGTCGTCCTCGAGGGCATAACGCCGGAAGCATGGAACAGAAGCGTGGTGGTGCTATTCTTTAAAAAAGGTGACAACACCTTATTGAAGAATTACAGACCCATCTCGCTTGTGAGCCATGTTTATAAGCTGTTTTCAAGGGTCATTACGAATCGTCTCGAGCGCAGGCTTGATGACTTCCAGCCTTCCGAACAAGCCGGCTTCCGAAAAGGCTTTAGCACCATGGACCACATCCACACGCTGCGGCAAGTTATACAGAAGACTGAAGAGTATAACTTGCCACTTTGCTTAGCGTTTGTGGACTATGAGAAAGCCTTTGATTCGGTCGAGACATGGGCTGTGCTTGAGTCTCTTCAGCGATGCCGTATTGACTATCGGTATATCGAAGTGTTGAAGTGTTTGTATAATAACGCCACTATGTCGGTCCGAGTACAGGAAGAGAGCTCGAAGGCGATCCCTTTGAAAAGAGGCATCAGACAGGGAGATGTGATATCTCCGAAACTGTTTACTGCCACTTTGGAGAACGCCTTTAAGCTCCTGGAATGGAAAGGATTTGGCATCAACATCAATGGCGAATACATCACTCACCTTCGGTTTGCCGACGATATCGTGGTCATGGCGAAATTGATGGAAGAGCTCAGCACGATGCTCGAAGGCCTCAATCGAGTTTCTCAACAGGTGGGTCTCAAAATGAACATGGATAAAACAAAAGTCATGTGTAATGCCCATGTCGTACCCACCCCAATATCTGTTGAGAGCTCGGTTCTTGAAGTTGTTGACTCGTACGTCTACCTAGGACAAGTAGTCCAGCTAGGTAAGTCTAACTTCAAGAAAGAGGTCAATCGCCGAATCCAACTCGGTTGGGCAGCCTTCGGAAAACTGCGTGACGTCTTTTCATCTGATATACCTCAGTGCCTCAAGACGAAAGTTTTCGATAGTTGTGTGTTGCCAGTGATGACATATGGAACTGAAACGTGGTCTTTTACTGTGGGCCTTATGAATAAGCTCAGGATAGCCCAACGTGCTATGGAGAGGGCTATGCTCGGCGTCTCTCTGCGAGATCGAATCAGAAATGAGGAGATCCGCAGACGAACCAAAGTTACCGACATAGCCCAGCGGATAAGCAAATTAAAGTGGCAATGGGCAGGGCACATAGTTCGGAGAACGGATGGCCGATGGGGCAGTAAAGTTCTCGAATGGAGACCACGGACCAGCAAGCGCAGCGTAGGACGTCCACCGACTAGGTGGACTGACGATATAATAAAGATCGCGCTGGATGCAGGCCGCTTCCAACCGGCCTTATTGGAAATCCATTGGGGAGACCTATGTCCAGCAGTGGACGTCTTACGGCTGATGGATGGATGGATGGATGAATCAAAGTTTTTATCTTTTTATATTGTAGCAAAAACGTTTTATTTTACTTAAACTATGCACCTACTGTAAACAAGAGCGCAAACACTGTATGTTAAGGTAATTCTCCACTTGGGTTACCAAAAAACAGGCCTAGCCGAGTTTTGTAACTCATCCGATAGTTTTTGTGAACAATTTTGTCTTAAAAAGACATTTCATTTTATTTCAAACTTCTTGATAGCTGTAATGGTAGCTACAAGCTACGCAAAACCCAATCCTGAAAGACGCTCACTTAACAGCTGCGCTCCTTCTATTGGTGTAGTTGAAATAAAACTGCCCCAACAGATGACGGCGAAGAAATCCTATGGAAGATTGCTCTTTACGCTAACTTTATTGAATAACGAAAGGACTCGAATAAAAGGCTCATTAAGCTACAGTATGTCTAAATACTCTTTACTTGCAACTTGAAATCTTTGATGAATAAGATGGCATCAATTATAATGGCCATTATTACCTGAACCCAGTGAGTAGTCCTTGATGCCCTCGCTCCAGTGCGAAAGATCTGAGAGCTTTGGCGGATCCGTGTTGACTAGGTTTTCTACCAAATTTAGTAAGGAGGTAGATATAATCGATGGCCATTGTTACCTGAACCCTGTAAGCAGCAGGTCCTTGCCACCCTCGCTCCAGTGCGAGAGGTCTGAGAGCTTTGGCGGGTCCGTGTTGACTAGGTTTTCTACCAAATATAGTAAGAAGGTAGATATAATCGATGGCCATTGTTACCTGAACCCTGTAAGCAGCAGGTTCTTGATCCCTCGCTCCTATGCGAGAGGTCTCGTAGCTCTGCCCGTTCGGTATTGACCAGGTCTTCTACCAAACACAGTAGGAACTGATGACCATAGTTACCTGAACCGTGTAAGCAGCAGGTCCATACCTTCGCTTCTGTGCGAGAGATCAGTAAATTTTAGCCGATGAGGTCTTCTACCAAATTCAGTAGCAGAACTATAATCTGATGACCATTATTACGTGAACCCAGTGAGAAGCATAGTTCCTCGATACCGTCGCTTCTGAGAGGTTAGTCAGCTCTAGCCGGTCAATTCTTCTACCAAATACTGTAGGAACTGATGGCCATTATTACCTGAACTCAGTAAGCAGCAGGTCCTTTATACCCTCGCTCCTGTGCGAAAGGTCCATCAATCCTGGCCGGCCGGTATTGACCTGGTCTTCTACCAAATGCAGTAAGAACTAATGGCCATTATTACCTGAATCCAGTGAGAAGTAGGTCCTTGATGTCCTCGCTCCTGTGCCAACAACCTAGCCTAGGGCAGTCAACTCTGGCCGGTCAGGTCTTCTACCAAATAAAGTAGGAATTATACCAAACACAGTAGAAACTGATGACCATTTTTACCTGAACCCAGTTAGCAGCAGGTCCTTGATACCCTCGCTCCTGTGCGAGAGGTCCGTCAGCTCTGGCCGGTCCGTGTTGACCAGGTCTTCCACCAGCTGCTGAAGTAGACCCTTGTATTCCTCGCCGCTGCCGTCTTCACAAGGCTTCAGCACGGAATTGTACCTGGAAAAGGAAACATGGTACATGAATAATTACGCGGATCAAAACAAAACATGTTTTACAAAGAACAGCTGTCAATGCATAACTTATAACGTTTTCTTCACTAATAGGATTGTAGCCTCATTTATATGATAGATGATATCTATTCGGTAAGCATGGAAAAGACACCATTAGTACGATTTGATAATAATTGTATGATTTCCCTAAAATATTGATATTAATATCAACTAGGATTCATTTTTAACCAATCACATTATAATTATTTTATGATTACCGGTAGTGGTATTGGAATAGGGAGTAAATTATAACATAACAAGTCAAAGGTTTATTGCTTTTGAGTATCTTCATAGCTTTATACGCATCATGCTAAAACTTATTTGTTGGTTAATAACTTTTCCATCATTTATTTTAGGCGACATAACTGATGATCAAAATGATAAAGAAATTTTGAAAATTAACGTATTGGTGAGTATTGCATCCTTGATATTTATTTTATTCAAACCTACTTAAGCTATTTTCTTCTTTGGTCTTCCAGAAAGTTAAAACCTTTTTTTAATTACAGGCTGATCTAGTCAAATCTAATTTTAAAACCAACGGATGGAACAACATCATAGTTTTTGGTCATTTCCCAAACGATTTCTACATTCAACTCAAGACTGCGGCTGATGCAAACAATTCGTTCACGTTCGTCATTTCAAATACCGACGACGATGACTATTACATTGAAGATACAGTCCCTTACCATTCCAATACTATAGTAATGAACTGCTACGACTTTAGCAACTTCGAAGAAAGTCTACTAAAAGTCATGAGCCTCGCGTACTGGCACCCTCACGCGAATATATACGTCTACTACCACTCAAGAGAGCCCCCAGAAAACTTAGCTCGGATATTCTTCATTTTCCGCTACTACAGAGCATGCAATGTCATCTTAATACAGTACGACGACATCGAAGAATCATTCTTCATAACCAACTATACCCCTTTCGTGAGTGACTCTTACGACTTTGAAAATAAATTCGGTTGCTGGACTGTGAAAAGAATCGGCATGCCCATTTATACTTTTGAAGAATCTTTTACTTGTGAAGAGAGTTGTAGAAATATCACTACACGATCAAAACTCACAGCTGTCAATCTCGGAACGTGCATAGGGTTTATCACTCACGCAATACCGTATAACAACACAAAAGTCATTAAAGATTTGGACTTATTAGAAGATAAAGGAAAGAACTTCCACGGGTTTCCTTTTCGGTCATTGGTAACTGAAGTCTTGCCGTTCATGCGTATCCAGGAAAACTCAGATAACACATATAGTTTAGTAACAAGAGATGGGATCATTTGGAACGTCATGTCAAAATTGTTGAACTTTACCGTGGATCTCTCTCCGAGTGAGAAAGTAATAAAGAAGCCGTTTGATTTCGAGATCAACATACAGCAGATATTTGCAGTAGCACACAGAAAGGGGGATCTATTCCTCAATCCAATTTACCAATTTGACGTTATTGTGGTGGAGTTAGACTATACATTTGCTTACAGCGCAAGCGGAGTATGTTTCGTTTCTCATCGCGCCGAATTTGAAACTATTCTCTTCAATCTTAAAACGATACTCAGCAACTACGACACGTTCTTAAAATTCACCATAAGCTTTTATGGCATCTGGTTCTTGTTTTGTGTATTCAGTAGAGATGAAACAGAAAATATCACCTTTGAATTCGTCGGAAGGAATATGATGAACAGTGTTAGAAGTGTCTTGCTTATAAACTTATGTCGCCCACCTAAGACCACATCGTTTCGTATATTTCTGACCTTCATTATTTGGAGTTTCTTTATTATAAGCTTCTCCACGCAAGCAGCCATAATTTCCTTTTTCTCTACGGTCAAAAGAGGTCACGAAGTGGACACTTTCGATGATATTGTGGAGAAAGGATATCGCATTGAAGGATTGGCGTCCCCCGATGTTGTATTGCCAGAAACGGAAGAGAGATTTCGTAAAATAAACTCTAAACTATCACCCATTACAGATATATTTGGTTGCGTGAAATCTTTAACCAATGAGAGCAACAAATTCTGCCTTATAGATTGTTCTGTGGGGCGTTACTTGGAGAGAAATATGCTGAACGAAAAGGGCGAGCAGTATCTTCATATAGCGAAAGACAGGGTTCACAGCCATTACTTGAATTTCGTATTTCCGAAACACTCTGTTATATCAGATAACTTCCACAAGTACATGATGATTTTCTTTGAAGCGGGTCTCATAAAGAAATGGGAAGACTATAGATTCTCTGATATCAAAGAAGAAGCGCCCATCAAACCTCTCAGTATGAACGACATAAAAGGTATATTTCACGTACAAGCCTTTTTCATCCTTGAAACTGTTATAATTTTTTTAATCGAATTATTCGTGGGGAACTATAGACGAATCAGAATTTATTTGGCAACTAAAATAAGGAATTGGAAAAGAACAACAAAGGCTAGAAACATTGTGAAAGCGGAGAGAAAGCAGAATAAAATCAGACGAGTTAGTAATTACACAAACACAAAATTTGAACTAATAGGCACACGCCTTACATAACTCAAGTACATTGTTTGGAGTGTGTTAGTGACAATTTCACTTTTATATTATCTATTTAGTAATTCCAAGTATAGGCCGAACGTCAAACGTTTTGGCGTATGTGAAGTTAGGATCAAGCTGCACAGTCGCGCACATCCCCACTTCTTGTGCAGCTGATATAACGAATTTTCTACTGTGCTATGACTCACCTAGTGTTCACAGAGGCCATGAAATCTGATTTGGCCTATAGAAAGTATATTGTTCATTATTGCTTAAATCATTTCTTTGTCTTGCTAAGCAGCAAAAACGAGTCCTAAAAAAGTCCATAGAACGTTTTGCTCCACACTGTTTTTGGTATTATAAAACAGCTATAATGGTGCATTTTCTTCAGAGGTGGTGCATTTATTTCTCTATTCAGTATAGTGAGCTTATAGCAGCTTTACCCATGATAAATTAGTTCTATGGAACTAATTACTTAATAAAAATTAATACAAATATTGAACGACGGATGAATAAAGTGAGGTACCTAAAGGAAACATAAACGCTAGTATGCTAGAGTTTATGTTTCCTTTACCTCACATTATTCATCCGTCGTTCAATATTTTTAGTTTCATCATTTTAGTCATAGAATAGGTACTTTAGTTTAGACGGTTTACTAAAGTTTAGCGCTTTAGATCAATATATTGTATCCCACTATGTAGCTTGTTTGTTCACACTGTGTGAAAATATTAATACTAAAATGAAATGGCTTTTTTATTTACATGTACCAACAAAATGTGGTTTTCCCGTTGACTAAGCAAAATTATAAAAGTGGAAAGAAAAGTAACCTGAAACAATGTTTTTTTTTAAATAGTTACTGTTCGAAATAAATTTTATTTCGTGCTAGAAATGACTATGCGCCTACAGTTCAGTAATTTCAGTATACTTGCTTAATTAAAATACAACATCATTAATTGTAATATACATAGTGTTAGGCGCACACTCGCTTCTCCGAATCGAGTGGTAGCGGTACAACCCTAGCGCGCGACGAACGCGCCGCACAACACTAGCGACGCGACGGATTGGACAGGCTTTCTAAAACTTGTGTTTTTATCAGTATTAATAGTGTAAAAGTTGTAGTGTTTCATTTATTAATAGCTGAAATACGTGCATGAGTGTGGGCAAGTAGTATACTCGTGATCTGGTAGAACATGTCTTTTCGTGATGTCTTCAAAACTCCATCGAAGCTTCTAGTAAAGTCTCCACTGCTGTACTAATAAGAAGAAGAGTCAGAAGATTACAAACATATGACGAGGCGGTATGGCCTTAAGAGTAAACAAGTCGCTCATCGCTCCATACAAACGGCGGTGGCTAATCACACCAGTGTTTGCTGTTGAATATCTGAAACTAACATGTATATCAATTTGGCTTTACAAAATGTATGCTTATTGCTAATAAAAATGTGAAAAAAAAACTCCACTCAAATGATATAAGCCTCGGAACATTTGAATTTTGACTCAATTTTTTAGGAAACTTTGGGTGCAATAAAAACACAGAAGAACTAAACTGAGTATTTTTTTTAAGAAAATAGCGGCCTAGTTTATGTAATCGTTAGTTCAAATAACTATTATTTAAGTAATTAAATTAACCAAACAGTTTTTTTATAATTTACTACGGAGAAAACCTTATGCGCATTTAGAACGCAGCTGTAATTATAGGCATATAAAACAAATAAAAACAAAATTATATTGCAATGGGTGCACACGCACTATATCTACTGTTTATCATAGAATCTATATCTTCTTCAGACAATACAGCTGAGATATCATTAATTTAAGCTGCGCCAAATCTGAGTTCGTGCCGTCAACTTGTTGCACCTTAAAGGCTTTAGCCTGCCAAAAACAGGCGAATTTAAAAAAAAGGATTGTACAGGCAACGGGTAATGGCGCGCGATCGTATTATTTGTTACTAGCTGCGCCCCGCGGTGTTACCCGCGTTAGCCCGAGATAAAACGTAGCCTATGTGTTAATCCAATGTTTAAGCTACCTTCATACCGAATTTCATCCAAATCGATTCAGCCGTTTGTGCGTGAAAGAGTAACAAACATCCATCCATCCATACTTACAAACTTTCGCGTTTATAACATTAGTAGGACAGTGTTACGAGTATAATTGCATAATAGTGTTTTTATACTACGCCCACTAACTAAATTAGGGGAAGTAGGCGCATCCCCTATCAATAGTTATTCAAAAAGGGTATACTAAGCCAAAAAGAGTTGATTCAGAGTACCTACATACCATAATTATGAACAACTTTTAGTAAGTGGCCAACCGGGAATTTAAGAACAAATCAGCTGTCTCGTACTAAATTGCAACTTGGAATTGACAAAATGTATTAAATCACAGCCGATTGATTTTTCCGAGTCCGAGGTACCTTAGTAAAAGTTGTTCATAATAATGGTCTGAATTGCTACTTTAGCTTAGAGCACCCTACCTGAATAACCCTGTCGAAACCGTTCATTACAAAATATTTTGCTGTACTTATAAGATTGTAACTTAATGCAAATAATCGGTGGAGGTCATAAATTATTTAATTAATGAGGACTTTAGACGCTATTAGTACGATAATGATTAGTATTAGTATCATTTGATAGTAAATTATTCCATCGTTTTCCAAAATATTGATACCTTTATCGGCTTGGATTCATATTAAACCAATCAAATTTATTATAATCATTTTATGATTGCCCGTAATGGTATTGAAATGGAAAATATACAATATTTCAAGACTTGGGCTAAGTGCTTTCGCGTATCTTCATAGTTTTATACGCATCATGCTGAAGCTTATTTGTTGGTTATTAATTTTTCCATCATTTATTTTAGGCGACATAACTGATGACCAAAATGATAAAGACATTTTGAAAATTAACGTATTGGTGAGTATTGCATCTTTGATATTTATTTTATTCAAACTTACTTTATTTGCATTTTATTCGGACAACAGATATATACAAAGTTTAGTTATACTACTGCACTGTCATACATGTATTTAGCAAAATTAAAATTAATTGAATAATTGATACTTCTTTATTTTCTGTAAGTCCGTTTGCCAGTTGGCAAAGGCCTCCTCCAACCTACTCCATTCTGATCTCTCTTTGGC
This sequence comes from Hypomecis atomaria, assembly GCA_964007245.1. NCBI lineage: Eukaryota > Metazoa > Arthropoda > Insecta > Lepidoptera > Geometridae > Hypomecis > Hypomecis atomaria. Next base: position 16,068,520 of record OZ023292.1, on the reverse strand, counting down.
TACTCTACTCCATGTTGTTCCTGCAACCTGCCTGATATCATCATCTCATCTTTTTTGTTGTCTGCCTTTTTCCTTTTACCTTTCCTTGGGTACCAATGTGTAATTATTTTGCTCCATTTACCTTTTCCTCTGGCCATGTGTCCCGACCACTTCCATTTTAGCCTTTATATTTTTAGGGTTACGTCCTGTATTCTGGTCTTTTCCTAATATTGATGTTTATGTTATTATATCTTTCCTCTTTACTCCTATCATGCTTCTCTCTATTGCTCGTTGGCAAATAGCAATTATATCGATTGTGTTTTTGTTATGTTTGGCTTCCATACATCAAGATAAATAAAACGTAAAATTTGAATAATTTGCTCTTTGTTGCTATATGAAGGTTTTTGTCTTTCAATACTTGTCTTAGACCCGAATATCTTTTACAACTGTTTGCTATTCTTTCGATTTCTTTGTTTATGTTATCTTTGGTTGATATCAGTTGGTTGATATATATATTCTTCAACATATCTAATTTGTGATTCGCCTACATTGATGCTGCTTTTATTTCCGTTTGTCATTATTTTTGTTTTTTCGGGATTATATTTTAGTCCTACGTTTTCACTCTCCAATGCTAGGTCATTTAACATTTTATTTAGGTCTTCTGACGTTTTTGCAAATAACACAATGTCATCGGCAAATCTTAAGTGTGAGTGTGCGGCCGTCTATATTTTAACCTAGCTTTCCCATTAAAGGTTTCCAAAAAATCCAAAACAGCGGAGAACCTATTCAACCTACTTAAGCTACTTTTTTCTTTGGTCTTCCAGAAAGTTATTTTTTTTTTAAATTACAGGCTGATCTAGTCACATCAAATTTTAAAACCAACGGATGGAACAACATCATAGTTTTTGGTCATTTCCCAAACGATTTCTACATTCAACTCAAGACTGCGGCTGATGCAAACAATTCATTCACGTTCGTCATTTCAAATACCGACGACGATGACTATTACATTGAAGATACAGTCCCTTACCATTCCAATACTATAGTAATGAACTGCTACGACTTTAGCAACTTCGAAGAAAGTCTACTAAAAGTCATGAGCCTCGCGTACTGGCACCCTCACGCGAATATATACGTCTACTACCACTCAAGAGAGCCCCCAGAAAACATAGCTCGGATATTCTTTATATTCCGCTACTACAGAGCATGCAATGTCATCTTAATACAGTACGACGACATCGAAGAATCATTCTTCATAACCAACTATACCCCTTTCGTGAGTGACTCTTACGACTTTGAAAATCAATTCGGTTGCTGGACTGTGAAAAGAATCGGCATGCCCATTTATACTTTTGAAGAATCTTTTACTTGTGAAGAGAGTTGTAGAAATATCACTACACGATCAAAACTCACAGCTGTCAATCTCGGAACGTGCATAGGGTTTATCACTCACGCAATACCGTATAACAACACAAAAGTCATTAAAGATTTGGACTTATTAGAAGATAAAGGAAAGAACTTCCACGGGTTTCCTTTTCGGTCATTGGTAACTGAAGTCTTGCCGTTCATGCGTATCCAGGAAAACTCAGATAACACATATAGTTTAGTAACAAGAGATGGGATCATTTGGAACGTCATGTCAAAATTGTTGAACTTTACCGTGGATCTCTCTCCGAGTGAGAAAGTAATAAAGAAGCCGTTTGATTTCGAGATCAACATACAGCAGATATTTGCAGTAGCACACAGAAAGGGGGATCTATTCCTCAATCCAATTTACCAATTTGACGTTATTGTGGTGGAGTTAGACTATACATTTGCTTACAGCGCAAGCGGAGTATGTTTCGTTTCTCATCGCGCCGAATTTGAAACTATTCTCTTCAATCTTAAAACGATACTCAGCAACTACGACACGTTCTTAAAATTCACCATAAGCTTTTATGGCATCTGGTTCTTGTTTTGTGTATTCAGTAGAGATGAAACAGAAAACATCACCTTTGAATTCGTCGGAAGGAATATGATGAACAGTGTTAGAAGTGTCTTGCTTATAAACTTATGTCGCCCACCTAAGACCACATCGTTTCGTATATTTCTGACCTTCATTATTTGGAGTTTCTTTATTATAAGCTTCTCCACGCAAGCAGCCATAATTTCCTTTTTCTCTACGGTCAAAAGAGGTCACGAAGTGGACACTTTCGATGATATTGTGGAGAAAGGATATCGCATTGAAGGATTGGCGTCCCCCGATGTTGTATTGCCAGAAACGGAAGAGAGATTTCGTAAAATAAACTCTAAACTATCACCCATTACAGATATATTTGGTTGCGTGAAATCTTTAACCAATGAGAGCAACAAATTCTGCCTTATAGATTGTTCTGTGGGGCGTTACTTGGAGAGAAATATGCTGAACGAAAAGGGCGAGCAGTATCTTCATATAGCGAAAGACAGGGTTCACAGCCATTACTTGAATTTCGTATTTCCGAAACACTCTGTTATATCAGATAACTTCCACAAGTACATGATGGTTTTCTTTGAAGCGGGTCTCATAAAGAAATGGGAAGACTATAGATTCTCTGATATCAAAGAAGAAGCGCCCATCAAACCTCTCAGTATGAACGACATAAAAGGTATATTTCACGTACAAGCCTTTTTCATCCTTGAAACTGTTATAATTTTTCTAATCGAATTATTCGTGGGGAACTATAGACGAATCAAAATTTATTTGACAACTAAAATAAGGAATTGGAAAAGAACAACAAAGGCTAGAAACATTGTGAAAGCGGAGAGAAAGCAGAATAAAATCAGACGAGTTAGTAATTTTACACAAACACAAAATTTGAACTAATAGGCACACGCCTTACATAACTCAAGTACATTGTTTGGAGTGTGTTAGTGACAATTTCACTTTTATATTATCTATTTAGTAATTCCAAGTATAGGCCGAACGTCAAACGTTTTGGCGTATGTGAAGTTAGGATCAAGCTGCACAGTCGCGCACATCCCCACTTCTTGTGCAGCTGATATAACGAATTTTCTACTGTGCTATGACTCACCTAGTGTTCACAGAGGCCATGAAATCTGATTTGGCCTATAGAAAGTATATTGTTCATTATTGCTTAAATCATTTCTTTGTCTTGCTAAGCAGCAAAAACGAGTCCTAAAAAAGTCCATAGAACGTTTTGCTCCACACTGTTTTTGGTATTATAAAACAGCTATAATGGTGCATTTTCTTCAGAGGTGGCGCATTTATTTCTCTATTCAGTACTATAGTGAGCTTATAGCAGCTTTACCCATGATAAATTAGTTCTATGGAACTAATTACTTAATAAAAATTAATACAAATATTGAACGACGGATGAATAAAGTGAGGTAAAGGAAACATAAACGCTAGTATGCTAGAGTTTATGTTTCCTTTACCTCACATTATTCATCCGTCGTTCAATATTTTTAGTTTCATCATTTCAATCATAGAATAGGTACTTTAGTTTAGACGGTTTACTAAAGTTTAGCGCTTTAGATCAATATATTGTATCCCACTATGTAGCTTGTTTGTTCACACTGTGTGAAAATATTAATACTAAAATGAAATGGCTTTTTTATTTACATGTACCAACAAAATGTGGTTTTCCGTTGACTAAGCAAAATTATAAAAGTGGAAAGAAAAGTAACCTGAAACAATGTTTTTTTTAAATAGTTTTAGTTATTGTTCGAAATAAATTTTATTTCGTGCTAAAAAATGACTATGCGCCTACAGTTCAGTAAATTTAAGTATACCTGCTTAATTAATTAAAATACAACATCATTAATTGTAACATACATAGTGTTAGGCGCACACTCGCTTCTCCGAATCGAGTGGTAGCGGTACAACCCTAGCGCGCGACGAACGCGCCGCACAACACTAGCGACGCGACGGATTGGACAGGCTTTCTAAAACTTGTGTTTTTATCAGTATTAATAGTGTAAAAGTTGTAGTGTTTCATTTATTAATAGCTGAAATACGTGCATGAGTGTGGGCAAGTAGTATACTCGTGATCTGGTAGAACATGTCTTTTCGTGATGTCTTCAAAACTCCATCGAAGCTTCTAGTAAAGTCTCCACTGCTGTACTAATAAGAAGAAGAGTCAGAAGATTACAAACATATGACGAGGCGGTATGGCCTTAAGAGTAAACAAGTCGCTCATCGCTCCATACAAACGGCGGTGGCTAATCACACCAGTGTTTGCTGTTGAATATCTGAAACTAACATTTATATCAATTTGGCTTTACAAAATGTATGCTTATTGCTAATAAAAATGTGAAAAAAAAACTCCACTCAAATGATATAATCCTCGGAACATTTGAATTTTAACTCAATTTTTTAGGAAACTTTGGGTGCAATAAAAACACAGAAGAACTAAACTGAGTATTTTTTTAAGAAAATAGCGGCCTAGTTTATGTAATCGTTAGTTCAAATAACTATTATTTAGTTAAATTAACTAAACAGTTTTTTTTATAATTTACTACGGAGAAAACCTTATGCGCATTTAGAACGCAGCTGTAATTATAGGCATATAAAACAAATAAAAACAAAATTATATTGCAATGGGTGCACACGCACTATATCTACTGTTTATCATAGAATCTATCTCTTCTTCAGACAATACAGCTGAGATATCATTAATTTAAGCTGCGCCAAATCTGAGTTCGTGCCGTCAACTTGTTGCACCTTAAAGGCTTTAGCCTGCCCAAAACGGGCGAATTTGAAAAAAAAAGGATTGTACAGGCAACGCGCAATGGCGCGCAATCGTATCTATTTATTACTAGCTGCGCCCCGCGGTGTTACCCGCGTTAGCCCGAGATAAAACGTAGTCTATGTGTTAATCCAAGGTCTAAGCTACCTTCATACCGAATTTCATCCAAATCGATCCAGCCATTTGTGCGTTAAAGAGTAACAAACATCCTTCCATCCATACTTTCAAACTTTCGTTTTTATAATATTAGTAGGATAGTGTTATAATTGAATAATAGTGTTTTTATACTACGCCCTCTAACTAAATTAGGAGAAGCAGGCACATCCCCTATCAATAGTTATTCAGAAAGGGTATACTAAGCCACAAAGAGTTCACTCAGAGTACCTACATACCATAATTATGAACAACTTTTAGTAAGAGGACAACCGGGAATTTGAGAACAAATCAGCTGTCTCATACTAAATTGCAACTAGGAATTGACGAAATGTATGAAATCACAGCCGATTGATTTTTCCGAGTCCGAGGTCCTTTAGTAAAAGTTGTTCATAATAATGGTCTGTATTGCTATGTTGGCTTAGAGCACCCTACCTGAATAACCCTGTCGAAATGAAACTTCCGTACATTATAATGTATTTTGCTGTACTTATAAGATAGTAACTTAATGCAAATAATCGGAGGAGGTCATAAATTATTCAATAAGTGAGGACTTTAGACGCTATTAGTACGATAATGTTACATTTAGATTGATAGTAAATTATTCCATCGTTTCCCAAAATATTGATACCTTTATCGGCTTGGATTCATATTAAACCAATCACATTTATTATATTATTTTATGATTGCCCGTAATGGTATTGAAATAGAGAATATACAGTATTTCAAGATTAGGGCTTAGTGCTTTCGCGTATCTTCATAGTATTATACGCATCATGCTGAAGCTTATTTGTTGGTTATTAATTTTTCCATCATTTATTTTAGGCGACATAACTGATGACCAAAATGATAAAGACATTTTGAAAATTAACGTATTGGTGAGTATTGCATCTTTGATATTTATTTTATTCAAACTTACTTTATTTGCCTTTTATTCGGACAACAGATATATACAAAGTTTAGTTATACTACTGCACTGTCATACATGTATTTAGCAAAATTAATACTTCTTTATTTTCTGTAAGTCCGTTTGCCAGTTGGCAAAGGCCTCCTCCAACCTACTCCATTCTGATCTCTCTTTGGCTACTCTACTCCATGTTGTTCCTGCAACCTGCCTGATATAATCATCCCATTTTTTTGTTGTCTGACTTTTTCCTTTTACCTTTCCTTGGGTACCAATGTGTAATTATTTTGCTCCATTTACCTTTTCCTCAGGCCATGTGTCCCGACCACTTCCATTTTAGCCTTTATATTTTTAGGGTTACGTCCTGTATTCTGGTCTTTTTCCTAATATTGATGTTTATGTTATTTATATATTTCCTCTTTACTCCTATCATGCTTCTCTCCATTGCTCGTTGGCAAATAGCAATTATATCGATTGTGTTTTTGTTATGTTTGGCTTCCATACATTAAGATAAATAAAACGTAAAATTTGAATAATTTGCTCTTTGTTGCTATATGAAGGTTTTTGTCTTTCATTACTTGTCTTAGACCCGAATATCTTTTACAACTGTTTGCTATTCTTTCGATTTCTTTGTTTATGTTATCTTTGGTTGATATCAGTTGGTTGATATATATATTCTTCAACATACCTAATTTGTGATTCGCCTACATTGATGCTGCTTTTATTTCCGTTTGTCATTATTTTTGTTTTTTCGGGATTATATTTTAGTCCTACGTTTTCACTCTCCGATGCTAGGTCATTTAACATTTTATTTAGGTCTTCTGACGTTTTTGCAAATAACACAATGTCATCGGCAAATCTTAAGTGTGAGTGTGCCGTCTATATTTTAACCTAGAGCTTTCCCATTCAAGGTTTTTAAAAATCCAAAACAGCGGAGAACCTATTCAACCTACTTAAGCTACTTTTTTCTTTGGTCTTCCAGAAAGTTAAAACTTTTTTTAAATTACAGGCTGATCTAGTCACATCAAATTTTAAAACCAACGGATGGAACAACATCATAGTTTTTGGTCATTTCCCAAACGATTTCTTCATTCAACTCAAAACTGCGGCTGATGCAAACAATTTATTCACGTTCGTCATTTCAAATACCGACGACGATGACTATTACATTGAAGATACAGTCCCTTACCATTCCAACACAATAGTTATGAACTGCTACGACTTTAGCAACTTCGAAGAAAGTCTACTAAAAGTCATGAGCCTCGCATACTGGCACCCTCACGCGAATATATACGTCTACTACCACTCAAGAGAGCCCCCAGAAAATTTAGCTCGGATATTCTTCATATTCCGCTACTACAGAGCATGCAATGTCGTCTTAATACAGTACGACGACATCGAAGAATCATTCTTCATAACCAACTATAGCCCTTTCGTGAGTGACTCTTACGACTTTGAAAATAAATTCGGTTGCTGGACTGTGAAAAGAATCGGCATGCCCATTTATACTTTTGAAGAATCTTTTACTTGTGAAAAGAGTTGCAGAAATATCACTACACGATCAAAACTCACAGCTGTCAATCTCGGAACGTGCATAGGGTTTATCACTCACGCAATGCCGTATAACAACACAAAAGCCATTAAAGATTTGGACTTGTTAGAAGATAAAGGAAAGAACTTCCACGGGTTTCCTTTTCGGTCATTGGTAACTGAAGTCTTGCCGTTCATGCGTATCGAGCAAAACCCAGATAACACATACAGCTTAATATCAAGAGATGGGATAATTTGGAACACCATGTCAAAATTGTTGAACTTTACCATGGATCTCTCTCCGAGTGAGGACGTGATAAAGAAGCCGTTTGATTTCGAGATCAACATACAGCAGATATTTGCAGTAGCACACAGAAAGGCGGATCTATTCCTCAGTCCAATTTACCAATTTGACGTTATTGTGGTGGAGTTAGACTATACATTTGCTTACAGAGCAAGCGGAGTATGCTTCGTTTCTCGACGTGCAGAGTTTGAAACTATTCTCTTCAATCTAAAAACGATACTCAGCAACTATGATACGTTCTTAAAATTCACCATAAGCTTTAATTGCATCTGGTTCTTGTTTTGTGCATTCAGTAGAGATGAAACAGAAAAGATCACCTTTGAATTCGTCGGAAGGAATTTTATGAACAGTGTTAGAAGTGTGTTGCTTATAAACTTATGTCGCCCACCTAAGACCACATCGTTTCGCGTATTTTTGACCTTCATTATTTGGAGTTTCTTTATTATAAGCTTCTCCACGCAAGCAGCCATAATTTCCTTTTTCTCTACGGTCAAAAGAGGTCACGAAGTGGACACTTTCGATGACATTGTGGAGAAAGGATATCGCATTGAAGGATTGGCGTCCCCCGATGTTGTATTGCCAGATACGGAAGAGAGATTTCGTAAAATAAACTCTAAACTATCACCCATTACAGATATATTTAGTTGCGTGAAATCTTTAACCAATGAGAGCAACAAATTCTGCCTTATAGATTGTTCTGTGGGGCGTTACTTGGAGAGAAATATGCTGAACGAAAAGGGCGAGCAGTATCTTCATATAGCGAAAGACAGAGTTCATAGCTACTACTTGAATTTTGTATTTCCGAAACACTCTTTTATATCAGATAACTTCCACAAGTACATGATGATTTTCTTTGAAGCGGGTCTCATAAAGAAATGGGAAGACTATAGATTCTCTGATATCAAAGAAGAAGCGCCCATCAAACCTCTCAGTATGAACGACATAAAAGGTATATTTACCGTACAAGCCTTTCTCATCTTTGAAACGGTTATAATTTTTCTAATCGAATTATTAGTGGGAAACTATAGACGAATAAAAAATTATTTGTCGACTAAAATAAGAAATTGGAAAAGAACAACAAAGGCTAGAAACATTGTGAAAGCGGAGAGAAAGCAGAATAAAATCAGACGAGTTAGTAATTTCACACAAACACAAGAATGGGATAAATAAGCACATTAGCATCCCTAGACCAGCGCTCCGAATGGATGACATGGTCGGACGTGGTCAATGTTGCCAATTTAGGTGTAGTTAAGTTTTGACCATGTGTAAATACAATGTACTTATAGATAAATCCACAGATATTTTGGTTTCAAGTTAATCAGACAAGTTGCCGAACCTATTTTTGTTCGATAAAACAAAGAAAAGTCGCCATTTATAAAGGCAGTCGCTAAATTGGTAACATTGAATGGATGTCATTTATTTTCGGAGCGATGATTAATGGAGGCTTTAACATAATGCGTAAATAATATTAATCATTAAAGTGTGTTTGAAAATACAATTTAATTACTAAGTAAAAAAATTGTAGAAAGCTCCTAGGTATACAGCTAAAATGTTTTAGGTGCTTTAGCTTCATCAACATCGTCTTAATTTCACTTAGGACACTTTAGCTTAGTTGATTACAAACTTTAGACACTGTAATGATATCTAATTACCGTGCTTTAGATCCCCGGTAACTCTTACAGTTTAGGAAAATATATTGTATCCCACTTTGTAGTTTGTTTGTTCTCACCTCGTCAAAAGATAAATATATTGATACTAAAAAATGTTTTTTTTATTCATAATGTACCAAAAATGAGTGGTTTTTCCGTAGGTATCTAATTAACCAAAATAAATTAAAAGAAAAATTACTATTTCGTGACAATTCTTGATGAGATGTTTTTCAACTAATTAAGTTTAAGTTAATATCATATTTATATACTGTACAAACTAATAAACCAACAAAAAATACTCACTTATGCATAGACTTCCTCATCATCGAAATTGCCCGCAACCTTTCCATAATTTCCTTAGCGATGGCAACCCCATCCTCCGGTGTTACCACTTGCCCCGGTTCCATCACAAATAGGGAAGTGTGGTCTTCGAATATCGCAACACTGAGCGTCTCGACTAAGTTTTCCTCATGTTCTTGGGAAAATGAGACTTCTGTACCGGTGAGGGAGTATACGTGTACGATCAATGCGAGTAGGTTTTCTAGCGGCATGTTGCGGTCTCTTCTAGTTTTTATTAGGTGGGTTATCTGTGAATTGAAATAGGGTATTTATAGCTAAAAGTTAAAAAAAAATTAAATGTATTATTTACTAGCCTACATATGGACCTTAATAATAAACTTAAAGTAGCTGAACGAGCTATGGAGAAGGCTATATATGGTGGGAGTCTTTCTTCGAGATCAAATCCGTAATGAGATCTGTAGAAGAGCACATCACAAGGAGAACTGATGGGATCGAAAAGTTCTCGAGTGGAAATCATGTAACAGAAAACGCATAATACGTCCATCCACAAGGTAGACAGATGACCATACCAAGACCACAGGATCGCGCTGTATACAAGTCACCTACAACCGTTTGTATCAGATATCTGTAGAGAAGGCTTTTGTCTAGTGAAAAAAATAATACAAAAACATAAATAAATAAAGTCTAGCCATTGACACGAAATGAATGAGTGAATATCTTACGGCCGATAGGATGTGGACTTTTTATATGACTATGACAAGTCCAAAGACCTTGTACTTATAACTAGACTGCGCACGAATGACAGTAAAAACGGTCGAAGTCAGCGGTTTTTTTAAACGAAAATAAGTCCGCGTTTTACCACCAACTCGCCTGATGGTAAGCGACGTTGTGGTCGAAGATGAAGCACGCAGACCTAGAAGATACCTATTCACTCTGATCTTGAATAGCCTAAGATTATATCTTTTAGGAAATAGGAAAGCAGGAAGACTGTTCCATTCCCTGGTACGAATCAGAAATGTTGAGTCAAACCGCTTCGTACGTATCGAAGGAAAATGGACAATGTAGGGGTGGTAAGGAAGCGGTGTCTCTTTCAACGTTAGACGTCTTTAAGAAGTCAGACAAGAACACAGCCACAAACGGACCCTCATGCTCCGACCGGTTTCGCCTAACTACAACTTGTTAAGGAAATAGCTATCTGAAAGCTATGCAATTAGATCTCATTTTGGCTGAACAAAAAATGTTGGTGCAGTCTTGTTAATAAGTACAAGGCCTTTGGACAAGACGAGCTGTACGTTAAGTGACAGGTCAGGGGTGCGTTTTTTGAACTTTGAACGCCTAGAAACGTATACGTAACTTTGACAGATTGTATGGAGAATCTCTATGTCTAGAGAAATTGAGAATACTCCATACATGTTCATGTTCCGTATACGACCAAACCGTGCAAAGTTCACAAAACGATCCCCTGGACTATACCAGTGCAAAACCCTCCACGGCACAGCACACAGCTCGTGTCTTTGAGATATCACTACATAAAAGCAAAATCGCCTTTATTGTGCGTCTGCTCGTATGTCCGCTTAGATCTTCTAAACTACACAACAGATTGCAATGCGGTTTTCTATATCTTCTAGAATATTTGTTTTGAAACGTTTATAGCTATAACTTATTCGTAGTCGAGTAAAGACGGAACTGACATCTAGTACAAAAAATACGGTACCTGAAACAGTACGCTGGTAGAATCTCTACTAGCAGTGAGACTCTGGAGCACTTGTTTCTCCAAACTCTGCATCAGCTCTATAAGCTGCCGACGCGGCGACTTCAGTGTCTGCACTATAGCCAACGCCTGCTGTAGCACGCCTAAATGTTGCTCGATGATCTTGTAGTTACCTGTAAATACACAATTGGGGTTAAGAGCATAAAAGAATAGGTAATTTTCACAAAACTCACACCTTTTTAGAGTTCGAAAATATCTTATTTATCGTTTTGTGTGACGTAGAAGGCAGGTAATAGAAAATTCATTTTATGAACTGAAAATTAATACAATAATTTACAAAGAATAATTTATTATTCAATTTCATTATTATTCTGTATCTGTTTCTTTATCTTCTACAGCCCACATAGCTTATTTTTTATAAGACAGTATTATTAATGGCCAGAAAGTATATTTCTTAAAATACCAAATTTAATTTAAAATACCTGTCATCCATTAAACGAATGAGTGAAAGTCCTTGAAAAACTAATCTTCAATACCAGCTCGTCAAAATTAATTAACAAAAAAAATTTCAGACTGACCTTTAGCCCCATTCACAATCTTTTCAATGCTCTGCGGGGTGACTCTCAGTAGGTTTTTAGGGCTCGGTGACTTTTCCACGTCAATCTTAGACAGTTTATTGTACAGGTCCAGTAGGACTTCCTTTTGTGACTTGTTGATCATATGGTCGTATGTCTGGACGCAGGCCTCGTCAGTCGCGTGGTAGATGCAGCCCGGGCTTAGCTGGATGTCTAATGGGTGATTGAACCTGGAATGTATTGGATACTGTTGAATACTTATGTTGGGCAACATCCATTGGTGTATATAGAATGGGGGTTATGAGGAACAACCCCCCAATTTGATTATTTCTTTTGTTTTATCTTGTTTATTATGGAAAAACAGAAAAAGATTGTGTGGTCTGGTTTTGATTGCGTCACTGTTGAGAAGCTGCAAGTCACTAGTGCTATGAAAATAACTTAGCAACTTTCTGATGTGCAGTCGACCATACCGCTACAGAAATGTAGCAACTTATAATACTACTCTGTGTAAAAAGTATCGGGAATATGTCGATAAAAAGACCCGTGTAAAAGAGGTCGTTCTAATTTTTTTACTGCATGTTGGTAGCACTGTACTTACTGATTTAGCGCCCAAAGTTTGAGCGGGACCTGTCATTTAATTTGTTTCAAACTACATTTTTTGTTGGTCATAGTTTTGAGTTCTCGGCGATTTTTACAATGGAAAATATTGTTGAACAAAGAGTGTGCCTTAAATTTTGTGTTTCGAATGATATTTCATGTGGTGAATCACTAAAAATGTTGCGAAATACCTACGGCGAATCGTGTATATCGAAAACAAGGGCTTATGAATGGTATAAGGCTTTTAAAGAAGGCCGAGAAGTAGTAGTAGACTTGCCTCGTTCTGGTAGACCTTCAACCGCTACGACGAAAGAAAACATCGACAGAATCAAGAAGCTAGTGCTCGAAAATCGACGTATGAGTCTGAGAGAGTTGGCTAGTGAGGTGAACATATCTTTTAAGTCCGTCCACAACATTCTCATTGACATTTTAGGCATGAAACGCATCGCCGCTCGACTAGTTCCAAAAGAGCTCAGTTTTGTTCAAAAAGCGCAGCGAAAGCATGTCGCTGAAGACATGGTTTCCCGAGCTTCTACGGATCTGACCTTTATGAAACGTATAATAACTGGCGACGAGACATGGGTTTGTGAGTACGACATGCAAACAAGCCAACAGTCTTCAGAATGGCGTCTCGAAAACGAGCCGAAACCCAAAAAACCGCGGCAAAGTCGCTCCAAAATCAAGGTGATGCTGACAGTTTTTTTTTACTACCGTGGTGTGGTTCATTCCGAATACCTTCCAGAGGGAGAAACAGTGAATAAAGAATATTATTTAGGCGTCATGAAGCGTTTGCGTGAGAGTATCCGCCGAAAACGTCCAGATTTGTGGCAACACAACTCATGGATGCTGCACCATGATAATGCACCATCACACACAGCCATTATAGTAAAAGTACAGTTTTTAGCGAAAAATTCAACAAAAGTTCTCGACCAAGCACCGTATTCACCTGATATGGCTCCGTCTGACTTTGTTTTTTTTCCCAAGTTAAAATTAATACTTCGAGGAAAACGTTTTGAGTCGATAGAAGCCATAAAAGAAAATTCGCTGAATGAGCTAAAGGCCATACCGCAAATAGCCTATGAAAAATGTATGGAAGACTGGGTGAAGCGTTGGAGATGTTGTATTGCAAGCGATGATGGGGCCTACTTTGAAGGCGATAAAATAAATTTAGATGAATAATTTGTAATTTTTGTTTTATTGACAAATTCCCGATATTTAGTACACAGAATGTATAACACACTCACATTGCAATGCTATCTAAGTTTACAGATGTCTTGGTAACACTGAGCTCAAAGCTTTTAGCAGTCTCAAAGATCTTCAGGTGTCTTAAAACTCTGACACCAGTGCTATCCACCCGGCCTATACAAAAGCTAACGATGTTTAAGGATGCTGGGTATAACATGTTTGTTTTACACCGAGGGAACATACCGAAGGCAGATAATACAGCAGAGGCAGATGTCCATTGTTTTGAAATACACTTTGAACAAGATGAAGCAGGGCTTGTCTGATGTAGCTTACGTATTGACCTTGCATAGAGGCGAGATATCGATAGCAGCTTCGTCCCTGTAGCCGGGCAATCTCGGCAGAACTGCTGTGATCTTATCCAGCACGGACTCATGCAGTAGCTGGTCACTATAGACATCATTGTTAGTAACAAGTAGCTTACGTCACAGCCCGGACAATCCGCGATTTTTCATACAAACTCTCCTGTCTTACGCACACTACACAGTACTTACTCACAGACAACACACATACGACGTGACGATATGCCGCGTGAACTAGACAGTTGCATCTTCAATTTGCAAAAATGAATACAAACCTAATGCTTAATTTGGAAGCATTTTAACAAAAAGTAATTTGAAAGAAAAATATCAAAAGGAAGTTACAAAATAATGTAAAATAAGTTCATTTTATTGATTCTTAGGTAAACATTAATATTTCTTGTTTTGTTACATACTCGTATCATTGATATTAGCACAAGTTTTCCCTATTGTCACAGTCTAGGTATTATTTATTAGAAAATCCACCGGCCAGTGCAGCCCGCGCGCAGAGTACACGTCGGTACTTGAAACGCGGGGTGGAAGTGAGGAAGACTCAAATGGGTGGAGGGTAAAGAGTGACCATTCTATACATAGTATTATTATATCTTCTTTGCTTACGTATTAGCCTGGCATAGTGGCGACATATCGACGGCAGCTTCGTTCCCGTGGCCGGGCAGCCTCGGAAGAACTGCAGTGATCTTATCCAGCACAGACTCGGAACAGTGGCTGGTCACGCCGCACACGTCTAGAGTGCGGTCTATGATGATCAGGGATGCTGGGTTCTGGCAGTTCTAAAAATGTGGGCAGCGAAAAGGTATATTTATGAAGCCAACTGCAAATCACAGTGTTGTCTAGCGATACATTTACGCCGTTTCAAAAATACATGAAAAACAGTATAGTGTCACAGTAATACTGTAGTCCGCTACAGCGGTAGACTACAGTGTCACCATGACACTCAGCTTGCAGTTGAGAGAGCAGAATGAGCAATCAGCTATGGAATCTTAAGCTGATCTGGGATTTATTTTTGGTGCTATTACATCCTCTAGAAACCTGTTCCAATTGCACATCATTTTCTTCCTAAGGATATGATGTGAATGAAATATATGTATACCTCTACTTTCTTACTTGTTTTCAATTTGGATTGTATATGGAAGTTAAGATATATTAGTTTTTAGTTCCATAGTATAATAATAATATTATCAGTTGAGGCATAACATATCAAACAATACAAACCTTCTTCCTAGCCAAGCACACAGGAGAATTCTCCAGCACACCAGCCACTAAAGAACTGTAAGCTCCCATAAAATACACTTCCTCCTTCAAGTTCAAAGAGTCCATCATGCTATTCAGCCCGCTAGCTAGTCTCCGGACCCTGGAGCGTTCATCATCAGAAAGCTGGTACAAGTCGGTGACAGGAGATGTGGTCAGCTTCCCGTCTATGGATGGATAGATGCTCTGGTAGGGTGGGGTGGTGAATATTACATTTGTCATCGAGATGGCGAAGATTGGAGTGTGGACGATGTCTACAATACATTGCTGAAAAAAAATCATAGTCATTACAATCACTTAACACAATAATTTCAGTGTTAAGATCCCTAATTTTTGGAATTTTGACAATAAAAATGGCCGATATACAGAGAGACCACAACCGGTTTAAGACACTGTTTTTTTGTAGATTTGGTAATTGCTTTCTAAATATTTTGTAGATTATTTGTTGCTTCATAATCCTGTAGAGCCCTGGCTGATAAAAGATCTCCCTTACATGTGAAATCAATATGCTTTTTGTGCTAATTCTGAATAATTCACCATAAAAGGAAAAACTGACTATGCTTTCATTTCACTGACATGGATATTGGATACTCATTATCATTTTAGAATTTTTTAAGTATAAAACACTGACCGTTTTCCCAATCCATTCATAGAGCATATCCTCCAGCATTTTGGTGGCCTCCTGTGGCCCTTTTCCTGCAGCTATGACGTCACTCACATCCTTGCCAGTGTTCAACTCTAAGAACACAACGTCCAAGCTCACACAGGATATTAAGATGCAGTGAGTCAAGTCACTGTGGAGCACCACCTCACGGATAGTGCTCAGCTGAGTTACTGTAGCTTGAGTGATGAATACTGCCTTGCGGTATGCTCTTGGGCATGACTGAAATACAAAAGGTACAAGACTTAAGTCAGAAGAAAAGATACTAAGTACAAGTGCCACAAAGTGTAAGTATATGCAGGAGGTGGATGATCTTACAAACTGAGTATTCCTACAAGAACAGAACCATCAAAACTGAAGACCTTAGTCCAACATTTAGGATAGGAAAGACGTGGTTCAGCAGAAACATTGTCCCGGCTGGTAAAACTGAACTGAGCTAATGTAAACATTGATTTTTACCTCAAACGGTGAAAGACTCTTGACCATAACAGCGCCTGCTGTCATGAGGTTAAAAAGTCCACCTTCCCAATGCAGACATTCAGCACTGGCATCGTCAATAAACACCACAGCACCAATAATTCGATTGTACACCTCCGACCACCAAGCACTGTTGAATTCTTTCACCGACGCACTAGCCATGATGGTAGAAGTTATTTGGCGTGCGTGGTTATGTGCCTTATATCATTACCTTCCCTATCAGATTGGTTTATTTAAGCTGCTATAGATAATTTTCACATGAAAGTTAAATTACAATATTTTGTTTTCTGTTTTCATTCTTCACACTTTTATTTTGATTTTTAAGGTTGCAAGGTCTAGTCTTTGTATTAACCTCCAATTTGGCGATTTTAGGTCGTACCCCTTCATTGTTCATTGATTTGATGCAGACTGAAAATTTTAATTTGTTAGTGTTACATACTTATGCAAGCCCATAAAAACTTGCTTATCGTAGAATGGCTGTGAATTCAAAGCAATGAAAAACAATAAAGGGTACGGGAATTAGACGAAAAGCGCCAAATTGGAGAATAGCCAAATTCACTGATATCATAATACATATTATGCTTCCATTATTCGAAAGAGCGTAACGAAATAAAATAAATACATATATACGAAATGAGACAAGTTTAGTAGATCTAATCATAACTAAAATAAACACATGTTACTTATGCAAAATCATGTTATTAACTAATTTAAAGACAGACGTCAAACACTTCATAAATAAAAACGCATGACATTAAATAAGGCCGAACATCATGAATCAATGAGGTTGTATCATTCCTCCCCACTTAGATTTCGTCGATTAGGCGACGCGGCGGTCTCCCTTGGCGATGACTTCGTCGAAGCGGTGGTAGTGCAACTCCAATTTCAGGAGAGGTTGAAGCTGAAGGTGTTGCAAACGCTGGAGACGCCGATGCCGATGACGTAGGTATTGCAGGACTGTTAGAGGGTGAAGGTGTTGAAGGATTTGGTGTTCTAGGAGCAAATGACACTGACGCTGGAGACGCCGATGCCGATGACGTAGGTATTGCAGGACTGTTAGAGGGTGAAGGTGTTGAAGGATTTGGTGTTCTAGGAGCAAATGAACTATCTCTCATGTCTAATGGTGAGCTTGCAGGAGCTGATAAACAAATTGCAGGCTTAATAGCTCTTGGTCTTATGTGATCTGCATGTCTCCTGTATTCTCCCCCATTAGATGTTGTAATCACATATGAGTACTTGTGTTTTCGGGCTTTCACCGTAGCAGGTTGCCATTTCTTATCCAGTTTTGTTTTCACATATACTTCGTCCCCTGGATGATAATCGGGTGTGGAATTCATGATGTTGCTTTTAACTTGTTTATATTCCAAAGTTCTTCTCTTATCTGGTCTAATATTTGATAAGAGACAATTCAATTGTCTGCCAAACATCATTTGGGCAGGAGATTTGCCAGTTGTCGTATGAGGAGTATTTCTATATGTAAACAAAAATTCAGTCAGTCGGTGCTTAAGATTACTGGTTTCATTTGTGGCCATCCTGGATTTAAAAGTTCTCACTAATCTTTCTGCAAGTCCATTTGTCCGTGGATGTAGTGGAGATGATGTCACATGCAAAATTCCTTGAGATTCACAATATTTGCTGAACTCATACGATGTTAGTTGTGGGCCATTGTCAGAAACTATGATACGTGGAACGCCAAATGTGCAAAATATGTCGTCTAAGACTTGACATAGCTTCTTAGATGTGATATTTTGCATAGGTTTAACTTCTATCCATTTCGATAATGCGTCGCATAGCACCAACCAATACGTCCCTTGAAATGGCCCCGCAAAATCTAAATGCAATCTATCCCAGACCTGTGGCCCTACTATGTAATTCCCGAGCTCGGTGGATCGGTATCAATTCTAAGCTCGGTGGGTGGTATTCGACCGCTGAAGCTTTGGTACTATGTAACTTTTACGGTGAGCATGGATTTCGAACGAACTATCAAAATTGAAGGCAATGGAGCCCTGAATCGGTCTTTCCTGCGTTCCGTTTTTAAAACTTGATGCAACTCGATGCAGACTTATCATTTGCCTTGGTACAACACATTTACTAGGTAAAATGTATGACAATAGTAATTTCAAGAGTATTTTTATATTTAAACACAATAGAAACGAGTAAACATAGCTAACAAGATATATTTAAAAAATGAAGATAAAAACAAAACGGAACGTAAAATGTGTCTTAGAGTTATGTGTTGCTAGCAATGCAAAGCGTCCCGATTTTGTAGTGAAATATGTACATTTATGCTTCTCGTCTTTGGATATACTGTAAAAGTTCTTTTTTGAATGCTACTGATCATGTAAAGTTGATTTACTAGGTACATTATAATTATCACTACCGTTTGTTGCCAGTGTTACTACCAATCTTACTACCAGTAGTAAGAACAGTAAATGAATGACTCTTCTCACTACTGCAGTTGAAAGTTGTTAGAACAGCAAAAAAAAATTACCCGTGTCACTACCGTAAAACTACAAATTACAAAACCAAACAACTTAAAACGAGAAACCCATATAAGATCGTTGTGTGCGTCCGTTGGTCTATCCGTTAAATTAAATTCACGCTATTTAATTCGTAACTACGACATAGAAAAATTATCAAATAAAACTTCATCTAAGTAAGTTAAGGTATTGAGTAGGCTTTGATACATATTGGATACTTACAGAAATACATTGAATATGCGGTACTACAGAAATGTGGTGAGCACATAGGTAATATGCCGAATGGTAATATGACACGAGTGAGATATAAGCGAAATCAAATTGATTTTATCACAATTTTCATAACCCTTTCAATGCTCATAATATAATTAGCCACAAATTGTTTATTCTTATACTTAAACTAATTTGAATTATTTTTTTAGGAACTGTAATTTTAGGGAGAAATATTTTTTTGTTAATATTTAGGGAGAATGTAAAGTTCGACCTGGCAGTCGGCCAGCAAATTCAAAACAAAAAATATGATGAAACGATTAAACGATTAATTACGTAGTATCCTTTAGTTTGTGTTAATATGTTAAGAATGTTAAGATTAAGTTGTTGTGATGAATTATAGCTTAAAACAGTGTTATGCAACTTGAAAAACTTCAGAGAGAAGGTGATTATGAGTGATGACGAAAACCTCAACAAATTAGAAAGGTATGTATCACACAACTTTCTCGTTGTTAAAACCGTTTTTTCTAACCGCTTAGCCATGTTAGAGCCTTCAGGCGGCCTAAAAACTCTGACACCAGGGCTAGCCTCGGCCTATACGCATTAACTTACTTTTTATTATAGGTACCTACTTATAACCTCTTCATGTACTTAGTTTGGAACAATAAACGATATTTCATCTACACCACAGATCCCTAACTATTAAGATAACTTTTGTCGTCAAACATGTTCTTAGATTTAACATTTCAACAAATACAATCGGTATGAAATCGAAAAATAGAATCATCACTAATCGATGAATCATTAATAATGGCAAAAAATTGTATGTTTGAATTGTATGTAAACTTGTATTAGATGGGCTGTAGCCCAGACAACTTTGGGAATCACTGCATGCCCTAATATGTTTGGAGAAACAGCCAACGAAGAAGAACAAATTAGTAAGTTCGTATAGGCACAGAATAGGCCCTATTACACAGGAGGCTTACCTGGCGCAAAGACAGTAGTCAGACGATTTTCAATAATCGGCTAAGTACGAGTAGGACTCGCGCATGCAATGTTCCGTACTGTATGGGAGCCTCCCTTAAATACACATTTTATTTTAATTAAATTATTTATTATTGAATTATATTTACAACTAAACATTCTGTGAATATTTCAAGCATCTACCTGTTACCCTTATTAATATCGAGCGAAAAATGTTTAAAAATTGAGGTTTGTTGTATGGGAGCCCCTTTAAATATTAATTTTATTCTGTTTTTAGTATTTGTTGTAATAGCTGCAACAGAAATGCATCATCTGTGAAAATTTCAGCTTTCTAGCTACAACGGTTTATGAGATACAGCCTGATGATAGACTGACAGATGGACAGCGGAGTCTTAGTAATAGGGTCCCATTTTTACCCTTTGGGTACGGAACCCTAAAAACTAAGAAATAGAAGAGCTGTTTTCCAAACCCAATATTATTGATATCTAAATGTGCCTCGGATTGATGTCTAGCAGCGACTTGTCCAAGACATAGAATAAGCTGTGTTTATAAGTAAGTATAGGCCGGGTGGCTAGCCCTAGTGTCAGAGTTTTTAAGCCACCTGAAGGCCCTTGACATGGCTAAATCGGTAATATCACCAGAGCCTACAATTTAATGTGTCATCCGAGCCAAGATAGTGCTTAGTTGTAAGTGCCACCCGCAATCACCCATTCAAAGACTGATCGTGCCGAACATTGAACATGGTTTATTCCCAATAGATATCACTGGTGGATATTAGGACAAAGTATTATTTTCTGTGCTAACGACGGTTGTAGGTAACTTTTTAAAACTGTTTTATTTAACTTCACTTGCCCGTTTTTGGGTGAAATGTAGTAATAGAAATTCGATCCCCTTTCCATTGACAGATTGATATGATATTTGATACACAGTTTTAGTTTTGATGGCAATACAATATTTTGGGGTAGGTCCCATTTGTTCTATGGAACATGACGTCATAGTACAAAATGAAACATTTTCGTCCCTATTTTTTCCATAGAACTACATACTACCTTCTCACCCGAGTTTCATGTCATAGAACAAAATGAGAATCAGTTTTTCCCAAAACCTTCCATGATGTATAAGACGTGAATGACATTAAACACTGACGTTAATACCAGGTACAGTTCACTATAAAAAAAGAAACTACTCGCTACCTAAATAATATTTTTATTTTGCAAAATAAAAACAAAACAGCACTTTAACAATACTTATTTCTTTAACTACTTACAAACTAAAAACAAGTTTTCTTACCGCTAATATATTCTTATATTAAACAGTCCGCGATAAAAACTAACTAAAACCATTCCTTCTTTTAACTAAAACGTTCTTATATTAAATAGTCTCCGAAAAATACTTATTTTGTAGAAAGAGTTCTCCAGCACAAATTTTACAATATAAATCATAAATTTTGATGGGTTCATAGTCATTATGCATCGGGTACCGAAGATGTAGGCAGTCCTGGCAACGGCCCGTGGATGACATACCCTCTTCACTCATAATTACTCTGTAATCTTGCAGATAGTAAAAAAATAGATCTATCAAGATGGTTTTTGGTAACTGCAACTGTTTTAACATAATGTACATATTTTCAATATTTTCAAATATTGACGCCGGGTTATTGAGACAACAATCAATATTTGATTTCATGTACTTAAACAAACTTGTCAAAGCCATTTCATATAAAGTCTTAGGTTGTTTAGAGAACAATTTACGGATTACTTCAAGCCTGTTCATTAGTTTCTTTTAATTTTGTTCAAAACAAGTATTGATATTTTCGGGCTTTAAAGACAAAATACTATGTTGTGTCAATTTTGATTTACTCGTGAAAGATAGTTTATACAAAAAAGATCGAGTCGGTCTCTTTGGAAAACCGGCCAGTGTGCTCTTTAATGAGTCGACAAGTAAATAGTTTTGTTCAAAAACATTTCTACGCTAATTTCTCCAACAGTTAACTGTAGCTGGTTTTCTAATATGTACCTGTCCCTGTTAATGTTTTTTTTTTCGCGTTTAGTTAACGATTTAGGTTTATTTAACACTTTTATTGCTTTAATTTTATTGAAAATTGCATCCTCAGCCATTTTTGTCAAAAATATTATAAACGATGGCGGAGTTCTTTTAAAATGGCCCACAAAATTGTGATGCCAACTCTCCACACTGTTAGTGGTCCTATGTTTAATTCCAAAACAGCACCAAGACTTACGAAAATCATTTTTTAACCAGAACGATTCCATGTATTTTACAAATTTTAGTAAGTTATCGTTTGAAATAGAAGCCACTTCCGCTTTTATATATACCCAACCATTGTCTAGCTCAGATAGAGGTAAAAACGGCAATACTGTACAAAGTGACACAATTCTTTGCAAGAATATATCATTTGATAAATGCAGTTTTTTCGCCTTTCGTCGTAAAGCTCGCGTAAAATGAAAGTAACAGCCATGGTAATTTGCATTTGGGAAAACTTCCTGAACAGCAGCGATTGCAGCCCTCTCAAAATCTGTTATAATTTCTGTCGGTGAAAATCCCGGAATAGTAGATTTTATCAATTCTAGCATACGCACATACATTTCTTTTGTTTTTTTGGTAATCAGAACATATACGAGTGGAATTATATTAGTCAACTCATCAGAACTCCCTAAATCCCCATGCATGGTGTAAAGTTCTGTAAATGGTGCAGGACAAACTTCGAAAGTGCCATCAAGTAGTATTATTTTAATATTTGGTATTATTCGTCTGGCTTCTTTTGAACAAAACAGCAAAATGCGGTTGTCTTCATCGTTAAAATCGGCAAGTAGCATATCGGTATACTGAGTGGGAATTTCTAACACACATGCATCATTACAAGACAGCAAAGGAACTTGAAAGTGTTCATTCCTTTTACGATAAATCGTAGATTTGACTTGTTTATATGAAGGTATATTTTGTATAAAATGTATACCTTTGTCGTGAAATGTTGACACCACTTTTTTGTACACATTCGGCACAGTATCTTGCCCTAGACCCGCTTCTTCGACACACGTTGCTATCACGTTTTTTGTAATTTCTTTTGTTTCGTCTTTCACACAATTTATGTGATGTGGTTTATTTTTCATTATTAATTTCTCCGTCTAAAAATATAATAAATATAAATTTTATAAAAAAGCTTTTTAAAGCTGAAAATTGAAAAAAAATATTATTTACATAATTAACTCACCATAGAAATCTTCATACTTCCGACACATTTCAGTTTCCGATAATTTATACATCGCCATAATGACATTCCTCTAGTATAATTTGTCTGTAGGTAATATTCTTTATCACCATGCTGTAAAACTTTTCCACGACCCCGTTGCAGAAAATTCAAACTATCAAAATTTACGTTTATATCCATTACGATAAACAAAGATCCAATCCAATCATTGTAAACAATCAACAATAAATAAGTGAGAACCCTGCGACTGCAGCTCTCTCAAAATCCGTTATGGTGCGTTACGGCATTATAATTTTTGTTAGGGAGTAACCATCTAATCAAAAATGTCACTAAGACAAGTGGTAGCAAATCATTCTCGAGTGGCCAGTTTACATATCAACTTCAAGAAGTTTATATACCTATGTACTTAGTTTGTTCTATGGAACAATTTGAGACAAAAATTACAAACTGTTCTATAGTACAAATAGGGACAATATTTTCTCAAATTGTTCTATTACGTCATGTTCCATAGAACAAATGGGACCTACCCATATTTTGTATCCAGTATTGACACAATAATAAAATGACCATATGACACAACTCCCTCAATATGGGTATCAAATGAAAGGGCTATTTATGTAGAACAAAAGTTTTTGTAACAAAATAAAATAGAAACACAAAAATAAAATTTGTAAAAATCTTTTTTAATTAAACTATTTTATGTACTAAAAGCTAATAACAATAACTAAAATGAAATCGTGGGGCGCAATGTACATAATGAAATCTTCCAGGCGAAGGCTCCACGATTTTATTTTAGAGTTATTATTTTAAGCTTTTACTACATAAAATCGTTTAATTTAAAAAAGTTTTTTACCAATTTTATATATGAATGAAGAACATTGAACAAAAATAAAATGAAGATACTTGTTTTTTATTTTCAGCTCCGAAGTGGTTATAATTACGTGACAAGAGGAAACGGCTAATGACTGTCCATCTGCTTGACATGATAAGAAAGAACAGCCAATGAACTGTCCGTCTGCCTGCTATGCGCCACTCCAGCGCTTGTGTCTTTTTGCCGACACCGGATTCCACCCGCTGCGTGCGCGCGTCGCTGAGCGCGCATCCCCGCTGCCTGCTGCGCGCCACTCCAGCGCTCGCGTCTTTCTGCCGTCACCGGATTCCACCCGCTGCGTGCGCGCGTCGCTGAGCGCGCATCCCCGCTGCCTGCTGCGCGCCACTCCAGCGCTCGCGTCTTTCTGCCGTCACCGGATTCCACCCGCTGCGTGCGCGCGTCGCTGAGCGCGCATCCCGCTGCCTGCTGCGCGCCACTCCAGCGCTCGCGTCTTTCTGCCGTCACCGGATTCCACCCGCTGCGTGCGCGCGTCGCTGAGCGCGCATCCCGCTGCCTGCTGCGCGCCACTCCAGCGCTCGCGTCTTTCTGCCGTCACCGGATTCCACCCGCTGCGTGCGCGCGTCGCTGAGCGCGCATCCCCGCTGCCTGATGCGCGCCACTCCAGCGCTCGCGTCTTTCTGCCGACACCGGATTCCACCCGCTGCGTGCGCGCGTCGCTGAGCGCGCATCCCTGCTGCCTGCTGCGCGCCACTCCAGCGCTCGCGTCTTTCTGCCGTCACCGGATTCCACCCGCTGCGTGCGCGCGTCGCTGAGCGCGCATCCCCGCTGCCTGATGCGCGCCACTCCAGCGCTCGCGTCTTTCTGCCGACACCGGATTCCACCCGCTGCGTGCGCGCGTAGCTGAGCGCGCATCCCTGCTGCCTGCTGCGCGCCACTCCAGCGCTCGCGTCTTTCTGCCGTCACCGGATTCCACCCGCTGCGTGCGCGCGTCGCTGAGCG
This sequence comes from Hypomecis atomaria, assembly GCA_964007245.1. NCBI lineage: Eukaryota > Metazoa > Arthropoda > Insecta > Lepidoptera > Geometridae > Hypomecis > Hypomecis atomaria. Next base: position 16,043,412 of record OZ023292.1, on the reverse strand, counting down.
CGCATCCCCGCTGCCTGCTGCGTGCCACTCCAGCGCTCGCGTCTTTCTGCCGTCACCGGATTCCACCCGCTGCGTGCGCGCGTCGCTGAGCGCGCATCCCCGCTGCCTGCTGCGCGCCACTCCAGCGCGCGCGTCTCTCTGCCCTCACCGATGTCTTCAGCTGCGTGCGTCACTCGGCGCGTCCCATTGTGCGCGCCGCTCAGCGCGTCCCGCTGTGCGCGCCGCTCAGCGCGTCCCGCTGTGCGCGCCGCTCAGCGCGTCCCGCTGCCTGTTGCACGCCGCTTCAGTGCGCGCGGCCTGCTGCGCGCCACTCCAGCGCGCGTGTCTCTCTGCCGTCACCGGATTCCACCCGCTGCGTGCGCGCGTCGCTGAGCGCGCTTCCCCGCTGCCTGCTGCGCGCCACTCTAGCGCGCGCGGCCTGCTGCGCGGCACTCCAGCGCGCGTGTCTCTGCCGTTACCGATTTCCGCCCGCTACGCGCGCCGCTTAGCGCGCGTCCCTCTACATGCTGCTCGCCACTCCAGCGCGCGCTTTTCGCTGCCTTCACCGTCGTGCAGCCTGCTGCGCGCCACTCCAGCGCGCGCGTTTCGCTGCCTTCACCGGTTTCCGCCCGCTACGCGCGCCATTTAGGGCGCTTGTTGCTGCCTGCTGCCTTCACCGGTTTCCACACTCACTGAGCGCGCGTCCCGCTGCCAGCTGCGCGCCACTCCAGCGCGCGCGTCTCTCTGCCCTCACCGATGACACCAGCTGCGTGCGTCACTTGGCGCGTCCCTCTGCCTGTGCGCGCCGCTCAGCGCGTCCCGCTGTGCGCGCCGCTCAGCGCGTCCCGCTGCCTGTTGCACACCGCTTCAGCGCGCGCGGCCTGCTGCGCGCCACTCCAGCGCGCGTGTCTCTCTGCCGTCACCGATTTCCGCCCGCTACGCGCGCCACTTAGCGCGCGTTGTGCAGCCTGCTGCGCGCCACTCCAGCGCGCGCGTTTCGCTGCCTTCACCGGTTTCCGCCCGCTACGCGCGCCATTTAGGGCGCTTGTTGCTGCCTGCTGCCTTCACCGGTTTCCACACTCACTGAGCGCGCGTCCTGCTGCCTGCTGCGCGCCACTCCAGCGCGCGCGTCTCTCTGCCCTCACCGATGTCACCAGCTGCGTGCGTCACTTGGCGCGTCCCTCTGCCTGTGCGCGCCGCTCAGCGCGTCCCGCTGTGCGCGCCGCTCAGCGCGTCCCGCTGCCTGTTGCACACCGCTTCAGCGCGCGCGGCCTGCTGCGCGCCACTCCAGCGCGCGTGTCTCTCTGCCGTCACCGATTTCCGCCCGCTACGCGCGCCACTTAGCGCGCGTTGTGCAGCCTGCTGCGCGCCACTCCAGCGCGCGCGTCTCTCTGCCCTCACCGATGTCACCAGCTGCGTGCGTCACTTGGCGCGTCCCTCTGCCTGTGCGCGCCGCTCAGCGCGTCCCGCTGTGCGCGCCGCTCAGTGCGTCCCGCTGTGCGCGCCGCTCAGCGCGTCCCGCTGCCTGTTGCACACCGCTTCAACGCGCGCGGCCTGCTGCGCGCCACTCCAGCGCGCGCGTTTCGCTGCCTTCACCGGTTTCCACCCGCTACGCGCGCCATTTAGGGCGCTTGCTGCTGCCTGCTGCCTTCACCGGTTTCCACACCCACTGAGCGCGCGTCCCGCTGCCTGCTGCGCGCAACTTCAGCGCGCGCGTTTCTCTGCCTTCACCGGTTTCCACCCGCTACGTTGTTATGCTATGTTCAGCGCACGTGAGTCTGCCTGCCGCCAGCCTCCGTTTACTGCACGTGTTTACCGTTGCCTCTCGCGCGCCGCTCAGCGATAATAATAGTACCATTATAGTCGCATTACGATTTTGAGTAATTAACCCGAAAATGTAATGATAAACAAAATTACGAACCTACTTTAAACTATCGTATCGTGTACAAATGTGATTGTGAATACAAAATAATTAAAACATACTCAGCACACTATATCTTTCATTGAACGGGAGGGAAAACCGTTTCACGGTTCGTCGCCACTAGTTTAAAAAAATGGAACTCGAAATAATAGAACGAGTGTTCATTTTGAGTTTATACTAATACCATTCACAGTTCCATGATGGAACTACCTATTGCCTACTGATAATGATTTTGAATAATAGTATCATCTACATTTATGTAGTTAAATGGAGGAACATACATTTTTGCAGCTAAATCTACTAAATCTATGAAGGTTTGAGTTTGGCGTGGCTCACAATTAGCCTTGGGTATTTATTTTAAAAAAATATTTTAAAGTTTTTTTTTCAACTTTGTTATGAGCAGGATCTGTAGTATTTGATTCGATAAGCTACCATAAATAATTTGTGTTTGATTTATAGTAATACAACAAGGCATCTTTCTTTAAAGATTGTTTAATAAATGTTACTTTACATGTGTTTGTTTCGTTTTATGTTTTCTTTCAGGACCAAACAATTATTATAAAACAAAAACTATACAAGAAAAATTGTGAGCCATAAGATATTCTCACACATAAGATTTTCAAATAAAAGAAGCCTGCCAAGAAGTTGCTTAGGGCAAAGAACATGCTCCTAGGATTTGTAAGTGGAGCTTGGTTCATATAACAAATCAAGGTTTAAAAAAGCTGCAAAATTGTGTGTTTCTCCATTTAACTATATGGATGGTTAAAAATCATTATCAGTAGGTAGTTCCATCATGGAACTGTGAATGGTACTAGTGTAAACTCGAAATTAACACTAGTTCCGTTACTTTGAGATCCATTTCAAATGGAACTAGTTTTGTAAATTTCTAAGAGTAGTTCCATCATGAAACTGATCATCGTAATAGTGGCGACGAACCGGTTTCACGTAGGTTGCCATGGAACAGGAACTTTCATAGTTAATACTATGAATAGGTACTAAATTATACACTCATTACTTTTAGCTTTTAGCAATATTTTATTAAATGGATATGGGCATGATACCACAATAAATTAATATGTAGGTAATATGTCTAGTTATCTTCTGGCGACCCTGGCTTTGCGATCTGCGTTGAGAATTGCTGTCATCAATCATCAACCAAGGGCTCTGAACACAGGCAGGATCACCTGAAATGTAAATTATTGAATTGTACTGTAGGTAAGTGCTTAGTAAGTCTACTGCTGCACGGGAAGCATGGCAAAGGGACTAATAGTCTTTCCACCATTATATCCCCTCGAAGAGGAAATAAAGTATGGATTGACAATGACATCTGACATTAAGAGTGGATAAGATGGTTTTCTCTCCTTGCCGTGCTACCCGGGCAGGACGTGGGCCTATCCACAAAGGGTGATTGGGCCATATCCACCACGCTGGCCCAGTGTGGGTTGGTAGATTCACATATGTCATCAAATTTCTTCTACGGATGTATGCAGGTTGCCTCACAATGTTTTCCTTCACCAAAAAGTCAGTGGTGTAAAATTCCGTATACAAATTCCAAGGAACTCATTGGTATGGGCCAGGATTTGAACCCATGACCTCACGATTGTAAGGTGGATGTTAGTACCTACCTCTCGACCGCCACGGCTGTACATGTAACATATACGATTTCTTTATCAGCTTCTCAATTAATACTACTTACTTTATTACTTATTCAGAAACCGACATACTTCTGATACCTCCTAAGACCCTCAGTATAAAATTTGGTAAATAATATAATTATGTTACTCTTTCGGCCCAAGCTTAGACAACATACAATTTTCTGTACAATAACTTGTACTTTAGGGCTTGACTTTATGTTCAAATTATTGTACAAAATATAAAGCAATTTTATCGCCTGGAGGTGGGCTTATAATATTCAGTGTCTCCATTACCTGTTTGTCTTATTGGAAATTATTTCCAGACGTTGGAGTTATAGTTTTGGTTCTCAAAGTACATCAACAAGCAGCTAAGCATCTCAAATCTAAAACGAATCGGGTAGGTACATTGTTTACTGAATGCCATATTTTTCCATGAATCTGCAACAATTTTTTAAGTTTTAAAATAGTTCATTCAATTTATTATTAATAGTAAAATAAAACCTTATAGCTTAAAAGAAATCCAATAGGTACTACCTATGCTACATTATAAACAAAGTTAAAATACATAACAGAGGACTAACAACAATATAAAACATGAAAAATTGAAATCAGGAAAATAGTATTTTTGTCTACCTAAATCTTAATAGCTATCGTGCGTCGTTTTTCAATTCATAGTTTCTCTGAAATATACATTTATTATATGTCTAAGTATCTTCTTGAATAGTAGGTAGATAAAGTACTATATTGATATTATATCTGTATCAAAGTGTATGGCAATTTACCAAATATTTTAAGCCATAATTTAGACTAGAGCTTACGAAGTAAGACTTTGGTTCCATCAAAAGACAATGAACTTTCTTTGAATGCTAGGGTAGTTAAAAGCATCTCTACTACATATACCTCAGGTACCTAGAAACAGCTATTGAAGAGAGATCAAGGTTATGAGTAAGCCTCAATTTTTATGATAAAAACTTAAGATGTTTGTCATTAACCATTAAAAGTATATATGTGCCTATATCATTCAGGCTTAAAATTTTAACTAGATACTGGAAATATGCATACAGATCTCGAGCAATATGGATTGGAAATGGCTTGCATTCGTCTTGTCCCTGTTGTAGACATTTTTACAAAAAATCATTGCTGTTGACCTTGTTGTTTGAAGTGTTACTTACTTGACTTGTCGGTACGTGGTTTCCATTCGTGAACTTTACGGCTTCATCAGTTATAGTGTTTAACGTGATATTTGTCCTGTCCACTCTCACTTTAACTTAGTTATTCACTGAAATACGCAAGTAACTTTGTCGCGTCTATAACTATAACCACAGGCGATTTTATCATGTAATTGTACATCTGTATTAACATTTACTTCAGGATGTTTAATATTTGTCCAAATATCTCCTCACGTATGGAGTCTAACATAAATAAATAATATTTATTCACGAGGACTTCTATGCAAAACTCTGTTTACGGCGAGGAGACAGAGTCCGGCTTCATTTGACGTTTAGATCCGCTTTCATCTGTCACCGGGAGATACGCAGTACCGATTTTAAACCAAAAAACGCAGTTTTGTTCATTCATCCGGTTTGAGAGGCGACAGCGGTGAGCATCGGCAGTTGAAACTGAAAAGGGGGTGAATGACCTCAGAAATCTGCTTGCGGGAAGCCGAAGCCTAAGCTCGGGAAACCGATCCACCGAGCTCGGGAATTACATAGTAGGGCCGCTGTTCTGGAATGGACCATGAAAAAATCGGTAGTTCTGGATTAGATGGGCGATTTTCTTGACATCTTGTACATAGTTTGACAAATTCATCAATGTCTTCATCGATAGAAGGCCACCATACATAAAAACGAGAGAGCGCTCTCATTGCAGATATGCCTGGGTGACCTTTGTGAAGGTACGACAAAACCATTTTCCGTAATGTTGCCGGTATGACCATGCGTCCTTGCCACATGACTATATTGTTTTCAACTGACAGTTCAAAACGTTTTCTAAAAAATTGTTTGAGATCATGCTTGTATGAATTTTCCAGTTCTCTCCAGCCAGTCTTTATGTACTGTTGTACTTTTGATAATGTTTTATCTTTAATTGTTTCTTCACTTATTTTCTTTTCAGATAATTGTAAGTCACATAGTTTGTTTCCCAACATTTGTGCGGTAATTTTGTGGACAGTTGTTTCAGCTTTAGATGGTTGGGTCTCTGGGTTTGGCAACCTCGAAAGACAATCTGCCAGTATGTTATTTTCCCCCTTTTGGTAGTGAATTTTATACTGATAGCAACCTATTAATAAAGCCCATCTTACCAATCTATTGTTTACCAGTTTAGGAAGATTCCGTTGCGTCCCCAAAATGTGAATTAGAGGTTTATGATCTGTGACCAGAGTGAATTTAGTGCCTCTTAAGTATTGGTCAAATTTTTTAATGCCGAAAACAATAGCTAGCGCTTCGCGGTCAATGACAGAATACTTACTCTCAGCTGGCCGAAGTTTTCTAGATGCAAATGCAATTGGTTGTTCGAGGTTGTCTTTGTTTTTATGGAACAACACCGCTCCGACGCCTTTTTCTGAAGCATCTGAAGCTAAAAATAAAGCTCGATTCTCGTCGTATGCAATCAAAGGCTTTGTTTTTGCGATACTCGCTTTTGTTTCTTCGAATAATTGTTTTTCATGGTCAGTCCAATGCCATTTGTGTTTGCCACTTGTTAGTTTATAAAGGTCAGCGCATTGTCCATGAAGATGTGGAATAAATTTTTCGTAGAAGTTTACAAGTCCCAGAAACGAACGTAATTCTTTGGTATTTGTAGGTTCTGGAGCTTTGATAATTGCATCTATTTTTCCTTGAGTTGGACGAACTCCATTTTGATCAATCGTGTGACCCAAATACTCAATTTCTTTGTTTAAGAATGTGCATTTCTTTAAATTTACTTTTAATCCCGCTTGTTGTAATTTGTCTAAAACTGTAGATAGCGTGCACAAATGTTCATTTAAGTCTTTTCCTGTTATTGCAATATCGTCGAAATAGACAGCTACGTTAGGCATGTTTCCGAGTAATTCATCGAGGAAATTTTGAAATATTGATGGAGCCGTCGAGATTCCAAATGGCATTCTGTTATTACTGCAGGTATTTCTTTGACTCTGGAGAAATTTCAAATTGTAGGTAAGCATCTTTCAAATCGATTTTTGAGAACCTCGCACCATTGGCCAACTTTTGGCGTAAATGATCAAAAATAGGAACAGGGTGTAAATGTTTTGTTAAAACAGGGTTCAAAGTCGTACTGTAGTCTCCGCAAATTCTGACGTCACCTGTAGGCTTTAATACATTCACTGTGGGTGTGGCCCACTCTACTGGTGTTACGTTTGGGTCAATCTTTTGTATGATGCCAGTTTCTGTAAGGCGGTCCAGTTCCCGTTCAACATTTTTCTTCATGCTGAATTTGATATGCCGTGCTGGTAGGTGTACAGGTTTCGCTTCAGGATTGACATGAATATTTACTTGGTAGTTTAATACTTTTCCTAGTTTACCGTCAAATAATTGACTGTGTTTGTTCAATATGCTCTTAAGATTTGCTGGTGAATTGATGGCTTTCACTGAGTAAACTGGGCTAGGGAACTCCATTTTAAACATTTCGCACCATTGGAGACCAAAAAGCATCGGTTTCGCATCATTCATTACGACTACAGGTACTATTTTTTGTGTTCTGTCAACCTGTACTGTTACATCTGCAAGCCCTTTTGTTTTAAGTTTGTTATTTCCATAAGCTTTAAGTTTAGGTGCTTTCATTAAAGTAGGAGACCCAATTTGTCGCCATAACTCAGTACTAATGATTGAATAGTTTGAACCAGGATCCCAATCCATAGTACAATTGATTCCGTTGTTTTTCACGTCAATTTGTTTACAGTCTCTCTTTTTATTAATGACGCTGCAGACAACGTCGCTGTCATTATCGCTACTGTCCGAAGTACCGTTTATATCTGAATCAGTAGTATGAACGTCGGCAATCCTTTTAGATTTCCCTTTCTTGAAACTAATATATGCACGTCCAGTTTTAATACAGCAGTTCTCAAAATGTCCTTTGACATTACATTCATTACAAATATGATCCATTGCTATGCATTTAGATGGCTCGTGTTTGTTGTTTTTACCACATCTCAAACATTGATCAGAATGCAATTTACGTGGATTTGTTGCTGGTGTAGAATTGCTGCTAATCATCTTCCGAGAGTTTCTTCTCTTAATGCGATTTATACTCGTACCTGGCGTGTCATGTTCGGCTTGCTCTCGCGATAGCGCAACTGAAAAAACTTCTTGAAATGTAACCTCGTTGCCTGACTCAAGTAAATCCGGCCATTTCTGTTTCAGGTCAGTTTCTAATTCAGCGTGGTTTAAGCCTGTCGCAAAACGGTCGCGTAGCTGTCGTTCTAACATTTCTCCTTTGTACCCGCAGTCTTTGCTTAACTCTTTTAGCCTGTTGGCGTATTTCTCCATTGTTTCGTTGCAATTTCTAGTACAATTCCAGAACTCGGATAAGGCGCGGTATCTTGTTTTCTTTATACGATACAGATCCAACAATTTGCCGCGTATATCGAAGTAACTGCTGGTTTCAAAATTAGGTGTCAGTGCTGTTTTAACTTCACGAAATGTTTCTGGTGTAAGCAAAGGAGATATTGCAAAAATATATAGAAATTGGGCCACCAAAGGGTACAGTATTTCATAATTTGCTTCGTTTCTTTCGGATAATTATTTTCCCGTTATTTTTTACAATAACAGTGTCCATTAAAAGTAATTTCATGTATTCGGATTGAAAATTAGATTGACATTGTTTAAAAATAAGGCAGCCATACTCTTCTTCTTTTATATTTTGGTGTCGTATGGTTTATGCATTTGCTAGTGTTACCTATAAGTATTGAACCTTTTTTTTTGTATTTTATCAAAATAGTTACAGTCTAAGTCACGTCATAGTCCGAAAAAGTCGCGGTCAAGTTAGACCTCAGTAAAGCATCGGCCAACTAATTATCACTGATAGAAACATATTTCACAAAATAATAAAATGCGGCGACATGATTTTTCCGCGTTCCCGCCAAAAACCACGCGTTCATTTTCGACTAATATGTCACAAATAATAAAATTAGGCTAAAGGCCCGTTTAAAACCGATTTCTATATTATCCTGGATTCTTATAACAACGAAAAGAACACGTTTTATTGCAATTCGTTGGATGATTTTTTATTCGTAACTATTACAGGATTTAAACGAGTCAAAATATTTTATTCAGCATTCTCCGATCTTAGTAATATATGGTTACAAACATTTTTTTTATTCCTCGCTCCATTTTCACATCATTGATCTTCCTTAGTTTCTTTCCCGCCAAAAAGTAAGTATTCATCCTTCATTCTCCTTTTTTTTAAAATATATAGATCTAACTTGTCCCGTGAGTTTGATTACTAAAGAGGTTTCTATGTGCTACGTGATCTTCATATACCATTATAAGAATACAGCAATGTGAATGCGGGGCAAGTTACTTCGAAATAATTCACAGCTGTTTAGATCCATTTATACAGAAATATGATATAATATAATACTTTTAAGATAATATAAACAACATTACACTCATCACACTATTAATGATGGTTTTACAAAATTAATATAACGACAAAATGTTCTTGATTATTTACGATAAGCAGGAAAATAAAAACAAACCTCTTACACGTTTGCCTTCGACTTTATCGGTGACCCGCGACTTCACCAAGTAACAACTTAATCCTCCTGAGGGCCAGCGCAGTGGATATGACTTGTAGGCCTAGCCTATGTTCAGCAGTATACTTTTAAAAATTACAGATACATTAAAGGTAGATACATACATATACCGTGTGTCTCTCAGAGATCTAATAATACTGAAACCACTTATATGTAGTACCTTCGTTATTATGAACAACTGAAGATTGCTGCTGGTCCCATAATAAAAAAATTAACGAAATAAATGAAACAAAGGAAACGTATAAAGTCTTGATCGAAGTATAAAGTAGTACCTATAAACGTATCAATTTGATGTATCATTAACGTCTGAAAAGTTTTGCTAACAAAACTAAACTCTTCAGTGCATTTTTTACATGTAGGCTATTAATTCTATGTAGGTTAAATCAAAAAGGTTATATGTGACCAAAATGGCAGTAATTCAATAACTGAGCAAAAATCAAATTGGAAAATGTGAAATTACTCATAAATTAAGCATTTAATGCGGTTGTTTTACTCTGCGCATTTATTTATCATAGTTTATCGGATTTTTTGAGCTAATGTACCTAGTCTTAGCCCTTTTTGCAATATCACCTTTATCAATAAGTCTTTCCGCAAGTTTTCATTCGTCACATCCAGTATTTGGCATTTCTTTTCAAAAAAATCCAAATAATCTTCTATTCTACCGTTTTCTTCATTGAATTTGTCCATGTTGAAGTTTTTTAGAATCATAATTTTGTCATTTTTTGTGATAGAAGCGTTTGTTACTCTTTGCGTATGTGGTGTTTCGTTTGTACGTACGGTTTTGATGAGTAAGTGTAGTATTTGCGTTATTTGTTCTTGCTGCGCCTGTTGAGCACGCAAGAATTGAGTAAATTGTTCGTCATTCATTTTTGACTTGCTATTTCTCTTTTAATCCTCGTCGCCAATAAAATAAACACATGTTACTTATGCAAAATCATGTTATTAACTAATTTAAAGACAGACGTCAAACACTTCATAAATAAAAACGCATGACATTAAATAAGGCCGAACATCATGAATCAATGAGGTTGTATCAATAACCAGAAATAAAATGTTTTTCCTGCTATTTTCCCAAAAACTTTACATCTGGTAGCACTCAAAACATTGATGTACTTTGACACTGATAACTCAATAAAACATGACATTCCAAAATAATGGACTTTTTTTTCTTAAAATGGTAGAAGTAGAAACAGTGAGCTTATAGCCCAAAATATGAATCTCTTGAATATTATTAGATGATTATTAATAGAGGCACACGTTGTAATAGCTCTGTGAATAGAGGCTACAAGCTGTGCAATATCCAATCCTGAATAAAGCTGAGCCTAGAGGGGTTAGTCCAGGTTTACTCGTAAATTGAAACTACAGCTGTTTCCGTGTGGCTCCATACATTTTGGTACAGCGCCCCTGGCGGAAACGAAGAACAACCAAAATGTAACTCCGTACATTTTATACTCCATACATTTCCACGCGAACGCGAAAGTTTAAGTAATTTACTCAAAACCTGGACTAAGGGCACTTTCGCGTTCGCATGTGGCTCCATACATCTTGGTTAGTACTGCCTTGTTTCCGCCACGAAACTGACCCCTTTACGTGTTGATTGGGTTTCGCGCAGCTTGTAGCTAACTTCACTTCCGCCGACTTGTATGATTCGGCCTAGGTATGTCTTTCTTACAGAGGGGTCTGGACTAACCCCTATTACTACCCCAATTTACCTACACGTAAAATTGAAACTACACTTGTTTTCGAATGGCTCTATACATTTTTGTGCAGCGCCCCTGGCGAAAACGAGGAAGAACTAACCAAAATGTATGGAGCCACACGCGACCGCGAAAGTTTAAGTAAACTACACAAAACCTGGACTTAGGCTAAGGGCTCAGAAATAAAAAAATACCGCCATCTACTTTTGATATTTATTTCTCAAACACAAATAATTTAAAGGCATAATAATAAATAGGCTGGTTCATTAAGTCTATCAATGAAACTCCACAACATTAGTTTTCGACCTTTATTAACTTAGATTTATCACAATACAGTTTGTTTGAACTAAGAGCTCTTCGGCTACTTTGATGACAAGAACAATAAGAAACATAAACAGTCTAGTGTTCATAGCCGCTGGGCAGAGCATTGACATGAGGGTTGTGGAACAGGGATTTCTGGCCATCTCCCCACGGGAAACGCTGAAAAATAAAATATGACAGATTTAAAAACTTATGAAAAATGAACATTAATAAAATTGTCAGGCATCATCATTATCTAAGAGATAGGATTTGCGTTGCTCAATAGAACTGTAAGTTCCGTATTTGGACGGGTATTTCGTCGTTTCGCCCCGCAAGCTGGACAACATTCCAAATAATTTTCTGTCAGTATTGTAGACCTATACTAAATCAAAACATATGATTGGTCTTTATTTGAAAACCATTCAGTTAATTAGATCAGTTCTTTGTGCTATGTACACAGATATCATCTGTGGCTATGGACCTAGCACACCACTACTTCAAAAGCTTGGTAATCCATCAAACTATGTCAGTAACTTCTGTATGTGTGTAGTAACTATATGGCCCACCAGAAACTTATTTTTCTGGTGGGGTTTGAAATATGTATAAATAAAGTGTACCTAACTATCTGACCTTACTAATAAGGCCCCTTTAGTAAAATACCTTATTTCAGTCAGTATCAAACAGACTTGAGACTTTACTGGTCATGCAACAAAACCTGCTCCTGTTTTTTTTTTAAATCTACAATTGAAAGATTACCTTTGTGCGTACGCGCAGGTAATCGTAGGCGACAAACTCCGGCCTCTCATGTTGAGCGTGCTCCTGATGACCGAGGTATGCATTCAGCATGCCCAGACCGATGGCGGGTAACGCCACGAAGAAGGACATCTTCTGCCACAGCTTGTAGCCACCTGTTAACCAATTTATTTATTGATATAGTTACTAGGCGAGCAGCATAATAATAATTATGCTAATGTTTCTACAGCAAGCATTGTTGAATAATTAGTATTTATCTGTTAAAGGATTTTTAATCCTTATGATCTAATGGTTTTCTAGGTTAAATAAGGGCTTTGAAAAGTTCATAATGTTATTCATTAGAATAAATTGTTTGTGTTATTAAATATTTTTTATTTACAGATCTATCGTGAATCTATGTGCTTATGAGCTCACAAGGATTACATTTTAAAAAGTACCAATGGGCATACATTTCTAGATTATAAACGACATCAACATTGATCAGATTGATAAAACAATGCTTGCAAAATATGAGTACCTACTAAGGAAGAATGGCTTTGGCTATAGGACACTGCACATAATGAACTAAAATGTGATAATAGCATCGTAATACAATGCAAAATATGGAAGATTAATTTGGCTCTATTGAATATAGCGCACATGCACAAATGTATGTTGAGATCATAGCATCGACAATCACAAATGAATGAAACCAACGTTGGGCTTGGGATATCCTTACATAGTATAAAATAAAGTCGCTATTTTTGTCTGTTTGTCTGTATGCTTAAATCTTTAAAACTACGCAACGGATTTTGATGCGGTTTTTTTTAATGGATAGTGATTCAAGAGGAAGGTTTATATGTATAATACACCTGTGCGAAGCCGGGGCGGGTCGTCTAGTAATGGATATATGCAAAACGGGGCTCTGATTAGCTGTTTTTTCCCTGCCTGTAGTATATTATTAACAAAAACAAGAGATGCCATCTATTCCAGATACTTTCATCCAAAGACCTTACATTGATATGTGCCGCTTGAATGATGGGGGAACTGAGCAAAAGTATTAAGAATAGCTAGAATCTTGATAGGAAAGGAAAAAGGGCTAAGATAAGGGACGGGTTTAGGTTATCTCGTTACATAATTTTTCAAAAATCGAACACTCCTTACCTCCATGACCACCAGCGGTAGCAGCGTGCGTAGAAGAACGCGCGTTAGTTTTAAGGTATTGGACAGCAGCCCTTCTCAAAAGTGCATTCATTTTGGATGCAATTTATTTTATCGATTTACAATGAATTTTCACCAATTTCCACAATCCAGAAAATTGTCAAAACTGTCATCAGTTTGGTCAACTGTCAATGTCACGTCACGTTTTGAATAAATGTCAAGAATCAAGGTTTTTTATTTATCAATAGTTTGTTTAGTGGATACTACGCTTTGAATGCTTTTATTTATCTAATGATTTTTCCGCCTTCCTGCCGAAACTCTTCCTTTGAGTACGTAGTATTATTATATATTCTTTGCTTTGAGTGCAAGGTGAGGTGTTGATAGAATACATCTACGTCAGCAGTAGCAGCAGCAGCCAGCCGATTAGACTAGGAGTATGGTTGTAGTAAGTAAAGTCAGCTGGCTCATTTTGCATTGTTGCAGCTTTTGTTTGAGGCAGCCTTGTTTTAAATTTTTTCAAATTTTTACTTGTGGCTTTGAACCCTTGCGGTTATGCCAGTCACATAGAGAACACAAACAACATTTTTATAAATTACAAAGGATAAAAACAAGCAATATGATAAAACGCTCTGGCAGCAGCTGATGAAAATCTGTCTAAGCTGTTCCATAGATTACATTTGTTCACCATAAACTTAACGCAGGAAGTGACGTACGTGACTTTAGTGGTGGCGCGAAGTCAAAGGCGCCAAATTCAATGAAAACCCATTACAATAAAATTCAAATTTAAAAAATATTTCTGCGCTTATTCACAATGATCACTGTTCTAGTAACAACGGTATTCGGTAATGCATTTACTGTTCTTACTACTGGTAGATTAAGATATTAAGATTGATAACCATTGGTAATAAACCATAAATTACACTTTCTCACTACCTACTAAGAAAAAGGAAGAATTTAAAACGCTGAAACATTGAGGTAGGTAACTTTTTTTTATTAAAAATACAAATAAAGAACCTCTAATTATGTATTGTTTGTAATATTGTATAATTTTATTGTAAGAAACATTCTTGGTAATTTACGCCTATTACGCAATTGTCTGTCTTTTTACATTCACTAAGTAAAGAATTAAATTGATGAGATTCTCTTTCAGACTTTGGTGATTAGATCGTTCGTTACATTATATACGAAAATATTGCAAATAGAAACAGTCTAATAACTATTGAGTAAAAGGGAAACATCAGAGTTTATTTTGCGTTTGTAGCTGCGCGTTTCGCTTGTCACAAATTATACTATGATATAGGTACCTAATTTTGATTATTCATAACGTCATGTCGACATTGATCGTAAAAAAAGGGATAGCAAAATTATGAAGTATACAATAATTATATTCACATATTTCCACAGCATATTACACGATCGCCTTTAAAGAAGAGACAAATATATAAAGGACTATAAGGGCATAAGGGTTGAACTTTAAACTCCCTTACTTAGCTAATCTCACTCGTGGTTTTATATTCCACAAAGTCAATGTTTCTCAATTATACTTTGTTAAACTGTTATCTAGACCGAAGACGCTTTGTTTCATCTGTCACAGTAGAAAATTGCTATTTTTGACTTACTTAAACTTAAACACAATTTGTTGATCTACTTATTTTAAAGGTAGATTGGTTCTAAGTAGGTATTGTCTAGTGAAACGACGATTAAACGAGCGTCGGTTGATCGAAGCTTTGGAATGCTTGACTGGCGATTCGTATTTCTGCAGTCGGATCCGGAGCACCGTTCGGGAAGTGCTTTTCTAGTACAGACTTTGGTGATACCTGAAACAATAAACAAGAACAATGTTAGAGGTATGAAGAGGGAGGTCGGTTAGAACCACAGAACAGAAGTCTTCTGCGGTTAGAACTATAAGCCCAATTATTTTTTTTTTGCAAAGAATAGCATGATCGACTTCAACCGTGTACAGAATTCGCGAATATTTCGCACGGATCGATGTAGCATTTTTCACATTATTGTCGATTTATCAAAAATGGCTCAGCCGATTTAGATAAAATTTAAATAGGACTAACTTCGAAGTATACTCTTTCTAACAAAAAAAGAATTATCGAAATCGGAATACTATAAAAAAAGTTATGCGTGGTTTTACATTAAAAAAAATACGCGTCGAATTGAGTACCTCCTCCGTATAGTCGGTCAACAAAACTTTTTGGCGGCATTGAACCCCCCATAGAATTGCAAGTTCGGAGGACAGCGAGGTCCTTACAGTGATGCCAGAAGCTCTGCGCTGAGACACCAATATTATTATTGCTATTAAATCCATCCC
Source organism: Hypomecis atomaria (assembly GCA_964007245.1). Classification (NCBI taxonomy): domain Eukaryota; kingdom Metazoa; phylum Arthropoda; class Insecta; order Lepidoptera; family Geometridae; genus Hypomecis; species Hypomecis atomaria. Next base: position 16,027,919 of record OZ023292.1, on the reverse strand, counting down.
ATATTACTGTTATCAAATTCACTTGGAAAATAAAACACCGAAACTCATTGGCGTAGCGAGAGCTTTCATCTAGGGGGACAGCTGCCTAGTTTTGCCGTAAAAGGCAAGGCTCAACATTGCTCCAGTGAAGTATTAAGAACTTGGACGTAGCTAGGGAACGTCCATGGTTTTAATACTTCACTGTGCTTTCTTAGCCTTCACGTGCTTGAAGTTGAACCCCAGAAAGAAGGCGGACTGCCACATAATGCCTTATATTAATCATCCGAACTCGAGGATCTCGGTCCAATAGCCACAGGAATACTTCATTCATAGCTGCTATCGAGAGCTTCGAGAAACTTCCTGATGGATCATTCTACAGCGTAACCTTACCTTCTTAGCCTTCACGTGTTCGAAATTGAATCCCATAAAGAAGGCGGACTGAGCGCTGCTGCTGCCGCAGGTTTCTCATCCTAACCTGAGGGTCTCGGTCCAGTAGCCGCAATAACACTTCACCCACAGCTTCCAAAAAGGTCCGGGCAATTTCCTGATGGATAATTCTAGAGTACAACATTACCTTCTTAGCCTTCAAGTGTTCGAAGTTGAACCTCATAAAGAAGGCGGACTGCTGCAGCTGCTTCAGATGCCTTATCCTAGCCCAAGGATCTCAGTCCAGTATCCACAGCAGCAGCCAAGACTTGCTAATACCTCACACTACAGTGAAACCTTACCTTTGTAGCGACTAACTTCGCTACATGTGTGGCGCCACCATCAAAGTCCATACCTTCTTAGCCTTAACGTGTTTGAAGCTGAACCCCATGAAGAAGGCGGACTGTTGCAGCTGCAGCAAATTCCTCATCCTAACCCGAGAGTTATACATCAGATAATACTTCACTGTACATTGAAACCTCCCTTTCTTAGCCTTCACCTGCTCGAAGTTAAAGAAATTTCATAAAGTTCATAAAGAAAGCAGACTGCTGCAGCTGCCGCAGATTTCATATCCTAACCCGAGGATATCGGTCCAGTAACTCGGACGGCGGTTGAGATATTCTGATACCTCTCCTCCTCCTCCACAGATCGTTTGCTCACTGCTGAGCGTCGTGATATCCCGCCTCTGTAGTACTTTATGGCATATATGTTTCCATCTCTGACGGACTTCCGCTTGGTGTATGGCGTCTTAAATCTGATACCTCATTCTGTAATAAAATCTTACCTTCTTAGCCTTCACGTGCTCGAAGTTGAACCCCATAAAGAAAGTGAACTGCTGCAGCTGCCGCAGATTCCATATCCTAGCCCGAGGATATCGATCCAGTAACTCGGGCGGCGGTTGAGAGATTCTGATACCGCATTCTGCAATAAAACCTCTTACCTTCTTAGCCTTCACGTGCTCGAAGTTGAACCCCATAAAGAAAGTGAACTGCTGCAGCTGCCGCAGATTCCATATCCTAGCCCGAGGATATCGATCCAGTAACTCGGGCGGCGGTTGAGAGATTCTGATACTGCATTCTGCAATAGAACCTCTTACCTTCTTAGCCTTCACGTGCTCGAAGTTGAACCCCATAAAGAAAGTGAACTGCTGCAGCTGCCGCAGATTCCATATCCTAGCCCGAGGATATCGATCCAGTAACTCGGGCGGCGGTTGAGAGATTCTGATACTGCATTCTGCAATAGAACCTCTTACCTTCTTAGCCTTCACGTGCTCGAAGTTGAACCCCATAAAGAAAGTGAACTGCTGCAGCTGCCGCAGATTCCATATCCTAGCCCGAGGATATCGATCCAGTAACTCGGGCGGTGGGCCGTGGGGTGCCGGCAGAGTAGAATAGCACCCCCCTCTTGTACCAGGTGTCGTAAGAGCCGACTGAGGTACTACGGAACCGATAGATGGCGGTATATCCATCCGAAAAAGCGTAGCTCAAGTGCAACAGGGCGGAGATGGGCAGCAGCATCCCCTCCGCGAGAGCTATGCACTGCGATTGCCAACACGCTTGCCCAGCGCGGCAATTACGGGCAAAATCCCCCTAAATGACTGTACGCAATAAAACCAGGCCCCCAGTCCCCGGCAGCTCCGCTAGTCCTGGTTACGGCAGCGACCACGGTAACGGCGGAGCAAGGGGTGCTAAGAATCTCCGGCAGAGATCCGGCTGCCACCCCAACCGACGACGACTGGCCCTGGCAACATATAACGTGCGCACGATGAGGGCTGATGAGAAGATTGCTGAACTGGAAGAAGAGTTGAGTAGGTTGCGATGGGATATTATGGGGTTGTCTGAAGTCCGTAGAGAGGGCGAGGACACGATAACCCTGAAATCTGGCAACCTACTTTACTACCGGGAAGGTGACCAACGGTCCCAAGGTGGTGTCGGCTTTCTCGTTCACAAGTCTCTCGTTAACAACATTATTACCATCGAAAGTGTGTCGAGCAGGGTTGTATACCTAATACTCAGAATATCCAAACGATATTCGTTGAAGGTCATTCAGGTATACGCACCGACATCGGCACACCCAGATGATGAAGTGGAGGCTATGTATGAGGACGTAAGTCGGGCCATACATACGTCTAAGACCCGCTTCACGGTTGTTATGGGAGACTTCAACGCAAAGTTGGGCAAAAAAAGCGATGATGAGTTGAGAGTGGGGCAATTTGGATATGGGCAACGGAACCCCAGGGGCCAAAGGCTGGCAGACTTTCTGGAAAAAGAGGGACTCTTCATGATGAACTCTTTCTTCCAGAAGCCACCTCACAGGAAATGGACCTGGATGAGCCCCGATGGTTCTACGAGAAATGAGATAGACTTCATCATGACTAGCGAGAAACAGATATTTAACGATGTCTCCGTGATCCACAGGATAAAAACCGGTAGTGATCACAGAATCGTGCGAGGCAAACTGAATATTAACGTTAAACTCGAAAGGTCCCGTCTGATGAACTCTACGCTCCGACCTACTCATGCTCATATACAAAACCCCGAGAACTTTCAGCTCGAGCTCTCAAATCGCTTTGCTTGCCTGGAGAATTTTGCGTCGGTGGACGAGATCAATAACGGGCTCGTAGAAGCTGTCCAAACGGTGGGTTCTAAGTTCTTTAGACCCCGCCGTTCAGATAGACCTCAGAAATTTTCCGATCATACTCAAAATCTCATGGCCGAACGACGCTCGCTAAGACTGCAGTCTTCCGATGATGCAAAGTCATACAGGCGGCTCAATAGACAAATTTCGAAATCAGTGCGGTGCGACATTCGTCTCTTTAATACCAAACATATTAAGGAGACGATAGAGCGGAACAAAGGCTCAAAAGTGTTCGCAAGGCATTTCTCTATTGAGCAAAGCCAGTTGACAAAGCTGAAGAGAGAAGATGGCAGTATAACGTCGACCAAGGCAGAGGTATTGGAGGAGATCGAAAAGTTCTACGGACAGTTATACGCCTCGGTAGCAAAGCCTGTAAACAGCACGGCTAAAGACCCAAGAGCCAAGCTGACCCGACACTTCACCGAAGACATCCCGGACATCAGTCTGTACGAGATTAGAATGGCTCTGAACCAACTTAAGAACAACAAGGCGCCGGGTGACGACGGAATCACTTCAGAGCTTCTGAAAGCGGGTGGTAAACCGGTACTTAAAGTCCTTCAGAAGCTTTTCAACACCGTCGTCCTCGAGGGCATAACGCCTAAAGCATGGAACAGAAGCGTGGTGGTGCTATTCTTTAAAAAAGGTGACAACACCTTATTGAAGAATTACAGACCCATATCGCTTCTGAGCCATGTTTATAAGTTGTTTTCAAGAGTCATTACGAATCGTCTCGAACGCAGGCTTGATGACTTCCAGCCTTCCGAACAAGCCGGTTTCCGAAAAGGCTTTAGTACCATGGATCACATACATACGCTGCGGCAGGTTATACAGAAGACTGAGGAGTATAACCAGCCACTTTGCACATATATTTGCTCATAGTCCACAAACGCTAAGTTTGTGGACTATGAGAAAGCCTTTGATTCGGTCGAGACATGGGCTGTGCTTGAGTCTCTTCAACGATGCCGTATTGACTATCGGTATATCGAAGTGTTGAAGTGTTTGTATAATAACGCCACTATGTCGGTCCGAGTACAGGAAGAGAGCTCCAAGGCGATCCCACTGAAGAGAGGCGTAAGACAGGGAGATGTAATATCTCCGAAACTGTTTACTGCTACTCTGGAGAACGCTTTTAAGCTCCTGGAATGGAAAGGATTCGGCATCAACATCAATGGCGAATACCTCACTCACCTTCGGTTTGCCGACGATATCGTGGTCATGGCAAAGTCGATGGAGGAGCTCAGTACGATGCTCGAAGGCCTAAATCGAGTCTCTCAACAGGTGGGTCTTAAAATGAACATGGACAAGACAAAGGTCATGTGTAATTCCCATGTTGTACCCACCCCTATTTCAGTTGGGAACTCGGTTCTTGAAGTCGTTGACTCGTACGTCTACCTAGGACAAGTAGTCCAGTTAGGTAGGTCCGACTTCAAGAAAGAGGCCAATCGCCGAATCCAACTCGGCTGGGCAGCGTTCGGAAAATTGCGTAGCGTCTTCTCGTCCGACATACCTCAGTGCCTCAAGTCGAAAGTTTTCGACCAGTGTGTGTTGCCAGTGATGACTTATGGCACAGAAACGTGGTCTCTAACTATGGGCCTAATTGGTAAGCTTCAAGTAGCCCAACGAGCCATGGAGAGGGCTATGCTCGGAGTTTCTCTGCGAGATCGAATCAGGAATGAGGAGATCCGTAGAAGAACCAAGGTTACCGACATAGCCCAGCGGATTGGCAGGTTGAAGTGGCAATGGGCAGGGCACATAGCGCGGAGGACTGATGACCGATGGGGTCGAAAAGTCCTCGAGTGGAGACCACGTACCGGCAAGCGCAGCGTAGGACGTCCACCCACAAGGTGGACGGACGACCTCATTAAGACCGCGGGATCGCGCTGGATGCAGGCCGCTACCAACCGGTCTTATTGGAGGTCTTTAGGGGAGGCCTATGTTCAGCAGTGGACGTCCAATGGCTGAAAAGAAGAACTCGGGCGGCGGTTGAGAGATTCTGATACTGCATTCTGCAATAGAACCTCTTACCTTCTTAGCCTTCACGTGCTCGAAGTTGAACCCCATAAAGAAAGTGAACTGCTGCAGCTGCCGCAGATTCCATATCCTAGCCCGAGGATATCGATCCAGTAACTCGGGCGGCGGTTGAGAGATTCTGATACTGCATTCTGCAATAGAACCTCTTACCTTCTTAGCCTTCACGTGCTCGAAGTTGAACCCCATAAAGAAAGTGAACTGCTGCAGCTGCCGCAGATTCCATATCCTAGCCCGAGGATATCGATCCAGTAACTCGGGCGGCGGTTGAGAGATTCTGATACCGCATTCTGCAATAGAACCTCTTACCTTCTTAGCCTTCACGTGCTCGAAGTTGAACCCCATAAAGAAAGTGAACTGCTGCAGCTGCCGCAGATTCCATATCCTAGCCCGAGGATATCGATCCAGTAACTCGGGCGGCGGTTGAGAGATTCTGATACTGCATTCTGCAATAGAACCTCTTACCTTCTTAGCCTTCACGTGCTCGAAGTTGAACCCCATAAAGAAAGCGGACTGCTGCAGCTGCCGCAGGTTCCTCATCCTAACCCGAGGGTCTCGGTCCAGCAGCCGCAGCAGCAATCCTCGGGCTGCTTTTGACAACTCCGAAGCACTCTCCGGTAGAGTGCCTGGAAGCGGCCGGGTTGACGCTTGTGGTGGGCTGGAAAATATATTAAATACGTTATTGGTAAGGTTAATTTTTAGGGTTCCGTAACCCTAATACTAAGACTTCGATGTCCGTCTGTCCGTCTGTCTGTCACCGGGCTGTATCTCATGAACCATGATGGCTAGACAGCTGAAATTTTCACAGATGATGTATTTCTGTTGCCGCTATAACAACAAATACTAAAAAGAGAATAAAATAATCAAACCTGAATTTTTAGACGTTTTTCGCTCTATATTAATAATGATACCAGGTAGATGCTTGAAATTTTCACAGAATATTTCGTTTTATATTCCCTTCAATAATAAATAATAAAATTAAAATAAAATAAATATTTAAGGGGGTCCCATACAGTACGAACCCTCCGTGCGCGAGTCCGACTCGTACTTGGCCGATTATTAATTAAATTAATGATGTTAGTTTTTGACGTTAAATTGCAATGTACAAGTCAAGGCAATTCAAAATATTAGGCCAAGTGCAAGTCGGACTCGCGCACGAAGGGTTTCGTATGGAAGCTCCCTTAATATATTTTAATTTAACTATTTATTTATGTAGGGAATATACAACTTAACATTCTGAGAATATTTCAAGTACTTATCTACCTGTCACCGTTATTAATATCGAGCAAAAAACGGCTAAAATTCAGGTTTCTTGTACGGCAATGTTTTTTTTCTGTATTTAGTTCGTTAAAGCGGCAACAGAAATACATCATCTGTGAAAAATTCAACGTTCTAGCTATCACGGTTCATGAGATATAGCCTGGTGACAGACAAACGGACGGACAGACGGACAGTGGAGTCTTAGTAATAGGGTCCCGTTTTTACCCTTTGGATATGGAACCCTAGAAACGAATGATAACGAAATCGGAGGATTTAGTTTGGTTACGGTAATGATATCTAATAACCGTGGATTGGTGTTGCAACTTCATATCTAGGTATTATCTCCATCTTAAATTCAATTACACCATTGGATAACTGAAGAATCCAGTCCATACTCGATTTTTTTTAAGATATGCTGCGTATGAGCTAATAGCCTCAAGTTATGTTTAACCCCTGCACTAGCCAAATAAAGTATTATATTTAAAGAAAAAACCTTTTTTTTTAAACAATTCTTTTACTGAACAAGTACTCGCTAAAACGAATCAAACGAGCCGAAACTCGAATCATCGAATAGGGTTGCGTCGTTTCATTACAGAGTTCCTATGACCACCGTCCAGCTCCATCATCAGACCCAGCGGGGCAATTCTGTCAACCAAACTCGTTACCAAGGTGACACGTTCTTGAACCTGTCTCGTTTTTCTGACAGTTTTGAGCAGTCGGAACTGTCAGAAAAACGAGAGAGGTTCAAGAACGTGTCACCTTGGTAACGAGTTTGGTTGACAGAATTGCCCTGCTGGTTACCATTGAAAGACAAACTACTCGCCAAGACCATTCAAATGAACCCAAACTCGATAAGGTTGTGTCGTTTCATTGCTAACTTCCTTTGGCCACCTTTCAGCTCCATCATCAGATCAGCACCATGTCTTCATAATATTGCATTGTCACACGATTTACACACGTGTGCAAAATTTCAGCTCAATCGGTAACCGGGAAGTGGATCAAATACAACTTGCAAGATTTGATTACAGACCGACAGACAGACAACGGGACAGGTGAAACTAAATAAAAGCTTGTAAAAGAATACATTTAGGTATTGTACGTCTTTTTGGGTTTGACGTGTAGGTACGTGTATCACTCTCTGTGTAGACTGAATCAAATGGCGTCTAACAAAATGACTTAGGTCTCAAGCGTATAATAAATTTGAAAATATGAAATAAGTACATACTTAGTTGTCGCAGTAGAGCTCTCTACATTGTCATGATTTGCTTGTTTCGTTGACGCGCCGACAGCAGGCGTTGGGTACTGGAAAAGAAAAAAAAAATTAAGAGCTAGTGTTAATTGATATTTGTAATCAAAACTACGGGTCATTTATTTCCTTTAACAAAGCCCCCGTAAAACACTTTTTTTTCATTGTCAAAAAATAGTTATTCAAATGAAAGTGATTTCACTCTTCACGTCAATTACATTAATCATCTAAAAACAAAAAATCGACTTCATACAACTGAACCTAAGCCCTTAAGTAAACTACTTTAAAAGTACTTATTTTTGCTCCTCTATTTTTGTAGGCGCTATACAACAGCGGATCTTTAATCTATCTATACCTACCTCAGATCTATATTTATATAGTATATCAGTCTCTGGCAGCCATATTACAAGTTTGGGGTCAGAGACCGTGTGTAATATGTCCCCTAATATTAATATTAAAAAAAACAAAAAATCACGTAAAATATGCGTACCTAAAATAAAAAATCGGCCAAGTACGAGTTGAACTTGCGCATGAAGGGTTCCGTATCATATGGAAGCCCCTCGGCAAAAAAAACACGTTTGTTGTATGGGTTTTTTTTATATTATTCTGTTTTTAGTATTTGTTGTTATAGCGGCAATCGAAATACATCATCCTCGAAAATTTCATCTCTATAGCTATTAGGTTCATGAAATACAGCCCGGTGACAGACAGACGGACAGACAGACAGTCGGACAGCGGAGTCTTAGTAATAGGGTCCCGTATAATATTATATTCTATTGAGAACCTCTTTTTTAGTAGTCGATTATAATATTAGAAAACATAGGACGTGCTAGCTATCATTATGCAGCTAGCCGCCATAACTAGGCACATAGTAATTACCGTAACTAGCCCTACCAACATAATATTACGACTTTACGAGACTAGAGATTTCATAGGAACCTCTACAACGCAAACCTTATAAGGTAAAAGAATAAGCACTTCATCAATCAACAACGCGGCCGTATTGAGGGATTTCCAACATCATCATCAGCCAGTGTAATTTTTCCACTGCAGGAATCGGTCGCTCACTTTTCCTCGATACTCTGTACTATTAGTCCTACAAGCTATAATTTTCTGATAAATACTGGTTATTATCTGAGAGGCACAATTTAAATACATACATAGGTCTATGATTGGTATAATATGTCTAGTCATATCACGAAGATCTAAGTAAGTAGTTTCGATTAGATAAAAACATAGATTAAAAAAAAATGGAGCAACTGATTTTTGGGTACTTTTGTGTATTTCGAATTACTTTCGATGATTTTCTAGTTGGTTTTTCCTAAATTGATTTTGAAATATCTTATTTTGAACTTTTGATTTTAATTAACGCATTTACAATTTCAAGATGTCATGAAAATTTTTTTTGTAAAAATCATAGGTTGAAATATTGTTTTTGTTAATCAAATATTGTTTTTACTTCTGTGTGTTTTTGTTTTATATTATTGATTTATATTCGTCTGCGCGCTGCGCTTTGTAGCAACGTAATATGTACATAGATGAGTGTGTAATCTCAGTAAGTGAATTTTTGTAAATTCTTTTGAGATTAATAAATATTCTTAAACCACATATAACTTCATCATCATCTCAGTTGTAGGACTGCCAGCTGCTGATCACAAACCCGTCCTATAACGACGTCCCATAAGGTAAGGGTAGATCTCCCGGTTGGGCTAAAATCCCCAGAGGCCAGAACATTCTTCTAATGTACCTACAATAAAATATGAGTGGGTGTTAGATGTTTGTGAACTAATGCGCGTCTTGCCTAGGTAAGGATATATAGGTATCTTAATAGGTATAGGTAACTCCGAAAGTGTGTATGTTGCTTTATTCATCTTTCTCCAAGCCACAGAGAAACGGATAGACTTGGTTTTTGGCATTTGGCTGGAGAGTGACAGACTAGTTTTAATCCTGAAAAAATCAAAGATTCTTATGGGATAGCACAAAAGTCAAAATATAAAGCGGGCGAAGCCGCAGGCAAGAGCTAGTTTTAAAATACGACTCAACTGGCCATAGACTTGCTTTAAATAGTGAACTACCTGCCTTTTATTTAGGTACTAGCGACCCGCCCCGGCTTCGCAAAGGTGTATTATATATATAAACCTTCCCCTTGAATCACTCTATCTATTAAAAAAAAAACGCATCAAAATCCGTTGCGTAGTTTTAAAGATTTAAGCATACAGACAAACAGACAAAAATAGCGACTTTATTTTATACTATGTAAGGATGTATGTAGTGATGGTGAGGTGATAGTGAAGTGAATATCTCTGTGGAGCTGTGGAATCGCTGTACGAATAAATGAGCAATTCTATAATAAACATAAATTGAAAATTTAAAAAACCCCCGAAACATTGACAACAATTTTGGGCACATTTGTAGAATTTTGGTTCTTCCATCCCCACTTTAACCCACCATAACTCTTAAACGGCTCAATCGATTTTTATAAAACATACTTAGCTAAGAACACTCTCGATTAAGTCTCCTTTCATCCAAAAAAAACTAAACTGAAATCGGTTCGGTTGGTTCGGGCGCTATGATGCCACAGACAGACAGACAGACAGACAAACAGACACGTCAAACTTATAACACCCCTCTTTTGCGTCGGGGGTTAAAAAGCAGTGAATTTCCTTTATTTCTCTAATCAAACTCGTGTTTGCTCCTGGTTGCTGCCCTGCGCACGCGCACCGCATATAATGCGATTCCGAGGTAATCGCGAACGCACGCAGACACGCTAATTTATAATCAGCAGGCCCTATCTCTGGATACCTGCTAATTCACACTACGGTTTTAACAGTATGAGTACCTGCACTTATAATAAATCTAGTGGAAAAGTCTGGAAAAAAGTAGGTAAGTACTAGTTTTATGGACCACTCTCTTTTAGGGTTTTGTACCCAAAGCAAAGGGTTAAAACGGGACCCTATTACTAAGACTAACGCTGTCCGTCCGTTTGTCCGTCTGTCTGTCACCAGGCTGTATCTCATGAACCATGGTAGCTAGAAAGTTGTAATTTTTACAGATGATGCATCTCTGTTGTCGGTATAACAACAAATACTAAAGCATATAATAAAAAAATTTTTTTTTTGGGGCCTCCCATACAAAAAACGTGATTTTTTGCTCAATATTTATAACGGCAACAAGCAGATGCTGGAAATATTCACAGAGTATTTAGTTGTACATTCACTTCACATATAAATAATTAAATAAAAATTAAATATATTAAGGGGGGCTATACAGTACGGAAACCTTCGTGCGCGAAATCGACGCACTTGGCCGATTATTTTAAATAGAGTAAAGTAGGTAAGTTCGTATAGACCGGATGGCTAGCCATGGTGTCAGTTTTTAAGCCGCCTGAAGGCCTTTGACATAGCTTAACGGTCAAAACAACCGGGACCTACAATTTAACGTGTCATCCGAGCCACGGTAGCGCTTAGTTATAAATGCCACCTGCGGTCACCCATCCGAAGACTGACCGTACTGAACGTAGCTAGCTTCGATGATCGCTAAAGAACACCTAGTCCAACGATAAGCGCTGCGCTGTTTTTTAAATGAAACAAATCATAATGTAGTTTGAAGTTTTTTTTTAAATTCCAAAGTTCGGATAGCAGTGGAATTTAATGAAATTAGATATTGAGACATACTTAAAGCTATTTTATGTGTGCAGATGGTATTGATAAGAAAACGAAAATTTAGATTTTTAAACTTTTTACCGATTGCTCTCTACACTAATTAGTTCCATAGAACAGAAGAAATATGTTTCGATAATTCAGGCGTTAATAGGTCTTTGATTTATAATACAAAATTCCATCAAAAAAGCTCATACTGCAGTTGCTGGCTACAGGTTATAGGCCCTAAGGTTTAAGGGGACGACACACGAAGAAAAAAGATCGTCGTTCGAAGGCTAAAAATAGTAATCCTGCCCCTTAATTGCACATTCGGAATTTACAGGCTGATTTAATTATTACTTACGAGAATAGGGTTTATTAGCAGGGATGGACGGAAGATAGAGTTTGTGCAGTGTGCAGTCGTAGGTGAGGTCGCCCGTGTGCCATTTTACTAATTTTGTTACGTTGACAACACTGCTCTGTCATTGCTAGTACCTCAGAAGAATTACAAGTAATAGAAGTATGTATTGCTAAATTTTACTCAAATAAAAACTACCTTACAGCAGTCTTATTCATATCTGGTTATACAGCATACGCGAGAGTGAGTGGAACAAAAAAAAACGCAATGTCTGTCGCATACGTCAAAATCACCAGTTGGAATGTCAAAATGGTTAAAATTTGGTTTTATTAGGTCATCTGTCTTTTTCGGCAATTTGAACCCTCTAGTTCCAGTAAGAAGATTCAAATCTCTAATCATTTTACCTTCCTTTTTACCTTTTTGAATTTGGACAGCCGAGATAGCTCAATGCTAGTTTGTGAAAGCCTTCGAAATTACGTAAGTTCGGGTGTTTGTGCATCTTTTTCTAACACTTTTTAAATTTCATATTTAAAATGGGACAAAGTGATGTATATCTCTTGCTGTTTTAGTACGGTTTCTATTACTAATTTTGTTACGTTGACAACACTGCTCTGTCATTGCCAGTACAACTAAAAGTGTTTGACACTTGGTAGACGCCAATTCGGTTTTCTTTAGTAAAGTGTGTTTCAGGAAAGAAGTCCCACGGCAAGAAGTGAAATTAATTTTAACAGATCGGCCAGGCGACGCGTCTAAGAGACTTCTTTCGTGAAAAAGAACTTTAGTACTTACCTAAATCAGTCTGAGTAAAACTAGAGACCGTATCACGAAAGGAGTTCCCCGAAATAAGTGAAACTAATTTTAACGGATCGGCCATGCGACAGTGGCGACGAGTCTGTGGCACTTCTTTCGTGAAACGCACTTTACTCGCGTCTAGCAAGTATAGTCGATACCTTGGCTGCTGATTAAAATCAATTTTGCTATTCTAATTTGGTAGGAGCTAGAATTTTCATAATTCTAGCTTCATAATTCCACTGGGATCCATTAAAACTACTGAACCAAAATAAATTGTTTTTGTACGGGACCATCTAGCAAGGTTCCTTTGCAGATTATAAAAAGAAGCACTAATAACACAAAAAATCGCAACACCGACTTCCACCGTGTACTGAATTCGAATAGTTTGAACGAATCTCTGTCACATCCATGTACATTATTGAAAAACGGCTCAGCCGATTTCGATAAAATTTAAATGGGTCCTATTTAAATTTTATCGGGAGTAATCCCTTTCCGAACTGAAAAATATTTTTTTAAATCAGTTCACTATTGGCGAAAATATCGAACATACACAAAAGAAATACATACAGACGAACATAGTACTCGTATGCCTCCTCCTTTTTGGAAGTCGGTAAAAAGTAAGTTCCTACTAAAATCGGCTAACTAATAGCTAGAATTTAGGAAACGTTTGATCAAAATAATAATTTCAAAGGAATTGAGAGTCTCGGCGAAAAGTAATTATTGTATTGGCAAGCGCAGCGTAGGACGTGGACAGGGACATTATTTTTGACATTCGAACGTCTTGGACGTATAACGGAACTTTACAAATTGTATGGAGAATCCGTAAAGCTCGGTATACGTTCTAGCCGTATCCATACAAGTTCCGTATATGTCCGGAGGCGTTCGAAGTTCAACAACAATGCCCCAGAATCAAGAGCGCAGAAACGCGCTGGATGCAAAGTGCTTACGATGACAGGTCGTATTGGAAAAGGGAGACCTATGTCTCGCAGTAAGTAAGCTCGTATAGGCCGGGTGGCTAGCCCTGGTGTCAGAGTTTTTAGGCCGCCTGAAGGCCTCTGACATGGCTAAACGGTTAAAACAATTTAACGTGTCATTCGAGCCACGTTAGCGCTCAGTTGGAAAATGTCACCCGCGGTCACCCATCCAAATACTGACCGTGCAGAACGTTGCTTAATTTCGGTGTCTAGCAGTGGTCTTCTTACATTTGATATGCTGAATATGATCAAAATATTCAAAATTCAAAATTCAAAATATGTTTATTCCCTTGACACATTACATGTTCTTAGAATCGTCATTACAATACAAAGAAAATTTTGTAATTACGGAATAAGTTGAACACATTAATCAAAATAATAAAATAAATATTCAATATGCTAATACTAAGATTTGGACTATAGCAACCCAACTGTATCTCAAATAAGGAAAAGATTTTATCAAAGTTATAAATACTTTTGTGCTTTCAACCCATTTCATGGGATGATTAATTTACGATCGAAATGTAAAAAGAAAACCTCCTATTGGGTATCCATTGAAATTCAAACTGTTTACCAAGATTTATTGACGGAGAGGAGCTGTTTGAGGAAAGTTGTTAAAAAAAATTACTTAAGATATAACTTATACCCCCAATTAGAATCGGATTGCAACCAGTGTTTTATGCATTTTTAGGGTTCCGTACCCAAAGAGTAAAAACGGGACCTTATTACTAAGACTCCGCTGTCTGTCCGTCTCTCTGGCTGTCAGCAGGCTGTATCTCATGAACCGTGATAGGAAGGCAGCTGAAATTTTCACAGATGATGTATTTCTGTTGCCGCTATAACAACAAACACTAAAAACAATATAAAATAAATATATAAGGGGGGTCCCATACAACAAACCTGAATTTTTAGACGTTTTTCGCTCTATATTAATAATGGTACCAGGTAGATGCTTGAAATTTTCACAGAATATTTAGTTTTATATTCCCTTCAATAATAAATAATAAATTAAAATAAAATAAATATTTAAGGGGGCTCCCATACAGTACGGAACCCTCCGAGCGCGAGTCCGACTCGTACTTGGCCGATTATTTTTTAGTTTTGACGAAAGTAGCCGATCAAAAGTTGTTAGTCTTGATGTCAGTCGGACAGACGGACATCGAAGTCTTAATAATAGGGTCCCGTTTTTCCCTTTGGATACGGAACCCTAAAAATCAGCTGTTCCATACATTTTGTCGAGGATGAACGATATTTTTCTATGGAACAACATTTTTTTTGAGAATTAATAAAATTGTTAGTTTTGATGTACAGAATAAGCCCCTAAAAGGATGGTAATTGATTAGAAATAACCCTGTATAGTAACATAATACATATATTCAGCGCGATAATAATAAATCAAAAAATAAATAACTAAAGGTGCCAGTACGCTGGGCACGCTGCAAATTGCAGTGAGCTTGATCATTAAAATTTTGGTTTATAGAGTCTAGACCTTCTGTGTTCTACGCATAGGGTCAACGGACATCTGCGATCTACATAATGTATTTGCATTCAGTGTAAAAGCCGAATTTATTGTATTTTTTGTAGTTAATAATAATTATATTGTATTTAATTGTCTCTCCACAGCATTTAATCTTATTGTTGAAGTAGATAGTTATTTATTTTTATTTCAATATTTTGTAGATTTAATTTTGCGATTATGTACTGTTAAATGACGAGATCTATTTTGAGGTACTACATATATTTATACAATAATATTTAATTTTAGTATTAAGCTCAATACATCAATAAATAATTCTAATTCTATAAGAACTCAACATTATCTTACGGTGCCGGTGCCGAAACGGTTGCTGCAGTATAGTCAACAAAAAGCTATAATTAATCCCTAAGTTGTGCACTAAGTCACTAATGATTTAAATGGCAATTTCTATTATTAACCTAAAGCCAGCGTAAATACCCAGCTCAGAGTATTTATAACCCGTTGAGGAATGTAACGGTGCAGACAATTTCGCTCCTCCGTTAGGAATAGAACAGGTAATTCAGTAATGACTACCATTGAAGCAAAGATACTAAAAATAGGTGCTTTCTGATAGAATCGCGGAACTTGAGACCTAGATGGTCTAATAATTGACTGCCTCGGTGGCTCAGTGGTTAGTGACCCTGACTTCTGGGTCAAAAAGGCGTGGGTTCGATCCCCACCCAGGGCAAACATTTGTGTGGTGAACATAGGTGTTTGCTCTGTGTCTGGGTGTTATTTAGGTACCTACTATCGATATAAGTACGTATTTAATATATATATATATATGTAGTATATCAGTCTCTGGCAGCCATATCACAAGCTTTCCTTAGTTTGGGGTCAGAGACCGTGTGTAAGATGTCCCTTAATATTTATTAATATATTATATTTTTATCGACATTCAAAAAGGAGGAGGTAGGTACAATACTATGTTCGTCTGGATGTCATTTTTATATTTGTTAATTGTGAACCAATTTTTATTTCGAAAGGGTATACTCCCGAAGTGGTCCCATTCAAATTTTATCGAAATCAGCTGAGCCGTTTTTGATAAATCAACAATAGTTTACATGAATGTAGTAGATTCGTGCAAACTATTCGAATTCTGTACACGGTGGAAGTCGGTGTTGCATTTTTTTTTTTGCGAAAAATAATAATTTATAAAAAAAACATACTTGTTGTAGAAGCAAACGCTTGCTTTATAAAAAAATGTCAACTGGCCTAAAACTATTACCTCAGTTAGAATTACTGTATTTCGTGTAATGTATAAAAAAAAAAACATAAAATTGATTTAAGAACCTCCTCCTCCTTATTTGTGTTACTTATTTCAGTTTATAAGTGTTGTTTCAGATTCCATTTTATTCATTTAGAGACAGATTTAAGCCCTCCGACAACCTGGAGAAGCTGATGGTGACCGGGACCAGGTGGAAGGGAAAAGACCCAGGGGGCTTAGCCTAATAAGGTGGTCCGACCAAGTGGGCAAAGAACTAGGCATAGCCATATCTGACGCCATACACCAAGCGGAAGACCGTCAGAGATGGAAATACATTATGCCATAAGGTAATAGAGAGGCGGGACATCACGACGCTCAGCAGTGAGCAAACGACCTGAGGAGGAGGAGGAGAGACAGATTTATCCAAATATATTATCTTAGTTCATTACTAGTATGGCTTAAGTTTATTAGGACAATTATAGTTTCTCTTTTCATGAAGTCAACCAATAATGAAAAATACTATTGACGCTCTATCTATAGGTAAAAATAGTATATATACTTACCTTAGGGCAAGCTCTTTCAAACTACTTTAATTTACTTACAGTTAGGTATGTATTTGTATGATATTATTTTTATGCTGAATCGAGTAAACAACAAATAATTATTTTTCGCAAAAAATGGCAAAACCGCCTTGCGTCGTGTACAAACTTCGAAAATTTCGCTCGAATTGTTTACATTAATTTTTATTTTTCAAAAACGGCTCATCCGATTTCTGTAAAATATAAATGGGATCACTTCGGAAGTATCCCCTTTCGAGCTAAATAATTTTTCGATTCGGTTCACAATAGGCGAAAATATCGAAATACATACACAAAAAAAAATACATACAGACGAACATAGAACCTCCTCCTTTTTGGAAGTCGGTTAATGAACATAGCATTTATAAACATACCTAATCACTAACCAAAGTATTGTGAACTAGGTATTTCGTGTTTGCTAAAATTAGGTTATTACTTACTAAGAAAATAAATCTCTCATGATTTAAATTTAACAAGCGCTGATGCTTATCGATAAAACTAACAAAGTCAAAAGTGTTTTATTATTCATATTTTTTTTCCGGCTTGGCGCCGGTTTTTATTCAGCCATCAGTCTAATGTTCGATTAAGAGCACGCTCCCGTTAGGTCCGACGTGTTGACTACTAATCACAGGTTTATCTTTATCTATCAGTTGCGCTCGCGCACCACCTATAGGTGTGGTGCGACTGCCTCGGTGGCTCAGTGGTTAGTGACCCCTGGATCAAAGAGGCGTTGGTTCCATTCCCACCCAGGGCAAGCATTTTTGTGATGAACATAGGTGTTTGCTCTGTGTCTGGGTGTTATTTAGTTAGTATCTATATAAGTATGTAATGAAAAATAAGTATATGTAGTATATCAGTCTCTGGCAGCCATATCACAAGGTTTGCTTAGTGAATATATGACGAAAGTATTACTCATATTCTTGGGGTTATATTTTCTCGGAGGATGTATTAAAAGTAGAGTATGGACCTCTAGAATCAGGTTTGTCTTCGTCTTGGGCGACTTGAATCCCTCGCTCCCTCTTCTGACCCCAAAGGTCAGAAGCCGTGTGTAAGATGTCCCCTAAAATTTATTTATTTATTTATTAATAGGTATAGTAGATAACTGGTGTAGGTAGGTACTATGACGAAAGGAGATGATTCAGACCATCATTATGAACAACTTTTAATACAGAGCCAACCTAGAATTCGAGAAGAAAAAACAGCTGTTCCATACCTACATTTTATAGATTCGGAGTAGCATGATGACTGGGTAAATAATTCATTGTTAAAATGATTATAATAATGTCCAATATTTTTTGATAATCTAATCTAACTTACGGACTTATTTATTAGTGCAATGATGTTTTAGAATTATCCTAGAATATTATGTCCATTCAGCTCGCATAAAGCTGCGTGTTGATTGAGTTTCGCGCAGCTTTTAGCTAACTTCACAATCCGCCGACTTGTATGATTCGGCCTATATCATACGATAATCAAGATAAATACCTAGGTTTTACCTACAATGTATTGTGTAGGTCTATCAAGAATCTGTGATAAACAATTCTATTAATACTTGTACCTGAAGACAAACCACACAATAGGAAAAAAATCTAGTTTATTATATACTCGGAATTTTAATTCGATTCCAGATTTGACATTAGCTACTGTCATTTTTGACAGTATGTACTGTCAAAAACTGTCAAAAATGACAGTAGCTAATGTCAAATCTGGAATCGAATTAAAATTCCGAGTATAGTAAGTAAGACTTTCACTTTTTCTAAAGAACCTCTTCTTTTTGGCGATTTCAGGGTTGATACGAGTATCATTTAATTTTTTAATTTAATTTTTAATTTAATTTATTTAATATTTAATTTTTCAGTACTATTTAATTTTTTAACAATTTTTTGCTCGATATTAATGCATGTTGTCTTCACCTATAATTATTGTGACATTTAGCTCTTATTTTTTATGTATAATCTTTTTACAATGTATTGATGTACACAATGTTGGTGAACTGAAATAAAATAAAAAAAAAAAAAAAAAAAAAAATCATAGTAAAAGTTGTTCATAATGATGTTGGCAATTATTCTTATCCTTAACTATTTAAATTTCTATGTGTATCAATGTCTATACATATACGTTATTAAGATTACAAATATTGTGTTATTTTTATGTACAGGTCCCTCCAAATCTCACGGAGAGACTCTTCTGTTACCTACATCAAATTAGGTACGAGTATGGACTCGTATATAAAAACCATCTTTTATTCTATATCATACGATGATCAAGATAAATACCTAGGTTTTACCTACAATTAATTAAAGTTACAAATATTTTATACGTTATTTTATCCACGAGATATGTACATTGTACAGGTCCCTCAAACTTTCACGGAGGGTCTCTTCTGTTACCTACATCAAATTAGGTATGTACTCGTTTATCGAAACCATCTTTTATTTATTACTAGTTTATGCCCGCGGCTTAACTCGCGTGATATTTTGACTATTGTGCTATCCCATAAGAAACTTTTACGTTTTCGGGATAAAAGGTAGCCTTTGCCGAAAATCCGTTGCTGCGTAAAAGAGGAACAAACCAATAACCAACAAATACTCTTTCGGATTTATAATATTACTAGCTTTTACCCGCGGCTTCGCCCGCGTTATATTTTGATTTTGGCTTATGTTTATGTCGGCTGCGAAACCTAACCTAACCGACAAATATCAAAATACCTTAGAGGAATGCTTTTGTTGGTTAAGTTACGGTTGGAGTGAATATACAACCCCCTGTGTATTCCCGCCTTGTCGTGGGGGAGGTCTGAGGCAGCTGAAAAGGCGGCGCTCGAAGTTTCCCTCTTCTTTGGGTCTTTTCCCCCAAGGAAGCTTAGAGGCTGGCACTCGAGGTTCAGCCGCTTTTAACTAAAGCAGCTGAGAGGATGGCCGGTAGGTTGCATGCCTTATGAGGAGTGTCGCAACTTAGGCGGGCTGCAGTGCCGCTCTTGCGACGCTGCATCCAAGGATTTTTTTTTATGATATCGCGAAATATCCCTGACATGATCAGGGGTCTTAATTACAAATGAATAAAAACTATACCTATATTTCAATGTTTTTGGCTGTTTGCAGTTATAATGAACATTACAATGGTACAGCCAAGTTTATACCTACTTGTTCCTAATTATTGCTTTTTTAAAAATATTTGTGCATAATTCGATAAAATTGTTTCTAAGGTTTTTACGTGTTAGATTAATTCCAATTTTTTGTTCTAAATCAAATCTCTGCTTTCCATAAACTGGGCATTCCAAGATTATGTGCAGTGGAGTCTCCTCTTTTGTGGGTTCACAGATGCACGATGGGCTTTCCCTCAACTTAAATCGATGTAAGTATTGGGAAAACCCACCATGCCCCGTCAGCACTTGAGTTATGATTCCCACTGGTGCTATTTCTCTTACGATCATGTATGCCGCCCTTGCATCCGGAAAATATGTTTTGGTTACCGCCGCTGTGTGTCCATCCTGCTACCGCCGGTTCCACTCGTCAAGAGAGTCATTTCGGATCTCTCGCTTGACGAATAAAACGGGGCAGTTATCGTAAATAGGTCTGCATTTCGAGTGCAGTGCTGCTTTCTTTGCTTGCTGGTCCGCTCTCTCATTTCCCTCCATCCCCGCGTGCGCTTTAATCCAATAAAGTTTCACTATTTTATTTTGTGCGTGTAATAACTTTATGTTAGCTTTGAATTTACTGCTAAGGGATGGAGGGAAGATACGCCAACTACCGTTTCCAGTGCAGACCTGGAGTCACAAAAGATTTTTGCTTTTTCGGTAGCCTCAAGAAGTGCCAATAACTCGGCCTGGTACACAGAGCACCAATCGGCCATTTCAGCTTGCGGGTACTGATCTCAGCGGCATCATCCCAAATGGATAATGCCGCCCCAACTTTTCCTTTAATTTTGCTGCCGTCTGTAAATATGTTAATTTCTCGGTTAAGATTTTGCTCTAGTGCTGCTCCGTCTGCCAGGCATATGAACTCCAGCTCCTCCTGCTGCGCTGGGTGTGGCTTCTTTTCTGTCTCTCTATCTCCAGTTACTTGCTGGGAATAAACTTTCTTAGTTTCATAAAGCAAGGCTGCTTTCTGGACTCTGATATGACAGCCGAGGATTAGGGGCCACGGTGCCATATATGGAACTGGTGGTGTGGGTGCCGCCACCTACCCTACCTTCCGCTAGGCCGTCAACGTGTTGGCAGACGCAGTGGGGCTGCAGGGGAAGAGAGGTGTCGGTATCGCGATGGCCGTTCTTACTGCCCTCTGCAGTTGAAGAGGCAGGCGCTGGGCTACTATGACTGACCCGCTGCACTGTGACCAGGGCGTTGGAATGCTGTCTGACGTTCAGTACTGGTTAGTCCCGAGTGGTGGATGACGATGTGTCTTGTGCTCCGAAACACTCCGTCATTATGGCGAGAGCGCAAGTTCCGTTATGGAGCCCGAGTCTGGGCTAGCGCTGTTGAGTGCCGCGAAGGAGTGCGAAAAATGTAGGAACGTCCTAAACTTGCCATGACAGGTTATTTCTGGCGCTTAGACGGCTGCTACCGCAGCCCGCTCACTTAGTTTTTATCCTATCCTACGGGAACTGTTAAAGTTTTTGCGATAAAAAGTGGCCTATGTCACTTTTCGTCTTTCAAACTATATTCATGCAATAAGCCAAGGCAAGTTGCTCCGTTGCTGAGAAAAAAATATTGTTAAGTCCTACGGGAACCACAATTTTTTCGGGATGGAAAGTATCCTATGTTACTTTCCGTCTTCCAAACTATGCCCACCCCAAATATCAAGTCAATCCGTTCTCCATTGCTGAGAACCAGTTATTGTCCTATTCCATGGGAATCACGAATTTTCTCGAGATAAAAAAGTATCCTATTATCACTTTCTGTCTTTTAAACCATAGGTATCCATACCAAAAATCAGGTCAATCTTTTGCTCCGTTGCTTCGTCAAAGAGGAACAAACCAACAAACTTTTCGGATTGATAATATTAAAGTATGATGATTCTGTACCATAAAGGTAGAATAAAGAAACATGTTAAACCTCTAATGATAGAAGATTTAAAAATATTTTTAATGTCAGACAAAATGACGGCCTGGTATTAAACGTCATAGTAACATGTAGCATGCAGAGGGAAAATAACATTTTATCCAATTTTAATGTCAGTTGTCATTTTCAATCCATACTTTATTTCCTTTTCAAGGGGATATAATGGTGGAAAAACAATTTGTCCCCTTGCCATGCTACTTGTGATTAAAAGTCTGCAGACAATGTCACCTGTCATCTAATTACGTTTGGCTGTGACGTTTCGTTAGTCCATATTAGCGTCATAGAGGAATTAATCACTTCGTCCACTTAACCACGTCTTTGTGATAGTGGCGACAGTTTCGCTTTCGACGGTTTTTGTCCTGTCCTACAGGAACTATGCAATTTTTCGGGATAAAAAGTATCCTAAAGCTCCTTCCGCCTTTTAAACTATGTCCATGCCAAAAATCAAGTCAATCCGTTGCTCCGTTGAAGCGTGAAAGAGTAACAAACCAACAAACCAACAAACTTTTCGGATTTATAATATTAAGTAAGGATTAAGGAGTAAGGAAAAGGAATTAAGGTTTATACAACAGGTACGTATCGTGATTAATACAATCTTAACAGGGTTTAAAAATTCAGTGCTATGTATACAGGGCTATTTTCGGCTTAGACACTCTTCACTATCACTACATATTATAAAACAAAGTCGCATCCGCTGTCCCCATGTCCCCATGTATGCTTATATCTTTAAACACTACACAGCGGATTTTGATGCGGTTTTTTTAAATAGATAGAGTGATTTAAGAGGAATGTTTATATGTATAATAAACCTGTGCGAAGCCGGGGCGGGTCGCCAGTATCTGAATAAGCCAGTATGTACTCAAGCTTGCAAATATGCGTGGGAGACAAATGTGACCAGTTAAAATCCCGTTAAGCCACACAAATACAGAGTCATAGGTATTAAACGCAAAACCTTTTACTCGTAAGGGCGGGTCTAGTACATATATTCTAGACAAACAACTTTTGTTCTAGGACTTTTGGAAAATCACGAAGAAATTTTCTGCAAAGCTTTTTCATACAAAACGTTTGTCAACGCGCGGCAAAACGTTTAAGGAAGCGAATTTCTTTTTGCGAATTTTCAAAAGTCGTAGTTCATAAGTTGTTTATCTAGATGTAGGTTCTAGACTCGCCCTTAAAAGGTTTTTGCGTTTAATACCTGTGACCTTGTAGAGTAATTGATTTCATTCATCTGTAGAGCATAGTCACATCACTAGCACAATAAAATAATGAGAGATATTAGTGGCCAGTTTGTGCGGCTCCGATATTTCGCTCGGTCACGACTCAGCCGCATTCACAGGCGACTGAGCTTTACAAGAAACCAGGGCCGGACGCAGGGCCCTGGCAATTGCTATCGTGGGCCCCTTGATCTATCGAGTTCTTAATACAAGGTATAGTTTTGTAAAGAATAATAATAAAGGAAAATTACTTGCATAATCTGTGGCACGTCAAATACATTTCACGAGGCACAATAAAAAATGAGAGATATTAGTGGCAAAGTGCGACTCCAATATTTCGCTAGGTCACGACTCTTCCGAATTCACAGGCGACTGAACTTTACAAGAAACCAGGGCCGGATGCGAGGCCCCTAGCAACAGGGCCCCTTAAGTAATCTTCTGAGTTCTTAGGAGTAATGAAATACGCAATGTGCACGCTTATTCTATTTATTTGATACATTCGATACATTTTATTTTTTCTAATACTGATACATTACAATCTATACTGACTCCTTTTCGAGGCGACATATGTACATACTCGTATTTTAGGATATCGTTGTACCTACTTATTTTTATGATCAACACGAAATGTGTCTATACATTTTATTAAAAGCCAATGAACCTTTTGTATTGAACTCCTGTTTTTTTTACGATTTCTGGATTCGATCCTAGTAAAAAAATATTATCTGTGAGGAGTACAATAATATCCTAGAATCCAGAACATGTCCATCGTGTACAGAAAGACCGCGTAAAGTAATAAAAAAATTGTTTATGCCTCAATAAATATTGTATAATGTGTATTAGCTTACTAATTCCAATTGTTAGTGTTTAACAGGACAGAAAATGGAACTACTTTTTTGAGCAATTTTAAGTTGCAAATAGTTTTCACTGAAAAGCTTATGGAGATGGGTCTAGATATGTGGAGCCCGCTACTGCGCGGGGCCCGTAGCAATGGCCACTTTTCCTGCTTAATCTGGTACTGTAAAGAAGGTACCTAATAGGTAATATTAATCTATGCTACTCGTAGCACAGCTGGTAGCCACTTATTGTTATTTTTGCTATCCACCGCCCCAGTTGTTGCGGTCTAGTTTCTAGCAGATTGTATCTTGTTATCTGTGCTATTCGGTGAACTTGAGAGCAAGACTATATAACTACTAGGTATTGAAACAGGTACTTAGAAGTAAAATAGGTGCCTATTGTACTTGTAAAGTCAAGCTACAAGTAGTAACTGTATAGGGTTTTTGATAGTTTACTGTTTAATATTGACCTATCTACGAATCTGTTACTCTGGCCAAGTGCGTGTTGGTGGATTCACATACGCCATCGAATTCGGTCTACGAATGTAAACGGAATCAAACTCGGAAGCTGGTAGCCTTTGTTTGTTTTGCTTTACCGAAAAAACAGTGGTGTATTAAATCCTTACTAATACTATTACTATTATGAATCCGAAAGTGTGTTTGTTAGTTTATTTATTGGATACTCTTTCACGCAGCAACAGAGCAACGGATCGATTTGATTTTTGGTATGGATATGGTTCGAAGGGTGGAAAGTGACATAGGCTACTTTTGATCCCGGAAAAAATAAAAGGTTCCTGTTGGATAGCATGAAAATCAAAAACGCGGGCAAAAGCTAGTAGTACATACATTCCGAAGAAGTCATTGATTCGGGACCAGATTTGAACCCACGCATCACGCTTGTAAGGCGAGTGTTCTCACACTAAGCCAACCCGTCTATTTCTTCATACCCATAGACAATTTTATTGTGGTTTACGCTAAATCTTTCGCCAAAAATGGCACAACCGAGTTCAACCGTGTACAGAATTCAAATAGTTCGCACAAATCGATGTAGGTACCTACAATATTATCGATGGATTAATTTTTACTGTTGATATTTAAATAATAAAAAGTTAAATTAATATTAATTTAACTTTATTTAATTAATCTTATTTAAAAAACCCCCGACACAAGCATTTTGGGCACATTTGTAGAATTTTGGTTCTTCCATCCCCACTTTAACCCACCATAACTCTTAAACGGCTCAATCGATTTTTATAAAACATAGCTAAGAACACCCTCGATTAAGTCTCCTTTCATCCAAAAAAAAATAAACTGAAATCGGTTCAGTGGTTCGGGCGCTATGATGCCACAGACAGACAGACAGACACGTCAAACTTATAACACCCCTCTTTTGCGTCGGGGGTTAAAAACGACATCTGATTTCGATAAAATTTAAATGGAACTATCTTTGAAGTATGACCTAACAACAAAAAAAGAAGAACCATCAAAATAGGTTCATAATTGTGCAAACGTGCAAAAAAAACATTCAGACCAATTGAGAACCTCTTTTTTAAAGTCGGTTAAAAAAGGAAATCTCTTACTGGCACAATACTACTTATAAGTAAATGTAAAAACCCTGCACAGATTTTTATTTCAGACACGAGCCAACACTGTAGCAGTGAAATATAGCAAATCGGAGACAAATGCAAGGAAATGAGTTGTAATGACCCGTGAAGGCCATGAATAAAACATACAAACACCCGAAAACGAAGTTTGTATGCACAAGGACTAATAATGAATAAAATGGCGCCTCAGATTTAGATATTTTACACAATAAAGGCACCGAAAAGCACTAGATTAGATATATTGAGAGTACTAAGAATACTTTGTGTTTTGGAAAGTGTTCTAATTTAGCCTCCAGGATAACGGTTTTAAACAGTTTTTTAAATTTTATTTTACCTATCTATCACAAAGTTTCTAATAAATTCACCCATACTACGTGACCTGTTTCATCCTCTTCAAAATACCACGCTCAATATTTTTGGCGATTTTTATAACCGGTCGTCACCGAGGCGAGGGGGACCAACCCAGCACAGCGAATTAACAAGTGGAAGTAGCAATGGGCAGGGCACATGTGTGTAAATAGGTATCGTCTAGGTACGGGTGCTATACCCTAGGTCGCATATCTAATAATAAATATTTGGGGACATCTTACACATTGGGGTCTCTGACCCCAAACTAAGCAAAACTTATGAAATGGCTGCCCGAGATTGATATACTACATATAAATACATATTTTTAAATACATACTTATATGGATAGTAACCCAAACGTAGAGCAAACCCTTATTTTCATCACATAAATACTTGCCCTGTGTGGAGATCGAACCCACGCCTCTTTGACCCAGAAGTTTGGGTCAGTCACTAACCACTGAGCCACTAATGCGGCTTAACATCAGACAGTATGTAGTCAAACGCAAACCTCTAAGAAATTAAAAAAAAATATATATGAAGCAAGTAAAACTGTCGATCGATGGAGCCGTATAGTATCTCGAATGGAGAAGTACATACACTGAAAGGTGCAGCGTAGGACGTCCGCCGATAAAGTGAACAGACGATCTAATAAAGGATAGCAGAGACACTGATGCATGCGGCTTTCAATCGGACCTGTTGGAAATCTATTCGGGAGGATTCTAAGTCGAACAGTGGACACTGAAAGTAAAAGTAAAATTCGTGTCTTACGTAACGGAAGACTGGCTTTATTTTTGACGGGCTTTATTTTATCGCAGGAGGTTTGAAAAGTGGAGGATGCACCTCTAGAACCAAGTTTGTCTTCGTCTTGGGCGATTTGAACCCCTCGCTTCACACAGGACTCTAATATAGTCCTGAGTGAAGCGAGGGGTTCAAATCGCCCAAGACGAAGACAAACTTGGTTCTAGAGGTGCATCCTCCACTTTTCAAACCTCCTGCGATAAAATAAAGCCCCAGGAATATGAGTAACACCTACGTCATAAACTCACTAAGTGTAGGGTACTCACTAGGCAACTAGGTATTGTTCACAATAAAATAAAACAAATTAGAATGTACCTACGAATTTTCATAGAAACACACACGAATCCGTAATAAAACAGATAATGTAAATACTACTTGAAAAACATAAGACCATGGCCAGCTCGATTATCATGGCGTAACACGGGCATTGCAAAGAGGATTTTTTCTATAAAATCGTACTGAAACGGGCACCAAAGAGATTTTATTCTATAAAATCTAATAAACCTCTGCCTTACAATGTAAAAGGTTTTATTCGATTTTACAAAATAAAACCTCTTTACGATGTCCTTAAATGTTCTAGGTTAAGATATTTTCATACGAATTAGACGTTCAAAATTTAAATCAGTTTACTGCCTAGGGAGTTTCATACAACATTATTGACCTGCCATAGCCCTCGAGATTGTGTTAAGTTAATAATTTACGTTGAGATTGTACGACATATAATGAGTCATTTTGGAGCAGGTGGTATGAAAAGTATTTTCTACTAGGTATACCTACTTAAAATAGGACGGCACATAAAAGGGTACGTATTATTTTTTTACCTAAAGAATTTCTTTGCAATTCAAACGACCATAAAAGTGTGAATGGAATATTTTTCTCAATGACCAATTTTTCCTTATTGGCATAAAAATGTATACACAAGAAAATGTACCTATTACTATGAAGTCCTTTCCTTATGAGGATTGAAACAATGAATAACTTGTTAGTTAAGTAAATCAATTATACCTACAAGCTTCACGCTCATAACCTCCTAGGTACTAGGATTCCATAGTAGCACTAACTAACGTTATGCAATGTCCGGCACAGTCAGTCTTCGGATGGGTGACCGCGGAATCGCGGGAGGCACTTACAACTGTGCGCTAGTAGTGGCTCAGATGCTACTTTCAAATATAGGTCCCTTTTTAGCTAAATCTGATGCCTTGAAGAGGCTTCAAAATCTGACACCAGGGCTAGCTAATATTCGAACTGATTTATAGTTCAACATTATCAGCCCTAGGACGTCCACTGCTGGACATAAGCCTCCCCTATGGATTTCCAATAAGCCCGGTTGGAAGCGGCCTGCATCCAGCGCGTTCCTGCGGTCTTCTTGAGGTCATCCGCCCACCTTGTGGGTGGACGTCCTACGCTGCGCTTGCCGGTGCGTGGTCTCCATTCGAGAACTTTACTGCCCTATCGGCCATCAGGTCTCCGAGCTATGTGCCCTGCCCATTGCCATTTCAACTTACTAATCCGTTGGGCTATGTGGTAGCTTTGGTTCGTTTGCGAATCTCCTCATTCCTGATTCGATCGAGACGATGCGAGACTCCGATCATAGCCTTCTCCATAGCGCATTGGGCTACCTTGAGCTTATTCATAAGGTCCACAGTAAAAGACCACGTTTCAGTTCCTTAAGATTTATAGTTATGATTGTAAATTGTTTATACCGTAAATATTCTACGAGGTTAGCATTGTATTAACCACCTACAGATTAATCAGTGATTTCCAAATAAAATCCCTGTGAGTCTACGAGTTTGTAGATTTGACTCATCGAAGGATTCCATCCTACGACACAGAGTTCCATGTCTGACAATCTTGTCTCTGAGATCAAATCAGAAGTGAGAATATCCGTAGATGAACCAAGCGACCGACAGCCACCTTGATCAGTTAAAATGGCAGTGGGCAGTGCACATAGCAGGGAAAACTGATGGCCAATGTGATTGAAAAGTTCTTGAGTGAAGATCGCGGCGATCCCGGCATACACACCACAGTGTAGGACGCTCAATCACAAGTTGGACAAATGACATTGAGACTGCAGAATCGCGGAGGCTTATGTTTAACAGTACGAATAAGGGAGGCTTATGTTTAACAGTGGACTATTATGTTAGCTGATGGGCATAGTGCTCCAACAGCATCACTCAGATTCTAGTAGGACACTCAGATGATTCACCATTGGACAACAATACGGTCCTCCAATATCTCTGCAGTCATCATAAAACTCAAGTACTTACAAGGCTTGCTCCAACTACTGGCTTATCAAAGTTGTTTCATACTCACCCATACACCACTGATCACTATAACAAACTGGCACTCCAGCCCCTCGCCCAAACCATCTCTCTGTCTACCCTCATTCCATATACTCCTCACCGTCGCAATACCGAAGTGTGTTGCGACTATGTGTAGGTACCCTCTTTAATAAGCGCAGCTAACAATTATAAAGCGGGTAAGTACGTCAGAGCCCCACCCACATCGAATTAGAAAGATTGTGTTAGCCCTAAGTAAGAGTATCTATATTATTATGATTGAAAATACAGAGGCTAGTTGTACTTGACCCGACCGTATCGCACATTCGCATTATTTTTGACCTTGATACGTTGAAAGCTCATCAATGACTGCCAGAATGATGACCTTTGAATAAAAAATGCGCCAAACAACAGATAGCTACTGTCCGTACCGAGCGAAAGTTTCGTAACCATCACAATAACTGCTAATCAAATACCTATTTCACATTAGCTATTTTGCTTCAACTCTGAACTACTGGGGGCCGTACTATTGAGACTTCTAAGAAAATTGATAAATTCCTAAAGAACATACCGATTTATTTTGTGTTTTTGTCAACTATACGAGTATGCCACTAAAAGTCGATAGCCAGAATGTAAAAAAATCAAGTCTGTTCTTCTAGGGCCTAAGTTATAGCCTGAATGGCTTCGAGAATACGATGTAGGTACGCCTCGACTTTCACACCACTGGCTTTTCGGTGAAGGAAAACATCGTAGGGCAGCCTACATACGTCCGTAGAAGAAATTCGATGGCGTGTGTGAATCCACCAACCCGCATTGGACCAGCGTGGTGGATATGGCCCAATCACCCTTCGTGGGTAGGCCTACTTCCTGCAGTGGACTATTAAAAAGGCTGATACAGTACAGTACGCCTCGACTTGTCGGGCAAGATCGTATAGATCGGATGGCTAGCCCTGGTGTCAGAGTTTGTCAGCTGCCTACGTTTAAGCCGGATGCACTGCCATGCACCCAGATAAACATTATGTTTGATACGATAGAATGGACATTGAGCCTCTCATGACGGGACCTTGACTCGTCGATGTGTTAATCGGCGAAATTACCCAATAACACTAGTAAAACAATTTTACACGTGGCAATACTGTGTTTTTAATGCAAAGAAAACAAAGAGACACATTGAGAGCTTCCCTCCTACGTTCCTAGAACATGGAACATTCATTTTAATCAAATGAAAAACTACAACGAAAGTCTAAAAAGAAAACAGTTCTTTGCATGGAAAGCTAACCCTGAACTCCGTAAAATAATCCCGTAATTTTTAAAAATAAATCGTTATTTTTTAAGCGCTATTACACAGTAGCATGAGTAGTGGTAGTGGGAGTATGGTAGGAACTGGCAACCCTGGCAGTGATCATTATGTGGTGCGGTCAACAGCCTTGACATTGCACCCGTCATCTTATTTGTATTCCTCAACGAGACCCGCAATTACCGTCATTTAAAGCAATGGGTTCACGTGGAAGTCGCCATCATTGCATAGACATGAAAATTTATTTTGTAAGGACCGGGCGAAGAAATATTTGAAGCGACACTGACTACGGGTGCATAAGTAAATTGTACATAGGTACATCGCATAAGTGGTAAAATAATATGTTAAGCATCTAAAGTAAATCAAAATCGGTTCAACAGTTACAGGCAGGTGAGGCAGGTACACAAATTCAACTCAAACCTAATACATATTTTAGTAACGCAGTAGCCTTAAAAATACTAACATAATTATACCTACTCAAATACTACGATAAGTTCTGGATAACTTGTCTAGTTATACCGGGTGACTGGTAAATAATGAGATCCTTTTAGGGGCTTATTCTGTACATCAAAACTAACAACTTTTGTTCTGCGATTTTTATCAAAACTCAAAAATTTTTTTTGTTGTTCCATAGAAAAATATCGTTCACCCGCGACAAAATGTATGGAACAGCTGTTTGAGTACCTACTGACAAAAGTCGCTGAAAAAAATTTGTTAGTTTTAAGGCCCTTTTTTTTTGAGCTAGGGGAAATCTTTTATAGATACCACCACACCTCGTGGGCAGGCGGGTGGTTATGTGGGAGTCCTGCCGACTGGACAGTATACCCACCAAAACCCCTGGGTGTTCCACCACTGCGCCTGGTGTCGGGGCTACGGGCACGCTTGCGCACTCCTCCGCGGCACCCGACAGCGCTGGCCCAACTCGGGCCCCACCACGGAGCTTCGGCTCCCGCCAGAAAGACGATGTGCCGAACACCAGACACATCGTCATCCACCACCTGGGACCAACCAGCACTGGGCGTCAGACAGCACCCGTATCCGACAGCCCTGATCCCGATGCAACGGGTCAATTAAAGTGGCCCCGCGCCTGCCACTACGGCTGCAGAGGATAGGGAGAACGGCCGTCGCGATACCGACACTCCTCTTCCCCTGCAGCCCCACCGCCTCCGCCAACACGTTGGCGGCACCCGTTAGGGCCGCTGGCAGGACGGATAGGCAGCGGCCTTCTCGCCGCCCGTCCATCCCGTCGCCGCCCCCGCCTCGATGGGCTCGGCCGCGGCATCGCGACAAGCGCGACACCACAGTCCACCTCAGTCGGCAAGCCGACCTACTGGCCAGCCTCCGCACGGGCTTGTCTGGGCCCAAGACCCGGAGAGGCCGGCCCCACCTCGGATTCCTCTTCGTTCACCAGGCTGGGAAGACCTGGCTACTAAGCCCCCCCGCCACGACAAGGCGGGAACCCACTGGGGGGGTAGTTTTAAGCCCCTAAAATGATGCTAATTATCTACCAGTCACCCTGTATAATAAAATCTCGAAAGTATACAAAAACAAGTAGGTACTATGTTTAAAAAACCTTTTTTTTTTTATAAAACCAAGCTTTTACTATACAAGTACTCGCCAAGACGAATTAAACGAGCCGAAACTCGATAGGGTTACGTCGTTTCATTACAGAGTTCTTATGACCAACTTCCACCTCCATCATCAGACCCGGGTGGGTTATTATTGAAAGACAAACTACTCGCCAAGACCATTCAAAGTAACCCAAACTCGATGAGGTTGTGTCGTTTTATAGCTAAGTTACATTAGCCACCTTCCAGCTCCATCATCAGATCAGTACCATGTCATCATAATACAACATAGTCACGCGATTTACACATATATGCAAAATTTCAGCTTAATCGGTAACCGGGAAGTGGATCAAATTTAACTTGCAAGATTTGATTACAGACAGGCAGACAACGGGACAGGTAAAAGTAAATAAAAGCTTGTAATAAAGCCAAGCTTTAGCATTCAATGGAATTATATAAATCGAATGATGTTGTATATGTATAATCTTCGGATCACCATCTCTACAAATATGATTCGATGGACTATTGAATAAAATAACGCTTCAGCGTCGCGACGGGCGCGACTTTTAAGGCTTTTTTCAGAATTGAAAGCCATTTAGCTGATAATTAATATAATACTGTTGCAGTTTGCAGCGTTTTCGGTATATTTATGACGGAGTTACTTAGTACTTAAAATTAATCTTCTAATCAAGCAGATACGAGGAAGACGTAAAGATTATTTTAATACTTAATTAAATCTGGTGGAATTTTTGCCGGTATGACAGAGTGGAAAACATGTTGGGAAGATTTGATCGGGAGATACCTTTTGAAGGACCAATGTTGGACTTAGGCCTACCTACGAAGGGCGAGGGAAGGGGCGGTAACTATCGCCAATTGGCATGATGACCGGGTAAAAAAATCATTATTATAATTGGTCCGTGAGTTAGATTATCAAAAAATATTGGACACGTATTTTTTCTTTTGTCAATCAAACAACAAATGATATAGATACACCTTGTCAAAGTTTAGGAGTGGGGCTCGTGACGTCACCTCTCTTACAGAAATCTATACATTCGTATAGCACTTGTGACGTCACGCGGAACTTTATCGGGCTATCTTCGTCAATTTTTGTTTAATTGACTAAAGAAAAAATACGTGTCTAATATTTTGTATAGTCTATCTGACGGACTAATTATATTTTTTTAGGAAATACGCATGACTATAAAAATATAATTAGTTAACGAACACCAAGTAGAACCTACACAATATGATGCTTTGTCTTCAGTTTCTAGTCGGTATCTAATTATTATTATTTACGTTTTAATGTTTACCGATTACTTACATATCTTTCTTGATTTTTCCAAGGTTTTTGAAATACCTACAATAAATCTACAAGTACTATTACACAAAAAGCAAATATATTAATTGTCCACAGACCACAGGAGGTCTAGAGATAATCTATATGTCCATGCTCGCTACCAGTTGGTCCGGAAGTTTTAAATAATAGTTCAGTGACTTTTTATATCTCTCGAAAATGCAGAATGCCATTTAGGTATGGTTTCCAAGCTCAAAAAAAATCGTTACTTATATTGTGCCACAATCATGGCACAGACACTCTACATATGTCAGCGTCAAAGTGTAGTAATGAAAACAATTTTGATGCAACGATACATAATAAGAGCATTTCAGTGCTTTTGTTAATAAAAAATAATAATGCATTCTGTTTTACGCTACTGTAAAATCATTTCAAAAAGCGCCAGATTTAGCGCTAGGCGCTAAAACGCGCTTTAAGCCAAAAATGCGTCCAGATCTGGCGCCGAAAGCGATAAGTTGGTAGCACTGAATATTAGTATTCGTCAGTGGACGTCCTTCGGCTGATTCTATCTAGGTATCTAGCCTAGATTCACGGCGATGATGATAATAATAATGACGACAAACGAGTTAGAAATAACTTAAACTAGAATTGAAATTAAAATTAATTCGGGCCATTCATTCTCTTACTGTAAATGTTAATTTCGACTATTTTTCTAAGTGATTAATTAAATAGATTAACAGGCTCATTTGCCTAGATTAACAAAACAGTTAATTTGTACCCATTTTCAACGAATGTTTTGATCTTTGCCGCTTGTCGATCCCGATTTATCTAGAAGAATAATTGGTATTTTAAATAAAAAATACCTAATTTATTTAAGGTTGAAATGTTAGTTTCTTCAACATTTTACGTTATTCCTGGGATTAGAATAGAATAAGAATAGTAGTTTATGCAACTGTCATATAATACCCGTGTTATATGCAGTTGCATACACTACTTTATCTTCACTAAAAAATAGTAGTTTATGCAACTGTCATATAATGAAGGGTATTAAAACACGAGTGTGAGTTTCATAATAGTAACGAGTGTTTTAATACCCGTGTTATATGCAGTTGCATACACTACTTTATCTTCACTAATAAAAATAAAAAAAAACATATTGCGAAACATTAAATTCACGCGTACGTGTATTGTCACAGTGAACTTGGCGCCATTAAAATCTAACCAATGATCTATGCTGCGCGCGCAGGGCCAATCAGGAGCGAGCGCGAGCTGTTCTTTTTTTATTTCATTGGCACAAGATCTTACCAAAGAGTTTTGTGTTTAGTTTCGACGAAGTTTTCACGTATAACCCAACTTTTTAAACGATATTAAACGGGACTCACTCACGTGTTCGTATAGTCATAACACTAACACGACTATAGTTTCGATCGCGTTCGGCGACCTTTCTCAAGTTGGCGAGTGCTAACACGCGGAGCCGTCTCGCAATGCACTGCGGGCTGCGGCGCGTAGCGCTCGCGATGACAGCGGTTGCGGTGGCGGGGCGGGGGCGTGTAGAGAGGATTGTTGTGTCGGCGCGCACTGAATATCCTCTTCTTCGATATAACGGTCTCCGTCGGGGATACTCCAGCACACTGAGCTCACTATGTCTCCACCAGTCCCACGGTCAAATCCTCTGGTTCCCTGAAGACACGGTCTCCACGTCGGTGGCAGTGTCCATCCCCCGTCTCTATTGAAGTTAGGGCGTCTGCTAATCTCAATAGCCTCCCTAACTTTACGGGGCACGAAAAACTTCTCTCGTGCTAGCACCTTCGCTCTATCAAATCTGATGAAGTGCTGTGCATCGGAATCGAGAGTGTGTTCCACTACCGCAGATCCATTCGTTTCGTTTAATATCGTTTAAAATGTGTGAAAACCACGTAAATTATAACCCAACTGTTTTCAAAAGCCAGCCTAATATCAAAATTTTATACAACTTGTATGAGGATTTTGACATAAGGCTCGCCAGGTTAATTGGTCGCGTTTTATTGATGTTATAATGAGATTTTACGATATCGATGTGGATATTATAACATCATGTGACATTGCTTAAATTGAGTTTTTTGTTGTCTGCGCTATAACAGTAGTCATTATAAGTCAAGTATTGGAAACATAAGAAGTAGAATGTTACAACATTAGTGTAGATAAAACACTTTATTGTACAGTAAAAATAAATAAAACGAACAGTAAAAAAAAAAACAAAGCTTAAGCTCGTGTAACAGAAGGCGGCCTTATTGCTGGAAGCGATCTCGATGTTCATAAAATATTTTAAGGGTTTTCAAGAAAAAATGCCGCACAAGGCAAATGCACAGTTTACAAGGTTTCGTCCTAAATTTATTCCTTGGTTCCCTTACGATTGTGGTATGTTACTACCACTAGACTACCACGGCTCTCACTAATATTACAATTCAAACTGAATGGCGGCTGCGAACACGAGGCGAGTCGAGTCGTTACGCAGAATATGAGTCAGTGATGGTGAGGGGTAGGATACTCCGCAGCTTGGAGCAAACTTCACAAGCGCCGTTGAGTTTGGTTCGACCTTTTTTTTTAACGCAAATAAGTTCGCGTTTGACCACCGACTCACCTGATGGTAAGCGACGTTGTGTTCGAAGATGACCTATACAACCAGATGAAATAATAATACCTATATAGGTGTAGTACTACTTACATAGTACCAGTGATCATTGAATGGCGCAGTTCCATATAATCTTACTACGCTAACTAAATTTTATTACGCCATTATAACAAAACGTGATTTAAATTATGAGGAAAATTACGCTTCGTCTTCTGAGTCATATTTTCTTGAATGACCTTTACTAGCTGCTTACATGTTTTAGCAAGATGTCAACTGTCAAGCTTTTGCATTTCCTGTGTAGAATTAATTGAATATATTTTATAGTACGTGCAAATAAATAATGAACAGGTTTTGGAATTCGGAAAAAGATATTTGACTAATCGGTTTTCGGCTTTGCTACGTTTTGTAGAGTGTTATCTCTGTTTCAGGAACCACTATTATACAAAATATGAGCAATTGACGTTCGTAGCTAGTTTTGCACTGGCCCGTGAGACAGTTAAAACGTTCTTTAAAGCCGAGCAAGCTTAATTACCAGTCGATTATATTTTTGCAAAGGCCGATGTCCATTCTTTATTCGCTATCACTGTATAAGTGTTTTTAATCCGGAAGTCCTGGATTCCAATTCCATGGCAATGTATCTGTCTTTTTGAAGTTATGTGTATTTTTGACGATAGCTTCAAACGGTGCAAGAAAACATCGCGAAAAAACCTTTAAATACCTATCCCGTTTCTTCTTAGGGTTCCGTACCCAAAGGGTAAATACGGGACCCTATTACTAAGACTCCGCTGTCCGTCTGCCTGTCTGTCTGTCTGTCTGTCACCAGGCTATATCTCATGAACCGTTATAGCTAGGAAGGTGAAATTTTCACAGATGATGTATGTATGTTGCCGCTATAACAACAAATACTAAAATTAATATTTAAGGGGGGCTCCCATACAACAAAACTGATTTTTTCGCTCGATATTAATACTGGTGACAGGTAGATGCTTGAAATATTCAAGATACTTCAATAATAAATAATTAATTTAAAATAAAATTAATATTTAAAGGGGGGGTCCAATACAATACGGAACCCTCCGTGCGCGAGTCCGACTCGTACTTGGACGATTATTTTTTCTGGAAGATATCTAAATCAGGAAATAGATCATCAGATAATTTGGAATTTTGGAATTTAAGATGGAAACGTTTACTAAGCAGTAACCAAAATAGTATAGATTATACCTACTATAAATCGAAATCAGATTCCATTTGCCTATTTCCATCAAAATTCCAAATTATTCCTACAATAAATCTCTCTGCAAACGCAAGCTGGCGCATTTAATGATAAAATTATCTTCAAGTAAAAGGCGCGTCGTGAACACACGAAAAAAATGGCTGTTCCATACAACTTAATTAACTTACGAGAATATGTAAAGAACATCTGATATTGCGATTTCAAGGTTTGTCCCCATGGTTGGTAGGTAAAAGTTATTTTTTTAACGCTAATAAGTCTGCGCTTGACCACCAACTCGACTGATGGTAAGCGACGTTGTAGTCGAAAATAAAGCACGCAGACCTAGAAGATACCTATTCACTCTGATCTTGAAAAGCTTTAGATTATATTTCTTAGGAAACAAGAAAGCAGGAAGACTGTATCATTACCTGGCGGTACGAATCAGAAATGTTGAGTCAAACCGCTTCGTACGTATCGAAGAAAAATCGACAGTGTAGGGGTAATGTGGCGTCTTTCTACTTGTCCTGTAGTAAAAAGGGGATAGATAAGCAGGATAGCAGGATAAGGTCTATTTCAAGGTAAAGTTAAGCTTGTCAAAGTGTATAATAGTATAATGATCCTAGAAGATACATTTTAATGTTTTAGCTAAATTCAAATAGGTATGGCACGTGTAGAGACTTCAATCACGTGTTAGTTTAAATATATGTGCAAGTTGTAAATTTTCAATGAGACACAAAAAACAATTCGTAATTATAATATTTGGGCTGGCGAAGGTCATACATGATGAAACGATTTGTAATGAAGCGTGTAAAAATTTTTTTACAAAGTGTTTTAGGTACAAAGCTCAAAATGCGGAATCTTAATAAATGATTGATCGTTTATATCGAGTATCGTATCTGCGTAATTTCTTAAAATATAACGCGAATTCGATAAATTCCTAACCATAGAGATTTACGAAATTTATGCCATGTCTACCACGCTGGCCCTGTGCGAGTTGGTTGATTCACATACGATATCAAATTTCTACCGACGCCGACGTATACAGGTTGCATTGCCATGTTTTTCGTCACCTAAAAGCCAGTGGTGTGTAAATCCGAACATAAATTGCAAAGAACTCATTGGAATGAAATGGAATGCTTTTTCTTTTATCGAACTCTGGATTGGTCCATAGTAGTATTATTTTTTTGTATCTTCTTTGCCCATACTAAACGTTGTTCATAATATAATAATGGTCTGAATTACACCATTTCAGCTTAGTAACACCCTGTATCATACTCTTACTTCTAAGTAGCTAGTATGCCTTATTATTTCTCTATACTTGTAGGTACTAAACACGATTAGCATCTTCCAAGCCCATCATGTGGCGCCACGAGACAAGATAATGGCATTGAACCTGCCAGCTAATGACTACCTAACGATCTTAATCGTTACGAGCTTTATAGAATCAACAATTTACTTAATACTCAGACAAGGTATTAACATTTTCATTAATACGTACCTTTTTTTTAACCTATACTATCCCACTCCTGGGCAAATGTCTCCCCATTTCTTTTCATCAATCATCGCAACCTCTTACCAACCCCTCTCGATTGAGTCAAGATCGTGACGCCAGCGCTTCTTGGGCCTTCCCTGGCTGCGTCGTCCGTCAGCTAACCACTCCGTGACGATCCTGGCCCATCGATCGATACGTACCTAAACAGGTACCTAAAAGTACTCTGGTTTAGTGGGTATAATCCCAAATAACCTGGCTACACCCTGAAGTAGCCGGCCGACTTGCGAAGATTTCATCCGAGGGTACAATACTCGCAAATAAGTAAGCAACGTTCCGCACGGTCAGTATTTGGATGGGTGACCGCGGGTGGCATTTTCCAACTGAGCGCTACCGTGGCTTAGATGAGACATTAAATTATAGATCTCGGTTGTTTTAACCGTTTAGCCATGTAGAGGCCTTCAGGCGGCCTAAAAACTCTGACACCAGGGCTAGCCATCCAGCCTATACGAACTTATTTACTTAGTAAACTTATCTTAATTTGTTCATGGTCTGTGAACTCATGGTCCTATGTGTCTTTGAAAACACATAGTGAGGGATTTTGCGCAGCTTCCCAGACGCCACTAATTTTGATTCGGTCCTATACAAGGGTTACAGACGAACTTATAGAGAGTCGAGCGAGAACTAGGATTTTTAACGAACAAGGTTAAAAAAACGATAGAGCTTTTTTGGTAGATATTAGTTAAATGAATAATCGTCTGTCTAAATAGACAGAATCAATGAAATCATCGATTTGGCATTTTTTCTTTAATTCCATATTGATGGTCTATTTATACTTTTTGATAAAATGCTCGAAAGCAACGATATCGATTTATGTGCCTTTTGGTTATTGCTTAAGAGAATAGCCTAGTGACGAAGAAATTGAGAAATAGGTATTTGGACTAAACTATTGCCGTCGCGATGCCCCCAAACCAGGGAGCTTCAATGTGTGTGTGATGCAATTGTATTTGTGTGCGTACTGCGCTCGAACTGTAGCCGCACCCCGCCCGCGCCTCAAAGAACCAGCGTGGCCGACCGAAATTTGATTTTGAATTGTAGCAAAATATGATATTACGTAGAGTGCGCACAAGATAACTCTGCGCGCGAGTCGTGGCGCCACGTACGTTATTTCACTAGCATTCCGTATTCCCTGGCAGCATAGAATTTGTTCCTGATTTTGGCCGTACGTAGAGCTTTCTTACGCGTATTCTACGTATAATCTAGTTTCCTAGTAGGTATGGCGGAAAGCAAACAAAAATAATCCTGCCAATGATTATTTATTTTTCTGCCATTAGGAAGCGACATTATTTGTGACATAGGTTATTTTTTATAGGCTTGTTTATTTTCTTTCAAATTATTTTATTATTGTTGTACAAAAACATAAAATGTACCCAACTAACATCATAAACAATTGATCTTGAACCCAAAGCAGGGAGTAAAAGTAGCAATTTGGCTATTTGATTTCTGTAGGCGTTGCAGTTTACATTATATATTTTGACTGAAATCACTTCTTTCTAATTTTAAGTTAATTATTTTTTATTTAAATATCTAACATAGTTCTTCTACAAACTAAAATAAGTATGGACTCGCGCTTAAAAGGGTTCGTACCGTATGGGAGCCAATTATGTACTCCTATTTCAATTATTTGTTTTTTAAATTGATATATTATATTACTAAATACTCTGAGAATATGTTAAACGTCTACCTGTTGTGATTATTAATAATTATCGTGCAAAAACTCACATCTGTTGTATGAATAAATGTTTATTTTATTCTATTTTTTGACCGATGAAACGGAGGAGGTACGCAATTTGACGCGTATATTTTTTTTATTGGAAAGGGTATACGTCGAAGTTGGTCCCATTTAAATTTTCTTGAAATCGGCTGAGCCATATTTGATAAATCAACAATAATGTGAAAAATGCTACATCGATCCGCGCGAATTCTGTACACAGTTGAAGTCGATATTTATTTCATTCTATTTTTAGTAAGTATTTGTTGTTATAATGGAAACGGATCTGTGCAAATTTTAACTGTTTAGCTATTACGGTTCATGAGATAGGTACAGCCTAGTGACCAACAGACAGACGGACAGAAGAGTCTTAGTAATAGGGTCTCGTTATATTACTGTATACCTGCACATCTAAAACGTCTGGCCTTTTATATGGTACCTACTCGTACCATATTTTCATTCCGCTGTTAGTTCCATAGTATAAAAATAATAGAGGATTCAATAAAACAGATGCGAGGTTTACTGTTTAGAGAACGGCTTGTCATACCTTGGTAATACTTTAAACACGTTTAAAAAAACTAAAACAATTAGCAAATTAAAGCAGCAGTGGGTAGGACACACACCATAGTAGGTAATACAGGATAGAACATCTACAAAGTAGGTAGATATGAACTGATTAAAGCATTTAAAGCTTTTTCTGTGTACACATATATTTGAATTACAATCCAGACCATAATATAATTATATTTAAGTTGAACTTTTGTAACGATTGTGATTTGTTTTGTGTATGAATAAATAAAATAAAGTAAAATTTAAAGCAATCCTAATTGAACTTTTAAGCTCTCTCCAAACTCAGTGGATTGGCAAGTTAAAATGACAGAGGGCAAGGCACATAGTTCAATGAACGGATAGCCAATGGGGCTGTTTTCTCGAATGAATCTCACGTATAATCCGCGCCACACAAGTCGGCGGATGGAAAGTTAGGCGCAGAACGCTGCGCAAAAGGCAAAATATAGGTATGCGCGGGAGCCAGAAAGGGGCACACTCGCCCGCCAAACTCATGCCTCCTGCGCGCCCTTGCGTCCGTGCACTCCACTAGGCCACGCAGCGTCGGCATGGTGCACATATGCACAATAATTAGCGCATCACAGCGAAGTGTACTCGTACCTCGCATCTGTTTAATTGAATTGAGAATTCAATTAAACAGATCAGATGCTAGGCTTACTGTTTGGAGAACTGCTTGTCATACTTTGGTTCTAATTTAAATACGTTAAAAAAAAGTTATAACAATTAGCAAATTAAAGCAGCAGTGGATAGGGCACACACCATAGTAATACAGGATAGAATATCTACAAAATAGGTAGAGACAAACTGATTGAAACACTTCTAAGTATTTGAACTTTTCAGCAAAACTCAGTGGATTGGCAAGTTAAAATGACAGAGGGCAAGGCACGTAGTTCAATGGACGGATAGCCGATGGGGCTGTTTTCTCGAATGGATCTCACCTATGATCCGCGCCACACAAGTCGGCGGATGAAAAGTTAGGCGCAGAATGCTGTGCAAAAGGCAAAATATAGGTATGCGCAGGGGCCAGAGAGAACAATGCACAAGTTCTAGCCCAAATTCTATGGCTATAAAAATATTTAGTAAATTGCCAAATAATTTAAAAGATATCGAAAGATAAAACTGTTTCATAAAACAACTAAAAATTTTCCTATTATCGAAATGTTATTATACATTAGACGAATTTTTTAACGTTAATCTAGAAAACGTAATAATAAATCGTTCTAATACAAATAATAAAATTGCCATACCCTTATAGGGTCATATGTATAACTATACAAAACATGTTAACTAAAAACCGCATGTAAATTTCATATGTTGAAATTGAGTTTGAGAGACAAGACGCCGGCTGGGGCACAGCCGCCCGCCAACCTCATGCCTCCCACGTGCACGCCTGTGCTTACCACTACGCCACGCGGCGTCGGCATTGTGCACACATGCGCAATAATTAGCGATTGTTAAGGTTTAAAAAGAACAACTTTTACTATGGGAGCAACTAACTCCGAATTGGCGATAAAAACCAGCTGTTCCATACACTTTGTCCATTATCAACGGACTTTTTCTATGGTATAGTTGATATTTCTCGCGGATTCGGCTCTGGTCGGTCCCATAGTAAAAGTTATGATGTACTTAACTCGCCAAAGGAGGTTGTTTTAGGTACCGGTAAGCTCTTATTAGTATTTAATATGTGTGATTTTTTTAGATAATTTCTAATCAAAATTATGTTGCCATTTTGAGAATTGGGCCTTCATAGAATTATGCTTTCGTAGAATTGAGCCTTACCGGATTACTTGGGCACTATGCTAATTGGTTATTCTGTGCCTAACTCATTTAGATGTCTGCGGATACAACACGATGTTCTGTATAATCGCTGCTATATGTCGTAGCAACTAAAAGTCTATATTCCATAGATAAAATCTTATCTTCAAAAGTAACAAACATACTGCGGTCAAATCATAAGATTGAAAAAAATAACTAATATTTTTAATAAACATCGATATCG
This sequence comes from Hypomecis atomaria, assembly GCA_964007245.1. Taxonomy (NCBI): domain Eukaryota; kingdom Metazoa; phylum Arthropoda; class Insecta; order Lepidoptera; family Geometridae; genus Hypomecis; species Hypomecis atomaria. The sequence goes on along the minus strand of OZ023292.1, from coordinate 15,985,336 downwards.
ATGGACATCACTAGAGCATCGACAAAAATATCGACTATTACTACATCCCTAGTGCTTGTGTACGTATAGGTTTGAACCTCCCTTACCTCGACCCTACCCCCGCATCGTGCGATAGGGACAATTGCAGCTCAGAGCGATTTATACCTACAAAAAACTTGGCGAGACAACGTTTCGTATTACGCTGTTTTCTTCTTCAAAAACTATTTCAATCAAGTACTTTTTTATGTCAAAATTTAAAAAAAAAATGTGTTCATGATTCTGTCATTTTATATTTTGTTAGATATTATTTAGTCTCTTCTGGTAGGTCTCTAAAGACGTCGGTAATAATGGTGAATTTTTTTGTGGTTTTGAAGGGTCATATTTTACCTGCTAATTAATTTATCAAGAAAAAGAAAAGACAGAGTAGTCTAAACAGCAAAATTTAATTTTATGACAAAAAATTGAAGCTCTATAAGTATTTTCCAGGAAGAAAACAGCGTAATACATTTGTATGGAAAATTACAGACCAACCAGGCTCTTAATAATCGTATGTTTTATTCTAAGTGTTGCACAAGACATGTCTACCTATGCCTTAAGTCTGAATAACAGGCATCTGCCTGTTATTCAAGATACGTTATAAACCCTTTTCCTTTTACGAGTAAAATTAGGGTCCCATCAAAACCAATTGTTCCTAGAAACGTCGAAACACCCTATGATCAACATAGGATGAAAGATGAAGGATAATTTCAAAATCATCAATATTTTACGATCTGCGACGATTAAAGGTTCCTCAATTTGCAAAAAATCAGACGTCATATTTGTTATTTGTAGCCACAGATGACGAACTCTTAAACATCGGGAGAGAGGGATAAAAGATAAACTCATTCAAGTATATTAGAGCGAGAGAAAAGATAAAATTTCCACTGACAAATGCGTCGTCTGAAGCGGCTATTAAAATCACTTGCCGATGAAATACAATGTTACTGACGTACAACCGGTGAATACACGAAGGGTAATGCAAAAAGATGGTCAAGTGCGAATCAAATTCGTAAAAAGAGAGTTCAGTATGAAAATATTTCCTTTATTAATTAGATAAACCTTATAGCCTTAATATGCAGTCAAAGTGGAGCACGGACAATTTGATTTTTATTTGCTCATTAGTCACCACACTACGTGTAATGCTTTGAAAAAATTGTTGCGGAGCAAATTTTTCTACTTTTTATTTTATATTTTATTTAGTGACAATTCCGTTTTTAACCGACTACCAAAAAGGAGGAGGTTCAATGTTCGTGTGTATGTATTTTTTTTTTGTGTATGTTCATTGATAATTTCGCCAATTGTGAACCGAATCAAAAAACTCTTTTTTAGTTCGAAAGGGTATACTCCCGAGGTGGTCCCATTTAAATTTTAAAGAAATCGGCTGAGCCGTTTTTGAAAAAAACAACAATAATGTAAGCAATTCGAGCGAAATATCCGAATTTTGTATACGATGAACATCGATAATTTCGCCAATTGTGGACCGAATCGAAAAATTATTTTTTAGTTCCAAAGGGTCCCATTTAAATTTTACAGAAATCGGCTGAGCCGTTTTTGATAAATCAAAGTCAAAATCAAAGTAGCTATGAATATTACAAAGAATATTTGACTTATGTTATGATGTATTGACCTATGTTATTGTCTTTCTGCTAATATGAGCCATACATGCCTGAAATAAACGTTTTTTTTTTATTATTTTTATATATTTCGTAATAATATATGATTTTAAAGACCGAGATAGCTTAAATCAGTGGATTTTCATCAAAATTCTGGATATTTCTCTAGGAAAAATGTTATCTGTTTACCATGCCGTAGATACGTATTTAGTTAGTTAGTTTGTTAATATAAAGAAAATATCGACTGTGTCGACAAATAGAAAAAAAAGGATAATGAACGTGTAAATTACTTTGCAAAGAATTATTCAGCTTCATATTTAATTTGCATAGTGTAGTACAGAATAAAGGAATCAGTTTATTTTAAGTTCTGACAAAATAATTATAGACAGTAAAATGTGCATTTTTTGGGATCAGAACCCTAAAAACGAGCAAATTGCAGTGCCCGGCAAATTCTGAGAGACAGTTGGGCAAAACCCGTAATAAGTATTCGTAAGTAATAACATAATACCGTTGCAAAAAAATAGCGCCGTCATGAAGCTCCTGACGGACACGTTCAGCGAAGTAAAGTTTATCATAATGAAGATCAATTTCGTTTTGCCGTTTGTGGACTTTGTGTTGCTCCTTATTAAACGGTTTTATTTAACTTCACTTGCCTGTTTTTTGGGTCAAATCTAGTAATTAATTATTGTTATAATAATTTGACCCCCTTCCCGTGGACAGATTGATATGATATTTGATACACAGCTTTAGTTTCGATGACAATACAACTTTTTGTATTGAGTGTCGACGTAAATACAACATGGCGGATTACATTTTTTACTTTTTTACACAAGCCCCTCAATATGGGTATTAAATGAAAGGGCTTTCCATGTAGAGCACAGTTTGTAGTACAAAATAGAAATAAAAAAAAAATGGTTAAAACTTTTTTACAAATTTTCTTTTTCATTCTTTCTTTTTTAAAAAAAGCTGAGAACGGAAGCTTATTGGTTGCACGGATGGGTCGTGCTCACCCTAGAAGCTTCTTTGCACACCCCAGAAAATTTGGAAATCAATGTACAGGGTTATGTCCAGCAGTGGACTTCTTATGGCTGATGGATGGATGGATGATACAGGGTTATTCCTTATCAATTAGCATCCTTTTAGGGGCTTATTCTGTACATCAAAACTAACAACTTTTGTTCTAAGTCTTTTGTAAAACTCGAAAAAAAATGTTGTTCCATAGAAAAAAATCGTTCACCCGCGACAAAATGAATGGAACAGCTGATTTTTTTTTAGTTTTGACAAAAGTCGCAGAACAAAAGTTGTTTGTTTTGATGTACAAAATAAGCCCCTACAATGATGCTAATTGATTAAGAATATCCCTGTATAGATATTATTTTTCTGAAAAAGCAAAAATTAAGTTGAGGCAACACATTCTAATTTTGGAGTGGGCAAACGTAGACGTTGCGCTAGAGCGGAATTTTGTCTAAAGTCCCCGTCACGAGAAGCTATAAATTATATAAACAAACATCTTTTACTAAGTAAACATTTTATACTGCGAGATAATAATAAATTGACCATATTCAATCGACACGAAATATAGACGGGTTATATGAAAGTAACAACCTATTTAATTTAGTCGGATCATATTTTAACGACGCAAAGCGCTATCGTTTGTGTTTTTTGGTACCGGAACGCGTCCGTCGCAGGGATTGTAAACTATCGGGAATGCGTACGAGTTTGTTTCATTGCTTTGCATATATCGCGGATCTGGTTGTTATTGTTAATTTTGTTATTGTTTCGTTATCACTTTTTATTGTTGTTAGGTACTTTAATTGTTGCGTTAATTTTATTTGTTATTACGTATAATGGAGCCAGTAGCTAGTACATCTAAGGAAATAAATTCGCCTCGAAAAAAACGTCAAAAGGTGCGTAATACAATTTATCTAAAATATATAATAAAGAAAGAGTTGTTTGTTCAAACGCGCTAATCTTTGGAAACTTCTAATATTAGAAGTAGGTTTTAAATTGTGAAGTAATTGGTTAGGTTAATTGGTATACCTGGAGATATAGCTTATAAAGCGAATAATTATTCTTAAATAATATGTGTTCATTAATATTTGTTACTTAATAATTTATTAAATCTTAAAAAAAAAAAACATTTTTTTTGTTGGTCCAAATGTTGTGAACTCCTGAACACTTGTTTACAAAATTTATAGCTTCTCGTGACGGGGACTTTAGAGACAAAATTCCTAGCTGCGCCAATGAAGACGTGGCTGTTCAACTTAGGTCGGTGTCCTAGTTACGGATTGGTGGTCCGTATACTCCAAAAGATCAAAATGTATGCATGAGCTCTCACCGTCTCAGACCAAATAAAAAAATCCTCACGGTATTTTCAAAATTTAGCTGCTGCATGCAAAAATGAAACTTGGAATCTACATAATTATTTTTCGCAATAAATGGCATGACCGACTTCAACCGAGTACAGAATTCGCGAATATTTCGCACAGATCGATGTAGCATTTTTCACATTTTTGCTGATTTACCAAAAACGGCAGAGCCGATTTCGATAAAATTTAAATGGGACCAATTTTGAAGTATACTCTTTCCAATAAAAAAAGAATTATAGAAATCGAACTACTATTATGATGATTATCATTATGATGTAAAACGTTATGCGTGGTTATACATAAATATATATATATATATATATATACGCGTCAAATTGAGTACCTGTTTCGTCGGCCAAAATATGTATGAAACAGCTGGGTTTTTTTCTCGAATTCCCAGTTGGCGCCATAGTAAAAGTTATTCATAATTATCACCTGAATCACCCCCTTGCGGCTTAGGCAACCCTTTGTGAATAACCCTGGATATAATATACCATTAAAATGATGATTAGCTAAATGTCGTAATTTTAAGACGTAAATAGGTGTCCTTACATTTTTACGAAAAACAAACAAAAATAATCGGCCAAGTACGAGTCGGACTCGCGCACGGAGGGTTCCGTACAGTATGGGAGCCCCCCTTAAATATTAATTTTATTTAATTTTATTATTTATTATTGAAGTGAATATAAAACTAAATATTCTGTGAAAATTTCAAACATCTACCTGTTACCATTATTAATATAGAGCGAAAAACGTTTAAAAATTCAGGTTTGTTGTATGGGAGCCCCCCTTAAATATTTATTTAATTTTCTTTTTGGTATTTGTTTTTATAGCGGCAACAGAAATACATCATCTGTGAAAATTTCAGCTGCCTGGCTATCATGGTGCATGAGATACAGCCCCGTGACAGACACACAGACGGCCATCGAAGTCTTAGTAATAGGGTCCCGTTTTTCCCTTCGGGTACGGAACCCTAAAAAGACAAGTCGATGACGAAAAGTCAACAACTTTATGGAAGCAGATTTTTTACTCTTCTTTTAACAATAGTAATTGTTTCCAAAATGACTTTTGTTCTACAAGGTGTTGCTTCGTAAAGCACAGGATGATTAAAAACATAACACAACACACACACTTGGTTCTCTTGGTACATTATTCATCCCCCTATCTCGGAAAGATTATTTTTGCTCTTCGATATTTGAGTGCAAAAGTCGTTTTATCCGCTAGAGTGGAAAGTAAAATTGAATTTAGAACATCGTGTGCACTAAGTTTGTGAATTCAAATTATCATAATTAAACCTATTTACTTCAATCTCCATGGTGCCGAATTTATCATACAACCTTTTTTAATTTCTTGAAAACTTAGACTCGAAACCTTCTTGGTGTACTTTTTTTTAATTTGCTTTGCGCGCGCCATTTTTTTTCGTGTCATATTGTTAAAACCTTGTTTTATAATTATACTCTTTGCCTTATATAAAAAAAAGAAACTTGAAAATCCTATAATTTGTGATCCTAGCGATGAGGAAGTTTGTTTGACAACAACAGAATTAACTGAAACTGTTAACAATGCTCAATATTATTATTTATTATTATACTCTTTGCCTTATGTTAAAAACAAGAAACTTGAAAATAAGTGAATGATCATAGTGATTCTAGCGACGAGGAAGTTATTTGGTACCAACAGAATTGACTGAAATTGTTAATAATGCGCAAATGAGCTTTCTCTCTCAACTATCACACGAGAAGTACGAGTAGGTATTTAAAACCGTACGAACGTAGGTAAGTAGATGATTTTATTATTTCCTCGCTGAGGTGGGATGAAAAGTTACGTGTTGCACTCGAGTGCATAGATTTTTTACCTTGTGCTCTTTTAATACCCTCGCTAACGCTCAGGATTCTAATTTTTGAGAATCCTTCGCTTGCTCGGTCATCAAAATTGAACACACGGTTAAAAAGCAACTTTGCACTCTTGTATAACAAATAACTATTATTTTAGTTGAATTATATATTTTTGAAAGGAACATACAACGTAATATTTTGTGAATATTTCAAGCATCTTCCTGTTGCTGTTATTAATATTGAGCAAAAAATCACGTTCCTTGTATGAGAGGCCCCCTTAAATATATCTTAATTAATTAATTAATTATTCTGCCGAGGGGCTTTTAGACTAGGTTTTATTTTATTTTGTGTTTTTTTTTTAGTTTTAGTCATAGCGGAAAATGCAGAGAGCTGTTACAACTAGAGAGATAGCGCTGTTGTCGCTTGAGGCAATTCTCATCCACAAAAATGTATGGAAAATCTTGCCTAGGGCTGTCAAAACTGTCAAATATGTATTGGAATTTGACACTACTGAGAGAAAAACACGGCAACTAGAATCGAGGCAATCGAGATATTTTTCATGTCTCTTTCTAACTCATTCCATTTTAAATCATTGCATCTCTTTCTTTCTTTTCTCGATCGACCACATTATCCCTCTGGTAACTCTGTGGGAAAATGTTATTTAAGTTTTTTATTGTTTTTCTGTGTAAATTAAATTGCTATTATTTCTTAATTGTATTTTAGCCAGCCATTCCAATGAATTGGAATTTGACACTACTGAGAGAAAAACACGGCAACTAGCCACTTAATCAAGATATTTTTCACGTCTCTTTCTAACACATGCCATATTCAATCATTGCATCTCCTTTCATTTCTCGTTAGACCACATTATCCCTGTGGAATATCTGTGTCGGCGTCTCTTTGTATCTCTAAACTCTATGCCTCGAAGAGGAAACAATGTATGGATTGACGTTGCCATTTGATATTAAAAGTGGATAAAAAGTTTTATGCTAGGGATGCTGAAAGTCTCTGCACTTTGTAAAATAACACGCTGTATATCTGCAAAATTATGCATTTTAATCCAGCACTCAAGTCACCTCAGTAAGTTTTTTACTTTAGTTTCCGGTAATCTTTAATTCAATGCATAAGAAACAAAAAATCTGTTCTCGGTTAAATTCTTAGTAAAGTTAGTACTTCCGAGATGTTTCATTGTCGTTCTTATTTTAAATTGTGATGAATCATAATATTATTTTGTCTAACGTATTTTCCTTCCTAGAGGTAATCACAATTAGTAGAAGTCATGACCTCGGCCTGTCGGCTGGTAGACTTGTCTCTACTTAAATATGATAAATATACTAATAACAAATATTAATTTAGACATTAATCGTTCATAGTCATAGGACCAATCAAGTACTTGGATGATCACGAAATAAATTATAGTTTAAAACACACGCGATTACAGACAGACAGACAAAACTCTTTATTCATAACCACAAACAATATGTAATTAAACAATATATACACACTAAGGACTAAACATGATTATAAATTGGCGGCCTTATCACCCATGGCGATTTCTTCCAGGCAACCATGTACGAATATTAACTAACAAGAACAAGAAATAGTGGCCTAAACTAGAGACAATATTAACATAGAAAACACCTGGTTGTTAAAAAAATACTACTTAGATCTAAACTGATAAACTAATAAAAATAAACTAAACATACTTATTTAAATATTAACTACATAACTCTAGTGCGTTCCATCATTAATGTATTGTTATCGGCCCTTGATAAAAGTTTAAATGAAATCTGACCGTTTAGAGTTTAGAGCGAGTCAAAATCCAGTTCAAAGGAGAAGTCGGTTTCAAACATACCGGTTACAAAGAAACATAAGAGTACTGGTGAAACTAATAAAAGCGTGTTAAAAATTGTATCTAAATTCTAAGTACTTATGTATGTCTATCTCGATTAAAATGTAATGTTTACCATGGTTGAGATTTTACAGAAATAGTACAATACAAATTGTAAACTTTTTTAACTAGCCTTTTTGCTGTTCTATAGAAAATGCCTAAAAACGGACTGTTTGTTGTCTACGGAACCCTATCTCAATACGTTCGATTTATCTTATTTGACAAATTATTTTAATTGGAAATTAAAAGTTTTAAATTTGTTCTTTTTGAATCCAAAACATACAGGAATTTTGAATGAACGCAAATTATGGGACATGATTTATCAACCTTCAAAAGCCCTGAAAAAAGGTGACTGAAACCACACGACACTTTATGTTCATTTTGACTTTTATAAAACCACTATAAGATAATATAAACCCTGCGCCCTGTGTAATAGTACATTAAGATATAAGTGCGGTAAGTTGAAAATTACAGCCGAGGCAATATTGCTAGCCCGAGCCGTAGGCGAGGGCTGTAAGGAAGCAGAGTTTGTCATTTTCAAAGCGTACGTATAACATACGACGTTTTATAACATATTTGCGAGGAAATGAATAAAACTGTGAGTTGCGCCGCCGGCTGGTAGCAGCACGCGAACCACTGCAGGAAAATCTTACTTCCAGTGCTGGCCATAAAGTCGTGCATCAGTCGAAGCATCGTGCGTTTTACATTACATTACCGCACAAGTGCCGTAACGTCTCTCACTCTCGCCGCGTGAAAGTAGGAGAAACGAGACCACGGAGTTCTGCGCTCGGTGGCGGCGTGCGTTTTTCATTACAATAATGCACAAGTGCGTAATGAAATACATTACGATATTGAAATTGGTGTAATTACAGCCACTATACCAGCAAATCCTTACATAGTATAAAATAAAGTCGCTATTTTTGTCTGTTTGTTTGTCTGTATGCTTAAATCTTTAAAACTACGCAACGGATTTTGATGCGGTTTTTTTAATGGATAGAGTGATTCAAGAGGAAGGTTTATATGTATAATACACCTGTGCGAAGCCGGGGCGGGTCGTCTAGTATGTTATAAAATGTTTTATTTTGCATCTGTGTGTTCAGTCCTAACGGTTTACAGTCGGTCAAATGCCGTTAAACCGGAACAGTAATTAGTTTTAGAACTGCACTTGAAGGTTGAAAACTAAGATTACATACAGTTTAGTATTAGCACGAGCATAACTGAGTTTTTGAACACGGAAAAACAAGAAGGACTTTAAAGCTCAATAAAAATTATACTAAAAAGAGAATATGTAGCGCGCTCTCTGTCTTTCAACACGAAGGGAATGCTGTCATCGACGTCAATTTTGAATACAGCCTGCAATCTACTACGAACATATAATAAAAGGACTTTTTTAAAATACTAATATAGCCATATCGCGATTTAGTCTTAAAGCGATCTAGTCATACTCGTATCTGCTGCCTAGTCAAAACGTAAAGCTCCTAACCCGTCTCTAGTGCGTTCCAGTAACGCAAAAATATAACAACCTTTCTTAGACTTTTTCTATAGAACTGCTAACTTTTACGTGAATTTGGGTTCGGTTGGTCCCATGGTAAAAGTTATTCTTCTGAATGTACTAAAATCGTTCTTAAGAGGTTGTTGCCATTAACTACTGGTCACCCTGTGTATTGGAAGTTTAGGTTTTTTAAACAATATTATTAATATAATTTATTTTGCCATTTTGAGAATTAGGCATTCCTTGAATTAGCCATTGTCAGAATTGGGCATTCCCGGACTACTTGGGAATTATGAGAATTGGGCATTTCTCGCGTCTTGGTGAGTACTTAGTTGAGTATATACTTGTTCAGTAAAAGCTTGTTTGAAAAAAATGTTTTTTAATATTCTTGTTTGTAATAAATATTTACACCTATAAACGTATATCAATGCTTACATATTAATAAAAAATAAGGTATTGCGGTATGTGACGGCTGCTCTATGATAGTTTTGACTCAATTTCATCGAACACTTTCAACGGCTTTAGGTCCGTCCGTTCCTTTTATTTTGGTCTAAGCCTACAATGGGTTTACACCCGACATAGTAAAATGGAGGTCGCTCATGAAAGTTTTTTGTTTCGAAATGAGTTTTCGCGTTGTTTTTCGCTACGTTTGCTAAGAATAGAAACGGTTCTTCACAATTTCAGCTTTGTTTCAGCTTTCACGGAGTATTTTGTTTACGTTCTGAAACGTGGTAGGCATTTTGCTTTGGTTGTTTTCGTAGTTTATGTTAATAAGTGGGTATAGAGTTGAGGAAATTACTTAATTTTAGAAGTAGTGGAATACGCTCTTTCCATTAACTTGCAAACATAACGTTTATTTATATGTCTATGTTCTTTATTTACTAAATGTTTAATAATGATATTAGTGTAGATTGGGATAGAAAAATTACAAGCACAATTTTTAAAAATGGTTGATTTTTTCTACAACATTCATCATTTCCTCCATAGGACGTCCATTGCTAGACTTGGATCTTTTCTGTAAATTTCCAATAGGAATAGAATAGGATATACATATCATGTACATATCTATTGTTGATTTATCAAGCCGTTTTTGATAAATCAACAATAGATATGTACATGGATTTAAGTAAGTTAATATAAGCCGATTTCGTTAAAATTTTAATGGGACCACCTCGGGAGTACCTATATACCCTTTCGAAATAAAAAAGACTTTTTTTTAATCGGTTCACAATTGGCGGATATATCGATGAACATACACAAAAAATACATACAGACGAACATAGTACCTAACTCCTATTTTTCGGAAGACGGAAAGGAAAAAGAAAGGATGGTAAGCGGCTTGATCTTGCAGACCCACAATATTATTTTACAATATTAAGTGTATGCATTGACAAAGACAAACTGCCGTTTATTTACAGTTTGCTGCACCAGGTGTGCATATTTCAACAAATTGATGACACTGGGAGTTTCCTTACTGGCGAAGCGACCTTTTACAATGGTCATTAGTTATTGTTGAGATATGAATCACTGAACTTTACTCGTACTTGCGCTGTTAGAGCGTGCGTTCGACTCATTATGTAGACGATTAGTCTGTCCATGCCACCTCAAAGGTTTCTGTCTTAAAACGGGGAAGTATTTGGTGCTGGTTGGTATACACTTATAGGCTTATAGAGAAGAGAATGTGACTACAAAATATGTGTAGATTTTAGAAGTACATTTTACTCATCATTATGAACAGCTTTTTGACCAACGGAACGGAGGAGGTAATCAATTCGACGCGTATATTTTTATTTAATTTATAACCACGCATAACATTTTACATAGTAGTCCGGTTTTGATAATTCTTTTTTTATTGGAAAGAGTATACTTTGAAATTGGTCCCATGTAAATTTTATCGAAATCGCCTGAGCCATTTTTTAAATCTACAATAATGTGAAAAATGCTACATCAATCCGTGCGAACTATTCGCGAATTCTGTACACGTTTGTAGTCGGTCATGCTATTTTTTGCAAAAAATAATTATAATATCCAACTATCCTATCCAGCAGCCATAGGACGTCCACTGCTGGACATAGGCTTTCCCTATGGATCTCCAATAAAACCGGCTAGAAGCGGCTCGCATCCAGCGCGATCCTGCGGTCTTAATATGCGGACTTTGAAACCGACGTCGAAATCGAGAAAAAAAAATGTTTTGTCGAGAGTCAATGAACTTTTTGTACATTGTGGTTAGTCCCACAGTGAGTACAATGACAATTTTTGGTGTCGGAACCGTTGCTTTTGCACTCTCTATTGAGAAATTTATTTTCTCACTAGCTTAAAACCCGCGGCTTCGCCCGCGTTGTCTTAGTAGACAGGTACTGGCTTATGAAAATAGCCCGTGGTTTGACCCACGTTTGTCTTAGTACTTGCTTAAAATTATAAAAGGCTGCCGGTTGGCTTGCGTTGTCTTGGCACTTCCTTAAAATAATAATAGGTCGTGGTTTAGCAAAGCATTATCGTATAACGTATTACTTGCAAGGATAATGCCTATGGTTTGGCCTGAATTGTCATAGTATTTGGCTAAAATGATAATAGGTCGCGGTTTGGCCTGCGTATTCTTAGTACTCGCTTAAGATGGTAATTTATAGCACGCAGCTTAGCCTGCGTTGTCTTAATACTTCTTCAAAATTGTAATAGCCTACCGTTTGGCACGCGTTGTCGTATTACTTGCAATGATAATAGCCCACGGTCTGGCCGCTTTGTTCGAGTAACTGCTTAAAATGATAATAAGCCACAGTTTGACCCGCGTTGTCTTGGCACTTGCTTAAAATAATAAAACTTCGTGGTTTCGCCTGCATTGTCGTATAACGTATTACTTGAAAAGATAATGCTTAGTAGGCATTATCTTTTCGAGTAATAGGCATTGCCTACGGTTTGGCCTTAATTGTCCCAGTGTTTAGCTAGAATGATAATAGGTCGCGGTTTGGCCTGCGCATTCTTAGTACTTGCTTAATATGGTAATTTATAGTACGTAGCTTGGCTCGCGTTGTCTAAGTACTTGCTTAAAATTACAATAGCCTGCCGTATGGCTTGCGTTGTCGTATTGCTTGCAATGATAATAGCCCATGGTCTGGCCCGCGTCGTTATAGTATTTGCTTACAATGATAATGGCGCGCGGTTTGGTCCGCATTTTCTTAGTACTTACTTTAAATGGTAATTTCCCACAGTTTGGCCCGCGTTGTCTTAGTACTTTTTTTGCTTAAAATAATAGCTCTTAGTTTAGCCCACGTTGTCGTATTACTTGCAAGGATAATAATTAGCCCACGGATTGGCCTGCTTTGTCTCAGTATTTGCTTAAATTTACTTGTATCTAAAGCTTATTATGGAGTACGACAATTTTTAGATGATAAATTGCAAAATATTCGAATTAAATCTAATAATAATGATTGTATAATTTTTTCAGGTTCTAATGATTATTTTATGGCCATATTGGACCTAACTGATAATTCAATATTTTTGTGATTAGTAGTAAGATCTCAATGTAACACAGTTCAACAATAAATGTTCTTTGACTTTAATAGCCCACGGTTTGGACCGCGTTATTTTATAACTTGTCATAAAATAAATACTTGATAAAGTTATATTTTAATATACCTACTGATTTTTTTTATAGCGAGAAAAATATATTTTTCGATTTATGATGAGATATATGACGATCATGAGTTGAGCCATGTAGTTTCCCACTCGTATACCAAATTTTATCCAACTCCATTCGCACGTCATGGTCGGCCAAGTGCGAGTTGGACTCGCGCACGCAGGGTTCCGTACCGTATGGGAGCCCATTCCTCTTGCCGTTATTGATAGCGAGCAAAAAAATCCTAAAAATCACGTTTGTTACATGTCCCTTAAATATTTATTTTATTCTATTTTTAGTATTTTTTGTTATAGCGACAACAGAAATACATCATTTGTGAATATTTCAGCTGCCCAACTATTACGGTACCTACGGTGACAGACAGACAGACGGACATCGAAGTCTTAGTAATAGGGTCCCGGTTTTACCCTTTGGGTAAGGAACCCTAAAAAAGGCCAGTACAGGTATACATCACCCTTCGGCCACGTATGATACCAGAGTTTGGTAACCAGTATCATACGAAGAAAAAATGATCGTCGTAGGATACTGGTATCCAAGTGATAGGATTTATTACTCTTCTGATACCCTTCATCATGTTTGGTAACCAGTATCCATGGAATATAACATTCTGCTTATGAAACCAACTCGGCAAAACTGTGAAGATCGCATTCTGTACCTACGCTTATTGTAAAACCCTGGCTTTATTGAAAACATACAAGAAAACAAGAAAATAGTTCAACTGTGAATCGTTTATTACCTACAACCCATTGAAATAAAATGGCGTAATGATTTCGATACAATGTCCAACACTAATTTCGTTTTCATTTAGCTGAGATATGGCGTCATTTATTTCTGCATCAATTTCTTTGTACTCTCGGCTTAGTTCCAATTTTCTTTTGTATATATCCACTACGGTGGTTTCTTTTCTTAAAATATCTAAGAGTTGAGCCAATGTCGGTCTTTTACGTCCAATATATCTGTTTAGGCGACTGTGCCAACCTTCTATATTATTGGTAGTACGTATTTTAGATGATGAACAAAAGCAAATTTTTTCGAAGTCAGTCTTTGCCATCCATTGGTTATTAAAATATTTGTTAAATTTTGTTATCTCTTCTCCAGACGGACTCTTTGACATAACATATTCATACCCCTTTCGAAAATAGGCTTTGGGTAAACGTGCAAGGCCAGCATACCTGTCGTAATACGTGCTTTTTTACCCTTGTGGTTAATTTTAACGATTTAGCTTTTCTAAATAAACACCTATTCAGATGATAATAACATCCCTTAACATCAATGTTGGGGAAAACTTTTTGAACAGCTTTCATTGAAGCCAACTCGAAGTCAACAGTAATTGTTTCTGGTAGCCATTGCTTGAATCGGTAATTTATCATATAAAATAGTACTTCGTAAGTTTGCTGTGTCTTGTCTGGTAGTAAACAAAACATTTTCAGAAATTTAATTTTCCTGAGCTGATACTCGGTTACATAAAACGAAAAATCCCTATCACTTGGATACCAGTATCCTAAGACGATCATTTTTTCTTCGTGTGATACTGGTTACCAAACTCTGGTATCATATGTGGCCGAAGGGATTCATCATGTTTCATTAAGTCATTAGAAATTTAATTTCGATTATTCTGAACTCAATGACAATCTCGCCCATAACCGTTTACGCGGTCAAAAGTGATCGAGACACTTGTAGGACTTTCAGACATTCTCTGACCAAGTACAGACGAAAAAGTAGCACACAAGAAGGTACATTTTATTTGAAAAATACATAGCGCACCTACATCTAGACGACAGGCATGTTCTAGGATTCCATTATACTCATCATTTGACTAACTTTTACTATGGTACCAACCCAGAAATCACGTTAATAAAATTAGCTGTTCAACACAAAAAATTCATCGACCCGCGACAAAATGTAAAGAATAGGTAATTTTTGCTTCTTCAGGGTAGTTCCCATAGTAAAGTAAGTAGTTATTGATCCGTATGTACCCTTAGTTTAAGTCTATTGGCTCACAAAATAAAATCGTTCATAAACAATAAGGGGCCCATTTTGCCCCCATTGAAGGATCTAAATTATCTCAATTTAATTCTAGATATTTCACTACGTTTAAAAAAAAAAACGCGATCAAGTTATTTTTCACGCTTATATAGGATGTTTGGTCTAGCGTTAGACAAGGAATCCGGGACTTTTCCCAGGACGTTAATAGTCATATGTTAGTTAAAATAGTGAGATATTTTCAAACAATATTGCATCGGTTTTCGAACAGTCATTTAGTACTTTTTTAGGAAATTGATATCCTGAAGGACCCACTGAAATTTTCGGGGATAGCAGTACCCCCAATTGGTAATTTGTGTTATTGTCTAGCGTCGTACCAAATTTCGTTAGAATTCATTTATCTACCCCTTTTATCTTAGCTTTATAATTGATTATTTTGGCTATTGCTAAGAAACCCAATAGATTTTCCGGGATAAAATAGTTACTGTATTGAAACATGTTGTGTGCTTTCTACATACCTACCAGATTTCATTTATAACCGTTCAGCATGTCTGATGTAATTATTGATGCTTTTTTCACCAACTTTGGGAACTTATCTGACCCGTTAGATAAGGAAAATTCGGAAAAACAGGAAGAAACGTAACTTTTATTTTATTTGTAAAGCATAAATACAAAGTTTTAAGTCAATCGGTAAAGGTAATAAAAAATTAAATGCAAACAAAAAGGGCCCGTTTTACCCCGTTAGAGGTCGATTTTTCGAAATTTTCGTCCTTTGTGCTTCATTACGTTGTACATTGTACCTATGTTCGAAATTTCAAGTATCTATCTTTAGTGGATTGGGTTGTAGCCTAAACTGATTAATTTTGGCTATCCCTAAGGATCCCCATAGAATTTCCGGGATAATAATAGTTCATGTGTTGAAACATGTTGTGTGCTTCCTCCATACCACATTTCATCCATAACCGTTCAGCTCGTCGGATGTAATAGACGCTTTTTTCACCAACTTTGGGACCCAATTTGACCCCTTAGATAAGGAATATTCGGAAAAACAGGAACAAACGTAACTTTTATTTTGTTTGAGTAGCATGTATACAAAGTTTCAAGTCAATCGGTAAAGGGAATAAAAAGTTACATACAAACGAAAAGGGCCCGTTTTACCCCTTTAGAGGTCGATTTTTCAAAATTCCGTTCTTAGTGCTCCATTACGTGGTACAATGTATCTTTGTTCCAAATTTCATGTTCGTATCTTTAGCGGTTTGGGCTGTAGGCTGTCTGTCAGTCAGTCACTCAGCGAAGCCTTTTATATAATAGATGAGTAAAAAATAACAATATGAAAATAGCAAGAGATTTCCGTCTCTACATACTTTTAAGTTTTAATTTTCAAATTATTTAGGACAGAGTAGTTATTAATTTACCTACCATATGATTTTATAGATTTCACAAATTACTAAATTAATGTGGAATTCAAGGTTAAGGAGACATTCAAATCGTTAAGATTTTGCAACGACTTGACATTTAATTAATGGTCATTGTTAAACTCACGTTAAACACCTAAGTATGCACAAACGATTGGTTTTATAGGGGGCTAATAAATAATTTGCTTGGGTTCTGTTGGCTTAGTTTTTAGGGTTTCGTACCCAAAGGGTAAAAACGGGACCCTATTACTAAGACTCCGATGTCCGTCTGTCTGTCTGTCTGTCACCGGGCTGTATCTCATGAACCGCTATAGCTAGAAAGCTGAAATTTTCACAGATGATGTATTTCTGTTGCCGCTATGACAACAAATACTAAAAACAGAATAAAATTAATAATTAAGGGGGGCTCCCATACAACAAACCTGATTTTTTCGCTCTTTATCAATAATGGTAACAGGTAGATGCTTAAAATTTTCACCTAATATTTAGTTGTATGTTCACTTCAATAATAAATAATATAATTAAAATATAATAAATATTTAAGGGGGGCTCCCATACAGTACGGAACCCTCCGTGTGCGAGTCCGACTCGTACTTGGCCGATTATTATTTTGATAAGTATTGAAAGAAAAGCCGTGAAAGACACGAGAGAAGACATTGTTTAGTTATTGCTATAATAAACGAAGAAGTTCTTATGAAATCGCAGATAAAACTCAATAAAATAGACATAATTAATTTCAGCAAAAAAATGGCATGACCGACTTCAACCGTGTTAAGAATTCGCGAATATTTCGCACGGATCGATGTAGCATTATTCACATTATCGAAAATGGCTCAGTCGATTTCGATAAAATTGAAATGGAACCAACTGCGAAGTATACTCTTTCCAATAAAAAAAGAACTATCCAAATCGGACTATTATGTAAAAAGTTATGCGTTATACATAAAATAATATATACGCGTCGAATTGAGTACCTCTATCGTTTCGTCGGTCAAAAATACAATTTTTACGAAAAGATAAGTAAAAATTTTCAAAGAAAAGCTGTGGAATAATTTCACTGCAAATCAACGGATTTTTTTTTGATCTAATTGTTTTTTATTGAAGAACTTATTAGCTAAGTAGACTTTGTAGTTTGTTGTAAGTAGTTAAAATGAAGTAAGACACTTGCCCATTAAAAATATCAAAAAATCTGTACAAGCTAATTTCTATATCAAAGTTTTCATCACGATTTTCCCAAAACTGAATCAAAAGAAATACATTTTTCCGTAAGTACGACATACTGACTCAACCGAAAAGCGAATCTCATAAATGACAAGGAATGTTTTCGAAGAAAATCTACGATTTATTTAGGTACCTCCCCCGCACGAGCTCACAGAATGACGCCAAGATTTTCCCTCAACCGTCGCAAGAGAAAAACAACACGGGACAAACCGAAACTAATCTCAAACAATACACGATTTATATACAGGTAAATATGCAATGAAACTAAAATAAAAAAAAAATAAACTAAAAATAATAAAGAATTGCATATTTTTAACCCCCGACAATGAAAAGGGGGTGTTATAAGTTTAACGTGTCTGTGGTATCGTAGCTCCCAATCGGATGAACCGATTTTCCTAGAGTTTTTTTGTGTCATAGATAATTTTATCCCAAGTGTTCTTAGCCATGTTTCATGAAAATCTGTTCAGCCGTTTGAAAACCATCAGCTCTTTTCTAGTTGATGAGAGGATCTGACTACCTTCCATATGTCCTAACGATTCGAAATTTGGTACCGTGTTACTTCAATGATATGGAAATTTTATGGTAAGGTAACCATGACCTGATCAGCCGTTTAAAGATCATCAGCTCTTTAATAGTTGATGAGGGGATCTGACTATCTTCCATATGTCCTATCGATTCAAAATTTGGTACCGTATTACTTCAATGATATTGAAAGGACATAGTTTATTTGTGTCAGAGTTTTTAAAATTTTTAATTTTATTATTATAAAGATTTCAAAAGACAAATGTTACAAATATCCGTGATGTGCGTAATGGAATTTACAATCTTTATTTCATGGTTTAAAGCTAGACTAATCTTAGCAGGATGTGTACAAGGTGTGCTTTGTCAAGTTCAGATTATACCTACTCATCATTATGTATAACTTTTACTATGGGACAAACACGGAAAAATCCGCTGTTCCATTGAAAAAGTTCATCGATTCTATAAATGTCATGGCATAGAAATTTATATCGTACCTATAGGCCGAATCATAGAAGCCGACGGCAGTGAAATTAGCTACAAGCACAATATCCAATAAACGCGCAGCTTTATGTGAGATTCAGTCTGGATTGGATATTGCGCAACTTATAGCGAACTTCACATCCAAAGACTTGTATAACTCGGCCTATAGTAAACGTAAGTTTCTATTATGCGTAGATATTGCTACGGAACCCCAAATTACAACGCCCTCACTCTAGGTATTTTCAGTTTTGCGCCAGACTCATCCCATTTCGCTTGGCAGGACTTTGCTTTCAGTCTCATGAAAGTGTTTGAAACATTCACATGTGTAATATCCAGTGTTTCAGTGTGTAAATAAACAAGACAGAAAAGAGAGGTGAGCTTTTTAAACGAGGTGTTATCAATTTATCATCGATGGGATCTTCAAAGTCTTTATAGTCCATCTTCGACCGTACCATTGCTTTCTAAAAGGCCAATTGGTTTTCAAATGTAGTTCATTTATGTAGGTATGTAAAAAAAAGCTTTTTTTCTTAAGTCCCATTTACAGGGTTTTTTCTGATCAAATACAACAACAAAAGTTGTTAGTTTTGATAAAGACCCTAAAAATTATGCTAATTGATTAGAAATAACCCTATGGCCGTTAATTTTACGTAATGGTATATACGTCTAGACGTCTTTAAAATGCTTTACAAAACAGATCAGAAACATCACCTTTTAGATCAGAAACGAACAAATCAATCTTCTTCTTCGTCGTGTCAATGGTTCAAAATGGTTAGTTATTATTATTTTCTCCCCATACATATTTGGCCACTGCGACGACGGTGTGTGCGCGGGTGTAGCCTTGAATAGATCTTCCATCGTACAGGGGCTCGGACACATGCTCTGCATAAGGGCTCCGAAATCACACTCTAACCTGTCAGCATCCCCACTTGGCTAGGTTTACCCTGAAACGGCCCACTAGGGTCCGGAGTCGGTTTGTAGACTTCCACGTGAGTCGTGGGAGATCGCTGCTTGCTGGGAGCTGTTCTCCTGTTATTGAGAAGTCAGGAGTTAGAGGAGTGGTGTTAGCGTGGATTCCCACTATTTAAAACGGATCAATAGAAACTGGACATCATTCGTCAAACACAGAGTCTTGCCATCATTCGTTGATATTAAATTTTTTTTCATTTCAGTCATTTTGGGTGAAAAACTCAATTTCTCAGATCATCTGCCAAAGTCACTGTAGCATTAAATTATCATAATAATTGTCTTTAGTTTCGAAAAATTCCAGCGCTAAATGAATCGTCACCTATTGTGCTTAAATGTCCTTGCAGTGTTGGACACAAAATACGATCGTAGTATTAGAGATGGTATCATTCTCACGTCTTTGAAATGTAAATTCCAAAAGACAAGATAACAACAAAACAATATGTTAATAGATTCTTCATCTAGACGGATTTCTGAGCGCCTGGTGGTCACAACACGTGTTTGAAATACTCCTGTTTGTCTAACTTATACCTAAACATTCCCATTGATCGAGGTAATGCTGCCAGCCTGTTAGGTAAGTTG
Source organism: Hypomecis atomaria (assembly GCA_964007245.1). Taxonomy (NCBI): domain Eukaryota; kingdom Metazoa; phylum Arthropoda; class Insecta; order Lepidoptera; family Geometridae; genus Hypomecis; species Hypomecis atomaria. The sequence continues at coordinate 15,965,318 of OZ023292.1, read as the reverse complement.
CTGACTGGGCTCGAGCATTTAGATTATGAGTTCCTGCATTTCTTAGGAAACATGCTATTAAGCAGCCCTGTTGACATTTATTACACTCTTTATCCCAGGATATTACCTGAAATTCCTGCCTGATTTAAGGAAACATTGATATAACTGTCGTATTCTAGCGTGTTTTAAGTGGATTCTGAAATAGAACCCCTAGCCTGTTTATATGGCCCTGGTACCCGGACAAATCTACGAGTATGAGACAGCATTATGTCCATCTGTAAACATTTACAACTGCGTAAAAATAAAATGCCTTTTATTCATCAGTGTTTAAGGTTCCGTACCCAAAGGGTAAAAAAGGGGACCCTATTACTAAGACCCCGCTGTCCGTCTGTCTGTCACCAGGCTGTATCTCATGAACCGTAATAGCTAGAGAGTTGAAATTTTCACATATGATGTATTTCAATTGCCGCTATAACAACAAATACTAAAAACAGAATAATATAAATATTTAAAGGGGCTGCCATACAAAAAACGTGTTTTTTTTTGCCGAGGGGCTCCCATACGGTACGGAACCCTTCATGCGCAAGTCCAACTCGTACTTGACTGATTTTTATCACTCAGTACCTACTCGAGCGCAATGTTATAGTGGGAAAACTACAACCGAAAATAAGCAAACTCTATGCCACTCAGTCTGTTCACACTTAATCTAGAAAAACATCATTCACGCATCATCTCTGAAGAATTTCACTGAAACAACATGCCTTATGATTTCCAACGCGAGCAAACCAAAATATTAGCATGGGTCAAAGAAAAATGTTATCTATATCCGTGATTATAAAATGCAGAATTGTATTTCAAGAGGCCGTTTACAAATTTACGATAACATGCACAATTGTTTTGTTTTCTCATAGAAATTGTTTAAAAGCATGAACAGTAAATTTTTGTCAACCGTACTATGATGTGGAGAATGCACTGACATAAAATCTATTGTAGAGTCGGCTACAGTCATCGCCAAAAGTGTTTACCAGTTCAAATATAATGAAGAAACAATCGTTCAATAGGTAGTGAATTGTCGTCATAGATCGGAATACAAATACCTATCTATCACTCTTCTAGTTTACGAGCATCTTACGTCCGAAAATAAACTACAAATAGCATTTCAACAATTCGCAATTGTCGATTGAAGAATAATGTTATTTTCAGGAATTAAGATAAAAAGGAAACAAGAACATGGTGATTTTTGTAAAATACGGTTCATGCTTCACAATATTTTTTGCGTATAAGAATAACTTCTACAGATTTCGATGAATAAATAAGTATTGTACCTGATAGAATCAGGTATGAATTCTACAAGGTACGAGTATTTCTATACACGACGGACGGATATTAGGCCATCAGCGGCTGAGCCGATTTCGATAAAATTTATAAGTTTTATATTTATTTTACCACATATATATTTAAATGGCACCACCTCGGAAGTATACTCTTTCGAACTAACAAAGATTTTTTTAAATCGGTTCACAATTGGCGAAAATATCTATGAACATAAACAAAAAAAAACATACAGACGACACAGTACCTCCTCCTTTTTGGAAGTCGGTAAAAAAAAACACCTATTCCATTCATTTTGTAGAGAGTCGACGAACTTTTTATATGAAACAGCTGATTTGTCTTCGCGATTTCAAGGTTGGTCCCATAGTAAAGGTTGGTCATAATGATGAGTATACTCGTAATAATATCCCAAAATATGTCCGTCATGTAAAGAAACAGTATAGCCAAAAACGTAAAAAATGTTATATTACATTAGGGGACAGTTGATTATACAATCTCAATACAACAGTGTTAAGTTACAGCAGAATCTTTTTATTTAAATTATTAAACTAGGTTAACTATTTCATATTTCAACAGCAGATGTTTGTTGGGTGATTTTTAGCAACCAAGGATTAACCCAACGTAACATTTAAAACCTAACTGCATATTATTTATTATTATTAATATGTTTATAGATTACAGACTAATTTTTTGTTTAAAATATATTTAAATAGGTACCTAATTTCGAAAATTTAAGTAAAAGCCCAAGTGCCTTTAATAACTACGATTCGTTTAAAAAATATTCTATTTTTTTTTTTTTTTTTTTTTTTTATTTCGAATAGGTTTGCGTTTGACTACACACTACCTGATGTTAAGCAGATATGCGGGCTAGGATGTAACACGCTTACCTAGAAGATACCTATTTACTCGGGATTTGAATTTTTGTTTTTATTCTATTGTTTTTAACGTACATGAAAAAATAAATACGACTAGGACCATTCTGTCCCCCGAGGGACAGATCCGGGGGACAGACTGGAATAATCCACAAAAAGCTACAGTACTTCATGAAAAGGATCTGAATTATGCACAAAACAATAATATGTAATCCAGTAAATGTTGGAGTCAGTTTTTCAGCAACATGTAAAGGTACTACGTAATAAACGAACTAGCAGACCTTCTCTGTCGAGTAGTCAGATATAAAATATGACATAAATTAGAAAATAAAATTAAAATTAATCTACACCATAATACTGATATTAATGAGGTAATATTATATTAACAGCGTGTACGCATATATTACGAACTATTTCTTTACTATGAGTAATAATAAATTACTGTAAAAATGGATTATTAATGACCTTTACATTGTAAAGGTGGTGTCACATTCGTCACGCTTCGTCCAGTAGCGTCGACAAATCGTGTTATTAACAACACTTTAAAATGACGTCTTAAGGCAATCGCGTGGCGCCAACTTGGCCATACAAAAACAATGAGCTGTTACCTATCTCTAAATATCATCTGAGTTGAGTGATTTTTTCTTAATGTAATCAGCACTTCTATCGCTAGGATTAGGTATACGTCTTAGTTTTCACCGTTTTTTAAATTACCTTAAAAAAGTTATAAGCCTCTAAATCGTATTTTCACGCAAAAGTGTGGCTGAAAAGTTTACATAAACTAAACTTTTCTGAAAAAATAAGACGTACGAGCGTGCAATGTTTCTTACACAAACGATTGACACCAAAAACATAGCATTTTGTTACAATTTAAGAGGTGGAAAGAGTTTTCTCCCGAAACGTAAATTATATCAAACGTGTACGAAACATTTTCTCGATGTTCTACAGAAAACGCAATAACACTGGTCGATTCACGATCCTCTAAATAATCGGCCAAGTACGAGTCGGACTCGCGCACGGAGGGTTCCGTACTGTATGGGAGCCCCCCTTAAATATTTATTTTATTTTAATTTTATTATTAAATTGAATATAAAACTAAATAATCTGTGAAAATTTCAAGCATCTACCTGTCACCATTATTAATGTAGAGCGAAAAACGTCAAAAAAATCAGGTTTGTTGTATGAGAGCCGCCCTTAAATATTTATTTTATTGTCTTTTTAGTATTTGTTGTTATAGCGGCAACAGAAATACATCATCTTTGAAAATTTCAGCTGCCTAGCTATCATGGTTCATGACATACAGCCCGGTGACAGACAGACGGACATCGAAGTCTTAGTAATAGGGTCCCGTTTTTCCCTTTGGGTACGGAACCCTAAAAATTAGCAGAAATGACGGAGAGGCCTAGTCAACAAGATACGGATGCGTGATTGTATCTGCGAATTAGCAAGTTGAAATAGCAGTGGCAGGGCACACAGCACGAAGAACTGACGACCAATGAGGTCGTAAAGTTCTCGAGTTGAGACCACTTACCGGCTAACGCAGCGTAGGACGTCCATCTACAGGGTGAACCAGATGCTCTCAGTGTAGGGTTGCCATCTGTCCGGGTTTCCCCGGATTTGTCGTAGTTTAAAAGGGCGTCCGGGGAGCGTCTGGGCGGGGTTTTTTATTAGTAGTCCGGGTTTACCAAGCAGTTCCGCAGTTGCCACGATTTAAAAAATTATGACTCGTATACATGTCTGAGTTCTAGGCTCTAAAATCCGGGGTTTTCACTACTCCACTTGTCCTAGTTGCCAAATTTTAGATATGACATCCCTACACCTCAGTGGAGCATTGAACCGCGGTGAATGCAAGTCCGAACAAGCCGGTTTCCGAAAGGGCTTTAGCACCATGGACCACATTCATACGCTGCGACAGGTTATACAGAAGACCGAAGAGTATAACTTGCCACTTTGCTTAGCGTTTGTGGACTATGAGAAAGCCTTTGATTCGGTCGAGACTTGGGCTGTGCTCGAGTCTCTCCAACGATGCCGTATTGACTATCGGTACATCGAAGTGTTGAAGTGCTTGTATAATAACGCCACTATGTCGGTCCGAGTACAGGAAGAGAGCTCCAAGGCGATCCCTTTAAAAAGAGGCGTAAGACAGGGAGACGTAATTTCTCCGAAACTGTTTACGGCTACTTTGGAGAACGCCTTCAAGCTCCTGGAATGGAAAGGATTCGGCATCAATGTCAATGGCGAATACCTCACTCACCTTCGGTTTGCCGACGATATCGTGGTCATGGCAAAATCGATGGAAGAGCTCAGCACGATGCTCGAAGGCCTCAATCGGGTTTCCCAACAGGTGGGTCTTAAGATGAACATGGACAAGACGAAAGTCATGTGTAATTCCCATGTTGTACCCACCCCGATCTCTGTTGGGAACTCGGTTCTTGAAGTCGTTGACTCGTACGTCTACCTTGGACAAGTAGTCCAGTTAGGTAGGTCCGACTTCAAGAAAGAGGCCAATCGCCGAATCCAACTCGGCTGGGCAGCGTTCGGAAAATTGCGTAGCGTCTTCTCGTCCGACATACCTCAGTGCCTCAAGTCGAAAGTGTTCGACCAGTGTGTGTTGCCAGTGATGACTTATGGCACAGAAACGTGGTCTCTCACTATGGGCCTTATTAGTAAGCTCCAAGTAGCCCAACGAGCTATGGAGAGGGCTATGCTCGGAGTCTCTCTGCGAGATCGAATCAGAAATGAGGAGATCCGTAGAAGAACCAAAGTTACCGACATAGCCCAACGGATTGGCAAGTTGAAATGGCAATGGGCAGGGCACATAGCGCGGAGGACTGATGACCGATGGGGTCGGAAAGTTCTCGAGTGGAGACCACGTATCGGCAAGCGCAGCGTAGGACGACCACCCACAAGGTGGACGGATGACCTCATTAAGACCGCAGGATCGCGCTGGATGCAAGCCGCTTGCAACCGGTCTTATTGGAGATCCATAGGGGAGGCCTATGTCCAGCAGTGGACTTCTTATGGCTGATGGATGGATGGATGGAATGCAAGTCGTTTCTAACTGGTCCTAGCGATCTTGGCGATCTGTAGGGGAGCCCTGTGGACGTCAATTACTCGTACAATGGACGTCGGACGTCCTATGGATTCTCAGCCATAGACGTCCATTGCATAGAAGAAGAAGTTTGTACCTAATTTAAGGTATTCATTCCTTAAACCCTTGCGCACACAATGAATAATCATCTCTGAAGTAGGTTTATCTTAATATAAAATATGATTTACTATATAGGTAAACGTATTTTTTTTCACCTAGAATATAGACAAGTTTTCTCATAAAATTTAATAAGATTCAAAATAAAATAATTCCACTGTGTTCGAAATATAAATTATTAACAAGAATTCAGATCGCTTGGATTATGGACACGTCCTTTTAGTCAAACGCTACACCTGCCGATGTACAACCACCTTTATTAAGGGTCCTGACCTTTCTCCGTCTGTGGTTTTACGACGGACGCTCCAAAGGCCATTAAATATACGTAACGTTACTTAAGAGCGATAAACCGTATATTCTACTTTCACGGCTTGACTATACGGAGTCAAGGTCAAATCTACTGTTACTACGAATTTAGATGACATTGATTTGTTTGGGTTACGCAGAACTGTTAAGCTAGGGGTTGGACGGAAGCTTTTAGTGGGTATACCGTCTAGGCGGAGACTCCCACATAACCACCTTGCCCCCCCTGGGCAGGGTGGTATCCATAAAGGATTTTCCCTGGGCAAAAAAAAGGGTTGGACGGAAGGTATTGTACTAACGGCGATTTTTTTTTATTGGGTAGGGCGACAAAAAATCCTAATTACTTTTCGAAATATTATTATGGTATTTGCAACCTGCGATGATTTGTTAATTACGAGTACGTCTAGGTGGTATTAACTTAATTAGATTTTATGCAAGTGCGTATATATCGCCTTTCTACTATAAATGGAATATGCCTATTATACATTGATAGATTTTTTCAAATAGGCGTAATGAAAGAAAAAAGAAAGAAAGAAAATTTTTTATTTACCAAAATATGATTAAGTTAGTAATGCCAATAAAATTATACCAATATTGTACCAAACTATACATTGAAATCAACAGTGGGTCCCAAACTCTGCTAGGCCGGTCCCTTGGGAGCCCTTACAAGTGGAGTTATCCTGATCAAATTCGCGCTTTAACATTTAAAAAGGGTCTTTAAGAATTATATTAAAAATTAGATAGCATAATAACATAAAATTGGAATCATAATTAAGTGAAATTAAAATACAAATGAAATAACATAAATCAAATAAATTTAATGACTTACAAAAACTGTCTCTTTTTGCATTTTCTTAAATCATACATATTATTTTTCTTATAACCAGAAAGATAGATTTAAAAAAGTTAATTGACTCTAGATACGAATCGAACGAGATAGATTTAATATCTGTTTTTTTTTGCTATTTCGTTGTTAGTTGGTAAAAGCTGATCATATTGATGAAAATTTACATTTGAAATCCTGCACTTTGCGTGGCAAGGTCCTGTATGTTATCCCCATTTTTTTCTTGTTCGTTCCTGTAATTACCAGGTGCATTTTCGTCACACCATATATCAAAGTGTCAGATAAAGATAAATTTAAAAATAAATAAAACATAACATTTCCGAATAACCCTTTCAATAAGAAGTAAAAGAATTTAGGATAAAAACGAGTTACGTGGAACAAGTTTTTGATTCCTTGCAGTGAAAGCTATCGAAACAATATTTTAAATTTTTGATTGAATTTACGATCTGAACTTGCAATTTCTAAATTGATTAGCGACGGGGATTCCACAGCTATTGATCGAGTATCAAATTAAGAATACCTACATCCTGTTTCCAACCAGTTGTCACTCATAGAATTAGATTTTGTGGTATCCGTTTAATTTATTGAACAGAAAGCACTTTCTACGCTTGGTTGTTTTGAATAGTAGGTGTTTACAATAAAATTTATTAACATTTTTATATTTTCATATTGTACTTAACCATTAAACTTTTACATGTAATCAATATTTGACATCTTTAGTTTTATCAACGCCTCGAAGAGCATAATTATTTAATAAGCAGAAAAGTTCGCCAGAAAATATGAAATACCTAAAAAGAAAGAAATAATTAATTTAAAATTATTTAAATGAAATAAAATTTAATTTTATTATTTTGCTACCAATTTTATTCATTCAGAAACGTTACGAATTTTTCCGGGTCAACTAGTTATCACATTACATTCAGAAAAAGTTAACGGAAAGTTTTCAGAAATTACGAGATTCTCTCGACCGTTCTGTTACGATCTCGCCAGGACTATAAACTACATTCACAATATGGAATTGTGCATAACATTAATATTTTGTAGTGGACAAGTTATTTTTTATCTAAATGTTATACGCTTTATCTGATAGACATTGACCTTCCTAAATATGACGACGCTAGGCTCTATCATTTAAAGCACGTTTCGACTTCCTACGAGTGAACACACCCTTGAACCTATGTGACTACTTTGTAAAAAACTAGCAGAACTCGCACGTAATCTTTACTATCTTTTCCTCGTTAAATATTCAGGGTTAGGTGGAATCTTACTAAAAAAAAGCATCCTTGATCCTCCTTGTAATGTTATTAAATGATATCATTTTTTTAGAGTTCCGTACCCAAAGGGTAATAACGTGACCCTATTACAAAGACTCCGCTGTCCGTCCGTCTTGTCTGTCTGTCTGTCACCAGGCCGTAATTCATGAACCGTAATAGCTAGAGTTGAAATTTTCACAGATGATGTATTTCGATTGCCGCTATAACAACAAATACTTACTTTAAACTGGATGATATTTATATATATTTAAGGTAAATATTTAGATAAATATTTAAGGCAGGCTCACATACAACAAATTCCCAGAGGGGCTCCCATACGGTACGGAATCCTTCATGCGCGAGTCTAACTCGTACTTGGCCGATTTTATTTTCAATGTTACTGATACCGAAATATTCGGACATATTACATAGAAATGGACCGAAACCGATTCCGGCGTGCATTAAACTCTCAGGCGGATTTTTATTTACATTTTCAAATACTCGTGATAAACACGTGATTGAAATTGGCCCCTTAACGGGTACTGCAAATATGCGAGACATTCCTGACATTAGCGAATATGCAAATGAAGCAAAATATCGTAAGTGTCGTCTATGATTCGGAGACTTTGACATAATGTATCACTGAATAAGGAGCGGGCGAATAGACCAGCAATGAATTCCCTGTCGCAAGAGAAGGGGTGTAATAAGTTCAACGTGACACTGTAAAATCGCAAAACTTCTAAATGAACGGAGTAATCTTGATGTTCTTTTTAAATAAAAACTGAGTTAATATAATCGAGATTACCTATTCTCAGCTAATTTCTAGACAGTAGTCATCTCTAGCCAAGTGAGTAGTCTCTCTAAAATTTCAAAATAATAAAAAAGCTCACTTTGAACAATAAGGATGTGAAACCAGAGTGTGAGTTTTTCATGAAATAAAAATAGATATGCTTGGTAAAGTACACATACAGACCTAGGTATTTAAAAGAACAATACAGCCATAATGGTAAGATGATTATTAAAATTAGACAGTACTAGTACTATTGTCTTTACTTTGAGAGCTGTCCTGCTGTGGAATGAACTGCCTGTTGTTATTAGACAGGCTAAATCCCTCCCTATATTTAAAAATCTCGTTTATCAGCATTATCTTTCCATATGTTAGCTAAAATTGGTATATATGTATTTGTATATATGTAGGTTATAAGATATGTATATTATGTATGTTTATAAAATATACCTTTATCTGTTTATTTTTATTGTTGTATCTAAGTATTTTATTTCTCTCATTATTAATTTCCCTGTATTTATACACCACCGACCGTATTTCTATTTTTCGTATCCAGTCCATCCAAAGGTTGCCTGGTAGAAATCGCCAGGCCGCCCTTGTACAACATTTTTTATTGTGTAATTTCTATTGTATATTACTGTAATTTTTGGTGTACAATAAAGATATATTTAATTTAATTTAATTGTCTAATGCAAGGCTGTTTAGAATTGATCAATTAGAAAATAATATAATGTATGCAAAACACAAACGAATAAAATAAGAATAAAAAGCATCAAACTATTTTGTGTCTGTAAGAAAATAAATATGTATTTATTGGTTTAGAAAACCTATAGATACATTAGTAGATTCACCGAATCCTGTTCATTTGGGTGTCTTTCCGATCCAAATTAAACTTACCGAATAGGATGCATTTTCAAGTTACCTCTACAATTATTTATTTCAATGCCATAATTGAAGTACATCTATTAGTACTACATTCAAATTCAATTCTGCTAATGTTGGTTTGCAACATGTCACCTGTGTGTTTATTTGTTTCGTCACTATTATTGAAAAGCTTGGATTCTTTTGCTGCAACTTAATGGATAAAATTATTTATTTTTAATCTGGAACAAAAAAGAATGAGGCGCACACTCGTACACCCAACACCCTAGTCACGGTAATGCTATCTAATATATCATAACCTTAGATATAATTACCGTGCCCTAGTGGTGAGCTATGACTATGATATGTCTATATGTTTGTCTATGACATAATAGCACTCAAGCAGATGAACCAATTTTGATGCGATTTTTTGTACTGATGTAATCGAGGCAGTTCTAACTAAATTTAGTAAAATCTAGGATTAGTAGGGCAGGGTTTCAAAATGTTTGATACATACGGTATTACTCTTTTATCTTACGAGTACGTTATTTTCAAACTTTTAAATGAACTATTTTTGTATGTTTATTCATTTATGAATTAGGTAGGAAACGGCTGTAACTATTTCGAACAAACATATGGCGTTTAGATAGTTGTTTTTATTTATTTATAAGTACAGGTATTAGATATTTACAACTACAGAAGTTTCCATGTGGAAACGAGGAAGAACTAACAAAGGGGGTTTAAAGCCCTAAAGCCACACGAAAGGGATATTAGTTTTCGTTAACTACGCAAACTCATGCTAAGGCCTCTGATCGACAACATAGGCCGAATCAAACTTTTGGGCGGCTGTGATGTTAGCTACAAGCTGCGGATTACCCAATCCTGACTGAAGCTCACTTAACAGTTGCGCGAGGATTGTGGTTCGCGCAGCTTGAAGCTAACTTCAAAGCCACCATATAGTTTTATATCACGTCGATTCCTTTTGGCCGCGAACACGTCTAACTACGAGCATGTACGTAAAGACCGTAAAGACCAAATCATAACCAAAACAAATGAAAAGATGACGTGCGATAACATTCACGGCTAGATTTTTATGGTAGGTATTTACTACGCTAAACTATCTGAACTTGACCCGGCCCAATCATAAACTTATTCAATGTCAGTGAGTGTATTTTTTTCAATTCAAATCAATTCGATATTCGTAGCGATTTGATTCATTTTTAACCGACTTCCAAAAAGGAGGTTATAAGTTTGTCTGTATGTATTTTTTTTGTGTGTGTTCATCGATAATACCGATTCGAAAAAATATTTTTTAGTTCCAAAGGGTATACTAACGAGGTGGTCCCATTTAAATTTAACAGAAATCGGCTGAGCCGTTTTTTGAAAAATCAACAATAATGTAAACAATTCTAGTGAAATATTCGAATTTTGTACAAGATGGTAGGCGGTTCTGCCATTTTTTGCGAAAAATAATTATTGGTGGATGATGTACGTAACCCATTATCTAAGAAAAGTTAACTTGAAATAAATCTATAAGCGACTACTATTTAATTGTACCTGCCTTGAATAAATAGCTGCTTGCCATATAGGCCTACCTCTGGCAGGAGACCGACCGATCAATCGCGTGTTTTACATTCACATTAGACATATTTATAGAATTTATTCTCCGAGTATACATACAGTTTTACTCACTAGGTATATTCATTTGCTTTATCGAAAAGTCAGCGGTATATAAAACACTACATACAATATATTCCAAAGTACTAATTGGTCCAGGAACGGGATTTGAATCAAACACCTTACAGTTTTACAAGCTTTTATGTAGGTATGTATGTAAGTTCGGGTGGAATCTTGCAAGTTAAATTTGACGAACTTACCGGTTTCCGAATCAGCTGAAATTTTGCACGCATTTGTATATCGCGTGACAATGCAACAATATGGTACCATGGAGCTGATCTGATGATGGAGTTGTAAGGTGGCCATAGGAACTCCTGTACTAAACAAGATAAATCGGTCGTGTTTGGGCTCGTTTTACTTGTCTTAGCTAGCACTCTGCTACTACGTGATATCCAGGATCTCAAAAGTTTGTATTTAAAAAAAGTTATACTTTAATAATAATTAATTTATTAAGTTAAGAGTTTGATTGCTAGGTTACCACGGCATCTTATGATGGATTTAATCTCAGACCAAATATTTTTTATTTGGTCTATAATTTTAAGTTCTATAATTTTATTAGAGAAAATCCTTACACCAAATATTTTTTATTTGGTCTAAGGATTTCATAGGAAATGAGATATTAGATAAAAAGCGGAAGCTTCAAGTTTGATAGTTTTAAGATAAAACTTTTAAAACTTTTGCAACGTTATGTCTACAGATTCATTTAATAAAAGGTGAAGAGACACGGTGAAAACTAGCTTCCTACGGCTTTTTTAGGATTGTTTGGAGATTGATAAGCCTAACGTTGATGTATGTAGTAGAAAAAAAAGCTTTGGGAGTCATGTAGACTTGTAGGCGCGGTTCCACCAAAAGCATGTTCTCCACAATTTGTTGGCAACATTGTTACTTAGCAGAAAGCCGAGAAGAGTCAGGTGAACGAATTTGAGTTTTTTGACCGACGAAACGAAGGAGGTACTCAATTCAACGCATACATTTTTTTTAATGTATAACCACGCCTAACTTTTTACATAGTAGTCCGATTTTTATAATTCTTTTTGTATTGCAAAGAGTATACTTCAAAGTTGGTCCCATCTAAATTTAATCGAAATCGGCTGAGCCATTTTTGATAAAGCAACAATAATGTGAAAAATACTACATCGATCCGTGCGAACTATTCGCGAATTCTGTACACAGTTGAAGTCAGTCATGCCATTTTATGAAAAAAATAATTATTGATCATCTCTACTGAGAGAAACATTTGGGTCCAGTGTGTAATACAGTGAGCCACTTTTGGCAACTCCGGTAGCACTGCGCCTTAATAGAATATTCTATAGCCTAGACCAGGATTTCTCAAACAATGGCTCGCGAGCCAATATAATATGTACTCGTAGAGTGGGCCCTGCCTATAGAACAACACACCAACCAAATAGGACTTATCGAACTCATTGGGATGTTGGAATTGATGTCAAAACTGTAACGGCGAAACCCGGGAAATAATATCATCATTCCCATTTAAATATTTTTTTATGTAGTTAATAAAAAAATATTTTTTTTTATTAAAACTTTATATTGGTAAAACGGTTTAATTTCCTAGGGGTGGGTCCCGAGTATGTAAACTTGTTTTAGATGGGTCGTAGCCTAGACAACTTTGGGAACCATTGGCCTAGACTCTAGGCCATAGAAAGTCCGATATTGCTTTTCTACTTTCTTAAACTACACTGTAGATATGGTCTTATGATAAAATGAAAGGATTGCGTACTCAGCTCTACATTCTTACCTTTGAGATGTGCCAAGTGTTCAAATCCATGATCCGTACTCCTGGCAACTTCACAATTGACTCTCTGTCACTGTTCGTTTCATCACAAATATCGAGAGAGTGAACGAGAGTGACCGAGATCTCGAACGGAACACCCCCAGGGCGCTCTTGAACTTGACCACTTTTATTTCGGTCAAAAAAGAAAGATGTTTACAAACAGCTCGAGCGGAGCTCGCGTGTCGAGGCAGCTTTGACAGCCAATGCTTATTGAATGCTTATTGACATGACTAAGCAATAATACTTATTAACAACGTAAATAGACTCAATTTTGAAGGATTTAGTTGACAGTTCTATAATTTTGTTAAAGAAAATTTCACTGAAATAATTATTTTTCGCAAAAAATGAAGCCATAGTTAAGATACAACATCTTATAATATTGCACGCCCGTGATGGGTCCACTATTGGAACTATAATATTAATTTGTAAGAACATTGTACATAGTGTTGCAATAAACGTTTTCTGATTCTGATTCTGATCCATCGCCTTCCACCGTGTAAAGAATTTGAATGGTTTGCACGAATCGATGCGACATCCATATACATTATTGTTGATATATCAAAAGTGGTTCAGCAGATTTCGATAAAATTAAAATGATACCACCTCGGGAGTATACCCTTTCGAAATAAAAAAGAATTATTGAAATCGGTGCACAATAGGCGAAAATATCGATGAACATACTCAAAAAAAATACATACAGACGAACATAGTACTTCCTCCTTTTTGGAAGTCGGTGATTAAATTCAATTATCTATTTCGTTTCAATTATAATGGAAGAGGTAATATTTAGAACTGTTGATGACTCTTTCAAAATGAGCGTAATATGTACTGTACCACAGAAGAAACTACATATACTTACTCGTAATACCTGAAGGAAAATAGGAAAGATTGGCGAAACAGGAAGGAGGCTTATGTCTTACAGTGGACTGAAATAAGCTACCAATGACGATGAAGTTCAAGGCCATAAATGCATGGCTAATTTGTACTAAACTGTGTACTTACCTCCTAGCCACAAAATGCTCTAAATTTTGTTACTACGGCAACGTTTAGCCAAGGGAATTTCGTTAAAAATAAAGATTATTTAACACTTTCAGTTTAAAAAAACAGTTATTAAAGTTCAGTTTTCTTTTATAATATTTCGGTCAAAAAAGAAAGATGTTTGTTTAGACGTTCAAATACTTAGAGCCAATTACGTGTCGAGTAAATTCTGACAGCCCATGTTTATCAATAGCAATCCATTCGCTCATTTTATCTTATTTACCTTTAAATAATTTATTTTTAAGATTAACTGAAAAATCCTGTAAATAAAGAACAATATGAAATCCTATCCTAGCCCAATCAAATAATCTTCAAAGGCTTTGATCATGTACAACGATAAAAACGAAATTATATCCTTCTCTCATTTAATTTATCAACAAGATGCGACCAGCAATTTGAAAGTTATTTTTTTTCAAACGTTTGCATTTTTTTTAATTCAACTGTACTTTTACAAAAATTCCATTGAATGATATCTAACTCGTATGATATAATTTTAAAAAATCTAAAGTCATTCAAGTGTTCCGATTCGAACACCTATATAAATTTATAGTACCTACTTGATTAAAATAAAAATCAAAAAACCTCCTTGAGAATTTCTATCCCTCGTTGCAAATGAATATTTAAAATTCTAGAGATTTACTGCCTCATACTTCATGATGTTCAACGCAAAAAAATAAAGAAATATACAGTCATGGGATGCCTACTTGTTTTTTCTAACGAATTATGAATGAATTTTAAAACCTAGGTATAGTTTCGCAAATCGTATTTAGAAAATATAATCCATTTAAAAATGTATATGTATTGTAAATGTATAGAAACTTGTTCTAAAATATCTCGAGCTTTAACAATGTTAATGAAAAAAACGTTTGGTGATAGTATTCTATCAAGCACATAATCCTTAATTTATAACTATTAATAAAAACAACTGAAAATATATTCGCAATTTTTTAAAACAACCCCAAAAAATATATTTACCCACGCGATTCTCTTAGCCAGTTATTTATCATCCTCTACAAGAATATCACTCCGATCCACCACAAAATAACCGCAGTAAAATCGAACGGAAGTCACAAAAAGTTACAGGCAGGTTATGTGCACAAGAGTATCACAAAAACAAACGAGAGTGCATACTTTTTTAAACCCGAAGCTCCAAGAGTAGATGGCATCAGCCTGCAGTCTGTCAACGCTCCTCCCGCGGTATATAAACACGGCCATTACCAAACAACCACCAATACATTGCTGGTCGTCACAGCGAACGCACATTATTAAAAAAATACAAATTCAAACTTAGAACACGTTACTTTTTCTAAGTTGTGTCAGTGTTGCCAGATCGGCTTACGTTACAGGACCTTAATTTCAAGTGAGTATCATTAAATTAGTTTGGTGAAAACACATCAGAATAAAAACAAGAAAATAAATATTAGACGTGCTCATAATTTAAAAATTTAATAAGTGCAGAGTTCTCAAAAATATTCCAAAAAGTTAAATACCTATAAAATTTTAGAGATGACTAAAATATTGCACTGAATTCCCGAAACGCTAATTAATTTCGGAAAGAGCTATTAAAAAGATCATTACTTTTTTAACACAAAACATTAAATCTTTTTAAATTGCGTACAAAAAATTACCAACATCAATTAACCAAATAGACTTCCTCGAACAAACAAAGTGATGTACGGAATCATTAGAATAGTTAAAAATTACTCATTCATTACGCCCTTGAGATTAAAAAGCATTATAACGTGCCAGTTAGGAATTCCATTTTCAAGTTGCAACGGGCACAGACGATAAATAAACATAATGTAAAGCTAGCTATTCACGGTAGAATGGCAAGGATAGTCTGGTTCTGCGGACAAGCCACCGATGAGACATCTGCACTTACACTTCATTGAACCCGAGTTCACATTTTATTAATAGAACACTAGCTTTTCGCAGTTTTATTAGAATTTCTGATGAGTTTTTGCCAACAACGTATTTTAGGAATAAGAGAGTAATGTGCAATATGTTTATTATCTTGCTAGGTATATATATGTCATCCAACATAACAATATTTTTTTACAAAACTGCGATAAATAGTCAACTTCAAACCCCAAGACTTAGACCCTAGAAACTATCCTAGAAGCGAATGAACTTTTTATTTCATATTACGTACTGGAGTTAGTTAATAACTACGACATCAAAGTTAATGAAATTGTTATAAAACTGTTTTGCAAGTATCCGCTACGAAAAAAGTCAGTTTATAACGGATGGAGACATTGCGCATCAAAAAACTTACAGGCAAATAACGATCCTCCTTTTTTTTAGAAGTCAGTTGAAACTTAAATCTAGGCCCAAATAAATTTAAAATTACGACTTAAGGGTTTCTTTTCGAAGTTTACATTTTTTTTGGCTCCCGATATATATTTTCTTCCTTTTTTTGACAAGGTAAGCCATAATTTTATGATTGTTAAAATCCGAATTTGGCTGTAGTAACAGTGTAGGCTTAAACAAAGATTTAACACTAAGTACAATGTATTTTGAATCCATAGTTAAGTTAGGATGTTACACTACCAGTACGACTTGTTTACCTAGAAATTATGTTAAGAACACAATATTTCCAAGGTTTTCCGGCATATATCAACATGACTCATAAACTCTCCCAAGAAAGTTATTTTAGAACGAAGTAAACATCGGTTAACAAATCGATCACCGTCAAAAGATGTCCAATGAGTTTCGTACAAACAACGCTGAAAACTATGACAAAGTTGACAAACGCACATTCTAGAACCATCCTCAAAGTAGATAATTACCATATGCATGACGAGTAACGTAATAGATTAGTTACAGTATCCAAAACAGCATCCGAGCGTTAAATACTAAATAATACGAGAAAAACGAAACAATACTGCTAATTTCCTGAAGTGTTCGAAAATCTTGTAAAAACATGTAATGGAGTTTGTCATTCAGGCGGGACTGATGCGTGGTAAATCGATTTTGCGTCAAATGGCTGCATGAGGGCGAAATATTCGCATTTGTCGTAATCAGGGTTCCCAGTTCGTTATACGGTAGGTTTATGGCAAACACGTGTTAGTCTTTCCTTCCTAATTTACATGACGCGAAGACACGAACGTGCCACCTACTTGGAATTTTAAGTGACTTGTAAAACATTACTGAACGGAGATTTGATCGGGAAAATTGATTTTCTTGTAGCAATTTAACAATGGCAGGTGTCTTCGGATAAATTAGAATAAAGATATTTTGCCAGCTATTAGGTATATTGATTACGCAGACGGTCGTCAAATACTTGAGAAATACACTGGTTTCTGTTCCGAGACCAAATATAACAATAAAGAAACAAACAAATAACTCTTTATTGTACACACAAAATAAAAAGAACAATAACACAAAAGTGAAACTCTTAAGCTAGTCTAGCACTAGGCAGCCTTATCGCTGGAAGCGATCTCTTCCAGGCAACCCATAATGCAAGAAAGGAAAAGTATGTTCTATTTGCATCTATAGGTGCCAAAATATCTAATCTATTTGCATCTATAGGTGCCAAAGTATCTAATCTAGTTTTGCTATGTCGTCTACCAGTCTTACTAACAGTTTCTACCATTAATGATAGCTATAATTAGAGATGTCTCTAGATTTTCCTTTACATCCGGACTGACGATTTGTATTCCTTTTAATATTAGTACGAGTTTTTATTATGCCAATAATACAATTACAATAGTAACTTAAAAACCCAACTTAGAGCGTTTTCTCACTTAGAGTTGGTAGGTATTACGCAATTTAATAAAATGACATCATTAAATGTGTTTTATTCCTCATGTTAATTGCGAGAGCTATCTTTAACTTAGATCTATTCAAATAAGTCTTTTGTATATAAGACAATAGCCATATCCGTAAACACTGCATACAAATCCCATCAAAATATAACGTTTGAGTCATGATGGCGAGGAGTTGATTTAATCTCTAAGGTATTCTATATTTAGTAGCAAAAATACCGAACTTCACAGTTGGTTAAATTGGCAAAAGGCAACTAATGACCCTGTCAATCGATCAAAGCGAAACAAAAACGAGAAAAACAAAAAGCTTTGATGATCGAATCGAGCCTATAATCCTTGTTAACAACAAAAAACATTTCATGACTCAGTCAATAGTACCTATACTCATACAGGCTATGCTAAGGACAAATTGTATGAATGTAAAACAATGAAAAAACTACTATTTAAAATTAATGTTAACAATGGGCAGTAAAACCTCGAAAGATATGGATTGCTTATTTTAATAAAACCGTCACATAATGTGACCATATATGAATAATGCCGTCACACTACATTATGTTCCTACCAAGCAGTTGACGCAAAGTAGCTCTACGCGGTACATTTCTGAAGCTGGTGAACAAATTGTGCACGTGATTCTGAAATGGATGTATCCGCGGAAACTCGTAGTTACCCTACTCCGAGAAAATAGGCTTGGTTGACTCAAAGTTGTAGCTTGGAGCTAGTCAAGGTCTCAGACAATTATCCGTCATAAAGACAAACTTTTGCACGGATCATAGAAACTTAATTGCGCTATTTGATCACAATAGAATAGAGCAGATACGAATATGTAAATAATATAAATAGTTCTGACTACTCAGCGAATCTAATCTCCTTTTTGTCGATAAAAACAAAAGGACAACAATTTCATGGTCCGAATCACAAACGAAGCTTCACGGCTAAGTATTTAGCGGAAAATTTTACGTTCACGAGTTTTTTGGTGGAATAAACGGGTGCAATTAGCATTAGACATGCTGCACATGTTAGTCTTTTGCTTCTCAATGTCAAATCTCGCATTTACATAATTGAAATGAAATGCAATAATTACATCACAGATAATTTTAAGCAACGTGAAGATGTTGCGACTAGGCTTCGTATCAAAACAACGTTTGATAACAAGAACGTGACTAGATATTTATCTAAGCTTGTATTTGAAATGAGGCGCATTATTGACATTTCTCACTTGGCTAAGCCGGCTTGTGCCGTTACACAAACTTAGAGCTCTTCCGCTGGCAATGACCTAAGGTGCAGCAATAGCAGCAAATTGTATCGAACTAAATGTAACAAGATGAATAACTACCTTAGAAATATCAATTTGAATACTGAAGTAGTGCGAAAGTAATTTAATTTTCTGTAGTTAGGCTAGTTACGATACCTATATAAACAAAAAATATGTATTTATAAATTCTTGAGTATTTTGTAGAACGACTCTAACTCATTAATTCGGGCATTTACATTCAGTTACAGTTATGATAAATCTGGCTCCCAAACTAGCTAGGGAACCAAATATTTTTTTATATGTATATATAAAATTTATTTTACATTACTTTTCTTCCTATTTTACTTTTCTAATATTTCCAAATAAGCTTAATTAATTAGGTACGTTGTATTGTAGTTATACAGAAAAGTAATTTTAAAAACACGGACAGAACACGTGAAATATTTCTGTGCTCATTCATCTAACACTCAAAGGGAATTGATTTGAAACGGCATGAATAAGCGTTACTCTTTCATTATCTGCAATCTACAGACGTAGTTAGTACATTCTGTAAACAGTTATGTATATGCTGGAAAAAAGATTTGTAAAAATGTCATGGAGATTTTGAGAACAGAGTTTCTAACAAGTTTAAGTCCTACAGTATTCGTATGGAACAAACATCAATACAATGTTAGTTCGTGTTCAGCAGATTTACACTTTCCGATCAATACCACCATGAAGTTATTCACGCATTGACGTATGCTTTTCGATTACGAAATCGGCATTAGCGTCATTGTGAACATATATTACATCGATCAATTATCCCATAAAGGGATCATTATCGAAGTTGAGGCACCTCATACGGCCGACCTTGTCGCCTATTGTTCTTGCTGTCACACTGACATTTCTATTTGATTTATGTATGTGATATACAGAATCATTGCTCTCAATATTTTCACACAATGAACTGTGGGCTTGTAGTTGCAACACGTAGGTTTCATCATTGCGTCTTCAGCTTATTCAGTAATGTCACCTTTGACTTGATCGTCCTTCGATAACGATCAACTCCGCAAATAAAGCTCGCTCTTCAGATATCTCTTCAGAATATAGAAAGTAGAATGAACGGGCTTCAGACTAGAACGCCGGGTCATTTTTTGTACAAACTTAGAAAGCGCTGAACGTGATTTGGAAAGGAGTCTAGGTCATAATGACCGGTCACGCATTACTGGAACCCGATCCAACGAGCGTTTAGGTTATCTTATTGATATCAAATTTCAAGTCGAAATAACTGGACATGAGCATCCTACATCCGATAAATGTGACGCAAGCTAAGTGTACGAGTATAGGTGCATTATGTTAATTTAAATCATTATGTTTCCCAATAAACACTGCATTCTGAGGGAGAAAGCTGAACCTGTTTGGGACTTTTGTAATTTCGGTGATGCGGGGAGCAATGACATTCGTAATGAGGTGCCTGGGACTGTACTTGATTGTAGCTACATAAGCGCACGATAACCTTTTAATGACAGATGTGAAATGCCAGGTCAGTGGTTACTTAAGTAAGTTGAGATGAAAGATGACAAGACAATTTAGACGGCAATAATGGTGTTGAAATTATTCGGAAGCTAGGTCAGGTCTTAAGTTATGTGATAGGTTAGCGTTTGGTATAACATTTTGAAACTGCTTAGCATCAATTCCCAATCCCAAATGTTATTTTTTTCGTGTATGAGTAAGAAATACGCGGAGATGTCCAAACATATATCAGTGCATGAGATCATGGTACGGGTAAGACATTAAAACACAATTTATCTCAGTACGTGGCTGAAATAAAAATAACAACGCATAATTGTGACAAAATGATTATCCGCACAGCCATATTATAGCTGGACGCTGTAAATACATAATTGGATTAACTTAAAGTCACGATTCTAAAGTAATATGGCTAGATTTTAAAATAACTACCTACATCGGCGCAAACAGTAAAGCGTTCATGCAATAGTAACAATCTAATCATTTATGGAAGGAGCGCAGTTTTTTCTAGATAACAACGTATTCCTATGTTATTAAGTGTAATCCATCATTGGCGATATAAAAGGATGTTAGAAAAACATTCGGAATAGCAATATCTGTTTCTACGAAGTAATTCGTCTAATGACCGCACAAAGTAGCCTTTATGACTGAAACGAGGCACGGTCACGATTTGGGATTAAATTGCTTGAAGTTTCCTTAAAAGAGAATAAATAAAAGTAGGTACAAGTTTATTTCGTTTACCTATTCTGAAAGTAAATTAAGAATCTACTTTGCAACACAATTTTAAAGGCATTTAACAGGTCAAAATATAGTTTTTTTTATTTCTCATGCTTGGAAACTTGGTAGAATTAAAGCGAACACAAAGATTGTAAACTGCACTTACCGAACTCTGTGTAAAGTCTCACACAGAGACTAAGAAAATTCTGGGCAGTAGCGCATATACGCGTAATTAGCGGTCCTTGTAACATTTACATGGATCATCGCAAGGTGTAAAATATAATAATTACGCACCAAGACCTATTAAGCTATTACAAATATTGCTGCACTTACTTTGTAATATTTTGAAACTTCACATTGAAGAGCATTAATCATTCCGTGTGAACTCTACCTATTCAAAAGCAATATTGTAGTTTTAGATGACCATTAAAAAGATCGATGAACCGTCTATGATAAGAATTGATTCATAAAATTACCTCAATTTAATTACATCTACCGTGGATCAATAGATTTCTATCGAAAATGCGAATGAAACACGTAAAATATTGTCATGTCTGCGTCACTAAAAATGTGTTGACTAAACTCTTTAGAAAAATATTGCAGTACTCGTAATTACACTCAGTTATTTCGGTCCAGACAAAAGCTACGTCAATCGGGTCATGTGCAGTTTCGTTTATATTTGTTTCGTCGCGTCTAAATTCTTCGAATGATGTAAAAAAATGATATTTTGCTCTTCTCAAAGACATTTCAATTAATCGCACATAGCACCTAGTTAAGTAGCCAACATCGTTAAAACATATTTTTGTTGTATGCGATTTAACAAGTACCAAACCGTGAGATGTTTCACGTCAATAAAGAGATCAATACAAAGAACTTATCTACATTATAAACAAGATAACAATAATTTATAAATTTGAACGAGAACTGCTCTTTGTTCCTTTATTCCGCTAAAGATGGAATCCGACAATGCCCATAAAAGGATCACTTGTTTATTTATAGCCAATTTTATATTCTTGCGATATTTTGTTACTTAAACTGCATCTGTTACGGTCGAGTTCGAGACATCGCATTTACATGCATTTCGTAAATCGACCACTGAACCGTAAAGTTGGACATTATTTCGAAATAGACCACGACAATATATAATAGATCTACATTACAAGGCCTGCAAAATCAGGTTGACGATTATGACCGATAGACGCAAAAAATATATTTTTCATATTGTCTTTCTTACAAGATCGTTGGAGTAAACATATAAAAACGTGCCTGCGAAATCGAAAATTTGTACTTAATTCGGGTGCAACGGTCAAGAATGTCAGATTTCATGTCTTTGAACGGATGCAATCGAAATCGGTCAACATAATTTTCATATAACTCGTTCTCAATTTAAATCTGAATATTTCGAAAATGGAAGATGTACCCACGCCTGCTTGAAACGTCAAAACGCAGTTTTAGATCAGCCAACGCACAAGTGCGAGCTCCCCAATCGACCAGGAAATGTTGCAGGTCCATGACCCCACTGCAGCGCGATCCCAGCTTGCTGGAAGCTGACAAAGCTATAGTATATTACGTGTGCGAGAGGAGCGGTAACTGGCGGCAAATTTTTTCATTGGCGCAATAACAGCGCATGCGCAAGCTTCAATTGGAAGATTGCCCCGACGTGTGGGAAGGCGACAATCCTTGCCCTCAGCCCGCCGAGGATATCCTTCCAGAAAATAACTCAGCCGACGCATACATCTGCTCTGTTTTGTCTTGCTTGTTATTTGGTCAAGAATTTTCCTTAAAATGTTATGAGGAAAATACCTATAATCTAGGAATTTCCTAGTAAAAAAATGTAAAGGAAAAAACGTGACTGTTTTCTTATAGTGTTGACAACATAGGCACAAATATGCAAATGTCGTCTTTTTATAGCTAAATATAAAAAAAACACAGATAAACACTATCTCCCAATCGCACTATTGGAAAAATCGAAAGCGAAACTATCGAAAAGATTAAATTAGTTTAGGTGGAAAACAGACTGAAAAGCTATATTAGGTCCTTGCCCCACAGAGTACAGCTACACTAGTATTACGAGTTTTGATACACCCATTCCGAGAACGAATTATCAAAAAAGAAGTTCCCGAGTTGAACGACGATCAAAAAGAATAATAGCATTGAATTAATGTAATCAGTAGGCAGCATCAGCCGAGGCAATGGCCGCGTGCGCAGGATTGCGCGTGTAAGAACATTACGTATGGGACAAGAACCCGTTTAAGAAATGGACGGGCACTCTTATTTTTGCACGGCCATTTTCAATTTCGTTAGGGCCGATATCAGCTCTTAAGGTTTCTTAACTAAAATTAATTCATCACAAATTTGGCCATAAATATGCCCATTTTTCAGCCCTTTGGATCGATCTTTTTGCAACAACGTTTTTTCTTCTTTTAACCACAGTTAGAAAAGTTTGTATGTGCCATCTCTGTGTGACTGTTCTGTAGCTTTCGTACCTATTTGTTTCCGAACTGTTCCCATGAGATGCAATTTTTTACTATGATTACTATTTCATAAAATTATTTCTAAATTAGTTGAATTGTAATGTAATTCAGCATTCAGCCAGAAAGAGTAAGTTTACATTATATCAAGATGGTATCGGCGTACAAAGTCTAATCGATTTTACTATTTTTTAGCAAATGGAATTGTTTCTATGGAAATTTTTGATTATTTCGTATATATTTATGTTTAGTTATGAATTTACTTAAAATCCACTCAAAAATGTTGTTTTATAAGCTTGTATTAGTATTTAACGACTGAGCGTTTAAGTACCATTTTAATTGTCTTGTGAACTTTAGATACACAAGGGCCAAAATTACGATTGTCATTTGTGGAGTTAGTTTATACACGCAACAGTGCCACTGGTTGCATTGAACTTTTGGGCAAGAGTTCATCTGCACACGAACAATTCTGATTTAATCTCTAAAGGTGTTACAAAACCAACAAATCACTAAGAATAAAGGCCCATAATAACAGTGCGTAGAGTCATAATAGCCGCATTGAGTGGTCACAATAACAGATAAAAATACTTCAAGGTCCAGAATAATTCTCAACGATCTTCGGTTGCAAAACTCGACAAACAAAAATGAACGTCAAACAAAAAGTTTAAATTGCATCCATAACATATCGGTTAAGAATGAAGTAAGGACAGAGTGGACGCGTAATAAGTTAGTAACAACAGGTAATCGATGAGAAGCTCGTGTCGAAACCGGCCCTCGGTGCGTGAACTTGAGCCCTGGCCATTATCATGAGATATCGCAGTCGTCTCGTCTTAAACCAAGCGGACGCAGCAGCTCACAGGCTCGTCTACATCGCTCCTATAAATAACATTCGTTTGCAGACTTTCGCGTGAATCATTCATACGCTGGCACGTATTGCATTCTAGTTGCCGATTCAACTCAATGAGCCATTTAAAATTCAGAAGATGCGTCGTTGACGTCTGGCCGGATCATCCATATTTCTAGCGCGCGCTGCGCATCCTGCGGCCTGCGCCCGCGAATCTCGCGCACGCACTAGGAAGTGTCCATCATAAACGCATCACGTACTTCTAGCTTTCAGCAACGGCAAATGGTACGAGTAAAACTCAAAAATCTTGTTCATGCTCATATACGTCTAAATAACACTGTGACTAAGTAATTACCCAGTTACTTTAACAATGTAAGCAGGTCCAGTTAATGTAGAACCGTGCAGACACTAATGTCTCGCCATTTTAATAGCATTACTCCCGGCGGGGGCAGTATAATCTATTTGCAGAACGGCGCCAGACCGCATTCCTGCAGGACCTGGGATATCGATTAAGTGCCCTACCTTTAACAACGAGCTAAAAATAGAACTAACCGAGGTTCAAGATCCTCTAATGGAAAATAGATGAGCGCCGCGAGGATACGCGCAAAAAAAAGTTCTACATTAGTTAACTTAATAACAGTACAGCCTCTATAATTATGTAAAGCGAATCATTGGAACTACTAATTACCTCTAGACTTACAATATTATGTGAGACTTTTCATACAATGGCTATCGGTTACTCCACTTTCACAAATAGATTACATCCTACTTATTCATATTATTACGATCAATCGAAACGACTAGAAGTTAGGTCCCGTCCCCCATCGATCAGACCCTTAGATGATTCAGTCTTAATAGGAAAATTGCTGCGAAACGCCGAAGCCGACCGGCGCGTAACATTGGCCTTACAGATCTCACGACTTGCAGACGTGCACTCGCACTCACGACAATCCCTCGGCTATTAGCCAGACCACTAATTGCGCGTCTCGTTTTTCCAGGATGAAGGTCTTACTATTGTGCATGGCCTTCGCGGCTGTGAGCTTCGCGATGCCGGTGGCCGAAGAAAACATTGTGCCTGCTGAAGCTGCAGCGCCCGCTCCCCTACAGGCTGCAAAATCAGACGAAGTTCAAGCTGACGAGAAAAAGCCTGAACCAGCACCAGCAGTTCAGGAGCCTGAGAAAACTCCAGAACCTGCCGCTAAGAGCGCCGCTGTAGATCTGCCCCCTGCTGCTACTGAAGCCGCGCCAGTTGCTGCACCTGAATCTGTGCCCGCCGAGAAAGCAGTACAACCCGAACTCAAAGCAACCGAACCAGTAAAATCAGAACCAGAAAAAAAGACAGAATCTAGCAAACCCAATGCACAAGAGAATGTTAAATCCGAATCCCCTGAAAAGCCCAAAGAAGAGGCATCGCCTGCAGTAAAAGCGATCTCGGAAGAAGCCGCTCCTAAACCTGAATCTTTTGATATTGTTGAAGCAGCCAAGACTAGCTCGAGTATTGCACAGGAGGTCGTCAGTATAGATGGACCCGGAGCTGAATCACCTGCTGTCTCAGTCAAGAATGAAGCAGCTCCTGAACCCAAAAAAGAAGAAGTAGTCGCCGAGTCCCCAAAACCAGAAGAAAACAAACCGGAGATTAAGGCCGAAGAGAAGTCTGCTGAGGCCACTCCTGCTGATTCTAAAGTCGCTGCCGAAGATGCCCCTCGCATAGTACGTGATACCGTAGTTGAGAAACCCGCAGACATCCCTGAAGTAAAACCTGAAGCCAAGTCAGACGTAAAACCTGCAGTAGAAGAGCCAAAAGAGTCCGACAAAGACAAAGATGTCAAATCAGCGCCAGTCGAAAAAGTTGAACCAGTTGTACCCGCCGACCAAGTCGTACCTGCCAATGTTGCCCCCGTAGAAAAAATTGACGCCAAATCTGCAGCCCCAGTCGACGCGCCAGTAGCTTCCGACGTGCCCGCCCTGCCCGCAGCCGAAAACGCGCAGCCCGCCGAAGTAACTAAGCCTGTGGTCGATGACGTCAAGCCTGTGGTCGATGACGTTAAGCCTGCATCCGAGAACGCCCAGCCAGTAGCAGCTGACGCCCAACCTGAGCAAGAAGCCGCGGAAAAGCCAAAGCCTGCTGAAAGTGAGAAGCCTTTATCGGAACAGCCTAAACCACAAGGAGACGCACCTAAGCCAGAAGAGCCCGCCCCTGCAGACCAGCCTAGACCTGACAAAGAAAATAAAGATAAGGAAGAAAAGTCGTCCGAAAGCAGCGAGAGTGAATCGTCGGAGGAGAGCGGGGAAAATAACTAGGTTATAGTGAAGGTAGAGAGACAGAGCGGCGGGCGTGTGTCGACGTCCCTCGACACGCGGCCGCCGCGCCCGCGCACCCGTTACGATGCGCACGAGTCGTGAATGCGAGTGATGAATGCAGAAAGGAGTTTGAAGCATCTGACGGTGCCCGACTTTTCATTAGTTAGTAATAGAGACTATTTAATTAACAGAAACGAAATTACGTTGTAATTATAAATTGTCGAAGTAAATTATCGAATTTCAGGTACTATAAGTAATTATAGTAAGTTAGTAATAAATAAACTATGTTTTATAGTAAACTGTTTTTCATTTACGATGTAATTTTAAGAAAATAAAAAGGTGTATCGCCATCCAAGTAGAAAAAAGTACACTAGGTCACGAACGAGCATAAAAGAACCATTACATGTACAATATTTAAACAGTGTAAGGTTTACAAAACAAGACTTGGGAACTTTCTTATGTAGGATAACACAAACACATCATTACAGACAACTCTTGTAATACATTTTACATGGGTCAATGAACTTTTTGTATTGAGTAGATGATTTTATTTTACAATTTCTATGAGAATAGAAAAAGTGATCATATTGGAGTACATATTGTAAATGTATGTAAAGTCCTTGCAATTTGCAAATTAGACCTTGTATGCGTGCTTCATCTTCGACCACAAAGTTACTTAGTAGATAAACAAGGTCTTAAGGCCCAATTTTAAAGGCGCCATCGTAAATTTAATAAATAATAGTTAATTGACTGCCTCGGTGGCTTAGTGGTTAGTGACCCTGACTTCTTGATCAAAGAGGCGTGGGTTCGATCCCCACCCAGGGCAAGCATTTATGTGATGAACATAGGTGTTTGCTCTGTGACTGGGTGTTATTTGGGTACTATCTATATAAGTATGTATTTAAAATATGTATATGTAGTATATCAGTCTCTGGCAGCCATATCACAAGCTTTGCTTAGTTTGGGGTCAGAGACCGTGTGTAAGATGTCCCCTTATATTTATTTATTTAAAATTGGGCCTTTATTCGCGATAAACAAAAGTCTAATGCCTCTCTCGGCCAACCAGTTTTACACCTTGCACTTAAAAAACTCTAAGTTCATATAGGCCGGCTGGCTAGCCCTGGTGTCAGTTTTTAAGCCGCCTGAAGGCCTCACATGGCTATATGGTTAATGCAACCGGGCCCTACATTTTAACGTGTCATCCGAGCCACGGCAACGCTCAGTTGTAAATGTATCCGCGGTCACTCATCCGAAGTCATTCATTTGACATGAAAAAAAAAGACTAAACTATGTATTCAACCTTATAAGAATTTAACACTTTGGGAAATTTATCTTTCTGACCCTGAAGGGTATTTTTTTTTTGCAGTAGTGACAGTGACTCCTGATTTAGCTCCGTTAGCGTCATTGATTATTCTTTATGTTATTACGAAATCTGTGAATATACCTACTAAGTGTAGTATAATTAGTATGAATCAAACTCCTCGACGATGAAGTTGGCTACAAGCTGCGCGAAATCCAATCCCAGCGCAGCTATAAGTGAGCTTCAGTCAGGATTGGGTTTTGCGAATCTTGTAGCTAACATCACAGCCGCCAAGAATCTTGATTCAGCCTATAAAATATTTACGTACATAGGTTATATTATGAATGTTCAGGATGGTGAACATTCATAATAGAACCTACATGACATGACGGATGACCTCATTAAGACCGCAAAATCGCGCTGGATGCAAGCTGTTTTCAACCTGTCTTATTGGAGATATATAGGGGAGACCTATGTCCAGCAGTGGACGTCACGGTAAATAAGAACTGAAAAGACATACCTCATTGGTGAGCATTCTGCAGAGCAGCACACCCAGCGCCCACCAGTCCACAGCGTGGCCGTACGGCTCTCGGCTCACTACCTCAGGAGCTGAGGAAAATCATCATATAAGTATATCCATACATTACCTATATTCTGTAAGCTACATATTTATTTCATAAGTATACCAATTAGTTACTATAACTACATATTATAAAGTAAAGTCGCCTTGTATGTGTCTGTGTTGGCTAAGATATTTTAAACTACACAACAGATCGCAATGCCGTTTTTAATTTATCCTACTTCCTACTAATATTATAAACGCGAAAGTTTGTGAGTATGGTGGATGTTTGTTACTCTTTGACGTACAAACGGTTGAACCGATTTGGATTAAATTCGGAATGAAGGTAGCTTAGACCTTGGATTAACACAAAGGCTAGGTACTTTTTATCTCGGGCTAACGCGGGTAACACCTCAAGGCGCAGCTAGTTTTGGAATATTTTTCCGGAAGGTTTAGAGCTAAAATTCATTCATAGCCGAGGCAAGCAGCTAGCAGGTATTGTAGCTATTGTATTCTGAAAGGTTGGCTCTATTTTATAAGAATGTAACAGTTAACGAAAGCCTTAGACCTGCACCACTCTTTAGGCTTCGTATCGCCACGCGTCTTGCCCTATACTATTTCTAATGATTATGCAAAATAATTATGTATTTTTGATGCAAGTTAGCAATAATATCATAACCAAGCCCAAAGAGAAACAATAAGCTGTACTAAAATATAGCCACTTGATCTAAAACACTTAACATTTGCTCCTACATATCGATTAAACAAATAACAAATATGCTTCGAGCAAATATCTACAGAGCCACAGTCGTTGTGTCGCGGCGTTTTAGTCGTCTTGCAATCGCTTTACGACTAACTAAAAAGCCTGCCCACTACTTAGCTTGGGCATAGTTTTGGCTCGGACACTTTTTTGCACGATAGTGACTATAGATATTTGCTCAAAGAAAATATGTAATAAAACCAAGCATTCAGACTTCTTGTGCTCCACATCTTACATCCCTCCATTCATACAAACATACATTAGATTATAAAATTATGAGGTAAATTAAATTACATTATAATATAAAGAAATATTATTTACTTTTGGGAAGGAACTCGTGTTCTCGACGTGTTGCACACGAAGTCTTCTTGCTGGCACTTTTTCACACACATTTAAATCATTAAAGGCAATATTAAAAGCCGCACTAGCTTGTACAAACACAGAGTTATTCAGAAAGGATACATATACTATTTATTTGTATTCATAGGGGTGATTAACTATTCATCATTGCGATTTTTTTTTATTGTGGGGCAAACCCGGGATTCCTCAAATCGACTGTTTCTTACATTATGTAGAATTCTGTATGGGACAGTTGTTTTTATTGAAATTCAGGTAGCAGAATTTCGGCTAGTATAATTATTTTTCGCAAAAAATGGCAAAACCGCCTTCCATCGTTTACAAAATTCGAAAATTTCGCTCGAATTGTTTACATTATTGTTGATTTATCAAAAACGGCTCAGCCGATTTCTGTAAAATTTAAATGGGACCACCTTGGGAATATACCCTTTGGAACTAAAAAAATATTTTTCGATTCGGTTAACAATTGGCGAAATTATCGATGTTCATCATTCATCGTGTGCAAAATTCGGATATTTCGCTCGAATTGCTTGTTATTCTTGGTATTTTCAAAAACGGCTTAGCCGATTTCTGTAAAATTTAAATGGGACACCTCGGGAGTATAATTAACCTTTCGAACAAAAAAATAATTTTTCGTTTCGGTTCACAATTGCCAAAATTATCGATGAACATACACAAAAAAAATACGTACACACGAACATAGAACCTCCACCTTTTTGGAAGTCGGTTAAAAAGTTATTCATAATGCTCTGAAAGATCCCTTTTCGGCACAGTAAATCCTTTCTGAATAATCCTGTATATAGATTGAAGATTTATAGACAAAAACAAATCCATTGATTTTTAATCAAACATAAATGGATTTGTTGTTGAAATGTTCTCATTTTGCTAGCAGTTGTGACAATATTTTACACTATGTATGAAGTAAACTACTGCGCATTCTAAGAGGCTTTATTTTATTAAAATCCCGTAATAAATCTTTATGAATAACTTAAAATAACGATTTAATACCACTTTACAAGATTTTAATATAAATACAGCCAAAAAATTGCTGCAAATGCAAAAAGCTTTAACCACGATAGTTCTGTTCTGATCAAAACGTTTTTTCCGGGTAGTTCCGGGTCTAACTTAATAATTTTAATTGTTTGATAGTGTTCCGTATTATTTTCCAAAAACATTCGACAATGATAATAAGTAATCATGTTGAAAAAGAAACAAAAAATGCCAGTGCAAAGCAGTCTCGTTTATCGAGAGTTCCGAATCTCTCTGAACAACTGCTCATATATATACATAAATAAATAATACGAATTACCTAAACTCGGAATTTTAATTCGATTCCAGATTTGACAATTGAATCAATAGAGAAAAAATGACAAATGAATGAAATTTAATGTCAAATCTGGAATCGAATTAAAATTCCGAGTATAGTATGAAATCTTAAAACCCTGAGTAATAGAAATACCATATCAACGGAAATAATCTATCTAAATATGTTAGCCAATAACTTTAAATACATATAAATGTGCATGTATAACGTGCCATGATAAAAGAAAACAACAAAAATAATACTTCATCATTTATTCACTTATTTAATATAAATTATCACAAGACTAAAATTTTTTTTCGCTTATTATTTTTGAACTTATAGATCACAACATATATACCATATCATCTCATCATATACTCTAATATGTAACAGCCGTTATATACACGCTCCAGAATGTAAAAATCTTTAAAATAAGGCCATAGCGAGAGTTTATATACGATGATAAATTAATTTATTTTACACCATATGCTCGATAAAATCCGTACGAGACACATGTGAAGATATAATTTGTTAAACCTACGCAAGCGCGGTTTAATATAAACTATGGATTTGCAAAAAAGTGTGCCTTTTGAACCCTAAAGTCATATATATACTTGACCGGTACTTCTGGGCGCCAACGATGTCTATAGCCGAAAAAAACCGTCCCAATAACTTCAAATGAAAAATAAATTGATGGCATTTTAGTTATATATTTATTTATTTCAAACTCTTTCGACTTGCAGTCGATATTGTATGACGGTTTGGTTGTAACGTTTTTGTAAAAATTAATTATTCAAGTAGATATCCAGAACTACAGCATATGTTTAAATAATAACGGCTTTAATCATGTTAAAATCGCAATTTTTGTAAAGAATAACATATAAAATGTTTACTAAATATTAGAAACTACTTTCACGAAAATTTACTACTAGAATAACCACGCCTGCGCAGATTGAATAAATAATATCACGATACATGAAAATATATTGTCGTATCACCAGAATCCATAAAAAATATCTATTAACACAATTTCAAAGGTACTCATTTGATATGAACTTTGCAAGAGGACAATTTGAGAATATTTCGAACAATTGAAAAGCATGTACGTACAGCCTCGTCTTTGGTGACATTTGTGATAATTCGTGATAACAATTATCTATTTAGAATATATGTAATCTATTTAGGATATAGGTACAGTAATAGGCGAATATAAGTGTCGAGAAGTCTACAGCTAGTAACTAAAATGAGGTAGGAGAATAAATAAATAAATCAGTTGTGGATGGACTTATTTCACAGTAAAGAAGCCAAAATTCAATTAAAAAAAATTTAAGACTACTCCGCTATCGCCGAAACTAAAATCCTAAATCGCAACACGCGGCGAGTACAAAAGGAAAAAATAGAAAACGCCAGTCATGGACACCTTTCATAAGCTTGCGTAAAGATAATGGATTCCCATTAGTATCTAATATTTAAAGCAACAAATTCTGTCGAGCGATCACCCAACTTCGCTTCAAGTTACTAAAAAAACACTCAGAAAAAAAACTATATCCACTTCGGGGACACAAACACAAATCTAAGATATACTATTTAAATTAGCTCTTACTAACTATGAGACTTTTCCATGCACCGATTCTATACTATCCGAATGTTATTTACAGTTTAATATTAATACACGATAATCACTGTCCAAAACATTTTAGACCAATAAAGCTATCAACGATCTGATCATCTCATTTATTCGAATACATCAACATAAAAATGGATACCTAACACTAATATGTACAATTATTTATATTACATCGTTACAGACACAGGATACAAACCTAAATAAGTTTTATTTTTATTTACTCTATAGCTCACACATATTTTTTCTGGAATTTTCTCTTAGCTATATCACAAAGCTATTTTTTTTTGTAAAAACACACGAAAATAGTCAAATGACTCTACTACAACGAGTGGTTCATTTTAACTCGTTTGATTACAATTATTATCCTAAGTGTTATTGTTCTTACGTCAACCATAAAATTAAGAGTGCTATGTTTTAGTGTTAGTGCTATTTCTAATCTATCACAAAAGATTGTATAAATGAATTAAATATTAGGTCGCATGAATGGTCGCATCAACCAGCTAAATACCTAGCTACACATAAATATAGACAAATTAACAATTACACACTACATTATTGTTACAACAGAAAACAAAGTACTCAAACCTGTTTGCATACTTCCTAAGATCTATAGCTATATGTCGATAGGAGTGTGTCATTTCGTGGCTAAATAACTTCGATGCTATTTGTGCAACAACAAAAAAACTACGAGAAATAACACCGAAATATCAGTAAATCATTGTATTGTTCAAACATTCAGTCGCTAAAAAACTAAAATCATATTTACACGAATCGTTTATAAAAAAAAAAACTATTTTATTAAAATAAAAAAAATGTAAATAAACATCTACATCGCAGGAGCATCGCCACCTAGATCCGCGTCTGTACATCTACAGGTATTCCATAATTAGCGATGAAAACACTCGATTCGTATCGATGTAAGTAACAATCAGTTTTCAGCATCAAAAGTGTATTGTAAATGAACACATTATGCATCACAAGGACAGCGTGTCCCGTATAATTTTCCTGAACGTATTGCCGACCGTAGTGCTGGGCGCCCCGGACAGGTTGTAGTGAATCTTGAACAAGTAAGGCTGGATGTCCGCGTATGACGTATCGAAAATGAGATCGGCGTCGGACCGACTCGGCATCTTGGGCACGTACTCGTGTCGGTTAATAATTTCCGTGATGAAAACGATCTTATCCTGCAGCATTTCGACTACGTTCTCGTGTTTGCTGTGCATGTCGTGCTCGTTGCGGGATTCTGTAAGCTCGCAGTAAACGGTCCAGACTTCCCAGGGCACGCACTCGGGTTGGAAGGGCCAGCGCGCGCGGCGTTTCTGAAAGAACTCGAGGCTGATGGAACCTCGAGGCGGCGCTGACGTCCCGTCCACGGCTCGGAGCAAGTCGGAAAAGTCAGATATTTCCCGTTTGACGTTCCGGCCGAGCGCTTCAGACTCGCAACAGACGTAGGTGAAGTCTATGAAGTCGCAGTCGACGTCGACGTAGCTGACCGTGCGTATGGAGTAGCTCTCCTCGCTGTTGTACGTGAACTTGCCGCTGGAGCGGTGGAAGAGGACCGTGTGGAATATGCTGGCGACGACCTCGTCCACTTGCCGCCCTTCCATGGAAAGCTCGAAGAGTATAGTCCGAGCGTTCATTTTGCCGGCGTCAGTGAGCCAGCGCGGACGTTTCCACGGACATAATCACTCGACGGCGGCGCGTTACAGGGGGCGTGGGACGAACTGAGAGACGGGGAGAGCGCGAACGGAGCATACGGCCATTTCTAAATTAGGTAACGGGTCAAGTTCCACACTGAAATTGAGAATGGCCGGTTTTAGTTGCCGCTGTGACTGGAGCCAGTGGGATTTAACTAACACGCTAAAATGTAGATTTTCAAAACTCTACCATATTCGTCATTAAAAGCCAGCTTATAGTTTGACTAAGACAAAATTTGATAAGTCTATGTCATTCGTTCAAGGCATCCGTAAGGCAAAAAAAAATCTACTGGGTGAAATTTAAACAGTCCAGTCTGCGCGCTCCTTCCAATATTCCTGACTGAGATAGCTTTTAAGCGATATTTTTAAGCGAGATACATTTTATCAGTGTTCTGCTTGCTCAACTAGTTGTTTTCGAATCGAGTTTGATAGACGTAGACTAATTTGTTGTTGATTGGTTTAGAGCTATCACCCCATTTCCCAGCCCCATTAGAGCTAGCTTAGCAACTCACCCATATATTTGTGCGTGCCACAGACCGTGCGGTCCGGCCTCTGAGAGTTATCCCCTTGGAGAGACCGAACTCTTTAACACGTATATTATGTTCGCTATCGAGTAGAATGTTCTTAAGCTTCAGATCGCGGTATAAATTATATTACTTCGGCAGTTTACTTAGTTATTCAGTCCAACTCACCCATATATTTGAGCGTGCCACAGACCGTGGTGGTGCGGCCTCCGAGAGTCAGCCACTTGGAGAGACCGAAGTCGATGACGCGGATGTGGTGCTCGCTATCAAGGAGGATGTTTTCGGGCTTCAAGTCGCGGTATATTACACCGGCGTTGTGTAAGAAGTCTGTAATGTAATTTTTTTTCATGTAAGCGAAAAATTAGGGCACAAAATGATGTCAATAATACAAGCTGTGACTTTGTAAAAAGACTGCCTGTTATATTTATACTGATCATTATGAACAACCTTTAATATGGGGCTCACCTTGAAATCGCGAAACAAGATCAACTGTTCCGTTTAATACAAAAAAGTCATATCATAGATTTTCTACAAAATATAATAATATAATAGAAGCATCAGACGAGGCACTTTTTGTATACAATACGTAACAGCTATTTTTTTGTCGCGGTTTCTGTTAGCCTAATAGTAAAAAGTTAGTCGTAATTATGCGTACAATTATATCCTGAAAATGCTCGTCATCTAAAGATACACCCCAAATAGACAGATTTGCCTGAATTAACTGATTGATTTATTTGATTTTAATATTTAGCTAGCTGGCATACAGGGCTATCTGCTAGCCCTGTCATTCATCCATCAGCCAAAGAACGTCCACTGCTGGACATAGGCCTCTCCTATGGATCTCCAATAAGACCGGTTGGAAGCGGCTTGCATCCAGCGCGATCCAGCGGTCTTAATGAAGTCATCGGTCCACCTTGTGGGTGGACGTCCTACGCTGCGCTTGCCGGTACGTGGTCTCCACTCGAGAACTTTTCGACTCCACCGGTCATGTTTGTGCCCTGCGCATTGCCATTTAAACTTGCCAATCCGTTGGGCTATGTCGGTAACTTTGGTTCTTCCACAGATCTCCTCATTTCTGATTCGATCCCGTAGAGAGACTCCGAGCATAGCCCTCTCCATAGCTCGTTGGGCTACTTGGAGCTTACTAATATACTAAATACATAAAAAGACATCAAAACTTAATCCCCATAATTAAAGACCCATTGCTCTTCTAACCACGTCCTCTAAGATATTCGAAAAAGTAATGCAAACGCGTTTAACTTCATTTTGCGAAAAATTCAGTCTGTTTCATGATTCCCAATACGGTTTCCGCAAAAACAGATCTACTATCTTGGCTGCCTATATGTATGTTCAAGAAATTTTAAACATAATTGACAGTAAAAAATTTGCAATCGGCCTTTTGTTTGAGTTTAATAAGGCCCATAGTGAGATACCATGTTTCTGTGCCATAAGTCATCTCTGGCAACACACATTGGTAGTTAACTTTCGACTTGTATGTCGGACAAACAACTTTTACTATAGGGCAAATCCGGAATTCGAGAAATAAAACTCCGTCCGACCGTTTATATTAATAATATTAATTTTTTTTTTTTAAATATATTAATATTTTTGGGGACATCTTACACACGGCCTCTGACCCCAAACTAAGCATAGCTTGTGATATGGCTGCCAGAGACTGATATACTACATATACTTATTTTTAAATATATATTTATATAAATAGTAACTAAATAACACCCAGACACAGAGCAAACACTTATGTCCATCACATAAATATTTGCCCTGGGTGGGGATCGAACCCACGCCTCTCTGACCCAGAAGTTAGGATCACTAACCACAGAGCCACCGAGGCAGTCAATATATGAAGACGGAATGCTGTTACATATCATTAACGTGGTCAAGCCAAGCTTGACCTTTAGGCGGCGTAAAAACTCTTGACGCCAGGGCTAGCCCGACCTATAATAACTTATAAATAAGTTGGTTTGGGTCGTGTGGATAGCTCTATTACTTTACTTACCTAAGGCAATAGCGATTTCTGCTACAAATATCTTGACGAGCTTCTCTGGCAGTTTGCCGTACGTATCAAGCAGGGCTAGCAACTCGCCCCCAGGAATGTATTCTGAAACTGAAATACAAACAACATGACACATTTAAATCATAACAAAAATCGAGTTAAAATTATCCAGACGAGTTATAAGACCGAATCAGACATCTTGGCGGCTGTGAAAGTAGCTACAAGCTGAGGATAATATACCTAATTAAAAAACCCCCGACACAAAAATATTTGACAACAAACTTTCAATTGACAACCATTTTGGGCACATTTGTAGAATTTTGGTTCTTCCATCCCCACTTTAAACCACCATAACTCTTAAACAGCTCAATCGATTTTTATAAAACATAGCTAAGAACACTCTCGATTAAGTCTCCTTTCATCCAAAAAAAACTAAACTGAAATCGGTTCAGTGGTTCGGGCGCTATGATGCCACAGACAGACAGACAGACAGACAGACAGACAGACAGACAGACACACAGACAAACAGACACGTCAAACTTATAACACCCCTCTTTTTCGTCGGGGGTTAAAAAAAAACCCAATCCTGTCTGAGGCTCACTTAACAGCTGCGCGAGGATTGGGTTTTGAATGAATGAATGATTTATTCAGCATCGATAATATAATGTTTTGCGCAGCGTGTAACTAGTTTTGCAGCCGCTTAGAAGTTTGATCGGCCTATAAGAAAGTTTATGAAGTAATTGGCCAAGTGCGAGTCGGAATCGCGCACGAAGGGTTCCGTACCCAATGTGAACCCTCTTAGCCCCATTTCAAGCGTCTACCTGTTACCGTTTTAATATGGAGCAAAAAAACAGCAAAAAAAAAAATACGTTTGTTGTATGGGAACCCCCCCCTTAAATATTTATTTTATTCTGTTTTTAGTATTTGTTGTTATATCGGCAACAAAAATACAACATCTGTGAAAATTTTAACTGTCTAGCTATCACGGTTGACCTGGTGACAGACAGACAGATAGACAGACAGACGGACGGACAGCGGGGTCTTAGTAGGCCCCGGTTTTACCCTTTGGGTACGAAACCTTAAAAACTGATAATAAATTCTGATGGAATAAAATTGTGTACTGAATAATAAAATGAATCAGAAAAGTAATAATAACGAGTAATTAATTCAAACCACGTCAGTCGTCCTCTAATTTAAGTAATAATTAAGTAACGATCTAGACACAACCTTTTCAATGCAAATATTTATTACAAAACTGTTGACCTAATGAGCTATGTGAACATTGCGTAGTTTGACAAAGTGCTAAGCGATCACCGAAGTTAAACAACGGTTGGCTAGGTCGGTCGTTGGATGGGTGACCGAGGGTGAATCGCAGTGTCTCTTAAAAATCTTATCAATCTTAAATAATACTGAAACCACACATCTGGTACTTATTTATGATTATAAGCAGCTTTTTCTATGGGATCAACCCTCATATAGGGAAAATACGAACGACGCGCACACGAAGGGTTCCGTACCGTATGGATGTCCCCTTAAAATATTTTATTTTATTTTTTTTTTTTTTTGAAGGCAATATATCAATTTAATTTTCTGTGAATATTTCAAGCATCTTCATGTTGCCGTTATTAATATCGAACAAAAAAATAACGTTTCTTGTATGGGAGCCCCACTTAATTTTTTTTTTCTGTTTTTATTGTTTGTTGTTCACACAAATACACTCAAACATGAAATTTCAACGTTCTAGCTATCACCGTTCATGAGATACAGCTTGATGACAGACAGACAGACGGACAGGATAGCGGAGTCTTAGTAATAGGGTCCCGATTTCGCCCTTTGGGTACGGAACCCTAAAAACAACAAGCGGTTACATGTCGTATACAACTGAGCGCTACCATGGCTCGGATGACACAAACATGGATCCCGGTGGTTTCGTAATGTCAAAGTATTTCGGACAGTGTAGGCAGTGACCTCAGAGATAACTACTCCGTCTACACGAACTTAATGGCTTGGAACATTAGCATACTGAATTAAATACAAACATCCCTTCTTCTCTTATCTTTTTATTTCTTTCTGTGGTCGGTTAAAATCCTCATTTTAACCGACCACGAAGAACTAAATGAGCCTACCCTTAAACCACATAGGTACGTAATAAGCAGGACTAAATCAAGCAGGTTAGGGCTCTCTAAACGGGCAATCTTTATGTCGGATTTGCAATATGCAACATATATGAAACAGTTTATTATGCTATGTGTAACTGCAAAGGATTGCCTTATTTGAGTGAATAATGTGCTTTAATATTTTGGGTAACATAACATGCATAGGTACTTCCGTAGAAGAAATCTTGGCTGGACACGCTGCCGTGTGTCTAAATTCGATGGCAAATGTGAAATGTAAATATGGTATGGGGCAATCGCTGTCCGTGGGTAGGCTTATGTTCAGCAGTGGACTATTAAAAGACCGGTACAGTATTCGTTCGTTAATTCATTCGGTTATCATCATTATGCTTTGAGCAAATATCTACAGAGCTCCAGTCTCTAAGTGAAAAATAAAAAGTAGTACAAACATTTTCGAGCGCCGTCATACATACCGACTTAGATACTATTTACATTAAATAATTCACAATGACCCATTTTCGAATCTCGACGTTATGTCACCTAATTAGTACATGTAACCAAGCACTTTGGCATCGCGCGGCGTCGTAGTCGGTTTGCAATTGCCTTACGATTAACTAAAAAAGCCTGCCCACCTCGTAACTTGGGCAGGGTTTTGGCTCGGACACTTTTTTTGCACGATTGTGACTCTATTAGATATTTGCTCGAAGTCATTATGACACAACTTTTACTACGGGACCAACTTCGGAATCAGCTGTTCCATATATTAGGTCTGGAGTCGATGAAAGACCTTTTTGTATTATATTTTAATTAACTGGTTTCGGGTTCAGTACACTACTCTACGTCTTGCAATCCCTGTATATTCTTTTAACTTTTCACTAACACTCTTATTCCCAAATCCACGCCGTTATTCACAATAAGTCGTACAAAACAAATAATTCGCACACGTGTGATGACAGCCAAATAAACCCAGACACTGATACCGATGACGTCTTACGCGTATTACGAATCGATGATTAGATAAATCGGCCAAGTGCGAGTCGGACTCGCGCACGAAGGTTTCCGTACCGTATTGGAGCCCCCCTTAGTTTATTATATTTTAATTTAGTATTTATTTATGAAATGAATATACAAGTAGCGTAGCGCTCGTAGCGTAGTTTGACTAGGTGATTGTCAGCGATCACCGAAATTAAGCAACGTGCCGCACGGTCAGTAGGTATGTACTTGGATGGGTGACCGCGGGTGGCATTTTCCAACTGAGCGCTACCGTGGCTCGGATGACACGTTAAATTGTAGGCCCCGGTTGTTTCAACCGTTTAGCCATGTCAGAGGCCTTCAGGCGGCCTAAAAACTGTGACACCAGGGCTAGCCACCCGGCCTATACGAACTTACTTTTAATATACAAGTAAATATTCAGTGAATTATTTCAAGCGTTTCTGTTAATTTAAATATCGAACAAAAAACGTTTGCTGTATGGAAAATAAATATTTTATTCTGTTTTTTTGTATTTGTTGTTTTAGTGGCAAAAGAAATACATCATCTGTGAAAATTTCAAGTGCTAGACACTTGAAATTTTCACATCCACGGTTCCTGAGATACCCGCAGCATGGTGACAGACAGACAGAAGAACAACGAAGTCTTAGTATTAGGCTCCCGTTTTTACCCTTTGGATACGGAACCCTGAAAACCCAATCAAAATCAAAACGTGGATATCTAGAACAATCACCTTTAATACTAGGTCGTCTGATATCGGTTAAAATATTTCCCGTATAATGTAAACAATTTCTAGTGGGAACTCTGAAATAATGATTTCTTTGAACTTGTTTGTTTGTTTGTACTTTTAATTAATTGAGATAAGAAAAGAAAGAAGTTGATAATTTAACCCGGTTCTGTGTGTCAAGTTCTATAATGAGACAGGTAATCGATTCAAGCATATCATAGACTTCATAGAGTAAAATTGAAATTGAAAAACTTTATTCGATATTACAAACACAAAAAACAACAATAATGATATGAAAATAATGAATTTAGAAATGTCGAAAAGGGCTCACCTCAGCATTATGCTGAATGCAGGTAGGAACCAAACACTCAGGCTGGTTTTCAGGTGAGCCCTTTTTGAGGGGTAGGTAACACACAAACATAAAATAAGAAATAAGAGAAAAATATTTAACAAACAGTGCAAAGCTAAGAGAAAATCGAACAACATAAAGTCAACGTACATGAAATAAACGTAATAAATATATACTTTCACATACAAACACAATATAAACAACAGTGATAATTATGATGATTAATCTACAACTTAAACTTATGTAACGAAAAAGAACAACACAAAAAAAAAAAAAAAAAAAACAAAAATACATAAATTGCCAGCAAAAAAAAAATATCAAGAACAGGGAAGAAGGACGGAGGCATTTATAGAAAGGACTGGTCGTACACTATTAATCCGTGCTGAAGTTGTTTAGAAATAAGATAGCGTTTCAATTGTACTCGGAAAGAGAAGAGACCTTTCAGCTCCCTAATAGGAGGAGGCAGATTATTCCAGCATTTGGCCGCCGCATACCGGAAGCT
Organism: Hypomecis atomaria; assembly: GCA_964007245.1. Classification (NCBI taxonomy): domain Eukaryota; kingdom Metazoa; phylum Arthropoda; class Insecta; order Lepidoptera; family Geometridae; genus Hypomecis; species Hypomecis atomaria. The sequence goes on along the minus strand of OZ023292.1, from coordinate 15,923,685 downwards.
ACCCCTGAAATTGACGGTGCGACAAGGCGGCATGGCCAACTGCTGGGCACACAATCGGCGATAATGGTGCCTGCTGTCAGAAATCCACTTAATTCTCTCCCGCAAGTAAGCAGGATTACCGTATTTAATAACACCAAACAGAAGACAAGCGAGATGTAATTTGCGGCGGGATTTCATTTTTAGCAAGTAATTATTGTTCAGAAAAGGAGTGACGTGCGATCTGGGCGGAATGTTGAAGCAAAACCTAGCACATGCATTTTGTACGCGCTGAATAAGACGCTGCGTTCGACCTAGGAGTCGAGGACCGTACACGGTGTCGGCATAATTAAGTTTCGATAAGACAAGACTTTCAACTAGCTGAACTAAAATAACGACGTGAATTATCCCATAAACGTTTTCTGCTTATTTATCAAATTGCAACTGTATGCAGGATTGCACTGGATGCAAGCCTCTTTCAACCATAGTGAAGTATAGGTATAGACCGGATAAATACAGTAAAGTAAATACAATAAATAATACTTGATAAATACCGGATAGATACTAAAATAATAATAATTACATAACTTAAATTTAAAATTTAAAAAACCCCCGACAACGATTTTGGGCACATTTGTAGAATTTTGGTTCTTCCATCCCCACTTTAACCCACCATAACTCTTAAACGGCTCAATCGATTTTTATAAAACATAGCTAAGAACACTCTCGATTAAGTCTCCTTTCATCCAAAAAAAAACTAAACTGAAATCGGTTCAGTGGTTCGGGCGCTATGATGCCACAGACAGACACACAGACAGACAAACAGACACGTCAAACTTATAACACCCCTCTTTTGCGTCGGGGGTTAAAAAGTAAGATGGCGTGATGTGAAATTATGAAATTATGAACAGGACGAAACTAATATCTTTTGTCTCTGTTTGCGTATACGCTTTTTTTTTGTCTGGCATCGACGTCTAAGTCTAAGCCGTGTGTCGATCGATGCCAGACAAATTTTTGGCGCCGAAACTACCGTTGAATTTTTGAATCCAACATGTTTATGAACTATTACTTATTTTCTATCACTTCTATTAGTATTATGCAGGTTTTTACTATTATCCAGAGTCTAAATATGATAAAATCATAACAACGTGTATATAGTTATCTAAGTATGTGTAGCACATCTTTTTTCTCACATCCTATACGCTAGTAACTTCTCTACCTAATCTCCCTCCACGCTTTCAACAGATCGGAGGTGGACAGTATTGGACTTCCTATGGCTGAATTGATGATGGATTGTATTTAGGGAGGTTTTATATAGCAAAAGAATCGGTATATAGTTATAGTACAGTAATATGCATATTCGAAAGAAAAAAAATTATTTTTACACTATAAATTTACACCAAAATGAGACCAAAAACTTCTTGGTTTTCTTTTTATTTGTTACCAATAGGCTAAAACTACTGGGCCGATTGCAAAAAATCTTTCAACAATATAGAGAAATAAGTAATAAGTAAATAAGTAAAGAAATAAGTAATCGTTGAGCATTCCGGGTCCAAACCCAACTATAGGTTAAGGTAGTTTTAAGTATTTTTAATGTATTTTGACTTGATGTATATGGATTTTTATCTGAAATAAATTGATTGAATTGAATTGAATTGAAAAATTGAATTGAATAGAGTCAATTTACTGTAACATCATATTCAAACCCGGCAAATTAGCTAGCCCAGCTAGCCATTAATTACTAGAGAAAGGTTACCAACCGCGAGGCATACAGCCATTACAGTGATTTTGTTGCTTTTAGCAATATTTTAAAAGGCATGATGACTGGGTCAAAAACACATTGTTATAATTAGTCCGTGAGCTAGGCTGTCAAAAAATTTGAACACGTATTTTTTCTTTTGTCAATCAAACAACATGACAAAGATAAACCTTGTCAAAGTTTGGGAGTGGGGGTCGTGACGTCACCTCTCTTACAGAAGTTTATACATTTGTATGGCACTTGTGACGTCACGCCGAACTTTGACGGACTATATCTTCATAAATTTTTGTTTAATTGACAAAATAAAAAATACGGGTCTAATATTTTTAGATAGTCTATCTGACGGACTAATTTTATTTTTTAGCCATCATGCCTATTGTGACACTATTCTTAATTTGAATTTCTTGGTGTAACAATATGGAATATTTATTTATGTCCATGTTTTAATTTGTCTCTCAGAATATTCTTTCTTGGAGAGACGGATAAAATAAAGAAAAAGTATCACCGCCTCACCTGAATTAATCCAAATATAAATGGCAACACTAGCAGCCCAGCACTGTTAGCAGAGTCCACTGACACTGAGGCCGCTAGCCTACATTGTTGACACCGCACATCACACCACATCACACAGCAAACAAGAACTATAGCTGTTGCAAGTAAATAAACAATATCTCTGGCACACGGCCGTGACTCCACTTAGGGGGCATCCATAAATTATGCGAGGGACGACTCTTCCACAACATACTTTTTTTGCAATTGAGAAATTGCAAGAGAAAAGCTCAACATGTTTCTCCACTAAAATATGAGCATCAAAAAAGATTCAAACACATAAGGTACACTGAACACGTGAGAAATCTAACGTAAGTTTAGAGAGGGGGAGGAATTTATATAAATCTTCCATCTCACCGGGTGGCATTGATGTAGTATATTTTAGTAACTTTAGTACTTTAGCAATAAAAATTGCATCTTTGCTGGAATAAGTCCTTAACTATAAATAATCAGTCTCAAACAAAATACATACATTTAAACCCGAGTCCAGGTCTAAACATCATTACAAGAGTGCCCGCATAAAATGTTTACTATCAAACAAAATTAGCCAATCGTTTCATGCAGTGGGTAAAATTTTAGTCGTTTTTTGGAGCTGACTGTAAATCTCGTAGTATTTTAAATCAATGCCATGAGACTCTTCTCAGGGAGTGAGCTCTCCCCTTCTTCTCGTTCATCGAAAACATCTCCAAACCAAAATGGTATCGTAATTTATGTACGCCCCGTCATGATATATTTAGTGTTGATAACCCGATCATTCGGGGCGCTAGTGCGCGCTGTGTGCAGGGGTTCAACGGTTCACAGTTCATTCATAAGTGCGAAATTAGGCTGAGCAAGTGAGCAGTCACGGTCGGCAATATCTTCATAAGCTATATTGCTTTGATAAACTCTCAAATAACCTGGTAATTGCGAATGTTGATGAATGTTGTACTTTTGAACGATGATTCGGTATTTTTTACGCTTTGTGAACGAAAGTACTGTTGACCTGCGGCGATCATAATCACTAAATAAATATACTTACATGATACTTCTATTTTTAGGCACTACTTCCCGTAAAGTCATGTACAATTGTACTGTTAAATTTTGCTAAGTATAATATTTAACGGGTATTGACAAACGTTTTGATCTTCAGGTAGAAGTGTCCAGACTTTACTTTGTTCCAGTGTAAAGAGCGATGTTCCCAGCGAATATTCTGAACAAAATGAGATTTAAGATCTTCATATATGTATAAGCGAACAGAGCTATGCCGCGCAGGGTTTTGTACTGGTAGTTCAAAAACTGTCACGGGCCAGCACAACGCTAAACATCAAGCGAATATAAAGGAAGTTTTATACCCATGCCCGTCACTATATCATACATTAAAAAAATATCACACAGGTAGTTCGTAAAAAACCAACCACTTGCAAGCGGAATTCAGAAATCCAAAATAGAGGGATATCCTATGTACCGCAGAAGTCTAACAGTTGATGCTATAAATGCTATCAATTAGGACACACATGGTTATACATCTGTGAATACGAATCAAATCAAGGTTAATTACAACATTTGAATGATTCTAAAAATGCGTCTTATATTTGCAAATTACTCAAAGTGAATGGATAAAAAAATACAAGTAGTTTTAGTTCGAAATTTTATCACGAATCGCCTAATTTAAAGACTTAATGAATGCAAACTAGAGTTCGTTTGATAAGCACAGTCTACTAACGAGCAAAGGATAATGCGTGGAAGGTCATTGTTAATAAAATAAGTTAGGTAATTAGATAGGAATGCTCGTGGAATTGTGCTTTGTTATATTTATCGAGAATCGAAGGGAAAATACCCAAACACAACTGGCGATATAATTAAGATAGCCTTTGGGAAAAAGTGATTATTTAACGAGTTTGACGAAATGGCGTTTTTGATTAGATAGAACCTCTTTTCTAATGGCCTATATCTTTTGCTGAGAGGTCATCAATATTTTCTCTAGTACTGACGCCAATACATTTGATTCAAAACGCAATTAAGTTTGATTCAATCTTCAATTTTAGAGTAATAATAATTATTATTATTTATAGCTATTGCCGAAACAAATATCTCAATCACTAGATAGTATAAAACGAAGTCGATTCCCTGTCTGTCTGTCCCTAGGTATACTTAATCTTTAAAACTACGCAACGGATTATGATGCGGTTTTTTTTTAATAGATAGAGTTATTTAAGGGGAAGGTTTATATGTATAACTAGCGACCCGCCCCGGCTTCGCACAGGTGTATTATACATATAAACCTTCCTCTTGAATCACTCTATCCATTAAAAAAAACCGCATCAAAATCCGTTGCGTAGTTTTGAAGATTTAAGCATACAGACAAACAAACAGACAGTTTAGCGACTTTATTTTATACTATGTAGTGATACGCCTATGCGAAGTCGGGGCGGGTCGCTTGAAAGTTATAAATATCCTCAGACAGACAGACATCGGAGTCTTAGTAATAGGGTCCCGTTCTTACCCTTTGGGTACGGAACCCTAAAAATAAAGCTGTAAACTTACCGATATAAAGTCGTTTCTTAGTCTGCCAGCGGGCCACGGCGCTCGCAATGAAAGAGTGGTGACCGCACGCAGTTTGAATACGGGCCTCTTCTTTCACTTGCCGCAGAGCGTTGTCATTCACTATCTGGAATTGACAATATTCACTTCAGTGCCTTTTGCCATTGTTATTGCAAACAAATACCCCGCGTAGATACAACCAAATCTAATACATAGGTATGCATAAACTATAATCCTACCTTTTAACTTAGTCATCGCCTGCGCGGTGCAGGGGCGCCGGGGGAGACGACAAAGGCGACTGAGACAGGCGCATTAAGCGGTAGGATTATGAGTAAAGCAGCTACATAATTGCCAGATCACTGAAGATCTAAAGATAATCCAAATACTCAATCTCGCTGCCAGTTTTCAGTGTCATCAGCAAGCTCGCAGCACGCTGAACAACAATGCTTATAAAACGTTAAAACAAATAAACACAGCATTTTGGTCTCAACATTTCTCATTTGTACGGCCAGGGGAATGAACGAATATATTCCTGTTTCCTGAGAGACATAATCTAAAGCTTTTCAGAGTCAGAATTAATAGAGATATCTTCTAAGTCTGTGTGCTTCATCTTCGACCACAACGTCGCTTACCATCAAGCGAGTTGGTGGTCAAACGCGGATTTATTTCGCGATAGAAAGAAAGAACGCGTCACTCAGAATCGAGTAAAAATTCCAGGCTATTGATGTTTCATACAACAATATTCAAAGCCCTGTATGACAATGACCGGCGCTTGTCACTCGAGAGATAAAACATGATAAATCCCTAATGTACAGTGATTCGCCGGTTATCTTTCAGATGGGAAAAATCAATGCAAATGGGGCGATGACTCTGTCCAGATGAATACATAGTCTTGTTTTGCTCACTCTGCACCGGCCACTTTATTCTAATAGGCCACTGCTGAACATAGGTCTACCCAAGAAGAGTTATTGAGCCATACTCACCATGCTGGTCCAGTGCGCATTGCTGGATTGCCATAACAGTTCAGTGCGAATGATATAATAGTTCAAAACTCTACTCGGAACAAAGCAGAAATAAATTGATAGATCATAGATATGTAAGATGTTGAATCTCTCTTTACCTAATCCTCTCATAATTAATTAATCCTTTCTCCCCTCCTGGAAGCATGGCAAAGGGACTAATAGTCTTTCCACCATTATATCCCCTCGAAGAGGAAATAAAGTATGGATTGACAATGACATTTGACATTAAGAGTGGATAAAATGGTTTTCTCCCCTTGCCGTGCTACCCGGGCTGACTGTCCAAAATGAATAAGCCACGTGACATGTTCATAAAGATATTACACCGCAGGCCCTGATTTTGTACCACGCTTCAAGTTAGTATAAAAATATGGATAACAAACGTGCAGCAAAATCGTGAACCTTGGTAATAGAAGCACTGAACGGGTAGTGATACCGTAGTGAGCAAAAGCTTAAAAAATAATACTGGATCCCAAAAACCCCAATCAATTATTTGCTTTATTGGGAATGAATACGGGAATTTATCATTAGATCAATCTTCACTTGGATTTCATCATCATTTTAGTTTTATCTTCGTTAATAAGGAAACTTTACTGGGTAAAACAAAGTTAGAAATAGTGAGCATAACCAGGACTTGTTGCCGTGATGACCTAGTGGCATATCGCGACCAGCGTGGTCAGGGTTCAAGGCCGGTCCCGTAACAATAAGTTGTATGGAATTTATTGTACTCGTACCTAAAGCCTAGCTTTCTCGCAGCTCCGCCCGCGTAATATTTTGATTTTGGTGCTATCCCATGGGCACCTTTTATTTTTCCGGTATAAGACGTAGCCTATCTCACTCTCCATCTTTCAAACTATGTCTATGACAAAAATCAAGTCAATCCGTAGCTCCGTTGCTGCGTGAAAGAGGAACAAACCAACAAACACACTTTCTGATTTATAATTTTAGTAAAGATTTATACACCACTGGCTTTCCGATAAAAGATCGAGAGGCAACCTGCAAAACGTCTATGTAAGACATGCTGCATCGGATCAGCGTTGTGGATTTGGCCCAATCGCCCTTCCTAAATAAACCTATGTACAGTGGACTATCAAAAGGCCTGTACAGAGAGCAATATTATAATACGCAGAACGTAAACACGCGGCTTACGGCTCTCCAGCTTATCGCATAGGATTCGCGGATGTAGGTCAATTGATAACGGCACTCGATTACGTATTAGTGACCGGACCTGCTTCGTTTTAATGGAAATCAACCTGCTCTGGCATATTTAAACTTTTGCACTGGCTGGCTAAATACCATAGAATGTAGAGCGAGTATTTTCTAGATAAGTTTGCTTTATCTTGAGCTATAACCACAGAATAGTGATTAGTACTATCGTACATAACGGCCACTCACCTTCAGGCACTAATATCAGGTTCTTGCTCTAGCTTGTCTTTCGTCAGCTGAATGAAGAACAAAAATAAATGTCTGACATTACTGAGAGGCATTTGGCTGCGCGCGCGCATTGAGAGGGATCAACTCGTACGAGTATGTCGATACCAGTCTGGTCAAATCGAGCATTTTCCAATATCTAATGAAGCAGCTGAATCTAAACCGTTCACCCCGCGCATCATTGCATATCGAAATCTATACTAATATTATAAAGAGGTAAAGTTTGTAAGTTTGTGAGGTTGTAGGGGGTAAACTAATTCTTTTACCAATAGAAAGCTACATTATTTGCGAGTGTCATAGGCTATAAAGTAAGCGCGGGCGAAGCCGCGGGCAAAGGCTAGTACCTAATAAACTGCTTTAGGTATGCGCTTGTACCTCACCTTTTATGATGATTTTTACGGTTTGGATCCCTATGACACATTTTTGTGTTGAGAAAGTCTTCAACCCTTCAGCACGCGGTAACTTTATTGATTTTGTTCTGAATCTGCTAGCATTAGATATTGCTTTAATATTTTCGGGGCTATGTGTCTAGAATATAGAGCAATGTGATTGGTTACTTTGTTTTAGCTTACTAGTTATCTCTTCCTCGAGTAAAGTCCGTCTCAAGGCTACCAGACAGATAGTGACCCAGAACAGTGATAACGTCCAAGAGACGTGAATTCTTTTTATAATTATTTTTTGGTAAAACCGTGTTTGTCAAACAAATTGTATCAGGCGGGGTCCGAAAAATGTTTGAGCTGGTTGAAAGTAAATAAAATCAAAGTCAACAAAAGTCCGTGCTTAAATTGTCGTAGTTGTATATAGGTCATGATCACGGGTAAACTGAAGACTACCAAACCAAGAAATAGCAGGACAAAACCCATAACTACCAATAAAAATTTAGATAAATCCTTGAGTCTGTGGAAACTTCCCCAAAAATTACCCGATCAACAGTTATCTGTTTCATATCAATTAATGGTATACGAGATTCTGAGCACGAGGGCATGAAGGTCACGACCGCGAGTGAGTCATTACCTCATCGCATCATTATCATAGCCACGTGCTTTTCACTGAAACTAACCAAAAACGTAAACATTTGTACTCCGAATTTGATGAGGGAGCACTTTTGCAACTAGGTCGTGTGTGGATAAGCGCGTATCTGCTGTTATGGGCAAGATTGGTAGGTCTATAGCTTAAATTCAGGCTCAGATTTAGGGGAGTGATGGTCACAACTCTCATTTTACTCCCTCCTCTTCAACCTTTTCGGACTGCCTTGGTGGCTCAGTAGTTAGTGACCCTAACTTCGGGGTCAAAGCGGCGTGGGTTCGATCCCCACCCAGGGCAAGTATTTTTGTGGCGAATATAGGTGTTTGCTCTGTGTCTGGGTATTATTTATTTTACTATCTATATTAGTATGTAGGTATTTAAAAATATGTATATGTAGTATATCAGTCCCTGGCAGCCATATCACAAGCTTTGTTTAGTTTGCGAGTCAGAGGCCCCAAACGTTAGATGTCCCCTAATTTTTATATTTATTTATTTTAGATCTGCGGCGACTCTTAATTGACCGGTGACTTTTGCTACGATACACAACACTGTACCTGTACTGAATGAACTGTATCGGCATTTTGATAGTACCACTACTGAACACGCCTACCAACGACTGATTGGACCATATCCACTACGCTAACCCAGTGCGGGTTGGTGGATACAAAACACGCTTGAAAGTAATTTGAGTCGAACTTTCTTTTCTTTCTCCAACTCCTTCTGTAGCCTCAGGGAAAAAATAGCGACTGCCCAGAAAAATAAAGGATGAAATTAAATCTTTATTATGTTTGTCAAGTCAAAACAGTACATCATACAAGCATAGAGATCTAAGTACAAGTCAAAAGAAAACAAATATCAATGGGAAAAAATAACTCTTATAAGTAGGTAGCTCTTATATGATGAGATTCGAGCATTCATCGCGTCATAAGTATATGCATTCGCTTGCTCGGTCATCAAATTTGAGCAGGCGGTTAAAAAAGCTACTTTGCACTCTTGTTTAGTTTACTCTTCTAGTTTGAATCAATGATGAATGAAAATGACACAAAAATATTTAACATCTATCGTATGCCAGTGGAATTGTTCTTAGAATACTATAGTGAATTGAATCGCAGGGAAAATACCACACAACTTATGACATAATTTTTATTGAATTATTTGTTTATAGGCGAGTAGTGTATACTGATGCGCCTATATCAAGCAGAGTCGAATAAAATTAGTATTTCTCTGTCAAAGAATGTTTTTCGTTCTTTATCCAAAGGTCCAGTCTATTCTTAAATGTGTTTAATACTCGTAGTTCTTGCTGATTGTCGTGAATATCCGGCAGATTATAAAAGCCATTGAGAATTTTGAAGGTCTCAATCAGGTCTCCACGCAATCGTCGTTCTTCGAGTTAGTTAAGGTAACTTTGGGTAAAAGTTTTTAGTAATATAATATAAACAATAGACAATAACATACCTGTGCCTTGCTCAGCACTTTTAACGCATACTCCTTGTCTTCACTAAGTTTCTTTACTTTGTAGACTTCGCCGAACGCTCCCTTCGCTACAGTTTCCTCTATGACGAAGTCCTTTTGAAGCAAATCGGTTGTGATGGGGAATTCGGGCAGGAATATTGATTCCTTGTGAGCGACGGGCCACGCTGTCTTGCTGCCTTCTAAAGGGTTCCTTAGAGTTGAGTCATTCCATCTGTAATTGTTATAAATAGTTGATTATGATTATGTCATCTGAGAGTAAAAGCCCGAACGGATTGCATTGGTAAGCGTGGAACACTCTAACAAATGAGAGGTTTTTTTTGTTGGTTCACTTTGATGAACGAGTCAAAGTTATACTACAGTAACGACCCGCCCCGGCTTCGCACAGGTGTATTATACACATAAACCTTCCTCTTGAATCACTCTATCTATTAAAAAAACCGCATCAAAATCCGTTGCGTTGTTTTAAAGATATATGCATACATAGGGACAGACAGAGTGGGAAACGACTTTGTTTTATACTATGTAGTGATAAACTACACTCAAAAACCAATAAAGAAACACATTTGTAGCCTAAACAAGGCGGTTAGATGTTGCATGCAAGCATTCAGACATAGAAAGACATAAACTGAAAATAATCGGCCAAGTACGAGTCGGACTCGCGCACGGAGGGTTCCGTACTGTATGGGAGCCCCCCTTAAATATTTATTTTATTTTATATTATTATTTATTATTGAAGTGAATATAAAAATAAATATTCTGTGAAAATTTCAAGCATCTACCTGTTACCATTATTAATATAGAGTGAAAAACGTATAAAAATTCAGGTTTGTTGTATGGGAGCCCCCCTTAAATATTTATATTCTCTTTTTAGTATTTGTTGTTATAGCGGCAACAGAAATACATCATCTGTGAAAATTTCAGCTGCCTAGCTATCATGGTTCATGAGATACAGCCCGGTGACAGACAGACAGACAGACAGACGGACCAGAAGTCTTAGTAATAGGGTCCCGTTTTTCCCTTTGGGTACGGAACCCTAAAAATAGAGTTTTTGTTAACTATTAAAAATACAAGCTGCATTCGAATAGGGCGCATCTACTAGCTAGCTAGCTCTTTCTTATTGATTTCCTGCTTTAAAAATATATAAACTTGAAAAGAAAATATGTGATTGATCAAATGATCACTATTTTATAAATCTTTATTACGTATATATACAAGTAAAAACCATATCCAATTTTATCATCATCATATAGCTATAGGTTATTAAGCAGGTAAAAAAACTAGAAGTACCTACTAATAGACATGACCGCACAGCACTGCTCAAATTACCGGCTTGAACTTTGAATTGTTTTTTATTATAAGGAGTAATGAACTTAAGCAGCACATTTATAATTATAGTTCGCGAATGGAGACTTTGCAGCTCCATCTTATCAAACCCTTGCCTTCGTCAGCTGATAATAGTATGAAGGGTTATCCAGAACTGGTGTACTACGCCAAAAGTAGGGTAGAAGGATTCAGACCATTATTTTGAACAACTTTACTCAAGAATCAACACTAAATTCGAGAAAAAAATCGGAGTTGTGTTTTTGTAAGGAATAGTTGATATTTAGGGTTCCGTACCCAAAGGGTAAAAACGGGACCCTATTACTAAGACTCCGATGTCCGTCTGTCTGTCTGTCACCAGGCTGTATCTCATGAACTGTGATAGCTAGACAGCTGAAATTTTCACAGATGATGTATTTCTGTTGCCGCTATAACAACAAATACTAAAAACTGAATAAAATAAAAATTTAAGGGGGGGCTCCCATTCAAAAAAACGTGATTTTTAGGAGTTTTTTTGCTCGCTAAAGAGGAAGGGGGCTCAGGGAGCTCCAACTCGGTATGGATCCCTTCGTTCGCGAGTCTGACTTGCACTTGGCCGATTTTTCTTAAAACTTATTAAACTTGTTCATAATGATGGTTTTAATCACCCCGTTTCGGCTTAGTACATGCAAACAGATAACTTTATATAGTAGAGCGAGCAAGCGCCGCTCGAAGCAAAAATAGATAATCGGCCAAGTACGAGTCGGACTCGCGCACGGAGGGTTCCATACTGTATGGGAGCCCCCCTTAAATATTTATTTTATTTTATTATTTATTATTGAAGTGAATATAAATCTAAATATTCAGTGACAATTTCAAGCATCTACCTGTTACCATTATTAATATAGAGCGAAAAACGTCTAAAAAATCAGGTTTGTTGTATGGGAGCCCCCCTTAAATATTTATTTAATTCTCTTTTTAGTATTTGTTGTTATAGCGGCAACAGAAATACATCATCTGTGAAAATTTCAGCTGCCTAGCTATCATGGTTCATGAGATACAGCCCGGTGACAGACAGACAGACAGACGGACATCGAAGTCTTTGTAATAGGGTCCCGTTTTTCCCTTTGGGTACGGAACCCTAAAAAGGAACTTCGCGTTTTCCCGAAAATGTCGCATATACAGATAAACTTAGAATAAAAAGCTCTATCTAAATACCTACCTCATCAAAATCGTTACAGACATTTCTGAAATCCGAATTTTGTACAAAAAAATAAATAAATACACAAATGAGAATTGCTTGTTTAAAGTATAGAACTTAAAAATTGCATTTTTATCAATAAATAATCCACGTGGGTGGTAGGGAACAATCGCACAAAGGTGGAGGTCTACATCCATGAGCGTTTCGAGAGAATGTAGACAAATATGCTTATTCATTTGTACAGCTTGAATATGGATAAGATAACGAGTAAAATGAAGAAAAAACATAAATATCAAGGTAAACCAAATTGCACGATGTTTCACAATCATTATGAATTTGCAAAAATGTTATTTTTAACATAGATTTACATATGCATACCTATTTGGCTGTGTAATTGAAGCCCAATGCGTATAATTAAAAATTAATTCTGCGTATAATTAAAAATTAATTCTAACATTATTTTAAGGTAATTAGTTGAATTCTGTATTTAGTACATAAACTTTTTTTAAACAAAGTTAAAAGTCAGTAAAGAAGGATATTTTGAAACTAGATGAAAATATAAGTTTTTATCAAATATAGAAGTTTTAAACTAAAGTAACTAGAGCATTCAAATCCTATACTGGAAGTTCTGAAGAAGTTATTAAATTAAAACCAACGATTATTTTAGCCTAATAGACTAGTTTATGATTCATTCTTTTTAGAGGTCTTTTAAATTGGCCACTAGGGCCAACTATGGCATACAAGAATGACCTTTATAAACATACTAGCTTTTGCCCGCGGCTTCGCCCGCGTTACATTTTGATCTTTGTACTATCCCAAAGGAATACCTAATTTATTTTTTCAGGATAAAAAGTAGCTCATGTCACTTTACAACCATCGAAAACCGCTTGCGAAGCGAAACGCCGCAATACCCCTTCCGAACTATATCTATGCCAAAAATAAAGTCAATCCATTGTTCTGTTGTTGCGTGAAAATGCTTTCAAATTAAAATTTATAATATTAGTAATGATTTAGATGTTTATAACTGGTCTGAAAGTAGATAATACAAGGAATTTGTTGATATATTAATCTAAAATTGGTCGTAATACTGGTGGTGATATAGACCTGTAATGGGCAAGAATAACACTTCACATAAGGCAAGCTTATATCATCTCATCATTCAATTGCATAAAAAGAATGATTATGACATATTTGTATTATTAATACATCATATTTCCTTAATACATGTGGTACATAATGACTAACCGAACGACTTTAGATCAATTAGGGTATTTGAATGTGACTTGAATTGAGGTGATTTAAATAATAAACAATTGGTTCAACAATCTTGACCTATGATGAATGTGGAAATGATTTACCAATATGACATTAACAGATCGGAACCTTGAATTATGATTAATAGACATTGTTCTTAGTCAATTTCTATTTCATCATCATGCTTCTATATCCCACTGCTGGATATAGGGCTCCTATGCCAATCGCATTGAGATTAGAACTGTTATTTTGACTAATCTCCAAATAAGAGGATGAATTACAAATTCCACACTTTCACTCATTAAATTACTATGGCAACAACAATATTTATGGCTTTGTTAAGCAACATTCAGCATAGTAAGTCTTCGGATGGGTGACCATGGGTGGCATTTACAAATGAGCTCTGCTGTGGCTCGGATGAGCTTTATTTTGGTTGTGCATTCAATGTCTTATGAATGTTATACCTAATATGTCAATATACTTCTGCACTCCTATGATTGGCCTGTGATGTTCTACATGATGTGTTGCTTTTTTGGCATGACATAAAACCTAAGCAAGCATCCACATTTGAAGCATGCTTTATTGACAACATAGAAAAATGCCCAACATACTGCCTATCACACCATGTTATCCTAATTTGCACGAGTAATTTGGAACTCCAAATAAAAAAAAAGATAAGGTATAAAAAATCAACAACTCCTTTCTCCTGAAGTGGGTTGTGTAACAAAACAATAAAAACCATAATTTCCTTGTTATACCTTTAGAGACATATTCCTCATTATATAAAATGCAAAATTTAAAGAAGCTGATAAACATCTTCCGCATCAATAATACCACATGTCACACAATTGACTCCAAAAGTAGTAATGAATGTTGAATTTAAACAGCTGCTCTGTTAATTATCCAAAAACATACAAATGTAAAAAAAAACCTTTAGCATAGCTTTACTGTAATTTGAAATAGCAAGAGAGTGAATTCTCTTTTGAGGCTAGGCCCAGATAATTCAGTCAAATAAAATAAATAACATAAACTGTTTAGCCACAATAGCAAATGATACAACATTGATACACAGTAATAATACTTCTAATATTTATGTAGAGGCCTAAAACAAGTCAAGTTCATTATATATTCTGTAAGCCCAATTACAGAGGCGCCATCGTATTTATATTAGCTAAATTGCATAGTTCTGTTTCTTTTTAACTTTAGGCATTCGATAGAGCTCGATTTCGCTTTTTAAGTTGCTATTAAATTTACGCTGGCGCCTCTGTAATCGGGCTTTGTGTACCAATATTGTAATGTTTTAAACAGTTTAGATAGGTACTATTAATAAAAATGAAATATCTGTGAGTTCTGCCTTGAAATTCTAACATCAAGTGACCAACCAGCCTAAACAAACTTGAAAATGCACTACATAGGTACATACGTAAATCAAGTTCTCTTAGAGAATATGTTTGTTTTGATGAATAGTTTACAGCACTAACCTTCGTCGGGAAATCCGAGACCAAGGCCGTGATGCGCTGTACACGGACTGGTTACTCGCTACGCTTGCGAAGGAGCGCCCGCTGAGATTACCCACGAAATGAGACAAGCTGAACTGCACGCAAAAACAAATTAATGCACCAAACCGTAACAAAGAACTTTTAGACAAATTCACAGCGCGTGCGTATCTCACGGAATGCGAATGCGAACGCCACAGAAAATAGAACAAAGCCAAACAAAAGCGTACGAGTCATTGTATACCAACACGCGAATATTTCGTGAGTTCAGCTGGGAATGACATTAGCAAGTTTTTGTTTCTACATTTACCTGACTCGTGAAGGCTTGGCTCTCGCGTTCACTGAGTGTAAATTGATTCGGATTTCTGTATTTAGTAGTCTTATTTTGCGTATTTCCCATTAATAAAGTCTTGGTACAGCAATCATGTCTTTAAGTTACATTGGTTTTACTTTTAATTTTGCGAAGCTGTTGATTGATTGTTTCTACTTTTCTAGTTCCACCATGACTCAACCAGTGATACCACTAGTTTAGTATGAAAATCGCTAATAAATACGCTAATAAATATTTATAACTATATAGTTTTCATTTTTCAGTACAGCTTTAATTCAATTCAATTTATTTAATAAAAATGCAACTTACAGTCCATTATAATACTAAACGTTACATTTTTGATACATACAGGTACCTACTAGGAACAATTTTACTTAAAATGTATGAGATCAATATTAGAGTCTGGCCAACGAAAGCTGTCCAAGAAAGAGGGCGGGAATTTTAAAAAATCAAGAGCTGTTAGCTTGTTTTCTAGTACCGCTCAGCTGATCTCCATGAAATTTAGCATGCACGTAGTTTATAGAACTGAGTTTATATTTAAGAGTTTATAGAACTACGTGCATGCTAAATTTCATGGAGATCAGCTGAGCGGTACTAGAAAACAAGCTAACAGCTCTTGATTTGATTTGATAAGATCACAATCACTTTCACTAGGTACAGAATAACACATTGATAAACAATATTACAAACACTACAAGCAATGGCGGGTATGGTGTCTTGATTTGTCTGTTTATAAGAATAGAAGGTAAAGAAATAGTTTTAGACCAATAAATGAAGCATAGCGACTATTTTAAGTGATATGGAATATTATAATAAAATCCCCTTTATAACACGTGCGCAACAAAGTTTATTTGCATCAATTCTACACCGGACCTGGAAATAAACTTTTTTGTATTTGTATTTTTGTACATTCAAATTATTGTAGGAATAGTTTGTATACTTTTTGTTCAATAAAGCATTCATTATTTATTTATCTTTATTGTCTTCACGTCTTGCGTCAATAGGCTGAATCACTTAGCTGTAAGTACTTTTAACTTTTTGGTGTCACTAAAGTTAGCTACAAGCTGCGTGCATCCCCTCTCTTATGCGTCGCCGCGCCACTGCGCGCCGCTGACATAAAGTGACATAAAAATAAATTGCTACGTGATTGATACTACGCAACCACTCGTCTCATGTTCACATAATATTGTTACACGATAGTCGCGCGCACGCACCTTGCTTACGAGTAGATATGCGGTCGAGAGTCGGCCTTTGTTTACGTCCTCTATTGTCTCTGTGTTTTTTTGATGCCCTTTGTATTCTGGTCTTTTATGTTCGGTTTTTATAGTGTTATTTTTGTATGGAAGGACAATAGGTCTCGAATTTTCGACCTGATACTCTGTTACGATAGCGTTTATTAGATCGAGTAATGTCGCGAATTATCTAGTAAATTCCAAGACTGTAATGACGGATATAAATAGGCCGGCCGACCCTTGGGGACTCAGTTATTTCCGCAATTAGCGTCGAAGCGAAAGCATCTCGTGTTCAAGTGTAGTACCGGTGATTTTGAAGTGACTAGTTGTGTGAATATCAGTGCCAGTGTGAAGTGTTTGTGCAAACCAGCGGGGCAATTCTGTTAACCGATCTCGTTGCTGAGGTGATGCGTTCTTGAGCTTCTCTCGTTTTTTTGACAGTTTTGAGTCATTAAAACTGTCGGAAAAGCGAGAGGGGTACGGGAGCGTATCACTTCGGTGACGATATCGGTTGACAGAATTGCCCTGCTGTTGTGTCGTGTGTATTGTGATTTTTTGCAATAAAGTGCAAAGTGAACAATCGGCGTTTTAACTGATTATCCAAGAACCCAAGTGATAGTTGCAGCTCTGTTATACTATCAGATTCAAAAAGTGCGCTCTTACATCTGGCTAGGTTAACCTCGAACATCCGAGGTCACCCTATAGCCTACAGCATTTTGAAGTCTATTTATAAGCTCGTTGACTTTAATAAAAATATTGTACTTCAGTGGATACCATACCAT
The DNA here is from genome assembly GCA_964007245.1 of Hypomecis atomaria. Taxonomy (NCBI): domain Eukaryota; kingdom Metazoa; phylum Arthropoda; class Insecta; order Lepidoptera; family Geometridae; genus Hypomecis; species Hypomecis atomaria. The sequence continues at coordinate 15,906,337 of OZ023292.1, read as the reverse complement.
GTTGGCATCATGGGAAATGAGGAGGCTGACAAAGCAGCAAAGCACGCTTTAAAACATTGAACTCCAAGCTGCCATCTGCCGCTGTACAGCGAACTGCTAAGTGAACTAAAAGAGCAATGTAAGCGTCAATGGCGGGAGTACTTTGACGAGCGGTCGTTGTACAGTGGCATATGGTACAAAACACTCCAATGTGAGCCCCCTCATCGGCCATGGTTTGAAATGTTGCCTACGTGCAGGAAACAGGTTGTGACATTGATGAGACTTCGTTCTGAACATATCCCGTCAAACGCGTTCAAATTGCTGGTCTTGTCAGACACATCTAATTGTGCAGACTGTGACAAAGTTGAGGACGTCTACCATTTTCTAAATGAATGTCTCCAGAACGATGCGATTCGTCAAAATCTTCTAAATATAAGTGATAGTAATGTAGGAGCATGTAATAGTTTCTTGGCTTCACCATCATCGTAGGGAGCCAGGAAGCTGGTACGAATATACCTGTTTCTCTATGGAGGAGCAGGCACGTAGTATATACATGTGTACCTACATAATGTTAACTATGGGAGTGGCATGGTCGAAAATCGACAAAACTAAGATTTAAAAAAACAATCGGCGTTTTAACTGATTATCCAAGAACCCATCTCGTAACAATATGCCAAGAAGTTTGATTTGGCCTATAACAGAAAATATGCAACATAATTATAATTGAATTTAATTTTATAAATTACTAGATTTAGATATTTTTGCGATACAGTTTCAACACTAAACTCTGGTCAGTGTTGCCGCTATGTCAAAGCTGTTTCCTTCCCTTATCACGGTGTGACCAGATTGTAATTTCCTTTCCTTACATAGTATAAAATAAAGTCGCTATTTTCGTTTGTTTATTTGTTTGTCTGTATGCTTAAATCTTTAAAACTACGCAACGGATTTTGATGCGGTTTTTTTTAATGGATAGAGTGATTCAAGAGGAAGGTTTATATGTATAAAAATTCCCGAAATTCCCACGGGAACGGGCACAACGCGGGTAAAACCGCGGGACGCTGCTAGTATAAAATAAAGTCGCTATTTTCGTTTGTTTGTCTGTATGCTTAAATCTTTAAAACTACGCAACGGATTTTGATGCGGTTTTTTTTAATGGATAGAGTGATTCAAGAGGAAGGTTTATATGTATAATACACCTGTGCGAAGCCGGGGCGGGTCGTCTAGTATAAAATAAAGTCGCTATTTTTGTCTGTTTGTTTGTCAGTATGCTTAAATCTTTAAAACTACGCAACGGATTTTGATGCGGTTTTTTTTAATGGATAGAGTGATTCAAGAGGAAGGTTTATATGTATAATACACCTGTGCGAAGCCGGGGCGGGTCGTCTAGTTTCCTATAATACCATATATTGACTTATTTCAACGTGGTTGCTTATTTCTTTTTGTTATTTTAGTTTTACGGTAGTAACACGGGTAATTTATTTTTACTGTTCTAACTTTCAACTGTAGTAGTAACAGCGGTAATTCATTTACCGTTCTTACTACTGGTAGTAAGATTGGTAGTAACACTGGTAATAAACCTGCATATTTGTGCATGTATTGTGGTTATCATGATTCTTTTGAAAATTCGACACAGTGACCACAAAAATACACCAAAAATTTAAATCAGGTCATAGAGATTTAATAAGCTATACTCCTATACTTCTTGGCTCTTGAGTATTTTATTTCATGCATATGGCAAGCAGGCATCCATCATTGCCCCATACTTCTTCATTCTGGAAATAGGCACTTTCCTACTTCATTGGTTTCAGCTGAAATTATCTTTTAGAAGTTTTAAATCTACAGCCATTCGCCAGACAACATGTACACATACAGTATTCTTGCAACAGATATTCATAATCGATTATGTGAGCCCGTCTCTATGGCAGGGCTGCAGGCTGGGATAGTACACAATTAAAGTTTGCCCAAATGATAAAATATATAAGCATTTAATTATTCAATATTGTCACTGTACATATTTCTACATCTTATATACACTAAAATCACTTTATTTGTAAAAGTCACATGTTCTGACAAATAGCACAAGTACCTACCTATTATGAATCATGGTCATAATATATTATGTCACATCACAAAGTGTGGGTAAGCCTACGTTCTGCAGTGGACTATAAAAAGGCTGGTATAGGCCTAATCATACAAGTCGGCGGATGTAAAGTTAGCTACAAGCTGCGCAATATCCAATCCTGAAGCTGACATAAAGCTGCGCGTTGACTGGATATTGCGCAGCTTGTAACAAACTCCACATTCGCCGACTTGTATGATTCGGCCTATGCAGAACACTCCCAAGGTAATTATGTAATTAATTGATAGCCAATATTGTGTATTAAACTCAAGAACGTCTTAATTGTGTAGCATGTGCACAGGAGCCGGGCGATACGTGCGCAACGATGTTATCGCCAGGGACCTGAAAATAGAATCAGTGAGGGAATTTGTAAGTCGCCTAGCGCGCAGAATGTATGATCAGGCTGATAACGGACCACACCCTCACTTGAGAGCATTGCGCCAATACACGCGCGCCCACCGGACGTAAAATCACGACGTGCACTTCCACGTGAAATTGCTATACATACGGAGGAAGATAATTCTGTACAGATTAACAGTTTTAACTTACGTAGACTGACCAAGATCGTCACAGACCACAACGCCGCGTAGAGGCAACCTACATAGAGCATGCAGTGCTCCAGCGGCACAACAAATTCCCCAGGGGTTATGGCCCCTGGCGCCCAGCCTTGGCAAAGGGGAGCACTCCCCGAGGCCAATTCTCACCACGCCTAAAGAGGTGGTGGAAGGACCAAAATGATGACGTCTTAATTAGAACAAAACTTCGCGTTTATTTAGGGTACGTCACAGAACAGTAGAACTCTCTCTCTTCTGTGGGGTACGTACTAGCCAGTCCTGGGAGTGTTGACCTTATTCTAAGTGTCTCTAGCTCGAGCTCAGATTATAGAAGGGAGAGCTCGCGCAAGTTTTATTTAATGTGTCTAAATAAAACTTGCGCGAATGTAGAATTTTAGATTTACTTTGCGGTGGGTTACAGGCCGAATCAAACTTCTCGGCGGCTGTGAATTTAGCTATAACCCAATCCTCGCGCAGCTGTTAAGTGAGCTTCAGTCAGGATTGGGTTTTGCGCAGCTTGTAGCTAACATCACATCCGTCAACAAGTTTGATTCGGCCTACAGATTGTTTCACTGCACAGAAACGACTGCGTACGCCCGACTCTGTTCGATTTATAATCTAAAAATACCGTAAAATACGCAGCTGAGAATGCTGTGGCCAAGGAATTTGTATAATATCAATCAATCAATCAATCAATCATTTATTTATGACACATATGTTAATGTACAATATCGGATGATCCATAGACTCCTGAACTAGTCTAAGACTGTGTTTCAGGAGCCAATGGCTTCTCTATAGTAACAATTTTTTACATTATGTCAAAACAAATCGTGTTTTACTAAATTTTATAAACAATTTTGTAATATAACAATAATTAATTTTGAAAAATAGAAAAAAAAATATTTAGCTTAAATCTCAGATACTATTTAACAATATCAATTAAATCCATTAACTGTGGATAATAAATCAATTTCTAAGATTGCCAAAATAAAAACAAAAGTTAGTATTAAATGAAAACAAAAGTGAGTATTTAGATAGATACTAACATAACATGTATCCTTATAAATTACTTAATATGTAACTGGAAGGCTCACTGTCATAAAAACGCGGTCCGAAAGAGACTTATAACTAAGTGACCGTGCCTCTTTCTCATCTCGACGTCAATTACAGAGAGGCATAATTCGCCATGTTGTTTCTTTTCTTTGCGATGAGTTACCAGCATATTGCCATCAGATTACTCCCATATGACTCCTATATTTTAATAACTTTTAATCGAATGTAGATACTTTTTTTGTATGCTGTGTTAATGATAGCTAATTGATTTAGTTGCATATAAAATCATACTTTCGTCATTTTAGTGAAATTACATTATTCTCAATGTTCCTGGTGTTTCTACCATGCCATATCTTAATTATGTAATAGCAGCGTTTTACCTGAAATAAAACGCATATTAAAATACTTACCTTACTGGAAGCTTTTATAATGAGAGAGCGTATCCCTTTCCGTCGAACAGCTAACGTTTTCAGTCCCTTTAAGCGTTGTAACCGGAAGCCTCCAGGTGGCGCCTCTGTAGCGATGCGCGCCATTTTATTTTCTAGGAAAAATGGCGTGCCTTTTGGCCTCATTGCGTTAATTTTTGTAATTTCCACCAGGCAGAAATTAAAAGTAAAGCTTCCAGTAAGGTAAGTATTTTAATATGCGTTTTATTTCAGGTAAAACGCTGCTATTAAATAACTTGACCGTTACTGGAAGCTTTTATAATGAGATTCTGTTTGTTATCGCCTGGTGGCGTCACCTGGAGTGGGGCTTTAAATTATAACTTATGATTATGTTTTAGGTACGCCAATGTGATTACGCCAATGTGAGATCTATAGCTCGGGTGACCATTTAATTACTAATGATTTCAAATACATTAAGTTACTTTATAGTAAATATGTCCAGAAAATATAAAATATAACTTAAATCCCATAAGAAAATGGATATCAAGAATCTTCCGGTCACTTAGGCCATTATCTTCAATAAACATGACCTATTCAGCAAGAGTACTTTTAATTTGCAAAATTAAATAAAAACAATAAACAACAACTAAGTGTTAACGTATAAATAATTTACAACATACGTAAAGCTTTAATATGTACATAAACCCATGAGGATTTTATAACAACGCGTTTTCGTTGTGTACATCGCATATCTACATGCATACTTGTACTTACGGCTAGGCTGGGTGGCTAACCCAAGTGTCCGGGTTTCTAAGCCACCTGAAAGAATCTGACATCGTATAATGGATCCTGTTGAGAAGGATTTGTTCGGTAATGATATTTACATTACATTATTGCAGGAATGCGATATGCATTCGTATTTTGCGTCATTACTAAGCAGAGAGTCCCACGCAATAGAATTGTTACTTTTAGAGTACCTCTCCATCGTGAGGAGCAGTGGATGGCTAGCTTAGACTGTGCCATTATTGCAAGAATGCGTTATGGATTCATATTTTGCATCATTGCTAAAGCAGGGAGTCCCACTCGATGGAACTGTTACTTTTCAAGTACCTCTCCCTCGTGATGGGCGGTGGATGGCTTACTTAGCCTGTGCCATATGCATTCATATTTTGCATCATTGCTAAAGCAGGGAGTCCCACTGGATGGAACTGTTACTTTTCAAGTACCTCTCCCTCGTAATGGGCGGTGGATGGCTTACTTAGCCTGTGCCATTATTGCAAGGATGCGTTATGCATTCATATTTTGCGACATTACTAAAGCAGGGAGTTCCACGCGATGGAACTGTTGCATTTAGTGTACCTCTCCCCCGCGAGGGGCGGTAGGTGGCTTGCTTAGCCTGTGCCGTTCGACCCGAGTCGATAATTTGGCAATAAATCTCGAAAGTTGATTTACTTCAGATTTTGACTTCATAGTAGTTATGTAGAAGCCAATTCAGTCAATATAAAATTGAAAGAATATATATAAAATAAAAATGTCTTTGACCCACTAAAAACCATGGTCAAACAATGGCAGCTAAAATAAAATCAAAGTAATTATGCAATTAAATGTCACGGTACAGTTATTGGTATCGTACTTATACGTACAGGATACATGTGTACCTGTTAGTAAATCTCTATAGATTTAATGGTCTCTAGCTTAAAGCTATCAGTTGGAGTTGCGCCTGAAGATTTCCAATTGTCATGCGAAGCAATAGCGCGACTTTTAATAAGAGTTGTTTTAGCTGCGACTAACAATGTGTGAGAAATAGGTAGCTAAGTTCGTTCTGAAACTAGTTTTGACAAACTCACTTGATTAATAACTCTCAAAAGAAAACAAAAACTAAGAAAGAACTCACAAAAAACACCACTGGCAAAAATAGCCCCTTGAATTTTTAATAACTCCCGGCTCGATCGTCAAGTTGCGAATGTAGGATTAATCTGTCCTTAACGATTTGTTTTATGTAAAGCAAATTAGTTAGGCTGCTTTTTACAATGATATTATTATGTTGGATTACAACATTCTCAAAAATTTAGTAATCTCATTAATTTTATACATTGCGTAGGCGCCGCCGCCGTAAAGTGCACCGTAATCTATGTACTTGCCAGAAATATTTATAATATTTTATAAATACTTAGCTAAACAAGATACATTAACTTTTGTGTTGACGACTATTCTCTTTTAGCTAATATTTGAGTTGATCTATCCAACAATGTGCTGTTTTGTGGAAAAAAGAAGGTAGTAAGACTTGACCTACCCTCCACACCATAAAAAGCTAGGGTTATCAGACGCGCATTTTTGTTTCAATCTATTTTTACTAACACTACATTCTTATTTTGTTTGTATTTAAGTAAATTAAAAAGTTTCATAATATAATTATGATAAATGGTCATTAATACAAAATAAAACATTAAAAGGGGTATTAGCCTGAGCCAAGATGGTAAACAAACTCGTCTTCACGTTTTCTTCCGTCCGACGGAAGATCACACAATCTAGCAACAGTAGTATCTGGCCACAAATGCAACATACATTACTGCATGTATTAACATCAACATTCTTTATAATCACTTCATTGAAACTAGCGTGAGGATTCATTATTCAATTTTATATGAAAACCGGATACAACTCACGACTATATTGAATATTCTTCATAATTTCACTGTTTTCTCCTTAATTACAACTAAGTACGCCATTTCATGAAATATAAAAATCCTGCGGTTATAAACTAAACCTGACAGATTAGTCATGCGATTATGGTATCTGTTTGTCATTTTATTTCACTATACGAACTTTACAACACGTTTGTAGTCGCAGACACAATTATTAGGTAGGCACCGCGTTTGTTAAGTGGTTCTGTTAAGTAATGTCAAAATAATGCAACCAGAAGGGATGCAACTTATTCTCTATTTTCTTAAAATAGAAAGACATTATATTACACAATATAAAGTAGGTAGGTAGATATGTTGGAGCTTTGCATTCTGGTATGCCGATATATAATGTACTCAAATAATATCTACATCATATAAAATGACATTCATTTTAAAATAGTGAACTTAAACACTGCTAACATAGTAGAAATAGGGGGTATGGATTAAGTAAAAAATAAATATCGCATCGACAATTTAAATATCTATTAGTCTTACACGGTTTTTGTTATATGCGAAAAACAAAGAGTATGTGGGTAACTCACTTTCCTAGTGACGTTTATCTATTAATTTATGTTTTTCCTATATCGGTATGAGCAAACATGTTCACGATTGCTATCCTTGCGGATAAGACATGCTAATTTTCTCGAAATAGTTTCGATTTTAGTAGATACACAACATAGTACTGCTCAAGCAAGTCTTGCTTCACCTTAACAGGGTATTTGCATAATTGCACCTTGAATGGTTTTCTTTTCCGAAAATGTGAAGAGATTTAATAGAATTTAAATAGATGCGAGCTGTGTACATGTTTCTTTAATATTATTATGTTGTTACCATTTACAGACTTCCTACAAAGAACAGCCTGATTTTTCTTATGGTATATTTAATTAATGTATTTTAATGATATAAGGCCCATTTTACACAAACTCTTACATATTTTATTATTTTTGGGTATGCTACAAATTATTACTGCTTTGGTTTGAGAATACTCCCTGACCTCCCGTCGGAAGAAAATCACTACGTTTTTCAGTGATTTATTACAAGCTTGCGAATGCTTGATAGTGATATAATTCATTACGTTAGGATTGCAATTATTGGAGTTGGAATCGCATGAATTATGTTTATTAATTTTTTCCCAATGAAGCTAACTGAATAGAAGCCACTGGTCTTGTAGCTACTAGTATGGAAACCCGGCGAGGGTTTTAGTAAAAATCATACTCGTAGCTTATTAAGTTGAACATCGTGAATATCTTAAAAATGTACAAAAAGGGTATCTACATCGTAATGGCATATACATCGTAATTTTACAAAGGGAGGAGGCGAGGGTAGCACATTATGATTATGTTCTGCGATGATAGCATATTGTAATTATGTGAAAAACACATTATTGCGACGATAGTATGCAAAGACCCGACTATGTACAGTAGCTCAAATCATCCATTAAAATAAGGTCAACCGCATTGAATGCATAATTTGAATAGAATTTCATATTTTCTATGAAAGAAAATAATAGGAATTTCATTTTCCAAAACTAATAACGCAAATAATTGAATACTGTACAAGGTAGTGGCCGAAACTAGACAAATGTTTGTTATGATTTGTGGAAGAACATTTACACTCAGTTTTTAAATTCTTTGCATAAATGATGTAGAATTCACTCCGCGAGAGTGGCATGTATCACAATAAGCACTGACCCCATGAGGGTAGTTAATTAATATGATGTAAAAGTGCATTATACACTGTATCACTCACTTTCCAAGTAGTGAATTTCACAAAAAGCACTGACTCCATGAGGGTAGTTAATTGATGATGTGCAAAAATCCGGTAGGTGCGCTAACCTGTTCGTTTATAATTTTATCGATTTTATCATTTTATGATCGGTAACAACATGTTCATATAAAGCACACGTCACTGATATCAGGAAGCTTGATCCGTTCATAAGAAGGTATTAGAAATACCGACCCCACGAGGGTGGTTCTCATGCATTGAATCATGGTAACGTTGCTTCTTCCATACTGTTATACATGGTTTTGTCAAACAATGTGCTAAAAATAATCAGAAGGTAGTTTCTGAAAAATACATTTACCCTAAAACGGCGGTATTTGTAATATCACGTATATTTCGAGTCGAAAGAACAAAAGTTGCTCTCAAATAGGCGCTTAGGTACTCAGTAAGCTCAATAGAAACAGCGAGACAACCATTCATTAACTCGTTATTTTCCAACACGTGTTGAAAGTATTTGCTCATTTTCTAACGAATAAAATGAAATCTAAACGCATCAAATATAACTTTGCACAAAATTTTATCAACTGAGATAAAGTTCTAATCACTTTAGAAACTCTTAGGTAAAATAAGATTGAAAATCGTAAGGTGGGTGCTATTTATCGGCTATCGTAAGGTGCCGTATATTTTTCCCAGGTTGCTTGATACTAGGTTTAGGAAACCTAGGTATATCTTACGGTGCCGAATATATGCACACTGCAGTATTAAACTGCGGTATAAATAAAATTCTGCTGCAATATAAGCTTAAAGAAGTTCTACTAAGAATCCAAATTTCGCTCACCCATTTTCATCGATAGATTTGTCCATCTGGGTGGAAACGTTCAGCACGCTTACCCGCTGCCGAAGCTCTGCTTAGCTGACATCACACCACTTTGACCGCTTGAAGCAGTCGCGTTCATCTATTTTTTAAAGGAAATTTATTAAACAGGGATGAAAACAATTGTATAGGGCGACCGATTGCCCTATTTGAAGCACTTTTGGTTAAAACCCATTAGGCTTTGCTGAAAATTTTGTAAACGAACGGTAAAAACCGTTAAAAATTTATTTATTGAGAAAATGCTATGCCACACTGGTTTTCAAACCTTGGGCACAGTAAATTTCTTTAAAAAATCCATTTTTAGAGAAATAGATGTGGGAACTTACTGCGCAGGTACTTATACTTAGCTCCGTTATTTCTTGGAAACAACGTGTTCATTTCGATGATGAGCACCACCACATATTCACTGAGTTTAATCGGTATATTAGTTATAGATACTAATTTTATAAAAAATAAACTGTGCAACAGGCCGGGAGCTAGCTAGAGCTGCCCGGAGCTGTTGCTTCGACGAAAAATTCAACGCCAATGAGGCCAAAAGGCACGCCATTTTTCCTAGAAAATAAAATGGCGCGCATCGCTACAGAGGCGCCACCTGGAGGCTTCCGGTTACAACGCTTAAAGGGACTGAAAACGTTAGCTGTTCGACGGAAAGGGATACGCTCTCTCATTATAAAAGCTTCCAGTAACGGTCAAGTTATTTAATAGCAACTGTGTGAAAGTGACAAGTCGACTGAAAAGTAAGTCTATCTCTTGACCGTTTTTCCTTTTTACTACATTGAATTAAAAAAAGGACGTTATTTTGGGTTGTGATAAGGATAAGACACGGAAGAAAGTCCAGTCAACCTTCCAGTTACGTAGTATACAAATTCCTTGACTGCGGCCAAGTGTTCTTACTTTGATTCAATTATTTTCGGCCTCTGTGATTGGTCGAACACAAGGCGGCAGCTGTATGGAGGACGCTTTATTTGACGTGAGATTTATAGACCGAATCAAAATTCTGAGCGATTCTGATGTTAGCTACAACCTACGCTCACTGAAGCTCACTTAAGTACGCTAAGCTCCGCGAGGTTCGTTTAGTGCAGCTTGTACTTTACCTACTTCATAGCCGCCAAAAAGTTTGATTCGACCTATACTTTACCCAATTTATTCGTATTTAACAACAAAGTCCATAACATACATAAATAAAGTTTAAAAGATTTATTCATTAAAACTAATATCTTAACCAAAACCTGTATTATATCTATACCTTGAAGACATGATAATAATGGACATAAATTATTGAATTAAACATAATATAACATTATCAAATGTCGGTAGCTAATAAGGCAAGCTAATTAATAATTAAGCATTGCTAAATGCTATTTATGTATAGGCATCATACAAGTCGGCGGATGTGAAGTTAGCTATAAGCTGCGCAATATCCAATCCTGACTGAAGCTCACATATACTGCGCGTTACCTGGGTTTCGCGCAGATTGCAGCTAACTTCACACCTTGTATGATTCAGCCTATACTCATAAAACTATTAGGTACTTGGCAAATGGTACTGTGATATGTGACGTAGTCCTATAATTCTGTTTTTTTTTTTCGTGTATAAGACGGAAGATATAGATAAACTTAATGGCGTTTGTGAAGTTAGCTGTAAATGGCGCAAAATCCACTTCTCACTCCTGATGATTCCCCTCGTGTTCGCAAACGCCATTAAGTTTGATTTCACTTATAGACATACTTAGGCCCAATTATAAAGGCGCCATAGTAAATTTTACAGCAAAGTAAAAAGTGTTTTCTCTATCGAATGCCTAAAGTGAAAAAGAAACAGAAATATGCTAATTATAGGTATTATAATTACGATGGCGCCTTCATAATTGGGCCCACTTATGTTACTTAACTTAAGTTAGGTAGGTTAGGAACTTAAATGATACAGGATACACTGGCAACATGGGCACCGACACCCTATAGGCCGAATCATACATGTCGGCGGATGTGAAGTTAGCTTCAAGCTACGCAATAACCAATCAACGCGCAGCTTTATGTGAGCTTCAGGATTGGATATTGCGCAGCTTGTAGCTAACTTCACATCCGCCGACTTGTATGATTCGGCCTACACCTTTGCTGCTGATTTTTCGCGTTCCCGCTGAAAAATCTTCTATATTAATTTTTGATGATAAAAAATGTTGAGGCGTTTGTGGTTGCGTTTATGGCTTTTATGCTGATACAAGATATATATTCTCGCAATTAACTTTTTTTTTTAATTGTTCACAACTTGCTCGGCTGCCTCTTATCGAGATATTCCTGCAGGTTGCTCCAACTGCGATCTATTTGCGCCTGCGTGTACTCGTAGCTCCAGAACGGACAGAACACTATGTTGGCCTCTGCCACTTGTTCCAGATTGCTCGGCTGGGCCTCCACCCGCTTCCTGGCTTCATCTTCAGATAGATTGTTCCTTTTCTGTATCCTTTTTATCGCCTGGAAACATATAAATTGGTTGTGTTAGGGCTCTGGGGATCTGTAGCGGAAGTGTGCGCAAGCGCTCCCGCAATACCGACGCAAATGCGCAGAGAAGGGACATCCCAGGGTTATAAGTGGGTACACCGCTTTGGTGGGATTCCCTCCCACATAACCACTCTGCCACCCCCGGTGTGGGATGGTTTCCATTAAGAACTTTTTCCCTGGGAAAAAAGGGAGCTGAAGCTCTATTTTTGAGTTTTGACGCCTTGGACGTATACGGAACTTAAACAGATTGTATGGAGAATCCGTAAAGTTACGTATACGCCCAAACCCTCTCCATACAAATTCCGTATACGTCCGAGGCGTACGAAAGTAAAAAATGATGCCCCTGATCTGGTTATCATACTGTAGTATCTACTACAAAGATTGTTACCAAACAACGTGGAGTTGCGTATAGTTTAATCCATTTAGGATAGTTCTTTGTCAGATAGTTTTTATTTTGAATACCCGTTGGTATTCAAAAAAAAAACTATCTGACAAAGAACTCTAAGTTTTACCTAACATAAAATACATATAAATTAAACATGTTATCATCATCATCCTTTTCCACTTTTTTCTTCAGGGCATTAACTTCCTCCTCGACAAAAGCACGGCTGGTCTCAAAATTACTGCGTAATACTTAGAAATAAACTCGGTACGAGTACCTCAAGCATGCATTTGTGTAATAGGATTATCTTATCGGCATATTATACTTCACCTAATTTTTTTAGCTATAGAGTATGACTGTACCACTACCCACTTCACTTTCGGGGCTATAAGGTAATAACGGAAGTCAGCGTGGTTCACTCTCCCCAAAATAAATCTCAACTATACAAGTAATAATATACCTAATTAAAAAACCCCCGACACAAAAATATTTGACAACAAACTTTCAATTGACAACCATTTTGGGCACATTTGTAGAATTTTGGTTCTTCCATCCCCACTTTAACCCACTATAACTCTTAAACGGCTCAATCGATTTTTATAAAACATAGCTAAGAACACTCTCGATTAAGTCTCCTTTCGTCCAAAAAAAACTAAACTGAAATCGGTTCAGTGGTTCGGGCGCTATGATGCCACAGACAGACAGACAGACAGACACACAGACAAACCGACACGTCAAACTTATAACACCCCTCTTTTTCGTCGGGGGGTTAACAAGCAAAAATTGAAAGTATCTTGTAAGATAGAAGATACCTTGTCCTTAGGCACGATGACCGACCGCAGCTAGTGACAGCGAGTGTTTCATCTCGCTCGCACCATAACGGCTGCTTCTAGCACGACCCTGTGGTCATCCAGACGAGCCTAGAGCTCACGTACACTTTAAATTACAAGCTGTTTCTGTAAATTCCAACATGTAAGGTCACTGACCTCGTCCTTAGGCACGATGACCGACCACAGCTGGTGACAGCGCGTGTTCCATCTCGCTCGCACCATGACGGCGGCTTCTAGCACGACCACCTGTACCCAGCCGAGCCTAGAGCTCGCGCGCGTTTCTCCACCTCGTCTATTATAGCTGGCCAGAGAATAGTGACCGGTACACACAATACTTTGTTTTACGGTCGCAGATCACTACTGTTATTTGTACCAGTTAATCTAAATGACAATATCATCACATAATAACATTGTCTTTAGATGCATTGCCATCACACAGCCGGTGTCTCTTCGGTTACTTAATTCATCTTGATTTGACCTAGAAGCTATAAATAAAGGCATGACTATACCTTAACGTCATTGACCTCGTCTTTCAGGACGATAGCTGGAGTCACCGCTGTTCTCTATCCCCAAAACAAACCTCGGCTTATTAAACTATAGGTATTTTTATCAAGGTCAACTTTAAGGTCACTGACCTCGTCCTTGGGCACGATGACCGACCACAGCTGGTGACAGCGAGTGTTCCATCTCGCTCGCACCATGACGGCGGCTTCTAGCACGACCACCTGTACCCAGCCGAGCCTAGAGCTCGCGCGCGTTTCTCCACCTCGTCTATTATAGCTGGCCAGAGAATAGTGACCGGTACACACAATACTTTGTTTTACGGTCGCAGATCACTACTGTTATTTGTACCAGTTAATCTAAATGACAATATCATCACATAATAACATTGTCTTTAGATGCATTGCCATCACACAGCCGGTGTCTCTTCGGTTACTTAATTCATCTTGATTTGACCTAGAAGCTATAAATAAAGGCATGACTATACCTTAACGTCATTGACCTCGTCTTTCAGGACGATAGCTGGAGTCACCGCTGTTCTCTATCCCCAAAACAAACCTCGGCTTATTAAACTATAGGTATTTTTATCAAGGTCAACTTTAAGGTCACTGACCTCGTCCTTGGGCACGATGACCGACCACAGCTGGTGACAGCGAGTGTTCCATCTCGCTCGCACCATGACGGCGGCTTCTAGCACGACCACCCTGTACCCAGCCGAGCCCAGAGCTCGCGCGCGCTTCTCCGCCTCGTTTATAATTGCTGGCCAGAGGATGCTGTTCAGAGTCTCCAGTTTCGACTGCGGGGCAAAACAATTAAAATGCTATTTAAAATTTTTGATGTAAAACTAAAGTTATATGAATTTTGATGGGGCCATCTCGCGAACTTTATCTACAGATTGGAAAAAGAAGCAAGATAATAGGCCCACAATCAACGGTGAAATATGGTAACAAAACAAGCTACATTCGGTTTACTGCCCGGCTTTACCGAATGTGGTAACGTTACCGGCATAGTTACGACACATATTAAAAAGGGTACCTTGTCACCGAAGACTATCTGTCCGAGCGTAGGCCTATCCAGCTCGCCGTCGTCCCGCAGTATGTGTTGGCCGAACGTGTCTGCGAGCGTCTGGTTGAGCTGCGTGCCCGCCGCGTATAGTTCGTGCGCTAACGTGTCGCAGTTTATTATGGCGGCGCCTTTCGCTCTGGAAACACGTAACAAATACAATATTAATAATCGGCCAAGTACGAGTCGGACTCGCGCACGGAGGGTTCCGTACTGTATGGGAGCCCCTCTTAAATTTTTATTATTTACTAGCCTATGCCCGCGGCTTCGCCCGCGCTTTCTTTATAGCCTATGACACTCGCAAATAATGTAGCTTTCCATTGGTAAAAGAATTTTCATAATCGGTTCAGTAGATCCAGAGGTTACCCCCTACAACCTCACAAACTTGACGCCTTTATTATATTAGTATAGACTAGCCTTTGCCCGCGGCTTCGCCCGCGCTTACTTTATAGCCTATGACACTCGCAAATAATGTGGCTTTCTATTGGTAAAAGAATTTTCAAAATTGGTTCAGTAGATCCAGAAATTACCCCCTACAAACTCACAAACTTTACCTCTTTATTATATTAGTATAGATTATTGAAGTAAATATACAACTGAATATTTTGTGAAAATTTGAAGCATCTACCTGTTACCATTATTAATATCGAGCTAAAAATGGTAAAAAAAAATAAAGTTTGTTGAATGGGAGCCCCTCTTAAATATTAATTTAATTCTGTTTTTAATATTTGTTGTTATAGCGGCAACAGAAATACATCATCTGTGAAAATTTCAGCTTTCTAGCTATAACGGTTTATGAGATACAGCCCGGTAACAGACAGACGGACAGACGGATAGCGAATTCTTAGCGAAGTATTAGGGTCTCGTTTTTACCCTTTAGGTACGGAACCCTAATAATATTAAAAATGGCGTAATGCAGGGCAAATAAAAAAACGGCGGCAAGCATTTTTATAGGTACCTTTTTGTTGAAAAACCTCTATTTCATCCTTCACCATGGGCATATCAAGATTGTCGTGGACCTCTGTGATTCTGATGAACCATGGTACGTTTGATATTTGCTTTAGGTTTTAATTTTGTACTCTTTGGATGACCATTTATGTCAGAGGTACTAGATGCTACTGCACTAGCTTGTTAAAAAACTAAAGAAAATTCGTACTCGTTGCGCTCGCGGTTAGTAAAAATAACATGGTTGCCTTTTCTGACTTGAAATCTCGAATTACTTTTGTCAAACTGAGTAGCTTCATCCTAGTATTGCATCCCGGTATAGCAATCGCTTCAATAGAGCCTGGGACGCTATAAATAATTCATCCGAAAAAGTAAATATACGAACCACTATCCGCCCTCCCGCTCGCACAACCATATGTTTTCAATGCTCGCTCCCACTCCCACTTGACCACCTGACCACTTATGTACACTGTTCAGTCATGGTCATATATAAGGTTCTTAGTCAGTTTCGTGCTATAAAAAGGAACTTACTTTAGTTTTTCGGCTATAGTGCTCTTCCCGCTTGCGATGCCGCCCGCTAGCCCGATGATGTACGGCCAGTCAGGTATGTTCGGGTTGGGCTGGAAAATTAACAAAAAATAACTAGAACAATTTTATTGACCAAGTGCGTGAAGCATTTCAGCTTCGGGTGGCAAAATTTTCAGCTCAGCTTGTCCTCTTCTTCCTGCGGTCTCTGTGGGTGTGCGTCCTCAGCCAGCCCTATAGTGTAAATGTTGAGGTTTGAGGCCGTCCTCAGGCTGCCTCAGCTTACTACTGCTGGAGCTTAGCTTGTCCTCTTCATGCAATGTCTGTGGGTTGTGGTGGGTGGATTCTATTGTGGTGGGTGGATTCTATGTTAGTGAAAATATTGTGAGGTTTGAGGCCGATCTCTAGATTCCTTACTTCAGGCTGCCTCAGCCGAGTCCCGAGCAGCCTCATCCTAATATTCCTGGAGCTCAGCTTGTTCTTTTCCTCTAGCGGTATGTTAGGGTTGGAGTCCTCAGCCAGCCCTACGGTGTAAATGTTGAAGTTCGAGGCCGATCTCTAGATTCCTTACCTGAGGCTGCTTTAGCAGAGTCCCGAGCAGCCTCATCCTTGTATTGCTGGAGCTCAGTTTGTCCTCCTCCTCTTGCGGTCTCTCTGGATGATAATCCTCTGCCAGCCCTATGGTGTAAATATCCATAGGCTTGAGACCGTTTTCTAGGCGCTTCTCGTTGATCTTCAACCCACCTTTCTCCGTCTCTTCACTTACTATCAGCAACTGGAAATATACAGGTAAGGTGGAAATTGATCGCTCAAGTCAATGTATACCATTTATTGTCTATTGTTCATTTTCAAAAACAGATTAGCCGATTTCGATAAAATGTATGTTTGAAGTATGATCTACCGAACAAAAAAATAATCATCAAAATTGGTTCATCATTGGCGGAATAATCACGTATAGGTCGAATCATAAAAGTCGAAAAACAGTTAAACATTCGGCTAAGGTATACCTACGCTACGTTGTTAGGATATTGAAAATTGTGTTATTATATTGTTATTACTAGTTATTATATTGTCTCACCTGAAACTTAGGATCATCTTTAGTGGGTCCGTAGAGATCTTTCAGTGGGAAGACATTGTATTCTAAATCTGGATTCACATCTCTCAGGAAACTAAGAACATTGTTTATCCTCTGTTCTACAGGTTCTATCAGCTCCCATAGTTTTTTTGCTGAAATAAAAGATATAAATAAAATAAAAATAGGTATGTAAAGATATAATTTTTTCGACTGAGATTAAACTACATATATCTTTAGACCTAACTTCTACCAAAGTGAAAGCGAGTGGACATATTATGCAGAGCTAGGCAGAGTGATTTAGTTAGACCACAGGCCTATTGCATGGCATACTTGTCACGATTATGTTTTGTTTCTCACTACGCGAATGTGGCATTTATGCAGTGGGATTACGGACTACAATACTCTGTTTATCTCTGGCATCTCACATTAACCCTTACAGTCTTTATTCTAAGATCTAAGCAGTTGTGAGTTTTGTGCAAACACTTGAAAAGCAGTCTTGGTAAAAAATATAGGTACCTATGGAATGTATTGGTTGATACATTTTTGTAAGTCAGTAAGTTTGTAGGTCAGAAAATAATTATTATTGTGCAGTAAAACCAATGATTAATGAAAATGAAGGCGCCGCACTACATAGCACATCACTACATAGTATAAAACAAAGTCACTTCCCGCTGTCTGTCTGTCCCTATGTATGCTTTTATCTTTAAAACTATGCAATGGATTTTGATGCGGTTTTTTTAAATAGATAGAGTGATTCAAGAGGAAGGTTTACAATATGTATAATACACCTGTGCGAAGCCGGGGCAGGTCACTAGTCATAAATAAATCAACGATTTTTAAAAATATATTTAAAAAAATTATGCATCGTGTCCGCCTTAGGCTAAGCTAACCCTGATTTCTTATTATACATTCAATAGGAGTCTTAGACGGCTGTACTATAGGAGGGGTATAAGTCCAGCACTGGACATCTTACGGCTGAAAATGATGATGATGTAGCCATGAGACATTACAGGTAATTTAGTGTATTTCTGTTTCTTTCAGGCTAGTTCCCAGGCTCCCAAACCACATATACCAAGAAGTCTTACTCTGTATCATATTAACATCAGTGACCCCCACCGTGACATGCTTGGTGGCTCGCAGCACGGCTTGGGACAAGAGGATCTTATGGCCGTTGTGGAGTCGGTCGAATGTCCCTCCTAAAGCCACATACTCATACGTCTTCACCTCTTCTGTTGTTGCCGAGTCTTCAGGTATATCTTGAGTATCTAAAAGACAAGCAAATCGGTATAATGTACAACATGTTCAGTACTTGTATTATGCACTTTGCCTCTGACATAATTATCCTTTGCTTTCATCATCATTATCAGCCCTAGGACGTCCACTGATTAGGTGAACTGATATTATAAAGACGCAGCAACATGCTGGATGCAGGCCACTTCCAACCAGGTTCATTGGAAATCCATAGGGAGGCCTATGTCGAGCAGTGCACAGCCTACGGCTTATAATGATGATGTTCTTTATCTTTACTACTATTATAAATTTGAAAGTGTGCTTCTGGGTTAGTTTCAGCCTTTCACACAGCAACAGAAGGACTTGATTTTTGGCTAAGATATGTTCAAAGGTTGGAGAATGATATAGGCTATCTTTTTATCTTGGAAAAATGAAAGGTTCTTACAGGATAAAACAAAATTCATAACATCATGCGGGCCAAGCCACAGGCAAATGTTATAAATGGCTTTGGTGCTCATACCAAGAAAAGCTTCAGTATTTATAATATGAGTATTGTCCAAGGAATTCAATGGCAGAATCCACAATATATAGTTCAAAAGGTTAAATAATAGCCACGGTATCAAACCTATACCTAATGTGCTGTAGCATGGTGCGGGTGACACTTGCTGTTATTAAAATTAATTAGGATTTAATTTACTACAGTTATTAATTATCTGATATATTAAAAATGTGGTACACCTGAAATAATAAGTCATAATTTGTAAATCGCGTCAAGTTATACCATAATCAAATTTAAAAAGTAAGTCACCTGTACCATGCTACAGAGCAAATAGCACTTAACTACATCTTCATTTCTGCAGTCAAAATTGACTTACCTACACTATGTTCTTGGTATCCTTTGTCTAATGTTGTTATTGACTGCTTTAACCTCTCCGTTTCTTTAGCCAATTCAATGTCATACAATATCACATCAATAGGGTGGTGTGTTTTAATGGCTGCTTGATTACTTGATTTGAGCATTAATCTTACATCTAAGTTTCCACATTGGAATGAAGCCTGTAAAAGTAATAAACAGAGATATTTAGAAAGGGTGAACTATGCTGAAAGGGGGGGTTCAGAACAGTATATTATATCTCAATCTATTTTTTTAATACACATGCCTTATGTGAATATTTTAGCGACTCTCTGGTGATCAAATCAAACAATTTTAATAACTGGAAAAGATATGTTCTTTTTTCTTTTCGAACCTAGGTATATTGTAATTCTACCTAGATACATATGTATATTGATCTTTTGATCGAGAACCTCTTAGTAAGGCTTAATGACCCAAAGTCTGAAAAACACTGAATAATCATCATTATGAACCACTTTTAGTACGGGAACAATCCAAAATATAAGAAAAATAACTAACTTTTTATTAATTTGTTCCATTTAGAGTTGCAATTTTGAATGGGACAGTAGTTTTTCATTCATTTCATAAAACTATAGTTAATTTATGTTTATTACTATACATATATGAGTTTACACAGTATGTACTAATTTCAATCTTTTAAATGTGATTTGTTGAAATCAACAAAATGAAAAAGAAAACGTACCTCGTTCGTTCATTTCAGCCATAGGACGACCACTGCTGGACATAGGCCTCCCCTAAAGATCTCTAATAAGACCGGTTAATAGCGGAAAATATACCTATTGACTCAATATAATTATTACCAAACAACTTCTTACCTTAGAATAAACATTAACTATCTGTCTGCTTATAACTGGCAGAGTATTTTCAGGATTTTCCTTGATAGAAATATAGAGAACTTTCCTTACAAACTTGGATGCTTTTACACAAACACTGTGTGCCTTAGCCGCGTTGGAGATAAACAACAAACCATTGTTTGCCATTTTATCAACTGAAACAAAACCATTACACATATTATTAATTCCAATATGATTATTACGCTCAGTAGCCCGGTTCTTACCTGAATCAATGCTGAATAAATAAGACACTAACACTGAAACAATTACAGCTGTACAAGAAACACCCAGAAGTATAAAATTATATCTTTGCATGACTTTCAAAATCCTTTTCCAAGTCCAAAGGTCAAGTACTTGTTATCTACCGACAATATACCGCTTTGTAATTCAAATACTGCCATGTAGAGAAATTACTTGTTATCATAGGTGTATAAAAAGTCTGCGTTTAGATCGTTTTAACTTGTTTTCTTCCAAAGAATGTGTCATGATATTTTCTTTTCGTAATGAAAGTTGTCGTACCTGGTTGTAAATATCTACCTATTTGTATTTAACTCAGTGAATATATATTTTTCACGTTAGCACAATTTTCGTTTCTATTCTAATAATGGCTTTCAATCACATTTTATTTTGAATCTATTTATTTTATTTGTAGGTACTTTTTTTTTGGCAAGCACTATTTGCACGCAATGATTTTTTTTTTTTTTTTTAAATAATTTATTCATGACCATGGATACAGAGTCCTTCAGTCGAAGTCTTAAATAATAAAAAATTTACAAACATAGAAGAGAAATAAAAAATTAAACTTAACTAAATCTTTTCAACAGTATTTAAAATATACTTATAAATAGGTTTGTAAAAAACTTCACTTTTTAGTAAATCCTCAATACGGCGGGGAACACTAATTGAGTTACGAGCTGCTATGTCACTAATGTCACTGGCTAAAATTAATCGTTGTAAATGGAATTGGGGACATTGAAAAATTGTATGGTTTATATCAGCATGCGGTCGGGAACAATACGTACAGTTATCTTCTGGGACTATATTAATTTTGTGTAAATGAGCTGGAACCAAGCAATGTCCAAATCTCAGGCGATTTATAACTGTTATAAACTTTCTGCCACAATATTCAAATTTGTTGTACCAAGGAGTAGTAGGTAAGTCTTTCTGTATTTCTGCATACCACCTTCCCTTATATTCTGTTGTAACGTGCCAATATTCTTTCCAAATTCTGAGTAAATCCTTATTAATTGCACAATAGTAATCTGTGAAAGGTACTTTTAATATATCTGTGTGATCTAGATCATGCTCTTGCCGAGTAGCCAAATCTACTGTTTCATTGCCATGGATGCCACAATGTGAAGGAACCCATACCAATTCTACATGTTTTGATTTACTAATCATTTCTATAAGTTCTCTAATACTATATATAATATAATTTAACTTATATGAGAAATTACTGTTGTTCAAAACAGACAGAACACTTTTAGAATCACTTACTATTAGTATATTTACATTTTTTACAGAGTTATTTACAAATGTTAAAGCGGTTAAAATTGCATACGCTTCTGCAGTAAACACACTGCAATTATTATCTAACTTTATACAGTGGGTTTTATTCATTTGTGGATCATAATATGCGGCTTTAACCCCTTCATCACTTTTAGAACCATCTGTATATAAAATATAAAAGTCTGGTTTATTCTCTATAAATTCTAGAAAATCAAATTTGTTATTTATTACATCTAAATGACAATCTATACTTAAGCAATTAATCAAGGCATTATATGGACATTTATATGTTGGCCAGATATCATGAGAACAAATGTTTTTACTGATATTTTTTAAAAATGACATTATTGTTGTGATTTCAGGCAAAACTCCCGAAACAAGAGATGTGGCTGATAAGCTAGATGTTTGAACTGATTGTGATATCTGTGGATGACATAAAACATTATTCAGCACTATAACATTATTGGAAGTCAACTCTTTCAAACAGAATCTATCAGCCAAAAGTAAACGTCTCAGGATTAATGGAGGTATACAGTTTTCAATTTCCATAGAATTAATAGGAGTGGAACGCATAGCTCCGCTAATAATTCTTAAAGCCATATTTTGTATTACATCGAGTTTTCGTAATAAGGTGCTACTTGCATTCATATAAGCTAAACTACTATAATCAAAATGACTTCTTACTATACTTTTATACAGCATGATCAAGGTTTTAGGATCAGAGCCCCAAAAAGTACCAGCTAAACATCTTAAAACATTAATACTTTTCATTGCATTGCTGCAGATATACTTAATATGCTCTTCAAATTTTAACTTGTTATCTATTATTACTCCTAAAAATTTATGTTGATTACTTACAGGAATGATTTCATTATTGTATTTAATTTTAACAAAAGATTGTGCAAAAGGATCTTTACTAAAAACAATAACAGAACTTTTATCAGAACTAATATCTAATTTTAATACATTGTTGTAATAATGGTGTAGCTGCAGCAGTGCAGAATTCAAGTGATTTACAGCCATATTTAAATTTTGACTTTCAGAGTATAAAAGTAAGTCATCGGCAAATTGTAAAATTTTAACATGTGATGTGTTAACATACTTTAAAATTTGAGATGTATATAGAATATACAAGAGAGAAGATAAGATAGCTCCTTGCATAGTTCCTTTACTGACGGATTTTGGTCCATGTAGCTTATTATTAAATTTAACATACAAGGTTCTGTTATTCAGAAAATTAAATATCCATTTCAATAATTTTGTTGGCAGACCTAACTCATTCAAAACTAGAAGAAGGCTCTTAATGTTGACATTATCGAAAGCACCTTTTACATCAAGAAAGACGCAGATTACATTAGAGTGGCTGAGCTTTGCTTTTTTTAATGTTGAGATTAATGATACAAAACTTTCAGAGCAACTTTTACCCTTTCTGAATCCAAATTGTGTGTTAGGTATTTTAGAGTTGGTTTCAACAAAATAATCTAAACGTAATTTTAACATGTTTTCAAAAAGTTTACCCAGACAGGATGACAAAGATATGGGTCTGTACGATGACGGATTATTTGCAGGCTTATTAGGTTTTAAAATTGGTATTACACATTGAGTCTTCCAAGATTCAGGAATAACTGATGCATTCCAAAGTCTGTTATAAATTGCCAATAAAATGTTCAGAGCATTTGAATGTAAATTTTTAATAAGTTTATATGGAATGTTATCCATACCTGGTGTAGTATCTCTACGACTATCTAAAGAAATGCGAAGCTCATTCAGTGTATAAGGCTCATTTAAGAAGGAAACGCTATTGTCAGACCTGTCTAAAATATTTAAAGTGGTAAAATCGGTTGATGTTGAATCTGCTAATTTTTCTAGAAAACTTGGTACCCATTCGTCATTTAGAGTTTTGTTACTACAATTACTGTTAATCCTTTTAAATTTTTTAACATAATTCCATATTCTAGTAACTGGTGTCATTCTGTTGAAAGAAGTACACAATTCATGCCATGATTTTCCCCGTTCCTCAATTAATATCTTTTTCTTTTTAGCATCAAGACGCTTGTAATTAAAAAAATTGGAAATTGTTGGAGAGTGATGATATGTCTTAAGAGCTTCTTTCGACTTTTGAACTGCATCCTCACATAGTGTGTTCCACCATGGAGCTGGTTTTCTCAGAATTTTTGGAGTGTGATTAGATGTCTGCTTAGGAATACATTCATCTCTGATTTGATACAAGATATTTATAAAACTATTGTATAATTCATCTAGATCTGTATTTTCCAAATCTAATTGCGAAAAGCAGGTTTCAGATAAAGTTTTAAATTTAGACCAGTCTGATTTGTTGTACAAATATTTTTCTTCTACAGGACGAACATCATACACCGATGGCTTCACATTTACATCCAGTAGAGTCGGAAAATGATAACTACCCATTGCATCATCATGGACTTGCCATTCACAGAGAGGTGCTAACGAGCAACTTACTAAGGCTAAATCAATTGCTGAAGAATTCTTGTTTGGATATTTAATTGTAGTATGATTACCATCATTTAAAACACACAAGTCAAACTCATCTATGAGATTGTACAAAGAATTACCTCTACTATTATTTTTTAGTCAACCAAATAAAATGTGATGGGCATTGAAATCTCCCATTATGAGACATGGCTTAGGAGTTTCAGTGAATACTTTTTTTAATTTATTAGTATTAAATTTAGTAAATTCGCTGTTTGGGGGACAATAAATACACAACACATGTAATTTACCTAATGATGTATCAAGTGCAATGCAAATGTTCTGAATTGATTCGTAATATGAGGTATGAACAACTTCATATTTAAAATTTTGTTTAATTAATATAGCTACCCCATTATGTTCGTTTACAGACAGTTTGTGAATCAAATTATAGGATGGAAAATTTGGAATTTTACTGTTTTTCTTAAGCCACGTTTCATTTAGTAAACATATATCTACATTTTGTTCAGTTAAAAACTTTAACAATAGCGTTTTTTTACTATGTAAACTTTGAATATTGAATTGTGCTATACGAATATATGTGTCCATATACTTAAATTAAATTAAATTTGACAACAAAATTTCTTTAATTCTTTTATTTGTAATGGGTTCATTCTTGCTATTTGCAAGGGCAACAACGGACTTCACAAGGGCATTTATAATTACATCGTTATCAACAATTTCTTTGGCATTGAGATCTTGGAAGGTTTTTTGTCTCGGCTTTGGTGTTAGAGCTGGGAAGGATGTTCTATCAGAGATTTGTGGCAGACTTACCGCATTGGCATAAGACATTTTTTGTTGTTGTTTAATTTTCTTCTCTTCTATTTTTTTCTGCTTAACAGGGCAGTCTTTCGACACGGCAAGGTGAGGGCCAGAACAATTGACACACATTATTTCTTCCACATCACATTCCTTGTAGGAATGCCGTCCTGCACAGGATGAACACATCTGCTCTGCTCTGCAGTTCTTAGCTGAGTGGTTGAATCGGAGGCAACGGTAGCATTGCATGAGTGGTGGAAAGTATTTATGAACCTGGTATCTGAATAGCTTGATGTATACATACTGAGGTAATGTGGTGGCTGCAAAAGTGACAGCCACTGTTCCAAGAGGAGTCAAATTTCCGTCTACTTTTCGCATAAAGCGTTTGATTGAGACAACATCAGCATCACAAGTAATATTTTTGTAAATTTCTTCATTAGACATTGTCAGCGGAATATGCCTGATGACTCCTATAACTTCAGTCATGTAAGCAGGAATGAAAGCTTTCAGCTTATATCTGTTCAGGAAGCTATCCATCTTTAAAAAATTGTTAGCTGGAGCTGGCTTTTTGAAAGTGACGCCAACCTTATAAGCATTTATTCGGTGGACACCTACAATGCCTTTAACATTTTCAATGAAAAGATTTGTCAATATTATGGGGTTTTTATTACCAACCTTTTCTTCTTCTGTGGATTCAACGTAAACCACGCAGTCCCCACTGTGATTTTCGGGGAATAGCCTCTTGTAGAGGGGCTTCTGAAATACTTTGTAGCCATCATTGTTCGTTGAGGATTTTGCAAGTTTTCTCTTCTTTCTCTCTGCTGTAATGACGGGGTCCTCCCCGTCACTAGCAACGCTCATGACGTTATTGTTGCGCCGCAACACCCAACACAAATCTCAGAGAATTGCAAAATTAAAATTTATGAATAATTGAATATTAAAAACGCCCGCTTCTTTCGACTTCCCGCCAAAAAGTCCTTTGCACGCAATGACGACAACAAAGTTGCCAGGCTTAGCGCTTAAAATTTAACTACGAACCTAACATTTAAAACGGCATAGTATTCTTCTACGTGTCATAAGAAAATATAACGACCCGGCATTTTCTGGAGGTTTTACATGTCTGAACTTTCGAAGTGATGATTTGTTGTTAAAACTCCAAATCTCAATTGCGATATAAAATTTAGGTAATGATAAAACTACTAATTAGGTAAGGCAGCTCTAGACTGATAACACTAGCATGTGTCGTACAGGGAGTTTCACTCACACAGACACGTTCCCAAGCACTTATGCAGTTTTGCGTGGTATTATGAACTCTATTCCCTTACAATAGATATCTATGTATGTGTCGTTCTCTAGAATGGTATTAAGTGACAATTATAGTCAAAACAATGGAAATATTGTATATGTGTGTGTACACGCATTGGGGAAAATATCGCCATAAGCAATGAGTCAAAATTCCACACAATCTAAAAATCGAATTTTAAGTTTTTTTTGAAAATGGGACAAACCTTGTTGAAACACTCTAAAAGTTAGTGAAAACTGCATTTGAATCTGTTGTGAACTAGAGGATTAAGCTACTGGAGAAGAATTCAGCGCGATACCCCTCTGTCATGGTATAAGAAAAAAAATATTCCTACATGCATAGAACAATAACGCCGAGAAACCGAGAACAAGCACGCTAAGTGAAGCAAGAAATACAAAGCTTTAAAAGCTTTGTAAGCGAGCGGCGCGCGGCAGTACTCACAGTTGTACCGTGATACAAACAGCTCCCGTAATTTATATTTTAAAATGACGGTTTGTGTGGTAAACGGGTGCCAAAGTGAATCGGCAAAACAAAACAAACAATGCAACATCACATTCCACATGTCACATTACAAATTATCTAATATTTTGATGTAAAACGCCTTCCAATGTAAATATAAATTCACAAAATTTCGACAGACGCCATAATGACTAAAAGTTGCAAGTAAAGGGTAAAACTTTTTCCCCACATATTGAAATTGAAATTAGTAATGAAATATACTTCCATTGCCTTGACACGGGATTATCAGTATTATTATGTTTTCATACTACTTGCTTGATAAGTACCAAAGCGAGACATTATCATCATAATACAATCATGATGGTTATGACCTTAGGTTATGACAGAGCGACAATGTCTTGATTTGGAACGTCATAATACGTTACTTCTTTACATGGAACAGATGCGGGTATCTTAAAGAGATTTCATACGATAATCAAGTAGGCAATTATGGTCCAGGAGGCAAGCGACAAAAATCACAACTTTTTTAAATTTAAACTGGGTATTACATGAAAGGGCTTTTCGTGTGGAAAACAGTTCGTAGTAACAAAGTAAAACTAAAAACACGATAATTAAATTGGTAAAAATCGTATTCTAACTAAACGGTTATAATTATGTACTAAAAGATAAAAAATAATAGCTCAAAAAAAAAAATCGTGAGGCCTTCGCCTGAAAGATTTCATTATGTATGATGCGCCCCACGATATTATTTTAGAATTATTATTTTTTATCTTTTAGTACATAAAACCGTTTAGTTAAAAAAAATACCAATTTCATTTTTGTGTTTTTAGATTTACTTTGTTACTACAAACTGTGTTCCACACGAAAAGCCCTTTCATGTAATACCCATACTGATGGAATTAAAAAAAAGGTTATCCGCCATTTTATAGCGGCGGCCATCTTGTTTTTACAATAATATTGAATAAACATAATTTTATTGTCACAAGAACCATGGAAAGAGCAATCGGTTGACAGGAAAAGCGTAACATTTCAATGACTAAATTTCACCCAAGAAAACCAACGGGGTAAGCTAAATAAAGCGCTCCTGGTGAAAACGAGGAAGAACTAACAGAAATGTTTGGAGCCACACTCAAATGCACAAGTAAAAGTTATGCAAAATCTGTACTAAAGGCTCTGAAACAAGTTCCCAACTCTTTGGGGTAATCTGATTCTGATAGTAACATTACTTGTATCGTAGTGTGCGTGTTGCCGCGTGTAAATACGTATGACTCGCGCATACATCAATCGTGTTGATGCTTCACTCTCGATATTTTTTTGATATGCAACTATCATTCTCGGCGTTATTATTCTATGCCTACATGTAAACAAGACACCATACATTTCATTCCACAATGTTAGACTTAAGCGAAACATGGATTATCAGCAACTGGGCTGCATTTCACTATCTACTATTACGCGGCCTATAATAAACTTTAATCTATGATCGTTTAATGAAACAAGTCAATGAATCGAATCATTTGATCCAAAGACTAGGTTTTACTGGATTCTCCAACTGCGCATTAGGCAAAGAATATATAATAAGGTATGTTAATAAGTTACTCTTCTAAGAATAATGAAATAATGATGAACCTACTACGCAGTGAGGATTTCAGTGATAGTAGGGGAGCCTAACAGGAGATTTTTAGGGTTCCGTACCCAAAGGGTAAAAACGGGACCCTATTACTAAGATTAAGATGAGACTTTTAATTAAGACTCCGCTGTCCGTCCGTCTGTCTGTCTGTCTCCAGGCTGTATTATATACATTTTGGGGCATAGGTACCTACAGCAAAAAAGATTTTTCTACAACTAATTTTGCCTTTTTGTTTTAATATAAATGCAGTGACATTAATTCTCAGCTAGACAGTTTTTATTTAAGTTACCTAGATTTCAAAACATTCTAGTTCATACGCCCCTTCGGCACGACAAGATTATGGAATAATCTTTTAAATTCTGTTAAGGCATAAGTATAAGTTATATGCCTACTGACAAGGTATTTTTTAGTAATATTGAGAAATAAATAAAACTTTATTAACTTAAATAATCTAAACTTCTCGCTGACAACGCAATGACATTGACATGCCTTCTCAGCTTGCCTCGTGTTCACTGACATAACGCAGGTAGGTACCTACGGGCACCCCCCCGAGTGGGTTCCCGCCTTGTCGTGGCGGGGGGGCTTAGTAGCCAGGTCTTCCCAGCCTGGTGAACGAAGAGGAACCCGAGGTGGGGCCGGCCTCTCCGGGTCTTGGGCCCAGACAAGCCCGTGCGGAGGCTGGCCAGTAGGTCGGCTTGCCGACTGAGGTGGACTGCGGTGTCGCGCTTGTCGCGTCGCCGCGGCCGAGCCCATCGAGGCGGGGGCGGCGACGGGATGGACGGGCGGCGAGAAGGCCGCTGCCTATCCGTCCTGCTAGCGGCCCTAACGGGTGCCGCCAACGTGTTGGCGGAGGCGGTGAGGCTGCGGGGGAAGAGGAGTGTCGGTATCGCGACGGCCGTTCTCCCTATCCTCTGCAGCCGTAGTGGCAGGCGCGGGGCCACTTTAATTGACCCGTTGCATCGGGACCAGGGCTGTCGGATACGGGCGCTGTCTGACGCCCAGTGCTGGTTTGGTCCCAGGTGGTGGGTGGCGATGTGTCTGGTGTTCGACACATCGTCATTCTGGCGGGAGCAGAAGCTCCGTGGTGGGGCCCAAGTTGGGCCAGCGCTGTCGGGTGCCGCGGAGGAGTGCGCAAGCGTGCCCGTAGCCCCGACACATAGCGCAGTGGCGGAACACCCAGGGGTTTTGGTGGGTATACTGTCCAGTCGGCAGGACTCCCACATAACCACCCGCCTGCCCTCGAGGTTGTGGTGGTAATTTCCCCTGGTAAAAAAAAAAAAAAAAAAAGGTATCTACGGGCATCCCATTTAACACTGCTGGGCACCAGGGACCTTCTGAAGGAGATATTAGCCGAAAAGTTTAGGCGAGGAATGCCAATTCTAACGATGGCACATGGTTCTAACAATGCCCAATTCTCACAATTACCAATTTTCAGAATGCCCAATTCTCAAAATGGTAAAATAATTTAAAATTGGAATTTGCTAAAAAATAGATCATTTTCTATACAAGGTCTGCGGTAAGTAACGTCAAAAGTAAAAGGGCAAACCAATCCCGATTTCTCAAAAAAAAAAATCGGCTTTCCCACAAATTTTGTTGATTAATTTATTATTCGTCAATGGACTTTTTCTATAGAACTTTTTCGCGAATTTGGCTTCGGTTGGCCCCATAGTTATTCTTCTGAATGTACTGAACTCGCCCTTAAGACGTTGTCCGGTCACTCCGTGTTAAGAAAAATGTTTCTTACATAAAATTCTTTATTTAATTTATTTTGCCATTTTGAGAATTAGGCCATCCTAGAATTAGCCATTGTCAGAATTGCTACTTAGGCATTATGACCATTGGGCATTCCTCGTCTAAGCCAGCTGAACGCCTACTTACAAGGTAGTAGATTGAGAGGTAAGTATTTGAAAATACGATTTTCAGGGCACATTTTATTACTCATAAATAAGTGAATTAAATGGCTACATAAAGTTAAAGTAAGTTCCTATATGTACTTAATTAGGTACCTATGTATATTTTTCCTAATTATTTTGCTTACTCTACTAAAAAGGGAAGCATTGCTGAGTAGGTACAAGATTTGAATTCAATAATTATAAAACGACTCAAACATTTCTTAAAAATATTAACAGTTCAGCAATGCACTTTTTTATCAAACGGTTTACAATACGATGGAAGCTTACGTATCTAGGTAATAATGAAAATTTTTAAGCATCTTAAATAGCGTTCATTAAGATAAACCTATACATTAACTAATCGATGAATATTTAAAGATGGATGCCGATAGCAGCATATCTATATATAGTTATAACTAGTATGCTATAGAGCGACCAAGTTTATAAAAATTGCGCTATAAAAAACTAAAAGATTCCGAAATTTACGTTTTGTAAGAAATATCGACTAATTTTACCATTAAGTAATTACCTAACCAAAGTTTGGTTAAGCATTTAATGAATACAATACAATAACTTACTACAGATGAACTACCTAATTATAAAGAAAACCTCTACCTATCTTAAAACTACATTTCATCAATATCTTTGGAGCTGTTTCGAGAAAAATTGGTTTTCTTTCTTTTTTCTTTAAATTTTTTTACCTGACTAAACTCAGTCGCTGTCTAGTTATAAGAATAACTGAATAATTTTACAATAAAACATCATTATCCCGATTTTTTGAACCTCTTACCAGAACTAAAGTAATCTATCATTCAATTAAAGTTATTATTTCCAACACTTGAGAAAATAACAAAATTATGCCTTTTTATTTACCTACTTTAAATTAACAATTGTACATTTGTATTCATCGGTATTCAATTTATTCCTAAAATATTTAATTTACATGTCAAATACGATAGATTTAATTCACTATCTAGCAAAATAACAATGTTATATCTAACATGGTAGATGTATATTATTTTTTATACCACCTGCTCGAAAATGACCCATTATATATCATAGAATCACAACGTAAAACGAGTCATTATTATCTTAACACAATCTCGAGGGCTAAGGCAGGTCAATAATGTTGTATGAAA
Organism: Hypomecis atomaria; assembly: GCA_964007245.1. NCBI lineage: Eukaryota > Metazoa > Arthropoda > Insecta > Lepidoptera > Geometridae > Hypomecis > Hypomecis atomaria. The sequence goes on along the minus strand of OZ023292.1, from coordinate 15,874,979 downwards.
CTCTCTAGGGGTAAAAGTGATTTAAATTTGGAATGTCTAATTCGTATGAAAATCTAAGTAGAATATACAAAAGAGGTTAATTTTGCAGAATCAAATATAACCTCTTTACAATGTACGGCAACTGGCATTGTAAGAGGTTCTACTTGACTTCACAGAGTAAAACCTCTTTGGTGCCCGTGTTACGCTATGATAATCGAGCTGGCCATGGTCTTATTTTTTTCATGTAGTATTTCCATTCTCTTTTAGGGTTCCGTACCCAAAAGGAAAAACGGGACCCTATTACTAAGACTTCGATGTCCGTCTGTCTGTCACCGGGCTGTATCTCATGAACCATGATAGCTAGGCAGCTGAAATTTTCACAGATGATGTATTTCTGAAAATTTTCTTTCTAAAAACAAAATAAAATAAATATTTAAGGGGGGCTCCCTTACAACAAACCTGAATTTTTTGACGTTTTTCGCTCTATATTAATAACTAGCAGCGCCCCGCGGTTTTACCCGCGTTGTGCCCGTTCCCGTGGGAATTTCGGGAATTTTTATACATATAAACCTTCCTCTTGAATCACTCTATCCATTAAAAAAAAACCGCATCAAAATCCGTTGCGTAGTTTTAAAGATTTAAGCATACAGACAAACAAACAAACGAAAATAGCGACTTTATTTTATACTATGTAAGGATAAGGATAAGGATGGTAACAGGTAGATGCTTGAAATTTTCACAGAATATTCAGTTTTATATTCACTTCAATAATAAAATTAAAATAAAATAAATATTTAAGGGGGCTCCCATACAGTACGGAACCCTCCGTGCGCGAGTCCGACTCGTACGTGGCCGATTTTATTTTATTTATTATAAATTGTGTGCGATTCTATGAAATTTCGTGGGTACATTCTTGTCTTCATTTGTTTTAATTTATTGTGAAAAATACCGAGTTGCCTAATCAGTAGGGGAACGGAGTGTTGTACCGTACAGCGGCCATTTCCGCACACTTCAAAATAATAAGAAGAAACCGAGAAACATACATTTGTCTCCGTTGCACGTATTCCTTGTATCTTGTTTAGCCTTGTCGCACTCTATGGAATCAGTCCGGGCCATGACGCCGATGAAATAGGTGGACACGTGATTGCGTCCTGATTTTTATAGTATTGTGACATCGGATAATAAGACGTAACTGGGTTTGGGTAACAGTTTTTTGTAATGACGGCTATTTATTTCATTTGCAGATAAATTTAGCGAAGATTTATATTGTTACTAATACTGTATCGAGTAAATTACAGCTAATTTAGACGGTTAAAGGTAGAAAATTAATTTCGGGAAATTCCGTACATTGAAAATGAACGGAATAATACACCTGCTACAAATTATTTATTGATGTTTTGTTGTTTGTGTAAATTTTAAATAGTTATTTATTATTTGTCAGCTTACCAAAACAAAAAACGAGTTCGAGTTATATATAGACCTTTAATAACCTATAACAAATGTACTAGTTTTTTGATGGCTGTATTTTGCGAATAATTAATTCTGATAACTATTTGTGTGCACTTTTCTAATTAATACTGACTTGAAATAAAAATGAAACCTTTTATTATCGACAATATGCTCATAAACCGACTTTAAAGAGGCTTTTAAACTTGTACGATATTGAACGAACCGTGTACGGAATTACACTCAAGCGTCGGGTAATTCCGTAAATGCCTCACATTCAAATTATTTAATTTTCACAATATTATATATTTATTAATTTGCTCTTCTATTTACTAACACGTGGTATAATATATTTTACATTATCTGGAACGAGACACTGGGCCTTAAGCTGAACTAATTTGTAGAAAAAATAATTTAAAGTTAAGTGTACGGCAATACCCTCCCCTCCCCTACCTACACTTAGTGAATATAATAATATGACGTAAGTATTACTCATATTCTTGGGGTTATCTTTTCTCGCAGGATGTATGAAAAGTAGAGTACTTATGGACCTCGCTAGAATCAAGTTTGTCTTCGTCTTGGGCGACTTGAACCCTTCACTTCACTCAGGACTAAATTCACTCGGGAATTAACTTAAAACACCCTCGCTGCGCTCGGGAGTTAACTTTATAGGCCCTCGCTACGCTCAGGCAAAGAATATGCTCAGGGTCCAATTGTCGCCCGTGACATAAGACACCACTTGGTTCTCTTGGTACATAATCTACTATAAAACTACCTATGTGATGTAAGCCACATTTAACTATTTGAATTTAGACAGCAGGAAATTGCTTTTAATTTAGATTTTTATATATGTCCAGGAGCGTGCCAAAAGCATAGACAAACACATACTAGTAGTATACGTATTCGTGTATGCCAAAACCTATGCGGTAATCTCTACAGTTTGGCAATAAAAGATTACAATTTAAAGGGGGCGCCACTATTGCCAATTTGGCGTAAACTGTACCTACCTACTCAGATATTTTCTAGAATCTAGATGTATAAAACTCGTGGTAGGTTCCTTGGGCTCAGTAAATTGAAATTAATCGGTAACAGATGCTGAGGTCGACACTAAAAAGACAACAATAAAAACCTTATTTGTTACCTATACCTACAATTAATTTATTTTCTATCGATATTTTTATTTCCGTAGACATTTCTATTTGGTTGGAGCTTTTCAGCCGACTACTATCAAATCGGATCGTGTAAAATGTGATCAGTCCAAAATTGTTATCATTTTTAGGGTTCCGTAGTCAAAGAGTGAAAACCTATTACTAAGTTCTTTTATGGTTAGAGCTGTCGTCATCGGCTCATCGATATCGGCCGTCGGCCCTAGATTTGGATAGCTCCAACTAAATCGAAACCTCTACGAGCGCTTATAAGCTACGCGTTCACTTGCGTCCGAAGTGGACTATACGGAAGAGCTAAAATCTATTTGTCGATTAATTTCTTTAGAGAAAAATAAATCAATCTAGCTAGGTACATCAATAGGCAGAATGTGGTCAAACGCGAATCTATCTAGTACATAAACAAAAATCTCTTTAAGAATTGACTAGCTAAAAATATTTGACAAGCATTTATAACGATAAAATGTAGGTGGTCTGTCTTGCAGTCATGAGGATTCTTTGGCTGGCGTATCTTGGTCATGGTCCTGTAAACAAGATAAGATACTGATAAAGATAACAGTCGAGTGCAAACAAATAAAATTATATTCTGCTTAGTTCAAGGCACATCGAATTTACAATTGCTTACTACATTTAGGAACTTAAGTATACCAGTACCAGAGCAGAGGCTCCCATTAGAAGCAGTACTATCTTAATCAATTCTGTAGATTCATTCATTTATTTTTATCATAGTTTTAATTATTTACATGGTTTAGATGTTTTGGGACCAGAATCTGGAGACCTCTACCGCGTCCTCAGTGGCCAGATTCAGGTCTTTTTGTGTGCATTGTGTCACCAGGAACAATGTGAATGTGGCAGCACCACATTCACATTGTTCCTGGTCTCAATGCCCCATCTGACCATGTTCTCTTTGCAGCGGCCAACACCGACACGTAGCCGATTAAATGAATGAATGAAGTTCTGTAGATGAATCAATTTTAATTCAGCCCTATCCTGTCAGCCTTAGTTTCTCGCTCCAGCATGCTGCGGTATCTGCCCTACCCTTCTCCCCACTCACTCCCATTCAGTGCATGTCCTTGAGTCGCAGCGTGGTCTCATCGGCGGAACGCGTGTGTCCTCGGTGGGCGCCGAGCTGGTGGTCCACTGCGTCCCGCGGCTGTCGGCCGCAGCCTCTCTCCCCAGCATGCTGGAACCTGTCTCCCCCCCAGTTACAACTAGGTACCTACTGCCACTTACCCCCCCTCCTCAGTGCATGTCCTTGAGTCGGAGTGCGGTCTCGTCGTTGGAGACGCGCGTGTCCTCGGTGGGCGCCGAGCTGGTGGTCCACCGCGTGCCGCGGCTGTCAGCTGCAGTCTCTCGCCCCAGCATGTTACGGAACCTGCACACCCAGTTACAACGCATTAAACATTGCAGGTTAGTTTGAATAGGTCGGATGGCTAGACTGAGTAAAACGCCCATAAGCATTTTAACATTAACCATCCAGGTAGAACCGTGGTGGCCTGAAAATAGTAACACCCGTTTTATCTACTAATAAATTCTTTGGAACTTATGTACCACAGACCATATTATTTTGTATTTCATAAAAATATATAAAACCAGTAGTTTCAACGACACTGTAGTCTGGCTACGGTATTGTTCCATTAGCCAGGCCTACAATTTAATATGTCATTCGTGCCACCAATCCAAAGATTTGTGTCACTGCTGACCGTTTCTTCACTTCGTTGTTCGGTAAGAAATATCTTGTCCTCTTGTTCATATATTATATCAAGAAGATAGGTGTAACTGCCTACCTGTCTCACCTATTTAATTATGTTGATATTCTTAAAGTAGAGATTTACAATTCATGTTACTAAAATAAAATATGATTTAGAAACGACGACATCAATTTTGTTAACACATCAAAAAACAATTAATTTAGACTGATCGATTACGTTAATCGATCAGTCGTGCGTAAACTAGACTCTCGTGCTGTGAAAAAATTAAGTCAAAAATTACGGGATCTATTTTCTAGGGCAATAATATTATGCATGTTAACGTTATTATAGCCATAACTGAAATGACTTTGTGCTACCGCAGTGTTGGTTGACACATAGACACTTTGGACAGCAGCCATCGATCGGGCTTCATTCAGTGTTAGTTTATTGCCAATTCATGTTACCAAGCGCTTAGTCCGCTTCAGTAACATAACACTTGTCTTATAAACGCAGAGTGGAGCAGTTCGTCTAAACATGGAAACATGGTAGAAAAAATCATTTCCTGAGAACGTGATCATGAAACCTGTCTAATACCAATTTGAAAAGAATTATTGGATGTAGAAATTATGAGTAAGCACTCGTAGCTTTGATCGTATGCGAGTTATACCTGTCAATGTTGTAAGGTATGCTTGTCAACTCTTTTGATCGTAACTATACCCTTACATTATGCAAGGAGTCCACTCATAACGACCTTAAACTGGCTGCAAGAATACGCTTGATTAAAGCCGCATCCGGCAATTTAGATCATTTGGAAATCTATAAGTATAGAGACAAAACTCAAGGTGTTATTTGTCACACGGATACTTAAAACAAACACTCCTGGACTTTTGTGGCAATGTCAATAGGATCGGTTTGGCCTGTACAGATCATACCCTTAGCCTTATGTTATGTTTGAAATTATATGTAGCAACTTCATTATGTAGGTACCCATGTTTCCTTGCTTTCCAATCTACGTTTACGGACGTCGAGTTAAAAGTTATGATCACGTACATCGATTTCGTTTTACCTTCAAAATAAGATGTCTTCTAAGATGTTGACTTCTACTTGAGGACAATTTCTTAGGTGAAAATAAAAGGGTTCAAGTGAGATATTTAATCAAAATGTACCTGTCTATGAGTAATACGACATAGACTAAGAGCTTCTGCTCGATGAGAAAATGATTGATGGAATCACCATTATAATTTACCCCCAGCTGCGTTAATAATTTACCGCTCTCGGTTTCCTTAAAAGTTGGAGACAATAGATAGTTAAGGTTATTTGATCAAAAATTAATCAAACTTTGTGTAAAGAACGACGCTAAAGCTTTAAACAAAGCGGCTGTTGTACACTTGAAGTCTCTGAATATCCATTTACTTGTAAAGAATTAAATATTGAGTAATGACTAACGAGTATTGATCGACATCTATTCTGCCCTGCAGTCCTTAAAATGCAGTATGAGCAAAAACGCGGTTTCGAGAAAAACGCGAAAAACTTTTTGATTTGTTTTTTTTCTATGTTACAAGGTGTTATGACGTATGTTTTGAATGCCATTGGGCGCATCTGAATTCGAAGAAAGACTTCACGAAAGAAAATACGCACTTAGATTATTATATGATAAATAAAAACGATTTTGAAAAAAAAGTTCCCAAAATAGAGCAGTTACTACACTTAAAATTTAGTGAAAAAGTTCGCATAATCAGATTAAAATGCAGTAATTTGAGTTAGTACTGCAAAATTATGCGGGACATGTACTACTTTGCCGTTTAAAATGCAGTATCAGATTTATTTTACTGCATTTTAATGTGTCTCTTGAATAAAATGTAGGTGCAGTAAGTAAATAATTATTGACTAAATTACGTAAGCTACTTATTTTATGGAGTAAGAAAGAGTATTTCGATCAAAATATTTTTTATTAAAGATATAGTAAGAAATCAACACTGCACTTCAACATCAACAAAAATCAACACAATCACTTTTTATTATTATTTAGACTATTATAGTTCAGACTTTTATAACATCACATAGCAATTTGGGTTAGTCGCACTCACAGTATAGAGGTAGTACCTAATTAAAATTTAAATCACTTATAACATTTATGATTAACACTGCCAATAACCAGGGCCGAATTCAGAGGTCTGGCCTCGGGGCAACAAAAGAGTGGCTCAAAATCAATTTCAAAATAATATTTATCAGACTAGGGAGTTGATACTTCCTGACGATGGGTAGTAAATTGCAAATGCTTATTAGGTCTATTTGGCATTTGATTGATTGCCTGATTAGAGTGAACAAATAAAGATCTATGATTTCTGTTTATATTTAAGAACAATATAATCATGTTTGTACAAAGTACTTTAGGTAAAAGTAAAACAGTGAAAAAAATATCGAAGAAAGAGTTGTTTACAAGTCGGATAAGTCGGAAATTGAAAGGTTTTTTTCCCGAAGCCTCTGTTTGAAGGGACTCCTCTTTTGTGGAGGCCCAGGGCTGTAGCCCCGGTTGCCCTCCCCTAAATCTGGCCCTGCCAATAATACTTACGAGAAAACTGAAATATGCAATGAAAACTAATGAGATCTTTCAATAGAATGGCTCAGACATACTTAAACACTTAAATAACTATCTAAGAACAAAAATCATATTCTTCTAAGTTTACATAACAAAATAAATGCTCTCCTTCCGTATGTTTTAACTATCTATCTATTATTCTACGTAAGCACGAAGAGCTTCAAAGATAAACTTATTGAGGTTCCTCGTCATCATTTTCGAAGGCAAAGTTTTCCTCACCATCGTCGGTTTCTGAAGTAGTTACTGGAATATTTTTCCAGAAAGTAATTCGGTTTTCAGGCATTAATGGCCCTAATTTCTTAATTATGTCTAGTTTTCTGGTAGAAGGTATACCCTTGGGCTGAGATCTCACTTCTGGTTTAGGAAGTTTCTTGGATTTTAAACAGTTTAATTGGCTGTATTCTTCAGCATCAAAATCTGTTTTGTAATAAAGACAGTATTTTCCTCTCTTTACCATGATTTCAACTATATCTTTTAGATATATTCTGTTTCCTGAACGATCTTTGAGTTTTTACTGTGAAACATGAGACTTAAATACAAAGAAATCGGATACTTCCAACTGTTTGACATAAGTCTTACCCGAGTTCGACTTCTCTATAGCCTGGCAGAAGTCTTGAAAGTCATAAACTTTGTTTTTCTGCAGCGATTGCTCGACCTTATGGTGAAATGAGTCCGCAGACATAAAAGTATGTCCGGGTTCAAAATACTTCAACACTATATTTGTAGCTGCAATGTCGCAGCTATTAATTATGCCCATCAAGAAAGTCATAAGGCACCAATTTTTGTTCTGGGAATCTGGGCCGAGCAATTATCGAGCCATATTGTAATTGTTACGGCATCTCTTCGGCTTAATAAAAACACCCGGAAAGCACTCACCAGGTCCTCTTGCTTTCTTCCAGAAATTGCTTCATGCCAAGCTACAGCATATACTGAGTTGGTGCTTGTGTACTTCTTAAGAGGCACAAAAGTTTCGTTATAAGCCACTAATCTAGGGCAAAATATCGCACTTTTAAATGAATCCAATCGTGGAAGCATTATAACCTTCTGGAGATCTGCAGAAACGTAAACGTCTTGTTCTGTTGGAACCTTCTTGGCATCTGAATCGTATTGTTTCCGAGCCTTCGTGTATTTTTCTTTGTGGTTAGCATATCTGTTGCATGTATCACAATCAGGATCACGTTCTTCTTTTACGTGGTGAGGATTGTGAAGTTCAAAAACTTTACACATTTCACATTCTTCGTGGCCAAGCTTGGTGAATGAAATATTCATCACGTTTGAGACGTGATTTCTGTAGGTTTCAAAGCAGCATTTGACCTCTGGGTGCAGTTTTAAAAAATCATTATGCATCATCTTGATAGTTAAATCACTTGGCAGATATTTTTTGTTTGGGGCATGTGCTCTTCGATAATGATGCACGCATGGGTTGAACGACAATACATGTTTTGTTAATAAGTCTTTATCAACTGCAGCTATCTTCAAATTTCGACCATCTCTTTTATCTTTTTGGTCTGAAATATCCTTTGCTATTGTTGACAAAACGTGCCGATCATTTTTCTTATCGTATCCCAAGGTGGTCAGAAAAAATGTTCTGCATACTTCGACTTTTTTGTCATCTTTATAAAAATGGTACGTGTGAGTAACTGTGCGTTTTCTTGCGGTTTTTGTTGTTTTGGAACATTCGTTAGTATTAACTAATCCCTTTAAAAAAACTCCTCTAGATTCCCAATTCATAGACCAGTAATCAGCATGGATGGACAATCTTTGATCCTCAACAAAATTTATAGAACACAGCTTTTTGCATAGGTTCTGACAAGGTGGTCTCATATAATATTTTTCAACATTTTTTTTTAACTTTTTTGCTGAGGTTTGTGACGAACTTGTTTTCTTATTTTTTCTTTTTACATTACTAGGACCCTCGCCGATGTTTAATTGAATATCGTCTGATGAACTGCGTCTTAATAAAGACGGTGGAACGTAATCTTTGTCTCTTACCGAGTCATCAGAATCTTCAAAAGGCATTTCAGCTAACTGTGCAGCTAACTGTGTCGTATTCTGGAAAATCTCTGCTGATGGTGGCAAACATTCAAACTCAGTACATAATAAATCTTCAATTGTCGAAATGTAATTGTGACTTTCTTGTACCTGAGGTGATTTTGTTGGGACTAGAGAGGATTGGGCAATTTCGAATTCTGCTGGAACTATTTGTACTAGAGCTGGTTGGATCAGATCTGGTAGAAATGTAGCTGAATGTTCTAAAACTAATTGCGGCGAAGCTGATTGCGGTGGAAGCAGCGGTTGCGACAAAGCCATTTCTGTTAAAGCTGATTGTGTTGGAGGTAGGTGATTCAAAGTTGGTTGGAAATGATCTTCTGGTTTTGTAGAATTCATTTTTACTGGTTGGATGAGCTGGTTGTTTGATAAATCTTGGATTAGTTGGGAAAAGTCGCATTTCTGAATATTGTCATAAGAATTACGAAATTCAAAAGATACTGCTTTCATTGCTTCAAGTGATACATAATGCGACCAAATATCTGTATCATTAAGTTTTCTTTTTAATGGCAACTGTTGGTTATTTTCTTTATCATGGTTTGCGCTACCAATAACCTTATCTCGGTGCTTTATTTCGATGGTTTGGTTATGGTTTGGATCGGCTTTGTTTTGTAAATTATTAGCCAGGGCCAAAATTTTACTCGACCTGGAACTCATTCTTCTTGTGCCTATAAATAAAAAATATATTTAAGTATGTTTAGTGAACAATACAATTTCAAGTGCTTATATTAAATTCTATTATTTCTATATATTATTGGGTTGTTGTGTTTAGATTTCATCTTTTCTCATACCTTTATGCCACAAATTAAAATAACAATATAATTGGCCAAGTGCGAGTCGGACTCGCACACGAAGGGTTCCGTACCATTATCTATAAAAACGGCAAAATCACGTTTGTTGTATGGGAGTCCCTTAAATATTTTGATCTTGTTTTTAGTATTTATTGTACAAATATTTTTGTTATAGCGGCAATAGAAATACATCATCTGTGAAAATTTCAACTTTCTAGCTATGACGATTCATTTTGAATTTCAATTTGTTTCTTTACAGAAAATGTCACTTACAGCACTTAATGCTAGGAGATATAGACAGATTTATATAATTAACAAGTTCATTAAATGTTAGGGAAATAATTGTATCTATTCGGTGCGGCAGCTTTTATTTATAGGTACATGTACCATCTGGCTGTAGGTGTAGTAAACCACCTAAATAGACTGTTATACTGTTACTGGTATTTGAAATTTAATCCGATCAGCAATAAAACATGTATAATCCTACCGCTTAACTCAGTCCTCGCCTGCGCGGGTACAGGGGCGACAAAGGGGACTGAGACAGGTACGGGCTGTGGGGACCCGCCGCCCACACCCGTTTCAGTCCTGTCTCAGTACTGAGTTAAGCGGTGGGATTATAACCAATATTTCATAAAATAGAATTACGTGATCTATCATTGTACATTCATGTCAATGTAACAAGTATTATGTAAAAATGAGGTCTTAGAAATAGGTGATAGATTTGGATAATTGCAAATGTGTTATCATAATTTATTTACAAACCTTAAAAACATCGAAAGTACCACAAGTAGCCACGCACTGTCGACGTCCTCCTTCCACGGCGTTCGGCACGCGACTGATTGAGCGACAAATACTAGCTAAAATGCAGTAGGAAACTCCACGAAAGCAGCGGAATACAATGACTTGATTCGAATTACCAATTAAAATGCAGTAATTACGACTTATACTGCAGTTTAGGCTGTAAAATGTTATTATTTAAGTGTTAGATATTATCGATTATACTGCAGTAAATAACCAAAATACTGCAATTTAATTAGTAACATTGACAACAAAAAGTAACTTATGATATAAATAAAGGACAGTTTTATTAACTTTACTGCATTTTACTTTGTTTTGACCGTAAGGAAAAAATAGGTGATGCCATCTTAAACACCGCGTCTTAGTAACTTACTGCATACTAGTCTGTAATCATTTTGAAAAGTAATAAAAATAAACTTTGCAGTATTCATATTTTCAGTACATTCCCTATTTACTGCATTTTAGTTTACGTGTTCACCATATTTTTAAGGTTATGTTAACCGTTTTTTTGTAGCAGTGACGACATTTACTGCATTTTATCTGGGAAAACAAAGCTATTAAAATGCAGTAATTGCTCTTACTGTATTTTAGATAGTTTATCGTTACAGTTTGCATAAAACATTCCTAGTTACTGCGTTGAGGTAGTTGTTTTTTACTATCTTGTAGTTGCGATAATCAAAAACCGATTACATCATTCGATTCCTTATGGTGTGCTCATTACGGATCAATATTTAACTCAAAAACGTCAAAAAGTCAGATACTGCGTTTTAAGGACTGCAGGGCAGTATTAAAGAAATTTAGAGGAAAACTTTTATCTACATAATGCACTTACAAATGATGCAGCTAACTCTACCAACTTACGAAAAACAGCAGCATTTTATGATGATAAAAACTGTGGTCCTATCCTCTTGCACCTACGTTATTTACTTTTATTACGTAAACTTTTTACATACCTAACACTTACTTGTACCAAATTTACTATTATAGAAAACGCAATAAATCATTTCGTACTTATATTTTTCAGTAATTCCTAGACCTTAGCAAAATAATATATGATGATCTCAGATACCTAACGGATGGGGTAGCTATAAAACTGCCATTCATTCATAATCCCATCCATACATCATGCCTCCATTCGAGTCCATCGGACCACAAAGTTATTGAACGAAGTGAAAATATGAGCGAAATTTTTTGCAATACACGCAATTACCTACCTAGGTAAGGGTAAGGTAGGGACCAAATATGTACCTACAAATAAAAAAAGTAAAAAAGCTTGATCAAACTTTAAAAAAAAAAACTATATTACTGTTAGATCACTTTTAGAGGTATGGTCCAAAGTTGTTTCACTTATATTTAAAGCTTATGTACGAGTTCCTCTGTAGTAATGTTGTAATAACTGCTGCTGTGTCTGAATCAGTAAAGAGTTAAGTTAATGAATACCCTAACCCTTTACAACCGGCTCAATATAGGCATAAAATCATCAAAAAAAAATTGACGGGAAAACCATGGTGATTTTGTGAACGCAACCGGTTTCATACGATCGTGCGGTTTTCTGCTCATCCCGCACGAACGTATGAGACCGGTTGTGTTTACAAAATCAATATGGTTTTTGTGCCAATTTTTTTATCGATCCTCACGATTGTATTGAGCCGGTTGTAAAGGGTTAATATCTATTAATATTATGTTTTCACTTAGTAGTCTGTCTCTGTGTTTGGTCAAGCAGTAGGCTGCAGCCACGAGACGCTTCAATATACCTACTAACCCCACAAGAAACTAACCAACTAATTTCGAAGCCAAACATTTATTTTTTTTAAAAATAAATATGCTTTAAAAAGTTTGAAAAACTAACCTTTTCTGTACGAGCTGGCGCACTTTCTTCTTCCACACGAAGATGAAGAAGATGAATATGCCGACGGCGATGTTGGAGATGTCGGTGAGGATCCAGTACCAGTTGGAGCCGCCCACCGCGAAGCTGATCAGCTCCACCGACCAGTTCACCCCCATCACCAGGAACAGCTTCAGGTAGAGCCCGTATCTGAGGGTTTAGTATTGATACGTTTAGTATTGAAATTCTTAACTTTTATATCAATAATTATTTTTCGCAAAAAATGGCAAAACCGCCTTCCATCGTGTACAAAATTCGAATATTTCGCTCGAATTGTTTACATTAATTATTGTTGATTTATCAAAAACGGATCAGCCAATTTCTGTAAAATTTAAATGGGACTACCTCGGGAGTGTACCCTTTCGAACAAAAAAATAATTTTTCGATTCGGTTTTCAATTGGCGGAATTATCGATGAGCATACACAAAAAAAATACTTACAGACGAACATAGAACGTCCTCCTTCTTGGAAGTCGTTTAAAAATACTTAGAACTCATGAATTTATATTTACTAAAACCTTATAATAAAACATAAACCATGTCATTACTTAATTAATAATTACTGAGTGTGCTAAAATTAGCTTAACTTGGTAAGTAAGTAGACACATACGAGTACATTATCGTTAAAACTGAGTCGTTAGCAAATGTTGCAGAGCCAGTTAAGCGGCAGTGCAAAATGTAGGTACAATAACTATCTACCTTCTATTCTACAGTATTACAGAATGGTGTGACCTCTTCTTTAGGTATCATAAAGGCCCTTGTACTGCTAAATATAAGCCTATCCACGAAAGGCGACTGAGCCATATCCACCACTGGGCCAGCGCCAGTGCGAGATAAATGGTGGATTGACATTCGCACAACTTTTTTTCTGCAGGTTGCCTCACGATGTTTTCCTTCACCGAAAAGCAAGTGTTATGTTAATATATAATTAATACATTAATATTTTACCAAAATCGAGAGAGCGCCATATACCTACCTACCTGATAAAGGTAAATAAATTTTAAGAAAATTGAAATCCACATTTTTCGGGAAATACCGCACATCATCAAAATCGACAAGTCAGTCTTCAAGATCAGATTTTTGTACAAATAAATAAATGAGGAGAAAAGAGCCACTCGGCCTTGTTTCTTTTTCTGGCAGATTTTTTATATCATAAAACAATGTTTGCCGAATCAGCTAGTAGGTATATACCTACTGGTACAAAAAAACCGCACTAAGACGGATAAGACGCTGGTATTTTTACCTTTTTAGGGTTCCGTACCAAAAGGGTAAAAACGGGACCCTATTACTAAGACTTCGATGTCCGTCTGTCTGTCTGTCTGTGTCCAGGCTGTATCTCATGAACCGTGATAGCTAGGCTGCTGAACACAGTAGCTAGGCACAGATAGTGTATTTCTGTTGCCGCTATAACAACAACTACTAAAAATAGATTAAAATAATTATTTAAGGGGGCTCCTATACAACAAACGTGTTTTTAGGAGTGTTTTGCTCGCTATTAATAACGGCAAGAGGAATGGAGCTTCCATACAGTACGGAAACCTTCGTGCGCGAGTCCGACTCGCACTTGGCCGATTTTTTTTAAAACAAATATATATGACAAATGCTAAAAAAGGTAAAAGCTTCTTTTATATAGGACAAGCTTCTTCCGAGTGGCTACATCATATATTATGTAGCCACTGAGAAGATGAATTCTATTTTCGTCGCGATTCCCCGTCATATGACGTCATACTCTCCCTGCCTAAATTACTATTGAGATAAGCATTCATCAACAATAAGGGTTAGGTACTTATGTAATGAAGATAATAACAAACTTACTTTATTGCAGTTTAAACAGATACGGGCATTTCTTGTATTCATCATTATTGATAAATTAAAATCATGAAGTGAGAACGGATATTCACCAAAAATATGAATCTTAGTCAGCTTACGGACTCAGCTCCTCTCCTTTATAGTGGAGTCTAAGATTTAGTGGCAAATCCTTTGTGAAATCATTACTATAGTAGATATTATTATTATTATTTTTCTCAACCTATGCTGTCCCACTTCTGGGCAAAGGTCTCCCCCACTTCCTTCCATTTATCACGTTCTGTAGCCAAATCCCGCCAACCTTCCCGGAAAGTGTCAAGATCGTCACGCCAGCGTCTTGTAGGCCTTCCCTGCTTTCGTCTGCCCTCCGGTACCCACTGTGTGACGATCCTGGCCCATCTCTCGGGGTGCATACGAAGTACGAACCACATGACCCGCCCAATCCCATTTTAGCTTAGCAGCTTTTTGGCCTACGTCAACTACACCTGTGATGGAATGCAGTGTTGTGTTTCGAATTCTGTCCGTTTTCTTGATATTATAATTTGGCAAAAAACTTGGATAGAAATCGTAGGAGGTAGTAAATGTCATGAACCTCGACAACAGGTGAATATCGATCTGTGCGAGTGTGCAGCTTGAACTCTCGGACTACTTGCATAATACCTACGAGTAATTGTAGGTTAAAAATCAGTTCATAGATTTGAAAATAAGAACTTAAACAGGTAATTTTTATACCAAACATTACACTCAGACAAAATAAGTATGAATGTAACGCATAGACATTTTCTCCTCTACCGTGGTAAGTACCTACATCCTGAATTACTGATAATACAGTGTGCAGTACCTACAAGAATGGAGCATTTTTAAACAACCAACTTGCAAGGATACCTACCAGTAAGTCATAGTTTAACGGTGCTATATTAAGATTTACCTTAACAACAAAAATAACTAATTGTGTTTTTTATTGGACGATGACGTATCCCTGTAAGTTTTTTTTAAATCATTCATGACATTATAATTTAATTCTGAATGAGTCATACAATCACACGCGTAGCCTTTTTATCTGTTTGTCTTTGTATCCACTTAGATTTACTAAATTACCCAATAACGTTGCAATACGAATTTCAATATTATGTTTTAGATAAGGTATTTCTTCCGGAAAGTTTATTTAGGGCTAGAATTTATTCGTAGCCGACCGAGGAAAGTCGGGACGGGTAGCTAGTAAAAAACAAGAATGTGTTTATGTAATGAAGGTGCTACTTATGCATCTTACAATTAAAAGAAAAGGGACACAGATAAGTAAACATTGTCTTTGTTACAATCCTATCTCGCCCCACTTCATTACTGGAGAACTTGAACAGAGATAGGTACTTAGCTACTATAGTTAATTACTTGTAAGACGTTTGCGCGCATTTATCTTGTGCTTTAGAAAAGTTTCTTTCTCTTTGGTAATCTATTTCAGGGAAACTTTCATATCAGCTTTTACGACGAAACAAGGAAGGATGTTGATGATGAAACTGTAGTTATATTTAAAGTCTTACGGATTTCATCTATATTAAATAAATTGTGATTGAAAATAGCACACTTAACAAATCGCGAAGAAGTAAGTGTTTTTTTTTTTTTTATGTTAATGATAGAGAAGGAAAAACATACCAAAGTTACGCAGTATTTATTATACAGGGTTATTTCTAATCAACAATCAACCTTCTGGCAAGATGCACATTCCCTCCCCTCCGATCCAAGGATAACCTTTCCCTTATGACCCCTACTGCACGGTGTGAAACTTTTTACGGGCGGTCTTTTGCCTTTCAGGCAGTCCAGCTATGGAATGCCTTGCCCGTTACTGTCAGAAAAGCTCAATCACTGAACGTATTTAAAGATCAGGTTAAAAACCATTACCTGCAGAAATTGTCAATACTTTAACTATGTAACTGTTGTTGTTGTTGTTGTTATTTATGTTGTTTTATGTAAGTAGTATATTGTAATGTATTATGTAATAGTTTATTATTTAGTCATAGGTTTCTTTTATAATTTTATATGTATGGTTTTCTTTATTTTTAGGTATGTTAAGTATTTAAATCAATTTTATTAGTATGTATGTTTATGATGTATAATCAAACTTATATTTTAACTAATGCGCACCCCGTCCATTATTTATACGCTTTCTGTCCTCTCCATCCTAAGGTTGCCTGGCAGAGATCGCTATCAGCGATAAGGCCGCCCATTGTTACACTGTTTATGTATCTTTGTTTCTTCTTTTTGTTTATCTCTTGGTGTGCAATAAAGAGTTTATCTATCTATCTAATCAATTAGCATCCTTTTAGGGCCTTATTCCGTACATCAAAACTAACAACTTTTGTTCTACGACTTTTGTCAGAACTCAAAAAAAAAATCAGCTGTTCCATACATTTTGTCGCGAGTGAACGAAACTTTTCTATGGAATAACATAATTTTTTTTTTGAGTTTTGACAAAAGTCGCAGAACAAAAGTTGTTAGTTTTGATGTACAGAATAAGCCCCTAAAAGGATGCTAATTGATTAGAAATAACCCTGTATATTCTTTGCCAAAGTATAACCATGCATCTACTACCAATATTTTACTCAGACTAGAAGGTTTATTTCTGGAAGGTTGCGACTCTGTTTTAATCCTATCCTATTTTGAAACAATGGATTATATTATCGAGTAAATTATCCCACAATCTACAGTACAGGTTGATACGAGTGTATTCAGATGGAAAGCCAAATAGAGGAGACACTAGCAATTCTTAAATTACGGGTTCGATTTCGATGTAATTTGGAAATTTACATTACATTTTAGTTATAATATGACGTTATCTACATAGGTTAGTTAAACATCAGAAGTCTGCTCTACCTACGATACAGGGGGTCGAAAGTGAATGACTTCGAGATTGAAGAGAAAAAACTATCATGAAAATGGTTCGTAATTGGTGAAGTAATCATAATAGTAACATAAATTTAAAAAAAAACAGTCGAATTGAGAACCTCCTATTTTAAGTTGGATAAAAAGGTTGTGCTTTTTGGCAGATAAGTACCTGCACCCGGTCTCATTAAGCATTAACATTTATAATAAATATATGTAGCACTAATAACTGCGTCATAAGTCGACATAACAGATGGATATTAACGAGCGCCATTACACCCTTGTTTTACGGGAACATAACATGAAATTACTCTGGCATGTCGCACGTTTTATTGTCGAGACCGTTCCGAGTGTCACATCAATCATTGTGGGATAAATCTTGTCGAATTCGTTTTGATTTTTGGGTTAGATCAAGTGGTCATTGTTTTAATTAGATTGACCACAGCAAAATAATAACATTTCCTATATGCTTATTAAAGATTCAGTCAAACCAACCCCGAAATAGCTAACATAAAATCAGCTATCTTCTAGGTCTGCGTGCTTCATCTTCGACCACAACGTCGCTTACCATCAGGTGAGTTGGTGGTCAGACGCGGACTTATTTGCGTTAAAAAAAAAGCTGCTCTACATATACTAAAGCTTCAAACACTCAAAAAAATGAACTGAATGAAATGAACAAAATCAACTATTAAGAAATTTTAAATCTTTGTTAAGTCCATCTGAAGAAGAAATCTTAGTAAATTTACTCGCACTAAATTTTTTGGTATTAATAACATGCTCCGAGACATCAAATTCTTAAAAATATAATTTTAATATTAGAATGAACCAGTTTAGTGTTATGAATATATACTTTTGCAATAGCCTTAAACTTCGTGTTATTGCGTTGAATATGTCCCCGGCACGTAGGTGCCATATGAAGTTGTAAAAATAATATCACTCTCTTTCCTGAAATCTAGATAGTAAAATCCATAAAAAAATACAAGTAATTTTATTTCAATGATTTTAGTTTCAAATTGTGTTGTCAAATTATTATAATTATTTTTGGGTTTGCGAAAGACCTTGTACTTATAAACAGGTCTTTGGGGTTCGCAGACCAACAAATTGACGTTAAGTAATTATTTTTTTGCAAAAAATGGAATGACCGACTACCGACTTCAACCGTGTACAGTATTCGCTAATATTTCGCACGGATCGATGTAGCATTTTTCACATTATTATTAATTTATCAAAAATGGCTGAGCCGATTTTGATAAAATTTTAATGGGACCAATTTTGAAGTAGGTATACAATATACATACTCTTTCCAAATCGGACAACTACTTAAAGAAGTATGCGTAGTTACACAATAAAAAAAAAATAAACGCGTCGAATTGAGTAGTACCTCCTCCGTTTCGTCGATCAAAAACGGTTTACGTCTATTTTTTTCAATCAAAGCTGAAAAACCTTTCTAAATGATGAACAACTTATTCTTCAGTTACTTCCTAAATTGTAATACCGTTAAAAGTATCATGCGCCGTTTTAACTGAGTGAAGCCCAATTAGCTTACTGCGCACCTGCAATATCTATATTTATGCAAAAAACCGTAAATCATACAAAAATTGGCTTGCCGCGGCTACGAGCGAGAAATAAACATATGCATAATCTGGAACCCTTCGGGAGCGTGGAAATTTCAGATCTCTCGAGACGGGACAAGTCGTCAAGACATAGTCACGACCAAATCGCCACCTTTTTATGGTGGACATTTGTCACGTTAGAACCAAACGCTTCAAGTCCACATGCTTTATACGAACAGCCAGAATGAGAAACGTTTTTCCTGAGGCTGTCTTTCCACTAAGTTACAACGAGGGTATCTTCAAATCCCGAGAAAAAAGTCTTCTAGGTACCTACACTAAAGACAGCATAATTATCTGCCTACCATCAGGCACGGCGTGGTCAAACGCAAACCCACCTTTTATATAAAAAGTGGCCTCGATGTAGCGGGGACCTAATTTCGCACAAACTCTGTCTGCTTAAAATCACAACGACGCGTTGCACACATTACTGTTACATATTCGTACAACACAGAGCACAACAAACCACTTTTTCATATGCGTTCACACAACACAGCATTCTGCATTTTAACTACCTATCTTTCGTAACCATGCATTTTGCATGTATGAGTAAATGCTTCATACAAGTGTCTCGCGCGCCGGGTAAACAGGCCTCTCTCTTTATCTCTATGGTTAAAATGCTCGGATGGCGGATATTATGCGTTCATATTCGTAACGGCCGGTATCGCTGGGGATATCGTATCTTTTGCTGTCATTTTTAGGGTTCCGTACCTCAAAAGGAAAAAACGGAACCCTTATAGGATCACTTTGTTGTCCGTCTGTCCGTCCGTCCGTCTGTCAAGACCCTTTTTCTCAGGAACGCGTGGAGGTATGAAGCTGAAATTTATATCAATTACTCAGGTCTACTGTCCCTTGAAGCTGTGAAAAAATCAAACTTCTAAGCCAACGCAATCAAAAGATACAGCCGTTTATGCCGCAAATTTTGAAACTCGCAAGTACTCGCAAGGGAATCAAAACCTAAAGGGTACTTCCAGTCGACCTAGAATCTTGAAATTTGGCATGAAGCAACGTTTTATAACACATAAAGGAAAAATTCCGAAAACCTTAAATTTTTAGTTACATTACAAAATATATATTTTTTAATAAATATAAACTTATTACTTTTTGTCGTAATGAACGAACTTTGTAAACCTTGCAGGTTTGTACGGAACCCTCGGTGCGCGAGTCCGACTCGCACTTGGCCGGTTTTCTTGTTCATATAAATGTCGCTGAATTTGTGAAGACTATACCTACCTTACAGAAAGATACATAAACCTAAAGTAGAGTAAGTAAGTTCGTATAGACCAGGTGGCTAGCCCTGGTGTCAGAGTTTACCAACTGAAGGCCTCTAGAACATGGCTAAAAGAGTTTCTAGTAGAGTGTAGCGAATATAGGTTATTTATAAAGTAACACCCTTACAAGGTGCAATAACTAACTTTGCTATCTTTAGCTCACTGTGTTGCACATATCTATATCGGTGGAGACGGACAAACACAACTAAGCATTTACAACTCAAATTCACCCATTGTTTAGGGTTTCCGAGAACAAGTTGTCAACAAACGTGGCGAACATATTTTCGGTGGAACTGCGCTTTTACACAAAGTTATCAGGTACACAGAGTAGGTACAAAATAATAGATAATTTAGATACTTCATGATTCATTGAGGAAATCCCAGTTTTGAAAAACAACACCTGTCGGTTCTGTTCTCGGTTCTAAAATAAACTCAGACCTAAGTTTGCAGGTAACTATGAAGGTATGTCAAGGTTTATTATCCCGCTCGAACTTTTGCCGTGCTCTCCCCGGTGAGAATCTCGTAAGTAGTTGTGCTTTAGAAGTAAAATATGAGTAGAGGAATAAAAATTTAAAAGCTTAATGTTCTAGAGTATTTTTAAGATTTTGATCGCGATGCATCTCACTCATTTCAAGTAGTTGAAAACGAAAATTTCGAGTTGATTGAAATGAAGAAAATTAATATAGGTAGGTACTTAAATATTTAGGCATTTACTATGTAGGTACATTGATAAATAGTATTATGAAAAATTTGTTATAGCAGTAGCTTCATTATTATCAACTTCATTATTGCCAACAATTATCTCTGTTTACTATGGCCCCTGATTTGCTCACAAACCTACTAAATATACTAGCCGGATTAAGAATGAAATCCACGACCCTCAGTTTCAAAAGCAGACTTACTCGTACAACTAACTAAGCCAGGGTGATTATGGATATTTGGGTGATGATCTAGGCCTGGGTGTTACTTGTCTTTGTCTATCCCCATGGCACCCCTGACACAGGGAATACCAGTGGGGAACTAAGGATGAAGTGCTAGTTTTACTAGCTTTATCCGCGGCTACGCGTGCGATTTTTGATTAAATTTGAGAAAAAATAAAATGTAGTTATTATATTATCCTATCCCATAACTACATTTTATTTTTTCTGGAATAAATAGTACGAGTAGCTAATATGTGTCACTTTCCAACCTTTGAATTTTATCCATGCTAAAACCAAGTCTATATGTTACTCTGGTGCTGCGTGAAAGAGTAACAAACCAACAAAGACAATCGATTTTTATATTTATAATATTAGTAAGTTTGGACTAGTAAGAATGAATAGGACGGTTAGGCTCTAACCTCTGTTTATCCTTCTTCAGCTTGTCGCTCCGTGAGGACTCAGCGCCTTTCAGGATGGCCGTCTCCTGGCGGATGGAGCGGATCCGGTGCGCGGTGACGGAGAAGAACACTATATTGCACACCACCAGCGCCAGCACCGGCGTGAAGAAGTACACCAGCTCGCTCAGCCAGTCTGTAATGAACACAACGGAAATTCTTAGCACACAAATAATATGAAGTTCAATCATTTAAAGTGTCAACGCTGAAACAGTCCAAAGATCTCCAGCCTCATTTTATTACGGAAGCTAGGTAACCTTCGCTGGGTGAGTCCTTTTCAACCACTGCGTCCACAGAGTACCATAGAGCCTACAGAGTAAGCTTCCCCAACTAATATGAGCTATATGAGTTCCTAAATTTCAACGCCGCGCCCTCGACTGTGGCTTACCAACATTTGCAAGAAAGGTTCATAAGGCTTTGCAGTGGCCGGTGAAGTGCGAAAGATACATGAAAAGATCTCTGACATTTCTAAGAAAAATAGTAAATTAAGAGTTTGGCAGACTTCAGAACTCGGGTTTCACTCACGCTTATGCGTTTGCATTTAATAAGCAACTTACCCACGAACCAGCACCTTCTGTTCCCAAACCCAGGCGTGATGATGTGTGCGGGGATATCCCCAAACTGCATGCCCACGGTGATCGCCGTCAGCACCACGGGGACTCCCCAGGCGTACACGCCGTACATGGCGAACCTTCGCCGCTCACGCCTCTTGCTGGTACTGCCTCCGCGGTACCCGCTATGGTGCACGAAGAAGGCAAAAGTCAGTGAATAAATGAAAAAATATTGAGACAAAACCGACCAATCCCAATATTTCCAAACCAAACGTTAAAATATTGAACAAAAAATTGTCTTTTGGCAGATCAAATAACTATAACCAAGATGTACGCATACTTCAAGTCGCTTCAAGGCGAAAAGCGTGGAATGTGCGTGACTTGTGGGCCGATTTTACTTATTGTGAATCTCATTTTTTAAATATCATTTGAACTTTTGGAAATGTTAGGATTGGTACTTATAGCTTTCTACAAGTACAAAAGCCACGCTAATGTTCAACAGAAATCAAAATATTATAACGGTTTTTATAAACCGTTTTTTTATTAATATTTAGAGGGTTGTGTTGCAATTGGACATTCCCTGATCATTGTCGTGGCCGTCACAACAGACCTAGGGCATCTACATTTATCTATACGAGACTTTATGCTCATGCATAAAACAACTTACTAGAACTTTAAATACTAACACAGGCAGGCTTAGGTTGCATTTCCACCAGAGATTAGACTCGTAGGTGCATTTGGAAATATTCACTATGGAACTATGTATGTACCGGATTTTTTTCTCACATGCCATGAATGTAGAAAGGGAATATAAATACCATCATATAATCATCATACAATACATGTATGGTATTTATATTATATCCTCTTCCTTAGTAAAGATTTATCGCAAAATGGCGTTGGCCTCTCGCACAACACAGAAATTACAGCGACACAACTAAAATAAGTGACCTTTGAACTACTTTTGAAATGCCACGTTAGATAGAGGGCTCCGTAACAGAGCGGTTTACAAAAACGGGGCAAATTACCTAAAGATGAATGAATATTATCTTAATCATCCATTATATCTTCTACGCGTGTCAACTCTGGTGGATACGCAGTACGAAAGAGCCGTTTAAACGATCACGAGAACAAATATTTACATGTTTAATTCATACGAACCACAAAACGAGCAGATAAGTTTGAATTTAATTCTGATACAATGTAAACAGACGAACAATAGATAAAAGGTTTAAGAATATTTACAACTCCAGTGGTTTTATAGCAATGCGCGAGACTTTGAAAGCAATTTCTAACTTGAGAAATATGAAAATGCATTTTAATACGGATTGTTGCATTCACAAGCCTGTTTCTAAGAAAAAAATATTCGAATCTAGGCATGTCACAGCTACACTCGAATTAAAAATTAAAATAGCTCTTTATGCTTACAATTACTTATATTACAACTATACAAATTCAAAAGTACATAATCTACAACTAAATACAATACTAATTTATATGCTAAAACTACCTACACTACTACTATACAAAAAGCATTGGATCATCCACAGACCCTTGAAGGTCTAAAGATAATCCAAATGCTCAAGCCCACTGCCAGTTGGCAGTGTGTCCAGCATGCTGGTTGCATTACCACGCTGAATGGCAATGCTTATGCGTTGAGCCAAAAAAAAACACCAGAATGTACATAATTATATTTTAGAATTGACTTTACCTACCTGATTTACTAATTGAGTGACTAAGTAAGTAAGTAATCTGTTGTCAATGCACTATAATTCTCTCTGATTAATCTACACCTGTGTTACTTATCTGTAATGTAGGTTTTGCTACAATGTAAACAATAAAATTATACAATTTAAAAGTGGTGATTTTGTTGCCCATGCGAATGTAGTGGTAGAAAAAATAAAGTGGCATTACTAAATGAAATTAATACGTATTTTCAGCAATACCAGCTTTTTATGGCAAAAACCTAGTATCAAAAATGTATGATAACACCTGTAGAACTTATTGAATGACTAACTGACAAATAGATGTGGGTATTGAGGCCAAATAAATTTAAGCTGACCTTTCAGGTTTGAAAAATGGCGTGTGCTTATTTCAGAGGGCCTAATCGGCTGAAAGCGTGCCGCGTGGGTTCCGCTATACAAAAATCATTTACCTACCGGACCGCCATCTATCAAAGGTTTAGGGCATAAATAGAGGGACTGAGGGAATAAGGTCGGACCGCATTCGAACAGCGGTGATTGGAACTGCTTAACGTGACGTAGTCCCAAAATAAATAACGTTTCACCCTCATAACCTCTACTAGGTTTATTTATGTTCGAGGTGCAAGAGAACACAGATCAAGATAAGGCCAATGAACTTCTAGATCCATAACCGATATTTACCTATATATTCACACAATTATCTGCCCGGTCGAGAATCGAACCCGATGCGCCCGCCCCAGTGCGTCAGGAATGTTGCTGGCCGTCAATAAATTCAATCAGTCATTTTCATTCTACTGCCCAAAAAAGTGTGATGTGTGTGCAATTTGATATATAGGAATTACTTAAGGTCAGTGCTACGCATTGCAGCATTATTATCTTTAACATTTTGAAACGCAGCGCAGTGCCGTACCGCTAAAATACGGTGCGACCTTTATACAGCCATCAACAGGATTTTTTTGAGCTTACGTAAATGTATTGATGATAGGTATAATCAATTGCGTGATATATTCAAACTCAGCTTTACTTTACATAGTAAACATGTAAAGCGTCATGAAACCCGAGAGCTACACTATTTTATGGCTTGTATATTTTATTCCCCCCTTACTGTCTCATCTTGCAGATGTTATAAAATATGAGATGAAATATTATGCACTAACATCTCTAGTGCGAGTTCTTACGCGCTCGGTAGAGTTAGCTTAAACTACAATTTCTACTGGATTCCAACTGACGGCGGTGTACAAATCCTGTAAGAAACTGCTAACTCTATCGAGTGCGTAAATGAATTGCACTCGGGGTACGGAGCAATGTTTGTTTTGTGTTGCTGCAGAGGGCTTGCAAATATTTACATTGTACTTCACAAATATGTTCTAGTATTGCTGCGCCCTGTTATGTTATTTTATTTTACAAAATCTGTATTTGTTTCAACTCACTTCAAAGAATGAGTCATATATCAGACCTAGACAAAAATGTAAAAACGGCCTATCTGTGTTAGTTTTGCCCCCCTGATGCCTACCAAAGGCTTAGCTCGTAAGTTTTACTTGGTCAAATAAATGAAATAGTGCACAATGACCAATAATGTCTGATTAATATAAATAATAATAATGCAATAAATCACAATGACCCCCTTTCGCTCTAATGATAAAAATATAGCCCTGGCAGTGTTGTGCCCGTCACTCTGGCGTCAGGATAATATGGCATGATATTTGAGACGCAATTTGTCAACTACGAGTCGCAATTACAAGTAACAAAGTGTCGTGATAATGTTCATGCAACATTGTAACGTATTTACAACGCAATGCGGGTGCAATTCACGTGGCATGTATCATGCAACGTGTAACAATACTACATCAGAAACACACATGACCCTTGCATATTCACAATAACATAAATTAGAGTACTTACAACCTACTGTTTCCTAAAAAATAGTAAATATCACCAGGGATAGGAGGGGGAGGGAACCAAGGGTAAGGGGTGCATGGGAGTGGGCACGGGGATGAAGGGGGCTGACATGGTTG
The DNA here is from genome assembly GCA_964007245.1 of Hypomecis atomaria. Classification (NCBI taxonomy): domain Eukaryota; kingdom Metazoa; phylum Arthropoda; class Insecta; order Lepidoptera; family Geometridae; genus Hypomecis; species Hypomecis atomaria. The sequence continues at coordinate 15,849,371 of OZ023292.1, read as the reverse complement.
AAAAGTTGCAAAAAAGCACACTCATCATCAATATACGATCTTTTTAAAGGAAAATTATGCTGCTACGCTTGTACTCTTAAGACCAGTAGCGTAGCGCATTTACGCTTTTGCTACGGTTTGACAAAATATCGTAGTCCGTCTACGTCACTGCTTAACGCTGTCGTAGCACTTTTTTTCTACGCATTTGTCGTAGCACTCATCGATGTGGTTTTTGATAGCTTGGTAACGTAGTAACTATTTTGTAGGTAATCTGTGCCTATGGCAGCAATCGGCATATGTCTCTAGGAGGAATTCGATGGCGTAAGTGAATCCACCAACCCGGCTGGGCCAGCATGGTGGATATGACCCGAGCCCCCTTCTTGATTAACTCTGTATTCAGCAATAGATTGGCTGGTACAGTAGAGTAGAGCAACCACGATACCTATCTATTATTTACATAGATAGATATACAACCTTATAAATCAAAGTACGTTACCATTGTGACTTTTGTGACGATGACATGCCAGCTCTTCCATTTCCGATGAAAGCATTAAAAATTTCAAAAAGAATTAATGTTCACATTGGTATTCATAAAAATTATAAGTCATGTATTTTTTGCGCGTGCAAAATAAGGTTACGTTTATATATCAATGCGCTCAGTACGTACTTATAAGGAATTAAATCAGGCCTCACCTTTGTTTTCTTTTAAGTAACTAACTAGTTTGCATTGCTGAAACAGTGCATTTTAATTAAATTAGCCGAATGCATATTTTGCATTTATTTACCTACTTGGTACAGTCACCGACAAAAGTGATAAACTGCTTAGCTACTTCTTACTGAATATTTAAAGTTGTGCAATAGAGAGAAAAGCTATTGTTTGTTATATATTGTTATAGTAGTTTTAGGTTATGTAACTTTTGTATTTTGTGGTAGTTAATAAAGGCATTTGCCCTATTAATGAAAGAGAAAAATCTGTGGTTAATAATTGCCCAACCGAATATGTTTTCTTAATTATCATTTTCGATTTACTTTGTCATGTAATGTAACTAGTTTCACGTTAGATACATCGCTATAAAATAGAAAGATATCTAAATTAAAAATCGTTAAAACTGATGATTAAAAATTTGTTATTTTACCAAGATCCGATCCGATAGCATTTAGTGTGCAGTATCTGTTTTTTGTGTTTCTGGCGGGAACAGAATTAAATACTTTAGTGTACTCAGGAATTGAGCTAAATAAAAACCTGCAATTGTCGGTGACTGTACAAGTCAAGTAATAGTTATTTACGAGTTATAATGGCCGCATGCTATGACCAAACCACCTCCAACTACCTCTACAATGTGTATACATCTACCCAGAGCATGCTTGCAATAGTTTCTCTAATTAACTACAAAGTACCTACAGTAGTATAAATACTCCTGGCAAGTTACACGAGGTTTTTAGGGTTCATTAACCAGCAGTTTTGTGGTGACGATAGCTCAGTGGTTGAGCTCACAATTCAAATCCAAAGTTTTTTGTCTTCCATCAGAGTCTTCATTAAAGTATGTCTTCGTTTCAAAATGTTTACTCTATGTTGCCAGTGAAACGAAACATTATAGTGAAATGATTAGAAAGTATTTTGATGGTAAAGTACTCTTTGGTACTTCTTATTGCTCTGACTCTAAGTGGTGTGTCGTTCCAGTAATGTCTCCTGAGGTTAAGAAAGACAGTTTTTATTTCACACAACCTAAGTTCAGGATCTTTAAAGTGAGCTATAGTTAGGTGGATAATGCCTTTATAATTTTAGATAGATATACTAGGAGGTATGAGTTTGGTCTGTTAGTTTACACAAGGGATTTTTATTGTTTCCGTTCTGCTGTTCATCCGCTAGTTTGTAAATTGTAGTCAAGCGCGAACCAATCGAAAATATAAAAGAATTCTACACTATTATGAAAAAAAAACAAACTGCTAACGCAAAAACCTAAAATATTGTCGGCACAAACCTCGTTCTACCACAACAATACGTGGCAAAGCGCACAATAATTTAACGTAAACAATAACATGACTAGAAACCCGAAATAGATCTAACAAAACGGTCGAAATATTTTTATAAAATCTTCAAGGTGACGCTGTGATATCGATTGGTAATCGGTCATTAGCCAATATCAACTCATTTTAAAATATCTGAATAAGTAGGGAAGTTTATTGATTTCGTCTGAGTCTTTTAAAGCTATATATAGCCTTAAATAGTAACCAGAGATCTATTGTAAAAGTCGTAATACGTCAAGGTGCACTGCCGATTCGATTAAGACCCAAGTTCACCAACGCTTGATTAAGTTATTTTATATTGTTTAAATACAGTAATCGTATTTAAACAACGATTAAACTCGGGTTTTAGACCCTAGTTCACCAACAGATGTTTAATTTATCAACCGTTGGTTAAATCTTAAACAGCATTTTAACGTTGGTTATATACAGTAATCAGACTTTTAACTTAAACAAGCGTTGGTGAACTCGGGGCTAAGACCGCTGGAACACGCTAGATGCAAATCGCTCCCAACCGTTTTTTTGGAAATCCAGAGGAGGCATGTGTTCACCAGTGAACGTTCTATTTCTGATGATAATAATAATGTTTTATTATTTTAATTACAAACGTTATAATTCTAGTCTCAGTAATACCGGCGGAGGACATGAAACCATATTGTATAATTTACCAGCAGCCAATACACAAGATTCTTTAACAATAAACGGTAGGTATAGTACTTATTTTTAGCTCTCGGCAGTGCACTTATTCTTAGAAAGATTACTTTATCGCAGTCTAGATTACAAGGGTATTGTTCCGATAGTTTTGTGTAAAAGAACGTAATGAGTGAACAAAACAAAAGACGTCTGATAAAACAGGTGATACAGATTAAAGCATTACCAGTAAACTTGGAATAATGATTATATATTAATAAGAATACGCTGTCCGTCCGTCTGTCTGTCACCAGGCTGTATCTCATGAACCGTGATGGCTAGGCAGCTGAAATTTTCACAGATGATGTATTTCTGTTGCCGCTATAACAACAAATATTAAAAACAGAACAAAATAAATAAATTAGGGGGGCTCCCATACAACAAACGTTATTTTTGCCGTTTTTTGCTCCATATTAATAACAGTAACAGGTAGAGGCTTGAAAGGGCTAAGCGGGGTTACCATAGGGTAGGGAACCCTTCCCCCCCGAGTGGGTTCCCGCCTTGTCGTGGCGGGGGGGCTTAGTAGCCAGGTCTCGCCAGCCTGGTGAACCAAGAGGAACCCGAGGTGGGGCCGGCCTCTCCGGGTCTTGGGCCTCGACAAGCCCGTGCGGAGGCTGGCCAGTAGGTCGCAAGTCGACTGAGGTGGACTGCGGTGTCGCGCTCGTCGCGATACCGCGGCCGAGCCCATCGAGGCGGGGGCGGCGACGGGATGGACGGGCGGCGAGTGTGCCGCTGTCTATCCGTCCTGCCAGCGGCCCTAACGGGTGCCGCCAACGTGTTGGCGGAGGCGGTGGGGCTGCAGGGGAAGAGGAGTGTCGGTATCGCGATGGCCGTTCTCCCTATCCTCTGCAGCCGTAGTGGCAGGCGCGGGGCCACTTTAATTGACCCGTTGCATCGGGACCAGGGCTGTCGGGCACGGGTGCTGTCTGACGCCCAGTTCTGGTTGGTCCCAGGAGGTGGATGACGATGTGTCTGGTGTTCGACACATCGTCAATCTAGCGGGAGCGCAAGCTCCGTGGTGGGGCCCGAGTTGGGCCAGCGCTGTCGGGTGCCGCGGAGGAGTGCGAAAGCGTGCCCGTAGCCCCGACACCAGGCGCAGTGGTGGAACACCCAGGGGTTTTGGTGGGTATACTGTCCAGTCGGCAGGACTCCCACATAACCACCCGCCTGCCCTCGAGGTGAGGTGGTATCTATAAAAGATTTCCCCTGGTGAAAAAAAAAAAAAAAAAAAAAGGGTAGGGAACCCTTCGTGCGCGAGTCCAACTCGCACTTGGCCAATTATTTTTCTACGTAGCTCAGGATTGGTATGAGGCGCTCATAAAATTATTGTTAGATGTCAAAATTATAATAATTAGAAAAAATACTATATTTCGTTTTTCAGGCGTTTTTTCAGCGGTATATTAAATGGGAATAGGTAATACAAATTATGGTATTTTCGTGTAGTAGGTACTTATTTATAGGTATTACGATAACGAAATTTACTACGAAATTTTAAGCCTACCGTAGCTACTAAGTATAATATTATTATACGGAAACAAACCTAATAACTACTTAGAACCAAACTACTAAAATTATACTATACGTATAAAAATGGAACTACGATACATAGAAATATTATAAAAATCTCATGCCAAAAACTTATCTATTGTATTAAGCGAAGCGAACTTATCTATTCTTATCTTATTACATAATTATTCATCGAAATTATTTAAGCGAAAATGGATAATCTACATTTTAAATGGTCAGATAAACATTACAACATTTACAAGTAAATTTATATAGGTAACTAACCACGTGAATATAATCAAAATTATGTCGCAAAATATTGGTTTTTATGTGGTTTCTATCTTTCTTTCGTGTTTCTTTCCATATTTATTTATTATCTGAGCATCAAAAATCTCATTCACTCTTAAAAAGGTCAAACTACCTACCGAATCGGCACTTCAACATTATGAAAAAAATAACATGACTATATAATAATGTAGTAAAAATATAATATGATTTATAAGATTCCGAAAATTTGAAAACCTTAGTCTACAGTCCACAACAACCAAGCAAAACATGATTCCTTGCAAATTTTAATAAGTACCTAGAGTAAAATTCGATTGACAAAAACGCAGTCCCGCCAGATCTACAAGTTAGTAAAATCACGTAAATATATACATAGCTTTTTATATTAAAAGTAACATAGCAGTCATATAATATGATTTAAGTTGCATTCTAATTTTAATCGCCTAAATTTTCAGGACGAGAACGGGCAGAATGTGTCATCGCATGAACCTCAGCTGGCTATGCTATAATCTCCTGAGTGAGACCTGAGGTAAAAATCTTTATTTTTAAAAATAAAAAACAGTAAAAAATAGCAACCAACAAATAATTTTCCTTATTCAGATGAATGATAATATTATCAGCAAGTATCTGATTTAACACTTTGGTTTTAAATCTCTTGAAAAAGCGGTTCTTTTTTCGCAAGCGGCACGATATAACCAGACTTGGGGTCTTAGGGTCTTGGGGGAGCATAGAGTTCTTTGAAATACTGGTGTTGAGTTGTCCCCGCTCCAGTCTCGTAGGTTAGAGGAGACTGGAGCGTATGGGGTCGTTCCCGAAAGTTCTAATATTAGTTCCACAAGTAGAACTACCGGGACAATATTTTCCCGGTAGTTCTACTGTAGAACATTTCGCTTCAAGGGCTCATAAGGTCGAATTTGCAAAAAACTTAAATTTTCATTACGTATGCTACTACTGGAGCGTACGCAAGAGCTGTATGGAAAACTAAGATATAGCATAGTTTAATAAAATCAAGCTCACTGTCTCGCTTATCTGGACTAATTTGTTACTTTTAAGATAAAATGTTTGAAAACCACGGCAGTTTCGAAACGATAATAAAATACAAATACTCATACACATATGTATAAACAGAAACGAATAAACAGAAATAAACGAATAAACAGAAATAAACGGGAATGCAATAGTCGCCATGCCGTTGCAATTGTTGCGTACACCGAGCCCGACTCTGTCCGTTTTCCTGTCGTTTATAAATTGATTTTATATTTTCCAATCGGATGTCTGGGTGTTTTTGTTCGGAAGCTTTTGTACGGATTTATAAAATCTGGTTCAGTTTTTAAAGACTAAAGTGATTGCTGCAAAGGTGTGGATCAAACTTTATTATGGATTGTAGATGTGGTGTAGGTCACACCTACGGGATATAGTATTTTAAGCTACCTACTTATCTCTAGGAATATTATTGTACTCGTAATTATGAACAATATTTACTACAGAACCCTGGAATCGTATGAAAAACATCAGCTGTGCAATGTTCACTGGCCTTCGACCAAACGGAACAGGACTATATATGTAACAAATAGCACAGGACTATTTTTGTTATTTCAGTGTTGGACCCTAAAGTTGGTCATGAAGTCGAGTACAATGATGTCCTAGAATACCTACTTAAGTCCGTCGTATAAAAGTTTTCCCTACAGTGTAATTGGTTTTCATGGAATGAAAGCGTAGGCTTTCATGAGAAAATCTTTCATTTCATTTAGCTATTTGATGACAAGATTTTTCAGTGAAAATCAGTACCTAGAGAATGAAGAAATTAAGCTAAATGTGAGATCTGGGAGTTTCAGTCTTATCAAAATCTTAATTTCGATTTAATTACAACAATTACAAGAATTTTAATTTGCTATGCCTTCCACATGTTCGTTATTATATTATTATACACGTACAGCGTCAATGGATTCTTTCCCCGGCTATTACCAAGTTATTTCCGTGAAAGGTCATAATTTCTCCCGGGGCTTTTATTAAAAGTGGAAAAAAGGACTCGATAGCAATCACTGTAATTTCTGTCATAAAATATTTTATTACTCCCGTCAAAGATTTTCAATCTTAGATGAGTATTTTAGTTCACTGACTGATTGTAAGATTTTGAGTTAGTTAGCTAAATTTTGTTAAAATGTTTGTTTTTAAATATAACTGAAAACGGGCAGAGTCAGGTAAAGGGGATTGCTCAGGGCTTAATTTTCGCTAAATTAATTTTACGAGCTTTACAGGATTTTCCAGATTTTTAAAAAATATTTCATCATGACCAATTCTGTAAACAAAAAAAATAATCATTTTCCACTTGATTGGTTTTTGTTCAATTCTTAAAAAAGATCTATGATGATATGTTTGATCTAAGTATTAAACTACTGAAAATTAAGCACTGAAATAGGCCCCTAAAACACCACGTGTGACCTACGGCTGGTCTCTGAAGTCGGGCACGCGGGGCCAGTTGTATCTGCGGAAATCCTAAATAATTCAATGAATTAAATCCTTTTTCGGTATTTTGGATTACTGCAGTTGGACGCATTTGCTAAAGATAATTTATATTCTATGTCATCAATGTAACGGTAAGAACGGGTCGTACCGTTCACCAAATAAAATGGAGCGGTATGTGTGGAGATGGGCAGAACGTCGAAACCATAACCCGTACGCGTCGAAACAAAACACAATCGTGACCGAACTAATCTTTTGTTTTCTTCTTCTCTAAGCAAATATGGCATTTCGAAAAGGGCTCCATGATCTACGGATTGCTATGATCTCTACGAGACCAACACCGCTGTAGTTTCAGTGGCTTCATACTGGTCAAATAACATTTCGTCAAATGCAAATTTTATGATCGAATCGGAAAAAAGCAGGAATGGGGTTAAGGTCTACAGCGCTCCGCACTTCCCCGCCCCGCTTTCGTGTAGCCTGGGTTTAAAGGCCGTATTGAAGGACGTGGTACAAAAAGCTGCCGTTTGTGGAATAATAAGCGATATGTTTGCAAACGGCTGCACTCTCACGCTAGAACGCCATTAAATGAAAACGTCGACAACTGTACTAGAACGTGAATTCCAAGTAATTTATGGAATTTCCCACAAGATTCCATTCACTATCATTCACTATCTACTTTAACAATACTTTCCCAAACCGTATCCATTTTTACTTCAACAATACATATATACTTTGGTTCTATGCTGACAATCTTTTGCGTAGGTCTTTGAAAATGCTGAAACTATCAACTATAGATATGCCTATAACCATAGACAAACAGATACTAGTATATATTCGATTCAAGATTCGACTATGCTAAACAGGGTCATAGATATTAAACGCAAAACCTTTAGTCAACTTTTGTTCTAGGACTTTTGGAAAATCACGAAGAAAAAAATCAGCTTTTTCATACAAAAAGTTCGTCAACGCGCGGCAAAATGTATGGAGAACTATTTTTTTGCGAATTTTCAAAAGTCGTAGTACAAAAGTTGTTTGTCTAGATGTACTAGACACGCCCTTAAAAGGTTTTGCGTTTAATACCTATGACCCTGTGTATCTATATCGCTTGCATCCACTGCATTGCCAGCGTGATGGATATGGGCCGGTCGCCCTTCTTGAGTAAGCCTATGTTCAGTAAAACACTATTAAATGACCGATACAGTAAGTGTGTAGGTATTAGATGGCGTTAGTCATGTTATTTAATAATAAAATGTCAATAGTACAAAAATCATCAATAATTTCGCTAAGCAAACTCTATTAGCTAATAACATGTACAATTACCTGGTAATAAGTCAGAGCCACTCAGAATTTTGAAATAGTTAATAAACCTTTCCTGCGATTCCCTAAGACACTGTTGGTACTTTTGTTCTTTAATATACCTATACTTAACTATTATTAACACTTTTATCTCTCTCTTCTAACGGAAAAAAAATACCAGAGGCAAAGCAATATCAAAGTTACAATGTTTCACAGCCTTCTGGTACGCCCACTCCTCCCATATCTAGCAATTATAGTAGATACTGGTCCGGGATTCCCAGCATCTTTTAACCTTCAACCTTTTAGTCACATTTTTAAACAAAGGAAAATATGGTACGGTTACTCGTCGAATAATTCGGTTCAATTCATTAAAAGGCAAAAATAAAACAGTTTATGACATACACAACCATTTTCAGTAGGAACAATATTTGTGGTAAGGAAAGTATGAAAATTCAGCAATTTGTACCTAAAGAAACATAACCACTCCTCCTATGTCCTGCTAAATAAATAACTCCAAAGAAGTTTACAATAATAATACTATTGTCAATAATAATACTATTCCGAAATATCAAAATATGGCAACAGATAGTCTAGACAAATCTAGGTTATGTTTTAAGACTGTTGATGCATATCTTAGTACCTATAATTGTAATTTATCAAATAAAAAATCACATTTAGAATTCGCAAGTAAATATTGAGCAATTTCATAAAAATAAAACGATATTTACCTAAACGTCCTCCAAATATCGAAGCACATGACGTTCAGCCAAAAGAAGCTCGTTTGGAACGCGTAGTAAACGATGAACGCTGAAAAACAAATAAGATATGTTATTTCTATAATACTTCTCAAATGAAACGAAGATAAATACAGCGGAAACTCTTTATAACCTCATTAGACATAGCAAAATACTCTTTTCAATTTCAACGTAGAATTGTAATCGATTTTATTTACATTGAAATACTTTTCATAGCACGAAAGCCACTCAATTTTACGAAAAAATATCTGCTACCATACCTATCACTATCATTACAAACCTAGTATAAAACTTCCCTGTCGGTCTGTTTCAATGTATGCTTATATGTTATATCTTTAAAACTGCGCAACGGATTTTGATGCGGTTTTTTTAATAGATAGTGTAATTCAAGAGGAAGGTTAAGCGACTCTAGATATTTTTTTTGGAACAGCTGTTTTTTTCACTACGTTGAGCCACAGTAAAAGTTTTTCATTATATGAGAGTACTAGCTTTTACCCGCGGCTTCGCCCGCGTTATATTTTGATTTTGGCTTATGTTTATGTCGGCTGCGAAACCTAACCTAACCGACAAATATCAAAATACCTTAGAGGAATGCTTTTGTTGGTTAAGTTACGGTTGGAGTGTATATTGCTTTTTTTATAAATATTAGTGCAAAAATTCGATAAAATTGTTTCTAAGGTTTTTACGTGTTAGATTAATTCCAATTTTTTGTTCTAAATCAAATCTCTGCTTTCCATAAACTGGGCATTCCAAGATTATGTGCAGTGGAGTCTCCTCTTTTGTGGGTTCACAGATGCACGATGGGCTTTCCCTCAACTTAAATCGATGTAAGTATTGGGAAAACTCACCATGCCCCGTCAGCACTTGAGTTATGATTCCCACTGGTGCTATTTCTCTTACGATCTTGTATGCCGCCCTTGCATCCGGAAAATATGTTTTGGTTACCGCCGCTGTGTGTCCATCCTGATACCGCTGGTTCCACTCGTCAAGAGAGTCCTTTCGGATTTCTCGCTTGACGAATGAAACGGGGCAGTTATCGTAAATAGGTCTGCACTTCGAGTGCAGTGCTGCTTCCTTTGCTAGCTGGTCCGCTCTCTCATTTCCCTCCATCCCCGCGTGCGCTTTAATCCAATAAAGTTTCACTATTTTATTTTGTAGTAACTTTATGTTAGCTTTGAATTTACTGCTAAGGGATGGAGGGAAGATACGCCAACTACCGTTTCCAGTGCAGACCTGGAGTCACAAAAGATTTTTGCTTTTTCGGTAGCCTCAAGAAGTGCTAATAACTCGGCCTAGTACACGGAGCACCAATCGGCCAATTTCAGCTTGCGGGTACTGATCTCAGCGGCATCATCCCAAATGGATAATGCCGCCCCATTTTTCCTTTTAATTTTGCTGCCGTCTGGAAATATGTTAATTTCTCGGTTAAGATTTTGCTCTAGTGCTGCTCCGTCTGCCAGGCATATGAACTCCAGCTCCTCCTGCTGCGCTGGGTGTGGCTTCTTTTCTGTCTCCCTATCTCCAGTTACTTGCTGGGAATAACCTTTCTTAGTTTCATAAAGCAAGGCTGCTTCCTGGACTCTGATATGACAGCCGAGGATTAGGTACCGCGGTGGGATATATGGAACTGGTGGTGTGGGTGCCGCCACCTACCCTACCTTCCGCTAGGCCGTCAACGTGTTGGCAGACGCAGTGGGGCTGCAGGGGAAGAGATGTGTCGGTATCGCGATGGCCGTTCTCACTGCCCTCTGCAGTTGAAGAGGCAGGCGCTGGGCTACTATGACTGACCCGCTGCACTGGGACCAGGGCGTTCAGTACTGGTTAGTCCCGAGTGGTGGATGACGATGTGTCTTGTGCTCCGAAACTCTCCGTCATTATGGCGAGAGCGCAAGCTCCGTTATGGAGCCCGAGTCTGGGCTAGCGCTGTTGAGTGCCGCGAAGGAGTGCGAAAAATTTAGGAACGTCCTAAACTTGCCATGACAGGCTCTTTCTGGCGCTTAGACGGCTGCTACCGCGGCCCGTTCACTTAGTTTTTATCCTATCCTACGGGAACTGTTAAAGTTTTTGCGGTGGCCTATGTCACTTTTCGTCTTTCAAACTATATTCATGCAATAAGCCAAGGCAAGTTGCTCCGTTGCTGAGAAAAAAATATTGTTAAGTCCTACGGGAACCACAATTTTTTCGGGGTGGAAAGTATCCTATGTCACTTTCCGTCTTCCAAACTATGCCAACCCCAAATATCAAGTCAATCCGTTGCTCCATTGCTGAGAAACCGTTATTGTCCTATCCCATGGGAATCACGAATTTTCTCGAGATAGAAAAGTATCCTATTATCACTTCCTGTCTTTTAAACCATAGGTATCCATACCAAAAATCAGGTCAATCTTTTGCTCCGTTGCTGCGTCTAAGAGGAACAAACCAACAAACTTTTTGGATTGATAATATTAAAGTATGATGATTCTGTACCATAAAGGTAGAATAAAGAAACATGTTTAACCTCTAATGATAGAAGATTTAAAAATATTTTTAATGTCAGACAAAATGACGGCCTGGTATTAAACGTCATAGTAACATGTAGCATGCAGATGGAAAATAACATTTTATCCAATTTTAATGTCAGTTGTCATTTTCAATCCATACTTTATTTCCTCTTCAAGGGGATATAATGGTGGAAAAACAATTTGTCCCCTTGCCATGCTACTTGTGATTTATAAAAGTCTGCAGACAATGTCACCTGTCATCTAATTACGTTTGGCTGTGACGTTTCGTTAGTCCATATTAGCGTCATATAGGAATTAATCACTTAGCGTCTTTGTGATAGTAGCGACAGTTTCGCTTTCGATGGTTTTTGTCCTGTCCTACAGGAACTATGCAATTTTTCGGGATAAAAAGTATCCTAAAGCTCCTTCCGCCTTTTAAACTATGTCCATGCCAAAAATCAAGTCAATCCGTTGCTCCGTTGGTGCGTGAAAGAGTAACAAACCAACAAACCAACAAACTTTTCGGATTTATAATATTAGTAAGGATAACAAACGCACATATGAAATATTTCACACCTTGCAAAGCAATTTCTTATATAACGAAGAAACGTGGTCGATCTCTTGAACTTCGTTATAAAGAATGTATACTGTAGGTTAATAAAACAAAAACAGATGTGCGAATGATGGGTCAAGACCACTTTAAAGCTTTGATTGAAATATTTTACGGTTTTATAGAATTCTTATGAATTCCGTTTTATTGAGTTGGATTGGGAGATATACGCATTTACCAGAAAGCGGGAAACAAATTATTATTATTCAGAATACTAATAAGTTTGTCATAAACATATTAGGGTTATTTGATAAGGTGCCTAATGGAGTTGGTAGGCCTTTCTCAAGACGTCGGACATATTTTAAGATATCATTTTTGTTATCGTTATGACCAACGTTTACTATAGGGGTTAACTTCGAATTCCCAAAAAAAAAATCAGCTGTACACACTTTGTCAACAGTGATGTAACGATTATTGTAAATCAGAAAATGATATTTTTGTATAGATAATTGAAAACGCAGAGAGACGAATGTTGGTAGGACATCTACTATATTGTAAGTTAAATCATTAACTAAACAGGTTGAAATCCGAGATCGCACCGCAGGATCATCCAAATTCCCACTGATAGCTTAAATGTTTCAAACCAATTTTTTACGTACCTAGGTAATTATATGAATAGGAGAATATGCTATTTAAACAGTATTCAGTATTTGAAATTTAATAATGTTTTATTAATTTATAGGAAAACATATCCTTCATTTGTTTTTTATATAAGATGTGACAAACCTTCGCGCCCGCCTTCTCTATCGACCTCCTTGTAGCGTGTGACGCTTTCGACCCTTTGCGCTTGACAAAATTTGAGAAAGTTTGTAGTGGGAATCAAACATAGATAGAGCAGAAAATTATCTTCATCGTCTATGGAATCAAAGTTTGGAATCGCTTTTCTTTTGTTTTCTATTTTGAGCTTTCCAAGTTACCTACACTGCTTATACTTTATTACCTATTACACCAACATTATCTTTTATGCACTAAGTTCACAATGTATGAAGCTCATTAAAATGTAGAGTCGAGCAGTTTCCTACTTCATTGACAAAAGCTAAAAAAAATTGCCAACAAGTAAAAAACTCAAGAGACAAAACACACGAAAATCGAGATGGAACTGGAAGTGAACTGGAACAATTACTTTTTCTTAAATTAAAAGTGAGTCCGCAGTCCAAGGAGGCCAGTAGCGCAGGCGGGCGCGATAGTTTACCACACATGTATGCATTTATTCCTTTGATTTCGCTGAGATTATAAGTATGTACCTATCTGACGTACATACATTTTATTACTAGGTCTTCTAGTCTTTCTTACAATAATTTTTCATTCTGAAAATAATGATTAAAATACAGAATATTTCACCTACTACAATAGGCATTATGACTAAAAAAATATAACAAGTCCGTCAGATAGATCTAAAAAAAAGATTACACAATTATTTTTTTGTCAATTAAACACAAATTGACGAAGATATAGCCCGTCAAAGTTCCGCATGACGTCACAAGTGCAATACAAATGTACAGACTACGTCGCACTAATGACGTCACGAGCCCCCAATACTCCCAAACTTTGACATGGTTTATCTTTGTCATTTATTGTTTGATTGACAATGGAAAAAAGCGTGTCCAATATTTTTTAATAATGTAACTGGCTAATTATAATAATGATTTTTTACCCAGTCATCATCCCTATTCAATTTTCGAATCACCAATCTAAATAATGTAGTTCTATGAAAATGTCTTGTGTTAATTCCAGCTGTCTCGGATATCGCTAAGATTTGCTGAGATTGTATTCTAATCTAATTATGCTAATTCCGGGAATCTATTTCCATTGTAAAGCCTTTCTAACGAAATATCGTAATACTTAATACCTTTTCATCCGGCTTGCAAAAAGGGGAAGTTCTCTATTTGATCGATTTTTTTTTGTTTTGATGTTACCTTACAATATTATCTCCGTAGTTTGTGAGCATATTCATGATTTACTCTAGTTCAGTAAATTATTTGTGCCGTACTATTCTTCAATTTTCATCGGTTTTCTTAGATTTAAACTTTTTACCTAATAAGAATTATAATTCCAGAAATTGTAGAAAAATCGCTTACAGAAATCGAATAGCAAAATCGCTAGTTGCCCTGGCAGCTTTTGGATTGAGGTTGTGAACTGTTTTTTTTTGTTTATGGTAATTTTATAATTTCTAAGTACATATTTTATGAGATTATTTTGGAATCCTTGGCCATAAAGTATTTCATCACAAATTCCATCTCTTTCGTGTGGTTCCCCGATTCCAATTTCTTTATAAGTAAGTCTACATAATTATATCGCAATTCCGTTCAAAGCAAATTTCAAAGAACACAATTTTCCTCATCTCTTCATAAGGTCTTACATCGTTTGTGACAGATTGGGTCAATATTAGTGTGGACACTTGTCCGAAGTGCGGATGTCAAATATTAACACATGATAACTTTGTGTACAGATTCTAATTTGGGTAATATCAGCCTTTGACACAGGGAGTGACGAGATGCATCCATAAACAGTTACATGTGCATTAAACAACCACACAAATACGTAGATACTAACATTCAAGATTAATATTATTGTATTTTTAACCGACTTCCAAAAAGGAAGAGGTTCTGTGTTCGTCTGTATGTATTTTTGCTGTTGTATGTTATGTTCCATTACATTTTTTTTTTATAAAAATAGTTTTTATAAAATATTTGATGTAGTTCAAAAAATGTAAAATGTAATGGAAATAAAAGACAAACTAATATTATTTATGACTAAATGAATTGTACTATTTAATGGAATGATGAGAAATAAAAGGCTTCTTTATTTTATTTATTTTTGTTATGTTCATCGATATTTTCGTCAATTGTAAACCGAATCAAAAAAATCTTTGAGTATTCCGAGGTAGTCCCATTTAAATTTTATAGAAATCGTCTGAGCCGTTTTTGAAAAATCAACAACAGTTTTGACGTAATTTTAACATTATAAAATTATTGTACACATCAATTCGAGCGAACTATTCGAATTTCGTACACGATGGAAGTCAGTTTAGCCATTTTTGCGAAATTTATTCATCTATTTTTTAAATTCTACCGTAGCTTCTTATTTTCGGTTTGCCTAATATTATTCATTGTATTTTGGTGACATAAAATGAAAAAACAGACCGCTTTAGTAAAAATTTGTTTCATTAAACAACAAACGAACAGTGGAAATCCAGAATGTGGAACGCTATACCTGAATCTGTCTTTCCACTAAGTAAAGTACAACATAGGTGTCTTCAAACCTCAAGTAACTACGTACCTATCTTCTAGGTAAGCGTGCTACACTCTAGACCACATAAGTCAAACGTAAACCTATAAGTATGCACATATTAAATAAAAAAATACAGATAACATCTCACTACTTAGTTGTCCCGATACTTAGCAGTTAAAATGAACCTATATTGTTCCTATAATTATTTATTTATATCTTGTCGATTCAGTTGTTTAATTCCACTTAGGTATTGTTATGTTAGTCGATCTACGTTACACGACTCGTGTTGACATTTACATAATGAGATTTGCAATAAAACATATTCCCTATTGAATGCTTAATATTGTTTGTGTCTAGTTCGCAAGTTATGCATACTTATACCTGTTAATACGAGTACATTATATTTAAATGCAATTTAATGGTTCACTGATCATGTCTATTGTTTGTAATATTATAATTTCATAAACAATACTTAAAAGAGCTGTTTTATTTAAATTAAACTCGCCTGGAAAATGTATTTCTTGCTACATCCTTAGCAAAGCACACACTGGTAAGTATGAATATAGGAGAGCGTTAAACTGCTATTATGACCTAGATTCATTTTTCCTCTTTGTTCTTTAACCTTCTATTAGAGTCGCTACATGACTGCAGTAATACTGAATAACTGCATTTTCCGTTTTCCCCTAAGTATACGATACAATACGAATCAGTACATATTGAATATCACCAGATTTGATCCGACGAGACAACTTCGAATAGTTCTGTTACCATTGTTTGGGTTCACATACCTATTTGACAGAATCACACACAGCCTAAGAATCCTTACTAAAATTATAAATTCGAAAATGTGTTTATTGGGCTATTACCTACTTTGATGATTTATGTGATTGATTTTAGTTAGAAAGGGTATAGGTACTCCTGTCCCATTTAAATTTTACAGAAATCGTTTGAGCTGTTTTTGAAATATCAACAATTATGTAAACAATTCGAGCGAAATATTCGAATTTTGTACACGATGGAAGGCGGTTTTGCCTTTTTTGCGAAAAATAATTACTGGCATGAATGAAGTTCAGAGGTCGGAAACTGACATAGGCTACTTTTATGCTGGAAATATAAAAGGTTCCTATAGGATAGCACAAAAATCAAAATATGACGCGAGGCAAAAGCTAGTAAATATTGGGTAGGTATGTATCTCGTATCCAAGATCTCGATCTCCTTAGAATCAGGGCCCGAGCTCTGCCTACAGAGTGTGTCTGGCGCGCACGGAGAGGGTTAAATGGACCATTGTCAGTGACCCCTGTGATTTGACCAAATTAGCCTCGTTATCGTCACCCTCACCCACGGCTTATCAATGCAGTCTGAGTTAAGCATGGGCTATTATTAGCTGGATGACTTGATTTACAATTTGGAAACTACATACAAGGTATTAAATTGTACAGTGCATTGATTTAACGAGAAGTAAGTGCTCTATTTTGACTGCCTCGGTGGCTCAGTGATTAGTGAACCTGACTTCTGGATCAAAGAGGCGTGTGTTCGATCCCCACCCAGAGCAAACATTTATGTGATGAATTTAGGTGTTTGCTCTGTGTCTGGGTGTTATTTAGGTACTATCTATGTAAGTATGTATTTAAAATATGTATATGTAGTAAGTATATCAGTCTCTGGCAGCCATATCACAAGCTTTGCTTAGTTTGGGGTCAGAGACCGTGTGTAAGATGTCCCATAATATAAAATAAATATATTACTCGAGATGTTAAGGGATCAACCCCGAAATCGCGAAAACATCAGCTATTCCGTACATTTGCCGAGAATCATTGGATGTTAGGTAATATGCTCAGTCCAAATAAATATATTTTTTTGTTTGGTCTGAGGGTAGGTATATGTCTCTGAAATATGAGATCCATTGGCAAAACCTGATTTATCACAAGTAAGCTACGTTCGATCAATTAAGTACCTAGCTACCACGTCAAGCAAGAACATCGATTAGGACGTTAACAGATATTATTTTACGATCTTATGCTACTGAAAGAGGAAGAGAGCTAGTAAGAGGATTTCGAAATATTTGATTGATGTTAATAATAATCTTCATCATCATCGTAGGATGTCCACCGCAGAAAATAGGCCTCCCCTGTAAATGTTTAATAAGATCAGTTAGAAGCGGCTTGGATCCAGAGTAAGTACTTATTTCAATTGTCAGTCTACTTTGTCGGACAACTTCCTACGCAGTGCTTGCCGGTAGGTGCTCTCCATTCGAGAACTTTGCTTAAAAATACTTACGTAAAAATACTTATAAAATCACAAAAAGTAGTTAGTAAAAGAAAACTACAGTGAAATAACCTTTCTAATTAATAAAATGACGTACCTAACATTTAATTTAAAGAGCAATGATTTACTGAAACCTTCAGGTGAAAGTCTAAATTACTCGCAATTTAGTAGTACAATTATATCTATGTAATCGGTTTAATTAGCCACTCAGCTCTGGGACAGTTTAACGTAATAACCTTCAATTGTTATAGCAACAGAGTAGTATGTAAGTATTTACGAATAGTACCTATATAGTATATAGAGTAGTGTTTTTTATCCATCAAACCCTTTACATTAAAACTACATAACTAAACTGCTAAGTGCTACTGCTGACTGTTTACTATAATATACATTAAAATAGGCCATGTTCCACTCGGACTCGCGCACGAAGGGTTCCGTACCGTATGGGAGCTTTAGGTACGGAACGCTAAAAAAGCCCTTGAAGGTTTAAGATAAAAATATTCCAAAATAAATGCTCAAGCTCAGTACTCTCTAGCATTTCTACCTGGATTTCCACACTTATATGTTGCAAATAAACAAGTAGTTATAGGTAAATTTATTGATAAATAGCCAAATAATAAAGTAGAAAATTAATGTGTCTAGACACGCTCCTTTTGCAAACATATCAAATTTGGAACGTACGTAATAACTGCAGTACCTACTAGGTAATTTGGACGGTTATACACGTGGTGACTTCTATGGCGCCTGAGATTTTGGCGCCATATTATTTTTCCTAAGCAACGTGCCCTTTGATTTTATTTAAATATTAAAATGAGAAATAACTTACGTATTAGTTTTATTTTTTGGTCGAGTGGTTTGCCAGACAAGAAAAGGCCTAAAGGTTGCCAAACGCAGTCGAAATTATAATCGATTGTGTTATACAAAGCGCCACACAAATCGGCGGATGGGAAGATATGCGCAGAACGCTGCGCAAAAGCCGAAATATTGGTATGCGTATTGGTATCTCTGGCTCCCCAGAGAGATGAGACGCCGGGGCACACCTGCCCGCCGACCTTATGCGCGCTCCCTACGCTCGTGCTCAACACTACGACTACGACACGCGGTGTCGGCATTGTGCACACATGCTCAATAATCAGCGAATCAGTGCGAAGTGCTATCTGCAGCTAACTTCTCATCCGCCGATTTGTGTGGCGCTTAGTATACAGAGTCAAATTTTTTTCCACATTCAATGTATAAAAAGTCTAAACTCTTTTCATGACAGTGTCCTCTCGAATGTTGACATTTTTCTTCTTTTTATTTATTATTTCTTCTATGAGGATGACACAACGCAATTTTAGTTATTCAATTAGTACACTACGAGTACGAGTACCTACTACACTTAGTAGTACTCAGTGTACTACTTAGTTCAGCACTTTTGGGAGTTTCGGGTCGCCTATTATACGAACTGTCCTTCCACAAACTGCGTACAGAAGGACCACAAACAACCTCATAGACAACATCAGTTTTGGCGCACCCAAACCGTATTCAATTACGCTAACAGGAAATATATTAAGCCTAATTATTTTTCAGGGGTGGACATACGATTTTTCCACGTCAATTATCTTATAGGGAGTGGCGTTAATGATTGCGGCCATTATCTTATGGAAATTGGAGATACCAGTATAGTAATAGTTGTTGTCCTTGCCAAAATACATCAATTTACATAGATCTAGATCTTAATAGCTATTAACATTTGTTTTAACTAGTTGAATGGTGGTGTAATCCATTTGGAGAATCATCTATGATAAATATCATATTATTATCGTAACTATTTATGCAGTTATCGTATTTCAGTTCTCGTTGGACTAGACCTGCACTGCTACAGAATATTTTTAACTTTAATACCTACTTGCTTTACCTACGTAACATTTAACAGTACTCGTTTTTCAAATCCACAAGTAGCATCAGTACTCGGGAACGAGTTTCAGAACCATGGATACAAGAATATAGTACAGCCATAAATCGAAAATCCATAGACTGAAATCAATCATCGATCACCAAAGTTAAGTAGCGTTGGCATGGCGATCAGTCTTTAGATGGGTGCCTGTAGGCAGCATTTTACAACTGAACCTTATCGTGACTCGGATGATATAATTAAATTATGGGTCCCGGTTGTATTAAACGTTTAATCAGCTTACAAACTCTGATACAGAGCTAGCCACCCGTTCTATTCAAACTAACTTACTCCCCTCGCTTCATTGACTTGCATTATTTCCTCGCTTCCTTGAGATGGCACTTCGACTTACCAAATGTCAAGCAGCCAGACATGTCGACTCCGATCCGTCCGTTGTGCAGCTTCAAGTAGGCAAGGAACGGGTAGGCCACGATGAGGCCGGCACAGTACGCCATCAGACACATGCCGTGCAGGTTGCGCAGCTCGGGAATCAGGGCGTACACCAGGAACGTAGCCAGCAGGAATGGTACTGACAGTAGCAATCCTGGAACAAAGATTGGATAAATAACGCTTCACACTTATTGTCCCCCAATTCCCTAAGAATGCCTCGGAACACCAGACAAAAACAAGAACGACTAACACCCACCCATATTGTCTAGTCTAGCCGGCCGTGGATAGAGCCGGGAATTAATGTCCAAAAAACCTAGCCACCTAGAGAGAGCCACCTAGAGAGCCTAGAGTGTGCTCTAGCTTAATGGTAAAGCTCTGGGACGGAAACCTGAACTGTGAGTCAGTTATTCAGGCTCAAACCCTACGGTTGCAACAAATATTTAAATTGTTTGTCACAAAAACAATCCTGTGTGGAGTCATGCTCCAGACTAACCGATGTAGATATTTTAAGCGCATGACAATACTAACTGGTTGGTTATCAGTCCCTACATTGACTTTGACTGGGAGGCACATCACCGTCTACTGAGTAGTCGTAAAGACGACGGCGATAGATCGTTCCCCATATCCAGGCAGAACTTCACCAACTTGTGCTATTGAATACTGATCGCCACCTCCATCAAGAGTCAGTAGATACGAACCGATAGCATACGCCGTGTAGAGCACCTGGCTGTCGTCTGTCCCCGGGGTTTCTGGGAAGCAGACAACGCCCACCAGCCGAGGAGACGGAGACAGGTCGTTTCCCATGTCCAGGCAAAACTGCGCTGGCTCGTGCCACTGGGTGCCGGCAGTCCCCACCTCAATGACTGTTCCATTCTGGAAAGAAACACTTTGTTAGACAGAAACACTTATTTTTACTAAAATTAAAACATAAGATAAATGCGAAGCCCATCAGTGTCTACGTCCATGCATGACATTGACAGTACGTTACTTCGTCGTATGGTAATAGATGGTGCTAGTAAGAACAGCTAGTTTTTAATATCTGAGTTAACTGAATTAAGCTAAACGCAGAACTAGCTAAACACAGCATGCTAGGCACGCTGCCAACTGGCATCAGAGACTTTGGATCAACTATACCTTTTGTGTAGGAGAGAAGCTATTAGGTATAGATTTGTTTGATAAAGATATTTTACCTTTAAAAAAATTTACTCAAGCCAGATTTAGTATGCAGCATTCTGATCGAATTGCCCTTGATACCGCTGTAGCTGTACCTACTTAATTATGTATATTGTGCATGCGTATGCTAAGACGATATAATCGCCAATAACTATGCTACGCACAATATGTTAAGTGCTCCGAACTATTATCTTAACAATGTATATTACGTTGGAATTGTAATATAAGGGGACAAAGATTCCATAGAGATTTTTCATCATCAATATTATTATTTTGCTACATAGATCGTCATTTGTTTAGTTTAGTTATTTGGTTTAGTTAGAAATGGCTACAGATAAAAATATAACTGAAAAATATATGTATGAACCGCGTGAAACATCATATAGAAAAATTAGTTCTCTCAATACTTAGTACAAAACATACCTACATACAGAGAAAGTGAAAGGTTTTACTAACTCTTATCAAAAACCAATGATCCGATGATGATGAGATTATCTCTTTCCAAAAGCCGATGTCTATTATTTATTCGCTATTACTGTACTCGTATAGATACTAAACTAAGTGACGCAACTTTGTGATCTGACTGTACAATAAGTAAATTATTTTAATAGCACTGCATAATAGGCGTAGCGCGTAGGTGCGTTCTAAAATACAGAATATTATAATATAATAAATTAGAAAACACGGTTGAATCGTGCTCATTAATTTACTTAATTGAATCCAGGTACAAATTAATTACAACGACGCAATAAAATATTCATGAATCGTCAAAATAAGGCTGTGGTTCGTTTACATCTGAAAAGTAATTAATTTTGTAAATTACACAAAGGTTTCGTGGAACGGTAGTGCTGTAGAAAAAAAAGATTCTATCAAATTGTTCAAAATCAGCTATAACTTAGCGCTGAGTACCTACCTACTTAGTACTGACTTGGTTAGGTACCGAGCGAAAGCGAAACGTCTGGCAAAATTTTCTTTTACCTACTTATATACGGATGTTATAGTTTGGATGTTGCTTCTCGTAATTGGTACAGATTTCAGAAATAATCTAAGTCAGTACAATAATACTGCCTACTCCAGATATGATATGTTTTTTTAATTTTTTTCATGCCAACAAAATCATGAGTCCGACCATGGCCGAATCCTCGAATAAGATGTTATCGTTTAATGATATTTGTAGAACAAAAATGACAGGAATCCGCAGAAATATTTAGACATTTTTGCATTTCTTTTGACAGAATCCGGCCAAAATTGTTTACAATTTTGGAACAAAGCGGGTTGGTGTGTCACAGATCTAGCGAGATGGGACATGGGTATCTTTAGCCGGGACCTAACTCTCACGAAACTCTACATCATAACTTTCTAAGCGTAACGATCATCGACTTGGATTTTTAGGGTTCCCTACCCAAAAGGTAAAAACGGGACCCTATTACTAAGACTCCGCTGTCCATCTGTCTGTCTCCAGGCTGTATCTCATGAACCGTTATAGCTAGAAAGCTGAAATTTTCACAGATCATGTATTTCTGTTGCCACTATAACAACAAATACTAAAAACAGAATAAAATAATAATTAAGGGGGGATCCCATATGTACAACAAACCTGTTTTTTAACCGTTTTTCGCTTCATAGATGCTTGAAATTTTCACAGACTATTTAATTGTATATTCACTTCACTAACAAATAATTCAATTAAAGTAAAATAAATATTCAAAGGGGGCTCGGTAAGGAACCCTCCGCGTGCGCGAGTCCGACTCGTACTTGGCCGATTATTTCTGTTTTTCATTCAGCATTTGGATTATCTTTAGACCTTCAAAGGTCTGTGGATGATCCAATTGTTTTAGTAGTAGTTTATGTAGTTTTAGCCTATGTAAGTAGTGTTGTATTTTGTTGTACTTAATAGCGTTACACCGACCTACACAATGACAGGAGGTACTTACACAATTGATAGGTGCTCCAGAGCACAGCAAAACTGATTTAGGTACTTTGTTCTGTAGGTACTTACATCAAGTATGAAGCGCCATTTAATATAACTATAAATTAAAAATTTAAAAAACCCCCGACACATTGACAACCATTTTGGGCACATTTGTAGAATTTTGGTTCTTCCATCCCCACTTTAACCCACCATAACTCTTAATCAGTTCCATTCTCAAAGAACTTCACATACAAGATAGGTTATCGTCGATTGTGCAGTTGCGAATACTGAAGTTCTTTGGGCGAATCTCCAGGAATGAGAACTCGATGGAGAGACTTGTAGTGCAGGGCCAAGTGGAAGGCAAGCGAAGTCCAGGTCGGTCACCAACTCGCTGGACCGATCTAATTAAAAAAGCCACACAGTCTACCGTGGTGCAGTGTGCTCGTGATGCGACTGATCGGCACAGATGGAGGAACATCGCGAGACGTGCGGCAGCCCTGGGAAGAGATGGCAACGGCGAGGAGCCTCCGTGAACCATCCACGCAACTCTGACAAGAGTGTACGATTAAGAAGAAGAACTCTTAAACGGCTCAATCGATTTTTATAAAACATAGCTAAGAACACTCTCGATTAAGTCTCCTTTTATCCAAAAAAAACTAAACTGAAATCGGTTCAGTGGTTCGGGCGCTATGATGCCACAGACAGACAGACACACAGACAGACAAAGAGACACTTCAAACTTATAACACCCCTCTTTTGCGTCGGGGGTTAAAAACTAATTTAAGTAGTGGAATCTACCGCGTAGTGCCGCAGTTTCGAGTACCGGTCCAGTACGGCCCGTAGCAATAAGTTCTTGGGAATGTATACGTACGGAATTGCACACCACTGGCTTTTTGGTGAACAAAATCACGCGGGGCAATCTTCTTACGTCAGTTAAATAAATTCGATGGCGTATGTGAATCCACCAAACCGCACTGGGCCAGCGTGGTGGATATGGCCTGATCAAGTGATCAACCTTCGTGGGTAGGTATTAAAAAGGCTGATAACTTACCTATAGTTGTGGATGTAAGAAACCCGAGTATTAGTTACGCAGTTCAAGTCACGACAAATTTTTGAATTGTTTAACTAATTATTTTTCGTAAAAATGACATAACCGAGTTCAGCGGTGTACAGAATTCTAATAGTTCGCACCAACCGGTGTATCAGTGATGTCTTAACATTATTGTAGATTTTTCAAAAACAAGCCTGTAAACATCGACTTGGATTTTTTTCTGTTTACGCCTCTAAAGTATGATCTACCAAACAAAAAAAGAATCATCAGAATTTGTTCATAACTGGCGAAGTAACTGCGTAACATACATACAACAATAACATACAGTCAAATTGAGAACCTCCTTTTTGAAGTCGGGTAAAAAATACTCGTATACGCGTTAGGGACCTCTTTGTTTATCTCTATAGTGCGTGCGTTACTACGAGCGAGCGGTATGGTAGGTATTTCTCACGAGCACCGTGGCTACAATACCAGTAGCACCACAGTAGCACGCATGTAGCACGTCACGCCACTTGTCATAATAAACAAAGGCGATAAGTTTAGTAGTTCTCATTTTGATTTGGTCAGATTTTAAACATCATCGATGACAGGAAAGGTCTTTGATGATACCGGGAAGGTTAGCCAGTAGCAGATTTACCTACTAATAGGCTGAGACTGGAACACAAATAAAACCAAGTCGATTGCTGGAGCCGAGTGGCAAATTTTGGGGGGCGGTAAGTTTGTAGCAACTAACACAAAACTTACACGATACACTGGACTGTACTTATTCTGCTGAATATAGGCCTGCCCGCGAAGGATGAGCAACTATTTACAGTGCAATTTTCACTAAATCTCAGAATTGTAAGAATCTAGGAGCTGACACACATCGATCGATTGATTTTTAATTACACAACATACCTATGAGTTACTGAAAATAATTTTGAATATGTAAATTCACCACTAGGTTTAGCTAAACTTTCATGAAAAACTCAGACTTGAATATCCGTCAAAAATAGCAGATTGTTTTACGCGCTAGGTACTGCTACAATTTATCACTACATACTAAACTAAAGTAAGTATAGTACATACTCGTAGCATAAAACAAAGTCACTTCCCTGTCTGTCTGTCCCTATGTACGTTTATATCTTTAAAACTTCGCAACGGATTTTGATGCGGTTTTTTTTAATAGATAGAGTAATTCAAGAGGAAAATTTTTTGGATAATTCACCTGAGCGAAGCTGGGACGGGTCGCTAGTTAATGATAATAACATAATTAGTAATTCTTTTCTTTCTAATCCCATTTCATTTCATTTTGGTAATTAGTAAAATACTTATAAATATTTATTAAGCTTTATTATTCCGACGGTAATCCTTTATTTCAAGTCTTTTCTCTGAAACAAAACGAGAAATAAAGTCATGTGAGTACGTAAATAAATTAAGTGCTCCCTAGAGCATTAAACAATGCACAGCAGGTAGGAATACCATAAAGTTTGTCCAATTTATCAGAGTAAGCGGTCAAACAAAGGAACTTAGCATTTCAGATCTCACTTTTGTTAAAAATACTACGGTGGCTCTATCTCCCAAGCCTGCACATGTTATAGTGGTCACAGAGCATTTCTGAAACTCACGATCTAGTAATAAGAGTTTTATTCTAGAACTCCAGTAAATGTGCTAATAAAACATACCTAAGTAAATTATTATACAGCGTGAAAACGGACTTATTTCGTACATTTGTCATTTTATAACTGAATTATTCAGTGTATTTCGAGAAATAATACATTTTAGTTTATCAACGCATTTCAAACGTTTTAAAACTTACGCACCGAGTAGAGTTACTTAAGTAAAAAGTTTTATAAATATTGGTCAAATGTTATCTTTGAACGCTACAATACAAGTCCTTTGTATTCTATAGATGAGCCATCCTTTGCTGTTTTAAACTGAGTAATATGTATTTTTGCCGCAAAACGAACATTTACAAACCATGACTATTTTTGTCGTCACCGATATACAGAGTGTTTCTCTAAAGTCTAGACGATGGACATATTCTAGAATATAATTGTCAATACTCTTTATCAAGCCAACTCACTGTACGTACTTACTTACTTGTAATATACCGAATTTTTGATTACCTATTTAAAGTTTTTTGGTGTTTTCGACATTCATAGGCATTATTGTAGGTACATAATTCAGAAATAAATGAACATGTACAATGAACCTACAATGGACCAACCGCTAAATTACGAGAAAAAAAAACAACGGGTTGCACTCCGGGAGTGCCGGCAGAAGTGAAAACTTTAATATATAGTACTATCATTTATGTGGTAAAATACAATACTTATCACAAACGCTCACTCGCGCAAGCGCCCCGCTGCGCCGCGCAGGAACAGGCATATAATTTTCGCCGCGCAGTAGAAAGAGATATTACTTCCTCTCCTACGCCGCACCGGCGGATATATTCTTTGCCGGCGGTCTACTCTCCCTCCATCTTACGAATTTTCGATCAGGTCTCGTGTCCTGACGCGAGTTTAACATTTTTTACCCATCCCAAAAGCTGCACAACGGCGCTAAAGAAGTTTTCACTCCAAAAAACCAGATATGCCATAACTTTATTAGTTAAAATGTGCATCGACTGTCGACAAAATGCTGTGACAAAATGTAAAAAATTGTTTTTTTACGCCCTCATGATCCCATAACTCCGAAATGGCGGAAAAATCTTCTGTTCCATTTGAAAAGTTTATCGACACTTAACAAAATGTATAAAATTGCTGATTTTTGCACGTCTTTAGGGGTTCAGGGATGGTTCCAAAACAAGTTGGTCCCATAACCCCGAAATCGCGAATAAAATATGCTGTCGAAATTGTATAAGACCGCTGTTTTTTTCATGTCTTCAGGAACGGTCATAGTTGATTTAGGATCAACATGAGTACCTAGTAAACTATGGATGACGTAACATAGACTAGAATCATCAATGAAATGTAAGACAAAAAAAATGCCAAGTCGATGACTAGAATAATGATGGGCATATCCTAAAGACCTAAAATATATCCGTTGTCTAGAGATACACCCCGTAGATAAGATTATTTACTATTTACTGATATTAATTGGAACCACATGGTAAAATAGTTCAAGGTCCGTCTCAACCTTGGTTATAACAAAACCGCAAATTGTTAGTTCAGCCGAGTTCTGAGAAAAATCTGTGTTTGTTTTGAATACGTGAAGTTTGTCGCGGGAAGCGCGGAGTCACGTAGCCTGTATTAGCTACTTCGCATGTTACTCGTATCTATGGTTCAATTTTAGTTTTCGAATTTTAATAGTAGGTTATGCACCTAGAGAATAAAGTTATGTCTTGCGTTAACGGTTCCGTTAAACTATTAGGTACACTCATTTAAAGGTATAAATTGTCAACCTGCCCGGGTAGCACGGCAAGGAGAAAAAACCATTTTATCCACTTTTAATGTCAGCTGTCATTGTCAATCCATACTATATTTCCTCTTCGAGGGGATATAATGGTGGAAAGACTATTATTCCCTTTGCTATGCTTCCCGTGCAGGTAGAGTAAAAGTACCTACCTATTTTAACATTTCCCCCTAGCATTAGCATTTAAAAGTCAAGACAAAGCAAACAAAGATATTTAGTACTTTGTAGATAACTAGTAAATGTCTAGCAATAACATACAAAGTTTCAGGAAAGCTCGAGAGAAAAGCATTTCCCCGTTTTACGATTCCAACTGCAGGAGGAAACAGTGTAGACCAGCGTATAGGATGTGGGATTTATCTACAAATACTAAGTAGATTAATACTTAAATCATAAATCATTTCTTTCATACCAAACAGAATAGCATAATTTTGTATACAAAGATATTATACGATAAGTAAGTAAGTTCGTATAGGCCAGGTGGCTAGCCCTGGTGTCAGAGTTTTTAGGCCGCCTGAAGGCCTCTGACATGGCTAAACGGTTAAAACAACCGGGACCTAGTCGGTCAAATTATACGATGAAAAATACATGTGTTTATACAAGGTGTTGATTAGTACAAGCACAGCACCTATCAGAAATTTTTAGTTTTATACACTCATCATTCATACGAAAAGCTTCTACTCTAAATGATCCAACTCTGAAATGGTGAAAATAAGCGACTATAAATTCGACATAAAACTTTCTAGTATAAGTAAATACCTACTTTCTAGATCTTTCTGGGCGGGTGAGCAAAAGTAGGTATAGATAGAGAGAAAATCTCTGGCTATGTTTGTGGGGAGTAAGTCTGATAGTGGTTCATAATGATGAATTTATAGACCTTTTAAAGCTTTGCCATGCCACAGCTTTTTATCTTTCAATTCGTAAATTCACTATCATTGCAATATACCCACTGATTAAGATAGGAATTATTGCTATAAGTACTAAGAGATACCTATCAAAAAAATAACTTAAACAGGTATTGTAGTAGGTACCTACTTATTTGATCGCACTTCGTTAATCTCAAGAAAATAAATCTTTTATAAGAATACCTAAGTGCATTTCCTAATAAAATCTTTCATGCAGCTATAAACATTACTTCACGGGATGTTAACGACTTTTCTAACTTCCTATTCATTATTCTATTTCGAGCAAGTGATTTTCTAAAATGAATTTAGGATTTATTTGAAAGCGCTTTCGAAATGAGAAAAGTTTTCCTGTCCACAGATCCCTTATTTTAATATTAATGTACTTTTTAAGTGAACCAAAGTATTATTACACAACATCATTTTACCATCATCATCATTTTCAAGTACAATCCACTACCTATATATCCACCTGAACATAGGCCTCCCCTTTGTATTTTCAATAAGAACGGTTAGAAGCTGCTTGCATCGAGCGTGTGGTCTTGATTAGATTATCGATCCATTTTTTCGATGGTCATCCTACACTACGCTTTTCGGCACGTGATCTCCATTTGAGAATGAGTTAAACAAAAATATCATGAGGAAACCTGAATACGTCCGCATAAAAAGATGTTGTATGTTAATCCACCGACCGGAGCTTGGCCAGCGTAGTAGGTATAACCTCGGTGGTAAGCCTGTGTTCAGCAGTGGATACTCCACTTGAGGGTTGGTATAGCTCAACATATTCTACATTGCCAAATATTCAAAACCTAATCATAGTGTGTAGTGTGTTAAGTAACCTCTCTACTCCGTCTTTACTAGTTATATATATTCCGATGCTACCCAAAGGTTGCCTGGCAGAGATCGCTATTAGCGATAAGGCTGCATCTTGTTGCACGCTACAGTTTAAATGATTTTCATCTGTTTATTTTTCTATGTGCTAACAATAAAGAATGTATCTGATTATCAATATATCTACCCTAAGCCCGATTAAAGAGGCGCCAACGTAAATTTAAAAGCAAATTAATAATTACGTAAAAGCGTTCTCTCTATCGAATGCCTAAAGTGAAAAAGAAACAGAATTATGCTATTTAGCTAATATAATTACGATGGCGCCTCTGTAATCGGGCTTCCTATCTCACAAGCGGGGGATACTTTAGTGCAGGAACAAAACAGAACTGGCTGGTTATTTTTAGAGCTGTGTCTAACGTACGTTATTGACAGCTTTACCGAATGTTTTTAACAAAGAGAAGACCGTAAATATTTTAAGTAACCATGTATCCGAGTTATCCGGAACATTCCAGGACTTTATCTGTTTCCGTTTAGTAACGACCTGTGGTGATTACCTGTTTGCTCTCACTAACGGACTGTTAACGAGAGCTCTTAAAACGGTGTTTAGTTTCGGCCGTAGAGATATAGAGATAGGGCTTCTCTTAACCCGGGGCGCGAGATACCTCTACGGGCTGTCGCTTTCCAATGTACAAGGATTCAAAGAATCGTGTATACCGATATTAAATAATATTGTATCTTTTTGTTGTACACCAAATTGACAGGAACTATTTATAAAAACCGGCCAAATGCGCACGAAGGGTTCCGTACCGTATGGAAGCCCCCTTAATATATTTTATTTTAATTTAGTTATTTATTTTTGAAGGGTATAATAAACTGAATATTCTGTGAATATTTCAAGCATCTTCCTGTTGCCGTGATTAATATCTAGCAAAAAAGTCACGTTACTTGTATCCCCCTTAAATAATTAATTTATTTTAAATCAATGATTTGTTTTTGGATTGTATATTTAACTAAATATTCTGTGAATATTTCAAGCATCTACCGTTATAATAAAAAGCGAAAAACGGCTAAAATTTCAGGTTTGTTGTATGTGAGCCCCCCTTTAATATTTTTTTTTATGATTTTAGTATTTGTTTTTATAGCGGCAACAGAAATTACATAATCTGTGAAAATTTCAACGTTCTATCTATCACGGTTCATGAGATACAGCCCGGTGACAGACAGACGGACAGACGGACATCGGAGTGTTAGTAATAGGGTCCCGTTTTTACCCTTTGGGTACGGAACCCTAAAAATCGTACAAGGGTGGTCAAGCAACCTTGATGTACTGGATGTACTGGACACTACGCGAAGAACAAGAATATACTGTCGGTGGTCAGGATGAACAACTTTGACTACGGTACCAACCTGCGGTAGCTCTCGACAAAATATATGAAATAGCTGTGTTTTTCAAATGAGTGAAGTAGAAGTGCGATTTCGGGGTTGCTCCTTTAAATAAGTATCCATTAATAAGTTATACATTTTGATAAATATCCGAAAGTCCTTATTCTTTGCGAGAGATTTGTGCGAAATGTTTCCCCGCCACATCGAGACGACATGTCCCATCTGGCGAGATCTGTGGTGTCAGCTAATGGTTTGCTTTTGAGCTTAATTTTGGTCACTCCTGTTCCAAGTATTGGACGCTGCTTTTATTGGGCTAGTTGTTTATGTTGGGACAAGTTTGATGTTAATTAACCCTGTGATCGAGGATGAGTCACCTGGGACATTATTATAACATGGTAAAGCTGCGTTTCTACTCGAGATTTGCTGAGCTGTAAGGACATGACTGAATAATATCCCCAATCAAAGATGCTTTGCCACTTAATCGTAGCTACGTTAAACTGTGTATCAAAAATGTGTATGAGTCATCTACACGGTATCTGACGCCAAACTAAGCAAAGCTTGTAATATGTCTACCAGAGGCTACAAATAATACTTGTACCTATTCTCGTAGAAAATAAAATCCAGACTCATCTCATAAATACTTGCCCTGGGTAGTAATCGAACCTATACTCGTATAAGCCTCTTTTAACGCAAATGTATACCTAAATATTACATCTACATAACTTAAAAATTCACTTGAATTTTTAAAGTGATGTAGATGTAGGCATGTAGATCTTAGGCATAAGATATCTAAGATCTAAGATATCGGTGTACCTAATTGTAAAAATATACAAGTCTTTTGATAAAATCACTATATAAACACAGATTTCTTTGGCAACCTTTTTATCTAAAAATGTATGGAGCAATAATTTATTATTTAAAACGAGGTAGAGCAGAGCTGCTTTTTGTTTTGTTCTTCGCTAAGTAATAAGACATTTATGCAATTGGTTTATGGACTACAACGGTCGAGAGTTGTGAACCATTTCCTTTTTTGAAGTCGGTTTCAAAAGATAAGAAGTATTTACAGGGTTATTTCTAATCAATTAGCATCCTTTTAGGGGCTTATTCTGTAGGTACATAAAAACTAACAACTTTTGTTCTGTGACTTTTGTCAAAACTAAAAAAAAAAGTGTTGTTCCATAGAAAAATATCGTTCACCCGCGACTAAATGTATTGTAACGCATTAGGCCGCCGCGCCGCGCGCGGTACGACGGCGAGTTGTTTACACTTAATATTAGAGAGATTTATGGTTTTATGACTCAGGCGGCACCGGTCTTTGTGTCGCGTCTAATGTGAGATTTTTTTGGTGTTTTCGTAATAATTGGGAACAATAGGGATTCTCGAACTTTACACTTGTTTACTTTGTCAATCACAATGGCACCGAATATTCTACAGATTTCTAGAGAACCCTTATTCCGATATAAATAGGGCGATGGTTTTCGTTCGTGGCAGTTATCGCGTTTTATACCGGAGCGAAAACATCTCGTGTTCAAGTGCGGTACCAGTGATTCTGAAGTGACTAGTTGTGTGAATATCAGTGCCAGTGTGAAGTGTTGTGCGAACCAGTTGTGTCGTGTGTACTGTGATTTTGTGCAATAAAGTACAAAGTGAACAATCGGCGTTTTAACTAATTATCCAAGAACCCATCTCGTAACAGTATGAAACAGCTGATTTCTTTTGAGTTCTGACAAAAGTCGCAGAACAAAAGTTGTTAGTTTTGATGTAGCCCCTAAAAGGATGCTAATTGATTAGAAATAACCCTGTATAAGTAATTTTATTGAATTATATGGGCTGAAATCTTTCTTCTTGTATAAATTACGCGTCACGTTGTTTGTCCGCGAAGAACTCCTAAACTACTTAACCGATTTTAACCAAATTTTGCACACTATATGCAGTTTGATACATCTTGAGAGATAGCGTATTTTATATCTCAATTTATAATCGCATTTGTTTGTTATACTTTTATAATCTGTCCGTACCGGGGCGAAGCCAGGATGGGCAGCTAGTAAACTTCCCAAGTAACATAAGCTTCTATAACCAGGGCTTTTTATCACCAAACAGTAATATAGTAGACCTATAGTGGTAACCGTTATCACTGCTTGTACTATAAAGGTTTTCAACAGAGCGGTTTGGTTCTATAAGATAAAATAGCATTTAAATTCTATAAATTAGCTCTTAAAACGTCTACAGGACCATACAAAAGAATACTTAAAGTGTTGCTCTATAATGGGTGTAAAATATGCGATTATAGTACTATTTAATACTATAGACAACCTGAAGGACACTTTTATGTATCTATTTGGCACTAATAATGCGTCAAAGTTACTTTAATAGTACTAGTACTGTAGAAGTGTCAAAAACTCTATTACAAGACAAATTTGCACTGTAAAAGTACCTTGTCAACAATTTCGTAACGTTTTAGCGTTTTAAAAGCTCCCTAAATATGTCTATGGTGCTAGTTCTGTAAAAGCCATGAACATTTTTCTATAGTACTAAATAGTACCAAAAGGACTCCTGGCGCATCTTTTAAATAACTTATATTTTAAATTGTTCTATAAGTGAGTTTGTGTTACTGCTACACAACTAAAGCATACTATAAATATACTAAAATCTACAGTTAATGGACTAATTAGATCTATACTAGCTTTTCAGTATCTTTTATATGACAAGTACTTCACTTTACTGGGCTTTATTTAGATAACAAAACTAATAGCCCGGGAGGTAAGTGCAATAAATATAACTAGGTACTTTCTAAAAGCTGAATTTTCGGTGTGTTACGAGTATGATGGTGTACAAGAATACCCGAGAGTCAGTCAGCTAGAATACTTTGCGTTTGATGAGGATACCCGTTAGAATTATTTAAAAAAAAATAAGTATCTTGCAACTACTTCTAATAGCTGAAAATTGGTGTACGGGTAGAAAAATAGTTTAAAAAAGTTTAATTACCAAAAATTACCTGAAACTTTTAAAGCCTGCTTGACTTGACAGACCTTGTTACTTACAATCAATCAATCAATCAATCAATCAATCAAAAATTTATTTTCAGACACAAAAGATCCATATCACATTCAAATTACAAATAAATTATAAAATTAAATTAAAAACATAAATCAAATTAAATTAATACACTAAATTGGGCATGTCACACACAAATTATTAAATCAAATTTGACATGTCACACTTATTTATTGTAACAGCACCTTTATGTGGTGATGCAAGATAGGACAGCTGAAGTTGTCTGTGATAGCTATCAGAATGCTGTTGCCGCTCGCTCGCGTCCTACTCAACAGCGAGGCAATTTTTTTGCGCATGATAGCTGCGAAGCCATCAGTGCGTGCCTCTGCAAACATAGATGACGCGCTGCAAAACGGCGGAAGCCGCATCAGCACTCTGAAAGCGTTGTTATATTGGACGCGCAGGACGCCAAGAGATTTTTGAGTGTATGCTGTCCACAAGCTACTTCCATAGAACGACTGGCAATAAGCCTTGAAGAGTGTGATTTTAACCTCGTTAGAGCAGGAAGCAAATCTTCTAGACAGCATATTCGCTCTCACCGTCAGCGCCCTGCGCTCCCTGTCCATATCTGCCTCATCCCTCAAATCCTCACAAACAATGTGTCCTAAATATTTAAATTGTTTGACTCTGCTGAGAGGAGAGTCGTTCAGTTTCAAGGGGGGCACAGTATCAGGTCCTTTGCCGCCCTTAGAAAAAATTATATATTCGCTCTTCTTAACATTATAACGTAAGCCATGTCTCTCGGCGTACGCTTCACAAAAACTTATAAGCTTTCTGAGAGAACTCACAGATGGCGCCAGCAGTACCATATCGTCAGCATAGCTCAGATTATTGACGCAGACTCCGTTAATAGAGCAGCCAGTCTGCATACTGCTAAGGCCCTCTATTAGCTCGTTTACATACAGGTTAAAAAGCTTTGGAGAGCTTAATTCCCCCTGCCTTACTCCGCAATCCAGCCTGTATGCATCAGAAAGCTCTCCCGCCCATTTTACACAATTAGTCTGATTGTTATACCAATACTCGAGAACAGAACATGTCTCCCCTGGCAGAGTCGTGTTCCGTAACTTGGACCAAAGCACATCGTAAGACACCGTGTCAAAAGCCCTCGAAATATCAAGAAAACATGCATAAACCGGAGTTTTCCTCTCGACATAGTATCTTACAATGTGCTTGAGACTGAATATAGCACTCTCCGTTGATAGCTTAGGTCTGAACCCAAACTGACCATCATGCAATTTTATGTGTTCTTCCAATTGCTTGTCTAGCAATCGGTCTAGAACTTTTGCAATGATGGTAGCCAAGGAAATTGGCCTATAATTACTCTTATCCGCGATGTCCCCAGTTCTATTCTTGATTATTGGCACAACAATCGTTCTCATAAGCTCTGAAGGGAGATACGAATGCGAAACACACAAAGAATAAAACATAGCTAAGACTCTCGGCAGATGGACTCCAGCACACTGCAAGTGCTCAACACTGAGTCCGTCATGGCCCGGCGATTTACCTCTGGTCATATCTCGCAGTACATCTCTCACCTGCCCCGCTGAGAATCGAACTTTGCACTCAGTAACCACTCCGCCTTCAGTATCGAGCACTCGCCGCGCAGGCTTTCCTAATGGTGACTTAATTTTAAATGAGTCTTTAAATAAGTTAGCGATATCTCTAGGGTCGGTGACCCCCTCAATACTCACAGGGAGGCCAGGCTTCAAATTAACCTTATTTGTACTCTTCCAGAACTTTGAAAAGTTTTTAGAGGATCTATGTTCAGCGATTATGTCCATTTTAATTCAGTCTCAATTCAGTACAATCTCTGTCAGTCAGGACTTAAAGCAGCGCCGCTTTAAATAAAGCCTAACTGACAGGCTCAGTTACATGTTTTTTTTTGTTAATTCATACAGTTTTTCCCTCCAACCGCTAAACGTCCCAGCTGACTGACTCTGTGGTATTTTAGTACACCACCTTGATAGCGTAATACCAAAAATTCAGCTTTTAGGAAGTAGTTGCATTTTTTCCGCTTACCTCCCGGGCTATAATTTGTGTTGGGTGAAAAAAATGGCTGACGTTTTTTGTCATGGTAGCTCATTAACAGCACGGCTGGAGCCAATAAGCACTATAGCAGCCATAGTCGGAAGAAGTTCTTATTTTAATAATTAAAAATTAATTAAAACATGAAAATTATGAGGGCGCATTTTCAAATTTGAAATCAGTGTAATGACTTTAGCGACACAATTATTTTCGCAAGTGCAAGTTACCGCAGATTTATAGTCCATGTATTGTAGTTATGTCCTTTTAATTACGTGTTACGTTTATCAACAATGGCTGTAGTGACATAAAACATAAACTTACCGATTTTTGTTTTCATGAAGAAAACTCACAAATAGCAAGCAATTGTAATAAAAAAGACCATTGGAATCGTTTTCGGTGCACAATAACACTTTAAATAGGTTTTTGGTTACTTTTATAGAGCAAATTTATGTCAAAAACGTTGCAAGTAGAGCTATTTTAGTACTAAAAAGCGTTTCTTATCACTTTTACATCTCAACTACAGAGCTGATTTATCACCGTGACAGCCTTTATGTAATGATTATAGAATAAATCAGTGATAATACTAGGGCCTATGCGGGGTTCTGTAAACGTTTACAACACTATTATAGTGCCAATCATGAACACTAATTAGCACGCTCCAAAACGTTCTCAGGTCTTTTATAGTACCAGATTTTGTTACTTGGGTTATATTTCTTAATTTAAAAAAGTTATGTGGGTTCAAAGCCCGATTACAGAGGTGCCAGCGTAATTAAATTAGCTAAATAGCATAGTTCTCTTTCTTTTTCACCTTAGGCATTCGATAGAGAGAACGCTTTTTACGTTGCTATTTAATTTACGCTGGCGCCTCTGTAATAGGGCTTTCAGTCCCGTTATTTAAAGTTTAAATATGTTCAAAATAGATTGTGGCTTCGAAAAATGAAATCTTTCCAAAACAGACACCGCAAAAAAGGTTTATGCCGACTAATATAAATAATAAGTCTACACTTTAATTATTTTTATATAAACCTAGTATACAGGGTTATTTCTAATCAATTAGCATCGTTTTAGGGGCTTATTCTGTACATCAAAACTAACAACCCTTGTTCTGCGACTTTTGTCAAAACTAAAAAAAATATCAGCTGTTCCATACATTTTGTCTTGGGTGAACGACATTTTTCTATGGAACAACAACTTTTTTTTTGAGAAATAATAAAAGTCGTAGAACAAACGTTGTTAGTTTTGATGTTTAAGCCCCTAAAAGGATGCTAAATGATTAGAAATAACCCTGTATAGATAGATTTTATATATCCGATATTTTATTTTAAGAAATGTCTCAACAAACTCATTAGTTAGTATCAATAACTCGCTAGTTATTATAGGTATGTAACAAATTAATAATCACAATACAGGAATGCACTTTAACCGCAAAATAAGTGTCTGCTAGGTCTAATGTACTCGTAGGTATATATTTAACCACAGAATAAGTAATTCCTATTTGTTATGACGTAGATAATATGAGGACATTGTTATGATCGATATTATTATGAATGAAATGACTAATACTTAATTCATTGAAGATTTGATGTATCACGACATAAAAATAACAATTCATTAGATATAGGAAAGTTTTATGATTCAAGGCAAAAAACTAAATAACAGCACGGAAATATACAATCATCAAAACATTTAGTAATATTTATAACTGTGATTGAATTATTAGTACTTAGTAGATACCTACTTATCATTATCTTTGCCAATGAACGTCCAATAAAATAATGATAATTCTATATGTCTACAATAATTTAGACATAAAATCTTCATAGGTACCTAATAATATTTCGAGAGTTTGCTGTTAAAATATATTTTTAATTTTACTGATGTTTTTATCGTTAGTCCTGTGGCTCCAAACACATCAAATCCATAAATGATTCCCAATATGTTGAATTTTCATACAAAGAAACTCGCGTAAATATCCAGTCAGCCGGTGGAGCACCCGTCGCTTGTTACTCTTGCTAGGTTGAACATGGAACATGCAATATAATACGGCAAACACCAGGTTTAAAATCAAATCAAGCCATCTTATAGTTTTTACCTACTTCCAAAAAAGAGGAAGTACTATGTTCGTCTGTATGTTTTTTTTTTGTGTAGGTTTATCGATATTTTTGCAAATTTTATGAACCAATTTATTTATTTTTTCAAAAGAGTATAATACCTGCGTCCTGTTTAATTTTATCGAAATCGGCTGAGCCGTTTTTGATAATTCAACAAAAATGTACATAGATATCACATCGATTCATGCAAACTTAAACTGGAACTAAGTAGTAAGCGTTTCACTCTCATCGACTCTTAACTTTGGTTCTTACAAAGAGTCAAAAGCCCAAATAGCCTCCAAAAAACTTGGCGTTCTCTCTATGGTGAGACGGTATTTCACACCTGAGCAACTGCTTAGTCTTTATAAAGCACAAGTCAGGTCTTGCATGGAATACTGCTATCACCTTTGGGATGGCTCTGCCAAATATCAACTGGAGCGTTTACTCTCACCTGTTGTGTTCTGTTGACAGAACTAGCTCTGGAGTCAATTGAGGCGAGCCAGGAGGCTGATAGACAACGACACCTTGACTAAGTCGCAGCTGCAAAGTCTCGAGCATCAACGTAAGGTAGCGTGTATATCGCCTTTTATCGGATACACTTCTGAGAGTGCGCCCAAGAATTACAATCTGGTCTCTCCTGTCTGTCCTCTCTTCTATCGTACGGCCAGACGGACACGACCAAAGCGGTTAAAACCACCCTTTTATTGTGAACATTCCACGCGTCAGAACCTAGCGTTTCGAATCCTCATTCCTCATGTCTGTTTTCCCGCTAAAGTACAACGTTCAAGTGTTCAAATCCCGAGTAAATAGGTATCTCTAGGTAAGCGTGCTACACCCTAGACCACATATCTGCTTAACATCAGGCAGTATGTAGTCAAAGGCAAACCTATACGAAATAAAAATAAAAAACACTATTCGAATTCTGTAGGTACACGGTGGTGTGCCGTTTTTTTTCGAAAAAAATATTTTTTTATCTGGCTGGTTTGTTATAGAGGATACAATAAGCCTAATTGTGAAGGTGCTATTGTAAATTTAACAGCAACGTAAAAAGTGTTCTCTTCATCGAATACCTAAAGAGAAAAAGAAACCGAAATAGACTAGGTTATTTGACAACTTTTTGGAAATCGTTTTAAATTAGGTATTCGTTGGTACATAATAAGCACACATTTATATTTCCGAGAGATCTACTGTATTTACAATGAAAATCAGTGTTAAAGAATAGGTTTTCAAGATCCCGTCAAAAACGACATTCTGTAATGGCGCTGGTCTGTGACGTCACACGCTAGAAAAAAACGTTAGTTAATACTAGTAAATACGCTAGTTCACGTCCAAAAATTGTCAAAATATACTTTAGAAGTAACTTACAGATCCTATAAAAAAACCCAAAACACAAATTACACAAACAACAGTCGATCGAGAAATTCTCGCTTTCTAGCATGTGACGTCACCAGAGTAGCCGCCCATCTTAGAGCGAGCGTTTTCGTCACAGATAAAATATCAAAAAAAATGTCGTATTTTATTTCGTGCAATATGCGAAAACTAAACATATTTTAGTTTAAATAAAGTGAAATATGTCTTTTTCAAGCTATTATATCTGTAAGGATTGCCACAATCAATAATATATTTTCAATGTTGTATAATAGCCTATTACGATGGTGCCTTCATGTGTAGAGCGGCTCGATCGCAAAGTAAAATAATTTCGGCAGTAGTGAGATCGATTTGTATTAAATTTATTCTCTTAATGTTGAAATTATCCTTTGAATGATTTGACATATCGATTAGGTACCTACCTGTGTCATTAGCATCACAAATATCACAATTATCTCGATCATACTTACTTATACATTAACATCTCATTAAATCTAAGAAATACAATAGTCACACAAATTGTGGGTCATTTTTGATTTAATAAAAATTAAACAGATGATAGATTTTAAATGTATCGTTTTAAAACAATCTCGACCTGTGGACATTTTCCGGTTTGGTTATGTACGTTTTAGAATTTGTGATGTTCATCTGAGTTTATAGGATTCCGTGCGTAGAGAACAATTTAACTCGACAAGCTTACTAACGATCCGAAAGTGGGTTTGTTGGTTTGTTTGTTACATTCGTATAATAATACGAATACTGTACTAATACGAGTACGAGTACTGCTATGCTATGGCGTAATAGAAAATCAAAGTGTTAACAAAAAACCAGGACTTTTTCATTTTGTGCTTGGAAACAATTGTATTTAAGTACTTACTGTTTTTCATGACGTTGTGTAAAGACTTTATGTTAATTTTATTTTGCTATTTAATTAGTATAAAAATAAACACTTAAACTCATCAATAAGAGATTATCAACCATTATCGTTTACTAGGTGCCGTAGGTGCACGCGGTGCGGTGTAGTAATGTAAGTATCTACTACAATAATAAATGTACAAACTTCGCGTGTTTTTTAAATCTTCTTGGGAACCCCCAAGACTGGCGCTATTCGCACATTTATATTATTTTAATACACATTTGAGACTCGAATTTATTATTCCAGCTAAATTTATGCATACCGTACATTTCCAAATGTTTGCATTTACTTAAGGTATCTCAATTTAAAGTTTAAATAATATTAGAACACATTACGGTATAATACGTCTCCGACCATTAATGACTTTTGCCTAACAAAACAGGATTAAAATTATTCATCATCATCATTAGTCAGTAATTAGCTCTCACCGATCATATCAAAGCATCTCTCAACAAAAACGAATGTTTGATAAAGAGAAAAAATAATTCTAATGAGCCATTCAAAATTTTCTTTTGAACCTAAAACTTGAACTCTGAAAGTATATAAAGTATACCAACAAATCTATCTGGTGACACATTATCACAGGGCAGCTTCAAATCCTGCGATCATTGGATTTTTTTAAAATTATCTATCACAAATACTTTGTACTCAAATAGGCAGGCATCCACACGTGGTATATTTCAGAATCCATATATATAGTTAAGCTGTGTCATATTTAAAATAAGGCCTTAGTTGTAACAAAGTTTCAACAGTTCGGTCCATTATGAACATACAATATTAAATAGATTTTGGAAAATACCACGTGTGTATTTCCTATGAAATGAGTTGAAAGAAAATTAGATTTTAAGATCCACTTTATCTTACCTCTTGAAGGAGCAGCTGGTCGCTGCCACCGGTATCAACCAAGTATCTATCCAGACAAGGCACTCCTTGCATGTAGAAGAAAGTATCCGAAGCCTTCTTCGAGGATAACTCTCTCCCTTTATATACGGGAGGATCGAACGGGTCCACCTCTGTCAAGTCGGAGTCACTACAGCTCATATTGTAGTACGCCTGCTTCGCTCCGCAGCACTTCCACAAACAAATCCTGCCGATGCAAGGGCAGCCGTATCTCACCACTGTTCCGTTCACCTCCACCTCATACGAGTTCGCTTTCGTAAACTCAATCCCACGAAGAAACACTGACCCATTCTCATGCACGAAACCCTCCGATATGTCCAAACTCTCAACAGAAGAACAAGGCGTACAGTCTCCAAAACAACTCAAAACTATCAACCCCGCTGCCAACACTACCCACTTCATCTTGACTATAATCGAAAATCACTTCACAATAATTTCACTGCACATTATTTCAAGAATTCGGATCAAAACCGAAATTCGTAAACTATTGTCGCGGTACGATTATGACTAATAATGGAATCGTAAAGTGAATCCGTAATCGGGTTTATCACTGAGTTTCTTATCTCGGCACTAGTGAGGTAATGTGATGTATCATTTAATAATGATAAGAAAGTGGGAGGGTCGTGTTTCGCGTGTTTTCGCGGCGGGTTGGCGGGACGTGCTTCTCGCAGGCTGGTTGGCTCCAGACTGGACTGTATCCTTCCAGCCGGGATCGCTCCAAGCTGTTCTTTATCAAATCGGTTTACTTTACGCGTTTGCTTGTTTACTCAGTATGATGCATACTGGGCCAGGATAAATAATGCCCTCTACAATGGATGTTTCCTGGCTATATACAATGTTATGGCGAAGTACCGGCGCGGCGCGGCGTACTAAGTGCTATTGTAGAGTACGATACGTGGTGATTATGAATCAATTCGAATGTAAAGTGGAAATTAAATCAAAAAACAATCAAGAAAATATTCAAGTAAACAGGTTTACTGACTAGATCATAAGTATCTGTTATGAATACAGCCTTATAAAATAGGTTTATTTTAAAATTAACGAAATTCCTTTTTAAAATCCGAACAAAGTTTCACGGTTTAACTGAGGGTTCAACCTGCTTACCTTACACATTTGCTTACAGTTAAGAGACCTACAGATTACACGTTTTTTAAGTAAATAATTGGCCAAGTGCGAGTAGGACTCGCGCACGAAGGGTTCCGTACCCTATGGAAACCCCCTTAGCCCCATTTCAAGGCGTCTACCGTTATTAATATAGAGCAAAAAAACGCCAAAAAAATGATGTTTGTTGTATGGGAGCCCCCCTTAAATATTTGTTTTATTTTCTGTTTTTCGTATTTGTTGTTATAGCGGCATACATCATAAGAAAGACATCATCTGTGAAAATTTCAGCTTTCTAGCTATAACGGTTCATGAAATACAGCCTGGTGACAGACGGACAGCGGAGTCTTAGTAATAGGGTCCCGTTTTTATCCTTTAGGTACGGAACCCTAAAATTTTTATAGCTCTCGTGAGGATGACATAAAATATACTCAACTCGCAATCGCAATATACGCAATAGGTGAGCAGTCTCTACTAAACGTTAATTACTGTTTATTCTAACCTGTACCTCGTAAAAAAAAATAACTAGATACTTAAATAAAA
This sequence comes from Hypomecis atomaria, assembly GCA_964007245.1. Taxonomy (NCBI): domain Eukaryota; kingdom Metazoa; phylum Arthropoda; class Insecta; order Lepidoptera; family Geometridae; genus Hypomecis; species Hypomecis atomaria. The sequence goes on along the minus strand of OZ023292.1, from coordinate 15,806,821 downwards.
TTAGCACGGCTTAGCGTAGAAATGTAATCGGGTGCATTACACTACATAGCCGTGCTAATTTTATTTTTCTAGTTATTTTTTTACGAGGTGCATACCTACCTATGTAATACACCATACAAAGTCATGCTTACTCTAGGGCCTAGAAGTAAGAAAATTCCTAGGATAATAGTTATAGGTAATTCCATAGCGTATGTAATCCCATCAACCCGCAATTGGTCCAGCGTGGCTTTTAGATGTGTTCAGCTGTGAACTATTAAAAAGACCGGTACAGTGCTATGACTACATTCGTTTGTCTGCTATCATCATCATTACCATCCACGCTCTATACTTGAGAATACACGGCCTTGAGTTCTATAGTTCGTCACTATGTCGATAATTTTGGTTCATCCACGGATTTCCTCATTTGCGATAACTGTTATTTTTATATTTTATTTTTTAAGAACATCCTGCCTGATAATATAATAAGCAGAGAGCCTAAGTACTTTAATACCTAATAATTTAATATTCTGGAATTACTTATGGCCATATATTTTATAGGCCCAGGCCGATTCAAATTTAATAGCGACTTTGAAATCACGAGCTACAAGCTGCGCACATCCCCACCCCTCACACAACTGACATAACGAATTTGTTACTGCGCAATGACTCGCCAGGTGTTCACAGGCGCCGTAAAGTTTGACTCAGCATTATATATACCATACGAACGAATTTTCATATACCAAGTCCCGCTAAATTTGTTTAGCGAAGAACAAAACAATAATTATTTTGTCAAAAAATGGCATGACCGACTTCAACTGTGCACAGAAGTCGCGAATAAATGGCATGGATTGATGTAGTATTTTTCACATTATTGTTGATTCATCAAAAATGGCTCAGCCGATTTCGGTAAAATTTAAATGGGACCGAATTCGAAGTGTACCCTTTCCAATAAAAAAATACTTATCCAAATCGTACCACTTTGTAAAAAGTTATGGTTATACATAAAAAATATACCTAATACGCGTTGACTTGAGTACCTCCTCCGTTTTTTCGTCGATCGGGTTTACAATTATTTAATTTTTCACGAAGCGAGTAAGGCTTTTATGAGTCATCTCATGGCATCTCATGTATAGTGCTCTGATCGTCTCCTCCCCGGTTTAGAGAAATTTGAGCCCTAGTGCACTGAGGCCGTAAAAGTTGTGGTGGACTAGTGGTAGTAAAATCCGCCTTATAATTGTGATGCGTGGGTTCAAATCCCATTCCGGGGCCAATGAGTTCTTTGTAACTTATGTACGGGATTTTACAACACTGGCTTTTCGTTGAGGAAAATATCATAAGGCAACCTGCGTACGTCTGTAGAAGAGTTCGCATATGTGAGTCCACCATCCTGCACTGGGCCAGCGTGGTGGATTTGGCCCAATCACCCTTTGAGGGTAGGCCTATATTCTGTTATGGAATATTAATAATTGGCCAAATGCGAGCCGGACTCGCGAACGAAGGGATCCGTACAGTATGGAAGCCCCCCTTAATATATATTATTTTATTTTGATTTTATAATTTATTTTTGTAGGGAATATACAACCTAATACTCATATTCTGTGCACATTTCAAATATCTTTATGTTATCGTTATTAATATCGAGCAAAAATAACGTTACTTGCATGGGAGCCCATATACTCGTTAATATTTATTTTATTTTATTTTAATTCTTATTTTTCAAGTAAATATTTAACTAAATATTATGTGAGTACCTATCTGTCAACGTCATTAATAGCGATCGAAAAACGGCTAAACATTCAGGTTTGTTGTATGGGTGCCCCAATTTTTTTTTTCTGTTTTGATGTTATAGCGGCAACAGAAATAACTGGCAAAGACGGACAGACGGACAGAGAAGTCTGTGATAGGGTTTTTACTCTTTGGATATTGAACCTAAAATGGCTGGTACAGTACATCAGTACAGATACCTACAGCACCGCGGACTACTAAGGTATATGCTTTTCAAACATTTTGCTGACCTTATTACGCAACAATGCATCTAGGAATTCTAGGATGTAGCACGCTTATCGAAGGATTTTTATTTTTGCCCAGGGAAAATCCTTTATGGATACCACCCCGCCGGGGGAGCAGGGTGGTTATGTGGGATTCCCGTAGATCAGTGTACCCACTAAAAACCCTGGGATGTTGCTGCCTGGCGTCCATGTGCCGGAGCTGCGGGACGCTTTCGCACTCGTCCGCGGCTCCAGCAGCGCTGATCCCCTAGGTCCTGGGCCAGCGCTGCTGGACAGGTGAGCAGATTAAGTTAGACGAGACGCCCAGATTAGTCTTGTAAAAAAATCTCGATCGAGGTAGCTAAAGTAGTGCGCAGGTATAAACAACTTCTATGCGTAGAACTGGAAAAATATACCATTAAATTTGTAGGACTAGTCATTTGATAGTATAAACATTTACTAAGCTGCACACAAAAAATCAGCTTGTTAGTAATACATAATTTTGATGATTCAAAATTACTCGTGATTACTCGTTATTTGGAAACATTCGGAGTGGAGGACTCTCCAATCATAGCATCAATTTTGTAGGACAATTATTGTTTTTCCGGGTTTATCGTCCATTTACCTCGATATTAAAATAAAAAAAACTTACTGTTATTGTAACATATGGCCCTGGGAATTTTATCAATTTTATAATAATAGTAAGTGTCATTATCATAGGTTCTGATATTTATTTTTTCACTTGTTCAATTAAGAAATAATTAACATTGATGAACTTTTTCAACTTTTACTTTACAGATAGGTATTATGTTTAGGTAGGTACCCAATTTCTAATTATATTATGGTCTCAACTTTTTTGGTAAATAGGTGTAACAAATAACAATGTTTACAACAATCACAATGCTCTTTATTCAAATATCATAAAGTACACGTGTGTCCAAGAGTTGAGAGCCGCTGGCTTACCTGAGGAAAAAATATTTCAATTTGAGAATCTTATTTTGTGGATTCGTGGTAATCAACTTGGATGCAAACCCTTTCAGTCTTTCGCTATTTATATTAATAAAGTGCAAAGTGAATAATTGGCGTTTTAACTGATTATCCAAGAACCCATCTCGTAACATTATTTTGCCGATTTAAGAAAGCTAATCATGATTAGAAAGAGGTGGTTAAGGTTAGTGTGACATAACCAGCAAGATACTAAGAGCTAAAACAACGGATGTCATATTATTATCCGAGTCACAGTAGCGAACACTTGAGAATGCTGCTCGCGGTCATCCTAACCATAGTACTACTAATAGTACCATGGGATACATTTTCTGCCTGTAGTAGTACCTACTACTAAGCAGTCTAGTAGTACCACAGCCCGGACACTCCGCGATTTTTCATACAAAATCTGCTGTCTTACGCACACTAACACAGTACTACGTAGTATTATTATATATTCTTTGGTAGTACTATGGAACATAAAATCTACTCATGGTTAGGTACCTACAGATATATTCTAGAGGTAGTTAAATATTTTTAGAGTTTAAGATCTTTTTTCTCCGTAATCAATCTTGACGTCAAAGAAAATTGAGTGAAATATAAGGAGTGGGTGCCACCATGGCTGAAACGGGGAGCTGGCCGATGATGCTGCCTGCCGCAACGTTCTCACAGAAACACATGGTGCTAGCGGCGGTGATGCCAGCGCTGAATCCGCCAGTGGAGTGAGAATCTCGCCTGATTTACTTACTCAAGGAGTGAGTGCCACCATTGCCGCGGCGGTGAGCTCGCTGATGATGGTGCCCTCCGCCATGCAAGTTTCTGTAGAAATCCATAGCGCTAGCGGCGGTGTTGCCAACGCTAAAGCCGCGGGTGAAGTCAGAACCCCGGCTGTTCCGTAGATTGACTTACTCAAGGAGTGGGCGCCACCATGGCAGCTGCTGTGAGCTGGCTTATAATGCTGCCCGCCGCCACGTTGCCGTAGAACGACATGGCGCTAGCGGCGGCGGTGCCGGCTCCAACGCCCGCGGCGCCGAAGCCCAACGCTGGCGCCACGAGGGGAGTCAACAGTCCTCCTGTGCCGTAGATGATGGCACCTCCGATAACATTTACTGCAATCGCCACGAGGAGCCCCATTTTAGCTCTGGAATTCAAAATGATGCCAGTATAAAATCTGAGAGTGTGCTCTCTGAAATAATATAACGAAAACAAAATGCATTGAATTAGGTATTATATCAACAATAGCATTAAATTTTGCAACATTCCTAGGAATTAACCTATGATTTGAATAATTGACCGCGCGAAGCGAGGTCTCAGAGTCGACTATGACAAACCGGCACTTGTAAGTATGTTTGTATGTATGTGTATTCGACGATAACTCAAATACCTACTGCTTCACCGATCTTGATGAAATTTTGCATACCTACGTGTAGTTTATTTATATAGAATTTTTAAGTTCGAATATGAGCATCATCTGTTCAGTGGTTGCGAAGATATCAGGGAAAACAGAGGCAACACGACGCCATTTTCTAGTGGAATTGCGGGACGATGCCCACCCAACGATATTCTCAACATAGATGCGTCATGGTCATGTGCCAACATTAGAGCGTTACTTATGCAGACAACATTGAGAAAAAAACATTTCTTTAAAATGTGTATAAGTATTTACAAAAATAAAATTATAGATTTAGTCATCATCATCATCATATTAGGCGTAGGACGCCCACTGCTGGTCATAGGTCCCTCCTATAGATATTATACTTACAATAAGACCAGTTGGAAGCGGTTTGAATCCAGCGTATTTTTATTATCTAATTTACTTCTCTTGAAATAGGAGATTAGCAAGTTAGAATGGCAACGGGCAAGGCACAATGGCACCGACAACTGATGGATGACATGGGGTCGAAAAGTTCAAAGAAGATACCACGTACCTACTTACCTACCAAAAAGCGCAGCGTAGGACGTCCCACCCGATGGACAAAATTAAATGACCTATCATAGAATAATAACGCCGAGAATGATAATTTCATGTAAAAAAAACTCGAGAGTGAAGCATCAACACGATTGATGTATGCGCGAGTCATACGTATTTAACTATTTACGCGCGGCAACACGCACACTACGAAACAAGTAATGTTACTATCAAAATCAGATTACCCCAAAAAGTTGGGAAATTTGATCAGAGCCTTTAGTACAGATTTTGCATAACTTATACTTGTGCCTTTGAGTGTGGCTCCAAACATTTCTGTTAATAACTTTTTTTTTTAAATTCCATTAGTATGGGTATTATATGAAAGGGCTTTTCGTGTGGAACACAGTTTGTGAAATGGATATTACACACACAGTACAGTACAGTACATAAAACCGTTTAATTAGAATAAAATTTTGACCAATTTAATTACTGTGTTTTTAGTTTTACTTTGTTACTACTTACGAACTGTTTTCCACACGAAAAGCCCTTTCATGTAACACCCAGTTTAATTTAAAAAAAAGTTTTTGTGTACTGAGCTGAAAAGAGGTGAGGTCATCATTTTGAACAAAATGTACTATGAGGCCAACCAGGGATTCGCGAAATTCAATTCAATTCAATTAAATTATCATATGTAATTTTTCCATGCGGTTATTAGATTACATGTCATAATAATGTCAAATACATTTGACCCTTTAAGGGTACCTATGACAAATTATTAATTACATTGGGAAGGCTCATTGCTAAATTATCACTACAAAATTAAAAATTAATTGTCATTACAAAATCAAAAACAAATCATCATCACAAAATTAAAATTAAATCATCATTCTAGTGGTGTCTATTCTACTTTTCATACCTCCTGCAAGACTATTAAGACCCAGGAATGTGAACAATACTAAAAACAGTACGTTACTAAGGAGAAGGTACTCACTAGGCAACACAGTATTGTTCACAATAAAATCAACCTGACAAATGTTCGTAGAAATACAAACCAAATCCGGAATGCACCCCCAAGTACCGTCTATCCCCCGTACACCTGGTCTGGAAGTCATTGACCTTGACTACAATATTATCGACCTTGATGGACCTTAAGTGATCTTGGACTCAAGGTCAATGATTTTGTAGTCAAGATCAGTCATTTATACTTCCACATCCCACTGGATAAAAAAATAAATGCAGCCAATCACCCGAAACTTGTAGCCTGACTTTTCAGATGGGCTAGTCGTCATTTTTGTCGCTTGCCTCCTGGACTATAATGGCCTACTTTTTTTTTTTTTTTTTTTTTTTTTTAAATTTGAAAATCAATTATCCCCAACGTAATTAGGGAACTTATTTAACATATTTTGCTTATCAACTAACTTTTAAATGTAATTTTAACAATTTATTGTTAGAGTTTCATTCCGCGATAACATAATACTAATCGATTTGTACGAAAATGTAAAAATAATGGCCTACTTGATTATCGTATGATATCTCTTTACGATAACCGCATCTGTTCCATGTAAAGAAGTGACGTATTATGACGTTCCAAATCAAGACACTGTCGCTCTGTCATAACCTAAGGTCATAAAAGGGTCATAACCATCTAATTATGATGATAATGTCTCGCTTTGGTACTTATCAAGTAGGATGTATGAAAACATAATAATATGTACTGCAATGGAAGTATATTTCATTACTAATTTCAATATCAAAATGTGGGGGAAAAATTTACCCTTTACTTGCAACTTTTAGTCCTTATGGCGTCTGTCGAAATTTTGTGAATTTATATTTACATTGGAAGGCGTTTTACATCAAATTATAAGATAATTTGTAATACTTACATGTGGAATGTGATGTTGCATTGTTTGTTTGGTTTTGCCGATTCATTGTGGCACCCGTTTACCACACAAACCGTCATTTTAAAATATAAATTACGGGAGCTGTTTTTATCACGGTACGACTGTCTGTGAGTACTGCCGCGCGCCGTTCGCGTACCAAGCTTTTCAAGCTTGTTATTTCTTGCTTCACTTAGCGTGCTTGTTCTCGGTTTCTCGGCGTTATTATTCTATGTGACCTATATAATCAAAACTGCAGAATCATAATGGATGCGAGATGCGAGCCGCTTTCAACAAGTCTTATCGAAGATCCATAAGGGAGGCCTATGTGCACTTGTGCAGCACTGGATGTCCTGTGGCTGATGGATGAATTATGATTAAAGTGGTTCTAAGGCTTGAGTTGCGGATGACGTAACGTCAACAGGTATTCGAGTAGGTATTTTGTTCAAATTAAACAATAAACAAGCTCTTTGTATCCTGGGCTGGGCTCGTAGGTAAGCTAAGCGTGTTTTTTAACATATCATTCAAAGTGTCCAGATTTAGAAGAACAATATTCCTAACTGAGCTTAGATTATCGCTCAGACAGATATCACTTTTTGGCAGAACCTTACTATACTTATACCTACCTATTTTTAACTAGGTATTCGACTAAAATTTAGTCTATAATTTTAGGTAAGTACTTAAAAAGCTGTTGAAACAATTTTTATGTAACATCTTTTTACACGGCTTAACAATAAACATTTTCTTTTTCTTATTCTGCACTGCACCACGATAACATTACCGTGACTGCACTCTGAAATTCACCATGCATGGGCCGACGGCCGAGAAGCGTCGCAAAATGGCGGAGCCGGCCGCCCGTAAATATCTTTAAATCTGCAGTAATTTCCGAGGTTCTTCCTTATAATAAATATAGAAAGACCGCATGGGAATGTAATGTGATTGCAATATAACGTAACTTACCAAAAATTTAAAGTTGATAGGTTCACAAAAAACTATTCACAAAAAAGCTCGAACTCGAACGAGTAGACGCACGAAAGAGAGTTCCGCAAATGGTGAATTTCATCCTTATTCACCTGTATTTATAGATCCCAGTCAGACTAGGGTTCCGTGATCCAAAATAAGAAACGATAAGGAGATGATTCAGGTCCGTGGTAGTTGTAAGTCGTTATGGCCAACAAAATACCTATTAGGTACTGAAAATTTTTACTAAGTTGACTTGTAAAATAATCTGCCAAGACTCGCGCACAAAGGGGTATACCTTGTTCTCTTATTGGTTTGTGGGGTATACCATATGGGAGCCCCCTTACTTTTAGTACCTATTTGTTGTTTATGTGGCTTCAAAAATAAATCATCTGTGAAAATTTCAGGTGTCTGGCTATCACGGTTCATGAGATACAGCTTGATGACAGATAGACGGACGGACGGACGGACAACGGAGTCTCAGTAATAGGGTCCCGTTTTTACCCTTCGGGTACGGAAACAGTTTTTTTTCTACTTCGCCATATTTTTTACGCCGTTATTATTTGCATAGTTATTACACCTATAAACTAAGTTAATTTACACAATGAAGCTGGTGGCGCCGGCCGAGTCGGTGGTGGAGTCCTAACGGAGTCCCAGCCGCCTTGCCGGCTAGAACTAGGCGTACCCACACTTCGAGCTTTAGCCGTAACAGATTTATACATCAAAGATGCCACTGCCAGCCTTCCGCTGAACAAGTCATTGTAACAGGAATATGTGTGTATATCCGCTCTAACGTACCTACCTACCACGATCATTATAGGTACGTTCCAGGCAAAAAAAAATGGGCTTCGTATGAAAACGTATGACTATGAAACCATGCTCACATATCGTTCCGTCACCGATCAGCACAGTTACGTGCCCACTACGGAGAGTTTTGGCATCGGCGAAATATTTTCATGGACTATTGTTGACATACAATATGTCGATGGTAAGTTGTTGTGGGCATAGTATAGCGTGTATTGTGGTTTTTCGCGCCTGATACTTTCCTAGTACGGTCATAGTACAGTACGTTATATTATACCTAGTGAGTTGCAGTAGGTATACTAAAGCTTACGTGTTACTTTCGCAATTTTTTGATATGGTGAGCTAGCCTGCCTTAAAACAGAAGAACTAAATAGGTACTTTCTATTTTTCTCTTCTGTGTGAGCTACCGATATTTCGGTATAATTGCATGGATAAATGACGCGTAACACAAGTTGGCGGAAATGAAGTTAGCTATAAGCTGCGCAATATCCAATTCTGACTGACGCTCACACAAAGCCGCGCGTTAATTGGATAATGCACAGCTTGTAGCTAACTTTATTTCTGCCCTAAAATATATTTACCAAATATAAATGGAACCCTGGTTTCGAATTGACAATACGCACTTGACTACCATTTCTCTCCCTTCCCCACATAGTGAAAAAGAAACGTGGGACTCCCCTGACCATAGACAAGAATTATCTACTTTAGTAAACCATAAATAAATTATTAGGATATTAACGTCACCTAGTGAGAACTTTGGGAATTTTTAGTGTGCTAACACCTTGACAGTTCTGAAATTCTAGATGAAAAGGTTTCTAAGTAAATCCTAGGGGGCACATCAGATGGCGTGCAAATTGTTATTATGGGCTAGTCATTTCGTTGCTGTTATTATGCGTATATACTTACCTAATGATAATCTTTCAAGATAATGTATGGGTCTGGTGATTATTATTAGGTATACACGCATCGTAACAGTAATGTAATGAATTAACTCATAATAACAATTTGCACGCCGTTTAATGTGCCTCCTTGGATTTACTTAGCAACGTCTAAGACGTTTCTAAGTGAATCCAAGGAGGAGATCTACGATTCTAGAATTTCAGGACTGAAAAAGTGTTAGTTCACTAAAAGTTCTCAGAGTCCTCACAAGGTGGCGTTAATATAATAGTAATTTTTTTATAGTTTTCTTAGGTACCACTCTTCTATGGTCAGGGAAGTCTCACGTTTCATTTTCACTATGTGGGGAAGGGAGAGAAATTGTAGTCAAGTGCGTATTGTCAATTCGAAGGGTTCCATTTTTATTTGATGTAGTAAGTAAGTTCGTAGCCGGGTGGCTAGCCCAGTGTGCTTAGCATACAAGACCACGACAAGAGTTTATCGTCGTGTGCAAGGGTGACAGATATATGCTTCATCATAACTCTGTCACGTTCTGACACGTCGATAGTATAATTTTATGATCCTTATGCTAAGCCCGCTGGTGTCAGAGTTTTTAGGCCGCCTGAAGGCCTCTGACATGGCTAAACGGTTAAAACAACCGGGACCTACAATTTAACGTGTCATCCGAGCCACGGTAGCGCTCAGTTGGAAAATGCCACCCGCGGTCACCCATCTTATTTGATAAATATATTTTACGGTACTTTTATACCGTTATGAAAATACCGTAAAATACAGATAATACTGTACCAAGATAGATATTGTAAGTACCAAATATAAATCACATCGTTGTGTACTTAAATTGTGTGGTCACTATGTGGGGAAGGGAGGGAAATATTTCACTAGGTAATAATAGTAGGTCGTCAAGACCTACTACTTACCACTTAACACGGATCTGAATGAATCATCTCCTTATCGTTTCTTGCTGTGAAATGCTGTGAAGTGTGGAGCCGTAGAGTCCATTGCCCTGCAGCAGCTGGTCGTGAGTGGCCGACTCCACCACGCGGCCCGCGTCTATGCTTATGTAGCTAATGTCGCGTCTGTTTGTCACAATCTCATTGAAAAAAATAGCGGCTAAGCAAATTTGTTAAACTTGATAATTGACCATTCATAGTTTTTGAAATATTCATGGTGCTTCAATTATACCCACACACTGTTTCAACCGTCCACAGGGTGGGGTTATTTGAAACATTCTACCTGGGCGATTGCAGCTTTACTATTTAAGATAGAGATACAGTTACTGTTTATCTACTTAATTGAAGAGCCAGATAACGACTTTAAGCCGGGGTTACATCATGAAATTGAAACATACACATGAAAAATTTAATTTCGTGAAACTTGTGGCAGGACTTGTTAAACTTGTTAAAATAAATATCGTTATAATAATCGTTAAAATAAATAGCGTCATGAAATCTTAATTAGGTTACCTATCACAGTTAACCATGGAACCATAGGCATCGAAACTTGTTTCTGAAATGAATTAAGTAAGTATGTTTTTAAATACAATTATCTACAAAATAAAGCAAGTATTTTTAGTAACAAAAAACCAGTTAACAAATATTTTTATCGATGTCCAACATTGGTTTGCTATTTTAACCACATAGGTACCTATCCATCCTTCGCATGCGCTTTCGTGAAAATAATTAGGTACGCCGCGGTTCGCGTTTGAAATTAGTTGCGTGACATTAGTTTTACCAAAAAATGCGCAGGGCATAAAACTAAATCATTGTTATCAAATTAATGTGTGCATTGTAAAATTTGATGTTTACAAATGAAATTGTTGAAAAAACTATTGTCGTGAAATTATTTTTATGTCACTAATTTCGTGATGTAACTCCAGTTTTATAAGCTATATAAATATCAGATGTGATGTCACAATAGATATTTCACACGATTGAACGAAAATTATTTCAATTGACCCCGGTCTTCCCTATATCTAGACGTTCTATAATCTAAAAGAAACGGATTCATTATGATATCAAGTTCTTTATTCAAAGTCCAGCGTGGTAAAGCTTAGCATAGAGCCCATTGGCCTGCAGCAGCTGGTCGTGAGTGGCCGCCTCTACGACGCGGCCCGCGTCTACGACGTGGATGACGTCGGCGTGGCGCACCGTGGACAGGCGGTGAGCAATCACGACGCACGTGCGCCCGGCCCGAGCGGACTCCAACGCTTCTAGCACTGCCTGACAATAAAAGACCGATTTAATGATCACAGAGACCGTATAAAAACTAGAGCAAAGAAAAAGTACCTAAATAATTTTGAAGCAACTTTCAGCTCTCAAAATAACTTTACGCCACACGACACACCGTTTCACAGCTGCACTCAAATTTTACACTCCTTAACTACAGAACATGCACAGTTGGATAAAGTATATCAAAATATTATTAAGAAACTTACACATACATGTACGTATTTACACTAACTATTCCACGCTTTACTTAATTTTTATTGGAATTAAAATGATAGTCGAGGTCTTTGTAGTCATTTTTGCGAAAATAATTTTGATGAGCAGTTGTTTTAATGCTAAGGTACCTTTTCACTCTCAACATCAAGAGCACTGGTAGCCTCGTCGAGCAGTAGTATCTTCGGGTGCCGCACGAGCGCGCGCGCTATCGCCACCCGCTGCTTCTGCCCGCCGGAAAGCTGCACGCCTTTTGAACCGATGTTCGTTTCGTAGCCCTGGCATAAAGTCTTAGAATAGTGAAAAACAGTAGATAGTGAAAAACAGTAGAGCCCTAAAATAGAAAAGTTGTAAGACATTCACAGCAAGATGGCGACTAAAACGCATAATATGCTATGTACCTAATCAACGATATCGTTGACTAGACTAGACTAGACATTTGAACTAATGATCAAATGTTACACATTGGCGTTTCAGCAATATGGCGGCCTTTCTAATTGGAGCTTGTATTTTCAGCCTTAAGTCAATAGCAATAAATGATCAAATGTTACACATTGGCGTTTCAGCAATATGGCGGCCTTTCTAATTGGAGCTTGTATTTTCAGCCTTAAGTCAATAGCAATAATGCTACCTTATTTCTAACACCTAGTTACTTACGTTCGTGCAAAAAACCCAGGATCCTTTATTATTGCCGGAGTTAAATCTTTCCATCCATGTACCTACAATGTTATTGGTTACAATTATAGATATTGAAATAAATCTGATGAAGTATCTAATCTAAGTGACACCTAAATTCCACTATCTACCTACTAACCTGAGGCAGCGAGACGATGAAGTCGTGTATATTGGCCTGCTTGGCCGCTTCCACGACCTCGGCCATGGTGAGGTCCCTGGAGTTGTCTCCATACGCTATGTTATCTTTGATGCTGAGGGCGAACAGCGTCGGCTCCTGCGACACCAGCCCGAAGGAAGACCGGACATCAGCCACGCGCAGGGTCGGCAGAGCCCACTTGTCTAAATACTGTGGAGAAATATAATAATTATTCAATACTCAATCATCAAGTAAGTTCGTATAGGGTGGCTAGCCCTGGTGTTGGAGCTTTTAGGCCTCTGACATGGCTAAACGGTTAAAAAAACCGAGACCTACAATATAACGTGTTATTTGAGCCACTGCAGCGCTCAGTTGGAAAATGTCACCCACGGTCAGCCATCCAAATACTAACCGTGCCTAATTTTAAAACGCTCGTAGCGATCACCGAAATTAAGCAACTCAATCATTTATTTTATTGCAACATTTGTAGGTCTTATTACAGTGATTTTATTTCATGTTCTATGTACTTATGTGAATCCGCTAACTAACCAAATATGTTATGCTCGGATCTCTGTGCTAGTTCTAATTAGAAATTAGGAAATTTGTGGAAATAACAAATTTCACAACATTATTAGCCCCCGATTTAGCCCAGCTGATTTGGCAAATCGGATGGCAGTGAGCAGGGCACATAATACGAGTACGGAGGACGAATGACCGATTATTTAAAAGGTATTGTTTCATGTTATTTAACAGGCTTATTCGGAACTGGACAGCCGGTTTTCCGGAACAGGCGCAAGAATGTGATTCAAACCATAATAAATAACTTTTACTACAGGAGTCCTGGAATTCGAGAAAAAAAATACCTTTTCAATGTTCCACTACTGAACATAGGCCTACCCACCACGGGTGATTAGGCTATATCTACCACGCTGGCCCAATAAGGGTTGCTGGATTAACATAGGCACCTTCACCATTGATTATTTTCTATGGTCGCATGCAAGTTTCCTCACGATGTTTGCCTTCACCGAAAAGCCAGTGATGTGAATATCCTCACATAAGTCTCAAAGAAGCTTTTGGTACATGATCGGGATTCAAACCTTCGACTTTACAACGCTCATTACAAAATACCTACGATAATAATAATGTTTGTGGGATTTAATTTCACCAATAATATTGGGCTCCGCCACCAGCTCTTCAATTTTACGGTTATGATTAGTTTAGATCCCACAGACTTCGTTGGCTCGGACATCTGGAACGGATGGAAAAGGATCGTGCCGTAAAGAAGGCTCATTTGGGCATGCCGGAAGGGCGAAGACCTGTTGGACGTCCCAAGTATAGATAGAGAGATAAAGTGGCCGAACACCTGCTGGAGATTGGGGTGCAAGACTGGCATCTACTCGCGCAGAATAGGGACAGATGGCGGACCTTGGTATCGGAGGCCAAGACCCACTTTGGGTCGCTGTGTCAATAAAGATAGATAGAATAATAATGTTTAATACTTACAACGACACCCTGCTCAGGATCGTAGAATCTGTTCAGAAGCTGTACAACTGTGCTTTTCCCGCAGCCGCTCGCACCCACCAGAGCCACCGTTTTTCCGCTGTCCACCTAGAATTCAGACACAAAGAGAATTTAATACTATAATGAACTATGATCTAATATTGTAGAAGTCTACATAAAGCTTTTTTCTGAGCAACAGACGTATTCTGGGGTATTTTTAGTAATAGTATTAGAAGCAGTAAGTAATAGTACTATTACTTACTTATCGATGTGAGTCATGTGTTAACACCAACTACATATATTTTATATAAGTATTTTACTTTCAGACCTGAAATAGCGGAAAAATTATCAGCTGTTCCATTCAAAGAGCAGGTACACTCTACTTTCGACAATACATAAAGTAAGTAAGTTCGTATAGGCCAGGTGGCTAGCCCTGGTGTCAGAGTTTTTAGGCCGCCTGAAGGCCTCTGACATGGCTAAACGGTTAAAACAACCGGGGCCTACAATTTAACGTGTCATCCGAGCCACGGTAGCGCTCAGTTGGAAAATGCCACCCGCGGTCACCCATCTAAGTACTGACCGTGCGGAACGTTGCTTAATTTCGGTGATCGCTGACAATCACCTAGTCAAACTACGCTACGAGCGCTACTGTGACAATACATAGAAAAACTAGGTCGTGATATTGAGAACAATGTATATAGATTTACAAATAATCCTAGAATAATGATGTCTAGAGAAACACAGTATGATCGAGAATTACAAAAGAATACAAACTTGCAAATTGAATCCACGAAGAACTTGTTGTTTAGGTCGACTCGGATACCGGAAACCTACATCTTTGAGGCTTGCATTTCCTTTGGATACCTGTGCAAAAACAATTAAACTCAAAGCCAGCACAAATCCAAAATCATTGACTAATTAGCCAGAATCTCTTCTTAGGGGTGAGGTTATCTAAATTACATGAATTTGGATAAAAAACTATCTAGGTACACATCCTATGCAGACTCTCGCAGTCCATAGAATCTTCTCCCCCAAACCTAGTTATATAATTAGCTGACCCGAAGCGCGACGGTCTTCTCGCAACGATTACCATTTATAGTTGAAAGAATAATTATTTTTCGCAAAAAATGGCAAAACTGCCTTCCATCGTGTACAAAATTCGAATATTTCGCTCGAAAAGTTCACATTATCGTTGATTTTTCGGAAACGGATCAGTCGATTTCTGTAAAATTTAAATAGGACCAGCTCGGGAGTATACCCTTTCGAACTAAAAAAGAATAACATACAGACGAACATATAACCTCCTCTTTTTTGGAAGTCGGTTAAAAATAGAGGTATTCGGTAATTTAGTGACGTCAAAATTTGTTCTGACTGTTCAACAGACGAATAGAGAAGGAACTATCTAGTTGTTGAAGATAGAATTTGTAAAAGTAAGCACTCAGAGGATAAATCGATACGTAACCAAAATGTTACATTACTTTGATAGGTACATATACAAAAGCAAACTAACGAAATGAGTGACAGCTGGAGTGGAAGGATCGTAGATTTTGGGTTTCTGTCCGAGCTGGACTACGATCCTGGAGGCAGCTTTGATGCCTTTCTGGAAGTCTGGCGCGAACGTGAACGCATTTTGCAGCTGTCCTGATGCCATTTGAAGTGACTGCGTGGTCCTGTTAGGTACATAAGAAATGATGCTTCGTATATAGTTAGTGATAAAGTATGTGTTTCTTTGCGAATTGCAGACTCATACATAAATGTTCAAACTCAATCATTACGAGTGCTGACTTATGGCACAGAAACGTGGTCTCTCACTATGGGCCTTATTAGTAAACTTCAAGTAACCCAACGAGTTATGGAGAGGGCTATGCTCGGAGTCTCTATGCGAGATCGAATCAGATATTAGGAGATCCGTAGAAGAACCACAGTTACCGACATAGCCCAACGGATTGGCAAGTTGAAATGGCAATGGTCAGGGCACATAGCGCGGAGGACTGATGACCGATGGGGTCGAAAAGTTCTCGAGTGGAGACCACGTACCGGCAAGCGCAGCGTAGGACGTCCACCCACAAGGTGGACGGATGACCTCATTAAAGTAAGTAAGTTCGTATAGGCCGGGTGGCTAGCCCTGGTGTCAGAGTTTTTAGGCCGCCTGAAGGCCTCTGACATGGCTAAATGGTTAAAACAACCGGGGCCTACAATTTAACGATGACCGCAGGATCGCGCTGGATGCAAGTCGCTTCCAACCGGTCTTATTGGATATCCATAGGGGAGGCCTATGTCCAGCAGTGGACTTCTTATGGATGATGGACGGATGAATCATTACAAACAACTTTTACTACGGGATCAACCCTAAAAAAACATTTAGTTGTTACATTCAAAAAGTTCTTTATCTTACGACCAAATATTTGGAACGGCTGAGATTTTTGATATTGAGAGGGCCAGCGTGGACGTCAGCTGAACTGTGTATTTTATTTCCCGAGGAATATTGTCAAAATCGACTAAAGCGACAATCTGCGAGACAATCATATGTCCGCCGTAAGTCAAGGCAGCAGAGTTGATAAAGTTGAACATGGAGCGCGACATTCAGGCGACAATGCCGCGGCAGTGCGCCGCACGCCTCGCGAGCGCCAACGTTGGAGTCAGTTGAACCGAGTATCTCGCAACGCAAGGAACTAACGCGATATACTAACACAAGAATATTGTCATAAGCGACGTCCTGAGAGACAATCAAATGTCCACTGTAAGTCAAGGCAGCAGAGTTGATAAAGTTGAACATGGAGCGCGACATTCAGCGACAATGCCGCGGCAGTGCACCGCACGCCTCGCGAGCGCCAACGTTGGTGTCAGTTGAACCGTGTATCTCGCAACGCAAGGAACTAACGCGATATACTAACACAAGAATATTGTCATAAGCGACATCCTGAGAGACAATTAAATGTCCACCGTAAGTCAAGGCAGCAGAGTTGATGAAGTTGAACATGGAGCGCGACATGCCAGCGACGACGCCACGGCAGTGCGCCGCACGCCTCGCGAGCGCCAACGTTGGCGTCAGCTGCGCCGCGTACTCTGCCAGGAACTGACGCTCGCGCCCGAGCGACGCCACCGCTCGGATGTTCGATACAGCTTCCATTGCTACCTGGCATGTGAAGAAAAAAATCATGAACCTCTAATCAGAAGTCAGCGAGATCAGGCATTTCTCAGGGTAGCACACCTGCGCGTATTGCCTAGGTACTATGTTGCACCGAAGCCTCTAATAGTCCACACTGCTGAATATAAGTAGGTATACCCTCAAATAGTAACTAAATCAAATGGCGATGAAGGGGCAGTACCTAACTATAAACTTTTTAACTCTGTCTGTACCAAAATCTTAGCACGCAAAGACAATTTTCTTATAAGTACGGCAAACTACCTGAGACACACTGTTAAAGAGAAATAGTAAGCTACTTATAGAGGTAGATACCTAGTAGCTAGATACTATACCTTGGTGCTGTTCTCAAGTGATATCGCGTTCCCCTGAGCCTCCCTGCCGGTTTGCTTCGCCTGGTGGTATATGACGAGTGCGATGGCGGGGAAGAACGCCACGGCCACCAGGCCGACCTGCCACTGGTAGAGCATCGCTAGCACCAGCGCCAGCCCTATGGAGCCCAGCCCTTGGAGGAACACACCGATGCGCTGCCCAGTTGCCTGAAAGTAAGAACAATCCTTACGTCCGAAAGTGTGTTCGTTGGTTGGTTACTTTTACGCAGCAGCAGAGTAACGGATCGACTTGTTTTTGGTAGGTATGGATACCTATAGTTCGAAGGTCGGAGTGGCATAGGCTACTTTTTCGTGAAGCCGCGGGCAAAAGCTAGTTTACAATAAGTTGTCAAGAGCGAGACACGTGTATGATAAACCCCAGAAAGTTATAATTCTACAAGATTCTATTATTGTAACTAAACCTTAGTTTAGTTTCTAAATTAATATGTAACACATCATACAAATGCAAAGTATCTTTAGAAACTAACACTCTTTTTCATGTTTGGTGGCTTATATCTCGCAAACTATATGTACATTAACTAAACCAAAAAGTGATTGATGAAAACTTGAAACCTTACTTACGCCTTGCACGTAGGCAGCTTCAGCTGAAAGCCTCGCGCACAGAGCGCCCGTGGAATTGGCGCGCTCGTCGAAATATCCGATATGTTGCTGCAGCATGTGCTCGAACATGCGCGAGCGCAGTCTCTCGGTTAAATAGGCACCGGCTACACCGAACGACAAACACTGGAAAGGTTACAATTATTATTATGAGCTCGTTCCGACCCAAAGATGGGCAAAGGCTTTTATTCTCCTTCCACTCTTTACGTTCTAAAGCTATGATAATGTGGGTTCAGTTGCTACAAAAGGAATCCAGTTTATTCCGCTGTCTTCTGGGCTTGCCAGCCGGTGTGACGGCCCGGGAAAATTGGACTGGAAAAGTTAGATTTTTAAAAATTGATGTTTATAGGTTTTCGTTTGACTATTCTGCCTGATGTTAAGCATATATGCGGTCTAGGGTGAAGCACGCTCATCTAGATTTACTCAGTATTTGAAGATACTTACGTTATACGTACCCAACGTAAAGAATCGGTGAAGGAAAATATCGTAAAACAACCTGCAAAGTATAGGCCTTTTGTCCGGACTTTAAAATTTTCCATCGTCTAACATTTTCAATAATCCCTATTTCAAAGGAAAGTAGTTATGTCAATTGGTAGCTAACCTCTACCAAATTGGAAACTCCTATAACAACTCCGATCACAACACAAGTTCGGGCAACATCTCTCCCTTTTTCCATCAACACGGCTGGATCAGTGTCGGACATTGCCTGAAAATAAACCATGAACATTATTATACATGCTCAGAACAAAATACATCCAACATCCATCCATCAGCCGTAAGACGCTCATTGCTGGACATAGGCCTCCCTAATGGATTTCAATAAGCCTGATTGTATTGGAAGCTGTTTGAATTCAAGGAGTTGCTGCAGTCTTACTTATGTCGCCGGTCCATCTTGTAGGATGACGTCCTGTACTGCGATTGCCGTACGTACATTGCAGAACTTTACGGCACCATCGGCCATCCGTTCTACGAACTATGTGCTCAGCCCACTGCTATTTTAGTTAGCTAATCCGCTGGGTAATGTCGGTATAAAAACCAGTAGTAACCTAAAGTATAGAATTAGTGGCGGGCTCTTGTCTTCACTAAAATGTATAGAATTCAATGCATTACGCATTGATGTAGGTAGTACTAAAACTACATCCATGATGATGTTTTAATTTAGTACCAACGAGTACCTACATTTGTTTGTTTTAATACAAACGGTCAAAGTCAAAAATGTACTGATATATTTTAGACAGGAAAGCGTAGGGTGCAATCAGTTTCCAAACGAGCTTGTTGGAGATCCATAGAGAAGGCCTATGGCCAGCAGCGGACGTCCTACAGCTAATTAATGGATGAATAAACTAAAACCTTAAACCACTTACTCCAAACATATCTCCGAAGACGACGATGAACAGCGGCATCGAGAATCCGATGAGGATGGAGCCGACACAGCCGACCGTTATGGACTTCCACTCGGGAGAGTTCAAGCGAATCACCCTCCAAAAAGAAAGCTGTCGCACTTCTGGCTCGCTTCTTTCCTCTAACATCTTGTAAAATAACAAAATTATATATTTATAGCATTTTACTTAATCCTAATGTTTATTTTCTATCCATCTAATCAGCCTGTGTCTATCAACTGCTGGAGATAGGCCTCCTATAAAGACAACGGTTATATTCTTCACTTTTCTGTAAGGTTTTGTTTACTGACCCGGTACGATAGGATGGTCCACCTTATGTTTTTTAAACCTATAGAAACTAACTTTTCGAAACGTGCTATCCCTATCGCTCTAACTTCAATATTTTACACATACGTTTAGGTTAAAAAATATCGCCCCTGATCCTCACATCGCTATGAAACCTTCGCGTAATTTTTCTACATTATAGGTTATTAACCGTTTAGCAGTGTCAGAGGCCTTTAGACAGCTTAAAATCTCTGCTTCTGTTTACCTACGAGTATATTGACATTCATTTACATACCTGCAATTCTAACTAGGTATGTTGGCGTAGCGATCCTAAATGTGTCATGCCATCCGATAGCCCGCATATCTATATTAATTAAATTATTGCCTTTTCACTTTTTAAGCAATTGACTGCTGTTATTTTTGTTACTCTAAAATTACCAACAAGAACAATCTGAACATATTTTCTTACACTTATAGTATCAGCTTTATCGACCACTTCTTCTACGTCCGAATCTTCTCTCACAGGAACTGTAAACTCTGCAAAAAAAAAGTAATCTCGTTAGATGCTTTATTATTTGTTCATCTCCGGGATTTGAATGTCTAATATGTTGTTGGTTTTGTATCTAGAAAGTGTTTCTCTAGGACGATAGAAGTATTCTAGGACATCATTTTACTCATCATCAGGATCAACTATTATCATGAGACCTTGTTCTCTGATCTGTGATAAGTAAGACTAATCCCAAAATTGCGAAACTTTAGGCTATTCTATACAGACACTTTGTTAGATTTCCACACGTGTATGAAACAGCTGTTTTTTTTTTGCAATATTAGTGTTTCCAAAAACGCTGGCCAATCTAATGATAATACACCGAATCGAACTTAATGGCGTCAGTGAAGTTAGGTCCAGCCAATCGGCTTAAAGGGTGCTGGAGGCACCACTTAAATGCACCACTCACCCTCGCGAGCGAGTTTGACGCTCGCACCCTCCGACAAATGCCCTGCGGGCAGTGTTCCCGCAGCGTCCAGCCGCAGTAAAGAGGGATTCCTCGGGGCTGCAACCTCACTCCCAGCAACAAGGAGCAAGATGATCCCACGATGACGTGAAGTTAGCTACAAGCTGCGGATAACCTAATCCTCGCGCAGCTGTTAAGTGAGCTTCAGTCAGGATTCGGCTATCCGCAGCTTGTGGCCAACATCACAGCCGCCAAGTTGTATGATCCGGACTTTACCTTTCGAATCAGAGAGTGCATTAGGCTCCTGAGCGATGACCATGTCGAAGTATTGTCCTCGGCTCCTCATCAGCTGCTCGTGGCTCCCTGACTCGATGATGCTCCCGTTCTTCAACACGTATATGAGGTCTGCGTTCCGAATGGTGGAGAGACGGTGGGCCACGGTGATGGTGGTCCGACCTTCCGCCGCCTGGGTTACGGAGCAAGTAGAGGTTAAATAGCCGTGTACTATTTGAAGAATATTTTATGAAATGTTATTCTATTTATTTTTGTTAGGCGAACGCATAGCTCATATCAGCTATGTGTTCGCCTGATCGCGTTATACATGATTATGACAAGTCTGCAATAATATGCAGAGTTCTGGACTATACCAATGCTGAATCCTGCGCGGAACAACAGTGTGCTTGTCATTCTGAGATATGAAGATCTACTGACAAGTAATTTCGCAGGAAACATTGCACTTCAATTCGAAGCACACTATGTTAATAAAATTGGTTTCAGTTGCATTGTTCTAATAGTGGACTTGTAGTCATTTAAAAATTATATCATTTTTAGGGATAATTACATTAGAATATTTTTTTTAAATATTTAAGAACGTTGAATAATTATTTTTTGCAAAAAATGGCATGACCGACTTCTCAACCGTGTCCAGAATTTACAAATACTCATAGCGGATCGATGTAGTATTTTTCACATTATTGTTGATTTATCAAAAATGGCTCAGCCGATTTCAATAACATTTAAATGGGACCAACTCCGAAGTGTAATAACAAATAATTATCGAAATCGGATTACTAAGTAAAAAGTTTTGCGTGGTTATACATAAAAAACATACGTATCGAACTCCTCCGTTTCTTCGGTCAAAAAATAAAAAGTTGTTACGTTAAGCTATCATTAATTTTATCTTGGTACTTTGAAGGAACCGTGATGATTTTCCGGGATCACAAAATATACTTACTTTTTCTAAAGCCTTCTGCACCTTAGCTTCTGATGAGATGTCCAGTGCGCTCGTAGCCTCGTCCAGCAGCAGTATGCGCGGGTTCCGCACTAGGGCCCGCGCTATAGCTATGCGTTGCTTTTGTCCGCCTGAGAGTGACGCGCCACGTTCACCCACGTTTGTGTTGTAACCCTTCAAAACACAGGGGTAGTACTCGTAAGTATACGGGGAGTATCTCTATACGGCGATATCTTATATATCGCGGGGTATCTTAGAATACTCGTATCTCAAAAGATATTCTAAGATACAATTACTTACACTTATGATCAACTCTTACTATGAGACTAACCCAGAAATAGCCAAAAAAACAGCTGTTCCATTCATTTTAGGAGACTGAATTAATGATCATGAGGTTGTAAATTCAAACCCTAGACCCGTAATCCGTATCAATAATTTTTTTGGAACTTATGTAGGTATGGATTTTTACTGCACTAGCTTTTCGGTGAAGGGAAACATCGTCGCCTGCTGGCCTTACTTTTAGCAGCTTTAAGTATAATGAAGTTATGAGCGTTTGCTTTTTTTTGCAGCGACTTCGACTTCTTCGTCCGTTTTCACTCAAACTGGTGTTGGCATTGGCCTATGTGCGCTAGGAACTTTAGCTATAAGACCTCTGATATTACCTTCGGTAGCTTTACAATGAAGTTATGAGCGTTCGCTTTTTTAGCCGCGGCTTCAATGTCTTCGTCCGTAGCTTCGTCGCGGCCGAATCGGATGTTTTCTCTCACGCTGGTGTTGAAGAGGGTTGGTTCCTGGCTCACAAGGCCTATGTGCGCTCGGAGCCAACTCACGGACAAGTCTCGTACATCGTACCCGTCTACGCAAACCTATAGGTGTAACTTGAATCAAACTTGATGGCGTCTCTGAAGTTAGCTACAAGCTGCGCAAAACCCCGCTCTTCACCCCAGCTGACATATGAATTTGCTTCTGCGCAACGACCCGCCTCATGTTTACCGATGCAATTAAGTTTGATTTGACCTATAGGCACATGATTATAGTAAGCTATAGACAAGACAGGGCCATAAGTGACTCAGTCTTTGTTAGGATGATCAGAAAAATAAGAAGAAATTCGTTGATGAACCAAAGTTGTCGGATATACCTACATAACCCAGCAGATTACCGAATCGAAATGGCACAGGGCAAGGTACATATTATAGCAAGTCAATTCCGTAATAGATTTTTCGATTAGCGAATTCACTAAATGAAATGTGAATTTGTCTAGACGCTCAGTAAGGTCATTTTTTTAGAATCACCTTTTTTTAGAATACTATAGCAGATTACCAAAACAAACAGTACAATAATAAAATATGTTAATAAAACTTACACTACCATCAAGGACGTCGTAATATCTAGATATGAGCGAAATTATTGAGGACTTCCCACCACCTGAGTGCCCCACCAGGGCTACAGATTGGCCGCGATTCACTTTAAAACTAACTCCGTTTAACACCTGTGAAGATATCAGTTAAAATGTACTTAATAATGTTTTTATTACCTAATCAACGAATTTATTCCAGCAGATTTATTCCAACTATGCTTTCCTAGCCATGGTGGTCTAATGGTAGTGACACCTGCCTTACAATCGTGAGGTCGTGGGTTCAAATCCCGGTCCCGTACCAATGAGTTCTTCAGAATTTATGTACGGAATTTAACACCATTGTTTTTTCGGTGAAGGAAAACATCGTGAGGCAACCTGCATACGAGTACGTCCGTAGAAGAAATTCGACGGCGTATGTGAATCCACCAACCCGCACTAGGCCAGCGTGGTGGAAATAGCCCAATCACCCTTCGTGGGCAGGCCTATGTCCTGCAGTGGACTATTAAAAGGCTTATACAGTACAGTACATAAAAGGGATAGGTAGGGCGCACTAAAATTCTGTCAAATAAGTCTGGTCTTAGCTTTACTAGGTACCTAACACTCACCGGCACAGTAGGTCTAGAAGGATATTTGAACACTACATCCTTGAGTTCGATGCTCCCCTCTATTTTAGGCTTCAGGCCCCTGTCCAACAGAGGGTTGATAGTGGGAACATTGTCGATCAGGTGGAATATTTGGGCACCAGCGCCTTTTGCTGATCCGAAAGCTCCGGCTAGTGACCCCACCATGCCCAAATTACTCATTCCTGTCATGACGCCGAAAAACACCTGTAAAGTAAAACACCAGTAGCATATTACAATGAAATGATTTAGTACAAACCGGCTGTTGCTTTACAAAATGCTGGCACTCTCAGAGGTACTCATACTCGTCATTATGAACAACTTCAAAAGTGCGAAAAAAAACAGCTGCATACATTTTATCGAGGGTCAATCAAAGTAAGTTTAAGTATGGAATCATCCATCCATCCATCAGCCATAGGACGTCCATTACTGGACATAGGTCTGCCTATAGATCACCGATTAGACCGGTACTGAAGTAGGTATGTAATATTAATCCTTATCCTTACATAGTCCTTACATAGTATAAAATAAAGTCGCTATTTTCGTTTGTTTGTTTGTTTGTTTGTCTGTATGCTTAAATCTTTAAAACTACGCAACGGATTTTGATGCGGTTTTTTTTAATGGATAGAGTGATTCAAGAGGAAGGTTTATATGTACAATACACCTGTGCGAAGCCGGGGAGGGTCGTCTAGTATAAAATAAAGTCGCTATTTTCGTTTGTTTGTTTGTTTGTTTGTCTGTATGCTTAAATCTTTAAAACTACGCAACGGATTTTGATGCGGTTTTTTTTAATGGATAGAGTGATTCAAGAGGAAGGTTTATATGTACAATACACCTGTGCGAAGCCGGGGAGGGTCGTCTAGTATAAAATAAAGTCGCCATTTTCGTTTGTTTGTTTGTTTGTTTGTCTGTATGCTTAAATCTTTAAAACTACGCAACGGATTTTGATGCGGTTTTTCTTAATGAATAGAGTGATTCAAGAGGAAGGTTTATATGTATAATACACCTGTGCGAAGCCGGGGCTGGTCGTCTAGTTGATATTATTTGGGAGTCGGCCTCATGCACTTCGTAACACCGTGAATAAATATCTCACGCACCGAGTAGATAAACGACTGCTCTCTAAATCTCTACGGTTAGTCTCTATACCTAGATACCGCTGGCGCCGCCCTATTTATTCCAGTAGGTGTCAAAGAATAGGTATTAAATATCTAAATTACGTCTAAAATGAGATTCTGTTGCTTTAGATATACATATATTCAGCAAGATTACTCACAGAAAACATGACATCCGCGTTATAGTTCTGGGGATCGTTGATTACTAGATAGATACCCACGTAGAAAGATAAAGCGTAGGATCCGAACACGCAGAAAAACAGGAACCCCATAGAGAGACCCGTGAAGAATTCTAAAAAACATAAGACCTATTATTACACAACGTTTAACAGGCTAGGCATGTAGCGGAGGAAAATATCGTATCGTGGTAAATTATCGGCCAAGTACCTACGAGTCGGACTCGCGCACGAAGGGTTCCGTACTATATGGAAGCGCCCCATTAATATTTATTTTAATTTAATTTAATTATTTATTATTGAAGTGAATACGAAACTAAATATTCTGTGAATATTTCAAGCATCTACCTGTTACGATTATTTATATCGAGCGAAAAACGGCCAAAAATTCAGGTTTGTTGTGTGGGAGCCCCCCTTAAATTTTAATTTGATTAAGCTATTGCATAGCTTCTATCGCGGGCCTTGAGCGCGGCGGGGACCGAATCCAGAAATTCCGTAACGAAAAAACCTCACGCTCCCCACTCCGACAGGCAAGGAGGTGTGGCTTGAAGGCCGTGCATCGTCTAACGTCGTTTCAGTTCGGCAGTCTTCGACACGGAGTTGTGTGCGATTAGACGTATTGTAAAATTTTGCAATAGCTTTACCGCGGCAGTCCCCGAGTGCCACACGTCTTTTTTTGTTTTAGTATTTTTTTGTAATTGCGGAAACAGAAATACATCATCTATGAAAATATTAGCTTTCTAGCTACCTATAACGGTTCATGAGATACAGCCTGGTGACAGACAGACGAACAGACGGACGTCTTAGTAATAGGGTCCCGTTTTTACCCTTTGGGTACGGAACCCTAAAAATAAGGTCTCTTTAATCTTGATTCGATCTCGCAGAGAGACTCAGAGAGCATAGCCCTCTCCAGACCATTATGGGCTACATTAAGTACCTACTTAACTTACCTACCTATATGTAGTTACAGTACCTACCTTTTTTAATTTTAATTTTCCTTGCCTCCGCCAGCGGTTCCTTGTACCTCCGCAATTCCTTCTGCTGTCCATTGAAGGCGTACACGGTGCGAATAGAGCCCAGCACTTCTTGGGCCACGGAACTGGCTTTCCCTGACAAGATGGCTTCTTTCTTGCTTAGGCGGCTGGCGAGCTAGTGAAAAACACGGGTAGTTGATACGCCAGACATGTAAAGGTGTACTAACCGACGTTACGCGGCGTAATGTAACGTGTTACACAGCGAGCGTTCATACGGTCAGTATAGGAAGACAAGTTGCGCAGATTCCTTCTCCACGCGCGCAGCTGAAATAACGAATTTGCTTCTGCGCAATGAGAATGACTCGCCTCGTATTCATAGACGCCACAAAGCTTAATTCAGCATATACCTACGAAATGTAACCAGACTAGTTATTGAACGCAACTGCACTGCCTAATAATTCTAGCCGCATAGTGCATTGCCACAATCAGATATTAAAAATGTTAGTTGGTGTAGCCTGGGTGGCTAGCCCTGGCTGGTGTCAGAGTTTTAAAGCCGCCTGAAGGCCTCTGACATGTTAAAACAACCAGGACCTACAATTTAACGTGTCATTCGTGCCACGGTAGCGCTAAGATGGAAAGTGCCACCCGCGGTCACCCATCCAAAGACTAACCGTACAGAACGTTGCTTAACTTCGGTGATCGCTGACAACCACCTATTCAAATTACGCTGTGTGTGAGCGCTACTTATCAGATAATATTATATTATTGATACCTTTCCAGTTAGTCCGACCAGGATGAAGGTTAGGGGAGCGGTGGCGAGGCACATGAGGGCCAGCTGCCAGCCCTTGTACAGCGCCATGGAAACGCAAGCCGCGGCTATCGTCAGGTTGAACACCAGGGCCGACACCTTGTCGCCTATGCCTTCTTCCAATCGGATTACGTCACTACAATACATAGGTCAAATATAAATAAAATAGCTACAAGCTGCGCAATAATTTAAAATAGTCTGTGCTCCATTATTTAAATAGGTAAAGATCGAAAAGCTACAAAATTTCCCTACGACATATTGACTGCATAATGGAGACCTAACCCCTGCTTTACCCCTTCTCCGTGATTAGGCGTGGTAATTTGAATACAAAACCGCCAACCCCTTGACAAGCCACGTAATATGGAAACGTTTTCATACGCTATCTTGATCACAGAACAGAAGAACTAGGTTTCTTTCTCTCTTTTGTGATCTTGATAGTGAATCAGGGCTCCAGGCTTTTTGTGGTTTATTAAATATATCACGATTACATTTTCCTGTACATATTCATATTTTGACGCTACCGAGAAGCAAGATAGATATGCTATTGACTAAGTACGTGGATTTAAAATTAAATCTAATTTTCAATCGGTAGGTACTCACTCAGCCATTTTAGACGCAAAATCTCCTGTTTGATACAAATCGTAATAGGCAAAGTCCTGGTTTAAAGCTGCCCTCAAATATGCTTGCCGTATTCGGTAAATCTAAAAATGGACAAACAACTTTGTTAAAATACGTAGGTAAAGTAGACAATACAATTCAAAGAGCTTTTAATTAAGGGAGGATTTTGTTTCATTCAGCACTTTCGAACAGAATACAATCTAGAGTACCTACTATTTAAAAGCCCGGTACCTGTACTGTACCGGGCTTTTTAATAGACCACAGCTGAACATAGGTCTACCCTAGAAGGGTGATTGGGCCATATTCACAACGCTGGGACAGTGCAGGTTGAGATTTTGCTATCGAATTTCTTCTACGAACGTATACACACCGCACAGTAGGTATGCAGTCGATTGCCCTGATGCCGGGGCACTAGAATACGGCATCGGTATCCCCTGCCTGTAGTAAGAGTCTACTAAAAGGGGACCTCTGGGCTCGTGGATGGTCAGATATGGGGCGCTGTCCATCCACTCAAACGGGCCCGGAGAGGACGACAGCGTGTGTGGCAACGCCGTCGTAATGGACATCACACGCCTGGTTTTATCACCAGCCGAGTCGTATAAAGTGCTGGGAGCACCGGTGCGTTTCTTTGGATATCCCGGAGCTCCCAGGAGGGCACAAAGGCTGGCCACCGAGGGGGTTTTAGTGGGTACAATCCTACATAACCCGACTGCACCCCAAAGCAGTCGGGCATCTTTCGAAGATTTCCCCCTCGTAAAAAAAAAGAAAAAAGGTAGTCAATCTGGGGGTACTTACAAACCAACGTATAAATGTACAAACCTGATTGATAGCCGTTATATTCATGAGAGCAGAGCCCAAGTACCCGCCAGTAAAGATTATCACACCCACACACGAATAGAGAATGCCAAATCTGTGCATTTGTGCAAGAAATTTATCGCCGTCGGCTTTTTGTTCATTTTTCTCCTTCGCATACGAGATCATGTTTTGAAAGGTGTTGGCAACGAGTGTGATGGCATAGGGCAGGCTGATGGCAGCTACGAAGGTAGCCACTAGGGCTATAGCAATCAGCCTTCTGTCGCATTTTGATGAAAATCTGTACTGGAAATAAAGGATTTAGAGTGTGTAATGCTTTTTAAGGAATTACCTCTTTAGCCTAAAACACTGGTACAAGACACGTGAAAATTAAGTAAAAAATAAGTTCAATACATTACCAAGGTAAAATAAGATATGCTCGGGTATGATATTTTCGCATCCGCTTTTTGCTCATTTCTGAAAATCAAATATAGTTGTAAATTCGTGTATAGGTAGGTCTGGCCTTGATGCCGGGACACTAGAATACGGCATGGGTATCCCCTGCATCCCTGTAGTAAGAGCCTACTAAAAGGACTACTAAAGGACCTCTGGGCTCGCGGGTGGTTGGAGATATGGGGCTCTAGCCATCCACTAAAATGGGCCCCGGGACGACGATAATAGTGAGCGGCCACGTTGTCATATTATGTCTGTATGCGTCAATGATTGATTGCAGGGTGTTATCTAATAGAAAAGTGCTAGGACCTCCGGTGCGTTCCCCTGGAGATCCCGGAGCTTCCAAGACAGCACAAAGGCAGGCCACGTTAGGGGGTTTAGTAGGTGCAGTACTGCAGTCCTACATAACCCGGCAGTAGATACTCTTAAGTAGTTAGGTACCTATCTTACGAAGATTTCCCCCTCGTAAAAAAGGTATATGAGTAAAAAAGCATGGCTATATTACCTACATAAGAGAAAAAGGAAACTAGGTACATTTCCTAGCATAGGTACTATACGGCATCCCTCCCAGAGAAAAAATCGATGTAAGTATATCCTAGCAATCCTATCCTAATATATTAGGTATGTCCTAGCGTCGCAGATCGCGCTGTGCTGAAATATTATCGGGATCGGGAACTAAAATAGAAAACAATTTTGGTAAGTCTGTAAGCAGCAGTGGCATTGCCGAATCTCTGCGTCTTAATTTGGTATACCTACCTACAAATCTCTATTTTCAAGGCTTTCTAGGTCAACTAATATTCGATCTAAATTCAAGGTTGGGGTTTGTAAATAGCAAGTAAATAGGTAGGTACTAACGCAAGCTTTATTTCCTCTGTAATTCTGGAACGACGTACCATTTCATAACGAAGATAACCAAAGGGTAGGTAACTAGTAAAGAAGTATTAAAATTATATTGTTTAAATATTATTTTGACGCCATGAAATGTCATTCAAAATAGCCATTTTGGGCGCATGTTGTGATGTTACCAGATGTTACCAGTTTACTGACATTCTATTCTTAGAGAAATAACGTACCTAAGATTCTATTGAAGTACTGAAAATAAAATATAAGATATAATTATGTTATATTACCACCACAGAATAAGTACCTGCAACAGTTACCTCCTACCTCCTTTAATAAATAGGTACCTACTCGGTACTCGTCACACAGGTAGAGATTGCACAATATATTTTTTATCTTATTCCTAAACGAGTCAGCAATATAGTTCAATGAATATTAAAATTAAGAATACGAACCGATAAGAGATAGTGATAAAAAAATATAAACTCATGGCTTGCGTTGATAAAAATATACTTGGATAGTTGGGTCTGTAGTGATATAATGTACAAAACACGACGTTAACAATATTTTATTGGCATGTACCTACTAGCATCTATAAAAAGTTAAGTTTAGTCATTGCATAGGTACAAACTTAACGCTTTGCCGCATTTCTTTCTTTTTTCGTTTTCTTAAATACACGGAAAATCCACAAATAAAATTAAATTTCGCGGGCTAACTAGACGTAAACAACCTTGAACATTTATCATTCTGCTACAAAAATAAATAGTTCGTTATCAAGTTTTAGTGATATTTGTACCAGCAATAATGGTTGTAGCCAAAAAATACATTGTGAAAGCTCCTTTTGAAGGTGTTCCAAAGAAGGGCGACTTTTTAATAGTCGAAGAAGAACTTCCGCCTCTAAAAGAAAATGGTAAGTAATCTCTGAAATAGGTTATAGATAGTTTTGTTACTATTTACTTAAGTGAATAAGAAAGGTAATGTTTTGGTGTCTAGTGTTAGTTAGAAGAAAGTATATTATAGAATGCACATACAAGTGCATAATAAAATATCTTCTTTATAATTCACATAATTCTACTGTACGTGTACGAGTATATGTCACTTACCTCTTCCTAAACGGCCGGACATAATATAATTCCTCTATGGGCTGGACCGATTTGAATGTTTTTTTTTTTTTGTTTTTGTACCTACCTATGTTTGGGTGGCGCCCTGGTTGGTTTAGATTCACAAATCAGCCCGGCAGATGGCGCTGCAGTGGATCCGGTACACAGACTATCTAACAAGATTTATCTCTGTCTACTGGTCCGGTAGTAATTGTATATAAATATACATACCTGTACTGTACCACCCTTTTTAAAAGTCCACTGCATGCAGGACGTAGGCCTACCCACGAAGGGTGATTGGGCCATATCCACCACGCTGGCCCAGTGCGGTGGATGCATACCTATAAATAGGTAATTATAATAATAATCCCATTCTGTGGAAAAAGTTCGTCTTTTTAGTTCTACAAGTAGCGATACTGCACAGCTTGTAGCTAACTTCACATCGGTGGATGTGAAGTTAGCTACAAGCTGTGCAATATCCAAAAGCCGAAATACAGGTATGTGCGGGAGCCAGAGAAACGAGACGCCGCGCCGGGGCACACCCGCCCGCCAACCTCATGCCTCCTGCGCGCTCCCTACGCCCGTGGTCACTACTTCAACACTTGTGTCGGTGTGCACACATGCGCAATAATTAGCGAATCACAGCGAAGTGTCATTTGCGGCTAACTTCTCATCCGCCGATTTGTGTGGCGCTTGTATAATAAGGACTTCGTTATTTCCGAATTCCTATGTGAAGCAGCTTACATCAGCGTCGACCCCTATCAACGAGTGAAGTTAGGGAATGTGTTCCCGTGTGACATGATCGGGGGGCAAATCGCCAAGTAAGAAAACAATAAATACATAGTTACTTTAAGTCTACTTAGGTACCTATAGCCCCTGTAGGACGAATAATACAAGTCGGCTGATGTGAAGTTAGCTACAAGCTGCGCGAAACCCTTATTTCAAGGAAGAAACCTCCCTTCACCTCTGCCTTCGATAGAAATGTTTAGGTTCCACACACGTCCGATAGGGGCGCTATAGGTACATTTTTTTTCGAATACATAATTTCTTTCATATTCAATCTATGCCAGCAAATTACCGATTTCAAAATTAAAGATAAAAAAAGAAGTAAAATGTAGGTATGCAGATATTATCTCTTAGAAGATTAGTAGTTACCTACTGGCTGCCTACCTATGTAGGGGAACGGAGTGTTGTACCGTACAGCGGCCATTTCCGTACACTTCAAAATAATAAGAAGAAACCGAGAAACTTATGTTTGTCTCCGTTGCACGTATTCCTTGTATCTTGTTTCGCCTTGTCGCACTCTATGGAATCGGTCCGGGCCATGACGCCGATGAAATAGGTGGGCACGTGATTGCGTCCTGATTTTCATAGTATTGTGACATCGGAAAATAAGACGTAACTGGGTTTGGGTAACAGTTTTTTGTAATGACGGCTATTTATTTCATTTGCAGATAAATTTAGCGAAGATTTATGTTGTTACTAATACTGTATCGAGTAAATTACAGCTAATTTAGACGGTTAAAGGTAGAAAATTAATTTCGGGAAATTCCGTACATTGTAAAATGAACGGAATAATACACCTGCTACAAATTATTAATTGATGTTTTGTTGTTTGTGTAATTTTTAAATAGTTATTTATTATTTGTCAGCTTACCAAAACAAATAACGAGTACGAGTTATATATAAACCTTTAATAACCTATAACAAATGTACAAATTTTTTGATGGCTGTATTTTGCGAATAAGTAATTCTGATAACTATTTGTGTTCACTTTTCTAATAAATACTGACTTGAAATAAAAATGAAACCTTTTATTATCGACAATATGCTCATAAACCGAATTTAAAGAGGCTTTTAAACTTGTACGATATTGTACGAACCGTGTACGGAATTACACTCAAGCGTCTGGTAATTCCGTAAATGCCTCACATTCAAATTATTTAATTTTTCCAATATTATATATTTATTAATTTTCTCTTCTATTTACTAACACGTATTATAATATATTTTACATTATCTGGAACGTGACACTGGGCCTTAAGCTGAACTAATTTGTAGAAAAAATAATTTAAAGTTAAGTGTACGGCAATACCCTCCCCTCCCCTATACAGGGTAATGGTAATCAATTTTAGGGGCTTATTCTGTACATCAAAATTAACAACTTTTGTCTAACGACTTTTATCAAATCTCAAAAAAGAATGGTGTTCCATAGAAAAATATCGTTCACCCCCGACAAAATGTATGGTTGCCCTAATTTCAAATTTTAATTTTCAGAGTAATAGAAAGCAAGAACCCACAGTATCCCGTGGGTAGGTGGGTGATGGGACATTTCGGATGGCGAACCCACACTGTCGTGACGGCCGACAGCGAGAACAAATGTGGCCAGAAACCGTTCCTCTACGCTCTGCCCGACTTCGGCGACCTACCCGTGTCTTTGGCGCTCGGTGTTTGTGGCAGGGTGGGGTGAGAATCTTGCAATAAATATAACTTGCAGTTAGAGTTTGTGCAAAAAGAGAAGCATTGTAAGTGAGGTCGCCCGTGTGCCATTACACTAATTTAGTTACGTTGAAAAGGGAAAGAATGCTAGAATGACGCGTAGTTACTAATGCTAACTCGTCGCGCACGAGATTGCCGGAATATAGCCACCCGGCCTATACGAACTTACTAACTCATTTTTGAATAACATGATGACTGCGATGTTAAAAAAATAGGTACCTACGCAAAAAGCTTGTTTTATTTTTCAGAAATACGGCATATTTCGGGTTTACCGAGATCTGCAAGCCGCAACCTGGCGAAACGGTGGTGGTGTCTGGAGCTGCGGGCGCGGTCGGCTCACACGTTGGCCAAATCGCCAAAATATTAGGCAAGATAATACAGAATAATTTCAGTAACTTCACCTAATTGATAGCTTTTTTGCCAACGAGGAGAAAATCTTCGTAAGATACAGGTGTTTTGTGGTGCTACTGGGCTTTGTGATTGATTCCCGAACTTGCTTGTAGACCTTTCTTTTTAAGTGACAAAAGTTTTACAGACTAACATTATAGCACTAGATTCCATTTTTAAAAATAGATCAAATACGCTTTCAACGATTTCAACCAATTATTTCGGATTTGTAGACCTTTAGTCCAAAATTCCCCTGCGGCGTTGCGGAAGGGGATATGTGGACAAAAAGTCCAAAAATCCCCTTCCGCAAAACCGCAGGAGATTTATGGACCAAAATTCCACTTATCCCCTGCGCAGGGGACCATCTAAGGGGATTTGTGGAATAAGCCCTACATACATAGTCTTCTAATCTTTTTAGGTCTTTCTATTCTCAGGATGCAGAGTGGTCGGCTTGGCGGGAACAGACGAGAAATGCAAATGGCTGACCGAAAGCCTGGGTTTCGATGCAGCCGGCAACTACAAAACAGTCGACGTAGCGAAGTTCCTCAAGGCGAACGCACCCAACGGAATCGACTGCTACTTCGACAACGTCGGCGGCGAGATCAGCAGCACTGTGGCGGCGCAGATGAACGAGTACGGAAGGGTGGCGGTCTGCGGAGCCATCGCCACTTACAACGAAACTGACCCGGAGAAACGCAAAGGTGAATATTCTGCCGTCCATAAGGACGGGAGTCTATAAAGACCGCCTCAAACTTCTTGGCGGTTGTGAAGATTGCTATAAGCTGCGGACATCTCTTGCGCCGTTACTTATGAATATATTTTATATCTATACAACAAATACTAAAAATAGAATAAAATTAATAATTAAGGAGGGCTCCCATATTCATTTTTAGCCGTTTTTCGCTCTTTATTACTAATGGTAACAGGTAGATGCTTGAAACTTTCACATAATATTTAGTTGTATGTTCACTTTAATAATAAAATTAAAATTTAAGAGGGCTCCCATACAGCACGGAACCCTCCATGCGCGAGTCCGACTCGTACTTGGACGATTTCCGGTCCAAATTTTTTTATAAGGTTTAGGATCACTTACTAAGCATAAAATCGTGATAAAATCACAAAATGCTGACAGATCCAGGTGGCGCTTCAAGCGCCATTCTGAAAAAACTTTTTTGGCCAATACCTCGGAAACTATGCACTTTAGGGCAAGTCATGGACACCATTATTGTAAAGAATGTGATTTTATACTCAGTAAGTGATCTAAAACCTTATAAAAAAAAATGTATCGGAAATTTAGTAAAGGTAAATTCTATTTTCCTGAGGCATGCTTGTTGGACCCTGAGTTAGCCTCAATACCCAATTCTATCATTTTCGCGTATCTTTTGCAGGTTTAGTTTATGAGAAGACTATTTTCAAAATATAAAAATAAAATAACGAATTTCTTCTAACAACAGAATCATCTTTAAGAGAATTATTGTCAACACATATTTCAAGTACAAAAAATATGATTTATTTCAGGTACATTTCTCCAACCATTCATTGTGGGTAAACAATTGAAAATAGAAGGATTTCAAGTAAACAGATTCGCAGAACGCACTTTGGAAGGAATTCAGCATAACTTACGATGGGTTCGAGAAGGAAAGTTCAAGTATCAAGAACATTTGACCCTTGGCTTTGAGAATGCGCCCAAAGCCTTCATAGGATTGTTCACTGGTGAAAATACTGGGAAAAGCCTTGTTAAAGTGGTATAATCCATTAAAACATTACATTTAGCAAGTACAAATCAACATGTTGGTTACATGCCATGCCGGTCTTAAGCCAAAAGGATCTCTTTTCGGTCACTTTTTTTAGCCTAGTTACCTACCGTACCCTTTATTTCATTTTTCGTTGCTTTAAATTAACAGACATTCACCGATAATAAAGTTGATAAAGATAAATGATCAAGATCATCACATGATCAAATGCATGGTTTACGATTCTATACAGGATATTACAGACAAACATTCATTTTTATATAAATGTGTATAGATAAATAAAATGTTAAAAAAAAAATAGGATTGTACCATAACAATTATATGATGTATTTTTTTTAGTTTAACAAAGATAAAACTGGTAAAGCTTTAAAATATTGACACAGGTCACAATTAATACAGGACATTACAGACAAACATTCATTTTTATATAAATTATGTATAAATAAATAAAATGTTAAAAAAAAATTAGCATTGTACCATAACAATTATATGATGTAATTTTTTCTTAGTTAAAACTGGTAAAGCTTTAAAATATTGACACAGGTCACAATTAGGTAATTCTGTTCTAAGCCATAGAGTAATAAGTAGTAACAACCCATAGTAATAAGAGTAATAACTTCCTTTTAGCTTAGTACTAGGTGTTTCATGTACCCTGTATAATATAAACTTCAGTAAATGTATATGCTATACATATATTCTACCTAATAAATACACTGTACAAATATATTATGATCAAAGATCTTTGTCATTAAAGTTCCTTTTTCGTTTTTTGGTTGCAGTTTTTGATAGACACTGATTTATGAAAAGTTCTTCATAGATTAAACTGTTCACATTGGGAGGCAAGTACTTTGACATTTGTTCATAGAGAGTTCTCTTTGTTGCGTCTGCAGAAAAATATGTTTGTGTAGAACCAGACTTTTTAGTCGGTGTCTGCTTTTTCAATAACTTTTTCAAGTCTGTAATTTTTTGTGAATTCTGTTCTATTTTGTTTAGCAGATTGTCCTCCATTTTCTGTAATCGAGTCTCAAAATACGAGATGACATCTGCCTGACCTTGCGGCTGGCTAGAATCTTTGGCAAAATGTTCTGCAACTTTCTTATTGCTAATTTCCTTCTTCATAGCAGCTGATAATTTTTCTACATCTGGATCATCATCCATGTTACTGAGACATGAATTTATAATGTCTCTTAACTTCTTGTTATACTTTCGTTTTTCCTCAATGGCTGCTAGCTTTTCAGGGTGCATTTTAAATCTCTTATTTGGACTACTGCTTTTTGATAAAGACTTTTCAACTGCCGCTTGTGTTTCAGAGATCTCTGTGTCTTTGACAGATTTTATAGGAACAACAGAATCATGTTCTTGGTTCTTAGGTAGCACGACGGAGTCAAGTGATAGTAAGGAATTCTGAGCTACTTGAGATGAACCATCTGCATAAGACAAATCTGTTACCATACTCGTAGGCTGTGGTATATCAATCAAAGTAAAAACTGACGATCCAGGGGCGGAAGCAGATACAAATTCCACATTTGGTACCATTGACATGTTGTGATCTATGTCTGCTTCTATTCCTGTTTTCTGCTCCATCTGCTGATTGCTATAATTGACTTCTGTTGGAATATAGTCCATCCTATTATTTCTAAAAGAATCTGCATTCTGCATGGCAAAATTATACATACCTACTTGATCAACACTCAGCATTGCACCCTGATCAATTGCATTTTGGTGCATTTGATCTACACCAGATACTTGCGGTGAATGTGTGTATACAATAAAATTATCTTCAGCTTCTTGCACATTCTTTGGCTGCACTTTTGATTCATCTATATAAACAGTTTTGATATCTGTACCATCAATTTCAATATTAGATTTCTTTTTCTTATGAGGCACTTTAATAACAATTGATGGTGAAACTGGCTGTAGTTCCCCAGGGGGTATTTTTACTGGTTCAGATAAATGTTTTTCTGATATAATTTTGACCTTTTTTGTGTCCGGCATTGTGGTAGCGGATGTTTTCACAACACTGACTTGGTCTGCATTTGATTGCTGAGATGTTGCAGTTAACAGTTCATCAAATTTAATTTGATTCTGATCACTTGCATTAAGATTAAGTTCATCAAACTCAATAGCCACAACTTTTGGCATAGGCAAATTGTTTCTAGTTCTCGATGATACATTAGCACTATTGTTACTTTTAGGGTTTACTCTTGGAAACTTACTAACCCTTCTCACATTACTATTATGTGACGTTTGATTATTTTTAAAGCTGTGGAGTTTACTGTCGAATCTGTTGAATATAACACCTTTATCCTGCAGCTTAATTGATGTAGTTTTAAAATCTGGCGACAATGTAATACTTTCTGCAACATCATTTGTCAAGAAGTCACTATATTTAACTGAAAAATGAGCTTTTCTATCTGTCGTAGGTGTAAACTCATTTTCAATGTCATCAATGTTTATAGGCATTTCAGTCTCTGTTGTGTCGAATACATTATCTTCCTCTTCTTTAGTAGGTTTGGAGCAGAAAGGTCCATCCAAAATCGGGATTGCATTGTTTTTCAATTTATTTTTCTGTAATTTAAGAAAATAACCAAATTAAGAATTACTTAAGGCTGATCCAATAATAAAATTATAGTTGATATGAAGTTGATACAATATGGAGGGAATGGTATTTTGGTAATTTCGTAACACAATGAAGATTAACACATTCCCTGTGTAGCTAGGATTATAAGTATGACCCCACACAAGTAAACACTAGTTTAGAATAGAATAGAATTCATCCTGTTCAAAAAAAATCTAGTCAAAGCTTGATGCTCACATGTGAATGTCAATCAGAATTAACAAGGCACATATACAAATTGAATCACCTATAAACTTGTTTGACCTCATGCCCAATACATTGGACATACACATGATATGTAACTAAAAATGCACCACCATTTGGTCATGCACAGGGAATGTGTTAATACTTAAGAAATTCAATGGCATGCAATTTAACTTTAAAAAATAATTTTTTTTTTTTTTTTTTTTAAAATTTTTTTTTTTAAATATTAGGGGACATCTTACACACGGTCTCTCACCCCAAACTAAGCATAGCTTGTGATATGGCTGCCAGAGACTGATATACTACATATACATATTTTAAATACATACTTATATAGATAGTACCTAAATAACACCCAGACACAGAGCAAACACCTGCGTTCATCACACAAATGTTTGCCCTGGGTGGGGATCGAACCCACACCTCTTTGACCCAGAAGTCAGGGTCACTAACCACTGAGCCACCGAGGCAGTCAAACTGGGACAGTATGGTGGATATAGGCCAATCGCCCTTAAGGAATCACTGAATAATTTAGATCCTAGCAGGTTCATACCTCAGTAAATAATTATTATAGATCATAAACACCTTAAACCAAATACCAAGACCGGTGGAAGTGGCTCTGTTGTGAAAAATATAACAGGCTGAATCAAACTTATTGGCATCTGTGAACATGGGGCGAGTGGTTGTGCAGTAGCAATTTATTAATATGTCTGCAGCACAAGGTGGGGATTTGCACAGCTTGTAGCTAACTTCACATGGGCCATTTGGTTTGATACAGCCTATTACTAAATATAAAGTAAAAAATCTAATAAAATGACCCAGTTTCTAATGTAAATACATACCATCTCATTCATAAAACTGTCATTGGTGAAATGGTGTTGACAAACCATTCTATTCTTCAGTTGAGATAGCTTCAAATTGAGATAGTTGAGTTTTTGTGCATTGGTTATCCATTGGTGGCAGCGCACTTTATCAAACACAGGGTAGTGAAACATGTGTGTCTTTTTATCACTTCTTTGGGTGCAATTTTGATAAGAGCAACGAGCACCACCCATTTTGGAATGTATTCTGAAAAGAATGTTTCATGAGTCAATTTATTTGGTATTTGGCCACATTACAAGGTAACAAATTCTTTATTAAGAATTGAATTCATGAAGCTGTGTTGGTTTATATTAGCGTTAGGAGTCCAAATCCAATCGGATACTTTTTTTGGTTGCAGCCTGAATTACTTAAATGTATGGCTATAATAATATGACTAACGATAATATGATCCAACATCTTTTGAGGTACAAATTGTAAATGAAGTGTTGGTTTGCAATAGCGCTATTAACATTATAAATACAATTATCAGACTAATTTGGGCCGTACAGCCTGTTGTAAATGTCATGTCATATTCATTATAGGTATTTAATTAATAAATGTACTAAAAACAATGAACCGTTGAACAAGAATAAAGGCTAAATTGGACTATCGATAGCTATATTTTCTAGTCTCTTAAATAGTAAACAAAACAATACCTTTGGCGCCTACAGAAGCTACCACCATTGAAATTAGTTGAGACGACGAGACGACCCAAGTTGTCGGAATTAAGATGTCTGGTGCAGGAAACGTCGATCAAATAAAAGTATATTACGCAGAAAAGCGTAAAATGAAGATTAATTTTCTTAACAAAAACTAAAAACGACAAAGATTCCCAGGATAAAGGATCCCAGCGTAGTATCCTTTAGTTTGTGGAAAGAAGTGAAAAGTAAACAATTACACTGCCTGCCTGCCTGCCTGCCATACACAAACTAAAGGATACTGCCATACAGTGTGACCATCTCAAAAATGGCGAATCTGCCACACACGGACCCAAAAATCTGCCAAATTCTGCCACACTCGACGTTAAAAAATGCCAAAAATATGCCAATATGAAAATAAGAAAAAAACGTATTTTCATATATTTTTTTAATCAACTTTAACTAACGTAGTTAACGTTAAACATACAAAAAAAATACACCTAATCAACATCGGCTTAATAACTAACAAAATACGTGGATAAAATATCTATTTCTTACAGCATAATATTTATAACAACTAAATGTAAAATACTTACCGAAGATTGGCCACTAAACCCGATTATGTTTTTTTTTGTGTTTCTGGGATGAAACATGTTCCTTTAAAGAAGATAACCTGGTAACTAATTTGCAGTTACAGGCTTTACAAAATGCAACGTCCTGCTCATCCTTAGCTCGACTGATCCAGGACGAGAGCAAAGGATCTTGCTCCCATTCCGGTCGATAGGACCGCTCGTATTTTCTTTTCATTATGTATTTGCTTTTCAAGTTTAGAACTGCACTTCACATACACGCTAAGCGACGTAAGAGAATGAAATGAAATGAAGTAAAAACAAAGATTTGATTGAAAACACAATCAAGAAACGTTATAAGAATATGAAACTTAAGACTTATGACTTACAGCCCACAATCAAATGACAATACCTATGTATGAACAGATCAAGCGGGAAATCCCCGTGTAACCTGGGCTGGGTATCAAACAAAGGCGTAGGTTGCCAGATTGTGAAATAATTTTCTACTAAATATTTTTATATATTAACCTTATTTAAATTTTTATTACTTATATATGATGTAATGTAATTTAAAATTAGCATGATTTTCATTTTAACCTTTGAAATCTGCCAAAATCTGCCACATTTGTAAATCGTTAGTATAATATGCCACAGCTAAAATTTTGGATCCAAATCTGCCAAAATGGCAGAAATCTGCCACAAATGGTCACACTGCTGCCATAACAGCAGTGTGTGTTGCCGTCAAACAATTTCATTTTCTCCAATGATGTTTTATAAAAAGATCTGAGGCTTTAGTCCAAGTTTTGCATAGTATACTCAAACTTTCGCGTTTGAGTGTGGCTCCATACATTTTTGCACAGCGCCCCTAGCGGAAACGAGCAAGAACTAGTCGTGAAGACATTTGGTAGTATAAGTTTACAAAACGGCAGTTTACATGATGTTTTGCTGTTTCATTCATTCATACGCAAAAAAGCGCGTATCTTTTTGTATCAAACGGCAGTACGAGTGTGCACTTTGACAATTTACCAACCGTATTTAAAACAATTAACTTTAAGTTTGCTGTTTTCAAACTCACTGACAAATGTTAGGTGAGAGTGTACATTATTTCTTCAAGAAATTGTGTTGTGTAGCCTAAATGTATTTCGTAGGCTATATTTTGTCGCAAGATTCATCGCAAAACCTAAAACTGCGCAAACAACTTTGTTAAAATGTAAAAATATACTTATGTTTACAAGTCAATACCATACGGGTCCAAAGAAAGAAAATCAGCGTTTACCTAATGCAGTAGACTTACTAAGTAAGAATTGGATTGGGTACCTCAACAAACCCCCCCTTGGGTTATATTGATGGACACCAAGCTTGTCAACAAGGAAAATAGTATCGTAAATTACAACACTCAACAAGTACGAGTACCTGTGTAAGTCAACGAAGTAAACAGTTTTGCTAGAATGAAGCTTAAACAATAACATTTATGAAGCTGCACCAGCCAAAAGCTCAAGAGACAAGTGGATGCCAGTGCCATTCCGGAGTTTAAAATACAAATCTTCTGCTAAATCTACTCCCATGTGTTTTCTACAATGCTAAGTGTAACAACATGAAAAGAATTCGGTGCTCTTGAGAATAATATGTATGTATCCAATGGAAATCACACACATATGCAGTAACTCTCCAATTTCTTGAAATTACAAAACTTAGGTACCTACCTATCATGCCTAGCTACTATAATTTTATTTAAAATATCTCTGCTTCTGCTTAAAAATGTATTACTTTTAAACATATGAAAATTGTGTGAATTCACTGCATAAATTCAAACATATGAATGTAGGGAAATAAACATTATTAAAGCATAGCATAGGATTTTTTCTTTTTGCCCTTACACTAAAGGTAGTCTGTATCATAACAATAGTTCTTGTATGAGCAAAAGACAAGCAGTTAGGATGATTTATATTAGACCGGACACAGGCTGTGGACGGGTCACTAATGTGAGACGTTGCAAACATATTTTAAGAAACTGTTTATATTACAATGAGTCATAGACATGGCCTGTCCGGGCCCCGGCCTGGTCTAATATAAATCATCCCTTAATGTAGACATGAGTTATTTACTGTTTGCTGTGGGAAGCTAACTAAGAATACACAAAAATTATTTACATCTTTTAATTTGAATATTATATTTTATTAAAATGAAAACTCATACATTACTAGGTAAGTGAATTGTTGTAATGATTTATAAAATAAAATTGTAAATTATGCTACCGATATAGTAAGTATAGTAAGAAAGCAGCAACAATCAGGCAGGTTTCCGTGCGCTGAACATGTATTTTTATTCGTATTCAAGCAATCTGCTCACTATAGCTTATCTAAGCTTCCAGTACGCTGTGCTGTTGTGTTGCTTCCTATTGTAACTCGGTAGCTACTTGGTTGTTTGTATAAATCATCTTTACAGCTGAAAAAAGAAATAATTCATGTTAATATTATGTTCTACATTTCTCATTGATGTGAACGTAGGCAAAAAATTATAAATTGAGGTCTAATAATCTGATCCTAAGCTAGGGCTTAGGTATTAAGGCCAGTTAAACTAACTTAATTTTTGTTTTGGATTAAGCAGTGAAATCACTTAACGGCTTTAAGAAGCATCATCATTATCAGCCAAAGAAAATCCACTGCTGGACATATGCTTCCTCTATTTATTTCCAATAAGCTGGTAAGAAGCGGCTTGCATCCAGCCCATTCCTGCAGCCTTAATTATTCATCAGTCTACCTACTCTGTGGACGGCCTACATTGCACTTGCCGGAGAACCTTTGATTGTAAGATGTATGTAAAAACCGATAAAGCTTTGATTCTTACCTTGGGGTAAGCCTAATAATTTGATAACAATAAATATTTTTATCAACAATGCAGCCTATGCAGCCTATAATAGTC
Organism: Hypomecis atomaria; assembly: GCA_964007245.1. Classification (NCBI taxonomy): domain Eukaryota; kingdom Metazoa; phylum Arthropoda; class Insecta; order Lepidoptera; family Geometridae; genus Hypomecis; species Hypomecis atomaria. The sequence goes on along the minus strand of OZ023292.1, from coordinate 15,763,391 downwards.
ACTCAATTGCATGTACGAAATTCCTTCTGTGTCTATTCTTGTTGATCTTATTCTTAAATTCTTAGATTCCCGGGCACTTTAGGTACCTAATATGTATTGCAGATTCGATGGAAAATTGAAAATAGTTAACATTAAATGTAGGAATGAAATTAAAATAATTACGTAGGTTTTGTTTTGATTTTTTTCCTGGCCCAGTGTTGCCAGATGCCGAGCCAGAAAACGGTTGAAGAGTCTAAAAATTTGTATAAAATATGCCCCCCGACCGCCTAAGCAATAGCAATCGTAATAGCAATCGTTTATGACTTCATTTTAGACATTTGGCACCGCCTATGTGACGTTAGCCATCAATTGCTTTGCGCGGATTGCGAAAGCAATCGTTGAATGAACAATTTTGATGGCTAACGTCACATAGGCGGTGCCAAATGTCTAAAATGAAGTCATAAACGATTGCTATTACGATTGCTATTGCTTAGGCGGTCGGGGGGCTGTATGAGATACTTTAATGAAAAATAAACTCTAATTTAATAGGAAACAATAGGTCGTAGATGAAAATTAAAGAAAAGTTTGAGCGCAAGAGGTGCTACTTTTACCATCAACCCCAATAGCAAAATTAGGTAAACAAAACTTACAGTAGGTATACTAAGCGCCACATAAGTCACCGGATGAGAAGTTAGCAGCAGATGACACTTCGCCGTGATTCGCTAGTTATTGCGCTTGTGTGCAAAATGCCGACGCCTCATGGCGTAGTGTTGAGCACGGGCGTGGGAGCGCGCGGGAGGCATGAGGTTAGCGGGAGGGTGTGCCCCGGCGCGGCGTCTCTTCTGTCTGGCTCCCGCGCATACTACATACACCTACATTTCGGCTTTTGCGCTGCGTTCTGCGCATAACTTTGCATCCGCCGACTTGTGTGGCGCTAAGTATATGCATATTCTTCTCCCTTTAGTCTTCCTTGAAACCATGATTTAAAGTTTTTCTCTTCCAGCCAGTACTGATTAAAACGTTGTGAAATCCACGGCTTTTTAGCTGACTTGACAGGATTTTATATTTCACTGGAGAGTTTTGCAGTAGAGGTATGATCACAGTATTTACAATTGAATAACTTACTAATAATTCTCAAGTAGACACGTCTTGGGGTATCCCCGTTGTACGTTACGTAATGTTGCAACGATTAGACAATCTAGTGCCTATCAGTACTAATAACAAGTGTGAATCGAATATCACTTTTTAATTTTATCATAGACTAAGTCTGATCCCAAGATTCTGTATACAGATGAGGTCAAATCTGTCCTCTGTAAAACAAACTTAAATTCTGTATAAATACAAATAAATTTGTATATCTGTCAACACTGTCCTTGGCTTATGTCGGATACCAAGATCAAATTAAAATTTTCCCTAATTTGTGTTATTTTCGACAATTTCGATTAAATAAAAATTGAAGTGAAACTTCTAATGCGACTTCCAATAAGATTGCGTTAAAAGTTTAACGCTACCACGGAGGGAGTATGAAAGCACTATTGCGTTAAACGAAGATTCACTTCTTCCGCGCGGAGGGACCCCACGCACTATTTTATTTTATTTTTCCATTTCACTTCCCATCTTACTCGTGTCCTATTCCCATTCCGTATAATAATTAGGTATGTGTGTATCCATAGTAATTCTGACAAACTCACCTTCGTGAATCTGGTTTTACTTTTAGAAACACTGTTTAACGTCAACCCACAAGATGTGCAGTTAAAAGAAGTACTTCATCCCCACACTTTATATCATCATTATCCTTTCGTGGCAATGGCCAATAAGTGTTTTTTTCATATGAGAGCATCACTACTATGGCAATTTAAATAATTCTGACTTTAAAACTAAAATATGAGATAAACTTTTTATTTATCGCGTGTAAGTAGTAATTTAGTAATGTAATAAACTTATAGTAATATAAGTATGAATTATTTTCCTGACAATATTATTATTCGTTATATTTCCCTAATTTTGTGTAATTTGTCTCCTATTTGGTAACCTTTTCGGAAAAGATTATGACTTGACAGCGACAGTGACATCTCTGAGAAAAACAAAAAAAGAAGTTGGAAAATGTGCTTGACAGCACATTTGCCAACGATTATTTGAGAATAATTAATATTTTTTCGTAACACAATGTGAATATCGCTCTATTACTTGTAAAATTCCATTCTTTATCGTATAATAATGCGAATATAGCTAAATTACTAATGAAACTTCATTCATGCTGCGATAATTACAAGTCTTCGTAAAAATTATGCAAAATGATGATTTATAATGCTTCGCTTTCCCGCCAATACTTTTTAGTTTTCAAGTTTAAACTGTGGGACAAATGTCAAGTGCTTGAAAATGGCGCTGTGTATCCCTATCTCTTATTATTCCCCGATGTGTGAAAGAGAAAAATTAAGTTCATTCATTTTCATTCTTGTCATGAAACTGTTCGTTTTCATGTCTAGACTGTTTGTGTTTAGAGACGCTCGTGGTAAGAAAAATACAACGAACATGGCTTTTCGTGTTTACTCCAGACTCACTATAGTTTGTGTATTGGGCAAACTTGGACTAAGGCTACTGCTGACTCAAATAACTGCGTTGCTAGGCATGGCGACACATGCATGTCTGTATAACCGCCCGAATATCGTTGGTAGGTAATCAAAGAATCATATCTCTATCCCTGTTACACTAGTTGCTAAGGTGCGGCAAGACGTTGAATAAGACAGAAATAGCAACATTATACAATTTTGTCGGATAATACCTACTTAGGGTGGCAGCTCATTAGATTGAAAATTTCCCCAAAATGTTACGATTCCTTCTCAATGTCAGTGATACAAACCGATAATTATAATAATCAACATTTTAGTAATACCGAATGAATTTGAGTCATAATAAATAAAATATGATGTAAAATATACACATATAAATAAAATTGGAGTGTCTTTGTTATATTGAAATTACCGTTTTTTACTACATGTTTATGACTATAATATATCCGGTACATACACCAAAATAACATTTTTTACAATTTTTGTCTGTCTGTCTGTCTGTTTGTTCCGGCTAATCTCTGAAATGGCTGAACCTATTTTGACGGGATTTTTATTGGCAGGTAGCTGATGTAATAAGGAGTAACTTAAACTACGTTTATTTTAGAAAAAATCTTTTTATCTTGGACTAACGCGGGTAACATAGCGGGGCGCAGCTAGTTATGAATAAAATTATAATAGGTACAATTAATTTATCCGTTCAGTATTTATTCGTTCTTGATAATCAAAATAATTATCACTAAAATAATACTTAATTATCATAAACGTGTCACAATGCGTTAATAATGTACGGCAGGATATTCCGTAAGATAATTCGAAAGCATTGTATGAAGAATCTACAACATATTGTTTTAAAAATTGTAGTGATGTTTTTTTTATTGACCGACGAACCACCGGAGGAGGTACTCAATTCGACGCGTATATTTTTTTATGTGTAACCACGCATAACTTTTTTCGTAGTAGTCCGATTTCAATAATTCTTTTTTTATTGGATAGAATATACTTCGAAATTGGTCCCATTTAAATTTAATCGAAATCGGCTGAGCCGTTTTTGATAAATCAACAATAATGTGGAAAATGCTACATCGATCCGTGCAAAATTTTCGCGAATTCTGTACACGGGTGAAGTCGGTCATGCTATTTTTTGCGAAAAATAATTATTCTGGAACAGTTGGAGTAAATAATTACAAATGTAACAGGCTACTATAGTTCGGCCGTTCAGAGAATGCGTTCCTGACATGTCATCATGAAAAAATGTTTTTGGCCGATATCTCGGAAACTATGTACCTATAGGCAAAAAACATTAAGATCATTATTGTAGAAAATAAAATTTCGCATCTTTTGTTTCCAGTAAACTTTTTTGTAAAACTTACCGTTTACGAATTATGGCCCATTTAATGAAATTTCATTAAATGGCCCTTAAAACATTAAATTGTCCATAAATCGTAATTGGTAAGTTTTACAAAAAAGTTTACAAAAAGCAAAAGATGCGAAATTTTATTTACTACAATAGTGATCTTAATGTGTTTTTTGCCCTTAAGTACATAGTTTCCGAGATATCGACCAAAAACATTTTTTCATGATGACGTGTCACGCAGTTTGCGCCGTGTGCTCAACCGGAGCGCACGTGGGTTTTCCTTACGGTGCGTGTTGTGAATGAGTGCTAGCGAACCTACAGCTTTTGTGTGCCACCGCCCTCCATCAGACGGGTAGGGCCTCGTACGAGACCCGCCCCTCTGACAGCGAGGTCGCTGCCTCAACAGCGTCCACCTCGTCGCGTCGCCACGTGCGACCCCAGCACTCCGCCGGTTTTGGCGTGAGAGCGGGGTCGCGCGCGCCGCCGCCACCCACGCGCAGGAGGTCTGCGCCCCGTCGCCCTCCTCCCAGCTGCCCGCCGTCCAGCTTGGACGGCTGCCCAGCGGGAGGCCGCGCGGGAACCACCAGCCGCAAACTTGGCGAGTACGCCAAGTTGCGTGAATCCGCCTACCAGGCTGAATCCGAGAACTTTGCGTGAACCCGCCTACCGGCGTGAATCCGCCAACCTTGTGTGAATCCACCGACCAGCGTGAACCCGCCAACTTTGCGTGAATCCGCCTACCAGAGTGAATCCGCCAACTGGCGTGAATCAATCAACAATGTCAGGTAACAGGGAAATAAACCTGTCATCGTCGTCGTCGAGCGTGAACGACCCCGCTCCGACACCAGCAGTCCCCGCTCCGACTCCAGCAGTGATACCAGCAGCGACACCAGCAGCACCTACGACACTTCGAACCCCAGGTACCGCTGACACCAAGAGCAGGCTAACGCCTCCAGAAAATCTTGTTGCAATAAGGGACATACACGACCCAGAGAAGACGGTAATAGTGCCCAAGTCTACAATAGGGTTGCTTCGCTTCTCGGTACCAAGAGGCATAACCGGGCGCTCGCGTTCAGCGGGAAGCGTGGCGCGCAGTGCCACACGCAGCGTCCCCAGAGCCATAGGAAGCGATGAGTATCTCGCCCATAGTGGAAATAAGACCACCCTAGATGCCAGTGAGTCGCGTAAGAAGCGCACGATCTCACCGCCGGCAACCCGTCCGCCCAAAACGTCCAAAATACCTGTCATAAAAGTCATTAAAGTCTTAGCAGCGGACCAGGTACAAAAAATGCAAAGAAGACAAAGCACCATCAGCGAGGCGACATCATCAGCCGAAGAATCGAGTGCCTCAGGGTCTCAACCCCGCAAACCACCTCTACCGATTGTTGTCAGAGCGGAAATCCATCATCCCCCTCATGAAGCGGCAAACATCCCCCTACCGACCACCCCCATCACCAAGAGGGCTACGACCACAAAGATGAGTGGTAGTGGAATTGAAAAAATCACAGTCCGAGAGCCGCAGCCGCAACGTGACTCGCGGCTAGCAAGGAGACAAATTGCTGCAACCTACCAAAACGCAAATTTGCCGCCCCCCTCACCCTCACCATTGAGCCAGGCTAGTAGGGGGGAGGAAATCATGTCACAAGACAACATAGTAGCTCCCCAGGCACAAACCCAGAGAGAGGTACACAATTCGACCTCTTATGACGACATAGAATCAGTGCCGATTGATGCCGCCCCCATGCCGTCCCCTCCCTCACCGCCCCCGGCGGCCGCGGCAGCATATGCTAAGGTCTTGGCGGCATTATCCCCCCCAAAAGGGAGGAAATCACCTACCAGCGAAAATGATCGCAACACTCGGCCATCCAACCCAACGACGACCGCATACAAACCCGAAGAGCCACTGAGGGCTCGATCTGGAAAGTACCCGTCATTGGTGGTAGAGAAGCTCAACGACTGGCCGCGACATATGGCCGCACTTAAAGACCGCCTGGGGTATGTACCAAACGCGCGCCCCTACAACTCCGGGATAATTTACCATCCGAAGACCCCGGAGGAATTCAGAGCCGTTCAGGCCTATATGGTAGAGGCTAAACGGATAGAGCCGGCCATTCAATTTCATGCCTACTCCCTGAAATCCGAAAGGCCCCATAAAGTGGCTCTGTGGGGCCTACCACAGGATACGGACGAACAACTGATAGTCCAGGCCCTCAAAGACAAGGGCTACCCGGCGCGGTTTGCAAGAGCACTCCCAACCCGCCGGAACAACCGCAAAACCGTCTACCATATCCAGTTGGACCCCATGAACAAAGAAAACCTGGAAGACTTGTACAAGATAGACGAATTGATGAACATGCCTCGAGTCCGCGTCGAGGCGTGGAGGGGCACAACAACAATGCCCCAATGCCATCGGTGCCAGGCCTTTGGACATTCGTCAGTCAACTGCTTTAGGGACCACAAATGCGTCAAGTGTGCGGGGCCCCACTTCGGATCAGAATGCCCTAAAGCAGCTGACTCACCACCTACCTGCGCCAATTGTAAGGGAAGGCACACAGCTAACAGCAGGACCTGCCCCGTCTTCCGCAGAGAGGCGAGGAAGCGGGGCATCAGATTGCCTGGGGACCCTCCTCCCCCCCCAACTCAAACTCAAGGGCCAAATAACAGAGGGCGAGAAGAACCCCCACCCACCCGAAGAGACACAGGGCAGGCTAGGTCAGCACCAACTGCTCAACAGAACCCTACCCAAGGGGCGCCGACCCATGGGCTGCAACAAATGCCCACACCATTCCCCCCAGGATGGGGATGGCCAGCGCTGCCCACAACATTATGTCCACCAGCAAATATGCCACGCTGCATGGGAGGGGTGCAAAGACCGATACCGAAGAGGAACAGGAAGCGTAGAGCGAGGGGAAAGATTGCGAAGGCCCCACCAACTGCATCTACCCCTGTCCCGCATGCCACAGAGCTGCCAGTCTTTGCGCCATTCCACCCAGCTGCGGGATACAAGCCAGGAGCGGAGGAGGCAAAGAGCTCCCAGCAACCTAAAACAGCCACACTCCTACCGCCGCAAACAAGCGCAGAAATAAGACCAGTACGTGCGCAGGCATCACAACCAGCACACCCGACAGCCCAACCATCAGCCGCACCTGCACCCAAGGCAGCCATAGCAGGGTCACAGCCTAAGACAAAGAGCTCTCAACCGAAGATGAAAAGGGCAAGGTCGGTGCCTTCACTAGCGCCAACACAAGTGCCCACGGAAGGCCCGGAACCAAGGGTCCACTTCGCCCCAATCGGCCGGCCTCAAACAGTAATGACGGGGGGAGCAGTCCCAGTGGCTCCTAGAGCCACTCACCCATACCACCAGATGCAGCAGAGAGGCCCCCCGCCCGGATTCCTCCTTGGCCCGCCGAGCCTGGGCCACCAGCTGCACCAGTATGCTCAACAGCACCAACCTGCCTTCCCCCGTATCTTAACGGGACCTCCGGCGAGCACCCAATTAGGGGAATCCATCAGCGCCATGATGGGGGCCCTTGTGGGACTACTCGCTGCCATCGCTGCGGGGGAGGACCTCCGAACAGCTGCGATGCGCGGACTGGCCACTCTCCAATCGATCCATTATGGATAGTGGCCTAACGCGCATCATGTACTGGAATGCCGGAGGCATCAAAAACAAGACCGATGAACTGAGAATTCTCACCCAGTCGCAGGATATCCACATCATACTCCTGGGTGAGACCAAATTAACGGCCCGACAACAACTAAAGGTGCCCAATTACTTTGTGTACCGCCGGGACGAAGTCTCACCCCGGGGTACGGCTTACAGAGGAACAGCCGTCCTGGTGAGGAGGGACGTCGTGCACGAAGAGTTGGGCAACCTCCAGTTCGTAACAACGAGGACGACGGGGATCCGAACCATGGTGGCTGGCAAGGAAACAGACATTTTTGCCGGCTACAGACCTCCGTCCAATCGCGAAGAGATAAACGCGTTGGATCTGGACACAATTTTCACAGCAAGACCGACCCTACTGGCCGCTGACCTAAATGCCAAGCATAAGACGTGGGGGTCTAATGTGAACTCAGCCAGCGGCAAGAAGCTTCTCCACATGACTGAGGCGAGAGGCATCACGGTCATAGGCCCAGACTCGCCCACTCATGTCCCAACGAACCCTCGAGCACGTGCCGACGTACTGGACATAGTATTACACAGGGGGATTGATGCTCCAGTGTTCATAGAAGTCCTGTACGACCTGCAAGACCAGCATCTCCCCCTGCTCATTACCGTCGGAGGACCTACGTCGAGCATGGCGAGGCGTCCGCCGAGGAAGAGAGTAGACTGGGAGAAGTTTCGAAACGGACTGCAATCGCTAACAGTCGGCAAACTCTCGACCGCAGAAGAAGTGGAGGACTGCTCGAAGAGACTGACGGAGGCGATTGCAGCCGCACAAGAGGCCGCAACGACAGAGGAGCCACCTACCGCAAGGCGTGACGAACTACCTCGTGATCTGAAAGCTGTACGCGAACATAAGCGGGAGCTTAGGCAGCTGTGGGCCCACACCCGCTGTCCAAAGATCAAGAAAGAACTGAACGCCATAACAGAGAGATTTTCAGAGTCGATAAGGGCCTGGAGGGGCACCGCCTGGGATTACCACATAGCCCAGTGCGATGAGAACAAAACCGACCTGTATAGTCTCAACCGCCACCTGACCCAGGCTAAAGCGTCCGTTTGCCCACTTCTAGACGGCTCCGGTAAACGGCGTTACTCAGCCTCAGAGAGGGCAGAGCTACTCGCTGACCACTTGGCAGGTCAGTTCCAGTTACATCCGGTCCCACCAGGAGCCTCACACGAGGTACAGGAACACCACGAGCGAGTCGCAAGGGAAGTGTCCGCATACCTGCAGACCCCGGCGCCTCCGTTGGGCGGGCTGGACTTCATAGCCCCAACGGAAGTAGCAAGAGCCGTGAGGCGTCTAAAGGTGAAGAAAGCACCGGGTCACGACGGGATACCGAACGCCGCGCTAAGGCAGATGCCAGCGAGAGGCCTGGTTTGTCTGACCCGGCTGTTCAATGGGATACTTCGGACTGGACATTTCCCTGCGATATGGAAAACTGGCAAGGTGATCGTCTTACCCAAACCTGGCAAGGATCGACGATTGCCGGCCAGCTACCGCCCCATCACCTTGCTACCGCACCTCTCCAAGTTGTTTGAGCGTTTGCTGCTGAGGAGAATGCGTCCCCACATCACACCCAGGGACGAGCAATTCGGGTTCCGCGCGCAACATTCCACCACGCTCCAACTGACGAGGGTGCTCCATCATCTAGCACACGACCAGAATATGGGGAGACGGTCCGTCGCCGTGTTCCTGGATATCGAGAAGGCCTTTGACCGGGTGTGGCACGAGGGCCTCATTTTCAAGCTGATGGACAGCACGATGCCGCCTGCGCTAGTTCGAGTCGCGGCATCGTCCCTGGCCGATCGAGATTTCTTCGTGTCCGTCGAGAACATGCACTCCGGGAAGAGGAAAATCGAAGCAGGAGTTCCACAGGGAAGCTGTACATCGCCGTATTACTACTCCGCCTACACAAACGACATCCCGAACCTGGAGGATTCCACACCGGGAGAACGGGATGTTATGTTAGCACTCTTCGCCGACGACAGCGCTTATGTCGCTTCCTCGAGTAGAGTCGCACTGGCCGCGGCCAGGATTCAGCAGGTCCTTGATATCCTGCCAGAGTGGCTAGACAAGTGGCGGATGGCTGTCAACGTGGGCAAGACGGCCGCGCTGCTTGTCGGAAGCAACAGGAGATCCAACTACCCCCGACCATTGCAGCTTAGAGGAGAAGACATCACGTGGGAAAAGACGGTGAAGTACCTGGGTGTCTTCATAGACCCGCGCTTGAGCATGCGCTCGCAGACCACGCACGCTGTCCATCAAGCGAAGGCTGCTAGAGCGCTGCTGCGACCGGTACTCCGCTCTAAGCTGCCATTGAGCACCAAGATGGGGATATACAAAACATATATCAGGACCCGTCTGACATACGCTGCACCGGCCTGGTACCCGCTGTGCAGCGAGACCCAGAGGAAGCGACTCCAGGTGGTCCAAAATACCAGTCTGAGGATGATCTCGGGAGCTGGCTGGTTCGTTCGGAACGACATACTGGCACAGGACCTGAAGGCAGAACCGGTTAGGGAGTTCGTGGCTCGGTTGGCGCGTCGAATGTACGACCGCGCAGACAACGGGCCACACCCTCACCTACAAAACATCGCCCCGCACCATGCACGTCCACCGGACGTAAACGTACGAACCTGGCGCTCACTCCCTCGAGATCTCCTCCTGGAGGAAGACGAAGAGGAAATAGGCGACCCTGCATGAGGCCCTCGCAATAAGAAAACGTAGAATCACCAACGCCATGATGGCCCACAAAGCCGTGATGGCCAACAGGCTGAGAGGGGCTTGAGGTACCAATCGCCCTCGCGGACGTGTCGGACGCTCGCCCCTCCCATAAAGCCAACCCACCCACACCTCCATCCCCAGCAATCCCCTACTAATCCTCCCCCCCCCCCATTTTCTTCTTATTACAGGCTTATCAAAGCCAAGACGGCCACCAGCAAACCAGCTGAGAGGGTGTTGGAAGCACCACTCGTTCACGCGGGCGAGTAGGATACTCGCACCCTCAGAAAAGTTCCCTGCGGGCAGTGTTCCCGCAGCGTCCAGCCGCAGCAAAGAGGAAATCCTCGAGGCTGCAACCTCGCTCCCAGTACAGGAGAGAGATGAAACCACGACGACGACGACGTGTCACGAACGCATTGCTGTAAAAAAAAAAATATTTTTTTAAATAGGTACTTTTATTATTATTATCTTAGGTTTTTTTTATTATCATCTTTATCATCTTTTTTATTATCAATTTATCATCTTAGATTAGATTTTTACAATATTTTATAAAAACAATATATAAACTTACTAGGTTGCCGCCGGCAGCGGGGCGAGGCCCAAGCTACCGGTGGTTGGAGCTACAGGCTGAGGAACCGCCTGACAATGCGCGCCGTGTCCATGATCACTGCCTTTTGAAAATGGCCCTTGACCCAACCGTCTAGCGAGAGCCTCTTGAGGTTTATTATTATTATTACCTGTTTAAAATCGCTGTACATAGACGTTAATGCCGCCCGTTAATTATCTTTGTTTTCTTGTATTTTTGGTATTCAATAAAGTTATATTGTTATCTATTGTAAATTTATTTTTTACAACCTTTTATTTAGCATTTTTAGTTGTAAATGACCCACTTCCAAATAGTTTATGATACTTATGTATCTTCGCTGACAATACAATGGTATGGTGCCACGAAGCTGATCAGGCATATACAAAGGAAAAAATCTAAAACTTTGAACTTTTACCCCCCAACCCTATATAGTAGGGGATGAAAGCTTGTATGAGACTTCCACAAATTTTCATGCTATAAGTCTAAAAATTGATATATAGACTCCCTGTTAGAAATAATAAAACACGTATTTCAGGGTTTTTAATAAATCAGCCCCCAACCCCTAAAGAAGGATGCAGCAACTGAACCTGTCTAAATATTTTTATTTTTTTTTGCAACTATTTAACAAAACATCATTTATAAAAATTGTATATGCTTCAAAAAAATTGTAATTTTTTGCTGTTTTCATATCACTAGTTAAAATTAATATTAAACCACCAGAAAAATTACAATAATTTTTTATTGTTTTTACTCTCTAAATCCCCTTACCAAAGCTTGTGTGAACGAATATTTTACGTGTAGTATCCAGGCTAGAATAAAAAAAAAAAAGGTTTAATTTTTTTGGGCGACAAAAAAGGAACTATGGCGTCGCATTTTTAGGGATTTGACAGTTTTGTGGTATTCGATGTCATTTTGAACTTTAATTTATGATTCAAGTCGCAGATTTAAATCCACGTGAACGAAAAAAATCCACATAGGGGCCATCCATTAATCACGTGATGTTTTTTTGGCATTTTTTGACCCCCCCTCCCCCTTGGTGATACGTGGTGAGGTTTAAGACCCCCTCCCCCTATATCACGTATATTTTTTCGTACCTGCAAAGAATCAATTTTTTTATATATAAAAAAATACTGGTATAAGTATCATCTAATTTTATTATAGAAAAATAAAGACAACTATAATAACGTTCAGAGGTAGACAGAAAGGTTGCAGTTTGTTTTAGTGTTTGGCTGCACTTTTTGAGTTATTAGATTGCCTGAACTTATTCGTAAATGGTCCCGGACTGAGTAAGAGCAGCATTTAATATAAATGTGTTAGTGTGAATTGGATAGTAAAATATGCGATTTTAAAAGGTTAATTCCTATTTCTTAATTATATTAATTAAGCTTCTGAATCGATCTCGTAGTCGTAGCAATTCATTTTCCGAACTCAGTGCCTAGCTGGACTACTTGTAAATAATAGGTAAGTAATATTAATGTAGGGTATGTGCTTAATGTTACATGAGAACTTTGACGACACTAAATACTTAGTTAAAGCATTAGAATATTTATTATAAATATTATTATGGCATAGAAGATTAAAAAACTGAAGTGTTGCCGGTTTTTTTTTTGACTATTGAAAAGCTTAACTCTGCAAGTAGCTCTTTGAGAATTTTAGCCCCTGAACTTAAACAACAAATATAACAATGAATATTAATGAATGACATCAGAAGATTGAACCGATAACAGATAAGATGGCATTATAATGTAACACCGAGTCTGTTACTAAAATAAAAAAAAAGTTCTTAATCTCAGCTGTCAAAACATCAATTAATGTTGCTGTCAAAAAAAGGAAAAGTCAAAGTCAGTCAAGCACATGATGTTTTCAGTATTGCCAGACTTCGTTTTCGATATTCCGATTAAGCGATTTTCTGGAGGTGTTAATGTAATTATTTTATTTTTAACTGTTGGCACATTGTCCTTTTTTTTATCAGGGGAAATCCTTTATGTATGCTACCACTCCTCGTGGGCAGACAGGTGGTTATGTGGGAGTCCCGCCGACTGGACGGCATACCCACCATAACCCCTGGGTGTTCCATCACTGCGCCTGGTGTCGGGGCTGCGAGCGCGTCTTCGCGGCACCCGACAGCGCTGGCCCAACTTGGGCCCTACCCTGGAGCTTGCGCTTCCGCCAGAATGACGATGTGTCGAACACCAGACACATCGTCATCCACCACCTGGGACCAACCAGCACTGGGTGTCGGACGGCACCCGTATCCGACAGCCCTGGTCCCGATGCAACGGGTCAATTAAAGTGGCTCCGTGCCTGCCACTACGGCTGCAGAGGATAGGGAGAGCGGCCATCGCGAAACCGACACTCCTCTTCCCCTGCAGCCCCAGCACTCGGGTATGGCACATAATCCTGCATTAACTCGTTTTAACTCGTGACATTTACGAACTGAGGTGTCGTTATACATAATATTTTATAGAAACATACATTTTTGCCTACTAAAAGATTATCAAAATGATAGAATACTTACTCATATTTTTTTATTTCACTCACTTTACTACTAACAAAAAGCTGCAGTTGAAGTCATCCGAGAAATTCGTGGTCATTTTAATATTACTCGTAATAATCCTTAAAGGTGTTATTCGAACCTCGGCTCGAATCATTATCATTCATGTTTTCATTTTCTTTTTGTAGCGTTGCATCCTAAGCATTGAGCTTTTTTGACGTGATAACGTCTTATAAATCTGTTACAAATTCTGAACGTATCCGAACAATTTAATTAATTATTTAGGTTGGGAATACTACGGCCGACACCCTTTTTTTCCCTCTCTTCCAATTTAATGGCGATTCGAAGTGCAGCGTTATTAAGAAAAATTGTGATTTATATTGATCGTGTAATGTCTGAAGTTTTCCACGTATTGTACGAAGAAACCTGCAAATAAAATAAAGAAAATATTGGGTGTTTGTGTTCTATTTCCCAATAAAATCGATGAACTCCAAAACGTAATACGATATTACAACTTTTTTTTAACAAAATGAGATACACTGATTAAAAAATCAATATAAATATCATTGAGGCAATATGAACTAAAAATATATGACTTCAAGTTTTTAAATATCTAGCACCATTTTAGCACTCTATACATAACAAACCTGGCAATCCTTAATCTTTGGCCTATAATTATATATATAAGTATTCAACATATAGCTTGAAAATTGTTTTCGGTTTTTCTTATTTTAACTTCATTTTATACGAACTTGCACACATCAGAACAGTTTTAGAAGCGTCATAAATTACTCTGGTGAACATAACATTTTTATAAATGACCTTGGGAGAAACTGAGTGTATTCGTATACTACAGGTATTCGTATTGAGCTTCCGACATCCTTCATTGGGGGATGAAAATTTTTATGTCACTTTCGAAACTTTTGATGCCAGAAGTCAGAAAATGGATATACGAACTCGTTGAAATAGATAATAAAACACAATTTCAGGATTCTTAATAAACCACCCCCAAACTCTAAAACTGGGGATGAAAAATTGATAATGTCCAAAAATTGACAATGGTACTTTATTACAAATATAATCAAACACGTATTTCAAGATTTTTAGTAAATCTCCCCCTAACCTTTAAAACAAGGGGTTAAAAGTTGGTATGAGACTTCCGCAAGTTTTGAAGCTAGAGATGTGAAAATCGATAAAATTACTCCTTGTTGTAAACTACAAAAAGAAGTGAAATCCAACAAAAACATTTACATGTGAAATGAAGCCAAGTCACAGTTCCCACTATCAAAAAGTTGTCAGATCTCACGTAAAGCCAAGCTTCTAACTCTACACTCCTTACTCTACAAGTCCTTACTTCACAAACTCTACACCTTAGTCAATAGTGAAAAAATTAAAAAATAAGTGTCATTTACAATTTGAAAGATACGGATTCATTGCGAAGCATTTTTAAAGAGAACAGCTTTTTGACTTTAACTAGCATTTATATCCTAGAAATCTGTTCATTTGTAAAAAATAACGAACACTACTTTATTGCAAACAGTTCAAGCCGTGTTGCCATCTTGCGGTCAAAGCAAAAATATAATATTGGCATTCCTCAGGTCAATAACACTATGTTTGCAAATAGTTCCTACTACAGTGCAATCAAAATTTATAATCATTTACCAATAGAATTCAAGGCTCTCAGATTGACACTGTTCAAAGTTAAAATCTTGGTTAATAGCAAAATCATTCTACTCACTTAAAAGATTTTTTTAACGATTAGAATTTTTTTGTACATAAATGATGTTTACAATTGTAATAAAATCATAATTTAGAAATTGTAAATATTAGATGTTATGTACTTTAAATATATTTTGTTTGTGTGTATTAGTAGCTATAGGACACCTACAAAAAATACATACCTACCTATTGTATAAGATATTGCACGCCCGAAAAGGGTAAGACTGTGATACTTTTCTTATCATTTTTAACAACTTATGTACCAGTTTATAGCAATAAACGATATTATATTCTATTCTATTCATAGCTACCAACTAAAATACTCGGCCAAGTACGAGTCGGACTCGCGCACGGAGGGTTCCGTACTGTATCGGAGCCCTCCTTAAATATTTATTATATTTTAGTTTTATTATTTATTAATGAAGTGAATATACAACTAAATATTCTGTGAAAATTTCAAGCATCTACCTGTTACCATAATTAATATAGAGCGAAAAACGTCTAGAAAATCAAGTAATAATTAATTAGGGTCCCCTATAACAATAGGGGACCCTAATTAATTATTAATTTTATTCTGTTTTTAGTATTGATTGTTATAACGGCAATAGAAATACCTACATCATCTGTGAAAATTTCAGCTTTCTAGCTATAACGGTTCATGAGATACAGCCTGGAGACAGACAGACAGACAGACGGACAGCGGAGTCTTAGTAATAGTGTCCCGTTTTTACCCTTTGGGTACGGAAACCTAAAAAGTGTCTAATACAGAATATTACAGGACGAAATAATTATATCCCCGCCAGGCAGGAACTGCCTTTAAATATTACCTACTTTTTAAATTAGTAGGCATCAAATTAGTATTAATTTGACTAATTTTTAATGATATATGATTAATGACAATGATACATGATTAATGACGGTAGTTAAACATGTTTTATTTGCACTTACATACGTCACGCCATTATAAGTAATAAGTATGTTTCACGTCACCTACCATACTTTAACCTTCCCACTTTGTACACAAAATTTAATTTAATAACTTATAGTGGCGGAGTTTGGGCTTCCAATCAATAGTCATGCATGTTTTACGTACCAACTACCTGGTTGTCTATGTAATAATATATTATCTTCTCCACTTTTATTAGGCATTGTACTTACATATTGTACGATAGTAGATAATTTTATTAGACAGCAATCACTCGGGTGGCACGCGACTGGTCGTTTTTATTTAAATGACGTTAGTGTTATTAATTGTTGGGTAGACGTGTGTCATCAGTACATGAGGTGCTATAGAGGACTCCTAAGTTGACCGTTATCATGAACAGACGAGTTAGTGATGTACTACAAGGTCAGTTGAGAAATCATTCCCAGGAGACCTACAACAGCCTCAGTCCCTTAACCTGGCTGCTCAACTTATTCGCCATAAACAGTAATGTTATTAACGACTCTTCATGCTCCAATTCCAAGATCTTCTACATATCCAAAAGTCTAATCGCCTTTATCATTATTGGATCTCTTAATATTTCCAGTGTACTTTACAAGAATTTATCCATATATAAACATACTGCCATCGCTCCATCCATCATGTTCACAGACACGGTGCAAATGATTTACGACTTAATTCAGTACTTTGTCGATTTGTGGGTTGTCTATAAATATGGAAGGCACATCAGCCTGGAATACTTCAAGCAGTACGATTACATTGACACCGTTCTCGGTATGACGTGCTATAGTAAAATTAAACGAGAATTAGTTAGACTGTTGGTCATCTTCACATTCATTTGGCTGTTGACCTCCACGTGTGACTACGTGGCGTGGTACTTCAACTACGGATGGATCACTCCAACGACGTATACGATTGCTTACATTTTTCTCTACATTAAAATTTTAACCACGTTGGATTTGTCATCGCATATAATGCATATCAGGTTTCGTCTTATGATCATCGGCGATATCATCTATGACTGCTATTGTGCCACCGAATCTCTACCAGGGTACATGGGCAGTTACTTATCAAACAAGAAAGAGTTATATGGGAAAGTTCGTGGACATTCGCGAACCAAGGAGAGGAACGTTAACAATACCGGGAGGCTACGATGTGAAGACGAATCCAAAGAGATAAATTTACTAACGAGATGTTATCTGCAGCTCACGGAACAAGTAGAGTTCATAAACTGTATGTTTGGACTGAGGGTAAACAAAAAATTAAATGAACTCTTCGCTTATTAAACATGTATAGTAGATAGTAATGAAACACTCATCTAACAAAAATGTTATTTACAGATATTACTAAACAGTCTAAGTCTGATAATTGATATGATACGATTCACAAACATAGCTGTGAGGATAATACTTGGGACACAGGTGAGTGTAATACTCATTGCATTACGTACGAGGGTCATTCAATAAATAATTAGCCTACAAAAAGTAAACGAAAATTTTGGAAAAGTGGCAATTTATTTTTCAACATTCAACAGTCTCCTTTTAGTTCGATACACTTAGCCCAGCGATGATGCTCCAACTTTTTTAACCCGTCCGAAAAATAGTTTTTGTCAAACTCTGCAAAATAGGCCTCCGTGGCGGCGATGACCTCCACATTTGATCCATATCTATTCCCGGCGAGAGATTTTTTCAGATTAGGAAACAGAAAGAAGTCACAAGGGGTCAAATCTGGAGAATACGGTGGATGGGGCAGTAATTCGACCAATTTGGCCATGGCAACGGCAGACGTGTGAACCGGTGCGTTGTCGTGGTGAAACAGCACTTTTTTCTTCGCCAGATGGGGTCGTTTTTTCTTTAATTCGGAGTCGAATCGGCCCAATAAATCGGCATAGTAAAGCCCTGTTATTGTTTTACCCTTCTCGAGGTAATCGATGTAGATCACACCTTGTGAATCCCAGAAAACGGTGGCCATAACTTTTCCGGCCGATTTTACAGTTTTCGCCTTCTTTGGAGCACGTTCCCCGGTCTGGAATTCTGGATCCATTGTTTTGATTGCTCCTTGGTCTCTGGTGTGTACCAGTGGATCCAGGTTTCATCGACGGTTACAAAACGACGCAAAAACTCCGCTGGATTCCGCTTAAACAGCGCCAAACACGTCTCCGATGTGGTCTCACGGTTGCACTTGTTTTCCGGTGTGAGTAAACGCGGCACCCATCGCGCCGACAGCTTTCTCATGCCGAGTTCCTCGTGAAGAATATGATGCACTGTTACTTCT
Source organism: Hypomecis atomaria (assembly GCA_964007245.1). NCBI lineage: Eukaryota > Metazoa > Arthropoda > Insecta > Lepidoptera > Geometridae > Hypomecis > Hypomecis atomaria. Next base: position 15,745,083 of record OZ023292.1, on the reverse strand, counting down.
GAAATGCCTACAGTCTCAGCTAGCTCCCGAACCTTCAATCGGCGATCTGCCAATACGAGATCATGGATTTTTTTAATGTTTTCCTCCGTAGCAGCTGTTTTCGGTGCACCTGGACGTGGTTCATCAAAAACCGACGTACGGCCACGTGCAAACTCGTTGAACCAATTCTTGACGGTGGCCATCGATGGAGAAGAGTCACCGTACACAGCATCCAAGCGCTCTTTGATTTCGATGCGCGTTTTCCCTTCCAAAAATAGGAATCGAATCACCGAACGATATTGCTCTTTTTCCATTTTTGTAAAACCGATCGATACGTTCGCTTTCATAAGTTGTCAAATTAAAACAAATGAAGGGATTGGAATGAAAATTTGAAAAAAGAATGTGCTACACTGTGGTAAAACTCTTTTGAAACTACAGCGCCCTCTGGCGATGAGGCTAGGTACTTATTGAATGCACCTCGTATAACTTATAGGGATATCCGACTCGCATCACAGGTTTACTGGATCAAGAAACATAAAAGCAAGCACGCTCAAAATGGCACAGCACAGCAAAGTACTTTCAGCAATCAAATATTCTAAATTTATAACGGTTTTATTTCGCAGCAGATTTACTACGAGTCAAAATTTTACCCGGCGCTTTGCAACATGATGAGGCAAATAACATGCATCGTAGTTCTCGTCAGTCTTGTCAGCCAAGCCGAGAAAGCCTACCGCCAGAGTGATAGGATCATCAGCACCATCGACCATCTTCTCATTAACAAAAATCCTAGTAAGTTTTCACTTGTTACAGTTTACCTACCATTCGTCTTTTTCGTGTCAATGCGATGGTTCTAATTCAAAAGTAGATGAGATCTATCTACACAAGCTTTGCCCAATGCAATGGTTAGCAATTGCTACCAGCGCTACGTGGTACCCCATTAGGTCCCTCAATGTGCAGGTGTTTGAGAGTAGGTGTTTGACCAAATATACAAAGTTGTGTTATCGAAGATCGTAAACACGTTGTCTCACAAGTGAGACTGGCGGACATCATGCCCAAATTCCAAAACCTTCAGTCATCGCTAAAGAGCGTGCAAATTCAGCGTTACTATGTCGTGGAAAGATTGTAGCGGAACGTAGGTAAATACATTGAAGTGGTACTTGAACATGACACGCGATGGGGCAATTAAACAGGCAGTATCTAATAAATACCACAGAGACACGCTGCATTTAACCCACTTATAGCCCTTTTGGAAATCGATAGCAGTGACATGATAATAATATGTAGGTGGACGTGGACGTGGACTGATGACCTCATCAAGACCGCAGGATCGTGCTGGGTGCAAGCCGCTACTGACCGGTCTTACTGGAGGTCTATAGGGAGGCCTATATTCAGTAGTAGACTTTCTATGACTGGAACGACAAGCCAAAATATTATTAAAATGATGAGAGGCACAGTGATTAGGGGCACTTTAGAACCTTGACATCCTATTACCAAAGAATTTATAATAATACCTACTACCTATTACTGCAAAAAGTTTAGGTTAGGTACGTTAATACTGTTTTATTTTCAGGTGATAAATTACGAGAAGCCATGACGAAACTTCGGAGTCTGATGCAGGCTCGACCCATCGAATTTAACTTGGCAAATTTTTTTCGACTCGACAACAATTTGCTGGTATCCATAGCTTCAGTGGTAGTCACGTACACTATTATACTTTTGCAGACTATGAATTAGGGAACGTTAACATGACTACTACGAGTAACGTGACTCTTACAGTGGCGAAAAGGGGGTCTTCAAAATACCACGCTCGATCACAGGAGAGAGGTCAAAGGGTTTGGGGGCAACAAGGTCTTCGTCCTTTAGTCAACATTCTCTAGGAAAATCTTACGCTTTTTCCTATATACGAGTAGGTATTCAAAATCATGGCGAGCAGTGTTCTGCTCATTTTTTGCGACATGTGCGAGCCATTGCAAGCTGGATTGAAGTAATATGCATGCTCTGTTGGCGTCACACGGCTAATGCAAATATAAAATCTTTAAAATCTATAGGTAACGGAGTATGGGAACGTTACCTTAGGGACCCCCTGACGATATGTTTTTGAATTTTGAATTTGAATGTCCGAAACGAATTCCGAATGGACACATTCATATCTCACTAAATTCTCAAGCTAAGTGAGCTAAATAGTAAGAGGCAACGCAATAAGAGCGAAATAAAAGGAATAGCATTATTTTTGACTTCCATACCGGTTGGACGTATATGGAACTTGTATGGAGACGGCTAGGTCGTTTAAGGAACTTTACGGATTCTCCATACTATCTGTCAAAGTTCCATAAACATCCAAGCCAGTCGCAAGCCAGTATAATATGTTTTTTTAACAACTCGCCTGATGGTAAGCGACGTTGTGGTCGAAGATGAAGCACGCGGACTTAGAAGATACCTATTCACTCTGATCTTGAAAAGCTTTAGATTATATCTCTTAGGAACAGGAAAGCAGGAATACTGTTTACAATTCCGCTATTAGACATCTTTGCCGACGAATGGACAACAATTGCTAAAAATATTCTTTCATTTAATATTGCGAAGAAGTTAAATTGTCATCTCAAATTTTATTTCTAACATTTAACGGTAGGTATAGTTAACGTGAAAAATAATAAAACGTTGTTGTTCCTATTAATTTTATTTCATGTTTCTATAAATTATGTTCTATTTTTAACCCCCGACGCAAAAGAGGGGTGTCTGTTTGTGTGTCTGTTTGTCTGTCTGTCTGTGGCATCATAGCGCCCGAACCACTTCACCGATTTCAGTTTAGTTTTTTTTGGATGAAAGGAGACTTAATCGAGAGTGTTCTTAGCTATGTTTTATAAAAATCGATTGAGCCGTTTAAGAGTTATGGTGGGTTAAAGTAGGGATGGAAGAACCAAAATTCTACAAATGTGCCCAAAATGGTTGTCAATTGAAAGTTTGTTGTCAAATATTTTTGTGTCGAGGGTTTTTTAAATTTTTAATTTGTAATATATTTTTATGTAATATTTTAATTCGTAGTCTTTAAGGATAAAAAATGAAAATCCTAGTATTACTGTAAGTTACATTTTCTGTAAATGAATAAATTCCCTGGCAGGTCAAACCGCTTCGTAGGTACGTACGTATCGAAGGAAAATCGAAAGTGTAGGGTAGGGGTGTTAGTGATGCGTCTTTCTAACTTGTCCTGTAGTTAAAAAGGGATGTATGATCCATAGGGGAGTATTTTCTTAACTGCGCACGGTTTGGTCGTATACCTATGGAACTTGTATGGAGCACTCGCAACTTCCATAAACAACATCGAGATTCTCCATACAATATGTCCAAGCTACGTATACGTTCCTAGACTATACGTTTCTAGCACAGACTACTATAGATACTACCAATGTTCCTAGGCGTGCGAAGTTTAAATAATCGGCCAAGTACGAGTCAGACTCGCGCACGGAGGGTTCCGTACTGTATGGGAGCCCCCCTTAAATATTTATTTTAATTTTATTATTTACTATTGAGGGGGAATATAAAGCTAAATATTCTGTGAAAATTTCAAGCATCTACCTGGTACCATTATTAATATAGAGCGAAAAACGTCAAAAAATTCAGGTTTGTTGTATGGCAGCCCTCTTTAAATATTTATTTTATTTTGTTTTTAGTATTTGTTGTTATAGCGGCAACTACATCATCTGTGAAAATTTCAGCAGCCTAGCTATCATGGTTCATGAGATACAGCCCGGTGACAGACAGACAGACAGACTGACAGACTGACATCGAAGTCTTAGTAATAGGGTCCCGTTTTTCCCTTTGGGTACGGAACCCTAAAAACGGTCCCCATCCTCAGGTATCCTACTATAGTCCAAGCCGTACGGAAGTCATAAATAATGCCCATAGAGACCGAGCTAGGCACAGACGAGTTATGGAACCCCAGTTAGGCACAGAGCTATTACAACTTATGGAACCCCAGTTAGGCACAGAGCTACAACAACAATTAACTCTGTGCAGTTAGGCGACATAAGGAATTATACTTCTCAAATACCCCAACAGATGGCGTTGGAATCAGTAGAATTAGGAAATATTAAACAAAAGTCAACATTGTCAACTTGTCAACCACAGACTACTATAGATACTACGTATTTGTCAACAATGGGCGGAACAGGGCGTAGAATCTATAGTAGTCTGTGGAACAGGGCTTCAGGGCACCTTCAGGGGTTATCATGAAGCAGAACTTCAAATCAGATAGTTTGATTCGGCCTTTAAAGGATGTTTGTGTTCTAGGTTCTCTGCACTAAAAATATTATAAGATTCATATTATTGTCATTTTAATTTCAAACTGAGGTAGGTAGACAAAATAGTAATCTGTATCACAGGTATTCATTGTACTTAAAAGGCATAGAAAATGTTACTTAAGTATCTAAAGAAGTTGTTGATTTACTTATCTTGAAATCAGCATATTATTACACAACTTTTATGAAGTATATTTTTTCTCATGGTCTAACAACCAATACTTCCTGTCTTTTCCACCAGTAAAGCCTCCCTTAGAATCTGAGGCTATGATCCTATGACAGGGAATGACGATCAGGTGTGAGTTGGCCCCGCAAGCAGCACCAATGGCTCGGGCATGGCTCGGTGCCCTACCCAGAGCTTTGGCTATATCTCCGTAGGTTTGTGTTGATCCATATGGGAGCTCTTGAAGCTTTTCCCAGACAGACTGTAAATATAATAAGTGAGTATGTACACAATAAATCAAGAGTTAAATAAAATTATTATGGACATTCTAAACTAATTTTTGCCATACTGTAATATTGATAGGGTCATTCTTTTTTCTTTTTTTTTTATTTCAAATAAGTTTGTGTATGACCGCATTATTAGGTATTTAACCTAAGCTCTGAGTAAAGAGAAGTGTAGTATGGACCTAGGTCTTGAAAAACATGTTATGTATGGCGTTTTTGTTGCATTTAATGATGAGGGAGTTACCTACTACTGAATATTGTATATGGCACACAAGAATGTCTTCTATTTTAAAGTGGTGCCCTTAACGGCTTTCACTTTCTAAACTAATTCAGGAGAACAAAAAAATTATCTTCATCTGGGTAGGTACCTATTTAGGTAAGTACTTACATAATGGAGGGAAGGCAACAATTTTAGAACTACGGAGATACTAAGATTTATTTTAGATAGGTTATCAAAACTTAAACTACTTCAGCCATGAAAAAACCGAGTAAATAATACTACATTACCTACCTGTTGAAAATCTGAGCCAAAAGTTTGTATTGGAACAGTAAAGTTTTTTAGAGATCCACTGAAATATGCTTCAAGTTCTTCTTCAAGTAGTTTTAAGATTTTGTTTTTGCTTTCGACAAAGCCACAGTTCAATTTCTCGCCGAGTGTTTGGAAACTTTTTTCAAGATTCTTTGAATCTTCAAATATTAACAGTAACAAGAAATTAGTATCAGCCACTCCATAAATCTTTCCGACTGGGGTATCGTATGAATGCACTGAAACTGTCTTTTGAGTTTCATCAGTTTTTGTAAACTTGGATAAAAGCTTTGAAAGTGTCATGATTATTTAACTTGAACTTAACAACGAAAAAAGATAACCTTGCCGCTGGACGTCTTTTTCTAAAATCAATTTCTCTTCTCAGAGTTGAAAAAGAAACCAAACACTAAGTCAGAAAACTTGTAAACAATAAACATACATGCGACTAATTTAAATATTCGCGCCTAAATTTGGCAATGACGTTTACATTGACATGACATAGTTCTGCTTTTTTTACTTTACATGGAAGTAATATAGCGCTACTTCACACACTATTCCTCACACTAGGGAGATCTGCGGCCGCGGCCTACTAGATCCTGGATTGAAATAAAATATTCAAAGGCTTAGTAAGTCTGTCGGTCTGTGGACTGTGACCGTTGCTAGATTGCCTACCACTTGCCTACAGAGTCTGCTATAAACAATGCAGCGTGCCCTGTGTAATAGGGCCTATTCTGTGAAACAATAAAGTAAAAACAAACAAATAATGCAATTATTTTTTATTTTATCGTGTAAATTGGTGCCCTTTTATTTATCGAGTCTCATTGTGTATTGTTAAGACGCTACACCTTTGGTCTACACATAGATCGTAGTCAACATGGTGCGCGGGAATAATGGTTAAATTGTTAAATTGTTCTGCGGTGCTCGCTCGGTGCAAGACCTAGTTTTTCTTTTTCTGTGACTAACACCAATTAATGATGGTATTGTATATTTATTTTCCAAAAGAACTTAAGTACAAACTACTAAAAAGACTTTTCCATTACACTTTTACTACTGCTTTCCCAGTGTTTTCTCCTCTTAGCAAACCGTTAATGGCATCCACCATGTTATCAAATCCATGATACACTTTCTCGTGATATTTAAGTTTTCCTTCTTGAAGCCAGCCGAGGTTAGCTTTGATTCCTTCTTGCCATCTGTCCGTCCAGCGATTGACTAAGAAACCTTCAACTTTGAGTTCCTTAAATACTATTGATGGTTGTACTATTGTAACTGAAAAAAAATATTGAAAAATACTTTACAATGTTTCCATTTCCTCGTTTATTTACCACCACAACCTTTAGAATATTATTTCGTTTGACACCTTCTACACTCGAGGGTGGAATAAAAGCTAAGTCAACGTTAGTAAGTACCTTTATGAATATTTTTGTTAGTAGGTACATATATACTGACATCCTCCGTCAGATAAATATGATTTGAAAAAATAAAACGAAGGTTGCAAAACATAATAATTTGAAAATTTATTTACAGTTATGTTAATTAAAAATATGCTAATCTACCTTTAGGTAACTTGGCGTCATTGTACGATGATATTGAACCACAAACAGCTACTCTTCCATATTTGTTCATGTAACTCATTATAGTTGAGCTAATTTCACCGCCAACCTGAAAAAAAATACATATTAGTTTAAAAGTAATAATTATACCAAGCTAAATATTTGGTAAACAAACCATTTAATAACTTATTAAATAAGTATTTATTAAATGCAGTATAATTACTAATACTTACGTTGTCAAAGTAACAATCTACTCTTTTTGGAGCTCCTTCCCGAAGAGCAGCTCGTATGTCGACGGTCTTGTAGTTAAGAGGAAGGATGGTCTGTAATTTTCCATACAAACGTATTACGCTGTTTTCTTCCTGGAAAATACTTTTAGAGCCTCAATTTTTTGTCATAAAATTAAATTTAGCTGTTTAGACTACCCTGTCTTTTCTTTTTCTTGATAAATTAATTATCAGGCAAAATATGACCCTTCAAAATCACAAAAAAATTCACCATTATTACTGACGTCTTTAGAGACCTACCAGAAGAGACTAAATAATATCTAACGAAATATAAAATGACAGAATCATGAACACATGTTTTTTTTAAATTTTGACATAAAAAACACTTGATTGATCTTGTTTTTGAAGAAGAAAACAGCGTAATACGAAACGTTGTCTCGCCATGTTTTTTGTAGGTATAAATCGCTCTGAGCTGCAATTGTCCCTATCGCACGATGCGGGGGTAGGGTCGAGGTGAGGGAGGTTCAAACCTATACGTACACAAGCACTAGGGATGTAGTAATAGTCGATATTTTTGTCGATGCTCTAGTGATGTCCATCGATATCGATGTTTATTAAAAAGATTAGTTATTTTTCAAATCCTGTGATTTGACCGTTGTATGTTTGTTACTTTTGAAGAAAAGATTTTATGTATGGAATATAGGCGTTTAGTTGCTATGTTGCAGCGATTATACAGAATATCGTGCTGTATCCGCAGACATCTACGAGTAAATGAGTTAGGCGCAGAATAACCAATTCTCTTAATGCCCAACTAATCTGGGAATGCTCAATTCTACGAAAGCATAATTCTATGAATGCCCAATTCTCAAAATGATCGTGTAATAACTGTAACGTATAAATATAATTATCCTTAGTCCACTTACCTAAGCGAAAAACGTTCTATTAAATTATTAAATTATCAAAGACACAACATTAAATAATTAAAAAACACATAATCAGTCACATTACAAATACAACAAAATAAATAAATCTATATCTAATAAAATAAATAAGTTCTATGCTGTGCTTGCCAGTATAGGTAGCGCCACACAAGTCGGCGGATGAGATGTAAGACGCAGATGACACTTTGCCGTAATTCGCTAATTATTGCGCATGTGCGCACAATGCCAACGCCGCGTGGCGTAGTGGTACTCGTAAGCACGGGCGTGCGCGCGGGAGACATGAGGTTGGCGGGCGGTTGTGTCCGTGCGGCGTCTTGTCTCTCTGGCTCCTGCACATACTTATATTTTGCCTATTGCGCAGCGTTCTGCGCCTAACTTTCCATCCGCTGACTTGTGTGGCGCGAATTATACGTGAGATTCATTCGAGAAAACAGCCCCATTGGCTATCCGTTCATTGAACTATGTGCCTTGCCCTTTGTCATTTTAACTTGGCTATCCGCTGAGTTTTGCTGAAAAGTGTGTAGTAATTTGTGGATGTTCTATCCTGTATTTATATGGTGTGTGCTAACCACTGCTGCTTTAATAAATAAATCAAGCTTTATTCAAAGACTAGCAAATCTATATTAAAATTGGTAATGGAATAAATTCTGAATACTTGCAGTCATTAATATAAATAAATAAATAAATATTAGGGGAAATGTTACACACGGCCTCTGACCCCAAACTAAGCAAAGCTTGTGATATGGCTGCCAGAGACTGATATACTACATTATACATATTTTTAAATACATATTTATAAAAAATTTGCTAATATTTTCAACTTTTTTAAACTTATTCAAAGTAGAACCTAAGTATGACAAGCAGTTCTCCAAACAGTAAGCATTGCATCTGTTTGATTGAATTCTTAATTATTTTTTATACTACTGGACTACTCGCGCAATGAATATACGGGAATAGTTACAATATAAAAGGCAAGAAGTTTTATATGTCCAGATATACAGGGTTATCCAGAACTGGTGTACTAAGCCGAAAGGAGGTGATTCGGACTATTATTATGAACAACTTTTAATATATGTGGCCGAACCGAAATTCGAGAAAAAAACCAATCGTGTCATACATTTTTTCGAGTCCAAGTAGCAGTTTTGTATGGAACAGCTGATTTTTAGTTCACGAAATCCGCAGCTAGACCCATATTCATATATTCATATAATTTTATTGGTATCAAAATACAAGATACAAGTCAATCCAAATCAATTACAATTCTAGTTATAATTATAATATCCTTAAAATTTCAGCTTAGCTAAAGCAAAGCATAATTATCTTAAAATTACAATAACTTAAAATCGCTGTAGTTAAATTAATTAAATTATATATTTAAATAAAAAATGATTAAATATTAAATTGTAAAAACAAAACGATAATCATTCAATATAAATCTGAACAATGCTACAATATCAAAACTTAAAATGACAAAAATTGCATAGTTAATAAATTAACAAATATGAATTTGTAACAAAATATAGTAAACATAGTAAACTTTGTTCATAATAACGAACGTGTAGGTCATAGGTAGGTACACCTCTGAAACCTCCTTCACTTTGTAAAACACGACCTTGTAAACAGGTATCGTGTATCCACCAGTAGACGTCACGTGACAGAAATGATGATGATGAATTGAGAAACCTTTCATTTTGACTGACCTACAAAAAGAAGGGGATTTGCAATTCGTGTATGATAAGATAAGATAAGATATATTTATTGGCCTTATAACTACAAACGTTACACTAGGCAAGTCAAATTTACAATTGTATCACAAATAATCACAATGCATAAAATTCAAAAAAAATAATAAAAATAAAAGAAAACTTAAGTAATTCAACATCAATTAGGTAGAAACAACTATTATAAAATAAGAAAAATTTAAAACTGTTAGGTAATTCAAGGGCTTAAAAATAGGTACTAATTACTTCACATATTCGATTTTTCCGAGCCGATTCTCAAGTTTGTTTTTACAAGTTTATGTTTAACTGGCAATGTATGTATGTAAATAATATATTATTTTGGGTCAAACCATGCAACGCAATTTTGAAGCAGATATTGAAGCTATCTGTTATTTTTTACGTACCTAAATCACTTGAAAGATTTTATACCCCTAAAATTGTGTAATATTCGAAAATTTATAGGTTGAATTAATTTTAAAGTTTAGATTCTTCTTTTTGGACTATTTAATTTAAATAAAAGCTTGTTTTTAATAAGATTTTACACTTTGTTTATTGTCTGTTGAAGAGTTATGTGCGTGTTTTCCTTAAAAAAAGTTATTTGGTATATCTTAAGTTAGGTATTTGGTAGAATTTTCAGTATGTATTATGCAGCGCCTACAGAAATCAATTAGTTAAATAGCTATTTTTCTTCGCAGCTTTAGGATTGAGGTCAATTGTGTAAAGTTGGCTATTTATAAGGTTTTTTCCAAAAATATTATTCGAAAGAAAATTAAAATCAATATACCTACTTCGCCTATATGTGTAAAAAAATAATGTAGCTTTCTAATTCGATAAAAAATATTCAGTATAAAGGTTTTCGTTTGCTATGCGCTATCCCGAAAAACCGGAGCTTATGTACCTACCATATTTTGCTACAATTCAAAAGAATACACCAGCCGTCCGCCTGAGCTAGGAGCGCGGGCGGGCGCGGGAAGGGCGCGGGCGGAGTTGGTAAGCAGCACACACACAAATACAATTGCATCACACCACACATAGAAGCTCCCTGGCTTGGGCGCATCGCGACAGCAATAGTTTAGCCAAATACCTACTTCTCAAATTCCTTGGCGCTCAGCTTTTCTCTTAAATGCTTTATCGAAACCTAGTTCACTTTCCAAATATTTACATTTATCATCGGATCCAGCAAAGCCAGTGACACGACAACCTTTAAAACAAGAATTTCAGTTTACTGAAATGGTGAAAGGTAGAACACGTAACAAAGAACATGACCAAAAGGACACCTGCATATTCGAGTTCTTTTATTTTCAGAAGACAGGTGAACCAAACTTGGCCAAAGCATTGGCTGGGTGAATTAAAACCTAGCCTGACGTAGCAATAAGAGAGGCTCTTATTGAAAGTAGGTCTTAATAGGAAAAACTTACCTAATATTTTACCAATTTGGCCTACATGAGATCCAACTGCTCCTGCTGCGCCAGTTATGACAATAGTTTCGCCTGGTTTTGGTTGGCATATTTCCTTTAGACCAAAGTAAGCTGTATTCCTAAAAGCATAAGTAATAAAATAAAGGTAGTATGTTACACAAATGAATAAAATGAAAGGTTGTTCTATATAGTAGACAAAATAGTAGTGCAACTTCAAGTGCAGACTAACAGTGATTTTAATTCACAGAAACTCATCATTATGAACATTTGTTCCTTTTTGTCAAGTCTGAAATAGTGGAAAAATTAGATATCGTGTTGGGACGGCAGGTATTTTCCATTTTAAGGTTGGTCCCATAGTACAAACATAAAACGTATTCTTAGGTACTGATGAATCTTTTGGCACCCGACCTTTGCAAAGCAACACCTTATGATATAACACCACTGGTATAATTATTTGTCTACCAAGACAACTACAAAACGTGATAAAAATTTCTTTACCCTGGCATGCCCAAAACTCCAAGAGCAAGTGATATAGGGTGTGAGCCGAAATCTGGCAACAAAGTTAGCGGCAAGAATCCCGTCTGCCCCAGCAAATTTTTAGGATTACAAATCGTATGTGTCCTCCATCCGAAAGATCCAGCGACATATTTGCCAACAGGGAAGTTCACGTCTTTACTAGCAATTATTCTGAAAATTATCAATTTGAAATTTTATGATCAAATAATTGAATTAAAGAATCGCAAAAGTAAAATTTGAGACGCACTTAGCTACTTGTTCTCCGATCATGTCTGTGGGTAATTTGTATCCAATCATATAAGCTCTCATATATGGGTCGACACTAAGATACTTAGCTTCTGTCAGTATTTCTGTAAAATGTAACTCATTTTACCGAGGGCATCAATTAAATTTACATGTATCACCCTCAAACCAAGTAAAAAAATCCTACATCATTATCCCATAGCTGAAGTTATACAGATTCATAAATGTCTCTTGCGTTACCATTTTTTTCACTAAGCACCTTTGGTCACTTACCTCCATCTTTAAGTTCAGGTAATTCTTCTTCTACTATTTTGAAATCGCTCTTTTTTGGTTCCCCTTGGAAATATTTCGTCAGCACATATTTTTGAGCTTTTATTGTAGTTGCAACAGTCGAATAACTTCTTTGTTTGACAACACATCTGAGAGGTATCAGAATCTTTGTCATCATTTTGCCCTGAAATAACATAATCATAGATGAATTATGGGTCTCGCTCGTCAAGCGGAGCGTGAATAGCGTGATCCATAATTAATCTATGAACATAATGTTCTTTTTAAATCGTGTGGATGAATTGTGTGAAAGACGATAATTATTTGAGAGAAGGTAGTTGATGATGAGATGACGTAGGTACCTAAGATAGAATAAAGTGGCGAAAAGAAACGTGCTGTGCCGACCCCACATAAATGGGATATGATGACGAATGTTCTTGTTAAACTATCTATAATTTGCTAAAGTAAAACAAATTCAAATCAATTTAATTATGATATTAATTTGAACATTCACCCTCGTTTTCAATTAAACTTTAATCAGAGAGCAAACAATGCTAATTACACGTCTCAGTTTACTGAAAATTATTTGGAGTTATGGCTAATTGAATGTAATAAGCTGGTAGTTGGGTTATGCCACTTAGAATTTTCATAAAATATTTACTACTTATAATAATATGTATCCAGGCTATAAAATGATTCTTGTGTAGGTAAATAATAAGTATTTTAGTTTGTAAACCTACACTTTACAGTTTTCACATTTATCTAGTTCCATAATAATATCTTATCTTAGCTAATTTTATTTCTATAAAAAATGTTACATTGTGCCGTTCGAATTTCATGACGTTTTGTAAAAAATCACCTTGTGCGATTATTATCTTCACTTCATAACCTCGTAACTCGTAAGTAATAACAGAGGTAAACAAAAGGTAAACTTGTGAAAGAAAAATATATGTTACCTACCTTTGTATTAGGAATACCACTACTACGATGTAGGTACTTACCTATTTAATCGAAATAGTTTCTATTCGAAAAACCAGTGTAACAAAAATTGCACTTCAATACTGTTAAATAATTAATGTTTTCCTCGTTCTTTGAATAAAAGGAAAAACGTAAGATTGAGCTAATTTTACGTCTGTCCTAAACACACACACAACAGTTATCATATAATATTTCAATGAACAAACCTCAGAAAAGCAGAGTAAACAATCGCAAAATATACTTGGATCACTACACTAATAATAGATTGATCATTGATGTTATTCTTGATCTTGAATAATCAGTAAAGCTTTGTGCTAATTTGGACTCTATCGCCGCCAACAGTGTACACAGCGGTTATCACTCTGCGTCTACGACCGGCCGGTGTGCAATGATGTTTTGCTCACTTGTTCAGTCATTCCGTACGGTACAGTGACCTATGGACCCACTCCCCTCCAATGCCGATACCTGTCTGATATCGTTAGCTAAGCAGCCATGCCATTTGATAACAAGCATCGTTTTAGAAAAACTTGGTTATAAATTGTAGTATTTTTATTTTAGGAGCAGGTATAAAATAGGATTCACCCATTTTATTTACTTCACGCTTACGCTAGCTCAGCATGCACAGGGATAAAAATTAAATAAACAAGTGTGTTGGATTCGATTATTTTTTATTAAAATCGATATACCTATTCACTTTTCGTTCATTTTTATTAATATTGATAATATAATACTAATTATTATTTAATTTATTTAACTTTAACAATAGCTTTTCCCGTGTTTTCACCTCTGAGCAAACCGTTAAGTGCGTCTACCATATTTTCAAAACCGTGATATATTTTCTCTTGATATTTTAATTTTCCTTGTTGAAGCCAGCCAAGGTTAGCTTTAATTCCTTCATCCCATCTATCAGACCATCGTTGGACCTTAAACCCTTCTACTCTGAGTTCTTTACCAACTATTAATGGTTGTAGAATTGAAACTGGAAAAAAATAGTTTATTTGTATTACTTGATCGTAACTCGTAACTTTGAAATTAACTTAGTAGAAAATATTGTAAATGGGTCTCTATTTTTTTTATAACACCTGGTTTTAATTAATTTTTAAAATTTGGATATGTGTTATTTCAAATAATGATTTTATTATTATTTGAATCTATTATTTGTTCAATTAATTTAATCTCAATTGTCGTGGTAACTAGTTAAGTAAGATAACTTTGTAATTAGTGTAATTGGCGAAGGTATGTATACCGTTCTGATAAATAAACAAATACAAAATTGTTCTAAAATAAGACGTATCTTCGTTTGACTCCAGAATTTATATACCTATGTATTTCAACATATTATGTACATATTTCTAAAGCTGTCAAAATAGTGAATGCTTTAAAAACACATAGTTACATAAATCTCATTACAAACCCTTTGGAATTGTAGTATCATTGTAAGATGACACCGAACCACAAACAGCTACTCTACCATATAAATTCATATGGCTCATAATGATTGAGCTGATTTCCCCACCAACCTGTACACAAAACAGTAATATTAATATTAAAAATACTTTTGGACGTTTTTCATTGTTCTTGTGGAGATTTCTTCACATTTGATGCGATGTTACATTACATATTTGGTAATAAAATATTATAAAAATGATATAGTCCTAATAATTCGTTAATTCATTAACATTATAACTACTATCATTCGAAACATAAATTTCATACAAGATCGTAAGAACTTAGCACTCTTAGAAGTGACTTACCTATCTACATATATTCAAATTGTTTGTGGGGATACTACACTACGCCACCAGTAAGTCGTCTACACTCTACATATATTACTTAGTTCACATAGTAGATAATGTCGATGTTATGATACGTACATTATCAAAGTAGCAGTCAACTTTTTTAGGAGCGGCTTCTTGAAGCGCAGTTCGTACATCGATGGTTTTGTAGTTGAATGCCTTATCGAACATCAGCTCATTTTCCAAATACTTGCATTTGTCATCAGACCCAGCAAATCCAATAACACGACATCCTTAAAAAAATAAAAACGTTTATAGGTACCTTACAGAACAAAGGCATTCGAAGCCACGTACTCCCAAATCAAAATCCATTTGTCGTAATTAATATTACAGACAGACAGACAAAACTCTTTATTTAGAACCACAATTTAAAAATAAACACTATTTACACATATGCCACAAAAAATATGATTATACAGTGGCGGCCTTATCAACCATGGCGATTTCTTCCAGACAACCTTGCACGAATATGCACTGACAAGAACAAAAAATAGTGGCCTTAACTAGAGATTAACAAAGAATACACCTACATATATAAATAATAAACTAAATATGCTTAATTAAAGCTAAATTTTAAATATACGAGTACGTTATAATACATATAATTATACATATACCTACATACATCTACATATACATCTACCTACATAAATCTACACACGTGTTAAATCTTATTGTGATGTTGATGTAAAAGATTTTATATGATGTTCGCGAAGATTTTTCGATACCTGATATTTATTAGCATTAGCGAACTAAATCCCTTTTTTTCGCTATAATATTAGATTCGTGCTCAGCAGAGGAACTTAGTTTATTCATTATATTATCATCATATTTCGAGTCGTAGGATGTCCACAGCTGGACAAAGGCCTTCTGGAATATGGATTTCCATTAAGACTGTTCCTGGAAACAGGGAAACGGCTTGCCTTCGCAATTTACCTGCGGTTTTGGTAGGTCATCATATCACACTGTCGGTAGAGTGAAGTTACTGACTTAATTTATTACAAGACTGATAAATTTAACATCTTAAGACAATAAGGAGAATTATTTTTAATCCAATTCTTACCAAGTATTTTACCAATTTGGCCAACATGGGATCCAACAGCTCCAGCAGCTCCTGTCACTACTATTGTCTCGCCAGATTTTGCTTGGCAAATTTCCTTGAGACCGAAGTAGGCTGTATTTCTGAAAATATGGGTACAGGTACCTATTTGTTTGAATCACTTGTGCAATTATGTGTCTTTTCCCATAATTTTCTTATGTATGTATTACGATACTACTCATTGGGAGTAAATAAAATAAAAAGTATCACCAGTTGAATTGAAACATAATATAGTATTGAACATAAAAATAAAAAATCGAGCAAGTGCGAATTGGCCTCACGCACAAAGGGTTTCGTACCGTGTTGGGGCCCCCTTAGCCATGTTCTTCTTGCTGTTTTTAACAGCAAGCAAAAAAACTCCTAAAAATCACGTTTGTTGTATGGGAGCCCCTCTTAAATATTTATTTCATTCTAAGTTTAGTAGGTATTTGTTGTTAGAGTGACAACAGAAATACATCGTGAAAATATCAGCTCTCTAGCTATCATAGTTCATGATATACAGCCTGGTGACAGACAGACGGACATCGGAGTCTTAGTAAAAGGGTCCCGTTTTTACCCTTTGGGTACGGAACCCTAAAAGCAAATGAATTTGCTGAAAATACTTAGTACCTAGCTAACATTTTGCTCTATAGTCCGATTTTACTTACCCAGGCATACCTAATACACCTAGAGCGAGCGAAATAGGATAAGATCCAAAATCGGGTAGCAGTGTAAATGGTAAAAATGCTTGGCGTTTAGTCAGCTTTTCAGGATTTAAAACGGTATGAGTACGCCAACCAAGGGATCCAACGACGTGTTTTCCAACTGGAAATTTTTCGTTATTACTGGCAATTATCCTGAAAATGTTAGTCTCTTTACTAAAAATTAAACCTCAAATTAAAAAAACTTCTTAAATTTAGGATCCAAAGATAAGAATAACATAGTTAACGTTTATTCACAATCAACAAGGCAACTACAGTCGTTTTATTACGACGTCATAGATTTTTGGTGCCTCTGATGGAAACTAGAAGTTAAAAAATTAAAGAAAAAAGTTTTAAGCGAAATGCCTACATATGCGTTTACACATAGTTGAATTATGGTTCTTATAAACCCATAATTCATCTATGCGTTTACAATTAAAATTAGAAAAACAGACAGCGTTGTTAATCAAATTCTCGCATCACTAGTGACACTAGTCTATCTAGGTATAATGTCATGTGCCATATATGAAACAGTTTCACATACCTTGCGATTTGCTCTCCAATCATATCCGTAGGAACTTTATATGCAATCATATACGCTCGCATATATGGATCGACACTTATATACTCCGTTTCTGTCAGAATTTCTGAAAGAAGATTTTGCAAATTGGCCCATTCTTTGTACCTACATTAGCTCAAAAAGCGTTAAAATATGGGAAAAAAATCACAGAAAAAAAAACGGTACCTATTTCATTATTATGGAATTTCATATTTTATAATAGGATCTTTTGCTCAAGGTGGCCATGAAACCGCCACATTTTTCAAGCAATGTCAAAAATAATAGGATCTGAAATTTAAAATTCCTCATATTTTCGGATCTTACATAATTATTATCTTTTGACATTGCTAATAGACATTGTTTTGTTATTAAAGAAAATATTAGGAAAATCATTTTCCAAAACACATAAACCAAATAATTGAATAATTTACAAGGTAAGGTAAGCTAAGCTCACTTTATTTTTGCATTATCTCTTTTGGAGACTTGTTTTCAACCAACTTCTTAAAAGTAGAAGGTTCACAGAAATATTTTTCTGTTTCTATGTTACCCTATGTGATTTATCTGTAAACTAGACGACCCGCCCCGGCTTCACACAGGTGTAATACGCACATATAAACCTTCCTCTTGAATCACTCTATCCATTAAAAAAAACCGCATCAAAATCCGTTGCGTAGTTTTAAAGATTTAAGCATACAGACAAGCAGACAAGAAAAATAGCGACTTTATTTTATACTAGACTAGCAGCGCCCCGCGGTTTTACCCGCGTTGTGCCCGTTCCCGTGGGAATTTCGGGAATTTTTATACATATGAACCTTCCTCTTGAATCACTCTATCCATTAAAAAAAACCGCATCAAAATCCGTTGCGTAGTTTTAAAGATTTAAGCATACAGACAAACAAACAAACAAACAAACGAAAATAGCGACTTTATTTTATACTATGTAAGGACGACCCGCCCCGGCTTCGCACAGGTGTATTATACATATAAACCTTCCTCTTGAATCACTCTATCCATTAAAAAAAACCGCATCAAAATCCGTTGCGTAGTTTTAAAGATTTAAGCATACAGATAAACAGACAAAAATAGCGACTTTATTTTATATATACTATGTAAGGACTATGTAAGGATAAGGAAAATATCACAAAATGGTCCATAATAAAGAGATTTTTTTTAGATGTTGTTTCAGAAAATTGGTGTAAATTGGAGTGCCTTCAAAAATCGAATGGCAAAAATTACTACTTCCGGCTTGAGCTCGATTGCACCGATTGCCCGCAGCCACATGTCATGTTTTTGTCAAAATTTGTTCACGCCGACAGTTTATCTACGCCTGACAATTTGTAGTTGAAATTCGAATTTAGGATCTCATTGTACCTACAGGATTATTTGCTTGGTTTATTACCAGTGTTACTACCAATCTTACTACCAGTAGTAAGAAAGGTAAATTAATTACCGTTGTTAGGTAATACTGCAGTTGAAAGTTGTTAGAACAGCCATAATAAATTACCCGTGTTACTACCGTAAAACTAAAACAAAAAGAAACAAACTAATATTTTGTTGTTGTTGTTGACACCTGTCATGCAACTCTAGCATGAAAGATCATTGTATGACCTTTCATGCTAGAGTTGCATGACCTTATGACCTTTCATGCTAGAGTTGCATGACAGGTGTCAACTCACATGGTCAACTTTTACTAAGTTGTTCGTTGATCTGAATCATGTCCTTTCGACTCAGTACATTAGGTGGATTATTCATTAGTAAACATAGTACTTAAATACTCACCGCCATCTTTTAGTTCGGGTAGATCCTCTTCTACTATTTTGAAATTACTACTTTTTGGCTCTCCTTCAAAATGTTTCGTAAGTACATACTTATGAGCTTTTATTTTATTTTCACCCGTCGAATAAAGTCGTCGTTTAGATACGAAAATAGCAGATTTAAAAAGTTTGGCCATTGTAGTCTTTCCAGAAAAGATATGAGGTCAAGAAGTTTTACTGAAAGTATAAAATTAATGTCACATTCATTTACGCGGTTCTTAATGCTGCGCTGCGCTTCAATCTTCCCTATAACACGGCCTGCTCCAAGGCCGCAGGCCGCCTCTGTCTACGTGAGTACAAAGACCAGATTATACATCCGTAACAAAAAAAAAACAAAAATGTATTCTATTCACAGTACAACTGTGATTCTATTTTACCAATTTTATATTTTACACACACATGACATGCTTAATATTCTAAAAAATTGAAACATGACATTACATCAAAAAGGACACACTTGTGGACAAATGGTTTCAAATGATTTGAAAGCAATTTCCAGTTGCTAACAAAACTCTATAAACGTGTTGTAGAAGCTACAAGTAAAGTCTCTACGTTGCTGTTTAATTTCTGATGTCAGAAAAATGAAAGATATCAAAGCCATAAAGACTCAGTTTCTTGTTAGCCTAGTATTTAAAAAAATCAGATCAACAAAAAAGAAACAAAAAAATTCAAAATGGCTTCATTTTGTTTTGAGTGAGGTTGGAATCTTATTAATTCTAGCTTCCCGGAATACACGAATAAGAATGTGAGAAGCAGTAATAAAAACAGGAATTTATTCGATTATGGATGTACTTTACGTACGGTCCATTTGAATTTTCAGTGAAATTATAGAAATCGCTAATGATATTTAGCAACAAATGTTTGTGGTTGTTGAATTTACTTGATTATCACAATGAGTTCAGAACAAGAGTTGAAATGCGTATTTTGTAGTGATACGTTTTCAGAGAAAGAAGATCTGCAAATACATTTCAGGTAACATCACCTTTCCGACGTCACAAAATCTTGTTGCTGTGAATCTAATTCTATGAAATGTTTTTATTTACCGTAGAAAACATGCAGATCCAAATTTTAATCAAAAGAAACAAAAAGGGAGGGGTCAAGATGAAGCCGATATGTCAACGGAGAAGCCAAAAGACCAAATCGAAACTGTGGAGTGTGATGTTTGCCCTGAGGTGTTTACCACTATATCAAAAGCTATTACTCACAAACATAAGATGCACCCAGACCACGACACCAAATACTTCTGTCCCTGGTGTGGGAAACTATTTACAATGAAGGTAAAACAAATTTACAGACTATACTGATGTAAATACTTACAATGTAACTCAGGCACCTCTACAACTCCCCTCCCACAACCTGTTTGTTATCTCTATATGTATCTACATAGCGCTTATACCAGCTATATCAAATGTGTTGTACACAGAACTGGAGTTCATTAAATTGTAACCTTGTCACATCTCAACAAGGATGAGAAAATTCTAAATTCATTGCTTTTATGTAAATATTCCCTATTGTTGTATTGTATTTAGTGCCAAATACTATAACATACCTGTCAAAATACCTTTTTTTGTCTGTTCTGTGCAATGCATGTGCAATGCCAATGCATAGAAATGTTAAATTTACTTCTGTTGCAGCATTTGTACAAAAAACACATGCAAGCGACACACTCTGACAAGACGGAGAATGATGAGAAAAAGGCTCTCTTCCACTGCGACAGCTGTGATGTAGACTTCCATATACCTGGGGCTATGATCTATCACAACAAGTTTTACCATCGCCAAGACGACCTGCCTATTTTAGGACATTCCAAAAAATTGAAGATGATACTTGAGGTATTATTATACTTCAATTTTTTTCCTCACTCAATGTCATAAATTCCATTTTGTTTAGCAAAAAAGTTCTTAACAATAACAGTTTGCAATGTATCTTAGGACTAATATTAAGGGACATCTTACACACAATGTCTGACACCAAACTAAGAGCATGAACATGGCTGCCATAGACTGATATACTACATACTATATATTTTCAAATACATACTTATATAGATAATAACACCCAGATAAAAAATACATAAATTATCTCTTGGTTGGAATCGAACCCATGCTCTTTGATCCAGGAGTCAGGGTATCTCACTGGGCCACTGAGGCAGTTATAATTTTTTATTACTCGAGTTCACCAACACTTGTTTAAGTTAAGCATGTGATTACTGTATTGAAGCAACAATCAGTGCTTGGTGCATATAATTATAACTAAAGTAATAGAAACCATACTAAAATAGCAAGAGATATACATCACTTTGTCCCACTTTAAATATGAAATTTAAAAGGTGTTAGAAAAAGATGCACATACACCCGAACTTACGTAATTTCGAAGGAATTCACAAACAAGCATTGAGCTATCTCGGCTGTCCAAATTTAAAAAGGTAAAAAATAGGAAGGTAAAATTTCCGATCATATCGCAAAAAACAGTGGAACCACTTTTTACCATTTTGACATTACAACTTGTGATGTTGACGTATTCCGACAGACAATGCGTTTTTCTTGTTCCACTCACTCTGCTATATAACCAGATATGAATAAGACAGCTGTAACATAGTTTTTATTTGAGCACAATTTTGTAAGTATTCTATTACTTTAGTTCTAATTCTATGAGGTGGTGTTAATATCTATTTCATCATTTCCTTACATATTGTAAGGAAAAAGAGACTAGAAGCTGATAATATTTTAATCAATAACATTAGTTCATAAAAATCAGCAGATTTTATTCACTTTTAAGGTGCACTTTATTCATGTAATTAATTCAATGTATTTAATTTCTAACTTGTCTGCAGGACACAACACAGTAACTAAAGAAATACAGAAAATACAGAAATTTTTATTTGCAATAAAAATAAGAGGTACAATACATAAACAACGACAAAACAAATGAATAAAGTGCACTTTATTCAATGTAATATTTAATTGCTAACTTGTTGCAGTACACAACACAGTAACTATATTTTCAGTCACAAGCAAATCAATTTTAATTGTAACATTCATGTGTTTTTTCAGGAGCTTGTCCAAATCTATTATTGCCCATTCTGTGGTGAAGAGCATGACAATAAAGTAAACCTACATGTAAGTATATGATTGAAATCTACAGCAAAAAAACACATTATACCTCTTGTTTCACCTCCCTACTATCTGGTTACATTTAAAAACACGGTTTTTAAATCGACGACTTTTTGACGTTCCATTTGACGCTTTCCTCTTTTGTAGTTTACCTTTTGAAATGTACCAGCCTTTTTTATAGTCCACTTCAGGACGTAAGCCTACCCACGAAGGGTGATAGGTGGTCTTTTGAAATTGCCGTGTCCAATACTAAAGAGATGCGTGAAAAAAAATAATTCTTTCAAATATAATAAAAATTATCAGTTTCGCGTAACGCTATATAGTACTATAAAAAAAATAAACATTTATTATTTTTCTATATTTGGCTATTCTAAAGGAAAAGATAAACTGCAAAAGAGGAAAGCTTCAAATGGAACGTTGTAAAGTAGTCGATTTTAAAACCGCAGTTAAGTCCAAGACTATTTACGTCAATGAGCGGCTTAAACTTGTACAAAAATAGTTAACTTATTAAACTAAAATTCTTTCTCTATCTATTATTTATATTAGTAGAAGTCATTGCTTAGCTGTAGAGTGACTACTATTGGACATAGGCCTCATAGGATTTTCAATAAAACCACTCGGTAGCAGCTTGCATCCAACGTGTTCCTGTGGTCTTGATCATATGGTTGGACTACCTAGCACATTCTTTGCTTATAATCAATTTTTTACAAAAATAACAATAAATTTCACTATTATTTAATTGTACATAGTTTAATTATTTTTTTATAATTTACAGAAGCACATAAACGAAGACCACAGCAGCGAAAACCAAAGCCCTGATGATGTGTTCCGGTGTCCATTGTGTGATGCAATATTTTACTATTTAGACGCCTATGAACTTCACTTGACTTACCACTCAAGCGAGGATTTGTACACTGAAAGGAATGCATTGTAAGGACCATTAAAGATATTATCATAGCTGTAGGATGTTTACTGCTGGTAACGGGCCTCCACTATACATGTATTTTGAATAGAACTGAGTGTCAAGTGGGAGTTTTGCAAATCAAATCGAATTACTTTTAAGTCGCGTTGACCGAGCGCGCCGAGCACACACGCGAGCACATTGACAGTTGACTCACACGCTTGAGTTAGCCAATTACTGACGTTGCCGCGCTTGTGTTGAATCGGTTTGGCGCTCGTTACATTACCGTAAAAAATACCTACACTTAGCTATTCAGTTTTCTATACGTGACACAAGATGGCGCTGTGCCAATTCCATAGAAATCACATCAAACGACGCAATCGAGTTCGAGCGAGAAACTCCCACTTAGCCCTCTGATCGTAAGCAGCCTGCATACAGTGCAAAGAATATGCTTATCAAAAATATGTTATACTAAGCGCCACACAAATAGGCAGATAAGAAGTTAGCCGCATATGACACTTCGCCGTGATTATTGCGCATGTGTGCACAATTCCGACGCCGCGTGTCGTAGTGGTGAGCACGGCCGTAGGGAGCGCGCGAGAGGCGTGAGGTTGGCGGGCGGGGTGTGCCTCGGCGCGAGTCTCTGGCTCCCGCACATACCTATATTTCGGCTTTTGTGCTGCGTTCTACGCAAAACTTCCCAGCCGCCGATTTGTGTGGTGCTTAGTAATATATATTAAGTCTTCATAACTTATCTGTATGACCTCTTACCTAGGTCATAATTATGTTGGATTATTACACACAGTTCAATAATTATCAAACTGTGTCGCCGACTGTGCACGTGTTTTTTATCCTGTGTTTTGTTAGTCATGTACCGTCTTACCACAAAAGATTTACGCACGCTTTAGACAATGTTAACAAAACAATATGCACGGTTAAACAGTGTTTAAAGCGTGTTTAAATCTTTTGTGGTAAGGCGGACAACTTTTTACAATATTCATCAACTGTAGGATGCCCATTGCTGGACATAGATAAGCCTCTCCTATGGTTTTCCATTAAGACCAGTCGGAAGCACGGCAAGCAAGAGCAATAAAAATCTATTTAATTTTTACAGCCAGGGCCAGATTCTGCATTACATTTAGTCATTCATCTCATTATTATGCAGATGTCACAATGTCCATTAATGTTTATAAATTTCACATAATTTCAGAATGGATGAAATAACCGACTTTTCGTTGGAAACAGTTCAACCTCTACAAGAAAAAGTGGAAAGTGCAGAGCCCAATAATGAGGGAAACCCGGCAACAATGGGAATTGTAAGTTCTTGCATTCCTGTTTGTTACTTATGACAATCTTTGCAGCTGGTGTACTGGGAACATCTGGCAAATTTTAGAGTACAAGTCTTCAACTTGTGGTTGTCTTGACCTTTTGAGCTCCAAAGTCCTTATACTTGACTAGAACTTCCTAGTGTCTATGTTGGCTATAGTCGACATAAAACCATTACCACTTTTAATTTTCTCATAATTATTACCCCCTTTTCCGCTGTTAACTATGTCGTTTTCTTATTACAATAAGAAGCCATCAGGCTACAATTTCATGCTTGTAATTTCCGATTTTTTTTTAAAATGTTTGGGACTTAATTTAATGTATAGTTTGAATCAAACTAGAAGTTAGCAACAAGCGAGGCAAAACTCCACTCCTCATCACCGCAGACATATAAACTTGCTATTGCACAACAGTTGTTGTGCAATAGCAAGTTTATATGTCTGCGGTGAGTTCACCTCCTGTTCACATTAAGTTTGATTTACCTTTTAATAGTCCATTACTGAACATTGGCCTACCCACGAAGCCTGAAAGGCGAACACAATTTACCTACATCTACTTAATTAGGGTTCTCAAACTGTGACTTAGGCGTTTCTGCCGTTGACTCATGTTTACTACTTACAAAATGAACTGCTTGTCGCTCCTCAGTCTCCTGTAATTGTACACGAGGTTCGTTTGCGCGTGTCAAATTTTAATGTCAGTTACACAATTATTTCCCGAAACCTAGTACTTTTGTCTTCTTTTTTCTTCAACCACATGAAAAAGACACAGGGGTTCTATAATTTTTTTCTGTCCATTGCAGGAAGACCTTCTTGAATTCACAATGAATGATACAGGAGATCCAACTCGAAAATCTAAAAAACACAAGAAACACAAAAAGTCCAAGAAAGCCGCTATAACTCTTGATGAGTTTCTAAATATGAACAAGGATGTCTTCGGCGAGGGTATAGATTTCCAAGGGATTGAAGAAGTGCCCACACAGGCAATTGCAAAACGTTTCAAAACAAAAAAAGCGGTTCCGGCGTCGCATATGTCTCCTGATTTAAGGAAATTAAAAAAACAGGGTATCGTTGTCAAAAAGCAATCAACTAAAATTGGAAAACCTCTCGCGAAAAATAAAGTAGCTATTAAATCTGTAATGAAATCGCAAAAAGCAATAAACCCTACATCGCAAATTAAATCGACTGCTTTAACTTCGACTGATGATGTTTTGTCAAAACTATTAAACCAGGGTAGTCAAATAAAAATAGTCAAGAAGTCTAACCAAGACAATGAAGAGCCTTTACTACAAAAAAATGAAAAGCCATGTGAAAGTGCAGAAGAAAAAGATGGCAGTACTTTGTCAAATGTTATGAATGCAGATGGAAGAAATGTAGAAGTTAATAATGAAAACATAAGTATTAAAAGTCCTGAAATTGATAATGTCAAAATGAAGTCAGCAGGAGCATCACCTAAACCAGAAAGTCCGTCATTCATCGACAATAACAAAGGCGCATCACAACAATCTGATGAAGATAGTAATAACTCTGATAAATATAACAATATTACGCCTAAAAATAATGATGTATCAGAAAAGACTTCTAGATCATTAACTGACAATTTAAATACCCTGCAAAACAACAGCAATATTACATTAAAATTATCTAAACAAAAAGCGTCGACGACTAAGGAAGACAATGCTGACGACGGGGCAGCAACTAAAACAAAAGAGGGAAATGCTCTCGAGAGTACAGAAAAAAACAATTCGTCCTCTGAAAACTCTTCTCTAAACGCTCTAAAACATTTAAGTCATTTGATTACAGTTAAATCGGTTAATTCAAATAAAGCTATTCCATTATCTTCTGGGCCAACACTGAGCACAAGTAAGGCCATACCGTTATCTTCTGGGAGTCCCACAGTGAGCTCAAATAAAGCTATCCCCTTATCTTCAGGAACTTCAGTGAGCGCAAATAAAGCTATACCGTTACCTTCCATACCAACAGTAATTTCAAATAAAGCTATTCCTTTGCCTTCTGGATCTACAGCAAGCCCAAACAAAGCTATACCATTACCGTCTGGAACCACATTAAGCTCAAATAAAGCAATACCATTATCTTATGATAATGAAAACAGTTCGCAAAAGGCCGACATAACAAGATCATCCCCTAACTTACCAAATAATTCTTCAAAAAAATCCGACATAAATAACTTTCCTAACTTCAAAAATCTGGATGGTATTACAATCAAACCTACCAATCAGTCCAATACAAACGCATCAAGAATTCAATCTGAAGAATCAATACATGACTACAACGATGACAACAAGACTGATGAAGAATGGCATGATGATAATAATAAAGGAAATAAATTAGATCCTAAAATAGCACGAATAGTAAATAATACCCAGTTAAACATACAAACTAAACATTCACCTAAAACTGTGCAAAAGGAATCTCCGAAAAGTATACTTAACAACGATCATAACAGTCAATCCAGTGCAGATTTACTAAAACATCTAAAAAATGTGACCGCAAAACCAGTGAATGCAAGCACGCAAAAAATACCAACTCCACAATGCTCACCCGGTGCTCTAAAAAGGAGCACCCTTAGCAAGACTTTAGTACAAAAAGAAATATCTGAAGATGGTACAGAAATATTTAGCATTGATGATTCTGACAGTGATGAAGGCCATTCTGCAAAAAGAACTGCGGTAATCAAAACTGAAAATAAAATGGAAACACACAAACCTGTTACTACGTCGAAAAATTTAAATAAAAATACTCCAAAATTAATTAATCAACCAAGTCAAATTCTCAAAAGCAAAGATGCTGAAAACTACTCCAAAAAATCTACAAATGAAGAAGATTGGGATGGATGTAATGAAAAAGAACCTATTATCGAACCAAACACCAAATTCAGCAGCCCCAAACCTAATCAAAAAAAATTAGCTATTAATAACGTCCTTAAAAATTTAAGCAGAAACATTACTATTAAGTCGAGGAATTCATCGCCTAGTCTTTCCGTTCAATCTCAAGAACACAATTCTAGAGACTCCCATTTAGATGCAAATGATACAGATAGTGATTCGGATGCGCCTTTGAGTAGAGTTAAAATAACGGAGATGGATAACATGAGTGATGACGAATTACCAGAAGATCATGTAGAAAGTGACAATTTTGAGAATAATGTGAAAATAGAACATCCGGACGACTCGCATAGTGACCACGACGACGAACCAGTTGATGAAGAACCCGACGACATGGCAGATATCGAATCTCAGATCGCAGCTTCTAAAGTGCAAAGAGACAATACGTGGTCTAATTCAAATATAAAAAGTCTTAAGAACTTAAATAAAGAGTTAACAATAAAGTCAGCAAGCAACAAAGCAGTCGCGATTCGCGAACAAGTTAAATCTCCAACAGATGAAATACCTTCATTTGCTAAAAATCTTAACAAACAAATATCTATAAAGCAGATTAAAAAGCCTGACAATAATAATGTCGACGATGGGATAGCACGACCTTTAAATCAATCTACGATTAGTCAAAAAATGGCGACGTCATCTAATCAAGTAAACACTTTCAATAAAGAAGTAAAGACTGTGAAAACGTTTCAAACCCAAACAAAGACCGTCATTCAAGAAATCACGACAACAGTGACGAAAACTATCAAGACGGTAAATCAGTCAACAAAACAAGATGTTCGTAATATGGCTCAGTCTATTTCGGGATCTATGATAACCCAAAATATTCAAGGGTTAAATACAAACCTTGGTCAGAAAAATTATCAAGGTGTGAAGGTGCGGCAATCGGCGCCTAGTATTCGGCCTAAAATTCGAGGTCAAGCGCCGCTGATGACGAGGCCAGCAATATGCGCTCCGCCACAAGTAAGACCGGCAATAAGCGCTCAAAATGCTGTAAAGGCGAATCAACTCGTCCCTGTAAGACCGAGGCTGAGCGGTCCACGGCCTAGAATGCCAAATGTAACGAATGTGAGGCCGCCTTCTTCGGGACTGCAAAGGCCCCAGATGACGAGACCGGTAAAAGTATCTCCTCGAGCAGTGTTTACTTCGCCTAAAAAGCCCGTAGAAACTCCTGGTCATTTCAGTTGTTTCAAAAAACCAAAAGAATCACTCATTCCGGAACCCGACTTTTCGGTCATGAATAAGGCTGACGAAGATTCGTCAGTGCAGTTTTCTTCAACGATGCAAATGAGCAAATCTAATTTTAGCAGCACATCGAAAACGGTAAAGGGTAATTCTGTGATGACATCTACACAAATGAAGTCCGAAATGAGTGCAAGTTCGCAGCAGCTGAGCAAACTGCGCGGTATGTCGGGTCTCGTTGTAAAAACTAGTCAAAGTCAAGCAAAACAGACGCAAGTGGAAGAGAAAAGCGAAATGAGCGCGTCGAAACGTAACGCTTTAGAGGCAATACAAAAATTACAAAGTCAGGGACTTCTAGTAAAGAAACCGCGGTTCGATGCGAGTGAAGACAGTGACCATTTTGAACATGGTAGTGACGATATGGAACACTATTCCAATGAAGAATTCGATGAGTGAAATGTGTACTTTGTTAGTTACAGAAGAATATGTGAATGTTTTAATGATGACTGATAATTGCTGTATTTAAGTAGCTCAAAATATTGCCAGTGGCAATATTGTACTATAATCATTAGGATAAGCTTTTCACGACACACATTGTGTTATAATTAATATGGGAGTATGTAAATAAGAAATATATCTGCTAAATTGCTGATAATGTAAATAGATAAGTATATTTTTCCTTTTGTGGTAAAAATAAGGTTAGTGTATGTGTTGAAAGTTTTATTATAAGAAAATGACTATTATTTCTTTAACCCAGCTTACGAAACTAACGATGGTTTTAAAGTCGTGGCACTGCCTGGAATACAACAATAATATACGTTATAGATAAGGTATAAATATGTATTATTTTAGATTTTGTGATATTGTTATTGATAGGCTACAAGACTGTACTTCAGTGCCACGATTTCAATATCAAGGACTATAAAATATAATTTAATAATAATAGGTACATGTTTGCCAATAGTGTGTATATTTATTGTACCACGAATTTCGTTCCTAGATTTAGTAAGGAATTAAAATTTCGTTTCTTTACGAATTTAGAACTCCTTTTTATTTCCTACGGAGAATCCTAATTTATACAATTTTAATGAAATGAAATTATTACTTATAATTAATTATGTAGATAACTAATACATTAGTTAGAGAATAGCAAATTATTGATTATCCAGATTTCGCCATGATAAAATGAAAAAACGGTTAGCAAGATTGGTCTTTATGGGGTTAGAAAAACAAAACAATAGTATGAAACATTGTATTTAGAGAAATAACACCATCCATTATATAACTTTCACTACAATAGTATAAGAAAATATAAATTGTAGAATACATGTCCATAGTCAGTAACGCAGTGTAATATTTATAAAACGTCCAATTATTTACATTAGTTCACATCATAGGCCAAACACTTTATTCCGATTTCGTTTCAGTTTTATTTTGTCTCCATTTTTGTTCCTGTAATCGACAAGAACGAGGTTAGCCCAGTTTTAATTTTAGTTATAATGATTAAAGAATATAGAAAAAACTTAGCTAAGTAGGTACTACTTATGCACAATGCAAAGAAATCAGCTAAAAATCGTTTAAAACCATTTTAAAACCGAACGCCCATTGCCGATCAATACATTTTATCTTTTTGGATATTTTGGATTTTTTTTTATAAACAAAAACCACCCAAAACATAGGATGAGGGTCCTCACAAGCCTTCGGCTAATATGTTAATATTTAGCACAAGATAATTTAAAAAAAAACAGTGTTTAAGGGCGTTAAGTTTTAGAAATTAGGTACCCATAATCTACAGTATTTATTATACGAGTCCATAAGTGGAACAAACACCAAATCATGCCAAAAGCTACTAATTAAAACCACAACCATGAAAAAGACGCTACGTAGCAAAATGACAACCCAAGTACAACAAGCAACCAGCTACAAAACAGAAAATAACATCCGTCAGACCAATTGGAAAGCATTCGGTTCGAAATCTGGTGTTTCTATGGTTAGACTAGGTGTATGTCCAGCAGACAGCTGGGGCTGTGGCTGCTGTCTAGCGTTGGACCAATCACTAGCTGAAATCTTTAATTCAAGATCTGTGATTGGTTGATGACTAGGCTACAGCTGTCTGGAAGACGCTTGAAACAGGCGCAGTTTTATTTGAATAGTTTCCAAATAATGGTGGCGGCGTTTTGTAGCTGTGCCGTTTCGCCCACGAACAAATGGACCAAAGTGGGGTCACCGATATGTATTTACTTTATTGATCAAATATAATTATTTTTGTTTTGTAGAATGGTTGCTAGCTGTACCGTTAATTCTGAAATTCTTAACTTACCATCACCATGCCCAAATACCGTTAGAAAGGAGAGATGTTCTATAGAAATACTTTGTAATGAAAACCATTAAACCTTATTGGGACCATTGACTTCCCATTGTTACATTTTCACGCCTAATTCTTTAAAGTACCTAGCTATAAAGCAAAATAATAAAAACCTGTAAATTTAGGTTCATTTTACTAAAAAATAGCAGAAATTGAATTCAAATAAAACAAACATACAAAAACAACAAATACGTTAAAAACCGTAGCTTATCTTATTATCACATCGGTGGACACAGCCCTGACAAAAACAGCACATAAAATCCCCTGAAAGCATCTTTCCCAAGCCCGAAGATCTGAATAAGCCTGAAGGGGATTCAAAATCAGCTAAGATTACCTAGCTAAATCAACATCACTCAATTCCATAAGGCGAATTGATGGTCAAAAATGTAGCCCTATTATGTATAAAAAAATGGCTTTCTATTTTTCTATTGCTACTGTTCCACCTGCGTCTTAACGCGCAAATTGGCGCGATAATTAAGCCGTTACGTTGATGTAGGTAGGCTACGTTTTAACGCGGCAAACCTTGTGCCCGACAGCGTTACGTAACGGATTAATTCGCGCGAAAATTAACGCGTTAAGACGCAGATGGAGCAGCAGCAGTACTCTTTTCTGTTTTAAATTCTCAGATTTTATCTTGTGATGACACTGAGCTCAACTTTTGAAGAAAAGATGTTTAGCCTCTATTTACACAAATTCAAATTGCATCCTACTAAGTATCGTTGTCAAATATTGTTCTCTAACATTTCGTAACATTTTCGCAGAGAAACATTGAAGTTGACGATGAAAGTATAGGCCGCGTCACACAAGTAGCGGATGTGAAGTTAGCTACAAGCTGCGCGAAATCCAATCCTGACTGAAGCTCACATAAAGCCGCTCGTTGATTGGCTATTGCGCAGCTTGTAGCTAACTTCACATCCGCCAACTTGTGTGGCGCGGCCTATAAGCACTATAGTGTGGCGTGAACATAGCCTTTACTAGCAGTGTCATTTTATTTATAGTCTGGATAGGTTTTCGTCATAATTAATCCAATAAATGCCAGATCACATCTAGAAAAGGTTATCTTTAGCACCTTTAGACATTTTGTACTGAACAAGTATTTGAGTCCCATCCTAATTATAAAGGTATATCTCGAACGTACCAAAACGGCGAGTTCATTGGAGAGGCGGTACGCGATCGCACCCAATCTATACCGAAGTTTGAGACCTCCGTGTTTAGTTTTCTTGTGCAACGTTTGTAGAATCGTGTACATGTTGAAACAGTGCAACGTAAGGAACAAAACAGCCAGATATGGCACCTGTGTAACAAAAGTAAATAAATAAAAAAAAACATAAAAAACACAATCTCACTGAAAAACAAATTTATTAGTTTCAATAGTAAAAAAAATACAAAATGAAACTTGCAACCGGTAAAATCACAAACTTATCGTACGAAGCAATATAAGTACTAACATTATCATCACATTTTGATTATTTACCGTTTGTTCATGGATCTCACAAACTTTAACATATGTACCTAAGAATACTAATACAAAACAAATATCTAACCATATATTATACATCCCAACAATACCTAATCATCGTTATTTTATCTTATTACC
Source organism: Hypomecis atomaria (assembly GCA_964007245.1). Classification (NCBI taxonomy): domain Eukaryota; kingdom Metazoa; phylum Arthropoda; class Insecta; order Lepidoptera; family Geometridae; genus Hypomecis; species Hypomecis atomaria. Next base: position 15,712,644 of record OZ023292.1, on the reverse strand, counting down.
CATTTACAAATACATACGTACACAAATACACACGTATAAAAATATGTTGTGTTAGTATGACTAGTTTCGATGCTATTTTATTATTGAAAAATAATAATCAAAATTAAATAATTATTATACTAAAGGACGGTTCTACTACAATTGATCAACTACTCGGTGTCACTTAATATTATTTTCACTACTTTACAATACAATACATTGAATACGACTACATTTAAATCAAAACATTGTATGTCTCTTGCATATAATTTCATTTTAAGGCCTGGCCACACTACGCGGCTACGACAACGCGTACAATTCACGAGCATATACGAGACACTAAAGCCCCTGATCGACGTAAATAAAACCTCGGTTATAAAGGTTTCTCTGTGGTTATACCGTCACAGTATACCTAATCACAGAGAAAACTTCAAAACCGCGGTTTTGAATGACATTAAAAAAACTTTGTAGTGTGCGTACGGCGCGGAACCGGACTATGTCGTGTGGCCGGGCCTTTATGCTTTATTAGTTATAATATGCATGAATAAGGCAGCACTGTTGCTACGGCCACATTATTACAAGTATCTAAAAAAGAATAGCCCGCTGGTCACAAAGTCTGGCCAACGCAACAGGGTTGCCAATGCAAAATAGACATTTTTGTGACACAATAACACTAAGCAACTTTGAGAATTTCTACCTCAATACATAGAATAATAATAAATTAGTGAGCGTTTACAAAATCAGGAATGATAACAATCGTGACATGTATTTACATGTCACGATTGTGAAAAAATCAAGATGAATAAAAATCTTGTGCGCTTCCAAATAATAAAATGTATAACATATCTAAACAATCTAGCATGCAATCATGCCAATTTCATATAAAAAATAAATAAACTTAGGCCCCCACATTTGAATGACTCAATTAGTATAACTAATCGCATAACATAGCATTGCAGATCTATAGGAGATACCTATGTCCAGCAGTGGACGTCATATGACTTATAATATGATGATTTAGCGTTACGAAGCTCTAAACGTCTAATAAATTGAAAACTCTCACAGGCATTTTAGTGAAAATTACTCGTATCTGGTCACAATTCGCAATCCATATTGCAAACTGAACCAAACTCTATTTCAAAATAGCTCCTGTATTGTAAATATCGTTATTCTATTAACGTTTCGTCAGTATTTATTTCTGTACAGAATAAAGAAAAAAATCTGCTAAGTGCGAGTCGGAGTCACGCACGAAGGGTTCCGTGCCCTGTTGGATCAATTAAATTCAATTTATTCAGCTTGTGATTCTGGTTTACAACGGTGGTACTTAAATAACTAAAGCTCCTCAGAATCCGACTTTACAAGCGGTTCTAAAATAGGTTTAAATTATGAGATACAATTAAAAAAATATTGAAATACAAAATAAATTTCAAATAATAATAATAAATATGTGTCTGAATTATTGTCATGTCAATTCGCTTAGCTATATTTTTCTTGTCGTTATTAATAGTGAGCAAAAAAAACTCTTAAAAATCACGTTTGTTGTACGGTAAGCCGTCGTAAGCCCCTCTTAAATATTTATTTTATTCTGTTTTCAGTATTTGTTGTTATAGCGGCAACAGAAATGAATCATCTGTGAACATTTCAGCTGTCTAGCTATCACGGTTTGTGAGATACTGGAGACAGACAGACGGACAGAAAGACATCGGAGTCTTAGTAATGGGTCCCGTTTTTACCCTTTGGGTACGGAACCCTAAAAAGTACTCAAATAATAGAACAAACTATTATAGTAAGAAAAATAAAAAAAATGTGTATGAGATACTTTGAATGTATTAAAAATAACCATGTATAACTAACACAAAAACAGATCCCTTTGTAAATGCTACGGTATTGAAATATTGGGCTGTTTCCTAAAACTGTAACTGTATTGGTCCACGCGAGATATTTTATACAATACGGTTCAAACTTAATGACGGCTCGGAACATGAAGCGTGTCTTTGCGTAGTAGCAAATTTATGGGTCAGCGCGGGTGAGGAATACCTGCGGTTCTGAGCAGCTTATAACGTACTTCACTACAGCCGCCATAAAGTTTGACGCAACCTGATAACTATTATCTATATTCGAGATATATTTTAACCCAGTGTCTTTTGATATACTTTACTTCAAGACTAAAAGTATGTACGTTTTATATCAAAAATTCTTGTAATTAATTACCCATTTGGTTTATCTAGTTTTTGCCATTAATGCCTTTTACAATAGTTTATCCAAAACAGCTATTGTAAAACTATAAAACACAATTGGCTAATAGAAATATAAAAATAAACAACAATGATTCAAGTTCTAAACACACAATCCACAAAATAGACAGAAAGTACATATAATCATCAAAAGTACCAAAACGAATTCCAGTTTCATTGTTATGCACAGTGACCTTTCTGTATTACACTAAAGTATTCGTCAACTAACCAAAATCAAAACCTCACTACAACCAAAAAGGAATAAAGTCTAAAATTTGTCTATGCCACAGCTATAATAGAGCTATTAGATGCGCCCAAAATGGAGATTCGTTAGTAGCCACAGCGTGAATTCAGGTGGATTGAAGTCTGTTAAGTGCTGTACAATTTTCACTATACAGCACACCGGGAATAATTTTATTAGACACGACATAGGTCCTTTTCAATACCCCAATTGTTTATGCGCGCTGTACAACACAATGTTTCGGTTCCGTCCCCCTCGCAGGCATGGCGCGAGTTATTGGCTCAAGCCGGATAGACAATAAGGCAGTATAGCAAGTAAGCCGATAAAAATCGTATGCTTGTCTCGAGGTCATTTTACATGGGAGAAATTAGGCTGGGTGACATTTTGAGATCGAATAGTTTTATCCTAATAACGATGTAAATCTAAGGTATTTAACTGAATTGGTATTGGTACTCAGATATAAATACAAGATCTACACGATTGTGTACCTACTCACGTAGACTACTAGGATTTACTAGGGCCGTTCATGTACTACACGAGCACGAATTGAATTATTTTGTATCCTAATTTGCCTTCATATGATATCATTTTAATTTGTGACCCTACTAAGTGTTATTTTTCGTGCTTACGCGAGTTTTGAATAGCCCAAAGTACCGTACTAAAGCCAGCCGACAAATTCGTCTGTGATAGATGCCAATACGTAACTTTTTTCTAGCCTAGCTATCACTAAAATAATTATCACGTACAAACTTGATAACTTCACATGCGTTTACGAAAAACAACATACATTTAAGCAATATCACTCAGATAAAAATTAAACGCCAAATAACATTAGCCTCTAGAATTGTGAGAGTGTCATCGCACAATTCTATTTTTGCCTGGATATAGTTCGTAATACACCAACATGGATCACATGATTAGAGACGGAAACGCATTAAAATCTCTCAATGTGTACTTTTTCTCATTAGCAGTGTTGGCATATTTCGTTAGTTTATTTGAAAACGACCCCCTTTGTTTGCTAAAATGGTCTGACTTAGGGGTCTAGACTTTACCATTTGGCGAACTAAAAGATTAGCCAAATTTTAACTTACAAAGAATCACAAGATGAATCGTACCCGCAAGCTAACTAACCGGCATAGTCAATGATTAATTCAAATGTTCTATCCTTTTTATACGACTAAACTCAAATACCGCGAGGAATACAAAAAGGAACTTTTTGACACGTACGGGTTATTATTTGGCGCTTGTCTAAAATTAGACCAACTTATCTGTAAAGGTGACGAAATGCTTACTTCACGCTTGCCACGCGTGGCAAAATGGTTGAAAGTACCTATACATCTTAACGGCTGTTATGTTAGCTACAAGATGCGGATAACCCAATCCTGACTGAAGATCACTTAACAGCGGCGCGAGGATTGTTTCGTGCAACTTGTAGCTAATATCAAATCCGTCAAGAAGTTTGCTTCGGCCTTGCGAGCAATTTGCTCAGATAGTGGCGCCCCTATTCTACTCTTTTTTTATGTGATTTGCCTGGCAACGATCTATGACACAATACGTAGGTTAATTAATCATTCAACTGTACAAATAAGTTGGGTGCAGTACATCGACGCTGGTGGTGTTCAGTCTACCTGCTCCTTCAGTTTCTGAGGTATGAGCATGAGGGTAGTCGCCGTGTTGCCGATGCCGAGCAGGAGGAACGAGATGCTTAGAGCTGCCACCTGGTGTTCGGACGGGATGGTGAATCCAATGTAGGATTTTCTTTGGCAGAGTTGCCATTGTTACAGCAATTGCCGTGCGATACGGCAATTGTGGCTACTCGGCAAAACAAGCCGGTACACGGCAGAACTTTCCGAAATTGTCGTATCATAAACACGGCAATCAGATGAATGAAATATGAAAATGGTAATTTCTCAAATTTTGCCTCAAAACACAGCAAATTCTTATCCGAAACACTGTAGTGAATACTTTTTTAATGGCAACTCTTGTCTATGGTACTAATGTTTCGCTTTTTGCAAGATATGTTGGAAATAGGCTAAAATTACCACTAATGCTGGCGTTTCGCATCGCTAATCGTGTTCGCGTATTTGCCTCATTTGCCCAAATACAGCGAATGGTGAAGTGTTTTTTTATTCGTCTATTGAGAATAACAAAACGAATTGGTACGAGTAAATACACGAACTCTCGTATTCGTTACTTTGTGGAGACGGTGTGATCTGTTTACTCGTATATACCCGAACAAATACACGAACAAAACAGCGATATGAAGTGCCATACCTCATAAATTAGAGTAATCAACAGTCAGTGTTTGTTGCTTGAGTTTCGCCTGCTGTTGCAGCGAAATCTAGTCAATGGAAGTGAAATATAGTAACATCTTCGAATTGTAATGATTATCAAGAACAATACAGTCTCACTAATAGATCATTGTAAATACTTAGGTAGTCTTAGGCCACGCAGAGTCGGATCACGTAGCTTCCAAACAAGAAGGGCAGTAAGTAGGACAGGTCACGTCACATCCATGAGAGGAAGCCTGCTATCATGATATCTAAGTACATGACACTGAGAAAACCTGGAATGGATAACATTTCATACCTGCCACGTGGCATCCGGGTGGAAGCTGATATGATATAGCGTATAAGCCTCGTATACTCCAAACAGGAAGGGCGAGTAGATAAGACAGGCCTCGCCACATCTACGAGTAGAAGCCTTAATGTCCATATAATGCCTGGAATGGGTAACATTACATACCTGGCACGTGGCTTCCGGGTGGAAGCTGACATGATAGAGCGTATAAGCCACGTAGACTTCGAACAGAAAGGGCAGTAGATAAGATAGGCCTCGCCACATCTACCAGTAAAAGCCTTAAAGTCCATATAATGCCGAGTGAACCTGGAATGGGTAACATTACATACCTGCCACGTGGCTTCCGGGTGGAGCGTGTAGGCCACGTAGAGCTGGAAGACGTAGCCACTTAACAAGAGCAGCAGCAGATATGATGGTCTAGGTCCACACCACATCTACCAATGAAAATCTTCTTTCATGATGGCCGTGGGACTCTGAGTAAACCTGGAATGGATGACATTGCATACCTGCCACGTGGCTTCCGGCTGAAAGCTGAAGTGATAGAGCGTGTAAGGCCCGTAGAGTTGGAACAAGTAGCCGCCAAACAGGAAGTGACGTAGACAAGACATTCCATGCCACATCCACGAGTGAAAACCCTCAATCGTGATATTCAATGGACACCAAGCAAACCTGGAATGGATAACATTGCATACCTGCCACGTGGCTTCAGGATGGAAGCTGATATGATAGAGCGTGTAGGCCACGTAGAGTTGGAAAATGTAGCCTCCAAACAGGAAGGGCAGTAGGTAGGATAAGCCTCGCCACATCCACGAGTGGAAACCCTCTATCGTAATGTCCATGTTATGCCTCGCGCCTAGAGCTTTCAGTCGGTACAGCACGCCGCTTTGGTATCGGAACTGCATGTATTGGACTGTACCTGGAAATATATAATTATACCTGTACAGGTTATTTCTTTAGACGATACACATCTTACTCGTATACAGATAGCGGTGGTCCGATGTGTGGGGTTTCAGGGGTTCAATTCAAGTTTGAGGGATATCCAATCCCAGATTTGCGTTTAAGATCACTTGAAATTGTAAGGTGTATAGAGAGGGAATAACACAGATATTGGACCCTTATTTTAACGACAGATATTATAGCATTTAAATCACTGAAAACATGGCTCCTGAAATTCTTATCGTCCCCATGAAGTTATATGGGACCTCGTTCCAAGGTGTGTTCTGCGGCCAGATGAGCAGGATGCCAGCCAACACGGTGGAGATGAAGTGGTGCAGCCGCCACCAGCCCTTGATCCTCGAGCCGTTCGCTTTGAGGATGGACTCGCGGATGATCAGCGAGCAATATCCTACTAAACCGCCCACTGCAGGACATAGGCCTATCCCTCCTTTTCGCCAATGATCCCTATCCTGAGTATTTCTGAGCCAGCCCATCCAGATGTTTATCGGGACTACGTTTTTCGTCACAGGGCTACAACTTTGTCAGAAATAATACAATACCAGCAGGAAAATAAAATAAGGAAGATTACTCACTGATATAGGCAATAAACCACATGAAGGTGTGTCGGAACTCGTTCCAGGGTTCGTTCTGCGGCCAGATGAGCAGGATCCCAGCTACGACGGTGGAGATGAAGTGGTGCAGCCGCCACCAGCCCTTGATCCTTGAGCCGTTCACCTTGAGGATGGACTCGCGGATGGTGAGCGTGCAGTAGTACCACACCAGCAGGAAGATTAGGATTAGTTGTAACGGCCTGGAAATTCGAATACGTTCATTTCAATACTCATTTATTGCAACATAATGTTACATTGACATACACAATATATGTATGAAGATTGGTTGTAACGGCCTGGAATTTAGTGAAAACGTTCATTTTAATATTCAACTTTGAATACGCTTTAATTAAGCTGAAAGAGGGCGACTCAGGCCAATCATTATCACCCCCTTTTGGCCTTTCATCCATTTTGCACACACACACGCACACATTTACACATTTGCATTTCATTGTGTATAATAAGACGGTTTGTTATTATGTTCTCTAAGTTCTTCTTTTTTTAGTCTTGAGAGGTTTCCCTTCATTTTCTCAATTTCACATCCAGTGTGAAACTGTGGTTTTAATGAGGTCAACTGTCCATCTTGTGGACAGACGTTCTACGCTACGCTTGCCGGGACTACTTTCAAGACAACAGCAGAAAACATCCACTGTCCGATGAATGCCACACTTCAGACCACTGATATTTGTGCGAAATCGTAAATTAAAATAATTGTTTTTCGCAAAAAATGGCAAAAACCGCCTTCCATTGTGTACAAAATTTGAATATTTCGCACGAATACACGTTTACATTATTGTTAATTTTTCAAAAACGGCTCAGCCGATTTCTGTAAAATTTAAATGGGACCACCTCGGGAGTAAAATATTTAAAATCTTAACCTCTTTAAAAATATTTTTTCGATTCGGTTCACAAATGGCGAAATTACCGATGAACATACACAAAAAATACATACAAACGAACATAAAAACACCTCCTTTTTGGAAGTCGGTTAAAAAAAATCTCGGTGGCGGCGTTGTATAGCTATGTTTTTGAGTATTGTTAAACGCTCATATTCAGTGAACCTTAACTTTAACATTTCTCATATTTTAAACAAATCATAGAATCCAATAGGCTCAACTCACCTGAAGTCTATGTAAAGATTTGCAACAGCTAAAACGAACGCTATGGCACTGAGAATTAGTTTGAATTTTTCATACTCGTCTTTGTATTTAAATCTGAAACAGAGAATAGAAACAAATTAGACACTAAAAATATAAAATTTATATTTATATCTTTTCACAAACGGTCATTTTAGTTCTTGGGAATAGGCGTTTGCGTACATTTATCATATTTGGCTAAGTAGAATAGGCTTGATGACTAAAAAGTATAATTAGACCGTCAGATAGATTATCTAAAAATATTAGAGACGTATTTTTTCTTCTGTCAATTTAACACAAAAAAGAATTAGATATAGCCCGTCAAAGTTCCACGTGACGTCACGAGTGTACTACAAATGTATAGACTACGTCGCACTAGTGGCGTCACGAGCCCCCACTCCCAAATTTTGACAAGGTTTATCTTTGTCATTTATTGTTTGATTAACAAAAGAAAAAATACGTGTCCAATATTTTTCGTAATCTAACTAACGGACCAATTGTAAAAATGATTTTTATACCCAGTCATCGTGCCTGTTGGGAATATCTAAGTTTGTAAGTCTAGTCTAGAGCTTCTCAACCAAGTGAAATCGTCAGAATCATTTTATCCGCAAGTGGATCGTCTATTGTTTTTAGGCCTCTCCTATAGATTATCAACTATGTCTTTAGGTATAAGATCTGTTGAAAGCGGCTTGCGTTCAACATGACTCAGACGGTCGCCCAGACGTCTACCTTGGACATCTTACGACACGCTTGTGATGCGTGGTCTCTATTCGAGAACTTTACTAACCATAGGCCATCCATACTGTGAGCTATGTGCTAGTGTTCGATCGTTTGATGTTAGTTGTCGATATTTTTTTACCTTATTTTTAATTATTTCTATTTTTAGTTACAGCAGCTCGTATATTTATATCAGAATATGTAAATGACACAAAAATAATAATTTAGCATGAAGCTGCGCTAGCGAGATTTTCAATTTATTATTTCTTGATAATGGATTGCGGAAAATACTACAGGCAATGATAAATAAACCTTTAGGTACATGTACAATAATACGACTAAGAATAATAATCCTCATACATTATTTATATTATTTTTCAACCAAGAAAATGTTAAAACCTGGTTAAAACGATGTCTTTAGGTATATGTAAGATGTGTGTGTAATAAATTACACCTCTATTAATAAACGAATAACTAATACCCGTAGGGAAATAATGTTAACTAAGTACAATATGTGTAGAAAAAAAAATGTCAAGCATTTCAAATCTCCTTCACGGTTAAAATATGCATATTTAGTGATGACGTCATGTTGTGCGTAGGTATGTGAGACATCCAGCGATCAAATCGGCTCCGATTCTCAATATAAATATTACGTGATTTTACATACAGATGCCATAGTAGTTGTATTCTACTACTGCAACTATTATTTTTTGAGATAAAAATAGGCTATGCGGTTAGCTGTCCAATCGTGTATAAGTATAATGGAATCATACAATTTGGCAGCTGTGATGTTAACTACAAGTTGCGGATAGCCCAATCTTGACTGAAGCTCACCTAACAGCTAAACGTGGACTCGGTTGTCCACAGCTTAAGCGAACATCAAATCCGCCAAGTTGTATGATTTGACCTATTCACACAAATCACACGATTGGCACTATAATCCGACCGCTTAACTTCTTAATCCTCGTCTGCGCGGTACAGGGGCGCCGGGGGAGACGACAAAGGGGGACTGAGACAGGTGCGGGAGCCGGAGACCAGCCGCCCGCACCTGTCTAAGTCCCCTTCGGCCAGCCCAGCTGTCGGATTATAGTCACATACCTACGATTCCACATCTACTAAGTTTTAACTATTTAGCCAAGTCAAAGGCCTTCAGGTGGCTTTAAATCTCTGAAATCAGGGGTAGTATTTCTTCTTTTTTAGGGTTCCGTACCCAAAGGGTAAAAACGGGACCCTATTACTAAGACTCCGATGTCCGTCTGTCTGTCTGTTACCAGGCTGTATCTTATGAACCGTGATAGCTAGACAGCTGAAATTTCACAGATGATATATTTCTATTGCCGCTATAACAACAAATACTAAAAACAGAATAAAATAAATATTTAAGGGGAGCTCCCATGCAACAAACGTGTTTTTTCTCGCTATTTATAATAGTAAGAGAAATGGGGCCAAGGGAGCTCCAAAACGGTACGGAACCCTTCGTGTGCGAGTCCGACTCGCACTTGGCCGATTATTTTCTTTTTAGTCCAGAGCTAGCCATCTGGTCTATACGAACTTACCGCTTCGCCATCGCTGAGTTCGTCATCGCAGTGGGAACGGCAGATTTTTTTTTCAACCTTGAAAAGCGAATTGACTAGTGAGTCGCTTAATCTCTGATATTGCAGTTGTCCTTTTCCAATGATAAACTTTTACCACCGGAGGCCGAATCCCTGTTTGTCACTTTATGACAGGAATTTCATCTTGGAAAGTTGGCCGTTGCCAGTACGTTGCCTACCGCTCGGCGAGGAGTTCGGGCTTTAGCGGCAGCGGGGTTTACGAGCGCTAGGAGCGGGACGTAGAGGCGTCATTTCATCATTTTAGTACAAAGTTTCTTTACCGCTCGCCGCCCTGCGTCCCGCTACCACTCATAGCGGCGAGGCCGTGGCCGAGCAGTAACTCTCCGATGTTGCAGTTGTTTATAGGCAACGGTGATCTTTGACCATCGAGAGACCAAATACATAAAAAGAAGACTCACTTTTCATTTTTATTTAATATGGATACGTTGACGTTGCCTAGTATTATCCGGAGGTATAGCCCGTTCTGCTTGGGCAGCGCGGCCTTGATCTCGTGCAGCATCGCTTTCCGCTTCATTATCTCCTTCTCCAGCTCCGTGACTCGCTCATCTTGCACGCCTTTCTTTTCTAACCTGTTCAAAGAAACACTGCTTAGAATATTCTTATAACTGTCAACAAAATACATATTGAACCACGTAGCGTCAAGCATAATACTTTCACATACAAGGCGGACTGATGACTACATAAAGACATCAGCATCGCGCTGAATGTAAGCCGCTTCCAACAGGTCTTTTGGAGATCCATAAGGGAGCCTTATTTTCAGCAGTGGACGTTCTATGGCTGATGGATGGACGATGGACAGATTATTCAGAAAAGAAGTACTTAGCCGATGATGATGATGCAATATGGCGACCATTTTCTGATGAACAGAAACACAGAAAATGCTGTAATTCAATACGGCGTATTGCATTCGGGTGGTAATTGAAGAGTCTTGTGATGGTTGATGTACCCATGGTTTCTAGAATTATTACATTATTTATACGAGTTTTCGATGTATGAACTCAGCGCTAAGAGGTCCCTTAATTCGTTATGTATTTATTCTATTCTCTCTCCTAAAGTTTATCTCCGTCACAAACATGTGCGTCACAACTACGCAATGTCGCACCGACGTCACGCCCACCGTCATATTCTTATTTGCGTGTTTGATACTCACCATTATAAATTACGACTTCGACTTTTTCGCGAACTCCATGCTGTACTGTGCCGGCTTTTTTAATAGTCCACTACTGAACATAGGCCTGGCCACGAAAAGCGATTACGTCATATCCATCACGCTGACCCAATTCGGGTTGGAAGATTCCACACGCCGTCGAATAACTCCTACGGACGTATGCACTATGCAGGCTGCCTCAAGATATTTTCCTTCACCGAAAAGCCAGTGGTGTACAAATCTGTACAATAAACTCTAAAAACCCACAGGTACGGGACCGGGATTTTAATCGATTTAGCGATTGTAAGGTGAGTGTTGACTCACTAAGTCACTTTTTATTTCCACAAACTCCATAGACGCCCGCCTTACAATCGTGAGGTCGTGGGTTCAATCCCAGTCCCGTACCAATGAGTTCTTTGGAATTTATGTACGGAATTTCACACCACTGGCTTTTCGGTGAAGGAAAACATCGTGAGGCAACCTGCATATGTCCGTAGAAGAAATTCGATGGCGTATGTGAATCCACCAACCCGCACTGGGCCAGCGTGGTGGATATGGCCCAATCACCCTTCGTGGGTAGGCCTACGTCCTGCAGTGGACTATTAAAAAGGCTGATACAGTACAGTACAGTAAACTCCATAGTCTTGTGATATTTACCCATTATTTTTACATCAAAGCCAAATTACAACGAATAGCAAGAAAAAAAACACGAGAGGCGAGTACCTACTTCCTATTGCAAATCGTCTGATTGTCCAATTACCTAGTACTCTGCCTGTCGTTGACTTGTTATACAACTTAGCTGGTCTTGTGTAATGGAAAGCCTTATGGCATGTTTGTGTTACGTATGTAAAGGCCGGTCTAGATGTGTAAATGGTAGGCACAGCACGTAACGTCAATCGCCGAAGCGTGTTTTCATATTGGTTTTACGAAAATGGTCAGTTGGAATTTATTATAGGTCTGCCTCAGACCTTACATCAGTCTAGACTGATATAGTGGCTAAAGCTAAACGAGTCAGTAAATTTTGTCAAAATCATCAAGCACTTTATTAAGGTCCTGTGAAGAGCTAAATGCGAGTTTTATAGCACAAAAAAATGCTTGATTCCCTGCACGAAACTAAATAAAAAAAATACATTATATTCTACAGGATACATTCTAGTTGTTAAGTGTTTCCAAAACACAATTCCATTATTTTCGCTCGATAGAAAAAAATCGCGAAAACACCTCTAAAAAATGTTTTAACGACTAAAAACAGTATCAAAATGCAAATCAATCAGTCTGATTTTTTAACAGATATTTTTTCACACAATATGCTAGTTGATGAGTGTGCCATTTTTTAAATAAGAATGGTCAATTTTACATAAAAACCATTTTTGTTATTTTCGAACATTTTTGTGTGCGTGTGTGCGTGAGCGCTCTTGTACAGACAGTCGCGGCCGAGGCCTCTTGCCGGACGGACGCGTCACGCTCTCCGCAGCAAAACTTTCGCCGATATTTGTGCTTATTTTACCTTTATATTAGTTAGAAACATTATTATTTAGTTTTACGAGTGTATATTTTCATCTTTTTCAAAAGTAGAGTACATAATATCTTGTAAATACAGTGTGATATATTTTCAACAAATCAAACTATGGGTAATAAATCAAAACCCTGGGGTTCTAAAAAAGGTCACTATAAATTAACAGCTAAGAATATGAACGAAAAAAAAAGGTATGTTAATCATAATTTATCTTCTTAATAAAAATTTTAAGATGAAATGTACGTGGCAGTTAAAATTATACAATTGATACTTACTATCGACACGAGACACGCGTATACGACTTTTAATAAAAAAAACCCACTGTGTTACTCGTATCATCTTTACTTGATTTTTCGACTTATGTAATCACAAACATAATACCTCACAGATAAAAGTTGCATAAAACTAAAATTATGTTTTCTGTAAACTTACATATATTTTATAAAACCCTATTCAACGATTGATAGGATTACAACATGAGAGGGTAGAGTGGAAAATGTTTTATCCTCACTTTAAGCGTAAAAAGCTAATAAAAAATATAAAACTAGCTTTTGTCCGCAGCTTCGCCCGTGTCATATATTAATTTTTAAGCTATCCTCTAGGAACATTTTATTTATCGGCGATAAAAAGCAGCCTATGTCACTTTTCCACCTTAGATCTATACATGTTTATCCAGTACTGGTATAATTAGCGGTAAAGGGTGATTTCAATTTACGGATTTTTACCATAGCTGTATCGTACATTTTGTCGATTTCAAGTTGCAATTTTGTATGGAACAGCAAATATTTTTTCTCGAATTTTGAGTTGGCCGTATAGTTACTATGGATCCCAGAAAATGATCTTAATTACATAAGTATTTCACAAATAACAAAGTGTATTTTGTTTTAATTATTCTAGATTCTAATTTTTAAAACTTCAAACTCACATACTTTAATGATGAAATCGGATAGCATATTCGTTTACCCTGACCGCATATTGTACCTAATGCAAAGAAATGAATGTTCACTGTCCGCGGTTGCCGCATCCATAGTTTTACTGCTTAGATCTATGTAATTACGCGCGACATCTATTGGGCTGTTTTGGCAAAATTCGATCACGATGTAGCGCATGCAAGTAGTTTTAGGCGCTGCTGCTAGATGGCGGTCAAATATTTTTATGTATGTGTGCGTGCGTTTTTAGAATCGAATTAGCTATTTACTGCCTCTTAAATCGTTCATCATCACAGAAGTAAGTCAGTGTAGCCCGAGACCTATTGACTTATATGTACAACTTCACTTCGCCGATAACAAAATAATCTGGTGAATCGATGCATGCTGAGGATCTTTTATATTATCTATTGAATAGTTTGTTATAGATTAGTTCAACTTCACGCATTTCGTTAATTGTCAGCGTGTGATCAATACCAATGCCGCGAATGATTTAATCTTTATTTAATCCTTACATAGTATAAAATAAAGTCGCTATTTTTGTCGTCTGTTTGTCTGTATGCTTAAATCTTTAAAACTACGCAACGGATTTTGATGCAGTTTTTTTTAATGGATAGAGTGATTCAAGAGGAAGGTTTATATGTATAATACACCTGTGCGAAGCCGGGGCGGGTCGTCTAGTGACAAATAAAATATAACATAGTTTCCGTTGTTTTAATTAGGTCAACTGACTTAACACTGTTAATTGGACATAAGAACAACTGGCATTTATCTTTATTACAATACTTTATCACAGAAATGCAATATTTATAATGACTACAGTACAGCCATACAAGGCGATGAGGTTGAGTTGAAAGTATTTGATATGGGTTAGGTTCCCCTAATAGAAAAGGAAACAAACAATTGATACTAATTCATCGCGTTTTACTTTATCGTTGACTAGTTTTTGCCCGCGGCTTCGCCCGCATGATATTTCGAGATCCTACCTTACCACCCTTAAGAAAGGAGGTGGAAAAAAAATCGATTTGACATTTGTTCGATTCGTCAGTTCTTTTTTGACATTTCTCGGAGCGCACGCTACTCGCAGATGGCAGAATTTTTCCTACTTACTTAACACTTATTGTTATAATATGGAAAATTTACGCAATATCATTATAATTTATAGCCTATGTGGTATTCTGATATATAAGCTATATAATTTCAAAGTTTCATCTCAATCCGTTCAGTAGTTTTGCGTGAAAGAGTAACAAACATCCATACATCTATCCATCCTTACAAACTTTCACGTTTATAATATTAATATTAGTAGGATAGGTTAGGCAATTCAATGCTAGAGATACGAGATTATCGGATAATATACATTACGATATACATATGTATGTATATCCAATCTATTTACAATTTAAATATAAACACATAAGTATAATGTTTGTACCTTGCACTTCATGCTATGTAGGTACTCGTAGATAAAGGTTACGAAGGATTAAATAATAAATTGATAAGTCACCTCCAACTGAAGGTGACTTATCATTTAAGATCGTTTCCAAGGAAGGAATGAAAACATATAGGTACCAACTTTGATACTTTGAATGATAATGAAACTCAAGGTCGATAATTTTACAAAGAACCTCAGTGGTAGATATTATGAAAATTAGACAAAATGAGTTGTATAATTATTACAGTTCTGAGTTCGCTTTGTTTCCAGATTTGAAAGACTGCGCGTTGTACCTAGGTACAATGTCATGCTTTATGAACCCTATTAAAACAAAATATTTAGTTGTTGTTCAGAAAACGAATTGCGAAGTCATGGCGCGTAGCCAAAATGACTGAAGACAAAGGCTTTTTTTAAATTGCATTATAATTTAAACTGATAGGTACTTATGTACAAATCCAGGCATGCATGCGTTGCGTAGTGCGGGAGCACTAATTTTGAACCTACACTTTTAGTTTGCGTTTGTAGCCAATACATTTTGTGTATTTTGTAAGTATTTTCGTCTACAGTTCGCATGTTTCAACGAATGTCGACGAAGTTTGGTTCACAGGTTTTAAATACTTATTAGTGGTTTATTTTTGTCGGTGGCGATTTGTGATTGGAGATTGCGTTTCGCGCAGCTAACTTCACATCCGTCGTCTTATATGATTCGGCCTATAGCGGCGTATAATTATGTAGGTATATATGAATTGGCTGCCTTCTTACTTGGTAAATAAAGCTTCATGTTGTGATCTTATAAAACACGATGCTACTTTTTAGGGTTCCGTACCCAAAGGGAAAAACGGGACCCTATTACTAAGACTTCGATGTCCGTCTGTCCGTCTGTCACCGTGCTGTATCTCATGAACCATGATAGCTAGGCAGCTGAAATTTTCACAGATGATGTATTTCTGTTGCCGCTATAACAACAAATACTAAAAAGAAAATAAAATAAATATTTAAGGGGGGCTCCCATACAGTATGGAACCCTCCCATACAACAAACCTGATTTTTCAGACGTTTTTCGCTCTATATTAATAATGGTAACAGGTAGATGCTTGAAATTTTCACAGAATATTAAGTTTTATATTCACTTCAATAGTAAATAATAAAATTAAAATAAAACAAATATTTAAGGGGGGCTCCCATACAGTATGGAACCCTCCGTGCGCGAGTCCGACTCGTACTTGGCCGATTTTTTAAGTTTAACCCGACACTACCGTCTACAACACAACCGAAATAGCGAAGCGAAGAAAAGTAGGGCCTATAGGAAGTGTTGAAAACCAGTGCAAATAAATGCCATATTTGCTTGGTGAAAATTAAAACACAACCCTGACTATTGGTGACAAAATATTTCTGAATGGATTTTTTTATTTTGTTATTCTCTGAGCAAACAGGGCATTTAAGCAATAAGCTTAAAGCCTATCTACTCGTACGCTCTGCCCAGCTGCAAACATTTTTTTTCTAAGCCTCTAAGTAAAAGCCTCTTACTAAGAGGCTTTTACTTGGCCTAAGCCTTAGTCTTTTTAGTCGTTTAATCTTACTACGATAAGTTCTAAGTTATGCAGTTCCTAGCTATCATAAATCAGAAGTCTCATATTGCATCACACAATCACGCAGTAAACAAGTAACCATATTATCGCCGTTAGAACAAATCAGCGGGATTCGAGATGATTGATCTGACCTTTTCAGCGCACCGTTGATAATGGACATGCGGTACTTCTGGTGGTTTAGCTCCTTCAGACATGCCGCCTGCAGCTCGCCCACTTCCTCTAGCTTTGCTATGTAGTCTTTGTTTATAGCCTGAAAGTAAAGGTGAGTTTTGAAACTACATCATATACAATAATAGTGTTGCTGGTGGCCGAGGCAAGCCAAGCGGAGCGGTGGTCGTTCGGCGCGTGGTGGCATGGGTCAACGAAATAGTGAAAATCGCAGGTCGAACCAGTAGCTAGTCCAGCCGTT
Source organism: Hypomecis atomaria (assembly GCA_964007245.1). Taxonomy (NCBI): domain Eukaryota; kingdom Metazoa; phylum Arthropoda; class Insecta; order Lepidoptera; family Geometridae; genus Hypomecis; species Hypomecis atomaria. The sequence continues at coordinate 15,695,575 of OZ023292.1, read as the reverse complement.
CAAGGATGCACGCCACGAAATATTTCTTTCGACGTGTCAGAACGAGACAGCGTTATGGCAAAGTTATATATCTGTCACTTTTTCACACGTCGAAAAGAGTTGTTTTCGTGGCTCTTCGTGGTCGCATACTTGACTAGTGGCATGTGCATGTGCAATATTACTTCGTGCGCATCCTAGCCCGGCTGGATCCGAATAGCACAGGACCGAGACAAATGGCACCAGAAGAGTGAGACCTACAAATTACCCAGCAGTGGGATAGAGAAGGCTGCGGATGATGATGATGATAATGATACATCCAACCGTTTATCAGCCATTGGACGTCCACTGCTGGACATCAGCCTCCCTTATGGATCTTTTAAGACCGGTTGGAAGCGGCTTGCATCCAGCGCGATCCTGCGGTCTTGATAATATCGTCTATCCACTTCGTAGGTGCGCTGCGAAGTTTTCGACCCCATCGGTCATAAATCCTTCATGCTATGTGCTCTTCCCACTGCCAATTCAACTCGCAAATTTGTTGGGCTATGTCGGTAACGTTAGTTACCGTTAGTTAGTGGGTTTTGTGCAGTTTGCAGCTAACATTACAGCCGCCAAGAAGTCTGATTCACTTTGGCCCTTTCGCATACAATCACTGATTAGATGAAAAAGGGCCACTCGTAAGATGTCCCCTAATATTTATTTATAATTAATTTTTTTCTCATCAAAGAATTGTCACACAAACTTGAAATTTACGGAAAAATCGATACGTTTTCTTTACAAGTAATTGTGTGTTCAATTCACATATAACCAGCAAAATGTTAGTTTGACAAAATTATTGCAATTAACGTGCAGTGAAATAAAGTGACTGCAGTGTTCATAAGGAGGGCATAATATAGCACTAGCCATAAATAGTTTAAGATTAAGCATAGGCCTGTGCAGAAAAAGCGATTGGACCATATTAATCAAGCAGGCCCAGAGGATGGTTATTTGACTTATTTCAACTTTATACTCATAATAATGTTTCATTAGTTTTTTTTTACTACACAATTTTCACCTCATTAAATAGGTATGCAAGAGCAATTATCAAGTTGCTATAAAGTTGTTGTGTCAGTCCAGTTTTATAGTGACCTGAGAAGTTAACTTGTTATCAACATAGGATAAGATATACATAACTATTTCATGTTTATCTATAATCTATAAATGTTGGATAAAATGGATTACAGTTGTGACTGGATTAAATTTAGATTATACCGTTATTGGATCTTTTTACCTAAATGCGTCGATTCCCAAAGTTACCACAATCAATCACAGACAATATTGAGATTTTCAATTCTTGATATGTCCTTCACAAACATTTGTACCAATACAGAATTAATTTAATTTATATTTTATTATTTGTCCCAGAGTGGATTTTGCAGAAAATAAATTTGCAATGCATTAAAATATTGTTGGTTACTTAAAAAAAAGAGAAGGTACATAGATGTCATGTCATACAGGGACAACACTACAACACCGTGACACATATGGAAGTTGCTCCATCAACAAGAGCTGCACTCTGAATTAAATAATTAATTTATTATTATTTCACAGTTCATAGGATTACAATGTTCTATATTAATAACATGTATAATTTATATAAATTAAAAATTTAAAAAACCCCCGACACATTGACAACCATTTTGGGCACATTTGTAGAATTTTGGTTCTTCCATCCCCACTTTAACCCACCATAACTCTTAAACGGCTCAATCGATTTTTATAAAACATAGCTAAGAACACTCTCGATTAAGTCTCCTTTCATCCAAAAAAAACTAAACTGAAATCGGTTCAGTGGTTCGGGTGCTATGATGCCACAGACAGACAGACAGACACACAGACAAATAGACACGTCAAACTTATAACACCCCTCTTTTGCGTCGGGGGTTAATAACTGGGCTGGGCTGGTTTAGATAAATGCTGAAGGGGGTAATGCATGAAACACTCCATGCAGGACGTGATGTCACCTCTCTCACAGAAGTCTATACATTTGTGTGGCACTTGTGATGTCATGCAGAACTTTGACAAGCTATATCTTCATCAATTTTTATTTAATTGCCAAAAGAAAACATATGCCTCTAATATATTTTGAGTCTTTTATTTATATTTAGATCATACCTATTGTTTAGCAAACCGAGCTGGGACTGTAAGATATGACAGCAAAAAAGCATTGTCATTTACAAACAACATGATGAATCTCACTGTCATGTTATAGAAAAACTATTGCAAAAACATAACAATTATATTTTTTACTTTGTCGAGGCATGTACACTATAAACACAGAGATTTTTTTGTTGCGTGATTATAAATTATGTTTTCCTCCTAAAGATTAGCATATTTAACACTGGTTAAGGCCTATTAATTATACATATACACTTAGGAACATAAAATTCCTTTGCAACATGAGACCATAAAATTCAAAAGAAAATGTTATTAGGCACAGATTTCGGATATTTTTCTTAAAATGATATTTGGCAAATTAAAAGGTAATATTATGTTCGGCTGGAATTCCAAGCGTGGTTAGAACGTTGTCATGGGATAAAGAGTTGTAATGTTATGCCTTACAATAAATTACTTTTCTAGTAAGTAGGTGTCGGTGTTCCATTAGCATTGAGAAAAAACAAATTATTTACGTTAGTTAAGTAAGCACGATGATTATTTACATTAAGCAAGCAAGGTACGATTAAATATCCAACTATTTAGAAGATAACAGTCGTAGTAGAACTATTAAGAGCAGTGTGAACGAATTCATGAATCATTGAGCCATACCTCTAAACGTTTGTAATCCGTTACTAAATCTTCCCATTCCTTGACACATTCCTCTACGTCCATATTCATTTCAAACTGTGTTTATATTTAGTAAGTTAATAAACCAAATTCACAATAATTCAATCGAAAATACAAGATTCATTCCAGTTTCGCTGGCACAGCAACAACCTTTCTTCGTTCGACTCACGTCACTAAGTGGAGTTGCCACATATTCCAATACCATTTACCCTGCTTTTTTTTCAATTAGACATAAGTCGAAGACGTTAGCGACATTATTACATCGTCTAGTGACTGATGCTTGACTTGACTGCATCGGTGGCTCAGTGGTTAATGACCCTGACTTCTGGGTCAAAGATGCGAGGGTTCGATCCCCACCCAGGGCAAACATTTGTGTGATGAACATAGGTGTCTGCTCTGTGTCTGGGTGTAATTTAGGCACTATCTACCTATATAAGTATGTATTAAAAAATATGTACTATGTAGTATATCAGTCTCTGGCAGCCATATCACAAGCTATGCTTAGTTTGGGGTCAGAGACCGTGTGTTGTGGCCCCTAATATTTATTTATGCTTCATCTTGATATTAATTCACCTTGAAGTAGTAATACGTACCTACCTATTTCTGAGGGCTATATGAGGTGCGTTCGTTTTGGCTCGATGGCATTTTTAACATTTACAACATTGGCGTTGATGTAAACCGTTCGGTTTGAGAATTTCGCCCATTTCGCCAGTAGTGCTACTTTTGCTCACTACACAAAACGAACGCTAAAACGTCAAACTCAAACGATCACAAAGAACCCACCTCCGCAGGTGGGTCAAAAGAGGCAGTTCACGATGGCATTTTTAACTGTCTTAAAGTTATCCGAACGGTGAATGAAAACAGATAAAAATGCCACTTTAGCTCACACATTCTCAAAACGAACGCTGTATGTGATCGTTGTTGGCCTTTTTAACTGTTAATTTTGCCATCAGTCTATCCGTACGCACCTATGGTATACGCTGAATCAATACCAGTCGGCCGATGTGAAGTTAGCTACAAGCTGCACGAAACTTAATCAACGCGCAGTTTTATGTGAGCTTCAGTCAGGATTGGATAGTACGCAGCTTGGAGCTAACTTCATATCCGCTGGCTTGAATTATTCGACCTATACGCCAGTGCCAGTGATACGCCAGACCAGGCTTGGTGAGTATAGATACAATGGAACTTTCTATGACAGAACGAATTTTAATTAAGATTTGGAAGTCGTTAATCTGCTAGAAATCATAAAAATATCATACTTTATCAATCATAATTAAAATATTATGCTCACAGTGGTATCTTAGGAAAGACGAAAAATAAAAAGAATGTCGCAGTAACATATAGGTTCCCAAAGTTTTTTTTTTGTCACGCCATTAGACTTCCTACGCCTCCCGCCCTCCCCAGCCAGAGGAAGAAAGTGTATTCATCATGTATTTTTAAAATACTTACAGCGAAGACTAGAGTCTGGCCAACGAAAGCTGTCCAAGAAAAAAGGCGGGGTAGCTTATAGAACTACGTGCATGCTAAATTTCATGGAGATCAGCTGAGCGGTACTAGAAAACAAGCAAACAGCTCTTGATTTTTTAAAATTCCCGCCTTTTTTCTTGGACAGCTTTCGTTGGCCAGACTCTACTTAATAAATACTAGAATCCAGAAAGACATAATCAATCAAATCAGTGGTCAGGATGAGCTTTCATATTTTTGTCAAGATTATAGGTTGTACAGCAGATAGTGCAAAACGTTTATCACCCACAATGTCCAGTTTGCTCAACAACTGTTGAAAATGCCTATCGCAAAATAAGCGCTAGAAAAAGCTAAAAACATCTTCAATATTTCTTCTGCTAAATTATTTATTATTAGCCTGTTCCGTCCCACTGCTGGGCAAAGGCCTCCCTATTCTCCTTCCACTCTTCACGTTCCAAAGCTATGTGGGTCCAATTGTTACAAAAGGAGTCCAGCAGGGTTATTCTCAAGGCAGTGGAATCGAATACGGGAACGTTCCCGACACGAATTTCATTTCAGCGATTCTCGTTTCCGAATTCGAGATCGTTTGACATTTCAATTCGAGAACTCAGACTGCATCAGCTGATTTTTCTCGGAAAGTTTCCGACAGCTAATTGCTCTCGGAAAGCATTCCGATAACTGTGAGTGCAACATAAAAAGTACTTTTTGAGGCCTTTTCAGCGGTTTTTTCCAGGTTTTTTATCAATAATGCTTTCCTTCTTGAAGCGTCGGCACCGGCGACTCGACCACGGGCCAAGTCGTGCCCCATCATGTACCTATTCCAGCTTTCTCTCCCGCTGTTCTAATGACACCCTTGTCCTCTAGGAATCATAGGGAACTATGATATTATTAGATGCTACAGTCACGATAATAAAATAATATGAATCAAAATAAATTAAACAGGTAAAACTACTTTAACTTACTGTGTTCATTTTTATTATTTTAACTCAATTCAATTCTTGTTTTTTGGCTTTTGCGAGGTTGTTACACAATTTCAATAAAAGTTTTCACAATTTCGCCAATATCTTTAACGCACGCAAGTAGGTAAACAAAAGAAAGGTATAGAAACGTAAACAAAAGTCAACTGCAACCGTATTCTAAGACTGAAACTATGTAGTTTTGGCGGGAACGCGGAAAAATCATGTCGCCTCATTGTATTATTTTGTTAAACTTGTGTTTTTATCAGCGATAATTAGTGAAAAATTGTTGTATTTCGTTGATTATGAGCTGATTTACGTGCATGAGTGTAGGCAAGTGATATAATGTGACGTATCATGTTGTTCCGTGTTGTTACCAATACTCCGACGCCTCTAATAAAGTTCCCACTGCTTTACTGAGGGAGGTATGACTTGAACTATGTTTGGAATTAACCGCGACTTTATTGGACTATGACGTGACTATTTTGATGAAATATCAAAAAAATTAAAACTAAATACTTGACACTTGCAAATGTACAATTATGCGACGCCAGAACATTAAAAAAGAAGAAGACTGCCACTGAAAACTGGAAAGTCAAGAGTGACAATGACAGTTTTAAACCACCAAGTTTTTGTTTACGAAGTATGTTCCTGCAAAATGCAGTCGACGCAAGTAATCTCAAACGTCGCTTATGTGAAATATTCATAAGTTTATAATATTCATAGACGTCTGCTTTATGTAAAAGAGCATGTACTTTGATAATTGATGGTCGTAATTGACTACAATTCCATACATTTAAATTTCTACCATAGTCTCTTTTTTCTACCAATACGAATCATTCTCTGTAAATGTTTCCTCGATTTAATGTCTACCTTGACTATGGTATTTCAATCGGAAAAACCCGAAGAATGCCGAAGTTCATTCCGAACGGATTCTAGAATGCAGTTTCACGGCTCCTTCGGAAGCGAATCCGTATCCGACGGAAAATGTAGATCTCGATTCGGAAGTGAGTTCGGAAACGAGAATATGGCTGCAGTTCGTCCCGCCATCTCCGCCTGGGCCTGCCAACATATGTTGAAATATTTTGCCGCAACGTCTGCTTCGCCCTCTAATGAAAAACAATGTGGTAACTTTCGTTATACTGAAAATGAATATAAACAAAACCCGGGTTATGTTATAAGTATTTATATTTCTACAACCAATAGTTTTCTCGTTATTAAGTCGCAACTAGATAGCACATATTCGTTCCATTTCGGTTTTCTAGCACAGTATTCGTGAGTTTAAAGACTTTTCACGTCAAAAATTCTCTAACCTTCGACGAGATGTTCAGAATCTAGATATTTTGTCAATTTCATTTGATTATTAGTGCTTTAGGTTTGGTATTGGGGCTAGCTAAAAATCTTGAATAGGTGTCTAAATTATCATATACCAATCGTTTATTCAATTTGTCCTCATTATTTGGGGGAAATTAATAATGTGGTAGTACAAAGTAATAGGCTTAAATGTCAGGTGTGTCACTGTCAGAACAACAGTAACTGTCAGAATAAGATTGCCATTCACCAAATTGCTTTGTAAACATTGATCAAAAAAAATCGCAGACAGCTACGGCTAGCGGTTGCGGCGGCGGCCTCGTGTTCGAACAATCACAAAACCGAAGTACCTATACCACACCTATACCAAAGAATATATAATAATACTACGTATAGAACGGCCACTCGTTACCCCCCACCCGTTTGAGTCTTCCTCACTTCCACCCCGCGCTACGTACCGCATTGTGTACTCTGCGCGCGGGCTGCACTGGCCGGTGGATTTTCTAATAAAAACTACCTAGACTGTGACAATAGGGAACACTTGTACTGTGTATGGTTGAATATCAATGATACGTAACAAAACAAGAAATTTTAATGTTTCCCTAAGGATAAATAATAGGAACTTATTTTACATTATTTGGTAACTTCCTCTTGATATTATCTAACAAAAGAAGTAGATCGGTTACTTTTTGTTAAAATGCTTCCAAATTAAGTAATTGTTATACTTTTTTAAGCACTAGATTAATATTCATTTGTGCCTATACCACAGCCCGGACACTCCGCGATTTTTCATACAAAATCTGCTGTCTTACGCACACCTACACAGTACTTACTCACAGACAACACACATACGCACGGTCGCTACACGCGCATTTGTGTGCGGAACGTCTATGGCTGTCAGCGATCACCACATCGTGACGTCATGCCGCGTGAGTGAGACAGTTGCGTACATAATTTGCAAAAATGAATATTAATCTAGTGCTTAAAATAGTATAACAATTACTTAATTTGGAAGCATATTAATAAAAAGTAACCGATCTACTTCTTTTGTAAGATAATATCAAGAGGAAGTTACCAAATAATGTAAAATAAGTTCCTATTATTTATCCTTAGGGAAACATTAAAATTTCTTGTTTTGTTACGTATCATTGATATGCAACCATACACAGTACAAGTCTTCCCTATTGTCACAGTCTAGGTAGTTTTTATTAGAAAATCCACCGGCCAGTGCAGCCCGCGCGCAGAGTACACGATGCGGTACGTAGCGCGGGGTGGAAGTGAGGAAGACTCAAACGGGTGGGGGGTAACGAGTGGCCGTTCTATACGTAGTATTATTATATATTCTTTGCCTATACTAAACACCACACAGACACAGATCGGCGGATAAGAAGTTATTGCGGATGTGTATCTATAGTATGTGCGGATGTGTGCACCCTATTCCGACTAATTCCGACGCCTCGTGTCGTAGTGGTGAGCACGGGCGTAGCTTGCGCGCGGGAGGCATGAGGTTGGCGGGCGGCACGGACGTATATATAGCTCTTGCAAGGGGGGGGTCCAAATTTTTATCCGACTGTCCAAAAAAGAGCAGTGAGGTTTTGCAAAGAAAATTAAAGTAGAAACTTACTTAATATAAAAAGAAGTATGTTTATGCCTCCCTTACATAACTTTAGTTGCTGCACTAATTTTGATAGGTGTGATAGTAAGCACCTAAGTTCCGTCCTCGTGCCTCGGCGAACTGATTAAAATCTTATTAGAATCTAATTCACTGAAGAAGTCCCGCAGTTGCGGCACCACAGTCGCCTGCCTTGTCTGTCAATATTAGTTACATTAATTTCCATAGGACTTCTTAGGAAAAGAACTCTACCTGGTTACAATTTTGCAATGTTGCATCTCTAAATACTTACCTTTATCTTTATGTTTGTGTCATACCGCAAAAGTAGAAAAAAAATATTTGGCCTAACTTAATTACCAGTGTCTATTGCTGTAGTTCCTACCTACTTACTCAAGGAGTTCATCATCATTTGTTAGTTAAAATACCTAATGTTTTGTAAACAATCTCTATTTCTTATTTATCATAACATCTAAATTGTTTAATTTTATCACATGCTCAAACTCAATGGACCAATAAAATACTTCTAGAGTTTTGTCAATCAATGTGCGTTTAAAACAAAGACTAGACCGTTTAAACGGTGTTTATAACACTTCCTTACGACCTATTCTCGAAAACACATTTTTTGTGTTTGTGACGAAACTACTAGGAATTTTTAATAATATTATAACTCCGACAGTATGTTTGTTTGTTAATTTTTCACGCAACAACGCAACGGAGAGAAGGATCGATTGGTTTTTTGTTTTTGCATTTTTGATTTTTATACTTACTCTAAAGATCAGATTGTCGTAGGCTCGTTTTTTATCCCATAATAATAAAATGTTCTAGGACTGTACAAAAAGCAAATAGTCACGAGAGTGAAACCGCGGGCAAAAGTTAGTCGTAAAATTCAACATCTTTGCCATGGGTTTCTTTTGTCACTTCAAATTGTAAAAGTTCTTTTTTTGCATTAAATCTGCTGCACGTGTGTGCAGTTGTTTTGACCGTCGACCCGATGAAAACAAAAGACTATGGGTTTAAAAACTTTAGGGTAGAATGTAACAAAGCAGATGTATCTGCCTGGGAAGGATTCATTCTCCAATTTTTGTCACATTTGCTGAGATGATATTTGCTATTCGTTATTTTACTTGGATACACTCATAAAAATGTTTGAAAATGTATGGTCCAAGGGGGGGGTCCGGACCCCTCGGACCCCCCCTCATATACGCCCATGGCGGGCGGGTGTGCCCCGGCGGGCGCGGCGACTCGTCTCCCTGGCTCACGCGCATACCTATACATATTTCGGCTTTTGCGCAGCGTTCTGCGTATAACTGCCCATCCGTCGATTTGTGTGGAGCTTAGTTTACTGCTAGATAATTCGTTTTGTCTGCGTGAAAAGAGTACAGCTTGTAGCTAACTTCCCAGATGCAGTTAATTTTGATTCGACCATGTCTAATGGTCAATATTTTGGAACTTGAGCAGAGGGCAAGGCAATGCTCGGACTATCTCTGCGAGATCAGATCAGAGCCCTTAGTCCAGGTTTTGCGTAGTTAAGCTTTCGCGTTTGCGTGTCTCCGCTGCGCTGGCTCCAAACATTTTGGTTAGTTCTTCCTCGTTTGCGCCAGGGGCACTGTACAAAATTGTATAGAGCCATACGGAAACAGCTGTAGTTTGAATTTACGTGTAAACACAAATAGTGGTTAAATTCTCTTGGGTGTAAACCTGGACTAACCCCTCAGGAGTGAGATCAGGAGTTGGCAGTGGTCCACCTGCTGAGATCTGTACCCCTAGACTGAGTTTGTCTACTATCTTTCTAAGTAATTTATCTAACTTTTTAAATAATACAAACTCATACTAACAAAAAAATTAAGTTTTACAAACTATAAAAAGAACCTATTGCCTAATCTGGGATGAAAATAGAAAAATAGAGACAGAAATCATGAAGCCTAAAAGGCAACTTAGGATACAAGTATAACAATAGAAACATCAAAATAAATTACATATTTTTGTTTTATTTACAGAAAATATTAAACCAAATTCTACTTAATGTTTTGTAATTATTTTTCTATGTGAATTTAAACAAATTACTGCTGGTAATTACTTGTAATAGTCGCACAACTCTCACTTATTGTGTAGTGTCGGTATCTAACATTACTGTTTTTGAGTCTCAAAGAGAATTTTGATTGATTAACATATTTTTTGATATTATCATTTACTTAATGTTAAGCATAATTGAGTGCAGTTACCTACGACCAATAATTGTAATACAAACTTCTTATGTAAAACGTTACAATATTATATAAATTCTGCAAGCTGTATGAGGCGATTGCCGTATTATAAAAGAGATTATGATAAAGATACGATTTAATTACTTTAATAATTTGCAGGAGAGAGAAATAATCACTGAAAATGTATCGAAAGAAACGTCAGAAAAATTCTGAGCGATGAGCAACTATTCATATATTGCTCATACCATGCTCATCAAAACTTTTAAATAATCCAACTATCTTTGAATGGGTCATTTAAAACTTTTACTTAAAATAGTAGTTAGCAATTATACAACGAAGTGTTTATATTCATAAATTATTTATTTGTAAAAATCTCACTTTAGAACATGTTGAAACTACAAATAAAACACTTCGCTGTATGGATTAACTACCTACAACATAAGGTGACTAGACTGATGTTATAGGCCGAATCATACAAGTTGGCAGATTAAGTAACCTAAGTTAGCTACAAGCTGCGCAATATCCAATCCTGACCTCAAACTCAAATCATTTATTGCAACATAATAATATGAAATTTACATGTGGTTCTCAGTTAACATGTTTTGTATAGTTAAACATATGACCCAATAAGGGTATGGCAATTTTATTATTTGTATTGGAACGATTTATTATTATATTTTTTAGATTATCATTAAAAAATCGTCTAATGTGTAATAGCATTTCGATAATAGGATAATTTTTAACTGTTTTATGAAACAGTTTTCTCTTTCGATATGGTTTAGATTATTTGGAAAATTTATTGAATATTTTTATAGCCACAGAATTTGGGTTAGGTTAGGTTAGCTAAGTTAGACTTTGGTTCAACGAGTTTGTCTATATTGCGATCTAATTTTGTGCGCTTTATCAGACGCTTTGTTAAAATAGTCAGGGTGTTTTTTGACAAATTTGCATATTTCAAATATATAAATAGGTACCAGGGACATAATTTCAAGTTTTAGAAAGTATTGTTTATGGGACCTAAGGTCACATAAAGTTGCGCGTCGATTGTGTTGCGCGCAGCTTGTAGCTAACTTCAAATCCGCCAACTTGTATGATCCGGCTACAATATATTTGACGGTTTGAGGTCTCTCCTGCCGAACACAGAATCACTATGATAATCTCCTTGGCGGGATACAGTGTATTTACTAATTTACATTGATCAAGCTAATGTAAGTTTAGTAAGAAACTCATTCACAAAATCCGGCAAGAAATAGAGAATGTAAGCAAGATATTAAGTTCTCATTGGCTCACAATAATTAATGCACTACAGAGCTCAGTTACATTTTTATTTGATTACATCATTTTATAGTTTAATAAAGCTCTAATTTATAGATGACAAAATTAGCGCATTTACGATTATAGCAAGCATTATATTATATAATCACGCATTTACAAGTCACAGTTATTACTAGACAAAACATCATTCGTACATGCTACAATTATTCCTTGCCAGGGTTTGTAAGCACACATAGAAATACACAAGCGAAGAATAAATATTAATTATAAAAAAAAGAATTAAGTTTGTTCACTACATCAAAGATTTAAAACCCACATGGAACAATAGCCAATACTTACTTGTGTAGGGTGGTTTCTAAATAGTTCTCTACCATTCGACCATAGCTGTTTAGACTGAACTAACACCGAACAAACTTAGAGTTGTCCAATGTAATGACGTACCAATACACAAACGCTGTCTGCAACTATTGCACAGTGGGTTTTAACTCTGTGATCATATAATGGATATTGCAGATGACTCTTACAAGAGGCACATTACTCATGCACAACACGGCAAAGCTTAGGTACGCGTCCACTCTGGCGCGAAGCATATCACACGCATTTCAACGAAATAAAACCCTAAACATTCAAAACTCTGACATCATCTCTCAGATTAGAAATATCACGACGGTTATAGGGCGAATCAAACATCTTGGCGGCTGTAATGTTAGCTACAACTCATAAGCTGCGGATAACCCAATCCTGATTGAAGCTCTCATAACAGCTGCGCGAGGATTCCTTGTATACTCCGCGCCACACAAGTTGATGGATGTGAAGTTAGCCACTAGCTGCGCAATAGCCAATTAACGTGCGGCTTCCACGACACGTCTAGTCAGGATTGGCTATTGCACAGCTAGTGGCTAACTTCACATCCATTAACTTGTGTGGCGCGGAGTATAGTTGTAGCTAATTTTACAGCCGCCAACAAACTTGATCCGGCCGGTATCTGGTTTCCCAGGATAGAGGTGTCGTCGTATAGCTGCCGTAATATTACTGACGTTTTAAGTTCTCTCTCACGTGACGACGTCTCTTACCACTCTAGGAATTAGCGCCAGTTTGCTTGCATTGACAACATTCAAGTTACGTCATTCACCGCTATAATAGGACCGTTATATGACGGACACCGCTACCCTAGGAAAACGGAGCTTTAGTAACTGGAGTCTCGAGAGACGGATCCCAGTAAAACGATTCTAAATGTTCCAGAAGAAAATTGTGTCTTAAAGATTCGAAAATATATTCAGCAAATAAATAATCGGAAATAGAATATAGACCCGATGAATACCTACTACCCGAAATTTCTTATTTTTCGAGGCAAAAGCTAACTAACATCTTTATATGCGGATGCGTAGTCGTGTACATTTCTCGAATTAATTTGAATCAAGCGGCTATTTTCTTTCAGTAAATTTCGATTTAAATCAAGCGGCTATTATCTTTCTGTTAATGTATTTCGAAGCGTGCGATCGTTATCTGTATGCATTCTAACAGAGTGAACTCTCTAACAGTACTATCATATGTCTACCACTAACTAACTTTTACTAGGGCAACCAAATGTCTCAATACAGTAAGTAATAAATATCTAACATACTGAATGTAGGCTTCTAACATGAACATCTTTGCAGCTAGCTACCTTAAGGCCGGTTTACATTGAGACAGTGCATCAAAACAGTCGCAGAACCAGTATTCAGCGCTGGCAAATTCAAGATCTTTATCACATCTTATTTTACTATTTTGAGTTGCTCTCTCGGCTGTAGAAAGTGGGAGATAAAAGTCCAGAGAAGTATGAAAGTAAGGATATTTTCCAGCCTCGGGGATCAAGTAGGTCGGTCACTTTTTGGATCAATCTTTATTAAATTTACACGCTGACTACGTCATTGTCTCAATGTAAATCGGCTTTTACACGGAACTGAAAACAAAGTACGCGTCCTTTATTATATATCACACACATTAATTTAGGTGAAACTTAACTAGCAAGTTAATATTACTCAAAGTTAAATAATGACAATGTTTAATGTAGATCGCTTAATAATCACTCATCTAGCAATACACATCACTTAAAAAGGATTTCGTTTGAGACAGTTAAAACTGAAAATTTTCAATAAATTATTTTATTTTTAAAATAAAACTCTCTAACTTATAGTTAAAGTTTTGAATCAACAAAACTTAAATAAGTCCCTACAAAACAGATGATTTTATAAAAAGCGCGCATTTCTAACAACCCAACCGAGAATGTTTAAAAAATAATTGTAATAGTGTTGTCTCTACAGACGTCCATTGATGCTGTTGGCAGCGACGCAAACAAACATAATGAATATCGAATCGAACTGAGACACACATCGAAAGCTAAATAATTATATACAAATGGCGGATGATGTTTGCAATTGACTTGCATTAGCGTAAAACTATTTAAAATCCAAGATGATTGTCATGAATAACCATCAATATCAAATTCAAATATAGCTAAATTATCATTAAAAAATCAAGGTACAAGTTTTTCTAGAGTGAACGAGTAAGAAAAAAATAATTCTTAACTATTCATACCAAAAAAATGATTTAATCTAAACACACTTACGAATAAACAATAACTATCAAATAAAACAGAATAATGGATTGTTAAATAATAACACAGCTTTTAAATCTTCACTCCGTCGATCGGATCGGGTACATGACAAATGCTACGTCTCTATTGCATAAGACTCTTCGCCCAGCGCTGGGCTTCAATTGCTAGCACTGTATTCAATAACAGGTATTATGAACTATATCAAAGGCTTACAGAGTCAATAGTGATTCAGTCAATACATCGGTGAATATGAATAGAGAGACTATCGATCTAAAAACATCGAGTTTCGTGGAATATTTCGTAAAGCGTCTATACTCTGTCAATCTGATTTCTTCAAGGAGCTGTTACAATCTCGTTTTGTCAGATGTCGATGTTTTTCCATTTGCGATGGTCAAAACAAGTCCTTCTAATATATTTTCTAAACCAGGTCGGTGTAATTAACGCCAAATAACGTATCAACTATCAAATACCAAACAGCAGACAGCTTATTTTAAAACAAAAAATACCTCAAGTCTATTTTTCCGATGCTCTAACTGAATCACCATTTACAAGATAGAAGGGCTACTAGCCGTTAAATTCAACATGGAATGTGATTCGAATTTAGATTGAGGCAAAATTTCAAAGACATAGCATCGTCGAATGTACGAAAAAACTACAACAAATAGAAAATAAGTAGTAACTATTTGTTTGTGGCGAGACGCGGCGCGGCTCGCGCTCCTCGGGCGTGACAAACGTAATGATAAGGATTATCATCGGTGAGTTAAAGTTACTAAAATGGCAACGCTCCTAGCGACACTCCCACACTTTGACGGTCTGATCCACGCTGCCCGATATCACGTATGGCAAGCTCCTGTGGAAATCTGGAATGAAAAGAGCTAAGTTAGCTTTGGGTCGTGGTGCCTATTAGCTCATTATGTTGACTTTAATGGAATAGGATAGAAAGATTTGAATTGGATATTTTAAAATAGAGGACAGAGACAGAATACTAGTGCAATGAGTTTAAAGCATTTTTTTAGATTCAGGGGTGCATTTTTTGAACTTCGAATGCCTAGGAACGTATATTAGTACAGGAAAAAAGAAATTAGATTTGCACTAAAGGAGATATTGCAAATATGCATAGAAATTGGGCCACTAAAGGGTACAGTATTTCATAATTTGCTTTGTTTCTTTCGGAAAATGATTTTCCCGTTATTTTTTACAATAACAGTGTCCATTAAAAGTAATTTCGTGTATTCGGGTATTAAGGTTACATGTGACCAAAATGACAGTAGGTAATTCAATGACTGAACAAAAATCAAATTGGAAAATCTGAAATTACTCATAAATTAAGCATTTGACGCGGTTGTTTTACTCTGCGCATTTATTTATCATAGTTTAACGGATTTTTTGAGCTACTGTACCTAGTCTGAGCCCATTTTGCATTATCTCCTTTCCGATCCAAGTATTTTTTTAAAAAGGTTTAGGATCGCTTACTGAGCATAAAATCACAAAATGCTGACAGATCCAGATGGAGCTTCAAGTGCCATCTTGAAAAAACGTTTTTGGCCGATATCTTATTCTTCTTTAGTCTAGTCTTATTTAAAAAAAAATTTGGAAATTAAATTTAGTGCAAAGTAGATAAAAAAACGTCTATTTTTACTGTAGTATATTATGTATTTTTGACAGTCTTGTAAGAAAATACTCCATTCTCCATTCCGTATACGACCAAACCGTACGAAGTTCAAAAAACGATCCCAGAGCTCACTAATTAGTTCTAGTGATCGTTCCGGTGTTACAGTATTAATCGAGGTCGGTCGCGATGTGATGGCGCGCGACTGTAGGTACCCTTGGAGGTGAGTTCGGAAATGTTGGTACGCGTGAGTACTCACCGAGGCTGGTCGCGAAGTGTTGGTGCGCGTAGAGCGTCTTGAGCGCGCGCGTGTGCGCCACGTCCCACACGCGCAGCGTCTTGTCGTCGGAGGCCGTGAGCAGGTAGCGGCCGCCCGGGTGCCACGCGGCGCCGCGCACCCAGTTGTCGTGCCCCACCAGCGTCGCCACGCACACGCCCGTGCTCACGTCCCAGATCTGAAACACACACACGGTTACGTACAATCACTTCGCTTTGGATACTTAGTAAAACAACTTTTACAAACATATCTTCAAAGTTTCACCAGAGAAAGGTGGGAGGTGCGGCGCAGTAGACGACGTACCTTGACGGACTTGTCCCGGGAGCCGCTGGCGAGGAAGGGGCCGAGGTGCGGCGCGCGGCGGTTGTCTCCGCCGGCGGCCTCGTTGACGGCGGCGGACGCAGCCTCAGGCGCCCACGACACGCACTCCACCACGTGCTCGTGCTCTCGCAGCTCCATCTGGGGAACATTACACTCATTAACCTTTGGCAGAACTACAGAGGAGTCTCTGTGACGATAGTAACTAATTGATTAGCAAGTTGAAGTGACGTGAGTTACAATACTAAGCACGGAGAACAGGCATGATGACTGGGTAAAAAAATCATTATTATAATTAGTCCGTGAGTTAGATTCTCAAAAAATAGTGGACACGTATTTTTTCTTTTGTCAATCAAACAACAAATGACAAAGATAAACACTGTCAAAGTTTGAGAGTGGGGGGTCGTGACGTCACTTCTCTTAGAAAAGTCTATACATTTGTCTGGCACTTGTGACGTCACGCTTAACTTTGACTCTTAAATTGACATAATAAATTTTTTTTTGGTAGTCTATCTGACGGACTAATTATATTTTTAGTCATCATGCCTATTATACGATCTAACAGAGATCAGCTTAGTGACGACATTTGTAGTGGCCGGTCTGGTCGTTGGAGCAGGAGGCGACACGTGCCTTGTATCATGTTAATGTTACAGTCCGGCGACACGTGACGTACCTTGCACTCGTTGGTGTCCGCGTTCCATATGCGCACGGTCTGGTCGTTGGAGCAGGAGGCGAGCTGCAGTCCGGAGACACGTGCCTTGTATCATGTTACAGTCCGGCGACACGTGACGTACCTTGCACTCGTTGGTGTCCGCGTTCCATATGCGCACGGTCTGGTCGTTGGAGCAGGAGGCGAGCTGCAGTCCGGAGACACGTGCCTTGTATCATGTTACAGTCCGGCGACACGTGACGTACCTTGCACTCGTTGGTGTCCGCGTTCCATATGCGCACGGTCTGGTCGTTGGAGCAGGAGGCGAGCTGCAGTCCGGAGACACGTGCCTTGTATCATGTTACAGTCCGGCGACACGTGACGTACCTTGCACTCGTTGGTGTCCGCGTTCCATATGCGCACGGTCTGGTCGTTGGAGCAGGAGGCGAGCTGCAGTCCGGAGACACGTGCCTTGTATCATGTTACAGTCCGGCGACACGTGACGTACCTTGCACTCGTTGGTGTCCGCGTTCCATATGCGCACGGTCTGGTCGTTGGAGCAGGAGGCGAGCTGCAGTCCGGAGACACGTGCCTTGTATCATGTTACAGTCCGGCGACACGTGACGTACCTTGCACTCGTTGGTGTCCGCGTTCCATATGCGCACGGCCTGGTCGTTGGAGCAGGAGGCGAGCTGCAGTCCGGAGACACGTGCCTTGTATCATGTTACAGTCCGGCGACACGTGACGTACCTTGCACTCGTTGGTGTCCGCGTTCCATATGCGCACGGTCTGGTCGTTGGAGCAGGAGGCGAGCTGCAGTCCGGAGACACGTGCCTTGTATCATGTTACAGTCCGGCGACACGTGACGTACCTTGCACTCGTTGGTGTCCGCGTTCCATATGCGCACGGTCTGGTCGTTGGAGCAGGAGGCGAGCTGCAGTCCGGAGACACGTGCCTTGTATCATGTTACAGTCCGGCGACACGTGACGTACCTTGCACTCGTTGGTGTCCGCGTTCCATATGCGCACGGTCTGGTCGTTGGAGCAGGAGGCGAGCAGGCTGCCGTCTGGGGACACGCGCACCATGCGCACCCACTCGCGGTGACCCTTGTACGTCTTGATACAGTAACTGTAACACAATAAATTTTACGTTATAAATCGCGACCTTATCGCACGCACCGAGTTTACATCGGATTTATACAAGGCCTGCAATTGCCTGCACGTCCTCTTTCTACTATCCTGCACCGATGTAATTAATCTTCTGCGTTGTAGGTACATCAAATCCACTATCGTGACAAGTAAAATCATTTTTGTTCAGTTCAATTTATTGTGGCCGAAGCTACCAAGCACCGACTTATCACAAAACTGACTACGACATTTCAATCATAAAACTTTTCATTGTATGCTCGCCCCAGTCAAGGTGCTAAGCTTTGTAGCTAGTAACTAAATAAATAAATAAATAAATATTAGGGGACATCTTACACACGGTGTCTGACCCCAAACTAAGCATAGCTTGTGATATGGCTGCCAGAGACTGATATACTACATATACATATTTTAAATACATACTTATATAGATAGTACTTAAATAACACCCAGACACAGAGCAAACATCTATGTTCATCACATAAATGCTTGCCCTGGGTGGGGATCGAACCCACGCCTCTTTGACCCAGAAGTCAGGGTCATTAACCACTGAGCCACCGAGGCAGTCGAACTAAACTGAATTAAGCTATTATTTTAACTAAACATATACCGAAAGTGTCTAAAATGGCTAATCGTATGTATAGTGTTATTATAAGCGTAATAATTAGTTAAGCTTAGTTAAAAGCTAGTCACAGCGTGACGACAACAGTTTAGCGTTACAATCCTCTAGAAATACTAAAAGTGTATAAACACTTTCAACAAGTGTCATTATTGCATCAACAAAGCATAATATTTATTCTCAAAATTTGTTTGGCCTTCGCCTCTTCACGGTTTCACTTTCAATTAACTGTTTTGGGTAAATTTGTATAATTTCGCGACCTCTGCTCCATTTGATTGAATATAATAACAGTGTACACAAACATTACTTTTACACAAGAAAGTGACTCTATTGCATAAATGACGAGCAATATACAGTAAATTATATGTTTGCCGACGGTGCATAATGTTAGAAACGTGATATAATTGTATTTTAGTATGGCTAAAAGCCATACCTAGTTTGCGTGTGACCTATCGCATTTTATGAGTTCAATATTTTAAAATTTTATTACCAAGGGCGCCCTGTAGGTAGTTTTTTAGCAATAAAATAACTTTTATACTGTTGCTTACGGATAAAACTACAGAGTTTCATGACGCAAGGATGGGTCCTCCCACCCTAGACACTTGACCACCAAAGAAAACTTGAAAGGCAATAAATATTTTTCGAGGTGGGCAGAAGTAGGCTCTGCTGGCCCTCTAGAGCACGGTTTCCCAAACTATGGTCCGCGACCCGCTGGTTAGTAGCGAGCTAATATTGAGTAGGCCCTGCCTGTAGAACGACACACTAACCGATTGAGCAAAAGATGAACATAGTGTCTGCAATTTCATGTTGGTAACGATTATATTACCTAGAAGTGGGTCCCGAGTATATTAAATTGTATTAGATGGGTCGCAACTTCTCCTAGTCAACTTTGGTAGCCACTGCTCTAGAGAAAATCTTTAGCTACCTACGCCAATAGGTGTTACTGTACGAGTTCAGGCGACCAGCCAAGCCTTGATGGTCTCGTCTCCGCTAACCGAGTAGACGATATCCCTGCTGAGCGAGAACACGACCAAACGACGTTCAATGGTCGTATTCGTACACCGTGAATCTCACTCAGGCTAAAGTAAAGGCCGAATCTCGGCCGATTTGGCGTATAATATTTTATGGATAGTTTCTTACCCAGTGGCGACCTCTCAAGCCTTGATGGTCTCGTCTCCGCTAACCGATTAGACGATATCCCTGCTGAGCGAGAACACGACCAAACGACATTCAATGGTCGTATTCGTACACCGTGAATCTCTAGCTAAAGTATAGGCCGAATGTTGACCGATTTGGTGTATAATAGAGATTATTAGAGATAAGTTCCTTACCCAGTGGCGACCTCCCAAGCCTTGATGGTCTTGTCCCGGCTGGCCGAGTACACGATGTCTCCGCTGGGCGAGAAGGCGACGGAGGAGACGTTGTGATCGTGGCCGTGCATTGTCTTCACGCACTCGAACGTTTGGTTGAAGTCCCACAGCTTTATCGACATGTCAGCGCTGCACGATACTGGAACGTTACATTCAATGGTTAGTAAGTTCATATAGGACGGATATATCCCTAGTGTAGGTCGAATCATACAACTTGGCGGCTGTGATGTTAGCTACAAGATGCGGATAACCCAATCCTGACTGAAGCTTACATAACAGCTAAGCGAGGATTGGGTTTCGCGCAGCTTGTAGCTAACATCACAGCCATCAAGTTGTATGATTCGGACTATATCAGTTTTCAAGCCATTTAAAGGACTCTGACCTAGCTAAACGGCTAAAACAACTGTTTAGCCATGTCACATTCACTAGTTAGATTGGACTATTCATACTCTGTGCTAGTGGTACCTTTGTCTAGTTGAGTTTGATTCAGAATAGTTTAATTGTTAACTGTATTACGTGCAAGTTCTTTATAACGATTCATAATATTTTAGATGTTAAGTTTATTTAGGCCGTGGTGGTCTAGAGGACTGGAGACTCGCCTAACAATAGTGAGGTCGTGGATTCAAATCCCGGTCCCGTACCAATGAGTTCTTTGGAATTTATGTACGGAATTTCTCACCACTGGCTTTTTGGTGAAGGAAAACATCGTGAGGCAACCTGCATATGTCCGTAGAAGAAATTCGATGGAGTATGTGAATCCACCAACCCGCACTGGGCCAGCGTGGTGGATATTGCCCAGTCACCCTTCGTGGGTAGGCCTACGTCCTGCAGTGGACTATTAAAAAAAAGGCTGATACAGTACAGTAATTTTATTACCAGATAGTCTAAAACGAGTAATGTTTCTGGCATGCAACTTTGTATTTTGTCTGTCTATGGATATTTGTTTGTTATTTCCAATAACCTAAACGGTCCATTTTGGTAGGCAAAATGATAATAGATTTATATTGTTCTACGGAGTTTCTGATTCTTTTAAGTTTATGGCAAAAAAGAACACAACTTTTACTCAGGTCATTTAATTAATTGTCACAAAATTTTACTATAAGATCAATCCTAATTAAAATCGCGATAAACAAAACCACATTTTTTATACAGGGTTATTTCTAATCAATTAGCATCCTTTCAGGGGCTTATTCTGTACATCAAAACTAACAACTTTTGTTCTGCGACTTTTGTCAAAACTCGAAAAAAAATTGTTGTTCCATAGAAAAATATCGTTTACTCGCGACAAAATGTATGGAACAGCTGTTTTTTTTTTTTTTGAGTTTTGTGACAAAAGTCATTTAACTAAAATTTTGAGAAAGGTCGATGAACTCCGTCAGTCGGTCCGTATGACCTTTGGCTTAGCAAAATGTTAGATATAAAACTGGGTACTATTATCCCAACCTCAATCATGTGACCCAAGTAGGTTCCCAAAAGCAAATGCCACGTTTCACGCATTTATAGTTTCGTGCTGATCTCGGAAGAAATAGGGCAGTGAGTAGATAAACATGTAGCACCGGGAGCATCCATGTAAAATGTAACAGTGCTAGAATCGTTATTCTGTGAGATGTCACAATAAGTACGTCTTCTTTACCTACTAAAGTAAGTAAGTTCGTATAGGCCGGGAGGCTGGTCCCTGGTCTCAGAGTTTTTAGGCCGCCTGAAGGCCTTCTTTACTTAGGCTGACCGTATACGAGCACTACATCTATAGCCACAAAACACCGCCACCAACAAGTTCATTCAATTTCACATAAATATCAGGGGCTGGTATCGGCGTTCTGAGGAGGAGGCTCGTGTGCGGTGATACCGAACCCACATTAGTAAAACCCAGACACGGGCAGCTTGAAGCTTTCAGGATCGACTGCTTCATGTCGCACACTGCATAGTGAACTGTGGAGCTGTTCAAGCGATATTTTTTATTTACATCAATCTGTATTTTTTTTTGTGATTTCGGGGTTGGTCCCAGCTTAAAAGTTGTTTATAATGATTAGATGATTATTATATAATATTCTTGAAGCTGTCAGGATCGACTGCTTCATGTCGCACTCTGCATAGTGAACTGTGGAACTTGCTGAAGCGATTATTTTAATAGGTACGTAGGTCTAAAAGTCCATGCGTTTTGCACAGTAACACATTAAATATTCCTTGTTAAATTCATGGAAAACAATTTTTGAAGCCCATTGTTACATTACACACGAACGCTCCCGGTGAGTAGGCGCCCCAGAGTGACGAGGGTCGGGCGGTATGACTGACGGGCGGCTTACCGAGTAATTTTCCATGATGGTCGAAGGCGATGTCCTGAACTGAGTCGGTGTGACCCTTCAGGGTTCGTTCGTACTCGCCGCTCTCGAAGTCCCACACTTTGATGGTTGCGTCTTCGCTCGAGGACACCATCAAACTGAACACTGGGTGAAATATTACCTGCAAACACAAGATAATCAAATAAATCTGTTTTTGTACTTAAATTCTAATTCGTACCGCCAGGGAATGGAACAATCTTCCTGCTTTCCTGTTTCATAAGAGATATAATCTAAAGCTTTTCAAGATCAGAGTGAATAGTTAGATACTTCTAGACCTAGAAGATACTTCTAGGTCTGCGTGCTTCATCTTCGACCACAACGTCGCTTACCATCAGGCGGGATGGTAGTCAAGCGCGGACTTATTAGCTTTAAAAAAAAAGGAAAAAAAAAGTGTGAGTGGTAACCTAACCTAACCTAACCCACCGTTAGCACGTGCGGTCACCTATTCAGAGACTAACAGTGACGAAAGCTGCTTAGTTCGGTCGCTTAACAACACCTAGTAAAACTACGTTATGAGCGCTACTATAGAGGTATAATATATAAAATATTGTATGATAGCCACCGAAGGCCGAAATTCGTTACTTTGAAAGGAGTCTCTAGGAGAAGCTAGTCTGGTTCGAGTAGACAGACTGAGGCGAGAATGCGAGACAAACATGCATAATATTTTCTAACTGATAACATATTACTGGGTGAACTTCTAAATCCTGTAGTGATGTGATGCTGTGGTGCTGGCTATAATAGCCCTTTTACACAAGCTGGCCATCTTTTCAACATGTTAGAATCTCACCGATCTTTTAAGGGTACCTGCTAACTATCCTTTACGACTATTAATAGGTATGAGTAATTGATAATTGGCTGATGTAGTATTAGTATAATTGTTCTCTTTTCTTATGAATAACTAGCTGATCCGGTGAACTTCATCCCACCATCACAACTGTCAATGACAACTTTTACATGCAGGAATATTTTGTATGGGAAAATTACATTTACGTTTTTACTATTTTCCTCCGTACATTTTTATATTTTCTCACCATTTAAACCTTCTCTTAGCTTCCACGGATATTTCAAGACTAAAATTACCCCAATTGGTTCAGCCGTTCTCGAGTTTTGGCGAGACTAACAACCACGATTGATTTTTATATGTAAGAAAAGATTAACAATAAAGAAATTTTCTTGACTATAAAATGCAAATCATAAAAAATATGCCTAGAAATAAATTTAAAGAATAAATAATCAACTTCACAATTTTCAAAATCGAATTTGTACTTTTTGCTACCTAATTTTAATACAGCAAATCAAGCACCATGCACTCATTTTAAGTAACAATAAAATGGCTTATGACTTGCTAATATGTAAAAATTACAAAAGTCTAGATCGCCGACCCAGACTCAGGAAAGTGATTGAACACAGTCAAAATAAAAGTCGACCACTTCCTCAGCTATATTTTATATCATTAACCGACGCTACATAATCCAAGACGGAAGCTAGAGACATAATCACGGGATGCTGGATAACTTTCCGAGATAATTACCACACTTAATCATCTCACTTCAAGAAAAAGCCAAACGGAAAAATACCCTCTTCTCAACGCTTTCAAGGAAAACTACGTTCGCAAACATTGCGAGAAACCGATGCAAAAAGCTAAACAATAACACATTCAGTTTCGATACTTTGTATTGGAAGACTATTAATTGGAATAGAAAGTGCTAATACACAACCGAATGTAAAACAGCTAAAAAACTTGATCAATTATTGACATAAAAATAAGTGTTGACCAATAAAGATGTAAAATGGAAAGTGAATGTGACGCATCTTTCTTATCATTATCACATTTAGAATTTATTGCAAATTAATACTTTAATGGTACGAGGTCGTGTCAAAGATGAGTGAAAGAGGTGTCGTTTTAAAAAGCAAGTAAAAATTTAAAGACTGCAGAACAAGTGTGATTATGCAAGAGCGCGCAGACATTAAATGTTAATGGCTTTTATAAAATGGCCAGGCCATCGGCCTCGAGATAAACTAAGACCTGGGGGCTTTCTACCACTTCCAATAGCATTTTCATTTCAATTTTTGTTAAACTTTCTTTTTCTGTTTCTTGCACGAGTGCAAGCATTTTATTATGTAAAATGTATATGAAAGTCATATGAAGTAAGTACAAAAGGCAGGCTCATTGTATGATTTTGTCAGAAGTTGCTTTGTTAGATCTCAGTCTGTAGTCCATATCTAAGTGAATCAAATTGGGAAGACATTTGTGCCACAGAATCTCTTGAGCGCAGTAATCAATTGGCAGATCTCTTTGATAGAAAGAAGGTTGTGTAGGGTGTAGAGTTGTAAACTATGCACATAATGTCAACTTTTAAACTACTCATCTCTAGCTCAACCCAGCAGAATTGGGTTTAAACGCAATTTATTTTTTTTAAATCGGTTCACAACTGGCGAAAATATCGATGAACATATACGAAAAAAAAATACATCCAGACGAACATTATTTTTTGGTACCGTATATGCCTTTTGTATAAAAAACGAGACAAAAATGAAGCATCCGTTAAACCTCTATAATTTTTGCATTTCCCTCAAAAATTGCATTCTACCACCATTTAGTTATAGGATAAAGTACTTACTCCTAAATACATAAACTAGAATAGACGATTTGGTCAATCATTTGTCACTGCAAGTTTTGAATTGATTTCGGCGAGCATAAAATAATCATGGTGGCTCCCATAAAAAAAGTAATTACTCATAAGAGAGGTAGGATAAAGAAGACAGTGGATGACGATGATGATATACCAGGCATGAGGTAAAAGTAAACAATACCTTAGTAATGGTTGCCCGGTGCCCTGTGAGACAGAACTTCTCCGGTGGGCGCGGGATCCACTCGGCGGGCGTGCGCTTCGCGCGTGTCGGCGCACCCTCGATGAATTCCTTCTGGGCTTCCGACAACTTCGACTCCAATTCCATCACCTGCGGATACAAGGAAAATGGTTATTAACTACAGTTACTACAAACAAACAAACATAAAACCATTTTTAATTCCAAACTGTATCAATGGTAATTCGTTAAATGCTCCGTTACTATCCCCACTATGCAGCTGAGCACGAGAAGGATGCATTTTATTCAGTGTTATCCGCATGACATTAATCACTACATAGTATAAAACAAAGTCGCTTCCCGTTGTCTGTCCCCATGTATGCTTATAACTTTAAAACTACACAAAGGATTTTGATGCGGTTTTTTTAAATAGATAGAGTGATTCAAGAGGAAGGTTTATATGTATAATACACCTGTGCGAAGCCGGGCGGGTCGCTAGTAGTCTATATTCTCATACTTCGACCATTAAACTATCAATGTAATACATTGCAAGTTAAATAAAAGCTTTTAAAAAATGAAGTTGATAAGTCGCTTCGTTTCTGCGTAAAATAGTAACAAATTCATTTTATGATTTATAACATTAAGGATTAGGGATATTGTTTTTAGGGTTCCGTACCCAAAGGGTAAAAACGGGACCCTTTTACTAAAACTTCGTTGTCCGTCCATATATCTGTCACCACGATGTATCACAAGAACCGTGCTAGCTAGACAGTTGAAAATTTGCACAGATGTATTTCTGTCGCCGCTATAACAACACATACTAAAAACATAATAAATTAAACATTTAAGGGGGCTCTCATACGACAAACGTGATTGTTTTTGCTAGATATTAATAACAACAACAGGCAAACGCTTGAAATGGAGCTAATGGGGGCTCCCATAAGATACAAAACCCTTTGTACGCAAGTCCGACTCGCACTTGGCCGATTTTTAATAATTTTATTTTTATTGTAGTACCTAATACCTAGATGAATGAGGTACATAAGATCAATCTCTACGAGAGTAGACCTCTAGACTCCACATTTTATGCGGGTGTGTGGTGTGACAGACGTGACAGACATGCATACAATGCACTTCACACTTAGTCTTCAAAAACAAGTTTCGAAATAGCCGCCACTTGCCAGGGATGAACTTCATACCTTATCTTTGTGCTAATTTAGCTTGGCAGTCGCGAAACGGTTCGTTACAAAACTGGCTGAAAGTCACGGATTAAAAGGCCAAAACTATTTCGATTAAATGCCGGCTCAGCGATGATATAAACTATAAGCTCGCTCGTTTCTCAGTTGCCCTTTTGTTTCGAGCTAAACGCTCCGGACGACAGGTTTAAAAACGCTGTTAACCACCTCGTAGAGGTTACAGGTTTTTTTTATGTAACTGTAACTTTCTTTAGTCGGATCGGAAGTATCAAACTACCCAAATATGTTTGTTTACAAATACCCATCCTGTGATGTAAACGTCGACACCTGCCTTCCTAAGTCTCTACGAGGTTATTTTTAGCTGGTTATGAAACATCTCTGGTGATGCGAGCGCTGCATGATCCATATCTCGACAATTCTGGGGCAAGGTCCGGTGCGTAATGAGGGCACTGTACTCGTTGCTTTTTGTTTGTATTCACTATCACTCGTTTATTCAGAGGTGATAGGTCAAGACGTGTTAATGGCATATCACATTACGTTAGGAATTCGTGAGGTATCGGATGTCTGCAGACGGTTAATGCGGTCGCTCTAGTAATTATGTATATTCCCACGGAAATTGCGCAACAAACTTGTCGTAAAAGCTAAGCCAAAATATGCGACTGAAACTTATAGACGAGTCAAATGATTTAGGATTAGTTAGAAAGAAATATTACGACGTTCTATTCGACAATGAAATAGTCATGTCGCAAAGTTAAGCTAACATTATTTTTGGAAGGTCATAGGCCCAAAAGTCGAACTGAAACATGATAATGGTTCGTAAATTGTCGCTTGAAGGTCAAAGCACTGCAGCTAAATGTATTACTCAATCAATACATACAAAAAGACATGGGCTAGCTCATTCACTTTCCTTGTACAGCATTGAGGCAAAGAATGACCTGAGTGTAGGCCGTTTGAAAAATCGTCGCATTCGACCTAGAAACGTCGGCGCGGAGTCGCGTAGATCGATGAGTGTCTCGCCTAGCATTGCGAATCGTGCCTTCGTCGTAAAGCTTAAAGCTATGTTCATACCAACGTTACATTAAAATGTAAAGCATGCAAGCATTCCAACTGCTAATATTTTTTTCTTGAAATAATGTAAGTAATTCAATATGCATTAGGTTACTAAAGCTGAGAGCTGTCATAAATTACACTAACCAAATAACAGATCAGATTATATTGACACAGCTATATAATATATTTATGACGAAAGAATAACCAACGGACCAAGCAGTGGACCAAAGAAGAATATGCACCACGGGCGAGCAACAATAAAGAGTAGGTACATGAAAAGCAGCGTGCGAATTTCAATGAAAGCTTACACAAAAAAACGCTTGTTCACCAATATAGCCTAGTCTTTGCAACATATCCAGTCCAATGAAGACATTAAACGCCGACGTTTAGCAATTACTAACACTTTTATACAATAGCAGCCGGTTTGCGCAACAGACGTTATTGGGGCCTATTGATAGCCGTGATCATCTTTTGAGTTCACTAATCGATTACGATCATTATGCAAGTAAATCAATTATGAGTAGCGGATGACTTTAGTATTGCGATTTTGGGGAACATTGAAAGAGGAAAATGAGGATTATTGTTTTATTGCTAAGTGATTCGGATAACACGACTGAATTATCCTGCTTATTGTGACAGCTGGCGTGGTGGAGGTTGCCAGTACTCCGGAAGTTTGATGTATCAGAATACGTAGGCCATATTTGAATATGTTTTCTGATAGGTAAACCTAGTGGTAAAACACAATATGGCAATAGTGTTCTGCAGCCTGCGAATAACAAAAAAATCCAAGCCATGCAGTCAGGTATACCTTGAAAGATTAGGGCAGCGCCTGAACAAAGGTTAGTAGGGAACCTAGTATAGGTGGGATGGTGAGTGTCTATTCTGTACATGTAGACTTATTCTGTGTACTACCTACTATAACAATATAATCAGAATAAATGTCAATTTCCACTCAAAGGAATGGTATAAATTCAAGAGTACAGGTCGCGGCATAATTATAAGTCTAGCGCTGAGCGAAGTGTGGAGGGGATGGCTGCGCCCCCTGCCATCCCCTCCACAGTATGCCTGCCATCCCCCAGCGCTAGGCTTACGTGTCACTACTTTTACATAAATGTATTTGAAAGTGGGCAAGTAACATCAGATGTAGAGTAAAGCACCATCCTAACATATTTGATAAACACTAGAAGATATAGAAACGTCGAAACCAAATTGGTAATTTTAATAAACCTGTGCAAAAAGAAGCACGCACTACTAGTTTTTCATGATAGATGCTGAATTAATGCGGATGTATACTTAATGATGAAATTAATGAGCAATACTACAAATAAATTGCTAGTAAGACCATAATGAACTTCTTGAAGAGTCAAGGCAGAGTATTAAGTATGTACGTCAGTAATGCGGTAAAATCAATACACTATTGTAGCTAGGGCAAAAGAACACGTGTTTAGGAACGTAATGTTAGCTGGTACTTACTCTAGGTGTAGAGAAACAAATAATTACTAAAAGTATAATAGTCACCGTGATGGGGGGGCGTATGATATTTTAATATCTGAATATTATGGAATAGCTATCTCGACCTAGCATTTCTTAAAAAAAAACAGGGAAGCAGATGACTTCGAAAGCTCTAGAATATCTACCCATAAAGTCCAGAACTTTATTTAAAGTGGGTTCATCTCAGGGTGACGAGCAATGAGCAATGCACGGATTAGGTAATAATGGGCAGTTGTTATGTTGAGCAATTTCATCCCTTTATTAACCAAAAATAACAAAGTTACCGGGGTTGAAGACTAGATGGAGTTGAAGTGCCGGACTGTAATCCCAAAAACTTCTAATAATCCATTATAACCTCGAAACCAAATTGGTCATTTTAAAGTATCGGAAGTACGAGTACGTACAGTGGACATTATCGGCCCAATCGCAATCACAGGATCGCGCTGAGTGTAAGCTACTTCTAAACTGTCTTATTGGAGATATTTTTAGGCATATGTCCAGCAGTGTTCAACCTATATCTGAAACGAGTGGACGAGAATTAGTAGCACATTGTGACATACCTTTTTCTGCAATCTAATGACCGAGGTCCACTTCTTCTCAAGGAGGCCGCCGAACTTGCGGTCCATCTCGCCGGTCATGTCGGCCTCCTTCTTGAATGCTTCCAGCGCGTCCGTGTACCCATTGCTGCCTAAGTAATCTGCAATAGCCTTGTTTCTGTAACAATACAAAGGAGTGTTTTAACGAGATGCTTTAACATATCTGTTGCGTGATAAATGAGATAGATATTCGGAATGTTTAGATTAATTACGTTAGGATTGGAGCACTTTTCTGAGTAAGTACGTTCGTATAGGCCGGGTGGATAACCCTGGTGTCAGAGTTAAGCCGCCTCAAGGACTCTGACATGGCTAAACGGTTAGAACAACCGGAACCTACAATTTATCCTGTCATCCGAGCTACGGTACTTTTCAGAGGTAGGTAATACAGTATATCAATATCCAATCCTGACTGAAACACACATTAAGCCGCACTATTGCGCAGCTTATAGCTAACTACACATCCGCCAACTAGTGTGGCGCGGCCTATACCTATGTAATAGTAAGCCATATATTATACCTATTGACTAACTAAGGTGTAGACTCACTCACTGTAGAGTTTATGAAGTAATGGCTTGTAAAGTTAGAATTAGAAGCTTGGCTCTACATGAGATCTGCTAACTTTGTGATGGTGTGAGCTATAGTATCGTCTTAGCAACATTATAACATGAAAATGTTTTTGGAGGAATTGTCTAATCTGTATTCACAGTAAGTGTAGCGGGTTTCTACAAAATGTATACACGACTTTTTTCTTAGACGGCATACCACGCATGTTGTGGTAAAACGCAAGAATATTCTTAGTAGAAAAAACATACTCGTACCACTACTGTTCACCGTCAAAAATCCAGATGAATAAATCATAACTTCTGTAGTACAATGTATGGCATTCAATGCGGGCTTTAGTGTCAACAACGATTATAATGCGTGCCGGTAACTTAAGTTTTCATAGCACGCAATTAAGCTCAGTTTGTGATTATGGTCAATACATGCAGCATCCAAATTGTATGTCATCACGGAACAAACAAATAAGTCAATTAATTACTGATAATTATCAATACACAACAGAAATTTAAAAATCACCTACAATTTAAGTAACTATTTTATATAACTATTAACTGGACAACTAAACGTTTAGGACGTTAGGACGTTTAGGAGTTGTCCAGTTAATAGTTTAGTTAATAACCTGTAAAATAAACAACGCATTGTAAATTACATAAGACGTAATTAGCGTCTTAAACATGACAGCCCAATAAACGGATGCTATGCGAACGTGTGACGCAGACTCTTGGAAGACAAAAAATTTAGACGACAAAAACTGTGCAGCTGACTTCAGCTGAGTTAGAGGCGTTAGTATTTCCGCTGTGTATCATGTAAGAATAAATAGATATATTTATTACACACTCACACACAACACATTCACTTAATTATGTTTCAAATTATATTATATTTTATCGGGAAAAAATGCCTTTATGAACTACAACAAAATACAATAGGTACTACCTTATATGCTAAAACTCCCTACACTACTACTGCATAAAAGCATTGGATCATCAAAGATAATCCAAATGCTCAAGCCCACTGCCAGTTGGCAGCGTGCCCAGCATGCTAAATAAATAATTATATTATTATTCTGTTCAACCATCTTAAATGGAAATAAATCTGAAAATACATTCTTTGAAACAAATAAGAAACGGTTTATTACCAAAAAAAGTCACTAACGAAGAAAAAATATTCAGGACCTGCTAATTTTTGTGTTAATGTGGTTTGATAACAAGTAGATATTTCATTCAACTAAAATAGGTAGCTTCTCCAAAATTATTTTGAATTAAAGTAATGCATTGCATTGCACTGTGAATGAGTTTACTCATACAATGATTTGCATACGAAGTTTGCGGCACATTACATATCATCCGACTACACATCTAGCCTTCGACATAGAAGTAAGCTAACCACAGATCTTACAAGATGTGACATATTATGTCCACAGCATAACTATGTCTTAATATCGATCTAATATAGCACGAAATTATGCTCAAAATCACAACAACACAATGAGATCACAAAGCCAACCATAACAATTAATACTCATACAAATCACTCATTCATATGCGCTCACAGAACACTGCATTCTGGAATGTATATATCGTAAACAAGCATTTAGCGGTGTATGCGTATTTATTTGCTACTTAATTATAATTTAAGACTCGCCCGGCTGCTAGAGAGTAGGGATTTCTATATAACTCTATGTACTAAAGAGCGAGTCTTTCGCAAACTAATCGTCGAACCCAGACAATGAATAACAATTTAATTGAATATGCAAACTTCCTCAAATTAACCATCTCAAATGGTTAAAGTTGAGCTGTGTAGTTAATGGAACGTCAGACAAATGGCGGTCATTTTCATACGAATGTTCATTACTGTTAACTGTCAGGTGATGTAACCGCCTCGGGGCTTTGCCTCGAAATGTTCTATGGTCAATAGTCGCGCCGCCTGCAGTGAGAGTTGGCGTTTGGATTTTGTTTAGTAAACAAACCTGACGTGCTGTGGTTATCAGTACAGTAATAGCGAATAAAGAATTAACATCGGTCCACCGAACCACTATGAGACTAACTAGCATAGAGATGCCAGAGGGATAATGTGGTCGATCGAGAAAATCTGAAAGGGATGCCTTAATTTAATATG
The DNA here is from genome assembly GCA_964007245.1 of Hypomecis atomaria. Classification (NCBI taxonomy): domain Eukaryota; kingdom Metazoa; phylum Arthropoda; class Insecta; order Lepidoptera; family Geometridae; genus Hypomecis; species Hypomecis atomaria. Next base: position 15,663,212 of record OZ023292.1, on the reverse strand, counting down.
GCATGCCTTAGAAAGAGACGTGAAAATATCTCGATTCGGTGTCGACTACTGGATTTTTCTGTACGGAACGTCAACATCTTGTCAAAGTCAAAGTGACAACCTCAGGGCGAGATTTGTCTCAATTGACAGCAGTGTTATCAATCTGTTACTGTGTTACTGCATCGCATGAGTATCATGATTTTTTAAAATGCACCAAGTTCGTCGGAATTGGTGATTCATTCAGTATATCAAGACGTTTTCCGCGATGTCTAGATCTGTCTACTTAGTATTCATAAAATACAGAACTGATTCAATTTCATTCTAATATGTAACAGATTACTGGACTTAAATTGGTAAAATAGCATACCTACTTACAGCTAATTGTTTGATAGATAGTAATAGCTCTAAAGCTTACCACGGAAACACTCCACTGCTAACACTTCTTTAATATTTTTCTAAATTACTGAAAAAGTAGTTGGTGCAATGTTTTATACATAGATCTCGATATTTACAAGGAATTAAAATCATAAATATTCCCATAACGGCTGTCTATCAGCTGCCGATATCTGTCTAGGGCACAAAAATTGCAAAGTCAATAAAGATCAGATAAGCGATAATTCCATGCAGTTATTAATGTTTAGGATTGAATAATTTCACGATCGATTGAATTTAGAGATAATATAATGACAAAATGTTTGAATCGATTCTGACAGGTTCCCGATTAGAATAGCAGAAACCACGGAACACATGAGATGGAGACGTAACATGACGTCTCGATCTGGCAGGGACTTCACAAATCACAACTACGTGTAAATCCAATAACTACACAATTATTAAGGCTCCGGCCCAGTGACGATGCTCCCGAATGTCCCGAATGTCATTAAATATTGCCAATTTAGTGAATTAGTGGTTACGCGCCAATTCAAATTTTTGAAATACTGAAAAATTTGAATATAACCAAAAGATTCGTTTATTGTACCATCAAACGATACAATGAAGACTCTAGTGTAGATGACAGGTCAAGAAGTGGTCGCCCTCGGTCTGTTAGGACTTCAGCAGTGATAAAAGCTGTGAAGGCGCCAATTCAAAGAAATCACAAACGTAAGCAGAAACTGTTGGCCCTTCAGACGGGGTTAAGCAGAACCACGGTGAAAAGGGTGTTAAATGAAGACTTAGGGCTTCGGTCATATCGAAGAAAAACAGGACATCGTTTAAATGCTCGTCTAATGAACCTGAGACTGAAGAGATGCCGCGCTTTGTTGAAGCGGTACGCGGGAATTAATTATAGGGAAATTCTTTTTTCGGATGAAAAAATTTTTACCGTAGAAGAGAGCTACAACAAACTAAATGATAAGGTGTACGCACACAGTAGTGAAGAAGCGAGCAACCGTATTCCGCGTGTCCAACGAGGTCATTTTCCATCCTCGCTCATGGTATGGTTGGGAGTTTCTTATTGGGAGTATCTTTCACTCAAGACATCCTTGATTAAGGCAGCCGCCGATATTGACATGGACCTCGTTCGTGCTGCGATAGACAACTGGCCGCGCAGATTGAAGGCCTGTATTCAAAATCACGGAAGTCATTTTGAATAAACTTTATTGTCATAAGAATCTATGTTTTGTTAAGTTCATTTTGATATATAAATGGTTACATAATGAATAAACTTGTTTCAATTATTTTATATTAAACATGTGACAGAATTTATGACCTGACTGTGTATGTAGATAGGTAACCGAAAATATAGAGCTCTTTACACATAGAGCACAACAGACATTTTTGCACTTACGCCACACTACATTCAGCGATGTATGTTTCGTAAACACGTATTTTGCGGTATATGTTAGTATTTGCTACATATGCATTTACATATGCGCCCTGTAAAAAGAAGACATCTCAAGATCTCTATGGCAGTCATCAAACTAGTTCCAAATCGATAAGATGCCCTTGTACTGCTTGTAACGGTGCGTATCCGGCGATTTCCGTAATTATTGCGATGTGTGTCACTTGACTATGTTTCCTACGGACAAACTACCGTTTCCTCTTACGAGCTAGTCGAAGGACTAGGTACGACTGTAGGCTAGTAGGCTACTCGACTGATATTCCTCCAAAAACACTAGTTTTTGCATAAAAAAATTATAACGTTTATTTTCGACAATAACGTAACAATCGACAAGTGTGTCGCTTCAAGTCTGCCAATATAAGTAAGTTCGTATAGGCAAAGTGGCCAGCCCTGGTGTCGGAGCTTTTAAGCTTCCTGAAGGCATTTGGCACGGATACAACTAAGTGGGCCTTATAAGAGATATATATATATTTGAGTGTATAAGCTTCCGATGTCTTTGTAGGGATAGTTATAGGAAAAGGATAAATAGTTTTTCAGAGCAGACAGCATTTTGATAATAGGCCTGATATTGTACGAGTACCTACTTGTAGATCGAAGCCGTACTCCGTAGGCGGTAGTCAAAATATCATGAATACCACCCCCACACATTTTTTTATTCAGAAACCTTTGAGAAGAAAGTTCTATTTTTACGCATGAGTAGTGCTAAATATATCATAGACATTGATAATGGGGTTTATGTATACTTCTATGTAGATTAAATGAACTAAAATGTAATTAACTAGCTTTGAGCGCTACCGTGGCTCGGATGACACGTTAAATTGTAGGTCCCGGTTGTTTTAACCGTTTAGCCATGTCAGAGGCCTTCAGGCGGCCTAAAAACTCTAACACCAGGGCTAGCCACCCGGCCTATACGAACTTACTTACTTTTACTAGCTTATTGGTTCATTGTTGGTTAGCACTTTCTGGTATTACTCTATCAAAACGTCGGTTCTAACAAAAAAGTAAGTAATTTTTGACCACCAAAGAAGAGATGTAATTCAAATATTTAGCTAATGTGGCTTATACACAAATCCAATATTTATCGTAATCATACGCTCTGCTAAGCCAACTAGAAGATGAGGTCATCGATTGAATCTTTTATGTTAGTAGTTAAGTAAATTATGTTAAGACTAGCTTAAAACCCGCGGCTTCGCCCGCGTTGTCTTAGTAGACAGGTACTGGCTTATGAAAATAGCCCGTGGTTTGACCCACGTTTGTCTTAGTACTTGCTTAAAATTATAAAAGGCTGCCGGTTGGCTTGCGTTGTCTTGGCACTTCCTTAAAATAATAATAGGTCGTGGTTTAGCAAAGCATTATCGTATAACGTATTACTTGCAAGGATAATGCCTATGGTTTGGCCTGAATTGTCTTATTATTTGGCTAAAATGATAATAGGTCGCGGTTTGGCCTGCGTATTCTTAGTACTCGCTTAAGATGGTAATTTATAGCACGCAGCTTAGCCTACTTCCTCAAAATTGTAATAGCCTACCGTTTGGCACGCGTTGTCGTATTACTTGCAATGATAATAGCCCATGGTCTGGCCGCTTTGTTCGAGTAACTGCTTAAAATGATAATAAGCCACAGTTTGACCCGCGTTGTCTTGGCACTTGCTTAAAATAATAATACTTCGTGGTTTCGCCTGCATTGTCGTATAACGTATTACTTGAAAAGATAATGCTTAGTAGGCATTATCTTTTCAAGTAATAGGCATTGCCTACGGTTTGGCCTTAATTGTCCCAGTGTTTAGCTAGAATGATAATAGGTCGCGGTTTGGCCTGCGCATTCTTAGTACTTGCTTAATATGGTAATTTATAGTACGTAGCTTGGCTCGCGTTGTCTAAGTACTTGCTTAAAATTACATATAGCCTGCCGTATGGCTTGCGTTGTCGTATTGCTTGCAATGATAATAGCCCATGGTCTGGCCCGCGTCGTTATAGTATTTGCTTAAAATGATAATGGCGCGCGGTTTGGTCCGCATTTTCTTAGTACTTACTTTAAATGGTAATTTCCCACAGTTTGGCCCGCGTTGTCTTAGTACTTTTTTTGCTTAAAATAATAGCTCTTGGTTTAGCCCACGTTGTCGTATTACTTGCAAGGATAATAATTAGCCCACGGGTTGGCCTGCTTTTTCTCAGTATTTGCTTAAATTTACTTGTATCTAAAGCATTATGGAGTACGACAATTTTTAGATGATAAATTGCAAAATATTCGAATTAAATTTAATAATAATGATTGTATAATTTTTTCACGTTCAAATGATTATTTTATGGCCATATTGGACCTAACTGATAATTCAACATTTTTTTGATTAGTAGTAAGATCTCAATGTAACACAGTTCAACAATAAATGTTCTTTGACTTTAATAGCCCACGGTTTGGACCGCGTTATTTTATAACTTGTCATAAAATAAATACTTAATAAAGTTATATTTTAATATACCTACTGATTTTACTTAATATACCTACTGCGCACGCAGGGTTCCGTACCGTATGGGAGCCCATTCCTCTTGCCGTTATTAATAGCGAGAAAAAAACTCCTAAAAATCATGTTTGTTGTATGTCCCTTAAATATTTATTTTATTCTATTTTTAGTATTTTTTGTTATAGCGACAACAGAAATACATCATTTGTGAATATTTCAGCTGCCCAACTATTACGGTACCTACGGTGACAGACAGACAGACGGACATCGAAGTCTTAGTAATAGGGTCCCGTTTTTACCCTTTGGGTACGGAACCCTAAAAAAGGCCAGTACAGGTATTCATCATGTTTCATTAAGGCATTAGAAATTTAATTTCGATTATTCTGAACTCAATGACAATCTCGCCCATAACCGTTTACGCGGTCAAAAGTGATCGAGACACTTGTAGGACTTTCAGACATTCTCTGACCAAGTAGGTACAGACAAAAAAGTAGCACACAAGAAGGTACATTTTATTTGGAAAATACATAGCGCACCTACATCTGGACGACAGGCATGTTCTAGGATTCCATTATACTCATCATTTGACTAACTTTTACTATGGTACCAACGCAGAAATCACGTAAATAAAATTAGCTGTTCAACACAAAAAATTCATCGACCCGCGACAAAATGTAAAGAATAGGTAATTTTCGCTTTTTCAGGGTAGTTCCCATAGTAAAGTAAGTAGTTATTGATCCGTATGTACCCTAAGTTCAAGTCTATTGGCTCACAAAATAAAATCGTTCATAAAATATTAGGGGCCCATTTTGCCCCCATTGAAGGATCTAAATTATCTCAATTTAATTCTAGATATTTCACTACGTTTAAAAAAAAAAAACGCGACCAAGTTATTTTTCACGCTTATATAGGATGTTTGGTCTAGCGTTAGACAAGGAATCCGGGACTTTTCCCAGGACGTTAATAGTCATATATTAGTTAAAAGGGTGAGCTATTTTCAAACAATATTGCATCGGTTTTCGAACAGTCATTTAGTACTTTTTTAGGAAATTGATATCCTAAGGACCCACTGAAATTTTCCGGGATAGCAGTACCCCAAGTGGTAATTTGTGTTATTGTCTAGCGTCGTACCAAATTTCATTAGAATTCATTTACCCCTTTTATCTTAGCTTTATAATTGATTATTTTGGCTATTGCTAAGAAACCCAATAGATTTATACCGGGATAAAATAGTTACTGTATTGAAACATGTTGTGTGCTTTCTACATACCTACCAGATTTCATTTATAACCGTTCAGCTCGTCTGATGTAATTATTGATGCTTTTTTCACCAACTTTGGGAACTTATCTGACCCGTTAGATAAGGAAAATTCGGAAAAACAGGAAGAAACGTAACTTTTATTTTATTTGTAAAGCATAAATACAAAGTTTTAAGTCAATCGGTAAAGGTAATAAAAAATTAAATGCAAACAAAAAGGGCCCGTTTTACCCCGTTAGAGGTAGATTTTTCGAAATTTTCGTCCTTTGTGCTTCATTACGTTGTACATTGTACCTATGTTCGAAATTTCAAGTCTCTATCTTGAGTGGATTGGGTTGTAGCCTAAACTGATTAATTTCGGCTATCCCTAAGGATCCCCATAGAATTTCCGGGATAATAATAGTTCATGTGTTGAAACATGTTGTGTGCTTCCTCAATACCAGATTTCATCCATAACTGTTCAGCTCTTTGGATGTAATAGACGCTTTTTTCACCAACTTTTGGACCCAATTTGACCCCTTAGATAAGGAATATTCGGAAAAACCAGAACAAACGTAACTTTTATTTTGTTTGAGAAGCATGTATACAAAGTTTCAAGTCAATCGGTAAAGGGAATAAAAAGTTACATACAAACGAAAAGGGCCCGTTTTACCCCTTTAGAGGTCGATTTTTCAAAATTCCGTTCTTAGTGCTCCATTACGTGGTCCAATGTATCTTTGTTCCAAATTTCATGTTCGTATCTTTAGCGGTTTGGGCTGTAGGCTGTCTGTCAGTCAGTCACTCAGCGAAGCCTTTTATATAATAGATAAAACTAGAATTTTGTATAATTTGCAAATATTTTCGTGTGGTCATTGTTTTTTTTACAACATAATATTTTTAAACAGCGGGACAATTTGTTATGTTATGGATGACTAATATTGATAAGAAATTTTATTACACAGTATTCATAATAAATTATATTGGTTTTGTCTGCAAACAATGTGTGTACTAAAGTGTAATCTCGGAAGTGTTTCGCCATCGATTCGAAGGTCTAACTTCAAAGGCCAAACAATTAATATGAAGGACAGCCTCTCAATTCAGCGAGGCAATGCGGCCAGCATTTTAGGCACGTTGCCTGAGCATTAGAGACTGTTTAAACCTTTATTATAGGTTTAAACAGTGTTTAATTTTTTAACTAGTTAACTTTAGATATGTATAGGATATTTTAGTTAAGATAGGTTTATTTAAGTTTGGATTAATAATTTTAGTTTAGATAGGTTATTTAAGTTTACATTTTTATGTTATTTAAATATTTATGTATGAATAGATAAATATTTTGATTATGAATAGATTATGATTATGAATAGATTATTATTTTAATCATTGTTTAAATTCGTTGCTACGTATTATGTATTGTGAAATGACGAGATATATTTTGCGGTACTTTATATTATTGTACAAACTGTTGTATATATAATTTTAGTATTAAGCTCAATACATCAATAAACGATTCTAATTCTAATTCTATCAAGGACTTTGTTATATAAACATAATTACATATTATATATAAAGATGTACACATACACTCTATCCCAGAATTAAGGTTTAGTAGTAAAGAAATTTAGTATTGACGATAAATGGTAGAACCAGACTTTTCCAATTAGGAATGTTTTTCGTAATGGTGTTTTTAGAATAAATTTTTATGTTCAACGGTTCAATAAAAACGGGTTTTTCATGCATTTATAACCAAAAAAGCGAAGAAAATTGTGCTTGAATCAGTTTAGTAACTTAGTAACACAAACATAGTCTTTGAGGACAATATCAAATATCTTATTACGTATCCTGTGTAGTAAAACTCGTTATCAGTGTTAGTCATCGTCGTAAACGTAAATGACATAACATAACAGCTGCCTTTGTTAAAAAAAATATCGCAAGAATCACACTTAGGTCAACGGGATGGAGATTTTGTTTTGCAGATTTCAAACACTGATATTTTATTTTAACACTAGATTTTGCCCGCGGCTTCCGCCCGCATGATATTTCGAGGCCTTACCACCATAAAGGAGGTGGAAAATAAAAAAACAAAAAAACTCGATTTGACATTTGTTCGATTTGACATTTCTTGGAGCGCACGCTAGAATAGCTCGCAGATATATAGAATAGAATTTTTCCTACTTACTTAGCTCTAAATGTTGTAATATGGAAAATTTACGCAATATCATTATAATTTATAGCTGTGTTATTCTGATATTTATAAGCTATATAATTGAGTTTTTGCGTGAAAGAGTAACAAACATCCATACATCCTTACAAACTTTCACGTTTATAATATTAGTAGGATTTTTTTCTGTGAAATTGATTCAAAAATGAGAAGATTCATAGACGAGGTTCAACCTGTTCTTATTGGAAATTGAATAGGGGAGGCCTATGAGTAGTGGACGTTCTAATGATGATTATCATTAAACCTTATGATCATTTCTTGCCTAGTAAGCCATGATAGAAACATGTTTGCTTTACAAGTAAGCTATCAAATAGATATTAAGGGACAGTAACAGGGTATGAGTACTTCGCAACGCCCACTGCACTTTCTAGAGAAAGGAATAATTGTAACAAACCCACATGCAGGTTTGCACTGTCATCTATTCTGTGATAAAGGTTCGAGATCGAGATTGGACACGAAAACAATCATATAACATGTTGACCTAATAAGGTAAAGTCGGGGTTACCAGCATAAACGTAACTTGTGGGCTCTGCACAGGTGTGGTCTCCTGCACTTCTAGGCTGGCTAATCGTCAGATTGATAGTAACTCATGCTGCATGAACCTTCTATCCTTCTTATCATCATCAAATCAGTCATAAGACTTATATTGCTAGATGTAGGCTTCCCCTACTAATTTACAATCACACCCGGAGCGGCTTGCATTAAGTGTGAACAAAACCCCAAGTTTCGAGAGCCCTAAATCCTACGATAACTTATGCTCTACTGCAAAAAGGAACATTTAACAACAGTTAAGAGTATTTTAGAAAAAATATCTAAAAAAAATCACGCTTTCTAGCATACGTCACTGACAGGTACGTAAAGTAGCGATCTCTATCATTAACTATTGAGTTTTGTGTAATTAGTCTGAATGCAATAATAATTATTCTATACAACAATGCGAAGTGAACCAATTTCATGATCACGGTTATTATGCAAAAAAATAGTCATTGATTTTATTCATTGACAAAATTTGTTAAGCTCTTGAATATAAAAAGTCATTTGAGAAATATTTACAGAATCACGCTTTTGGCCTCGTCAAGGCATGTTTTGACAATGTGCGAAGATGTAAAGGACACTCATAATTACTTAATAATCGGCTAAGTGCGAGTCGGACTCGCGCACTAAGGGTTCCGTATCGTATGGAAGCAGAAGTACCCCTTCATTTATTTTATTTTAATTTAATCATTTATTTTTGAAGGGAATATACAACTAAATATTCTGTGAATATTTCAAGCATCTACCTGTCACCGTTATTAACATCGAGCGAAAAACGGCTATAAAATCAGGTTTGTTGTATGGGCCCCATAAATATTTTTTTTCTGTTTTTAGTATTTGTTATTATAGCGGCAACAGAAATACATCATTTTTGAAAATTTCAACGTTCTAGCTATCACCGTTCATGAGATACAGCCTGGTGACAGACAGACGGACGGACAGCGGAGTCTTATTAATAGGGTCCCGTTTTTACCCTTTGGGTACGGAACCCTAAAAACAAACTGTGAACCTTACGAGGTCTTCTTACGTCATTTTTATGAGAACTTTTTATGACACATTAAGATGCTGACTCAACCACTATAAGTATTCAACGAGCAGCATAAGTACGTAACTATAATAAGAGCTCTTAACAATTTTTACGCAAGTCTGATAACTCAAAGCGTTATTACAATTGATTTGGATCTTATTGGCGTTTGGCGAAAATGGGCATGATTTGCGAATTCTCGAGTTTCTCTGTTCAGTCGACGAGCATTTTTGACTTTTTGCCCGACATGAGCGTAACTTGTCGATTACGCGCCCGCTGGTACAGCGCCGGTGTCGGCCCGAGGCGTTCTTCAGGTGAAACTGATTTGATTCCGAAGACAATCAGTCTCGCGGGTGTCACTATTGTTTGCGTGGGAGCAATCAAGTTATCTATCTTGTACTGTGAAAATAAAAAAGTTCCGACGGCGCAGGTGGGCTCTCTAGAGAAAATTAGAGTAGACACCACTATTAATTACGGCTAAGTGAAGTCACAATGCGAGTTAGTACTCGAGTCGAAGAAATTTAACTCGGTAGTAATGAGATTGTAAGACAGGGGAAATTTGAAAAGTTAATACGATTATGCCCCTGCCGCTGTACCTGTGGGCTCAACTTTGTATTGCGTTAAGTAGAGTCACGGGGCACAGCGAAAGTGGTTTCGTGCGTAGTGGTAGAGGCGCGGACCGATCTGGGACCGCCTGAGAAAATAACTTTCACGATACATTTCCGACGTTACGGCCGCGATACTCGGGACAAGTGCCACTGCCAGGTGTACTTGATGTTTGACAATGCGACGCAATCGCGATAACGCGCCGGAGGCACGCACTACGCCACTCTGGCTATCTTATCAGCCAGATAAGATTGAGAATTGGTTCTTGAATGGGTGTTTTGATTAACTGCCTAATTTATTTTTTATTTCTTTGCACAATAGTACGAGTAGAAAATGAAGCGAGATTTATTATTGAGTTTACTAAAGTGGTTGTGTATTTAAGGAATAAGTAGGTTCTCCAAGAGAATCGAAATATCTTAGAGCTTAGCGTTCATTACGGATGATAATAGAGAGTGCTCCTATTCGCGCAGGAGCAGACAGAACCTAGAGCATGTCAATTAGAGTAAAAGGGTTGACAACTTGATTCGCTAGCACTATCTCTATCTGGATCACAATCAAATTTTCACAATAAGGTTCGGCAGATCTCTACTTATTGGGCTTAGCTCGACCCGGTTTCCTCGCGGATCCTAGATTAACACACTAGAGATATAACATAGCGCTATATACCTCTATTTTCATGTCTACCCAGTAGTATTCTTTGTCACGGATGCCACAAAACACACAACAAGAACAACTAGCACACTGATCTAGAATTTAAATATTTATTTAATTATTCAAACATCTGTTCGATCGAGAATCCAACCCACAACGCACTGCCTCGAAGGTAGACGCACAACAGCTAGGTGAGGAAAGCAATCAAACATCGTCAATGTGAAAAGATTGCATAAAAATTTGGAGACGAGGTTATTGAACTTACCACGTACTACATGATAATATTAACTAGCTAATAGTCTAGTTTATTACTTCGCTGATATTATTTTGAGTGACATAAATGATTTTGAGCTACATTACCGAAGATATAATAATAAAGGTACTATGTATTACATCCATGAGCAACTAGTTTTAACTAAAACGTAAAATAGAGTAACCTGGGACTAACACAAACGTTATAAGGGTTCCTAGTGATATAATAATATTGGCAATAATGCGTGTAGAGATTTGAACCTGAATCCAACATACTGAAGCCTCGTAATTCTCGTAGGAAATCATTGTTGGCTCTGGTAGTTGCACACCGAATTAACGCCACGTGACGTTTGCCGTCGATTAAAATAAACAATTCAAATGAGCGTGTCCGATCGCGATTGAATAATATCGGCGACGCATCAGCTCTGACGTTTTACGTTCCATTGGCTTTGTCCTCTCGTTTCATGCAGATCATCAATCGAGAGCATTATGCGTTGTTGCATGTAACATACTGTTTGTTTACCTCTGTATTTCATCATTAGTATATTCCGATCTAGTATGATTGCAAAAACAATAAGACCTAACAGATTTAAAGATGAACTTCTGACAGTTTCATTGATTCAATGAACTGTTTGTGTACCTTAATGTGGTCACGCAATTCTTATTTTTATGCCGTATCTGTGGCTTTGGAATCCGCTTATTTAGCCACGTGCGCAGATGCCAGACGGACGTTACGCAAAAAGCAGATGCGCTACGCAAATGACAATGACTTAATCAAAGACTGTTTTGTAATTGGAGTTGGACATTTTTATCTACGTATTTCTTAAAATAGATTTTAATATCACAAGTGTTAATTCACACAAATGCTACTTCTCACGCATCCTAAACAAAAAATAATGTAACCTCAAAGGTTCAATAACCTCAAATCGTAAAACTATCACCCACTGATATTAATCTGTCAGATACTTAGAAGCCATATAAAGTTGAACTAAATTTAAGTTATATTACACACCAAGTCAAATCTAGTTAACCACAACATTTACCAGTTCATTCCCAGAACTGACAGAGTCAGTAGAAATTATAGAGCCTATTGAATCGTAAAACACAGACGGAAATGATATGAATAATAGATACACGTGATTAGAAACAACACAATTTTAATGAGCTATAATAAAAGCAATGTGAATCTGTTGAAACAAACGCATAATTGAACAATAACACTATTACGCATTGTGATAATGACGTAGGGAGTAGACTTTCAGTTCATTTTCTCGTACGTATCGACAATAAAATAAATGGGATTAATGGCCTCTTCAAGCTGATGTTTAGGTTTGATGACTTGAAGGCAACTTAGGCAAAGAAAGAAGATATAATTATATGTAATTGGTAACTTAGGACTAACTAAATCCTAGAACACGCACAGTGAATAATGAAGTAATGAAATAAACTAAAATTGAAACCAACTGGCAAAAGTTTAAAAAGGATGCCCCAAAATATCCACATAAGAAATTCTACACCATACGACAACAGCTGACGAAATGCAGAACGAAATGATACAAAAGTCGCGTAAAAAGCTAAAAGAGAAAGAGGAAAGTCAACACCGTATAAAATCCAGAGGATAAAAGACATGGAATGTTAGACTGAATATAATAGAGCAACATAAGCGCCTGTACAAATAGTCGATGTAATATTCATAGCGCAGGTCATAGACATCACAGCGGGATGGTTTGACAATGCTGAAGTAGGTTCTAACCATTGTAAGAAAACGCTGCGGTGTCCCGTATCCGTATTAACATCACGTAACCTCGAAAAATTTGCATACGCATACGTGCCCGGAATAGTTAGCATACCAGCTACTGTTAGTTGAAGGGGGGAACTATTTTCATTTGATCTTAGGCTGACGCATACCACAAAAAAATATACATAATATAGAAAAGCAGAGGCATAACTTTAAGAACATAAGTACAGCGAGTAATTGTTGTAAAATCGGAGAGAAGAAAGGCATATTTTTTCTAACTACAGTAACAAAATGCGTTCTAATTTGAGCGTTGAGCTCGGGCGCCAAGCAAGGTATTATTCAATTTACAGCATGTTACGTGTTACGAATTTTGAGTAATGAGAATAAAATACACTAAAATTATTCATAAAACTCACACTACTCGACACAATTCACAAGGCTATAGAATACTAACTGAATTGACGCCTAAGAGAACCATGACGAATAGTATTATGGCTAAATGTATTACGAAATAGACTGTTACAAATACTAACATTGTCTATTATCTCCTTATTAGGAAAGAACGAAAAATGATGAAGCAATTTTCCCAGTGGAAAACTCAAAACCTTGAAACAAGAGAAAAAAATATTACCAACTCATCAGTTTAAATTATAGTGGTTAAATAAAAGGCGTTGTTAAGAGATTGCATCTTAGACTAGTAAGGTTAAGGTTCAAAGTAGTTTGTTTGGTGCGTGGGGTTGTGGGGGAAGCCGCCCACGCGACGTGGTATCGATCGGCCACGGAAGGCGCCGGCTGGTTGAAACGTCAGACTCAACTGCGTCATCGCGAATCCCTTCGAGCCTGTCTCAATCAACCTCCCCTGAAGTCACAAACTCTGACAACACAAAAATACAGGCATTCAAATTCAACTGGCATTTGTCGACGATCTAGAGCTTATTGGAGTAGAATGTCAGATTGGGTCGCGTAGGTTTTTATGGCTTCAAACTCCAGATTACATTCAATACAGTTCTATTCTTTACTTGTTCAGCGAGGAAAAAATGTCACCACTAAACCGACACAACTTGAAACTTTTTACTTGGCTTTGTTGGTGCAACTAATGCTACTTGCCGTTGACAACGTAATTTGTTGGTACTACAGTTTGCATGGCCTGAAGATTTTCATTATATTCATAAAAGTAAACTTAAAAAAAATGTATCAGACAAGTAAATCTAAAGAGAAAATTAGGGAGGGTTATCGTAGTCCCTAACAACTATCAAGGACATTTAACTTGGCAACATTAGCTTTACAGGCGGCTTCATGACAAAGGGCAAACAAGGGAGGCTAAACGAAATAGCGGACTTATACATAGGGGAATAAATGCCGTTAGCAATTTTTGAAGGGGAAAGGTCAATGGCAGAGAAATTGATGGACTAAAAGTTAATCATGAAGCCATAGGAAGGAACGGCGCACTTAATTATGTGACATAAGGTGCCATGGATGAAAAACTGTGCTGTAGTGTTAGATACAATTGAATTGACATTTTCTTTCACTCCCCGGTGTAGTACTTTAGTTACGTTACTAGTCAAGTCTATTTGATATATTCGTCAACGATGTATTCGCTAAGCTTCGACTACAAAAAGTTGTAGCTAGCAAACCACAATCTTGGTTTAATCTTATTGTATATCGTATAGTACTTGCGTATAGTCTTCGGAACTCCTGTCATGGCAAATATAAAAATTATCTTATTCACCAATTTACCCCATATAAGAGGAAACAAAGTGTAGATTGATAGTGACAACTAAAAGAGGACAAAATGGTTTAACCCTTTTGCCATGCTAGGGGTGCGTGAGTTGCTCTACACATTTAGTCCTTGTTGACGTTACAAATGTTGGAAGGTTGGAACAAACCGAGAATAGCCTTGAACTTATACGGAACCTGGGATTCGCAGGTTCCAGGCAGATGTCATGAAAATAACACCCATAAGTAATAAGCAGTCATCGAAACAATGACCTCACTAATGAAGCTAGCTGGTCTTTTTCATTACCACATCCACACAGCGCCTGCGTTAAGAATTAGTTAGAAAGCCCTAAACAAAATACTACAAGAGTCTGTAAATCCTTTAGTAGAACAGTTACATTCGTGACCGGACATTTAAACCCTTTCGCAAGCCGGTGAACGCTCAGGTTAATTTGATTTGAGATTTCTCTTGGATCGTAAACACCAAGTGCTCATTTCTCGAATTGGCGATAGTTCGCCATCGGAATAATGATTAATTGCTTTCTAGGTGGTTTTATCTTCTTAGAAAGGAAGCAAATAGTAAAGTAACATTTTAAAACATCGAGCAAGTATCTATAGATTCACCATCGTGCAAAAAAAGTGTCCGAGGAAAAACCTTGCCCAAGCTACGTAGTGGGCAGACTTTTACACACTTTTGACTTTTGACAGTTAGTCGTAAGGTGACGCAAGCCGACTACAACGCCGCGCGATGCCAAAGTGCTCGTTTATAAGCACTAATTAGGTGACATAACGTCGAGATTTGAAAAAATGGGTCACTGTGAAATATTTAATGTATTTATGTATATCTACTCGTAAGTAGATAAGTTTGGCGGCGCTCGGACATTTTTTTACTACTTTCACTTAGGGAATGTGGCTCTATAGATATTTGCTCGAAGTTTTAAAAGCTTTATTTGTGTTTGCATAATATCATAAAACGAGCAGTACCTAGTAGGATGCAAATGGATGCAGTTAAGATGCTGAGGTGAATGGCATAATCAAAAGGCCTATATGCCCCGCAATGGAATTTAATAAAGTAAATAAATCGATATACAGTCAAACCTGGATAAGAGAGAGTTGAAGGGACCGCCATCTCATTCTCTCTTATAGAGGTTTTTCACTTATCCAGGTTTCTCACTTATCCAGTTTCAGAAGTAGCTACTCTCTCTTACAGAGGTCAAAAAATACGCCTAATTTGTATGTAGGTATCTACATGCATGAAGAATGATAAATATGTTTATAAATAGTATATAGGTACTAATTGTTCGGGTTGTGTTGATTAGAATTATTGAACATAGATGATTGTTTTATTCATTCTAACAGGCACTTTTGAAAATTGCGATTAACATAAAGTCGAATCTTTTTAATATTTCTATGTCCTAAGAGCACTGAGACCGTATAGGGTCTTTTAATTTTATTATTTTATAATAGTTGAATTCTGATAAATCAAATGCATATTTTCTTTCGAGATTTTCCACTTTTGAACGAATTGAATCTTAAGCTTATCACTTAACGATTTATTTATTTATTCCTAAAGATTTATTATTTTAACACTAAAACTTTCTCCTCAATTGATACTTATCAACTGTAGTAAGTTTGACCAATAAGATAGTGTAAACGCACGTGTGGTTATTCCAAAAGAATTTAATACATAAAAATGTTAGGTAGATGAAAGAAAAACACAAAATAATTTTGAATAGAGCACTATTTCAACAAACAAGATAGTACAGATGCTCGTGTGGTCATTCCAAAAAACTGCGATACAAAACAATGTTACTTAACTCCACAAAATACAAAAAAAATGTTTGAATAGAACACGATCCGAAATCAATGGTAGTTAGTTCCACGAAAATTAAGAATGGGTCATAAAGTGCAGATGTTTTATTACCTTCAACTCTCACTTATAGAGGTTAAGACAAGTAGTACTCTCAGTTATAGAGGTTCATGAGGGAAAAACGACTCTCTCTTATAGAGGTTTTAGTCTCTCACTTATAGAGGTAATTGAGGGGTAAAATGACGGGACCTGGCAATTACTCTCACTTATAGAGGTTTCTCACTTATCCAGTTCTCAGTTAGCCAGGTTTGACTGTATTTACGGACTGATGATGATGACTATTATTTAAAACATGCATGATGTTTTTGCATGTTTGGTAGGAATTCCCATGCATAATAATAATTGGGCTAGATCAAGTTTGGCCACATTTACGAACATGAATATGACATGTTCATGTGTCTAGTTTATAATTATATTGAATTCATATTCATAGTATAACTTTTTATACTTTATAAAATTTATGCAAAAAGAGATGCACCAATGAACGAGTACAGAGAATAAATTAACATGACCCAGGGACCGCATTCCTGGCATGCCTGCCACGACAGTTGTGCTCACTCGTATAATATGGTATTTTAACCAACGGTTCTTAGACCTTGTATTGGGAGTTGATAGATAAATATCGTCTTACCTTGCTTATAGGAGTTATAAAATATATTGTCATTTCCTTGAACTTTTGCAAAACTTGCAATAATGTCTGATGATAAAAAATAATGGTATTTCAAAGGGAAAAAACGTGTACCATAAGTCGTCTGTTACACTTATAATTTAAATCCAATTTTCAATAGTACCCAAATCAAAAGTGAGTCCATCAACGTTTTGATGTCCTAATGGAATGTGTACTGTGCCAAGGGTCAACTTGCTGATTCACCGTGCAATATTTGATAGTATAAAAGTATCTTAATGTATAATATGCAAGGAGGTCTAAGCATGCGGCAGAATTACCAACGGCTAACAAGCGAGGAGCAACATTCCGGACGTGCCGATGGCGCTGAGCGGATGGCCGACGAGTCTTAAACCTTACGATAGCGTCTATCTCTATAGCTTTCAATTACAATACAATGCTCAATATTGCATCAAGAAATTCGACATCGCCATTAGAAAATTTAATAAATACAGCTATTAAATTTTCAAACACTGGCACACAATGTACAAACAACAAGCGTAGCAAAATATGTCAAGTGTACAAAATTTACAAACAGAAAATCTAATTGGTCAGGTATCAATGTAAATGATATATTTTGCAACAGCATTGTCACAAGATTTTCACCCTATTATATGCCGAATTAAACTAAACGAACCAAAATAGCGCGAAGATAATTCCGTTGAAACTTTGAGAGAGTATAAATGAAAAATTCAACGACCTTAAACAATTGACCAATAAGAAAGAGAACAAGTTGACATTGATGCGGCCAGTCTTGATGACAACACGCGATGACTCATGTCCGTATGTTCCGATCGCATTGTGAAAAGGTTCCACATATCAAAATGTGGATTATAACTACTGACACACTTACTTTGTCTTAATAATCGTAACCACCACAAGTTTGAAGGCCATCACAACAAAAATAGCACCCTAGTTTACCGAATATTCTAATGTAAATATCACTTTACTAACTAGCTAGCGAACCGTGGATTCTGCCGATGGTGGTTTTGTCATAATAACTAGGTATACATTTCAATTCTGAAGGCCAATACAACAAAAACAACGCCAAGACGTTGAATATTCTAATCTAATGTAACAATTTTAAAAACAATACAGACCACCTGTCTAGTCACCGGCACGAAAATCAATTCTTGCGAACCAAATATTTGACAACTTTCTATCATATTCTTGCGGCTTACATAAGACAGATTATGATCTTGATCGATTATGGTAATAACCAGTTATGACGCAAACAGTTTTTGCAGTTTGGCTATTCAAATGTGAGACAACTCTCGATTTGACCTCGTTCATAGCCAATGGGGTCTAACAATACGTCGGCTGTAGATTGTTATCACTAACTGTTTTGAATAGGACGTTAGGATTGCACTTTGCTTTTAATATGTTAAAGAGCTTTCACTGTTACCATTTAGATGCCTGATAACAAACAAGTCTCATATCGTAACTTTACGACGCTTATTATGGGATATTAAAAATGCAATTTCGCGACTCGTATCACAATCAGCAAAACTGAAAGTAGTGTTATTTAGACCAGTGTATGTAGGTGAAGTTATTCTTTCTTAAAATCAACAAAGTTTAATAATCGTTAGCGTTCGTCGACCTCAATTCGTCACGATAGATTTGTATGGCGTTGGCGCTGTTAACAACGTTAGACCCAATTCTTGATTCACCGCTCGTGACAGGTCAATATTACTGCAGCATTCGAGACTGAAGAAACAAGCTCTGCGTAAGAGGCTAAGAGGCACATTAATTTCTGTCGTTGGGTAAATGGCTTTTAAAAGCTCTTGTGACTGAAGGAACAATAAGTGGGCTGGACCGCTCCACTTATGCGTGTTTACGCAACGTAATGTTAACTGTTACATATCAGGATATTTTTATTGTTCCGTTCAACTCTTTACCGTAATCACGCTAAGAGGCTAAAACCATTTCCCTAACGAAATTACGCAATTATGGACCACCTTTAATTTTGACAAGTCGCCGGCTTGTAGTCTGTTCTCGTCTAACAATAGCGTGTGAACAGCGTGACCACATCTTTGTGTACGAGTATCTAAGAAATCAATCTCGGTTTTCCTTTCACTTGAAGCGGAGCGAAGCTAAGGGGTATAAGGAGTGTTAGGGCATTTAGGCCACGAGTTCACGGCCGGTACCATGTTTACAATAGAAAATTTAATCTGTGTGCTTTTGTATAATTGGAGGCTGTTGGCCAGTAACCGTATCATGTTGAATTGAAAGGCGAAGACTTTAAAGACAAGATATCGTTAATTAACACCTTCTACACTGGAAGTTCCAATCTAGATCCAGGCTGATTACGGCCGCCACAATCGGAGTGATAAGTTTCTTGGAATACTTGCTCCAATCGGCGCCAACGGTAAGTAACCGTTAGGCGCGATCGCATCAACATGATCAATAAATAATGGTATTATAATGATGGGAGCCAGGGTGCCAGATGAGAGGTGGTCGCCTGTTGAGGCGAAGGAAGGCAAGGCGAGGCGAGTTCATCGACACCGACGGAAGACCTACTGTCACTTTCAAAGGTCGGAGCACGCAGGGCGATGCGCGCGGAGCTGTTAATTCGGTCGCACACAACGGTTACATTACAGTACAAGTGCTACTTTTACAGGTTTAAGGAAGTATCAGTTTTGTGTATTGCTATGGGTTTTATATTACTTTTAGATGTGTAGTAGAGAATATAATTTATGACATTGGTTTTTTTCTGATACATAAAAAGCTACAATCGTTTTGGTATAGAATATAACAATCAATATTGGATTACTCAATCGAGCTCAAGATACAACAGACAGTATAGCTTACAGTTATGTGTTGAAGCACGGAAGGAAAACAGTAGTTAAAATACGGTTACACAAACTGAGACATAAAACGATTGTGAACAACCACTTGCACGAGGCAAAGCATCTTGTCATAAGACTCTATGTTCTGTTTGGATGGAAAAAAGAACAAGTTCTGTAATTTTTTGGCCCGTCGTTTTGGTTTAGCAAGATTGGAGAATTAAGTAGAAACTTATAAATGATAGGATATTAGGTACATTGTTGAGGTGTATCTCAAAAAATGTTGCATGAGACGATGAAACAGTTATGATAGCTTGAGACGGGGGCTATGTTCATACGAGTACCTACTTAGTTTTGCTGGCCAAATGACAAATCCCTTTTAAAGTTAAAAAATACTTTGAACCAAAAAAGTTACATCAGATATAACACCAATCGAAACTAGGTATCGGTCGGTAGCACAACCCAGATTACAAAATATATTTACGAAAAAGCTTTTATAATTATATCCTTTGACCGATGACCGATAAGACAAAATTCAAAATCGGTATTGGCTTGATTTCAGTAATGTTTTGTTAGGGTTAGTAGTTTCATAGAAAAGTTTTGATAACCAATGATGATAAAAGATAACAGACATCAGTATATGATAATTTTGGTGCTCTATCGGTTAGCAAGATCTGGATAGATTAATGTTCATAAATCTCAATTTCGGAACAAATCAACAGTCAACAAGATGTTGAAAATACAAGGTGTTATTGTTTGTAACAAGAAGGGATTTATAGAGGTGTATAATACCAACTACGAGTACGAGACCAGAGATCGAAATAAACTATTATAAAAATATAACTTTTTAGATACAAGCTTTTGAGATCCTGGATATCATGTAGCAGCAGAATGCTAGCCGAGACAAGTAAAACGAGCCCAAACACGACGGGTCTATCTTGTTTAGTACAGGAGTTCCTATGGCCACCTTCCAACTCCATATCAGATCAGCTCCATGGTACCAAATTATTGCATTGTCACGCGATATACATATGCGGGCATTTCAGCTTAATCGAAAACCGGGAAGGTGGTCAAATCCACCCGATTTCACCCGAACTTACATACATCCATTGCAAGTTAAATAAAAGCTTGTAAAAATAACTGTTCCGCACATAAAGTTTATTGACTTACTAGCTTAAAACCCGCGGCTTCGCCCGCGTTGTCTTAGTAGACAGGTACTGGCTTATGAAAATAGCCCGTGATTTGACCCGCGTTTGTCTTATTACTTGCTTAAAATTATAAAAGGCTGCCGGTTGGCTTGCGTTGTCTTGGCACTTCCTTAAAATAATAATAGGTCGTGGTTTAGCAAAGCATTATCGTATAGCGTATTACTTGCAAGGATAATGCCTATGGTTTAGCCTGAATTGTCTTAGTATTTGGCTAAAATGATAATAGGTCGCGGTTTGGCCTGCGTATTTTAGTACTCGCTTAAGATGGTAATTTATAGCACGCAGCTTGGCCTGCGTTGTCTTAATACTTCCTCAAAATTGTAATAGCCTACCGTTTGGCACGCGTTGTCGTATTACTTGCAATGATAATAGCCCACGGTCTGGCCGCTTTGTTCGAGTAACTGCTCAAAATGAAAATAAGCCAAAGTTTGACCCGCGTTGTCTTGGCACTTGCTTAAAATAATAATACTTCGTGGTTTCGCCTGCATTATCGTATAACGTATTACTTGAAAAGATAATGCTTAGTAGGCATTATCTTTTCAAGTAATAGGCATTGCCTACGGTTTGGCCTTAATTGTCCCAGTGTTTAGCTAGAATGATAATAGGTCGCGGTTTGGCCTGCGCATTCTTAGTACTTGCTTAATATGGTAATTTATAGTACGTAGCTTGGCTCGCGTTGTCTAAGTACTTGCTTAAAATTACAATAGCCTGCCGTATGGATTGCGTTGTCGTATTGCTTGCAATGATAATAGCCCATGGTCTGGCCCGCGTCGTTATAGTATTTGCTTAAAATGATAATGGCGCGCGGTTTGGTCCGCATTTTCTTAGTACTTACTTTAAATGGTAATTTCCCACAGTTTGGCCCGCGTTGTCTTAGTACTTTTTTTGCTTAAAATAATAGCTCTTGGTTTAGCCCACGTTGTCGTATTACTTGCAAGGATAATAATTAGCCCACGGATTGGCCTGCTTTGTATTTGCTTAAATTTACTTGTATCTAAAGCTTATTATGGAGTACGACAATTTTTAGATGATACATTGCAAAATATTCGAATTAAATTTAATAATAATGATTGTATAATTTTTTCACGTTCTAATGATTATTTTATGGCCATATTGGACTTAACTGATAATTCAATATTTTTGTGATTAGTAGTAAGATCTCAATGTAACACAGTTCAACAATAAATGTTCTTTGAATTTAATAGCCCACGGTTTGGACCGCGTTATTTTATAACTTGTCATAAAATAAATACTTAATAAAGTTATATTTTAATATACCTACTGATTTTTTTTAAAGCGAGAAAAGAATATTTTTCGATTTATGATGAGATATATGACGATCATGAGTTGAGCCATGTAGTTTCCCACTCGTATACCAAATTTTATCCAACTCCATTCGCACGTCATGGTCGGTCAAGTGCGAGTCGGACTCGCGCACGCAGGGTTCCGTACCGTATGGGAGCCCATTCCTCTTGCCGTTATTAATAGCGAGCAAAAAACTCCTAAAAATCACGTTTGTTGTATGTCCCTTTTACATTTATTTTATTCTATTTTTAGTATTTTTTGTTATAGCGACTACAGAAATACATCATTTGTGAATATTTCAGCTGCCCAACTATTACGGTACCTACGGTGACAGACAGACAGACGGACATCGAAGTCTTAGTAATAGGGTCTCGTTTTTACCCTTTGGGTACGGAACCCTAAAAAAGGCCAGTACAGGTATTCATCATGTTTCATTAAGTCATTAGAAATTTAATTTCGATTATTCTGAACCCAATGAAAATCTCGCCCATAACCGTTTACGCGGTCAAAAGTGATCGAGACACTTGTAGGACTTTCAGACATTCTCTGACTAAGTACAGACGAAAAAGTAGCACACAAGAAGGTACATTTTATTTGAAAAATACATGGCGCACCTACATCTAGACGACAGGCATGTTCTAGGATTCCATTATACTCATCATTTGACTAACTTTTACTATGGTACCAACCCAGAAATCACGTAAATAAAATTAGCTGTTCAACACTAAAAATTCATCGACCCGCGCCAAAATGTAAAGAATAGGTAATTTTCGCTTTATCAGGGTAGTTCCCATAGTAAAGTAAGTAGTTATTGATCCGTATGTACCCTAAGTTCAAGTCTATTGGCTCACAAAATAAAATCGTTCATAAACTATTAGGGGCCCATTTTGCCCCCATTGAAGGATCTAAATTATCTCAAATTAATTCTGGATATTTCACTACGTTTAAAAAAAAAACGCGATCAAGTTATTTTTCACGCTTATATAGGATGTTTGGTCTAGCGTTAGACAAGGAATCCGGGACTTTTCCCAGGACGTTAATAGTCATATATTAGTCAAAAGGGTGAGCTATTTTCAAACAATATTGCATCGGTTTTCGAACAGTCATTTAGTACTTTTTTGGGAAATTGATATCCTGAAGGACCCACTGAAATTTTCCGGGATAGCAGTACCCCAAGTGGTAATTTGTGTTATTGTCTAGCGTCGTACCAAATTTCGTTTGAATTCATTTACCCCTTTTATCTTAGCTTTATAATTGATTATTTTGGCTATTGCTAAGAAACCCAATAGATTTTCCGGGATAAAATAGTTACTGTATTGAAACATGTTGTGTGCTTTCTACATACCTACCAGATTTCATTTATAACCGTTCAGCTCGTCAGATGTAATTATTGATGCTTTTTTCACCAACTTTGGGAACTTATCAGACCCGTTAGATAAGGAAAATTCGGAAAGCAGAAAGAAACGTAACTTTTATTTTATTTGTAAAGCATATAAGTATACAAAGTTTTAAGTCAATCGGTAAAGGTAAAAAAAAATTTAATGCAAACAAAAAGGGCCCGTTTTACCCCGTTAGAGGTCGATTTTTCGAAATTTTCGTCCTTTGTGCTTCATTACGTTGTACATTGTACCTATGTTCGAAATTTCAAGTCTCTATCTTTAGTGGATTGGGTTGTAGCCTAAACTGATTAATTTTAGCTATCCCTAAGGATCCCCATAGAATTTCCGGGATAATAATAGTTCATGTGTTGAAACATGTTGTGTGCTTCCTCCATACCAGATTTCATCCATAACCGTTCAGCTCGTTGGATGTAATAGACGCTTTTTTCACCAACTTTGGGACCCAATTTGACCCCTTAGATAAGGAATATTCGGAAAAACAGGAACAAACGTAACTTTTATTTTGTTTGAGTAGCATGTATACAAAGTTTCAAGTCAATCGGTAAAGGGAATAAAAAGTTACATACAAACGAAAAGGGCCCGTTTTACCCCTTTAGAGGTCGATTTTTCAAAATTCCGTTCTTAGTGCTCCATTACGTGGTCCAATGTATCTTTGTTCCAAATTTCATGTTCGTATCTTTAGCGGTTTGGGCTGTAGGCTGTCTGTCAGTCAGTCACTCAGCGAAGCCTTTTATATAATAGATGTCCTCCATACATTTTGTCAAAAAAGTCAAATTAGCCAACCTTAGTTTTCTGACGCGATTTCGGGGTAAGCCCGAAAAAGAACAGCTTTTACTATAGTAAGCTGTTCTATTTTGGACCGAAATAAGAATTGCTCAAAAAGATTTTCCAACTAAAGAACTATCGATCGATAATTTCTTCTAACGAAAACCAGTATTTTTCTTCGTAATTTCGATAAAAGACTTAGATAAATCAGTTTATGTTTGGATAGAACGGGTTGAAGTGGCGTCAACTTTGCCAAAGCATGTTGTCAGATTCCGGTTCTTCTTAAAAAAAGTGATCTTGGTTAAGAGTTTTGACTAGTCATTTTCATATGACTTCATAATTTATTAACTCAATCTTAATGACATGTAAACATGTTATAAAACAGTTGATTATGAGTTATTTCTGTACTCTATCGGTCGAATAAATCTGTGAATCAATTATTTAATTATTTCCTGGGTCCCATTTTAAGTGGATTGTATAATTGTTATATTTATTTATTTAATTTAGGTACGCTAAATTCCACCACTGACGGGGAATCTTACATTATTGAAAATACAAAATCCCTACATGTGCTTATCCACAAAAATAACATATTCTATTTGTTTATCATAAATATGCACATGTTTTGTAGTATTTATCGTTTTTAAATCTCTTTAACTAGGTGAACTGTAAACTGTCTGCGTTTTTTGATTTCCCCTGTTAAATAAAAAAAACTACTATCTTTAATACATATATTAGGTATACGTGATCTGATGTATAATACAACATCAGGTAGTCACAATTCAATGTTTGTGTACTCAAACATGTAAAAGGGCGAGTGGGATAGCTGTGACTTTGCGGTTTGGAGGCCGGTTTATAAATTATTATACAATTTTGTTAAACCATGTTTTAAAACGTCGAAAATTTGAAGCAGGTGCATTATTGTAAATATTGCGTTAGCGGGGCGACCTTGCTGCTACCGTCGTCGCCGCAACCACCAACCTACTTGCTTGACCGAATTCATTGAATCCGAATTCCTAGTCTAAAAACGAAACAAGAACTAGTAAACAGTGAAAGCAGCGTCCAGAACTGATGACGAAGATTTAGCACGTGACAACCGAAGTCGTTTAATTTGGCGTGGAATGCGAATTGTCTTCTCTCTAACGATCAATCGACAGTTGATTGAAATAGTCATTGTTGATATTGCTATCAATTTTAAGGCTGTAAGTGAACTAATTATGCACTTATTTTGCGTCCAACTGTTGATTTATTTTTACTGATGTCTACTATATTTAAAGTTGTTTTGAGATTGTAGACAATGTTTAATGTTTGTTGAAAAGAGCGTAGTTGCATAGTTCAGACCTTGCTACAGTAACAGTAATAGATACTTAAAAAATCAACCAAATAGAGTTCGTGTCTGTCAATCAAAAATGTGCGATAACATGACCATTCCAACTTTACTGTAACTATTTTAATGCGAATTTTCAACAAAACTAAGCATATTTATTTACAGATTTTTTCCGAAACATTACAAGCAGTAACTTATGTGAGCTAGGATTATTTCGCTAACCCTGCTCAACCTATCAAAGTATATTTAGATCAAGTTGTTGTGCTAGTATGTTATTAATGAAGAAAATAAATCTTAAAGTGCATTGTGGACACGAATATGAGTTTAACCTCCTGAAATGTTGGCCCTGTAGGGCATAAATATACCAATGACATGAGAGCCATCAAATTATGGCATTTGTACCTCAAATAACATAATTCATCTACCCATCAGGCATAGAACGTCCACTGCTGGACATATCCCTCACCTATGGATTTCCAATAAGCCTGGTTGGAAGGAGCCTGCGTTCAGCACTTACTTAATTACTATACCATAGATCCAACCATTTGGTGGACAATTTACGCTGCGCTTACTAGTGCGTGTTCTCCATACGAGAACTTTAATAAGACGCTATCGGCCATCCACTCATCAAACTGAGTGCCCTGCCATTTTAACTTACTAATCTGGTGGACTATGTGAGCTATCGGTAACTTTGGTTCGTCTGCAGATCTCATTCCTAATTCAATCTCGTAGAGAGATCTGCTTGCTGATTGATTGCTTTAACGAAATGTTATGTTATGATCTCAGTAGGAATTTGTAGAAACACTTACAGCTCCTCCCGTTGCCGTTGTGACAACACCATTTTCATCGTGGTCGGGTGGCGCGTGAGGCGGCGTGCGGCGGGCGGCGGGCCCGAGGTTCCTGCACTAGAGTCTCCACTGATTCACGCGGGCGACGGCAGGCACTCCGTTGCCATTATCACACCTATGTACAAACATAATTATGCCATTAAATAACGCATCAAACTTACCCCAGCTGCTGACAAGGGTATCATGGCAAATAGACAAATTGTCTTTTCACCATTATAATAAATAATGTTGTTGAGATGAAATAATCTTTAGGTACTGACATAAAGTCTACATACATTGAAAATAATGCAGAAAATGTTTGTTTTATGTGTAATTTCCTACTAATTTCAAGGCAAAAACTCAAGGAACTAAAGTTAAGGTCAATTTGCGAACATTAAGCATAAATTTTCATGCATCATTTTCATAATGAGTGAACCACTAAATTATGTTTGTTCATGTTGTTGTTGGTTATTTGTTGCTATAGAGTACATAAGCAAGTAACAGCGCAGTAAAATGAAAAAGACAGCTAGAGTCAGCTTTTCTATAGAGAGGTCGCTGACCCCAGGAAAAATGTGTAGAACATATCTGCCTTTGCCTCAATTTCAGAGTTACTAAAGACCTTTTTCCCACTTTTATTTGAGCTTTCTAATAGTGTGAGTAAATATCGGAGTATTGAATATTACCGTACCTACTGTCGTGTTACACAAAAATTTCAAAATGTATCTCATTTATTATGGAGAAGATCAGTAAATTTTTACAAGTGTTACAGGACAATAAGACTGCATTTGTCTTGTTGATCTTGAATGTGTAATTGTATTGTCATTTCACAAAGTTTATAGAGAGTGCAAAACAATAAATTCCCAGATCAGGGAATTCTTAACCTTTATGAGGATGCCCACATGCTCAAGGTGTTAAACCTGGTATTCAACATTCTTTCACCATCCAATTTTATGTTTAACTTAACTGTCAAGTTTGTTTTGCAGAAAGTTGTGCTACAAGGTGTTTTATCAGATATTATCAATTAGTATTTTTATTTCTATTCAATTCAATCGTTTTTATTGCACCATAAATACATATTCTCTTAGTCTAATTTATAAATGTATCATTTATATAAACCTAGAGTTACATACTCATGGACCCTGTATTAGGGTATTGCAATTAACTTAAACAATAAGTTAATGGAAACATTAGCTAAGTATTATGGCTTATTTTACTTTTACTAGTTTGCAGTGTTGAAACGTTTTTCGTTTCACCAATCTTCTGTAAGATATACATTATTAGAATAATAGATAACTAGCGAGTGACCAAGCTTGGAGCTAATAATAAAAATAAAAAGGAGTCTATTCGAAAAAATAAACTGCATATATAGATATGCTTATAAAGAAAAGCTCTACCTAAATACCATAAAATATGGTACAGCTATTTCATGTTTTATTTCCATTTTACTATAAATAAGTTTACAATTGCTGATTTTTTGGTACAAAATATTTATGCTGCTTCTTCTCTGTAGATGTGGTATATAATATCAAAAAATGTGCCTTTATGATTTTTTTACATGGAAGTTATAAGTAAAGAGCATATTTCTTAGAGTGACACTCACTTCACTCAGGAAAGAAAGCATATATAGAAAAAAAAGAAGGTATCCAAAGAGCGAAATATATTTGAATGAATACTCGCATATGTGAATTTGACATTGCATTTGTCAGCATACAATATCTTCATACTGTATAGTTCTATTTTATAATGGTTAATAGCATGTGTAGATGTTTGCTCGAAGGGCAGCACCCATGACTTGACTTGTAGAGATATATTTGAGTGTTTATTTACTGTGGGATTACTTGCTACTCTTTACTACTACTTAATACCATGATTAGGGTAGTAATCAAGTGTATGGCTTCTGTCAAGGTTAAACTGCTTCCACCATGTTATGGAAGCCATAAGAGATAGGAAATGTGTCAGTGAACACAAAAAAGAGAATTTATGTCTGAATATTAGGAATATGAAACAACAAAATAGTTTTATAAAGTACAGCATAAACTTTTTATAACATCACTAGCAAATTTGCTCACATCTTTGCCTGCATGATACTTTAATTCTTGTGCATCTAATAGGAACTTTGTATCTATTTGGTAGAATTACACACATTTATATTTTATACATACACTAAATCCATCCACCAGCCATAGGATGTACACTGCTGGACATAAGCCTCCCCTACAGATCTCCATGAGACTATACACTACATAATCAAAATACAAAAATAAGAAATCACTTTAACAAAGAAAAGATTTCCGCCCTTTGAACTTTTCAGTAAAAAGTAAGTATATTTTAATACATTTTCAACTAGTTTAGATATCTAAAGGAAAATCTCTATTTATGTCTAGCAGTACATGTCCTGTGACTTGTGTCAGTTAAATATTTTAAATCTGCATGATAAGGTAGCTTTCTACATGTTAAGATTACATCTATAAAAGCTCACATAAAATTTTAATCATCAATCGGTTTACTATTTATATGCATAGGTACTTTTTGCCATGATATTGTTGCATGACAATTAAAATCATATTTTTATCATATATTTAACACAGGTGTATCCTTACATAGTATAAAATAAAGTCGCTATTTTCGTTTGTTTGTTTGTCTGTATGCTTAAATCTTTAAAACTACGCAACGGATTTTGATGCGTTTTTTTTTAATGGATAGTGTGATTCAAGAGGAAGGTTTATATGTATAATACACCTGTGCGAAGCCGGGGCGGGTCGTCTAGTTATACATATAAAACTTCCTCTTGAATCACTCTATCTAGTCTATCTATTAAAAACAGCATCTTAATCCATTACATAGTTTTAAAGATATAAGCATACATGGGGATAGACATCGGAAAGTGACTTTATTTTATACTATGTAGTGATTTTAATTCCGTATATGCATATTACTTTGCTTTTGATTTGTTTGTGTAAATATTATGACCAATATTCTATATCATCCCAGGCAAAATGCATGTCCTACCACCAATTAATACTAAGTAGAACTTTATCAAAGTCATAAAATTGTCATTGAGTAATTTATGGTGGTAATTAATTCATATAATGCAATTGACATTGCTGCATCAGTCTGATAATTTTAAAACCTTATTTTAATGAATCTTTATAATTAGTAAGGATTGTTTTGTTTGAAATATATACCCTAACTAGCTTTTGCCCGTGGCTTCGGCCACAAAATATTTTTATGTTTGTGCTATTCAATTTTTACCTTTTTTTTCAGGATAATAATAGCCTATGTCACTCTCCGTCTGTCAAACTATGTACGTGCCGAAAATCAAGTTAACCCGTTGCTCCGTTGATGCGTGAAAAAGGACCAAACCATTAAAACAACTATTACATTATTGGATTTATAATATTACTAAGGATATTTGCAGTGAAAAACGGGAAAAGTAGAGACAGGCTATTGTCTCAGAATAGGAAAATATGTAGGTACGAACAAAATTATTGGACTTGAAAGTTAGAAAACGAGCAAAAATCTATAATCCCTCATCCCTAACATTTTCGACAAGTTAAGCTGGTGCAAGTTGCAGCAATATTTTCTTACAAGTTTCCTTTTAATTTGCCTTTGCTTTGCTTGTTCAGTTCTAAGTAGGCAAAAAGTAACATAGTAGGTAGGTACAGGTGCAAATAAGCGAACAGTTTACGAAAAACATTTACAAACATACTGCAACACCGATCTGAACTATCAGGGCCAGTATTGTTTTCCAATTCCCTCACCAGATTTATGTAATGTTCTTATTTCTGATACCTACATTGAACTATTCGAATAAAGAATAGGGCAGAATGAAATTTTAAAAACAAATACCTACCACCGATGTTTGGTGATTCAAGTACTTTCTAATAATTATGCAGAAAATTATTATTGCAGGAATTATTGCAGTAAAATGACTCAGACTGACCAGATATTAAACGTCAAAACCAATCGAGCTTCTGTCAATTTGCCACATCAACGATATTCGCAATTAAAAAAATCCACATTAACTGGCTTCTCTTCCCTGTTTTAAACATTTTACCTGGTAAATTGACTAAATTTTGATAAGAAAAATCGAAAATATTGCAATGGAACGGCCATATTGAACGAGTATTGAAACGAAGTCTCCTATTATTTTGGAAATTAAATCGTGAGTTTGCAGTTTATATTAACGGGTGGGAATGTGCAAACATACTTACAAAACACAAAAATCACTTCAGATTGCACTTTTGATTGAAATAAATAACACTCACTCGACAAACACACTTTCCACAAGACTCAAGGCAGAAAACCGTTTTCGTTGTGATGGAATGGCCAGTGTTGCAAGTACTTGTTCGCCACAATTAGCTAAAGAAAAATTATGCTAACGTATCGCAACATAATAATAATAATAAAACAACACAAATAATAATAAACAAATCCTTTAAATAATTTAAATATCAGAACTGAACTAATCTACATAATTTATCTAATCTAGAAAAAAATTAAATCACCTTCCTCAAGTAATCCACACTTGATTTAGCGATTTAATAGAAACATGAGCTGCTCTAGATTCTAGTCAGTTCTTTAATTTACACGTAAAGGCAAGAAAGCAAAAATTAATGGTTCATATAAATTATGGTACCAATTATTTGAACTGCGAAAAATGCTGTACTTTAGCGACACTTTACGCGACAGGGCACAAAATGACTCTTACTCTGTACCCTCTCCGGTCTTATAATAATATTGTGTAAAAAACTAAGCTCTCTTATACTTAGTACATGCCGTCTCTTTTTTGTTTTTCTATTCGTAGAAGAGGCTCACAGAAATATTTTAATTTAATGAATTATAGTCAAACTACAGTTATCAGTGGGTACTTTAAATAAACTAGAACTTTATTGTATTACACTATGTGTTTCCAGATAAATACACTTTTTTTATTTACATTAGTAAGTACATAATTTTAGAGTAACGACCATTTTAATTTCAGCATTGTTTGAATATTTCGTATGTTCGAGTGTCATGCTCGCGTGAAGTCATCAGGGATAGTACACCAATCAGAATCAGAAGCTTGTATGTGCATTGTGCAACCGCAAAAATTGATAACGTTATTGTACTAATGCGATTGCAGGATGTTATCTCAAGGCTAGATCTATAATTATGAATTTTATTGTCATTTTAGATGGCTACAGTATTGACAGAAACTATTACAACAAAACATAACAATTTCAGCAGTAGAGACAATTTTGTAATTCGTACCATTCACTCTCAAATAAGTTTAAAAGGCAAATATAAACAAAGTTGGTATCACCATTTCTGGAAAGGGGTAATTTGACATTTTTGACAGATCCGTGATACAAAAATGAAACATATTTTTTTTGGTGCTAGTAACATTATTGTTCGAAAGAGATGAAACATTTGCAAAGCCTTGGACTGAAAGAGAAAGAATTTTGGCAATAGACGTGGGGTAATAAAAAATCGACTAATATTTTACAAAGTTATTTCGTGATTCGAATTTATTTATCGATAGCTACTCGATGTTTGTTAAACTGCGACATATCGACGGTTTATCTTTCTCTTCCAAGTTTTTAAACCATACCGTATTCATATTAAATATATTCTTAATTATTAGTTTAATTCCAAATAGAAAATAAGTATGGTCATTTAACAACAACAACATTATAGTTGATATACATCGACTTCGATTTAATAACTGAAATAAATTGGAGTCTGTAAAGTCGTTTTACGGATGATAATTTTTTTAAAGATAAAAATAAAATACGTGTATTGCTTCGAACTGTGTACATAGAGGTGGTACAATAAAATTTAAGACACAACAGTTTGTCCTAACAGACATGCAATACAATTTTACGTGATAACGTCATATATTAAGGTAGCATTGTTGAATCAACAACTGAAACAAGTCGAACGCTTTAGGCCGTTCGTGTCTCTCTATCACTTGTTTCGCGCTCTCGCTTGCACGCTCAGTTTAGGTGAAACATGACACTTTTGGTGCGTGCGGACGGCATCAATCGATTTATAAGACGTTATCAGGTCAAAAACAAGAATAGTATGGAAGTGCATAATATGAAGCCTAAGCCCCACTGTATCCGGTTTCGTATCTTAAAACTTAAATAAATGGTTTTAAAATTAAATAAATAAAATTGGTTGTCTGTAATGTCTGTAAAGTAGGTTTACGGACGATAATAAATTTTACGTGATAAAATATTATAAGACAACCCTGTTGAATCAACAACTGAAACAAGCAGAATGCTTAGGCTGATCGTGCCTCTCTATCGGTTGTGCTACGCTGTACGTGTACGCTTGCACTCTCAGCTTAGGCGAAACGGGACACTTTTTCGTGTTTGCAGCCGGTGATCATCGATTTATAAAATGTTATCACGTCAAAATTAATAACAAAATGAGTAGGTATTGTGTAATAAGTGCAACGATGATTCCCTGAGATCCAATGTACCTAATCCTATTTTTTATTTTAGATGGAAAAGGGTTTTGAACTGAAAACTTCCATAGCGCCGTTGTGCACTTTTTGCGATAGGTAAAAAATGTTAAGCTCGCACCAGGGCACGTGACCTGATAGAAAATTCGTATGACTGGGAAGCAAGTTTTCAGTTCTGCCGGCACTCCCGTAGTGCAACCCGTTGTTTTTAGGGTTCCGTACCCAAAGGGTAAAAACGGGACCCTGAAGGCAATTCTGTTAACCGATCTCGTTGCTGAGGTGACGCGTTCTTGAGCTTCTCTCGTTTTTTTGACAGCCTTGAGCTATCAAAACTGTCAGAAAAGCGAGAGGGGTTCGGGAGCGTATCACTTCGGTGACGAGATCGGTTGACAGAATTGCCCCGCCTATTACTAAGACTCCGCTGTCTGTGTGTCATCACTCACAGACAGACATATTTTTTTACAGATAACGTATTTAAATATTCACTTCAAAAATAAATAATTAAAATAAAATATTTAAGGGGGGTCCCATACAAGAAACGTGTTTTTTTTTGCTCGTTATTAATAACGGCAACAAGCAGATGCTTAAAATATTCACAGAGTATAATAATCCCTTCAAAAATGAATAATTAAAAACTCTTTCAAATAAACACAGAACAATCGTGCGCTGGACTAAGGGTCACGGATCATGTTCGGGCAACAACATAGCCGACACCCTTGCCAAAGAGGGCACGAGTAAACAGGTAGGAGACGTGGCAATGAAATACTGTAAGCCGACAGCGGTGGAGGTGCGCGAGTTGCTGCATCGTCACACTGAAAAAGAACAACAGAATCTATGGAACAGGAGAGAGGATTGCAAGCATTCTAAAGCTGCTTTCCCCAATCTGAATATAAATATCACAAATGACCTGTTGAGGTTGCAACGGCAAGACCTCCGACTTATGGTAGGCCTCATTACTGGTCACTGCAACTTAAATAGTCACTTGTATAAACTGGGAGCCACTAACAGCCCACTTTGTCGTGGCTGTTTGCAGGAGAACAAACTGTAGAACATGTTCTGTGGCATTGCAAAGCCACAGAAGACATTAGAATAGTTAACGTATTGCATGATGCTTCTGCACTGTCATCTAAATCGCCATCATCTCATTCACCATCTAAGCTACTGGAGCAGTTTTGCCAGCGGCCCAGAGCCACGCTCCGTTACTTTAAGGAGCTGGGCTGGCTCGAGTAGACGCTGGAGGAGGAAATGCACAAAACACCCCATGCGGGATGTCAGTGCAGGACTTATCGCCCCTACTTCAAATTAGAATTAGATTAGAATGAATAATTAAATAAAATTTCCCCCACGGCACCCACAGCACGTGAGTGCAACTCGCATTTGACTGAATTATTTTTTATTACTCTGTGGGTCGCGACCCATAGTTTGGGAAACCCGGATCTAAGTAAACTTAATCCAACAAAAACATTTTCATGTGAAATGAAGCCAAGTCACAGTTCCCACTATCAAAAAGTTGTCAGATCTCACGTAAAGCCAAGCTTCTAACTCTACACGCCTTACTCTACAAGCCAACCTAATCAAAAACCTAACCCACTTCCAGATGACCTCATCTGGAAGTGGGTTAGGTTTTTGATCTATAGGTCAGTGAGTGAATCAGTCAATAAAACACCGGTTTTTAAACGTTAATATTTCATTAACCGTCCAAGCAAAGTTAACGAAATTGTTTATATTGTAGATAAGCTAAAGAACTTTAATAAATGTGTTTCATATATTTAGGTTAAAAATAGTTTTCGAGTTATGAAGGGGTCAAAAGTGGCTCGAAATGGTTCGTGTAATATTACACACGTCGCGTCGCCAGTTCCTTTTTCTTATAGACTTGGCTGGACACGCTTCCGCGTGTCTAGATTTCCCAGATTAAAATAGTCGATAATACTCGATAATGCCGTCGACTCGATCTATGGAAAGTTTCAATGTATTGAGGCCTATCTCTATTTCAACAAAACAAAATATGTCCGATTCGTGCGCCCATTTCGTAAGTTCCTCAATCAAACGATATTTTCGACAAACGCCCCAAATTAAAATTATTCCTAATTAGTATCAGGGACGTGTAAACTAATTAATTTTATCGAATTCCACTGAATATCGAAGCTCTAAGGATCAAAACTTTTATGAAAATATCCAGAGTATAACGAGCCGTCGATTCTTACGTAGACGAAAGGAATCAAGTTTCATGAAAATAGTGGTGTTTGCATAATTGCTACGAGTTATAAACCATTAATCGGAATCCAGAGTGCTGTTTTAGATTCAGTTCGTGGCAATATTTGGCCCTCAAAATGGCAGTGATTAGTGGTCACCTTTCACCTTGCATCAAATGATTTTGGTTTCGATGTTCATGTGTTTCTCCATATTCAAACGAGGCACGAATGCTGTTTTTGAGAAGGAGCGTGTGCCATGGTGATAGCAAAGAGTAAGAAAGTCAAACCACAAATGAATAACACGATCAAGAGCATGGATTATAACTGGACACCTGGATCTGAACCACCCAACAACCAGGATGCAGGCGCTCCAAAAGCAATATTTATTCCCCACTCAAATTCCTTGCCTTTTGATGAAAGGCGCGTGACATTGGAGCAACCAGTAAAGGTAAATATCCATCTAATTCATAAATTATCCAATGATTAAACAGAATACCCTCAGAATATTCTTCTTCTATTCTTCCCTCCAACATTGTCTTGCGATGATGGTAGTGAGTATTCTATGCAGGTCTTTTTCTAAACATTTTTAATCACTAGAATTATTGCTTGCACAGTTTTAACCATATGAAACCATAAAAAATATAGTAAAAATTATTATCATACATGTTTTTTTAGTCATACATGAATTATTCTTAATTTTATCTATTTTTCGATGTAGATAGTAATTTCAAACATTTCTCAATAATCCTAATCTCTGTCACAAGCAACAGGTGAGATAAAGAATTTATCTCCGAATTCCGATCGTTGAGAGCAGATCATATCAGACAATAGAATAGACATGAGTTTTCATACAACTTATCATTGGTCTGGCTTGGAAACAGGTGTACTTTTAAATCATACACATTGGTGGATGTAAAATTAGCAACAAGTTACTAGCTGTGTAATATCCAATGCTGACTGAAGCTTAAATAAAGCTGCGTGTTGATTGAGTTTCATGCAGCTTGTAGCTAACTTCTCATTTGCCAACTTCATGATTCAACCTATACAAAATATTATTGTATTGTACTAAAATGCCAATTCCGAGTAAAGACAGCATCAATGGTTATCCTAGAGTCAAAATTCCATCTACATCTGTCTCACAATGCTAGGTAATTTACACTGTTTGCATGCAGTCACCATGAAATGCAGCTTACCCATAATTTATTTAATTCTTTGTTAATCTGACATTTATATTAACTATTGTTATAGGCTCAATCAGACTTCTTGGTGGTTATGAAGTAAAGCTGTGCAAAATCCAATGCTTGTGCAGTCAGGATTAGATTTTGTAGTTTGTAGCTAACTTCATCACTGCCAGGAAGTTTGATTCGGCCTATAACTTTAGCTGTTCTCTATGTCTTTCTGTTTCCCTAGTCCTAGCCTTTTTAGTCATAATTATTATAATAGTTGACCAAACATTTTTCCCTCTTCTCGATACTTACTAGAATGTTTTTGTCAATATTTTGTCATGAAATATTAGTAAATTTTAGACCTGATATATATCAGTTTCATCAATTCATCAATAATAAAGTGATTTAATATTGTAATAAGCTATTTAATAAGTGTAAATGTAAGAGCAACCAATGAAATTTAAATA
Source organism: Hypomecis atomaria (assembly GCA_964007245.1). Taxonomy (NCBI): domain Eukaryota; kingdom Metazoa; phylum Arthropoda; class Insecta; order Lepidoptera; family Geometridae; genus Hypomecis; species Hypomecis atomaria. The sequence goes on along the minus strand of OZ023292.1, from coordinate 15,626,525 downwards.
AATAATGTAATCTTCTAATCATCAACCGGGGGACAGACAAGAATTTTTTCTTCCCCCAGGGGGCAGAACGGAAGGAAAAATTCTTGTCGTAGAAAAATCTTTCACCAATAATTATTTTCTTTTCTAAAAATCTTACTAAGCAGTAGTATTATTTCAGTTTGCCATACCATAACCTGGGGTCTGAGTTCTTCAAGCTTGAAGAACTCAGACCTCAGACATGGTGTGATAACTAAGGACATTTCATGAGTATAAAATGTCCTTAGTTATCACACCATACATGTTATATTTTTCACTTAAAAAATATAGGACCTAGCTTTTAAAAACTTGAAATGAAATAAAATATATTAGAAATGAAATATTTATTCCACTAAAATAGAGTACAGTTATACATGATGTTATAGATAACTAATTGGTTCCTTCCATTTGCCATTTACTAGCATGTGGAAAAGCACTAGTAAAATTTAAATTTTAACAGAATACAGTGAAACCTGGATAAGAGAGAGTTGAAGGGACTGCCATCTCATTCTCGCTTATAGAGGTTTTTCACTTATCCAGGTTTCTCACTTATCCAGTTTCGGAAGTGGCTACTCTCTCTTATAGAGGTTTAAAAATACGTCTAATTTGTATGTAGGCACGAGTATCTACATGCGTGAAGAATCATAAATACGTATGTTTATAAATAGTACCTATGTAGATACCTAGATACCTACTAATTGTTTGAGTTGTGTTGATTAGAATTGAACATAGATGATAAGTAGTTTGTTTTATTCATTCTAAAAGATACATTTAAATATTGGAAAAATCAAAAAACGACTTTTTTAAATATTTATATGCCCTTTAGAGCACTGAGACCTTGTAAGGACCGTATATCTTTTGATTTTATAATTTTATAAAAGTACTTCTGTTAATTCAAATTCATTGCGTTTTTCATTTCGAGATTTTCCACCTTTGAATGCATTCAATACCTAGCCATCTTAAGCTTATCGCCTAACGACTTATTTATTTATTCCTAAAGATTTATTTACTAACAGCGAACCTTTCTCCCTAATAATAGATACTTATCAACTGGAGTAAGTTTGGCCAATAAAATAGAGTAAACGCACGTGTACTCGTAGCTATTCCAAAAGAATGTGATACAAAAATATTGTTAGGTAGATTTAAGAAAACCACAAATTAATTTTAAATAGAACACTATTTCAACAAACAGGATAGTTTAAACGTACATGTGGCCATTCCAAAAAAAATGCGATACTAAAACATTGTTACTTATTTCCATAAAATACAAAAAAAAATGTTTGAATAGAACACGATCCGAAAGTAACGGTAGTTAGTTCCACAAAATTTAAGAATGGATCATAAAGTGCAGATGTTTCATTACCCTCAACTCTCGCTTACAGAGGTTCAGACAAGTAGTACTCTCAGTTATAGAGGTCCATGAGGGAAAAACTACTCTCTCTTATAGAGGTTTTGGTCTCTCACTTATAGAGGTATTTGAGGGGTAAAATGACGGGACCTGGCAATTATTCTCACTTAAAGAGGTTTCTCACTTATCCAGTTCTCAGTTAGCCAGGTTTGACTGTATTCCTAAAATTAATAACTTGGCTGCATCTTGGGCATTTAGTAGTATCATATACCAAGAAGTACTAAGACTAAGTAGTAGTTGTTTGTCTGTGGTGGTATAAAGATTTTCCAACAGTGCAGCATTATTGTCTGACTCACAGTGCCCTGAGGTGCTTGAGACGGTCAATTGCATGATGCCAATTAAACAGAATGAGATTGAACCATTCTATTTCTGACTCCATCTAGTGATAGTGGGGGGCCTGGCGTTATCAACTTGCCCTACTGCAGGAAGCTGATTTATGTGTTTCGGTTTAAACATGGCAAAAATATTTCTTATTATGTAGCAGATATGTCTGACAATATTGTATCCTGCTTTTCCAAAAATATGTCTTTTTTTATATATATCTGTTTGTTTTTGTATGTATTAATAAAGCTTGGAAATAACACCCATTACAAAGATAATTTTAGCAATGTTGCATCTTTGTAATTGGGATCTATAGTATCTCTAGAACTATTATCATTTCAGAACTCTCTAAACTATTAGGATATATACAGACAGACGGCTGGACATAACAATCTTATTATAAAGGTTCCACATTTTACAACAGAGTGAACAGAAAACAAGATACTGTCCCAGGATATATCCCTACTGCTAGCTCAGCATGCGACCACGAAGCCACCAAAAGAACCCTTTTCGACATGTGAAAAAGTGACAGATATAACTTCGCCTTAACTCGGTCTCGTTGTGACATGTCAAAAGAAATATTTCGTGATGCACATCCCAGCCAGGCTGGTTTTCCAAAATTTCCAAAAATCAAAGAACTAGAATATAGGTGAACTGTACAATGTACTTTGCTAATTACTGATATAATCTGTACATGTAAATCTTGTTTGTAACCACAGAACATGCAATTAAAATCATGAACCTGATTTGAATTTATAACAATGGCATCATCCAATCCTGACATCTAAGTACAGACTTACTGCATCATGTTGGAAATTAAATAAAGGTCACTTCACATTGAGATGAAAAATATTTTAGTTATGCACTTGTAAAGTTATCTCATAGGAACATTTAGTTGTGGATAAAATAAAGAATTATCTTCCAGTAACTATTAGTTATGCCTATAAGCTAGTGTATTCAGTCTAGGTAGCTATTTTATAGCCATTAATATGTTACTTTGCCATGCTAGAGCCTAGTGGTCCAAAAACTTTAACTGTGCTGGACTGGTCATTTGTTTAATCCTCAGTCACAAACTTTCAGGAAACTAAATAATGTCTCATACAGGAAAAAAATACTAGTAAAAATTATCATTTATCTACGCCCAGCTCCCTTCTAATGGTAAATGAGTAAAAATGTTTCCATCTTAATTATCCTCATTTATCATTACAAAACAACCAGATTCTTCAACACATTAGTTTCATTCTAGTCTAGTAGTATGAGAAGAGAATATAACTTTACAAAGAAGACTAAATTAGTAAAGTAGTTACCATACAGAAATGGAAATGGAAAAACGAGAAATAGCAGCGGGCAGGGCACATATCACGAAGGATTGATGGGGTCAAAAGGTTCTCGAGTGGAGACCATGTACCGGCAGGCTAGGACGTCCACCCACAAGGTGGACGGATGACCTCAAGACCACAGGATCACGCTGGATGCAAGCGAGGATGCATGCAAGCTGTAGGGGAGGCCCACATTCAGCAGTGGACATTATATGGCCAAAACGATTCATAAATGGATGCAAAGTTTGCTAATTTTTGTAAGTTTAGTGGGCAATCCACATTCAGAACAGAGTTTAACCTCTTGAATTTACTGCGCTGTAGGGCAGTGTACGGCGTATCTCAAGCAGGAGAGGCATCAAACCAAAGAATATATAATAATACTACGATCAAACTCCGACAAATCGCCGATACGGATGCAGCTTTGTGCCGCTCACATATTATGCGCAATATCATATGTATACCTACCTCAAATAGTATCATAGAGCTATGTTAACTTTAGACATTAGAAGAACTAGTTTGTGGGCGCGCCTTTACACGCGTACGAACGCACCGTCACAGCGTGACCAGTCGTGTGCGAGTCGTCATTTAGTTTATTAATAATAAATCAGTTGTCTTGCTAACACCTCACCAGAATGATTGAGAGGGCATGGCGTCAGAAAAATCTTAGAGGCTGCTCCAAACTTTAAAGCCGAAACTTACCATTAAAATAAGTACTTATTAGAATAGTGATATTCCATGCCACCCTCGTCAAAAGGGAAACCTACTGGGAAATACGAAAAAAGTTATCTGCAGGTCTGTCTCTGGTATCATATAATTTTATTAACCAGTTCAGTTCCACAGTCCAGTGTTCTCATCTACAGGAAGACACTAGATTGACTCCAATGAGTCACTTGTTGCGTTGCGAATATTAGCAAAATTGCGTGTGGGCTGTGAACCCTTTCTCTTCGCTTCTGCTTTGTTCCGAGATCCACCTCCGCATTGTCATACCAATCATTAAGCATTAACTTCTAAATCATCTTTCCTGGACGTGGCGAAGGTGCACGGAATAAGTTATGTATAAGCCGAATCATACAAGTCGGCGGATGTGAAGTTAGCTACAAGCTGCGCAAAATTATCCAATCCTGACTGAAGCTCACATAAAGGTGCGCGTTCGTTGGGCAACTTGTAGCTAACTTCACATCCGCCGACTTGCATGGCAGATATGCGCATTAAAGAAGTTGCTTATTCGGATACCATAGCTATAATTTCTATTTCTGAGGTTCCGAGTTCAGATCGGTATTGTCCATTGCTGTTAGTTTCAAACGAAGAATGAAAACTGAAGAAACTCTTATTCCGGAGGGTTCTTTCATGTTCACGAAGATGTGAAGTCATGCCCAACTCGTATTTTAATAGCGCGATGTACACCGATTTACCAGGGGTATAGGTACCACTGCATCTGTTGTATCAATGATACGAAACCCCCGGACTATAGAGGCCCCGAATCTATTTTAACTACGGAACAGGGCCGTCCTCAACGGTAGAATTCTGTGGAATACGGGACCCAATACGATAACTGAATAATAGGTTTCGACTCGAATCCTTTCCGAATGATCGCGCTCAGAATACGAAGGCAGATACCGCATCGTAAGCTTAATCGTAAACATAGACATGGTATTCTACCTCAGTGACCGGAAATGATTTGATCTGTAATCTCCATGTTGGCGTCTTCTATTGACGAGATCGACGATCTCGCCATAGATGTGATCGTTGATTTCGAATCGAACCCTTTCCGATTGTGTCCATAATAAAATAATTAGAGACAGAAAAGCTTACTTTGTCGTGAAAGCAATGATAATAAGCCCAACTTTGGAGGCGCCATCGTAACTATAATAGCTAACTAGACTATTTCTGTTCCTTTTTCCCTCTAGGCATTAGATAGAGAGAAAACTTTTTACGTTGCTATTAAATTTACAATGGCGCCTCTAAAATTGGCGCCTTAGTGTTTCAAGAGAAATTTCAGGGGAATATGAGATATAAGATATTGAAATTAAGATTTTTAAGATCTGACGAGCACAGTGATGTGCCGCGCATGGTTTTACACTAGTAGAACCTATAGTTAAAAATTCTGGGTGGTGCAGATCTGTCATGAGCATGCGTAACGCTTTACATTAGGCGTATCTCGTCACGTTATCAATAAAAAAAAAACTCATTGATCTGAGATGATCTATGATTAGACTAGGGAAAAATTAGTAAAGCAGGCGTTATTATAATGTTACAAATATTTCAGATCGGTCGCAATGTGTACCGCGCCACGCCGAGCCCCACGAACACGATATTCGAGTGCAGGGTGCTGTCGAGACACCACGCCACGCTGTATTACGATAAAGGACACTTTTATCTCGTGGTAAGTTGGCTTTGTTATAATACTTGTTTACAAAATTAATATTAATTACAATTCGTTTATTATTCTTAGTATTAGTTAAGACCGGTATGCTATGACGATTTTTAAAGGGGTAAGTTGATCTGCGCTGTGCTGTGCGACACTGCGAAACTTATTAAAATTGTCATAGAAATATGTACCTGTTTGTGTAGTAAATAGAGTCCCATATTGCATAGTGCGCGCCTAGTCGCGTCGCTTTATATCGCAGTGTGAGTTGATACTTACGCTTGCCAGTATAAAGATCCCATATCGAAATATATGTTTATGGCTGCATTACTGTGCTATTTCAACAATGCATGCAACCCATAAAATAGGCCACTTGAAGACTATCAGTTATTCTCGGAACAATCCACAGGTGGTATGTAACCTCATAATTGAAACTAAGTTCAGATTTGCACACATTGTCATGCATCAGCCGTTCGCTCGAAGTCGAAGCACGCCAAGTTGTGTAATACAGTTTTCAACGGCTTACTCGATGTAATTGAAGTTTATTAGAGAATTTATCATGGCTCATTGTGCGTGTACGTCCCGCGGTCTGCTGCCGTCCGTTCCGCGTAGGTACTCGTATCAAACGTTGGCTGCATGATGATATGGAAAAATGACGCACTCGGGGCGATTGGTGCATTAATTATGAGATTTTATAGTGCGCAATTTAGCTCTGAACAGCTGGTCAATTTGCGCAATGACTGGCGGCACGCAGCCGAGAGAAAGGACTCAAAGGACCTATAGCTACGATAGGTAGCCGCCTGCATATTTTAGAAGACTGACATTTTAGTCAAATAGAATTGGAATCTATTAGCACGGAATTCGCCCTATTTTGTGCTAACAGATTCCGATTCAGATTCTTCTGAGAAATAGCTCGATCTAATTAACGTCTAGATCTGAAGAAGTATCGAATAACACTTCAACCTTGGAAGAGCGCAGTAAAATGGCTCCGACCGGTTTCTAATTATGACATCCCGCACGACGGCGGCGTCCATCCTAATCTCAAGTGGAGCTAAGAGGCGTCATTATCATTACTGCATTCACGTCACCGACTCATCTCACATTTAAAATTATGAAAGAGCCTTGGTCTGATTACGTATGCGGAGGCCTAGTTACGTGCGTGCGAGTGTCGCCGCCCACAAGACGGATTTCTATGAGCGCCCGTTGTCTTGATGCTAATACCGCTCACCGGAGTGCGTCTCCGGTTTTAGAGGTTGTTTGCCGACTATCGTTTAACGAGCCGTTGCCCGCGGCCACGTTCGTCACATGTTTTGAATTTTTAAACGATTCAGAGCAATACGTTCTCTAATTTATTGGTTGAAATTACGTGCTTGGAGCTATTCTGATGCGCCAGTGAAAGAAGCAGCGTATTTGTAGATGTATCGATGATCTTGAATACTAACAATCTCATTGAAATGTATCTAATTATCGCATGTGTTGAATACAACTAGCTTTTCAAACTAGGCCGCGTTAACAATGTTGCGAAGCCTAAAACAAAACTGACGTAAGATGCTCACCAGCTTAAAATCTTAATAATGTGCACAAGAGTCAGTGAAGCTATAAAATGTACTTTTCCTGACAAAAACTATCAACAGTGATCTGAAATCTCTTCATGGCAAGTATTTTTATTGAAAACTTTATCGTTCAATCTGAAACTCAACTCAAATATTATGCTTGAATATTGCAGCTGTTGAATAAGTCACAAGTGGCAATGGAGGTACTGCCCCAGGCGGTGTCTGCAAAAGGGTCCCTGCTCTACCGGCTTATACTGTACAACTAAGATTATAAAGTTTGTCGAATGTTTTGCATAACATATCTATTAGGTACTTAGTCTGTGCGAGAAGCCTGTAGTAATATTCATATCAGCATCAGCAGGTCTAATATATGGGCTCCGACAAATTCTTATCGACACTATGGAGACAGAACGTGTCTTGGCACTTTTGTATCATCTTATCAATAATAAGTTGTAGCGCTCGTGGCGTAGTTTGACTAGGTGTTTGTCAGCGATCACCGAAATTAAGCAACGTTCCGCACGGTCAGTATTTGGATGGGTGACCGCGGGTGGCATTTTCCAACTGAGCGCTACCGTGGCTCGGATGACACGTTAAATTGTAGGTCCCGGTTGTTTTAACCGTTTAGCCAAGTCAGAGGGCTTCAGGCGGCCTAAAAACTCTGACACCAGGGCTAGCCACCCGGCCTATACGAACTTACTTACTTAATAATAAGTTTGATCTACCGATGAAAGAAAACTTCATAATGATACTCGCTCAAAACTTTTGCGGCGTTACTTCAGCGAGCACTTTGCCGTGTACACACTTGAGATCCAAATCCTATTTTTAGGCTAGCTGTGTTTACTATCTCAGATTTCGGGTATACCGTATATCATCAACATCACTTAATATCAGACGAGCAGTCCTGAACGTGTAACCTGTTAACCGTGAAAATAGTTTACGATAAGTTTTGGCGCGGAGCGCACGCTGCCTGGTGCATGACAATGATAACACGGCAGTATCTACCAGTACATAGCACGTGGATGAACGTATAGTTTACCAATCACTATTATTTACACTGTTGTATTTTGATAATTGCATTTTATGCAGCTGCATATAAAATTACTGCGGTAGGTTAATTTTTCCGGTGAAGCTCTGCAATACACTGCCGGATGTATTACCGGTTGATCGTAGTGATAATCAATTTGCTGCGCTTTGATTCTGCTCGTAAATTGGACGCAGAGCGTAGAATAGGTTTGTATTGGAAGGTTACGCGGTAACCTTCACATACTCGCAGCTACGCAGGTTTAGCGCCGCGTTGTTTGAATTACATAGAGATCTTTTCGCACGAGTGTTTATGGAGTAAATTAGCACCCAACAAAGTATTATTTCCATACATGCTTTGTAGACGAAACATTTAGCACTGACGTCGTGAGAATCGTAATGTGATAGAGGCACAAATAAGCAACCGAAACATTAGCAGTATATTACAATTTATCTGTCTTCGAGATGTCCGAATCGGACTACTAAATGTATCAATTATGCGAGTCGAAAGTTCAAGATTTTCTGCTCAATAACACAATCGTCGCTATGGAAGTGTTTGTGAAAGGATAACATTTAATTGACATTATACAACGACCGAGTTATAAATATAGGTGAATTGATTGGACGAAATCAATTTCATTATCTGGCTCATCCATCTGCGTTTTACGAATTATGGTAATTTTTGCGAACAGGTTCCGAGTCTGGTACGAACGTGTCGTACTACTAAATCGAATCACAGTAGGTAACTGAAAAGTGAGATTAAATTGTTTCCCTAGGTCTATAATACGCACATGTATATACTACACAGTTTACTCTATCTTAGGACGGGGTACAATATAAGCCTCTCTCACTCTTACTGCGCTACCTAATGTAAATCTGAACGTATCATTCATATAAATTAATAGACAGACAAATAGGTAACAAAGTGATCCTAAAAATTCCATTTACCATTTCAGTTAGAAGTTGTCTGTCTTAAATATTAGTTCATCATGGTAGGTAACAGTGACTGCAGACTGCAAGATTTCTTTTCGATGTATTTACTCAGCTCAAGCTTACAAACTTACGTTCATTACCTAATACACATATTAATCTACAGCCAACAAAAACTTAGAAAATGTGACGACGCACTTTGCTTTGTATGTTTATCACAAAGCAGAATTCTAAGAAAAAGTGATGGAATTTCCCTACACACGCCGAGGTTCTATTAGAACCAATATTGCTATGGATATGGGTGATAATCGAACAGACAGCTTGGGAGGCTCATGGAATCGTTGTTTCTCTGAAATGATTAAAACTGTATAGTATTCGCGAATAAATAATGAACATCAATTTAGAGACAAAATATGATTTGCTAATTCGAATGATCTGTTCAATTGTCCAATGGTGGTTCATGGGACAGTTAACGCTCTACAAAGCGAGCTCTACATAACGGTCAAAGCCGTAACCAACCGAAAATATTTTTCTTCCCAAAGGCCGATGTCTATTCTTTATTCGCTACTACTGTACCTCCTATTCTGTGGAAATGATGTAAGGCTGATGATGTAAGCCGTGGTGGTGTAGTGGTTGTAACGCTGGCCTATCATTCTTGAGGTTGTGGGTTCAATCCCGGTCCCGTACCAATGAGTTTCTTTGGAGCTTATGTACGGAATTTCACACCACTGGCTTTTCGGTGAAGGAAAACATCGTGAGGCAACCTGCATACGTCCGTAGAAGAAATTCGATGGCGTGTGTGAATCCACCAACCCGCACTGGGCCAGCGTGGTGGATATGGCCCAATCACCCTTCATGGGTAGGCCTACGTCCTGCAGTGGACTATAAAAAAGGCTGGTACAGTACAGTACAGATGTAAGGCTAATTTCTAGATCGCATTCGTCGAGTATACAACAACATGTTATTGTTGTGTCATTGAGGTATGTGGATGTTGAATACTGTTGTATGTTTTGTTTGTTTGTTTAAGAATGCGATAAATTATATTGTTTAAATATTGGATTATGCAGCAGAAGATCTTCGGTTAAAGTGATACTCTCCATTCTTCTTATGACTTTGTTTGTGTTACTGTGTTTACAATTTTACACAGCAGCGTATTAGTCTTATGTTCTTAGATAAATTATGTGATTAATTGTTGTAACTCTTTAACGTTTTGTTTGCCCGCCCTCTTGTCACTTGAATGCGAATGTGATTTGAATGCGGACTTGTTACCTATCAACTTGTAGGTATTGACAGGCCAGTCTGTAGCACTCTTAGACCCAAGTTCACCAACGCTTGATTAAGTTAAACGTGTGATTACTGTATATAAACAACGATTAAACTCGGGTTTTAGGCACTAGTTCACCAACAGATGTTTAATTTATCAACCGTTGGTTAAATCTAAACAGCTTTTTAACGAAATTTTGCTCTTCAGCTAGCAAAAACCGTTGGTTAAATACGTCTAATAAATCACACGTTTAACTTGATCAAGCGTTGGTGAACTCGGGGCTTAGTATATTTTGATTAGGTGTTCCAAAGAGAGCAAAGGTGCGATACGATCGGTACAATTAGTCTTCGAATGGCTGACCGCGGATGTATTTAAGTACAAATGAACACAGTCTTGGCTCGGATGACTGGTTAAATCATAAGTTGGATAGATAGATAAATCAATTCTTTATTGTAGGACCTACACACCAGAAATTAAATACGAGTAAACCAGGAAAACAAGTTTAGTGGAACTAATAGCTAGTGTAAGTTCCCGTTTAACCATCTTAGACGCTTTCGAACGGATCTTGACTTCAGGGCTTATACGAACTTAGGTACTTGTATAATTGGCAGCGTAATTCGGCCTTCTACAAGACACAAGCCTCCCTGTATCCCTGTTTTGCGTCAGTTTGCCTTTTAACAAGTGCTATGCGTTATTCCAGGACAACCAGAGCAGCAATGGCACGTTCATCAACAACAACCGGTGTTCGATATCGAAGGAGCAGGAGCCTCACGAGGTCTTCTCCGGAGACGTGGTCCAGTTCGGTATACCTGTCGTCGAGAATGCAAGCAATTCGGAAAAGGTAATGTAGCTTTAACCTTTAGTATGTAAGCTTTAGGCAATAGTGCCTTTATTAACTACAACAAAACTACACTACTATTACATAAAAAACATTGGATCATCCTCAGACCTTCGAAGGTTTAAGGATAATCCAAATGCTCAAGCCCACTGCCAGTTGGCAGCGTGCCCAGCATGCTGGCTATATTGCCACGCTGAATGGCAATGCTTATGCGTTGAGCCAAATAAACACCAGCATTTTGCTCACACGTCGCGTCCACCAGACGCTCAGAAAGACTTTTGAAAATGACATGAGCTCCCGGCCCTCACGGACCCAATGTCTCAACTCCAAATGGCTCAAATATGTAACCACTACCGAGGTTAGCATATTTGCGCCGCTTGTGCTGCTCCGCCGAATTGGCCGCAGCTCCAGCTCTACTCTGAGTCTCAGAAAGATGTGACGGTGCCAAAGTATCGACGCAAGTTGCGTCGTAGTTCGTCGTAGCTTTAGGGTGCCATTCGGAACCGAGTTGCCAACTGCAACTGCCGACAGCTCAATATAAATATTTTTCTAGGTCTGCGTATTTCGTCTTCTGCTACAAAGCCGCTTTTCAACAGGCATTCGAGTTGGTAGCAAATGCCTATACTGTATTAAAAATAAGAAAAAAACAAACAATAAACATGCCCTAGAAGTCCCAAAAAAAATTCGATAAATAAATCAATAGTTTGTCTCTTAATTAATTAAGTACTGAAGATAAAAAGTGTCATAAAAATCGGACAAACCTTAAGACTCAAATATTTGTAAGGCTAGATGTCTGTCACTGATCCTGTTTGACCCCCAAAAGATATGAATTCCTTATACTTAGAGTATTCTCGTCTGCGCTCGTAAAATAAACATTTCAAGTTTCTGTCTGTTCGTTGTAGTTAAATCTTCTAAATTGTATTGCGCTCCCTACGCTAAGTTTAAAGCGATAAAACGTAGGAAATTTAGTTATTTTGCGGTAATAGCCCAAGGCAATGTAGTAATAATAAAATACTACTGTTTAGGTGTCTCAGGGTTAATGCAGCGTAATAAACCGCAGACATTCTGATGGCCTAATGTTAAATGACCTACTAATATGTTTGAAGTTACTTGGCAACTTAGTAGGTACTTGAATATAAATAGACATTCGTTGAATTCATCAGAAGTTGTAGCCCTATTTTTAACCGATTAAAAGAGGTTCTGTATTCGAAGTAGATTTTAATTTCTGCTCGAATGTTCCAGAACAAACTCTTGACACCAGGGCTAACCTTTACTTTTACCAAGCTTTTTTTTACACAAAAACAGGTTTTTGTGTTTTAATAAATAAAGTTATAGATATGTGATGATGACTTGCGAAATTTACACATAATACTAGTATTCTTATGACAGAACCATATGTATTTTATTCGATTACAAAAAGGTTCTATAAATAATAAATCCTACTAATATTATAAACGTGAAAGTTTGAAAGGATGGATGGATGTATGGATGTTTGTTACTCTTTCACGCAAAAACTACTGAACTGATTGAAATGAAACTTTGCAATTATATAGCTTATACATCAGAATAACACGTAGGCTATAAATTATAATTATATTGCGTAAATTTTTCATATTATAACATATATATATAAGTATATAACATGTTACAATAAGTGTTAAGTAATTACGAAAAATTTTGCCGTCTGATATAGCGTGCGTTTCAAGAAATGTCAAAAAAGAACTGTCAAATCGAACAAATGTCAAATCGTTTTTTTTTTGTTTATTATTTTCCACCTCCTTTATTAAGGGTGGTAAGGTAGCGCCTCGAAATATCATGCGGGCGAAGCCGCGGGTAAAATCTAGGTAGTTATAATATTGTTTTCATAGACATATTAACCGTAAGACAACCATTTCTGTATTATGTCATCCAACTCATACTTGAGCTTTTTTATTAGGGTCTAGTTACCCGTACTGGCTTCGCCCCACTACGAATAAATTTTAGCTATAAACCTTTCAGAAGCAATATCCTAAAAGATAATGAAAACTGCATTGCAATCTGTTGAGCAGTTTAAGAGATTTAAGCGGATACACATACAGACAAACAAAAAAAGTTGACTGCTTTATAATATGTAGTGATAAGTCCGCGTTTGACCACCATCTCGCGAATGATAAGCGTCTTTGTACTTTGTAGTCGAAGATAAAGCACGCAGACTTAGAAGATATCTCTTCACTCTGACCTTGAAAATACTAAGCTTATCTAGTCACACATTCGCAAGCTTTTTAGTCTTTCTCAATTCCTCTATGGCATTTAAAATCAAGCCTATAAAACAATAGGTAAACAAGTCTTATAAATAGAAATGTTTGTTCCTACACCTGTGCGTCAAAAGAAAGATTTACACCTAAATCGTTTAGAAAAATGGTAATCATCTAGTGGGTGTCAACAAACCCAAATTCGCTCAAGGTCCTTCGGCGACATAGAATGTTCCTAAGCCTCTGTTATAACCAAGCAACTTGCTCTCACATATTAGCATAAATAAGTATAAATGTTCAATAGCTAAATTTTTAATTTTATAACCATGGAGCTTGGCCGTTTTGTTCGTAAAAAACAATGTTTTAGTAGCACAGGTCTTTCAAAGCTGCAAACTTGGATATATGTACTCTGCTGATAGTGGTCCTAAAAACTTAAAAAATGAGATCTAGCCGTTAGTTTTCGATTTTTAAGCGACTTCCAAAAAGAGGAGGTCCCAAGTTCGTCTTTATGTATTTTTTCGTGTATGTTCGTCGAAATTTTCGCCAATTGTGAACAGATTTAAAAAAAAAATAGTTCGAAAGCGTATACTCCCAAGGCGGTTCCATTATTACGGAAACCGACTTAGCTGTTTTTGAAAAATCAAAAAATTTCAAAAAATAATATGTATTAATTCGAGCAAACTATTCGAATTTTGTACACGATTGTAGTCTCTTGTGCCATTTTTGGCGAAAAGTAATTATAAATTTTGATATGACCTAGTATGCGCTATACATAATATTTTTATCGATAAGGCTTAGGTATGCTCGCACCTTTATTTCCAGTCGTTCTCAAGGCAAATAACGTTCTTTATATGGTGCTATGTCACATTGGATTGTATCCGCTAACTCACGAGGAAATGAATTCATCATGATCGTGTTGATTTTTTACCCGCCTACCTATGGAGGGTAATGTTTTTAGGTTATAATAACTGCTTCTACATAATATGTTCCTTATAGGGTGTATTTCTAGACGACGCGACGCGTAAATTCTAGGATATTTATTTATTTATTTACAAAATATTCAGACACTTACAGTAACATAAGACCAAAACGTGTCAGAATCAATATATAACAGAAATCACACTTAAAACTTAATTCTATACAATAATTCAACTAAAATTATGTAAACAAAGTTCAATCAAAGCTTTGATATTTGTGTGAAACAAGTCCATTTCAGGCTTGTTGGCAATCAAATCATTTAATAGAGCTAGTGCGTGGTGTGTAGTGCTAGTGGGTAGTGCGTTGCGCGAGGTGTCGGTGCGGGCCGCGCTCAACGGTGCCAGCAGCGGCAGCGACAGGGGCCGGCGAGCGGGCCGCCCGCCTCCCCGTCGTGGACAACCAGACCACATTGGGATAACGCACTGGGGTTATCGATCCTATTGTTTAACAAATGGTAGTAGTGGATGATGAGTGCACACTTCCGCCGTAGCTCGAGTGTGTTCATCCCTACCATTCCAGAAACAAACAAAGATGGATAATACCAGCTGGGGTAGTACCCAAACTCTCTTTTGTAGAGATACCGAGCGAACTTTCTTTGCACTCGTTCGATTAACAAAACGTATTTATTCTCGTGCGGGTCCCAAATGAGCGAGTTAAACTCTAACTTGCTGCGAACTAGGGCATAAAAAAGAATGAACATAGTTTGCGTATTCTGAAACCTAGCACATTAAGCCCGATTACAGAGGCGCCAGCGTAAATTAAATAGCAACGTAAAAAGCGTTCTCTCTATCGAACGCCTAAAGTGAAAAAGAAACAGAACTATGATATTTAGCTAATATAATTACGCTGGCGCCTCTGTAATCGAGCTTATTGTCTCCTTATAATACCTAGCGATTTATACGCTCGTTTGCACAGCTCCGTGATATGCGTGTTAAAAGTAAGTTTTGAGTCAAGAATAAGACCCAAATCTCGGATTTCCGTGACGCGTTCAAGTGCAAATATAAGAGTACCTCTTCATTATGTCACCAAATTTTTGCTATGAGGATCTATAAAAGCGAAAAAAAAATCAGCTATTCCATACATTTTTTAGAAGGTCATTGAACATTTTGAATGGAACACTTGATTTCGGGGTTAGTTGCATAGTAACAGGTGCCCATAATGATGAATATATGAATATCCTGAGAATATAAATAGATCCGTCCGCGTCGTCATTATGATATTCACTCAGTATATCATTGGTATTTGAAATCCATAGATGAATGAGGCTTTGATATCTATCATTTGATGTCTTATGGGTGATGATGGGGTGTCATTGTGAAAAATATAGCATTTATGAAAATGAATCAATTTTCATAAATGCTATATTTTTCATTACATTTAGCATTCGCCTTTGATACCAGTCAGGCAATCGGTTATAAGCTAAAGCAATCTACTTTAAAACAAGCTATGACTCAATAGGTCATCTGTCCCTCGTGATAATATGTGTCCAGCACACTGCCATTTAACTAGCAAATCCACTGTGCTATGTTCATGACTTTGGTTCTCCTACGGATTTCCTCATTTAGAGTATAGCCCTCTCATAGGTCGTTGGGTGATAAAACACTCTTCTATCATATCTGTTAACTCCATATTTGAAGACATTTAAGAGCCTGTAATCTTTGTTTTCATAGAACTCTTGTAGTGGCATAGGCCCGGTATTCTAGATTAATTTTATCGATACCATCATAACTATTTTTAGAATGTTATCTGGACTATTTTTGTACTACATGAAATTGAAGAGTAAGATTATTTTGAAGCATAATTATGCATGCAATATATCATCCTATAGAGGATAGACTATAGACAGTTCTCTATCTGATTAACTTTAATTAAATTTAAATACAATATGCTATGTAATAATTGTATTGTATATTATTATAGTAAAATCTACGTCACGTATTTTTTAACTTAAATTTTGTCAAGTGATTTTGATTGGGCTATCCGCAGCTTGTAGCTAACATCACAGCTGCCAAGTTGTATGATTCGCTGCTTTTATCGACATTGTTCGATTTGAATTTGGTGCTTAGTGCTTACACATTTGGTTTGGACCATGTACGTGATCTATTCTATATTTGTTTGTAAACAATGCGGTCAACACTGTCGATTGTCCATTTCCTTTGTCCAAACGTATTATCAAATCGCGGGCAAACAAAGGCGATACCATTTTGACAAGCGCTTCTCCATGATTGATACTGATAAGAAGTCAATGGCACTGCTAGTATTTCGTACTAGCTGATTAACTGGTAGAGTTTCTCAGATGTAAAGTTAACGTTAGAAATGTTTTAAGTACCTACAGTTTTCTCAACGAAAACTTATTATGTAGTGTTGCAATGGGAATCATGTAAGAATTGTAGTTTCTGGATTTAATACTCACAAATTATTAACGTAACTTATTTTTTTTTACACAAATGGCACAACCGACTTCAACCGTGTACAGAATTCGAATAGGACCACCTCCCAAGTATGATCTACCAATCAATAAAATAATCATCAAAATCGGTTCATAATTGGCGGAGTAATCGCGTAACATACAACAATATAACACACACAGCCGAATTGAGAACCTCCTTTTCAGAATGGTCCTATAAAAATAATAAATAATTTGTAATATTAATTTCAGATTACGTTCCCGCCAGTGGTTGCCCTGCTCAAACTCTTCCACCCCGATGGCAAAGAAGCGAAGTTATCCTTCAACCCGACCATGACGACGCCGCTGCATCTAAAAGAGCTGTACCAGCTTAACAACTTTGTTCAGGTTAGTGCGCTAAATGCTGCTTGACTGGTGTAATATGTTACATACTCTAGTCTATGTTATCATTGATGTGGACACTTATTTATCATACAAAAACTGAACACTGAAAATATACACATAAATGAAAACTAAAAAGACCTGCAATATAGTAGTGTTTTAGCTGATGTAGCTAAGAAGTCATAAATTTCTGGACGACTAACTTACTATGTGGCAGACCAGACATCGCCCTTCGTGGGTAGGCCTGGTGTCTGCGGTGGCCAAAATAGGAAGAAAAAGGCTGGTACAGTACACACCTGACAGTGCGGAAACATTTCAGCTGTTTCATACCTTTCATCAAGGGTCGAATATCAATTATTTTTTATAGAAACTTTAATTTTATTGCGGTTTCAAGGTTGGTTTCGTAGCAAACAGTAGTAGTAGTTGCTCATTTTGATGAGTTTTGATGTACGTACGTAGTGTTTAAAAATGATTATTCTTTGTATTAAAACTAAACATTTATACTTACTACTATTTCTGTACTCATAACTTTAAAGCAAGTAGCTCGATTCTTCATCATGCGTGCCAAATATTATTTCACGAACTAAATGTTCCAGTAAATATCCACTATATCACCGAAACCATTTTGAGACCACAAGTTTCTAATAAAAACTGCAATAATATGTCTGGCGCCTCTTCCGTACTATACATACAAACTGCTTAAATTCTACAACCATATCTTGTAACGAGATAGACATACAGAACTAGTTCTGTCACGTTCTCGCACGATAAAGAGTGCCGAAAACGCGTACGCCTGCTTCTTTGTAGATGTCACGAAGTTTGTTTAGATATCGACAGTCAATTGCATTTCTGATCTTATGCCAACAAGATTCCTCCTTACGTTATATTAGAATGAGTCATGTCGTTGAACTCTAGTGTGGTTAAATGGCATTCCTTTTCAATTAGCGTCTAACTACACAGATGGTTTGGAGGTCGGGCAGATATTGATAACTGAGGCGTGTACCGGGTATCGGTTACAGGAAAATGACCATTTGTTGTAATGAGTAGGTGTTGCGGTCGATTAGCTGATTTGTTCTCTCGGATGGAGCTTTGTTGGTCTGGTTTTGTTTTGTTCCCAAGTGTTTACGGATATTGTTTTTGTGTATTTAAGGACTTTTACTTTGTTTAATTTACAAAGAAACCGATATTTTCTAGACCGCTTGTTCAACACCTATCCATGCCATATCTGGTTGTTATATAGTCTTTGCATAACCAAGGAATGTAGTCGTGTCTTTGCATAACCAAGAAATATGCTACATGTAAGTAATTTCGTAAGGGCCGGGTGGCTAGACCCAGTGTCAGAGTATTTTCAAGGCTTCTGAAGGCCCCTGAAGTGGTTAAAGCATCAGGGATTCCTAATTTAACGTGTCATTAGAACTACAGCAGCCACACACTTCAGCTTTGTGGATAGGGTCCATCCATCCATCAGCCATAAGAATTCCACTGCTGGACATATGCCTCCCCTATGGATCTCCAATAAGACCGGTTGGAAGCGGCTTGCATCCAGCGCGATCCTGCGGTCTTAATGAGGTCACCCGTCCACTTTGTTGGTGGATGTCCTACACTGCGCTTGTCGATACGTGGTCTCCACTCGAGAACTTTTCGACCTCATAGGTCATCAGTCCTCGCTATTATACTGCCATTTCAACTTGCCAATCTGTTGGGCTATGTCGGTAACTTTGGTTCTTCTACGGATAGAGTATGATGATGATAAAAGTTAGGTCTCAAGCTGTACTTTTCAAATAGTGTAAAATTGTATTCAAATGGAGTGTTGTTTTTATTCGTCTTTGCATTCTGGTATGTTCCAATATACAAAGATTATCTAATATTTATATTTAATGTGTCGTTTAGTTGTTTTTTCTTTTCATGATGATTTGATTTCTATATACTAAGCGCCACACAAATCGGCGGATGGGAAGTAATGCGCAGAACGCTGCGCAAAAGTCGAAATATAAGTATACGCGGGAGCCAGACGAGACGCCGGGGCACACCCGCCCGCCAACCTCATGCTTCCCGCGCGCTCCCTAGTACACTACGCTACGCGGCGTCGGCATTGTGCACATATGCGCAATATTTTTAGCGAATCACGGCGAAGTGTCATCTGCGGCTAACTTCTGATCCGCCGATTTGTGTGGCGCTTAGTATACGATGACAAGATGTAAACACGCATGTGTGCTATATTCCAGGAGGCGATCCAGCGCGAGTCGGCGCTAGAGAGCCGGCTGCGCACACTACGCGAGTGCGTGGAGCGCACGCGGGCCGAGGCGCAGGCGTCGTGGGAGCTGTTCGTCGGCGAGCAGCGGCTGCTCATGCGCGTCCACACGCTCGAGACCATGCTCGCCGTCGGCAAGCTGCCCGACGCGCACAGCGTGGCGCAGCTGCTCAACGACAAGAGGAACTACCAGGTCTCATATTATCACACGCTTTGGACGTGTAAATTAAACCACTCGTAAATTGTTTTCTGTATACTTAAATGAAACATAGGCTCTTAAAGTTATCGAGCTTTTGGTGGATGGCTCCTCCATACCAGTATCGCCAGTGTATTGTGTCGCTGACTACGGAATGTATTTCATCATAGAAATACATTGCAATCAGCAGTCTCGCGGCGACACGATAGTTTGCCACCGTAGCATGTGGTCGGCTATAACATTGAGGTCTTCATCATCAAAATCAAATAGAAAGAACACGTTGACTAAACAGCATATACACTCAGTGTATTTTTTTATGTTGAAAAGTGAACTTAGTTTCATTGATATTTATTTATTTGATTACAGGAAGTGGCGCAAGAGAGCCTGCGAGCGGCGCACGAGCAGCGGTTGGCGTTAGAAGAGAGCCTGGAGCGGCGCAGCCGGGAAGCCGCGGCGCTGCACCAGCAGAACTGCTCGCTCCGCGCCGCCGCCAACAACGCGCTCGCCGAGCTACAGGTACGGTACCAGAGAGCCTGGAGCGGAAGCCGCGGCGCTGCACCAGCAGAACTGCTCGCTCCGCGCCGCCGCCAACAACGCGCTCGCCGAGCTACAGGTACGGTACCAGAGAGCCTGGAGCGGAAGCCGCGGCGCTGCACCAGCAGAACTGCTCGCTCCGCGCCGCCGCCAACAACGCGCTCGCCGAGCTACAGGTACGGTACCAGAGAGCCTGGAGCGGAAGCCGCGGCGCTGCACCAGCAGAACTGCTCGCTCCGCGCCGCCGCCAACAACGCGCTCGCCGAGCTACAGGTACGGTACCAGAGAGCCTGGAGTGGAAGCCGCAGCGCTGCACCAGCAGAACTGCTCGCTCCGCGCCGCCGCCAACAACGCGCTCGCAGAGCTACAGGTACGGTACCAGAGAGCCTAGGAGCAGTGCACGAGCAGCGCACGCCGCAACAAGAGAGCCAGGAGCGTCGCAGCCGGAAGTTTTCATACGTTATATAGACGGCAAGGTCGAGAGTTTTTCAAGTAGACGCCGACACCGACTAACGCAGAAACAAATGTCGCGTGTTGCGTGACTCTCGATTTACGTAGTTTTGCTGCATTCAGGCAATATATAGAATAGGATATGTGCCTGAGACGGGAGCCTTGCTCAGGTGCCCGATGATAGCGTTCCGCGTTGCGATAGATACGACCCTGTTGGAGCGTTTAGTGAATGAATTCTATTGTGTATGTTGTTCGTGTATTGAAGTGTGATGTGTTGTATGTTTACAGAAGCTGGCAGCGCGGTGCGAGCGCAAGATGTGCGCGGCGCGGCTCGCCATCGCCGCGGCCGAGGAGCGCGAGCACACGCTCCGCACGCAGCTGCCACTCGCGGTAACTATCACTCATCATCTCGTGTTTGTTTTAAACGATCATACGGTGGACTTTCGCCTGCATTTTATGTGGTAGCTATAAGGTAGTATGCTTCTCTGCACGGTCAGTTTTCTATAATACTAAAATCTAAAGCTGCCAAGCTAATCCGCCCGTATACGCCGTTGGATTTAATCTCTTGCCCACTGGCTCTGGTGTGTGGAATACCTTCAATGGGAGACCCATGCGTTTTGAATCAAGAGGCTTGATTTTCAAACCTTTGTATTTTCGAAGATAAGACCGTATTGTAAAACGTCTTTGACATCAGACGGTGATAAAATGAAACAATGAACATTGTGAAGAAACCTGCATATCTGAGAAATCTTTATTTTCATTTACTAATTTTGTTTTATTTCTGTTTCGCAGTACACAGTACAAAACGGCGAAGCGAAAATGCTGATCCTAAGCACAGATAGCAATAAGATGCAAGAAGCCAAACGGAGCGGCTCGCTCGAGGACGCGGTGCGAGCGCTGCCTGATTATATTAAGCTGCTTTTACCTCACGGTTTGCTCAATAAGGTACGCTTTAAATAGACTAAAATACTTTTTAGACTTATAAAATAATATGAATCACATTGAACCTTTTAAATAGGCTAGATGACTAAAAAATATAATTAGTCCCACAGTTGGATTATCAAAATATATTCCACACAAAAACAATATAGCCCGTTAAAAGTTCCGCGTGACGTCACGCTTAGGTAGTCTTTTTACTAGTATAGTGACGTCACGTGCCCCCACTTCCTAACTTTGACTCGCTTTATCTTTGCTATTTTCTGTTTCATTAAGAAAATAAAAAATACGTATCTAATATTTTTTTGTAATCCCACCGGGCATATTGGAAATTCATAGGGGAGGCCTATGGTCAGCAGTGGACATCCTACGGCTGATAATGATGATGATAAATAAATAAATAAATATTTGGGGACATCTTACACACGGTCTCTGACCCCAAACTAAGCAAAGCTTGTGATATGGCTGTCAGAGACTGATATACTACATATACATAATTTTATAAATACAAACTTATATAGATAGTACCTAAAGTAAGTTCGCATAGGCCGGGTGGCTAGCCCTGGTGTCAGAGTTTTTAGGCCGCCTGAAGGCCTCTGACATGGCTAAACGGTTGAAACAACCGGGGCCTACAATTTAACGTGTCATCCGAGCCACGGTAGCGCTCAGTTGGAAAATGCCACCCGCGGTCACCCATCCAAGTACTGACCGTGCAGAACGTTGCTTAATTTCGGTGATCGCTGACAATCACCTAGTCAAACTACGCTACGAGCGCTACAGATAGTACCTAAATAACACCCAGACACAGAGAAAACATTTAAGTTCATCACATAAATGCTTGCCCTGGGTGGGGATCGAACCCACGCCTCTTTGATCCAGTAGTCAGAATCACTAACCACTGAGCCATCGACGCAGTCCAAATGACATGTTGATGATGATATGAGATGATGAATCCAAATGACAGACTAATTATAATATTTACTTTACCCAGTCGTCATGCCCATTTATAAAAGGTCATGGCTGGTACATGCGTCAAACTCGTGATCGGGTGCTCCTTGCGGGTCAGAGGTTTGCTCGTGGCATTCACGTAGTGCACCGAAACTATAGTATTAACTTACGCTACATAGAGGGATGTACAGTCGAATTCAATTAATTCTAAACTTTACTAACAAAAGTTACGGATCCTGGAGTCTGTTCAGAAATTTTCAGAAAAAATAATCAAATAAATCTTTATTTGGTTACTACCAGTAGTAAAAGTTAACCTGCTTATTCCGTGAATTTTATAAAAAAAAAAAATGTGCCTTAAACACGCAGTACAGTTTTTTTTAAGCTGAGACTTAAAAATAAACCTTGATCCGACTTCTTCGTGATATAGCTGTGAGTTTTGTACAAACATTGTTTTTTTTCAGGTGGGAATCAAAGCAATATCGGCGGAAGGAAAATCAGCGAAAGAATTCGAACTTATTTTGAAGAAAAACAATATTTACAATTCAGAATCTAAAGGTTAGTCCTAAACACTTTCTACTTAAAATATAACACAGGATTTATGTCAGATTTTAAGAATTATGAAACTATGTTTACTATAGACTTGACACTCAGTTTGACTTTAAATGCAAACACAAACATTCAAAATCTCACGTAAGTCCAAGTGTTATATTCTAAATAAATGTTTACATTTTGAGGAAAGCGAGAAATAAATACTGGTTCATAGTTGACCGCATCCATCAAGCCTGCTGGAAAACCCAATCATTATTCGTTCATCAGTAGACTATAAAAGAGCGGTAGATTTAGTACAATTGGGAATATGCATAAAATTTAGAATGAAGCCATTTTTTTTCTATAGAATATGACTATTAGATTATACCTGTAACCAAAACATTTTTATTTAATTATTTTTCTTGTTTAAATAATTATCAATGAGTCCGAAACTAGTAGCTAACTTCACAACCGCCAAGTTGTTTGATTCGGCCTATACGACGGATATACTATACAGTGTGTTTAGACCGAATGAAACTTCTTGACGGATGTGAAGATAGCTACAAGCTACGCGAAATTCAATCCTGACTGAAGCTTACATAACAGCTACGCGAGGATTGGGTTTCGCGCAACTTGTAGCTAACATCACAGCCGCCAAGTTGTGGGCCTATATCGCCGATTCAACTTGAAAATAGGCGTGATGACAAAAAAAATATATAATTAGTCCGTCAGATAGATTTAAAAAATATAATAGACACGTATTTTTTTTTTGTGAAACAAAAATTTATGAAGAAATAGCCCGTCAAAGTTCCGCGTGACGTCACGAGTGCACTACAAATGTACAGACAACGTCGCACTAATGACGTCACAAGCCCCCACTCCCAAACTTTGACATGGTTTGTCTTTTTCATTTATTGTTTGATTGAGAAAAAAAAATACGTGTCCAATATTTTTCAATAATCTAACTATAATCCGCGCCACACAAGTCGGCGGATGGGAAGTTATTTTATTTATTTTTATTTTATTTCTTCGTGCCTACCGCGCGCTCCCTACGCCCGTGCTCACCACTAAACCACTTGCATCTATAGGCATTGTGCACACATGCGCAATAATTAGCGAATCACGGCGAAGTGTCATCTGCAGCTGATTTCTCATCCGCCGACTTGTGTGGCGATACCTATACCGAACTAATTATAATAATTATTTTTGTACCCAGCCATCATGCCTTTTATCACCACGGCACACCACACTGACGGTATCTGCTCCGTTAGTGTGGTGTGTCCAGTGACAATTTTCAAGTTGAATCGGCGGTACTAGCGGCTTCGTATATCCAGTCTATACTGAGCGCCACACAAATCGACGGATGAGAAGTTATGCGCAAAACGCTGCGCAAAAGCCGAAATATAGGTATACGCGGGAGCCAAAGAGACAAGACGCCGGGGCACACCCGCCCGCCAACCTCATGCCTCCCTACGCATTGTGCACACATGCGCAATAATTAGCGAATCACGGCGAAGTGTCATCTGCGGCTAACTTCTTATCCGCCGATTTGTGTGGCACTCAGTAAACCTGTGATCACGATCGATGCAACTCGGTTAAAATGTCGCGATAATGAGGTACTTATTTATAACTTTTTAGTGCGCGATTATTTCCGTAGTATATAAGAATAACGTGTATGTTATTTGTGCAGATAATTTCACAGAGAAGCAGCAGGCGGAGGAGGGCGAGGGCAGCGGCGAAGAGAAGGCGGAGGGCGCCGACCCCTGCACCGACGACGAGAAGCAGTCCCGCCTCAACCACGGTATAGGCCGAATCTAACCGCTTGGCGGCTGTAAAGTTAGCTACAAGCTGCGCGATACCCAATCCTCCCGTATACACCGAATCACACAAGTCGGCGGATGTGAAGTTAGCTACAAGCTGCGCAATATCCAATCAACGCGCATCCATAAATGAGCTTCAGTCAGGATTGGATATTGCGCAACTTGTGGCTAACTTCACATCCGCCGACTTGTATGATTCAGCCTATAGCTGTCTAGTGAGCTTCAGTCAGAATTGGATTTTGCGCAGCTCGTAGCTAATATCACAGCCGCTAAGAAGTTTGACTCGGTCTATAACTCATACTCGTTTTCTTGTTTTTTTTTCTTGCTTGTCATGTCGCATGATTTATGCATTTGCCAGTTTCAAAGTTTAGGTGGTGAAGCTTATCATATACGGGGCCCATATAATTTCTTTGGGTGCTCATGCGTAAAAAAATGAAAATATACGTCCCGTATAAGATAAACTTCATTATCTAAATGTTGAAACTGGCAAATGTCTAATCGTGCGACGAATAAACGCATGGAGATTTTACTAGAAACACCCATTATGCTCTGTAGTGTTTTGACACCTCAATGCAATTTTTTTATTGAGTTGCACGTCTATGAGTCTGCACAACGTGCGTTTTAATAAACTATAGAGGAAAGATTGGGACATTTCTGCTATAAGGTCGACTCCGAACTGAAGCGAACTGGAGATCCCTAGACGATGTTTCAAAAACACGTAAATACTACATTTCTAAAAGAAATGAATTTATCAATTTGTTTATAGAACCGGGCCACGAGTGTGAGAACTCTGACGGGGAAGTTCACGCGGACAACAACGCCAACTCCACGTACAGCGAACCCGACACGAGAGAAGACTCGCCTGTGAGTACAAATTACCACTATTTTTATAACCATAATGCAGGCTTACTGGTTGAAAAAATCCAACATAAATTTATGCTAATACATAATAATTACTTCCGATTGTTCTCATCTTGCCAACGGAGAGTTGCACAGGCATAACCAAGTAGCCAGGATCATCCATCAGCAACTTGCTCTTCGATACGGCCTTGTCGAGTCCGAGGTGCCGTACTATAAGTACGCACCGGCGCTAGTTCTTGAGAATGGTCGAGCGTTGCTCTACTGGGACCGCTCTATCATCACGGATAGGACTATTGTCGCCAATAGTCTGATATCGGCTTCGTCGACCGGTCCCAGCGCCGCAGCGCGCGGGCAGTGCTCGTCGACGTCACCATCACACATGATGAGAATCTTGTGAAGGCCGAGAAGGACAAGCTCAGCAAGTACCTTGACTTGGCTCATGAGGTTACCGCCATGTGGGATGTTGACTCAACGATCATTGTCCCGATAGTCGTTTCGGTAAGCGTCTAAAAAGCGAAGAGTCTCGACCAGCAACTAAGTTATTGTAGCAAAATTATTTTAAATAATTAATTTGAAATGAAATGTTAATCGTTTTTAAATATATCTAGTTTTTTTTAGAAAAAATTTAATTTTAAAATTATTTTTTAATTAAAGAGGCTCTCGCGTTCCTCTCTCTGTAGCCCCAACCACCTGTAGCTTGGCCCCGCCCTGCTCCCGGCGGCACTCTAGTCTTAGGTTTTTTATAGTATTTTATTATTTTATATGTATAAATATTGTAAAAAAAACTTAAATTTAAGATAAATAGTCTAATAATTGTAAAAATAATAACTGAAAGCGAACCGCCGTGAGTACTGACTTACCTCATTTTTATTTCTGAAGGCAATCATTTATCTCATACCTCCTACTAATATTATAAACGTGAAAGTTTGTAAGGATGGATGGATGTATGGATGTTTGTTACTCTTTGACGCAAAAACTACTGAACAGATTGAGATGAAACTTTCCAATTATATAGCTTAATATCAGAATAACACATAGGCTATAAATTATAATGATATTGTGTAAATTTTCAATATTATTATATCAATAAGTGTTAAGTAAGTAGGAAAAATTCTGCCATCTATTATAGCGTGCGCTCCAAGAATTGTCAAAAAAGAACTGTCAAATCCAACAAATGTCAATACGATTTTTTTTACATTCCACCTTTATTAAGGGTGGTAAGGTAGGGCCTCGAAATATCATGCGGGCGAAGCCGCGGGCAAAAACTAGTTTAAATATACATTTGTCCGCATTTTTATAAAAATCCAAGTGAGATTGAGAAATGTCATTGTCAATGTCTATTATAATTTATAATACAAACACAGGGTTATTCCTAATTAATTAGCATCCTTTTATGGGCTTATTCTGTACATCAAAACTAACAACTTTTGCTCTGCGACTTTTGTTAAAACTAAAAAAAAACTGTTGTTCCATTGAAAAATATCGTTCACTCGCGTCAAAATGTATGGAACAGCTTTTTTTTGAGTTTTGACAAAAGTGGTTAGTTTTGATGTACAGAATAAACCCCTAAAAGGATGCTAATTGATTAGAAATAACCCTGTATATAGGTTTACTAAATTAATAGCAACGTAAAATAGTGTTCTCTCTATCAAACGCACATAGTGAAAAAGAAACAGGACTACTCTAAATTGCTATTATATTTACGATGGCGCCTTTAAAATTGGGCCTAATCTTCTCTTATATATAAAAATGAATAGTGGTTGTTAGTCTCGCTAAAACTCAAAAACGGCTGGACCGATTGGGCTAATTTTGGTCTTGAAATATCCGTGGAAGCTAAGGGAAGGTTTAAACGATGAGAAAATATAAAAATAAAAACATGAATTTGATTTTCCCATACAAAATGTTCCAGTTGACAGATGGTGAGATGAAGTTCACCGGCTCAGCTAGTTCCTAATATATCTATAAAGTTACACACAATATTTTCTGTACTTAGGTACAACACTCTAATAATCTCAAACATAATATAACAATAATTCTCATAAAAGCAAAGCCTACTTGTGTTTATTTGATTTCGCCATAAAACATAATAATTCAAATTCATCATCCTCGTGTGTCACGACTTGATAAGCGATAAAAGTGTTGCAAAAAGTTAATAAACATGATTTATGACTTCATTTTTGACCGATTAAATTTCTTTCTTTAAAACGGACATTCTTTATGATACGATATATGTGTAGCTGAATGCGAGTGATTTATTTCACGATATTTCCGCTTTCTAACTAAATGATCTTGATTTCCAACTAAGCTTTGGCCTTTGGCACT
Source organism: Hypomecis atomaria (assembly GCA_964007245.1). Lineage (NCBI taxonomy): Eukaryota > Metazoa > Arthropoda > Insecta > Lepidoptera > Geometridae > Hypomecis > Hypomecis atomaria. The sequence continues at coordinate 15,598,649 of OZ023292.1, read as the reverse complement.
CCGATTTTGTTAAAATCTGTAGAAAATAATGTGTAAAATTTTAGTAAATTTTAATTTTATAAGACTTTTCAGATAAGCTATTTTTAGGGTTCCGTACCCAAAGGGAAAAACTGGACCCTATTACTAAGACTTCGATGTCCGTCTGTCACCGTGCTGTATCTCATGAACTATGATAGCTAAACAGCTGAAATTTTCACAGATGATGCATTTCTGTTGCCGCTATAACAACAAATACTAAAAAGAAAAAAAAATATTTAAAGGGCTCCCCATACAACAAACCTGATTTTTCAGACGTTTTTCGCTCTATATTAATAATGGTAACAGGTAGATGCTTGAAATTTTCACAGAATGTTTAGTTTTATATTCACTTCAATAATAAATAGTAAAATTAAAATAAAATAGACATTTAAGGGGGGCTCACATATAGTACGGAGCCCTCCGTGTGCGAGTCCGACTCGTACTTGGCCTATTATTTCTAAATTAGTTAGTATTTTCTAGTTTACTGACTTAGTAATTACAAGTTGGATATCTTTAATTAAGATAAGAGTTAATAGGTACGAGTATGTTCTAGGTCTACATATTCCTTCGACCATAACAATCGCTTTCCATCAGGCGAGTTGATGGCCAAATGTAGTCCTATTACGTATAAATAATCGGTCAAGTGCGAGTTAGACTCGCGCACGGAGGGTTCGTACCGTATGGAAGCCCCCTTAATATATTTTATTGGAATTTAATTATTTATTTTTGAAAGGAATATACAACTTAATATTCTATGAATATTTTAAGCATCTTCCCATTGACGTTAATAATATCGAGCAAAAAAATCACGTTTCTTGTATGGCAGCTCCCTTAAATGTTTATTTTAATATAATTATTTATTTTAAAGTGAATATTTAACGAAATATTGTGTGAATATTTCTAGCATCTACCTGTCACCGTTATTAAAATCGAGCGAAAAACGGCTAAAAATTCAGGTATGTATGGGAGCCCCCTTAAATTATTTTTTTCTGTTTTTAGTATTTGTTGTTATAGCCGCAAAAGAAATACGTTATCTGTGAACATTTCAACGTTCTTATCACGGTTCATGAGAAACAGCCTGGTGACAGACATACAGCGGAGTCTTTGTAATAGGGTCCCGCTTTTACCCTTTGGGTACGGAACCCTAAAAACATGGTACGTCTCGGCCTATCTCAATTTGAAGACACCTGTGTAAGCTACTTAGACGGTGTTAAGATTATGATCTTAGTAAATATAGAACAAAGATAAAAATGTCAACGGAATATGTTATCGGTTCATCAATTTATCGACTTCATGACTAAGTTGTGTCGTGACTGTATCGAATCACCTGCCGTTCAATTGCTTCTGAATAAGTATGTTTATTACTACAATTTACTAGCTCCGTTATTGTTTCTTAATGGTGCTGGCTCTCAAGTATGGTACTTGACCAAAATACATTAAAATTATATTGTTTAATTTTTTATGACAGTGCAATTAAACGAAACGGTATTTTTTTTTACAGTTCATTGTGCAAGTGCGTACTGTATAACGATATAGGCCTAATCATACAAGTCGGCGAATGCGAAGTTAGCTACAAGCAGCGCGAAACCCAATCGACGCTCAGCTTTATGTGAGCTTCAGTCAGGATAGGATATTGCGCAGCTTTTAGGCTAACTTCACTTCCGCTGACTTGTATATTCCGGCCTATACCTTTTTTTGTAAGAATGACGTAATATTTTCATTTGATAAATGCCCTTTCTTGGTCGTTTCACGTAATCTGAATTCAAATCGCCTGTAGTTGGATATAGGATATATAAATCTTTCAACTCTTACATTCATTTTCCGGCCATTGTTTAATATTTACAGGGTTTACATGAAGCTCGTTATTACCGATATAAATGTCCAATTTACCGCAAGAAAACCTCCTGATACTGATCTCTTGTACTTTTGTTGTCCTTTTACACTTATGCATCTGTAGCAACTTCGTTAATGTTCGCTATTCGAAAAAATATACGGTCTGCATAGATTAAAAATAATAACCACTAATACAGGTCGCGGCATATTAGTCTAGCGCTGAGCGAAGTGTGGAGGGATGGATAAAAACCTAAAAAAACCACGGAGAGCACCCATATCCTTTTTTGAGCTACAGTGTGGCCAATTTTAAAGGCGCCATCGTATATTTAATAGCAATTTAAAATATTGTTCTCTCTTTCAATTGCATATATTGAAAAAGAAACAGCAGTATTTTTATCGCCTTTAAAATTGACCACACTGTCACCGCAAATATGGGTGTAAAACTTACCTACCTTGATATAATATCCTATCTGTCGTTAAACTTCTGATTTGTACTCTTTATAAATCAATTTGTATGTGACCAACTTAAAATGCCTTTCTCAAGACTGCTTGACGACAAATGACATCCCAAATTCAACAAAGTCGGCAAACAAAAACAATTCCGCAGTTATAATATTGGTGCGAAGTGTATTTATCTCTGTCCTTAGTTCGTTGATACCGCGTGAGTCACACAGGGGCGGCACAAGGGCCCGGCCCCGCCTCACGCCCCGCCCCGCCCAGATCTGCAATCATCCCCACCCTTCGCGGTTGCCTTTGTTACTTTGCATTACGATTTTCCTTATTGGAACTTCTCATTTCTGCCTCCTTCGTAATTTATTGCAGACCCACAGACTCACACGGTCTCACTCACATTATACCTACACCTTTTAACATAATTGTTGCAAAATTGTAGTGGGATCTTCATCATTTAAGTCGCATTTTAGTAAAAATTGATTTCGAAATGCTATCGTTTAGTAGAATCAATCAATTAGAGCTACTTTCATTGTTGAAAATGTTTGTACCTAATTCATATGTCACGCAATATCTATTTTATCACTTTGCTTAGATAGATAAGCTATCGACTGGAAACACATATTGATACTAACTTTTGCGTTATTTGAATAGTGTTATTTTGATTCTTCTCCGAGGATTCCTCTAGGCTGGTTTTGTTTTTGACATATTATTTTAATAGTATTTTACCAAAATAAAGTATAAATAATGGATCAATATGTTATGTAGATAGCGTACAAAAATGTCCGTTTTTTTATGCTTGGCGTATGAGATAATGTGGAAAAACGCGCACTTGCCCATAGGCCTGTGATTTATTTATACGACATATCGTATAATTTTCTTTATTTATTCATCAAAAGTTACAATAAGTTTTAATTTAAAGATGTACAAAAAACCATTTGGTTTGTCTTGTACACTGATTCAGGCTCGTAACTAATTATTACTAGCGGCTAACTACATTAAATATTTATCTACTCAAGTCGTTCAGTTAGAGATAGCAAATCTATGTACCTACTTTTATAAATAAATCACAAGCTATTTAATCCAATGTCTGGTTCTTCCTATCAGCTTCAACTTTTGACTCGGTCTACTATTGAATGAATAAAATACAATATAAAATTAAAATATCTATTTTCGGTGCTTTCATAAAGATCCCTAGAGATCTAGAGATTCCCTTCCTGTCTGTCACGAGCCTCATCCATTTTAGACCAGCCATTAGTTATCGTTTGTCGCTGGTTTGTCCAGTGGTAGTTCAAGAGATGGAGATAACGATATATGTACAAAGCCGATATAAGCTGTAAGTAGTTGTGTATCCAGATGATTCGATGTTCGATTGTTGTTACTGTACTATTATACAGTTACATCATATCTATAACCACTTAATAGTCTCCCCACCACCTTTTCCTTATTAGAAAACGTTGCCAATTTCACAGAACACGTTAATTGCGTCGTAAATTTTAGAATAGGTTTTATATATATATTGTAATTTGATAATAAAACATCATTCTGATTAAATCAGTATTAATTTATCTACTTTGCTTTGCATATAGCTTTCCTCGTGTGATCTTTGTCTGGGTTTATTTTCTACCTTATGCAAACAAAACAGAAAACAGCTCAGGACTGATAACATGGCTGCAAGTTAAAAGAAATCATATACCTAATTCTGATAAGTAAGTTGTACTTTAACAGTTGTACAGTTGATGGAGACATTGAGCTATATATTGAGTTATAGAAGTATAAGGATTTTATAATCAAAAAGAATATCATTTGGCATATTTTATTTTGACTATAACACATAATTATCACAATAACACTAGTGAAATATCGACTATAGTTTGGCAAGAAATAATTCGATTACCAAAAATGTTGGAACGGCATCCGGCGGCCCTTTCCGTCGAAATATGCGTGGACTTTGCATTATATTTGACGAAATTTCGTTTTGTATTTAACCTTGTGTAATTCATGTTTATTGTACTATCTAGTTCACGTTTTTAATTTACAATCGTCATCGATCCACAGAGTAAAGCGGGCGTGGAGTACGCGAACGTTCTTCGCGTGATGGGCGGCCTCAACGAAGAGATCAAGGTGCTCCGCGAGCGTCTGTCCGCCGTCAGCGCCGAGAACGAACAGCTGAGGACCGTGCGCGACGAGCTGCTCGCAGCCTCGGCCGACACCAGGGAGGACCAGCCCATCGAGCCCGAGGACGCTGCCACGTATAGGAATCGTATTGCGGACTTGCAGGTTGGTCACTCGTGCTTGGGTGAACGGACTTATATACGTAGCGAACTAGTATTAACAGCTTTCTAGGAATTAGAGAAGACTATCCTATTGAACTTGAGGACTCCAACAAATTAGTCAAGTCGTGTTTAGGCAGAAGGAGTGTATGTATCAAGAGTCACGTGAAACTTATAACATTCCCTCTTGTTGGATCGGTGGTGAGAAAGGTGTTTGTTGTGTTTTATCATAAACTGTATGTCACTTCTGCTGCCATGCACGAAGACAAAGGTGGGTTGGCCTGTCTGTTGGTAGTTATAATCTGAAACATAAAAGAAAATCTGTTTTACCTACATGTATTGTATTTGAGTTTTGATATTCCTAATCAATTCCATCATTTCATGTGAAACGTTTGACTGTATCGTTCTGATGTGGCCACGGTGCGGTTTATGAAAAATATTGTATCAGTCTATTAATATTACTGCTGAGTATAGGCCAACCCGCAATGGGCTAGCGTGGTGGTTATTTCCCAATCACTCTTCGTGGGTAGACGTACGATAGAGTGAGCTTGCTTAATGCGATCTCTCGCTGAGAACAATCTACATCCTTCTTCATTTATTATAAAAAGATTTTTCCGTCCTCCACAGAGTCAGCTCTCCCGATCGACGGTAGCCGAGGAGGCGAACATGGCCGAAATCCACCGACTGTCCGCGAGCGCGGCCGAGCTGCAGGCCGAGCTGGCGTTCCGGCCGACGCGCGCCGACATCGACGACCTGGCCGGAGTCATCGACACGCTGCGCGCCGAGCTCGCCGCCCGCGACCGCCTGCTGCGCCGCCCGCCCGCACTCGACAAAGCCTGCGCCACCGACCCGATCATCGAGGAACCTGTAGAACCCATCGACGCCGGAAACATATCCGCCGAGATAGACGAAATGTTCCGTCTCGACTACGAGGAGGAAGATGACGAAACGGACTCGGTGGCGACTGAAATCGATCGCGCGCCTGAAGAGCCGCTCGTGCCCAGCGAACCCGCGGTAGAAGCCGCCGGGGAATATGTGAAGCTGGGCGACGAGGAGCGGCTTCAGGTCAGTAGCCACAGTAGTAAAGAGGACGAGTCCGAGTCAGTGGCGACTGAGGAGGACCGCGCGCTCGACTCACCGGTGTGTAGTGAACTAGTGGTCGAGGCGGCTGCCGAATATGTGAAGCTGGGCGATGAGGAGCGGCTTCAGGTCAGTAGCCACAGTAGTGACAAAGAGGACGACACATTGGCGACCGATGTAGACCGCGCGCCTGAAGATCCGTCCGTACCTAGTGAATCTGCGGTCGAGACGGCGGAATACATGAAGCTGGACGACGAGGAGCGGATTCAGGTCAGTAACCACAGTCAGTACAACAATAAAGATAATATGTCAGATTTATTTGTGACTGAGGTACTTAGATCGCGTCGTGTCAAAGCTATCTAGTGAACTAGTGGTCTATTTATTTATCTGATGCATATATTTTTTTTGTGAACAGGTGACGCTCGCGAACGGTTCGCTTCACGCGCTCGAAGAAGAACTCGTGCGCGCCAAAGAACGATGGGCGGAGGCGGTGGAGGAGCGCGCGCGGCTCGCGGCGCAGCTGGCGCGCGTGCAGGGCAAGCCTCGCCGCCTGGCCCCCGCGCACGTGCTGGCGCTGGCCCTGCCCGTGCTGGCCGTGGCGCTCTACTACCTCTTCCTGCCCTACATCTCCTGATTGACGGCCACCTGGGACCCGCCCGGGTACGCCTAGCGCCCGCGCCGCTCCGAATTATATCCACCAGGTTACGCCGCGATGCCCAGGCGCAACGCTCTGGTCGGATGACTATGCTGTTTGTTGATCCGTCGCGATTGTCGTTGGTACGCGGTCGGCCGGAATGTTTTCGGCCAATTAAAGTGATTCGACCGTTTTATCGATTGGTTTTTTGAAAATTGTACCTGTGTCGTTGGAAAGCGCGCACGTCTACGGGGCGGGAGATCGCTCTGGATTATTTATGGATTAGAATAATTTAGAGTACGATATTGATAGTTCGTTCGTTCCGCGTCGGCCCGGCCCGGCGTCGTTATCGCGTCTGTACATAGCCTAGTAACGTTTCTGTAAAAAAAATGATATCGTATCGATAGTATGAAATTGATTGTTGATATCTGCCATAATAAATAATTGTATATTTTAAATTGTAAGGCCTAACGACTGTCCTAAATTATAACTGTTGTTGTGCGAGGCCCGCCGCCGCCGCCGCCGCCGCCGGGCTCGCTAGCTAGGTAATGCCCGCATGGTGTTCAGTAGCCGCGAGAGCATATCACGGGCGGCCGCCGATATCTTCGAATCGTTTGCATTTTTCTAGTCTTTAGAATCGTCGTGGACTCGTTTGCGTGTACTTTTGCGATCCATCGTTTTTTACAATTTTATAGCTTGTAATATATACGGCCCTCAGCCTCGTGGGCGCATTTACGTGCATCACATTTCTAACATAGTTTTGACAATACTTATTATATTTTGAAGGAAGAGTGATGTTTGTGTTGAGACGGAGCGGTGAGTCCGGCCACGCTCGGCTCTGTGATGCCGAGGCCAATAGATAATTTTGTAACAAACTCATGTAATTAACGATTGAAATATATCTTTAGAACTATATCTTTACCACGTTGAAATCTACTATCTATAAATATTTATTTTTATTTTTATTGTTGCACTGATTTTGTTATGTTCAATGTTTTATTTTGTGTCTAAACCACCTTATTGTAAATAGTTTTGGTATCTTATACTCGTCCTTATGTTTAGTTTCACGATGTCGAAGACTTTTATGTTCTATTGATTAAAATTTAATATGCATTCGATGTGGATGTACTGATAAATTTATTGGAAATAATATTGATTTGTTTAAAGATTGCTATTTTCTTTGTACCTCGGTCCCGTGTAGTTGCGTGAGTCATTGACATCATCGTATCTAAGTATAGATTATTTGTCATGGCGGTGCAGCGCATAGACAAGTGTCGCGGCGGCCGACTCCGGCGGGCCCACGCCTGAGCCGTGACGCGGGCATAATACGCTGACTAAGTAAATACGTAACGAGACTACGACACTACATCTATTTCCGATCTAGTACAAAAGCAGTGAGCGCTTAACTATTTTCGATAATATGACTAGAGAGTGCTGAATGAATGCTGTAATCCATTTTCTCGTAGCTGCTTATGTCTTAGCGATGGAGATTGCTAAAAATTGGAAAGTATCTGGCATGTGCTTTAAACCCATTTATCAGATGGTTCATGTCAGCGCAAAAATGCCTGGATGAGTTGTGGATCACAAGTTTTAGTCGTGCGTAGTTTTTAGGAAAAGGCTAAGAAACTATCTGCAGAAAAGACTTCAGAGGGCAATCTACGAGGGGGCGTTTTTAAGTTCGCGGAATCGGGGGTAAGACGTGGAAATAAAAATACAAGTTTATTTTTCCTTTTCAATATATTCACCTGCAACCCTAATACATTTTTCAGATCTTTCAATTAGCTTATGTATACCCTCGAAAAAAAATGTTTTTTCTTTGTCTGAAAAATAAGCTGAAACTGCTTCCTTCACTTCTTCATCGCTTGAGAACTTCTTCCCCGAAGTTCTTTTTTCATTTTTGGAAAGAGATAATAATCACTGGGAGCCAGGTCAGGACTGTAGGGTGGATGAACCAAAATATCGAAGCCCACCTTGTGCAGGGAAGCCAACGCAACACGGCTCTTGTGCACAGGCGCGTTGTCGTGCAGAAGGAGGACACCTTTGGTTAATTTTCCCCTTCTTTTTGCCTTGATTGCTTCCTTTAATCGCTCTAAGATTGAAGCGTAGTATACTCCGGTTATGGAGACACCTTTATCTTTATAATCTATCAACAAGATTCCTTCTGAGTCTCAAAAGATTGTCGCCATGATTTTTCCCGCCGACTGTGACACCTTAAATTTCTTTGGTGGTGGTGTGCCTGTTTTGTGCCACTGCATAGAATTTTGTTTGGACTCAGGTTCATAATGATGAACCCAAGTTTCATCCCCAGTAACAATTCGAGTCAATACTCCATCCTGGTCTTCATTACAGAGGTCCAAAAACGCGCGAGAACACTCTACGCGCTATTGTTTTTGAGGCGGCGTGAGCATTCTCGGCACCCACCTTGCACTGACTTTAGTCATGCCGAGATGATCGTAAAGAATTTAAAATATGGTTGTATCGGATACTCCAACCATTTCTGCGAGCTGTTTCTTCTTTAGTCTAGCATCTTCCAGTATTAATTTTTCCACTTTTTGAATGATTTCCGGAGTGGTCACCTCGATCGACCGTCCTGGCCGAGGATCATCTTCAAGTGAGGCCCTGCCTTGCTTAAAAAGGGTATGCCACTTATAAACCATGGTTTTACCAGGGCAAGACTGCCCGTAAACGGATGACATCTCTTCTAAATTGGTTTGAACCGATTTACCTTGCTTGGTAAGGGACTTTATGACCGCGCGGTGCTCGATTTTCTCCATTTTTCACAATTTCTTCCCAACTGAGTTGTTTGATCGACGATAATTCAAATAGTAATGGCCCGATTAAAACAAAACATTCTATTTATACTAATAATTATATATATATAGATGAGCTACTTAACCAGTTACGACTAAGGAAAGTACCCTCATTTATTAATTACCTACCCATTCCGCGAATATAAAAATGCACCTCGTAAATACACCCTATTCTGATATTTCCCATTATTGGAAGTAAAAAATCATTAGTTAAAAAAAACCACTTATATATCAGAATATATATTTTAGATCCGAGTAAATTTTGTGCCGTTTCTATTTTGTACATTTTTATCTGGAAGTTACAACTTCCAGATAAAAACTGAACTTTACAAAAATAAAACGTTTTTCAGAGTTTCTACGACACAAGCCTCATGTCAGAACTCTTGATAAGCTCGAAAGGACCGTTAAACATGTATAACATTCTACTCTAGTAACTTTTGTCATCGGATGAACGTGCGCTTAAAAACTGGTAACCTTGGGTTACTTTTCTTCGAATAGTTAGTTACTGCAACCGGCCAGTAACAATGCAGACCAATTGCCTCGAATAGAGTAAGTTGGTAGGCATAAAAGGTTAGTAGCGTTAGTTATCCTTGAGACTCGGCTAGCCTCATGTTTTATTTATTTGTAAAAAGTAGCCTAAGAATTGCAATAAACATGCTTTCAGATTCATTAGTAAGCATCTGTAATTAAGCCAAGCGTTAACGAATAGTTACGAACATTCACGAACAGTTAATACATAGCTTACTTGTGCATACGAACAGCTAGCGTCTAATAAAGCTCGGTAGGGCTCGATAAGTGCACCAGCCGACTTAGACTAAGACGGCGTACTTTACGCATATGTAGTACTCGTATACTCCGCGTCATGGTATAATAATATAACTGTTTTATTAGACTATGCTCCGCGTCACATAAGTTGATGGATGTGAAGTTAGCCACTAGCTGCGCAATAGCCAATCCTGACGAGCCGTGACGTGGAAGCAGCACGTTGATGGGTTATTGCGCAGCTAGTGACTAACTTCACATCCATCAACTTGTGTGGCGCGGAGTATACAATGCAAACAACGAGGGCGTGCAGTCGCTATTACGCGATGAAAGAATACCTACACGTTAGTGCATAGGCAGTTGTCACGTTCTCGTTCAAGAAACGTTGAGAATGCTTTATCGATTTAATAAAATTATGTCTACAGCGTAAGTTCTAGAAAACTCGAGGACCATTCTCATCATCTCGTTTCTATGACTAAAGGTATCTTGCGAAAAACAAATAGGCCTACTAGTTTTAAATAAACGACAAAATGCGTCAGGAATATAAAATAGAGAGTCGGACTATACAGGGTTATTTCTAATCAATTAGCATCCTTTTAGGGGCTTATTCTGTACATAAAAACTAACAACTTTTGTTGTACGACTTTAATCAAAACTAAAAAAAGAAACAGCTGTTCCATTCATTTTGTCGAGGGTGAACGATATTTTTCTGTGGAACAGAATTTTTTTTGAGAATTAATAAAAGTCGTAGAACGAAAGTTGTTAGTTTTGATGTACAGAACAAGCCCCTGAAAGGATGCTAATTGATTAGAAATAATCCTGTATAAATATTTCGGACAAGAAATTTTTACTATACCTACCTACGTTTATAAATTAATAAAAGATATAGTAGAGATAGTACCTAGTCTGGTGTCAACAGCCACACATATCTTATAGGTACCGTCATCACTAGCTTGTTGGCAAACATTTTAGTGTAATTTACAAATAGAGGATAAGAGAAGACGGTGAAACCACTTTACAACAGAAAACGGACAGACCCACACCGTCAAGATCAAGCCGGTTGTGTTCAAATGCGAACATATCTAGAATAAAAAAAACGCCGCTTGTTTTAACATGATTCTCTATCTAGAAGCTCACTGGAATGAACATGAAATTGAAATATTTTTAGTAAGCAGGATTTTGGGATAAGCGTTTGTCCACAACTTACAAATTGTCTCTACTTCTCTACGTGCTTGCAGTCCTAAATTGCTGCTGGGAAACGAACATCACTGAGCCATCAACTTGGCATTTTTAATGACTACGGCACATTTTCTATTTGTGGTGGTAGCCAGCTAGCCAGCCCTGCTAAGAATAGTAAAAGAGATAATGCAAAAACATATAGAGCTCAGGCTATTACCTGGTACAGTTCTAATTATTTGCTTTATTTGTTTTGGAAAAATATTTTCCAATTATTTTCTTTATCTAAAAATCACCATTTAAAGGAATTTCACATTTTTGCGTCTTATTATCTTTTGACATTGCTTGTAAAGTATGGCGGCGTGATGTCTGAATTTCCGCGAAATACATCTTGCGATTAGGCAAGATGTGGTCGAATATACCTATTTAGTAAAAAAAAGAAAATCTTGCACGTTATAGCTGGCCGCATTTTAGGTGACACGCTGTCCGGCGAATGATGCAATATTCTGAGTATTTTATCAAAGGGTCAATATGCGGAATTGCCGTCTTATCATACTTTCTATGCTCTGATACACAAAGGAAAATTCAATTACGATAATTAAATATAATTTTACTGCTTACATGGATAGACTATATATTCTTAATAATTATAATTAACTTTAAATTTACTAGCCTTCAACAAAAACTTATAGCTACTTAAACAGTAACAAGTCTTGTTAGCAGACTTCCGCTTTACAGCCATAAAATATGTTCTAACGTACCGGTCCAAACAAAACCACTTACTTACTTGAAATTACTTCCTCTACACTGTTGTAAAGAGCTTCAACGGTGGCTAAATCATTGCAGATAACTTATGCTCGAAAGATCGTTAAAAAACTAGTTAACTAAAACGTGAGCTCTGCAAAGATAGACGCACGTCGATTTAGATGTATGTCTAAAATAAATAATGAAATGTCATAATGTTAATCAATGTGGTTAGCTGTGGACAGAGCGCAAAGACAAATCATAATGTAGGTATATATTTTATTAGTCCAGAACTCCCCTACCACAGTATACCTATAGGTAGTTGTATTGTTCTTAGTGTTTTTACTGAAAAACTTTCGTACTTACGGTTTAATGCTTAACTGTACTTAATAGTGAAAAACAACATGGTATGTTTTATTGGGCGTAAATTACCATTTACGATGGAATCCTTGAGATGGAATGTAATAGGAGGCCATGGACTCCTGATGAATGATCCAACTGGGCACATAAACGACCCCATAAAGGCCACAGGAACATGCTAAATGGTTCTGGTGAGTCCTTTTGTGAATTGTCAGTCAATTTATGGCTGAGATGATGATGTATTCTCAAACGGTGTTAATGCAAGCTAAGTAGGTAATTTACAGACAAAAGTTGTATTTAGATTTTTTATTTAAACATTTTAGTATAAATAACTGGTATGATTATAGTCTTGAGAATCCTGAGATATTGTAACTTTCAACACAAACAGACATAACATACTACAAATATGTATATATTTACATATTATCACTAATAATACAGTTACCTAACATGATCGGCACTTGCACGAGCCCAACTCTAACGAGGTTGGAACTACGTGTAACTGCCCAGCAATCATGAGACACGATGGACACGAGTTTAACATAAATTAAGCACAACAGAAGAGGACTAGCTCCCGCAAACTTAGGGAATCCTACTGCGGGAGCTAGGGCTACACACGAATATTTTAGATGATTTCTTAATTTTAATTTAATTCTATTTAGTGATAAAGTGTTTTCCTGCATGTACTTGTACCTATATTTTTTTTACATTAGGTGTACCTATTTGTGAAAATTTATACATTATTTGAGCGTGTGATAATTTATGTTTTAAAATAACATATAGTTCTGGGTGTGCTTACTAGTTGTATTTGATAATGTATAATGTTCCATGGCACCCCTGACTAGAACCCTGAGAGCTCATGTGTAAAACTGTGAAGCGACATAAATAATCGGCCAAGTGCGCGTCGGATTCGCGCACGAAGGGTTCCTTATAGGATACCGTTAATGTATTTTATTTTAATTGAATTATTTATTTTTAAAGTGAAAATACAACTAAATATACTGTGAATATTTCCGGCATCTGTCTGTTGCCGCTATAAATATTGAGCAAAAAAAATACGTTTCTTGTACCTATACATGGGGGCTCCCCTTTAAATAGCTATTTATTTTAATAATAATTAATTATTTGTTATTGAAGTGAGTATACAACTAAATAATCTGTGAATATTTCAAGCGTCTACCTACTACAGTTATTAATATCGAGAAAAAAACGGCAAAATATCACGTTTGTTCTATGGAAGCAGAATCCTATAATATTTATTTTATTCTATTTTTAGTGTTGAGCAACAAAAATACATCATTTGTGAAAATTTCAAATTTCTAGCTATCACGGTTCATGAGATACAGCCTGGTGACAGAAAGAAGGACAGCGAAGTCTTAGTAATAGATTCCCGTTTTTAGGGTTCCGTACCCAAAGGGTAAAAACGGGACCCTATTACTAATTTACCCTTTGGGTACGGAAAAAAGTCAATGATTCAATAGGTCCTTGAAATAATTGTATATGTTTAGATTATGTACAATGATTATTAGATTGTTTAATGTACAACTAGCTTTTGCACGTGGATTCGCTCGCGTGGTATTTTATTTTTTGTGCTGTCCCATTTTGTAATAGCTCTATGCATGGGAACATTTTATTTTACTAGGTAAAAAGTAGCATATGTTTCCGTTTTTCAAATTATGTCCATGCCAAAAATCAAGTCAATCCGTTGCTCCCTGGAACAAACCAATAAATCAACAAACATACTTTCGTATTTAATATTAGTAAGGATTAGCTAGGATAAGGATAATATCGTAACGGGCGTTTTCCTAGATGAACCTTTAATTTTATGTCTGTAATGCAGATTATGATCAAGTATTGTCTAGAAGAGCAATAAAATTAGGGTCTTTCCTGATGGTCAAACTCGATAGTCTAACTGATAATATAGAGTAGGTAGGTACGCTTCTACGGAATAATTCGATTCATTCGTTACTTGACGATATTTAAACGCTGACGAAACTGTCCATAATATAGTTAAAAAAAAAAAGATATTGTCCTCGTGACGATCGTCACGGAGTGGGTGCCTGACGGACGACGCAGTCAGGGAAGGCCCAAGAAGCGCTGGCGTGACGATCTTGACTCATTCGAGAGGGGTTGGCAGGAAGTTGCGATGGATCGCGACTCCTGGAAGGAAATGGAGGAGACCTTTGCCCAGGAGTGGGACAGTATAGGTTAAAAAAAAAATGGTCCTCGTGATGAAACTTGGTTGTCTATATTTTATTTATTCATCCATAGGTTGTCTGAAAGAGATCGCTCTTAGCGATAAGACCACTTTTTGTGCCTTTCATTTTTTGTTCGTTTTGTGGTGTCAACAAAGTTTTGAATGGATTGTATTGTTGTCAAACTGATTTAACTACAAGGAATCTTTTTTCGCATAGGCCAAACGGTGGGTCAATACTAAGCTTGTATGAAGTTCGCTAGCAATTATTTGGCACGAAAATAAGTAGGTACTCGGAGAGTATTAGTAACTTTATTTAATACTATCTAGTTTTTTGTGTTAGTTTGTATCAGAAATATTACATATAGATACTGGACAGAACAGCTCGTGCCATGCATAAAAACCTTACGCGAAAGTCGAATTCTAAGTACATTTTCTTTGAGGTTAGGCAGATTATTTCAAAGTGTATTTACAGACACAGACATCGGTACATTTGTGCTCTTTATTTTGTGCACTAATATTAATAATTACAACAAAAGGTACAAAATATACATCTTAAACTAGTGCCATAAAAGGCGGCCATACCGCTGACAGCGATACCTACCACGCAACCTCTGTATTTGCCACTTGCCACAGCGTTTACGTAATTCATTATCCAACAAAAACATTTTCATGTGAAATGAAGCCAAGTCTAAATCACAGTTGCCACTATCAAAAAGTTGTCAGATCTCACGTAAAGCCAAGCTTCTAACTCTACACGCCTTACTCTACAAGTCCTTACTCCACAAACTCTACACCTTAGTCAACATATGTGACTTTCATCTCATTTTAGGGTTTGGGGATGGTTTATTAAGAATCCTGAAATTATGTTTTATTATCTATTACGAGTTCGTAAATCCATTTTCTGACTTCTGGCATCAAAATTTTCGAAAGTGACGTACAAATTTCCATCCCCCAAAAATTTTAGGGTTTGGGGGTGGTTTATTAAGAATCCTGAAATACGTGTTTTATTATTTCTAACAGGGAGTCTTTATATCAAATTTTAGACTTATGGCATTAAAATTTGTGGAAGTCTCATTTAAGCTTTCATCCACTATTTTATAGGGTTGGGGGGTAAAAGTTCAAAGTTTTAGATTTTTTCCTTTGTATATGCCTGATAGTCTACCTTGATGCCAAATATCAATTTTCTAGGTCATCTGAAAGTGGGTTAGGTTTTTGATCTATAAGTCAGTGAGTCAGTGAGTGAATCAGTCAATGAAACCCCGGTTTTTAAACGTTAATATTTCATCAACCGTCAGAGCAAAGTTAATGAAATTTTGTATTGTAGATAAGCTAAAGAACTTTACTAAATATGCTAAATTTCATACACATAGGTTAAATAGTTTTCGAGTTATGAAGGGGTCAAAAGTGGCTCGTTATGGTTCGCGTAATATTACACACGTCGCGTCGCCAGTTCCTTTTTCTTAGAGACTTGGCTGGACACGCTTTCGCGTGTCTCGATTATTTGAAAAATAAACGCCCACAGGACGTACCTAAATCACAGTTTAATTTGCTGGTTAATTTATGTTAGTGTTAATTTTGTAGTTGTTGGAAAGAGAAACATACTTAAGTAGGTAATCCTTAAATATCCATATGGTTAAGTGATGTTCATTTCTTTTTGCTTCTTTTATTTATTGTTTATCTTCTTTCAACAGAATATCGTGGATTGTTGAATTAACGTACCTGTACCTATTAAGTGGTACAGATTACCTACCTATAAGCGGTATAGATGGACTTTATTTTTTACATTTGGTTGTGTTTATTATGTTATTTTTGGAAAGAGTGAATGTACAGACATTGGCGTAGCTAGAGATGGTGGGGGCGCTACCTACTTTTGCCCACCCCAAAAATAGAATATCTTTCAACTTTTCTGCAGTGGGCAAAGAAGTTTCTAGGTTCCCTTCCCCTAGCTATGCTCATAATTATAGGTAAATATGGAAGTATTTATCTCTACATTTATGTTTCGGCTTGTTTCCATGTGCTAAAGTGATGATGTTTCTTCTTGCTTCATATATGTCGTGTTCTTCTTTCTTCAGATATCGTGGACCGTTGAATCTACGTATAAGCGATACAAACGGACGAAGATCCCACCGACCACTGTATGTCGGCCGAACTGGGAAGTTCGTCCGGGCGTAGCACTTGATACTGTTCTTCTTTCTTCTTAATCATTCTTGTACGAGAGGAAAACAATACTGTGAGTTCGCCTTTTCTTCTTTGTCAATTTTGCGGTTGAATATCTCTTGTTGTAGGAGTGTCGTTTGCCTGAAAAAGATATGTTAATGCGTAGAGGTGTGCGTGCTATTTAATTATTATTGTGAATAGATAGTTTACATATGTTGGCAACGAAAAATTTGTAGGTAACATGCGCTGAGAAGTGGAAAATCACATGGATTGCCTAATCATAATTATTAAAGCTTAAGAATATAAAAAAAAAATATGATCAAGTTGTTGCAGGAAGCATGTTATAATTCTAAAAAGTAGATACATACATATTCTTTGGAGCTTCCACGAATGATGTTGATCGAGACTGCAACCGAATGCAAGCAAGTGTGAGTGTTAATGTTAAAAATAATAATTACAATAAAAAGCTAAAATGCAAGTTAGTGCGGGTGAATCATGTTAGTGCGAATAGGATAGAATGCTGTTTCGATCAGAACCCGCCACTGTGGCTGCCCTGTCCAGCCGTTTTTATATATTTTTTTATGTACGATATTACTGTATAATTTTGATTGCACTCAGTAGCGAGACTCGCTGAAGGCTGAAGACCGCGGTACAATTTATTCGCAAAAATGAAAGGCGAAGAGTGGCGTGCAGCGGGCGGCGGCGGCGGGCGGCGGGCTGAAGATAACGGTACCTAAATCATCCGAACGAGTACATGAGCACGTGTAACTTTCATATAATTATATTTAAATAACCTAAAATTATACGAAGCGATGGTGGGTAAACTGCCTAATTATGGTAGAGACGTCCCTAATTAGACGAGAGTTATGGAGTAATTTTAGTATAAAATGGTTATTTTTTAGCATAAAATTAATATAAAAAGCTAGATGATGTTAAATGAAATAAACAAATCCATTATTCACCTGTGTTGAGGCGCGGATGGTAATGAAGACAAGCGGCGCGGCGCGGGCGCGGGCGCGGGCGGCGCGCTGCGTCGCGACCTTCGGTCGGCGCGAGGCGAGCGAATGCTGTGGCGAATGTCCGAGAGCGGCGCGCGGCGCCCGCCGCCGTCGTCGCCGGTGAACGAACTCACCTTGACAAATGCACCATTTGGCATTGTTCGCGGGAAAACCGGCGGCCTTGCGCGCGCGCCACCACCGCCGCCGCGCCGACCAATCGCGAGCCTTCGCGCCACAGCCTGCGATGTTTTGGCGGGAAGAGAGGCGCGAGCCTCCCGCGCCCGCCGCTAGCCTCCGCGGCGCTGCCGTCGCCCGGCAACACCGATTTCAGCGTGACGACCTTTCTACGTAGTCTCATGAATGACATGCGGGCATGTGCGATAAACAATTCGCGAATCACTTTGCAGTAAATATACACTTAAACACTTAGATTTTGTTACAACAAAGTAAGTTTAATCTATAGTAAATAATTTAAACAAACTATTTTGGGGTCCGTGTTTGTTAGAATAATCTATATGTATTATTAAAATATGATAATGATAGGACTACCTATAACATTTCCTTTTTTTTTTCAAACGCTTGGCCTTATTTATCTTTTTTATTTTATAAATCTAAATTTATGATGTTCTAAGTTTGTTCTACGCACACTCATCCTAATTCCTCGCAGGAATAAACGTAATTATCCTGTTTAGTTAGTATAATACGAGTTGTTAACGCCCATTTCAATTACTCAATTAAATGGTTAATAAGAAACCGTCTGGCGTCTAGCACGAAGGTAT
This sequence comes from Hypomecis atomaria, assembly GCA_964007245.1. Taxonomy (NCBI): domain Eukaryota; kingdom Metazoa; phylum Arthropoda; class Insecta; order Lepidoptera; family Geometridae; genus Hypomecis; species Hypomecis atomaria. Next base: position 15,580,378 of record OZ023292.1, on the reverse strand, counting down.
AAAATGCTAATGTAGCCATGCTCGAGCGATTCTCATTTCTCACTAGCTCTCGGACAAAACATAATAATCCAATACTTTGAATGGGGTCTTGATACTGGGAAGGATTTTATTTAAGTATTTTATGTACAAATTTTTCCTTTTCGCTTACATTTAACAACGATAAAACATTTTATGATTAGCGTTGCTCTATAATTAGGCGCATTTTTAATCGTCTGTGAGATTAGAGTAAATATAATTTTAAATACATGCGCAGAAGTCTAGGTATCATTGAATCAAACCATTTCATCAAAATGGCGGATGCATTGGCGTGACGTCAGACGATTCCGCCAAACGCTAGGCTTCGTGGAAATTCGACACGCGCAGATTAGCACACAGTTAGTGTACAAAAAGTGCTACTCAATAGCCTTGCGTTGCCGAATTGCCTTGCCATGTCTTTGCAAAGTTTTTTGTCAGAGCGAGCCATGACGTACAGGCAGTAAACACTATTCCGCTTATATCGCTATTAATCAGATATAGAGATCATAATGACGGACTACTCCATTTGGACAAAGAATGAAACTTCAGAAAAAATGATAAAACATTTAAGCGGATTATATTAAACTTAGGTAAATTTGCATTAAACAATGTATAATTTAGTTCATTAAAAAAGTCAGAGTAATATTAGCACACTACCCATTGGTCTAAGTCGTATCAATGCCTGTTTCAAAACATTTAGGTACCTGTCTATTTACGTGGACGCTCTCAATTGTCACTTACAAAAGTTACAATTTAAATAAAAGTTATAACGGAAAAACCATTAAACTTCTCCCATGGGAAATAATATATACTGTTTCTGCATAATAGCTGCGAGAGCTAATAATTTAATTTTAAATCAAGTGTACATGTCAAAAACATTTCCCGTCGGCAGTTGATGCTAGGTAGTTCCTGTGAGCAGTAGGTAATACGAACTAAAGTAGCATAGAGACTAGAATACGGCTAATACTCATAATAGCGTATTATTTCATGGGTGGTTGAAGCCCATAATAGTTTCTAAATCAGATGGAAAATGCTTTCTACATGTTTAATGAACTCATTATTGCTTGCCGGCGTTGTTAGTCATTGGACCCAACCTTTTTACATGAATCAGAGCCTAAATTAAGCGACACGACTCTCAATAAAAATTTAATTATCTCAAACTTCAAATAGAAGTATATGTACGCGGTCGTAAATATTTTTAAATAGTGCTAGACCCGCTTTGACGCGTAATTGCTTTGCAAAATACTATGACTATTTCCAAATTACTTACACGCATCAGAATTGATTACCCAAACATTGTAGCAAATGATAAACGGGGCCACCTGCAGTGGATCCTAAATGTAATTTTGCAAGAGTGGGTTGACAGCCAAATTAAATTCGGCCGCCGCCTACGCTTTCCCAATGCCCCTCGCATTATTTTTAAACCACTGGTAAGCTGTAAATACTCTCGTTAGTATAAATACTCTCATAACTATTATCTGCATAATTTACTATACATTTTCGTCAAAGAGATTGGTTTTAATAATAATATGTTAATTTTTTTTTGCAAATCTATGAAGCGCCCTTCGTAGACACGCTACGAGCTACGCCGTAGCAATGCTCTACTTTTCAGAGTGTTCTGAATCCGAACAGTTTAGACCTTTTTTTTAGATTTTGTACTTTATCCCATATTTAATGTAGTATTAATTTGGGCAAACGCTTTTAAAAGGTTTAGATTATTAAGTTTTTTTAAATGAACAATCTTCGCATCAACGCTTCGAACAAACGTCGCGACAAAACTTTAAAATGTCTAAGAAAAATATTATTTTCTGATTGAAACTTTTTGTGTCGAAAAGATCAAAGAACTACCTTTTGTAAGTATAGCCTGTAGCATACAAACGAAACCTCATTGTCCCCATCCCATCCATTTTAATTCAGTGTTTTTCTCTGCACAATCATTAATCAGTCGGTCGGACCCTTCCTAATACGGTAACGGTGATTCAGAACCCAGACTTATAACTTGTAAATCTGTGATTAGACCCTAATTATCTCAAAGATTATAGCTTTATTTTATGGGACCAGTTTTTTAGATTATATGAATAAAAGATTTGATGAGCTTTTATAAATATTATTCAGATATTTTTGACAGCCTCTCATTTAAATTTTCCAGAAAGGAGGAGGTTCTATGTTCATCTATATGTATTTTTTTTGTGCTATGTTCATCGATTTTTCGCGCGCCATTTTTTTTGCGAAAACTAATTATGATGTATGATTTTCTGTGTAGCTGGAATGAAGCGTAGCATGAGTACAATGACGAAGTTCATAAATCTAAAAAAAAAACAATAAATTAATATTTGTACAGATACCTTCTAACCAAATGTTATTTGATTTTGATTAAAATATTACATATTTAATGTGGCGTACTTAAATGTATTTAGTGTAATTAAAAAGGTAGTACCTGGTTGGTACATAAATCTACTTGTGGTATTGCATTCTTTCATATAGACTTACAGGATAGTAACCAAGGCAGGCTTACGAAATACCTTTAAAATCTTTAGTCCTTTTTTGCAAAAGTGTCTAAAGTTACACTGGTCATACCAAAACCGATACATCGTTATTCAACTTGTGCAACACATACTTAAATAAATATTTATTTCGTTTGGACATAATAAGAACAAGTTGGAACAGGTCCGAAAATACAGACGACCTCTAGAACGAAAGCTGTTGAGCAAGTTTCCTGTTTTGTATGTAGATAGGTGGCCTGATACCTACTGGCAGCGGTGACTCATCGGCTCACCCGGGGAGTCCGTCGGACATTTTCAATTTAAAGCCTCTATGGGTACATAGGCTGTTTCGCTCTTTTTTTGATGAAAAGACACATGTGTGCAGGCTCGGGTTCTCTAGTAGGAAGACTAGTATGTAAAGAAGTCACTAACGTGAGGAGGGTCAAACCCCAGTCCCGCACCAAAAAGGTCTTTGGAACATATGTACAGAATTTCACTTAAGATTTTCATTTTAAGAATAACGTCTGTAAGTAGTATTTTTATAGCATTAAAATTATTCTTACGAAACTTCTTTAGACGATTAAAAATCACATTTATTTTATATATTACATGAATGAGATAAATAAACAGAAATCATTTATAATACAAAATATTTCGATTGAATAAGTATTTTCAGTGTATTTACATATCGTATATTTTGTTGTATTCGTAGAATTCAATTGAATAGCAGAATTTCACACTAAATTTGCGTTATTCATTAGAGTCAATTTAGTAGGTTGTGTCACTAATAAGAACTACGAGCTGGACACGCCACGTGGTTGGTACAATTAATTAGCAGTGTACGTACATACTACCAGAAACTTATTTTATCGGCATAAAAAGTTGAAGTAGGATATTACGATGATAACTTCAAGTTAAATTATGGGGGCATCCGCGGCTACTCTCTTCTCAGTCTGCCCATGGCGACGACCGATGGCCAACCATCTGACCACGTTTCGACGAGTTGGTCGAAACGTCGTGAAAAGAGGTATTTATCTTTTTTAGTGCACAATTAGTTCCGTAGGTAATAAAAGAATAATAGGATTTTTAAGTAATTGATTTCAGACACCCAAATCGTTTTATAATTCAACAATAAACGCACACGTTTAAGCGTCTTCAAATCTAGAGTACAAAATCTTCTAGGTAAGCATGCTAGTTGCTACATCACATCTCTGCTTATTGGACAAAATATGGTCTAAAGTGAGTCTATTTTCAGCAAAAATATAACAGATGTGGTCAAAACGCGAACCTATTTTCAGTAAAAAAACATACACTTGTAATGCACTCAAACTTTCACAATTATCTATAGTATCAATGATACTGTATCACTGTAATAGGTACAGCAATTGAACGCTATCCCGCTTACAAAAGTGATCGATAAAGATTTTCACACAAGGAGAAACACTTGAAAATAATATCAGAGCAGTTTATCATTTACAGTGCGAATGTCTTCAGCGGGCGGACGTGAGTCAGGTGTCGATGCCCCGGCGCCGCCGCCGACGTCACATACCTAGAGGCATCCATTGCGCTCTTGTTACTTAGGCTGGGCGCACACGACCAGTAATCCACTACCAGTACTTATTGGGTAGTATATGGGTTTTTGCGTCTCGTAATTCCGTTCAGTATTTTTTTTTAATTTATTTAGAAAAGCATTCATAGTAACAAAATAACTGTTAAAGTATGATGCGGTTTGTGGTTGGTTGTTATGTTATACAATGACGGCGAAAATTGTCACCGTGTGTATGAATGATAGATGAGCGTGGAACAATTATTCATACTGATTGTATGCGCAAAATTTGGAAAAAAAATGTTTGAAATAGACTATATACGAGTAGGGACACTTCACGGCCATTTGTATTATTATCTGTTCTTACTATGGCTCTAACAGATATGAAATGACAAATAACGTTAGCTTGATCTAATCAAGCAACATGTCGTTTTTTTTCCTTCATTACTGACAAAACTAAATATCGAAAAAACTTACGCAAAATTCCAATTGCAATTTAATTTGTGTGTCTAATCTTTCCTTTTGAGTGATGAATTTTGTGTTATGTGAATATTAGGCAACGGCAGTCTTAGATATTGAATAAATTTATATTTTTACTAGCTGACCCGGTGAACTTCATCTCACCATTTGTCAACTGTCAGTGACAACTTTTACATGCAGGAACATTTTGTATGGGGACATTAAATTAATGTTTTTGTTATTTTTCTCGCAACTGTAAGTATAAGTTTTCTCACCGTTTAAACCTTTCCTTAACTTCCACAACCACAAATATTCAAGCTGAAAATTAAACAAATCGATTCAGCCGTTCTCGAGTTTTAGCGAGACTAACAACCACGATTCATTTTTATATATAGGTATACTTAGATTCTTAATTAATAATATCTTAAGGTTCCCTCCTTAAATTGCGACGCCCTTACGGGGTAAATGTCATAAAGTAAAGACTCTAGTTGGATTAATCACACTTTATAAAATGAAATGTGTTTCTTCTTTTTGTGTCGGCGATCGATGGTGATGACGATCTATTATATTAATTATTTATGTATTGGTACCGATAATTAGAAGCTCATATACAAGGCATATAAGGAAATAGTTTCATTATTTATTTTAACACTGGACAAATCAAAATTGTACAAAATGTATGTGTAAAACAGCTGATTTTTTTGAGTTTTGATAAAAGTAGCAGAACAAAAGTTGTTAGTTTTGATGTACAGAATAAGCCCCTAAAAGGATGCTAATTGAATAGGAATAACCCTGTATATTCCTATAGTTAATATAACACAGTAAAATCGACTTGCAAGAGTCAATTGATTGCATAAATCATGATCTAAGCTTCGATTGCCTATTTACGCCGGTAAACATTCAATTGTATTTCAGATGAGTAATCTATTATTGGGAAATCTTCCATTTAACTGGGTTTTGGTTTCGCCTATGAATATTTATGATGTGTGCATCCGGGAATATGAGTCACGAAATGCAGGATTGCTTCATTAGCTTTTACCTGCTTTGTTGGATCATCGTTTGATGTAATGATGTGTTGCCTTTTGGTATTTAATTTTTATTTTATGCTTCTACAAGGCAGCAGCACATTTTCATGACTAAATTCCTGTCGAGCAATAACTTGTAAGATGCTTTTGAAAGGTTTATTATGTATTGATTAACCCACTTCTAGCAGATAGTGGAACATTTTGATAAAGACGCCCTACAATTTTGCCTGTTCCACTATGAGTTCTCTAAAGTTATTTTGAGTAATTTTGAATAGCCCGAAGTCTATGGGGTCAACCACAGAAGAGCTGTGAGGTCAACATACTTAGTATAAAAAATCTGGTAATCCCAACTGTAGAGACAACTTGTTTGATAATTCTTTTTTGCAAAAAAATCGCAACACCGACTTCCACCGTGTACGAGTACATAATTCGAATAGTTTGCACGAATCGATGTGACATACATGTACCTACATTTTTGTTGATTTCTTAAAAAAACAGTTCAGCCGATTTCGATTTTAAATGAGACCAACTCGGGAGTATACTTTTAAGAACTAAAAAGATTTTTTTATAAACCGGTTCATAGTTGGCGAAAATATTGATGAACATGCACACAAAAAAATACATACGGACGAACATAGTACTTCCTCTTTCACTTTGGAAGTCGGTAAAAAAAACAGCCAGTACTATCCGACAGAACAGACACAACAGTACAGTACTAGCCAGTAGTATCCGACAGATTTGATGGTATACTAATTTTTGTATTTATTTAGCATAAAATGCTGACTAACAATAGCAGTTGCGTCTACAAACCATATCACGTAAAATCGGTTTGTAGGTTCCCAGAATTTGATTTTTAACCTTTATATGGCGAGTCCTTCCTTCCACTATCCGATTAGCATTCAGTTAGTATTCGAACTGGCACTTTGTCGAATCGATTCATAATGTTTTAATGTAAGCACCTTTTCATAAGGTTCAATAAACCTTAAAATATCAATGAGAATTGACGTAGGCCGTGTTTTGAATATTCTTTGAATTTTCTACCATTCTCACAGAGATTACTCTGTGACCATTCTAATGTTTAGTTTATGGGTTTAGAGAATTGGAAATAATTGTGTTCTTGTGTGCAAAAAAATGTAAATAAGGCTTGTAGAGCATTATATTATTTTTAAGTTGTAGAGCTATGTTGTTTGAGAATGATTTAATTAAGCAGTTGATATTTTCAGAATATATTAATGAACTTGCAATGTATTTATTTTAGTTATAGAGGCTTAAAATCAACTTACGACCGATTTTGCACCATGCTTTATTATACGTATTTTTCACATTCCTTTCGGGCATTTAAATCTGAAACAAACAAAAGTAACACTATTAAAATCATTGTAACATTTCAAATAGTACCTTACCTACTAAACTAACATTTTCCTCTAAGATTTAGCATATTACTCGTATGTAGTGTACTGTATCGTCCTTAAAGAGACCACAGCTGTATATAGGCCTACCATGCGGGCGATCGGGGCATACTACCTGTCTACTGTTACAGGTTGGTAGATTCACTCGATTTTTTTCTCCGGCAGGTTTCTTCGCGATATTTTCACTGATAAGGCAGTGGTATAAAAATCTGTTCATAAATTCCTAAGAACTCATTGAAACCTACGCTTCACGTTTGAAAGGCGAAATTGAGATCGTGGCTTTGAATCCCTTCTTTCCTAGTTCTGCCATTAACCAGTGTGGCCTTTCAGTAGGTATCAAAACATAATATTGTTTATTATTATTTCATATTAACGTTATTAACTAAATGAGCGTATTCCATAGTTTACTCATGAATAATTCGTGATTCGGGGAAGAGGCGGCAAACTGCGAGCCAGCGAAGTGTGAATTTAATCACACCAACACTGACAAAATGCATGATGTCATTAGCACACACACATGCAGGCTACTTCACGCCTATTGCAGACGAATGCTGGGTATCTGGAAAGATACACTTTTATGACTGTACACTACAAGCGATCTTTGGATTTTTTTTACTGATTTATGACGTTTTTGGGCGGGATTGTTGGTAATTATTGTGAAAAATGATTTTATTCTGTAAGTAGGTCGAGCACAATTGCTATGATTATGACTAACTGAAAACAGAAAAAGAATCAGTTTCTAATGTTTAATTTTGTTAATTACTGAGCTCGAGTGTCTTTGCTTATCGGTGAACAAGTCAAGGGCTACGAACTAGGCAGAGTGACGCTAATGAACAGGCTAATATTGAGTAAAATATTACACATCACATACGAGTACCTACCTAACATAAATATTAAAAATAGCATGGAGCTCCATAAAGATGTTCTTTAGTAAAACAAAATTGGCAGTTTTAGAGTTGGTTTCACAGTAAAAGTTATTCATGATGATGACTACAACAATATCCTAGTCTGTAAAGTAATTAATCAGTTACCCCGTATGATAATATAATTATAGGTACTTGAGTCAATTGAGTGTGTGAGTAGGTATCTGTAATTCAAGGAAACACTAGACAATTATGTGGGTATATTTACTTTTAGCTTAAAAATAAATACGTATGAAAATGGTGACATGACAAGGCCTATGTTTTCGTACATGGGGTTTCCCAAACGAAGTATCTAGGTATACAATAATTATAATTTTAAAGGTTCTGTCATTTTGCGGTTGGTAATAACTTGTGGTAAATGTTGCTATTTCATTTGCTTTGGAAATAAATTCATGGATTGTAGGTTTGTAATATCGTTTATAAAGTATGTTTTATGCCTGATTTGTCGGTGGATATGATTCAATTGCTCTTCATGTCAGGCCTAGGCTGGTACAGTATAGTTCAAAAATATCCGTGCGCATTCATAAGTTGAACGATGTCTACGTATCTTCTTATCTACTCGTATGTAATCCATACGTAGACTTAAATTTACATAATACCTATACAGGTCATAGGTAATAAACGCAAAACCTTTTAAGGGCATGTCTGGTATATCTAGACAAACAACTTTTGTTCTAGGACTTTTGGAAAATCACGAAGAAAAATTCAGCTTTTTATACAAAAAGTTCGTCAACGCGCGGCAAAATGAATGGAGAAGTGAATTTTCTAAAGTCGTAGTACAAAAGTTGTTTGTCTAGATGTACTAGACCCGCCCCTTAAAAGGTTTTGCGTTTAATACCTATGACCCTGTATGCTTAATTATATTTTTTTATACAATATTATGTAATAGGCAGTTCTTATGGAGCATCAAGAACTATTTTTTTTTTTTATTTTTACATATCATATAGTTAAACTGTAACTAAGTATTAAATTGGATTTATTCTAGAACTTAAATCAGATACTGACATAGATTTTATCCATATACAAATCTACCTATCTGTATAAAAGATACCTACCTATTTATATGCATCGTAGCACACATTCTCCTGATTTTTTCATAGCAAAAAATGACTAGAGAAAAGAAAGTTCTATTTCCTTAGCTAAATTAAAACAGATAGCAGCAAGTTTGGTAAGATTCCGGTTAGTTAAGTGGCCAACACAAACACCATAGAGGGCCGCGTTACTTATCACCACGTCGCTGTGTGCGTGTGATAATGTGTGTGACGTCACGATCAGCTGGCCCAGCTTAGCTTCAATGGGGGGACTGCTGTGCAATCTGTGCCAAAACACCTAGCACCTTATCGGAACCGAGAAAATGTTTGCAGGTTGCTTATCTAGAGTTTTTCTGGTTTTGTGCATTAGAGTGCAAATCAGTTCGGTATTTTAGAGATACCATGAGCATGCTAGCTTATAGCTTAATTGTTTTTATTGACAACAACACAATTTTTTTACAACATATAATTTATGAGAGATATTTTCACGTTGGTCTTTAAGTACGTTACAAAATAGATAGTTTCTACTCAATTTTCTTTTTAATAAATATGTATGTAAAATGAACATAGTTTTTTTGGGCATACACCAAAGCACAATTTTTAAACATTTAATTTTGTTCACGTATACCAATTTCTTTTTTAAATTGTAACTGTTCTGTGTAACTGTACATAACATTTTTTATGAATGAATGAAGGCTACAGTTCCACGATATCAGAAATAAATATAAAACTTAGCTAAATTTTCAGTCAGACAGATTATTTAGAAAATTGATGTTGAAACTCACACAAATCATTTCGGTGACCGGTCGGCGTTGATAAAAATAACGAGCAACACAACGGACTTAGTTACATCACGGAACAGCTGTTTAACCGGTTCTCAGCATTCCATTCCAAAGGGAACGCTGGCTACTCTCTTTGCCAAAGAAAAAAACAACTCTGTTGTCACATAAAAAACTAATTACCTCGGATATGCGCACGCGCACAAGAAGTGGAAATTAACATTCCACGAGCTATCATGCTGACATTCGGTGCACTTGCCAAATCTTTGAACAGTGGGGTTTTGTAGTCAAAGGAATTTTCGTGATTTGGATGACTTTGATGTATTGTAGAAGTATTTTTAACAGCGTAGTATTTTTAGATGTTAATTTTATAGAGCAGTCCGTGACGTCCGTCCTCTAGTAGTCATCTGTGATTGAGTTCATTAGTGAGTAGAGTCTGAACACTTTACTATTCTCTGTGTAACCATTGGGATCGATCGTCGATTGACACTAAATTTAATTGATGATACTGATAATTTTATTTCGTTCGAAATTATGTCATTCATTTATTTTAACATCTTAGATTTAATTTTTACAATATTTTTTTAAAACCACACAACAAAATTATATTATTATTAGCATATTTATTACTGACTGGTACTCGTACTCGTATTCTGTGTTACGACAACATAGTTAGCAATGATCATTACGAGGGTACAATGTATCTATCAAGTGCATAAACAATGCTGTTCGGCAAGCATTTGGCGCCGCTCATGCGTCGCCTGACAAACCCACATCATCCACAGGGCTGGATTTTGCCACGATACATATTAGAATTTTATTACTATCGTACATGACTGTACCATTATGATTTAGTCATCTTTACAATTTGTCAAACACCAATAAATCAGTAGATAGAGTACATACAATGAAAGCTACAACAACTATAGGAAAAAGTATATACCTAAGTAATTAGTAGGTAACAGTAAATAAATTTATTTTTACCTACCTACCTGTTTAGGATTTCATGGAATGATACTACAATTTAACGTGATACACGATTCGAAATTTTGTCGTGACCACTGGATTTGATCCTACGTAACTAAGTCGCAGGTCTAGTTTCTGTCCCGGTTCTATACCAATTAAGCTTTATATTATTTTAGGCCACATTTTGACGCTCACGGCATATTAGCTTATCTTTATTAACTGACAGCGTTGGTGGATTACTTTGGGATAAAGCTAGTATCGATTGCACAATAAATAAAATATTTTCACACGTTCGTTATGTTCTAAAAAACAGTGAGTTATAGAGCTACACTAGTGGGAGGAGGATTAGCTTCTTCGAATGAGCATGGATCAAACTCATCAGGTTATTTTCGACGGTAAGAAGTAAGCAAGAAAAATAAATTCTAAAATATCTACTATTTTTATCATACAAATAAGTACAAATATTATGTGTTACGTAAGTAACTCCACTCACGTCGTAGACCACCCGAGTCCAACTCTGGCCACGAATATAATTTGGGAACACTGAGTGCAGCTATTATTGTCTCGGGCTTGTAACAGGCTTGTTTACGACTCAATTTCTCATAGTTTACGATTTAGAAAGTGTCGTTTCCTGAGTTATGTTTCATCTTGATGTTGTTCTATTGGGCAGTGAGTCACAAAGGAGGTCACTCAGTGTCAATGTGACTGGTGCGGGCCATCGTGATATCATTATTGGTGGTTACTTTGTTAGATACTGTAAATTATTTTAACGACTCTTTGTATTAGAAACAATGTCGGAGAGTTGAAGTAAACTTCTTGAGAGATATCTAGATGAATATTTGCAACGCAATTGACACGAATCAAGATCAGATTTTTAAATATCATTACATTAAAAATAATATTTTTAAGCACTGTTCAGACAGCAAGTGATTAAGAAATTGGAGTTGCATTTTCGTAATAATTATCTACCTTAGGGGAAATGTAATAATAACACAATTAGAATTCAAGAAGCAAGATGTCTTTAAAGAGAGTCGGGACTCTCTTTAAAGACAGCTTTTCAAATGGATCGACGTTGGAACTCACTAAAAACAATACCTACCTAATTTAACACATCACCCTTCATAGAAATTTCCTTTCCGTGAATAGATTTCTAGTAGGAATAACATAAATTTTTTAAGGCACCTATTTATTTATTTATTTTAATTTATAGGCGAGACGGTTTTATTTTATTCACATTGTTGTTTTGTGTCCACCATTATATTTGCGTCATGTATTTTGATATTGACGTCATTGAATTTAAAAAGTAGATTGAGAGACGCCTTAGCCGCAATAAGCATATTTGATTTAACATTAACAAAACACGTTACCGTTAAATAAAATTTGTTTCAACCCATTTTTCAACCATTCGGTGCAATATCTCATGTCAATAGCAAGCGACTCTACCGTTTCGGTCATACAGCAAGAGACGAGGAGAAAAAAAAAGTGGTTCAAGGTTTTGAGGTTTTTCGGAGACCCAGCAGTGGTAGCCCGCTTACATAAATAGTACAATAAATAAGACTGCACTGTAGAGCGTAACAAATTGATTATTTATTTTTTCAAATCATCAATTAGTAAACATTTATTAAATACAGTGGGTACACTTTTCTAAATAATCTAGTGACGAGACTAGCAAAGGAATGCCTATAACAGGAATATAATATACTCATAATGTGTAGTAAATTGTGTCATACCAAAACTGGCACAATATTCCCAATGTACTCGTACCTTTAATTTATTCATTGACTTAACCTTTGATTTTACTGACGTTTGCTAATAAATGAGTTATGACTGAAGTGAAAACGTAGGCGTAATTATAAAATGCTAACATTTTACATGTAGTAAGTGCCCGGTTATTTTTTTCATTCTTCAAATAAATTAATTATAGAACGTGTCGATTAGCACTTTGACTCTACAGGTTGTAAGGGGGGTCCATAATGAGTCTTTGGTCATTTCTATTTTTATGTACATATTAGTTTTAATGTCTCAATAATACCGTTAATCATGTATCATTATTACGACCGATACAGTTCGTTAACTCTATTCCATGGAGTTGTTTTGAACAAGTCTAAATATAAAGTAACGGTTGGTTTCATAGCGTAGAGAGATAGATAGAGAGAAAAGTCTTTATTGTTCATTTTGTAAACTAAATTAGTTTGTATTACAGGGTTATTCCTAATCAATTAGCATCCTTTTAGGGGTTTATTCTGTACATCAAAACTAACAACTTTCGTTCTGCGTCAAAACTATTAACACATGTACTTGTATATATTCTGAATCAATAATTGATGTTAAGAAACGGTTTGCAAGGTCAGTCTTCTGATGGGTGACCGCAGTGGATTTTTTAATTACGCAATATTGTGACTCGGATGGCACGCTCAAATTTTACATTATAGTATGTCTGTTAGTGACAAACAAACAGTAGTACAACCCCAATTTTTTCCTAAATCTAATAAAACTCAAGGCTCTGTGAAGATACATGTATGAAGGCTCATGTATCTACATTCATGATAGCACAGGGCAAGTATTTTTGTAATCAGAATTAACGAGAATTGATGTTGATGATAATTTGGCAAATACATTGGCCTACATACCCAGAATTCTAAATACCGGTAATGTCCCACGAATCGGGTGACTGTGCTGAAAACAACTTTATACCTACATAATATAAAAGATTGAATTCAATTGTTGTGGCATTCTTTCAAAAGAACGATTTTTTCATTCTTACCTTACCTAGGCTACGCTAGAGCTCTCAATACTATATTATCCTAGTATAAATTGTATGCTCTACCACTTTAGTGAAACTTTAAAAGTCATACAGGACTTAAATATTTTATTTGTATACGAGATTTTAAATAATTTTGAACTAGATAAAAATGGCAAATTAAAAAGGATCTCAATAGTGAATTTTGAATCCTAACGCCTAACGGTAACTTTGTATTATTTACTACCCTTTAATTAAACTACGTTTAATTTATTGAATACAAAATTAGATTAGATACAGAAAATTTAAAATTATCTCAAAGACGTTCCTAACAACAAGGAAGCAACCGGTTGTCACTTAATTCAGTAGAAACTAGAAACACTATCAGCTGATAACAGATAAACTATCGACGGTCAGATATAAATAAATAATTATTCGCTGATAGCAATGCGTCCATAATTTAGAAAGTTGTTGGATTACAGCCAACTTTATCCGGAAACTTATAGGCGTTGAGATGTACATTTTTCCACATTCCATTCTAAATATACGTGTGACGGCGTGAATCGCGGTGACGTGCGCTGACGCAGCGCTGCCCACGTCAGCACTCTGCCCACTGAATCACGCGCATCGCAACATCACATGTGAATGCTTTGCAGCTTTTAACATACCGCCGATACAGTAGGCCTAGCACAACCTGTCTTTCGTCAAAATTTCTCTTTAATAACCATAGCAACTTTTATGGAGTTCGTTTTATGCTAGGCGTACATATGTTTAGTGAAATAAGGGGTTAAATTGTTATAACTCAAACCTGTAAGTATTATATATGGCATTGTATTCCCTAATCGAAAAGAACAATTTGTAAGCTAGTTTTCTGTTGATGTAATTTAAGTAGATGGAATTAAATAAACTAATGTTTTATATAGAAAAATAAAATGTTTATTTGCTGCTGGGGTAGTCTTTAAAGCGTTTGAGGTTTTATGACGATGAGATGAGGCAGTCCTTTACCTCTGCCAGTAAAGTTATTTAACCACAAAAGCTGTGCTGACGCATGAAGCATGTCCACTGAATAATGCGCGATACGTATTAACTATACTTTGTAAAAAGACGTCCAGCTACGAACAAACAAGAAGATTGACTTAGCTTATTTTAGAATTTATTTACTAAATCGTACAAAACGCGGTTCCGTCGGTATATATGTCCGCCCTCCCAAATGGCCTTTCAAATCAATACTACCAAATCGACCTTTTCTGCGAAATGAGCCATTAACTATTTAGTCATTTATATATCTTCTTTAGGGCTTAATGAAGACAAGTGTGCGATATTTAAAGTACTTAGTTTAAGTGCTTTTTACTTGTTTATAAAGCAGTGGCTATTATTGATATAAGCACCTAGTATGATTTTGTTGTTATGAGAAATATTATCTACCAGTCAATCTCTACTCATCGTAAAACTTCCCATCTGACTATATTCCACAGGAGTATCTACTAGCCCTGTACTACGCCGAAAGGGAGTAATTTTTCCGTAGTTCCAAAGGTTAAAAACGGGACCCTATTACTAGACTCCGCTGTCAGTCTATCTGTCTGCCTGTCTCCAAGCTATATCTCATGAACCGTTACAGCTAGAAAGCTGAAATTTTCACAGATCTATGATGTATTTCTGTTACCGCTATAACTACAAATACTAACTACAAATACAAAAACAGAATAAATTAATAATTAAGGGGAGCTCCCATACAACAATCCTGATTTTTTAGCCGTTTTTCGCTCTATATTAATAATGGTAACAGGTAGATGCTTGAAATTTTCACAGAATATTTAGTTGTATATTCACTTCAATAGTAAATAATAAAATTAAAATAAATATTTAAGAGGGGCTCCCATACAGTTCGGAACCCTCCGTGCGCAAGTCCGACTCGTACTTTGCCGATTATTTTTTTACTATGGGGCCGAACCGAAATTCAAGAAAAAATTGTCAACTGTCCCATAGAAAATTCCAACGCAGAATCGACAAAATGATCCATAAACAACAGATTTTTTTAGAACATCGGATGCAAGAATTTTTTTTTTTTGTTTGGCTCAATAATACATTCAATAAGAAATTGGAATTGGCTCAATAAGAAATTGGTTCATAATGATGGACACACAGACTTCCATTTCCTTTTTTATGGAAGTCTGTGGATGGACATACGAGTAACTACCCTCTTTCGGCAGGCACACAGTATCATACTCGAAGCAGATACCTCTTCACGTTATCGCTCTCCTTTCATCCATCTTCATGTTGGCCTCGTATTTAGTCCACATGTGATTGATAGAACAAGGTAGTTATTTTTAGTTAGTTTCACGCTCAGCTATCGTCGAGTATGATACGTTTTAATGGGGATCAATCATCGTGATACGTATCGTTTTAAATAATGCTCACTCTGGCAGTAAGGGATTGGGCTAGTTAAATAATGAATGTCAATTTATTATACTCGTAGGAACAAAACTATGTATTGTATCAACGTTTTTAAAGGCATGTACGAATACTTTTACAGGATAAAAGAGCAATTTTGTTGAGTTGTTACCTACTAGTAAACAGGTAAATCAATTTTGATTTTAAGAAGACTTTTATGAATTCATAATTATGGCCTAGTCTACTAAAAATTAAGTTGTTTAAAAAGTGTGTAAAGGCCGGGTGGCTAGCCCTGGTGTCAGAGTTTTTAGGCCGCCTGAAGGCAGCGGGCTGACTGCTATTGTATGCAATTTTCATAATTATAAACAATGTGTGCTAAATAGCGATTTTACGAGTAAGTGTACTTTTTCAATTATCACGTTTAACCGTTTTTCAGAAAATAGATACAAAAGACATAGTGAATTGAAAATTTGGAAAAATATAAATACAACTTTTCTCAACTAAAATAAGTTTACAGATAGTTTTGATTAGTGTAAAGATATGATTATGTATATTAAGTATTTACCGTAATAATGCTTTTTGAAGCATTGTTTTGCCAATATTACACTATATTGGCAATGATCGGGTAGAGCAACTACAGCCTATTAGTCGTTATACGATTTTTTTTTTCATTTTGTAAACATTTTTGGATCACTGGTTTTTGTATTGTATCTATTACTTAGCAGTTAAGGACATTTCAATCGAATATACTTCTCAATGTCAATACGAGTACATGGGCAAAAGAGCTGAACAAAATGGTGGCCTAACTCGTAGCAAAAACTATTTAGTCATTTAGCATCACAAATTACTTATTGCGTATTAGTGTTTGGACAAACAGATACATATAGATAGTAGAGTCTATAGATAGGTGTATTGGAAGTAAAGCAGTTTGCTTGTAGTTAGTTGCTAAGGGGACACATGCATATGAGGCCCACCTAAATGTGTGCGTGCAAGGCTAACATTATATTAATGGTCGGAGCCTTCAGAAACTTGTATGTGAGTCACTGTCAGGTTTTTAAGACACAGGTTAGTGCCATCGACGACGTCCTAAATAAGTTGAATATTAGTGACAACATTTTTTAAGGAGAATTAGAAATCACAAGGTTTTTTGAGACGATCTGGTTTCTGGAAAATCAATAAATTAGATATTTATTTATTTAGTCTCTGTATTTTCAAAAATGATAATTTTATGATAAAATTGTTCAAGTTTACTTTACCAATACCACAGGTAGTCAAAATAATTAAAGTAATATCACGCCACAACAGTTTCAGCAATTATGAAATAAAATATGATTCTTGTCTGATTAAGTGTAGGTAATATTTAAAATATTAGATTTACACTAAAAAACATAAGGCCTCCACGTAATAAGTAAATATAAAACTAGAATAAGTTGCATTCAATGAGATGTCTTAAAATGAAACTAAGTAAATCAACGAAGTGCAACATAGCTCGTCTGTTGCCAAGGGCCACGTGCACAAGCCAATGGCTCCGTCTGAAGGCATTGCAACTATTTGCCAGTGAGTCACATCTAATCCGTGTACACTTTTAAGATTTGTACAGTAATCTAGGCTCACTGTTCCTGTCGTCCTGGTTACGAATTGTATATATTATGTAGACACTGTTTAGATAAGAACAAGCAGGATTAATAAGTGTATATTTTCTTGTCGTGGCCATTGTGTCCGTATAATTTTTTGAAACAATCTGTACATTATGGTATTACCACAGTGATACAAATCATCGACAAAACAAAACCACTTTTATATTACCTAAGTACTTATTCATCGTAGCCCAGAGGCTCGGAGGCCGACCGACAGGTCCCGACAAGTTGCCCAGAGGTGATCACCCTCCCCTGGCTCTAACCGTAACCTCTCACAAACTGGCTCTCGCTGCAACCGTCCTTGCGGATTTTTTATTACTCATATTGTATTTTGCAAGCCATTTAGATGTTATTGATTCATAAATACTTTCTAAATAATCTGTAATATATGGTCAAATATCGACTACCGACAAAACAACACACTTTTATATTCATCAAGCGTTAGTGGTTCGAGGGATATCACCGACAAGTCCCGACATGTTACCCAGAGGTGATCAGCCTCCCCTGGCCCTCGCGATAACCTCTCACAAACTGGCTCTCGCTGCAACCGTCCTTGCGGATTTTTTATTTCATATAATGACTTACTGTATTTTGTAGCCAATTTGGAACACTGAGAATTGATTTGGATTGGTTGGGATATTTTACTTGTACAGCTGAATGTGTTTTGCCCGGCGCGGCGGCTCTACTATTATATGTACCTAATATCTCAAGTGATAAAGCTTAATGTTAGCATCATAGTTGTACCAATTTAGATAATAATTGAGTTGTCGTTTTTTAATACGTTTGGCGCAGTGGAGGCCTATTTTACCGTCGGAGTTTTAATTTTGTCATGATAGAAAAAATATATTTTCTTGATCCTCGATAAAATCATGATTCTAGGGATTTTTTTTTAAGTAAACACTATTGTACGTGTAATTTACACGCGTACCTAATAATATCATGTGTACTAAATTGAAAAGTGCACACGTGTTACAATATAAACGCAAGTACCTAAATCAATACCTATACCTAAAATCATCACATTATTTGTATCGTTGCTAACGTGCGTTTTCAAGGCAATTGCAATACGATTAATTTACATCTATAGATACAATTATGCCCTTGTAAATGTAAACCTACGTGCATAGCGCATGCATCGTAGAAAAGCTGCTCTTTATTAAATCGCTATGTGTATGTAGATTCAGAAAGAAGACGGCCGACGCGACTCCCGAGTTCATAAAACTTAGTCATGACCATAAAGATAAGTTTTCCTAATCTATTTTTTATCGTATAAAACAGGATTGCTTCTATTAACATAAAGCTTCCTTACTTTTTTGTTATGAAAAATAAAACTATTAATTGAGTTACGTGACTGTGTTCACACGTAGAGTCACTGAAGTTGACGTATTGTAGGCCTATTTAATAGAAAGATCCTATTAATTTTTTGCGTGCAAAATAGCCATTAAGCTCCAATTTAAAAAAGACATCATTGTACCGATCGATAATTAAACTATAAACACATCCGTCCATTGGGAATCGGCAGTAAATTGCCTTTATCAGGCTCAATGTCGTAAAGTCAGGCGCAAGTCGCGCGGCGACCGACGGCGGCGGCGGCACCTGACGTCACCGCGATACGCTATCAGCGCGATTGTTTCTGTGGAAAACTATCGCCACTTTGCCTCTCGTCCACTGAAGATGCCTCTGATAACCTATTTATCGCGACCTTTCCCGAACCCGGGCTCGCTCCACTTGGCTGCACGCAATTTGCATCTCTACGTGATATATTTTCTAGAGTTGAGTCATTGCCTTCGCATCTTTATTCATTTTACATAAGCATTGTAAATCACGCAATTTATTGAGAATCGCATTACATTCCTGGAATCGAGGAATTGGAGGCGCTAATGTCAATCGAATTACATGAATGGTCAGCATTAAGTAAATAAATAATTAATCGATCGAATTATACATGACGGAAGACCGTTTACGTCAGAGGAAGCGCTTCTTTTAGCGGCTCCACCGGCCGAGATGTAGATAAAAAGAGAAGCGGAAATGCTCGTCCGTCTGTCAATGCGGCGACAATGTCGTGCTATTTGTGTTAAACGAGCGATTTATTTCAGTCGGTCGCGGCGTGAATGTCCGCAGCGGAATTTCGGCCGCGAGGAATCCGATGCCGTTAGGTTGCACGTCGCGGCGGGGCTCCGGTCCCGCACCGCAGCGCCCGTTGCGTTGCTGGGTGCCGCACCGGTCACATCGCCTTTCGCGGCGCCGTGCGCCGACACCCCCTCTATGACAATGCCGGCGCTCGAGCGCTCATAAGGAAAATTCGAGATGCGGCTGACTCATCAACCCGTTCACTGACACCGCTGCTGCGCCAGCGCCACCTCTCTTCGCTGGCTCGGAAACGTCATCCCCTGCTTTTCACTTTATTGGCATCACGTTTTTATTATTTGTTCAATTTGCTCTTGGCATTTTATGTAGGCGTATTTTTTCTTACCTTTGAAAAGGTTAAATATCCAAAAGGGGTCTGCACGCTGGAGGCGCGCGTGCCAGGCACGGGTCCGGTGTTCACTCACAGCATTGTTCATAGCAATATCCGATTGTAAATCACACTAAACGTCAGGTTGGGAATGGTCGCGGCGGCGAGGAGCGCGCGAGCGCACGTACGTCGGGCAGGGCTGCGCGCGCTCACGGAACTGAGTGCGCCGGCTCTCCATTTGGGTCACTGTCATACGGTGGTGGGTAGTGGGGGACACATGTTCGCCAGTTCGCCTCTGAAAAATTGGCGTCTCGTGAATAATGTTTCATCGACGCGGGCGTTTTTCCTCGCGGCGCGCACCAATCGCTCGCGTTCGCGCCGTTCTGTTGCCGCCAATTTTCGGCTGTCGGCAGCTCGGCGGCGCGCGGCGCGCGGCGCTCGTCGACCTCGTCGTGCGGACCACTTAGTGCGACTGACTGCCAGATTAGTTTGCCACCTGCGCCGCCACCATATTTTTGCCACGAGCACAAGTTGTCGCTTTCGTTGTAAATATTTGATTATTTGGAAGGTGTCCTGTGTTCTGCTGGTTTTTAACAAACATTGCTACGCCGAAACGGAATGTTTAACAAATAGACACAAAATTCAAGCTACGCGTAGGCTCCGATTGATTTAGCACACAGTTTTAACTTATATGCCAATTTAAAAGAAACCATTTCACATTTCAAACAAAATGATATTATTTTTTTTATAAGTTTAAATCATCAAATGAAATATATCTTATATCTTTCACCTATTGAAACAGAAGAAATAGGTAGAGTTAAGATTATTTTCTGACCAATATTACTGTTTCGCATTACCAATTGCAACATTTCAGATGATTTCTGTACGTAGGCTAAATTCTGAGTGGGTGGCAGCTTGTTATTTCGGAAACGCAAAAAGGACGGATGTGGTAGCCCACCTACTTCCCGATTCCGGTTGATCGGTAGAGTACCATACTAAAATAATGATATTTTATAACTGTGAGGAAGTGCTTATTTTTAAGTTCACGGATCGAATAAGAATAATGCTTGAATATGGTGTTAAATAAATCTTAATTTTACATACTTTACTTACCTACTATGAATTGGTAAGTATTTTGCCCGCTCACCACATAAGTACATACGATACAATTTCAGCAAGATATACATACAGAAAAATAAAATAAGTAATACTGGTTCTTAGCAAATTGTTTTCACATTTTGTATTTTTTATTGACCTTAACAATTTTTTATTGAAAAATAGTAGAGCATTATTTACTATTTTATTGTATTTACATTGGATAAAAATATTGTGTATTTTGTTTCACATAGTGTTCGATATTCAGAGTAGGGTAAACTGTATAAAAACCACAGATAAAAACAATCTACTTTTAAAAAGGAGGTTATCGTTTGGATTTGATTTTTTTTAAAATAATTTGTCACTCGTAATGATTAAAGTTTTGCGACCATTAATTAATCACAGTGTAATACGGATTATTGACGTGATCCATATTAATTATTTATTAAAAAAGTATGCCACAATGCACACAATAGGTATGTCATTAAGTTAAAAGAAGTAAGTTTAAAGGAATTTATTTTCATAATAAAATATGTATTTACATGTTTTTTTGTGAACAAAACTATGACTAAAATCGTTAAAAACAGTTTATGTCACAGAGCAGAAGTTTGATAACGATATTTAACATGTGATAAATAAATATTTACAAAAAAAATAAGTACAAAAAGAAGATCGTCTTAAATTTTATAAAGTGGGCTCTGACTATGGACACAAAAAAGGTTTAAAATAATGGTAAACAAATTCACAGAAAAAATAACGGTATTTAATGCTTGATTAAAATGGAATTTCGTGTTTTCTAATTTGATTATAGTTCAAGGTCGCCATCACGCCGCTATATTTTACAAGAAATGTCTAAAGATAATTAGATCTGAAAATGACAATTCTATTAAAAATTGTGATTTTTATTAAAGAAAATAATGGTAAAAACATTTTCCAAATCCAATAAAGCAAATAATTAAATACTGTACCAGGTAATGGTATTTTTTAAAGGTTTTTTTAACCGACTTCCAAAAAGGAGGAGGTTTTATGTTCATTTGTATGTATTTTTTGTGGGAAAGGGATACTCCCGAGGTCCCATTTAAATTTTTGTTGAAATTATGCCTAAACCAATCTTTTGCGATTCTCTAATCAAAAACATTATCTAAACTCCTAAACATCTACGATTTAGTTTGGCGGCGTTCTTTTGGTTCACTTAGATAGCCATGTCGGTAAAGAAAGTGAACGGTAATAGCTGAGAAGGTCGTTTAAAGAATAATTTGTCTATTCTCATTCATAAATCCGGCGCCATCACGTCTGACTCGTTGTCTATGGCCGGTTAAAGCTGGAGAAAGTTCCAAAGAAACACTCAATCACTGTGAGATATCGCTTTTAAATACAGTGAATTACAGTCTCTAATATCTATAACAAAGTTCAAGAGACGCATTTTACGTGGCTATACCGGGTGAGGAAATAAAAAAATACATATATTGTATCGGAGATCTATAGCCTATGTTCAGCAGCGGACCGCCTATGAATGAAATGACAACGGCTATAATATAGTCCAGAGTGCAACATTAGTTTTACTATAATGTAATTATGCTCAAGGTGATCAGAATCAAAATCAAAGCATACTGGAACTCATTTTTTAGTTTTCAGTATCTCACTGACATAGATAGATGTTTTTATTACATACCTTTTACCTATAACATGATGATGATTATAATCATGCAAATACACGTGTTTTTGGCGTCTATAATAAACTTAGTTTTTGTGTAGGGACTGCTTGCTAAATTATAAAACGTGTTTAAAAATTTACTGGTTTTTACGTCAAACTATTTTTTTTTATACTAATCGCCTATTTTGCTATAGACCGTTATTCGTTACAGAGAGTTCATGCTGTAGGTACATTCACATGCACATGCCGCGGCCATTCAGTTGTTGGATTGAAAACCTTTTGGGCAATCGCACATTCATCTTATTTGATGTCGTCATATCATCGTGAGATAACCATCACATCGAATGATGTGGTTACTGGTTACTTGGCTTTCCAATAATGCTACTAAATTGTCGGTAGCTTGAGATCCTAGTCTTCTAATAAGCACTAATACGGTTGTATTAATATCAAAACTATGCTCAATGTTATGAAATCATTGTCTCAATGGTAAATATATATTTGATATATACTGTTGGCATTTCTAATATACCTATAGGTATAAATAAATACTAAATGAAGACATTTTTTCTTCGGCCGCATTCACATCTATAAGGAAGTCTGGACAGATCTATTGAATGATGCATTTTCAGTCAATTGCAAATGCAATGCATGTGGTACCTACTTACTTACGATCTACTTTTGTCTTTGGTTACTGACTGGCCACTTTGAATTACAAAAATTAAAACTAAAATTCGGTCATATAGTAGTCATACGGTGGTCATACGTAGTATCTATAGTAGTCTGTGCGGTGGTCATACTTATTACCTCTTTGAAAACTACAAAATCCGTAAAAAATGGTGGTTGGTTGATCAACTAGTTCTTGCTGTAAAAACTTAGAAAACATTTGACAAATTCCGGTAGGTAAGGTCAGAAATAAAAACTTTAGTAACAGTAAGTGTAAACTCTACATTGCATTAGCCCCCCTTATTCTTCTCAGTCGTCTACTGCTGCCGAGCGCTGCCCCTAAAATATTTCAACAGAGAAAAAAATACTAACCGGAATCGAAAAACATAAATAAAACGGTTGATTTATTTTCTAAAATTTTTTGTTGGTCCCATAGCAAAATATATTCGTAATGATGGTGTGCCCCTCTCGGCTTCATACTTCAATTATTTCTGAATGATCCTGTAGGTATATCAATAATCTAAGAAAACACGATATACCCTTTTAAAAATCTAACTTCTTACCGTCTTGTATAAATATTGAATTCGTTTTTGTAAAACCAATAATGTTAAGGAATATGAAATTTAATAAGGCAGAAGAAACTACACATTGCCAATTAATACTTTAATATAAATTATTCTTTTATCTTGAATCTACCGAAATGGTACCCTTCAGTCTTGATTAAAATGTGTGATAAAGAAATTATCATGGCACGCACTTTTATTGGTAGATAGTACTTTCACGACGATGATAAAAGTAACGCAGGTACGATGATAAAAGTAACAACGTAAAAAAATACTTACACATTATCTAATGTGTAAGTATTTTTTTACGTTGTTATAGTTAGAAGAATGGATTTGAACAAATCTTTTTAGTTTACCTAAATTACAATGCAACCCCCTTCCAATTTGACCAATTCTGACCGTACCCAAAAAGATCAAATTTTCAGAAATATGTAATTAAATAATTTATATACCTACGTTGACATGCACTGCTTTGAATTATTTTTAAAGATAGACTAAATTAAAAAATATGGTTAAAAAAAAAAAATAAAAAATGAGTTCTGTAAGTTTTCCTAAATTCTCGAAAAATATATTTAGTTAGGGACGTAATATTTTATTTGCAAATGGAACAAATTATTATAACTGTTCAGTGATTTAATGAATAATAGCTTATTCTAATTTTAAACCAATTTCTTTATAAATTGGAAAACTTTTTAAAATGTCAACATGAACACTTTTACTATGGAAAGTATGCATTACTGGACTAAGTTTGCATTAAATTATTATAATCCTATACAATACATATTTATGTACTAGCCGAATGGTAATAAATATGCATAGATAACCTAGTTGTAAGAAATTAAACTGAACATTGTTACTCTTTCAATTGCATTAAATTATGGTTTAGATAAAGGCCAGAGAGTGTCTCGAGCTAAGCTATAGATTTTTATTTCGGAAAATCAAGAGGTTCCTACGGTATAGAACAAAAAATGTGAAGAGCGAGATTAGAAATAAATAAATTAATTTTTATATAAAACAACTGTCCTGCCTTTTACAACACATTGTTGGCATTTTGATGTTATCTTCGTAATGAGCGGTATGTCGTACAGCGTGTGCTCATTATAAAAAGGAATTTCACAAAATTAAAGCATGCCTACTGATAGTTGGTGTTGCTACGTTTAATTGTTTTTACTATGAGTTGCCTCGGGTTTCACCTATCTCTCACGAAAATTCATAAAAAGTGTCACCTTACCTAGGTTCTTGTATACCAATCTATCAATCATGTCAATATCAATCATATATCAATCTAGTAATTTAAAAATTTGTAGTTTACTATTATTATCAGAAGCCTATATTGTCTCGAATTTGAGCAAAGACCTCCTTACTTTATTATTCACTATTAGTATGGCTTAATAAAGTAAAAAATATGTTGTATTTAGTAGTTGGGTAATTTTCGTGGATTAAAAATAAGCCCAAATATATTCTAGTCGTAGAAGCATATTTATCAAACAAGTTATGCCATATTTGCATAATAGACACACCAACTTGATTTGTTATGTACAATCTCATATCATTATCAAACTTTTGCCTTTTACTGGAATAAAATTTTCTATTCCCGACCTTATCTTGCCACTTTTAAATCGATACGTAGGTTATTGATAAAAATAATGTCGTATGAGCATGATTTCTTGAAATCAAGGTGAAATAGCAGTATTAAATAAAATACAGCTTAGGTAGGTAATTAATTAATTTTAGGTTATATGTGAACGCACTTAGAAAACAACACAATGATGCCAACCTTAAATATGTTGTGTATACAACATATTTAAGGAAGAAACAAACGTAAGTGGATTTATTAGACATAAAAACAATTAATTCGTAGTGTACTTTATCTAATGCAAATCAAACAGGCAATCATTTTGTCTAAACAAAATTACATTTTGATACTTACCTACGTAGCCTAGAGATTCTTCGTAATGTAATCTCAATAGCTAGCCACAGTCACTTCATAAAGAAAACCAGTTACAAACAAACTGCACACAAGAAACTGATTGTCCAATATCACGAGATACTTAGGCCGTGACTACACCGGTATTTGGCAACACATTAAAATGACGCTGGTGTGTATTGAAAAAAAAAAGAGAGCGATGCCAGGGGCGGGGCGCGGGGCGGGCCAGGGCGGTGCGCCCTTGGCAACGCCCAGTTGAGTCAGCCTCGTCTGCGGACATGGGAGCCTTGGGTGCGCTTGCGCTTGCGCCGACGCAAACCTTCTTTGTTAGCGCTGCGTTGCCGCGTTGGCGCAGACCCTTCACACTAGTGTACTGTCAGAAGTAGAGCAGTGCGGTGTTACTAAAGTCAGTCTAATATAACATCAGTTGTCACTCACCTCATACTAAACTCTTACTATCTTGATATCTGAACTTTTGCTATCTATGTTTGTCGTTTTTACTAAGAGGATAAATCGGTAAATTTTGTACAATTGTTTATTAACCTAGGCTACTCTACTGCCTTAGTGCACTATCTTACAGACCAGCGTTTTACTAAAATATGGATGAAGGATGTGTGTATGGATGACTCGTCACTGACCTCATACGAATGTTTTACTATCTACTCGTATATTTCAATTTTTAAAAGGTTTTATGAGACAAAAAATCAATACTTATATTACAAAATTGGCTCAGACCCTTTAGACTACTATTACTAACTAGTTACTAAGAAAAGCATATCAGTTGTCACTGAACTCAGGTTAAACTTTAACTATATATAGAGGTATATTGTTTTTTTTTATTAAGAGGATATATATAGGAAAATAAATAGGTAATATTTCATCTAATAGACCAAGGTCACGCGCAGTCAATAGCTTATGATATAGCAGTGAAAGTCCATCATGAAATGATAATGAACAGTTAGCTGTACTAAATACCTATATACGTATGTAATAGGTTTTAAATATTTATATTCTAAAGGTGGGCATACACGATGCGATGATTTGATCAAATTTTCGCTTCATGCCAACTGGGAGCTCATTCAGTTAATGAAAAGGTAGGAATTGGTGGTTCACGATTTGAACCACTACCTGAAGCTGGGCTCACACGAAACTATGATCGCATCTGTTCATCAGATCAGTGCAGCAGGGGCCATGAGTATCATCATGTACTTAACCATTGCTGGTAGGTAGTTATTGAAGAAACAAAATGATACCACCCATCTTATTCGAAAAATATAGATCATACAAAAAGTTGATGGGAATCAAAGTTGTAGGAAATCAAATTTCAAACCATTTCGGCTCTGATAATATCTCATAAAAATTTAAATGACACCTGTTATTAAAGAAATAAAATGGCACCACTATCTTATTAGAAAAATATCAATCCTAGAAAAAGTTGATGGGAATCAAACTTGTAAAAAATAGAATTTCAAACTACTTTGGATCCCATATCTCATAAAAAATTCAAATAACACAAGTTTTTAAAGAAACAAAATGGCACCACTATCCGATTCGAAAAATATTGTCGGAACAAAAGTTGTTTGAGATTTGATTTTCTACAATTTTGATTCCAACAACTTTTTGTAGGATCGATATTTTTTTAAATAGAGAGTTGTACCATTTTGTTTCTTCAATAACTTGTGTTACATAAATTGTCATGAGAAGTTGTCGGAACAAAAGTTGTTTAAAATTTGATTCCCATCAACTTTTTGTAGGATCGGTATATTTTTTTTAAATAGTTGGTGGTACCATTTCATTTCTTCAATAACTTGTGTTATTTCAATTTTACAGCAGAAGTTATGGAACCAAAAGTTGTTTAAAATTAGATTTTATACAACTTTGATTCCCATCAACTTTTTGTAGGATCGATATTTTTTTAAATAGTTGGTGGTACCATTTCATTTCTTCAATAACTTGTGTTATTTCAATTTTACAGCAGAAATTATGGGAACAAAAGTTGTTTGAAATGAGATTTTCTACAACTTTGATTCCCATCAACTTTTTGTAGGATCGATGTTTTTTAAATAGTTGGTGGTACCATTTCATTTCTTCAATAACTTGTGTTATTTCAATTTTACAGCAGAAGTTATGGGAACAAAAGTTGTTTGAAATGAGATTTTCTACAACTTTGATTCCCATCAACTTTTTGTAGGATCGATATTTTTTTAAGTAGTTTGTGGTACCATTTCATTTCTTCAATAACTTGTTTTATTTCAATTTTACAGCAGAAGTTATGGGAACAAAAGTTGTTTGAAATGAGATTTTCTACAACTTTGATTCCCATCAACTTTTTGTAGGATCGATATTTTTTTAAATAGTTTGTGGTACCATTTCATTTCTTCACTAACTTGTGTTATTTCAATTTTACAGCAGAAGTTATAGGAACAAAAGTTGTTTCAAATTTGATTTTCTACAACTTTGATTCCCATCAACTTTTTGTAGGATTGATAGTTTTTTTTAAATAGTTGGTTGTACCATTTCATTTCTTCAATAACTTGTGTTATTTCAATTTTTCATGAGAAATCATCGGAATCAAAGTTGTTTGAAATTTGATTTTCTGCAACTTTGATACCCATCATTTTTTTGTTAATACATTTTCGAATAAAATAGGGGTGTCATTTTGATTCCTCAATACGAGTAACTACCTACCTACCGGCAATGCAACTATATTAGGACCTCGCTGGACTGATCTGATGAATTGATGCGATCATCGCATCGTGTGTGCCCAGCTTCAGGTAGTAGTTCAAATCGTGAACAACCAACTACTACCGTTTGAATTAGTTAAATGAGCCCCCAGTGACGATAACTTCGCCGTTGGGCGTAGTTGTAGCCGGACCATTATAGGTTGGCGTACCTACTCGTATATCAGATCATAGAGCTATTACAATTACAACCAGAGGGATAATCTGATTGTCATGAAAAATACCTATCTCATTTCAGTGACTGTTGCCGTATTATTCTCCCGATAACCCTGTTTGCCGCCTACGCAAAAACGACGGGGCGTTATAGTTATAGAAGAAAAAAAATTGCACATCTAGATACCTTTTTCGTTTTATTTGAAAAATATCAATCATAGAAAAAGTTAATGGGAAACAAAAATGTAGGAAATCAAATTACAAGCAACTTTAGTTCTGACCATTTCTCGCGTAAAATTAAAATTACAAGAGTTAATCAACATTCAGGAAGTGGTTCAAATCGTGAACCACCAATTCCTGCCTTTTCTTTAACTGAATGAGTGCCCAGTTGGCATGAAGCGAAAATTTGATCAAATCATCGCATCGTGTATGTCAGTTGAGTACTGAGTTTTTTCTCTCTAATTCCGGGTTGGTCCTATATTAAAAGTTGTTCATTATAAAGTTCAGATCATGCTATTTACGCTTAGTACGCCCTATGTGAATAACCTTGCAGAATATAGGCTTTTTACTGAATTCAGATTTACTAGTTATAATAGAACACGAAGATTCGTGAGGATAATATTTTCATTCCTATTTAGTTTAGTTTAATAAACATTTGTTTTGCAACTATCAGTTAACCGCAAAGTCCGTCGGCAAACATTTACGCATTACATCTATTCCTAGTATCGAGAGCTCACGTAGGTATATACTCGTATATGACACAGGCAAATGATACCAGATATAATTATCATTGAACGGGTCACAACAGATTCATGATTGTATTTAAAAGCTTTTGCTTTTAATCACAGGGTTAATAAGTATAATATTTATGTTCTAATATTATTTTTAATTAATTTTTTTAAATATTAATATATTTTTATTTTTTATTAGGTATTCTTTTACTATGCGACCAACCCTGGAATAGCGAAAAAAACAGTAGAGCTTCATCAAGAATTGGTTATAAAACTTAATATTTTTGCATGTGTAGGGTAGATCCCATAGTAAAAGCTATTCATCATGTTGAGTAATAATTTATATACCTCTGAAAGTTTTTGCACTTTGCAAAGCAACATGTACTGTATTGCAAGATCTAAAACCAACACTATTTTAAATAAGACTTAAAATCTTATATTACAACAATGAATTTTTTTTTTACATAGGTACATGATTATAAAATTCAATGGTGTTGTACTTGTACATCTTACATTTTATTTCATCAGCTAATGCTATTAATTCTGCTCACGATTTGAAAAACTCCTCGTCAGAATTTTAATATAGACCTTGAACGATTAGAAAACCCAATCATACTACCTACTTGAATAATAAAATTTATAGTCTGTACTATTAAACAAGAAAAAATTCGGTAGGTCTACTATACAAGGTGTAAATCTAGACTATTGAGATATTCTAAAATATCATTATACACCCTTTTATGAGCAGCTTTTAATATGAGACCAACCCCAAAATAGTGTAGTATAAATGACACATGTATGAACACACACTTTGTCGTGATTTCGGAGCTTATTCCATAGTACCTAAATGTTGGTCATAAGAGTCATAACGATGAGTACAAAGTTTATACTAGAATATCTCCAACGTCTAGATTTCCACCCTGTATATGATATAGGTCTTATTACTATACCTACTATGGTTGTTAAGTACATACAAAATATGTTGGTTACAATGTTGCTAACCAAACGCCTATTATATCATGTGAAAGGTATTCTATTATTTTTAGGTCATATTCTCTCATGCCAAGATAAAAACTACTCATTTTTGACATCATTTGAATAAAAAATTACTGCTCACATTTTTAATAAGGACCTTGATCAATTGAATAGCCAATAAATACTGCCTACTCGAAGTATAAATCTAGATTCCTATTGCCTAAGCCTATAGTGAGTCACAGATCTCACAATCAGGTTTCGTAGGCCATAGACACATCCGCAAAGACATCCGTGTCTTAAAGAAACTATTGATCAGTAAACCATTATTCTATACATTGATGTTTTTCTCACGAATTCGTGTTCTGCTCTCTAAATTAAGCATTAAAGCACTTTAAACAGCAAGAAAGTAAGGAGGTACTTTCTGTCACGACGCTTTCCATTGATAGATAGAAAGGGTAGATGACGACTAGGACTTTGCAAAAACGGCAATGGTTGGTGAGTAAGGTGAATCTTTCGTGACAATTTTGTCATCAGTGTGACTCAAAGGTAGTCAATGTCGTGGTGATGTCGTGTCACATACGTAACTACAACCAATTGCCATTGGCTTTATTAGTATGAATAGTTTTGTAATCTTGATAACTGATGACGCAAGATGATGTAATAAAGAAAATAGCATTAAAGTAAGTAAGTTCGTATAGGCCAGGTAGCTAGCCTTGGCTAAAAAATAAAATAGCATTGAAAATAAAATGTTGAAAATGTATGACCAATGTTCTTGAGCTGCTTTTCAGAATAGTTGGAGTTATTTAATATTTAATGACTACTCTACACCATGCCATTTTGATTTGGTAATATATATACTCAGAACTATTTCAATTTTCCAAAATTCACAATATCGATTTCTATAAAATTTGCTAAATTAATTTAGAACGATTCCTTCAAAAACGGCCTTATAGTTTATCCAAAAACGATAAAATATCTCTCTTTTTCATATACTTAGTCGTTACTGTTTCGAATCTGCGTAAATTTTTGTGTAGTAGGTAATTAATATTATTCAGTTATTAAAATTCGTAGCTCGTTGATATCTTTTGTATGGTGGAAATAGCAGCGTAGCCGATCGTCGTAGCCCGGCTACGGAATCCATGGTGTTTAGTAGCGCTACGTAGCACGCATAGCTATTATTCTAATTCTCATGCGCTATGGAGAATAAAACTAAGAACCGTGTTGAAATAAATAGATAGCAAAGTGTTTTATGGCCAAAAATTCAAAACATTCGTCTTTTAGTCTGAAACTTGTGTCAAAAAGGCGAGTTGCAATTTTGAAGAAAAATCAGTGTTGGCGATTATTCCATGTCAATGTGGTTTTAATTTTGAGTAAAAATTAAAATTAAAAATAATTATTTTAAATCTATTCTGTGGGTTGCAGTTTTATTTTAGCTTTCTTATTGTGATCAAAATAGGCGAATGACTAACAAAGTTGTGTCATTTTATAGATCGTGCTTAGTTGATAATAGATTCTGGTCAACTATTATGTTAGTCTGGTAGTGTCATTTGAATAAATTATAATTGTTGTAAATGTTTAAAATTAAGCGTCGGTGCTTTTCGGACCGTGAGTTAATTCGACACAGGCCAATAAATTAGGGTAATTAACATTCGATACACAGATTTCTTAAAACGAGATCCATAAAGCTTGAAATCAGTTGATTATTTTGTCGTTCTATTTTCGTACTTGGCCAATTATTTTATTGACGCATAACTCACGTAGAAAGTAAGTTTGTACTCGCATTTTGGACGTATTTTATGTAAAAATCCTTGGATTAATGATTGGTCTCGCTGGTCAAACGCAGCACGAGTAAAAACCCTTAAAATTCATGAGACCCTAATTTTACATGTTTATTTTGTCTCCTGATTGTCATTGAATGACATTTTAAACTTGACGAAGACGTAGGCAACTATCAAATCAATCGAGCAATGTAAAATTATATAATTATAGCAGTCGAGTCTCTTTCTAACTCGTGTCGTGACTCGTGATAAGTCAATGCATCTTTTTCTTAGCGAGATTGAATCGGAAATGAAGAGATCCGTGTGTTATCGACATAGCCCAACGGATCAGCAAGTAAATGGAACAGTGAGCAAAGCACATATGATGGAAGACTGACGGCCGGTGAGGCTTCAAAGTTCGCGTATAGAGACTACTTACCGGCAAGCGCAGCATTGGATGTCGATGGACTAGATGGACAAGCGACCTAAATGAGATCGCAGGAACGCGTTGGATGCAAATCTATAGGAGAGGGCTACGTCCAACAGTGGAAATCCTACGGCTGATATGATGAGGATCTTTTTCAGGACGTCTCGATCAATTGCGCTGTATTTTTGATTAGTCTGATTCGACACGAGACACGAGTACAGTTGACGATCATAGTGAGTCACGGGTGACTCATGACGTCATGCAACCGGCTTTCAGCTTTGGTAAGTTGTTAGCTGTCCCATTAATTAACATGTTTGAGTAGTCAACTAGGCACGGTCTGAAATAGCTTAACAACATCAATGACGCTCATAGTTAGAACTAAAAGTAATTATTTTTAAAACCTACAAAAAACAGAATATTGTTCACTAATTCCTAATAATGGCTAGCTTGGCGTAAAGAGACTTCGAAATAATTTTGTTTGATAAACACCACTAGCTGCTTGAAACTATCAAATAGATAGGTGACTTTAATGAGACCGCAAGAATGCGTGTGACGCTTTACGATTGGTCTTATTTTGAATGTGGAAGAAAGGTATGGCCAGCAGTGGACTTCCAACGGCTGATAATATGATGAAGATGATTATCTCTTTCAGAATGTCGAGATCAATTGCGTTGTATTTCTAATCAGAACTAATCATCAGACTAATCAGCCTGATTTGACACGGGTACTGTTATGTTGCCGATCACAGTGAGTCACGGGTGAGTCATGACGTCATGCAATGCTTTCTGCTCTGGTAAGTTGTTAGCTGTCCCATTAATTAACATGTTTGAGTAGTGGACTAGGCGCGGTCTGAAATAGCCTAACAACACCAATGACTCGTTTTAATTGGTACGCATAGGTCTAAAATATATGGCATACCTATATATTGTTTACTTTAGCTACATAATAATAGTAGGTTGGTATATTAAGTAGGATTTGTATGTAGCTCCAAATACTTTGGTTATTTTGGTAAGTATAGTAGGCTAGGAGTAGCTGTTAATTTTACGATATTTTTATTTTTAAGTGTTGAGAAATAACTTTTTGAAAGCACTACTACTTACTTATCTGATTATGAGTTGTCTATATTGAAGAATTAACCAAATTCCCAAATATACCAAACAACCAAAGTAAGTACCAAAATCAGTAGGTACCAAAAAAGTAACCAAATTTTGAAGGCAATTCTTATATTTCGAAATTAACGAATTTTCGTTACTTTCCTAAAGTCAAGTAAACGCAAAAAATCTCCATCAGGTTCTTGAATCTTACAATCAATAATCTTTTTAATAATTACTTTCTTACATTACGGTTACGATACAACCCCCTATACTAGGCCAGCGTAGTGTAATCTCCCTCCGTGGTGGGGAGGCTTATGTTCAGCAGTGGACTTTAAAAAGTCCAGTACACTACAGCACAGTACTGTGCAAAATCTCATCTTAGGCACCTGCAAACTCTTAGCTAGTGAATAAAGTTTGAATAATTGATACTGTTGCGATGTGATGATGACTGTATTGCGGAAAGGTAGCGGATAGCGGTCGCCCGCGCCGGCCGCAGGTCGACGACCGCCGAACTCCCGCCAAACCTCGCCCGCGCCATCTTGCGTCCGTCACGGAGCGCGCGCTTACATACACATTTATCTTCTCTTTAAGGTCTCTCAGGCTGAGCAGCCTCTACTCGAAACACGACCCACAGTTTGAGGGATGCCTTGCCCTGAGCTAAAAGAGGAAGAAAAGCTGCCTCAGTCCGCCTCGAGGCCTCGGCCTGAGGCAGCAACAGACCGAGCAGCCTTTACTCTAGCGGACTGAGGCAACATTTCTTCCTCTTTTCGAAAACTCTCATTTAGCTTTTGTCATCTGATATGGCCGCTATGGCTAAAATAATATACCTATATGGCGAACGATAGGTTATGTAAAAAAAGAACAGTAATAAAAATAAATTTGTCAAATTAAAATAAAATGATTATTTTTCGCAAAAATCGCAATACTGACTTACACCTTGTACAGAATTCGAATAGTTTGCACGAATTGATGTGACATCCATGTTCATTATTGTTCATCAAAACCGGCTCAGCCAATTTTGATAAAATTTAAATGGGACCACCTCGGGAGTATGCTCTTTGAAATGAAAAAGGTTTTTTTAAATCCGTTCACGATTGGCGAAATATCTGAGTATAGACGAACATAGTACCTTCTCCTTTTTGGAAGTCGGTAAAAATACAACCAACAACCTTCACACAACCTTGGATTTGGATTCGAATTTCGAATGCATATAAGTTGCTGTGATTCAAGCATTTATTAAGGCATATACTCAAACGCAGCGATAACGAGCGGAAAATGTAGTTTCTGATTCAGTTACGGTCCACAATGGGCCTTATTCACGCATCAATTAGCATCATCAAACACCACACTTTTTATGTGGACAAATGAAGGCTAATAAACCTACTTTCAAACATGTAGTGAAAAATACATAAGTACAGATAAACGCAGAGCCTCCTCTTTTTTTAAGTGTTTGAAAAATGATACACTTCTTTTAAATTTTAAAATATGAAACCCGCGATATCAATATTTAATTATAATAGTGTCAATATATCCATTTCAGTATTATTATTCACTAGCTGCGCTCAGAGGTGTTACCTGCGTTAGCCCGAGATAAAAAAGTAGCCTACCTATGTGTCAATCTAATGTCTAAGCTACCTTCCTATCGAATTTCATCTAAATCCGTTAAGCCGTTTATGCGTGAAAGAGTAACAAATATCCATACAGGCTCATAAACTTTTGCGTTTATAATATTGGTAGGATTTTCTAAAAAAAATCTTGACATGTTGTTTTTGTGCCACTTGTCTGCATATTCCGTTATGGTAATTGCATGGTAAACAACGCGTTATTTTCGATGGCAGAATCTCAGAGCTACTTTTTTCTTATCTTTATTATTCAACGTGACTATTTTAAATAGGATTTGATTGGCAAATGTACTTCTTGGAGCAGAGGTTCGCCGATTATGTACATATTAAATAAAATTTAATAGATTAGGTAAATAATTTTCCTAAAGTTTTCTTAACAAAATCAAAATATAGATGACTTATATCTATTTTAACGTCATTAACATAACATTTTTAAATCGCCCGTACTTACATTAATTTGTGTACTTATTTTTGGCGAATTTAAAAATAATAATATTTAGAGTGAACAAATCTGGGGCCTGTTCTACATAGGTTTGGTATTATTGTTCGGCCGTTCAGAGGATGAAATTTCATTAAATGGACCTTAAAACATTAAATAGTCCATAAATCGTAAACGGTAAGTTTTACAAAAAAGTTTACTGGAAACAAAAGATGCGAAATTTTATTTTCTACAATAATGATCCTCATGTTTTTTGCCCTTAAGTACATAGTTTCCGAGATATCGGCCAAAAACATTTTTTTAAGATGACGTGTCAGGAACGCATTCTCTGAACGGCCGAACTATAAGTTTATTCCTCGAAAATATCTATGTATATAGATAGATCTTTCTATGTAACTGTAAAATCTTGTTGTGATAAGTAACTTAGTATGGGACGGATCGCTAGCCCTGGTGTCAGATTTTTTAAGGCGGTTGAACATGGCTAAATGGTTAAAACAGCCGGGACTCATAATGAAACGTGTCATCCAATCCTCGTCAGCGCTCAGTTGTAAATACCACCCACAGTCACCCATCCGAAGACTGGTCAATCTACGGATGGGTCATGGTGAACGTTTCTTAACTTCAGTGGTCGCTAAGAACCACCTAGGCAAGTGATGAAATGTGCTATAACAATAAGTATGTTCGATCGGTAAATGTCTCTATGAAACAGAACGATTTCTGTGATAATAGAGCATATAAATGCTATT
Source organism: Hypomecis atomaria (assembly GCA_964007245.1). NCBI lineage: Eukaryota > Metazoa > Arthropoda > Insecta > Lepidoptera > Geometridae > Hypomecis > Hypomecis atomaria. Next base: position 15,543,932 of record OZ023292.1, on the reverse strand, counting down.
TTTAATTTGAAAGATAACCTTCTGGCGATAAGAGTAGCTAGGTGGTGTGTATATTTACATGTTATTAGTGCTTTATCGATGTATGCAGTATGTAGTCTTATGTGTTCAAAGTCTGTTTCGCAATATCTCTGAGAGTAAATGGTTTAGAAAGTTTAGTGGGATTTGCAATAGCATAAATGTATGGAAATTTAGAAATTCGTTTTGAAACTTTATGATGAGACTTATAATTCATTTAAGTTCGTATTGAGAAGTTTGGTGGCGACACCTGGATAAGACTGGCACACGACTGGGATTATAGGGTACCTAGATGACTAAAAAATTTAGTTAGTCTGTCAGTTAGGTTATCAGAAAATATTTATCAGGTATGTTTTGTTTTATAAATTAAACACAATGACATCACATGAAACCTAAACGGACTATTTTTTTTAAATATTCTCACTGACTCTTTATAACATTTTTCACCAGTGACAATGATAAGTATACCCTATTGTAAAACAAATATACCGTTTTTATGCAATAGACGTTATTATGATCTAGATCTATTTGAGCTTAGTAACACCGTATGATGTAGCCCTGTAAGCTCGCGGTGCTAGATGCAGACGTAGGTGACATTCCTGGGCTGGAGAAACTAGCTGGACAGCATTCAGGGCAAGCCCTTAGCCGCGACTCTGTACCGTTGGCAAACTCTAGGGCTGCTACTTGGGTGGATTTGATTCTTAACAAAAATTGTACTAGGAGTCTATAAGAAGAATACATTATAAAGAAGCGCAATTCGAAGTGTATACGTTCTATGCAGGTACGTAGAACTTACCCGTCACTTAGGTGCATTATTTATGTATACAACACTTTATTTTATTACCATTCCAATCTAAGCAAGTTTATTTTAAATTTTCGTTTATTTTATCTGTACTTGTTATTTATACCCGTTTAAGCCAACGGAGTGGGTGAAAGTTAAGAACGTTTTAGGACCCTGCATGGGTAGCATGGCAATGGGATAAAACCGTTTTATCCCCTTTTAATGTCAGTTGTCATTGTCAATCCATACTATTTCCTCTTCAAGGGGATATAATAGTGGAAAGACAATTTTGTCCCTTTGCCATGCTACCCGTGCTGGAAGCAGGGGTAAAAATAAATGTAGTTTCTTGTTGATGCCGGTTATCGGAATTCAGATAAGAACCATTTCAATTACCAGAAAAAAAACGTAATAATATTGATCTATTTGTTTTAGAGCTATGATGGCACAGACAGTTACTGTTATTAAGATACATGTATGAAACAATATTCCTTCTCATTTTTCGTCAAGGTTTAAATGTAGTTATAGGACAACCCTATCAGGCACGATTCACCTAATAACATTATATGGTAGACGTTGGCACGATACGTATGTCATATCGGTCTGGCTTTTGCTATGTGGCAGCCGATGTTCAGTTTAAGATTAGAGCTCGGCAGCTTAGAGGAAAATCACTCCTACGAATGACTACAAATTATCACGCCACTATAATATTAAGAGTCTAGACGCAATACATATTCTCAGATATGTTATCTTCATCATTATAACTAATTTTATATTGGGGTTAACTTTGAAATAACTAAAAATAGAGTTAAATTTTTTTGTAATGTAAATACAATATAGCTTGTGTCCTTATTATAGTACTAAAATTAGTTGTTCCATACAAAAATATTTCGAATTCGAAATCGATTGATTTCGAGAAAATCTATGGAACACAGCAGATTTTTTCTTTTAGAGATTTCAGTGTTGAGTTGTTGGCAGTACCTAATAATGCCTCAGAATACAAAGATGTCCTAGAAGTCTATCGTCTACATACAGCTTTACCTTAGTGATAAACAAATAGTACAATACAAGTTTAGTATTCTATTCATTGCATGCATTCATTAAGCTTAGTACGAAATTCTCCAAAAAAAGTTTCTCCACGGACACGTATTTTTTAAATTTTTAACCTCGGTATTAATAGGTACTCTACAAAATTGTACACTGTTTATCATATTACTTATTAGGAAATAAAGTAGTGAGTAATAATTATATTACCTACACTACACATATTTATGGTTTTAAGCCATTTTAATTTGTTTCAAAAGTTTTCTGAATTCGTTCAATTATGACGGAGTTATAAGGAGAAGTAGAAACAACTTATTTCACACATACTTTCGCATTTAAAATATAAGATTGAAACCATTATCATAGTTAAACATGAGCCGAAATAAAAGAAACAATTGGAATAAAACCAAATCCTTTAGCATTCCGCAGCGTAAAAAATATTTCGTGACGAGCCATCTACCTAAGAGCCACAACTATTGGTAATCTGTACAGAGTTTTTGTGCCTAAAATCTAGATTGTACTAGTACTTGTTTTGCAAGGCTGGCTATTAATATATCTAGCAAAAACTGCGGTGTCGGTGATGGCGCGTTAATTTATATTCAATGAGAGTTCGATGGCAACCACATGGGAAGCACTAACGACCGACCTTGGGGAATGCCGCTCGCTTAGCCATGCCATGGAATCCATACTTATATGTACAGGTACACATTTACTTATTTGTACGCACTGGTACATCGTTTTTCTTGTACCAGCGCATCATCAAGAAAAGAAATCTCTTCAAAATCTTTTTGCCTTCAAATGTTTTGTAAAATATGAAAAGAAATAAAAGTATTGTAGGTAATAAATGTATTGTAGGTAATACCTAACTTCTAAGCTAGTAAACCTATCTGTGCATTATTTTATTGAGAATGTTTGAATTATGAAATTTGTTTGAAACTTTAATTTGCTCGTAAATTTGTTTTTCTGACGTATTACGTGTGCTTACTTAACTAAGTCTCCAATCAGTTGTTTTGCTACTTGATTTTACAGTTACTAAGACATCATCATCATATAAACCGTAGAACGCCCACAGCTGGACATAGATCGGCTCCTCTATGGATTTCCAACAAGACCGGTTGAAGCCTCTTATATCCAGTACGCAGTGTGTTCTTGCGACCTCGATCTACTGCGATTCCCGGTATGTGGTTTCTATTCAAGAACTTTATGGCATCATCGGTAATTCATTCTGCAAACTATGAGCCCTACCCACTGCCACCTCAACTTTCAAATCCGTTGGGATATATCATTTACTCAATAAAATACATTCGAAAGATTGTTTGATGGTTTGTTCCTCTTTCATACAGCAATAGAGCAACGATTGACTTGATTTTTGGCATGGACATAGTTTGAAAGACGGAAAGTGACATAAGCTATATTATACTTTTTATCCCGGATAAAAAAGGTCCCATGGGATAGCAAAAAAATCAAAACATTACGCGGACGAAGCCGCGAGAAAAAGATAGTGTGTAATTAATATGGTATCTTCAAAAAAGTGTATTAATTAATCTGTCGATGGCAAATACTTAAGTAGGTATGCAGTGAATGTAGCAGCTAATACCTATACCACGTATACCTACCTACATTGTAATCTTCAATTGCAGCGTATCAGTAGATTTCATCTCGCTTACCGACTTGTTCGCCATTCTTACATTAATTAGATGGTGTGTTTATAATTTAAAATTGTGTTATTTTTTATTGCGATTTGTCTCCTGTTAGATTCTATATGTTGTTGTGTTAATACCTGTTCTTCCGTATACTTAGAAGAAAAAATACACTCTTTCTAACTTCCTTATTCTTACCCGATCCCCTAAGATGGAGTGTTTTCACTGAGTAGCTCGCTGCTAATAGAGCAAACGATTGTTTGTGAATAAAGTAAAGGACCCATTTAACTGATTTTAAATCTCAGTAAGGTCAATCCTAAGGCTAATCCTATTTACATACATTGTTCTTTTATACAGGGTTTCTAGCTAAATTAATTGAATAAGTAAAATCAGATATGAGCTCAGTGAAATAAAATCTTAATAATTCGATTGAAACCGTGGAACAGGAAACTTTTATCATAAAATTACCACGTACGTCCCTGTGCTGTGACTAAAACAAATTATATAAAGTATATAATTATGAGGTTTATAAAGGAAATCCATCGAAAGAGGAAAGTAACCGACAAAGCCAATAATTAAATACTATCATGTTGAACTGTCCGAGGCATGTAACTCACATGGTGTCTATAGTCGTACAAGCGTAGCGTAGAAAGTCCGCCTGCAATGATATGGTACGGTATAAGTCACTCATCTGAAAAAATAGAAAAACTTGTTCAAGAAATACTCTTTCTAGAACTACAGACACCTGATTATAAAAATTGTAATGTTTGATTTATAACTATGGCTCATTAGAAAAAAGCAGTCATAGTAAACATAAAACAAGGATTACAAATAAATGTCAGTTTAAAATGCATTGTCCAAAATTGGCCGAAGACAAAATAATGTGTCATATTTACGAGTATCTTATACTAAAATGTCAACAGCTACCTACATTGATCAACAGTTTTCAAAATCAACAACTCTACTTTATCTACTATAGGGAGAATTGTCTGAGTGGATAGCATGATGCAATTCCTAGATTCTGACTCACCCCGTCGACTCAACACTATTCTGTTTCACCTCGTAAGTACTGACTCAACCGCATAGAGATCTTTGGAGAGGCTTTCTCATACTCAGCGCTAAAATACTTACCTACAAGATCTATACACTCATACGATGATAATTATTTTTCACAAAAAATGGCAAAACCGGCTTCCATCGTGTACATAATTCGAATATTTCGCTCGAATTGTTTACATTATTCTTGATTTATCAAAAACGGCTCAGCCGATTTCTGTAAAATTTAAACGGGTAGTCCCTGGAGAGTATACCCTTTCGAACAAAAAATGATTTTTTTATTCGGTTCACAATTGGCGAAATTTTCGATGTTCATCTTGTACAAAATTCGGATATTTCGCTCGAATTGCTTATATTATTGTTGGATTTTTCAAAAACGGCTCAGGCGATTTCTGTAAAATTTGAATGGGACCATCTTGGGAGTATACTCTTTCGAACTAAAAAAGAAGTTTTCGATTCGGTTCACAATTGGAGAAATTATCGATGAACATACACACGAACATTTCAGAATGCCACGCCGTACGGAATCAATATAAAGGTCTTATCTTTTTATGCACACACATAGATACTACGACATACAGAGAAACAAAAATCTGAAAATTAGAGAAACTTGTTAACTTATACTTAACCAAAAGTCAGTTTTCCATGGATGGAATAGATTCCTTAGGATGGCAAGAGACTAGTGCTATTAGACTAGTGTGTTAAGCTACAAAACACATAAGAGGTAGAGTAATACAATAACATACAACACAAATAATATTATCCACAAGGCAGACTGATTGATCTCATTAAGACAGCAGGATCAAGCAAGATGCAAAACACTTCCCAACCGGCCTTATTAGAGATCCATAGGGGAGGCCTATGTCCAGCAGTGGACGTCCTATGTCTCATGGATTTAAGTTACTTTACACCTACATATTCTGTATTTTTATTAGCGTTACGCGTAGTTGAGATTTTAAGTAGAGAGTTTCCCAAGTGAGAGGGTCTCTCAAGAGATCTGTGGAGTCAACAGTATTCTGTCTCACCTCGCTTGACATACTATCTCTGCATTATTCTATGACCCCATTAGCAAACACGGAGTTCGGTATTCTTTGTGTTGTGCCGATGATGGTGAATCACGCGTTTGGTTCGATGGACCAAATTAGTTTTACTTCATGTAGTTATGTACAGTCAAACCTGGATAAGAGAGAGTTGAAGGGACCGCCATCTCATTATCGCTTATAGAGGTTTTTCACTTATCCAGGTTTCTCACTTATCCAGTTTCAGAAGTGGCTTCTCTCTCTTATAGAGGTTAAAATACTACTACTACTCTAATTTGTATGTAAGTATCTACATGCGTGAGGAATGATAAATAATATGTTTATAAATATGTAGTATATAATATTATTATAGGCACTAATTGCTCGGGTTGTGTTGATTAGAATTAAACATAAATGATAGTTTGTTACATTTATTCTTAAAAGGTATTAACCAATATTGGGAAAATCAAAAAGTCGACTCTTATTTAATATTTCCATGTCCTTTAGAGCACTGAGACCATACAGGGTCTTTTGATTTTATTATTTTATAGAAGTTGGATTCTGATAAATGAAATTAATTGTGTTTATTTATTTCGAGATTTTCCACTTTTTAATGCATTCAATAACTATCCTAAGCTTATCACTTAACGATTTATTTGTCTATTCCTAAAGATTTATTAACACGGAACCTTTCGCCTCAAATGATACATATCAACTGTAATAAGTTTGACCAATAAGATAGTGTAAACGCACGTGTGGCTATTCCAAAAGAATGTGATACAAAAATAATGTTACTTATCTCCACAAAATACAAAAAAAAAATGTTTGAATAGAACAAGATCCGAAAGCAACGGTAGTTAGTTCCACGAAATTTCAGAATGGGTCATAAAGTGCAGATGTTTCATTACCCTCAACTCTCGCTTATAGAGGTTCAGACAAGTAGTACTCTCAGTTATAGAGGCCCATGAGGGAAAAACTACTCTCTCTTATAGAGGTTTTGGTCTCTCACTTATAGAGGTATTTGCGCGGTAAAAAGACGGGGCCTGGCAATTACTCTCACTTATAGAGGTTTCTCACTTATCCAGTTCTCAGTTAGCCAGGTTTGACTGTATATGAATGCACCTGTGTAGCTCTGTATTTTTTTTCAGAGCAAGAAAGCTTTATAAATCTTAACACGTGCAATGCACGCTTTATAAAAGTTGCATTGCTCGCTTACATTCTTGCTCTTTATACTTAAAACGATTTTTTTTCATTAATTATACTTTGAGAAACTAACATTAAATTGAGGAAAACATCCTGGAAATGTTGAGATGGCTATTATCTGGAACTCGTATTATTTATTTAGTTAGTAGAGAAAGTGAAAATGTTTGAGTGTGATAATACTGAATAACGCATGACGTGTTGTCATGCTAGTGTTAGGTAAGCACACAAGCACACAGAATAATTTGTAGAGTAAGAAATATTTCTATGTAGGTAAATATGTGTAAAGTCGGTATGCTATGTATAATTGTATCTGATATACATATTTTACACAGACTCTGGTGGTGCTCTTAGCAAAGAACGTGCTAGAGGAAAAAATAACAGGGGTACTCGTATCTACATTAATTTCTATTTAATATTAGTTAGCTAGTTATTTAAGCCACAGTACTGAAATCCTGTCCATCCATCCATCAGCCTTAGGACATCCACTGCTGAACATAGGCAACCCCTATAAATTTCCGCGCGTTCCGATGATCTAAGTATACCTGTTATATGGTCAGTCCACTTAATTGGTGGGCGACCTAAGCTGCGCTTGCTCGTCCGTGGTCTCCATTCAAGAACTTTACGGCTCCATCTGCTATCTGTCCTTCGAACTATGTGCCCTGTCCACTGCTTTTTTAACTTGCTAATCCGCTGGGCTATGTGGGTAAGTTTAGTTCGTCTGCTGTCATGTAGTTATTATTTTATTAAATAATCACGTAATTTGACGTACCTATAGGTATTTTGATAAGATCTCCCAAACGCTTAATTTTTTTTTCTATTCCAGTCATTTCGGATTAGGCCAATGCTCATTATAATCATAGTAAAATATTAATCTGGGAACCTAATAATGCATATAGCACGCAGCTCTACTCAATGAGGAAGAACGGCTCTATATTTTTTCTATATCTCAACTTGCTGGAAGAATCTGTTAAATAGTAGTGGTACTTAATAATAATTTCAAACTTCGCTTTTACAACATGAAAACTGCTTAAAATTCACATAAAAGCCAAAGCATAGCTGGTACTCGTAGCAGAAAGAAACAATTAAAATCGGAGCGCAGTGAGCGACGTGCGCGTCAACGTCCCGAGCACAGACCGTGACGGGTAAAACGTTATTTTTAATTTCAATTAATTAATATTTTGAAGCATGCTCACTAATTAGAGGCAGAATAACTTTACTCTTGCTTCGCCCCGTATATTAAGCTAGTTTTAATGTTGGATTAGACTTTTCATCATCTTTCCTTAGGACGAAAATGCTTGTTCAAAATTTTGTACCTGTAGAATTAGCTTTAGTTTAGTGATTTTAAAAGAAGGCTTGTAATACGAATATAATAGAAAATTAAGAAATAAATACATTTAATAATGTATTATTATATTATAGTAATTAAAGTATCTCACTTAAGACTAAGGATGCTTTGTAAGTAAATACTTCCCTATTCTGATCGGTATTCAAGTGGCTCTGAATAATGTATCTAACTACTTCTACGAGTACTTTTAGGATTCTCTTCATTTCGAAACTTGAAACATTTAGCCGGCCGGCTTTAAAGGCAGGCATATTTAAATCATGCCACGAAGTAAATATATTTTCATAATATATTCAGTACCTACCTATACACATAAAAGTCTTAGTTGCGGTTTGATGGATTTTTCATACATCATCGAATGTCTTCTCCAAAGTATGGTCAGCGCCAGATATATGGGCCAGCCCTCACCGACCCTCACTGAAAAACAAAGTTTGTGAAACTAAGCCTTGTTTTCTCATCTGTGATATGGCTTATAATCTCTTGTGCTTAACAGCAACAGTACTAAAATACCGGTGCAGTACCTACCTATAGTGCAGTAGTTATCAGTTACAAAGTAAAATACCTTAACCAGGCAAGTCCTATATATAATAACTAAGTATATTTCTCTAGCAATCACAGCACAATCGTCCAGTTCCCAGTTACTTGCCTGTGCTATCCGTACTTACATGGGTCTAATTAAAGCGGCGACAACGCAGGCCCAGATCAAAGCGGCGTTCAGACGGCCGACCAGACGAGATGCTCGCGGGTGGGGGGCGAAGGCTGCGTTACGTCACGCTGCATCCGGGTTCGTGGCCGCCGCACGCGCCGGCGCGGGCGAGCCAGCGCCCATGCCCTATGTGCGAGCGCAAGCCTACGTAACTCATGGCAAATGCATCGGTGTTATGGAGTTTACAAGAATGGCGGCTTGGCTCGGCGGTTCAGCGAGAAATCCTTACATCCCTGCTGTATTATAAATCTGAAAGTATGTTTGCTACACATACACGCAGAAACGATTTTATTTTATCCATGGGTAGGTTAGTTTTAACCTATAGGTAGTTAAAAGTTTTTCGACCTTTGAATATGTACCTAACTTTAGGTACAAGGTGTTATAGGCTACGTTTTAGGCCGGAAAAATAAAGGATGCTGGAGAAGTCCCAGGGGCATGGTTTGTTTGTCACTCCATTACACAACAAAACGGGACAACGGAACAGATCTTCTACCTATCTACTTAATTCCTTGCATGGATATAGTTTGAAACATCGACTTAGCATTTTTTTCTAGTAAATAGGTATTTATGGTTAGAAAGTAGGATGTGGGTGAAGCTGCGGTTAAAGTTATTAGGAAATATTTATCTCGTTTGGTAGATGGCAAGCGCGCGCCATTTCGGATTTCTTTTGATATTGGCTTCGGATTTCGTCTCCACTCATGCACATTTTTTAAGATGCCCTAAAATTAATTGTCCAAAATGTATCCTACCTTCAATTGATAGGCGAGCCTTTGTTCACGAGGATGTTCTACCGTCCTACGTCGTGATGATGATGATGACCACTTGCCTGGCAACAAGAAATATACTTATCAACTTAATGCAAATATAATTAGAACATGTGTGAACTCAGACAGCGACAGACGAATGCAACAAATAAAAGAAAAATAAAAAAAATGTTTGCACACATGCACTGTGACGCGCGATCTGTCTTATCAATACAATTTTACGACATAGGTATACATAGGTACATGCATTTTCCATCCTTCACGGGACATTATTACCTAACTATAATTAAAAAAAGATGTTTTAAGACGACTATGATGTAGATAGACATCACAAAACACCGCTTGTCTGTCTGTACCTATTCTTTAATTCAAATTTTTTCGTCTCTACGTAGAAAATCAAATCAAAACTCAATCTGCTGTCGAATTTTTTTTTTTGATAAACAGTACCTAAATTGTTGTGCAAAGGGTACCTATATAGTTATAGTCTGACCGTTTAACTGAGTCCTCGCCTGCGCGGGTACAGGGGGGCGGGTCCCCACCGCCCGCACCTGTCTCAGTCCCCCTTTGTCGTCTACCCCCGCGCCCCTGTACCCGCGCAGGCGAGGACTCAGTTAAACGGTCAGACTATAGGTACCTACAATTGATACAAATAGCTCTAGGGTGAAAACCAGGCCTAAATTATTCTTCAGCTATCTTCATATTTAAGTACCTCAAAACCTGCGTAAAAATCAGAAGATGATTTTCTGGCAAATTAAGATAAGGATTGATCGGTAAGTCACTAAGCAACCGAAGCTGTAAGCTCGCTGTTGCTAAGCCGCGGCCGCGACCGTGGCAATCGGAAATTATCTGAATTCTAGGCCATTGCGGGCGCTGGCCGTCTCCCTCGCACGATGCCACGCTGGGAGCTTTGGATCACGTCTCTTTTCAATGTATCGTACCAGTATAATCAACTTTACCAACTTATTTCAGAGAAGTATTACTTCTACGAGTATATGAATTTCATCAAGGTGTTCACCTCTCTTAGTGTCTACATTTTCGCAAAAAGGTAGACCAATCAAGGTGAAAATCTTACCACTTTCGTGAAAATAGAAGAAAATACAGTAATATAAGCAGACTTCAATTTCAGTATCGCCTAAACCAGAGAGAAAAATAAACTGGTACATTTGGTACGTAGGTATCTATAGGTAATGCTTTCTCGAGCCCAGTTAAATCGATCTCATTTCAGTGAAATTATCATACTAAACTTTTGGTTTAAAGTTTCATGACTCAAAGATTCTACCTACTTCTTCGTAATACCTGCTAAGGAACAGCTTGATACAATTAAATAGGTACCTACCTACTTCATATAGCAGGTACCAAAAATATCGAACAACTTTCGAAGAACGCAAACGACGTTGCTGTTATAGTTACCAAAAGAACGATTTTACAAAAGCTCCAAAGCAAACAAGCTTTCACATACGGATACGGATCATTTGCAGCATTCCATGTTTTATGTCCCCCGAGCTATCATTGGCACCGGTCCAAGCGCGCGGTGCATTTTTTGCTAAGTGTTGAACCGGTTACCAAAAGTCGCGCGGGAGTCGGTCGTCTACGTCCGAGACGCGGCGCGGGCGCGAGAGAGAGGCGTGGGAAGCCAGAGATCCGGCTGTGCTACTTGCACCGTACCTACCACGCCTTTCACCGCGAGCCAAGCCAAGGCAGCAGCAAGGTCGCCTCGCGGCCGCGCCACTTTCTTTTATATAACCACTTCGCATGCGGAATGCGACACCCGAATTTATGGCGGTGACGTCAGAGGTGAATCACCGCGGTCCCGAGGTGCTCCTCGCCCGCGATAGGACTACAGATGGGCTCGTTTAGGCGCTCCTACTTTTTCGCCATCAAGCGGCGGTTGGTTAGGATTTGAACTCGATTTGCTGAAGTGAAGTCACGATCGGTGAATCATCCACACGCAAGCAGTTTCTTGTGCCTATGCGTCAAGATCAAATTACTCAGTACCTAGGCACTAATTTATAGGAACGTATTCTTGTAAAATGTAAAATTGAATAAGTAGGTACCTACAATATTGTGGGGACATTTTGGGTAGGTAGGTACTTATATGAGGTAGATCTAGATGTACAATACAATATATTTATTAAGTTGTGCACATTATCTTGCAGACACTCAATGTCATAACAATTTTATATACACTCGATGAGACCCTCTATCTAGAATTCTACATAATTGCGCCTTATTGGTACTATACCCAAAACTTGGTCCTTTTTTGTGCCCTGTCTATACCTAAAAGTTCAACGCTTGGGCACTGATGGTACAGCCAAACATTGATTGGCAACCATGATATTAGGATCCATTATAGGTATAGATAGGCTCAGACTCAGACCAAATAAAGTAACTTTTTTATTTGATCTGAGGGTATAGGTACGATTTTAAACAATCATATATAGGTTTTTTTTCTGAATTCGTTCGTTCAGGACGAAGTGGTAGAAAAAATATATTTGTAAATTAAATATGTACTCGTAACAACGTAGGAAACTGATTAACTCTCATAAATCCATCAATATCTTATCCGGTTATATTTTGTCTGATGATTATAAATCTGTACCGTATTTTTGCTTCCTTGTGTTACAAGCAGCAAATCACCAAAACCTCTGTTAGAAAGTGATCGGCACATCCGGCATCCGTTTCGATCCGGAACTGATTACATCACGTCGATTTATCGACCACCTCGTCACCGACCGGTGATATTCGCAATAATTATGGAACCATTGGGAAATTGGTTTGGTTAACGAACTTTAAAGGCTGAATCACACATTTTGGCGGCTGTGAAACTAGCTACATGCTACAGGGAACCCAATCCTCGTGGAGCTGTTAACTGAGCTTCAGTCAGGATTGGGTTTACCTACGCAGCTTGTAGTCATCACAGACAAGATGCTTGATTAGACCTAATACCATTCTGTATAAGCCGAATCAAAATTCTTGCTACTACGAGGTACTACTAGGTAGTGCATATAGTAGATACACAGAATACTTACAAGTAAACAATGATTATTTTATTAATTATTGTTGGTAAAAATTGCGATATAGGCACTTCTTTGAAGTTTAGGAAACAATATGAAAGCTGAACACGCACCAGTCCGCATCGCAGGAACCGCACTATTTATTCGTATGCATCGCCGCGCCGTGTCGCACAACAGCTACGCCACTGGAAAGCCTACGTACGGCTGAACGTTTACAATAATCGGCCAAGTACGAGTCGGACTCGCGCACGGAGGGTTCCGTACTTTATGGGAGCCCCCCTTAAATATTTATTTTATTTTAATTTTATTATTTATAATACAAGAGAATATAAAATTAAATATTCTGAAAAAATTTCAAGCATCTACCTGTTACCATTATTAATATAGAGCGAAAAACCTCTAAAAAATCAGGTTTGTTGTATGGGAGCCCCCCTCAAATATTTATTTTATTTTATTTTTAGTATTTGTTGTTATAGCGGCAACAGAAATACATCACCTGTGAAAATTTCAGCTGCCTAGCTATCATGGTTCATGAGATACAGCCCGGTGACAGACAGACAGACGGACATCGAAGTCTTAGTAATAGGGTCCCGTTTTTCCCTTTGGGTACGGAACCCTAAAAATGGTCACGGTGCCGAGAGGGAGCGGGAGCGAGTTGTGCGAGCGGGATAGAGGATAGTGCTTCGTTTATTAATTTTTTCGGATGATTCAATCAATAAAATTACAAAGCCCCTGTCCTGTCTCCATCGCACGAGCCACAATTTCGTTCCTTTAAATTAAATTATATAGATGTTTGACATTTCTGGCGCGGTTCCTGCGGGGCGGACTGATGAGCGTTAAGCCTATAATAGAGGCTGAACACACTGAAAAAACATCACCAAGCAACCTCCAAAGACTCCAAACCCGCGAGTGCGAGCAGCGCGACGTTGCGCGGTTCGGAGCTGCGACAGGGTCCAGCACGGGAAGCATGGCAAAGGGACAAATTGTCTTTCCACCAAGCAATAAGTATTATTAATCTTAATACGCTTAGTACTGAATTGTATTGTATTTATACTGAATTGTACATTATATCTTGCTTAAATTAATAAAGTAAAAGTATCGATCCCCTCGAAGAGGAAATAAAGTATGGATTGACAATGACAACTGACATTTAAAGTGGATAAAATGGTTTTCTCCCATTGCTGTACTACCCGTGCTGGGAGGGATATTTATATATTTTCCTTTTTCGCTTTCGCGCTTCCCGCTAAAATTCTATTCTAAAATATATTATGTCGATGGTAGCCATCGAGCACGTATGGTCGAAGATGGTAGCGCCATCTAGCTAACCACTAAGAACTCTATTTAAGATGATCGAATCTTTTTAGAAATGTAAATAATATTCGTGATAGAAATCGATTTCTTTCAAAAAACTTTTAGTCGATTATTAAAAAAAACTATTGTCTACGGTGATTATAATTTGTAGCTCTGTGGTAATTTGTCAATTTTGACGTTATTTGACAGACAAACGGTGTTGCCAATTTTAGAAAGAGTAACAAATAACACTTAATAAATTACGGACGTTTCTACCTTTTTATTTTTTCTCAGTTAATTTCAGCTAAGTTAAAAATCCTGTGGTTATTTAGAGTCAACTCTAAATAACCACAGGATTTTTAACTTAGTTTCAAATCACGAAAATAAGTATTAAATTGCAGTATGTCTTAATTATACAACCTGCTTGTTCTTGCTAAATGGATAGGTACTGCCCACATCATAGTTCATTGATTTCAAGATGTGCAGAGGATTTATTGAGTATTTATTATCACTGGTGCATAGATTACAAGTAACATAGTTAGTTTTTGATGTGAAATCGTGAAAATCTAGACATTTAAAAAAAAAATGTCTGTAAAGTCAGTTTACGGATGATATTTTTACGAGCTATCGCCATAAGAAAACATTGTTGAGTCAACACTGAACCAAGTCGAACGCTTAGGCTGATCGCGCCTCTCTATCGCTTGTTCCGCACTCTCACTTGCACGCTCGGCTCAGTCGGAATATGACACTTGAACACAAAAAGTGTTCAAGTGCACGAAGTTCATCGATTTATAAAACTTTGTCACGTCAAAAATAATAGAGTATATAAATTTCTCTTATTTTAAGGTAGCGTTAGGTTCGATCCGATAGGTTCAAATCATTCGTCACCATAAAGATTTAACCAAACCTTTAACCTTTTTTGGTAAATTTTTTTTTATGTTCGTCACTGTCAGACAAGTAAAATATGTTTAAGGAACTTTTTCGCTAACAAATTATAGCAACATTTTTGAAACGACGCAAGTCGCAACGCAACGCTTGTACCTATAACGAAAACTGAAAAGTGCTATAAATTTACAAAACATTACGATATCATTTTCACAGTAAAATAGTAATCAATTCTCACGTGAATATGTCTACGTCCAAATTCAGAAAATATAAATAAGCATTGGTGCCATAGAAAAGGTAAAAAACCAATATTGATTACTCTGTGTAGGGGGCCTCTCGTGCGAGGTAAACAAGACGTGACCTCATGTGTTGTTTTTAGAAGACTGTGATTTAGATAACTGTTCAGTTTCAGAAATAGACGATGTTTCCTTCAACTAGTCCACGTAAAAAGCCGAAAAGTCCTGGAGCAGATGCAGTTGTCAACCCTAAAACATCAATCATGTGAGTTCTACCCTGGTTGTTCTAATAAATTATAGTATTTGGAAGTGTTCTGATTCCTTAATGTTTTATTTTAGCTGCAACAATGTCCCAGAAGCGTTGTTTGAGACTGCAGCGGCGAAGAAGCATTTCAGCAAATTTGGCCGCCTGCAGAGGATCAGATTGTTTCCAAAGCAGCAAACATGTATCGTCGAGTACGACCAGCCACTATCAGTAGAGAAAGCAGTGCTAAATGCTGGGGCTTTTGATGGATTCATGTTTGATGTCACTCGCACAAAACAAAGACTGTTAGTACATTCTAATATTTATTTTGGAATCTATTGATGAATAATATAATTTATATTTTTAAGTACCTACTTTAATTTCTTAGTCTCTGTAAGTCATAAAATTGATACAGGTATTAAACCATGGCATTTCTAGTATGAGTCTGTGCACAAACTGCCCCAAAGATACTAAGTAGATGCAATATAGTTGCACTGTCCCAGTTTACCAAATGCTCAATCTAATGTTTCATGCTTTTGGTTGATTATTAAACTTAATATCTTAGTAACTCCATAACATATCACACTCCGTCTATTATTTTTATTTTTTTGATTCCTTTCCATACTTGGAAAAGATGACTTCCAGCAATGAGGCTGCCAAATGCTGCACTAATTTAAGTTTTTTGTGTTTTTATTTTCTTCTGGTGTACGATGATTAGTTGCCTTATACAGACTAAAGACTAGCTATAGCTGGTTCTAAAGATTTTGATTTGTAGGAGGAAAAAAAGCAAGAAAGAAGATGATCCTGACTGGGTGCCAGATGCAGACGTAGAGGAAGAGCTATCAGCAATGAGTGGTGCTCCATCATCACATATAGTCACAAGGAATAAATGTAAGTATGATATTCTTTTCAGATGCAAGTAATGTTAGAATTTATGAAAGTATGGACTCATTAACTATTTTGGTGAGTTCATTATTAAGGTATCGATTCTGTAGCCGACTGCTTATTACAGCAGCAGACTAGAGTGTTGTCTAGCGACATGTATACAGATGCTGCCGCAGACTGTGATGCAAAGTATGGAGTGTAATTCATAGAAATACTCAGAAACCAGTAGTGTTGCGGCGACACTAGCCTGGTGTGTGCAGTCGACTACAAAATTACACTTTTAGTGCAGCATTGCAACCCAAACAGCTGCAATAAAATAAATGTGAGAATGTTAAGATGCAATGTAGAATATGATGGATGCGTATGACCGAATGATGGATATATGTAACTGCAATTTAAAAGAAGTAGAAAGTTAATCAACTGAGAAACTAGATGAGAGAGGTAGCATTTTTGTACAATATTTACTAGCTAAAAGTCCTGTGACTGAAATGACAAGGAAATTGGATAGATACATAATTTTGTTATATCATGCACTCTTAGTTATTTAGTATAATATTTTTTTTGCTATTTGTTACATTTCGTGTTTTGTTCACATTATTTTAACATTTTGTCAGTTGATCACATCGCAGGCATATAAAAATAGGTTCATCATCTTAACTTTAAGATGTAAGTATATATTATGCTGAACACAAAACCCTCTCTTGAAAATGGATTAAAACAAAGAAATCAAGATAATTTGTTGTAAGCTGTGTTAACATACATGATGGTCTAGATTTTAAAGAAGTATCAACAGCTACCCTCTTCCTCTTGGGCAAACAATACATTGTTATACAATCAAGTGAATCACAGCAATCAAAGATAGGATATTATTAAGAAATGTCATGTGATTAATTCAAAGTTATTATCTATGTGAAATGTTAAGATTTATGTCCTTCAGGAATTTGTCAATTGAGTCTACTAGAATCAAAAACCGCAATGTCCACCATTGCAAACTAACAGCAAAACACAATTTTGTGATTACAGACAGCTACGATTCACTGCTACTAAAACTTGTATTTTTAAATAAAGTAAAAAAATCGACAGACGCAATAAATAATTAATAAAACTCTCTATCTAATAAGAAAACCGGTAATAAAAGAGATTTAATTTGGACTTAGCTGATTTTGAAATATTCACAGGGATTTTGCGTTTTTTGTTGCAAACTCTGATGGACATTGTAGGTTATGAAACACACATATATAAAGGCTCACGAGGACATTGCTGAGTTTGAAATAAATTCATTGGACATAGCTGGTTTTGCTTCACACTTTAATTTTAAGATGGAGATTTCGATGGGATTATGCGAGTTTTGATTGAAAAGTAAAATTATAAAAGACGTTTGCGACCATAGATAACTCAATTTTAGTCTATAGTGGACATTGCGGTTTTTGATTCTAGTAGACTCAATTGTTTAATAGCATTTTGTCAAGTAAGAGTTCAATTAAATTAAATTTGAATTTATTACGTGTCATATCTTTCATTGCATCTGGTAAATGATTAAATAATTTATACTTTTGTCAAATGAACTTTTGATAATTTTTACAGCGATGGATACAACAGACCCAGTAATAAACAAACCTAAAATCATGCTCCGAGCCGCACAATCACTACCAATCAGGAAGAAAGTCCTCACACCTAAATCAACTGTTCTGCCGAAGAAGACAATAGTACAAGGAAAACCACCAGCTAAGTAAGTATAAAGATCATTATTATCTCCTTGGCATAAAAATATAAAGATATATCCGATACAGCAGCACTCAGTTGTATATGTCACCAAATTAAACATCGAGAACAGTTTTGTGTCAATTTCAGTCTAAAATAATTACAATTTTTCCTTATTTATTCAAAGGTACAGTCTGTTCTTAAATGAGTTTTTATAGTCTTTGCTGCGTTTACGTCCACTGGCAACCTGTTCCAATTTTAGACCACTTTGTTGCTGAGAATGTGGTGTGCAGTTTTGGTTTGTGATGGTATGGATGGATGGTGGTTTATATTTTTTTTGACTGAAAATATTGGTTTCTCACTATGGGTCTTATAAGTGAGCTCCAAGTAGCCCAACAAGCTATAGAGAGGGCTATGCTCGGAGTCTCTCTGCGAGATTGAATCAGACATGAAAATTCCTAGAAGAATCAAAGTTACCAACATAGCCCAGTGGATTGGCAAGTTACAATGGCAGTGGGCAGGACACATAGCATGAAGGACTGATGTCCGGTGGGATCGAACAGTTCCCGATTGGAGACCATGCACTTGTCAAGTGCTTGCATCTTGTGGAACACACAAAATAGATGGATGATCTCATTATGTCAAGCAGGATCATGCTGGATGCAAGCCGCTATCAACTGTTCTTATTGTAAATCTATAGTGTAGGCCTATATATTCCAATAAGATGTCCTGTCTCCAGCAGTGGACTTCCTATGGCTGAAACGACGATGACTCCGACGAAAATAATAATACATACATTAATTTATTTCACCAACAGGTCACAACAAGTCAGTGGTATAGAGTCTCCGATAGTGGTATCAACGACCCAGACAACTCTGAGCACTTTTGAAGCAGCATCTGAGTTAAATCAGCTTCGCTCCAAGATATCGCTCACTCCTGATGAACAGTGGCGGACGTTAGATGCTAGAGACAGGTAACAGGTTATACCTATGTATATTTGATTAGTTACATAATAAAATGAAAAAATACAAAGCAGATATTCTTATGATTCAAAATTTTCTAATAGAAATTAGATTGATTTCAATCGAATTAGGTTAGTTAGATATTGTAATAATTATTTTTCGCAAAAAATAGCATGACCGACTTCACCTGTGTACAGAATTCGCGAATATTTCGCACGAATTGATGTTACATTTTTCACATTATTGTTTATATATCAAAAATGGCTCAGCCGATTTCAATAAAAATTTAATGGGACCAATTTCGAAGTAAACTCTTTCCAATAAAAAAGAATTATTAAAATCGGACTACTACGAAAAAAGATACGCGTGGTTACACACAAAAAAACAATATACGCGTCGAATTGAGTAACTCCTCCGGTTTAGTTCGTCAGTCAAAAAGTATTAATATTCATATGTTATAATTAAATTGATTTGTTTAGGATATTGAGAGGATGGGGCGGTGCCGGGTCGAGAGTGAAGGTCGGTGGCGCCACCATCGGCACCTGCCAAGACATGTGCCCTGAGAAAGAACTCTTACATAGACAAGCTGAGCATCAGGTGAATTCGATTTTGAAGATTTTCACAATTTTGCCATATTTGGGATGGCTCGGCTAAGTATCAGCTCGAGGCCTTGGAATCGGTGGACCGGCGTGCTGTTCGGCTTATAGGTGATAAAAAATTAGTTGCGAAAAAAAAATCATTGCCTGGAGCATCGCCGTAGGGTTGCGAGTCTGTCCATTTTCTAAATGGATTAATTTCGGAGAGTGTGCATCTGAGTTGCACGACCTTATCCTACCATCCCCTTTTTACTACAGGACAAGTAGAAAGACGCCACATTACCCTACACGGTCGATTTTCCTTCGATACGTACGAAGCGGTTTGACTCAACATTTCTGATTAGTACCAAGCCAGTGCCAGGGAATGGAACAATCTTCCTGCTTTCCTGTTTCCTAAGAGATATAATCTAAAGCTTTTCAAGATCAGAGTGAATAGATATCTTCTAGGTCTGCGTGCTTCATCTTCGACCACAACGTCGCTTACCATCAGGCGAGTTGGTGTTCAAAAGCAGACTTATTCGCGTTAAAAAAAAAAGACTCAGAAATAATAAATGCAGTGCGCTTCTCCCTTTAAGATCGACCAAGTGCGAGTTAGACTCGGCCCAACAGTAGATATGTTGATAGAACCCGATTGGAAGCTGCTCCCATGATATCGAGATTTTTTCAAGTTTATATCTTACTTCATTGATTGTATGAACTTTTTGTACTTTACTGATAACCAACACTTTAGTGCAATCCAGTGCCGGTGTACAAGTACCGGCACGTAAGTCTAGCGCTGAGGGTACTGTGGTGGGGATGGTTGCGCATGTTGACCGCCATACTAAACTCATCCGCAGCAACCCCCTCCACACTTCGCTCTTCGCGCTTGACTTATATGCCGCGACCTGTACAATATTCCAGTTGCAACCCAGCGCTGGCTACGATTGCTAGACTGGAATATTCTAAACCGGTACGTAAGTTACAAATAAGTAAATATGTATATAGTTAGGTAATTAGGATAGATACACTGTGGACAACGCATGGTTCTATTGAATCATGAGTATGTACACTGGGCTGAGAAGTCTGCAAATTGGGGGATAAGATATGTATTAATTATGGAAATAAATACTCAGGATAAATATCTATAAAATGAAAATATCTAAAACATGTATGGAAAATCAAAATATTTTTAACAAACAAAGACCTATATGCGAGGGAAACAAGGAATTAATAAAAAAAAACGGTAACTAGTAATGATTAAGTTAAGTGTTGCACTATCCGTAGTACTAATGAAATGAGATAACTTATTTTTTTCACATTCAGGTGATGACACTAGAGACGGTGGTAGACTCGGACGGGCAGCTCGAGCCGTGGCGAGCTGTGAAGCAGTACAGCCGGAGCTCGGCCGACCAGGAGATACCGATGTGCTTCGAGCTGAGACCCGCGCCCGTCCTGCTCATGACTTGCTCGTACTTGCTGCACGAGATAGCCGATACTACTCGACAGGTACTTACTTTGTAAGCTGCATATCGACTTGCGAGCATGCACCTATTTATCAGACCCAGAGTCTGTATAGTAAACGAAAACTGTCATCGTTTTCGTGATGTTCTATGCATTTTTGTCGCCAGGGGCACTATTTCTAACCTCAATAAAAATTTGATTGCAGGTGACATTAGCGGACTGGTTCCATTTCATGTGGGACAGATTCCGCAGCATCCGGAAAGATATCACTCAACAAGCGCTGTGTTGTGCAGGTAAAATACAACATTATTTGATCTAACGCGATTTTACTGCATATTATGTATTATTTAAACACATCTACAGTTTTAGTTGGTAACTATAGAGTCCTAAGCTATTGCTTATCATGAAATAGTTGGCCCCGGCTGTTTTAACCGTTTAGCTATGTCATAGTCAACCAGCCAGTACGAATTTAATAGAAGATATTTAACTTTTTTTTTCCTAGATAAGTAACCACAAACACACAAAGTAATATGTTGTTTTTAAACTTTCGCGATTTAAACGCATTATTATTATATATGTAGACATAGACATAACTTTATTTTGTAACAAAAAATAACATATCAAGACAAACATCAAAAGTACAGAACATGAACAACAAATAAACAGTAATTATATGCTGTATCCTGCTTTTGTACTTCCTACCCGATACCACGATCGATGCAACTCGGTCGAAACGTCGGGATGATGAGGTATCTATTTATCTCTTAATTTTAGTGCGCGATTAGTCCCGTAGTATATAGTAATAACACAAACTAATAAACCAACAAACATACATTTGGATTCATAATATTAGCAGGGGGTATCACTCGCAATTTAGGTACGTTCGGCGGGGCGTCGCCTCCTATAATGGAGCTATGGGCTACCACTTGCTAGACAGTGCCATAATTACGCGTTAGAGAGGAAAAGTATGAGTAAAGTAAGTTTGCCGAGAACGGTGGGCGCTTATGGGAACTGAATTGCACCATTGCGTTGCTGCAAGGGCCGCTATTTGTATAGTTCTTGTCTACGGGTGATCTTATATAATTTATTGTGTGATATTAATTGTTGTAGTAGTAGTAATGAGATAACCATAAATTATCGTTATTTCCAGAGTCCATCCAGCTGGTGGAGATGTGCGCCCGTTTCCACGCGCACTGCGCCGCGCGCCTCGCCGACCTCGAGCACACGCAGTTCGACCAGAAACTCAACACCGACAACCTCACCAAGTGTCTGCAGACGCTCAAACACATGTATGCTGACGTCACGCCCGACCAGCGGCCCAGGGAGGCCGAGTTCAGAGGATACATTGCCCTACTCAACCTCGGAGATGCAAATTTTTGGTGGGAGGTGAGTTTAGACCAAGTTAGACTAGAAATTTAATACGGACAACTTCACCAAGTGTGCAGACGCTCAAACACATGTACGCTGACGTCACGCCCGACCAGCGGCCCAGGGAGGCAGAGTTCAGAGGATACATTGCCCTACTCAACCTCGGAGATGCAAATTTTTGGTGGGAGGTGAGTTTAGACCAAGTTAGACTAGAAATTTAATACGGACAACTTCACCAAGTGTGCAGACGCTCAAACACATGTACGCTGACGTCACGCCCGACCAGCGGCCCAGGGAGGCCGAGTTCAGAGGATACATTGCCCTACTCAACCTCGGAGATGCAAATTTTTGGTGGGAGGTGAGTTTAGACCAAGTTAGACTAGAAATTTAATACGGACAACTTCACCAAGTGTGCAGACGCTCAAACACATGTACGCTGACGTCACGCCCGACCAGCGGCCCAGGGAGGCCGAGTTCAGAGGATACATTGCCCTACTCAACCTCGGGGATGCAAATTTTTGGTGGGGGGTGAGTTTAGACCAAGTTAGACTAGAAATTTAATACGGACAACTTCACCAAGTGTGCAGACGCTCAAACACATGTACGCTGACGTCACGCCCGACCAGCGGCCCAGGGAGGCCGAGTTCAGAGGATACATTGCCCTACTCAACCTCGGAGATGCAAATTTTTGGTGGGAGGTGAGTTTAGACCAAGTTAGACTAGAAATTTAATACGGACAACTTCACCAAGTGTGCAGACGCTCAAACACATGTACGCTGACGTCACGCCCGACCAACGGTTCAAGGAGGCGGAGTTCAGAGGATACATTGCCCTACTCAACCTTGGAGATGCTAATTTTTGGTGGGAGGTGAGTTTAGAGCAAGTTTGACCAGGAATTTAATACGGACAACCTCACCAAGTGTCTGAGGGGTTAGTCCAGGTTTACACGTAAATTGGAACTACAGTTGTTTCCGTGTGGCTCCATACATTTCTTGTAAAGCGCCCCTGACGGAAACGAGTGAGAACTAACCAAAACGTATGGAGCCATACGCGAACACGAAAGTTTAAACTACGTAAAACCTGGACTAAGGGCTCTGCAGACTCATGTACGCTGACGTCACGCCCGACCTGCGGCCCAGGGAGCCG
This sequence comes from Hypomecis atomaria, assembly GCA_964007245.1. Lineage (NCBI taxonomy): Eukaryota > Metazoa > Arthropoda > Insecta > Lepidoptera > Geometridae > Hypomecis > Hypomecis atomaria. The sequence continues at coordinate 15,520,598 of OZ023292.1, read as the reverse complement.
GAGTTTAGGGGATATATCGCCCTACTTACCTTAGAGATGCCAATTTATGGTGGGAGGTAAGTTAAAACAAAAAATCAGAAAACAAGATACCTACCTGTTTATATTAACCAAAATTAAAAAACTAGGTATCAGTCGGTTTACACTACTATATAGTTATGTGAATTTTGTTTTTATTACCAACACTAATGCTTCGGTCAAATATTCTTGATCAGATTCAACACGGCTATGAGAAATAACATCAATTAGCTTTCATCACAATCAATTTGCTGGTTTATTACCAGTGTTACTACCAATCTTACTACCAGTACTTAGTAAGAACGTGCAACTTTAGCATGACAGGTCATATTTTGTGTCTTTTTGTTAATTTAGATTTACGGTAGTAACACGGGTAATTTATTTTTACTGCTGTAACAACTTTCAACTTTAGTAGTAATAACGGTAATTCATTTACCGTTCTTACTACTGGTAGTAAGATTGGTAGTAATACTGGTAATAAACCAATTTGCTATTGTCAAATCTAATGTGAATACTTCAGTACCACTTACGCATTTTGCTGTCGTAGTATAAGAGCAATCACTACCTCAATCATCGGTTTAGTATATCTAGGCTAACCTAGTTAGTCATACTAAATCAAGGATCCCAGATAGTCCAGGGGTGCAGCAGTACCATTAGAATATTTTTCATAATTATAAATATTTCTATTTTCCTTTGACAGATCAAGCAGTTGCCGCACGAAATGCAGAAGTCCGAGCCGATCGTATTCGCCATCAAAATCTTCAACGCCCTCGATAACAACAACTATGTGAAATTTTTCCGACTCGTGCAACGAGAGGCGACCTACCTACAGGCGTGTATTCTCTTACGATACTTTAACGACGTGCGAGCGAGAGCTTTAGCCAGGATCGTAAAAGCTTACGCACCTCGAGGCGGTTCCCGGTTTCCCGTAGACGATATGATGAGTGCTCTAGCGTTTGAATCGGTCGACAAAATGAAAGCCTTCATCAGCCACTACGGCCTAAGGTTTGGCAGAATCGAAGAACACGAACCCTCCATAATACTCAGCAGACATCAGTTCATAGAAGACAGTGATCCTTTCCCCACTGCGAGAGCAATCAATCTTATTGAATCGAAGCGGCAGTGTTCAGTGGGCGAAGTTATTGCTGGAGGACCTCTACCAAATCCTGACTACAAGCGCCATGTCCTACATTCGAGTTTTACGAAAGACGGCAAACTTAAAGAATCTGCGTTAGTCGCTGAAGAACAAGGCTTTAACACCATCAATGACAGCAATAAAGATATAAAAGCTCTCAAGGCCGAAATCCAGAGGCTCAGTCAGGGCGGCGGAATTAATATCAATTCAGAAGCAACTGGCAGGGTTATAAAACCTGAAGTTAAAGGTCTAAGTCCAAGACCTAAACCCCCAGTATTCACTACTCCGCCATCTCTGGCGAGTGATAAAAAGATGTTCTCATTTAAACCCGCTATAATGATTGATTCAGACATCGTGAAGCACTCGCCTGAAAAATTATTTGATGCAGATGTCAAAAGCTTGTTTTCGTTTTCGAAACCTCAAGAAACAGTGGGCTCTCACATATTCACAGCAAAAGACACTGCAACAGCTCCTAAAAATATGTTTCAAAATACAGTTCCGACTACACCTAAATCTCTATTTCAGAATACCGAAATTAAGAATTTATTGAATAGTAAATCAGCACCTAATTCGAAAGGTCTATTTCAGAATAATATTCCAGAAAACAAAAGCTTATTCCAAAAACAGGAACCTAAAGGTTTATTCGAAAATAAAACTTCGTCCGATGCGAAAAGTTTATTTAGTGGTGTGACTAATGATAAAAAAGATTCCTTTCAAACCGCGCAAAATGTATTTAAGAGCACAAAATCGGAGGAATCCGTGTTCAGTAAACCTGGAACAGGAAAATCTATATTTGGTCAGAATGCCGATAATAAGCCACTAGATACAGGCAAAAACTTATTTGGACAAAACTCAACCGGTAGCAATGTTGATGCTTTACCTAAAAGTATTTTCGCCAGTGCTAAGGAGAACTCTTTATTTGCAAAACCTGAACCGTCTACTAAATTCGATAAGGGGAATAACATATTTACGAAACCTTCACAAGAAATTCAAGACACCAAAGTACCCGCTAATATATTTGCAGCTGTTAACAAAGAATCTGAATCAAAATTTTTATTTGCTAAACCAGATATTAACAATCAGAAAAATGCTAACTCCATTTTTGCTCCAAACGGAGGAACCGTTCCTGGTACAGTATCGCCAGGTAATTTCTTCAAAAGTGTGTTAAACCCGCCAAACGGCTCAGATGCCAAGAGTTACTCAATATTCCAGAGTAAAAATAAAGCTCAGACAGTTGCTGACAACATTTTAAATTCAGTCAATGCTAACGTAAATAACGACGTTTATCAATTTAATCAAGATGAACAAGAAGAAGAACAAAAGCAAATGATGTTGCATGAAGACCGAATGAGACGAGAGAGAGAATTACAAGAAAGGCAAGAAGAAGAAAGGAAACAACTAGAGCTTCGGCGAGAGAAAGAGCTAATGCGACAAAAGGAGTTGCGTCGACAAGAAGACGCCAGAAAAAAACAAGAAATGCTTAAGTTACTCGAGGTACAAAGAAAAGAAGAAGAGAAAAGAAAACAAGAGGAGTTAAAAAGGAAACTTGAGGCAGAGCGAAAAGCTGAATTAAAACGGCTAGCAGAGGAAAAAGAAAGGAAGTTCAGAGAAGCGGTAGAAAGAGAATCTACACAATTAACTGAGGAATTGGTAAGTGAAATAAATAATGAAACAAGCCGAGAAATATTAAGGGAAGAACAAGAAAAAATGAGGGCATTGATGAAATTCGCAAATGATACATGTGAAGAAAGTATCACTGAAGTGTGCAACGAAATTTGTCAGTCAGAAATGAAAGCCGAGATGTTTCTCACGCATAAAATCATGAAAAAATGGTTCCATATTTGGAGACAGCAATTTCTTAGGAATATGAAAAGACGGAGGTTACTTGACGACACGCCAGTCTGGTTGCCTGACAGAACTCCTATGGAAGAAGCATCTTGTCTCAGGAGAAAAGTTGAAACTTCGGCGCTCAAAAACATGAATGATTATCACAATGGATACAAGTTCTCTGGCGAACTAAAACAACTTCCACCGCCTGAACCTTATAACCTCATGGATGTAATAAGATCACCATTACTAAAACGTATGAAAGAAATCAATTACCCATATGATAAATGTTTCTTTTGGAAAGTGACTTTAGTAGCGCCTGGCGAAAATAAATGGATGTGTAGAAAAATACACATACAAAAATGGTTAATAGATGCTTTCAGTGACAATAAAAAACATGAAGAATCTGAAACTCTGTTAAATGTTGGAAGAGAATCATGGAACCACCTAATGGACTTTGCTATATCCGTTAGTTTAGTGAATACACAAAAAATGGTGAACTGTGGTGAAGCTATGGAAGGAACCAATGGTGTTCTGTTTTATTTCACAGAAATAGACAGCAATTTGATGGAAAGCATTCAACAAACATTAAAGCATAAATACCCCTACCAAGTGGTTCCAGTTGCAGTCATAATGCCAAAAAAGAAAAATGTGTCCACATATGACACATTACACAACTTTTTGGCTAGGTATGTGGAGCAGAACATAATCTCTGGGTTTAAAATATTTCTTTTGGAGTCAGAAAACATTGGTGAGTTGCTAAATGCATCAACCAAAAGAGCACTTAAGTGGTTGTCAAAGAAGTATCCTCAGAAACCACCCTTGGAAGTTGATTACTTGAAATCTATCTGCCAGAGATATCTCGGCAACGAAATATGGTGTAGATTAAGAACAGAGCGAGATAGTCGCATGGGTGAAGTACTCAAGGATATCCAAAAACTGATCGGATGCTACAATGCAGCTGTTGACAGATTGACCTCTGTGATAACGAATGAAGAGCTATTCAATTACACGCCATTTCCTCTAGAGTTCAATAAATTTTTGGATCACATGTCACCATACCCAAACCCGTACGAGTTCATTCCCAGTAGTGCGAGAACTTCGGAGAATGTGTCTACAATTAAAGATATATTGAGACAACTGAAACTGCCAAACCCATCAACGAATTTCAATCCTATGAGCGTCGTCAGTATGCAGCAACAGATCCGGACATATTGCCACCAAATCGGTTGGTTTGATAACCCTGAAGAGGTTGTATGCAAGGTGGTTGCAGTAATTCCCACTGAACTATCAGATTTAAGTATGCCCTGTGAAAATTTCAGACAATACTTCGCGCACTATGATCTCATAGATTTTTTGAATATAATCGTTTATGAAAAGATAAATCAGTTGAACAGATTTAGTAACCGTTTTGCAATATATCAGAAATCAGTATTACATGAATACCGAAATATGCATTGGGTGTATGACGTGGATGCTCTTTCTCAGATGAAACATAAAGCTTTAGAGTATGAAGACGAATTAGATTACTTCATCGAGGCTAAACGGCGGAGAATTGCTATGGAATCCTTAGAATACCTCGTTTTAGAAGATACAGATCAAACCCTAGTTGAAGATAATATTAAAGAAGCCAATGCTAGTATAACTAAATTAAACTATTGTTCAGAAGCTGTAAAACAGCTAGAAAAAGAGATTAAAGAAGGAAAAAAGAAATCAGTTGAATTTGAAAATATGCTTAGAGCTGCTCTGGCTGATGTGTAAATCTTTAAATGTTTAATAATATTTTTGTATTAATTAGTTTTCTTGGAATGAAAATGATATGAAGTAAAAGATGTAATTATTTTTCATATTGACCTTTTATTTTTTATCGTCTGATGGCTGCACAACACTTAAACAAGCATCAACAAATTCTGTGAAAATAGGTTCTTGCATGTACTCTTGAATCTTTTCATCAGGGTAAGGTGATGTATCTAACAATTCTAGAATATTGCGAACATGAGGATTTTCTAGGCACTTCCTTACTTCTGATGATTGTTCTGGAAAAATAATAAAAAATTCTTGTAGTCACGGGTTTAATCAATAAAATTGTTATAAGACAGGTATAGGCAGAATCAAAGTTAAAGGCATCTGTGAACATGAGGCGAGTCATTAAGCAGTAGCAAATTCATAAGTATTCATTCAATTTGATTTCACTTCTACTCTCATAGACAATCATTATACAAGTAAATTCTGTTTAGCACTAATGGCAGTAAAATAACTATTGCATTTTATGTGCCCTAATTTCTGTGCAGGGCCATGGCCCATAACATAGTCCAGTGGCCTTAGTATTAGTTAGCATAGTAAAGGAAAACCTAACATATTTTTGTGACTCCATATATTTTTGTTAGTTCTTCGTTTCCACCAAGGGCACTGTACAAAATGTATGGAGCCACACAGACAGTACCTTTGCTTCCTTTTACTTGTAATCTCATACTAACTCCACATTGTCATTTATGCACCTCTACAAGGTATTTGCTCTGTTCCAAGCACATGTACCAGCATATTTAGATACTGTCTGATACTGATAACTTGTATCCTTTGAGCAAATATCTATAGTCACAATCATGCAAAAAAGTGTCCGAGGCAAAACTGCCCAAGCTATGTAGTGGGCAGGCTATTTAGTTAGTCGTAAGGCGATTGCAAGCCGAAAACAACGCCGCGCGATGCCAAAGTGCTCGGTTACAAGCACTAATTAAGTGACATAACATCGAGATTCAAGAAAACTATTGTGAATTATTTAATGTAAATATCTAAGTCGGTATGTACGTATGACGGCGTTCAGACATTTTTTTACTACTTTCGCTTAGGGACTGTGGCTCTGTAGATATGCTTGAAGCTTGTAATAAATAAGGGAAGATGAATCACTACATAGTATAAAACAAAGTCACTTCCCGCTGTCTGTCCCCATGTATGCTTGTATCTTTAAAACTATGCAACGGATTTTGATGCCTTTTTGTGATTCAAGAGGAAGGTTTAAATGTATAATACACCTGTGCGAAGCCGAGGCGGGTCGCTAGTTTAATCATAAAAGTGAAATGTACAAATCTTTGCTTAGTAACCTCTAAAATATTAATGTGGATATTAAACTAAAAATATGTACTTTAATGAAACATACCAAGCAATTTAAGCTTATCCAATGAAACTGTGTCATCAGTTGGGTACTCATAGTCAATGGTAGGGTTTTGTGGGATGATTTTTTCTTGACTCGGGTCTGGAGGCCTACTACACGGAGTAAGTTTGTGTTCTTTGTAACAGCCTACTGAGCAACTGAAAAATATAAATACAAAGTGCAATTAAATACAAGCAATGTGTGTATTAACGAACAAAAAAGGTAGCAGACAGTATAGAGAAAACTGAACTAGCATATTGCATCATAGCCCCTGGGCCCTGGCTCCCTGTGATGATTGAATGGTATAAGTCTGCCCTTTAATAGCATTACGATAAAAGTGTATGAACCAACTGACTTTTCTTTATTGGACCAGTTAGCTTAGCATGCAACCACGAAAAGAACTCTTTTCAATGTGTGAAAAAGTGACAGATTTAAATATTTCGCCATAACTCTGACACGTCGAAACAAATATTTCGTGGTGCGCATCCTAAGCTCGTACTACTTCGATTATTATAGACTTTTTTTGTATGTATATCACCTGATGGAAAACAATGTTCTAGACGAGGATGGAGTATGTAGTCCTAGAATAACTATTCATTCCTAGATGTAAGTTGGGACTCTTTCCACTAAAATAATGATTGTAACTGTTGACTTTATGATACAGGAAGATAATACATGAATGTGACTTACTATGGGCTGAGGCACGTTGGACACTTGTACTTTGATTCCTTTTTGCATTGTACACAAACCATTGTAACTTTATCTGAATTTGATTATTTCTTTATTTCAAGGTGCCAGCTATTTAAAATGAAATAATGAATGTAGCGAAAATCTTAAATTCTTGACTAAATGAATTGTTAGTGAAATATAATGTAGAGCTCTAGAGTGTGTACATCAAAATAAAGACACAAAAACTCAGAAATAGAAACCGTGCTTCAATAACACTTCATATCTAGTCATCACAATCGTTTTAATCACAGGTTTTAATTACTTTATTGTGATTTCACAATTTTCCCTTAATAACCTAAAAAGTCAAACAGCTGCTCACTCGTCACTCAAGTTTATTTACATTTTATTTTTCTCTGTTTGTTAATGTTTTGCAACTGGATACAAGTGCTTAATGCCTTGCCTAACAGGCAGCTGAAGGCGCGCGCATATTATTATAATTTTCTTTGGCGCGCACTGCAGCGACCTAGCTATCCACCTTAGAGATATCTGTATAATACTGTGTAGGTATCCGCCAATCACAAAACTTTATTTAAAAATATTGATATTATTTAAAGATTTTCGAACACTAGTTCTAACGTAGCTGCGTAGTGATTAGTTTCTAGAGGAACGGAACGTGGAAAAATCATGTCGCGTCATTGTTTTATTTTGTTAAACTTTTGTTTTTATCAGTGATAATTAGTAAAAAATTGTGGTATTTCGTTGACTGTAGCGATCCGCACACATGCGCGGTCGGAGCGGTCTAGCGGGCGAGCGGTCATCTGTATTGTACTGGTTGTCTAAGAAGGGCGCACATAGGTCCGGTCGCGGTTCGTCGCGGCTCGCGTTTGTAAACAGTTGCCCGCGCCTCGACTCGACAGACCGCGCGCGGTCTGACGGGTACGCCGGTAGTTTTTCACTCTTTCGGCTGAAGTTTGACGTAATCAAACAGTTCGGATGGAGCCTCAACAGCTTTTGCGGTCAATTGTGATTTTATACAATTGACCGCGACCTTTTTTTTTTTTTTTTAATTTCGTTTTCTCATAGTAAACTGCAAGGAACGAGAAAAATCGAGTTGCGGCATAGTAATAACTAGTAGTTCCACAGACAGTAGACTACACAAGCACCCACCAAGGACTATACAGGTGCATTTGTTTTCAGATATTGTAAGTAATATTACAAAATAAAATATGCTTTGTGATACTATGGATGAACTAATTTATATTGTCTGATGTTCAGAAATGTTAATAAAATTGCAAGAAATGTCTTGTTTCTATTTATTTATTTAATAAGAGTAGTTAGTAAGTACAGAATCTTCTTCTCTTCTTTCTATTTTATGTTAGAGCCATTCTAACAAATATCATCAGCAAATTCTAGAAATAGATTTAAAAACATGAATACCCATGATTAGTAGGAATGCCTATCAGGGGAATAATTTACTCATACAGGACTATCCAGCTGGTGCAAAAAGAGGTTTTTCAGACCGTCACTATGAACAACTTTTACTATGGTGCCAATACGGAATACGAAAAAATTCAGCTGTTTCATATATTTTGTTAATTCCAAGCGGCAATTATGTATGGAATATCTGATGATTTTTTCTTGTATTCTGAGTGGGCCTCAAAGTAATAGTTGTTAATAATGATGATCTTACATCACCTCTTTTCGGCTTAGTATAGGACAAGCAGATGATCCTGCACAACTACATTTAGGTAATCAAAATAAAGAAATATCTTGTTTCTACTTATGAAAAAAATATATGAATGAATGAATGAAAAAATATAAACATATATTGAAATGAAATGGTTAGAGAAAGAAACGTAGTTAAACAAGTGATTTCATTTGATCAATATCAAACTCTGTTTTCAATCCTAATTCCTATTAGTACGACCAGCATAGCACCACCTAGTGTGAAGTGACAGAACTTTCAAAAAAAGAGTGATATCTAGTGCTCAGTAGCATAACTACGCCCGCGCCAGACCGCTCGTACCGCCCGTCCGGTCGCCACGCGGTCGCCACGCGGTCCGAGCGGTCTAGCGCGGGCGTAGTTATGCTACTGAGCACTAGATGTCACTCTATCTTTTAAAGTCCTGCCGCTTCACACTAGGTGGCGCCATGCCAGTCGTACTAATAGTGATGGGACAAATTTTAAGAATGTGACAAAATTACGACACACACGCTTCTTTCACTTACCATTTTATTTATATGTAAACAATAGATAATATTATTTTATTTATATGTAGAATTTGTTAAATCTATATTTTTACTATCTAACTTCTCTATAGTTATACAGGGTCATCTGCTTGTCCAATACTACGCCGAATGGGGGTGACGTAAGACAATAATTATGAATAACTTTTACTATGGAGCCCACTCAGAATACGAGAAAAAAATCAGCTGTTCCATGCATAATTACCTCTCGGAATCGACAAAATGTATGAAACAGCTGATTTTACCTCTACTTTTGATTGGCAGCATAGTAAAAGTTGTTCACAGTGATGGTCTGAACTGAATCACCTCTCCTTGCACAGCTGGCTTGTCTGCAGTCTATCAGTCTCTGGCAGAGATATCACAAGCATTTTTTGGTTTGGGGTTAGAAACCGTCTGTAAGATGTCCCCCCTAATGACCATTCCTGCTAATCATAGATATTTGTGTATTTAAATCTGTTTCTAGACTTTGCTGATGATTTAAGAATTGCATAGAAAGAAAAATATTTTCAATACCAACGTGTATCCACCTAGTGACGTAGTTTCGATAACTTTATCACTCTCTGAGATACTGTCCCATCACTATTAGAACTACCAACATGGCTCTACCTAGTGGAAAGCGGCAGAACTTTGAAAGATAAAGTGACATCTAGTGCTGAGTAGCCTAACTACGCCCGCGCCCGGACCGCCGGACCGCCCTAGACCGCTCGGACCGCGCCAGTTTGCGCAGGTACTGCCGTACCGCCGTACCGCCCTAGACCGCTCGGACCGCTCGACCGCTCCGACCGCCTCTGTTTGCGGACCGCTTCACGTGCATGAGTGCAGACAAGTGATACAATGTGACGTACGTTGTTACCAAAACTCCAAAGACGCCTCTAGTAAAGTCTCCACTGCTTTACTGAGGTATGACTTGGACTATGTTCGGACTTGACTGCGACTTTATTGGACTATGACGTGACTACGATTGACTATTTTGATAAAATATATTAAAAATACTTGACACTGGCAAATGCACAATAATGCGACGCCAAGTCATAAAAGAAGATTTCCTCTATGACTAGTGGCCGCGGCTGCGGTAGCCGCACCTTGCCCGCGCCGCGACTGTCTGAAAAGCTCAAAGCCTAGTGCGGCTGCGGCTGCGACCTAGTCTTCTACCACAGTAACCTACATAATACCATTAGAAGTGATAGAAAATAGATAATTATAGTTCATAAATATGTTGATTTACTTAAGCATCTCATCAAAAATTCTACAGTAGATTTTGGCGCGAAAAATTTGTCTGACTACAACGTCTAGGCCGTGCGTTGTAATCAGACAAAAAAAAACGTACCTATACGCAAACAGAGACAAAAGATATAAGTTTCGTCCTGTTCACACTTTCATACTTGCACATCTCGCCCTCTCTTACTTTTGTAATTATTATTATTTAGCGCCCTGTCTAGTTATATACTTTACTATGTCCAACAAGGTTGTGTTAAACATTTAACATGGAGGGGGTATGAAAGCACTGTTGCATCGAAGTTTCACTTCTTCCACGCGGAGGGACTCCACTTGCACTTTTTTTATTGTTACTTCCTTCAGTGATCGACTTGGGTACCTACTTCTTTTGTTAGGGATTTCAAAAATATTATTAAATTGGCAACCCTGCAGTATTCCCGCGTAAAAAAAAATTGAAAGCTTTGGCGGGAACTTAACATCAATTATTGTGATCACCAACCAACACCAATCAATCAATAATCAACCAACCAGGCTCAGTCCTGGAGAACAACAAATAACAATATCAGAAATTCAGAATAACTTGATAAAAATTGTTCTGACTTCTGAGGTCGGACCCTATTTATGCTGTTGTTGTTGAAGCTGATAGTACCTAGTCGCCACGCCCAAATAATAATTAATTAGTTAGTATTGTACTTAGTGATTTTTCTGGGTGATTTATCTCCCTAGGTACTTACTTACTTATAACTAACATTGCACTGGGACTGGGGTAGACAGTCGATTTCCTCTTCGAGGGGATATATTGGTGGAATGACTATTAGTCCCTTTGCCATGCTTCCCGTGCTGTTTGCTGTCGTTAGTTGGGTAAGAGAAATAATACAGCTGGTATAAAATGTTGTACTTTATTTATTATTTATTGGTATCTATTAAGTTTACCTATAAGTATTTATGTACTTGTTTAATTTTACAATATTTACATGTTACATACACACAAGAATACATAGCACACTTCGAAAAACACGTCATCACCGGATCACCCAGACAAAATAAATATGGATGGACGTAATTTGTAATTATGTAATTTGTTTACAATTTCTTCTCTACGAGGTATTTCTGTGCCATACAGTTATGTTGTTATAATAAAATATACTTACTACTTGTTGTAAGTTTGAATCAAACTTTCGGCTTTAAGAAAACAACCAGTAACTGAGATTTCCAAATGGTGTACCTACCTACTTTTTAAACTAACCAATGAGTGACTACCTACTAGGTGTATTTGTATCTAGTCCCCCTCGAAAATTAAGTAAGAGCGTTATTTACTTCGTCTCTTATGGTTTCTGAGTGGGATCAGTAGGTATAGCGAATCTACAAAATGGGTAGATACCAATTTATCTTTCATAGGAAGGTAGGTACACATTCTACAAGTGGTAGCTATTACAAACTAGGTTTAGCGTTTATTTTGTAAATGAATGGTAGGTAAATAAAAATCAAACATAAAAATACTACTAGATTTAACTAAAACATATTTTATCTAGTGAACCCACTAAGCATGAAACATTGCCTACAAATTATACAGTAATTCATAGCCCTAGCCAACAGAAGGCAACGTGTGGCCGGATTATGTGGATATTCGCAATTGATGTATGATTGAACATGCCATCCTGTAGGTACTCGTACCTACTAAACTGTATAAGCTGTTTTCTTACACGATAGAGTACAACGTAAGCGATTATTTGTACAAAAAACACAGAAGAATAAAGAACCGCCTTTAAAAATGAAATTGCAACATAACTGCACTGTACAAATTAGGTAGGTACATAAAAATTAACTCTACTTATCGAGTAAGTGAAAGACCTGTATAAACTATTACGAGGAATAGGTAGGTAGAACTATCTTAGTGTTCGCGTCATTCATCAATACAATACATACATGCCATTGTAGGTATTTCTATTTCGCTGACTTACAATCGGTCACCAAAACGACTGGGTTAATCTCTATTAAAGGGTTTGTACCTACATAGTAGGACTACTAAAGTAGTTGCGTTTGAAATAAATTACAAAGGATACCGGCAATAATTGTCTATATTCTGTATAATATTATACAGCCCTAATATCTCACTTACAATTTGTGTACAACGTAACTCCGGTTCTATCTTAGAAAGTGAGGTATTCAGGGTCCTGAAATAACTTGCTGCACTATGATAGCTATTTAAAATAAGTATTAGCCATGTGGCACAAAATATGATCTATGTTCCAACACATGTACTTAAATACTTAGTCTAGGTACTCGATAGTACACGGTTAGATAACATCGTAAGGATCGAGTCAAATAAGAATTAAAAATTTGAAAAAACGCATGACGGTAAAAATCTCATCGACCACTTTCAAACAGAATTGTAATCGGACATTTTGTTTTGATTATATTTCAACATTGTTTTGCACTAATATTGTAGCGCCCCCTAGTGAGTTACAGCCATGACACCTGTCTAAGAACATGAACTCATCAAACACAAACCAGTTATTGAAAACCGCATCAAAATCGGATCATTAGTTTAGAAGATAGGTGGGAACATTACTTTGCACAAACGCACACACAAACAAACATCTCTCACCCTAAAAGCATATACCTGCTCCGTTCCGTCGTGGGTAAAAACCAAGATGGTGCATTCTACGCATCTGAGTATGATGTCAACGATGGGGGGAGGCGTGCGCAGTCGCTTCAACTCGCTTCTGCGCAATGAAATCCACCCTCTTCAAAGGAGATCTAGAAATCGACTTTCACTCAAGGTTTTCTTACGTGGTAGCTTTAAGCTTTAACTGATATTCCTAAGTAAGTTCGTATAGGCCGGGTGGCTAGACCTGGTGTCAGAGTTTTTAGGCCGCCTGAAGGCCTTTGACTTGGCTAAACGGTTAAAACGACCGGGAACTACAATTTAACGGATCTTCCTGAGAACATAATATTGAATTGCGGCTTAACAAGATATTTATCAGAGAATAAAATTAACATATTCCCATAATTATCTTAAGCAGCCTGTATTACCAGAGCTAAGGGGCGATATAGGTATAATTGCATTATAGGTAATACGAGTAATATGTCACTTAAAGAATTTAGGTACATTCCAGAAAGGATCAGAGACGGACGTTCTCTTTTAAAGTAACACAATTTCTTCTGTTTTTGTTGTTGTAGAATGCTGAATGCAGTTCAAATGCTTTAATTATGCAGGTAGATGTGCATGGTAAATACCTACTAAGGTTTTTACTTCAAGGATTTCAAGACACTACTAGATCGGACAAGCAAACGTCCATAACGGAGTAAAACAAACTACACTTATCTACATTGATACTTAGCAACCACGTGTAGGTACATACATAACTATATCTAGGTAATGGCAGTTTCTTGATATTTCTCTAGGTGTCTAGCTGTTAATAAATACCTACATAATTATCTACTAACTAAAAGACTGCCTATTAATAACTGCAAGTTTGCAACCTGAAACACCACAAAAAAATTTTTGGGTCAGAAAATGGAAACATAAAAAAAAATCTTTTGTGTTAGATAATATCACGCGTCTGTAAATCAGCTAGCTTAGCTTAGCTAACATGTAGCTAAATGTATCCAAAAGGATAGCAATACGCTAAGTGTATATGTAATTGGAGGTTGTCGTGTCGTGCACGCTTATCACACTGACGTAGTAGGCGGGTTGAGGTGGAGCGGTGCTAGTTTCCATCACTATTAGCGTTGCCATCGCACATAATTATACCCATATAGTTAGCGGCTAGGTTAGCAGAAATATACCACTAGAACTAGAGGTTCTCATGGCTCACGGGCTTGTTGGAGACGTGGCGAAGGTGGTTATCGTTTTTACCACCATTCGCTTTTGAAACAGCTAACTTAGCTGCTCGCATGTAATGTATCCATGTGGATAGCAGTAAGATAACACCAGAACTAGAGGGAACTAGAGGTCCTCATGTCGCGCAGGCTTGTTGTCGCTGACGTAGTAGGCGGGTGGTGGGGGCGCGGCGCCGGCGTCCGCCGCCGCTAGCGACAGATACCGCGCCCGCAGGTGGTGCGCCGCAGCTTTAGGTTGTCGCTCGCGTGTGAATATGCCCTTTTTGTTGCCTCCCACTCGGGTAATTGCTGGAACGGAAATTAAATGACAGTTACTGATTATACTGACCGCGGAATGTAGCCCCCTGACATTACAAAAAAAACGTGTTTCTTTAAAAGAAGTTAAATTTTATAAACTCATAAACAATCTTTAAATACGGAAGGAAGGAATTAAAAGTATAGAGATATAATGTGTTCTTTATGCATACATGAGTATGTCATACTAAGCTCAAGTCATCAAAATAGATTCGGCTCGAAGGACCAAAAAGTTAGGGATAAGCAAGTGCCTGGATAGGAGTAGGTAAAGCTCGTACTACATAAGTAAAACATACTCGAAGGTCGTTTTAGGTATCATTTGAGGTGAAGTGTGAAGGTGTTCCACTTCGCAGTAGTGACAGCGCACGCTTCCGCTGCTCTAATTATACTACAGATGCGCAGAAAGCGTCATCTTGATTTTAGTTATTAGGGATGAGCTGTATGATCTTAGCTTAAAGTAGATACATACTTTGCGTAGTTTTGAAGTCAGCGAAGTTCCATATAAGCTCGCCGAAGAAGAAGCCAGCGCGCCGCAGTCGGTCGAACGCCTTGAAGTGCTCTGATAGTGTTGCCACCTGGTACTCTTCTGACCACACGTATTCTGGGTACTGTAGAGTAACAAGCATTTTATAGTCAGAACATAGTTTTTTTTTTCATTATATAGGGTTATTCAGAACTGGTGTACTAAGCCAAAAGGAGGTGATGCAGACCATCAATGTGAACAACTTTTGCTATGGGGCCAACCTGGACTTTGAGAAAAAAATCAGATGTTTCATACATCATATCGATTCCAAGTTTATTCAAAATTACAATTTTGTACGGAACAGCTGACTTATTTTCTCGAATTTTGGGTTGACCTCATAGTAAAAGTAGTTCATATAATGATGGTCTTGATCACCCTCTTTCGGCTTAGTATAGGGCAAGCAGATAACCCTGTATAGGCTACATTTGGTCACCGCCTCGCCTTATGTAGACCGATGTTGTTGCCGAAGATGGAGTATGTACTCCTAGACCTAGTAACTACAGATAGCGCGCGAGTTGAATGCAGTCGGGGTCTGAGGTAAAGAGCGGGAGCATCTCCCCCCGCTATCCGCACGACCCACCTCACGCGCCTGGGCGGGTTGGGCGTGCGGATAGCGGGGGGAGACATTCGCATTCCTAAGCTCTGCATTCAACTCGCGCGCGTACAGTAGATACAAATTAACTCTTGCCCTAAAAATATCCAGATTATAATTTTCAGGAAACAATGACGGAGGTGGGGCAGTTCTTTGCGTCTCACATTATGAAGGAGGAAACGAATCGCTAAATATCTACGCTAAGAGTTCAAAATTTTTTCAACGATTTGTCAGTGAAGGTCAAATTTGAAAATGAAATCAGATGTGAGCAAAGAAAACCACAAAACATTTAACCATCGCGTGCGCAGCGAAAATTTAAAATAATGATATTTAAAGTTTTTCATATATGTTTCAACAAAGAGTCTATTTTCAGTGAAAGAAACAAGTGAACAGAAAGATCGACATGGGTAAAATATCGGGACATTCATTCATTCATCATGCTCGCCATCTAAGGCTCCTTCTTGCGGCGCGTCGTGTGTCGGGTCGTTCTCTTCCCTTAAATATGGTTGAGGAGAGCCAAAGGAGAGCGATGGCTGGCACATGCGTCACATTCGTGATCGGGTGCTGCATGCGGGTCGCCGGTTTGCTCGCGGCATTCACGTAATGCACTGTAACTACTAACTTAGACTAAGATTTAAACTAACCTCTCTCTATAGTACAGTCGCATTCTTTAAAATGCGACGAATAAACTACTCAACAAAGGGTACAGACCCTGGAGTCTGTGGGTCAAAAATAAAAAAAAAGAGAAAAAAACGGGACATTTAGCGTTCCGCTCAGGTCCAAACCGGAACGTCCCGCGAAAATCGGGACACCTGGCAACGCTAGCTGTATCTTTTGTGGAGCTAATAAAGTTTCCTAACCCGTTGGAGAAAGCCTCGTAAAACAAAATGTAATTCAATTACTAATTGGGTGTCGGTTCGCTTAAGAATCTTAGCAAATATCTACTTACCTACATATTTATGGGTGGCTCAGAATAATAATTTTATTTATCCAAGTAAACAAAAAATCTAGTTGTTAGTGGGACTGGGACTGCTATGACTAAACTATGGTCATATCAGGGCCGTAGCTAGAATCAAAAGTAGGATAGGGCACCTATGAATATAGATAGGGCAAAAGAGTGCAAGAAAAATAATCATTCGCTGCTAAGGGCGAGCGCAGCGAGCGTGATTTTTTCCCTTTTTGAAATAAAGGGCATAATGCTACTTTTACTAAATTCGAGCGCATTAAGCGTTAGGTATTTATTAAAAAAAAATATGTGTGCAGAATTTAATTCGAAATTAGAAGTAAACCTCTCCATGAACTACCTAATTAAGGATAGGCGGAGATGCCTACTTATGTAATTTAGATATTTTTTGTTTTAGGAGGTTGGATTATAACAGCTTTTCACGAAGTTTCCGTTCTGGACATACGATTCAAAACAGGGCAATGGGTAATTAGTTGTCCCTCAATAACCCAACGCCTAGCTGCGACTCTGAGTTCCACCCACAACTCTATTGTAGGTGATGTCTCCGAATATTTACCAGATGCAGTCCCGCGATGGTGTCGGCGCCGTACTCCGTCATGAGCACGGGCTTGTTGTACTTGCGGTGCCAGGCTGTGGCCTCCTCCACCACGTTGGACGCGATGGTGCCGAGGTTGCCCGTGTCGCGGTACCACCCGTTGTACCGGTTGAAACATATCACGTCGAGGTGCTGCCCCTGAACATACGAAAATAAGGCATTATAGTAAGGTCGTCGATACTGAGCCTTAAGTAAGAGTCTGTAAAGTAAACAAAAAATATTAAGTTTCGTTTTCTAGTGTCTCTATCTCTTTTAGTTCTACCCCGTTTTCGCCAAGGACGCTCTCGAAATCTATAGAGCCACACAAAAGCCACAGTAGTTTCCGTTTACGAATAAACCATACCAACCCCTCAGAGCAATAAAAGCCGTGAAAGGTTAGGGAGAATCGCGTGGACGTTGGTTCAGCCTCTACTAAACTCGTACCAATGTTTCTTTTGCATTTGTGTTCATATTTTTAAACCACTGGTAGTATATTTAGTCCAAAAACTATTAAAGATCGGGGATCTGGAAGTTTTGGTCGTATTATTAAAATAACAAAACAAAAAAAAAACAACTCGAAAGGTACGTCATATCTCAAACAGATTTTTTTTAGGAGATTTTTGCTCGGTAAACGTAACGTTAGGTAACGTAATAGCAAACATACGGAGATCCTAAATTAATTTCTCTGTACATTTTTCACGTTAACACCACTAATTGCTTTGATTTATCTCTAATAAATCAAACCTGATTACATCTCTACAGTACGGCGCAATTAATCAAAATTACAAACAGATATTTATCGCAAAACAATATTCGAAACAACATTACAGAAAAATATAGTTAAGAATTATGTTATGATACATTATCTCAATGTTTCATGAAAAATTGTCACTGTCCTGTTATTTTTATCAAAATCAATTAATTATTTATTAACCAGCTGAAAATGTTATCTGTTTCTTTGTGATTTGCACGTGGTGCATGGTGATTATTGGTGATACGAGTACAATATTGTTTACAGTTTTATCAACACGAGATAGAGTCTAGGCACGATATGCAATACCTACTTATAAAGATGCGATCAATGTCACATTGATATGAGTTTCTTGACCCCGATGTCCATGACCTTTATTTATCGGATAGACGTTAGGTATTTATTAGAAAATATCGTACTGTGAGCACCACTAGCTAGATAATATGATAAATTACCTCGTAGCTACTCTACTTTGCTCGAACGAAATTTTATTTGTATTTCATT
Organism: Hypomecis atomaria; assembly: GCA_964007245.1. Classification (NCBI taxonomy): domain Eukaryota; kingdom Metazoa; phylum Arthropoda; class Insecta; order Lepidoptera; family Geometridae; genus Hypomecis; species Hypomecis atomaria. The sequence continues at coordinate 15,502,294 of OZ023292.1, read as the reverse complement.
TCCAATGTGATGATTTTGATAAATATCATCATCATATCAGTCGTTGGAGATCTACAGCTGGGATATAGACCTCCCATCCAAATTTACAATTAGATTCGTCGGAAGAGGATTGCATCCAGCTTTATACAGCGTCTGTCCAGCGTAGGTATACCTTGACGGTGGACGTACTATACGTGGTCTTCATTTAAGAACTTTACAGTTCCATCAATTTTCAGTCCTACACAAGTAATAAGTAATTTATTGGTAAAATGGCAATTTTTTTTTAATTTACACGTCAAGTTTATAAATGGGTAAACATTAAACCTACGTGCTGTGTGCCCTGTCCATTGCCACTTTAATTTCCTAATGCGAACAGTGTCGCTAACAGTGGTTTGTTTACGACTCTTCCCATTTCTGGATCAAACTTATAGAGAAGCTCCTATAAATTATAAAGACTAGAGATAAGTGTAAATGCTGATACTCGTAATGCTGATATATTGTAGGTATAATGAAATATCACTCACAGATTTGTCACCAAGGACTGACTGGGAAATGGCGATGGTCACCGGCCTTGACAGATCCATCGATTTCACGTGTCGCACCACTTCTCTGCAAAAATACACATAAAATTTTGACCTTTAACTTTTCACAGAGCTACTATTTCTTGATGTGCCATCTTTTGGTGGAGGTCGACTTTTGTCAAGGCTATTTGAATCTTGGATACTGATATTATTGATGCTATAAATAGATATATTTCTTGTGCTTATATTGAAGTACAATGTAAGTATTCCAAGACTTTTTGAGTCACGAGGTACGCTTCCTGAGTGGGTCGTGTAGCCTACCGTTAGCTAAAGAGGGTGAATTCCTCATCGTTTGAAGTGATTTCGCCAAACAGCCAAGTATCAGATAGAACTAATATTGTAGATGCATTACTGTTTTCCGATTTCAAGAACCATGCTTCTAGCAAAATTCTCTCGAAAGAATTTCTTGACTATAGTGGTAGGACTGGTAGGTAGGTATGATGAGCACATAGCAGAGCTTCTTGGTTTTGGAACAGGAGCTCAATTTTTGAAACGTAGGTACAACATACAACATTAAACGATAGAAAATGACTTTTAGAAACGCATGTTACGCTATCCTGTTCGCACTTAAATACATTTTTAATGCCCGAAATTTTAAGAACATTGACATTATGGGCAAAAAACTACAGATTATATAATGGAGTACCTACTCACCCGAAGTAAGCGTCGTTGGCGAGTTTGTAAGTGCATTGCTCCTTGGCTCGTTGGAGATGGACCCACATGAAGACACTCGGCTTTTTTTTCTCGTCAGATCGGCTACGTCATGGACTGCTTGTGTTTCTCTCGCAGTTTCCTAGGCTGCTGGTGTACTCACCAAAAGTAAACGTCGGCAAGTTTGTTGGCGCTCCTTGGCTCGTTGGAGATGGACCACATGATGACGCTCGGGTGGTTCTTGTCTCGCCAGATCAGCTCAGTTGTGGACTGCTTGTGTTTCGCGAGCAGTCTCCTAGGCTCTTGGTGTACTCACCCGAAGTAAGCGTCAGCGAGTTTGTTGGCGCTTCTTGGTTCGTTGGAGATGGACTACACAACGACACTCGGGTGGTTCTTGTCTCGACGGTTCAGCTCAGCCATAGACTGCTTGTGTTTCGCGAGCAGTCTACTTGGCTCCTGGTGTACTCACCCGAAGTAAGCGTCAGCGAGTTTGTTAGCGCTCCTTGGTTCGTTGGAGATGGACCACATGACGACACTTGGGTGGTTCTTGTCTCGTCGGATCAGCTCCGTCATGGACTGCTTGTGTTTCGTGAGCAGCGCGTCCGTGAATATACTATGAAACGAAATATTTATATAGGATGCTTCTCTAGACGATAGTCATAATGGAGGAGGCATACTAGGCAGGGTGTATACTTAGCTTTTAATCTCTTAGCTCTGTATATTATGCAAATAAATATATTCTATTCTATTCTATTCTGGAGGATAGGATAGGAGGATATGCACCTACTACAAACCTATTTACAATCAGGCCACCCCGGAATTAGAGAAAAAACAACTGTCCCATAAGTAGCAGAATAAAATATCTGGACAGATGAAAGCAAAATTGTCAAGTCAAAAGTGAGACGCTTCGCTTACTTTATTCGCTTGGTACTTTATAACTGACATAAGGACATAAAATTTAGCCGTTGCGTAGATAGGTACATGTTTGACAAGATTGAAAGCTATTTTTTAGGGACACATGATATTTGCTTCGCGGTAGGGAGGTTAGATCACGTTTGGTTAGGGTCATATTCCATAATAAAATTTGACCACAATATTGAGTAGGTACAATGATAGCTTAGAATAATTTATGTAACATGTTCAATCATTCATCTCGTATGAAACAAGAAATACATTTGGCGTATCCAAAATTATCAAAGGAAATAGTTACTTACTCAGTATCAACACTGGGGCATTCGTCAATGATCATGATGCCCTGTTCATCTGCCATCTGGTAGATTTCTTCGGCGTAAGGGTAATGCGAGGTTCGGAACGCGTTGGCTCCCACCCATCTGATCAGGTTGAAGTTCTTTACCCACAATACTGGATCCCAGCCTTTGCCTCGTAACTATCGTCAAAAATATCCAATAAGAGTCGACTATAAGTCGTAGTGGCTTAGTAATGTAATGTACAACATACAATCGTGTGATCGAGGGTACCCATGCTTGTATCTGTAAGATTCGATGGCGTATATGTAATTCCCCATTTGTTCTTCGTGGTAAGGCCTATGTTTAGCCGTGGACTATTAAAAAGAACAGTACAGTAGAGTAGAAATAGGTAAAATAGTAATAAGTTCGTATAGGCTAGGTGGCTTGCCCTGGTGTCAGAGTTTTTAAGCCACCTGAGGGCCTCCAACAAAGGCTAAGTAAAATAATACCACCAAAATCCAGCTTCTGTAGATGAGTGATTGTATGACTGAATCGGTAGGTATGTGAATTGTTTTAAATATTTGAGAAAAAAAATTGATTTTACTACTGCTCTTAAAATAATCATCATAATAATGATCCACAGCCAGTGATCACCCACAGCTGATCTGATATGCCTCATATCTTATACACTGTACCAACTGTATATCTTACGTCTGTTTGTCAATCTTGCTATTACCTATTATTTAAGAAAATCGCGGGTCCATCCAAAAAAATACCATTTAGCATGGGTGAAATTCAGGTTTCATTCTTTCTTACTGTAGATAGTCTTAAATGGATTTAATAGGTATACTTACATCGGAATCCTCGTGCATGCCAAATCCTCTCATATAAACTGGTTTCTCATTGATGTAGACGGTGGTGTTGCTCCATGTTACTGTCCTAATTCCTATCTTCTGGCTGTACGTGTCGACCAGTTCACCAAATTGGCCGAGCAAGGACGCCTGGGGATTATAAAAAATATACAAAATCAAAATCAAAAATCAAAATTTGCTTTATTCTTTAGACATTTTTACAAAGGTTTTCATAACATAATATAATTATAATAGGTAGGTACAAATTTACGTATTCACCAAATTACTAATAACAATTTAAATAGGTAATTACATAAAATAATTTACTACAAATCAGAACAGCCTAACTTAAAATAATCTAAAAAATTAGAAACAATATATTAGGTATCTGCAATAACATCGTCATAACAATACATCCATATCTTGTAACTGCGCATACAAAATAAGCCTGTTAGACAACTTTTGATTAACACAATAAAGCAATTTTAGGCAATTTTCCAATAGGCAAATTATTAACGGCTGGAGTTTGCGCAAGCTTGATAGAATCAGCATGGCAAATGCCCTATCATTGTGGCATCAGGGTAGACTCGAATAAACTGACAGTTGGAGACTGGAGAATAATTTGCATCGACTACGTAATCGATTTGAACGCATAAAATTTCTAATAAATAGGTATGTTTTTGAATTCTCTCTGCAAGATCGAATCAGGAATGAGCAGACCCGCAAACGAAAAAAAGCTGCCTACTTTACATAGCCCAGCTGATAAGCAAATTGAAATAGCTGTAGGCAGGTAATATAGTATCAAGAAGGGGTCGCCGATAGACTGTAATTTTTTTGAATGGATATCAGGTACGGGCAAACGTAGAGTAGGACGTTCCCGGACTGGGTGGACCGGCGATATAATCAAGAACGCAGGAATACAGTGGATGTTAAACGCATGCCACGAAGAAGCTGATAGCCCGCAATGGACGTCGTCGTGCGGCTGATAGATGCATTTTTTTGTTAAAGTTCTGTAATTTACGACTTCTTAATAATACCTAAAGATTTGAACCACCTATATCCGTGTTTACTAACCTTGAATGTGTATAAATATCCAGGTTCAGGGTGCATGAGGTAAGGCCACCAGAAGTTGGCATTTCCGATCTCTATGAGGCCCGCGCAGTCCTGGGAGGCGGCCACTTGCTTGTCGGCCTTGTCAAATATTTGGATCAAACATTGGGCATTCTCTTCGTCAGGTTCTCTATCTTTGAAAGTCACGTTGTAAACTATGAAACCTGGAAAGCATATAAGTATTTGTGTAAACAGAATAACTAGATAGAAAAACTCTTAATTAACTTACACCTGATATTACAATCTACAAAGAAAAAAAAAGGCTTAATATTTAGAGACACAACTGGCGGTCTTATCGCGAAATATAGAATAGCCTAAGTTTCGCGATTTCGGGGATGGACCCATTGTAGAAATTGGTCATAATGACAAGTAGGTACATTGACATCCTAGAATGGAAGTTTGTAGGAGAGGTTTCGGTCCAGTAGTGGACGTCTTACAGCAAAAATGATAGGTTTTACTCATACCTGTAAGTCCTTGTATGTCAGTATTAACAATAACATCGTCAATGTAGATCTGCGGCGTAGAGTAGAGGAACACCGATCGATGTATCCCAGCGTAGTTGAAGAAGTCAAAAGTGTACGTTTGCTCCTGCTTGATTTTGTTATGACTGAAAACGACAAAAATAATAAGCTTCATTCATAAGTGTGCATTATTGTGCATATATGTAAGAATAAATAAATGAAATGCTTCAATAAACATAGGTGATCGTCTAAAATTTGCGACATCCTCTATCTACACAGAGTTCTCAAGTCTACCGAGGTTAGCAAATACCTGCAAAGAGATGCAAATAATTAATATTTTTTATATTCATGCAAATAAAAATATCTTTTATTTCTAAAATTCTAATACCAACTATTATTCTTAGTAGGTATGTACGGATAGTTGGCACCATTTCTTTTTTCCCTTATTCTTTAGATTCATGGTAGTTAAATTGATGGAAACTGATTTTCTAACTAAACCAATTTTTTTCGTACATTTATAGAGTAACGCCAACTTTTTTCAAAGCTATGTTTATTCCATCGCTTCTATTCATAATAACAGTAGGTAATACTTAAAACCAGTAGTAGACCTTTTACGGGTGTGCAATGGTAAATAAATTTATACACAAGTGAGTAGGTATCTAGTTATATTAACTTCTAATTAAAGCAAAAAATACATAAGACACATATATTAACTATAATCGCAATCTTAAAATCATACATTTCACAAATATTTGCTAAAATGTGTGTAGGTTTTAGTATCCGGGCATTGTCCTATCGTTTGATAATTAATTATTTGCTAATCAAATATGACTCAGTAATGATTATACAACATGAGCCATTACTTATTTGCTTTGTTATTATTCTTTGAACTCTTTTTTTAACTTGTTAATACACATTGTAAGGCAGATGCCCTCATAAGCGAAACCCATTTTTCTTGGGTTGTACAAGCCATGCCCCTGAACTGCACAAGTCTAGTTGAATCTAAGTGATTAGTGATTACCAGGAAATTGGCAATAAAAAATAAATATTTGATAAAAAATACCAAAAGCTTCGTTTGTTTGACCAATAAATTGTAAAAATGGTCTGAAAGTTTGAATGAAAATACAACGTAACGTATAAACACCAGTGTGCCCTTAGCCATACAGTAAGAAAAAATATAGATGAAGTGTAGGTAGTAATGTAATAAATAGCTGGGTGGGTAGTAAATAGCTCAATAGACAAGAATAATAACAAAGAGAGTGCGCGCAGAATGTACTTAAGAGTAAATTGCCCTTAATCAGGAAGTCGTCGTTTAATTTCTATAGAGTTTACAGATCTCTGTTAGCTTTTGTAATAGGTTAAAATAGGGGTGTTATAATAAGTACCTACTTGTAAGTCGGTAATATTTGATTTGGTCTCATTTCTTCTCAAGCAAATCTGTCTCAAGCATGGCTTAGATAAGTATTTAGTCGCAAAAGATTATAACGACTGCTGATTTTGATCGCGATTTGGAAGTTTGCGGTCCAGCAAAAGTTATTCATAAAGATGATATCCTAGAATAGGTCCTTCTACTGCAGGTATACTTTACTTACCCAACTGGTATATCCTTGATGTACCCTTGAGGCACTGTGTCGGAGAGCAATGTATTGTCGACAGCGACTGTCAGCAGGTTGCTCGAGTTGAAGTAAACCAAGTCCGTGATCTCCACCTCGAACGGTAGGTGCCCAATCTCGTGGAATACTGCTGCTTTGCCGTTCACGTACTGAAAACAAAGAAGGTATGTGATGAGAAATCAGTGTTTTGCGTTTTTAGTTCACACGTTACCGAGTAGAGTTGGTCTGAATTTCGAGAATCCAAAGCTGTGGCGTGGATTAAGATATATTTTTGAAAGGATTTGGGAATTGGACATTTGCAATACTGCAAATTCTTATCAAGAAAATTGTAGGTATTAATAGGAAAACACGTCACGGTGGTTACTTTGTATAGAGCTTGGCTGACTGGACATATCCCTTAACTTATACCTACTTAGTAGTATCATGTAAATATCATCATTTCATTACCCCGGTGAACTCAACTACTAAATGAAAAACCAGTTCCATAGGCAAAGAGTGGCCAATTCAGCCTGCATATACCTACCACTTATAATAATCTCGGATAAAAATCACACGTAAAGAAGTAATTTTAATAGTCGCAGAAATTCAAATTATATTTTATGGGTTTGAATCAAAACAGATTTACCATAAAACATAACTTTTCATATACCAGTAATTAAATAGGCACAAACAGCTTCAGCTGCTAACTCTACGAAGAAAAATAGCGTTGTTTTTCAAAACCTTATTCTAACATTGCGTCATTAAACATCATAAACGTGTTAACTCACTTGTTAAAAAAATACACTTCATGATCCTATCGTGCAATAAGTAAATATTGATGTTTACGAGCTCTCATTTACTTTATCGCTAGCTAGTAGGTAGAGATATCCACCTATTACTACATACTACTTATCTTTCGATGAACTGACACTTATTAGTTGGTTAAATAAACCAGTTTATCGTTAAGCCAAACTTCGACTTGGAGGGTCTTTCGCAATCATAAAGGCTATTATGGAAAACTTTGTATGATATATGATATTTTTTCCTGACTAGATTTTGATTGACTAACACTATTTTTCAAAAGTGAATAATGAAATAAAAACCGTCTTTGTAAAAAATCTGCAAAAAATAAAACAGCTAGACAAGCCAAAATTATTAGGTAGGTAACTGAACACTCAGAAAAATAAAGATTTTTTCATGTAGTAGAGAGTGAAACCGCGGGGTTTCTCTCGCTTCATATTCCTTAGAAATTGTAGGAAACACATTTACGCATTCGCATATTATTTATTTATAGTTGCGCATTTGCGATATTAGTGCGATTATGTTAATTACTACCTAATTACTATCCTGAGCAAGCTTGTGTCGAGAAAATCGGATTTCAAAGTCTAACTAAAAGTAACAAAACCTTGTTGGCAAGACAATACATTGCTTATTGGTAAAAACAGCTAATGCATTATGTTAGTCAAAGAAAAGATTAAAAATAAAAAGGACGGTTAAATCCGAGCTATATTAACATGATAATGGTTCCATAGGCATAAGTTTTTTAAACTGTAACCGCCTTAGAAAGTTGCTTTTTTAGCTATTACTAAGACTTCGATGTCCGTCTGTCTGTCCGTCTGTCACCGGGCTGTATCTCATGAACCATGTTAGCTAGGCAGCTGACATTTTCACAGATGATGTATTTCTGTTGCCGCCATAACAACAAATACTAAAAATAAAATAAAATAAATATTTAAGGGGGGCTCCCATACAACAAACCTGATTTTTTAGACGTTTTTCGCTCTATATTAATAATGGTAACAGGTAAGTAGATGCTTTAAATTTTACACATAACATTTAATTTTATATTCACTTCAATAATAAATAATAAAATTAAGATAAAATATATATTTAAGGGGGGCTCCCATACAGTACGCGAGTCCGACTCGTACGTGGCCGATTATTTTTTCTTTTCTTTTTATTTGAAAGGTTTTTGTAAGTTAACTCACATGACACAAATCTTCAGCTTATCTTATGTTGTTTAGTACATAGCTTTCTAGCTTGAAAACAAACAAAAAATATTCCTTATCTATTGCGATATTGCCCAGCTGTCTGCCATTCGTTTCCACTGTTTTGACTACATAATCTCTGGAAAATTAAGTGAACATAAACAATGACCACGAATTAAATTAGATAAACATTTTTTATTAGAAAATAAAAACAAACTGACCTACTTCTTTAACAGTCTTGTAACAGTTTATTTCTCAATACGCGTTTTAAAAGAAAGTTTATTTATTAATAAGTATGTGACGATTATGTATTTACAGATATTTTATTGATAAAAGAGAAAAAATTACAAATCAATCAATGATAAAAATAAATGTCGTTTACAAATGAGTTAATTGAATAGTATGCTTTGCTCAGAAGCAACAGTACTGTTTATATTTAAATATATTATTGGACATTGCATTTCTAACGCATTCCGGCAGTTAGTTGTATATTGGCGGGCCGCGCACATTCACCGACTTGTCCGATTACTATAGGTACATACATATAACACGAGGCATAAGAAGAATATTTACCCTTTATTTTATGAAGATTTGTAAATTATATTTTCACTACTGTATACATAAGTTATTATATATCTATTATATGACATCCTCACTAATATCTTTATCCTTACTAATATTAAAAACCCGAAAGTGTGTTTGTTGGTTTTTTTCCTTTTTCACTTCGCAACGGAGCAGCGGATTGATTTGAGTTCTGACTACTTTCCCTATATTCCCCTATATTATATTCCTTTTTTCACAAATGCATCGTTTCAGTGAAATAAGATTAGGTGTTATAAAAATGTCAACACTCATAACACACCCTTTGGGCGAAGAGAAAAGATTTAATAACCATATTTCAAAGATATCCCGGCACATAAAGAAGAGATAAAAATAAACGTTTGCAGGACATGAGTGGTTTCTCTATTGAAAGCCAGGTACGAGTACGTTTACCCCGTGTAGGAGTTAATAAAATGCGTCCAGTTTGAACCGATTCGCATTGTGTTCCCTGATTGTAACTTAAGACTTTTTTAAAAGCGTGTTATGTCTTTTGTTGGGATTATTTTATAGAAGCACTGAGAAGTGCTTACCGAATATGTGGGTAAGAATTTAAAATTTCAGCCTTAGATCTACCATTGGACATATTAATTATTTCCTTGTATGAGTAATATCCCAAGATTTTTAGGAGGTTTGTATAAAAACCAAGTTAAATCGTAGATGAGAAATACGTAAAAAAATGGTTTACGTATGGGTGATATAGGGTAAAAACCACTATTTGTATAATATACCCCAGCTAGTCAAGCATGCGACCACGAAATGCCACGATAAGAACTGTTTTTGACGTGTGAAAATGTGACAGATGTATACTTTGCCATAACGCTGTCTCGTTCTGACACAACGAAAGAAATATTTCGTGGCGCGCATCCTAGCCCGACTGGAAACAAATTCATTATCCAATTCTATTTGGAATTAAGTAGACCAGGTACAACTGAAAAATATCACGTATGCATCAACTCGACCATTTCACTCATATATAGTTATACAATTCATGTCTCACATTGCTAGAGTTAACTAATTACACCACAATCTAGAGTAAACAGGCATTTTCTAGGTATGGCTGTTATACATACAACCTGGACAAACACGTTTAACATTAGGCAGGATCAAACACAAGGTTAAGTAACTGTTACAGCTATTTCGCAGTTCTGTTTCTTCTTAAAATGGGCCGTTAGCGGTACATATTAAAAAACATCTTGTTAGCTATAGAACATTTACTGCTGGACATAGATCTACAGTTTTCCAATTTAGAATTAGCTTACTTCCAGCATGCCCCTGCGATGTAATTCAGATTTGTCTGTCTACAGTATCCATCTTATCGGAGGACGTAGGTAGGTACTATGTGGTAGTGTGTCGTGAACTGTACGATTCTATCAGTTATCAATTTCCCTGCCCATTCGGTGCGGTAACTCTGGTTGGTCCTTGGGTATCCTACTTAGCGACAGAAAATGGTCTCTTTTTGAGAAATTTACGACTCTACACTGTGACAAGGCTACTTTATTATTTTTAGTTTTTACTATTTACAAATATGGAACAATTTTCATGCGTGTTAGCATAACGACTAAGAATTTCCAATTTAGCGTCCGTCCGGCGGAACGAGTGATCCCCTTTCACTAAGGCCAAGGTTACATAAACTTCCTACAGTCGGTACATCGATCAGCTAAGGGTGGTGAAGCGAAACAACGGAAATGTTTAGCAAATTCATAGAACACACTAGATGCCCCAATTTTCTATTTGAAATAATGCTTAGTACAATTAATTATTATTCAATGTTTACGTTAAGGTGTTAGAATGTTTCTTAAGACATTGCCCTGACACTGATTTGTAGACTTAAAAAAATCTTGGTTGATAGGTAATAGTCGGAGGAGGAGGGGCGTTGCATTCGTTCGTTTCACGAAATATCTTAATAAATTATAAAATATCTTAATAATTTAGCCTATGTGTTATTCTGATGTATAAGCATTATTACTGCAAAGTTTCATCTCAATACGTTTTGTAGTAGTAGCCGTAGATTTTGCGTGAAAAAGTAACAAATATCCGTACATACTCAGAAACTTTCGCGTTTATAACATTAGTAGAATATACACACAAAAATTTTAAATGTCAGAACATAATATTTTGTTGCAGGGTATTAATTTGCAATGAAATCGGATACGTAGTCAAATCGTGTCAATAAAGTTTATAACTAAAAAATGATAGGCAAATTTGCAAATTTTCTGAAAAATTAACGATTATGAATCTACGTGTAGCCGATTGTATAAAATGACCTTTATTCGAGGTCGTGTTAGGATATTCTACAAATCATAAATCTAAAAACAGTGCGGTCTTCTGCGAAACAGTAACCTGAAGTGGCAGCGGGCTGTGAATAAATCGCATTACGAGCGCGATCCATATATCAGTGATAAGCTTGATCACGTAGGACGGAAGCGTGATCTCGGAAAGATTTGTATCTCTCGCTAACGTTTCTTTTGTGGAAAAGAACTTGACGTGCAAGCACCTTCTTACTTCCTCAAAATGTTTGCTACGCTTCTGGAATGCTGGTGGCATTTGTGATTCAAGCAGGTCATGTGAACCGCAATAAGGTTTTACATGCACATGAATAAGACAGTGGGCTCTATGTTTGCACAGATAACCCACTTGGGTGTAAATCTGCGTAAATGGTCACAATTAATAGTCCGAGATTCCACCGCAAGAACATATCGCTCACAGCGTAAACGGTTCATACCATTTTTAGGGTTCCGTACCCAAAGGGTAAAAACGGGACCCTATTACTAAGACTCCGCCGTCCGTCTGTCTGTCTGTCTCCAGGCTGTATCTCATGAACCGTTAAGCTAGAAATCTGAAATTTTCACACATGATGTATTTCTGTTGCCGCTATAACAACAAATAAACTAAAAACAGAATAAATTTAAGGGCCCCCTTACATAAATACAAAACATCCCATACAAAAAACCTGAATTTTTAACAGTTTTTCGCTCGCCATTAATAATGGTAACAGGTGGATATATTAAAAATTGAAAATATTTACAGAAGTAGTTTAGTTGTTTATTTACTTCAATAATAAATAATAAAATTGAAATAAAATAAGTATTTAAGGGGTCTCCCATGTACGGAACCCTTCGTGCGCGAGTCCTACTCGTACTTGGCCGATTATTACGTAATTATATGAATAGGAGAATATATTTAAAAATAGGGTTGGGTTTGAAATTTAATAATGTTTGATAAATTTATAGGAAAACATATCCTTCATTTATTTTTTATATACGAATACATATACCAGGTTGTCTTGCGAAATGTGGCCGCCAGTGTTTTATTGATTGGAAAAAGTTTGATTACTTTTTGACAAAACCTTCAATTCGCTTGTTTTTTAAATACCTACATTCCGATGCTTGGAATAAATCTGTAAAAGGTTGCCTAGCGAATTGTAGCTTCTAATTTTTGTCATTTCCTAACGTTAAACACAATATCACGAGGCTACCTGATTAGATCATAATAACATAAGAACAAATAATAGATATTAGATAATATGTGTACTCATAACTAGTTTAAGTAATTTAGCCAGTAAATTAGATTTATACGTAAGAATTAACTTTTGTATATTTGTGACGCCCTATAGAACAAGGTCCTTGAGTGTACTTTATATTATTCATATACCAATTGTGTATGTTAATATTTTAAGTTACTTTTGGTGCAATAAATATTTGAATACTGAATACATTTCATCAGTGTTTTTGATTGAAAAAAGTTTGATTATTTGATTTAATATTAATAATTAATTATTAATTATTATTTTTTTAATATTTATTATTTATCTTTATTAATTATTTTTAATATTTATTTGCTTGTTTTATAGATACATTACGATGCTTGGAATATATCTATAAAAGGTTGCCTAGCGAATTGTAGCTTCTAATTTTTGTCATTTCCTAACATTTGATTTCCATATTTCGTTACGCTACGCTATGAGCAGGATGTTCTTGCGGTGGGATCTCGGGCTATAAGAGCAGGAGCAAATATTAGTGAGAACGGGATAGCTTGCGATAATAAAAGTTGTTTTCTAACATTTTAAAAATTGGGCCCATTATATCTAAGAAATGAGAACTACGCAGAAGAGGGAGATCAAGGCCTGAAAGTTATGGTGATGGGGATCTAGGTAGGTGCGTATTTTTGTAATTGATATAAAAACAGACCAAAATAAAATGACGTAGTGAGATATGCATTACCCATAAACATCGCACTCGTACCTACCTAATCGAATTACTTCAGTTACCAACATGATATTATAATAATCATATTACCTGTTTCTGACAATACAATTTAGCATTGATGTAAGGAATACAATAATAATCGGCCAAGTACGAGTCGGACTCGCGCACGGAGGGTTCCGTACTGTATGGGAGACCCCCTTAAATATTTATTTTATTTTAATTTTATTATTTATTATTGAAGTGAATATAAAACTAAATATTCTGTGAAAAGTTCAAGCATCTACCTGTTACCATTTTTAATATAGAGCGAAAAACGTCTAAAATTCAGGTTTGTTGTTGTATGGTTCTTTGTTGTATCGTGCATTTTAAATGCGTGTTGCTTTCTATTTGATTCATTAGAGAACAACAGACACTCGGCATTTTTAGAATTCCGTACCCAAAGGGGAAAACGGGACTCTATTACTAAGACTTCGATGTCCGTCTGTCCGTCTGTCTGTCTGTCACCGGGCTGTATCTCATGAACCATGATAGCTAGGCAGCTGAAATTTTCACAGATGATGTATTTATGTTGCCGCTATAACAACATTTAACTCCCCTTAAATATTTATTTTATTTTGTATTTATTTTGTTATAGCGGCAACAATCACGGTTCCTGAGATACCTACAGCCTGGTGACAGACAGACAGACGGACGGACAGCGGAGTCTTAGTAATAGGGTCCCATTTTTACCCTTTGGTTACGGAACCATAAAAATAGGATTTAATTTAAATTGTACGGAAAAATCACCGTCTTTCAGGGTAAGTAAGTTCGTATAGGCCGGGTGGCTAGCCCTGTCAGAGTTTTTAAGCCGCCTGAAGGCCTCTGACATTCAGGGTACAAAGATATCATTCGAGGCATGTGATTTGTAAATGGCACTGATACCTATGTCATGTTTCGGCACTTAATTTAAAGCTAAAGTATGTATTGGATGTTACACTGAACTGTTTATTAACATACAAACTGCGTTTTATGATGAGATTATACTCGTACTGCGAATTGCAGCATTATGCAGTCTTGTGGTATAATTTTATCAAGATGCGTTCATTTCACGTCTGATTTGTTACCCATTGTTGCGTTTGAAAATAAGAAGACACTTTCTCTACGTGCGTAGTGTTTTATTATGTATTCCTTAGCTTACACTTCTTTGCCGTATCGTATTAATAGTAAATAAGGCTCCAATTGTTATAAAATTAAAGATAGTATGCAATAGTGATTATGAAAACAAAAGATCTTCTATTTTTCAAGATATTGGCCAAACTAACTTTATTTAAATTATGACATAAAATGCGGTCCAGACAAAAAATAATGAATTAGAAATAATACAAGGCATGAAACATCTATCTTTGTATATTTGAAGGACTATCTTTTATAAAGTTTAATTGTATACAAATGTAAATCTAATATTAACAAGTGCATCAGGTAACATTCATGTTTAAATTCAGTTGTTGAGGTTTTGGTCACGCGCCGTTCTGCTCTATGGAATTATTTTATTTCATAGAAGAATAAAATGATTATGATAGCGGTTTCAATAAGTAGTATGATAATAATATTTTAAGTGAGAACGAGGTTCATCACGAGTCCGAAGACCTATCACGTGCAGACAAACGAATAAAGCCGTAGACACGACCCGCTCAGGGTTCTCAAGAAGAAAGTTATAAAGTCCTGAGAAAATTCATTTTCACTTGCTTTGAAACTTGAGATATACAAAACTGGTAGAGCTGGCAACTAAAAAGCCGTGGTGGTCTAGTGGTAGTGACTCTAGCCTTACAATCGTGAGGTCGTGGGTTCAAATCCCCGTCCCGTACCAATGAGTTCTTTGGAATTTATGTACGGAATTTCACACCTTTTCGCTTTTCACTGGCTTTTCGGTGAAGGAAAACATCGTGAGGCAACCTGCATACGTCCGTAGAAGAAATTCGATGGCGTATGTGACTACACCAACCCGCACTGGGCCAGCGTGGCTATGGCCCAATCACCCTTCGTGGGTAGGCCTACGTCCTGCAGTGGACTATTAAAAAGGCTGGTACAGATCTAGGAATTACTAACACGGAGGAAGTCCCGCGGTGTAGACTGGATTTCATTTTTATATGATTGGATGTCATGGCTCGTTTCGTCAAGCTATGCGTTCGCATAATGTTAAGCGTTACGCATACCTAGGATATGTCTGCGCCACCCAAGAATTACTGTGCACTGTGCTAGTCACTCTGTGATATTATGTACATTAATCTTAAATTTCATTGTCCACTTTCTACGGAAACATTGTCCTTTAATCCGGATCACAGTAATGCTGACACACGACTGTTTGGCGGTTGAATAATTATTATCAAAGGTAGTATGCCATACCTACTGCAAAACAGCCCCACTACTACAAGCGCTCTACATTTGATTTGAATAATGCATTTTGTACAAGTAATAAGCTAACTAGCGATCATTCTATTCGAAAAATCCTAAGTTTCCCTGAAATTTCCAAAGCCTTACTAGAAGTTCTAAAGAAGACTGGAAGTTCTCTATGTTATCAGGATAAACCTCGTGATATGGTAACCCTAGACCCGCTGAGATTCGAGGAAGTTGATTGGATTGAGTAACGCCGATTGAGCGAGGTCAGTGAATCTTGTCCGGTGGTTTCTATAATCTACGCTGATAACACTTTTATTAACCTATACTTGCACATTGTGATACACATTAAAGCCATATCAATTGCATCACATTTCAAAGTTCATAAATGACATAAAAGCGTAATTTTTTTTGGTGAAATTATAAAAATTCGTCATCATCATCAATTCATAAGTTATTTATAAAATATCAATTTACACTATTACACATTACACTGCTGGACATATCCCACCCTATGGATTTCCAATGAGCCCGATTGGAAGGGGCCTGCATCCAGCGCGTTCCTGCGTTCCAAAAATGTTTTTGCCTGGTTGATATAATTTCGCGAATAAACAACTGACAACAATCTTCTTTTTTAAACTTTTACTGAGCGAGATAGCAATAATAGTAGAGAAAAAACATGATATCGAAACACTAATTAATGATAGTGCTAAGAACAGACACGAAATTGTTTTTGAACCGACTTCCAAAAAGGAGGAGGTTCTATGTTCGTCTGTATGTATTTTTTTGTGTATGTTCATCGATAATTTCACCAAAACCGAACCGTAAAATTATTTTTAGTTCGAAAGGGTTCCCGAGGTGGTCCCATTTAAATTTTAAAGAAGTCGGCTGAGCCGTTTTTTAAAAATCATCAACAATGTAAACAGTCCTAGCGAAATATTCGAATTTTGTACACGATGGTTTTGCCAATTTTTGCGAAAAATTATTACTAAAATAGTAATGCTTTAAACAATGAGCGCAGCGAAAAGCATTAATTTGTTTAGAAAAAGTACTTATAGCTTAGACCTACGAGTATATAGGTACTTAAGTGTATGTGCGTTTTGAAATGAGTATTGTTTATAACACTTTGTGTTTAAAAAATATGAAATAATGAATTTACCAACCGTGATTGCCACAAAGTCTGTGCCATCTTCGTGACTTGACTATCAAATACTTAGTAACTCTTCAGCGGTAGCGGTAAGAATTAGGTAAGCAGATACTGTAGTGTATATTACACTATGTCTGTACTAAGAAATGACAAAGTTGTAGAGTCACGAAGAACTCGCTTTCTATTAAAAATATTTCAGACCTGGTGGCACAGATATGGCTCAAATATATGTTACTATGTTACAGCGTACGAGATCGGGCCCACGATCGGTGTCTCCTGACAAATGGTCCAATTACAATAGAATTGCCTAGCGACGGCCCACAGGCTGTGCGGAATCAGGAATATGCAAAACAGGGCTAAGATGAAATGCTCTAAATTATTGCAACAAAATTGAAATGCAAGTTTTGCTAGGAATAATATTACATAGGTACGTATTAACTCGGTACGACTTTACACATTTTATTGTGGTTGATTTTTCTAGTAATATGTAAGTATTTAAATAACTGATGCATTACGACTTAATAGCTTGGAGCCCAATACAAAGTAACTAATCGTTTTTTTCTGTTACTAATTAGGTTAGTAATAATAGACGGGGTAAACTAGTCGCTTGTTTCGCTCTGAGGTTTTGTTATGATTTTGCAATATGGGGATGCATCGGAATAAATATAAAAGCAAAGCCAGATATTCAATTGGAATTTTATCAATTTAAATGTTTTTGAAGTTCTCTACCGAAAGATGCTTCATAAGTCTCCTACATTGTTAATAAGAGGTTATGTGGGGTTGGTATATCTAGTGTGCCCATTTCCTTCACTGTCTGTTTGTGTTCTGTCATGTGTCACATTTGAGTTTACTTTCTTTTTAATCATATACCTATTCAGATTGCAAAATAAAGCCCCAATAAGACAAAACTTGAAGCGGTCCTGTCCAACACCTACAATAACACGGCTTGGCTTTGGCCTCAGCCGGCTAAGTGCCCTTTCTACCTAGATATTAAACTCACGATATCCCGATTTCACCGGATTTTACAAATTATACCGTTCAGAAACTTCATATTAACAGATTAAACTGTTAAGTACCCATATTATTTTAGATCTAGAATTCAGATCAAAATTGTAGTTTAGAAATTTATCTACTGGATTTATTGGAACATATAAGTAGCAAGTTATTAACATTTTGAACTTACTTGTTGTAAAGTAATATAATGACAAAATTTTTGTTCTTGTAAAGGATATGAAAAGAGAACAAAGAGAACATTTAAAGCTATCATTTTGTACCTACACTATGACTAACTTTTAAGAGACAATCTCTGAAAACTTAAGATAATCGACTCATTAGACGGTAGAAATCTAAATGATCTAATACAAATGTGTGCGAACCGTGTAGCTATCTCACGTGAATGTTAGGTACGTCTCTACATGGGAATGTTTTGTAAGTGCTTAATATTCATAGCTTTGGACATATTCCGTAGAAGGATGTGTCCCAAAGATGATGTAATGCCCACGAATACCGTTTCTATGTTAATCATGGGAACCAGCGCATACGGTGGTAAATTGCGAAGCGTTAGGTATATTGAAACAAATTAAAAATGATATTCGAAAAAAAATGGGTATTTTAACAAAGTATCGAAGCAAAACAGAGCAAAAGTCACAGAAAAAAACCCAAAAAATAACTAAGTACATATTTGCACATATTTGCGATAACACCTAGATGAGATACAGGACAAAAATATAATTAAATGGTAAAAGAGGGAAAAGGCTTATGCCCTGCAGTGGGCTGATGTTTGATCATCGAGTCATACATAAATAAAATTAAGAGCATGTGCCAAATCAACGATTTTTCCTAAAAATGACTAGGCATAGAAATATAGTTTTCATGTAAATACTACCTAAATCAACACTGGATCTAAAAGAGCGTCTATAAATCTAGCTAATTGGGTCTAGATAAGCTCTGCAATAACTATAAAATTACGGCATTCTGTGCCGTTTTATAAGGTCGTTTATAAGGTCAATAATTTTATCCTAAGATCCGGAAAATAATTAGGCTGGTTAATTGCTTCACGCCATGGACGTTGACTAATAAAAACAACACTTGTTTTAACAATAAGTACGGAACGCTGACAACAAATCACGTAGACAAAGCTACATAATAGATTTACAACTCAATATAATTAATACATACAACATTGTGAGATGTTGAAGTTATGTTTGTAGAATTGCACGACATTAACAATTATGGTATAGCATGCACGCTAGATTATTATCGGCTTATAAATTGATGCCCCCTTCTTATGAATAATAAAACAATTCGATTTATGAGGTAAGATTTGCAGTAGCATACCTATGCATAAAAAATAATTACACGTTTACTTATTTTATTGAAAAAACACACATAGATATCCAACAAAGGTTCTAAGGAGATTTTGAGTTTGAGTCTGGCTTTAGGAGTGCTAATAATTTTTTGGATTGACTTTTGACTTTTGACACATATCGGTAGTCAGGCAGTTAAATAGAAAATAAAATGCGAAAAATCCTCCAGGAAAATATCGCTAGTCAGATAAAACCTCTCAGAAAAGCCGAGAAAATGTCTAAAAATATTTAGTCATCATAATTTCAGCCATAGGAAGGCCATTGCTGCCCTTGTGCTACCCAATTGATAACCAATAAGACCGGTTGAAAACGGCTTGCAGCCAACGCGTCCTTGCGGTCTTTATCTGTTCATATTGTCGGTGTACGACCTACGCTGTGGTTGCTCTATCGGCGATATCAGTTTTGAGTAATATGTTGATGAGAATGTTGCGGTCATGAAACTTACCACCTCAGCAGCGTAGTGGACACTGCAGAACCTGAGCCACACCCGCTGTCCAGCCGCGCCCCACCACGTAGGCACGAAGAACCGTCGGTCGTACCACACCACCCCCACGTGATCTCTGATCGAAGCCTCTTCTACGATGTCGTTGAACGAGGCAGGCACTGGCATGGATATTACAGGACCCGTCTACAAAATACGAAACAATTTTTATGAAATACCTGAGTACTAAGATTTGTTATAAAAATGGGTTAAATTCGAGCGTGTAAGTGAAATTGAAGTGTGTACCTAATATTTTTTTCGAGCGCACGTATTAGGTTCTCATAGGTAAATAGATGTATTGGTGCTTACAAAACGTACACTTTTAGCCTAGGTACTAGGTAAATATGCAATGTCTAAAAATTTAAACCAGAATTAAATTGCGGCTTCGCAGCTTCGTGTTGAATCTCGACAGACAACTCCAGCTCTATCAATACGATAGGTTTTTCATGACGTGAGCTCATATAGAATAAAAATAGCCAAACATTTTTGCTTTCCTTGCCAAACATAACAAAGAGTTTAAAACTAAATTTATGCAGGAAACACAACTGAGATTAGTTTTACCTCATCGCTAAGTTAGTATACATTAGTTATGATACCTAGAGATTGGTCTCGGTTTGGGATTAATGAATTCTGTAACGATTATTAAGAAATAGATGAAAGTAAAGATTTTTGCTACATTGTCTTAAAATTTATAGAGGTACAAAATCTGATCTATAAATGCAATATACTCGCTCCTAATTGGTAATATTTTATTATTTAAAATGATCTATTTTCTACTTGTTGAATTTGGTATGAAACAAATTCCTTAAAGATTCCATACGACAAGTAGGTACGTTTCATACCAAAATACTTAAGACATTACCCATTTTAGCTACAGAGCTATTGAACGTTTTTGAACGAGGCTGTTACTCTCTGCCCTGACTGTTTTCTATTTATCTAAGGCCTTGACAAGACAGACATGGTAACATACACATGTATAAAAGTTATTATAAATTCGAAGAACAGGTTTGAAGGTCGCCATACCTCATAGTGTTCTTGACATCTCTATCGTTAAGCAATACGTTTAGAAAAAAATGAATTTATCAAAAACATGTGAAACAATACACTAGGTTTCATCCATAGCACAAAAATCACTCATGCAAATTAAAAACCAGAAAATTGGTTCCCGACATAAGAAAAAAAACAAGGTTACGGATAAGAAGTGTATAGGTACGTGTGAGAACAAAACAAATAACGTAATTAAAACAATTAATGCAATTAACTGAATTAAAGGCATAATTAGCATATGATGTTTTATTTTTAAGGGAAGCGAATACAATTGGTGAACTGAGAACCTCGTGGGATTCGAAAAAGTGGTTCGAAAACGATCTGTTTTCTTTTTTGCAAACGAAAGGTAGTTTTTCAGTCTTTTATAAGGACGAATATATCTTCGTTGTCAGTTATTCCAAATAGGCATGTATCCAGTATCTGTAGCCATAAAAGAATATCGAAAAAATATTTGTTACAGTGCCTAGAGTGCCCAGGTGGGAAAACAATTTTAAGGTGGTAACTCAGCGGTGAAACTAACAAAAACTACAAAAGTGAGTAAGTAAAAGAGAAAATTTTCAACAACGGCTCAGCCGATTTCGATTGAATTTCAATGGAATCTCTTCGGGAGTATACCCTTTCGAACTAAATAATGTTTTTTAGATTTGGTTCATAATTGGTGAAAATATCCATGATCATACACAAAAAAACATACAGATGAACATAGAACCTCCTCCATTATGGAAGTCAGTTCAAAAGCCATCGCAACACTGTATCTCTATTACTCAATAAACTTGTTACAAGTTTAATATTGCTACTAAAATGGGCTAAGTAGAGTAGGTAGATTTTTTTAAAATGCAATTGTATAAAACTAATAGTGTATCCAAAAAAAATATGAAGATATGTACTCAAATATTTTCTGGCGGTCGAATATTCAAAATAATTGACCAAGTGCGAGTACGACTCGCGCACGAAGGGAAGCCCCCCTTAATTTATTTTATTAATTATTTTTAAAAGGAATATACCACTTAATATTTCAAGCATCTTTCTGTTGCCGTTATTAATATCACGTTACTTGTATGGGAGCCCCCTTCAAATATTTATTTTGTTTTAATTTATTTTTAAAGTGCATATTTAACTTAATATTTCAAGCATCTACCTGTCACCGTTATTAATATCGAGCTTTCCTGTCAAAAAATCAGGTATGGAAGCCCCCTTAAATATTTTTTTCTATTTTCAGGGTTCCGTACCCATGGGGTTAAAACGGGACCCTATTACTAAGACTCCGATGTCCGTCTGTCTGTCTGTCACCAGGCTGTATCTCATGAATCGTGATAGCTAGACAGCTGACATTTTCACAGGATTATGTAAGTATTTCTGTTGCCGCTATAACAACAAATATTAAAAACAGAACAAAATAAATATTTAAGGGGGGCCCATACAACAAACGTGATTTTAAAGGAGTTTTTTGCTTGGTATTAATAATGACAAGAGGAATGGGGCTAAAGAGGCTCCAACACGGTACGGAACCCTTCGTGCGCAAGTCCGACGCGCACTTGTTAGTATTTGTTGTTATAGCGGCAACAAAAATACGCCATCAGTAAAAATTTCAACATTCTAGCTAAGTATTACGGTTAATGAGATACGGCCTGGGGACAGACAGACAGACAGACAGACGGACAGCGGAGTCTTAGTAATAGGGTCCCGTTTTTACCCTTTGAGTACGGAACCCTAAAAATAAGACAGATAAAATTATGTCGTTTCAAAGAAGTCTTTTTACTCTAAGTGATATTTTTAAACAGTAATAAGTTACAAGTCGAGGCCATGGTTGAGTATATGGAAGCTCGTGGGCGGAACAAAAATAATGTTTGCATTTTTGTTCCTGTATTGTCACATTAATCATGTAGACGCGTAAAGCACTTAGACATTACTGACCATTCAATTGTAATCTATTTATCTGTTTATAATAGAGGTCTCATCATTGCGAAGGGTAGAAGCAAGTAGGTGCTAAGTAATTATTTCATATTATCACTAGCGTAATACTTGTGAAGATTAATTATCACAGTTTCTTATCATTGCTTGTAATTTCTGGCGTGAACAATAAACAATTAATAAATAATAATCTATCTATTACTGAATATTAATCGTTTGATTTAGTGATAGGTTAGTTAAAAGAAACGTACATAGACACACCTACTGAACAATCTTCCATCAGATCGCAACAGATAATAATAGTTTCGAATGATGTGTGAAAACAATTGATTAAAAAAAACAAAACAATTTTCGTGATGCTTCTCAGAATTTCGGAGGTAACTTTTGATAGGTACAATGGACTAAGGATATAAAATCATTTGGCATTTCTTGGACTAACGGAGTCATATCTTAGTTAAAATTTTGGCGAAGACACTAATACAAGTTACATAGGGCTGTTTATGATTGCGTTAGTTTTGGCACGCCTTAAAGTGACTTTGATATTATATGTATACGAGTATATGCGTAGCTTCATGGATATCAATTTAAAGGCTTATGTAGGAAGTATGGACGTCTTGGGTATAAGAAAAGAAAAGGGTATATCAAAAGATATAAGATATGTATTGTATTTAATTATGTAAAAACAGCAATTTGGTAGGTGCCAAATTCGATCGTACGTCACAACCATCCGCTGTTCTTTTACAGAGAATCATTAGTGTTAATATGCTGTGTGTATAAATTAAGGAATTCATTGCTACGAAACCGGGATTTGAACCCACGACCTCACAATTCCAAAGTGAATGTTCACCCACAAGGCTAAACATAACTGATATAAATGATGTAAAGATTTACCTTTTCCAGGTCTTGCTCGTACCATCCATTGCGCTGGCCATACTCAGGATCTGAAGGCGACACTCTGAAGTTCCACACTCCATCCAAAGTCCTCAAATCTCTCGTCTCTGTCGCTCTCGGGTACAAAGCTGCACCGGAGCTACTCGAGGGCAAGCTCTTTGCTTCTTGGCTGATCTCATTCGCGTTTTGGACCACGGCATTTGTTATTGTAACCAGAACTATTATCACGAAGAGTTTTGAAGCATTGGCGCGCATTATCTGTAATGAGAAAACAATGAAGTAAGCATGGGTAAGGTTTATTTTACGTAATTGTGCAAAACTTATCGAATATGGAAGAAAGCAAAAAAAAACTCTCTAGCTCTATTTGAATGAAATGAGCTGTATCCAAAATTGGCATCAATAACACCCTTTACTCCGCTTCAAAGAAGGTAATCAAGCACCTCGGTTCAAAGTTACAAACTCTATTATGAAGTAGTTTCTGAGGCTTCACTCTTTGAGCGCAAAAGTTCTTCTGAGCTTTTCCATGTTTGAAGGTAAGAACACTTTAAAAAAAATATTATTTAGGTGCTTTAACCTGTCTTATCGCAACTTTCTGATTACTTGGTTTTGTTCCATTTGTTAAAATGGAATATTTACTTTCTTCAATGCATGTTTCACTCATTGTATTGTACAGTCATGGACGATTCCTTTTATTTTACAACAGATACAACAAAAACATTTAAGCAGATACGTGTAGTTAAATGGAGTAACTTTGTTTTTTATAATCTTATTGATAATACAAGCTTTGACAAGATGATGCTGTATTTATTTTAGTTTTTGCGATTTTCCCTCGTTTCTGTTTTGTTTTTTACACACAGACTACCACCAGGCTACGAAGATATTTACATCAAAGATTTACATGCTGAGTCATTCATTGTCATCACCAAAGAACAAAAGAGAATGTAAGTTTTCACCAAAGAGGTTTTCACGCAAGATGACAGTGATTCTTTTTTTTCTCCAGCACACATGGTTTTTAGGGTTTCGTAGTAAAACGTGGAACCCTTATAACTTCGTTGTGTCCGTCTGTCCGCCTGTCCGCATGTCCGTCTGTTTGTCTTAATATTACAAAGCCTTATAACTACCAGATTACTTATTAGATACCAGATTATGAACCAAATTGCATGAAATTTGAGATTATGATAGTATCAGTATATTATGATGGTATAGATTTTAATTTAAAACAATTTTTTTTTTTAAATATTATTCAAGGGAGAGAAGAGAGAATAACATAACTATGAATTTGTAGTTAAAACAACAATAATAACATAACTATGTTATGTTATGTATGTTATGTTACTCATGTAGAGTGGGGATTAAACATTTTTATCAACCCCGCCCCCTATAGGTTGTTGGGTCTTAAAATGAATGTTAGGTTTGATTGAGCACGTGTATTATTTAGGAGATTTAGGTCGTCAAAGTCGAAAAAACAGAAACCCCCCCTTAATTTCTAAACTTTACAAGATAGGGATCTTCAAACTTTTCAAATTTATAGACCATAATGTAAATTTTCTTTTAAAATTATTTTGAGCATGGTGAAATGATAACTTTTTGAATTATACAGGAAAATCGAAATTTCTAAACTTGCACATAGCTCAGAGCTCATTGACGTCATAAACGTACTTCTTAGCCATTTATGTTTTTATAGCAGTCAACCATCAATGTCAAAATTAAAATTGGTTTTTATCAACCTCATAATCATCGTCACCATCTACGGAAGCCTATCATACGCGTGTCTCGACACACACTTAACAGCTTATTTTTTAACAAAGCAGCAAAATATTTGGTGCCATCTGTCATTCATTATTCTGAGGGAAACATGAGCATAATTAGTTTATTTTTCACAGGCTTTAGTTTGGGGATTTAAAGTAACTAATAATGTCTACGCAATTTAATCTTTTTCAACCTCTTTTGCAGAAAGTAAGTACCGTAAAAAAATTGTTATTATAAATCTTAGATTATAGAAAATATGCAAGGATTTTTTATGTAATACATCCTCGAAGAAATGACAAGACAATACATCCATGGTATTTAAAACTAAACTTAAAAAATGATTCCAATGAGTTTGAAAAGCATACAGGTTAGACCCTAAGGTTAGACCTCAGAAGAATTTCTAATTCTTCTGAGGTTAGACATTTCTCTAAGGGTTAGACAGATATAATTTTAGGTAGAATCACAGGGTTGAGTGTATCAGATGTATTTCACGAAAGAAGTACCTCATGCCCATTGCACTTACTTACTAATCAGTTAAAATTAGTTTCACTTATTTCGAGAAACTCTTTTCATGATACAGATCGTACTTTTACTCATACAGATAAAGTAAAGTCGTTTTCACAAAGAAGACCCTCAGAGGCGGAGCCAATCTTTTTGTTTCACTTTTTCCGTACCGTTACGACTTCCTTTGTGAAACGTACTTTACCTATTCTTTTTTATCAACTTTGGGATGCTTTTATACAATAATCTGCCAAGTACGAGTCGGACTCGCGCACGGAGGGTTCCGTACTGTATGGGAGCCCCCCTTAAATATTTATTTTATTTTTTATTATTTATTATTGAAGTGAATATAAAACTAAATATTTTGTGTAAATTTCAAGCATCTACCTGTTACCATTATTAACATAGAGCGAAAAACGGCAAAAAAATCAGGTTGGTTGTGTGGGAGCCCCCTTAACTATTAATTTTATTCTTTTTTAGTATTTGTTGTTACAGAGGCAACAGAAATACATCATCTGTGAAAATTTCAGCTTTCTAGCTATAGCGGTTCATGAGATACAGCTTGGAGACAGACAGACGGACAGATGGATAGACGGACAGACGGTATGTGTTTGAGATTTTTGCAGGCAGGTATATTTTTGACGACATATAATATTACTTACGTGTATTTCGTTACACCGTGTTTCGTACAATACTTACAATGACAAATAATTTAAATATGAAAGCCTTCTTTGCAAGGTTTCTAAAGAGATAAATAGGAAAACATTAAAACACAATACGAAATAAGTGTACTCGTGTACGAAGAAGTATATTGGCTAATGAATTCTTTCGCGATATCGTCACCACAACTTCATGAAAATTAGCTTCGATCTTAGAAATTTTCTGTCTACTTACTGTTAAAATATTTACGTCCACTACTGGTAAAATAGGAATGGTTATGTTTTAAATATAACCTCAATGTCTATCTACGAGCATTATCTTTGATTATTATTAGTTTAAAGAAGATTTGAAATATCCTACAATAAGCTAATAATTTAAGGGCCCCACTGACCATCACGCCAAATGGATGACATCCATTCAATGTTACGAGTTTGAGACTTCGTCGTTAGAAATGGCGACTTTTCATTGGTTCAGCGAGCGCTTTAGCGTCAAAAATAGTTAAATAACTTGTCTGATTACCTTCAAACTAAATCATCTGTGGATTTATCTCTATGTACATTGTATTTCTAGTTACCTATATCTTCAAACAATGTTTCCTTAAAAAATGAAGTCTAAAGTTAAATACACAATATTGGCAACATTTGCCACATCTATTTGGATGTCATTCATTTGACGTGATGGTCAGTAATGGGGCCCTTTCCAGTTTCTTTTGTAGGTACCCAACAATTCATGCTCGACCGGCTGATCAAAATTATACTCTTATTGTAAACCACCAACTCGCAACTTGAATTTTTTGGGAAAGGAATAAAAAATTAGATAATAGGTAATAACGTATTTATTTGTAAGAATACCACCGAAATATAATTGTCCATTACTGAACATAGGCCTGCTCAAGAATGGTAAGTAATAATAAAATTAATAAATTAATTTTAGGGGACATCTTACACTCGGTCTCTGACTCCAAACTAAGCAAAGCTTGTCATATGACTGCCAGAGACTGATATACTTACATATGTATACATGTTTTAAGAATATACCATTTAGGTCCATGGGGGCCGGACGCTCTTACACTGTATAAAGACTTGGCCAGACGGTTAGTAGAGGTGACGCGTGACCAGAATGCTGGCGTACACTTTGGTTAAAAGCTCAGCATTGCCATTCAGCGAGGCAATGCTGCCAGCATTCTGGCCACGTTTCCTTCTACAAAGGGGCTTTTAGATTAAGTTTTATATGTTTTTAATTTAGTTTTGTATTTTATATTAGTTTAGGTATTTTGTAAATATTTCAGTACAATAAGTTAGAATAAATTATGTTTTTTAGGTTAAATAAAATAAAGTAGTTATCGTATTTAGGTTAGTTATTTTATTATTACATAATTTTCCACTGTCCATATTTACTTAATATTTCGTTCGTAGCTTTAATAATTTTAATTGTTGGTTGGTTTTTAACATTTTGCTAAAAGTGTATTTTACGATTATTATAAATATGCGGCGGATTTATATATTATGTGTAAGTATAATTATAATTTTATTACGAGTGTAATGATATATGACTGGTTTAAAATTTGTTAAAAATAATAAAGCGGCCATATACCGTACCTACCTACTAGGTTTCATGTGTTACATTGGGTCAATGGTTCGGTTGAAAACCTGTCTTGCTCCAACAACTTACAAACTGATCACATCATTATTATTAAAGCATTACATAACATAGAAAATTACGCTTCATTCTAGGCAAGTACCTTTTTGGATACTTGATCTGCAAATATAATTAATCACGTCACACATTGATATTTTACATGTGAAAGTGTATGTGTGTAGGTATGTTCACAGTTGACCAGATACAACTATGAAACTTATCATATAAAATAGAGAAAGAGCTATTTTATACTTTATCAGTTTTTTTTATTGCTTTACTATTATTTTTTAATATTAATTTATCTTCCATTCTCATAATAAGTCTAGAGTATATTATATTATTTATCTATAAGTAATTCTAGAGTCAAAGGAAGCCCCTTTGACTCTACAAGTAAGCTCTACGTCTAAGATTATCGGCTATTTATAGACTTAAAAATCGGCCAAGTGCAAGTTGGACTCACGCACGAAGGGTTCCGTACCGTATGGAAGGAAGGAGGCCCTTAATATATTTTATTTTGACTATTAATTTTTGTAAGGAATATCCAACTTAATATTCTGTGAATATTTTAAGCATCTTCCTGTTGCCGTTATTAATATCGAGCAGAAAAATCACGTTTCTTGTATGGGTCCCCTTAAATATTTATTTTATTTCAATTTAATGATTTTTTTTAAAAGTGGATGTTTAACTTGATATTGTGTGAATATTTCAACCATCAACCTGTCACCGTTATTAAAAGCAAGCGAATTTTTTTTTCTATTTTTAGTATTTATTTATAGCGGCAACAGAAATACGTCTACTGTAAAAATTTCAACGTTCTAGCTATCACGGTTCATGAAATACAGCCTAGTGACAGACAGACAGACAGCGGAGTCTTAGTAATAAGTTCCCGTTTTACCCTTTGGGAATCCAAAATATGCAAAACTTTTCCAGTGAATATACCAAAATTTGTAATATATTTACAAATTCAATTGATTTGAAATGTTCAAAATTTTCAAAATTGCTAAGCAAAGAGCTAAGTCAACCATGGACGTTAAAGTAAACAAATATATTAAGAACATGGATAATATTCTATTGACATCAAATAAAGATATAAATGAACGCTGGCATCAATATTATAAATCACTTTTAAATGAAGAGTTCCCCAGTGAAGACCTTCAAACACTACCTTCAGTGCTGGGTCCTATAGAAGACATAAGTCTTGATGAAGTGATGAAAGCGGTGTCTCAAATGAAAAACAACATAGCAGTACCAACTGAGTTATGGAAAAAGCTTGGCCCAGTAGGGATACAATGGCTGTTAAAGCTGTTCCGTATCATATTAAAGACAACAATAATTCCTGATTCGTGGCGACAGAGTTACCTTGTCCCGTTCTTTAAAACAAGGGTGATATAACGCAGTGCGGAAATTACCGAGGGATCAAGTTAACCTCACACACGCTAAAAATCTGGGAAAAGATACTGACTCGGCGCATCGAACTCCTAACTACTATCACTCCGAATCAATTTGGGTTTACTCCTTCTAAGTCAACGACAGATGCAATCCAGACTATACGCATACTAATGGAAAAACATCGAATCAATTAAGAAGATCTGCATTTTGTCTTCATCGATTTAGAAAAGGCGTTTGACAGAGTGCCCCGAAGACTTGTTTGGCAAGCGATGAGAGCTCAAAACCTTCCAGAGCATTATATCAGCCTTGTGAAAGATATGTACCACGAGATCAAACACGGTAAAGAGTCCGGCTGGGATAAGCGAGAGTTTTGAGGTGGGCGTTGGAGTGCACCAGGGTTCGACGTTGAGTCCAAAGATGTTTAACCTAATCATGGACTATCTCACTAGAGACATTCAGGCACCGTTACCATGGAGCTTATTGTATGCAGATGACATTGCTCTTATAGCCAACTCAGCAGGCCACCTGCAAGATACCCTCTCTGAATGGACGAAATCACTGGAGAGGTTCGGGCTTCGCGTTAGTAGATCGAAAACGAAACACATGGAGTGCAATTACAGCGTAAATAACAACAACGGTCCAACTACGCTATATTACGATGATGGAAGTGCTGTTCCTCGAGTTGCGCAGTTTAAGTATTTAGGATCTGTAATTGCGCCGGACGCTAGCGCTGATGCCGACGTTTCGCATAAAGTGAACGTGGGGTGGCAAAAGTGGGAAGCCTTACGGGTATCCTTTGTGACACGCGCATGCCCATAAAAACTAAAGGCAAAGTATATAAAACAGCAGTAAGACCCGCGATGCTTTATGGTGCTGAATGTTGGACTGTTAAACACGCACATGAGCAAAAATTGCATACAAATGAAATGAAAATGTTAAGATGGTCGGGAGGGGTAACCAGGCTCGATAAAATCAAAAACGAATACATCCGCGGTACTT
Organism: Hypomecis atomaria; assembly: GCA_964007245.1. Classification (NCBI taxonomy): domain Eukaryota; kingdom Metazoa; phylum Arthropoda; class Insecta; order Lepidoptera; family Geometridae; genus Hypomecis; species Hypomecis atomaria. The sequence continues at coordinate 15,471,937 of OZ023292.1, read as the reverse complement.
TCAAAGAAGCACCTATAACTGATAAACTTTTGGAAAGCCGCTTGCGGTGGTATGGACACGTGATGCGTAGGGACGATGAATACGCGGTTCGAAGGGCTTTGGAACTGCCCGAGGGAAAACGGGGAAGGGGACGCCCCCCAGCCACCTGGTGGACGAGTATGTCCCAAACACTAAAAAAGGCCAATTTAGACCAAGAGACAACCCAGGACCGATTGTCCTGGCGCAGGCTCATTAGGAGAGCCGACCCCACCTAACGTGGGAATGAGCAAAGAAGAAGAAGAAGAATTGATTTGAAATGCAAATTTTTATCTATTTCTTTAAAAGAAAATAAGCAATTTATTATTCGAGTTTTCTCCCAGACGAACATTGGTTCCTAGGTATAGCGAGTGAAACCGCAGGGCGTGAATAGTTTCAAATAATTATACCGATCAAGTAAAACAACAGTTTAGCCTAGGGCATCCCTCACTTAGAAAATGACTTCGGCGATTTCTCCACCGCCACATCTAGGCTGCTTATTACCTTACGCCTGTGCGGAAACGGTCAGCAAGGAAAACAAGGTTTGGTTTAACAAAAATAATTATATTTTTGCCCACAAAAAAACTATTTTGTTTGACAATTCGTGGTTAGGTAAAAATTAATATCGAATAAATACCCAGTGTTCAACATAAATATTTAATCTGAAGATCTTATCACGGTAGCCTAACTTATCTAAGGAAATTAACTTTAAAAACCCGATCATTATGGATTTTTGATAATCTTTTGCGTTTAAAATGTTGCTTCTACGTTGTCATCAGAGATTTCGTTTTTAGGGTGTAGCTTCTATGTTGTAATAAATAAACAATTAAACAAACGTGTAACTGGAAGGGTCCCTTAGTGAGTAGGTATAAAAAGTAACCAATAGCATGTTACACAAATCTATTAGTTGACTCACCGTTACGGTTTCTAGTGCTCATTTTTGTCCGATAAAATAATATACAAATATAATTATGGAGCCTTCCAAATTAATTGTCTTTTAATTAACTTTGCTTATTTTTATATTGTAGTTTTTGTGCTGACCACAGGCTTCTGACTAATACAACGAACTGATTAAACAGATGCTTTACATCACTATAAATCCACTGAAAGTGTATCAGCGTACCTTGACCGCGGCGTTCCAACCGCGAAATTAATATCCGACTTGTTAGTGAAATGGGTAAAATACTTATAGTATTCATAGGTAGAATCGAACATTTGGTGGCTGTGATGTTAGCTACAAGCTGCGGATAGCCCAATCCTGACTGAAGTTCATGTTGCGCGACGTTAGGCTATCCGCAGTTTGTACAGCTAACATCGTATCGTCCAAGATGTTCAATTTGGCCTATACCTAAGTATTATGTACATTGGCTTATCTTGCACATACCTAATAAGTAGAAAATTAAACAATCTCCACCCAAATTACTTTTGGAAATGAAATTGAAGAAACCTTTATGGACTAATAAGTAGAGCAATCTATGCCAGCCGTGAGCTGCCAGAACACTTTAATCTTTTTATGTGTGTTGTACCTGTTTGACAATTTCCATAACTTGCTTCATTTAGCGACCATGATGAACACGATCAGTCTTCGGATGGGTGACCACGGGTGGCATTTACCTACAACTGAGCGCTATCGTGGTCCGGATGACACGTTAAATTGTAAGATCTGGTTGTTTTAGCCGTTTAGCCATGTCAGAATGTTTCGGGCAGCTTTAAAACTCTGACACCAGGGATAGCCACCCGGCCTATACGAACTTACTTTAATTTCGTGATCTTTCATATTAAATTGATTAAATATTAATTGATCGTAAGATTTATAATCATTACATCATCAACATCCAATGTGTTCTAACGATCATAGGATACAAGATAGACTTCCTGTGTCAAATTAGTAATTGTAATAAAACATAAATAACACTGATATAGCTACAATATATCAGTTCCGCGAGATATGTACCCAGATATTTTTATAAACAAAGCGAACAAGTGGATATTGTACTTAATTATAATGCTGTTTTGAGCTCACTGATAATATATCGACAACGTATTTTAATTAGTTATCTAAGTACCTACTATTGTGCACTCTAATAAATGAGTTATTGTTTTTTGCAGGTGTAGACATGTACCATGTAGGTTTTATAGGTCAATAATTCCAGTTACGCCGGTTTCATGACAATCATATTGCGTCAGTAACTTTATGATGGACTTGAATTATAGATTACTATTTGCCATGGGATTGTTCTAATTTTAATATGTGCCAACAATAAGAGAATTCCAAATATAGCAGTCACTTTTTACTGCACGCGTCAAATATATATTTTAGTTCCCTAATTTGACATAACTGAATCAGCTTTTTAATAATCTTCTATTGAACTTAAGTGTTTCCCACAAATCATGTTTTTAGGGCGACGAATTTTACATCGTTGCCTTGAAAATTATGAATTAATTTAGAGAAATTTCAAAATGTTTTATTTAGTTCTAGATCTAGTGTAGACTTAGATCCAAGACAATAATTTTCAGATATGTCTGCTCTACTTTTCTTTTTCAAAAAGCTTTTAAAAAAATCCGCGCCTCGGTAAATGCTCTACCATTTTTTTTAAATTTAGAGTTTTGATAGAGTTTTTCTTTATAGTTTATACATACTATATTTTATCATTTTTTCTAAATATTAGTGCAAGAAGAGTTTTGCTGTTTTTTAGTTAGTACAAAAAGTATAGGTCTCCAATAAAATATATATAGGTTAACACGTAGGCAGAAGGTTGTAAACTTGTTAAATCTTAAGAACTGTACGTGTATTACACATTATAATTATAACTAGTTGTTAATGTAACATGTTACGTTTACTATCATAATGTTTTAGCATAGCGCCTATGTAAATTGCATGCATTGATGCGATTGTTTTTAATTCACTGGCTTTCTAGAGCGAACGTAGACAATAGTATTTAAAGTAGGCAGCACGTGTTTTTATAATAAGTAGTTAATTAAATTGAAAACTCACTTGTTTTTTACTATTTGTGAAAAGAAAAAAAATAATGTGAGTCACGACTTGGATTAAGTAGTTAACATTGTACCTATGGTAGTTGTTATCTAAAGTTGTTTTAGTTGCTTATTTGTTTAGTTTTCTGTGTAAGTGTAAATAATATAGAAATCATAATAAACGAGCGTAGCACAAGCTCTACATATTTTAAGCTTCCTCAGAATTACTAAAAGCTACATAGGTACTTAATTTGTGCTTGGATTTGACTCGTTCTTTCGAGTGTAAGTTAAGTTGAAAGCCATTTATTAGAATCAACTTGTGGATGTCATAGTGTAGTTTGAAGACATAAAATACCCCACTGACAAAAAGTCAAACCTTATCTAAATTTTATAATGTTCTTTTTTATTAATTTAAGTAATATTTTACTGATGAGAAAAAATTTAGCTATCTATGAATTTACAACACAGTATTTAATGTACAGAATTCTATTATAAGTGTAATATTTGCATAGAATAAAAAGTGATCTGTGAATTGTAAATTCCGCTCTGACGCATACGTTAACACATATTGAATGAGTAGATAAAGTTGCTTACAAACAGGTATCATTGCTTATGCAAATATTGTCATACGAATATTTTACTAAAATTATAAATTATATTGCCAGCTTTCAATTTTTGAAATAATAACATGGTATGTATCTTTTTATGTGCACTCTCACATAAAAAGGGTAGGGCATATAGTTCAAAGGTCGCTCGACGTTGCAAAGATCTCGAAAAGAGACCATGTACCAGCAAGCGCAGTGTGCAGTAAGTCCACATAAAAGGCAGTCAGCAATCTGATCAAGGCAGCAGGAGCACATTATACTCGTATGCAAGCTGCTAGATACTAACCAGTCTAAATGGAAATCGAAGACCTAAGTCCAGTAGCAGGAAGGCGTTATACGGGATATTTGGGACCGAGTTGCCTTCGTCCGTGGGTAGGAACCCTATTATTTTTTGTTCCCCACACGTGGTCCTGGGTGGTGCTAACCAGGCAACAACCATACTGGTGGTAGGCTATAGCCGCGGCGAGAGACCACCCACCAGACTAAGCCGCGCCGCCAAGCGACTCTTTTGAGCTCGTGTTCCGGCGCGAAGTCTAGTGACGCCAATCTGGAAGTCGGGTCGGAACAGTAGCGTCCTCTGGAGAATCGAAAACGGTGCACGCATCGACTACCGCATCGGCCGACTAGTCGTGGAGAGCAGCGGGATCCGAGGCACGGTTTGTCGCTGGCCGACCGCAGATAGTAGGGGGCCCAAGTAGTGAGCTAGCCACTCATGAAAGGCTGCCCCGCCATCTGTCGAAAAATCCCAGGGATGCGCCATCGTGCCGGTTGGCGACCGGACGAGAGGGCCCGATGGACATCCTTGGGGGGGCTCGGGCGTCCCCGCGGTCTCCAGGCTAGTCTACCGTGGATGTGTGTGGTTTGTGTGTTGTGCCACTGAATCTGCAGAGTGACGTCTCGTTCCACTACCGACTTTCTACCTACTTCACTCCAAAAAATTAAACATGAGAAACAGTAGTAGAAAAAAAACGTATACACAGCGGCAGCACTCCCTCTCACTTAAAGTGCACCTGTGCAATATTCGGGGCCTGCACTCAAATCTCACGCCTGTCCATCATCATCTTGAGACAGATCGTCCCCACCTATTGTTTCTCACGGAGACGCAGATTGCTGGTCCATCCGACGTGTCGTATCTCTCCTACCCAGGGTACTCCCTGGAGCACTGTTTCAAACCACGTGCGGGTGTATGCGTGTACGCCCGGGATGACATTTGCTTTCTGCGCCTTCGTAGGTTTGAAGACTCCTCTTTTTCAGTGCTTTGGGCTCTGGCGGATACTGGCTTAGAGAAAATAATCTACGCTTGTGTATACCGATCACATAGTGGGGACCAGGAGACGACCAGACTCACCGAATACCTCAGTGAGGCGGCGGATGCTGCTCAGCTCAGATACCCTTCGGCCCAATTAGTGATCCTGGGGGACTTTAATGGCCACCACAAGGAGTGGCTTCACCCATACCTGGACACAAACCATGCTGGGCTTGAGACGCGCAAGCTTGCCTTGACATTTGATCTCACCCAGCTGGTTCAAGGCGCCACACGGGTACCTGACGTTGACTCGCACACGGCCTACTGCTTGGACCTTCTACTGACTACCGATCCAGACCGTTATTCAGTGTCGATTTCCTCACCGTTAGGTACATCTGATCACTGTCTGGTGAAATCTGTATCCGTCTACTCCCCATCAGACCCCAGCCCCAAAGGGTCAAGGCGGGTGTGGCGGTACAAGTTAGCGGATTGGGACGAGATGCGGTGTTTCTTTGCATCTTATCCTTGGCAGCCTGTGTGCTTCTCTTCCGATGATCCTTCTACGTGCGCGGATGCCGTGACAGATGTGCTTCGTACCGCCATGGAATACTTCATCCCATTTTCGGACGTGCCCCTGTCTAGCAAAGCTAGGCCCTGGTTTGGGCCTGAATGTGGACGCGCTGAAGCGCAAAAGCATCAAGCATACCTGGCTTGGGTCGATGCTCGAAACCGTAAGTCGAGGGACGTTCGTCTAAGGAAGAAGGCATACAATAGGGCTGCTAAGTCCTGCAAAAGGGTTATGCGGAGGGCTCGCTTTGATCACATTAGTCGAATAGGGAACAAGCTTGCTTCTTACCCTGCGGGTAGTAAGGCATTCTGGTCCCTAGCTAAATCGGTTGAAGCGAACTTCTGCCGCCCCTCTCTGCCTCCGTTGCTGAAACCCAATGGTTCGCTGGCCCATACAGCGGTGGAGAAAGCAAATTTATTTGCATCTCAATTTGCTGAGTCTTCGCGTCTGGACCCCGGTAGTGCGAGACCTCCAACTTTGCCAAACTGTGGCACTGTAAAGAGTGAAATACATATCCGGCAAAAGGAGGTTCTCAAAGTTCTCCGCAGTCTAGATGTGAACAAGGCCAGTGGCCCTGATGGTATTCCGGCCATTGTACTGAGGACTTGTGCGCCTGAGCTGTCACCTGTGCTGACTCGCCTCTTCCGCCTATCTCTAAAGACAGGTCAAGTGCCCAAATCTTGGAAGCTTGCTAACGTGCAGCCTGTACCCAAGAAAGGCAGCCGTGCCGACCCTGCTAACTACAGACCGATTTCGATCACGTCTATACTCTGTAAGAGTATGGAACGTGTTCTTAACAACAGGCTCCTGGCGTACCTAGAAGCGAATGACCTACTCAGTGACCGCCAGTACGGCTTTCGCCGAAACCGGTCTACTGGGGACCTTCTGGCGTACGCCACACACATCTGGAGTGAGGTCATCGAAAAGCACGGGGAGGCGCTGGCTGTCTCCTTGGACATCTCAAAAGCTTTTGACAGGGTCTGGCACGAGAGCCTTATTGGCAAGCTCCCATCTTACGGCCTGCCTGCTGATTTCTGCGCATGGATATCTGATTTCTTGAGGAATCGGTCGATACGAGTGGTTGTAGATGGCTGCTCATCAGACCAAATGGCTATCAATGCCGGTGTTCCTCAGGGATCAGTACTCTCTGCGACCCTCTTCCTACTGCATATCAACGATCTGCTAAAGCCCGGGATCTTTGGGTACGCAGACGACAGTACAGTCGTGGAGAGCTACACATCCGATGCAAGAACCAGCGGGCCACAGATCGAGTCACACAGAGAGGCTATGGTTGAACGGCTCAACTTGAGTCTGGAGGCGGTATCTGACTGGGGCGATGCTAACCTGGTCAAGTTTAATGCCACGAAGACTCAAGGCTGTTTGTTCTCGGCCAAAAAGAGACCCTTTCAATTGTCTCCCGCTTTCCGCGGTGTCTCCGTTCCGGTAACTGACAGCTTGGAACTACTGGGCGTTTCACTCTCATCGACTCTTAACTTTGGCTCTTATATAGAGTCAAAAGCTCAATTAGCCTCCAAAAAACTTGGTGTTCTCGCTAAGGTGAGACGGTATTTCACACCTGAGCAACTGCTTAGTCTTTATAAAGCACAAGTCAGGTCTTGTATGGAATACTGCTCTCACCTTTGGGATGGCTCTGCCAAATATCAACTGGAGGCTCTGGAGTCGATTGAGAGGCGAGCCAGGAGGCTGATTGACAACGACACCTTGACTAAGTCGCAGCTGCAAAGTCTTGAGCATCGACGTAAGGTGGCGTGTTTGTCGGCCTTTTATCGGATACACTTCGGAGAGTGCGCTCAGGAGTTGCACAATCTGGTCCCACCTGCCCCTTTCTTCTATCGTACGGCTAGACAGACGCGACCAAAGCGCCACCCTTTTATGGTGGACATTCCGCGCGTTAGAACCAAGCGTTTCGAGTCCTCATTCCTCATACGAACAGCCAGAATGTGGAACGCTTTGCCTGGGTCTGTCTTCCCGCTAAAGTACGACGTGGGTGTCTTCAAATCCCGAGTAAATAGGTATCTTCTAGGTAAGCGTGCTACATCCTAGACCGCATATCTGCTCAACATCAGGCAGTATGTAGTCAAACGCAAACCTATATTGAATAAAAAAAAAAAAAAAAAAAAACGGTTGATATGATGATGATGTATCTATGTTGACCATGTGAGAAGGCATAAATACATGTAACATTTCTCACTTACGATTTTCCCTCGGGCTAGTATTACAATTCTGCAATTTGATAATCAACGAAAAAAGTAAAAGCTATTCCTTTGCAAGTTTTGTCAGGATTCAACAGAGCACACACTTTGAATTAAAATTAGGCGTTGCTCAAATACCTAACATTATTGGAAAGCATATAAGACAAACTAGCAGGAAGAGTAAACGCATATATATCTCGGGTGATTCCCCCGAAGTACTTTAGTAAACAAAGCTCAAGAGTTAATTAAAGGTCAAGAGTTCATTAAAATTATTGTGGTAAGTTTTTTGACGAGCAAAAATAAATATTCACCAATTACGAGTCGGCCTCACGCACGAAGGGTTCCGTAATGTTGGGAAAACCCTTTAGCCCCATTTCAAGCGTCTGCCTGTTGTCGACGAACGACTAATATCGAGCAAAAAAACTGCAAAATATCACGTTTGTTGTATGGGAGCCCCCTTTAAATAATGGTTTTATTCTGTTTTTAGTATTTGTTGTTATAGCGGCAACAGAAATACATAATTTGTGAAAATTTTAACTGTCAAGCTATCACGGTTCTTGAGATACAGCCTTGTGATAGACAGACGGACGGACGGACAACGGAGTCTTAGTAATAGGGTGCCGTTTTTACTCTTTGGGTATGGAACCCTTAAAACGCTGTACGCAATCCGATTTCGATCGAGCTTATTGGAAGTCTACAACCGGCATGGGACCAGTGGCCAGTGGATATGGTCCAGTCGCTCTACGCGAGCCTATGTTCATCAGTAGACTATTTAAAACATGAACAGTACAGTACAGAACAGCACTACCTAAAGCATATAATGGTCACTGAGATTAGGTCAAAACTGACGCAGTCATTCAAAGAGGCCGATGTAACGGCACGATAAGGACTGCAGGGCACGCTTCGATGCAAACAGTGAAATGGCAGGGAAAGCTGGCAAAAACAAAGGGCCTACCATTGAGACCTAGAGAGAGGCTTGTCCTGAACCGACACCCACGACATTTGTAGATAGGTAGCTAATACTCGTACACCGCAAAATGCATGTTTAGGAAATATATTATGCAGAGCTAAGTATAGTGTGAGCGCATACGAATAAGTGATTATTTTGTACTTAGTGAGTAATTACAAATTGTCAATTATTATTAGCGTTATGAGTTGGCTTTTGAGCAAAAAGTTTTGGTGCGAAATTTGGTCTCTGTTAGATTGAAACATCACCCATCTCGCTAACTCTGTGGCCCACAGATTGTCTACACTCACTGCAAACACTATTTGAATTACATTGTTGACAAAATTGTTTGTATGTACTTAGTACTGTTTTGTTGTCTTTTAAACCAGACCATGGAAAGCATATAAATTATGCATAAAGAGTTTTGTTACTATTAATTTATATGAAACTATTCATTCAAGAATCATGAATGAAGAATAAATTATATTCGTCGTTCAAAATTTTACGTATTCCGTAAGCATCGTGTTGCATATAGTGATATCAAATATCAAATGTCTACGTATAAGTTAGGGTGAAAACGTATCCTTATTTTTAATGTATTTTATTTCATAACCTGTGTGGTCAAATTAAAAAACATTTAAATGTAGCGATAAATAACTCATTGACTGTATTTGGGCCCATTAGGGGTTGGAGAACATCAGCAAATGCATTACGGGGTTAAAACATACCTAGCTATAGCTACTACGAAGTTTTATTAAAAATATTAACGAGAGATCCCAATAGAAACAAGCTGTGGGATACTTACCAATCTGAAAATAGCGTGGTTTTAGAACGTTTTAATTAGAATATAACACAGTAGTTACTTACCCCCGTGGTTTTTAGACAGACAGCTATTTTTGGTAAATAGTAAAGTTTCCATCCCATTTTTTTCGATATAGAGCGGACAAAACACGCGGAAACTATCTATAGGTAGCTACTTGCTGTCTGCCATAAAAAACACTCGTGAGTAACACCTGTGGTATTTTCTAATTAAAACTGATAATAGCAAATATAAATACAATAGGTTTGCTTCAATGAACTTGAAAATCTATTTTCTAGTTTGTAATACCTATTACAATTTTTAGCTAAGTTCAGGTTACAACTTGTAGGTACTGTAACATTTTTTTAAAGTCTAGTTCAACAATAAAACACATGTTGATGACTTAGGTGACACACGCTTTGTTACCTAATTAGTCACATTAAATACTATCAACACTTCTTTGTAACAGATACTCATTCAATCTTCATCAATTAAGTACAAGAAATTGATCACTGATGATGATATTCGAGTGATCGATGAGTTCAGCCTTAGAAAGGTCACCGACATTGAGTATCGAGATTCTTATTGAAGATTTTATTGCCGGCTGGGACTCATAAATACATTTCAGTGCTTTATGTGTAAGTAAAGTATTTACATAATATACAATACTTTGTATGTCAATCTACCTACTACTAGATTATTGTAATAATAATTTGAATTCTAGGCATTTAACAATGTCTCAAACACTTATATAGCTTGTATAAGTATGATCAGCAATGAGACATCGCAATGGGGCATAATATGTAGTTACCCAAAAAAGTAACTACCTAATCCATCAGTTATAATAAAAAATAATAAAAACTCATACTAAAAACACTAAAATTATACTAAAATAAAACGAATCTAAAGGACCCGTAGCAGAAGGCAACGTGGCCAGAATGCTGGAGGCATATTGCCTCGCTGAATTGCAATAGGTACAAATTTTTTGGCCAAAGTAGATGCCAGCACGTCACGTGTCACCATTGATTGAGGTGACACGTTTAATTATTTATTTTTTACCCATTTTTAGGGTTCCGTGCCCAAAGGGAAAAACGGGACCCTTTTACTAAGACTTCGATGTCTGTCTGTCACCGGGCTGTATCTCATGAACCATGATAGCTAGGCAGCTGAAATTTTCACAGATGATGTATTTCTGTTGCCGCTATAACAACAAATACTAAAAAGAGAATAAAATAAATATTTAAGGGCTCCCATACAACAAACCTGGATTTTTAGACGTTTTTCGCTCTATATTAATAATGGTAACAGGTAGATGCTTGAAATTTTCACAGAATATTTAGTTTTATATTCACTTCAATAATAAAAAAAATTAAATTAAAAAAAAAAATTTAAGGGGGGGCTCCCATACAGTACAGAACCCTCCGTGCGCGAGTCCGACTCGTACTTGGCCGATTTTTTCAATTATTTTTTATTCCCATTCTAAACGAACTAATTGTTAAGTACTAGGTGGAAGACAAGGGAAGACAAGACATGATCGACACTAAGGATTTTATTGCACCGTGTGCCCTAAAATTATTGACCTTAATCTAGCTGACATTTAAAGCAGTTTGTGTAATATTTAGTTCACGTGTGGTGATTGGCCGAATTATTTAGGCTGCTATCGTTTTTATGGTGAAGCCCACTGATCTCATGAGATGGGACTTAGGGACCGTGGATATAGCGAATGGCAACTATAATGTAAGTAGTTTCATGCAAACTTTGGTCCTTGCTAGATCGAGATAGAAAATCATAACTATGCTCACACGTCAATAAATAATCAATTTCACAATAATTTTGTCACAGAGCACAACATACCTCTTATTCTTATGCGCTCACACAACACAGCATTGGACAATGTATGTTTCAACATGCATTTTGAGGTGTTTGAGTATATAAGAGCTATCATGCTGCATGTAAGAGTCTTGTGTGCCAGTAAAATGCCTCTTTATAGATCTCTTTAGTGAAGCCATATTACAGAACACGCCTTGATTGCCCTGCAGTGCCCTGTAGGTAGTCCCAAAGGGCGACCGCACCTAGATACAACCTAGTCTTGTTACTTAAGTAAATGAGTAGGTGTATGCGAAATAAAGACCATCAAAACGACGGATTCCTGCTTATGACATATTTCTAGGACTACCAAGAAACATATAGTGCACGTGAAATAAGCCCTTTTAAATGCTTATGCTTATTTAAGTTTCGGGACATCACTTTTGAGCACTATATTTTCCACCTACAAAACTGATATATTTTCTGTAGTATTTGAATCAAAAGAGACTTGTTCAATCTTGTTGTTTTAGTTTAGAAAATAGTATATGGTGATGATAGGTTATTATAAAGAAGGGAAGCCATTTACTAATCTGGTACGTATTAAATCCCCGTAATCTATAGTAGCTACGATTTCGGCACACTTGGAGACCATAGAGTTATTAATCCGGAAGGTCACGCGTATTCAAAAATGTAATATAGTTCCAGTTAGCTTTAAACTATGCATTTGTAATTTGATGAATATTCCTTATTTTTCCTATGTTTGTGTTAAATAATTTTTTTTATTTTTTTTCATTTTCATTCCGATGAAGCTGATTTATTGAAATCAGTGTTTAATATTATATGTGCGATATTATAGAGCTAATTTTGACCTCACCCATTTTTAGCCATCGAGCTTCGAGCCTTTTAGCTGACGTATTTCGATAAAGAACTCGGCAATTAATCGAAGCCTATATCAATAAATTTCTACTGACACATGCATTTGTTTTACATCATGGTGGCGAGGAAACAGGTTTCATCCACGGGATCCTTGGATCTCATTAAAATTCTCAGACCACATTGCATTGTCTGGTGAATGGGAGTTCTCTGGCTGGGAGGTATGTACTATATTTTATCTCTGATGAACGTTTCATAGCGAAATCTCTTCAGGAGTTTTTTTTTTGGTTTGGTTTGGTTGTCATTGATCGAAAAATAAAGAAAAATAGCTTGTATAATTACATTACAGTATTTGGCTTATTTCTATATTTCTGAGACAGAATCCTTGCAGAGATCTTATTTTATTATTTTCAGTTAGGTTCGCTATTTACCTCGGTACATATGCATGGTGCTAAGTAGAGATGTGGTTGTACCACTCTACAGGAATGCGACTCTCACCGGGCCAGATGGGATACACTCGATTAAAGCACTCTAGAATCACGTAAAATCCTCATTCATAAATAAGTGTGATAAAAACAACGACGGTTCCCTATATCATATATGTAAAACAAAATAACGAATAATATACTGTAGAGAAGCTATTTTGCCACTTTATTTTGGGCTGTCGTTGAGGAAATCTTACAAGTTGACCAATCCCATAATATAGAGCTTAAAATGCAATGGAGTGTATTTCGCTGACTTCACGGGATTTGGATTTATAAATGTGTGGGCACCTAGTTTATCTATGGTTTATATAGTGAACTATGTAATAGTACTATTAAGTGTAAAGAAACAAAAAACACGGATACCTATGAATATATTAAAGTCAAGTATGTAAGCTCACAAATAACTAATGAATAGCTATTGTTTTCACTGTTACCAAAATTATTAATTTAGCCTTATTAAAAATGTTTACTGTTGAATGGACTTCCCCAAAAATTTTTAAAGGACCTATAGTAAAAAGCATTGTAAGTACCAAATACGATACGATAAATACGATCTTAGAACTAAAAAAAAAGTCTAAAACTATTTATTCATGACTTTTGATTATATAAACAATACAAAAAAGCAGAAGCAAATAATCTGCCAAGTACGAGTCGGATTCGCGCACGAAGGGTTCCGTACTGTATGGGAGCCCCGTTAAATATCTATTTGATTTTAATTTAATGATTTATTATAAAAGTAAGCATGCAGCTAAATATTCTGTGAATATTTCAAGCATCTACCTGTACCCATTGTTAATGTCGAGCGAAAACGACTAAAAATTCAAGTTTGTTGTATGGGAACCCCCCTTAAATATTATTTTTATTCAATTTTTAGTATTTGCTGTTATAGCGGCAACAGAAATACATCATCTGTGAAAATTTCAGTTTTCTAGCTATAACGGTTCATGAGATACAGCCTGGTGATAGACGGACAGCGCAGTCTTAGAATAGGGTCCCTTTTTACCCTTTGGGTACGGAACCCTAAAAAAGGCAAACGTTTGAAAGTGAAACGGTATGTTTGTTTACATTTAGATGGAATTAATTGATCTATCTTGTTCTACTTCTACGTATAGATATTCGATCAAAATGAATTTAATTTCAATGTACTTAGAGTGACCAGAAAACCAAGTCTAATATAGAAAAAAGAAAGAAGACATAAAAATTTAAAAATCAAAAAATTGTTGTTTAAACAACAAAATTATGAAATTAATTTCACATCCAATAAATTCAACCCGACGTGGTTTTTAAAGGTTGTAAACCATTGGTTTCATTATATATTACTATTTTGAACGCTCAAATAATGCGACAGAAATTCGTAATAAATAATTTTAAGCAATTGTAAGCAACTGTACCAGGTAGCAAGAATAACGTCATTTAGCAGAGTTATCAGAAGATCTTAAACTAAAACATGAGTACTTAGCGTCTGAATTTGTTTAAAATCGTGAGCACTATGTATCAAACAGGATCCTAAATCTAGCACGTGTCACGATATAATTCAAATATGTAGTTTGTCGATTAAAAATATATCTGTGTCCTATTTCTCTTGGTAAGTAACAATAATTATAGGTTGGAATCATGGAGATATATAATAGATAGAGATTTTGTCCTCAACGCATATTTCTGTGGCTAATATAAGTACTTACTTATATACATAAAATGCATATTTAAGAAACATGCATAGCAAAATGCAATACAATACGACAACACTTTAGTGATTTTATAAAAATGAGTGACCGAAGACAAAAACAACAGAATAATCGGCCAAGTACGAGTCGGACTCGCGCACGGAGGGTTCCGTACTGTATGAGAGCCCCCTTAAATATTTATTTTATTTTAATTTTATTATTTATTATTGAAGTGAATATAAAACTAAATATTCTGTGAAAATTTCAAGCATCTACCTGTTACCATTATTAATATAGAGCGAAAAACGTCTATAAATTCAGGTTTGTTGTATGGGAGCCCCCCTTAAATATTTATTTTATATTGTTTATAGTATTTGTTGTTATAGCGGCAACAGAAATACATCATCTATGAAAATTTTAGCTGCGTAGCTATTATGGTTCATGATATACAGCCCGGTGACAGACAGACGGACAGACGGACATCGAAGTCTTAGTAATAGGGTCCCGTTTTTCCCTTTGGGTACGGAACCCTAAAAAAGGCACAAAAGGCGATCGTATCAGTAAAAGCGATTTCTTTCAGACAAACTCTGATGCAATGTTACTAGGGTTGACTTTTTAGAGTATCATACGAATATAGGTCCCACTAGATAAAAAATGACATAGCCCATCTCACGATATTTGTAGTTGAAGTACCTGATCAATCTTTGGTCAACCACAACTTTGAGGATCCCTTGTGGGTTTTCCTTAATTGCATGGATACGGTCAACCCGGGTCAATCATATCATGATCAATCAATCATGAAATGTATGGAATGATGGATGTCTCTCAATCATTAATCATTGCTTATTTCGTATTTACCATTTCATCGACTAGCATTTTGAAATTTGACTTTATTTGATTCAAAATTAGCAACAAAACATATTTCTTCTCTTTTGGATTGGACAAAATACGTACGGATTACGATGGATTGAAAATAAAGTTGATCGTATGTAATTTACACCACTAGTGTAAGACTCTAATAAAACCAGCCGTGGATGACCCACGGCTGATATGATGATGATGGTTTTTTTTGTCACTTTTTTTTTAATCGGGCAAAAGTGTCTTTATTAACTACAACAAAACTACATTACTACTACATAAAAAGCCTTGGATCATGCCCAGACCTTTGAAGGTCTAAAGATAATCCAAATGCTCAAGCCCACTGCCAGTTGGCAACGTGCCCAGCATGCTGGCTGCATTGCCATGCTGAATGGCAATGCTTATGCGTTGAGCCAAATAAACACCATAAAAGACGATGGTGAAAGACTCTGATTCCGACATTACCGTTAATAAGACAGGGATAATCCTCATTTCTTTCTTCGTCTGTATCGGCCTTTTAATAAATATATTGCTAAGCCACAGAATAGCCCCTATTACACAGTGCTAAGCTAAGGCTACCAAAGCGTCTGGGCAATGTCTATGACGCTGGTGCGGGTGCGTAAGTGCGGGTTGGTAAATTCACTATGGCACTTCTTCTACGAACGTAAGAAGGTTGCCACATGATTCATGGTCTAATCTTATCCAATATTGTTATAATAGATATATTAATATTAAATTAATGTTCCTACGTTTTTAATAGGGGAAGTGAGCAATTAACTATAACAAAATACAATAAATCTATAGTTACTACAACGCAATAAGCAAGTATTATCAACACATAGGTACTATATTCTAGAGATAATCCAGATGCTCGAACCACTGCCGGTTGGCAGCATTATTATATTCCTGATAGGATTAGTTAGTTTGATTCGTTTGATATTCATATTTAATACCTTTGTTACCCAAATACCATGCAAATAAAAATTAAATTCTAATTTGAACAAAGTGAATTTGGAATAGGGCAAATATTACCGTAATATAAACCATAACGCGATCAGTGTAACAGAGTTTCCTTGTTAGAGTAAACACGAGATAGTAAACATGGTAGAGCGGAGAGACGACCCTGGCCGTCTCTGCCAATGTAAACAGATCAATGAAGCTGCAAGTGCTATGTTAGGTTTGGTCTAATTTGACATTTGCCTTTTAAGCTATGAAACAACGCTGTATTATGTCACCGTCTAACTGAAAAGGGTGGAGAAGTACGAGTAGTTAATATTTTCTCCTTAATCCCCTAACTAAGTAACTGCAGAAGAAAGTCTTTCTTCCCAGGTGAACGGGAGATTATTAATTATAACCACGGCTGGGAACATCAGACAGCATTGCACACTAATAATTCAATTTTTATAACTAATAATTCAAATTTTTATAATTTTGTTGTTATACTTAATTATAAAATTTGAATTTAATTTCGTAGGTCCATTGATACATTATAAGAAATGTACTTAGAGCATGATTCAGTCGCATGAAAATGTGTTCAAATTTTAAACTCACGTCATTTTAGAAACATATTTAATTTCCGAAAGGTACCTACCAAGCTCATAAACTAGTCAGTCACAACCAGTTCTTGACGTATCAGTAATATGTATGTATTTTATGGGTATTGCGGAGTTTAAATTAACACTTCACAATAATTATGGGTCTGTACTATTTTGGAAGGAGTGCTAATTTACGTTATTTAACTATCCGAAAATAGAGACAAGCTGTACATTGGAACCTTAAAATTTTGTATGGATAACAATTTTATCATGTGATTGCTTTATTATGTATATGATTATCCCAAACAATGGCTCCAATAATAGGTATACTTGTTCAAATAATAAGTTGAAAAGTCATTAATTTAGCACGGGATTTTTAATTATAGCCTGTACAAATAATAAGCTTTAAATATAACGTGATGTAGTTCGTGGGTTGGTAGGTACCTACTCCGAGATCTCTGAGGACGGAGAATTCAAAGTGTAAACCTACCATTGAAGATTACTCTTTAAAATTCTACTTGTTGTTATGACACAGAATCAGTGACTACAGATACCAATGTCACTCTACAATATGCCATTAAGAGCAAACGGATATTACAATAAGCTACCACCACAAACCACCATTCGCAACGTTGTAATGCAAATTTTATTAACCGCATAACGGCATGTTCGACATGTCACACCGTATTGTCATGCTAACATAATCTATACAACAGACACGAAGCCAAAGGGACCCAAATTAGGAGCCTCTTAAATATTTAAACCTTTTCTACAATGCTAAGCATTGCTAAGTATTGCTAAGCATCGCTATGTTCAGTGTTCAGTTCAGTGATTAGTCAAAGACAGCAGATGTTCGACGCAATTGTCACGAGTTCAGCTGGTGGCCGACTTAAGTGAAAAGACGAATGCAGATGTATTTAATTACTCACTTAAGCGTGTTAATGTGTACTTGGAAATTAAGAACAATGGGCACTCTTTGAAAAGTGTCATTTTTCACTATCTAACTACAATGGAGAAGTCGTGTTAGTGAGACACTTTTTTTTATTTAGTTATGTTCCCGTTTGCCAATTACTCAGCAACATAAATATTTAATCACCAGAAGAAAATATTCATGCAAAATATCTATTTTAAGGTCATTTCAATTTTATGTCAGTGTGTAGTGTTATGAAGAAACATTATGCAAAATATGTCGTAACTTATTTTTTTCTTTTCAAGTTAAAAATTCTTTGTCAATGTTATTCGCAAATATGTTATTCGCAAAATTTTAATGTCGTCTATTTGAGTTCGCACAATGTTTGTTATTTATAAAAATATTTTTTGTACATTTCCTATTATAAATATAGAATTTCCAAACATTTTAGCATACATTAATATGTGAAGTGACCATGGTTCTGCGTGTCTGATTTTATAGTTTTACGCATAATAACGGCAAAATAGTACCTATTCAGAAATATTTCATAGGTAATTAAAGCGTTAATCACTGGCGTCACGCAGGGTAACTAGAATAAGCTTTTTACATTTTGTTTTGTTATTCTTGTAACTTCATGTCAGAGAAGTAGGCACGAAAAGGTGACCTACATAAACTGGGTGAGGCAGTGTAAGCAAATATGTACTTGGTTTTCAGTTAAAATCAATTTTCATTTTTTAAACAATTTATTTGAAAATCAAGTTAGCTATAAAATTGTTCAAATGTTCTCTTCTAGTGAAATTCCAAGAAGAGTAGCTAAAAAACAAGGAGGTATTGCTATGCATACGTTTTGTAGTTGTTTTTGAACTCGATAACGTAAACTGCATTACTTTCGACATTTTTTACTAACTAATCCTAAACAATTAGCACCTTTTGAGGGGCTTATTATGTACTTACATCAAAACTAACAACTTTTGTATTGCAACTTTTGTCAAAACTCGAAAAAAAACAGCTGTTCCATACATTTTGTCGCGGGTAAACGATATTTTTCAATTGACAAAATTCGCAGAACAAAAGTTTTTAGTTTTGATGTACAGAATAAGCCCCTAACAGCACGCTAATTGATTAGGAATTATCCTGTATTTATACCTTAGGTATAAATCGCACAGAATTGGAAAAACTTTTAGTTCGCTGTACGTACTTTATTTTTTACTAGCCGTTGCCTACGGCTTCGCCCGCGCCTACTTTATAGCCTATGGCACGACACTCACAGATAATGTGGCTTTCTATTGGTGAAAGAATTATCAAAATCGGTTGAGTAGACCCAGAGATTACCCCCTACAACCTCACAAACTTTACTTCTTTATTATATTAGTGTAGATAGTTTATATAAAAAACATAATGAAATCCTTTAATCGTCTTGATGCCACACTAACTCTTTTAGGGTCTGGTCGTGGTCGTTCCCGAAAGTTCTACTATTAGTTCTAACGGTTACGAGACAAAAATCTACATTCCAAGTTCAAACTCATTACGACAAATTTTTGGCAGGTAACCGGAGGTGGCGCAACTTGGCGTACGTCTTATTTAGAGCATAGTTTCGATGTTATTACTGTGTGTTAAGTAAACATGAGAGCCGCAGGCTTAATTGAGTCACATACGCATAGTTTTATGGCTTTATTTTTAGGTTTACGAGCGCAATCTACGCTATATCGGCTTGGGTACTCTAACAGCTCTAGTGGATTAACTAAACGTACCTAATAAGTATGAGATGTTTCTCTTGACGACAGACATATACTAGCTAAGATCATGAATGGCACTTATCATCATGATTAACTTTTACTATGAAAGCAACCTTGAAATCGTAAAATAAAATTCCATCAACTGTTCTATTTAAAAAGTTTGTTGACTTTCGATAGTTTGTATGGGTTGCCTGGAAGAGATCGCTTCCAGCGATAAGGCCGCCTTGAGCTACACAAATAAGTTTTTCATGTATTACTGTTGTCTTATATTTACTGTGTACAAGTGTTTTCTATTCTATTCTATTCTATGGAACATATACATTTCTCGATTGCAGGGTTACTAAGTCCTATCAATAGTACAATTTAGTCTTAATGAGTGCAGTGATATCCTAGAATAAGTCCGTATTGTCAGAAAACACCCGGTATAAGATCTACTTAGCTTTTTAGTAGGTAGTATTTATGCTACTTACTTAAATACTATTTTATCTTCTCAATTACATTGAGTATTTGTGTCTATTTCAGGCTAAATTACCGTCTGTTCATTGTCTACTCATTTATGTACGTCACTCGACGAGATAATTCGAATAGTTGTACTGAATTACTTTATTAACAAAGCATATTGTACAACTACGAATTACTTTGTAAAAATTAGATGAAAGACTATTTTGTTAGTGTTGGTTTTACTTCACGGTATTAAAATGCATACCATTACAAAACAAGTCTTTAAACGTTACATTTAACAAATAATCTACAAGTAGGTCTGTATTTACAATACTCACTACAAAGTATAATATATTGTAAAAGTAGCATATCCGTGTCTGCGGATTGAATAACAATTTTTTCATCAAAATTTCAGACCAGCTGCCTTAAAACAACTGTTTTAACATTTTAAATAATTCAGAATGACAAGTATATTTCCGTTCAGGGTTTAGACAATGGATATAATTTCTGGAATATCGTTGTACTCATCACTATGATTAAAATTTACTAATGATGAACCGCGAAAAATCGGACAAGTGCGAGTCGGACTCGCGCACGAAGGGCTCCCATACGGTACGGAAGTACCGTATGGGAGCCCCATTCCTCATGCCGTTATTAATAGCGAGCAAAAAACTCTTAAAAATCACGTTTGTTGTATGAGAGCCCCCCTTAAATATTTATTTTATTCTGTTTTTAGTATTTGTCGTTATAGCGGCAACAGAAATACATCATCTGTAAAAATTTCAGCTGCCTAGCAATCATGGTTCATGAGATACAGCCCAGTGACAGACAGACAGACGGACAGACGGACATCGAAGTCTTAGAAATAGGGTCCCGTTTTTACCCTTTGGGTACGGAACCCTAAAATTCAGTTTATCCATACATTTTGTTGAGAGTAATTTTTTTTAAATTATGTATAGTTATTACGGGGTAGGTTATTTTATAGTAAAAGTTGGTCAAAGTGATGAGTACAACGTTATTCCAAAATGTATGCCCTGTGTAATGTAACACCTTGTATTTATGTAAGTAGATTTATAATATATTTCTATGAATGAAACGTTCAATTTCCCTTAATTTCTTCTGTCGTAATCGTCTCGAGTCAAATGAAATGGTATTGTGGTAGAGCAGATAATAGTGTTCATATTTCATAATATCACTTAGTATTCTTATGTGGAGCGGCGTTATCGCACTCGGATATGTAAGTGTGAGCGTCGGGCATACTAAGCTTGATTTTGCTGGCAATTGAAGTTATAATATATACAGAGAATTTAAATGGAAAACAAATCCATAGCGACTAGCTGACCCAGCAAACGAGGTTTTGTCACAGAAAAAAAGAGAGGACCACTCTTATCACCCAGGGGTATAAAATAGGGGCATAGGGGCACGTTTAAACTCGTGAACAAACGTAAGTAAGTAATATATTCTGTGTAACTCTGTGGTATTTGATTATATAATTATTGAATAAAAAATACGTAAGTAAATGGCGGATATGCTGTTTGTAAAGATCAAAATAGTCTAGAGGCCTTAACGCGGCCTAAAAACTCTGACACCAGGGCTAGCTACCCGGCCTATACGAACTTACTTACTTACTTAAGATAGTCTAACAGTGGAATCAAAAATACTTTGATAGTCTGTATAATTACATGTAAAATAAAAAACCTCACATTCTTTTTACACATTTGAGTTTGTGAATTGTTCGCATCAGGTGTAGGTACAACCAACTCATACTTGACTTAATAAGTACTTATACATCTACCTAAGTGTAAAGTAAACAATGAAATAAATTTTTTGATTACAGCTGTGTAATTTAAGCTTATTAAACGTTAAAATCCAGTATTCTTGGCGTACCTATTGCAAAATGGCGATCGCAAGACGGGCAATGTTACGAGAAAATTGCAACTGGAGCGTGGGTAAATCACATTTTGTGTTGCGTCCTAATCGTACGATTCACAGTTTTTTGCTAATTGCTAATTAGGTAAGTAGTATCTGAATCGGTCAACGACAGTCTAGATCCGTCATGCATTATGAAATCTTAGCAATCATAAGGTTAGTTAAGACTGAGATGAGATGCGACGCGAGATGCTTGAATAATGACGCCAGGAGGCTCTATTTTTAACCAAAAAGGAGGAGGTTCGGCCGTACCTATGTATTTTTTTGTGTATGTTCATCGATCATTTCTCCAATTGTGAACCGAATCGAAAAATTATTTTTTAGTTCGAAAGAGTTTTACTCCCGAGATGGTCCCATTTAAATTTTACAGATATCAGCTGAGCCGTTTTTGAAAAATTATATGTAATACGATCATATGAACAATAATGTAAACAATTCGAGCGAAATATTTGAATTCGACCGTCTGCGTAATCGATGGAAGGCGGTTTTGCCTTTTTTTGCGAAAAATAATTACCTATTGAATTACTTAGTACTTATTGAAAAAAAAATGTCGATGAGTATAAAGATTTAATAGGTCGCAGATAAATTAAATTAAAGTTTTATTTTTGTATCGAAATTATATACTTATGCTGTACAAAGATACGACGTGGAAAATCTATTTTTGTAATTCGTTGGTGAAATGTATAAAACATTTAAATTATTTGCTATGTCTGCCATACTTTTGAATGGTGCCACACCATGCGCAATATACATTATACTTATGTACCTAAATATGCTCTTTTATAAAATTCAAGTACATATATTTAAATATGTTGATCTACCGAATTTTCAAATGTCCAGAGCGTGATCAAGATGGACATTACTTCAAAAGGAAAGAGGTTCGAGCCTTCTTATCCCCGTTCCCTACGAAGATAACTTGTAAGTGAGTACTTATAGGTAATGTAAGGAGGTTGCGTCTCGAAGAATAAAGGTTCTCTTTATGAAGTGGTGAATAGGGCATGCAAAAACCGGATGGTTTTGGAAAACCGGTTTTTTCGGTTTTTTATTTATAAAACCGGGGAAATCGAGTTTTTCGGGTTTTTCGGTTTTTTTCTAGTAAATAAATGAAAATACTAGTAAATATAACAGTTTGTTTGTTTATGAACCTGTACTGCCTCATTGTTGGGCAAAGGTCTCCTCTCGAGATTTCCAGTTTAGTCGGTCTTGTGCTGATGCCGCCAATTTGGATAAAATGTATTCAGTTCATCGCACTATCTAATAGAGGGTCTGCCACGAGGCCGCATCGAGTTGGGACTCCATTTGGTGGTGATTTTAGCCCAGAGGTCTTCCAGAGGTCTTCTGGCATTCGACTGATTTACCCGGCCCACTGCCACTTCAGTTTAGCGGCTGTGAAAGCTACATCTTTGATTTGAGTTCTGGAACGCAGTTCGGTGTTTACTCGCAGTACCTACTCGGTCTATTAGCCGGTCACCGAGAATACTGCGCTCCATCGCTCTTTGGCAAACCTTGAGCTTGGACTTTTGGACCTTAGTTAATGACCATGTTTGTACACCATAAGTCAAAATGTGATCGGAAGGCGTTTCTCCATATGTTCTTTCATGGCCCAACAGCTCTTCCAGGCGTTCTCTGTTCTTCTTGGTCTTGTCTCGCCTGGAAGGTGACTATTTGGCCGACATAGATGTAATCGTGAACGTATATGTCTTCGCCATCGACAGTTACCCGATGTTTGATGCCATTGGTCATCACTTTGGTCTTTAATTAACATGTTCCGTATCCGTAATCCAACCTCAAGGCTTGCAGCGGTTAGGTTTTGTAGCATTGATTATAGCTCTCTGACTGAGGAAGAGATACTAGCTGACGATATGGTCTGCAAAATGAAGGTTAGTTAACCATTTTTCACCAACATTAACACGCCATCCTTCCCAGCTTGCCGCCAGCTTTCTGAAAACTTCTTCGAGGACGCCCGTGAATATTTTCGGGGACAGTGGGTCTCTCTGTTTAACACATATCTCTATTGTAAATGCTGGACCAGAAGATTGTAATTTTATTGCAGCAGTACTTTGAGAATGGGTGAGGCGGAGAAGATTAACGTGATTGATGCTATCAAATGCTTTTTGACCGACGAAACGGAGGAGGTACTCAATTCTACACGTATGTTCTATAATCTGATTGATTGCGTGGAGATGGTCTGTAGTTCAAATAGCCCGCGACGAAAACCAGCTTGTTCGGGTGGTTGTTCCATGTCTAGCCTTCCTGATATGCGATGTTCTATGATTTTGATGAAATAATAGTCATTATTTATATTTCTTTTGTTTTTTAATTTCAACAATCGAGCTTACTTTTATGTATAATTTACAAATATTAGACAAACGTGCAATATATACCACGCGTAGTTGTACTACGTAGCTTAGCAGAGACTGCCGGACTAATGTAACGAAACAAAATGGCGGTGGTCGATAGCGTTTCGGTGAAGATGAGACAAAACGCGTCCTATTACGCTTATAACGCTACAGCAAAGCGCTCTGCCTATATCACGTTACTCGCTATGTAAAGGCAGAGAGAGAGTGAGAACTTTCGCACTTGAATTACATCCTTAGCACGTATACCTATACGAAAAAATTACGGAAATGGAAAAAAAGTATCTTAGTTCGCTTGGCTTATTATTTCTCTGTAGGTTAGAGCAACTAGATGACAATAATGTATTTTATTGCGAAGGAGAAAGTTAATATGCGAATTTAAAAAAAAAATTAGAAAACACCGATAAACCCGAAAAAACCGGTTTTATAACTAGAAAAAACCGAGTTTCAAATGCGGTCGGTTATTCGGTTTTTTCGGTTTTCGGTTAACCGGTTTGCATGCCCTAGTGGTGAATGAATGTCATTAAAATTTAAATTAATTTTGTTAATATCATCCGTATGACGATCAATGATAGATCTCTTCTATAGATTTCCAATAAGACTAGATGGAAGCAGCTTGTTTCCAGCGGGTTAATGCGAGAAGGTACCATTAGTCCAACTTGTCAGTGGACATCCTAAGCTGCTCTTGCCCTATCGGCAAAGTGTATTTGTGTGAATATGTGATTTCCGTTCAACAACATTCATGAACCTAGATAAATACTTAGATTATATTTAATAATTATCATAATTTTGAGCCGTAGCCGTTCTTCCACTGCTAGACATAGACCTCTTCTATGGATTTCCAATAAGACTAGATGGAAGCTTCTTGCATCCAGCTTGTTCATGCGGCTAAGATTAGATCATCACTCAATCTTGTCGATGGACATTGGACGTCTTATAGCGCTTTTTCACGGCTGTTTTTTTCAACCTGTACGGCTTCCACCGCGAATCCGGTGAAAATAAAACGGTCCGTTGTCCGGCGAAACAAATTGCCGTAAACAACCGCATACTTACGGTACGCTTGGTTATACGTGATCTCCATTCGTTGACTTTACGGCCCCATCGGCCACCCGTTATATGAACTACAACCTATAACCCTGCCCCTGCCATTTCAACTTTAATTCAGTCGACTAAATTTAGTTCTGTTAAAAGTACAGGAAATAATTGAATTTTAATTTCTGCAACCTTTTTGTTTACCTATCATATTTATTTTATTATTGTGCTAAAATAAGGTCAGAAACTAACTTCTGGGTCATGGAGGCGTGGGTTCGATCCCCACCCAGGGCAAATATTTATGTGATGAACGTAAGTGTTTGCTTTGTGTCTGGGTGTTATTTAGTTACTATCTATATAAGTATGTATTTAAAAATAAGTATATGTAGTATATCAGTCTCTGGCAGCCATATCACAAGCTTTGCTTAGTTTGGGGTCAGAGGCCGTGTGTAAGGTGCCCCAAATATTTATTTATTTATTTATTATTTAAACTTCTTTCTACGAACTACCATTCTGCATAACCCTACGCAAAAATACAACTTTTGCTCTATACAATTCAGTTTTTTTTTATCTGAAATGCTGTGCTCGGTTAGGAATTAGCAAATTAGCGAACAGACTAGAGATATCGCTAATACGCATATTTTATAATATTTATCTATTCTAGGAATAGCGTACAGACTACAAATATCGCTAACACGCATATTTTGTAATATTTATCTATTCAAGGATTCTAAAAACACTATCAAAATAAGTTCATTAAACTTTAATTACATTAACGAATTAATCGAGTGATTCGACGAGTTTATCGTGTTGTATTTATTTTGTTTAACAGTCAAAGTTCATGCGCCCACAAAAATATTCCACACTCTCGTTCCTCAGTTTTATTCGTTATCAGAAAATAATAAAGTTTTATTTACACAGAAAAACAAAAAAAAACTAGTTAATTTAATATTTTTTTCCAAGGTAAAACACCGTT
This sequence comes from Hypomecis atomaria, assembly GCA_964007245.1. NCBI lineage: Eukaryota > Metazoa > Arthropoda > Insecta > Lepidoptera > Geometridae > Hypomecis > Hypomecis atomaria. Next base: position 15,445,970 of record OZ023292.1, on the reverse strand, counting down.
TTCTCGGATATATTTAAACTACCTTGATGTAAAGTCTCTGTGTGATTTATGTGAAAATCTATGTAATTATGATTTTTGTAGAAATTTTCAATTCAAGAAAGAATCCTTTTATTCTTGGGCGCTTAAAAACCTTAATAAACCTTCTTAGAAATAAAAATGAATATGCTTAATGGTATAAAGTAATTTAAATAAATTTACCATTGAATAACTATTCTATAAATTATTTATCAGCCGTCACAAATAGGTACAGGTAATAATAATAATAATATTTCATAATTAAAAAAAAACGAAACTTCCTAAATGTCAACTCCCGTTTTCATTGCATTTTTAATTTTTTTACTGGTTGGCAGTAGCGTAATAATCATAATATTGATAGAATATGTGACGGAAATTCTGCATATATATTTTAAACGACATGCAAAAAGCAATTTTCAATTCAGTTTTTCTACTCACGTTTGCGCGCGAAACTTTCTTGTGGCGAACGAAATCTAACAGCAATTTTCTCAGGATATTCACCCGCGATTATACAGAAATAATATTTCTTTCACATAAATACCGCTTCTATTAAGATTCTTTAGATATAAACTTGTTTCTTTCATTCAAAACATTTTCGCGCGTGTCAAATTCCGCGATGTATATTTTGGCGCCGAATTTTCTATTGAATGAGCGCGTGATCCGCCTGACGCCTGCCTTCGGACTGACCGGAATGGCCGAATAGCTATCCGGCAGAGATCCAAACCAAACACCGGCATAAACCGACCAAATCAGAAACGCGATTAATTCCCAGATCCAGTGTTAACAAAGGAATCCACCTCATGCGGTCGGTTACGTGCTGTTTCACTTTCTAGCCGTAGGCAACCAAGCAAAATGGAGCAAAAAATAAAACAACTGATTATGTCAGTAACATTGATAATGATAAATGCTTCGGCTCACCAAGTTTTCTCGCTTGCGATTTGCGCTGCAGTTGACAGAATTCTGGGAAACGTGTGGATGAGCCTACACTTATATGTCGGCATGACATCGGAGATACGCCGTATTTTGGTTAAACGTTTGAACCATTTAATCCTCGTAACACTATTCATTTGTTTTAGGATTATTGACTGACTAACGTTCTAAATTGCCTAATTATGTAGGTACTTAATTGTGATGTAGGTTAACTGCAATCGTTTGCCCCTATCTTTTGCAATTATGTTAATCTTTGTTTTTGTACGTTATTTTAGTAGTTATGTAATAAGTATACCTAATTATGTAACGTAGGTATCGTACTTATTGTTAATTATTACCTGCGTAAAGTTTGAATAAATACTGTCTTAACTAAGGCGTAAGGCGTAAAAGCATCTAAACAGTTTTAAGGACTGGTACTGGTGAAGGTACTTAAATTAATATTTGGCAACGATAATACGGTAAAATTAAACACTAATTGAGTTAGTAACTTATCAATAACTAAGTACGTAATATGAAGTAATTTACTGTACATCGTTATATCGATAGCAAAATAAGGTCATTAGGCTTGAGTAGGTATTGTATCTGATTTATAGGTATAAATTTGTTGCTTCGGCTAATAAATAAGAGCAATTTTAAAAATTATCATAATACTAGTTTTCACCCACGGCTTCGCCCGCATTATCGTTTTGATTTTTGTGCTATTTATTTATTTATATCGTTATATTATGGAAAATTTACGCAATATCATTATAATTTGTAACCTATGTGTTATTCTGATATTTAAGCTATATTATTGCAAAGTTTCATCTCAATCCGTTTAGTAGTTTTTTCGTGAAAGAGTAACAAACATCCATCCATCCTTACAAACTTTCGCGTTTATAATATTAGTAGGATGCTTCGTAAAGTGCAGGAATATTCAGAGATTTTCATAATTATGCACAACTTTTACTATGAGACCAACCCTGAAATCGCACATCGTTGTGTATAAGGATACCTTCTTTAAATCTCTGCACTTCGTAAAATAGCTTAATACATATATTATACAAAATTATTCGTATGATATTTTTGAGCAATTTTTACCATGCAGAGATACCTACTTACTACCAATGGGGCCAACCCGGAATTGGATACTTATAAAAATAAGTATCCAATTCCGGGTATATATAGCTGTCCATTTCGACAAGATGTATGAAACAGCGATTTCTTCTCAAATTTCGGATTGGCTTAGTCCCTTGGCCCTTAGTAAAAGTGGTTCGTTATAATGACCTGTATCACTCCTTTTCAAACTATGCGAATAACCTTGTACCCATGTATGTACAATTGTACATCGGTACATATTATGTAGGATACTTCTGAAAATAATCACTTCAGAGCCTTTTGGCTCGGATGACACGTTAAATTGTAGGTCCCGGTTGTTTTAACCGTTTTGACTTGTCAGAGGCCTTCGTCAGGCTAGGTGGCCTAAAAACTCTGACACCAGGGCTGTACCGAACTTAAGTACTTAGTACAGGTTTTGCATAGTTTACTAAAACTTGCGCGTTTCCGTGTGGCTCCATACATTTTAGTTAGCATCATCTAACTACATTGGGTCAGCGTGGTGGAAGTGGCTTGATCACCCCCTCGTGGGTAGGCCTATATTCAGTAGTTACCCATTTAAAAATGGGAGGCCTGCAATTTACAACCATTTTTAAAGAAATTCACTTTTCTTTAATAGGTTGGCACGGAGCTCTTTACTGCACATGTCTGACTTGCACTTGTCCATTTTTGTTTAATTACCCGTATAGGTGTGAATTTTATTCTAGTGTTACATGTCAGTCACTTTTATCTTTGTCGTTATAAATTAGTTCCTGATTCCAAATGTCGGAAAGTGATCGATGTAGTAAAATACCCACATCTGAAAGCTGAATAATAAATAGTTAACTACATATTACAAAACTCGTAAATATCGACTTTTATGACCAGTTTTATTATATTCGCAACAAATGTAGAGCTTTATCATCGAGATGAATTTCTTTTCACTTACATTCCAGTCTCTGTGAGATCAATCATAATATTGATTTAAATTTGTTTGAAGTATCGACTTACATTTACACTCATTTTATTTTTCTTATATGTCGTATTAAATATTCAGTCAAATGCGAGTCGGACTCGCGCACGAAAGGTTCCGTATCATGTGGAAGTATATTTTATTTTAATTACTAGGGAATATACAACTCAACATTGTGTGAATATTTAAATTATTTAATATTTAAATATCACGTTTTTTGTATGGGAGCCCCGCCCCCCTTACATATTTATTTTAATTTAATTATTTATTTTTAAGTGAATATTTTAACTAAATATTCGCAGAATATTTCAAGCATCTAGGTACCTGTAATCGTTATTAATATCGAGCAAGAAACGGCTAAAAATTCTGGTTTGTTGTATGGGAGCCCCCTTAAATATAATTATTTTTCTCTTTTTAGTATTTGCTGTAATAGCGGCAACAGAAATTCATTTGTGTATTTTCAACATTCTAGCTATCCCGGTTCATGAGATACAGCCTGGTGACAGACAGACGGACAGACGGACGTACAGCGGAGTCTTATTAGGTCCCGTTTTTACCCTTTGGGTACGGAACCCTAAAAAAGAGACTTAAAATAAAATTACTTGGTTATACAAAGTTTTTCTTTCCTTTTCTGTGTACTCTAAGATACAGACCTCGTCATCTGGGGGCACGGGAGTGCCACCGCCAAGACAAGCCAAGCGAAGCGACGCGCCTGGGCTACCTACCTTTTCTCGAAGCGGTTCGCCGATTTTTTGAACCCTCATAACTTGGGTTTAGATTATACTAGATAAACGAAATTCTCTGGATATAATGTCCATAATAGAGTTAATAAACGTAGAAAGTATAAACTGCATAGCTCTTATGCTTTAGATTTGATTGATATCTAAAATTCCCCGATTTCGACACTGACTGACTCACTATGATCATCAAAACCTTTAGGGTACTTCTTGAAGTCCTAGAAAGCTGAAAATTGGTATGTAGACTAGTAATGGTACACATACAACAGTAAAAGTCTAAAACTTGAAACTTTTACCCTCCAACCCTTAAATTAGGGGATGAAAGTTTGTATGTGACTTGCACAATGTTTAATGAAGATGTCTGAAAATTGGTATGAAGAATCCTTGTTAGAAATAAGTAACAAAACATATATTTTAGGATTTTTAGTAAATCACCCCCCAACCCCTAAAATTCGGGGATGGAAACATGTATACACTGACTTTTGCAAGTTTTGATGTAAGAAGTCTGAAAATTGGTGTATGAACTCCTCGTGTTAAATTATGAAACACGTATTTCAGGATTTATACTAAATCTAATAAGAATATGATTGTGAGGCTTTGACAATTTTTTTCCGCTAGAAGTTCTAAAATTGATACAATGATTTCTTTTTATAAATTATGAGGCACGTATTAAAAGATTTTAATAAATCACCCCCAACCCCTTAAACTGGAGGATGGAAGTTTATATGCGACATCCGCCAATTTAGTAATTAAATTAATTAATCACTTTTTTGTGATAAGTTCGCCAGTTGTTTCAGCTGTACCTGTGTTTATTGTTATTTGTAATATCGTGTGTATAAATCAAAGCCTTGCTCTTAAGTTTTTAATTGAATCAACATGAAGTAAAGACTTATTGGTTCTTTTGGAAACTCATAAAGGAGGCATACCTATCCAGCAGGGGAAATCTTACATAATATTTGATAATGATGACGATGATAGGTTTTTTCCTAAATATACCCACGAAAGGTGATTGTGTGGATTCAAATACGCCATCAAATTTCTTCTATAGAAGTACCTATGCAGGTTGCCTCAAGATATATTCGTTCACCGAAAAGCCAGTGACTCATTCACCAAAAAAACTCTTTGACACGGGACCGGGTATGAACCCACGACCTCACGATTGTAACGCAGGTGATACTAGGTATTACTAGACCATTCGGCTTCGACTTGGTTAATACTTGCCCAAAAAAGCAGAGTAAATAAAATAAATATTAGATAATAATTTTATGATCGTCCTACAAAAGTAAGTGACACACTGTCGATGCTCTGCTACAAGGTCAGTGGAACCATGTCCGAGGCCAAGCCCGGCCTAATTCTACATTGTCCGGATGACCTGGGATTGGCTGGGAACGTGGCGTCAACTCGCTGAGGACGGTACAGGTTAAGGTTCATTTTCAAGTTCAACGTATTGTACGTAAAAAAATGTAAAGGGACAATTTATGAGTAGTGCTATTTTTATGTTTTCCACGGTATAGTTGAAATTGAACCTGGATATGATTGGCACCGGACCGAAGCAGATAGCACAGTAAGAGAGAATCTTATACCCAGCAGTGTGTTAACTAAAGAAAGCTTCAGGTGATAATTATGTTTGATCACAACTTGTACCTACTTGCGACGCCCTATCAAGAATGAATTAAGTAGCAAAAGAGCATAATGATGCATTTTTTATATTAATACTTCATGCATTGTAAGAATTATCAGTATGAGTATCTACTCGTATGTATCAATAAGCCATAGTGGCTATAAGGCGTCAATAAGTTGTGGATGGGTGAGGGTTTTCGTGTAGTGGAAATTCCGACCCCGTAGGTACCAATGAATTACTTGGAATTTCTGCAAGATTGGAATTTATGCACGCACTCGTTTATCATGCCTGATAATGCAACCAACGCCTGCCTCAGTTTAATACTTAGGTACTGTAATGGATAGAAAAAAAAAAAAAAATCAATACTCTTGGTTAGGTTTGTTAGTTAAAGTTTATGTTTAAAAGAGCAGGAGCTTTGTGAACCGATAAAAATTGCTATGCTATCTTGTTCGTAATAACTCAAATTTTCAAAGCTCGCAAGCTCGCTCCTGTCCTCACTCGGTTATGACTTTATGAGTCACGAGTCGTGACAGTTGTATTTTCTTTGTAGTGAGAACTCGGTAAGAACTGGCTTATCATGCCTGATAATGCAATGCCTACCTACTTTCCTACATACGCTTAAATCTAGATTGCATCTCAGATTTTACTGTTCTCACTCTTTAATATTTTAGAAGTCGTAACTTATGACCGAGAGAAATCAGGGACCAGCATTGGGACAAGTTAGTTCGAAAAGGACAGCATAGCATGCGATTCCAAAAGGTAATCTATTATATCCACTTAAAAAATCGATAAAAGTGAATCGATAGCCGCCAGGACGTAGATGCGTACCATGGTCACTAGACCAAATAAGAGTCAGAGCGAGCATTGAAAATCTATAACGGGAACGGGATAAATTAGTATGTAAAATTAATTCACATAAAAATAAAATGTATTTAAAATTAAATTCTTATAAAATAATAAGTTTTTGTAACGTTATACGTTAGGTACAAAAACTTATCTCCCGATGCTCTCTGATTACTCGAAATCTCAACAAAACGAGTGCTAATTGATGAGTTTGCGCTCTTTCTTGGGAAAACCACAGTACCAATAGGTAGGAACGACTAAAATATTGGCACCAACTATGCTATCAAAATTGAATAAAATGATGTGATGTATATTTATTTTTGACCGACGAAGCCGGGGAGGTTTACAAGTCGACGCGAATATACAGGGTTTTTGGTAATCAATTAGCATCCTTTTAGAGGCTTATTCTGTACATCAAAACTAACAACTTTTGTTCAACGACTTTTATCAAATCTCAAAAAAAAATTGCTGTGCTGTTCCATATAAAAATATCGTTCACTTTCGACAAAATGTATGGAACAGTTGTATTTTTGGTTTTGACAAAAGTCGCAGAACAAAAGTTGTTAATTTTTATGTACAGAATAAGTAAGCCCCTAAAAGGATGCTAATTGATTAGGAATAACCCTGCATAATTTTACATAATACTTACATAATTTTATTTGTAGCTACAGCACCCCAGGCTTAAACGAGGAAGCACCAACAAATATGTATGGATCCACACTAAAATGATAAAATGGTTTTCGTTCACTATGCAAACTCATACTGCGGCATCTGTTACGAGTATGTGGTTTGATATAAACCTAGCTAGTAGAATGTGGTAAGTATGTTAAACTTTATAAAAACGGTCCATTGTGTGAATTGAAAAGAGCGAAGTTTTTATCTTCCTTGGGTTATCCGAGCGTTAACCCGTGTGTCAACAGAACTGGAGGTACAAATTCATTAGCTTCTTACAATGATCTCTCGTTTGCTCGCGCGATCAGGATCATGACCTCTGTGGCATGAGAAGCTGGGCCACAGTTTTACCAGGATATTTTTGACTTTGAAATACGTAGGTACTATTTCTATATCAATGAAGAGTTTAAGAATACGGATAAGAACAAAGGTACCAGCCGGTCTAGGATGCGTCCCACGAAATATTTCTTTCGACGTGTCAGAACGAGACAGAGTTACGGCGAAGTATAATCTGTCACTGTTTCACCCGTCGAAAAGAGTTCTTTTCGTGGCTTTTCAGGGTCGCATGCTTGGCCTACAGGTAGCTGTATGCCAACTAAGTACCTATGGTGGTACTATTAAATAAACAAGATTAATATACATAGTATGTACATCAAAACTAACAAGTTTTGTTCTATGACTTTTGTCAAAACAAAAATACAACTGTTCCATACATTTTATCGAAAGTGAACGATATTTTCCTATGGAACAGCACAGCAATTTTTTTTGAGATTTGATAAAAGTCGTTGAACAAAAGTTGTTAGTTTTGATGTACAGAATAATTATGTAATTATTAATGTAATTATACATGTATATAATTATTAATTCTCAAAAAAAAGTTGTTGTTCCATAAAAAAATGTCGATCACCCTCGACAAAATGTATGGATCAGCTGTTTTTTTTTTGAGTTTTAACAAAAGTCGTAGGACAAAAGTTGTTAGTTTTGATGTACAGAATAAGCCCCTAAGAGGAGGATGCTGTTTTTTTTTAGAAATAACCCTGTATAGGGTAAACGGAGCCAAAAAGTATAGAGTTATTCGCATAGGTTAGGTGTACCTACCTACTTTTATTATGGAGTCAACTCAGTCAACTCTGAATTCAAGAAAGAAATAGCTGTTTCATACATTTTGTCGATGCCGAGTAGCAAATTTCTATAGGTGACTGAATTTTTTGCTTCAATTCCGGGTTGGCTCCATAGTAAAGATTACTGACAAGTATGGTCTTAATTACCCCCTTTCGGCGTAATACCCTAAGTAGGTACGTGAATAACGCTATATGAAGTGTTTAGCCTTCAAAACCCTTATCTTGCCACCTAGTGTGAACATTGTAAGTCAATTTGGGCTATCATTGTAACTAGGTACTTAATCGGCATTTAAAATTCAGGTGAGGTTCCCCCTCAAAAGATACATTTAAACACATGAATTTAATTGATTACAATTTACATGGTAATTATGTGTGTAGCAAAGTATTACACACTTAGTTTGGATTACAACTAGGTGGTCTAGTTATTTAAAACTCTCGGGAAGGGCAAAAAAGCTTTACGAGGACGTAATACCTACTCGTATCAGGTTAGCCAGTAGCCGCTTTGTTTTATCACTCAGAATAGGTCTATTGAATTTTATTTATTCTCAAAAATGTATTTTGAAATGGAAATATCATAATATAAGTTTTTATGCAAACCATTGTTATTCTTTTATTTTTCCTAATTAGAAAGTTAATAGGAACTACATTAAAAATGGTGGCTTTGGTGGTCTAGTGGTAGTAACACCCGCCTCACAGTCGTGAGGTCGTGATTTCAAATCCTGCTACTGCAATGAGTGATTTGGAACTTCAGTACGGAATGTCACACGTCACACCACTGGCTTTTCGGTAAAGGACAACAACTTGAGGTATCCTGCGTACCTAGAAGAAATTCGATGACGTATGTGAATCCACCAACTCGCACTGGGCCAGCGTGGTGTATACGGCCTAATCACTCTCCGTGGGTAGGCCTATATCCTGCAGTAAAGGCAATAAGCAATTGAGAAAAAAATTGAGTGACAATGTTACACGTTACAGTCGCAAGTTGTGTGTAGGTAAGTGGTCTTCTTCAATAAGTAAACTACAAGGACTCGGAAATGTAAAAACGAGATGTTAGAGTGAGTCGTGACTTGGTGAAATAAAATTTCAAAATACAGGGTTATCCAGAGCTAGTGTACCAAGCCGGAAGGAGGTGATTCAGGCCATCATTATGAACAGCTTTTACTATGTGGTCAACCCGGAATTAGAGAGATCATCTGTTGTTTCATACATTTTGTCGCTTCCGATTTGCAATGTTGTATGGAACAGCTTGTTTTTTATTCGGCTCCCTTTCGGCTTAGTACAGCGCAAATAGATAACCCTGTATAGATAGATTGATATAGGTATAGGCCGCGCCACACAAGAGCGCGGATGTGAAGTTAGCTACAAGCTGCGTTAGATTTAGACTGAAATATATACTTACTTACTTATAGAATTGCGCAGCTTGTAGCTTAGATTTAGACTGAAACAGATACTTACTTACTTATAGATATTGCGCAGCTTGTAGCTTAGATTTAGTCTGAAATAGATACTTACTTATAGATATTGCGCAGCTTGTAGCTTAGATTTAGACTGAAACAGATACTTACTTACTTAAAGATTTGCGCAGCTTGTAGCTTAGATTTAGACTGAAATAGATACTTACTTACTTATAGATATTGCGCAGCTTGTAGCTTAGATTTAGTCTGAAATAGATACTTACTTACTTATAGATATTGCGCAGCTTGTAGCTTAGATTTAGACTGAAATAGATACTTACTTACTTATAGATTTGCGCAGCTTGTAGCTTAGATTTAGACTGAAATAGATACTTACTTACTTATAGATTTGCGCAGCTTGTAGCTTAGATTTAGACTGAAATAGATACTTACTTACTTATAGATATTGCGCAGCTTGTAGCTTAGATTTAGACTGAAATAGATAGTTACTTACTTATAGATATTGCGCAGCTTGTAGCTTAGATTAAGACTGAAATAGATACTTACTTACTTATAGATATTGCGCAGCTTGTAGCTTAGATTTAGACTGAAATAGATACTTACTTACCTATGGGTAGATAGCAAAGTGCCAACTGGTTTTGCACTTGATAATGTACTAGGCATTGTTACTAAGAATTGGCACATAAAACACAACGGTGCGCCCCATAAAGAGAATAAGTGACGGATTCGATTCCATCACTATTCCGTGGACTGACACATAAAACTTTATGGTACTATCGAGGCCACTTTCTTTATTGAGTTCCAAAGAAGTTAGTACTAAGGTCATAATCATCATCATTATATATAGACTGCCTCGGTGGCTCAGTGGTTAGTGACCCTGACTCCTGGGTCAAAGAGGCGTGGGTTCGATCCCCACCCAGGGCAATTTATGTGATGAACATAGGTGTTTGCTCTGTGTCTAGGTTTTATTTAGGTATTATCTGTATAAGTATGTATTTAAAATATGTATATGTAGTATATCAGTCTCTGGCAGCCATATCACAAGCCTTGCTTAGTTTGGGGTCAGAGACCGTGTGTAAGATGTCCCCTAATATTTATTGTCCACAACACGTCCACAGTTAGGTAGGTAGTCCCATATTAAAAGTCATAAGTAATCAATCAATAAGCAATCGTTCATATTTTTGAGCATAACTCTCACCTCTGTGGAACCTACAGAAACTTAAACAGAGAACAGAACTACGCTTTGTTAAATAATATCTTGTAAACAAAATTACAAAACAAGTAATGAATTCATATAATTATTATTCGCAAAAAATGGCAAAATCGCCAGTTTGCCATTTTTTTCCATCCTTCCATTGTGTACAAAATTCGGATATTTTGCTCAAATTGTTTACATTATTGTGTTTTCAAAACCGGCCCAGCCGATTTCTGTTAAACTTAAATGGGGCCACCTCGAGAGTATACCCTTTCGAACTAAAAAAATATTTTTTCGATTCGGTTCACAATTGGCGAAATTATCGATGAACATACACAAAAAAAATACATACAGACGAACATCAAACCTCCTCTTTTTGGAAGCGGTTAAAAAGGATAGAGGAGATAATTTATTATGAACTAGATTTTGCCTGCGGCTTCGCCCGCATGATAATTCGAGGCCCTACCTTACCACCTTACCTTAAGGAGGTGGAAAAAAAAACAAAAAAAAAACGATTTGACATTTGTTCGATTCGACAGTTCTTTTTTGACATTTCTTGGAGCGCACGCTAGAATAGCTCGCAGATGGCACAATTTTTCCTACTTACTTAACACTTATTGTTATAATGTGGAAAATGTGCGCAGTATCATTATAATTTATAGCCTGTGTTATTCTGAGACATAAGCTATATGCATAATTGCAAAGTTTCATCTCAATACGTTCGGTAGTTTTTGCGTGAAAGAGTAACAAACATCCATCCATCCATCCCATTGAACTATTATTACTAATATAGCTCAATGATCCATCCTTACAAACTTTCACGTTTATAATGTTATTAGGATTATGATGATAATGTTAACTTTAGGCTATAATTGTACAATAGTGATAGAAACTGTTACATAAAATTGACACCTGCACATAAGCATCGGTGGTTCAGTGGTAGAATGCTCGCCTGCCACGCGGGCGGCCCGGGTTCGATTCCCGGCCGATGCAATTCTTTTTTTGTGTATTTTCCGTTTTTGTTGTGTGACCTTACAATGCCGAGAACAGCTGAGTACGGAATAGAGAATCCTTAAATTATATTTTCTTGTAGCCACAGTGAATTATTTCAACAGTTATTTGTAAGACATTCTATAGTTTCGTATAAAATATTCTTAAGTCACCATTTCTGTGTGCTGATCGCATAAATAGATCAAATGGCACCTTTCTCTGCAGTTAGTAATCCCAAAAAATGAATGGAACAAATACGTAGACAGAGAAGACAATTTATCTTTTTCGTCTAGATGGACGACAACTGCGAACTTTCCTAATGTAGCAGATTAAATACAGCTATGACAATAAAAAGATTTCGGATGCCGAAACCCGGGATTGAACCGGGGACCTTTAGATCTTCAGTCTAACGCTCTCCCAACTGAGCTATTTCGGCGATACTTTGCTTGGCGAAATTTACAAAAAGAAAGCAAAATTCTGGAAATAAATTGTTATATTGTTTGGTGTAAAGTTAAAGATTTGTATCACTGAAATTTTAATCTTCTTTGGTAGATTTAAAAGTCTATATTGATACTACAATATAAATATTTTTGGATATCGCCATCTTGTGGGTATCAGTTAAATAAGAATAGCAACTAATTATTGAGCTAGTGCTAACTACTCAACACTAGATGGCGCTGTGTACATGGTTAATCTACTCATTAGGAGATGGCGTACTATACACAAATAAACGTGCTGTTAATGATAAAATTATATGTACTGTTATTGGATTTTGGATATTGTAATATATTCAGGAAAAGACACTATGTTTGAGACTAAAATGGCTAGATGACATCAAGCAGTCGACCGACAAAGTAGGTAACTCCTAGGGGAGAGTCAACGGGACTGATCGAGCTATCATCATTCAAAACCAGTAAGTAGGTACCTACCTAGGTATAAGTAAATAAAGGTATTTTTATATTTAAAAATTCATTAAAATATTGAGCATTATTGAACTATTAATGAGCGAAAAATAACCACATGCATCAGTGTGCATGTGTTACTTCTTGCATTACCTAGGTACCTACTTCTAGTTTCGACGGGTAAAAGACCAAGCAAATAAAAACTCTTCAATAGGTCCTTCTGCCAGCCTACTAGTTACCTACATCCTACATACATGTAAACCGATGCCAAAACTCCTAAATAACAGGACCGTGGGTGTGGATTACAAAATAATTGGACCCAACGACAAACGTGAACCTGGAATAATAACAATGGGATCGAGTTCGTTTGCAGTAAAAAAAGTAAACATATAAAATAAGTTACGGGATTACATACGGGAACTTTTAAAAGCTCGTTAAAGAATGCAGTTCCGTGGGTATTTGAAATAAATAAGCTAAAATTGATATGAGTTCGTGTAGGCTGAGCGGTGGGTGGCATGGGTAGAATCAAACTTAATGTCGTCTGGTTACACGAGGGGTGAGTCGTTGCGCAGTAGCAATTCCACATGTCTGCACCGAAAAAGGATTGGCGCAGCTTGTAGCTAACTTGTTTGTTCGATCTATAGGTATGGTGGTGAGAGGACCTTTAAAGTGTCTGCCCACCTAAAGTATCATAGCATGACCGTGCCAGGAACGTATCAGGCATGGAAAACTACACAATACGCTCATCTGGGTCGTTCTACTATCTAGACACGCGGAAGCGTGTCCAGCCAAGTCTAAGAAAAAGGAACTGGCGACGCGACGTGTGTAATATTACACGAACCATTTCAAACCACTTTTGACCCCTTCATAACTCGAAAACTATTTAACCTATATATATGAAATTTAGCATATTTATTAAAGTTCTTTAGCTTATAGACTTATAGCTTATAGACTGCCTCGATGGCTCAGTGGTTAGTGACACGGACTCCTGGGTCAAAGAGCCGTGGGTTCGATTCCCACCCAGAGCAAATATTTATGTGACGAACATAGGTGTTTGCTCTGTGTCAGGGTGTTATTTAGGTATTATCCATATAAGTATGTATTTAAAATATGTATATGTAGTATATCAGTCTCAGGCAGTCATATGACAAGCTTTGCTTAGTTTGGGGTCAGAGACCGTGTGTAAGTTGTCCCCTGATATTTATTTATATAAAATACAAAATTTCATTGACTTTGCTCTAACGCTTAATGAAATATTAACGTTTAAAAACCGGGGTTTCATTGACTGATTCACTCACTGACTTACTGACTTATAGATAAAAACCTAACCCACTTCCAGATTACCTAGAAACTTGATATTTGGCATCAAGGTAGACTATCAGGCATAAACAAAGGAAAAAATCTAAAACTTTGAACTTTTACCCCCCAACTTTTAACCCTATATAATAGGGGATGAAAGCTTGTATGAGACTTCCACAAATTTTCATGCTATAAGTCTAAAAATGACTCCCTGCCAAGCTTCTAACTCTACACGCCTTACTCTACAAGTCTACGGGTCGTCTATGTCGGGGTCATAGGTATTAAACACAAAACCTTTTAAGGGCGAGTCTAGTACATCCAGACAAACAACTTTTGTACTACGACTTTTGAAAATCCGCAAAATAAAAATTTGCATCTCCATACATTTTACCTCACGTTGACGAACTTTTTGTACGAAAAAGCTGATTTTTTCTTCGTGATTTTCCAAAAGTCCTAGAACAAAAGTTGTTTGTCCAGATGTAGGTACTAGACCCACCCTTAAAAGGTTTTGCGTTTAATACCTATGACCCTGTGGTTATGCAAATTCCTAATTAAGGACAATGTCTATTGGTATAGACCGAATCATACAACTTGGCGGCTGTGATGTTAGCTAGAAGCTCCGGTTAATCCAATCCTGACTGAAGCTCACCTAACAGCTATAGCAGCGATAATTAGGTTATCTGCAGCTTGTGAGTAGCTAACATCACCACCGCCAAGTTGTATGATATGGCCTATAATAGTGGTGATGAATGCTCAGCCAGTGCCGCGGCTGCTAACTGCTTTATTTATCGTTATCGATGCCATCCTACCTATGAGGACGCGATACACGCGCAGACAGACATTGTCGGCGTGATTCACCACATATGACACACAATGCAATAATATTGATTGGAGCAGAAAAATGATAATCAATGCGGATGCCGACTGATACCATGGCAGTGATGCGGTCAGGAAACTGAAGCGGTATGTTGACTTCTTTACTTTTAACCCCTGGAACCAATATCAAAAAAAATTCAAAATTCAAAATTACTTTATTTCAGGCTATTACCCATATAAAACAAAAATAATAATTACAGTGAATGGTTGTTAAAAATAACATAATATGTACATACAGTCAAAAATTAAATCAATTCAATTCAATAAAATTAAATCAATATGATTGATTTACCTATATATTTGGAAATAAATATATTTGCTTGAAAATCCAAGATATTTTACTAATGCAAATTATTGAGAAAAGTAGGATACCTATGGATGAGTCAGAAATTAGATGATTTTCTCGATCCTGCAATTTAGATAAAATAACTCAAGAAATAGTTTTTGGCTTCATTGCTGAACTTATTTTGGTAACAAATTAAATCTACCGTTCTAGGCTTTTGATAATTCCGCTACTGCCCTGGGAAGGAGATTAGTGTTAACTGTTAAGTATTTTGATGTGTTTCTATTTAAATCTGTAGCTTCATAGCTCTTAAACGGAGAATTCGATTTTGATTAAGGATATAATTAACAAATTGACTTGCTTGAGTGTTAGGTATTATGATGCGCACCGCGCTCGTGAAACGTAAAATAGAAGAATTTACTACTTACTAGGAATTTATTGTTAAGTTTTGAGATTATTTTTTGAATTGTATATTGTGAATTAATTATTACATTAGTATGTAACATTTCATCAGTCTGTACCTGCCTACCTTTCCGATTCAAGAAATGTGTCTTGTCGGATTCGTATCAATATTCTTAACTTTATTAGTGTTTCCATTGCTTTACATATTTTCTTCTCAAAGTTTTGGATTATAGATAAATAAATAATAAGCTGTTTTAGTTCTAGATTTATTTGTGTCTAGAATTTAGATCATCATAATCATTATCAGCAGTAGGACGTCCACTGCTGAACGTAGGCGGCCTGTATCCAGCGCGTTCCTGCATAGTCATGATCTAGATAAAAAAGATAGCGCGCCCAACGTGGGGCTCGAACCCACGACCCTGAGATTAAGAGTCTCATGCTCTACCGACTGAGCTAGCCGGGCTGATGGCAGGAAATTTGAAATTACGCACTTAGTTTATTTTTATAATAAATTTACAAAGCTGCAAAAAAGACAGTTACGAAACGCGAAAAATTGATTGTGCTAAAAATACGGAACCCTAAAAATAGAATAAGTCGTACCTATAATATAATTATAGTAGCAGTGTTTTACAGTTACTTTTATGTGATTATTACGTATGTTTTTATGATATACCTACTGAGAAGGAACCTTTTGAAAATTACTGAATTCTGCATTTGACTCATGTCCCAACTGTCTAGGAACAGCGTTTCAAACTGTGTTTTATTATATTTTGAATGAGTAATAAAAAAAAATGAGTTTTTTTACTCTGACTACATCTAGCTACTTATTTTCGCAAAAGGTTAGGTATTCGTTTGTTCATTAGTTTTAGTTCCTGCAGCAAAGAAATGGCGCCGAGGCGCCTTAAAAATAATAAATAATAGGGATTTTGACCCATTCAATCAAGTACCATCACTAACGTAAATCATAAGCGTATAGTTACTATAAAAGGGGCGTTTCTCTAAACAATGTAATCTTAAAATAAGTCCGTCGTTATAAGAAACACCGCATTACATTAATGTTGCGAATAACCGTAAGAATTATCATTCACATTTTTCTTGTGGTAAATATAGTGGCTCTCTAGGTATCTAAATACAACTCCCCCAAGCTAAGTTTGCATCCCGCAAACTTTTTGTGAACATTTTAATGTAGGTACCTATGTATAATATAGTATTAAAAACATTAAATCCAAGTAAAAAATGAACAACTATTTTCTTTAGATATAGTGAATTCTTTTTTGCAGAACGTACCGAAGCGTCAGTGTGACGATCGACGCGAGGTGCAAACTTAGCTTGGTCGAGTTGTAGAGAGGTGCAGTAAGATTTTTAATTTCTTCTTTGTCCAGTGCAAGTCCAGAGTTTTTAACTGATCAGTTTAGATATACTTAAATTGATCAATTTTATTCAATGTATTGGAGTACATTTAGGTGTGTACTAACACATAAACACCATTTCTTTAGACAAAAAAAGGTGGCCGTAGGAAGTCCTTTGCTAAGCACATATTCTGCCACATCTATTCGAATAAAACCGATTGGAAGTGGCTAGCATCTTGAAGTAGCAGTGCACCGGGGACAAAGAACGAATGACCGATGGCCCGTAAAGTTTTACGTTATACGTCAATAAACCAGCATTCCCGATGTTACATCCCATCAGTATTCAAGGCTCGGCTGACGAAGGAAGCGGCGCGCACCGACAGTTAGCTTTTACTTCTTTGACTACAGAACCGATGACCTGGCCGTGGCAGCCGGCCTAGACCACACGCAGCCATCTAGGCTATGTGACATATGCTGGCATTAGATATTAGGCTTTTTAGGGGCTAGCACGTAGCGCAGTTTAACAGTTAAAGTGTTTGTTAGAGATCTCTGACGTTAAGTAACGTTTCAGCACGGTCAGTCTTCGGATGGGTGACCGCGGGTGGCGTTTATTTACAATTGAGCGCTGCCATGGCTCGGATGACACGTTAAATTGCGGGATTGCTTTAATTTAAGGCCTTTAAGCGGGTTAAAATCTCTGACACTAGTGTCAGAGTTTAGCCACCCAGCCGATATGGATTTACTAACACGATTCTGCTAGCAGTATAAATTATCTTCTGTAAACCTTTTTGTTAATATTGGGGAATTTATTATCGGATTAATTGAATACTAAATGTTTTGTGTAAACTATTAGGAACAAAAAATGTTTTATTTATTTATTATTATTTAAGTTACTTCTAAGATTGCAGGTGAACAGATGACCTGATGAAGACCGCAGTACCGCGCTGGATGCAGCAAGCTTACCGGCCTTTTGATTATTTCATTATTGGTGATCAATAAGGGAGATCTAGGTCTGGTAATACCTAACTTTAATATAACTCTAAGATCTTGTGACTGCCTCGGTGGCTCAGTGGTCAGTGACCCTAACTACTGGGTCAAAGAGGCATGGGTTCGATCCCCACCCAGGGCAAGTATTTATGTATGAACATAGATGTTTGCTCTGTGTCTATTTTGCACGGTGTTATTTAGTTACTATCTGTATAAGTATGTATTTAAAAATATGGATAAGTAGTATATCAGTCTCTGGCATCCATATCACAAGCTTTGCTTAGTTTGGGGTCAGAGGCCGTGTGTAAGATGTCCCCAAATATTTATTAATATTTATTTATTTATTTACTAAGTAAGGTTGTCTTAATCGCTAAGCCATGTCCAGGCGCAAATAATTTCATCCTCGTCATTTCAGCCATAGGAAGTTCACTGACATAAGGGCCAATTATAGCGGTACCATCTAACTAGCTAACCGACCTAAAGGCCTCAAATTTGCTAAAAATCCTAATCGTATTACGGAGTCACCATTTAGAAATGTCACTGTCACTGTCACATTCAAATTTTAAATCGAATGAATGAAAACCAACTAAATCTAACTACATTTAGAGATTTAGGCGAATTTGGTATTCTGGAGACACACTTTTAGAGCTGTCTGACGTCATCTTTAAGAATTTTAATGAATTGAGGTTATGTTTTTAACCAGTACCGAATTAGATGGTGGTTAAAAATAATTAAGCTCAAAAGTAAGTTATAAAGAAGAAATGCTGTGTTTTTCTCCAATTAAATGTATTTAGTTACATTTAACATAGCTGATGGTGTTCCTATAAATATTGATTTTAGTTATATTTCATGTGAATTCGCGATGACAAAAATGTTGACGAAAAACTGTCTTACAATGATTTTCAGCAAAAACTAGAATGAAACAGCTGGACTTAACGAGTCAAATTAATCCACCTCATCATACCGACCACATTTTTGTTGAAACAAAGAAAGGATTACCATTTTGTGGAAAGCAAAGATAAGAAGTACATTTGTACACACAGAAATTTAACTAGGTAAGTAATTTACCTAGTTACATTTCTGTCCATGCAATTTATTAATCCGTAGGATCACACTAGATGCAAGCCGCTTCCAACAGTTCCAACCGATCTTATTGGAGATCCATAGGGGAGACCTATGTCCAGCAGTGGACGTCATATGTCTGAGGGATGGATGGAATGTATTAATAGTAGCTATCTAATTATAATAAGCTATCCATTACATCCAATTAGAAATGAGGATATGCATAGAAGAAGCAAAGTAATTAATATAGCTCTGCGGATTGACAAGTTGAATTAGCTGTCGGCTCGGCAGGGCCCATAGTTGGGCAACTGACAGAGTCAAGTTCTCAAATGAAGATCACAACAATCGGCAAGTGCAAAGTAGGATGTCAAAGTGTACAGATGTTATCAAGACTGCATGATTGTACTAAATGTAAGCCGCTTCCATATAGTCTTATTAGATATCTCTAGCGGAGGCCTATGTCATTAATAATTCTTATGTGAGCTTGCCTATGACAGTAGAATTGTGCTTTAAACAAACTTAAAACCCTATTTGCTAAAACATACATAGGACCCGGCATTACGGGCGGATCTCAAACTTCTTGGCCGCTGTGAAATATGCTACAAGGAGCGCAAAACCCAATCCTGACTTCAGTCAGCCTACAAGCAGCATGAGGACTGGGTTCACACAGCTCGCAGCTACATCCACAGTCGCTAACAAGTTTGATTCGACCTATACCAACGAGAATAGTGAAATATTGCACTAGGGTAATAGTTGTAATTTGATAATTATTTATTGCTTACATTTTATAAGTTGTTATTCAGTACCCATGTTCTGGTTGCTTGTTTGTTCTACATATATGTAGAGAACGCTATCAGGTTTTGTACATTTTGGTATTTTTGTTACTGACTCTACGTTTCAAATAATTATGTAGTAGTTATACACATTTTTATCGATTAAATTAATTTCCAGATACCTCTCGATGACCAACTTTAGAAACAAGACTATGAAGTTGTGAACCAGTTCGATGTATAGTAATGGCCCTAATATGTAATCATCATCCTAAATTGATCATCGTGTCTAGACTTCAACCAGGAGCCATAACAAGATGAGGAAGATACAGATTGTTATATCGGCTAAATAAATGATAGACTATTGATTGTATTGTGGTTTGTATTTTCCTTGGCAGGGCAAAGCAAAACTACAGAAAGAAATAAGAAAAGATTTAATTCAATACAAAAATAATTATTCGATACAGTCATTCAATTACCAAGCAGTTTTTAATATCAATCACTTTTTATTACCCATCAGCTTTATTTTACCTATCACTTGATAAAGGTAGTTAATTACTAAAAATATATTAGTATTCAGTAGGTAAGCTTCAGCTTAACAAATAACAGTCCAATAAAAGATCACAAGAACACCAAATTCATTTATTTTGTGTCTTATTTATGTACAAGTCAGGTTACAATATTTATATCAATAAGTCGAATGTAACAAAACACTTATTTACAATTAATAATTTAGAACATGTGTTAAAAATAGTAGTAATGACTAATCATGTATAATATATTTATGTAAGAAAACTTAAAATGTAAACTATAGCATCACAGTAGAATCATACAACTTGGCGGCAGTGATATTAGCTACAGGCTCCCAATCCTTACTGAAGCTCACATAGCATCTGTGTGAGGATTTTGGTTATCCACAACTCTTATCTAACATAGCTTGGTAGGGATTAGTGTACCAGCCGAACATAACAGCTACCTAGTGGTGTGTCTCGGTCTATTTATACAATATTTAAGGGCTTTTATAGGCTGAATCAATTTACAGACCGAATCATACAACTTGTCGGCTGTGATGTTAGCTACAAACTGCGGATAGCCCGATCCTGACTGAAGCTCACTTCACATCTGCGCTTAGGGTTGGGTTAGGTTAGGATAAGTGTACCAGCCGAACATAATAGCTACCTAGTTGTATGTCTCGGTCTATTAATACAATGTTTAAGGACTTTTATAGGCTATATCTAACTTTTTAGCTGCTTTGAAGTTAGCTACGAGCTGTGCAAAACCCAATCCTGACAATCTCACATAACAGCTGCGTAAGGTTTGAGTTTTGTGCAGCTTGTAGCTAATTTAGAACATAAATATTTTACAGACCGAATCATACATCTTGTCAGCTGTGATGTTAGCTACAAACTGCAGATAGCCCGATCCTGACTGAAGCTCACTTCTCATGGTTTGTCTTAGTACCGTCATTGGTGTTTTCAATGTAGTAATCTTTAGTAGTAAGCTTGGAAAGTGCTGTAGACCACCTGCAGACGTTTTAGCCGCTGCTGATCTGAAAATAAAAACAACATTTATATAGGTACTTACAACTTTTTTTAGTTTTGAGAAAAGTTTATTTTCCTGGAAACAAGATGACAATAGAAGTCTGTATTTTCCTGTAATTAGCGAATACCTACCTATTTACAGCCTGTTTAGCTTATTAACTGCTCAAAAAGCCTTGTTATCTTATTACGATCAATTCGTTTAAGCATATTTCTTGTCCGCCGCAGCAATACCTATTGTGTGTGATAACGCCTTTGGATCCTTTATATTTATGTTTTACTGGCTGGGACTATTATTTACCGAAAACTAAGTACCTAGCAAAGCAAAACGAAATAAAAACCAAACAATTTTGTTTTGTAAAATATAATAATGGTGGGAGTGCTGCCACAATATGAATTAAAAAAACCCCGGCTTTACTTTCGTCCCGGTGTCTTACGTTGTTGTTTTGTTTTTAATGTGATGAAATACGTTATACAAACGATCTTGGTAAAGTTTTATATCGCGGAAATGAATATTTTTTTAAAATTAATGTATGCATTTTATACGCTTATGATTAACAACAACATTAACTCTAAACTTTACTCAAAACTAAAATCCTATTGACGGATAGTTGTTCTACTAAAAAAACCATTTGCGCTGCATATTTGTGCACTTGCACTGAATGCGTTCTGTGGTCTGTGGCTCTTTTTCTGATTTTCAAACGTATACGTATTAACTTTGACAGATAGTACGAAAGATCCGCAAAGTTGCGTATATGACCTAGCCGTCTTCATACAAGTTTAATACTTACATACGTCAAAAATAATGTTTCTGGGACTCTATTTCTGAACTTTGAACGGTTTGTACGCTTACGGCACTTCGACAGATTGTGTAAAGAATCCGTAAAGTTACGTTTACGTCCTTGCTGTCTTCATACAAATTCCGTATACGGCCGAGCCAATACGAAAGTCAAAAACAATGCCCCGGGGGCACGATTTTTTAATTTCGAACGCATCAGAACTTTGACAGATTGTATGGAGAATCCGTAATGTTGCGTATTCGTCCTAGCCATTTTCATACAAGTTCCATATACGGTCGTGTACGAAACTTAAAAATCATGCCCCTGGGGCATCCCTTTTGACTTTCGTACGGTTCAGACGTGTAGGGAGCTTGTATGGAGGGAGAATGAACTTTACTACGGATTCTTCATAAAATCTATGAAAGTTCCGTATACGTTGAAGTCGTTCGAAGTTCAAAATAGAGCCCCAGGTCACTTGCTTAAATGTTTTTATTTATGAAGCCCGAAATACTATTATAAAAATTGTTTAAGCAATAATATGTGGAAGTGGTAATTAACTTGTAACACTGACTACCTCTTTCTTAATTTTTAAATCGACGAAGCCACAGATAATATTAAAAAATTGAACTAAATCGCTGTCAAGCCGGTCACTTGATGGTGTGTAGACGGCATTACATTTTATTTTTAAGTACATTTTTTTATCTGTGAACTTCCTTTAGATGAACCTAAACAGAGTTAGCCATCGTTCAATTTTTAACTAAGTGGTGCCTTTATAATAGCAGTTTCTGACTAATTAACTTTAATTTAAGCAGTCACTAACTTTAGAGAATTTTAACGTGGTGACTCTGGAATCGAGCCTATAGTCCCCCTTATAGATTTTAAAAAATACCGTTAAGAAGCGACTTTCGTTCAGCGTGTTCTTGAGGTTATGTGATTTGCTCATTCCACCTTGTGGGCGGACAACTGGACATCCTAAACTGCGCTTACCAGTGAGAGAGTTCATTATGAAATTGCAAATTGCAACTCCATCGACCATTAGTTACCCTGTATATCTACCTACTGTATTATAGAGGCACGGTAACATTACCGTGACAGAGGCGCCAGCGTAAACTAAATAGCAACGTAAAAAGCGTTCTCTCTATCGAATGCCCAAAGTGAAAAAGAAACAGAACTAAGTATGCTATTTAGCTAATATAATTACGCTGGCGCCTCTGTAATCGGGCTTAGTTTATACTTCCATTTCAAATTGCTAATCCCCACTGGATTTATCACCCCTTTGTTATTTGATAATTTTCGTTCGTCGACGAATCTTATTTTCAACCTTACTTCTGATTCCATTCTAGATTTTTTGAATTTACCTTAAGAATGTTGAGAAACCTAACTCACCAAATATGCATTACGACTTATAAATTGCTAGTTATTTAGGTAATTAGAACGTCGTAGTGGGTATAGTCACAAAGTCTAACAGATTTCCGCCTATGATTCACTCTGTCGTCTCCAACACTTATTAACTGACCTAATAGTCGTTCCAAGATTATTTCCATTCACAATAATAATAAAGCACCTATTTGTTTATAGCCGGTTAGTTTCTTCAGTGGTAATTTCGTGACTTGCATTTGCTTACGGTTTTCCCCGTGAATCACTGAAGGACGTCAGAGAAATTAGGAAGAATATGGTTTGACCTGGTTACTTTGGTTTGGGGAAGTGCTGAGCCGTAAAATTTCCATTGAGTGGTTCCTTAATGGAAAATACCTTGTTTGGATCAGGGAAAGTTATGTTAGTTGTGTAGTAACTCTTCAATATACTTATTTGAAATCAGTTCAGACTCAAACATTCGTCCGAAAAAGGATTGGAAACAGTTTTAATTCTAATTTATTGTGTGTACTGGTTTTTAAAGTATGTGGTTATTAGGGTATGTGCAGTTGGTATGAGATCTTCATGTTTCCACTAGGTACTGAAAATTAATGCATGGAGGCAGAAATAAGCATCTGAAAGCAATATTATCAATTTTGTTTGATACTGATATTTGTTCCTCGTAGATACTATTTGCGAAAGGAGTTTGTTAAATGATATGAATATTTTTATTTGTTACCTACTTGCAGTGGCATATTTGACTCAGCGGAAATAAATAGATACTCTACACTCCTCTCCTTTTCTATACAGTATAACCTTATCCGATAATCATTTAAATTAATTTAATTTATTTCCCAATCTCTTCATCTGCTTATTAACTAAAAAAAAAAAAACAATAGATTACTATGTGCGTCCATCGGCCCTACTCTATCACCCTTCGTGGATAGGCGTACATTCAGCAGTTGACTACAAAAAGGGCGGTACAGTACAGTACGAGTACTTCTCTACGTCAACGGCTGAACTCTTATACAGTCACGCGTCGCGTCGTCACCAAGGAGTCACGCCGCGCCAGCACTGAAAACCTTCTTCAATAAATAATGCAGCCACTGATAATAGAAAATAAAAGCTCGTATAGATCAGTTAGCCATCAAACCGGCCATCTGCTCCCGCTTGTTTAGCATAAAAATCAAAGGTTAATTTGGTTGTCATTACGTGCCTCGTACGAGGACAATATGCGGACTTATTGAACCGTTCACCCCTGATTTTACGACTCTGAGACGTTTTATGTGATCAGAAATGAGCAGACAAGACGATTATGTTCAGGGTTGACTCTCAACTTGGTGGGAAAATCCGCATTTACTTTTATCTAACTACTAACTTTGCTTCACGGCCATTGTTCAGATCAGGATCTGTGTCAAGAAAAGTAGTTTGGTGTCGTGAAGGCAACTGTCTGGGTACATAAACTTAAAACATTTACATAAATACCATTTACCATAACATGCATCATACATAGGTACCATTGCCCGTGATGAAATCTAGTCGAGATTGTCAAAAAATATCCACATCAATCACTTTTACTATGCTTGCTTCTGCACTATACGCAAAAAATGGCAAAACCGACTTTCATCGTGTACAAAATTAGCATAGTTCCCTCAAATTGATGTATTCAAATTTTACTTCATTGTTGATTTTTCAAAAGCGGCTCAGCATCGTAAAGAGGTTTTATTTTGTAAAATCCAATAAAACCTCTTTACATTGCACGGCAAACGAGAACAGTTAAACGAGCATAGTAAGGAGATTTTATTTGATTTTATGGAATAAAACCTCTTTGGTTCCCGGTATCAGTTCGATTTTATAGAATAAAACCACTTGCAATGCGACGCCTGTGTTAGGTTAGGTTGTTTTTCACGTACCTAGTACAATCGTTTACATTCTCTGTTTTAGGTTTTGCTTCAACATTCCGCCCAGATCGCACGTCACTCCTTTTCTGAACAATAATTACTTGCTAAACATGAAATCCCGCCGCAAATTACATCTCGCTTGTCTTCTGTTTGGTGTTATTAAATACGGTAATCCTGCTTACTTGCGGGAGAGAATTAAGTGGATTTCTGACAGCAGGCACCATTATCGCCGATTGTGTGCCCAGCAGTTGGCCATGCCGCCTTGTCGCACCGTCAATTTCAGGGGTAGCTTCCGGTATGCGGCGGCCAAATGCTGGAATAATCTGCCTCCTTCTATTAGGGAGCTGAAAGGTCTCTGCTCTTTCCGAGTACAATTGAAACGCTATCTTATTTCTAAACAACTTCAGCACGGATTAATAGTGTACGACCAGTCCTTTCTATAAATGCCTCCGTCCTTCTTCCATGTTCTTGATATTTTTTTTTTTGCTGGCAATTTATGTATTTTTGTTATTATTATATATATATTTTTTTTATGTTGCTCTTTTTCGTTACAGAAATTTAAGTTGTAGTTAAGTTGTAATCATCATAATTATCACTGTTGTTTATATTGTGTTTGTATGTGAAAGTATATATTTATTACGTTTATTTCATGTACGTTGACTTTATGTTGTTCGATTTTCTCTTAGCTTTGCACTGTTTGTTAAATATTTTTCTCTTATTTCTTATTTTATGTTTGTGTGTTACCTACCCCTCAAAAAGGGCTCACCTGAAAACCAGCGCTGAGTGTTTGGTTCCTACCTGCATTCAGCATAATGCTGAGGTGAGCCCTTTTCGACATTTCTAAATTCATTATTTTTATATCATTATTGTTGTTTTTTGTGTTTGTAATGTCGAATAAAGTTTTTCAATTTCAATTTTTCAATTTCAAAAATTACGGATTGTGTGCGTTTTATGAAAATTTGTAGGTACATTCTAATTATACACTATATAATATACAGTTACATTATCCAGTTACATTCTAATTTGTTTTATTTTATTGTGAACAATACCGAGTTGCCTAGTGAGTACCAACACTTAGTGAGTTTATGACGTAAGTATTACTCATATTCCTGGGGTTTTATTTTCTCGCAGGAGGTATTAAAAGTAGAGTATGCACCACTAGAACCAAGTCATATCTTCCTCTTGGCGACTTGAACCCCTCGCTTCACTCAGGACTCTAAATATGTCGCCCGTGACGTAAGACACGACTTGGTTCTCTTGGTACATAATCTACTATTACATGGTTCGGTTCACAATTGGCGAAAATATCGATGAACATACACAAAAAAAATACAGCAGACGAACATAGAACCTCCTTTTTTGGAAGTCGGTGAAAAAAGCTGAACTCTCTATTACGAAAAACTCTTCGTAAAGTAGTAACTTGGTCGTCAGTACATTACACGCTCAAGTAAGCAAAAGTGGGTATTATGACGTGGCATCCGCCTTCGATGCAACGGATCCCGGGTTCGATTCCCGACGAATTTAAATTATGTGTTACGTTCTAGGTCTGAGTGTTGTTTGTTAGTCTATGTTTGTGTTCTGTGGCATTCCCGCCAGAGGGATACCTAATAGGAGGATATGAGTATAAATCGTTATTTATTTTATTTTGAGTTGCATATTAAACAGCTCAATTTTCCTTTTGCCTATTTAGGTAAGCATTTATACATGTTTATTACAAAAGTCCTTGAAATATAGAGTTGAAAGCCCTGACAATGCATCGTAATTAATTTAGTAGGTGCATTGCAATGACGTGCAATGATTTCTGAAGTTTGCGTCTTTCAAATTAATGCCTGTCTCCCAGATGGGTGGGTTTACGACTATTCTTTTTGCCTATCTGGACAAATACTGAATGGAAATAAATATATAAAATTTGCTTTTACGCGGCCTTGCTTTACTATACTTTGCTCTGTTGGTGCGTAAAATAATAACAAGCAAATTAAGCAACAATCACATTTCGGATTTGTAATATTTGGTAAAGATCGCAAATTAAATAAAGTAGGTAAGATGTATTGTTAAAAGTATAGATATTACATACACTTCACACAGGAAATACTGTGGAACATGATATTTGCAGTTCCACAAGGTAAATTTTAGCTGTACTAATTTGGTCTACTTGGTGATATATTCTTAAAAAATCAGCCAAGTGCGAGTTGGACTCGCGCACGAAAGGTTCCGTACCGTGTTGGAGCCCCCTTAGCCCCACTCTTCTTGCCATTATTAATAGCGAGCAAAAATCTCCTAAAAATCACGTTTGCTGTATGGGAGCCACCCTTAAAAATTTTTTTTTTCTGTTTTTATTCTGTTATAGCGGCATCAGAAATACATCATCTGTGAAAGTTTCAGCTATCTAGCTTTCACGGTTCATGAGATACAGCCTGGTGACAGACAGACGGACATCGGTGTCTTAGTAACAGGGTCCCGTTTTTACTCTTTGGGTACGGAACCCTAAAAATGGGACATAGCATAAAACAGCCATCTCTGAGGCAACTAGTTTTGTTGCATCCGATATTACCAAGTGATCTCCGTCTTGCTAAACTGAACTATTATAAAATCTAATCAAAAATTTTATAAATAATCGCTTAAAAAGTACTTACCGCTTGTAATAACAAAATACAACGCACCTCAAGATGTGACGCTGCACCCTCGTCCAATACAGAACTTCTCCACCTTTACCTAATTAAGACCTATATCAGTCGTGAATTTAGATATAATACCTACTTATGAATTCCGTGAAGCATCAAAAGAAATACCTAAACGAGTACCTGCACACGTCAACGATACGTCAAAACACATGCAGACGGTCAACCGAGGACGTTGGCTATGAACAAAGAAACTGCACTCTATTTTAGGATATTCCAGGTAGGTATTAAAACTCCTATACCGGCATTCCGTCCTGTCACAGCGCATCTTAACAAAAACAGCACAGTTAAAATCTGATTTATAGCATCCATTAGACGGAATCACGGAATAAAACTCCTGGGAAAACGATGTCAGTGGAATTTTCACAATGGACCTACATGCGCATGCGTTGCTTTGTACCGTGAATCATTCTGTAAATATAGCATTAGCAATATTCATGTAACCATATACTTAACATCTTATAAGAGTTAAATGATCGATGACAAAGGGCATTAACCGAAAACGGAGAGTTTTCGGTTTCACTTAGCGTTGTTACGAAATTGCTGAAGATTGGCGTTTAGTCAATTCCGGAGCTAAATGGATGAGTCATTTTATTCATCAATGAAAGAAAACGTCATAATAAAATCGACTTGAAGAATTCTCACGTAGCGGCAAAGCAAAAAAAGACAAGGTTATGCTTAGAGCTTGTCATAGATTTTGTAGCTTTGAAACGGCTCCCAACCCATGGTACACCTCATTGGTTCACCTGGGTGGACCACGACCAATTATTTTTTTCCGTGGTACACCTTAATCAAACGTATATTTTTTTAAATAAATTATGTTGGTCGTGGTTCACCTGCGTCTACTTAGACGGTAAGTAGGTACTTAATTTGAAATTAAACGCCTTTATCATTTAGGATAAAATGTTTAACACTTAAAGAACTAAAATAAACTAAATTCTAATTAAACTAAATTAAGCTACATAAAAATAAAATTAATAATTAGGTATATGAGGACTATCAGGCGTCAAAGAATTCCTTAATTCATTTTTCATTATTAAATGAAATTAGATTAGGTGTGATACAAAAAATAGGTTAGGTTATGTTAGAACATGACAAAACAACGCACGAGCCGAGCGAGCGAAGCAAGCGTGCCGCGGCAGCGGCCGGCGAAGTGCCAGAAGCGACTGTGATTAATAAAATGCTGTTTGATTTAGAAAAACTGCTGTAAATAATATAAAAATAGAAGCTATATTTAAAAGAAAAAGAGTTACCAGGTATAATGTGCATTAAGATTATTAGCTGTGCATTGATGAAAAAGCTTTTGCTTTAGGAAAAATCGCTGTACGCTGCGAAAATAAATTGTAGTGTGTTTAGTGATATTTTGAGTTGAATATTATACTGTGCAATCAGTAATTTTGATGGGAATTTGGAATCTTATTGCATAGAAAAAGGATATTTTTTGATTTGCGTATAAATACTACCCAAAGGTTAATTATCAAGGTGGACCATGGGTAAAAAATTCTGCCTGTAGTACACCAAGGTGAACCAAGGCGTACCACGGAAAAAAATAATTGGTCATGGTCCACCCAGGTGAACCAATGAGGTGTACCATGGGTTGGGAGCGTTTGAAACATTTATTGCTGTGTGGGTACAATTTTTTAGGATGAAAAAACTGAGGGCGGAGTCGATGCCAATGATTTCGGATAAAATTATAATATGTACTAGGTATTATAGGCCTTTTGTATAAACTCATTGACACATACTCGTACTAGCTTAGTACAGATGAATTAAAGGTAGCTATGCTCAGGGTTGTCCATTAAGAATTGCATGTAAACAAATGTGCGACTCTACAATTTCCCAAAAAGCTATGGCAGTAAGCCTCTTTCAATGTTATAAATCATTTTCTAGCCCTAATACAGCAGATGTGTTTTGGGTGGAATAATTGGTACAACACTAAATATCCTTCTTGCACACCAAAAGAAATAATTATGACAAATTATGTTTCTCAAACTTTTGGTTATTAAGATATGAGACATATTAATCAGTGGAACGGAATACTTTTCAGTAAATCAAGTTCAAATTCAAATGACTCATCACTCTTAGTGGGTTACTTAAGCAAACTGTTACCTAGGTACTTTTATAATTTATGAAAGTCATGAGCCTAGCGTCACGTTTTCTCATCTTTACTAGAAGAATTAGTCATTAGGACAATATTCCAGTGGCGAAAAGTAGAGAATATGCTTTGGTTTCTGTTGAATAAAACAAAATGAGTGCATAGATCATTTTGAACTAATAATTTTATGTGAAAATACAGTTTTGTAGACAGAATTACTGAATAGGCCTCTGTAACACACGGTATATTTATTAGCAAACAGTAACATCACAATATGAACATATTACAGACTATATTGGTGATGAAAACAGTAGGTACACTGAATCTATTTATTTTCATTTGAAGGGTGAGTAAAGTTTGTAGAAAAATTAACATGATTATTTATTCAGTCAGTGAATTAAATATTTAGTCATCCAAGGGTTTGAACTGTTAAAGGTCATCCTTAGTGGAATTGCACTGTTGTAGGCAAGTGAGACACTTCCTATCATGCAAGGATTTTGACCGTTTCTTTAAGTGCTTACACAAATCATTTTGAAAAACACTTCCGACCTTCCCTGGGAAGTCGAGTAAAATAAATAACCATACTCTTGTTTATTCCTTACAAGGTCAGTTATCTCTAATTTAGTCATTATATACAATTAATAATTCATTTTTCTCGTGTACCTATTCTTTCAAACTTTTTCCTGTACTAATAAATCGCACCTAAATAGTACTTACCGTTGTAACGAGTCTATACTTCGCATTTGTACTATGCCGCGGTAAATAAAAACTAGCTCTACAATTGAGCGAATACATTTATTCTCTGGATTATTAGGACTCGGTTCTATAATGTACCTACTAGTAAATTGGTTGTGTTTATACGGAATCCATTGACGTGCAAAGAGCTTTGCTTTGGTCCTTCCCCAAGTTAATCATAAAATGGTGACTAGTGTTAGTAGGTGCTTTCAATAGACTTACACATCGACCGCAGGCAGGTTATTGCGGTTTTTGAAAGTGTTAGAATAAACGGCATTACTACCTTTTAAAACTAAATATATCGATTTTGTAGCAGGGATTTTAGTTACCTTGTTGTTGTACAGTCCATTCATTTATACTTATAAATAACAAAGTTTTTTTTTTCTTTATAAGCTTATATGTAAAAGTTGCGATTTCCAACAAAACGTGAATTTTGTATGTTTTTTTGTATTGAGCGAAGCTCGGTCGCTCTTTAGTATGGTTTTATTAACTCATATATATTCCTAGGTACAACCCACGCAATATTTTTTTTACATTATTTTTAGATAGGATTTAATATTTCTATCGCCATTGCGACGATGATGAAAGAAAAACATCTTTGGTAATTATCCATTAATTATTTACATTCCCCGTCTGGCACCATAAAAGCACAATGAAATGTTTAATGTTGCTCCAGCCGTGGTCTTTGACCGATTTTCTATTTTCACCATTGTTGTCCTACTATAAACCTCATGAACGAGTAATCGTTTAAGTCCCTTATCACAATACAAAATGAGCCTAGAATTAGTACATATTTTTAGATATTTATTGCGATATAGCTGTAAAGTGTTCAGTCGGGATGGAAACCTAAATTTTTCTCTTATTTTAGCGCTCGGGCCGAGCTCCTACGCAAAACACCTAGGCAACCGGAAATACCTGCACTTCTGTAGCTATGTCGTAGTAGGGTTTGCAAAGCGTCTGTAAACAGTTTCTAAGATATTGCGTCTCCTTCGTCGCCTCTACCTAATCTACCCGATATAGTGGCGTCAAGTTTTGCTTAGTTTGGGGTCAGATACCGTGTGTAAGATGTCCCGTAATATTTATTTATTTATCATTATATAATTACTTCGGCAATTTCATATACCGATAGCATAGTCAATACGACAACGCTAGAGAGACTCAAGCACAGCCCAAATCTCTACCGAACGAAATGCTTTCTCATAGTAGAAAAATGCTATAAATGGCAAATTATACTCTTAGGCCTTCTGTTCATGGCTCTGATGCCGGGGCAATAGAATACGGCATCGGTATGCCCTGCCTGTAATAAGAGCCAACTAAAAGAGGTCTCTGGGCTCGCGGGTGGTTTGAAATGGGGCTCTAGGTTCTATTAAAACGGCCCCGGGGTGGACGGCAACTCTGAATGGCCACGTTATCGTATAATACTATGTCAGCTACAGAACCTCAATAGAAAAGTGCTAAGGACTCCAGTGCGTTCCCCTGGAGATCCCGGAACTCTCAAGACTCAAAGGCAGGCCTTCGAAAAGGTTTTGGTGGGTTCAATCTCAGATAACCCGGCTGATCCCCGAAGCAGCGGGGTAAGATTTCCTCATTGTGAAAAAATCTTCTGTGCAACTTGTTTCAGCTTATGAATGTGGTCAATGGTACTGTAGCCGTTTTTGGAACCGGCTTGCTCGTAACTGTTCCACTTTAGTCATATTGTAGATCGCATTATCGCATCGCAGGATGTTGCTCGGGTCGATGTTCTGACGGATCGCTGCTAATTGTTACTAATTGTATTCATATAATATCTACTTGCAGCGTGTATTATTGTTTATGTAACGGACAGGCCAGAGTTTGCTTTGTTTTTCTTGCGATGATGTGCAGATTTGGAACTTTATAAAGTGTGAAGCGTTCCTTCTCTTCTCTTCCCCTCCTCTATTTGAAGTTAGTTGTTATGTTGTTTTATGGCAGTAGGATATATTTTAAAATATTTTGTTGTCATGAAAGCTTTGTAATATAGAAGACTAAGAGTTATTTCGTATTTTTCTTGTTATACCACTGCTTCTAGTGGAACGAAGTGATACTAGTCGTACCTTTATGAATGACTTGTGACTGTAATCATGACAATGTCAAAAACATGTATTTAAATATGATATAAACTTACCGATTCCTTATCCATCCAACCATCCATTAGCCATAGGACGTCCACTGCTGGACATAGGCTTCCCCTATGGATTTCTAATAAGACCGGTTGATAGCGACCAGCATGATTCTGCAGTCTTAATGAGGTCATCCGTTCACTTTGTGGGTGAACGTTCTACGCTACGCTTGCGGGTGCGTGGTCTCCATTCGAGAAATTTTCTACCCCATCGGTCATCAGTCCTCCGCGCTATGTGCCCAGCCCGTGCCCAGCCCACTGCCAATTCAACTTGCCTATCCGCTGAGCTATGTCGGGAACTTTAGTTCTTCAACGGTTCTCCTTATTCTTGATTCGATCTTGCAGAGAGACTCCGAGCATAGCCCTCTCCATAGCTCATTGTGCTACTTGGAGCTTATTAATAAGGGCCATAGTAAGAGACCACGTTTCAGTGCCATAGGAGAATAAAAGAATAGTAGAATAATTAACGAGAATAAAATATATTTTTTTAAATATTTAGCATGATAATAAACAGACATCAAGCGGAGAAGTCATTACAAGAATCCTTACTAACACTACAGATCCGCAAGTGGGTATGTTGGTTTGTTACTCATTCACGCAGGAACTTATCAACAGATCGACTTAATTTTTTGCGAACAATAATTATTATCTAGGAAAAATATATGGTATTGTTTCCTATAGGATAGCACAAAAGTCTTAACATCGCGCGGGTGAAACCGCGGGAAAAAGTCAGTTATAAAAGTCAGATTTGTATCACTGTAAAACCTCTCGTTTGTACATAATGATGATGAACCTCAGTAAAAAACCAAACAGGAAATGCAGTAATACTCCTCCAAATGGCCAAAATCTACAGTTATCTGGTTATTATCGTGAATCATCGGAATCCAAGGCATTCAGCGTAGCGGTCATTTATCAAGGAGGGAGGCCCAAACTGATATATTTTATTAATTTCGTTCATTCCCAGAATCTCAGGTCAAACTCGGAGTGATTTCTTATTTTTCGTATTAGTATTTAAGTAATTCTTATTGGTTTATTGAAGGGCATCAACTTGAGAAAGTCGAGGGCGTCAAAGAAATATTATTTTTGCGAGCTCTTTGTAAGTTCAACTAGTGGCGTGATCTTCTTGTAGTGTTGAAAGGCACTTACGTACTGTACAAGTATCTATATGTTTATCTTCTAAATACGAATATAATTTTAAATTAATATATCTACAATCTACTATTATTTGAATCAAGATGGACAAATAGTAGAGTGGAAGGTTGTTATGAAAATTGAAAACTTGAGAAACAAGAAGTTTCTTTATAGCGATAAATGTAGGTATAGAATTATAGATTAGAGAACATCTTACATCTTAATTATAGATTTTATAGGTAATAACTATTGTTGAGATGTGCTCATTACCACTAGATACGATATAAAAAATAATCATGTCTATATTTTAAGAATATTTTTTTCTGAGCTCGTTAAATAAATCCTACCCTCTCACGACCGCGCTCAGAGAAATGCCTTTACCTACCCAGTAGTGGGGTAGAGAAGGCTGCGAATGATTATGATGAATAATAAATATAGTTGCTTTAGTTGTACAACCATATAAGCTATCAAATAATTATCTTTCCTAATACCTACACTACTACTGTATTGTAAATTTGCATAACATATTAATAACGACGAGCCTAGGTCCCACGACACAGGTCGCCCTAGTGTGGGATCTAGTGCACAACTTTTTTTGAAAACTTTTTGGAACTATAAACTTTTTAGTATTTATTTCTTTCTTGCAATATAATAGGTATGTAATATTTACAGTTTTAACATGTTTTGTATAGTCAAACATTTGACCCCATAAAGGTCTACTAACGAATAATACAGCGTATGGTTGGTTTCACAAAGAAACTATTATATACCAGTAGGTTCGAGTACTATTATTAGTACACAATAATGGATACTATTGCGACGTCGTTGAAAATAGAATTTAACAATTAATTAAAATCAGGAGCCTCAAAAAACATTTTCAAAGATTTTATGTATGTCCTTATATTACTCATAGTCTGTTTCTTTAACGAATGTTGTCATCGTGTGCATTGAAAAGTAAAAGGTAGTGGTTAAGTTGTCAAAAAAATAACGGTGCTGAGGCAGAATGTAAATTCACTTATCCTAAATAGGAATCGATGACTCATACCTCACTTACTGCAGACCAAAAGTAGGAGACTACCATGTCTTGTGTGCTACTTAATGACCTAAAAGAACTTTATACCACACCCACTCGGAAAGTGTCTTATTACTCTTTCATAAACGGGTTACAAAGTTTGTAATTTCTCCCCTAAAAATGTGCGGCGGGAAAATTAAAATTTGTTTAAAGGGTAAGTATATCTAACCTTTCGAACTAAAAAATAATTTTTCGATTCGGTTCACAATTGGCGAAATTATCGATGAACAAAAAAATACATACAGACAAACATAGAACCTCCTCCTTTTTGGAAGTCGGTTAAAACATACCTATCTTAGGTAGGATTTTAAAAAAAACCAATTATGT
Organism: Hypomecis atomaria; assembly: GCA_964007245.1. Classification (NCBI taxonomy): domain Eukaryota; kingdom Metazoa; phylum Arthropoda; class Insecta; order Lepidoptera; family Geometridae; genus Hypomecis; species Hypomecis atomaria. The sequence continues at coordinate 15,410,708 of OZ023292.1, read as the reverse complement.
TTCTAGGAATCGTTGAAGACCAAATAAAACAAAATATCATACCATCATCATATAAAATATCATACCATGTAACGAATTAACAATAAATATCATACTATGGTTTGATATTTTGTTTTATTTGGTTTTCAACGATTCATAGAAACATAATTGAAAACATGGAAACATTAAACATTTTTTAAATTAGATAGGTATTTTTTAACTGACTTCCAAAAAGAAGGAGGTTCTATGTTCGTCTGTATGTATTTTTGTGTGTATGTTCATCGATAATTTCGCCAATTGTGAACCGAATCGAAAAATTATTTGAAAGGGCAGTATGCCCCCCGAGGTGGTCCCATTTGAATTTTACAGAAATCGGCTAAGCCGTTTCTGAAAAACCAACAATAATTTAAACAATTCGGGCGAAATTTTAGAATTTTGTATACGATGGAAGGCAGTTTTGCCATTTTTTGCTAAAAATGTAATATGAGTATCAACTTGTCAAAGTTGTTGCTTGTAAGGTTTCGTTCCCAAAGTTGTTACTAGGCCTATTACAAATCTGTAAATCCGACGTTACAATCAATCAATATTTATTGCCCAAAAACTTATAAAATAAACATATTATAGCATTTACTCGTGCATAATTCGTTAAATTAGTAACATCTTTATCCGGACATTTGTCGCTGAGATGCCTACGCTAGGTATAAACCTGTGTTCATACTATTAGGTACTTGAAAAAAAAAAATATAACTGTGAGAGTTAACCAGATTTTTTTTACAAAGTATGTAATAATGCGACGAACAATGCTGCACTTCACCGGCCTATTAACAGTTCACTATTAAACATTGGTACTTGAAGGGCGAACAGTGCTATAACTACAGTGTTGACTCAGAACAGATTAATGGAAAGCTAGCTCCACTAGGTAAGGTTGTACTAAATTATTTAATTGGCTTTCCTGTCAAATCAAAATCGTCATGTGTAATGCACTGACCACCAATTTCTAAGTACTTGACCTAAATTATGTATCAGTTTTATTTACCTCGTGTGAGCATTAGACCTATAAATGTAGCAATTATACATGGCAAATTGCAATTTGCAAAATATACATTACAGAATGCTGTGTTGTGTAAGCGCATACGAATAAGTGATTTGTTGTGCTCCGTGAGTAATTATTTGTTATTTATTGGCGTTACGCATAAAACTGCTTATATCCCGGTCTAGACGACATGTTCCACCTTGCAATATCTGTGGCTATTACCTATTAAACCAAATTTATGCACTTTTATATCTTATCTGTTTGTTTGGATTGTGATTATTCGTAATTTTGACACGTCTACTTGTCTCGAAATGAAAGAAAACAATAGAAAATACACGTAAAAGCCGCTGGTCTCACGATAGGTACTTATGCACCGATCTTTTTGATAGTCTACTGCCAAATATGTTATATACCTACCAACGAAAGGCGATTGCCTACCTCTCATTTCTTAAGATTAAGTTCTGATAGAGCAATTTTTAGAGAAAGACGTTGTTAATTATGTTTTTTTTTAAGCTGTTTCGTGAATGTCTCTGATGACTAAAGACCACTGAGAATCCTTTTCCGACCCATGTATGAAAATGAACGCCAAAGAAATAACGGTGGTCTAATTTTGGAGTTCGTTCCAGTTTGATCCAAAGGTTCTGGGATAGAATCGATCTACTTGGCAGGTTTAGGGTTCCGTACCCAAAGGGTTAAAACGGGACCCTATTACTACGACTCCGCTGTCCGTCTGTCTGTTACCATGCTGTATCTCATGAACCGTTATTAGTTCGTTATATAAAAAAAGCTGAAATACTTACAGATGATGTATTTCTGATACCACTATAACAACAAATACTAAAAACAATAAAATAAATATTTCAGGGGGGCTCCCATACAACAAACCTGAATTTTTCGCCGTTACAGGTAGATGCTTGAAATATTCACAGTTATTGTATATTCACTTCAATTATAAATAATTATTAAGTAATAAATTAAAATAATACGGAACCTTTCGTGCGCGAGTCCGACTCGTACTTGGCCGATTTTTTTTAATATTCATGTTTTAAATCCTATAGTTCTTACGTCGGCCAATTTGCTTTGATCATTAAAAAGAAATATGAAAACTTCTCAAAATGAATATAGGAACTTTTTTAAAGTAAAACTCAGTTTTGAACAGGGTCAATAACAAATAACTATGTACGAACATTAGTTGGCACTTGGCTCTACATTGTTTCTCTACTAAATTGAAAACCAGGAATATTATAATTGATTGCTTCACTTTGATAATGTATTTATTACTGTTTTATATGAGACATTAACAGGTCGAAGTCACGTCTTCTTCGGCGCCAATCATTAGTATGTAGGTACTTATTTATATTATAACAGTGCTATTAAATATTCTGTGGATGTACAGACAGGCACGTACGATGCCTTATTAGAGAGTTTCACTCATGATGTTTTCATAATAATATACGTACATACCGGAAATTGGAGCAACGTTGACAAGTCTCGTGATGCCTTTTTACGAACACCCTGAGATGATCGAGGAACAAGGTGTTGTTTTCGATATGATACAGGTTGTGGAAAAAACGCTGATAATACTGTTAGTCATAACAATATGTAAAACAATAACCGTCTATATTAACCACGAAATTTTTACGCACGCTTTAGACAATGATTAACAGTACAAATTGCGCGGTTAAACAGTGTTTAAAGCATGTTTAAATCTTTTCTGGCAAGGAGGTAAATTATCAGCTTATAAGATTGATTTAAATTTAAATACAGCGTTTACGAAAAGGGTTTACTAAGCCGAAAGAGGGCGACATAGACAATTATAATAAACTAGCTTTTGCCCGCGGCTTCGCCCGCGCTTACTTTGTAGCCTATGACACTCACAAATAATGTGGTTTTCTCTTGGTACAAGAATTTTCAAAATCGGTTCAGTAGATCCAGAGATTACCCCCGACAACCTCACAAACTTACCTCTTTATTAGTATAGAAGAAGAAGATAACTTTTACTATGGCCCAACTCGGAATCCGAGAATAAATATAATCAGCTGTTCCGTACAAATTTGCAACTCGGAATCAGTAAAATTAACAGCAATTTTTTTCTCGATGTCCGAATTGGCCCCATATTAAAAGTTGTTCATAAGGAGGTCTCAATTACCCTGTTTCAGCTTAGCTCACACTTTTAGAATAACTCTGTAAAAGTAGATCTTGTCTTAGTGAGTTTCAGAACTTCTTTGAAGTTGTGAAAAAATAATTCGTTTCATGCTTCGGTATTGCTTTCCTCTACTAGTACTCTATAACCCGTTTGAAAAGCTTTATAACTGACTTCAAAAAAGGAGGTTCTCAATTCACCTGTATGTTTTTAGGGTTCCGTACCCAAAGGGAAAAACGGGACCCTATTACTTAGACTTCGATGTCCGTCTGTCTGTCTGTCGGTTACCGGGCTGTATCTCATGAACCATGATAGCTAGGCAGCTGAAATTTTCACAGATGATGTATTTCGGTTGCCGCTATAACAACAAATACTAAAAATAAAATAAAATAAATTCTTAAAGGGGGTTCCCATACAACAAACCTAAATTTTTAGACGTATTTCGCTCTGTATTAATAATGGTACCAGGTAGATGCTTGAAATTTTCACAGAATATTTAGTTTTATATTCCCTTTAATAATAAAATTAAAATAAAATAAATATTTATTCGGGGCTCCCATACAGTACGGAACCCTCCGTGCGCGAGTCCGACTCGTACTTGGCCGATTATTTATGTATATAACACGATTACTCCGCTAATTTTGAACCAATTTTGACAATTCTTTTTTTTGTTAGTAGATCATACTTCAGAGGTAGTCCCATTTTAATTTTATCGAAATCGGCTGAGCTGTTATTGAAAAATCAACAATCATGTGAAAATACTACGTCGATGACACAAACCTGCGCGAACTATTCGAATCGGTAGTTTTTGCAAAAATCATTAATTATTGAATGTGACTATAAAGTTTAAGTCACATGCCAATACCAAAATAAGTAGGTACATAACATATTGGTCGAAGACTTTTAATTCCGTTGGCAATACAAATTACGTTGGAGGCAATTAATTAGGATCTCATCTGATGAAGTACTACAAATAAATAAAATCCTTTTATTAATTGATTACATTTATAGTCTATAATTACATCAGGTACAAAGTAAACACACCTTCGCGTAATACAGTCATAAGTCATCACTTTATCTTTAAGTAGAAACTCCATTAGTCCACCAGTAATACATTGATAAAAAGTTTATGCTTACGCCATTTCCTTCTTATGATTAATTTTACTAATAAGTTAATCTGCACCTTGATCGGAAATCCGTTGCAATTTTCCTATAAGCATTTCAATAAACCCATGATAAGGAGGGCATTATCTCTGATATCACTTCAGTGCAAAAGTCATCATTGAATTGATGAAAATTGTATCTCTATGCGCAAAGAAATAAGATTGTCATTGTAACGCATTAACTTTTAGATTAATTAATTTTATCAATAAATTCAATACATTTGCTCAAATGATTGTGTTAACAGAATTTTACAAAACCTTTATTTAATCAGCTAAATGGATGTTTGAAAATACTGTTAACGTTTCAATAAACGTTTTAATAAACGTTGCCTCAATAGGCACTAATTGAAGTTATACTTTCCTGAAAATAAAAATCTACACTGTAGCAAATATAGTAATCATTTACGTGTTCATGAAAACAGCAAATAAAAGAAAAATATAAACAGTCTCATTGAGAATTTCTGTAGAAATTTGTTAAATCCACGTTTTCGCTAAAACAATTTTGTTAGATGAGTAAAAATGACTCTACCTCCGCTCTGCAAACTCATTTCCGCTATTCTTTCTTAGGAACAGAATAATAAACATTCTGTTCTTTACGATTAAACATCAAGAAACAGAAATTAAGAAATTACTCAATTTGTATATTTAGACAAAGGATAAGTATTTTGAGAAATCAGATTGGGCACTTACAATTTTCATATAATTTTTTCGATCCCTAATAAAGTTACAGTATTGCCAGCGAAAATGATCAATGTCCGGAATCGTTGTAAAATTATCTCCACCTACACCTATTTCTACTTGATACATAGAAATAAAATAAGCTATGACCTGAACAAATTCAGAACTTACTATTTTTTTTCTTAGTTACTTATACCAGGTTTTTGGTACTTAAAGACAGGGCAACTTTAGAACATTTACATAGACATGTTTTTCTACGGGGTCAACTCCGAAACCTCGAAAAAAAAAACATTTTTCCATACATTTTGTTAATGGTCAATGAACTTCTCTGTCGAATAGCACATTTATTGCACTTTCGGGATTGATCCTAGTAAAAGCTAGTTAATCACGATGTACATAAGTATCCCTCAATAAGTTGTTTGAAATTTAACAGTAATGCTGTTTACTTATCAATTTATATCAGCTTCTCTTTATCCAGCCTCTTACCAACCCTACATACCTACTAAATGAGATCAAATAAAAGTTTCAAGTTTATTGTCCAGTAAACACGTTATGATCTATTTTGGAATATAACAGCCTATTGTTTACACTAGCTGAGCAAATATTCACGGTATCTCTCGCCGCGCAGATGTTTGGAAACCTATCTAGTCTGCAGTTACTCTAACTCAGAGTTTCTCAAAGTGTGTCATTAAAGTGCGTACCCCGAAAACTCTTAGAGGGTTGCCATCAATCGATTGATGGATGTTCGAAATACGTATTTATTATATCGGATTTAATGTATTAAAATTTACGTAGAAGCAAATGAGAATTCTTTCATGATTCACAGGATCTAAGTACAGAAATCTATATAATTAATACAAAATCACTTCTAAAACAGACACTCATATATTTTTTTGGCTTTGTATTTATTGTTACTTTTGCTTGTTATACTCTGTATTTTAGCGATGTAATTTTTACTTTTTGTGTATTTTAATTAACAGAGAGGCGTTAAAGGTTTGGAATTATCTGTGAAATATAACGGAGCTATAAGTTTGAGAAACTGCGCTTTAGCTAGAGTCTAGTTGTTCTACGTCTAGACGTCGCATTGGGATCCAGGGATCGGAGAATGCAGACCCATTTCGGGAAAAGGGGGAAGGTCAGACGTGATATTGTTAACTGGGTATTTGTGTAAGTGTCATGAATTCCAAATAAGTTCCTCTACAAATAGAACCACAATATTGGTCAACATAGGAAAACAAAAACAACACAAGATAAAATCAATATTAGAAACGGTGCTTCGAGGAAAACCTACACTTTTATCCGATCAGCAGATCATATTTGCAATTTATCTTAGCCATAGGGCTATAATGTGGCTTCCCAGTTTTCCAATTAGATCAGTTGGAAGCGGCTTGTTAACCGTCTTCCAAAAAGGAGGAGGTTCTATGTTCGTCTGTATGTATTTTTTTGTGTATGTTCATCGATAATTTCGCCAATTTTGAACCGAATCGATAAATTGTTTTTTGTTCGAACACTCATAGTCAAGGTGGATTTCTGAGGTGGTCCCATTTCAATTTTACAGAAATCAATTGAGCCGTTTTTAAAACATCAACAATAAATTAAGCAATTCGAGCGAAATATTTGAATTTTGTACATGATGGAAGGCGGTATTGCCATTTTTTTTGCGAAAAATAATTATAAACAGTGCGATCTCATGGCAATCACGAATCGCTGCGGTCAAGCGGCGGGTAAGCATCCTACGGCAGCGGCTGATATGATGATGTTAATAATAAATCTTCAGTCACGCCATAGAAGATTTCGTATAATTACGTATAAATTTTTATAACGCGTAGGTAGAGCAGTTGCACTTTACGAGTCAGAGCTGCACAATAAAAATCTTTCCTGCAATAAAATTAGATTGATGCCGGATTCACATCTGTGAAAGCCTCTTTTGTTCCGTTATAATCCTGAGGTTCACCGCGCTAATTGTACGGATCAGAATATTACCAACTTTGAATTACCGACTAATAACTTCTCCATGCACAAAGAGCGCACAGAACAAAACAAAGGCGCTGCAAAAATCAGAAAAGTTTTATAAAACGGAATCGCTTCTCGTACGCGCACTTCATTGTGCGTCGACAATAATAACCCACAAAGCGCTTACCCGCATTCGTTAGATGTTTTACACACAGACAAGGCACACATGGAATAATCGGGACTCTTGCAGTAAAAGTTCATTTTAGACGGTAGCATTACACATGGCACTTTTTCGATCGTGCGTGCCGCGTCGCGAGGAGCGAAGGGAAAGAGAGGCGGGCGCCGCCGCCGCGTACAACAAAGTTTAGTTTAGTTGCTCGCGCGTAGACGCGGTGAACGCCTGCGAGCGTTCCGCTCATGGACGCTGTTTATTTTTCATTTACGAAACACTCGTGCTAAATGAGTATTCTAAAAGAAACAGTGCGTTATTACAACTACACGTTAAATAGGTCGCATGTGCAACTAAATTTAAGTGTTTGTTTTCCGAATCGCACTTACATTCGATTTTTCGCAGCTTAACGAATTAGTCGACTCAATTATTTTGTTATTATCTTTTGTAGCGGTGTGTTCTGAAAAGTTGTTAGTGCTTTCAGTGTCAGCTGTGTGAGCTTATTCGCTGTCCCTTTCTGTTGAGTTGAAAGGGAAAGGAAGGTTCGATTGCGTAGAGCTGTTAAGTTTCATGATCTTTAGTTGCACGTAGAGCGGATTTGAGAATGTAAGTTTATTTTCAGTTTTATTTGGTTTAAGTTTATTTCTAGTGTTAGTTAGTGGTTGTTTTGCGCGAGTTAAGTTATGATTTGTTTGTAGATCAGTCTCGGTCATGTGGACGGTTCTAATTAGACTGCAGTCGATATATAAATAACTCTACTTGGACGCTACTTGCGTAAACTTGAGCTTACTGCAACGTTACTAAACCTAAAGCTTATCTATTACTTTGATTTTTGGCTTAAAATCTGTGGTTTTACCCGATTGCTGAAGAAAGTAGGGTAATGTTATTTGAGCTTTTGTATATGTATCTCTATACCTATGTTACATGTTTTAAGATTGCGATGGTCATTAGATTAGCCTTAAATTCATAATTTCACTTTTTGCTATATTTTTATTTATAAACAAATATTTATAGATCTGTTTGCTTCTTTAATTTATTTAGATAACACATCATGTTATATTCTACCTAGGCATTTAATTTTATCCTAATCTACATATATATTTCTAAAAGTTGCCGACTAATTTGCCTGTCTAGACAATTTCTGTCATTCATTATTTAGTTACCCTCATCAACGTCGTGTTATATTACTTTACTCACAATAATCGTCAAAGTCAAACATTTTGAATGACATACTTAGATATATGAATGACCTAAACCTAACACTAATTACATTTAATCTACTTAATGTATTACACAAAGAACTATATATTCTACCCTTGACTCCATCTTTATCTAGATTATAATTTTAATCTATGCATAATGTTTTTCGATATAAGTACTTTCAAATATTTTGCTGTACTTAAACTGAAGTAACAAAATCATCAATAAGTAATAATGACTTACAAACATAACAATAATGGGTGGTTCTTGGTGCAAAGAAAGTCTATCACTATTCAGCGTGGTAATGCTACTAGCATTATGGGAACCTTTGCACCGGGAACCATGAGGGTCGGGTTATTTGATTTGAATTTGTGATTTTTGTATGATATTTTTATTTTTTGTATTAACATGATTATATTAATACATATTTCTATATACTAAAATATGGTTTTATAGCCATGCACCAATGTTTCATTCGCAGCAACAGTGATGATAAATACAATTGCTTTTGATGGTAATACAAAATTACCCTATACATGTCATTTTACGATGCCTAATACATAGGTAACTTCATTCCAATCAAAATCAAAATGAGCTGTTATATTCGCAGAGTTATCTCGGAGGAGTTAGTCTGTGTTTTGTCTTTTTCTGTTTTAAATTGTAATTCACTAGTAAAGACTAAATACACGCTAACTACTCCGAAAAAGGCGAATAGACAATAAATACAGAGTTATGTATGATCATAAGTTCCCACTACATGACATAATGTTGATACTACTTATCGTAATGTTATCTGCTGACAATGTAAGGACAAATAATTCTTTTGTTGGCCATCACTACACTGACAGTCCTGTCATAATCATATTCATAAACCATCATTTGATGCAACTGCTTATCAACAAAACTGATAACCGTGTAGCGGCAGCTATAGTAACCTCATTATAATAATAGTGAGTGTTCATAACGTACGTAATTTAACAAGGCTGCATGAAATAGTTCAAAATCAAATGAAGCTTAGCTAAGCGCCATGCAAGCCTTTTGACAGGAAAGCGCTGCCGTCCAGGGTTTCAAACTTTATCACGTAAAAACTCTGCGCAGCATGCATGTTTATCGCTCTGGGGCCTGAGAGATTATTTATTAAACCAAGAAAAACAGCAGCTTCATATATATTTTTTTTTGTAATCAATACTAACTGTCAATCGGACTGTATTTTTGAAAACTGTGTGAATTTATGTGCTCCTACTTGCTACGTATTTTGTATTTATTATAAACTAGTTTTTGCCCGTGGCTTCGCCCGCATGATATTTCGAGGCCCTACCTTACCACCCAAGGAGGCGAAAAAAAAAACGATTTGACATTTGTTCGATTCGACAGTTCTTTTTTGACATTTCTTGGAGCGCACGCTATAATAGCTCGCAGATGGCAGAATTTTTCCTACGTACTTAACACTTTTTGTTATACTTAATATGGACAATTTACACAATATCATTATAATTTATAGCCTATGTGTGTGTATATAAGCTATATAATTGCAAAGTTTCATCTCAATCCGATCGGTAGTTTTTGCGTGAAAGAGTAACAAACATCCATCCATCCATCCATCCTTACAAACTTTCACGTTTATAATGTTAGTAGGATTGTATATTATCCTTTACGAGGACTGCTAAGTGAGTTACGCTTACCATCGTACATGTAGCTTGCTTTCTCATTTTGCTATTTATCCTATCTGCAACTGCGGAACACAAGTGTATTATTACGAGGGCATAGATGAAGGATGGTCTTCGCTCTGCTAGACGGAGCGAATACCAATCCTTCATCAATGTACGACAATGTATTTTTTGTATTATCTTAAACGAGGGCTTAAGATAATACACGACAAAAAATAGAAAAAATAATAATAATATCAATGGTGGGCCCACCACTCTGACCAAACGTGTGTAAAATTTTACAAATTATCGAAGATCGCAAATTGTCGCTCCATTCCATTAATCCAAAATACGCAATAATTATGCTTTCAATGTTCAATCTACGTACAAACATTCCCAGTTAGACAATTCTAAGCATATTTTCCTTATTTACTACTTCAGTTTAAGTACAGATTCATTTCCAGAATTGCGTCTGCATTGTTATTAATATCACAATATATTATGTGATAGGTACAATTTGAGTTATCATACTGTTCATATTTTTAATAGTAATCTTCCTGCAGTCTGGCCCTCGCTTACCTCTTACCTTTTGAATTTACATATCTCAAAATTAACAAATAATGCATCTCCAATATAGGTTTCAACTCTATCTAAAGCCTTCTGTAATGCTCTTCTTACTCGCAAGTGCAAAGAAATTTATGTAAAGGGCACAAGTGTTATCTCCCTATCATAAATTATTGCTTACCGCCATATCAATCGCAGTGTCACATAATGTTTTGTTGTACGACGTGAAAGCTTTCTTTATCTGGGTTTCTTGCACGCATCGCTTCCTCATTACCACCATTAGCAATTATGTCGTCATGATGATAAATCACGAACTTTACAAATGATATCATACCATTCTTGACCAGCCTCGTTATTGAAAAAGAATTCGCTTCTTAAACGATTCATGTTTGTTTTAATCGTAACTCCATATAATTTCGCAGTATCTCTTTGTCCGCTCGTTATCAGATCACACAAATCAAACACGGGGATTCTTTTGTTGCAGATATCGCTTCAATATCTTGTGCACACAAGAGTATTAAAAGTGGGGAGCGAACAGGCGTGCCGCCCACGTAGCGAGATAACGCATCCCGGAGAGAAAATTAATCTGGCACACCGTAACAGGAAGCATGCCGATAAACTACGCGCACTAGCTTCACACCCCGCCAGCCAGCACACTCTAGACAGACTAATATGCTTAGCTGACACCTACGAATTACTCCTACAACAATGCAACATTGCCATATCACAACACGACACTCACCTGGCACTGTGTTCATACACAACAAAGCTTTAGACAAACCAAATAGAAACATGGATCAAACAAAAACCTGTAGAACGGAGGACAATCATTCCAGTGATATAAAAGAGATTTACGACCTGACTGATTTAGATAAGTGTAGGATAAATAATGAAAACGACTGCCCATACGAATACGAAAGGCGAAGCTCGACCGCGGCCGGAGACGGTCGATGTGAATTGCATAAGAAAGGAGACGTATACGGAAACGAATATATTGTGAGAAAGAGGGTTGAGAGTGACGTATACGGTGACATAAGGCGAGCCGACGATTTGAAATTTAAATGCAGTCGGGATGGACGGTGCATGAGAGCCGTAGAGGGGACAATGGTTAATCGAGTGCGTGCCGCGCTGGTCGCGGGACTGTTGCTGGCGGCGCTGACGACGTGCGCTGCGGCGCCGGCGCGGACCCGGCCCACGAGGAACGCGCATCATGAAATATCGCCGGTAAGTCACACAATAATCACGAAAAGCTTTCAAATATGCTAAGAAATTACCCCAAACGTGGGCCTGTAAACGAACCCCACCCTTCTCGAACTTATTTATAATAGCCAGCATAATTTACATGTAGTAGCGCACTCTCGGCGCGGCTCATGCATACTAAGCAGTTTAAGAAATATCCTGACGACTTGTGAGCTTTTGTCTCGTCTGCGCTCGCCGGAAACTGGCTCCTTGTTATCCTGCCATTCTCGCATTATGTAGGTTATCTGAATCAGTCTGATTTACCAGACAATGTCCTTCTTTCATAACCGTTTTTTCTCTGAGCTCTATTATACATAGAAGACGAAGCTGTTTGCTTTCTTTTTGGTAGCATGGCTTTGTCAAGTTCTCGTTTATCTTAATTTACTGAAATGGAAATAATATCTACAGCGGCTGTAAGTAGGCTATTTATGTTATTACCTCGGTGGCTTAGTGCTGGCTGTAAGTCGCAAACGTCTCCCTTTCATCCTGAGAATGTTTGATTTCGTCTTCGTCCCTAAAAGGGGGCCGTTTATCCGCTGACGGATTAACGGTCGTTTTAAGGCGTATTTCCACCCAGTGCAAGTAATATGGGGACAAAAAGCCGGCGTGTCGTATTAGATTACTGGCAGTGACAGACGGACGACGGTTAGGAGGAGATTAATGTGCTAAGTGACGAGTGGGAGTCGTTCTTTTAACCTTCTCTTCTGGCCGGGAGTACGGTCTCTTCCATTTGTTTTAGACCCTGTAAATGAGGAGAAATTTCGTCGTCCATCCAGTAAAGATACAATTCACGGTTTCATCTTTCTAAACTCTGCCGAACGTGGCTTAACTTGTAAATCTTGTTTGCTAAGCTTTTACACAGTATATTTGCTTTATATCATCATTAAAAACGCATTATCTAAAAACAACTTTACCAACCGTAGTTTTACAAACAAGCTTTAGACGACTGCATTTGCATAGTGATTGGAAACGAAATGCATTTTTAATTATCGTTGATCGTAGGAACCGTACGAAAATAGTTCAATAACGCAACGTAAACTCGAGCAGCCCATGGGATGGGTTAAATCGGAGTTGAACCAGATTTAATTACGGTTTAAACTCGGCGTGACTGAGATGGTTAGCGGCTTCCTGCGCGCGTACTGGGTCGAGTTTAACTTGATAAGGGTTACTGCATACAAATTCTGTAACTTCCTCTGAGGTTGAACTGGTTTATTTTTGGTTACATTACCTTTGAACAATAAAATAAGAATGTGTATTGTTTAGTATTCCTTGCCAATAATCTACTTATTACGGATTTCCGGAGGGAATTCTAACATTTCTATGAATTGAATGAATATTTTTTTCCTGTTATACGTGACGAGAGGGGACGTCTTACAACTAATATTCGTATGATGATCGCTATGAGACGAAGTTTCTTACGCTACTTCATTTTGGCCCTATAAATCAATATAAAATACCAGTCCTTGATTACACTGGTGTCCATTATTTCGGAATATTTTGGTGCGTCAGCCCTAAAGCATTATGTAAGTGATAACTGGTCCAGCGACTGTTGCGATAGTCAGAACACCGGAGTTTAATTCAAGAATCGGTTCGAGTTAATTCATTGGGCAAACTCGGTGCAAGCACTTGCAGGGAAATGAAGCAATAGATACTCGACTGTACCTACTTAGACTTACTTTCGTTGTGTTTTCGTCTGCTCTTTCTGTGCGCTCACTCTCGTGAGGTGATGTACAGTAGTAATATGCACTGAAAGTTTATAGGTATCTTAGTTATTTTTCTTTTTTCTGAAATATATTAATTATCAGTAGAATTTGATCACATGTGATACAAAACCTAGAAATGTTTCTATAAGTTCCTCATCAGGCATATGGTAAGTAAGACCTATACCGTACATTTTGGATAGATTTATATCAATAGTGTACATAAGCTGTTCGGTTATTTTTTTTTTTACTAAAATTATTTACATATTTAATTGCCGCAAAGAAGATGTAGTTAATTATGTTAATGTCAAGAACTACTTGTTGAAAAACCTTCAAATAAAACGACTCTACAGAAGTTGTATTAATCAAAGGATTCGATAACATTATGAAACTTTTACTTAAGTTGGTACTTTCTTAATAATTTCTTCATAACTCATCATATTAGGCATTTGTTTTTGAAACTTTTTCAACTTAACTTGACTTACTTAGTCAAAAAACTTGGAAGTTTTTACAAACTAGATATCAGATGGCGAATGTGAATACGAACAGTTGGTATTCGAGGTAGGTACATCCAGTACAAGCAAGCACGTCAATTCTCAGCGGGAGGTGTGAAGGTGCAATGGAGACGTTTACGTGCCGGTTCATAGTTTATTATTAGCGTAGGTATGTAGGTGGCGCTAGTTTTCAGGGCTGTCTAAGATACATAGATGAATGAGGATCCGCTGTAAAGTCACTCAGTGATAACCATGACGAGATTATTCTAATACCATGGGACTAATCGCGCACTGAAAATACGAAACCGTGACAACGATCGATTCAACTCAATAGAAACTTCGGGATAATGGAATTTAATGTAGGTAAACAAATACCTGTTTATTTATCTCGTATTTTATTGCGCGATTAGTCCCTTAGTATTACAATAAAGTCAAATAGCGAAAGTTTGTAAATAACAACCAAGATGGCTATATGAAGTTACCCTGAATAACTGACGTTATTCTATATCCCGGGTTTAACAAATTATAATAGCTAAGTAGGGGGCAGATATTAGATTAAAAAAACATAAGTTACTATATTCTACTTGAAAGTTGGCTATAAAATGCAGAAATGCGATACAATTAAGACTATCCAACATTTGCACATTGCCTATGTTGACTACAAATTAGTCTTGGATGGTTCCAACACACCAATGTGTGGATTGGTCCGTGACATTATCAAACTATGGTTTAATGTGGTTGGGCAAGGAATTTTTGTTTTACCATGGTACTCTCACTCTGGAACATTATGAAAGAATAAATAAAAATTCGCGCACTTTATCATTCGAATACATATTTTACTTAATTAAGTTGACATTAGGATAATTCAGGTCACGCTTAAAGTAATTGTTGAATATTCTGTAATTTAAACCACTCGATAATAAGCTATAATTTAAGCTTGTCAAGTTTCGTTAATTATATTTAATGAATGTTGACATCGGAGACACAAAAACACCTTTTAATTTCTTTTAGTATTAAATTATAGTTAGACGATGCTTTTAAAATATTCGAATTAAATGTGTAAGTTCAACTACTATTTAGTTTGATCCATAGGACGTAGTGATTGATCCTTTAACTAATTTATTACATACTTACTTTAAAAGGTCTGGTTAAAAATTTTAATAGTAAAAAAATATCTTCATTGGAATGAAATTTGAATAAATTAAAATCTCTTATATGGAACTTCGAAGCTATAAAAGTTGATCAATTTTTCGCAAAATAGGAATATAAAGTCTATATTTGGTAACTTAGCATCTACTAAATTATGACTCGTGATTTTCCAAATTTCTAGCGATTTTCCAAAGTTCTAGTAGGTATGTGGTGCGTATAGTATTTTCTTAATAAGTACAAAATAAGTTGTAGTATTTTTGCTAAGTTGTGATATTTATGGCACGCCATTATCAATGCTATCAACCCTACATGTCTCGTTGCCGTAATAGTGGCGTTGTTATTCCTTGTTCATGCGATGTCGCCACATTTTATGAGGCGGACTCATTATAATGGAAACACTGCTGCAATAAGTTATTTATCAATCTTGTTGGAAACCAAGCTTGAATAAAAGTAAATCTTTATTTATTTAGTCTATCGTCTATTTAGTTCGAAGTCTATTAAAAACTTCTACGAGTTTCAAGTTTAAAAACTATAAGTTTTTGTGGATTAGAAATTCCACAACTTTGGGAATTAGAAATTCAACATCTATCTCTACATACTCGCACACGTTAATATTGAAGTAGAAGGAAAAGTTGTACATGACGTTGTGTTTGTTTAAAATAACTGCAATAAACTGCATTTTAAAAATACTTAGTTTCAATTAAAATACATTTCACGCAATGAGAAATTTTTAAATAGGTACGTAAGTAGTGGCATACGTGCGTTTGAATATGTTATAGTTTTAAAAGGTTTTCCAAAGCCCCATATTTAGGAGAGTATGATAAGTGAAACAAAGACCGTCTGGAGCTCGCATAGCTACCTATATATATAATGTAAAGTACTGCAAACTGAGACGCGCATTGTCTGCCGTCCTACGATCCAACCTACCAGGGACTCTCTCGTGGGCGACTTTATACATAACTAGTTTCTGCCCGCGGCTTCTCCCACTTAATATTGTTGGCTTAAAACACTCTTTCTTTCAACCTTTAAAAATAGGGGTGCTATAAGTATACTAGTCATTATCAATACCTTTTGCTATGAAGCCAACCCCGGAATGGCGCAAAAAGCATCTGATCCATTACTTTGGCGAGACTCGATGAATTTATTGTACGGAACAGCCGAAAGATTTTACTTAAAAATATATTGGTGCATTACGTTATAATAATAGTCTAATTTGAATGTTTGAACGTCATTTATCGCGGAATCCTTAAAATAAAAAAGTTCTCGCCCAACGTGGGGCTCGAACCCACGACCCTGAGATTAAGAGTCTCATGCTCTACCGACTGAGCTAGCCGGGCTGGTGCTGCTACAACATGAAATTGTGAACTGGACTGAAATGTAACGCTACGTTGTGTTCTAATTTTAAAATAAAAAAATAGAACTACTGATTGTCACAAAAACTAGTTTATTTATAACAGACTGCATGGCGACTTTTTTTGTAACACCTATGAAGGTTGCTAACCAACCGCTTAGGTCTAGTTATTTATAGTTAGGTAAATTCTAAATCAAGATTTTAGTGACAATCGTAAGTATCTACATTCTACATCTAATCTACATATTATATCTATGCAGTCAAGAGCTACCAACCAAGAGCGGTATCTAAACCTTGGTGTGTTTCGAGAAAATTTACTTGATCAGGTGTGTAAGTTTTCAAGCTAATCAGATGCAGAGAAAAATCAAATATAGGTAGATATCTAACTTTCTTGAGATACTGTTCTTGCGCTTATGAGAGCAGCATGGGATTATTCAAATCCGCTTAAACTCAATCCCACGCAAGGTGAAGAGCAACAAAACTACACAATAAGATAAAAATTGATCCAATTTACTCTAGTTCGGTAGCGAAAATTTATGAGTCACTTCAAATTGTAGCAAGTAGCTGTAACAACGCTGGAGGCCGGCGATATTGACCTAGATATTCGGTTTTGCTATCTGCGGGCATCCATCGACACACATTGTTCAAGTCATCTGCTCGAATGTGCTGCCCAAAGCTCTAAATGGTCAATAAACCTCCCTTTCAGATTGAAATTGTGAGAGAAAGAAAACTGGGAAAATGATTTCTTTCTTAACCGATTTTATAAAAGGTTCTCATGTTGATTGTATTTTTTTATATCCTAGCTTTTTTCTGGGCGACGCGATTATGATGACCCTTGAAGCTTGTGCTTCTCACGAAGTTCTATTTGATAGTGTATGTAATTGACTTCAATGTGATGTTGATAGTTACGTTTATGTCAGAATATTTTTTTTGTGGAATATGGTACGACCATAGATAGCTATTACATAAAAAAATCCTTGGGTTCGACGAAACGAAATAAGTATCATAAGTGTCATTTTTGGATCTTTGAGTATTTTTTAATCATAATATATTTCAGTTCATTTCAGACTTTGACATCTTTGGCATCGCGCCAACAAAACAATAGCCACACACCTAATTAAAAGTATTATTATAAAAATGTTAACAATATCTGCATGTCACTTTAATTATAATTATGTAAAGGCAGATGACAGTGCACATTTTCAATGATAATGAGTGTATCAACAACCGTTAACCAATCTGCGCTGAAATGATCTGCATTAGAGCGAATGATCGAAAATTAGAATTTGCATGAAGTAATTGGCTCACATTGTAGAACCTTTGTCAATTATCTCATGGTAGCCGCTCCGGGCGGACTAATTCGGCCGGAAGCTGCAATCATCGCGTGTCATGGCTTTTAGATAGTGTATAGTCATTTATATTGACTACTAGTTTCAACCCGTGGCTTCGCCTTAGCCTGGTGGCCTACGATACATTAAACTATATTCATGCAAAACATCAAGCCCTCCGTCGCGTAGCGTCGCTCACACACATTCGGATTTATAATATTGAGATTGATATTATAATATGAAGGATTAAAAAAGATTAACGAGCACTCATCTACGTACCGCAGGAGACGCACGAGACGCATTTATCAATCTTTCAATCTTTATATTATGAAACCATGATACGCATCGTCGCGCACCTGTCCGCGCCGTTGACTCGCATTTCTGTCAAATAAATCCATAAATTAGTTTAGGTACATAATTATTTTTAAAAAAAACTAACCTATGGATTGACTCCTATTTTATTTATTAAAAACTTAGAACATCGTATCACCTAGGAAATAGGTTCCCCCCTGGAATAGGTTGGAACTAACTGCATATGGCATCTTCCTGCAGGAAGAACTGCATGCAGTCTAGTTCAGGTCTTTGATTTTGATCTATTTTACAAGGATACTAGCTTTTACCCGCAGCTTCGTCCGCATCATATCATAACAAATTTATCTCCTCAGAAAACGTAATTTTTTTCCTAGTTACTTAACATTACACTTATTGTTATATTACACACTATATCTGTATGAATTATAGCCTCTGTGTCATTTTTATGAATAAGCTATATGATTGCAAACCATTTATTTCAATCCATTTAAATAGTAGTTTTTACGTAAAGAGTGACAAACATCCATACATACCATAGAAAGTTTCGCGTTTTTAACTATATTTATGTAGTAGGATAGTAGCATATTCTACGCTGTGCTGTCCGGCACCAGTACTGGTGATTCCATTGAAGAGCTTTACGGCAGTTAGTATTAGATGTTATAAGTTAATTTGTACTTACATGCAACACCAGACATTTGAGTTAATACCATCAAACGTATACATACGACATGAAAATTAATTCATGAAAAGATCGAGGCTAATAAATTTTAATATTTCCTTTTAGATATTGAGAAAAACACTTCACTAATCATCACATCCGCGTGTTCCTCAGAACGCTTTAAGCTCATTAATAAAACTTTACACGGCACTTTTATAATTTCAACGAATTTTGTATGACCTAAAATGTACTACTTATATTAGTCAAGATTACAGACCGTGATAATATTACGAGATTCCACGAATTTTACTCATTTAGTCCGTGCATACACAAGTGTTAAGTTAAAGTGATAATTAGTAACACATAAAGGAGTTTGGAAATGCAAAGCAAGTTTTTCCTTTGTTCTGTTTTGTAATTTCTTTGAAGTAAATGGATTCTATAGGTTATTTAACGCAGTAGCACCGAACGGTTGAAAAAAAAAACAGAGGGGCAATAGGATTGATTGCTACCATAACAGTAATGCCGCATGTCTACTTTTTCAAAGCGTGCATGATCTTAGCGTCATTGCTTTTAACTGTACTGTTGCTTGCCATGTATTTACATGGGATAAGTAAGCGCTAATCATAACAATGACATAGCGATAGTGGCTGTTAATACAGCTCAATGTCGAATAGAATACTTACAGTACTAACAGTTTTCATAGAGCTAGACGCGTAAATGAATCAGTCAACTGAAATCCGTAGTAGGTAATACTATGTTTTCCGATACTTCAATGGCAACCTGGATAACCATCCAGGATGTTTGCAAAAGAATCAGTTGTAGTTTGTGACTACGTAACTTTTGTTTGGCTCTACATCTCTGTTCATAAAATCCGTATTTTATCAGTTTCTAAATAGGTATAAAAAACGAGCATCAATGTTCATTCATAACCATGAAAAATGTAGCAAATATTCAAAACAGAAGAATTGTCATTCAGTTTTATATACGACGATCTCCACACAAGTACCGCAGTTTGACGTCTACAATTCATACTTAAGTCTAACAAAAGGTGATCTTATCTATCGCAAGGCTAATATGGCAACCAGACGATGTAGACAAGGCAGTAGCACGTATGAAATACGCGTCGTCTGCTCCAGTAAATTAAACATTACAGTAGGGTACGGCGATGCTCGTGAAGCCCTGCAATACCTAGACACAGGGATTGTCAAAGTGGAGTACGCGACCCTTAGTGGTTCGCTATTTGACGGTTGGCTACTCGCAAATACGTATGACTGTAATGGTAACTACGAGTAGATATATACTACTAGGACGCTCGAGCGACAAAAACATACCTACAATACTTGAGAGTGGCTTTTCACACCTAGTTATGGGACAATCAATAGACTTAACGTAGTGTCAGAATGGTGTTTAAATTTGATAAATATTACCACTGAAATCTTCTCAATTTGCAGCAACAAACATGATTTCCGTTCACGCGTAAATAATAAAATATTTCTTTCTGCCACGGTGGTGTCTCTTAACTGTTATTAATTTAGTAAAATCTGATTTCGCTCACAGGTACAGTTATGTTATTATATTTTTCGGGTGGAGGATATAACGAGGGGAGAGGGCTAGTGATAATGGTTCACTGGCATTAGGGGTACGTGGAGCCATAAGTTTGAGAAACCCTGCCTAGACATAAGGTGACTGCAGGAAAGTCTGTCTGAAACTCCGATTCCTATCGGCAAGTCGACGTCGCGTCGTGTAGAGCATTTGAATAAATAATAATGAGCGGAGCAGAAGTTTGCTTTCCTGATCTGAATAGTATAATTGAGTTTACATAAAGTTTCTTTGAGATTTCTATGCGATTATAATATCAGTTGTATTTTGACTCTTTGAACTTTCCTTAAAATCTTTTTCTTTAGCCTTGAGGTGACTTTATTTGTTCGGTTAAAAGCATGGCAACGTTTATTAAACCACTTCTAATAGTCATATAGGATATGTTGTTAATGAAAGCTTGTTTATAAAACATCATTTTACTAAAACTCACTAAGTAATTTTTACAGAAACGTTATCTGTGGTATGTTCTAGTAATTTTTTTTTTTATCTATCTTCTAACCTTGCGTACTATTGTAAATTATAACATAAGTCATAGTGAAATCATAGCTCATAGAAAGAAATGTAACGTAATGAAAGTTCACACATGTATAGCAATATGTGTTAATGCATTTCCGTATTCAATTTATCGGCACCTAATACTCTATTATTCTCATTGATCACGTAATTTGTTTTCATAATGTTTATTCCTGTTACTCATTTTGAATCATAAGATTCACAAGGAAGTTCAGCAAATTCTGCTAATTTTTATGAACCGAGTGCACCAACTGTGGCTTCTGCATTCAGCATGCCACCGGAAACCGTGTCTCGAGATAATTTTAGACATCAGAAAAGGATAGAGGCATGAAATTTGTGCATGCTGCTGCAAGTTGGAAAAGGATGCAAGTATTTCAGCAGTTCAGGATGGGCTGCACGAGCCCATGTTAATTAGGTTATTTGTGCAGATAATAGACGTTTATGACGTCCATTATAACATTTTATGGCATGTAATAATAAAATTTTGGTTAAACCTGACCTCAAATAGCTATTTTGTAATGAAACGGCTGTTTTCAATGCTAAGTTACGATTGTAATAATCAGCACGTATGTCATAAAATGTAACAATTTAAACTATTTTACATCAATTCATAGTTTAATTTCATAGATCATACAGGTTAGCTTATTTATTGTTTTCTAATATGTGATTTTTCGAACTATTAGGTATATATTTAGTTTGTGTCCAATATTCGAAATTACAACAAATACTCGTATTAATAACGATTATGATGATGAACAACATTAACAATGAAACTATGAATACTTACTTACTAGGCAATTGTAGCAGGTACAACATTTTCCTCATACATGTTGTAATAGGTATTTGATTTATGGCACTTTTATCATAAAATCTATTACATACACAATAAATATTGAATAAATATAATACTGAAAATTGGCTAAAACACCATATTTAGACGTAACATTAACAATTTTATCCTTGTACAGATTACGTTAAAATTCCGGTCTAATTTCGACAACACCCACGATTAGTTCAGCAAGCGCTTAGCGTCCTAACTCGTGACCTAATTCTTATTCATGACGTGTTTTTACAAATAATTATTACGCTACATAATTTCCGACACTTCGATTACAGATAACTTCGTCATCGTACAATTGCATTTCATTATAATTATTCATTTGGCGTCCGCTATTGATTCTCAGGCGAAGTAGGCACAATTCGGTGGGTTCTGGTGAGTCACTATATCCGTTCTAAACAAATTTTCTGTCAATTTTGAACTCTATCTCCAAACACTAACAACAGTGCACCTATCTTTTTATGTTCTGTTTTATAACTCTGCTTCCCGATTGTTATTCTAATACCAGTGTTAGTATTTTTAGACTATTCTTTTAATTTTACTAGCGTGACGCTGATCGAACGGTTGACCCATATCTCTGTTTAAAGAGCTGGCTTGAATAACAGAATTTAGTTTTATGACCACCATTTTCAGATTGATTGCGGGTAGAATAACATCTTTATGGTATTCAAGAATATGGCTCTCAATTTTTGAACACACTGATTGATGACACCGAATCTATATAATTACAGTATTATGATACATTTTACGGTTTAAGATACATTTTTTTGCCATCTATATTCATACTTTTTAGTTTTTACCTACTTAAAAAGGCGCTCTTTTCTACTTACTTCCAATAAAATCGATTATATTATATTTTGCCGACCTGCAGCGACGTACGAGCATCATTATCATCGTAATTATTGACACCTTAGTTTAGCCCACTATGGGACATAAGCTTTTTTTTTCAATCATCTGTGTCTTGTCAGTTTCATACAAAAGTTGCCTAAGTACTACGAGTTTAGATATTTTTGCGCCACTTCTACATTGATCAGGTGGCTATCTACTATGATGAGATAGTCACATTTTTTTAATTCTTCCTATTATAATATTCTTATATTTACCTCCTTCAAAATAAAGGCGTAACATAAATGTATATTTCCCGTAAGAATAGACCGTTTCCACGTATGTGTAAGTACCTTGGCGTAGTTGGTCATAGCCTTAAAAGTGCATGCTGCATTCCCTGCGGCCCTTTTTGTACGGTCAAGTTCGTCGTACGTTGCCTTCTAGTTACGCTTCACTGCTATCGGTTTGATATTTTTCATTATTTAATTTTGATCATTCTTTTAGTTCAAAGTTCTATAGGCAGCGTTTAGCATTGTCGTCGGTGGTTTTATTGTTTTTTCTTCTGGAACTATTTAGTCGTTAGTGAAACATGCTTAGTAAAAATGTTATTCATTTAAAAAAAATATTAAACATCAATAGCTCATTGTGGCTGTGCATCTTGTATTCGTATTGGCTTTATTATTACTTACTACATCGTCTTATAAAAAAACATGTGGACTTAGGTTCTAGATAGGTACTCTTTGGTTGAGTGCATTGGACATTACACAAGTCTTTTTTAAATAAGTACAGGTTTTTTAATAAATAAACTTTTACTACGTACACCTACACAAGTGTATGCGTAAGGTTGAAAATATCAAAAAATTAGTGATAAAATGTTCAATGAGCTTTTTTATTCTGAAACCCGTTCTGCTCTCAACACATGATTACAATTAATTAATATTATTTTGTACTTAAGTAGCACACAATTTATAGATTATTTTCCACTAGCCACTTGACTTGAGTGGATGTAGATTAACCTAGGTGTTGCGTTTACATTTTATATATGAAATGTAACTTAGATGATTCATATTGTAGCAAAGCCTCAGCGATTGATTTCAGAAATACAAATAACATATTTTTTTTTTATATAAAAACGTGACAATAATATTCTTGCAATCGGTCTCAAGAAGAAAACAGCGAGGGAGAGTAGTATTTAGGAAGTTCAATAGTTTTAACGCAATTCCAAAAAAACAGAAATCGAAATGTAAAATCGTTACTTTCGCTGTTTTTGATTTGAAGTCGATTGTAGGTTATATTAATTGTTATTATATTTTTTAAAAAATATTGGAAGTCGGTTGAAAAGATTTTACAGCTTTTTTAAGTCATAGAGTGCTCTACAAAGAGAAAGTAAGTATATTTACTTACCTGAAAGAATTTAACAAGACGTTCCCCGTAAACGTTTTATGGCCTCGTAAATGCAAGTTGAACGTAAATTGTTTATATTCTTGAAGCGCTTTTAATAAGATCACCATAAAATGCGTAATTCTTCCCATAAATCAAACCGTCTTGATTTAGTACTCAATAACTGCTATGAATCTGTATAAGTTTTTTTATACGATTACTATAAGTCGTAGCTGCATTATTTAATAGTACATATAGGACGTGGATACACAATAAAAGACGTAAAGAACATGACAAAAAGCGAAAAAAGGTCGAGAATAAAACTAATGTTTTCGAAATCCAGAACTAAATAAATAAGCAACAAGAGAGAACAAGAACAGTTGTAATAACGTATCTCATACTCATTCAATATTCAAAATTAAGGGACAAAGAGAAAAAATAGAATATCGTTAAACCTCTTTTTTTTAAAGTACTTACCTATATTTAACAAAATGAATCTAGTAAAACCTACGTATTTTCCAGTACAGTAAACCATACCTATATAATATTTAAGCTATGTAATGCTAAATACACATTGTATCATTTATTATTGTCAATAAAGAACTTTCAAAATCAAAATCAAACCATACCAAAATAAAATTATACAAAAAATCGATACAAATCCAAGTTAAAATCAAAAAGATAATATTTTATGATAGAGACTTTTATGATAAACACAAGTAACACTAGTCACAAGTAATTGTCAATCTTTTCATTAATAACACATCAAAATGATAGATCATTTAAACAGAAAGAATAAAGTCCAGTTGCAAGCAACAATACCCGCAAATACCGACATTTCCAATAAGTTCCTATAGGACAAGGAACAGTCGTGATTCACGATTGCATAAATGCGAGTGCCGCAGCCCGCTCGTCGCTTCCGCTTGCATACTACATCACTAGCTCAAAGACTTGCGACGCATGGATGTTAGAAAACGGATCGGGCATAATATCTTTCGGTGTACCTAGAAACTGTCTTTTAATTTGTAGGACATGGCTAGATTTGACTAGACGTTTTAATGTCACAGAAAATAGAGGTAATTTCAAAATCTTTTGTCTTCTTTTTCTGATTTATTGTCCACGGTTCCGACGCCTTTGGAGGTAAAATGTTGACTTCAGGTTGCGAACCTTATAGCCTATCTCCTATTTTTCTTACATCCATTGCGCGACGTGACGTGAAAGAAACAACGAGCTTTTTGCATTACTAATCGACGTGTGAAGTATAATTTATTATGTGCACATTAATGATTTGTTCCACTATGTTTAACTTGATTAAAGCTAAATAGGTGAGTGTAAGAAGTGTGCTGTTGTGTTCCCACGCGATGTGCTATTAAGCACATAGCCAAGTTACTGTAAAAGTTTACAGGGTACCTAGGACGTTAGGACGTCCATCCTTGGTAAGACATCTAACGCGTCGATAATAATATACTGGGTACATGTTGTACCTAATCAACACCACGAAAATGATCCAGAATAAAGAAATGGGCGGTAACGAATACTAGTTTAATGAGCTTTTTCTTCAGAACTTTTGGAAACGAACCGATCAGTGTGAAATACTAAGCACATTTTATTATACCCACTATTGTATTAAAACTAAACGATACTTTAAAGAACATTCTCTCTATGTTTTCATGAAAAATTGAACTCCAGAATTTCATACGATCTAAAAGACTGAGGGTGGGATTTTTGGCATTTTTATTACAACGTAAACAAGATTTTTGTTTAATCTAACTCCAAGCTTTATTCCACTATCATCCTAAATAATTGATTCCAAGTACAAGTAACTAGTACATTTCACAAGCAATTTAACGAGTCAACCACAATCACATCCTGTAGTTGATAAGCATTGAGCTTCACTTCAACAACTCCTTTCACTTCTCACTTAACTAACTACCAAAATGATTTAAGCACCCGTGACTCACTTAACAATATCACAGACAATGCAATGTTCATTAAGGATTTTCCAGACTACGTTACGTTTGCTCAGCCTAACTTGACGGTATTTCTTTAATTAAGTAAGACAAAGTCTAATAGTAGTAGCAGAACGGTATTAAATAATCGGACAAGTTCATGAGATACAGCCTGGTGACAGACAGACGGACGGACAGCCGAGTCTTAGTACTAGGGTCCCGTTTTTACCCTTTGGTTACGGAACCCTAAAAAGTTTGCAATAGTTTTAGATTAAAAAAATAGGTCAATATTTTACACGAACGATTGCGACCATAACATATAGAGATTAATTTGGTAATTTAGTAGTATCTATAAGTGTTTCCATAATTTAATTCCACAAATCGTTAAAAAAAAATACACTCTCGTTATAAAACTAGTGTTTCTACATTACTGCAAAATAACATGATCAGATTAAGCATCAAAACACAATCTCAAATGCATTACAATGGATATACAAATTACAAATGGACAGTTAAAGTACAAGGCAGAACTAGAAAGTGCTTTGTGTCTTTAAGCTATGTGTTACCAAGGTAGAAGAGCTATAGCTATAGCAGATACCAGAGATAAATATATTTGGTAACATACAAGACATCTTGAAATGATATTTTTTAGGTTAAAATATGTGTACAGAGAAATATGTGTTAAATGAGTGTACAGAGAAGTCGGCGAGAGTGCAGTGCAATGCAAGAGCGTTTACAATGAGGCCATAAAGTCAAAGTTCGACTCAAAACTGTAGCATTGTCTGAAAAGACCCTTGCTAACATATTCGGTTAGGAAAGTTCTGCGCAGACACTCAATGGAGGCATTTCCGCTCCTTAACTTTGTTGATTCGCCTTACTTTGAGTCTACTATTGACTCAATGACATAATTTTTTTTTTATGAATGACTAACGGCAGTTGTCTACGCTTAGGATTCTTTCTTTGAGTTTTTATGGGCCTGTGACGCAATTTTACCGATTCTGCTGTATGGTAGACTTTCTAATAGTTGCTGCATATTTTACTAGTACTGACAACGTATGTCAATTATATGTTATTAAAACGTATAATATTTTGTATCTGTATACATTGTTATTCAGAAAGGATGTACTAAGCCAAAAGGGAGTGTTTATTATGAACTTTACTTTTACTCCAATCCAAGAATCCAGAATTCGAGAATCTGGAATTAAAGAAAAGAAATCAACTGTTCCGTACATAATTGCAATTTGGGATCGAAGACATAGTACCTACGTTTGTAATAAGTAGCTGAATTTTTACTCGAAATCTAGGTTTTTTAAACGAAAACGCAAACCTATGCAGAATAAAAAAATAAAAAAAGGTTAGCCCCATAGTGTGTAACTCTGTGTAATTAACCCTTTAAGCTAGGAAAGCTGGAATGCTAATGGCATTGAAGGCTGTGATGTTAGCTAGAAGCTGCGGTTAACCCAATCCTGACTGAAGCTTACTTAACAGATGCACGACGATTGGGTTATCCGCAGTTTGTAGCTATTGTACACCACAGCAGCCAGCTTTGATTCGGCCTATACTACTAATATTATTTATTAGTTCACTGATAAATAACAACTTAAATTCCACACCAGCACCCTATTATGTGTAATAGGGTGCTGGTAATAATACACCCTATACGCGCCGAATAGGGTCAGGTAGTGATGAATAGCCTCATGATGCCAATACCCAGGTGTTATTGCACTGTTATGATTTATAAATGCAAATAATGCAATAAGACAATGCATTGAATTACGGACGTGTTCAGACGTCGCGTCGGGGGCGGCGGCAGGCGCGGGCTCGGCGCGTGCGATCTGAGGTTCTGACTTAGTGGAGAGGAGAGCGATATTACACGTATGCTTTGCTTTTAATTTTACTTTCATTGATTACTAGTTTTTACTTTCGGGATAAAAAGCCTATGTCGCTTATGACTTTTTCCCATCTTCATTCATGCATAAATTGAGTCTATCCGTCACAGTGTAAAACAGTAACAAGCAAACAGGATTTGTAATATTAGTCAGGATTTTTCTCTGTAAGAGATTTTTGCCGATATTTTCTTTTATATATACTCTCCGAAGATAGCTCAAAACAGTGATTGATTTTAACCTTTTTTGCAAGTTACTTGCCGATTTAGTTTCGAGCACCGTCGCTAAACTATCAATCAAAAATATATATTTTTTTTATTTAGAAATCTTATTATAGCGATACTATTATTACTATTGCTTCATTACTAGCGATTACAGTTTAGAATTCCAGCTTCTGTTTTAGATACCTATATTAAAGGCTTTTAGTTTTTTTTTAAATTATGTTTTTATTTTATCCAGACTACAATCGCTTCCGCTTGTCTAATCTGCTACGATCTTTGTGACTAAAGTAAAACAGCACGAGGGGCTACCGACGTCGCAGATTAACAACGAGTTCGATCCGATCTATAAATGAACGGCCACTTTCACCGCCAGAGGGCACGACCCGACAGCTGATGATGTTGCGAATCAATACAAAACCATGCCTACTTACCTACATCATCATCGGTCTACCCACTGCTGTCTACTAGTAGGCCAAGCATGCGACCACAAAAAGCCACGAAAAGAACTCTTTTCGACGTGTGAAAAAGTGACAGATATATACTTCGCCATAACCCGGTCTCATTCTGACACGTCGAAAGAAATATTGCGTGGTGTGCATCCTAGCCCGGCTGAATGAACATAGGCTTAAAGAGTAATTACATGACACGAAGGCCTATTCTACGATCAACCGACCAACTATCGATAACAATAAATAAATAATAATAATTTTATTATTTTTTAATAAATTAATTAAAAAATAATAAAATTACCTAATTATTTAATCGAATTCGATCTTACATCCTTTTGCAGTAGAAAAAAGTATGTTTTTTTTATCTAATTTTCTATGCAATAATGTTGAGATCATCGAGTCTCCATATTGGTAGATTTTAACAATCTTCGAGACCATGAAGAAGACCAAGCAGTCCCATTGTTTTTTGCGGGAAGCTGCCTTCACTAAAATACCTATGTATAAAAGTAGTAGAGCAGTAGAAAGCAAATCTATTTAGTAAGGCATTACCGTTGGCGATAACAGACTTGAATGTTCGTTCAGGTTGGCTTGTTGATCCTGCCCATCGACAAGTTATCACGTTTCCGATGTATTTTTAGTACAAAGCCTATTTATAAATTTGACAAAGCGAAACTCTAATCTGAAACTTAACTTTTGTCATGATTAATTGAAATTTGTTTTTGTTTACACGTGTACTAATTTTTTATTAATTTAAACAATGAAACACGTGTTTTATTTTTTATTCAAATCCTTGGCTATCTTATTAATAATTGAACTATGTTTTAAAGATATTTACTTTTACATATCAGTATTCGTGTCATGTAATTACTCTTTAAGCCTATGTTCATACGTGGACTCATAAAATGCTAGTGCTTTCTAATAAACTAAAGAGTTTATCGGAACTAAACTAAATATTCAGGAGATCATAAAACGCTCGGGATAGAAGTTTGCACATAATAGTTATCCCTCTTGTCGATAAGGCCGATATCTTCATCCCATCGCAGTGCCATAAATTTTCTGAACTGAACATGATTTTTACGAGCACGTTTTGTAGAGCATATCGACGGAAGTGTATTTGTAAAGGTCGGAGCTTTACCCTTAAGGACGGACGCAGGAGTTTTGTTGGATCAATTTCATTTATTAGAATATTTTAGAAAAGAATCAACATTTTAATAATACAATTATTTAATTTAACCCGCGGCTTAAAAAATAAATAGTAGCCTGCGATACTCTTTCAAACTTTGAACTACGATCCTTGCAAAAATCAAGAGGTGACGAAACAATTCGTTTCTCCGTTGCCGCGCGAAAGAGTAACAAACAAGTCAACAAACTCACTTTCGGATTTCAAATGTTATAAGTAAAATTCTTAAATTAAACACATTAATCGGAACGGACATCGAGATTTAATTGCTATCAGTAAAAATATTTTTAATTGCAATTAGGAAAACACCCAATGTTTTCATATTTATAAAAACATTGATAAATAGTTGATCCCACCGGTCCTGTCTTACCATTATAGTATAAAATAGTTATGTACTCAATTTATTAGAAAACGCACTTTAGCAAATCTCAAAAAAAATCAGCTGCTCAATACATTTTATCGCGGGTGAAAGATATTTCAACAATTTTGTTTTTTTAGTTTTGACATGAGTCACCAAACAAAAGTTGTTAGTTTTGATGTACAGAATAAGCCCCTAAAAGGATGCTAATTGACTAGGAATAACCCTGTATACAACAGTGTGTTTGTTATTTTTTTACTCAATAACGGAGTGATGGTTTGATTTGATGTGATTTGCATGGATATAGTTTAGGAGCTTTTCATACGGTTACTTTTTATCTCGAAAGTCATAAAATAAGAACGAAATCCTTTTTTATATCATATAGGTTTGCGTTTGACTACACACTGCCTGATGTTAAGCAGATACGCGGTCTAGGATGTAACACACTGGCCTAGAAGATTATTCTATTTATTCAGGATTTGAAGACACCTACATTGTACTTTAGCGGGAAGACAGACTCTTGCAAAGCGTTCCACATTCTGGCGGTTCGTAAGAGGAATGTAAACTCGAAACGCTTGGTTCTAACGCGCGGGATGTCCTCCATAAAAGGGTGAAACGAAATAACAAAAAAAAGAACAAAGCAAAGTTTATATTTGTCACGAGGATTTATTCCACTTGTAAAATTATACACCACGCTGAATCTAAATCCGCAAAAATCCCTTATTCACCTGCGTACATCCCTGATACCCGATGCCCTTATACCTACCATAGATAGATAGCCCACGGGGGTTGTAAAAACGGAGTCGCCCCAATAGTAATATATCAAGATATCGGATTCCAGCTGTTCCGGTACAGATAGCGCCAGAGGTATTTTTAATTATCTCCAGCACTATCTCAAATACATTTGTAAGGTTATCGGAGGAAAGTGTACCGCTTAAATGTGCTCTGTCTCAATAGAAAATCGACGTGATACTTGGTAGTTTAAAATTCATGTAAATATAACAGAGGAAATCATAAAAATTCTGTGTAGTGCAAGCAAATAAAAACAAACGTAAGGACATTGAAGTCGACAAATTAGAGTTTGTTTGACAAAGTACCTTAATTCACGGCACTTTGTAACGTTTTGTTCATCATAAACGAAATACATAGTTTCAAATTGTCCCTGATCATGAGCAGGGTAGAAGTGTATAGAGTAGATAATGTAGAGTAAGAGAAGTTTTGCAAAACAATCTGCTCGTGTAGATAAATAGGACTTTATGAGCTTTCTATTGAATTGTGTCGGTTCTGTTCTGATACAAATGGAAACTACGTTTAGTTGTTTGTTATCTTTATAACATGAGTATTTACAACTGAGGGCTTTAACATCTGTCTTCAATACTATGTGTCTGCTGTATTCGGGGTTTATACATGTTTAAGCTTATACCTTTAATTCGGTTGAAATAAATTGTTATAAAAATATAACTTTTTTTAAATACAAGTTTTTGAGATCTCGGATATCATGTAGCAGCAGAGTGCTAACCAAGACAAGTAAACGAGCCCAAACACGACGGGGCTATCTTATTTAGTAGGTACATGAGTTCATATGGCCACCTTCCGACTCCATCATCAGATCAGCTCCATGGTGCCATATTATTGCATTGTCACGCGATTATACATAAGCATGCAAAATTTCAGCTCAATCGGAAACCGAAATAATCAAATTTAACTTACAAGATCCCACCCGAAATTACATACATAGGTACATTCATCCATTGCAAGTTAAATAAAAGTTTGTAATAAGAATATCATAAGTTCGCAAAGTAACATTAAAAATATTATTTGACTTCAAGTTACATCTTTACAAACATTTTCAACAGTAATAAAGGCGTCGACATGGCTTGCACCACAAAAGGCGTTTGGACTTTACACTGCACCTGCAAATACACCACCCACATTGTTTACTTGGTTTGTTTACTTTCCCAAATGGCTTCAAACCTGTTAACAAGCTAATAACACGAGTAGGTACTCTCTATCACTCAATCGAATCGTAGTGTATTCTGTGATAAACCACTATCTTTGAGCTAAACGAGAGAGCCAGCACTGTAACTGTTCAACAAAACTGATAACACCTGAAAATGTTCGGTTCGTCGAATTGCTTAGGAACTATTTGGGTCTTACTATTACTACCATTCTTAGTATAAAGTGCCAACTGTTGAGAATTCTGTGATCCGATGACAATAGTATTTACGGGGTGATTGTACATCAATATTATTCAATGGAGGTCGGCACACGATGGCGGGAAGTGCTATCGATTGCGGGGTCGACGACACGGGAACTGACCTTTGTGCAGCTCAGCTGATCGACCAATGTGTCATTAAAAATGCACTTAACTTCACTTTAACGACCCTAACATTAAATTCTATTTAACGATTCCTATCCCTTCGAGACATTGAGAAAATTAAATCGTTCTGTGAAAGTAAAATAAGTACTAAGTCAAAATTGCTTACGTGACTTTGGGCAAGAATTTCCTTTTACAGCAGAAAAAATATAAATCCCGAAACGCAGTTGTAAATAGCCGTTTCCATCTCGCAGAAACAACGTGCGACTACGTTCGTAACATAAAAAGAGTACAAAATGTACAGATTTATTTACGTACCTGCATTTTGGTAAGCGCCTTCAGGGATTAATTCTGTAGTCTTCTCTGTTTTTACTTAACTTTTTACTAAACAAGAGCCGTTTTTGCACTTAAGGGTTCTGTTTCGCAATGAAGTCATGTCGACGGGACTTGCGGTCGTTTTGTTTCATGTCTGTGCTGAAACAAATGACAGACGTTACTTACATGCGATCGCAATTATTCAAGTGTTTTCTGTCACTGGCAGCGAGGAAAGGCGGCTTATTTGGCCGATCACTACGAATTACTGCCAATCAGATTTACGAAACCATACCTACTTTCACACGAAGCTCTACCATATATTTTAATATGAAGGATTGTTTTTATACTTATTACAAGTTTCTTCCGACTCGTAGCGTAGCGCTCGTAGCGTATTTTGACTAGGTGTTTGTCAGCGATCATCGATATTAAGCAACGTTCCGCACGATTAGTTTTGGATGGGTGACCGCGGGTGGCATTTTCCAACTGAGCGCTACCGTGGCTCAGATGACACGTTAAATTGTAGGTCGTATAGGTAGTGGAGGTAACTTACTTACTTTCACACGAAGCTCTACCATATATTTTAATATGAAGAATGTTTTTTTTTTATCTTTATTACAATTACAACCTTCTTAACTATAAATTGCCTTAGTAACCTATAATAATTAATTGATCATGATGAATTTCACGAATAACGGTTCACCAAAATAGTGGGCTTGTTTTCTAAGTTTGCAGGAAGTACTCTGCCTTAATGCGTGCTCTGCCTTACATATTGCTAAGCCCTAAATAATCCCTGTATCATAGCAATAAATCTAATAGAAATACGATCATAAGGTACCAATAAACTGAATGATCTAGTAAGACTAGTCTAGAACAAATCTACTTTTGCACTAAGTTGCAACTAACAAACTCGTTTAGCCTTATCCAGTGGAACCAGAAAAGGTAAAACTATTTGACTTAACAAATAGGAACAAAGAATGATAGATTTATTTCACGGAAATCCTTTGCAATGCAAAGATAGGAAAGGAATTCATTTGCTTAGGTAAACAGGAAATCGAAGACCCTTTTTCATTCATGGGCATCTTCTTAAACAAACACCGAAAGTCGGAGGAAGTGAAGTTGTTGAACACGCGTATCGTGTTGTAAATGATTATACTTTTTATAAAGATACTTGCAAAATTAATAAATAATTATTAAAGTGAATATAAACCTAAATATTCTGTGAAAATTTCAAGCATCTACCTGTTACCATTATTAATATAGAGCGAAACACGTCTAAAAAATCAGGTTTGTTGTATGGGAGCCCCCCTTAAATATTTATTTTATTTTTAGTATTTGTTGTTATAGCGGCAACAGAAATACATCATCTGTGAAAATTTCAGCTGCCTAGCTATCATGGTTCATGAGATACAGCCCAGTGACAGATAGACAGACAGACAGACGGACAGACGGACATCGAAGTCTTAGTAATAGGGTCCCGTTTTTCCCTTTGGGTACGGAACCCTAAAAACTACTACAGGAAGAAATAGAAAGCCTGATGGAGCATTTGTATCATCTCTAGACTTCTGGCTAGTAGATAATCTAATTGTTTTTTGTGTAGAAGTAGTCGATTTATTGTAGAGGTATTCTGTTGAAGTTGATAAAGATATTTAACCCGAAATAGTGGTATCATCCAGAAATAAATTAATGTAGACGCGCCAGAAAAAATATTCTGACGGAATCTCGATCAAAATTTCCATCATGACAATGGTCTTTCTAAAAGTAAGATATACGTATTCGGTGAATTCAGTGCTGAAGCGTTGTTATTTAGTCATCAAATACTGATTTGGCTCTGGGCCAGTGATGCGAGTAATGAGCTATTACCATGTCCTTTGTTGACGGTTTGATTCATTTGCTGAAAGTTGTTCAGAAAAATGTGAACAATGACTAATCTGGTCATCAAATTGCGTATCACAAAACGTGTCGCTGAATAGGTCGAGAAATTTTTAGGGACACCCTTTTATAAAAACTGGCCTTTTTCTTTGCACTCAAATAATGCATTTCTTTGTTGATATCGCGCATTGCAAAAAATTTACAGCATTTAGTTGGATAAACTCCTATTTGTTCATAAGTGATATTAAATTTATATAACATAACACACACCAAAAAATCCTAAAAAATTGAATACTAAATTAGAGGCCTCATCACAAAAACAATATTTTCGAGGCATTTGATTGATAGGCAGTTTTAATTTATTTCTCAAATCCTGATCAATTATATACGCAAGACGCGAAAACTGAGTCTACAGCGCCAAACCTCTACTAGAACATCGCGCCTTTATATGAGACAAAATGGAGATCCACTTCAGAAAACAGCTACTGTTGAACTTCATCATAAAAATTTACGAGTACGATAAAGGCATAAATCATGATTCATCTGAAACGTTATATCATTCTTGCATAAACCGCATGCCGTTGAAAGTTCACGACTTTACCTGGTTATAAAATGCTGCCGTCAGTTGGTTTCACTGAACCTTGAAGATCATTAAACTGATCACGGTGTTTGTTGTGTTACGAACCGTGTAGCTTTGTTCACACCTACCTATATTCTGGACAATAGACTGTTTGAAAGATATCGTCTACTAACTTATCTAATACTCGTACAATAACGCAATGAACTCATTCTTGAACTTTTTTAAGTTAAAGAATGCACAACAAAAATGTTGTGTAACTTGTGTATGTATTATTGTTTCATTATTATTTTTTATTTATTTATTGAAGATTAACATTAATACATGCATTATAAAAACTAACGATCTAAATTAAATTAATGTGCTATATTTTAAGAAAGCTCAGCGCGCATTTTAATGTCTAATAATAAAATTTAAAAATAGTACATATGTATTTCTATTTGTCTTACAAAACATGGGTCTCAATGACCCGGTATTTTTAAAGGCATGGGTAGACTAAAGCCAACACCATTAGGCCCTTTACAATATTATAAAAATACTACAAAACACTGTTTGTGGACGGTAGGGAGAAGAAAATAATTGTAAAGAGATAGAAATTATTATTTCTATTTATTATTTAAGTATATTATTTTTTCGATATCTAATTTTTTTTTCAACCGCTTTGATGAAATAAAAACTATCAATTCTATTGCAATAGGTATAGTGTTTGCTATAGGCGATATCTGCGTCGATTGCGAAAAAAATCAGTTTCATTTTAACTGAATTACCTAATATGGTTTCAGTGTGTTCATTATTTCAAAATACGTGAAATTACTGGGAGGTTGCTTTTTAATTAATGATTTAACTTAATTTTATTAATTTTCTCTCAATCCAACACACCACTAATTATTTTTAATTTAATGTTTAAGGTCTTATTTATCTTAATTTACTTCTACAAAGTTTACTTGGATAAGCTGCATTCCATTAATTGTGGCAAAACGAAATCTTGACCCAGAATCGTTGCATTTGTCAACTTCATTTCGTAATTCCAAAATATGGCATCGTACATACTCGTATGTGTGTTACGTATTTAATTTTATATTTTTATAATTGCTGAAGGCTTAACTGCTAAAGTTATTATGAGCTACAAATTTCCGAGGCACGTACTCGTATGCGTTCTGTTCACCAGATGTATCGGATCACAATGCGAAGTTACGTTGTACTACCGTTGACCTGATAGTTAAGGAACTTTTAGTAAAGCTATGTCTAGAATGTTATCATTATATCTCAAAAGATATAATGATAACAAGTGTGAACTAGTTCGTATTATTCCCACATACATAACTACGGGAACCTATCTCCCAGCAGCCGCCACAGTTGTTGTTTTGACACAAGCAGCCGTCAATCACGCATATTGGACAAATCAACGGCAGAATAGCAGTCATAGATATTAATTACTTCCTTACTAATATTATAAATCCAAAAGTGTGTTTGTTGGTATATTGGTTTGTTACTCTTTCACGCAGCAACGGAGCAACGGATTGACTTGATTTTTGGCATGGGCATTGGACATAGGTAGCTTAAAAGACGGAAAGTGACACAGGCTACTTTTTATCTCAGAAAATCAAAATGCTCCCATGGGATAGCAAGAAAAAATAAAATATAACGCAAATAGTGTGATAATTAAAATAATCGGCCAAGTACGAGTAGGACTCGCGCACGAAGGGTTCCGTAATGTATGGTAGCCCCCCTTAAATATTTATTTTGTACTAATTTTATTATTTATTATTGAAGTGAATATACAACTAAATATTCTGTGAAAATTTCATGCATCTACCTATTACCATTATTAATATAGAGCGAAAAACGTCTTAAAATTCAGGTTTGTTGTATGGGAGCCTTAAATATTTATTTTATTTTGTTTTTAGTATTTGTTGCTGTAGCGGCAACAGAAATACAATACATCATCTGTGAAAATTTCAGCTGCCTAGCTATCATGATCCATGAGATACAGCCCGGTGACAGACAGACAGACAGACGGACATCGAAGTCTTAGTAATAGGGTCCCGTTTTTCCCTTTGGGTACGGAACCCTAAAAAGTGTAAATAAAATAATAATAAATTAATTAAATAGAAAAATAAGATCCGCCTTGAAGACATTTTGAAGAATATTTTTCCGCCATATTGCGGAGACCACAATGAGAAATTTCATCAGTAGTTTGTATGTCACTTAAGTCAAGTTATGTCGTTAATTGAACTTGCAACTTGTTGTAATGTTTATCCGTGTATAAATGAATTTGTGTTTAATTTTAAGTAGGTATTAACAATTTTTAAGCACTAGCTTATCACTTTTACTATTTCGGCATTGTATATAATTTTGACAGCTGTCACTTTGACACCTGTCCAGCCACTTTAGCATGACAGACAATATTTTGTTTCTTTTTGTTATTTTAGTTTTACGGTAGTAACACGGGTAATGTATTATTGCTGTTCTAGCAACTTTCAACTTCAGTAGTAACAACGGTAATTAATTTACTGTTCTTACTACTGGTAGTAACACTGGTAATATACCTTATTAAGTACATTTATTGAAGTATTTATTAATATTGAATTTTGTATGTAAGCATTATAGGAGCTTATTTAGTTTTTCTTTTTTTTTTCTAGTCACAAGATTTTATTTAAGTTTTAGTTTTACATTTTGGTTTACAAAAATGTTAGCGCAGAGGTGAGTACCGAAGTTCCTAGACAAACCTACTGTGGTTTTTAGGTGCTGAGTTTATAAATCTTATTGTATTACGTGTTGAAAAAAAAATTTCATGGCATTTTTCTATGCGTTTTAAGTCTGTTCGCAGTGCCTTTATCATGCCTTTAAATTTTCAATCATATGGAAGTTCCCTTTTTCTTTCTTCAATACCACACAACCGCGTTGTTTTGACACCAGTAGCTATCAATAACACAGTTTGACATCGAGTATTGGACAAATCAGCGACAGAGTAGCGGTAGGTGAACGACTCGTTTATTAACTTGACATTTACGTCGTTTTATCAAACTGTGTCAATACAGCAGTGGCTTTAATGACTCTGATTGCTCATTTCTCGTAGAGATTTCGAAGAAATACATAGATTGTGGTCTGTGCTTCTACCGAGTGTTTCTCTAGACGCTGGATATTTTCTAAGACATCATTATGTCCGTCATTATGACCAACATCTATCTTTCTACATAAATAGTTTCGCGAAAAAACCTCAATAATGCCGTCCCAAAAGTTAATATACTTTCGACAAAATAACTGTTTTTTTTTTGAGCTGACCCCAAACTAAAACGGGGTACAAACATATCTTAGAACATATCCGT
Organism: Hypomecis atomaria; assembly: GCA_964007245.1. Taxonomy (NCBI): domain Eukaryota; kingdom Metazoa; phylum Arthropoda; class Insecta; order Lepidoptera; family Geometridae; genus Hypomecis; species Hypomecis atomaria. The sequence goes on along the minus strand of OZ023292.1, from coordinate 15,372,344 downwards.
AGCTAAAAGAAAGCACTTGTAATCCAGGGAGCTTTTCTACATGGTAGAGTAATTTAATATACGAATATGTGTTTACCCCCGATACTAAAGGGTGTACCTGTGGAATGTTCACTCTCAAACAAAATTAAATAAATTTTATATGAAATTTATCTCAAAAATGAATCAATTTTATGGCGCAGTTTTTCTATGAGTCACTCGTTCGAAAACAACAAGATAATATGATATGATCATAAAAATCAACTTGCCTTATTAAGTATATTTTACATATTAACTGTCGAGTAGTTTTCTTTTGTTTAGTTTAACTTGCAAAAGGTGTCTCTAGCATCGTATTAGTTATTGTAAATGGTGTTGCTATCATTTGTAATCAATTATTAAAGGTGTTATAGTGGACAAACGTGTTATAAATTGACCGAAATATTCTAGGATACCACTGTACGTTATTATGACCAACTTTTACAGTCAATCGGACTGTCATCGAAATTGCGAAAAAAATCAGATGTTCTATTTAAAAGTTCACCTAATCTCGTCAAAATGTTAGCAACAGCTGACTATTTTCGCGATTACGCGGTTAATGCCATAGTAGAAGTTGGTTATATTGATGATTACAATGTTATCCTATATTATAGAATATAATATCACAAAGAGAAACACCCTGTACAGCTGTTGCTTTACTATAAATCACCCGGTATGCACTTTACTTTATCAGTGCTATTAACCAATACAATAAAGTTATCCTTATTTTAATGTCTATTGTTGCAAGTAATTAAGCAATGAGGTAGGATATGACAACACAAACAACAAAAAAATAAACATACCCATATGATAATAAATCAATGTAAATGTTTGGAATGCCATAAATAAACTTTATGCGAAACAAATCAGTTAGAAGCCATAAATATAAAACACAACATAACATTTTAAAAGGTCGACCCTTTTAAAAAGCTATAACGCGATATACAGATACAAGAGAAATTTTAAACTAATGCCCATAATTCAAGCCAAATCATGTCGATAGAATCTAAAGAGCTGAAATTTACGTTTGGTAAGTATTATATATATTCAGCATGTGATTTCTTGCATTTTACTGACAATTTTAACTTTAATTCGTAAATGCATTTACAACTTAGTTAATTTAGCTAGGTAACAAAATATTCAGAAATAGTTGTACAATATAGAAGAAAAGTATTGTATAAGTAAGCATCATCATCGTCATTAGCAGCCAGCTTCAACCCGCTACATGCCGGTCATAGGCCAATTTTCCCTGTCTTGCGCCAAGCTCATCAAGTCTCATCTTTTCCATCCTTTTTTTGACTGTAGTTAGATCTTGTTATGATTCTACAATCTTGATTCATCTTTTTTCCTTATTTAGACTTTTAAATAATCATAAAGTTAGCTTTCTTTGCCTGATATAATATAGGTACCAACCCGGATTGAGCATGTTGTGGATATTGCCTAACCCCTCTCGTATTAAGTTATGCCCAACAGAATCAATAACGAGAAAAAACAAGTTTTTAAAATGTAATATTACAGCATACATAATTTTATGATACGCAAAAGGAACAAAATTAACTCATACACGTTAACATGTAAGTACAAAAATGTTTATTTACTCGAAGAGAACCATTCATCAAACACATCTCTCTCCAGACACCTCTAAACTCAATGTTTCTGTTGAAGTTTTTATTACTGCATGAAACTGAGTAAGATTTTGTATCAAGTGTGATAAACCAGCACTGTTTTGTTGTACTTTGATGAAATGCTTGTTTGTTGATGATGTTCGAGTTAGTTTGGAGACATGAACAGATTTTTTTCGTTTCTTTTCTAGATTATTACATCTATTTCTATACTCTCTCTTTATTGTCACGCAGTTATTGAAAATATTATTACATGAAAGAGTACAAGGTTTCACGTAATAAAATTTTTTGGGTAATTTTTAAACATTTCCATAATTATTTGTTCATGAGTAAGGTTATTGTCATCTCTACGCTTTGTGGTCCCTCTTGTTCTCGGTTCTCTCGGTTGTGATTTCACTTTCCTTTATGATATGACAACAGCCTTCACATACAGATAAAATTATAGTAGTAATATGCTTGAGGTAGCCCTGTGGGAGAAGGTTCGTCTTATAAACGGGAGGCATACGTTTAAACCTAGTCACTTACCAATAATTTTTTTAGAAATATATGTCTGGATTTAATTTTCAATAGCTTTTTGGTTTAAAAAAATTTTTATGGTAACATGCTGCACCATAGAAGAAATTCGCGTGGTAGAGGTTAAGTCTATGATAAGCAGTGCAGGAGGTTATGAAAAGGGGAATACAGTACAGATGAAAATAGAAAAATAGAATAATTATCCCTTCTATCAAGTTACGCCTTTGACTTCCATGTCAGCACAATATTGCTTTCACTTGTTTAATTATAAAATTACAAATGTACAGACATGTTTATTAGGCGTCAACGGTACCAGCAGCGCAGCGGCGCCAGGAGCCATAAAACACACGTGCTTCTGATCATTGTTCTCACAATACACTAATCAGTATGCCTTTACGTGTATGGGGACAGTCGTTGTTATTCCTACAGGAACGTCTCTTCTATCGAGATATAGTTGCGATTCGTACTGAGTCAATCTTTTACTACCCTTGTTGACATTTACATCACAGTCATCATCTAGGCTAAGTCGTATCCTCACAACCGAAATGAAAAGCAAAGTATTTACCTTTTCACTCGAGTGTAGCATCTATTGCACACTCTAGATTTTCAAGGTGTTCTTTTACAAAGTGCAGACTTTTTGAGGGGTATAATGTATGTACATCATTATGAACAATTTTATTAAAGAAGTAACTGCGAATAACCGACGTGAATCGTATTCAGAACTCAGCTATAATTTTTCAGTTTCAAAATCAGTATAAAATACAATCTATACAGATGACAAACATAAAGGAATTATTACCAATAAGAAATATCTGTCCTTATAATATTTCCTGGAATTTAGAACGTGTTCCCTAGACTAATTAATGATATTAGCGTCTGGCTGGATCGATCAGTCATGCTAGTATGTAGTCATGTACATCTACACCCACACAATAGCCTGTAGGTACTTGTACAGTGGTTAGCCAACAAAACTCTGTTAGTATTGTGTCTGCTAGCTAGACTATATCGTATAAACCTGCATAGGCCAGCGATAGTCCATGGAACCGTAAAATTTTTGAAAAGATACCACGTACGTCTTTCTCAGTGTAGGACATCCACCGACGAGATACGGTATCTAGAACATCCTGACTAAGGTGTGATTAAGGGATGATTTTCATTAGACCGGGCCGTGTCCGGGATGGGCTTACATTTTGTGTAGTGGACACGGACAGGACGGGACGCACAAAATGTATGGAATGTACCCCATCCGTCCCCGTCCGGGCCACGTACACGGCCCGTCCCGGACACAGCCCGGTCTAATATAAGTCACCCCTGAGACTACAGGCTACATGGTTTTTGGGACAAATCTTTAGAAATCTACAGAGGAGGATAATCCATCTATGGACATAAAAATATAGTAAAGATCACATTGATCGGAATCATTGTAAGTAAAATTCAAAATAAATTATTTTAGGTGTTTCCAGAGCAATAGATTTTTAATTATCTATATAGGTAGTTTATTTACCCCGGACAATTTTTCATCTCGGAAATTCCCTGAGAATTGAGGATAAAAATATTTTCCCTATTAGGCACGCAATTATTTAATTACTTATAGGACAGCGGGAAAATTGCAAGATGTAAGTTATAAATAATTGTTTACTATTTTACCTACGAGTATGTCTATTAATTATTAATTAGACATGAACTTGAACTTGAATCGTGGCGAACTAAAAGGAAAATATTCCTTACAAAGGCACATACAAACTTGGCATTTTTTCTGTTCATATTTATGCTTACAAAAGTAAGTCGTGATCAAATCTCTATGGTGTTATTTCAATGAGTGATTTGAATTTTTTAACGGATTTTAACACCACTGACTTTTCGGTAAAGGAAAACATGCGGAAACCTGCATACGACCATATAAAAAATTCAATCACACCTAGGTAGGTCTATGTTCTACATTGGATCTTCAAAAGACTAGCAGTACTGTACAGATAAGAACATATTTCGTGTTATTATAAAATTAATTGAAATGATTTTTACCGACTTCCAAAACTCTTTTTTGGAAGTCGGTTTGTTCGTATGTTCGTCTGTATGTATTTTTTTTGTGTATGTTCATCGATATTTTCACCAATTGTAAACCGATTTAAAAAAACTGTTTTAATTCGAAAGAGTATACTTCCGAGGTGATAGCATATAAATTTTATCGAAATCAGCTGAGCCGTTTTCGATAAATCACCAATAATGTACACGGATGTCACATTGATATGTGCAAACTATTTGAATTCTTTACACGGTGGAAGTCATTGTTGCGATATTTTGCGAAAAATAATTACTTTTCAACAACGAAACTTTCGAGTATCATTACGTACAATGAGTAGGGGCCAACAAATAAAACCGTATTTTATACAAATCTCGTATATCGAAACCGAGTTGAAACGTTTTGAAGCAAGATATTCAGATACTTTGCCCAATTCGATATTATTTATGCAGGAGATTTCGTCTGAAATAACCTCAGCTCTGAGTTATTTCTAAATCGAATATTTTTTCAATTTTATGAATATTACACACATCTCCAAATTTTCAATAAATTGATATCAATTGGTAATTTATCTGCGAATTTTATTTCAGACAGTTTAATAATATTTACTTAACCATGGTTCAAATTTGACTTCAATAATTGTTTTATTTGTTGTTTTACTTACTCTAAGTTATGTGCTAGTATCTTATCGATTAAAATAATTCTATTTTATAGATAACTAGCTCTGTTTTGTATCTTTATTTACCATTCTACAGAAATTGGACTTATGATTTTAGAGCTTTTTTTAGTGTTCAGCAATGTAAGTTTTCGTATTTATTACATCAGTCTAATTTAATTACAATTTTCAATTTGCGACACTTACCATGTTAATTTTATAGCGTTAATGTTCTAGTCTAGAGCCAGAACACGTGTTATTTAGATGTAGTCTACTGATAGTGTTTAGCATATCCACAGGCGCCAGCGAAGAGACAGGGCACATGTTGCTTGCACACGACTAGTAACAACAATTTTATATTTTACAAAGTGTTTATTAAAGGCCCAACACTAACCACACATCCGGTACATTATTATGAACAAGTTTTACTATAGTGCCAACAGTAAAATTGCGAAAAACAGCTTTTTTTATATATTTTTGAATCAATTGTTTGGTTTGAAATTGATTTAGTTTCGGGGTTGATTCATTGCTTTCGGCCCCGTACGCAACCAATGTTCACAACTTGTTGCGTACGAGGAGATTTTCTTCTTCGTAGGTAGGCAACTAGTTGCCATGGAAGAATATTAGTATAAATTGTCCAGATTCTATTCATACCTGATGTACCAGGTTCTGTTATGCTCTGTCAAACAGTTGATTGTCAGAATCAGAAACTTATGTAGCAAAAGTTTTGGCTAAATAAGTTTCTGATTTATTTCAATCCTTACTGACTAGCTCAGGATACTTTCCCTGAAGCAGTAAAAAGAAAAAAAAGTTAAATGAAATAAAGAATACCTTAGGTCATGACCTCAATAAATTTCGACTAAACAAGTACTCGTACATCGGCATTCCGCTCGATCCACGCGTAGCCAAACATGAATCACGGTTCGATCGAGTTAATTCAGTTAATTGTTGTCGTTTTAGTCCAATCTGCGATCTATTCGTTCCAATGATGCGATTAAATTACCTATTGAACCTATTGAATCTCCGTTTTACGAGTGCGATGAACTGTAAGTAAATAGTCTTGTGGCGCCACTCTTCTATAATAATTGTCCCTAACTATGTTTAAAACATTCTGTCTCAGTCTACTTTTATCCTTATGGTTGCTATATAATATATATGGCACAATAACATTTTCAAGATCATAAACGTGTAAAATCATTACTCCATTGACATTGTACTTTCTGTAGAAAAACGCGGCAAATATAATATTCGCCACGTTCTTGTAACTAATAAGACCAAACGAGGCGTACGAGTACTATCAATGAAACATCGACGAAGCTACTTTGAACTCGAAAATAAGCAGCAAAAGAGTAGTAGAGTTGTAACGTCGTCAGTAGGCAGTTACCAGGTAGGCAGGCAGGTAACAGTAGACTAACCGATAACGACCAAATCACTAATAAACAATCTTTAACTTATAAAGCACAAAGCATTATAGCACCTCTACGCTATCTACCTCTATGAACACATCCTGTGTCATTTTAATAACAACGTAATAAAAATCATATTTTATTTTATTGTTCAATGTTTACAACTTCACGCCCATTACCGTAGTCATAAATATCAATAAACCATAAATTGCACTTTCAATGTAATTGAAACCACAGGATGTAACCTATCACATCCATTGAGCTTTTCTGAACTTGCCATTCCCAAAGTTTAATCGGTTTTGAACCTAAGTTGGTTAAGTTTTAAGTTCGATTCAGATTGATGTATAGAGTAGGGTGAGTATCATTGACCTTACCAGTCATAAGCTTCAATGAACTTACTGTGGATAAAACTAAAAGCGGTTATCATCGGAATAACATTCATTAGTGCATTTATGTGTTTGGCCAACTTATCGCATTGTTGTGCAATTTAATTACTCGTGCCAATGAACACTACATTTTTTACATTTCATTGTATGTATATTATCCCATAGCAATTAGGTTGATGATTTTTTGCTCACCAAGTAACATATATTGACTAAGCTGTAGAGTTTGTGAAGTAAGGACTTATAGAGTAAGGCGTGTAGAGTTAGAACCTTGGCTTTACGTGAGATCTGACAACTTTTTGATAGTGTGAACTGTGATTTAGTCTTGGTTACATTTCACATGAAAACGTTCTTGTTGGATTATATTAACTGCAGCCAGGTTTTTTTATTCCCAAAATTGTGGTAGATTTTTAAACAAGTCTTATTTTTAATCTGGTCGTCAATCGTCATCTCACAGCAGAATAAAAGTTCTATCTTCCGTACTATGACCATATAAGTACTTGAAACAAGACATAAATTAATTACATTTCATTCATTTCACCGGGAAGCCGTGTAACTATTCTCCAGAGAACCCTTGCATGTCAACGTAACAAACATTAAGTTGATGGCAAACGAACGATCTCCCATAAAAATGCCATCGTTATGAGTTTCCATTAAAACTTGACTAGACAAAGTGAAAGTCTTAGCGTGTCTATGAAAGGAATCTATTTTGATATAGCATTCCTAAATCTATTAAGTTTTTCATTTAGTTATTAATGCTATTAAAGGCATCGATCATTTATCGCTAGCGACAGAATGTGTTAATTCTTTTACGAAAAGATGAGCGCCCGAATAACAAAAGTTTGGTATTAAGTAAATTGCTTTTTAACTACTGAAAAAATTACCAGTTAGGTACTAACATAATCTATATAAAAAGAACGACTACGAAATAAAGTTGCTATTCGCGGATGTCTATGTGTTCGCTTACTTCTTCTAATCTGAGGTAATAATTTCGATGAAATTTTTGCCATTCTATAAGAAACTTCTTTTGAAAGCTTTATATAGGAATGAAACATCCTAATTTTGATCTGTTGAGATTCTGGATCAGTTGATAGACTAGTACAAATGAACATATATTGGGTTATTCAAAAAGGTTGTACTAAGCCGAAAAATGTGTGATTTTTTTCATCACTATGATCAACTAAAAATAACATGTCTTTTCCTCATATTTTCGATTCCGAGTAACATACGAAATTAAAGAGCTGATTTCTTTTTCTCGAATTCTGAGTTGGCTCATAATAAAAGTACCGCAAAATGATGACCTGACATAGTTTTTGGCTTAGTACCTACATTTTTTTAATTAAATACCCCTCTGCCCTCTATACATTATGAGCTAAATACTACTAATACATGAGGCATTTAAATAATTCATAGAATCAAACTAAATTGTCAAATACGTGCGTGTATGTCGTGACGCGACCATGTTGGTTTCGTGGCTATGTTAGATATTGATAACCATCGTAATAAACCTAGTTTTTAGCACTAGTGCTATTATTACTAGAAATAATAAAAAGTTGACTACGATTTTAGTTTTTACAACCAAAACTTTCGTGTAGTTCGGTTTCATTTTTTTAACATCTTCAGGTTAAAATCACTTTCAACACAAAATAAATATTAGGTTCCTAGGTTGAAATAATTCGACAAACGTTATTAAATTAATTAATTAATTTGTTTTTAAATTTTCTTAATCCCTATTTTCCGTATAGATAGAGGTGATATCAATACAAACTTATACGTTTCAAGAAAATAATATTTGAATAAAAGAACAATTAACTATGCGCAGAACGATGTTACGTGACTTTCTAGTTGGTAGAACCCTAAAAAAACTAGTTGTTTTTTTTTCGTCTACCGTCTGACGCATTAATTTATCTGCTCCATCAAGCATTTACATGTCAGTCTGGTGAGTATCCCCTTTCAAAACTACTAACTTTTTGAGTTAGGGCAGGCGATGGTAAACATTCTGTGTACTTACATTCGCAACGAGTCACGTACTGTCTCGCCACTTACTTCTTGTAATCGATCTGCTTTGCGTTAACCCTGTCCCCAATAATGTCTTTATCATATTTGGCATTTTCATCGATTTGGCATTTTTTTGCCATTTTGTTCTCCAACATTTTGAACAATTAGTTTTCGATTAGAAGTTGTTTAATTAAATTCAGAGGGATAATTAACTTTGATTTTAATTAAATAAAATTAAAAACATTTTCTTGTCCCTTCAGTTATAGAGCAGAGCCTTATTAACCGTATCTCCATTCTGCAAGCTTTTCATTCGTCTAAAACTACAACTTTGTGTTTATTCAATCTTTGACAAACTGCTCACAACGTCAAGCATGTGCACTTTTCTCTGTAAATACAAACGTATGTCAAACCAAGGATGTTCAACAACACTTAGATTTCTAGACACAATGGCACGTATCAAATTATATGGTTTATTAACCCTACACCCAGCAAAATAGAATTGCCCCAGTTATTGACAAAATTACCCTCGAAAATTGGCAGGTCACTGCCAAGTCAACGGCAACATTAATAACAATATCATCCACACAACGTACCGATGCACTTCTCTCTACCAAACGTATCCGTAAGATTTTTTCGGGTTCAAAGACCTTTTTATCGTCTTCTACACGGATCCATGATCCATCAATCGTTGCAGTTCAGTTTAATGGCGCCCCAAAACGCACGCTCGAGCTTTACAACTTAAAGTCTTAGTTAGGAGTTCAGGGTTAACTGCATTTTTGTTGGGTTTTTAAACCTTAGGCATTAAACTTCCCCGGGGCTCAAATTGCTAAAGATATGTGAGCGCAAAGTTATTTGCAGTCTTAAAGTAGATTCTAGGTAAGCACTTTATTATAAACCTTTATGAGAAATATATTTTTTACTAAATATGATAATACAATGAATTTATTTTAATGTTTTAGCCTTTAGCCTATTCTAAATCTTAATGTATCTTGTTTCGTTATCATTTTGTGCTACAAATGAAATACAATACGTAATTTAGAAGCTTTCTAAGTTTATGAACCTAGTTAGAAGTTCTCAAGTCAAATTATTCTCTAGCTGATATTATCGTAACTTTGGGCATATTCTGAGGTCTGTGGACTTTTTAGTAGTAAATAATTATTTTGAGAGCGTGGGATTACTTATACTTATTTCTATGGCTTTTGAAGATCATAATGTAGTAGGTAGGTAAATAAGGTCTACGCCAATGTATGAAAAAGGTGTAGATTTTGTTCATTTTCTGCGTGACAAAGTTTTTTTCGTTTCATATTAGGTACGTTATAATCGAAAGCGTAATACATAATGTGGGCGTGGGTACAGTAACTACATGATACTAATATGCGCAAATGCAAGGATTTAAACTGTTAAGCTCGGTATTCTCTGAGCAAAATTTTTTTATAAACTCTGTAACAGAAAAAAAATCTACTTGTTTCCGAAAAAAAAAATGCTTTTCCAACTGAAACACAACTGTAGCTAGCTTGTGAAAGAAAACATAGTGAACACCTGCCCGTTTAAAAATATTTCTGAAAGATGTGTAAAGTCCTCAAAAACGTGTATTTAACCAGTGGTTGTGAGAACTTTCTCTTGTTGCAATGAATGAAGTTCATGCTTACCATTGAAACAAATACTAAGCCGATACAAAAGACGAAAATTAAACATTAAAATTAGCATCTTATACTTAACAAGATTTTACCAATGTACGTGTGTGTTGTGTATGATACTCGTCGGTTTCATGTCTAATGTATTTCTAATTTTGGACTCCATAGTTTTTAATACTTTACACATAAGTAACGTTTGCAACGATATCTTAATAATTCATTATACTAAGATAAATTATCATGTGTTTTTTTTATTTTCAGGTAAGTTTCAAGAGTATACTGGGAGTTAACAAAGGATGCTCCGTAGACAGTGAGTCGGAAGTGCATAGCTTTACGTGACCGGATCCGTTGGTTGGTAACGTAGAGAACTAGACAGAGGCCTTCTCTTTACTCGGTACGCAAGACACGTAAGTAGCACATGCTCATACCCCGCAAAATGCTTGTTTGTAAAACATTCATTGCAGAATGCACTTTTATGTGAGCGCATATGAATAATAGATTTTGTTGTTCTCTGTGAGAAATAATGAGTCACTATTGGCGTTAGGTGTAGTTATGATTTTAAGAGAATTTCGTAAGAATTAAGGTCTTGCAATTTAGAGACGGCATGTCCCATGTCGTGATATCTGAGGTTAGTAAGAGCTTATTAGAGAGTCTATTTTTTAGACGATCATAAAAATTCTGGACACTGCAAGGCACGTGCAATGACAACAATGGTCCATTATGATGTATGACGCTTTCTATAGAAATCTTAGAAATAATTTCAAATTTCAATGACCAGGCGAACTCTTGTTCCAAATAGGTACAGACGTGACATGGATACTGTATTCATCATCATCATTAGCCGTTAAGGATCTCTTTTGGACTTAGACCTCCTTACCCTATATATTTCTCCTATCGTTTATATAAAGTTTCACCGCAATCAAAATCAATAACAGAATAAGTAAGTCATTAAATTATTAGAATCAAAGAAAAGAAAAAACATGTTGATTTCAATACCTAAGAAATATAAACTAAGTACCTACATGATTTTAAGCAAACTACGAGTACATCTGATCAAAGTATAAGTTTACGTCGCCTATCAAAATAAAAATTAATTTTCGAAAACCACAATGAAAATAGGTTAGGGGTAACATAGATAAAAATCTTTCAGAGAGAATTAAGCGGTCATAAATATCGAGTAAAGTGACCATTTTGTAGGCTTTCGATGACAAGTTATAGGTACAATAAACTCACTTTAAACCTGTAAGTATAAATACTCGACTTTCTAGAATCACACGATATTGACGACAGACAGTAAGTAGGTATCGCCAAATATATAAGATCCACCTACATATTTATATTACAAGTTAAACCAATTTTTTTATTGAAAACGCACTGAAAGCCGCATCCAACTGGTCTTATCTTATTAGAAAGCTATGGGCCTACATTTACCAGTAGACGCCCTATGACTGATATGGTGATTATGTATGTACGTAATATGTATTTTAACGCGATCAATATTGAGTATTTACATAATTACGACCTCTTCAAAGGTAAAAGGGTACGAGGGGAGACCCCCTCAAATTATATTTATTTCCGTTTTTAGTATTTGTTGTTATAGCGGCAACAGAAATACATCATCAGTGAAAATTTCAACATTCTAGCTATCACCGTTCCTGAGATACAGCCTGGTGACAGACAGACAGACAGACTGACAGACAGACAGACGGACAGATGGACGGATAGCGGAGTCTTAGTAATAGGGTCCCGTTTTTACCCTTTGGGTACGGAACCCTAAAAAGCAGGCAAAAGTCTGCACTGTATTATACCATAGGCATAACAAATACTTAAATTCTGGATTATTCAATTAATTATAGCTGAAAATAAATAAGTGTACATAGGTATTCAATGATGCATATAATTGTCATAAGTTATTCTAATTCTAAGTACAATATACGCATAATATGATACAATGGATTTCCCATTTTGCATCAAAAATTATGTCGATGGCATTTTGTTTTCCATATCGGTATAGGCAAATTTGTTGAGTTGCAACATAATTATAAGGAAAATCCAATTGCAGCATAACTTCATTAGAGCTCAAATGCATAATTTTCAACCTTTTGTTTTGAAGCGAAGGGATAAATTAGATAATATTATTTTTTAATAAGTAGACACAATACATATCACGCGTCAAATTCTATGATGCACTACATAAAAAAATATCAACTTCATGAAACAAGTATCAATTTAATTATTAATTAATTTAAGTGAACGATATCGTGCCTCGGTTGAGACGGCAAATTGTAGGTCCAGGTTAGGCGGCTTAGGTTAGGCAGTTAAGGCGGCTTAAAAACTCTTAACACCAGGGCTATCCACCCGGCCTATTCAAACTTACTTACAAAGAACTGTACCAATTAGTATTTGTTTCCGTTTACCTTCATAGCTACCTTGGCTAATTGTGGCACGAGTAAAAGTCCATAAGTTGTCAATAAAGTTATTATGCATTTCTACATCACCGACTACTGACTAGTAATCAGGAAACGCTCTACTGCATAAATCAACAAGCGGTTGAATCCCTTTGATATCCAAACGCAACGTAATTAAATCCCGTTCAGTTTCCTGTGAAATTGTCATCGAATGATGCTAACAAGAAATCAGCGTTAACAAGACAGTAACATAAGGAAAAACAAATTAACATAGGATGTGATTATTAACAACGTTAATCATTATTAGTTTGAAAGCACTTCACCGATCACAATTCATAAAAAACAATGTTCTGCTCGGTCGGCGTGTATACTGTAACCCTGTTTTTTTGTTCATAGATCTAAGACACTTACCATTTCGAATTTCCCGCGTCGTTTTGCATTTGCGACGGGCATTAGTGTACTGTCTTGGAACTGTATGAAGTAAATCCGAATTTTCATTAATGAACACTAATCGTTTGTTGTGGAATATTTCAATTAATTTTTACTTCGATTTCATATTATCGTTTACAACAGTTGTGTTTTGACTGGAGTTTTGACATTCCATCAGTTGCCACTGGGAGCAGTGACATTTCATTTAAACTTGACATTTGTTTGTTAGATGTTGATGTCATTTAGTGTTCAAGCGAAATTTGTGAATGTGCGCTTGATTCAGTCAAAAGGTTTTATGAATCAAACTGATCGATTCTAAGTGAATCGATCGATGGTTCTGTTGTAAAGTACTTGCGAGTCTATGGACCGGATAGCGGAAACCTCCATTTTGGAATGAAACGCGGTGGCGTTGAGTTGCAAGTGGTTGTGAAGGTGTTTTTGGGGTGAGTTTTGATGCAATTTTGCATATTTCATACTTGAAAGTGTTGCTTAGGCCGTGATTCATTGAGTAAATCGTGATTTTTGTTTTGTAGTGGATTCTCGTGGTGGGATGACCACGCGGTCAGACTGACGCCTTTCTGCGACGATATTGCTTGAAGATTTTCAACCTTTTTTCGAGTGAGTAGCTTTCTTTCTATACAAAGAACGTAAACCGCCGGTTTTTATGTGATTTTGGGTTAAGGAAGATGTTTTTCTGGTTGTAGGCTAAGTCTGCGACACGTGTTCCGTGTAATTGAACGTGATTGAAACTATCGAGAGGTGGCTGCCTTCGTGGATTCGATTGTTATTCGTCCTTCTAAACCGGTAAGCTAAATTCAATTACTTTTGGGAAACAAATTCTTGGATTTTGGGGACCCCATACCTCGTGTTGAAACGTTCCGCTGAAGAACATGTATAATAATAAATTATTATGAGATGCCTGAATGGTTCTTAAGGGGTAGGGCAATGTTGGGACTGGCCATTTCTTATTGAAAAGTCCAGTAGAATACATAAAAAGTGTAGCGAGTAAGTGAATTTGTTTTGGAGTTCTCCGTCAAATGTTAACGATGAAAATTATTTACATTTAAAATGATGATTTTGTTGATCCTGGATTGCAATGATTCCAATATATTGATCTGAGGCATGCATTAATTCTGCTTTATTGGTTTTTTAACCATTTAAGTTTAGTTTTTATGAAATATTCAAAATTAAAACTTTGGTATTTTCTCCGAGCCCGCTCATACATTTGTTTTACTTGTTTTGATGTTTTATTTTGTTTTGATATTATTCAAATACCAGTTTAAGTTTGAATGTAGTAGTGTTAAAGTTGATTTCAGCCTATATGTGATTTTCCCAATGGATTAAATTTTTGTTCGGACTTTGTTTTAAGCTTGAGGTGATTCAGTAACGATGTACTAATGAGTTTAGAGCTATTTAACGTGATTTTAAGATTTTCCCATCGGCCCGATTTTTTTGCCCGGTGTGTTTAAAATTTGTTTTAAGCTTAAAATGATTTATTAGAGATGTGTAGCTGTTTGAGTGCCATTTCAAGATTTTACCCGAATGTCTAAATTAGGTTTTCACTGTTATCTGTATCCAATTTATTTTTCTAATGTTAATTGTTTTGTTGGTCTTGGGTGACCATGGTACTACAATGTTAGATATGCAGGGGTTTTACCATTTATGTAAATCTCGTTTGCTGGGGTATATTATCCAAACCTTGTAATGTGAAATTGTGAGTGGAGTACTACAGCTGTGTGGTCTCGTGTTTTATAGGAGGACGTTTTGGAGGGGGGCGACGTTTTGGCGGACGTGACATTTCGTTGTGGACGTGACGTGTCCACGGGCCTAGGTTCCCGTGAGGACGCCTTGACGATGACTGTACGGTAGGGACGACCCTTAGTTGAGAACGCGGCTACCGACTTAGCATACTGCGGTATCGTGCTACTCACCAAGAGCGTATGTTCGAGGGGCTTCTTACCCGTTATTAGCCTTTAAGCCTTAGTTTATCTAAATTTAAGTTAGGTTAACTAATTAGTATAAGTCTGTGACTAGTTTAAGCTTAATTTGACCAGACATCTGGACGAGGTGGCGACCCAGTCCCTATTTTTATTAAATAAATTTATTGGATACGGAATTCTGCGTGTTTCAATCTACGAAAACCGGGAATCCCGTTACAATTTGGCGCCCAACGTGGGGCTTGTTTAGCTGCCTCGGGTATTACTCCCCACCACTGGTCTTTCGCTCAGTGATGGATCCAGATGTCTAGTAATTTTTTCGGTCAAACTTTGATTTTTGTGGTGCAAGATTAACTGTTTTATTAGTATTGTGTAGCCTTAAAATAAGTAGGGAATGCTACGACCCCTAATTTAAAGTGTTTTTTGTAAAAATTAATAACAATCAAATCCAGTTGGCAGTGAACACGGCTGTGAATGAATCTACTTCTTTCACTCCGTTTATGATCGTGCATGGCCGTGAAGCAGTGTTTAGTGGAGATGTCTATGGCGATAGCGTGGATCTTGACGACATCGCCATCAGCTCTCGTGATGATTATGTAGATAAGTTGGGTGAGCTGAGAGAGATTTATCAGCGTGTTGATGTGGCTTTGAGGAAGTCGCATGCGCGTAATGCGAAGTATTATAATCAACGTAGGCGTGATGTAGAATTTCAAGTGGGTGACGTAGTTTGGCGTCGTACTCATATTCGTAGTGATGCTGCGAGGCATTTTTCATATAAATTGGCTCCGCGTTTTGAGAAGTGTACGGTGGTTGGAAAATTATCGAAGCTTGTGTATGTGTTGGAGGATGAGAGCGGAAAACGTTCTGAATGTCACGTGAAAGACATAAAAAGTGTTGCATGATTGTAGCTCTTACACTGTTTGCTCAGTGTAGGGCCGTAGGCCAATTGTTAGAATTGTGTTGACAAACTCGTCGAGTTCGTCAGCGATACCAAGGCTTCTACACTTAGGTTAAGTTAGGTTAATTCTGCTTGTTAGTTGTATAGGTTCTGTCCTACATTTAGGTTGAGTTAGATTAATGTTGCATGTTAACTTATAGGTTCTATTCGGTAATTAGGTTCATTTGACTTTTCTGTCTAATTTTTTGTTTTTGATTGGGCCGTCGTCTTTTAAGTGCTATTTTTTTTGTAGTCTAGTGTTTCCCGATATAGTGGCTGGAGGGCCAGCGGAATTTTTTCTCGTACCTAAAAAAAATTCTGGCGAAGAAGGGGGTACTGTAACCCTGTTTTTTTGTTCATAGATCTAAGACACTTACCATTTCGAATTTCCCGCGTCGTTTTGCATTTGCGACGGGCATTAGTGTACTGTCTTGGAACTGTATGAAGTAAATCCGAATTTTCATTAATGAACACTAATCGTTTGTTGTGGAATATTTCAATTAATTTTTACTTCGATTTCATATTATCGTTTACAACAGTTGTGTTTTGACTGGAGTTTTGACATTCCATCAGTTGCCACTGGGAGCAGTGACATTTCATTTAAACTTGACATTTGTTTGTTAGATGTTGATGTCATTTAGTGTTCAAGCGAAATTTGTGAATGTGCGCTTGATTCAGTCAAAAGGTTTTATGAATCAAACTGATCGATTCTAAGTGAATCGATCGATGGTTCTGTTGTAAAGTACTTGCGAGTCTATGGACCGGATAGCGGAAACCTCCATTTTGGAATGAAACGCGGTGGCGTTGAGTTGCAAGTGGTTGTGAAGGTGTTTTTGGGGTGAGTTTTGATGCAATTTTGCATATTTCATACTTGAAAGTGTTGCTTAGGCCGTGATTCATTGAGTAAATCGTGATTTTTGTTTTGTAGTGGATTCTCGTGGTGGGATGACCACGCGGTCAGACTGACGCCTTTCTGCGACGATATTGCTTGAAGATTTTCAACCTTTTTTCGAGTGAGTAGCTTTCTTTCTATACAAAGAACGTAAACCGCCGGTTTTTATGTGATTTTGGGTTAAGGAAGATGTTTTTCTGGTTGTAGGCTAAGTCTGCGACACGTGTTCCGTGTAATTGAACGTGATTGAAACTATCGAGAGGTGGCTGCCTTCGTGGATTCGATTGTTATTCGTCCTTCTAAACCGGTAAGCTAAATTCAATTACTTTTGGGAAACAAATTCTTGGATTTTGGGGACCCCATACCTCGTGTTGAAACGTTCCGCTGAAGAACATGTATAATAATAAATTATTATGAGATGCCTGAATGGTTCTTAAGGGGTAGGGCAATGTTGGGACTGGCCATTTCTTATTGAAAAGTCCAGTAGAATACATAAAAAGTGTAGCGAGTAAGTGAATTTGTTTTGGAGTTCTCCGTCAAATGTTAACGATGAAAATTATTTACATTTAAAATGATGATTTTGTTGATCCTGGATTGCAATGATTCCAATATATTGATCTGAGGCATGCATTAATTCTGCTTTATTGGTTTTTTAACCATTTAAGTTTAGTTTTTATGAAATATTCAAAATTAAAACTTTGGTATTTTCTCCGAGCCCGCTCATACATTTGTTTTACTTGTTTTGATGTTTTATTTTGTTTTGATATTATTCAAATACCAGTTTAAGTTTGAATGTAGTAGTGTTAAAGTTGATTTCAGCCTATATGTGATTTTCCCAATGGATTAAATTTTTGTTCGGACTTTGTTTTAAGCTTGAGGTGATTCAGTAACGATGTACTAATGAGTTTAGAGCTATTTAACGTGATTTTAAGATTTTCCCATCGGCCCGATTTTTTTGCCCGGTGTGTTTAAAATTTGTTTTAAGCTTAAAATGATTTATTAGAGATGTGTAGCTGTTTGAGTGCCATTTCAAGATTTTACCCGAATGTCTAAATTAGGTTTTCACTGTTATCTGTATCCAATTTATTTTTCTAATGTTAATTGTTTTGTTGGTCTTGGGTGACCATGGTACTACAATGTTAGATATGCAGGGGTTTTACCATTTATGTAAATCTCGTTTGCTGGGGTATATTATCCAAACCTTGTAATGTGAAATTGTGAGTGGAGTACTACAGCTGTGTGGTCTCGTGTTTTATAGGAGGACGTTTTGGAGGGGGGCGACGTTTTGGCGGACGTGACATTTCGTTGTGGACGTGACGTGTCCACGGGCCTAGGTTCCCGTGAGGACGCCTTGACGATGACTGTACGGTAGGGACGACCCTTAGTTGAGAACGCGGCTACCGACTTAGCATACTGCGGTATCGTGCTACTCACCAAGAGCGTATGTTCGAGGGGCTTCTTACCCGTTATTAGCCTTTAAGCCTTAGTTTATCTAAATTTAAGTTAGGTTAACTAATTAGTATAAGTCTGTGACTAGTTTAAGCTTAATTTGACCAGACATCTGGACGAGGTGGCGACCCAGTCCCTATTTTTATTAAATAAATTTATTGGATACGGAATTCTGCGTGTTTCAATCTACGAAAACCGGGAATCCCGTTACAATACGTACTTAAATAAATATTTAGAATTATTTTTTGCATAAAATGGCAGGCAGGACTGACTTCAACCGTATACAGAATTCGCGAATATTTCGCACGTGTCGATGTAGCATTTTTCACATTATTGTTAATTTATCAAAAATGGCTCAGCCGATTTTGGTAAAATTGAAATGGGACCAATTCTGAAGTAAATTCTTTCCAATAAAAAATAATTATCGAAATCGAACCACAACGTAAAAAGTTATGCGTTATAATGGTCATACATAAAAAATTCGCTCCCCGTTTCGTCGTTCAAATATAAGTCTAAATCATTTAGCGCCAATGCACAAACTGCACAGCGCATTCCTGAATACCTTTCTTACTTGCACACCTAGTTTGTATACACACTATCATCATTTTCATAATTTCAGCTATAGGATGTTTGCTGTATATCTTAGTACCCTATAGATCGTCAATGAAGTGGGCTAGAAACGGCTTGCATCGCGATCTTACGGTCCTAATGAGGTCATCTGTCCACCACGAGAACTTTTCGATCCTATCGTTCATCATTTGTCCGTGATATTGTACACTAGCGACCCGCCCCAGCTTCGCTCAGGTGTGTTACAAATATAAACCTTCCTTTTATATCACTGTTTCTATTAAAAAACGCTTCAATATCTGTTGCGTAGTTTTAAAGATATAAGCATACATATAGACAGACAGAGCGGGAAGTGACTTTGTTTTATAATATGTAGCGATAGTGATAATTATGTTCGGTGAGTGATTACTGCATTTCAACTTGCCAATCCGCAGGGCTGGGATGCAATTTTGAGTAACTGCCAGCTCTAGTTCTTATATTTTGATGTGATTGAATAAAAGCTACGCTGGAAATAGACTATGTAGTAGGAATAGTGATGTTACGACCTTGCCCTTAGCGATAAAAACCACCAGACACTAACAGAATTCTGGCCATATGTGTGACAATATTACTAGGATATGATACATCAATTCTACAAAAACACAATATGTTTGTAACCTCTTATTCCATAGGATGAGGGACTGAACCGATCTTCACATGAAGGAAACAAGTACCTAATGAGGAAATTTGTTGTATTTACCTAACTTATTCATGAATTGAACAAGATGTCGTCCTTTTGCGTCAATTTGGTTTTAGATAAGTAGAGCAAAATTAAATATCAAGCTAGGGCTAGCCACCCGGCCTATACGAACTTACTTACTTTAATACCCAAGTGACCTGTATTTCTATCTATATCCATCTATCAGCCGTAGGACGTCCACTGCTGGACATAGGCCTCCCCCATGGATTTCCAATAAGGCCGGTTGGAAGCGGCCTGCATCCAGCGCGTTCCTTTACGACCTCTTTCTTAAAGTTGGACTCACCTAGCTGGACTACTTGCCCTAGATAGACGTACGAGTCAACAACTTGAAGAACCGAGCTCTCAACAGATATGTATTTACAACAGGTTAAATATTTCAAAATAGACATGTATTGATTCTAGCATGAATCAATTTAGTGAAGTGTTGTTGTAGTAGTAAAAGTATTTATTTCAACAATCTTTTACACCAACCAACACACATAGATGTACAATTTTCCATTATATCTTTAATTTTCAACAAAATGTCACATATCGGTAGGTATATAAAAGAATGCCTTTGAAAGAACTGTTATCCATTCATTTTGATTTTAACAAATTTTTGGTATGATGGTAAATTAGAGTTTAAATTAATATTGTTGTGCAAAGCTATTTAAATGAATCTTTCAACGAAGACATTATGTTACGCAAGATAGGAGATTTACTGCGAGAATTCAGCGACTCATTTAGCTCGACTCCTGGAATCACCATAATGAATTCACGAACACGCGTCATAACTTCGCAGGGAATAAATTAATTAAGTCCTATTTGCGAGAAGATTTTGTCACCCTGTTTTATCTCACAATTAAAGTTAACGGTGTTGTACTTCGGCCACAGCTACCTATCTCTTTTGCACGTTTGAGTACATCGACATATCTTTTCTCCTTCTTAAGTGGTTTGCTCAATGATGAACGTTGTGATGGTCCCACCTCTGTAGTACTTGGTGGCACATTTTTTTCCATCTCTGATGGTCTTCTACTTGGCGTTTGGCGTCAGATAATGTATATGCCCAGTTTTTTATCCACTTGGTCAGACCACCTTATTAGGCTGCACTCTCTGTATTTTTCTCCATCTCTTTTAACATTGAGCTATATATTTTTTAATTTAATAGATCGGCTGTACTATTGCTTTTTTTAAAATTTAACAAAATATACTTCAACACATAAAATAATATTTTCCAGATATTGACAAATGATTTTTCATCGTCAACTAGCTTTACCCCGTGGGTTGACCCCGACAACCCTGTCAATTACTAAGAATAAATTTAAATTGTGCGAGCGAGATAAAATTTTGCATAAATAAGCAAAATCGCTTAAGTCCTATTTGCGAGAGGATTTTGTCACCCTGTTTTATCTCGTAATTAAAGTTAAGTTATATAGACTTCTGTTTCAATTATAACAGTGTTGTGAAATGGATTAGGTGATGACAAAAGGTTTTAATAAGCTTTTGTTTTATGGTTATTGTTTTTCTTTCTCAGAATTTCGTTATTATACGAACTAATTACGTTCTTGACCAAATATTTAATTCGATCTGTATAAAAACAGTGATTAATCGCAGAAAAAACAAGATGATTAATACGTTTCTGAAACGAATTTATTCAATGAAAACATTGAGAAATATTTCGTCCCATAATTTTCTAAGTCTGGCGTCGTTAAATAAACAAGATAAGTTATTTAGATGAATATGTTGTTAATATGAGCTTGAGGCCTCTTGAGGCGGACCTTTTCCATTTCTCGACAATAAAACAGTTTTCCAAAGTAACGAGGAATCACATCAAACGAGTGAAAATAGATTGTCCGGTTCCCTCGGGTACGCGGATCCGATGCGTTGGCATCAGGGATGGCTCTCTTTAGTCAAAGTTTTTTTGAGTGACAGAACAAGCAAATCATTCGCTGGATTTTAAATATTAACTTTGCCCAAGTCAGATCGCTGAAATTTTGAGCGCTGGCTTATAATTACGAAACCATAGCTCACCGGACAGCGACCGATAGGGTCGCAAAGTTTTGAGGTGGAGACTACGCACCAGCAAATGCTGCAAACGCAGCGGAGGACTTCCACCAAGATTAATAAACTATATCTAAATAAGGATTGCGCTGGCAGCAAGGATAGGTCCTGTTAGATATCTATAACAGGTAAGGACTGTCTAATGAACGTCCTATCGTTGACGTTGATGAACAAAAATCTGCTTATTTATTAGGTAAGTAAGTTCGTATAGGCCGGGTGGCTAGCCCTGGTGTCAGTGTATTACGTATTACTTATTTATTAACTCCATTGCGTTGAGTAACAAAAATGAAAGCAGCATTAATTGATATAAAAAAAATCATTGCAGAGCGTATGTCACGATATTCTTTAACATTTGTGTTGTTTCCAAGCGTAAAGTCAGTTTTATGCACTTTTACCAAAATGTCTTTTTTTAGTTTGGCCGTAAACATAAAAGTCTAGACTTCAGTAAGTCGTAAAAATGTTTTAATGAAATTCAGACTAAGTACTGAGTTTTACAGAAAGTAGCTTACCTGCATCAGTAATTAATTTTTCCAGGGACGTAAAAAATAGAAATTAATTTAAAAACTTAATAATGATGCTCAATTCCCTTGTGTAATGTTTTATTTCAACCATTTTTATGGGACAACCCCTGTTTTCTTTAATTTTTAAATACTCTGCGTGTTAACAAAGTTGTAATCAACTATATCCATCTTCTATTCTGTAGCTTTTACTATACCGGGTGTTTGTGTACATAATTTATTACATGATATAAGTATAAACGACGGACATTTTCTAAGTTTTAAATACAACCTTTAAAAATGAGACAAAGCTATAGAAGTTACAGACTAAACACGTAGCGAGCGAGCGAAAAATTAAAAGTATTGGTTCGGACAAAGTGTCCGAAACGTCGGCAAGTCATTATTTCTATCTTCCACGGAGCCTTATACAAACCACTAAACTATATGGCGTGCCAGACATGACGTTTATACCAGACATAAACATTATTAATATAGGTACCGAACCATCATCTGATAACTAGGCAAATGGGTTTATGAATGGGAGTCACCCCTAGCATGTGTGTCGCGAACACAGCAGGCGCCAGCACGCCGGTGAATCATCGTCCTCCTTATTCCTGCGCTTCTTGTTACCACTTCAATTTAGTCCTTACTACTTTTGTAATAAGGAAGAGTAGTTACTGAGATTGGTCATTTAATTCAACCATTATAATTATGTACGAGGCCCGTCGATGTACGTGTTCATTTCAGTTCAAGTGAAGTCGTGTTCTGTGTTATACTATTACAGTATCTTCAGATTTTACTATTATGATTATTTTACTAGCGGCTCCTCTTGACATCGTCTGGAATGAATAGCTCGTTGAAATTCGCGGTACACAACAATTAACATATCTATTACATAAAAACCTACGTCATGAATCACTCTGATAATGGTGAAAGAAAACGGAATAAAAAATCTAAGTACAAGCGCGATTGGCGCCAGGAAGTGACTTTGTTTTCTATTATATTGAGTCAATTAGGTGAAAGTATATTAAGTTCTTATATGATTTTATATGACCTTCTTACATTTACTTATGTGATCATGCCCGGGTAAATTTTGTTCGTTATCTTCTTAGTAAATCTTTTATTTCCTCTGCTTTAATTTTTGGTTAAAATCGTCGTAATAACGAAGTCCTTCTTTACGATTTGAACCAAAAAACACAGAACCGCTACGGGTTAACCACCTGAACCGTAAGTTCTTCTTAATAATAAACATTCAAAATATTTGTATGTCATCAGCAAGCATTCTAATATGCATTCAATGCACGTCAGCGCACGCTGCTTCCAGTTGATTGCGGCTTTCATGTAGCTCGGGAGGTATGCGGACGATTTTAATCACATACAATAATTTTGTAGAGCCTTTATTAACTACCACTAAATACAAGACTTATATAATCTAAAACTAAATAAACTACTACAAGCAATTGGATTATCCAGAGGCCCTTGAAGATAATCCAAATGCTCAAGCCCACTGCCAGTTGGCAGCGTGCCCAGCATGCTGGCAGCATTGCCACGCTGAATGGCAATGCTTATACGTTGAGCCAAATAAACACCAGCATTTTGATTACGCGTCGCGTCCACCAGACGCTCAGAAAGACTTAAAAACAAGATGTGCTCCCGGCCTCCACGGACCCAATGTCTCAACTCAACTTGTTAATTGTATTTATATATGTATATAAAATGTCATAAGGACATTTTACATTGATTATGGGTTTACTCACGTTTTGTTCATAAGTCAACTGTTCGTAAATTTTCGATTAAATTTTTAAATTTCCTATCGTACCTGGGGCGTGCATGCACTGGTCTTTCAATATTACGACTCGAAGCAAAAATAAATAAACGTTAAGATTAACACTTCTTTTGTAATCGGATAAAGCATAAATCTAATAAAGTTTTTCTAGACTTTGACATTTTGATGTCTTTGACTAGAACGCGTTGTATCAGGTTCAGGTATCGTTCTAGGCTCAAAATAATGACAAGTCCTTATTCTAGGAGGTGAGGTTCTAGGAAGTTGCTATTTTTGACTTAAGCCTCCACTACACTACTCGCTTCGACGCTTCGTCGAAGTGAAGTTAGCCGAAGTTCGAAGTGTCTACATATTATGTCCATATACCTCACTACACTACTCGCATTGAGCGATTCGGGACGACTTTGCGCGAAGCGAAGTTTGTGTCTTCGATCAATTTCCCGAGTCGTGTAGTGGAGGCTTTACTTGGTGTTTGAACTTATACATTGTGCTACAGGACAATATAATATTTTCAAAAGGCCAATAAAAAGCTAAATAAGTTCAATTTGGTCCATTAATTAATTTAGTTTAACGTCTTCATGAAATCAAAAATAAAAACCCACGTAACAAGTTAGTGGAACATTTGCAATTTGACAAAAAACGGTCATGTTAACAAGTAAGAAAATCTATTTCTGAAGTCAATACTTAATCACAGTATATTAAACTACTCACTACACACACTTGTACAGCTTACAAAATATACGTTCTTATTTGCGTTTCCTACTCCACTGCAATCCGGTACTTAGCTCTCAATCTATACCGGAGCCACTGAACCGCTCCCGAATTGGCCCGTCTGTCTGTCTGTCCGCAATAATTAATCACGCTACCAGGGGATATTATGTCCAAGGACCACGCAATTTATCAACCAAGTACTGTGTAAGTATACATCACAGTGATTAAGTTACATACAAGTCATGCACGTTGAATCATGTGCGGTGGCGCCTGAACGATAAGACAGGATAGGCACGACGCGCGATATCGCGTAAGGCAATCTTAATTTATTCACGCTACTGTATTTAAGTAGGTATCTGAATGAAAGTACTTTGTATATTTGTAAACTTTTCATAATCAAAACATCAGCAAATATAATGTAATGGTAGGTAAGAAATAATTGGAAGGATTGATGAAAAGCTAATGGCGTCGCGCAGCCTGAAACGTCCACCCATAAGGTACAGGCAGGCCGCTTACTAGCGGTCTTATAAGAATTATGTAGAGGAATCCTGTGTCCGGCAGTGGACACCCTACGATTGAAATCAATTTTGTGTGAAATCGGTGTGTGAGTGAAGTATTTCTAAAGTACCAACTCTGAAATTCTTACAAATTTGTGGCATACTTTTTAATTTCGTTTCAGTATTTTTTGGTGTGTTATTCTTTAAACATTTCAATCCGGTAAATTCTTGAAACATTTTTGAAATGTTTAAAGAATAACATATCGAAAATACTCATATGATGTGTTAGGATGTCCACGGCAAGTACTGACTTGCAATTGTCGTAGAGCGTAGTTAGTTTCTGAAATACCTGTGTTAATAACTGCAAATTTGCTCCTCTACACAGGGTTATCTGATTTTTATCTCGAATTCCTTCATTGTTCATAATGATTATCTTAACCTCCTTTCGGCTTAGCACAAGGCAAGCAGATACTGCAGATAGCCCTGTATACAAACACAAGACAGAAATTCAGCAAATCATAGCGTAACTTGATAAGTACAAAAGCTAATTACAGTGACTGGCAGTATTAGTACCTACGGGTCAATTAGTCTTTAGACTTGCACCAGAGTTGACTTCATGACGATCCATTCATATGACATTAATCACTGTCTCTTAATACAATGTGTTCAAAGTCCACCGCCACAGTTCATAGTATAGTAGCTATCGCCAATTGGAGAACTGCAGTTAAATTGCAAACAACAATTTTAAGTGCAGTGGCAGCTAGGATGTAGATGGTATCAGTGCTGCTTTGACAAATCGCCTAATAAATGGTGGGTACTGGGTACAGTTAATATTCGACCTACATCTCAAATGTTACATCTATAAACGAGTTTTCTATGACCAATATCCATACCAAAGATCTATAATAAACCTGATCGTATTTTCTGTGATCAGTAGCTATATCTGAATAGTGATCATTCTATTTACTTTATGATGTAGTTTAATACAGGGCAAAAAAAATATTATCTGTTCTCTAGTACAAATTACGAATTGGTAACATAACAGATAGTAGCAGACTAAACTTTACATGATATCTATACTTTCTGACTAAATAATAAAACAGTTGAAATCTACTTTAAACTGCTAAAATCTATGGTCACATCCATCCTAAAGTAGAGTAAAAAATAAACTCTATACCTGAATTCTTAAAAAAGTATTGTGAAATCAGGAATATCTAGAACGAATATTAGCTTAACCTCCTTTAGACATTTAGGTAAACCTTCCAAACACAATACTAATTTTATCTTCCCACAACCGCACAAGTTAAAATAGTTGAAACGTCCGCGAGTAACCCCGCATTTAGCAGACTATCGGGAAATTAGTAGCAGACATTAGCTCCCTATATCCACTCAAATTGTTGGGAAACTTTCCTACTAAATCTCGTTTTATAGAAGATCCTGACTGGCTGGCAATAAGATTATAGTTTTCTGACACTGTTCGAAATTTGAAATGGTAGTTAGCTGAAAGCTTCCCAATTAGAAATTTAAACTTAAAGGTGATCCAAGAAGAATTTATGTAAACTAAGTACGTTTTTTTAGTGTTGAGTTTAAACAGCCAAACTTAAATGAATATTTTATCAAAACTCCGATCCAGGTTGATTTTGCAAGCAAGGAACAAGGACGTCCAAGAAAATTGACATTCCAAAAAGCTTTAACAAAACTGAGTCACGAAGATGCAATGGGATCACGAAAAGGTAAATATTGTGAAGTTTGGGTTTCAAACGTC
Organism: Hypomecis atomaria; assembly: GCA_964007245.1. Taxonomy (NCBI): domain Eukaryota; kingdom Metazoa; phylum Arthropoda; class Insecta; order Lepidoptera; family Geometridae; genus Hypomecis; species Hypomecis atomaria. The sequence continues at coordinate 15,345,450 of OZ023292.1, read as the reverse complement.
ATTTTTATCTTCGTCGATCTGACAGCTGATAGAAGATTAGGAACGTTTACCGCATGCAAAAAATTGTCTCGAAACCCTACCTCTTCGTGATTGAAAATTTAATTAGAATTAATTTAAGCGGAAGGGTCGGAATTTTAAGTTATACAATGCGCACGCACGGGACAGAAGTAAAACTTCCCAAAGTACAGCTCTACCTATCCCTTAAAAATGGGACGAGTTGTTTCAATTTTATTTTTGATTATCATCTTACTACTACTATTCTAATAGAGATTAGTGACTTCTGAGAAGAACTTCAAAAATAAAACCTAAAATACATTCAGTTCAAGAAACAAATTAATCTACTTCACTTGTACACAGATACCCTTAACCATTGCCTCAGAACTTACCCCATTTCTGTCTCAGCGACGTCGCTACAATCGCTCGCTACTCAACCGAACCGTTTTGACAAGAAAGTAAACTTGACATAACCTTGTTCCATCCGCGTGAATAATTATCTAACACATTAACTCCCACAAAGCTTCTTCCTCCGACCTTGCGGCCGTCGCCGGTTTGACGACCTCGAGCCATATGATCGGATTTGCACGCGGTCGTTGACACGGCTTGCACGAATTTTGTCTGTGAGTAACAAGAGAACGACCCAATTTTTTGTTTGATGTTGAGCGAACGAAATGAGATGACAAACGCAAGTTTTCGTTTTGAGCATGTTTGATGTGTAGTTTGTTTACTTTGATGTATTCGCGGTTTTAATCAGACGCTTATTAGTTCTATTGTTTAAGCAAACACAGCTTATAGTGCTGTTGGTTTTACTGTTAGTGTGTTTATTATCTCAAAGTAGGTTCAAAGTAGTTCAATTGCTACATAAATGTAAAGTAAATTTTTTCGCAATTTTAGGTTCATTATATTATAGACCTACCTAATCATGATAACTAATTAAATAGCCTTATTTGTACATGCAATCGCACTACCGCATCTCCGTTGATTTTTAATCATGCATGTGACTCAAATTTTTGATTTCCTATACATTTAGCAATTAGCTCGAGTCATTGAACTGAAAAGTTGTAAATAATTGAACAATTGTTCACCAGGGCCTTCATCATAATAGCATTATTAGTAACCATTACTCAAAATACTCACCGGTTGGTCGTAAATTGTCACAACTGGTAGTAAGGACTTATTGTACAAAACTCACATTCAGTGTGATTGATTTAGTACACCCCACCTTGGTCAACTGGTGACGCATTATATCATGCAAATAGGGTTACCAGTCGAGATTATTATGACCAATTTCACTCACAACGGTTATAAATTGAAAGACCGTGAACCACAATAAAAGCGAAAATGCTTTCAGGATCGTTATCGACTCGTGCTTGGATAAAAACTTTTAAATTTAATATAAAAAATAATGCAGCAATCAATGATGTAATTATAAACTGAGGTAGGTAAGTAAAACCTCATTGGCCGCAATCGTCATTTTTTAAATGTGTTTTTTTAAATGTTCATATACCTATCGTATATGATAACACAATATATGATAATATTACGAGTAGTGTGTTTGTTCATTACTAGGTCATTGACTCTTTTGAACAATCATTTATGTTTTTTGTGCACATTATTAGTAGTCTGTAATAAAAGAAATAACCTAATCTGTAATAAAAGAAATAACCTAATTACGATAACTTTGTCCAATTTGTTTAACGAGGCATACTTACACCTACTAATAATTATGAACTTCGTTTAACTCAATAACCCGCTAGAATTTTGTTAAAAATACACAAAATTACGAAACATCAATATTACAAAATTTGCCAGAAATAAAGTAGCAGCCCTAGCTATGACTCTTCTTTATGTGCCCTCAACTTTACTTGGCTTTGGGTTAATCATAGTTATTATTTTAATGTCTAGCATGGCTGGACATGCCATAACTATAACATCTGATGTCGTGACTCTATAATAAAGAGTACAAATTGTTACATCCATATTTAGCTATAGGTATTTAGGCGAAGACGTTCCCTAAAGGGCTTTAGAGCTTTCTACTCTCTGACAGGCAAGTTATGACAGCCAAAACCGAGCTCTACTGAATTCTTTATTCCGTCTCCGGAGATTTCTTAACATTGAACTTGTCACATTTCATTACTCCAATGAATTAGATCAGTGACAAAGAAATTTGATACGGCTGGGACTGGTAAAAAATGGTCCTCTCGGTTGCAATCTTGCGATTAGTCACTACTATACTGTACAGGCCTTTAGTCTGCAGCTGAACATAGGCCTAACCACTAAGAGCGATTAGGCCGTATTTTTATAAACCAATATCTACCACGCTAACCCAGTGTGGGTTGGTGGATTCACGTAGGACATCGAATTTCTTCTATGCAGGTTGCCGCGCGATGTTTTCCTTCACCGAAAAGCCAAATCAATATCAATTAATTTCAAAAAAACTTATACTTACCGGTATGGGACCGGTATTTGAACCTTCGGCCTTACGATTACAAAACGAGCGTTACTACCACTAAGCTAACACTGCTTTAGTCACTTCTTATACGTAGGTACCTCGTAAATCACAGTTTGTGTCAAACTTATATCGAGTACCTATTTCCATGTAGTCCCAAGGTTTTTGCCCTTTTGAGGGTTCTGTTGCCGACACAGTGTTATAAATGCTTTAATGTGAATTTATTGTGCCTTTGTAAGCGCGTTCTAAGTTGACTGGTGGAGTGGACTTGCCATAACAGAAGACAAACGTGCACACAATGCAGACTTGAATCACCTTTCTTGAAACTACCGGTTTCACATAAACTGGATACGATCTTCTCTTTTATGGAAGTGTAATGAACGCTTATTTTGTATTAATAAGATATTTATCGGAATTATCAATAATCTATGCGACGATTAAGTTGGAATAACAATGTACTTACCTATCTACTTACTCACTAAATGAAATATATTTTAACATGAAAAGTGACTGTACTTAACTGTTAAAAAAAGGTTTGTGTGTGTGACGAGTATGTCGATTTAGATGTAGGTAATTCGTTTCTCTTGTTGATTACTATTATTTCTGAGGTCATACTCGTAACCAAGACACCTTATCGCTTGTAATTTCAAATAAATAAATAACAAGTACTTATACTATTTTGATACTTATCCTCCTGAAACCCCCAGTATCACTGGTGATATCGTGCCGCTAGCGGAAAATAGTTTCTAGAATACTTTACTGTGTTTTATAAATGTTGTTTATGGTCCATTACAATATCTATAAAACATTATGATCAATATCTGCAGCAGAACTATTATAACTATTTAAAGGTCACTAAATTATTTTCTTATCACCAACCAATCACCAGTTAAATTATTTTCTAACCACCAACTGATAGACTTTCAACTAGAAAGGTAAACTTTAAAAGTTTGACTAAATTTTTGTAAAAATAACTTCAGAACAACTTGCTAGACATGTTAAGAGTTCAAAATCTCCCTGTGGTAAAAGAAAACTTTTTTAAATTTTACTCTGAATACTAAGAAAGTATCAGAATAGGTATTAAGGTAGAATTTACCTACTCTGAGGATCGTACTTAAATTTCTCTAAATTAATAGCTTCAAAAATATATTTACATTGATATTTTTTACAAAAACTTAAATCTGTTTGTATAGGAATATTTTCTTGGTATTTTTAAATTTCTTGTTTTATTCACTACTTTTGAAAACTCTCATACCATTAAACACGTATTCTAATAGGTACGTGTTTCGTACATCGATGTAGGGTTATTGGTGGTTTCGTATTATATCGCTTTGTTTTAATAGAACGTTTGTTTTAATTGCAGAACGTAACAGAGTTTCAATGTTTGAATTTGGAAACTCCATGCATTGGCTATTACGTAATGAAAGCTAAGAAAGTTCAGATGACAAGCTTTTGACCGTGGCCATCCATCGCCAATTTCGGCGAAAAAAAATGTAAACTTTAACCCGTTTATTGAAAACACTATTCTTCAGTCTTGTCTACAGTAATAACTTAGTATGTAGTTGACAAACATAAGCGCGTTATTTCCTCAAGTAGACTAGCAAATGTGTCCAAACAGAAGCCGTTAGCTATATATCAATAAGCCTTACAAATAAGCTCTTCTTATTCTCGTCTAGTTTTCTCACGACTCCACCAATTGCTTATGCATTTTATCGGCTGTATTCAAGAGGCATAGCAATCTTGTCAGAACGCCTCACGAACGCAATATGCCACTTTCATTAGATGTACAGACAGCACGTTATACATATTGAACATTATATTAATCTTACGTAGTTTTAAATATTTAAATTGGCTGAGGAGACTTTGTTACAATATGTGTATAACCTTGTAATGATGAGGGACATGCCCTCATCAATACAAGGTTTTAAATTGTAATTTATTTTTTGTAGAGAGTAGTAACACTAAGTAAAATAGAATCTCTGATTATTTCAATCATATACTCAAATTGTTTGTATTTTTACAGTAGATTGTTTAGTTTCTACAGTATAAAATAAAAAGTTATAAATGATCTAAAACGAAGAAAAAATCTATGTAAGTATGTTTAATCATTCTTTAATAAACATTTTTTTAAGAATTATTACCACTGATTATTTTTGTGTGTTCTTGGATATTCACACTTATTTCCAGTCATTTATCTGCAGTCAGTGCTTACAATGGAGTTAGAGCTACCTTTTAAAGGTTATATACGTAGGTACAAACTTGGACTTACTCTCGAGCCTCTCGCGGTTTCCTTTCAAGTGTTAGTACGGACATCAAGTATCCACTTTACACTCTACACGCTTTACATTACAAAAGTCAATCTTAGAACTTAAACAGTGACGGATCTAGAGAGTAGCTTAGGTATTGAAGTCCTACCAAAGTATCAGGATCCATAACTAAATTCAATGTTGGCCAGATGGATGGAATGGGGTCGGTACATTCGTAGCTACGAGTACCTACATACTCGTATTCTACCCATCTCCAAACCAAAATCAAGCCTCTGCTATACCAAAACATTAGTCAACGGTTACTATCTCAGCCGTATTATGTCTGTAGTAGTTAAGCAGTGTTAGTAATTGTACCTACTATAACCATCGACATAAAAAATTAAAAAAATAAAATTTTAAAACAAAACAAATCCCAAAAACTCGGTAATCAAGATAATGAATGATTTTCATGCCTATTTGGAACTTATTATGAGTATGCTTTGACACATACTTGACCAAAAGTATATGTAGATAGAGCTTCAACAATTAGATACACTAACTCAAGACGAACCTTTAATACCGTAATGTAGAGACTAGTCCCTAAAAGTACAGTAGTCTCAGCTGAAACCATAAATAAATTACGGTACGGTAACGATGAAATTGGAAAAATAAACCTTGTTATTTTATTGGCAAACGCAAATTCTTGATTTGCCATAAAGAAACGTCGAAGTGCATTAAACGATGGGGAAAGGAGTAGAAAAATAGAATATTGTGGACGAAACCCTAGATTTAAATGTTAACAGGGTACCCTATTCTACTCCATAAGATTCAAAATAACTATAATAATAATAAAAAATAATACACATCCAATTATTTTAAAACTGAAAATAAAAATTAGACTCTATTTTAACTCGTAAACGCAATGTCTGGCAGTGTAATAAAGAAACGTTAAAGTGCATTTATAATGGTGGTCGTTCAATAACGTTTCAGCCATAGATGTAAAAAAAAGAAGATCGGTCGGAAGGTCACTTGACAAAATCTATGGTACTATCTGCCACTTTTAGAAAAGCTTATTATTGCTGTCACTATTTTGATATTTGAAAAGTACATTATTCGTTAAAAGACTAATCGCGCATTGGAAATATGAGAATAATAAATATCTCACTATCCAAACCACTTCGCGGCCACGATCGATGCCACAACAAACGTTGGAAAACAAAATCCAAAACCTGTAATTTTTCCTATCCGCTTCACGTGCAACGCCCTATTGGCGGCATTTGAAGCATTTGTTTTCTATTCGTTGTAAACGGAACCGTAAAAAATATTGGCTTTACGGTCATTGAGTCCGATCGGTTCTTTTTTTTACATGTGTGGTTTCAGCAGAAGGGCGATAGAGATCAGAGTCTGAGTACTAACGCCCACATCATGTATGATCATTGCCTCTTCAAATGATATTAATTAAGTGTTACTCGATGAAAAGAGCCCTTTTACAGATGCCGGAAGCAAAAAATTGTCTTTTTTTATCTACATCAATCATTTTAAGTATTCAATAGCAGACATTTGGACAAAAGCTTTTGGATTTTCTTACTTTTAAATAGTTTGAAGCTGCTTTTACCGGTAAGCCCACTCAAATGTGAGTCTATTCAAAATATTATTATTTCTATTATGTTTTATGATTCAATTTAATATCTAAATAGCTAAGTACTTATAGCTCTACCGTTTTATACAGATTACGCAGACAGAAAGTGTTATTAACTCTCAATGACGAGGAGGTATTATTGTGTTTTACGATTATTAATTTTAATATTATGATTAGCTTTCACCTTTCGTCATACTGAAAGTGAGCATACATACATTTATATATAAATAATATTGTATATTTCTTGGACAAAAGTGTTATTTTAAAGTGGATTCACTAGATCAGCGCGCGAAATTCAAATATTTTTGTGTTTTTTGCCATTTGCAGATAAACACTCGTTGATGCACTTTCGTGCCTAAACTGGCCACTATTTTGGATTTTAGATGTGTGTACCTCGTAAACAGTACTCAGTGATGGCCGCTAAGACGCTAAATGAATTTTTGTAAACTTACAATGTTTATCTAAATTTTTTTTAATGTTTTTCTGTAAATAGAAAAACACAAAAATATTTGAATTTCGCGCGCTGACCTAGTGAATCCCCCTTAATCTACAATAAATATTAGCTACTTTTACATAACATGTCGAAAAGTCAAAGTCAACACAAATACAAATAAACCAAGTGCACACCAATTTAATTTTAATAATTTTGATGAATAGATCTTTTGATATTTCTGAAGATTTTATCACAACTTTTGATGATAAATTACAAGCGTTACAACAAAGAAACATTAAAACCACATAATTCATAATGTAATGACTTTTGATGAATCGATGTTTTTAAATTAACATTTTTACGACTCTTTCATTTACTTTTACGAGTATTGTATAATATACTTTAGCACCTTCCCCCTTGGAGTCGGGCCAAAGGTCAAGTAGGAAACTGTAAAAATGATATAACTATGTACCAACTTAGCTCGATTAAGAAATTTCCGGAACGGATAAACCAAAGATTTATATTGTACTATATTATCAATTTATTTGAATAGTATATTCTGTGAATTGTTTTTATGTATATAGGTAAATTTATAACTAAACTAAGTAGGTAAAATCTAAATCCATTGATTCAATAAATACCTAGCAGTTTGCAGATACCATTATTTTATTTTATTGTTATAAGTACTATTTTACTAGATAAAAACCGGAAATATGAACATTTCTGGTGGTAGGTAGCTACTAACAGTTTTAATCATAACATACATACAGATGTTCTAAAACAAATTGATATGTTTTTTTTTCAAATTAGTCTAGTCTAGGGTATATAAAATTATTTGTTTTTAACTGTGAATTCTTTGACACATGATTATCTTCCATCCAAACTGTTTTTTTCTTATTTTTTAAATTGAATGCCAACAAAATGTTCAAAAAAAATCTATAGCGTACAAAAAGTAGGTACTCTACAAAGTGATGTAGTCAGAGATCACACGGTACCGTCTCTAGCTATAAAAATATATTTAGCTCTATGACAGTCTTGCAAACCTTCCACAAATTCTTATGATTTAAAATGTCCTCCAGGGAAAGAAACATCTGTAAATTGCATTATTCGAATGATAAAGAAATACATTTAGAAGTATAAAGGTAGAGAAACAACAATAAAATGCAAGTTTAAGATAAGCTAAGTAAGACTTTACAAAAATACAAAGTCTAGACTACCTAAGTGCTTTGATATGAAATTTCTGGCCAATAAAATAAAAGATAAAGATTGGTGTTATACTCGTAGTCTATTTGAAATCAAAACACGTAACAAGCGCTTTAGAAAACCGCCGCCACCGGTGAAAATAGTGCTATTATGAAAATTTTGAAGAAGAACAAAGTGTTAAAACCTACGCCAAATATGATAAAAGTCCATTTATTACGTAGGTACCTAGATCAGTGTTGGGAATCATCAAATTAAAACATGTAGTTTAAATAAAGTTAGTGTGATGAGGTGACAGAAGAAGGTACCTAATATGGAAAATTGGAAATACACAAACCTATGAAATATATAAGACAATAAATAGTTTACAAATTTGTAATTCGAACCTACGTAATTAACGTCGTCACTTTCCTACATAATACTATATTGGTAACACATTTCACATTAACAGGTAAATAACAACCATGACGTACATTTCATGCAAGTTAAGTAAGATAGGTATATACTCGTATGCTATAACATAATTTTAGTTAAAATTAATGATAAATGATGGAAAAGTAGTCAAACGATCTGTCATAGATTTTACTCGTAACCAAATTTGCAGATACCTACCTACACCTGAAAAAAATTCAATAATCACGAGTTTTTAATTAATTTGATGTATTAGTTTCAACTATTTGGATTAGTATAATATATAGTAGTTTAGTAGTAAGAATTTCTTTTAGTGCTACTACTGCTAGATTATATCCAGATGCACTTTACCGCAGGAAAAAAGTCATTGCGCTTATTATTTATTTTTAAACAATATTCACGATTTAAATCAACTATATATCGTAGACATTAAATAAATCAATCAATAAAAAAATCAAGTGCTACAATAAGACTTGTTAGTGCAATAATAATTATTTTATTGATGAACTCAACCGTACGCAATTAGTATCGTGTTATATTATGAGCAATATAATTATTTTCCTTTGATACAAGTAAAAATATAGATAGAAGAAGACCTGCCTCTCCACAGGATGCATCGTCGTAAGCGAACAGGAAAATATTATTATAATGGTTTCCCAGAACTACTTTTTGCATTTACTTACGTCAATGTCTACAGGATATAACGATTACCAGCTAACATTATGGACCACATTGTCTGTATTACAATTTCATTTAATTTCGTGTGTCACTGGCGCCATTTGAATTTCAAATTCATCCCCTATTGTCCCGAATTACGGGCGTAGATTGCTGTTTGCGTGTGATGTCCTACTGTCTAATATGACGTCTTATTTGTGACGCATTGTGATTTTTGTTGCCTGGGAAGTCAGTGGCAGTCAAAATATTTTAGTCTTACTCATATTTTGTAAATGGAAAGTAAAATTACTAAGGGTTTTTAAATTATTTCCTCTTTAACATAACATACTCTTATTCGTTTATTTCTTGTAAAATAGGTTAACAATTTTATTGTGATCTTAAATAACTTATAAACATACACTTGGGAAAGTTTTCATTTAAGAAGGTGTCCATTTAATAAAGGTTCCTCGACACTTTCTGCTTTCCTTATCCTAAGAGATATAATCGAAAGCTTTTCAAGATCAGAGTGAATAGGTATCTTCTAAGTCTGCGTGATTTGTCTTCAATCACAACGTCGCTTACCATCAGGCGAATTGGGGGTCAAGCGCGAACTTATTCGCGTTAAAAAAAAAACACTTTTATACTGTAACTTAGGTTTTAGAGGAAGTTTTGATAAGGTTATTATTTGCTACATTTCTCCACATTATTTACATAAATAAATCAAACCAAACACTTGATATTCTCCCCACATCGATAAATTCTCCCCCATTGTGTTAATAGTCTCTATAAATATAGAGATTTTATGAACATACAAGGAAGCGCTTTTAACTAAAATAACACGAAGCTCCCACATAAAGCATGATATCGTTAGCTAGACGACAGATGGTAGCCGATGAATGACGGATCATTCTGACCTACTAATTATCTTTATCGGTTACTGGGCTCTTGAACAAATGTGTTATGTTTATATTAGCACGGAGTTAACCAAGCTACGATAAGTAGGTATATGACGTCTTGAGATCGTCGTTGGTTTATGGTTGAGATCATTTTTACCGACTACCAAAAATGAAGAGGTACTATGTTCGTCTGTATGTATTTTTTTTTTGTGTATGTTTATCGATATTTTCGATAACTGTGACCGATTTTAAAAAATATTTTTTACTTTGACTGGGTATACTTCCGAGGTGGTCCCCTTTAAATTTTATCGAAATCGGCTAAACCGTTTTTGATGAATCAACAATAATGATTGATGTCACGTCGATTCATGCAAACTATTCGAATTCTGCACACGGTGGAAGCGAAGTGGAAGTGGTGTTGCGATATTTTTGCGATAAATAATTATATTTTTAGATCATTAAAAAGTATAAGTAATTGTTTTTGTTATAAGTAATTCTTGGTAGGTTCGTGACTTACCTATATGTACTTATCTGGATTTTTCCCTACATTTTGTTACGCTGCATCTCTACTGAAATTATAGACTTTTACATAAAAACAATTAAAAAAAGATTTTGTCATATAAATGACGTCTTTTATTTTCTTTTCTAAAGTCTGCACGCGAGTTTGCACATTAACTCTGTTGGTTAGTGAAGTTGTGATCGAAGTAAAATCACACAAAGTAAGAAGATTTATTTAGACTACAATAAATAATTCATATATCAATAGATATCCTATTAATATATTAGACGACGTGGTGGCCTAGTGGTAGTGACACCCACCTTACAATCGTGAATGAGTTCTTTAGATTTTATGTACGGAATTTCACACCACTGGCTTTTCGGTGAAGGAAAACATCGTGAGGCAACCTGCTTACGTCCGTAGAAGAAATTCGATGGCGTGTGTGAATCCACCAACCCGCACTGGGCCAGCGTGGTGGATATGGCCCAGTCACCCTTCGTGGGTAGGCCTACGTCCTGCAGTGGATTATTTAAAAAGGCTGGTACAGTATAGTACGTAACTTACGAATTTACACGAAAAGTTGCATACCCAACGGTAATACCCCTTTAGCTAACTAATCTATCTATTTCGTGATTAAACTCATTATTGAAAATTAATTTTCTATCATTTATATTCATAAAATCTCCTCCATCATGGCTATTGTCAATCAATACCGCATCATGCACTCTCCCCTGCTAACTCGCGATGACAGTCCACAACCAGTAGGGTGCAGTAATAACGTTCCATTTGACGATGAATATGAAAATTGGTTTGACGTCATTATGTGAACTAGATAATGGTCTATGAAATCGAGACTAATAATAATTACCAGAGTTCATCACTTTTGCAATTTAAATATGTGTTTTACAAAATTATTTTTCGCAATAAAAAATGGCAAAACCGCCTTCCATCGTGTACAAAATTCGAATATTCCGCTCGAATTGTTTAAATTATTGATGATTTTTCAAAAACGGCTCAGCCGGCTCTTTAAAATTTAGATGGGACCACTTCGGGAGTTTACCCTTTCGAACTAAAAATAATTCTTCAATTTGGTTCACAATTGGCAAAATTATCGATGAACATACATAAAAAAAATACAAACAGACAAACATAGAACCACCTCCAACTCGCCTGATGGTAAGCGACGTTGTGGTCGAAGACGAAGCACGCAGGCCTAGAAGAGACCTATTCACTCAGTCCTTGAAAAGCTTTAGATCATATCTCTTAGGAAACAGGAAAGCAAGAAGACTGTTCCATTCCCAGGAGGTACAAATCAGAAATGTTGAGTCAAACCGCTTTTGGAAGTCGGTTAAAAATTAGCTACGTACCTAGTGGAAAAACGTGATAGGAATAATTCTTATAGTAATCATTTTAAAATTGAAAATTATTATTACTGACAATATAAGCCAAAGAAGCGCGCCAAAAAAATCTTTGCGGCCCGTACATTTTGCGAGTTGTCGGCAAATAAATAATGATGAATAATGAAGAATGAACGAATGAAGGATTAATAATTTTGTGAATTTCAATATTACTCCTTAAATACACAAACAACCTACAACCTATGAACGTAGAGTAACAACGAAAATAAAATACTACTTAGGAAGGCAAACGTCTCGTCTACCAAACGTGAAACGAGTCACACTTAACTAAATACGTACTCGTATATACGTACACGGTACAGCTTTTACGAGGAAAGTAAGAACAGCCATAAAACAGTTGCCGGGTCACCAAGAAAGTAGGTACCAGCCATTAATTCTAAGGAACTAGCACAGGTTAATGACAGGGATTTACTAATTAATTACAAAACGCAATAGGTATCGTCACGCGACTACACTGATTCTGGGACAACGTTTGTGGCCTATATTCCGCTCGTTCCGACGATTTTCCTCTGAGATCTCATTTGGCGCCACTTTGCGGTAATAGAGCTTAATAGGTAAAGACAGCTATTAGAATTGCGGTAGCACGCGATTTTGTAAACAGGGTCAACAGGAGATTCAGGATTTCCTACTGCTAGGAATCAACTTGAACCAAGAAACGAATTTATGATGAAAGTTTCGTTCCATTGTAGAGGATAACTTGTACATACATACTAACAAACGAAGTGTTTATCTAGCTAGGAAACTGCAGTCACATTCCAGCGGTTTCCACTAGATCCTTTAATTTTTCCGAATAAATACCTAGCCCATGACACTGTCTGACCTTTAATCCAGTCGATCCGTTTATCAGTTGCTGCGTGAAAGAGTAACAAACAAACCAATAAACCAACACACACTTTTACGTTTATTATTAACAGTAAGGATATCATTGCATAAAACTAAGTGACAATTTCACTAAGAACTAAATTTCGAAACGATTAAAAACCGGTATTTCAAGTCGTCTAAAAATAGAACCCAGTAGAGAGTGCAGAAGATTAAAATGCACTGAAAAACTGACACCGTCGTCTTCAAGAGGTATTATGTTTCCACAGGATGTTTTCCTTTACCGAAAAGCTATAATATTAATTACTTGGTACCTACTTATATACCGAAAATTCGCTTACCTACATAACCACATTATGCTAATCACTGTCAAATAATTGCTTGTGGTCTAAGGTAATTGGCAAGCCAAGTACGTGCCTGTTATTAATAATTGTATAGGTACTGATTTATTTTTAGTGCTATATATTTTGTTAGAACGGAATAAATAAAACTATACTGATTATAGTGATACGACAGATAGTGCTAGTTTTTGATCTTTAGAAATATTTAGATGTTGCTCTAATGTACTAGTTTAATGTGGTTAGTTAAATAAATCAGTCCGAATAGTATAACCAACGACGCCAATATGTCCGATAAAAACGAACAAAGCATGAACCGATTTTCCTCCCGTTGTTGATTCTTATTAGCACCGTTAGCTCTGTTATCGTTATTGGGACTGCAGCTTAAATATTATTCGCAAGAAAAGTTTAGATTGTGTCTTTGACCTCTTCATTACTTAGCTTTTTAGTATATTGGGGTCAACCGAGAACTTCTGGTTCAACTGTTGTCCTAACCCAGGAAATATTCGGCACCGATAAAAGATCAAGACGATCTATAACCGAATGCAATAAATTAGCCAGTAACGGCTATCAATTAGCACGGTTCCGATGCTATCACCACGGGGAAATATTAACCTGATTGTTTGAAATATACCCATTGTTCCATTCAGTAAAGATACTGGATTGCTATGGGATTATGGTTCTTTTGACCTGGCAATAATGCTAATCAGAATTCCTATTCCTATGTATAGAGTTTCCTATTGTACAAGCTTACAATTTAGTTTCACCTGCCCCGTTGACTGTCTGTCGGTCTGTAATCAAATCTTGCAAGTTAAATTTGATCCACTTCCCGATTACCGATTGAGCTGAAGTTTTGCATACATGTGTAAATCGCGTGACAATGCAATATTATGATGACATGGTGCTGATCTGATGGTGGAGCTGAAAGGTGGCCAAAGGAACTTAGCAATGAAACGACACAATCTCTTCGAGTTCGGGTTCATTTGGATGGTCTTGGCGAGTAGTTTGTCTTTCAATGGTAACCAGGGTCTGATGATGGAGCTGGAAGGTGGTCATAGGAACTCTGTAATGAAACGACGCAACCCTATCGAGTTCGGCTCGTTTGATTCGTCTTGGCGAGTACTTGTTCAGTAAAAGATTGTTTTAAAAAAAAAGATTTTTAAATAAAATACTTGTACCTATTATCCATGTGTTCTTAGAATGTTTCTTTAGCAAAGTGCAGTGCAGAGACTCATAGAGATATATATGCTAATCATTATGAACGACTTTTTTCTTATTTTATTTGGAAGCTAATGTTTCAAATAAAATAAGAACTATCAAAATCGATTTATACCTATAAAAGTACTGAAGCGATAAATTACATAGAAAAATAACACTCGAATTGAAAGCCTTCTTTTTTGAAGTAACTTAAAAAGGCCAGACAAAACTCCCACGCTTTAAATTATTTCTGAATTTGAATTGGTAAATCAGCTGCTAAAAAAGGTAACATCATATCTAGTGAAATGTGAATACTTAGGTGGTAAAATTTTGATGAATATTTGTCTAGAGCAGATAGATGCGTGAACCGTGACCGCTGTATCGCGGTCGACAGACACTGATGTGGGGTCGAAGATGATACGCCTGGGTACACATCACTCAAGACCTAAGGGAACCATTCATACTGCAGCACATGTCAACTTTTTAGTTTTACAACCTTTACAACTTTCTTTTGAGTTGAGTATTCAACTATTCATGCGTACAACATGCAACATACCTACCTGATATAAAGGTTTTCATATTAGGTAGGTTTGTTCACAAGCATAGTGTTAAATATTACCTACAGTTAGGTAATAGGCATTTTATCATTGCCCATTTTAATGAAGGATATAAGTACCTATTGTCCTCTCTAATTGTATTGTTAAAAGTGTAGATGTTTCTTAGGTAGATTTTATGATTTATGGGTGCTAGCAGCATTACCAACATAAATGGTGATTCTGATCAAAGTAGATTTAGGTTTTATAATTTTGCTTAAAACCAAGTTATAGTTGTGCCAGTACCTGTTTCAATTAATTATTGTTGCTATATATTGTATGCAATATTCTTTAACTCCATATTGATGGTTGTGGCGTAGTATGAAAGCTACCTAAAGGGCATCCATATTGTACCGATTTTATGTCCAAGCACTAAATTAATACCACTCGAATTATTACACTGACCTGATATTATTATGAAGAGGTCGTAAAGGTCAGAGGTCTTCAATCTTCATACATATTTAAAGAATTTGTGAGTACTCAGTCTAGATCTTTATCAGGTCGTAGAGTACAGAAATCGACAGATTAATTCAGTTTTTAGGTGTAAAATTAGTTTTACTGCTACTGCGTGTGTTTTGACACTAATGTTGATGTTTACAACGTGCTTCAAATGTCTGAACACAATAATGCTTTTTAGTGCGTTTAAAATATTCAGAGGTAGGCGGTTGGAATATTTTATAGGATGTAAAGTTGACGCTACGAATGGCTATAGTGTGTGGTAGTTAAGCAGACGTCACATACTTTTATTTCCAAACTAGCTTTTGCCCGCGGCTTCGTCCGCGCGGTATTTTACTCAGAAACCTTCTTTGGATCATGCAAACCAACTTTACTGAAGATCATAACATGATCAAATGCATAGTTACCGATTCTTTAAGGACATACAGACAAAATTCGTTTTTACATAAAAGATAAGTTATCTAGAGTTTTTAAATGTCATATCAACATTCCTGTGAGACCTATGCAAGCTTTTATTTTACAAAGTGCAAGGATATTGAACTGAATAATACAAACACATTTATTTCACATTTTCAGGATTGTATGAAAGATATCGAAGAGTAAGGTATATAGACCTCTGAGAGTACCATAGCTGTTCCATGCACTTTATCGAAAATAATTTAACTTTTTTTGTAGGTAGAGCAGCAGTTCTTTCACGGTTTCGGGGTAGGTCCCATAGCAAAAGTTAATCATAATTATGAATTATAGATATTTGTCTGCAAAAGTATATGCACTACAAATAAACACCTTGCATAAATTAGAAAGAAATTTAAGACAATACAAGCTGTTACTGTACTGCGTCTGACTTTACAAAATTAAATAATATCTAAATGACCTACCCATTTACTACCTATACGGCCTTCAGTCTTAAATCATAAGCAAATCTTAAATTACTTCTTTGATCTTTTATAAAACTTTTTCGTTTTTATAGGTTTCATCTAATATTTATATGTTTTCACTTGATAGTAGGTAATTCATATTTCACTACGTAACGCAGCACACAAAATAGATCTTGATATTGAATCAATTTGCTGAAGTATATTTTTCTAAGTATATGAAGTTCGTAGGTAAATACTTAACAATAGCGAGCAATTTATACCAGCTTCAGACAAAGTGCTCCACTAGTTATTATGATAGACAAGAGATTAGGGTCCATTGTTAGCCGAGAACTTGAGGAGATTGACACTACCAAACTTGACAAACGAGAGAAATTCACTATAGAAGTGACCGATTTTTGACATATCTATAAAACGTTGCTTGTAATAGCTATTTAAGATGACACCTTAAACTAAGCCTAAATAAAACTTAAACTAGCGTAAAACTGTCACGTAGTCTTGGTTTTTTAGACTATATGAACGTATAAATTTATTTTATTCTGATTCAATTCAGATAGTATTTAGTAATTCAATCTCATGATTTTAAATAAAATAGTCGCTTTTGGTTTAGTACTCATATCAATTTTATGTGTTTGTGTAAGTATTGCTTAAAATTCTAGGGCTCATTTGGACCAGCATTTAAACATATCAGTGCTAATCTAATTAGTATCACATAAACAGGTCTTGATTTTATACAGCAATAGACAACGCCATGCGTATCTTGGTGTTCAGTAGGAATGAGTCTCAGAATCGCATCTTCTTTTTTCCCGGGAGAATTTCGAATCTCATTGATGTGTGTCACCGCAAGCTACCCCAATTCTAAAGACTCCATTTTACAGATTCTTACCCAGTTCTTGGACAATTTTGGTATATTAAAGTCAAAGCAATAGTAGATTCAGATAAAGATATAAATACCCACAATATAGGTACATAAATTTGTGGGAATTTATATAAAAAACTAAAGCGCCATTCAACAACGATCTCCCATTCATAGATATCAGTCAAGCTGATAATTATAAAGCAAGAGGTCCAAGACCCAAACAACATTCAAACATACAAAGACATTATGCAAACCGCTAAAAGAGTCACAAAGGGTTCATTTATACGCCATTGTCAGACCACACGGTTTTAATTTAAAAGCAGAAAGCATTGTTCAATGTAGGAAAACTGCTTATTTAGGACTAATGAGGTACTTATTGTAAAATTTGTATGTTAATATTGAAACACACACACTGAATAAGTTTTTTTTTATTCTCGAATATTTCCAAAAAAAAAAAAAACATCACACTAGTGACACTGTTGAGGACAACGCTTGAGCAACAGGCTAAAATAAACTCTCGTATGACATTCTGATTTTATTTACAGAGGCTAAATAAATACTGGCATACATAGGCTAATTGTCCGAAGCGAAACGAAGGTCTTTAATTTTTCTTTTTTTCTTTTGCGATTTTGCTTTCGTCTGTCCAGGTGTTGGTGGTCGTCACAGGTCGCATTTTTCAAGGAATCTCGACGAAGCTTGGTGCACATGTTTTATAAATAATGGACATTTTTTTGTCGACGGTGTTTTTTTTTGGGGTGTTTTCCTCAAAAAGGGGGAAGAATTTTGGCGCGTTATTTATCAGCCGAATTTTAATAATATTTAGCAACATTGTTTAATAACTAAATCCTAACAAGTTTTGCGTATAAGTATGAACAAACTCGGTCAAAAGCGTGTCGAGATATAGGCTTATGAAGATTCAGTTAAAGAGTTTTATCTCGAGGTCTACCTACTCGGAGAACTACTAGGAAACAAAAAAATATTCAAACACTAGCTGACCCGGTGAACTTCGTCTCACTATCAGTCTGTCAACTGACAATGACAACTTTTACATGCAGGTACATTTTATATGGGAAAATAAAATTAATGTTTTCATTATTTTTCCCGCAACTTTTATAATTTTTCTCAACGTTTAAATCTTCCCTTAACTTCCACAAATATTTCAAGATCAAAATTTGCCACATCGGTTCAGCCGTTCTTGAATTTTAGCGAGACTAACAACCACGATTCCTTTTTAAATAAACTAGCGGACCCGACAGACGTTGTCCTGTATGATATTTTAAGCTCGACTGCAGCGCCATCTGCTAGGCTGATTTGTGAATCTAAACCATCCAGGGCGCCACCCAAACGCATACAAAAAAATCGGTCCAGGAGGAGTTCAGTGACATTCACACGTACAATAGATTATATAAAGATTACGCGTTACCCAATAATTCAAAAATAGAACCAAAGTGAGAACAAGAGAAAAAGTAATAGAATTGTAATTTTTACAATTTTTTTACAGTACGGCAACCGTGCTCTACGACTTACAGGTCAAAATATCACAAAATTCACAAATACTACGGCCTACGGCTGTAACTCTGTGGCCGTAGCATTCTACGGTTTTTCGCAAATTGTACGGAATCGTCGTTTATCGATAAACGATGGCTCCACTACATATATGGTGATATAAACAGTGATAAAACGACCGCGACTGTCGACTTCTTTTCTTACAAACACGGCTTTTTTAACGTACATACAGAGCCGCCTAAAAATTATCTGTCAATTCCTTCAAAAAGAGTCTTGCGCGATTCGCCCCGCGGTGCGAACCGCTTGCGGGGCGAAACGCCGCAGTAAGTACCCTTACATACACCGCAGCGGTTTATTTTCCAATAGAAATCTTTCTAGAATAATCTGGCTATGCTTGAACAGCCAGCTGATATTTAGACCCGAAACTTTGACTATTAAGTGTCACAGTCTCCAGGGGCTCCCTCCATAGACTTTGCGACTATATTCCAATAATTTGCATTCGTTGTTTACAGAAAATGCCCAAGAAACACATCACTTGTAAAGTAAATAGCATTGTATATGTAAATGGTCCCAAGATCGAGTAAGATGAGGAGTGAGCATTAAAAATCTTGTTAGTGGGTAGCTACGAACGGGATAGCATAGCACGAGATTTTAAAAATCATTTTCTTACGTTAAAATTAAGTTCTTGAAATCTTTCAATGTACCTACTTAATTTGAGGCGATGCTTGAACAGCCAGCTGATATTTAGATCCAAAACTTTGGCTATTAGGAGTTACTGTCTCCAGAGGACAGACTGCGACTATTCCATTAATTTGCATTCGTTGTTTGCAGCGGGGCTACCTGGAGACATTCGGGTATTTGAAGAAGGGGCGGCCAGAGGTCGGCAACCTCCTCATGGGCGACGAGGCGCAGAATTACGAAGATGACTTCAGGATCGCTATTAAAACATTACAGGTGAGTTTCTATCAGACTAACTGATTGCTATCTACATTCAAAATGACATGGGTAAACTCATGAATAGATAGACTCGTATCTACTCAGTAGGTACCACCTAAATAGGCAAGATGATTAAAAAAGTGCAAGTGGAGGCCCTCCGCGCGGAAGAAGTGAAACTTCGACGCAACAGTGCTTTCATACCCCCTCCATGGTAGCGTTAAACGTTAAACGAAACCTTGTTGGAAGTCGCATTAGAAGATTCACTCTAAAAAACATAGTTGTCAGAAAGATTATTATAGACACGTATTTTTTTCTTTTGTCAATTAAACAAAAAATTATGTAGATATCCCGTTAAAGTTCAGCGTGACGTCACGAGTGTCATACAAATGTATAGACTTTCGTGAAAGATGTGACGTCACGAGCCTCCACTTCCAAACTTTGACAAGGTTCTTGATCTTTGCCATTTGTTGTTTTATTGACAAAATTCAATATTTTTTTAATAATCTACCTCACAGACGAATTATTATAATGCTCTTTTTACCCGGTCACAATGCGCATTAAGCCCGTTTGAATGAACTGAACAGACGCTATAATATACTATGATGCTATAAGTATAGGGTGTTTCCCGTGTCGTATGGTATGTGTGGACCCCGAATTCTCGAAAGAATAACAGCTGAAATGGTCAAAATAAGAACTTCTTCCTTTTTAGAAGTCGATTAAATTGCGACTGAAAAGCTTCAAATTTGATAAGATTTGTGGGCATTGTGAATGAGATTTAAGTATTTGAACTAGGTACTATCTTGTGTGTACTTGCACCTACTGCATGCGACAGATTACGGGTAATAAATAAGTACTTAGTTATAGGTTAAAATTAAGCGTAATAAAAGTAAGCGCTTTAGCAACTTAAGAGCCCTTTTTTTTTTTTTTTTTTTTTTTACCAGGGGAAATCTTTTATAGATACCACCTCACCTCGAGGGCAGGCGGGTGGTTATGTGGGAGTCCTGCCGACTGGACAGTATACCCACCAAAACCCCTGGGTGTTCCACCACTGCGCCTGGTGTCGGGGCTACGGGCACGCTTTCGCACTCCTCCGCGGCACCCGACAGCGCTGGCCCAACTCGGGCCCCACCACGGAGCTTGCGCTCCCGCTAGATTGACGATGTGTCGAACACCAGACACATCGTCATCCACCACCTGGGACCAACCAGCACTGGGCGTCAGACAGCACCCGTGCCCGACAGCCCTGGTCCCGATGCAACGGGTCAATTAAAGTGGCCCCGCGCCTGCCACTACGGCTGCAGAGGATAGGGAGAACGGCCATCGCGATACCGACACTCCTCTTCCCCTGCAGCCCCACCGCCTCCGCCAACACGTTGGCGGCACCCGTTAGGGCCGCTGGCAGGACGGATAGACAGCGGCACACTCGCCGCCCGTCCATCCCGTCGCCGCCCCCGCCTCGATTGGCTCGGCCGCGGTATCGCGACGAGCGCGACACCGCAGTCCACCTCAGTCGACTTGCGACCTACTGGCCAGCCTCCGCACGGGCTTGTCGAGGCCCAAGACCCGGAGAGGCCGGCCCCACCTCGGGTTCCTCTTGGTTCACCAGGCTGGCGAGACCTGGCTACTAAGCCCCCCCCGCCACGACAAGGCGGGAACCCACTCGGGGGGGAACTTAAGAGCCCTAGTCATGTTCCAAAGCAGATTTATAGCCACTGAATTTCGTGACGCTCTCAGACTAGCCCTCTAATCGTAAACATAATTTATACGACAATTATTTTACTATCATTTTATTAATCATGCATTTATGTCATTGATCTCTATACGAAATTCACTGTTAGCTCAAAAAATGCTAAACAAATAAGCTAGCTACAACGTGTTGTTTCACAAAATGGTTTACTTTCAGATTTGTATATTATGTAATAATAAATTAGGTACCTATATCTCCATACCCAGCTCCATATCCTATTCAAGAAACACTTTTAATATAAAATCAAAAGGCGAGATTGCGAAAAAAATCAGTTATCGTGTTTCTTGACTGATGATATGCATGGAATATCTGATTTATTTCGCCACTTAGCAGTTCCATTGTAACAGTTGTTCATAATGATAATATTTTATTACTTACCTCTGAAAATCCGTACGCTTTGCAAATGTAGGTACATAAAAATGTTTTCTAAGTTATAATTGAAACTTTCAAATCATTTTAGTTTTGTAATGTCTGTACATATAAATTGTTTCAAAAAATAATATATTATTTATATTATATTATGCTTTGGTATAGAGGTATAGGTATAGTGTTTAAGTATAGAGTGTTATTGAGATGTATAAGATGTAATTGTTTATTGAATGTAAATATTAACGAAAAAGTAATAATTACTCGAATTTATGATCTCATATCTTGTAAATATATATAAATGATTAGTTTAATAAGTTCTCTATTTTGATATAAATGTAATTTATTGCAAACAAGGCTAGATGAAGCCAAAAATTGCATGTCCGCTAGGACAGACTGTTGATACTAAGAAAATTGTACCCACCACCGTTCTACTCAGTTTGAGCAATAAAATTTACTTTTACTTTTATAAACATTTTTGTGTCACACTCATGGAATGACGGTTAAAACCAAACTAGGGCGACCAAATTAGCTCGACAAAAAATTAAAAAAAAAGATACGATATTAGTGTTTTTCGAAAACGCCTAGGTACCGCCTATTCAGATAAACATATTGATCAAACAATTACTAACAAATAAGTAAAAACCAAAATACGCTAACGATTTCAAAATCGTTACCTAGCGTATTTTGCAAGATTCTAATTTTGTACAAACGACTTAAGTACTTAAATTACCTATATGTACCTACTTACAAGAGTAGGTTGGTATTCTATATCAAGATTTTGTTTATCTAAGATGATTTTATTATGTTGTACTTACCTGCTATATCTTTGATTCAAGGAATTCGGTGGAATCGAGGTGACAGGTGAAGTAGACGACGACACGATACAACTGATGAAGCAGCGGCGATGCGGCAGGCCGGACAGAGAGGAAGGCGGCGAGGAGACCGGCCATAGAAGAAAACGGTTCGCGATCCAGGGCAGCAAGTGGGAACACACCAACTTAACGTGGAGGTATGTTTAAAGCTTATAATTATATTAATCTAAACTTATATTCTCGATATCTTCAACCGTATCAACCGATATGAAACGATTGAATTCAAGAGTGACAACTTTTGAATGAAAACAGTACAGCGCCATCTAGTATTGGGTAGCTGAACTAAGTGTCATACCGCTTTCTAGTGGTGAATAGCATAACCACTGTGTTGTTACTACGTCATCTAGTGATTTATTGTAGTACTGCTACACTGCATAGGAGTGAGTAGCGTCGAAGTGTTGCTTTGTATTGATGCTAGGTGGCACGTATTTAAATTATAGATCTTTAGTTCTATTATTCACCGCTGAAGCGTATTTTAAAAGTGTCATGTTGTCGATTATATTTACAAGCATAGAATACTCGTAAGACAGCAGACTTATTGTAATATGATGAATATTCACTATAAAAATAACTCACGATTAACCGAATCGAGAACCTCCTCCTTTTTGGATGGAGGTCGAGTAAAAATTTTCACACGACGTTCATCAGCCAACAAGAAGAGGAGCAGAAAATGATATGACGGGTTATGGTGCCCAAAAGGTACTTGTTTAAGAATAAAAACTAGATAAGTAGGCCGAATCAAACTTAATGGCTTCTGAGAATTTCGCTACAAGCTACGCAAATCCCCACTCTACATCGGCGCTATGCATTCGCATATGAACACTGCGCAACGACTCGACTCGTGTTCATAGTAGAAGCCCATACATAATATTTAGAAACAAATAATTACTGCTTCGAAATTACTTTCTGCGTAAGCTAATCGACCGAACCTTGTATAAGCGATTGATTTAAAAATACACGCAACATTGTTTTAGGAAGAACAACAGGTCATTCCACAAAATTCGACATCCCTTCCGATGTTCGTGGAAATTACAGCGGGATGGGGGTTTCTAATGGCGCAACGCGTTTTATGTGACTGTTCCGACTTAGTATTTGCTTTAATACCACATAAAATTGATGACAAATAATAGTTAAATCACAGTCCTCGTAAAAGTTACGACGCTTTCTGCGTGGCTTAATTAAAAGAATATGTCTGTTTGACGCCTCCAGAAGTCGGGCTTTGTGAAGACAAATTATGGTCTTACTTAGTTACTGTATAAACGTCTACTTAGGTACCAGAGGCGTGATAGATAGATAGATAGATGAATTATTTATTATTAATACAAATAAAAATACACAGAAAATAAAAACAAATTAAATTAAAACTGTAGCGTGCAACTAGAGACAGCCTTATCGCTAATAGCGATCACTGCCAAGCAACCTTTGGATAGAAAATAGTAATATAGAACTAGTAAAGGCAGGTTTTTGCAGGCAGGCGTTAGCAAAAATGAGCTCATAAGTATGAGTTTGTATTGTAGTAAATTAAAACTTGTTAGGTATCACTTTCATGTAGCTCCGTATAAGTAGATACATTTTTGTTAGTTCTTCCTTGATTCCGCTAGAGGCGCTGTACGGGCGATGTAGTATGCGGAAAAAATGTATGGAGTTGGAGCCTCACGAAGACTATAATTATTGTAGTTTCCGTTTAGGAATAACTAGCGACCCGCCCCGGCTTCGCACAGGTGTATTATACATATACACTTCCCTCTTGAATCACTCTATCCATTAAAAAAACCGCATCAAAATCCGTTGCGTAGTTTTAAAGATTTAAGCATACAGACAAACAAACAGACAAAATAGCGACTTTATTTTATACTATGTAGTGATACTTCAGTAAACTCAGTAAAGCGTTAGGAAACCTGCATAGGTATATCCTGCATATGTTCATAGAAGAAATTCGATAGCGTATGTGAATCTGCCAACTAGCACTGGGTCAACGTACCTCTATACCTAGGTAGTGGATATGGCCCAATCACCATTCGTGGGTAGGTAGGCCTATGTTGACCAGTGAAATAATTAAAGGCTAGTACTTATAGGACACCTACCAATTTATTCATCGCCTACGTACTCGTACCTACCCTGCTGCAGGAACTAAGTAGGTATGATAACTATCCTGAAACTTAAATTTACCTATAGTATGTATATTGTACTAATCATGTCGCATGCAACTGTGATGAAATATTAAGAACGAGAAATAAATAATAATCAGCCAAGTGCGAGTCGGACTCGCGCACGAAGGGTTCCGTACCGTATGTACTTACCCTTAATATGTTTTAGTTTAATTACTTATTTTTAAAGAGAAAATACCTACAAGTTAATATTTTGTAAATCTTTCAAGCATCTTTCTATTGCATTTATTAATATCAAGCAAAAAATCACGTTTCTTGTATGGGAGCCCCGCTTAAATATTTACTTTATTTTAATTATTTATTTTTGAAGTGACAATTTAACTCAATATTCTGTGATTATTTCAAGCATATACCTGTCACCGTTATTAATATCGAGCGAAAAACGGCAAAAAATTTAGGTTTGTTGTATCGGAGCCCCCATTATATTTTTTTCTTATTTCAACGTTCTAGCTACGTTTATGAGATACAGCCTGGCGAAATACAGAGGGACATACCTACGGACGGGCAGCGGAGTCTTAGTAATAGGATCCCGTTTTTACCCTTTGGGTACGGAACCCTAAAAATCACGTTAAAAGCCCTCAAGTACTGTAAAACTATTAAAGACCAAAGTGATCATAATACGAAGTTTAATAAATCCTGAAATAACTTTCAGTACGTATTGTACATTGAATCATCATCACTATCAGACGTAGGACGTCGACTGATGGATCTTTGGATTTAATGAGACTGGTTTTAAAGGCTAGCATCCAGCTTGTTCCAGTGGTTAAATATTTTTATTTTACGTCCATAAAAGTGCATGTTCATCGCAACCTTGTATCCAGGGCGGTTATTGTCCCCCCGGACGCTCTACGCCGCCGGACCAACTTGCACCTTCCATTCCAGGCGAAACAACCGCGCAACACGCGGATAATTTGAAAAGTTCACAATCACCTGCAGCGCGCGGCTTCAGCACAATTTCCTTGCGAATTAATGGTCTGTCAATATTGTAGTCCTCGATTACAGCTGGTTGCGCAAACAAGCAATAAAAGTACAGCGCCATCCCGCGGCCGGTTTACGAGAGAGCGGCGCCGGCGAAAAGCTACGTTGAAATCCTGGAAAAGGCAGTCTGTGTTTACCTAAATACTTACCTAACAGTTTGCTAATAGAGAACTACGTTTTTATAGCTACTTGGATTATAGAATCACTGAAGTTACGAATTCAAAAGTAGTCAAAATTTTACAAAGAACGTGTAATACGGTCGAAACTGTAGTCGTATCTATGTACAGGCTCTAAAATAGGTACTTCGTGAGTGATTCCCCGTCCATATATTTAAAACAAAATGTTAAAAATAGTCTTTATTTATTTCATACACTCCGTCATTTAGGTACCTACCTAAATAGGTAGATGGTCAGGCTTCAAGTAAAGACTCAGTAGGTCACTATAATAGCAGCACCCTGGTCTCGCTACCAATAAAAAGTATGCTGTGTGGTGGGTAGGTACCTCACTTAGGGGCCCAGACAAAGTTACATTCTAGCCTTAGAGAATTTGCTCGACGTAGGTAGCATCCGGAAACTTGTGGGATTGACATTAATTTAGTCATGTCTTAGACACATGGTTTAGATGAATCGAACACTACGAATGTTAAGTGAGTGACGATTGACGACATAAATAAGTGTTATTTTGTTTAGATTTTGTATGAAAATAACTAAAAGACAAAAGACGATTTCATGGAATAATTAAATGTAACATGTCAGGGCCCCAGGTGATAGCGGGTTGTGCAACCAAGTTGTTGTTTAATGGGTGGTGGCGCCACCCTGATGTCCTACTGAGATAGGGCCCTTTGGTAAATAAGACGGTTAGTCCAAAACACGAAATAGGCAACTAAGTTTCCAAACATATCATATGAAAACACGAAGAACCCTAAAACATTGTATGTTTATTAAGCCTGTATAATATACAGTACACCCACTGCTGGGTTAAGACCTTTCTTTCTTGCATTCTTTCCAGTCATGTGCAAGCCATCCAATATTGTCTTCTGAGTTCTGATTTTATTGGATGATATTAAAATCTGAACCTAGATCGGGCTGATGATTTTATGTCGTCGTCCATTTCTATCTCTCGGTAACTACCTTGGTCCATCTGTTGACATCCCGTCTCTACTTTATCCAGACGAAAAAGAAAATAAAACAAAACTCTTCAATAAAATTATATCGAGTTTATTCTGATAAAATCTGTCAGCAGCACTAGTCCCACTAATCAAACTCATTGTAAACCTACTTGTTGCAGTGGAAATATGGCGGGTATCGTAAACAGATCCCGGTGTGCCCGACACCCGATAACGAGTGTATTACCATCGGATCGAAATAACTGTATTGTTTTCAATCCACTGCACCTGACAGCCATACTCCGGCTCTATGCTAACAACCGATATGGCTAGGAGTCAGCACTCGGTTTTAGCAAAGGATAAAAACAGAGTTTTTTATTTGGCCAGAATATTTCCGAGTTTGATTTACTTACTAATCAGATACTTATAATTGCTATGATAATCAGATATAATTATGATGATACAAAAAGACAAAATAGTTGACAATTTATACGGTTTATAGCACCATAAATCAGTGCTGTTGGAGATATCTTCAAATAACCAAGAATTTTTACTATAGCTCCTAGGCAATAACGGCCTTACCATAAAAGATTTAAACACGCTTTAAACATTGTTTACCGGTGCAATTTATACAGTTAAGTTAAGTTAGGCAATCCTAAAGCGTGCGTAAAACTTTTGTGGTAAGACGGTAAAGGTTGTATAGACTGTCTCTAAGGCCTACAATTATATTAAATACTTTTGTGGTCGCCTAAATCACACTATACTTACTTCATTACAAAGCAACTGAGATGGGACCCAAACTTAACCCAATCCCACGTTCGCAATTACATAAATATTGCCTCAAATTGGTAACGAAAACGAGCTTCCTTAGTTTATTAGCATCATTTGACTATAACTACAATTAATATACCTACCTATTAGCCATTCCATCTAAACGCTGCTTCGTCCATCCTTTTTGAATATTTTTACTATTCAAAATATTTTCAAGCAGATAATTTTGAACATTTGCTAACTCTTTGCCTAGATTCGCGACCGTTTCGCCTCCCGCGGCGCTGTCGCAGCCACTCAGGACAACGCTATGAAATTCATACCTGAGTAATGCAGCCCATTGTCTTTTAATGTAGATAAGTAGGTAAATTGTATGAGAAAATATGACGTAGGTTAGCGGAAAATGTGGGCTGAAACCGCAGTAGATAAATCATGCAAAATAATCGGAAAATGACGCAACCTTACTGATTAGATATACTTACTTGGAATTAATTTTTAAGATAGTAGTTTAAGAGAGATGCCTACTAGGTTTTACTCAACCGTGGAGTAAAGAAGGCTGCGGATGACGAATTTGTGACATTTAAAACCCTTTTTGTAAAGTTAAAAACCCCGTCTTTTACTATTGAACCCATGACTGAAGACCAATGATGACCCTAGCTAGATACAAACCTTAACTGGATGGCCAATAAGTTATATTTACGTTCTAAGTTCCTCATTATCACATCATCTCTTTTAAATTGATTGTGACATTCAGTGAGTAATAATACTGAGAAATGACTATTAATTTGCTTGAAAAGAAGTATAGTGGGTGTACTGGTTATGGCCACTGTACCGGTTGTGGCTATTTGGTCTCAAAATTATTTCATTAATGATAATTATACTCGTATACAATGTAATGCCATAAATATTGTTTGTGTGAATCTAAATGTTTGAAAATTTCTTTAAAAATATTATTTTAGCATAAAATTGTCATTTTAATCCTTAAAATTCAAAGTGGCCACAAATGATGCTAAGATGGCCACAACTGGTGCGTCTACCCTAGGTTATTAGTTCGATCTCATAAAGACATAAAACCACTTATTTATGTTTTTCCAATTAATACCTACCTTCTTAGGCCGGCTAAGTAAAACTAAATAAGTATTATACAATATTTTATCACCAAAATAGATTTTAGTAGTGATTAAGTAATATAAATATAAGCAGTAAAGTACTATACACGATAAATTAAAATAATCTCTACCGACTCTACTAAGTACTTACTAACACGTTTTATCACCGAACGCAGGGCAGCACAATTAAGTGGTAGTTTACCCAATAAAACATAATTACGACTATGACGATTCATTATTAATTTTAGTGAGTCGGAGCCCCTCCCCCTCGCCCCTACACGGGGAACCACCCCTTGAGAACTGGGTCGAGTTCTGGTATTGCCAGGACTAATTCATAAATACCCGAGTACGTGAAAAATACTGTTTTCTTTCAAATTAATATCTACAACATATTTGTTGAAACCTAGATTTGTCCTGCGGATTCCCCGCTTTATTTTCTCCGACCTACAAACCATATCCATGTAAAAAGAAAGTCGATTCGTCGTTTCGTACCTACGCGTGAAAGAGTAACAAACACACTTTCATATGTTTAATATTATTAGGTATTCTTTCATTTAATTCCTTCAAAGTCTGCATTACAGCTTAGGTACATCTATATGACAAAGTGACACACCACACATCTCAAGCAACACTATCTACTGCATAACTTTAAAAAACCAAGCAAGCATATTAACTTTTATTTACTATGTGATGACCCAAAAACAGGTGTTCCATACATTTATCCTAGAATATGTTCATCACCGAGATAAATAACCCATAATTATAATTTATCTATATCCTGGTAACACTGCGGACATTTCAATACTGAAGGCATTTCACAATTCTTATTGCTCTTTATAGCGTCTGAGGTAATAAAGAGCTTATTATGCTTATATTGAATGTAGTAAACGGAGAAGAATCTCAGGATCATCTTATTACAATTGATGTTGGCTATTTGGACTCTATTAATGGACTACAGTATAGAGCTCATAGCGTAGTTTGACTAAGTGTTCGCTAGCGATCATCAAAGTTGAGCTTTCAGCTCGATCAGCTTTCTTCGGATGGGTGACCGCGGGTGGCATTTAAACCTGAGCGCTACCGTGGCTCGGATGACACGTTAAATTATAGGTCCCCGTTGTTTTGACCGTACAGCCATGTCAGAGTCCTTCAGGCGGCTTAACAACTCTGACACCAGGGCAAGCCATCTGGCCTATACTTAAGGACTTACTTTTAATGGACTAACCTGCTTTGTGCACTTACTTATCTAGAGCGACACGAAAATGAACGGAATTTGTGCTTTCTCGGAAAAACCGCCTATACCTGACAGATAAACTTTTAAAGAAAAGCTAATACAGGTAAACTTGTAAAGAAAAGCTTTGTTTGTGAGAAACACCAATAATTTCCTCAAAATCGTTAAAGCTGAGATCCGAATTTTGTTCCGAAGAAAATAATTACTTATTTATATAATATCTACTTACTTTATGACAACACACTCAATATCCAAAATACGTTTACTTACTATAATACATACAACAAAACAAAAAAATAAAACACTTTGTGAGTATTTTTCCAGATTCATTCATAGAAAAATCTAGAATACCTACGCGATTTTATTCTGTTACGGGAAGTAGTCCACTGCCACCAAAAATAATAACAGAAAGATAAAAATAATTAAAAGTAGAGACGTAAAAAGTGCGATTTCGTACCCCTGGTGGGACTCGAACCCACAATCCCCGGCTTAGGAGGCCGATGCCTTATCCATTAGGCCACAGGGGCTTGTCTAAGGGTGGCAAAATTACGATCTATATACGGCGTACCTTTTAGGAAAACTATTTCAAAAGAAATAGCCAAGAATATCTGTATATATATATTTTAAACCTTAGATTTAGATAATAATTTATCGATGAAAAGTTTGAAGAGTATAACTATTTATTATTCTAGAAAGTAACACCACCACCACCACCACCAGTCTGTATTAGTGTATTCATGACGTTTAATAGGTAATTTATTCAGATAAATTCATTGATTGTTTTCAAAATGACACCAAAAACAACACATTCCATCCAGGGTTATCCAGAACTGGTGTACTGAGTTGAAAGGAGGTGATCTAAACTATCATTTTGATCAACTTTTACTATATTTTTATACATTTTGTTGATTCAGAGTTGCAACTTTGTATGGAACATCTGATTTGCCCCGAATTCCGGGTTAGCCCCTTAGTAAAAAATCATAATCATATTTTTTTTATTTGCAACAAAGTGTACAGTAGTTCTCATTGATGGTTTACTCATAGCCCCGGAGCCAAAATCAGAATTAGTTAGACGAGGACCGGAGTATATGATGATAAGAATATACAACCACCTACCTAAAGACCTACAAGAAGAAACTAATCACAAAATATTCCAAAATAAATTCAAACGACTTTTAATTAAAAAAAAATGCTACTACACTATTGATGACTACCTAAACGAAAAAGTTTCAAGCTCACAAAATACTATAAAACAACGCTTTAATTAAGATACAAACGTTATACTTAGTAAATTATACTATTTGCGACACCCTAACGACAGGGTATAATGTGCACTGTGTTACTATCATACAAATTTAAAATTGTAACTAGACATATTATTTTAAGGCAATTGTATACCTAAATAAATAAATAATCACCCCCTTTCGGCAAATTAGGACAAGCAGATAACCATGTTTACTACCTACTTTTTGAAGGTTGCCACAAAAAAGGTTGATTGCTATTAGCGGTAACACAGCCACTTGTATCGCTTGTTATATCTGTCTTGTTCAGGGACGTTTTATCTCGTCTATAGTCTCTGAATGAAGTTTTCAACTAACACTATATACCTATTGTTTCGTGGCAAGGCATTGGGTAACATACTTGGTTTGTGTATTATTCTGTTTTTAGTTGTTTCCGTATTTTGTATGTGTGTACCTAATTGTTTTGTCCCGAATAAAATTTTATGTATTCTGTATATTATTCTGCATAATATTGCGAACTCGTTTGTAACCTTACAATCACTTATTAGGCATAACTAAAAGATGAACGTCTGTTTTATTGATATCGTAGCTGATACGCTTCATTGCTACATACATAATTAGTATGACACCGTAGACACAGCAGTAGGTAACTATTTTAATAATTAAAACAAAAATACGATTCACACACATTCACTTGCATATTGTAGAAATAAGAAATAAAATGCTTTGAATTGTGTTATTTTGCTTCGTAAACAGTTTTTAATGAGAAATAATACTAACATAGTTATCACCAAGGAACAAGAAAAAATATTACAGTGCAAAAAGAATTGGCCGCCCGAACAGGGACTTGAACCCTGGACCCTTGGATTAAAAGTCCAATGCTCTACCGACTGAGCTATCCGGGCTCGTGCAGAGGGATCCGAAATTATAAAAATGTTTATACACATATGTCATTTACGACTTTTCAATAGTAAACTAGTGTTAGTTTATTTGAAACTCGAATATATTCTGAGTCATTCTAATGATTTTGCCTGGAAATATTTTATAACGATATCACTGAAGTGAAACGTTAGGTAGGTACTTACGAAAAAATAGATTAGTAAAGATTAATGCCCTTTTACAGATCACTTTTATTATGGGACTTCATTCTTTGACTTCCTATAAAAAGTACAAGCTTTTATTTAGTATCGTTTCACCTGTCCTGTTGTCTGTCTGTCGGTCTGTACTTAATCAAATCTTGCAAGTTAAATTTGACCCACTTCCCGGTTACCGATTGAGCTGAAATTTTGCATAAGTACATGTGTAAATCGCGTGACAATGTAATATTATGATAACATGGTGCTTATTTGATGATGGAACTGGAAGGTGGCCAAAGGAACTTAGTAATGAAACGGCACCACCTCATCGAGTTTGGGTTCATTTGAATGGTTTTGGCTAGTAGTTTGTCTTTCAATGGTAACCAGGGTCTGATGATGGAGCTGGAAGGTGATCATAGGAACTCTGTAATGAAACGACGCAACCCTATCGAGTTTCGGCTCGTTTGATTCGTCTTATCGAGTATTTGTTCAGTAAAAGCTTGTTTTTTTTAAAAAAAGGTTTTTTTTTTAAATTTTAAACTTGTTTCTTTAGTGGTTATGCAGTAGGTAGGGTAGATGCACCAGTAGTGGCCATTTTAATGTAATTTTTAGCCACTTTTAATTTTAATGATTGTGTAGGCAATTTTAATGATTATTATTTTACTATTATTACTATTATTAAGGAACGCAAACCTTGACATTCACAGAAACAATATTTATGGTGATAAATTGGTTGATATTTTTTCTATTTATACAATAATTTTGCCATCCAATGGCCAAAACCGGGGCAGTGGAAACCACCGCATCTACTAAGTACCTACTTATACCTACCTACGTTGATCATGTTCCCGTAGTGTTAAGTTTCAGACCTGAAACGAATTGATTAACTCGATTAAAGCAAGAAAGGCAAATGGAATTTACTTTTTTCTCGGTGCAGATATCTCGGTGCGTTGGACTCGACCTTTTTGCGAATTCTCTCTGTGATAGGCGAAACTCTTTGGATCGCCCGACAATTCTCTGGTAGGTAGGTACGGACAAACCTAATGTGGCAGCCACAGAGCTATTACAACTAGAGTGATAGCGCTGTTGTAGCTTGAGGCAATTCTCAACCACAAAAATGTAAAGAAAATTTTCCCTAGAGCTGTCAAAACTGTCAAATATGAATTGGAATTTCACACTTTTGAGAGAAAAACACGGCAACTAGCCACTGAATCGAAATATTTTTCATGTCTCTTTCTAACCCATGCCATTTTAAATAATTGCATCTCTTACATTATTTTATCGATCGACCACATTATCCGTCTGGTATCTCTCAACCACGATTTAAAAAAAACACAGGTATAGATACCAGAGGGATAATGTGGTCGATCGAGAAAATCGACACGACGAAGAAGTAGAAGAAGTCTGTGTAGCATACAGCGGCCTCCCCTATTTACACTCGTTATCTAGCTATAACCATTTTTAAATCATAAACATCAAAAACATGAAGAAAAAATGCATACATATCAGTAACTATTATAAATTAATTTAGAATAACAGTACTTACAAAATTACTGAGTCAAGAACTCGCTGGATGCCTGCCGCTTCCAACCGATGGAATGGAAATATAATTATATATGGATGTCATTCTAAGTTAGATCTCATCATCATATTATCCCATCGTGAGCTGGCAGTGGGCAGGGCACATAGCGCGGAGGACTGATAATTATAACCGATGGGGTCGAAAAACTCTTGAGTGAAGACCACGTACCGGCAAGCGCAGCGCCGTCAACGTAAGACCGCAGGATCGCACTGGATGCAAGCCGCTTCCAACAGGTCTATTAGAGATCCATATGTCCAACAGTAGACGTCGAGTATAGCTGATGGATAGATAGATAGATTTTATCCTTAAAACGCTTTCTAATGAAAAATACAAATGTAGGTATTTGTACACGACGCATGACGGGCAAATTCTAGGACAGCATTGTGCTAATTAATGAATACTTCTTACCTACCTAATCGATTTTACTATGGAATGTACACTGAAATCGCTGAATCGCAGTCTGCTGTCCCATACAAAAATTCATTGACTTTCAAAAAATGTAAGCTAAACTAAACAGCTTTTGCAGTTTAAGGATTAATCCTACAGTTAAAGTTGATTTTAACGATGAGAACACTCATTTCCTTGAGTCTCCGTCGATATCAATTTTTGTGTTTTGATTTGTGAGTCAAGAATACGGCCAATGTGATAATGATGACTTAATTTTCTCCGTGAGTTATAAAGCTTAGAAAGCTATTTTCGCCTATAATACTTGTTTACCCAGAATGGAAGCCATAAAAATATTTACCAATTTTTATCCTTATTTTACAAAGCACCCCAGCACTCAACCAGGTCTTTTTTCGTCCCACCCTTTATTTCGACATTACAAAAATATTCGTTATTCGTATAAACATTTCAAAGGAATAAAAGAAACTAAGAATCCAGCTAAAGTATGTTTCCAACTTAATGAGAAAGTTTTCAATTGTTCATACTTATTTTTAATTTACGTAAAACTCATGGAAATTGAGTTGCGTAAAGAGGTACCCGATATTTCTTGTAGCTATGTTTCAAAGGAACTTTACGGGTTTCCTATAGCCAAGTGTTTTATTAAATTTTAGTCGAAAAAAATTAATGCTTTCTGTAAGGCAGTATTTTTTGTCAGTTTGTTTACGAATAAATATTATTACTCATTCGTAAACAAACTGAAGAAGCACTTTAGAAGATTCAAAAGATACAAAGCTTATACGAGATACTTCCATTTTTTTTTTAAGTAAATGACGCATAAAACAATCACTTGCAGGTGCACAATCATAATAATATAGTTCAATGGCCTATCTTCATCATCATTTCAGCACTTATCGATCAACAGCTGGACATAGAACTTATTTATGGTAAGCACGCACCCGTACGTGGAAATTTCAAAACCTTACGGAATTTAACAGAAATATACTCGTAGGTCGTGCGGTGCGGACAAATATTGATGACAGCAGCGCAATAGGCTCCTTCGGTGCGTGAGAGTGCCGTGGTTACTCTTTCCGATCTCGAGGTAATCTCATCCACGTATTAATTACCCATCCGTGGCCAGTCCTGCCACTGGCATATACTCATAGATGCACTACGCCGGGATTTACAATGCTCGATATTACTTGGCAATTTTCTTGAACGGCAGTTTTCCATTGTTTTGTAGACACATAATTTACGCACAATTAAGTTCATACACTCACAATTCCTAAAAAATTGCATAAAACTTAAAATTCACACCTGTTTATTTTGCCCCACTGTTGTCAAAATCGACATAAATTACATAAAAGTGATATTTCTAATCGCAAAATTTGCCGCGTTATCCCTCTAGTCACTCGGACCCTATAAGTACTAGTTTATATTATCAGTGCAAAAATACAACATTTTGTAAATAACTTTAGATACGATTGGAAATACCTACATTTGCACTTACAAATAGGCAATAAATATATTATGTTTAACCTAGATTCGAAGATCTACATTGTACTTTACTGGTGTCGTAATAAAACTGCATAGACTCGTAGCAGTCGTAGCACTTGCAACATGGATGCTACGAATGCGTAGAATGCGAAGTTTTAAATACTTACTTCGCTTTGGGGTTTGTTATGCCTATTGCATTATTTTCATCATCATCTCGGCTATAAGATTCCCACTGCTGTAAGTATACATGCGTCTCTTTTAGATTCCTAATAACACCGCGCAGTTGGAAAATCTATAGAAATTTCGCCAAGGTTCCATCCATAAGCAAAGCACCGGGGCAAACAGGTAGTCACGGTAAATGTGCTCCGTAGCCTAGCAACTCCTAAAACATTTCACAGAAACTGGTGGTATTGTTTTTCAAACTCGAAGTTGTCACGTGGCCGGCTCTTTCGAAAGAGTTTTTGTAAACCGGTCACAATAAGGGCCTTGACGAAAGGGGAAAGAAGCAGGACAAGTGCACGGTCTCCACTTGGTTTTGGGTTCCGTGCCGCAAACAGAGGTAGGAAGACAAATTTAATATTAATTATATTGTTTTTACTTACTATCACTTAAAAACAGATATTGCTGCAATTAGTGAACAATACTGTTTTTTACAAAAAATCTGCATGCTTTTAAAGTTTTGTAGCTCAAATTCATCAATTAGAGAAAATGAAGTTGAAACTCAATTGGTTGTCTTGGTTATGTTATCTTTCGATGCAAATTGATTGTGACAGAGTTTTAAATGCAGAGGGGTGAAGTAAATCAGCTTCAATCTGGTTGACACGGGTGTCGTCGCCGGTGGCGGGGTGACCTCGCCTCGATCGTAAATCGCGCGCCGGAAAACAATCTGAGCTTCAGGCGAGTATCTGAAATTCCAATTAAGGGGAAGCTAGACCGACTCGCAGGTCGACTGCACGCCGGCGATCACTCACTTGCACTTTTAATTAATTTATTTATCGAGTTCGCGAATCGACGGCGGCGCAACTCGCGCCGGCGCCCCGCCCCGCGCCTCCTTATATAAAGCGAGGAGGAGCGGCGACGTCCGTCAGTGTCGGCAGAGGGCCGAGGGCGGCGGCCGCGGGGCTCGCCGCCACGCAGCGAGGGTTTCAATTTTTAAAAGTTGAAATGTAAGAGGGTAGAGTCGTGGGGATGCCTAGGGCTCGGGTTGTCGCGGCAGCGGCGGAGGCGGCCGGTGACCTTGAGGTGAGTGAGTGCACGCGGCGTCGAGTCGATAGGCCTCGCGCCGCCCGCCCGCGACCACGCGCCTGCACCACAGCTGTTTCACTTTTAAAACTGCTTTGCCGTAGCTTATCCACGCTTATTTTTGGTTCATTTTATTTATTTGCATAGCATTATCATTTATTTGGGGCCTTGATTGAAGACGTCACATCTATCTTCTCCGGTGCTGCTGAACGACGCAACGGCGACAATCATTTTTGCGGGCTTGAGACTAAACTTTTATGTTATTTTTAGAACTTTATAAATTTACTTTAGTGAATATATAATTACATCATTATTTTGTTTTTATTCGTTTAAACACGTCTTGCTTTGTTTATTTTCCTATTATTATTCCTTTCTTTTATTCTGCTTTCCTTCGTCATCACCACAGCCGCCGTTCTCACAGCCTATCAAAAGTTCATCAACCAATCTATTCAAAAAATCATTCACGTCATTCATTTCATGGCGCGCTCGTAGGTAGTCGACTGCGAAAAAAATTTTCACGCCCGTCGATGCGGCATTCAACTACGATAACATTCATAATCCATAGCGAGCCCATGGGGCTTCCACCAATTGAGTTATGTTCGAAAAATCGGAAAATCGTCTCCCTCATAAATCGGGTGCACGGCGCGCGGCGTACGTCGGCTAAGTCCGGAGCCCGCACTTGGTCGGTGGCCAAGTATAGACGCTCAGTAATTACTGTCTCAGGAGCGGGGGTCTTAATTTGCTTAATTTACCCCAAACCGACTCCCGCGAGCTAAATCGCACGATTTAATGGGATATTTGAATGATGCGCATTGTTTTAAAACGCTTCGCGTCTGCTCCGAACGATTCCTTATTCGAGCTATTTATGCGGTGATTAACATAATAGTGCCTATCTCATCGCTAACTTGTTTATTACTGTGTGAGCGGAATATTAAGGGGAATACGCGGAAATAAATAACTTTCGGGGAAAATGAGCAGTAGAACTTGGCTCTCAACGAAATAATATCATCAAGCCAAATTAACTTACAGTTTTTTGGCTTTCTTTTGTGAGTATGTCATGAAAAGCATAGATTACTTTTTAGTACTTGCTTATTTGATTGTCCGATAAGACGTAAAATTTTGTCTTAAAAACTTTTAATAACTAAGGACGGGGAAAAGCGTCTCTTTTATTTAAAAACTGAAAAGAGTAGAGCCGCCTAGAGCCTCCTGTCACACTCAAGCCTTGTGGTTTGCTATGAAAGGGATGAGAGGCACTGGCACTCTACTGGAGCATTCTATATATATTTACGAGTATATATTTACGTACTTACGGGTTTTACGTTGGTTTTATCAGTTAAATTATTTTAGAATATACTTAGTCAGAATTGGATGTGGAATTAAAAAATATGTTCATAGTCAAAGTAATACTGATGCATTACTTTAACTATGAACATAGTAGGTACTGTAGAGTAGTACTGCTCTCATGATAGATTCAGTTCATTGTAAAGTTATGAATTCAAAATATCTATGGTATTGAGTATAAAATCGCAAAAGAGAAAAATATTGTGATAGTAACTACGAGAATGAAGTGACCGCTATTTAACCTTTCTTAACTTTTCGATAGCTCAGGAAACGAACAGATCAGAAAGTTGAATTTATTATATCAAGGATACTAAAGTTGAATCTAAAATTTAAAGACCTCAAAGTTTAGGCAACTTTGAGGTCTTTCAATTCTTGGGCATATTGTATCGGACTAACGAAGAATAAATTACACACAGGCTCATAGCGCAGTTTGAAAGGGTTTTTCATGGCGATCGCCGAAGCTAAGCAACTTTTGGCACGGTCAGTCTTAAGATGGGTGATCGCGGGCGGCATTTACAACTGAGCGTTGTCGTGGCTCTGATGGACGTTACGTGGACATTAAATTGTGGCATCTCGATTATTTTAACCGTTTAGCCATGTCCGATGCCCTGGCGATGCTTAGAAATTCTGACACTAGAGCTAGCCCATCAGCCCATTCAGCCCATCAGTTCGTACTTTTTTTATTTGTCAAACAATCCCAAACCCGAAAATAATCAAAAATATTCGTTTATGAAAATATAAAATATATGCATGAATAAATAAATTTTAATTGTATTGAGGAAATCTTGGAAATAAAAATTAGAAACAAAAGAGAAAATAAATGAATGACGAGTTAAATTAAGATAATAAGAAAAAATAGTTGTTCGGAGGTAGATATATCACTGCTATAGCCATGTGTGTGTTCCTGCATCAAATGTTTTGCATTCGGGAGCAGCGAGCTTTCAGCCTCAAGTCTTGCCAGAGATAAATCTACCCGAAGTAAGTGATACACGAATAAAATAACGTTTGCGAAAACTCAAGTTTTCCTCTGAAAATGTGGCTACATTTGAATTACACGATGTCGGAGGAAACGTTAAAGAACGCCTTGCAGCGATCTTTACACTCGCTATAAAAGGCCCTTACAAAACGGCAAACAAAAATGATTTGACACCATTTAACAAATTTTTTATAGAGAATTTAACGCTGCCAAGACTTTTGGTCCTCTCAAATAATTTAATAGGCCGGCTCTTGCGTATTGTCATTGTAATAGAGATAAGGAAAGAAAGCAGCCGACGTAATTAAAGGTAGAGGTTTCTTTTATTCTTTAATGTCCCAGTTATTTGCTTCTTTGCTTATAATCGTCTTGGCGCCGCAGTCAGTTTTTCCTACGTAAAACGATTTATAAGTAGGTATATAGGTAGGTTTTGTTTATTTCTTGGTGTGCAATAAAGAGTTTATCTATCTATCTATCTATCTATATATTTGTTGGTTTTCTCACAATTTTAAGTTTTTCAATTTAAAATGAGCACATTACGATGCAAACTAAGCTTTCTAACTATTATAATCAGCTCTACGTTTAATGTGGACTTAAAAAGTCCAGTTTATTATATTTTTATGTCAAAAGCAAAGGGAATAATAAAAATATTAAATACACTGATTTTGTTTAAAGACTTTCATGATAGAGCCAACAAATGATGAAATTATATGAATAATAAAATCGTTATTTCATCAACAAATCCTGATTATATGTATGGAACTGCTGATTTTTGTAACAATTTCAGAGTCTTATAGTAAAATTTGATCATAATTATGAGTCTCAAAAAATCTCAAAATATGTATATTGATTGAAAAGATACCCCGTACCCCATAAATAAGGCTTACAATCGTCTATACATTACTTACTTACTGCTCTCAATAAACTTTGATAGGACGAACCATAACCGGTACAAAAATTCCAACCACCTTTAATATAGCCCTTTAACCTTGTAAATCTCGTAATCGATTCAGAGTATTTTTTGTACAAAAGCCTCGATGCAAATACCAAGTCTTCCTTCTGCAATTCGTAGCAAAATGTTGCCAGTGCTGGCTCAATCAAAAATGTTTACCTTCACTGTGAGCTAGTTCAATATTTAGCCCCTACCTTTAGCTCTGATTACCTATTCACGTCGCCGCCCCAGCGATGTTCCTAAATAAAATCGAGTTTTTCTTCACAAAATGCAGTAAATGTGGCATTTAGCCGTAAGTACGGGTAACTTTGTTGCTCTAACATTATTGTTATGTTTATTGGGGACAATCTTACTAGAGTAAGTATTTTGTCTTGTAGGTTTTCTTTGTTTTTGTGATAGAATTGAAGTGTATTTTAAAGCACTCGTAGTAGTGGAAGCAAGCACATTGGAGCAGTCCGGTTCGCCTGCAAATCCTTTGTTTTCGGCCTAAAAAGAGCACCGACCATTCGTATTTTTGCAGCTTCTAGTCAGGTAGTTGTCGAATCAAAAAACGACGGCACGTTAGGTACACACGCCGATTTAGGAGTAGTTTTTTTGCTGACCACGCGAGAATTGAAACCTCTGACGGACTTGTATTAACTGACTTGTCTGAACTTTGACATCCATCTACGTAGCCAGGAAAATAAATTGAGTTGGCAGTTTGATGCCGATATGCCTACAGACTTTATTAGAACTTTTATTCGTATCCAGGCAAAAATATTTACCACCAATATTTTCTTTTCCTATATGCAAATACGTAAACGTAACAGGTTTATTTCTGACACGAAATTGAACCTCAGAAAAGTTGTTTTAGTTTTGGATACAGATTCATAGTAGAGATTGTGTAATATCTAAATATTCAAGGTATAATTTGCTTTTTTTTCTCCAACCTTGCGTATATTAAAGTCTCTGTTCTATTATTATTTTTATGGAAACATATAGTCACCGTTTTTTTAAATTACATATTTATTAATGTACTCGAAAGTATTTTTTGATTATTACATCTTTTTTTTTTCAAATATTACCTATTACTTTTCCCTTTAACATAAACATGTCAGAAAATCCGAATTCTGAAACCTAACGTATTTTTGGTATACCTAACAGTATACAAGATACCTTTAAACTCGGGGCAACCGACACGCCCAGTAACAGCCCCGCAGTAGTAATCAAGTAATCCCACATCACCCAGTAACTTTTTTCATAAAATGCTTTCGTTAAACCAGTTAGGTCACATATATGTAGCTGAAAAACATAATTAATACCTACTATTTTTATACATTATACTGTCGTGACAAAAAGTTTTTAAAGATCTCTCTCTCTCTCTCTTGACGTTTTTACTACCCAGAAATTTAAACTGAAATATTATCATTATAAATTGAATCATATAGGGGCAAGCATTTTTTAAACAGATCAAAATATGTAATGTAAATCATTCTATCAATATTAGTTTGCCTTATAATTTCCTATTGCACTTAAATCCAAATAACTGGAAAATAGTTTCATGATTAAAAACTGGCAAATATATTGTGATGCCAAGACTTATGCCAAGAGGTGCCCCAAGGCAAACCATGCAAAAAGGTTTTACAATCAAATCCGCGTTTCCAATTCAAAACTGATTTATATTTTCTTCTTTCAATAATCACAACAATAACTTTCACGCCTCGCCACCAATTCAACAAAAGTTATTATTAAGGGGGTTGTTAATTAAGATACGTACATCAATAAATCCGAGCCAGCGACTTCTTACTAATTGCCGTTGCACAATGAAGTGCGGAATCAGATGCAACCGAATGGCCAATGCAAATTCACTGCACCCGCTAACGGGGCGCCTAAAAATGTTTACCTAGAACGTCCGCTTTTAATTGCTCTATTTAAGGGGGAGATGGAGTTAAGCAGCTATCTAACTCGGCTAGTTGAACATTTTGAACGATATAATACCTATATAATAGCTTAAATAAAATAGAATATTAAAAAAAAAACATTTTTTAAACAAGCTTTAACTGAACACGTACGCGCCAAGACGAATCACACGAGCCGAAACTCGATGGGTTTGCGTCGTTTCGTTACAGAGTTCCTAGGGCCACCTTCCAGCTCCATCATCAGACCTTGGTTACCATCGAAAGACAAACTACTCGTCAACACGATGCAAATGTCAAATGAGCCCAAACTCGATGAGGTTGTGTCGTTTCATTGCAAATTTCCTTTGGCCACCTTCCAGCTCCATCATCAGATCAGCACCAAAACATACTATTCTAAGAAAATAATAGCAAAAATACCTATTACATTTAGTATGATAATTTTCGTAAAAATATTTCCTGTTATTTTTGTATCATGCAAAATATGCAAATGCTCGTGTAAAATAGCTGCAAAACTCTTTCTCCCCCTTAAACAGCGAGAGGAAAAGCAGCTTGGTTTGCGGATCACATTACATTCATTCCCATCCCTTCATCTGATAATTAAAAACACATTTTCATCGACGCAATTTTCGCGCCGTTTGTTTGATGAAACGGTGCGGTCGCCTGCCGCTGGCAGCGGGCCCTGGTCTATTCTAGTATCACTCAATTTTCATTCAGCCTCTCACTCAACAAAGCTTAGTGAAAACAGAGTAAGCGGTTTTACGGACAAATACATTCTCGCGATTTTGTTATGACTGATTTTGACCATAACTTATTTTATATTGCTTTTGAAGTCGAAGATGGTGATAAATCTACACTAAAATATGATTAGGCTTTTTAATAAAATTTTGTTAACACGTAATTAAGCATAGCTGATTTTTAAGCTAAATCATTTCAAAATTAAAATACAATTTTTATCTACGCAAATCTTCTTAAATTAATCTAATATCAATAAAAAGTCGAATACAAGAGATATGCTTGCATATTGCATCTTTCTTATGCGACATGATATTGTGGTCAAATCATCACTTCACTATCACTACATATTATAAAACAAAGTCGCTTTCTCTGTCCCTATATCCCTATGTATGTTTAAATCTTCAAAACTACGCAACGGATTTTAATACGGTTTTTTTAAATAGATAAGAGTGATTCAAGAGGAAGGTTTATATGTATAATACACCTGCCTGTGCGAAGCCGGGGCGGGTCGCTAGTATGGTATAAAGAAACACATCGTTATTCTAGTACTAGTTAACTCAGTACTACAAATTTTCCTAGTCATAAATACCTACTGTAGTA
This sequence comes from Hypomecis atomaria, assembly GCA_964007245.1. Classification (NCBI taxonomy): domain Eukaryota; kingdom Metazoa; phylum Arthropoda; class Insecta; order Lepidoptera; family Geometridae; genus Hypomecis; species Hypomecis atomaria. The sequence continues at coordinate 15,302,167 of OZ023292.1, read as the reverse complement.
TCATCACTAACTTATTATCTTTGTCCGGGTTAAAACTCAGATCCTGCGGTGGTAGAGTCTACTGCAACCACTAAGTTACTGTCACTCTGTCACTACATGATATATTTTACCGACATATTATTACCTCCACAGATTCTATACGACGCAATCTTTGCTTCGGGCGGTTTTTCTATCCGACAAATCTTTGGCCGTTGATTTATTCTAATGTTTGGAGAATATTGGACATTGTTTTTTGTTACTACGAGTAACAAAATTTCAGCTATTGATCTAATATATTGGAAATACTTAAATCTCTGAAACGGTGGTGAAGCCTCATGAACTCTCAACCTTAGGACCGCAATCTCGGGCCAGCGCTGTCGGGTGCCGCGGAGGAGTGCGCAAGCGTGCCCGTAGCCCCGACACCAAGCGCAGTGGTGGAACACCCAGGGGTTTTGGTGGGTATACTGTCCAGTCGGCAGGACTCCCACATAACCACCCGCCTGCCCACGAGGTGTGGTGGTATCTATAAAAGATTTCCCCTGATAAAAAAAAAAAAAGGACCGCAATCTCTCCTTTAAAAAAATGTGTAACAATTTTAACTAAAAATATTAATTTCTATTAACTTATATATTTTATAATTTTGGATTTATTAATTATTTGATAATATTCACGCATATCACCACAGCAGTCAGGTAACCCTGAATTCATGAAGAAAAGTTCGATCCGAATAAAAGATATGAAGTTTTTAGCTGAGTTTTGCGATATTCGGATTAATCTCATAGTTTTCTTGGTTTTCTTCTTGTTTTTAGTTACTTGAACTCTACAATGACGTAAAAGGCTCCAATTTTGTTAGCGACATGTGGTAGACTAACAGTAATAATTTTTTTAATATAAAATTATACTCTCACACAACTACCACTACAACTACTATACCTATCAAAACAATAAAAATAAATAAATCACAGAGCTATTTATAAATGTATCACTTTGTTGTACACCAATTTACAAGTCCAAACCATTTCAGTCATCAATTTATTAATATTATAGGTAAGTTTCTAAGGTTTTTTGCTAAATAAGCGGCCCTACCTATCATACACCAATTTTTCATATACCTAAACCTAGCAGGTATCAGTTTACAGATCGTGCGTAGAAGTGCTACGGCGAATGAGCTCGTAGAGTAATCGCTACGAGTCAACAGTTGGACGATTCGGATTTAGCCCAATCAAATCGTCGGCTCGACATGTTTACGTACGCAAAATTGAGCAGAATCAATTTGCGCAGGCTCACTTAAAATTGGAACACATTGGAACAGATTCGGTTATATCCGGTGGCATAGGAAATATTTCCTGGTGTCCGTGTCTAGTCACGAACTAAATCCCGCTGCCCACGTTGCAATATATTTAATTTTGCCATTTGATGATGGCAAAACTAATCTAATTATTTATAGCTATTTCTGTTTTATAATAAGGTTTTTGGCATCATACATATTTAAGCAGTTGTTCCAGTGTCACCCTAGATATTTTTTTCCTTTTCTCCTGCTTCAAACACATTTCACTCTAATTATTATTTTCAGGAAACGCAAATTCTTACTTTGATCAGCTTGATTCTAGTACCGTTATTTATATCATCATACTTCCCTTTTCAATTTCTAGCGCCCCTGTCGTCGACGTTGAGATTGGTGCGTAAAAGTCGCGTTAACATAGGAGCGGTTGCGGAGCGGTTACCCTCGACTGTAACCGGTTAATGCCGGTTCAGAGTGTAAAAAGATACGGTTCTTTATATGTGGAATCATCTTGTGTTACTGCGGACTTTGTCGTTCGTAAGCGTTATTATGGTACTCGTCCGCGACTAAGCTTTTACGTGATTTCAAAGTACACAACACAAAGTTTAAGGACACGTTCATACTCCCACGCGTCCCATAAAATCTAATGTCACTGTTTTCAATCCCTTACGTCAGCTGTAATAATAGCGATTCCATATTTATTTAATTTATTATCTTGTGTTAAAATCGAGAAAACATAAGAGTTTACGAAGACAGTTACGATCTGCGAAAACCAGATTACATTTTCACATTCTAGCTTAAATTTGATCAACACCAGTATTTACTTTTTACAACCGGTGCTTACTTTTTCGTTTCCCTATTTCCATCAGGGCAACGCCGCCGCCGCGCGACGCCCATGAATTGGCGCAGTGTGATTACAAATTTAAGCCGTCGCAGCTAATATGAATGACAACGGGTCGACCTACTCGACATTCATTTCCCTCGGCGCACCTCTCTTATAATAACTTACACGGCAACTTCGCCTTAAGGTACGAATATGTGCCTTCCCCGCATGAGCCGAAAGCGAACGCCCGCCCCGTAAGCTCCTGCTCGCGACTCCTTAACTAATATTACCCGATTTTCCAACCTGAAAAGGTAAAACGAGAAGATTAAATTACCGAAAACTTACTCCCGAGTTCAAAAACGCCGTCTAGTAATAATATAGTTTCGGGGTTTGTTTTTCGCCGTTGAATAGTCGAATTACGCGCGGAGTAACAATTTGCAATAATTTTCGTTGATTTATTCAGCGGACTGCTAACAAATTTATATATCTGATGAAGGTGCAGACTTTGGCGCCCTATAATCCAGATTCGACCCTTGAATGCGAGCGAACGAGCGGGTGGTCGAGGTTTTAGAGTGGCCCTTCAATCAGCCCTTCCTTGCGGGCGCGGGTGCGGGCGCGGCGCGGGTGCGGGGCGGGCGCGCCGGCACGAGGACCTTTGAGCTACAGGCTCTTTGACACGAGCCACTGGCGCACTCTTCAAGTAATGATTCATTCTGCTGATGACTGACGCGGCTAATGCGCCAGTTCCCCTCCGCGATGTTTGCCGAAGGATTAAGGATCCGCTCGCACCAAATTAGATTCTACTGTCTCTTCCTTTGATTCACTTTTATTGCGTAACAAAATGTCAGGTTTCCTGACTTGGCATGTTAATGTTAGCTAGTTATTATAATATAGTTTACCAACTGAGATGGTTTACAAAATTAAATGTTATAGGCCGCGCCACACAAGTTGGCGGATGTGAAGTTACAAGCTGCGCAATATCCAATCCAGACTAAAGCTCACATAAGCTGCACGTTGATTGGCTATTGGGCAGCTTGTAGCTAACTTCACTTACGCAATTCTGCCAAGTTGTCTGGCGCGCCCTATATCTCGTATGTTGAAAAAGAAATACAAATATTTTCCTTCTTTAAAACTTGATTGATATTTTTATGAATCTAAGTACGTTAGTTTTAAATTACAAAGTATTATTATCAAAATACCCTCTAGACATTATTATGCTATTTATTCATATACATGTCTTATTAAAGAGAGCCGTGCTTATTCACCTCCAAATATTAGTGCACAATGACGTCAGTTTGATCAGGGAATGCAGGCAGCTCCGGATTGTTGCCGCACGCATCACTGCGCGAGCACAAAATACCATTGTTGCTAAAATACAACATTATTAAGAGACAAAGAGATACTGGCGATAACCAAGCGCATAGTTTAAATCCCTAATCGATATTCGGATATAATTTAAGCCGCCTTCTCTGAAAATCCATCGTTGTTAATAGAGATTCAATTTATGCAAAATTCCTTCAGCGATATCAACAAAACATGAGTTTAAAGGTCGGTGTTATTGGAGAGGGAACTATTTTGAATTAACCTTCTCTTGAATTTTAATGTTAAACAAATGAAAGTGTAATATAAACAGTAGTAATAGGGATTCACTCATAAAACAAGGTAAAGTGGAAGTGTTGCTACTACGAGTACACGCTTTATTTCCTGCTCGAGTGACACAATTCAGCTAGAGATACTCCAATTACGTGCATGTTTTTCTTCAGCGTTACTTTTGACAAACTCTCCAGTAATAATTGTTTTAATCTACAAAAAAATCCAATTAAAAGTTTTTTATCTCTTTTGAAGCTTAGGCTCGGTTTGCAGCGGCGGCAGTGGCCTACGTCGGGATTTCGCTCTGTCTCTATTTTTAATTTTGCATATTCCGTTAGCTTTGTGTTTGAAGGGCGGTCGTTGTGTAACATCCGTCGGTGCTTTTTACGTCCGAAAGTTCAGAACATTGTCACAATTAAAACACGACTCAGATAACTACCGCCGGAGGAATAACGTAATAATGGAAAACAATTTGATTAATCTTACTCGTGCTATTAAGTACACGAGCATTTTCCTCTAGGTATAAAGGTTTCCCTTGCGATACAGTTGAGCTCTCATTTAAATATTTATTTCCGCTACAGTAAAGGAAAATTGTTTCAACTGAAGTATCAGGGGTTTGTATTTTTCAATAGTTATTCGTTGTTTCCTGCGTAGGGGCGTCCCGTGCGTCAATAGAAAATAATGTATTCAGAAGATATGAACTGGCGAAGGCGGGTCGTTACCATGTCAAAGAAGCTATCGCATTACCGGACTCAAAAGACTGCGGTTTGTTTGATGTCAGTCACGGACGATGGATCCTACTCAATAAACTGTAATTCTATCTCGTTTCCTAAAAATTATAGGGCAATGTCGGTGTGGTATTCCATATTTCATTCAATTCTATACTGATATGCAATTATATCTGCTGTTAATTTTTTTTTAAACTGTCGTAAAAAGCGTTCCATTTAAAATTTGGACGTAAAAATACACGAATTCGTGTGAGAAAAAGTCTATTTAACACAAATAATAAAGATTGGCGATAATTCATGTCAATACCAGACATTTGGAGAAATCAAACTCATTATACAAGAAGTCATATTTTATTTCTTTCATTACCGTACGCTATGCATTACATACGTACCGCATATCAAAGCATGAAATAACATTTCCTTAATACGTCTCGAATGGAGTCGGAGTTTATGTAAATTGTAATACACGCTCAGAATATTTCGTTTCTTGTAATGCAAAGCCAACTTTTTGAGGATTCGTTCGGTGTAGCATTAATGGACAGCTTCCAAGAAATGTTAAAAATAATTACATATCACACAAAAACGAATCATGCAATAGTCTGTACTGATATACTTTATATGTAAACGATAACTAAATTTGTAAGTACCTAATATTGTGTACCTATAATATGAAGTCATAAAAAGTGGAATATTATTAAAAGCTGTTAGTATTTACGAGTTAGCTATCTGTATAAGAATGTTAAGCCAACTTGCGCACATTCTCGCAATGTCTCCTTAAAAGGAAGCTTCTTTTAAATATATCTTCAGAAAGAAAATAATGTGCCTTCAGATTACTCCGTAGAGATTTGATGAACAAGATTTATTCCGAACACAATAGGATTACACATTCACCTTATTATGTTTCTTATTCGTTTTACCTCCACCAGATAAAGAATCTATTTCACTCGAATTAAGCACATATTTTCGCATTAAATTTAATGAAGAAAAAATCTTAAAGTAACTTTTGCAATTTAATTAAAACGGCAGGAGAATACATAAATTGTATTGTAAATAAAGCTCTTAATTAACATGAGCGGTCAAAGTATTAATTTCACCATTAATTTTGAGTAATTGCTGCGCCAGAATTTAGCTAGATATTAAGCCTTAAATTGTATTTATGTTTGTTTTTTCGAGCACATGTATCAGTGTCCGGCATTAATTGGCATTACCTCGGGAAGTATTATGATGTACGGTCATGGAAAAGTATATGGCAACGTAATACGTAACCGCCTCTAATATGATGAATTGCCTTTTAACAACTAATTGTGTATAATCTATATGGCTGTTTTGTAAATTCGCAGTTTTAAAGAATATTTTTATTTACTTTTCACGTTTTTGTTTCAGGTATGTACACAATACACATCAATCATTAGTAACAACAAGCTCTATATGATCTAGAAAAGCGGTAAGTTTACAAAAAAAAAATTATTGGGTTGATTATCTTCAATTTACAGTCCAAAAATATTCAGTAACAGAGTCTGATTGTATCAGATCGGTCCACAGTAAGGCGATTTAAATAATGTTTTATCGGAAAGTAGCTACCGGTTGTCCAGTTTGGCGGAAGAGGACCGTCCGGTTCGCGGGGAGCGCCGGATTTCTTACAATCGGACGTGCCCGCAGGATACTACCGAAAATACTTTATAAGGATCCTTTTCGCGCCGCTGATAGATTGTTACAGGATGTTTCATATCGATTCGAACCCTATCATCGGACGTGAGAAATGTACGGCTACTTTGCTATACGGGATCTTTTATTGAGATGCGGAATCGTGATTTTTATTTTGAATGAAGCGTTTATCACAATTCTAGCAAAGGTCTATCACAATTCTAGCAAAGATCTATTACTTTAAAAAAATCTAAGGGGGCTGTTTGAATTAATGTTGGTTTCAGTTTTGTTTTCCTGATTTTATTTGGTTCAAATAAATGTCAAAAACTTGCTTTAGAAAAGTCTACAGCCAATTTTCGTGTAATTATATCACTCAAAAGCTAGCTAACAGCTAACAGCACTAACTTTTATCACTTGACTTTAAAACCTAAAACTTTTTGCTGAAATGTAAACAGCTCCTTAAACACGACTGATTCATTTTTCAATTCATTACCCGCGCTACTGTTTCCGCGCTCGCATCATAAGTCAGAGCACAACTCTTACATTTAATAAAGCGAAAAATTGCTAACACCTCCAAGCCGAGGCAAGTTCAGTAAGATGCTTACAAAGTTAGAAGCACTAAGAGCGGTAAGAGGCAGTAAGAGGCGGCAATGCGTTAATCCGAGACCGGATATCGGAGACGCCTTCTCCGATATTATATAAATAAGAATCACGTATGTAATAAGACGGGGAGCGGCGCATTCCTCACACGTCTCGCGGCTTCCAGGGCTTAGCCCAACTTGGGCCATTACCCGCGGCCGGCGAGATTTCACACCGACTGTGATGCTGTTTTCAACGTCTGCAAAATTTCAAGTTTTCACCAACAATTTTCCGATCGTAAATTCATATTACTGCTGTTTGGCGAGCGCGGGATACTGGACGCTCTAAGTTCTGCTAAGCTGAATGCAATGCGAGCAGCATATGCAACTGCGCTGTGTTACGTTTAGACTTCAAGTTATTCTCCACAATAATTCTTTTTTCTCAATCAGTTAAATTACTGAATTATTTTTCACATATGTGCCTCAGTAGATTGTGTTTTAAGTCCATAAATAGATATAAATAATTTCATTAACATCAACGACGTAACAAGACTTGTAGAGTTAATAGACAGAGAAATTCAGTGAACCGAATAATACTTAGCCAAATGTGAAGCTATACAAAGCCGTATCTACCAGCGTCCGTTCCGAGGCTAAGCGAAAAGTACCTACAGATAAACAGTAAGAAAACTTTTGCTATTTTTGAGAAGGAAAAATAAATAAGCTGGTTTAGAAAGTGCTAACGTTTAAAGTCTTTAACATTTGATTTCAGGCAATCATATACCTCGAGAAGGCATACGCTCTCCCACAACTTTTCGATTCGTGGAAAAAGATCAAATTACGTTATATTCAATCATACAATATTATGTAGCTCTCTTTCTCTAGCTGTAAATTTTTGCAACATTATTAATAACGAAACCAAGAAAAATCAATGTGGAAAGCTTAGCAACGAAGCGCCAGTTTGTTTCAATAATTATTAAGACTCCAGTCTCTGATATCTCTCTTTCTATCTCTAATCTCTGACATCTCTCTTTCTTTGTATCATATTCTAAACCATCTAGATAACCAATTCAATTTTAATCCCATCTTTAATTTATTTATACAAGTGTCCTTTCTGTTATATTCGCGTCATACCATGGGCCCTTAGCCCCTTATAGGGAAGAACCTGACCCAATTAGATTGTTTAATTAGAACACAACGGCACAAAACATAAGCGTACTTGCCCTTTGTGGGAGAAATTTGTAGCATGAGAAATAGTAACAAAATACTTTGGTAACAATTTACAAAATAGTGCATCTTGCTTTTTATGGTTAAATGTTAGTATCTGTGTCACTTTCACAATCTTTCCAATATAGCAATTTAGAATCTTTAGTTATAAGTTCATAGCAGACATTTTAGCAACAAAATATAGAAAACACCAATTTGCTAAAAACTGCTGAATGCTAATCGCTGCACTTATCAATTGCTTCGTGATATTATTTTCTAACTCCAGAGTACAACAAACATTTTAATTGCTAAGTGTGTATAAATAACACATGACATGTGGCTGACAATACAAATGACACAACAAGCAGGCAAATGACACAATTCCCGGAATCAATAGCTCCAGGTATCGTATAAAATTCAAGCAACAAAAACATTGGTTTCCAATGAAACCGCCGAATGTACTCGTATACAGCAATCAGTGTGGTTTAGCGGCACGTACAGTCTGTACACAGTTTATGTAAATCGCGAGCGGAACAATCTCAATTGGCGGTATTATAGGGCGGCGTCGAACATTGGACGGCCGCGGGCTGATAGACAAAGCCGATGCAGATTGCATCTTACATGTCGACCGACGTCAGTATGAGGCCTTCTGATAGTCTATGGGGGTACATTGTTGGTCTGTCTTTGTCTTAAGGCCTCTGGCAATACTGATTGATATTTTCGATTGATTTGACGCGACTACAACTGCCGTATCAGTAATGTAATTGTTATAAACCCAAAAATACATTTGGTACTTTTTCACACAGCAACAGAGTGACTAAAAAACTTTAATTTTTCATGGATATAGCTTGGGTTGAAAAATGTCATAGGTTACTTTTTAATCCGCGTGTAAAAGCTACTTTGTCTATATAGTTATCTGTTTTGGATTCTTATCCGAAAAAAGAAAATTTTCATTGTCACTCTGCTACGCTAATGACCTAATGTTTTTCTTTCAATCAATTATTAGTAATATCTCCGTCTCGATTTATTTTTTATATATTTAAAAGATTGGCGTATTTATGAAACTTGCAAATTATTCTTTTATGTTTACGCTTACGACTTGCGCTTACATAAAATATATAAACCAAATAATAAAAGTCCAATAATTATGTTTGATTTGCTTTTCTCGGTGTGTGAGTTCAGTTTACATTTTTAAAATAACAAGGCTAGCCAAAAACTCAAGCTTAATTACGTAATGAGATAATACGTTTTTTCCAAAAAAGAGAAGAGTTTATTTAGCAACGAACCAGAGGACAGACTGCAAAAATTAAGGCTTAAAGCAATAGAGAAGTAATTTTCATTGTAACCCTACTGCTTCCAACTTTGTACATTAAAGCGATTAAAAAGTTAAAAGTAAATTATGAGCGCCCATGTTTTATTTCGCTGCTGAAATATTATTTTGTAGATGTCCCACGCAGTCGGGCATGACAATCGCTGCACTAACTCGGTTACTTGCGAGAAATATGTTTCTGTAATATTTCATAACGTTGTTTATTACCCGCAGTATCTGTTTAGCCGTACTAGGTTTAACCACACAAAATATAGGATGTAATACGACCACAGTATACAGTTTACGAGTATATTATGTTTCGGTATCACGCAGAAAGAAATAAACGACTTTAGTCGAGGCTAATAAAGTTCGATTTGACATCTCATTATTTTTATATTTTGGCAAGTGATATGGCAGGAATCATTTAGCTTGTGACATTTTGGTAGGTAGTTGTTTCGTCAACTGTGCGCTACGATAGCGCTCGTAGAAGCGCTACGAGGTATCGTAGCGAATCATATCTACAGAACTACTTATACCATAGATAGACATTCTTTATTATTATTCCATGCATTATAATGAGTTATTATGTTTTAAATAAAATAATAAAATTTCACTCATAGACCGAAACAGTCTTATCACTTAAATTGGTTCACTCAAGCCAACAAACATATTTAGCAAAGACATAAACGGTCATAGGCGTGGTATCAGTGAGCGCAGTCGTGTTCTAACTTCCAGGGAAAGTTATAGTGCAATAATTTCGAGTTTATTTGCGATCTGGCCATTAGCGTGTTAATTATTCAGCAGCGGACGAACTTCCAGCCGTACTGCGTGTGCCTCATACTGCCCTACTGCCGTTTTCATTAATTTTTGCTAACGTTAACGAAATTTATTAATACACGAGCTGCTATTTAATTATTACAGCGCAAGAGTAAGAATTAATAACGAATATCACAGTCGAGATAATTTCCTTTTTGATTTCATATTAACTTACTTAGCACAATACTTAAGATTTCTCTGATGATAAAATTTATAGATTGAGATACGCACATCACACAAAAAAATTGGTGGGATGTGCTTGAAATATACATATTTCGTTATTATCAATAACTAGCGACCCGCCCCGGCTTCGCACAGGTGTATTATACATTATGAACCTTCCCGTTGAATCACTCATCTATTAAAAAAATAAGCATCAAAATCCGTTGCGTCGTTTTAAAGATCTAAGCATATATATAGACAGACAGACAGCGGGATGAGACTTTGTTTTATACATTATTAACATCTATTAGGATGAGTCTAATTTCGATTTTAGATATCTCAAAAATTAAGTGCGATGTAAAAACAAGGGAACAATAAAGCCTTAAATTATTGTTATATTAATAGAGGTATTTAGAGATGTGTTTGTATGTATTATACGAGAATCTAAACTAGATTTCAATAATCATAATTGACTACATGCACATGTATAGTCGGTTAGGTCTTGTATTCGCCTTACGAAGTTGGACACGAGCCACGTTCATTTTACTTAGCCGTGATTTACGCCACTATGAAGCGTCACTAAATTGAGGTCCATACCGACCTTGATACAAAAGCTCAGATTACGAAGTGAACATCAAAAATTAGCTCTAAAAAAAATACTTCGTGTAATGTACCAAGTATGATTAGCAAGAATGCCGCAGGCTGTTAATTTATTCTATTTTGCAAAAGAAAAAAATCGAAAAGAAGAAATACGTATAAATAGATAGAATTAACTTTAGAAAAGGCACTTTTGCCCATTATAAAAGAATATACACAATGATATAAACTTTAGTAATATTGTGTGTTCCCTAATTGTTTTACTTAATAAAATTAATAATTTCCTAAGAAATAACATCCAAAAGTATCATAAGGAGATTGTTTTAGTATCTCCCTAAACACCCTCACGAGGATACTTTTCTTGGCAGCTCCGGCTACTTACAACTCCGTAAAATGACACTTTAAATAACTGCTGAAAGCAGGAAATCTGCTGTAACTTCAGCAAAAATGTTTTAAAATTCTGTTCAAACACAAAAGGCGATGCAGAAATACGAGAAGCAAAGAAATTGTAAGCTTTGTAGCCAGCTCGGCTGTAATATATACGACTATGTTACGTAAATAAACTTTGCCATATCTCAATGAATATGAAATTACGAGTATTTCCCCAGTGTATCGAGTTAAGTCAATTCTAGCCAAATAGTTAGCAATGCGGCTAAAATAGTAACATAGATTCGAAGGCATTTCGTGCATGGAGTTTGTAACGTCGGCGTCGCGTCGTCGGGTTTCACACTCTCTGTCGCCCGAGATAATAATTTATTCACATGTTAACTCGCTCGCAACTTAGATTGGACTTAAACGAGTAGCGTCACCGCCGAGTATTATGCTTAATGAAGTTAAACATGTCGCAAACAGTGAACCTTGGAGCTAGACGCACCAATTATCTACAATGTAGCGCTTGAATTTACTCAGCCCTCATTCCGTGCCTGCTACTCGTATGCTTAGTATTTTTTTTCATTTTCTCGGATCATTTGGAAGATGTCTTCAAGTATATTGATACTTTTAAGTGAAACGTTTTTAACATAATTGTTTTTGCTTAAATTCGTGACTATATTTTCTTATTTAAGCTGGAATTATAACGGAAAAGTTCTCATGTGATATTTAAAGTTACATATATTTCTTAATCTGGACTAATAATTGCTATTGATATAAATAAGTAAGTATCATTTAAAAGGCTTAATTAAATGAAGCTGTTGGTTTGACTTTATAACACGAGTAGATATATTTGTATTTTGTATGTACTTTTTAAATCGTAATAAAGCTGATACTCGAATTGGAAATTGATGGTTTTCATGGTTTGTTTAATAAGAGTTAAGAGTTAATTTTAAGTTTGTAACCGCTTCGAGCTAACTACATTTGAAGTTAGACGGGCAGCTAAAAGGTCATTAGGAGACGGTTCCTATGAATTATTTGTAGTGGGACGGTGGCGCTGGGCACGCGACGCGCCCGCCTAATACACTGACATATTATAATGTTATGCGTGTTGTTCTACGGTTATACTAGACTACTAGATATTACTTTTATAACTCTTTTACAACAAGTTTAGTTTATTGTGGCTTTATCTTTAGATTGTTTTGTACTATCTTTCAATTTAATCGCTATTCGCCCCGGAAAAACCTTATTTTTAAATAGAAGTCTCTTGCGGTCTCGTAATTAGAAGTTGTTATATGGGTACTTACATAAACATAGGTACCTATCGTTACTGTAAATATCAGTATCAATGTTTCTATTCCTTTTTTATGTTTAAAAATACAACAGTTGAAGCCATCATAGTGTTGACGTAATTAAAATTTAAAGCAAATGCGCGACTGCGTGCAGCGCCATAGCGTGCTGCAAACTCTATTTACTTAACCAACACACATTTTTATACTACAAAACTCCCCACACTGAAATTCCCAAAACTAACGTCAACTAACGCGGCGTAATAAAAAATTATGAGCCCAAAAGCGTAAAGTCTCGACGTTTAAACTTTGAACCACTAAAACGCAGGATAAGCGTGGCCGTTTAAAAAGCGCGATGCGGAAAAGCGCTTTACTTAACTTATAAGTTCACCAAACAATACTTGAGCAAAACTAAAGAGTGTTTTTAGAGATTTTGAGAAAAATGCCGGTTGCTTTATGAGTACTATAGCGCCTGTAGACTCTTTTGTTTCACATTTTCTATACACAATATAATGAAAATTCTATTTAAAAAAGGTCTAATTTAGTTTAGGGGTTAATCACAAACCCCGGTGTCTGTGGCGTGTAATAAATTAAGAAAAAATAATTCACAAATATCCAATAATATTAGATTCATAATGCTGTTTTCACCTAAGGCAATTCCATGAATGTATTATAAATTGTTTGGATAAAAAATCCTTGGGCAATTCTCAACTCCAAAAAAGCACGGAAAATATAGCATAGCTGCTGTCGTAACTGTCAATTACGTATTGGAATTTAACGTCATCTTTATTAAGATCCGACATAATCCACCGAATCGAGATATTATCCATGTCTCTTTTTAACTCGTGCCATATTAAATCGATGTATCTCTTTCAGATTTTCTCTATTGACCACTGCCCAAAATCTAGTATAAATTACTACACCCACATATGATACAATGTAATTATTAACCCTTTTAAAAATATATTCGATCGTATGTTCCACATTTATTTATATACTAAATTAAATAGAATAGAGCACCAGTAGATTATAAACCCAGAAAAAAATAGCGGTATTCCTCGATTGACCTCGCACTGAATTTCCGATCCATTTATTTAACAAAAAAAGTTTACATTAAAAAAAAAGATGCAAAATTTTATTTTCTACAATAATGCTCTCAATAACTTTTGCCCTATAGTGCATAGTTTCCGAGATATCATCCAGAAACTTTTTGTTTTGTTTGAACCGCTGTTCTGACTAAAAAATCTAGACTACATGCTCTAATTTTTGTAAATTTCTTATACATTGTCTATCAAGAAGGTACTTCCTTTATGATATTATTCTTATTTATTATTAATATCAAGTATTTTCATTACTTTTTCACTAACAATCCGCACGCAGCACATTTTTCACTTGTCTATTCGTCGATAGTTTTATGAATGCTATCTATAGCCTGTTTCCAGTGTAGTGGACAAATACACCGGCTGGTCATGACACCAGCTCATATATCACAACATGCATGAATACCGAGTATCTACATTGTTGCTGGTGCCCATTCGCCCATTCTAGCGACTATGTCGTGGACAACTTTACTAGATACACTAAATTAAGCATAGATTTTTTTAAAAGACGTAAATCGTAATATGCTGATATGGACGGGAGTGGTTCAAGCAATTAAGGCTGACAAAAGATTTTTCAGTGAAGGTTACCAAAATCTTTAGAAATTTTTCAATCAATAGGTTTTCCTTATTTTTTTTTGCTGTTATTTCGTTATTTGTTTTTTTTTTTAGATTACTTATTCCAAACACTCCAGATTCTGTAAATAAAATATTGCCTTTCGTATATAAATAGGTACGAGTAACTTAAATATAAACATGTACCGCGAAAACTCTACGGACGAAATAAAATCTCAAAATTTACGGCTCAGCTTGAAGTAGGAGTTGACAGCCCGTTATAGTCCTGACGCACGCGAAACTTCTCGCATTTCAAGCTTAAACTTATATGCACACAAACACGCGCAAGAAACCTGATATGGTATCTTAAATCCATACTACCTTTTACCATCATCAAATCAGCCATAGGACACGAACTATAGAAAATTCGATTCCAAGATAGTAATCAAAATGATTTAGTATAACGTATAATCAACATGCGGTACGAGCTACGGAATCTTTCTGCATCATTCGATCAGAAATAAGGAGATCCAAGGTGCAAGTTGAAATTGCAATGGACGGGGCATGGAAGATTGATGACTGATGAAGTCGAAACATTTTCGAGACCACGCTCACCACGAGGAGAACTAATGCTTCACTAAGACGCGGGGATGCATGCGAACCGCTTTCAATCACTCTTATTCGCGATATTTTTTACAGTGGAAGCATATGTCGTCCTATGGCATATTCAAAAAATTGTATCAGTGCACATATACTTACATCATATACACATATACATATGCACATATACACATCCTTCTTTCAGTTGAGTAGAAATCAGCTCAATCAGCAGTTGAGTGGGTAAACCTGCCAACCACGGCACAATTCTCACAGATTCATCAAATTACTACCTTAAAACATTTATAGCTCAGCTCACAGCACCTAGTGCTAGTAGAGTAACTGGAGCACTCACTGTCAGCCCACTTCTCTATTTCCACTCGCCTGAAACAATGATATTGTGGGCCCGGCTCCGTGTGGCGCTGCTAAAGATTGTATATGTACCCGTCAACTGCTTTTAGAGCTGCAAGACTTTTCACTTTGTTGTCATGTGATTTGTTGTTGCCTTAAATAAAACACATTTTGAAGAGCATAATTCCGAATTTCTGCTCAAGAGCATAGCAAACACATGAAGTGATTGACGTTCATAAAATTCAGACAATTTTAATCTACGATTATGAGTCTTTAAAAGTTTTAAGTATTGAATTTGTTTTTGACTTTTTGTAAGCATGCTATCATTGTACAATAACAGTAGAAAACAAGCAATAACGACTGTAGGTAATTGTAGTTGTCAACTTCTTTTATACATATATTAGCGACTTGAAGAATACATGTTAAGCTTGTACCTACCTAGCTTCTTTTTTACTAAAAAAAATCCGTTCACTACTAGATAAATCGACAATTGGACTTAATCACATATTAAATTTTCCTTTTCCTGCCAACCCATGCGTGTACTCCATAAAAGTTGCTTGTCAAAGGTATTTAATTGGAGTTAAATCAGGCACAGCGAATCCTTATCCGTAAGGGCTGTTTTTGTTTACGCGTATGTAAAATATTTTAAGGTAAAGCGTTCCACGGAACCCAACGAACTGTGATTAACATTGCATGTCGCTAGGGTTGCTACATCTCAGATACTCTCATTTATAATTCAATCATCTCATAACTTTATTAACAGTAACAATTTTTTTTTTCAATTTTTAGAAGGACGGACTTTTTAACCGATCTAAAGTGAATAACAACGAAAGATGTATTTGAAAATAGTTTTGTTTAATCCGTTGCGTTGTTACATACTATTTATAACTAAGAAGATCGTATTATGGAAGCGCCAGATATGTGTAAAGCTGGCAACCCTATGCTCACAAAACGGCCTAACAACACTTTCATTTGTGTTTCAGAACTCTCAGCTATTTGCTTAATAAACGCTCGTTGGATTAACATACCAACAGCCTGATAGACTCTGTTTGATACCAACTCTCTTACAAGTTTCCCTGTTAGGTAACAGTAGTTTTCCTCATCGAGTTTTTGGAGCAGTTTTGTTTGACTTACACTATACATTTTTATTACTACAGAAAATCTTATACCGATCAATGTGCCTGCTTTTATCAGTAATAATATAAAAAAGAATAAACGTTCAAACTTAACACGAACTCGTGCTTAAAAGATTGAATGATAGTGTAATTTAAATACAAACAACAAAACAAAGTAGATAGGGAAGTCACAAATGCTCCATTTCCGAAACATAAGCCGGCGACCTCCAGCAGTACCGCTGAATTTGGTGTCGTGGCAGGCGTACATAGTCGTACAAAGAAACGAGATGAGTTGGAAGGGCGCCGGGCGCCGCCGCCGCGCCCGCGGAGCAGCATCCGGCACACAAGCACCGGGCGCCGGAACTCCGCACACGGCGACAATCACGCCAACACGCCATCTTACCCCCTCCGCCGCGATCCTTCCTCCTCCTACCTCTAATGGACTGCCAGACGTTAAACAGCCTCACAAAGCTTTATTAAACAACTCCAAGCCACGAAACGAAAGCTCTCTGCGCATATCACTTTTAAATAAAAACTCTGTAGGCAATCAACGCTCGGATCGTTAAACGAAATACCATAAAAAGGAATATTGGATACTAAAATGCGTTACACACAATGTTCTAAGCCAATTAGTTGGTCATTTTTGCAGTGGCGCGATGTTCAGGGGAACCGGCCTAAGCTGGAATAAGCCGGTTATACCCGGTTCGAATCTAATTAAAGGGCACCGTTGCCGTCCAAAATGCTGACAGTTGCCATTTGACGCTTTTTGCGTTACGTAGCCGGTTCAATAGTCCGGTTAATTGGTTTGTTTCCGTGCGTTGTTTCACTGAGGCTTCCGTAACGCTGAGCCGCAAATGAACTTAACTTGGAGCGAAAAGAAAAACCGCCAGGGATGAATAATTCGATCAAGTAATGCAGCAACCGCGCAGTCGCTCAAAATGAATACAATTGTTTTGTTTCCCTCGGTAAATTTATTCGTTGTTTAGAATAATGAAACGGGCGTATTTGCTCAAGGAAATCCATTTTGTAACAATTTAAGACGGAGCCGCCTAATGTGTTGCAATTTTTCGTCTTATAATAACAGTATGCAAATCATATTTTGTCGGGCTTGTAACAAGGTTGTAGAGATTCTATTACGTAACGGAGTTCACAATGTAGAATCTAAATAATAAAACATTTTTATTAGAGCACCGTTAAATCTAAGGGTACTTGTTAAGTTCCACGTGTGCTCATTCTACTCATCTATACAGTTACCTACGGTATATACTGTATAGGTATCATAAAGAACGCTCGAGTCGACGTACGACATTAAGTAAAAGAGTTCCGTGAGCTGTAATTTAGTAGAAAGCATTGAAATATTCGTGTATAATCTGAATAACATGCCGATATGAACAACGGGGGAATACAGGGGTACGCTGGGGTGTATCTTATCCGATATTAAACGTTTAGGGTATATACCATCCGTGGAATATTTACGAATTACACGAAGAATTTACAGTCTACGCTATTTTACCCTATACTAAATATTGTACAAAAGAAAACACGACGTGAGTTTCGTCCTTATATTTTACTCCGTATCTAAATATTTTATGGTAAGTAAATAAGAGTTAATTTATAATAATCTATCCAACGTTATGATATGATTGCTGCTAAAATGTTATTATTATTTTAGTGTTCAAACCGAGCCATAGCAGTATTTCGTAAATAAATTAGTTCATAATGAGTCTGCCAGTGTGTTGTTTTATGGGAATGGGATGTGTTGGCATACGATATAGTCGTTGTTGATTGTAAAACGTTGCTACGATTTATATTAATAATAGCTTTGTTTGTACTTATTTCTAGAAATCTACTCATGTGATAAAATTATATCAAGTGCATTTAAATAAATAGCTCTAGAAAATAAATATTATCTCAATACTTGGGTGCAGAAGATTGATAAATAATTAGATGTAAATGTGTGTAAAAGAAATTATTCAATACATTTCACGAAGAACTTATTTTCTCTTAAGGTGTACAATATTTGGTATTTGATTAGTATAGTAAATTACATTTTATTTGGCACTGTGTTGATATACCTAATTGAACTATTTGTTTGAAATCAATGCTACTTTTCTTAGTCGTATAAACGTCCCACACAAAGTGTTTTAATTTAATGATATGAAGCATTTGGAATGTATAAAACACATTATGTAGTAGTTTTTTTATACATATATGTATATATATGCATTTGGAGAAAACACATAATTTGTAGTGCTTTGTAAGCATCTCAATCTTGTAAGGATCTTACCGATTGCAAATTGAGCAACCGCTCTTTTTACGACCCTGTCAACTAAAAAGCCATTTACTGTACCTATACTCGTACTTATCAGGCCGATGTAATGTTTCAGTAACATCGCTTCTAAAGGAAACCTCAATTTGTCCTGAACCTCCATAATGTAATTTTTCGCCTCTCCATTTTCTCTGCCCAAAAGTTAGCTTTATTGAAATATTGGATATCAAGTACGGTAGAGTTGTTTTTATTATTCAAAAGTTTGCCGAATTTCTTGTACGGTCAATCCCACTATGTATATAAGACACATTGAGTTTATTTTGATTTTTGCCCTGAAAGAAAATTGGTTTTGCATAAAAGAAAAAGATAGGGTAATATTGACAATGTCACGGAAAATTCGGTCACACCCGCGATACCCGAAGGTTATGGAATATTTTTTTATTCTTTTGGCTGTAAGTGGGTAGATTTTATTCGTGATCTGTCGCATTTCTAGTTCAACTTTTTGTTCATTTTATATTTTTTAAGACGTTTAATCTTTTTTATACTAATAAATCTTTTTAACGATTGAATTTGTGATATTGATATTAGTTACAGTCAGTTTTATAGACTCTAGAAAGGTCTTTCCTGCAAGTTAGCTTGAAGGAATGTTAGCCTGCCTGCACAACTCTGGAATGCAGCCTGTTCTGACCGCGCAATCTGACACCGCTAGATAGATATCAATAGCTTTTCCCATCATATTCTATCATTATAGTTTTTGCAACCAACTTTATGTTAATACTAGCTGACCCGGTGAACTTCGTTTCTCGCAATATATTTATAAATTATAGCCTATGTGTTATTGTGATGTATAAGCATTACTATTGCAAAGTTTCATCTCAACCCGTTCAGTAGTTTTTTCCGTGAAAAAGTAACTTTTGTTACTTTAATTATTCGCAATGCCACTGTACTCAAGTAGCTAAAACATTTTATACTTTCGTCGAAAAACGACGAAAGTATAAAATGTTTTAGTTATACAGTCAAACCTGGATAAGAGAGAGTTGGAGGGACCGCCATCTAATTCTCGCTTATAGAGGTTTTTCACTTATCCAGGTTTCTCACTTATCCAGTTTCAGAAGAGGCTACTCTCTCTTATAGAGGTTAAAAAATACGTATAATTTGTACGTTGGTCCATTGGTCCATTGGTTTGTATGTACATATCTACCTATACATACGTGAAGAATGATAAATATATTTATTAATAGTATATAGGTACTAATTGTTCGGGATGTGTTGATTAGAATTGAACATAGATGATTGACTAATTCATTATAAAAGACCCTTTTTAAAATTGGGAAAATCAAAAATATTTTTGATAATTCCATGTCCTTTAGAGTACTGAGACCGTATGGGGTCTTTGGATTTTATTATTTTATAAAAGTTGGATTCTACTAAATCAAATTCATTGCGCACTTTATTTTCAGATTTTCCCCTTTTGAACACATTCAAGCTTGGCGATTTATTTGTTTATTCCTAAAGATTGATTTATTAACACCGAACCTTTCTCTTCAATTGAAACTTGTCAACTGTTGTTAGTTTGACCAATAAGATAGTGTAAACGGACGTGTGGCTATTTCAAAAGAATGTGATACAAAAATAATGTTAGGTACCTAGATAAATGAAAAACACAAAATAATTTTTAATAGAACACTATTTCAACAAACGGGATAGTATAGACGCACACGTGTGCCCATTCCAATAAAAGTCGATACAAAAACAATGTTACTTA
This sequence comes from Hypomecis atomaria, assembly GCA_964007245.1. Lineage (NCBI taxonomy): Eukaryota > Metazoa > Arthropoda > Insecta > Lepidoptera > Geometridae > Hypomecis > Hypomecis atomaria. The sequence goes on along the minus strand of OZ023292.1, from coordinate 15,282,049 downwards.
TTTCCACGAAATACCAAAAAAATGTTTGAATAGAACACGATCTGAAATCAACGGTAGTTAGTTCCAATAAATTTAAGAATGGGTCATAAATTGCAGATGTTTCATTACCCTCAACTCTCACTTATAGAGGTTCATACAAGTAGTACTCTCAGTTATAGAGGTCCATGAGGGAAAAACGACTCTCTCTTATAGAGGTTTTGGTCTCTCACTTATAGAGGTATTTGAGGGGTAAAATGACGGGACCTGGCAATTTCTCTCACTTATAGAGGTTTCTCACTTATCCAGTTCTCAGTTAGCCAGGTTTGACTGTATAATGTTGTGTTAGTAAAATGTGTAAGTGACATTGTGAATAATTATTTATCATCTGATGCTTACATAACATAACTTAACATTTGTGTATTTATGAAACAGTAATTTTCATAAATACTCGGACAAAACTACAGTCAAAGTTAGTACATTTTAAGTCTAAGCACATTACGCTAAAACAAAATAAGCATATACGTCGAAGGCACGGAGATGCTAGACGAGACAACGGCGTGCCTCGGGGTGCACTTAACTACTGAAAAGTCTGTAGCCTGTACAGCGCTGTACAGAGACACGAGACGAACCTCTGCAAGAATCACGGTACCACAGATTTCGAGATCGGACATGTCGTCTCGATCTAGCAGAGGCATAATTTCACACCAAACTCTCTGCTTAAGATTTAAAGTCACAGCTACACTACGCTAATAATATAATTATTTATTATACAATTGTTACTCACAGGGTACTAGGGTACTAAATCATTTCAAATCATTTAGTTATGCGCTCACACAACACTGCACTTTACAGTGTACATTTTGTAAGATACATTTTACGGTATATGATTTTTGCTACATACTAAATCTCCAGCGCGTCGGGAAAGCATCTCTTTAGATCTCTATAATGCTTGCGATACACATAGGTACATTGTAAAATGCAGTGTTTTGTGAGCCCATACGAATAAGTGATTTGTTGTGTTCTGTATATTAATACTTTGAGCAATAATTGTGTAATTGTAGGCGTTGGCAACTATGTGTAGTTGCAATTTTAAGCAGAGTTTCGTGCGAAATTAAAATCGCGCTAGAGAATAAATGATCCCATCTCGCGAGATCTGTACAAATTTCACGGCGTGCTTCGGAGTAAACCACTCAACTAGTGAAAAATTTTCTTGTTTTTATTTCTGGACAGGCTGACACCCGATCGCTTACGGCGCGCCGTCACTTCGCCGCGAGACTTGATTTATGCGACCAATATGGCTGCCGTCACTCGCCCACCGATATCGAACGCTCGTATCACCGATGGCGATATGCGCCAGGATATAACGTGGAAATTGCTCAAGTTATTTTTTCCAGCGATGTCTTAATCGGAAAGATAATTTTTGTAGCGTAGGTTGTAATGGATTAGCTTTACTCGCCTTTTTTTTAAATCTTACATTGAAAGTTTCTTATATTGTCATTGAGTGTTCTAAAAATTCTAGATCTTGCTTCTATAGTTTTAATTACTTTTGATTATTCAAGGTTGTAGTCATCATACATGTACGTTTCTTTTGTAGCTAGTAAAATACACTTACCGTTACCCTCTAAATCATAATATTAAAATTAAAATATTCTTCCACCAACATATTAAAGCTGAGGTTTCGCGACGCTATCAGCGTAGATTGCTTAATGAAAATTGTTTTCAAAATTCTCTAAAAAGTAAACTCCGTAAGTAATTTTGAAAGGGGCTTTCTTTAGATGTGAATGATCGTGACAAGGATGGGTCGTGCCGACAGTATCAAGAAGCGGCTTAGGACACCTCGCAGCGTCTCGCGTTCCGCCGCTAAGTAGGTCGAATAATGTGCCGGCTCGCCTCGAGTGCACTCCAGCCCGGCCGCTTCGAGTACCCTCCACGACGATCCTCCATACTAAAATCGCTTGATTCGACATGATTTTTAAATGTCGATACGGAAATATACCCATATTTCTTACCTTACAAAATTCTACCTTTAAAATTTTCAATGTATTTCGTGACTGAAAAGGCACTGAAACTCGATTATGCTTTGAGTTACTGTGATGGCGGGCGCAATCGCGTGCTATTATTATGACAATGATGTACACGATCTTGGCATGAGTCCGTCCGTGTATACCGATTGATCGCTTCGGCTATCCCTTTCTTCGAATTTTCGGTTTAGAAACTATAACTCGGAACTTAAAAGTTTTGATATTCGAGTTTGACTTATCGGCAGGTTCAGTTACATGGCTACAGACGAAGCAAAAATTTGTATGTACCTACAAGCCACCGGCACCCGCTAACAGATGGCCTAAATGTGATGTAGATTATTATCATCAGATACCGCGTTTAAATATATATTTATAACAAATTATTTTTAACTGCTATCTAAAATGACAACAAACTCAACAAAACAAAATCAACAAACCAAAATCCGTTTATTATAATGCTAGACATAATCTTATTGAGTAGGTACAGAACATTTTCCTAATATTTTACCTAACACTTTGTGGTAGAATATGAACGAAAGCTCATATCCCCATAAATTTAATTTACCTCTATTATCGCCGTACGGTAAGAACGTTAAAATAATTATTGTCTTCCAACGTTGCTCTCGATTTCAGCCACGACCCCACCATGAGTATTTAGGAAGCTTGATAAATTGGGCCCGAAATCGATTTATTGCAAAGTCGCGTTTAAACGAAAATGAAAAATTCGTAATATCTGGCGGAATCTCATAATAGCCTTTTCATCAATCAATACAATGAATCTGGAAACTGACAGGGCGCGGCGTCTATTACTTTCGAATCATAGCATATTTTTCACGAAATAAATACTTCGCGGAAATACGTCGGAGGCTTTCGTCTTTTTCATTGTTCAGCAAATAAGCCTAGTGGGTGGACAAAGGCGGCGCGTCGCGGCGACGAGCACGTAAGGGCCGCCTTCCGCCGAGGCAGCACTCTCGGCGAGCCACCTCGAGCCACGCCGAGAGCCTCGAGGGCTGTCGACACAGCGCTGACGGAGCCGCCGGAATACCTCACGTTAATATTACACTATGCAGCTGCCGCGAAATACGATGCTGCGGATTACGTACTCGCTCCGCACAATACAAAGTCTCCGACCTTGCTACGTGCCAACTCTTAAATCGCATAAAATCATGCTCTTTCAATCACTAGCGCACAGAAGCTGTTAGATTCACTAAAATAAACCGAATGTAACTTCCAAGTGCTAACGAATTTAAAATTTCTCGCATTGCAAAAGAAATTTAATATTCAATTTGAAGTGAATAAGTCTGGTAGCTCGACAATCTGGCCAAACAAAAAGTTCCATTCAACGTTTGTAATTAGACGCCGCAGCCGGGCGCAGTCTCCGCGACTTAATATGTGTAAGTACGAAGAATTAAAACAATTTCAACAACTTTTATATCCCAGAGTCAGTAAAAAATTAAAAATATACAGCAATTTTAACTGAACTCTATAACATTCTGCAGCGTATAATCTAAGTTCTCTAAGGTCCATAAGATATTTTACCTTCACTAAAATGTACGCATTGAAAAATGATTATGATGCTGCTGATGCTTTACGTGCTGATTTCTGCCGTAGCGACTAATTGCTGCAGTCGGGTAAAAATATTTAATCATAACAATGAGTAAAAAAGTGTTGTTGAAATCAATGCACCTTTCGTAGACACGTTGAATAGCTGAAATTAGAATTGTAATGTGTAGGTAAATTACAACAATTTTAGTTCTATACAAGCGTAAGCATACATTTTATCCGCAAGCAATTATAAGCTCTATATATAAGAAGAACAAAAGTAGAGTATAATTTCTTATTATTTTCAATTTAATTGAGATCACGTTTCAAGCACGGTGCGAAATACTTAAATCAATTAAATCTTACATCCAGGATTCGTCTGGACATGGACAAAAGCGGTTATCGCAATTATCCTCTACACGGACATCTAACGAGCATTCTGTTCGAATCTTACATCTCTAACAATGTTTTGTGAACAAATTTTTTATAGGTATACCTTTACTTGCTCTAATGTCTAAAATTAAAATTGTAAACAACAGAAATATGTAAACGAATAAAAAACAAAAGAAATGACAGGAATCAAAAATAACCCTTACAAAAACGGCAGCAAACATTAGAGACTTACCTAATTAACAACACTGTCCTATCAGATGTTTTATCGGAAGTAGGTATTCAGTTAATTTGGCGAGTCTGTCTTTAAAAAAAGTAGGTAATCGTCGGAAGGGAGAGGGTGGATCGGAACGTCACGCTGCGCCTCGCAGGGTTCCTGGCCCGACACGGCCGCTAATGGAGCCGGCGTCCCGCGGGGGGCCGTTACATACGCGGCCTTATCGAACTAAAGCTAACACTTTCTTAATAACGGACTTAGCTTTTCCTCTATTACATTCGACGATACAATTTTGCAAAGGATTTCCTATAGTCTCTCGACTCAAGCTGAACGTTTCTATAACTCTTTTATTTTCCAGCTTTAATCTGTCAAGTTTCGCCGTTAGGATCAGAACTTTTCGCTTCCCCTTCTATTGTTTATTTAATTCCTTATGGCTGATGATTTAATTGGATAAACTTTGAATTTTTCTAAATTACTCAAAGTTCTTTTGGTTCTCTGTTTGTAGAAAAGAGTTCAACGCGTAATTATTTGTTAAACCAGAACTTTCTAAAATTTTACAGAATAATATTTTTTTCGTATTATAAGACAGATTTACACACGAAAACAGAAACCAATTACAAATACACCAAGACCTCGATCTGATATTGAAAATCAACATTATCATCTTATAGCTCAGTGGAGTATAGAACTCTAGAGCTCTTGCGCATAAGGCGGACGAGCTATCAGAGATGATCCCAAAAGTTACTTAATAACCACAAGATTTGAGTATTTGTTAAGAGATCAAATAATGTCAGTAAGCTTAGTATAACCCAATACCAACAGAATGCCGATCTACATTCCGTAAAGTGAAATACAGGCGAATCACCGCAACCTGACACGAAACTTTTCAGATCGACGTGTCGCCCAACTGTTCACCCCGAGCTTGCAAAGACGCGCGCAATAATGCGCCTTCGCTCTTCACTACAAGGTTTAAAACCACGCGAACCGTGTGGTTATTTAATTCTTTGACAACGATGTTTCACAGCCACTTAAAACTTTTGAGTGAATAACAAATCTCCTCCGAAAAGTCTATTCTACGGAGTTATACTGTTAAATTGTTAGTCTGAGAACGCCTTTTAAGATTTTAATGACACAAAAGGCACGTAGAGGGAATAAATTTGGTGGCTTATTTTCCAACGAATTTACTTTCACTCACTGTCTGTTTTACAGTTTCGAGTTTTTTTTCTTTACATTGACGTTATATCAAATTTCGTCGCAAACAAAGCGCTGTATACATGGTATGTGTGTTATGTAGGTACCAGGATAAGTTCGGCAGAAGTGTCGAAGTGGCAACACGACAAAACCTCTGGGTGATTGATGCTCCTTTCCTCCGTCGTGCTCGTATATACGTGTATGGCCATACAATGTATGAATAAGACTCTTGTGAAAAATTATGTAACGAGGAATGTAAATCTTTTTATTTAAAGTTCAGAATAATAAATTTTGTTTTCTCTTAAACCGCTATTAGTGGCTATAATTATGAACAATCAGATAAACTTTTTAAAACGGCAAAATTATGCTGGATGCAAGCCGCTTCCAACCGGTCCTGTAGAAGGCCAATGTCCAGAATAAGACGTCATTTGACTGATGATGTATAAAAATTCATTTAGTGTACAAATAATTCCACCAGCTACATGTGTCTTTAATCTCCAATGTAATTTCTTAACCAAATCCGTCTCCGAGTCCGCGACACAAACCACGCTTACTCATCAGCATCTCCGAGTAAAGCAGTATTTATTCGATTAGGTACTGTCCCGTTGACAAATCCGCGTACCACGGGAGGCGACATTATCTTTTGTTGTCTGCCGTCTCGGTCCAATCAATTTAACGTTCCTCTAGTCGGGTGTTGATTACTGCAGTGCTCGACTGCTGGGGACTTTGGCTTTCATTTTTATTGAATTTTATTTGTTCTGACGTGTTATCATAAGTAATTTAGTTAGGCCACGCGGTTTCACATGTCACTACATTCTACATTTGTCACTCGTTATTTTCGATACATTCAAGTTTTGTTTAGACTAACAGTTTTCTTGTTTTAGTAAAATCTGAGATGATTTTTTAAACTCATTCGAAAAGGCTTGTCAAAAGGTTGGGAGGATCGCGACTCATGGAAGTAAATGTGAGAGATCTTTACCCAACAATGGGATGAAAAATAAAAAAAGCTCATATAGTAAAAGTATATTCTAAATTATATAAAATCTTTTTCTATTTAGTAAACGAAAACGAAGTGCATACAATACGAGCGCATTTTTTATGACATATGCATGACCCACTAACTACCACCGCCTCATTTGTAACTTGATCTACATAACATAGGATATTAATTTACCTGTCACAGTCCATAAAATAAACTTTCATTGAAAAGGCGCCAAAGATTCCTTATCTCGGTAACAGCCGCTTTGAATAACGATCCAAAGTGTAACCCCATCGCAGCGGTTCTTTGATGTCCTTTAATTATAAAAGTTTTTCTCGCAAAGGAAAACCTTTTACAACTCTTCACCAGAAACACTCGAGCTGGGGAACAAGAACTCCGGCTAGCTTACTGTGCCATAAAAACTCCGCATTATTTTTAATCGCATAGAACGGACTTCTTAAATATTGAAATAAGCAAATTAAATCAGAGTCCATTCACTTTATGAAACAAAACACAATTGTGTACTTCTGATAAACTAGGTTACATTTCGTCGTCTTTTTATACGAAAAATGCTAAGAAATAATCCTTCCCAATCTCCCAAACCAATGTAATAGAAGCGGCAAGAAAACAACCAAATGGAAATTTATGTTGTTGATACCGTTTTACATTCGAATCGTCTCCGGCATCACGTTTCGTCGAGCTGCGTAAAGTTCATTTGTCAATTGTCTAACATTTTACCATAAATTCTCGAACGACAGTTTCTACGGAACTTATCGCAAGTATGCTAAAAGTAGACGAGTATTTCTATGGTAGAAAAATCGAGTAACTCACAACTAGAATACTAATGATATTTTTACTGGAAAAGTTTCAAATACAAGTAAAATATAAAAGGGAACGGTAGTTGCTTTACGCAGCAAGAACAAGGTGTAGTGTCTTTATAAAATCAATAAAATGCAAATGTGTCGGCTTACGCACAGATTAGAGCACGTTCATAAGATTTGTCACTACAACGTGTATCAACGTTATCTGTTGTAAGCCGACGTAAGCTGTGCCGATTGTGTTTTGTCGTAACAATATTTAATTACTGCGTAAAACCGAAAGAAATATGCGAGTATAATTATAAAATACTCAAACAAAGTCCAAAATAACTATTTGGTCAATAAATTCATCGCCGTATTCAAATAGAGGCATTAGGAGTAGAAATGTGGGCAGTTAAAGTAGGGCGCGGTAGAGTAGGTATCGATCAGGGGCTAAAACCAGCCGCGGCCGTCTGTCTAGCCATCGCCATTCGCTAGCCTACATAAAGCCTACCACCTGCAGCCGTCTGTGTTCCTGGTACAATGACCCAGTAAAACGATTCTCGGATGTGTTGATTGAAACTTGAAATAGCTCAGTGTTTTATGGAATTGGAATGGAAAGGGCTATTCGTGCTCCGTTGGTTGGTCGTATTGATTGCATACTTCAATAAATGCATTCGGGCTACAGCTTTAAAAATAACGGACGCTTTTAATGATTTATTTTACATTGTACATGAGGTACATTGCGTGTTATTACATGAATTGTTTACGATCCAATAAAAGTTTCCACGCTTGAGGCCGTGGAAAATTTTAATGTCCTCTTAGATGTTATGAGCCATATTTTTCATGGAAAACAATTGCATAAGCGACAGTCTACTAGTCTGAAAGGCTTGTACTCGAGAGCTAAATAATTTTATAATAATAAATTATACAAAAAAATACGCAACAATTAAGTAAAAATTAAGTAGTTAGGTTAGGTAAGCTTTCGGAAATATGAGTATCGAAGCACGACAAAAGAGGCAAGTACCGCAATGGTTTGAATGGTAAGCTCCGAGTTGTCTCGTATTACTAATCGATCGCGTGGGATTTGTTTTACTTGGGAACCGAATCTCCCTCATTATTGTCCGACGTGATGAATCACCCTAGATAAACGTTTCGACACAAAGTAAATCAAACGACGAACCGAAAGCGACGTTACTAAAGCTTTTATTTTAACATGCTATTTATTTTGCATTCTGTTTCCCTCATAAAATTAACGTGTTTGAAATAGCAAGTCATGTTATTTAATGTTCAAGTGAAAGCACTTATCTTGATGTAATAAGTGTATATTTAAGAATGTTTTGCCGTGTTCCTACAGTAACTGACCCTTAAACAAAGACAACATATTTTTAATTGTGATCATACATCAAAACATTCTAACATGTTTACGCAATAAACATAACACTGGGTAAAAGTATGTGGTTGTGAAACCCTTTGTTTAAATCAGATTGTTTCAATTAGAAAAGTGCTAATTTTCATTTCCGTGTAGTAGAGTGAGCGGCTCGCGGCCGGCCGGCGTTTACGTCCGCTTTAATGACCCGTCAGCAACATTACCATTTGGATTGCAAACGTTTTCTTACCGCTTTACCGCTGTCATGAATGTCCCTGTGCACTTAGGACGTCCATTAAGACCAATGCAACGTTCGCTGACGGAACGCGATCGTAAAACCTTTATAACATCCTTCTAGTACTTGTAAAGCGCTTCGAGCGTCCTCGAGGTTTTATGCGACCTTGCATTAGCTGTGCTATCTAGATTTTTTGGTGTCACACAGGGATCAGCGTGTCTAAGTATACAAGTTTGTACATAAAGACGTCTACGCTCTCGTCGCTGCCAGCGCTCGCTCTAAATGAAAGTATTTAAGTTTACATCTCGTTAGTCCCGCTACTTACATACCTAAACTATTAACAAACTTGTCAAAATCTCGAGCGTATCTAAACTTTGTTCACATGCAGCGTTTCATATAGTATTCAAAGCGTAAAGTTTTAACCACCTCAGTCTATGTTTAGCTAAATTCGTTCAATGGATTGCTTTGAACTGTTGTGGTCCTGTTACCCTTTTATTGAAACGTGTTATTATTCGCTAGTGGATTAAGTCATCAAAAAACTATAAACAATCGTATTCATGGGTAATGGCCGTTCGCTCGATACACACACATTGCGGAGACCTCAGACCATTAGTGGGTGTGTTTGTTCAAAACGAAGCAAACATATTGAAGCTAGAAACCGATGCGAGCACGAGGCGGCACGGCCGCGGGCGGCGAGCCAAGACGCCATAACTCTACTCTTGACACATTCGCCGGGAAACCATCCGGTTTATGGCGATTTAATACAATGCAACCAATAAAATAGCCAGTTTAGCGAATGAACGAGTGGTTATTAGGTGAGATCGTGATTTCGCGGCCGCCTCGCAGATAAGTTTAATCAGAGTGCCGTTAAGTTTTACGGCTCGGCCGGGTGCATACGGTTTATGGTCGGCGACATTGTCAACAGATCTTGCGACGCTCTTTACTGCTGCTGAAACGTTGCTTTAACGGTTTTATAGTTTTCGTCGTTTCGTCGCGCTGGCGGCGGCGGTCACGCCGTCCTTAATAGCCGAGCTGAGTGCCCGCTCGAGGCTTCGCCGTCCTCAAAATATCTGTTTTTCTTTCAGACAAGCTGAGATTTTCATCTTTACGATATAAGAGTTTTACTTTTCTTTTTATGTCTGGTGCCATACGACTCAGGTTTTTAAGCATCACATGTGGTAAATGTGAAAATCTGCGCCGTTACGTTTACGGTTTATTGAGGTTTTCTACCACATTAAATATTCATATCGGAATCGTGACAATGAAGTTGAAACAGCGTAGGTACGCCCACGTCGCCGGCAGGTCAATCACTCGCGCCGCTCAACGTGACCACTTGTTAACAAGCGTCGCTTGTCGGGATTCTCTGCGTAACTCGATCGGCGATTAGTTTCATGCGAGTGGGTAAACTGTAGGTCTTCTTTAATTAAACTGTTGCAGTGACGAAAGCGCAATCACGGGTGTCGGCGCCGCTGTCGGCGACGTCTCTCAAATGCAACGTCACGTCTACTGCAGCCTCACGTTATTAATTTCCAGACTAATTAATTAATAACATGTGAACGTTTCGCCATTAATCAAAACAGCCACGCTACTAAGTCTGCCGTTGCAGTACGCGGTTTGTTCTCGGGAACGCACGCAACGCAATTCTGAAAAACTATCGGTTCGAAGTAAATTGATTTTATTTCCTTGCCTGGTGAAATTCATTAGCTCTACTGCGCTATACTTACTTACGACTGCATTATTATAAAGTGTTAGTTATTGCGCCTTAGGTCTCCTGAAAAGCTTTAACTAAACTGTAGCCCTAAGAAATAATCGATGCCTTTTATTTCCCTTTTCACATCTAAGTATAACAAATCACAACATCCTCGTCCATGCTTTGGAATAATTCATATACGATCTGATCGATAGCTGCTCTTCACCGAAATCAACATAACGTTTATCGAACATCGCCCATCGCCATTCCCAATCGCTCTTATTCATAAAGGGTAGGGCATAATGAAGATGCCTCGATAAGAGGGCAAATAAAACAAACTATCGGGGTGACGTCATAAGGTGGTTATGCCGTTTGTCGAGCAACAAGTGAGGTGAAGCGAGGCGCCAGGCCGGCGGTGGAGGAGGAATTTCAATCTGGTCCTGATGAGAGCGAGGCGCAAATTACACACGACCGTTCGTCTTTTATTGCCGACGCTCGGGCATTCTCAAACGTTCGCCACTATGGCGTGCCCCATACACTATGGGATGTTTTTCGACTTAGTTGGATTTTTACCGACTTCCAAAAAGGAGGAGGCACTATGTTCGTCTATATGTATTTATGTGTATGTTCATCGAAATTTTCGCCAATCGTGAACCTAATTAAAAAAATATTTTAGTTCTAAAGAGTATTCTTTCCAGGTGGTCCATTTAAAATTTACCGAAATCGGCTGAGCCGTTTTTGATATGTCAACAATAATGGACATGGACGTCACAACGATTAGTGCAAACTATTTAAATTCTGTACACGGTGGAAGTCGGTGTTGCGAGCTTTTGCGAAAAATAATTATTATGTTTTGTCAATTCTGTAATATAACTTAGTGTTTGCGCGAACATATAGGTATTATATTTACGCGAGTACATACCAAAAGCGAATCGTACCACTGCGCACTGCTCCTACAAAATAATAATTGCAAATGCATATGATAGGCGGTAGACGAATTAATTATACAAAATTACGCAGATCATTGATTTTAATTCAAAGGTATTGACGATACAAAGACAAATTTACAATCTTCTCGAAAGATATTAGTAACTACGGTTGTTAGTAAAAGAGAGCATCTGATATTCCAAAGTCTAGAGTAACTTGACTTGTAACAAATGCTGTTATGAATAAGTGACTATATAATTAACACAAGCTAAAAGCCGATAAATATCGTTTACTATTCAGGTAGTAATTTAAAAGTGAGTAGTGTTTAGGTGTGGTGGAGTGGCACGGCGCGACGTGACGCGGCGTCGTACGCAACAAGTAGAGCAAGTAGGGCGACACGCCGGCGCCGGCCCCACATGACGCAATTAACGAATGTTCAATCTTTACTGCTCTTTGCTGAACACATAAAACAGACACACCAATAAACCTGTACTGTATAGCCTTTACGAGGTCGACAAGCTACGTTGCTACGCGAGCTACGGGCTACGGCGTAGACAAGTATCTTAGCGTAGAATGTAGACAATATCTTAGTAGACTCAGGATGATAGAACCATAGTCGTTTACTCGTTTCGTTTCACATGATCAAACATTTTCAGGTACTACTTTACAATTCATTAAGCTACTCATGCTTTCAGAAATTGAAGTTAAATGAGACGCAAGTACCCAATTTTAGTCCTGTTAAATTATTATTTTATTACAGATTATTTTGCTTGATTATTGAAATTATAACAAAAAAATCACAAATTATCAATCGTGTAAATATGAATGCTACAAAATACGTAAAAATGATCTCTTTCAGGTTACTTCAAATAAGTAAGAGTTTTAACAGACAAGACATCTTAGCGAAGTACTAATGAGTAAAGAGTACTAACTATAATTTTATTGTTTAACACAATTAACGGTAGTCTTCGAGTTCAAAACACAAGAAAGGCATTGAATAATATCGTCTTGTTCTAAGCTATAAGTCAAAAAGCGCTACGTACGATGTTATTATTGTAAGGTACAGTGCTCGTGGCCACAATCGTTCCTTCCCATAGAGCGCACCGCTACGATACGCCCAAATTGACAAATCCAACAAAATTTAAAATCCCACGAAAACCCACTTCATTCCACAAAGAATTAAATTATGTTACCTCACAAAGCGGGTAGATAAGTACAGAGATAGCAGATAAGCCAAAAAGTGGCTACTTCATAAAGTATCCTGTACACGAACGATATACAAACGGTTCATTCAATTTATTCGCTACCTGCTCTCTCTTCATTTTGCTTTTTATTGGCCTATTATTTTGTGTATTTTGGGACTGGTGGGTTTTTTAATAATACAGCTGCATTACACATTTAGAGTCGGTGTTCGTGTTTATTTTGTAAGGTAAACTATGAAATGTGTGGCACGGCAAATAAAGCTCGTGTAACAAGCGGGCTGGCGTCGTATAGTGCCATCGAATATGCGAAGGGCAGAGGCGCGCCGTAATGGCAGACCACTTCCGCTTTATTAAATTTCTTCGCAAATATACTTTTATTGTCGACGGCGATCTTTGCAAAGGACGCTCGGACGTTGTCTTCGACGTTTGTATCGTATGCAAATAGTGGAACAAATGGGGGACGCCTGAACTATGCTTGGCTGCGGACACCCAGACAAAAACTCGCATAAAATGCAAGGGCCGCTCTCGAGGAACGAAATTTTCTTGTCAATGCAGTTTGACGCGAAGGTGACATCTAAAATTGCTTAAATAAACCATTCACTTTGTTTATATTAGAATGCGCGAAAAAGTTACATCTAAGAATTTCTTTCTTCAGGCTAACATTAAAGAATTTCAATTGTATGTTGTTCACTTCTTTACTAACTTTTGCAAATCATTTTATTTGTTTCTGAACACAAAGTAAAAAAAAACAGTCCAGTAACCACAGTACTAGACATTTTTCTTAAAGAGCATCATAAATTCACAACACAATATGGATGCTTTAGTAACATCAGATAAGAAAGCACGAAAAAACTAAAATAAAAAGAAAGGCCAGAAAATACCGCATTGTCTCGAGGCCAGCCCTACACTGGCAGCACTCGGCTGCCGGTTCGTCTCGAACAAATTGCCGTGATGCCCGCCATATTAACTTAACATCCTCCCCAGACTTTCCTCCACCCCCACTTAACTCCACTCCGACTCACTAAATTCACTGTTCCATTCTCATAATCTACTTACAAAGATAATAAACCCGGGCGAAACTCACTCTACGATTTCCAAGGAGAACTTTTTACCTCGCAAACATGAGTGTAAACTATAATCAATACACCAAGCCCTACATTTTTCATTAGCGTAGGTAAGGGTGTGGGGGAGTAAAATGCCAGTGCTTCAGTAGGGAAAGTTAGGGTGGTGCGGGGCTGAGGCGGAGGTGCGGGACGAGGCACAGAACAATGGCCACCATGACATTTAGCATGGAAGCGATTGTCACGGCCCGTTAGAGTTGCGAGCCACCGGGCGTACTGCCGCTCTCTACGTCCTTAAAATCTCACTGATCTTTGCAGCTTTATCCTTATTTTTATCCTCAATTTTTGTACACAGCAACAATCCTATTCAACCTCAAAATATGTGCGTTTCAAACTTTCTCATCCCGCACAACTAAGGAGGCGGCAGCGAATCGACTTCTGCGCATTGATAACGTTTCAAATGAACTTTCACTCGCCTCCAACACTCGAAATTCAGCAGACTCCATGAAAGTTTAACGAGAAACAATTTCATCATAGCTCGCAAACAAATTCAACGAGTAATACAGTGCTCATAAGCAATAACATAAGGATGTGAGCGAAAACATAAACTGTTTAAATATTTTAGGCACATTTTCCGTACAAAAAGCAAAGCGGAAAAGTTTATTGGAAGAATAAATTGGGACTAAAAAGCAGGGCGCGCTTGTTCGAGTTTCTCTTGGGGGTGGGAAAAAACAAATTGTTGGTAGATGGTAAGTAATGTCGGAGACGTGCCGCAACGAGTCAAATTACTTCATTTTAGTGCTCGGCTGCAGGCAGGTGCGGCGGCCTGCTGCCTGACGCGGCGACTCGCAGCCTCCGCCGCACCCGTAATCACATTACATTTTAATTGCCGAATTAAGCACATTAATGGCGGCTTTTTTCCCTTACCACGCAAATAAAATAATTGAATTTTGACGAAAAAATCCCACGGCACGAAAAACCTAGCGACACAGATAATAAATTCAATAAATAGTTTTGGCTCGGTTCACTGAGTAGTGAAAACTGAAACTTTAGCGCTCAGCTCGCGCCAAACACCTGTGTTTCGATCACGTTACGTACCTACACGTATGCTGCCTAGAAATAAGATTGTCGTTGCTGCTTACGACTACGTTTAACATAACAAAAAGTACAAGAAAAACTCAATGTTGAGGGGTTTTCTTTAACTCTTGAGACAGAAAAGATTTTTACGCACAAAAGGTATTTGATAGCTTGAAAACTGGACGAAGGAGTAACCTCCTTCGTCCAGTTTTCAAAGACAGTAAGGTACAAATAGACATCATCAAAATTCTTGCAAAAAATAGAGAATATAGTTTAGTTTTCTTCTTATTCATACATATACTCAAATCATACCCTCTCTATTGTAGAACTACATAATATGAAGGAAAAATGAAACTGCAAACCGTGTCTGTTGAGTTTTCCAATAAGAGTTTTACTACCACATCCATCAGTTTCGACCGACATATAGACTGGATATAGGTGCTAATGCGGTAAATAAAGCTATTAACGAATTTTTATTACGGCCCCCTGTCACCCCGGACCCCGCACATTGAGGGAGGCTGTTACGTAGGTATTTTTATTTTATGCGGTGACACCCTGCAACCCCTGTAGGGAAATTGGAATGATACTATTTTTAAGGGTTTTTTGGACATCAACCGCGGTTTTTATTTCCCGGACCAATATTGCGGCTTTATGTTTTATTTTATTTTTTACGATATAACCAGTTATTAAATTTATATAAGAACGCGCTGTTAAATGGTAGCTTAGATGAGGTCGAGCGGAAAGTTACAACCGTGAAAGTGAATCGTTTTATTAGTTCGATTTCGGCGTTTACAGTTATTAACTAAGAATAGCTGAACATTGCTTTATATTCACGCATGTCTAGTTTTAGATTTGTTTCAAATTAGATTAGAATGTTAAGCTCCAGTACAACTGTTAGTAGATGTAGCGATTAGGCTATTAGCTTTCCTCATTGCCTTGTCCGGTAGAACAGGTAGGCAATAAAAAGCAACAGCGAACAGAGTTTATCGTGTTAAGATTTCTACTCGGGGTTAAATTGGGTGTGAAATAAAACTAAGTAGCTGAAAGTAGAATCCAGCCGACGACGGCCGATGCGAGCGGCAGCCGACAACTTGGTACTGCGAACAGCGCCGCGGGCCAATCCTCGACAACTTCTACCCTCTTTCCTCCGCTTGCTTTTATATTCCCGAACTGATGTTTCCTTCCACATTTTTCAATATATTATCGCTCTTGTTGAAGAAACAAAACTCTCAAGCAAAAGTTAACGCGGCTGTTTATCTTATTATTATTTTATAAATCTTATAAAATACCGCTTTCTAAACTCATTACAAGTTTTGTGCCATAATAAGCTGATGAAAAAGCAGCTTTGCCTACATTGAAGTATTACTAAGTCAAAATGGCTTTAAATCAAAGTTAGGTTTCCGAGATTCAAAGATTTGGAACTGGCGGAAAGGTTTGTTTTAGTACTATTTTTGTGGGAAGACCTAAATACCTATGTAAAGCCTGCTTTCACGTTTGATCAAAACATTTGGTAGGTACTTCTTCACGCATATAGGTGACGCACCTACAGAAATAAAATAAGTGAGAGTGCTTTGTGGTGTGTCGGCGCAGCTGTCACTCCAAAAGTCAATTTTGTCAAAATGGTCGTGTAGTCAGAAAAAGTTTCCTCTCATCCGCCGCCAAACGAGCGAAAGGGAATAAAACAAACAAGTGTCATCATCGTCAACTCCTGAGGCATCAGTCTCCTGCCTCTTTGTTTTCACTATTGTCTAACACACGTAGGTAAAAGGCTCGCCCATTCCTATCAGAGGGTGGATTATATAAGCATTTATTAAATTCGAGATTACATACATTTTTCATCTATTTCATTTTTATGATCCATAAAAGTCTGGTTGATGAGTTTTAATAGAAGTAAACCTAAGCGCTGACAAAAACTTCCAAAAATGAGAGTGCAGTCATAGTAGCCGGTGCACTTTAACGACTAAATGGAATAAAGTTTAAATCTAGGGAACGCTGTATAAAATGAGTAAGAAACGCTGGGTTGATAAATGATGCGCTGCTCCAATGAATCTCCATCACCGCTTCGGGCGCAGCAATTTGAAAAAGGAATTACAGTTATCTGCTTCTTGCTCTTTTTATTACCTTTCAAGATAACGCAAGTCTGCGCATTGTAAAGAAAATGCATTTTATTTCGTCTAGGTACACTTCAGCTTCACAACACTAGATATTATTACTATTAAAGCATGTATACTTTGTTCTTGACATTTTCAATCTAACAGTGTTGATAAATGTTCTTTAGCGCGTTTAAGCGTATTTGGGCAATATCTCAGCGGTACAAGAGCGTCACTTATGGAACTAACAACGTTATTGTATTCGAACTTTGAACCCGGAGTGATAAATGTGCTTTGGAGACGGACGGCCTCGGTTGCATGTCGCTTATCAACAACAGCGCAGCTTCGAAATATAAATGTTTCAAAAACATTTTAACGTTATTGCCCAAACAAACTCGTTGATAAAAGCTAGTTTCAATTAATATTACAACTTTCTACGTTAAAAAAACGGCAGCGGCTAAAATATTACTTCATAAAAGTACCCGTGGGAATACGAGCCGACGCAAATTGGTTATATTAAAACGAATTAGGCGAGCGCTTTCCGCGGTCCGCAATATGCAGGCTGTATATGAGCGGTGAATTGTACAAATTGAATGCGGCTCTTGTTTTATTGATACAAAATAGCAACGTTAGTGTCTGGTGCAGCGCGCGGCGGCACGAGAGCACATGAGAGCGTTCGCACGGCTGTTTGCCGACGCTGTTGACCGTCCGAGGCGCACAAACATTCCCGCCCTCGACATCTGCCCGGCCGATATTGCTCACGCACGATATTCGCGGCCCACGTTTGCTCGACAACAGTTTCAGTGTTTATGTTATACCTATCGGCCGACACTTTCCTCGGGACTGTATCATACCGCCTCTCCACACAAGAGCGATCGTTACCACTATCGGGTCACGTTTTGACTGGACGCAAGTTAGGTAACGGCGCGTCTAAAATTATTCAAGAAGCCCTTTACAAAGTTACTTCGAATCAAACGAATCCCGAGCGAGGAACCGAAAACATCATTAGTGCGAATAAATTCTGAATTTTGTTCGAATCCGTCGCGAAGTTGACGTAAAACTTGAATGTGGCTCGGAATAGTTGAAAATCAAATAAAGAGAGCCAGCTGTCGCGGGTGCAGTCGCGAGGAGCACCCGACACGCTCGTCTTCGTCACACAGACGTAATATCATCCGATTGCACGCGACGTGACGCCAACAAATGCCATAAGACAATTTTTGTTAAGGCGAGGCTTGATGCTGGAAAGTTTGGTTACGATATTTTGTAATACGGTGCAATTTCTGAATGTCTTCAATTTGTTCGCAAGGATAACGTATCAAATATTTGTCGAGATTTGGGTGTAGTGGTTACAAGTTACGTAGGGTTCGCCTATATTTGGAGCGAGCGTGTTGATCCTCGCAATAAAGGCTGTATTGCAGCGCAAATATTGAGTCCTGAGAGCGGGTGACCCCGACTTATTTCATCGCTAACCCCGCTATCGTCGCGTTGGCTTCGCTCAATTGTCTTGCGGTAAAATACCCCCAACATCTTTATTTTTTATCAGATATACGCCTTATCTTGAAATGTTATACTGGTCTATTTTATCCGAGTCTTGTTAAGTAAATAGAGTCAAAATAACAAATGCAGTTAAATATAAAGTAGTAGCAGTAACAGTAAATTGTAGGGAAAATTCAAGAGGTATTTATTAGAGATTATCTTCATCAAGAAAAGGGCTTCTCAATGATAGTCTCTATAATAAACATATATAATAGGCTGACAAAACAATAGTGCAATCAAAACAACGATTTCAAAAGACTTATCGAGCGAGTAAGCAACTGAAAGTAGAACTCAGGCAAATGTGAACGTACTAACAATATTTATGATCCCGAATTTGGCGCGTGATTTCTGCGACAAGCGCGGGATTAACGTTCGGTGCGTTTACGTAGAATCTTGCTACATACGCAATGTCTGCATATTTACACACACATTTAAGCTGCTTTCTCTCAAAACTTCTCTCAAGATCCGTTTTATCTTAGAATTCCCTCTCTATTACAACAGTAGAGTTGATGACAGAGTCGTTAGATATTTTTTAAAGCTGCACATTGATGTCGATTCCTGTTATAGGCTGTATGTTTATAGAAAAGCACGCGGTAGCTAGAGGGAAAAACTGGATTCATCGGTCTCCGGAGAACCCTTGGCATACGTATTGCGTTTCAGTTTCATATTGCAGCCCTGCGATTCCTTCGATTCCTAAGTAGGTATCATATATAAAATATAATCACTTATTACGAAGCTTTCTTTACGTTTGCAAAAAACAAAGTTTATAAATATCTATGAACCCAATGTTGGGAATAATAAAATTCGTGAACGGAATAAGAAATAAGTCTCTTTAGCAAATAGTGAAATAAGAAAAATTTAATCACGTGCCCAAGTTTTGTGATTAAGCATTAAATATCTTCTCACAATTGTGATTTGACACACTATCTAAAAATGTTACTGCGTATTACAATTGTACTTTTTCCTCCAATTTTACACGAACTGTGATCCAACCGTCCTATCTATAATACCTACTGGATTACAATGTCGAGAAATGACGAGAATATATACTGTTACGCAGTAAGCAGCGCGCGGTACGACGGCTAGTTGTTTATCTACACCTAATCGCGAGATTTATGGTTTTATGACTCAGGCGGCACCGGCCTTTGTGTCGCGTCTATTGTTTGTTGTTTGTCAGATTTTTTTGTGGTGTTTTCGTAATAATTAAGAACAATAGGGTTTCTCGAACTTTACACTTGTTTACTTTGTCAGTCACAATGGCACCGAATATTCTACAGATTTCTAGAGAACCCTTATTCCGATATAAATAGGGCGATGGTTTTCGTTCGTGGCAGTTATCGCGTTTTATACCGGAGTGAAAACATCTCGTGTTCAAGTGCGGTACCAGTGATTGTAAAGTGAATAGTTGTGTGAATTTCAGTGCCAGTGTGAAGTGCTTGTGCGAACCAGTTGTGTCGTGTGTACTGTGATTTTGTGCAATAAAGTGCAAAGTGAACAATCAGCGTTTTAACTGATTATCCAAGAACCCATCTCGTAACATTTGGTGTCAGAAGGGTGGATAATTGAAAATGCCGGTAACACCATACGACGAAGAGACGCCGCGCACACGGAGTCAGCGCCGACAGGAGGAAGCGCGCCGACAAGAGGAGCAGGAGCGCCGCCGGGAGGAGGTCGACCAACGACGCTTCGGAAACGATTCGCTGTTAATGGAAGCCAGCGAGTCCGAGGCAACCAACGACGACTCCAGGCACTCGGAAGCACCTACTGTGGCACCTGCAACGGCACCAGCGGTTCCTGCGGCATTTGATATGGCAGCATTGATGTCAATGATGCAGTCTATGACTCGCCAGCTGGAAGAAAAGTTAGACCGCAACAAAGAAGACCAGGCTCGTCTACTGGAAGAACAGGCCCGCAGCAACAGAGAAGAACAGGCTCGCCAAAAAGAAGAGCTGCTTTCAAGCTTGCAAAAGACTTTGGGCAAGGAGATAAAAGAGGTCAAGGACACGGTCACGCAGCTTGATACCAGCGTAAAGGAGCACGATACAAAGATGAAGGCGTATGAATCTCGCATCTTCGAGGCGGAAACACAAATCGCCGACGTGAGGAAAACGTTGAACGTCATCAAGTCTGGGAATGGAACCGCTGCATCTACAATCTTCACGCCTGCCTCACAGAAGATTAAAGTGACGCCTTTCGACGGGGCATCGTCATGGTCAGCCTACAAAATTCAATTCGACGCCGCCGTTCAGACTAATGGATGGGACAAGGTCCAAGCCAAGAACGCCCTCATAATGAGCCTTCGCGATGAAGCCCTGAGTATTCTTGATGCTGTGGGCAAGGAAGTGACCTACGATAAATTGATGGAAATGTTGGAGAGTCGCTACGGCGATGAGCACCTGGAGCGTGTGTACAGAGCGCAGTTAAAGAACAGGGTGCAACGTCGCAACGAAAGTCTTCAGCAGTGGGCTGTCGAAGTGGAGAAACTGTTCCGGAAGGCTTATCAGTCAGCACCGTTACCCAACGACGAGCATCTAGTGGAAGCGTTTTCTAACGGGATAGCAGACTTCGAAGTTAGAACTGCAGTGAAACTCGGGCATCACAAAACACTAAAGGAAGCTTTGGCCCAAGCCTTGGAAGTGGAAGCTGTACGAAATCCAGCGAGAGATGTTCAACACTTAAGGGAAGTTAAAGAAGCGTCACATCGTACGAGGTTTGGCCCAAGATGCTACAACTGTGAAGAGAGAGGCCATTTATGGCGGAGTTGCCCGAAGCCACGCCGAACAAGGGACGATCGACCACTACAGGAACAGACGAACCGTGAAACCACACAGCAGCAGGGAAACGAGTAAGCGCCAGGACCAAGGGGCGGGTGCTGGCCTGTCTGGAAAAGGCCCCAAAGATATTAGTCTCACAAGCCCACGATGGGAACAGCTTGATCATCAATGGTGCCATCAATGGAACTTCTTGCAAGCTGACATTGGATACAGGAGCTTCTCGCACTGTCATCAGTTCCCGACTGGCTAAGCGCTTTCTTCCGAACTTCGAAAGCTGCAAAACAGTTCAACTTCTGACAGCGACCGGTCAGCACATATCCGTCCGAGGAGAGAAGCTGGTGGAGTTAAAGTTGGGTGAGAAAACTTTCCAACACAAAGTCATTGTGGCTGATATAGTCGACGATTGCATTCTGGGTCTTGACTTTATGCGAGAACATCATTGCGAGATAGACGTCAACCAAGGAATCTTGAAGTGTGGAAGAGAAGAAATCTTCATGGAAGGCGCCACATCAGGAAAGGTTTATTGTCTGCAGAGAACAGTTCTTCCACCTAGATCAGAGACCATTGTGGCAGTTAGATTACCGCCGAAGTTGGGACATCAACGACGATGTGTGCTAATAGAACAGTCGGAAGGTGATCAACCATGGTTATTGGCCCGAACTCTGGTGAGGACTACTAATACCGCTGTGGTGCGTGTTCTCAACACAAGTAACGAGGAACAACTCATCAAAGGAGGAACCCCAATTGGTACTTGTGAAGAAGTAGACTGGATGCGCAGATGCCAAGAACAACCAAAGGAGAAATACAACTGTGCTGGTAGTTACACAGTGTCAACGCTATTGGAAGATTCCCGTAAAGACCTGACCGAAAGAGAACTTCTGATGGCAAAGAAGATGCTGCAGCGCTACACCGACATATTTGCTCTCGATGATGCTGTCAACGGGAAGACTGGATTAGTGAAGCACACAATAAATACAGGAAGCGTGTCACCGATTCGACAGCGGCCAAGAAGGATACCAGTGGCTCGAGAAAAAGAAGTTGAGTCAATGATCGAAGACATGGCACGCAATGGTGTGATAGAACCTTCATCCAGTCCGTGGTGCTCGCCAGTGGTTCTAGTGAAAAAGAAGGATGGCAGTATGCGGTTCTGCGTTGATTATCGACGACTCAACGACGTAACGAAGAAAGACAGCTATCCTTTGCCGAGGATTGATGACACGTTAGATACACTGACAGGTATGAAGTGGTTCACTACTCTGGACTTGAAGAGCGGATACTGGCAAGTGGAAATAGATCCTAAAGATAAAGAGAAGACCGCATTTTCGACGGGAAAAGGCCTGTGGCAATTCAACGTGATGCCGTTTGGATTGTGCAACGCGCCCGCTACGTTCGAAAGACTAATGGAATTAGTGCTCGCGGGACTGTTTGGAGATGCATGCCTAGTCTATTTGGACGACATCATAATTGTGGGAAAAACCTTCGAAGACCATCTGCAAAACCTGGAACGAGTATTGACTAAGATTCGCGCAGCCAATCTCAAGCTGAGTCCGAAGAAATGTTCCTTCTTCAAGAGGCAAGTGAATTTCCTGGGACATGTGATTTCCGAAGCTGGCGTACAGACGGATCCAGGAAAAGTCAGTGCTGTCAAGGATTGGCCTGTGCCAAAAGACAAGACGGAAGTTAGAGCATTCTTGGGTTTATGCTCCTACTACAGGCGATTCGTGAAGAACTTTGCTGACATAGCCAAGCCGTTGCATAGACTGACTGAGGAAAAACGACCCTTCCTCTGGGATGAAAATTGCGACGCAGCTTTTCAAGAGCTAAAGAAGCGACTTTGTAATACGCCTATTCTTGGCTTCCCAGACACAGAGAACGAGTTCATCGTGGACACTGACGCCAGCAACACCGGCATTGGAGGAGTACTATCACAAAGGAAAGGAGACCAAGAAGTGGTGATTGCGTATTTCAGCAAATCCCTGTCCAAGCCGGAAAGGAACTACTGTGTGACCAGAAAAGAGCTACTTGCAGTGGTAAAGACATTGTGACATTTTAGCAAGTACCTGCTCGGGCGAAAATTCCATCTGAGGACCGACCACGCTGCTCTTAAGTGGCTACTACAGTTTAAGGATCCTGAAGGCCAAGTGGCAAGATGGATTGAGCAACTACAAGAGTTTGACTTCACCACGGAGCATCGCAGTGGAAAATCTCATGGCAACGCGGACGCACTGTCGAGAAGGCCATGCTCAGAGGACTGCAAGCATTGCTCAAGACATGAGTCGAAAGATTCAGTGCCCGTCAGAATGCTCAAAGCTGACATCGGTGACGAATGGAAAGAAACCCTTCAGGTTGCGCAAGAAGAAGACGCCGACATCAAGCCGATTCTTGGATGGATGGAATCAGATGCCCCTAAGCCAGACTGGAGTGCTATTGCTTCAATGAGTGTTACGACAAAGAGCTATTGGGCGCAATGGGATAGTCTGGTGCTTCAGGAGGGAGTTCTCTGCCGAAAATGGGAAAACGCTCGAGGCAACCAATGCCATCTCCAAATGGTTGTACCCAGAGCAAAAGTACCCGAAGTTTTGAAGCTGTACCACGAAGGGTTTTCGGGAGGACATCTGGGTGTGAAACGGACACTGTTGAAGATTCGAGAAAGGTTTTACTGGATCAACTGCAGAGATGACGTAGAAGACTGGGTACGGAAATGTACGAGCTGTGCATCAGTGAAAGGACCGCATACCCGCAGCAGAGGAGCATTAAAACTGTACAATGTTGGAGCACCATGGGAGCGAATCGCGCTGGATGTAGCCGGACCATTTCCTGTGAGCGAAAGTGGCAACAAGTACTTCCTTGTCGTCATGGATTACTTCACCAAGTGGCCGGAAGTCTTCGCAATTCCGAACCAAGAGGCATCGACGATAGCAGACAAATTGGTGCATGAAGTATTCTGTCGATTTGGAGTACCATTGGAAATCCACAGCGACCAAGGAAGAAATTTTGAATCTCAGCTGTTTCAAGAGACGTGCCGGTTAATGGGTGCACACAAAACAAGGACAACGTCTTACCACCCGCAATCAGATGGAATGGTGGAGCGATTCAACCAAACTCTGGAGAGATACCTGGCAAAAGTAGTCGGAAGCAAACAACGGGATTGGGACAAGCATATCCAACCATTTTTGTTGTCATACCGAAGTGCTGTTCACGAGAGCACAAATGTCACTCCCGCTTTTGCCAATTTTGGACGTGAATTACGGCTACCAGCTGACTTAATAACTGGCATTCCATCGGATTCCCCACAACCCATAACTGAGTACGCCAGTGACCTCCGGAACAAGATGAACGACATCTATGAGCACATTAGAGAGCATGGCCAGCAAGCATCTGAAAGAATGAAGACTCGATACGACAGAAGGGCTAACAATCCTGGGTTCGAGGAAGGCTCGATGGTATGGCTGCACAATCCCATACGCAGCAAAGGGAAGTCTCCAAAGCTACAAGCCAAATGGGATGGACCGTACCGAGTGGTGACCAAGATCAACGACGTGACGTTCCGCATACAGAAAGGATCTCGAGGTGCCCCCAAAATAGTTCACGTGGATCGATTGGCGCGATATCACGGATGCAACGATGCTCGGGACGAGCATGTCTTGGGAGGAGGTGGTGTTACGCAGTAAGCAGCGCGCGGTACGACGGCTAGTTGTTTATCTACACCTAATCGCGAGATTTATGGTTTTATGACTCAGGCGGCACCGGCCTTTGTGTCGCGTCTATTGTTTGTTGTTTGTCAGATTTTTTTGTGGTGTTTTCGTAATAATTAAGAACAATAGGGTTTCTCGAACTTTACACTTGTTTACTTTGTCAGTCACAATGGCACCGAATATTCTACAGATTTCTAGAGAACCCTTATTCCGATATAAATAGGGCGATGGTTTTCGTTCGTGGCAGTTATCGCGTTTTATACCGGAGTGAAAACATCTCGTGTTCAAGTGCGGTACCAGTGATTGTAAAGTGAATAGTTGTGTGAATTTCAGTGCCAGTGTGAAGTGCTTGTGCGAACCAGTTGTGTCGTGTGTACTGTGATTTTGTGCAATAAAGTGCAAAGTGAACAATCGGCGTTTTAACTGATTATCCAAGAACCCATCTCGTAACAATACATTGCTTTGTACTTTAATAATGTATATATTATAGGATCAAACTATCTTGTGATTAACTCTTCATCGAAACTCACACACAAAAAGTCTTCAGATATTAGTATTCCAGGGAAAATTTAATGCGAAAAATTCTAAAATTGTATAGAGATACCGATAACTCAGTATGCATAAGTAAGTACATACACGACACCTATTGTGAATCCTAAACACATCACCGAATCACCGAATTCAATGAATTTAACATCAAAATCTACGGATAAATCGCGCGATTTAAATGTAAATAGGCGCGATCGTGCCTCGGTGCGGAATTAATATTTTGATTGGATTAATCTATTAGCACAATATCGGTGCACAGCGGTATTCGCCGCTGCCGTACGCCACCGATGCCATAAAGCTTGTTAAGTATACAACACTACAAATTATTCGCCTTTTTATTCTATGAACTGATTGTCATTTGTTTCCAAAAAACGATAAAAAAAAGCTGGCACGTAGTTCTACTGTTCCTTCTCAACCTGCTCAATATTAAGTGTTTTATAGATTTGCCTAAAATATATATCTAAAGGAAAACTTTAAGCACTAGAAAAATGTTTTGTTTGAAAACATGTTGGATCAAACAAGATTTCTCTTTAATGCAAGCCTAGAAGCATATTAAGGCAAGCTTAAAATAAAAGTATATGTGAAATAGATATAAAGGCATGATTGTTAGTATTTATCTACCAGCGCTCTTCTCCGTATTTTTAGGATTCCGTACCCAAAGGGAAAAACGGGACCCTATTACTATGACTTCGATGTCCGTCTGTCCGTCTGTCCGTCTGTCTGTCTGTCACCGGGCTGTATCTTATGAACCATGATAGCTGGCGGCTGAAATTTTCACAGATGATGTATTTCTGTTGCCGCTATAACAACAAATACTAAAAACAAAATAAAATAAATATTTAAGGGGGGCTCCCATACAACAAACCTGAATTTTTAGACGTTTTTCGCTCTATATCAATAATAGTAACAGAAGGCAACAGAAGTTTTAGTTTTATATTCACTTTACTAGTAAATAATACAATTAAAATAAAATAAATATTTAAGGGGGGCTCCTATACAGTACGGAACCCTCCGTGCGCAAGTCTGACTTGTACTTGGCCGATTATTTACTAACACTATCTGCTCCCATCACACCTGGAAACCATTCCACCGGTAAGAATGCTAAATAAATGAATGAGTTACCCTACGGCAGAGCTCTATTAATTATTCCATGCGTACTGTTACAGCAACATATGCAAAGTGATTATTACTATGATTAGTTACGGTCTAGCTGAAGTTGGACAATGATATTCATATTCATATTCATATTATTTATTGGTATCAAAAATATAAAAGATACACGTCAAAAAATTATAAAAATTACATTTGTTATTATTAAAATAATAATATCACTTAAATAATATCATCTTTGCTTAGTAGCAAATAATTAAATTGTACTGAGTTGAAACATTACATTACAAAATAGTTGTGTTGTGTTTTTATAGACAACAACAAATAATAACAATAATCAATATACAATATAATGAAATAATAATAAAATGTCAGAATTAAATTACAAAATCACATTTACATATGTCAATAGTAGATAACATTCAAAAATAGTTCCAATGTCAAAGCACACATCGTTATAACTCTTTTAAATTAATTATCTCATTAAAATCATAGAATGTATGTTCGATTAGCCAATTAGATACCAATTTACATTTACATAATGTGTAAGTGTATCTAAGTTTTCATAATTTCATCTGAAAGCTTCAAATTGTCGCAACACCTTTGCTTCAATAATTATTTAACCAACTCTATAACTATTAGGAAAAGCTTTGTTCTGGCACTCTATTAATTACATTATCATAATACAGGGTTATCCAGAACTGATGAACCTACCTACTTATCCGGAAGAACGTGAATCAGACCATTATTGTGAACAACGTTTACTATGGACCAACCCGGAATTCGAAAACAAAAAATCAACTGTTTCATACATTTTGTCGATTCCGAGTTGTAATTTTGTGCGGAACAACTGTTTTTTTCCTGTAATTCTGGGTTGGCCCCATAGTAAAAGTTGTTAGTAATCATAGTCTAAATCGACCCTTCGGTTTAGTACAGGGCAAGCAGATAAACCTGTATAATTATGTGTCATGTTTTGAGACACAAATAAATATTATAAAGTTTGTTCCGCATCGCAACGGCGCCTGTGCTCGGCTCGAGCGCCGCTTAAGGTGACCTATAACCGCAAGATCATGTGTTATTACAAAGTAATAGGCAGCAGTTCCATCACTAGTTAATGTACCGAGACGCTTTAAACCGCGGAATGTGCGTGACACGCGAGTTTATGTTAATGGCAGTCGCTGAGGATATCTGGACATCCACCGGCCAGAGTTAATTTCGTTTTTATAACACCACAAACCCGAATGATCTGTTTACTAGCGGTTCAGTAATAAAAAAGGGGCCGTGGTGGCAGTACGAAGCGAGTAGTCGAGTCGCCAGCGTCGCCCCCTATCGGGTTGCAAGTGAAACGGATCGCAGGGGGCGGTGACAGATAACGACCAATATGGCCGGTGGTAACGCCAACCCGATGATATCGCCTCGTCGAACTCGGAGGATTATTTCATTTCACTCTGGTGTCAGATTATTTCTAAAAAAGGTCACCGCCAATAAGCCACAAATGCATTAATATCAAGGTTTCTTATTGTATAGCACTAGATTTTCAAATTCAGCCCGACATATCCTGTCTGCTCATTTACACTGCCCTAATTTGTACCTACATAGTTTCTGACAGAATCGCTTATTAATGTGCCCTGTATTAGACAGAAGCCTGCAAATTAGCTACAAGCTCCGTCGCACATTATGCACCTACTTTACAAAAAGTAATGCAGTGACATTTCAATAGAGTACAGCTGAACATAGGCCAACCACAAATCCACGAAATAAGAATTAAAACAAAATTAAGATTCAATGTCTTTTCCAAACCTCTAGTACGTATAAAGTCATTCAAGTTTCCAACATTTCCGTTGATATGATCAAAAATCTCCCTTTTAAATCCAAATTGATGCATAAGACTATTTCTTGCTATCTATCTCTATCTTTCATCATATCGTCGCTTCTCCATCCCATCCATCATTTTCGGACATGTTTTCGGTCGAACATATTTATTGAGTATCGCATTGTACGATCGCATTCATTATTCTGATTACGACATCATTGAGCTCATTGTGGTGTTGTATGCTCTGCATACACTTGAGTTTCTCTTGATTTATCAATTAAGCACAACAGGACATAATTTACCTACAATTACAATATAAGAATACTCTTGTTTTGTATGCATAATATCCTACTCTACATTTTACTGTAAATTAAGTTTTAATTGCAATAGTAATTATGAACATATTAATCTTTGTCGTAAATAAACCTAATTGAGTCAAAATAAACCCAGAGTAATGGCTTTTCTAATATAATATAAGGCACAATTTTTCAACAAAATCTGATATGTAGGTATAATCCACTTAATCCACAGGGAGTGGATCTGAGTCCGTGCATGCCAACGGGTCGCGTTTTGCCACGATGTCGGTGACACATCCATTATACTGACATTTTCCCGCCCTTTTTCCTGTCACTTTTGACAGGTTTGAAAGCGGCTCCTCCTCGCCAATGTTTTCGCGGTATCCTCGTCCGAACCACCGACCTATCTGATATATTGATAAGTGAAAAATAATTCTGCATATTTGTGGGATAAATATCTCGCTCTAGCAACTCTCAACTCTAACAACTGTGAAATATAAATTAATACTTAGTTCTATTTTTCGTTACGCTGGACCTCGGCCGGCGCGCATTGCAAAAGGTCTCACAATGGATTGCAGGAGTATTGGAGAGCGCAAGGATATGAGCTTCTCGTTTAAAAAATTATGTGGCGACTCCCGGGAATGGCGACCTATTGTGTGTTTAGTTCAGACAAGAAAAGAGCCGAGAGCTTAGAAACCTGAGCATATAACTTTCAGGCAAACAGTCTGCCGCCTGTGGCAGCGGAATGCCAATAATTTCTAGGTAGAAAGCTGGTGCTTTGAGTAGCATTTATGTTTAAGTTATCGTATCTAATTTAATACAAAGTTCACTAAAATTACAGGAAAGTTAATGGTAAGTGAACAATACACATGCGCTTCGTTGACTGAGTTCATAATGTATAAAGAAAGTATACTGCGCCATTACAACAAACTCGATTTCATTATAGATTCAATCATAGTTTAGAATCATTCCAGACAACAATCGCGAGCCGAAACTTTCAATTTCAAAAAATCCGTTTAATCTATATCTTAAGTATGTACAGTGAATAGAAAGTTAACAACCTAACATCAGAACGATTTATCAGGCTTAGTGACTTGATTAATTACTTAATCAACACCATCTATTGGTTCTTGCATGTCGCTTCCCCCGCAATCAGTCAAGAAGTGTCGCCAAGTGCGGACGTCTCACATGCTGCTGCAGTTATTTATAGACGCAATCTTCTCAATTCTGTGGGAAAAAACATCGGCACCTGTGTAACGACGCCTCACGATTTATTACTTTTATTGGGACGGAATTTGCGCTGACGTAAACACCGGTCATTTTGTACAGGCCGCCTGTGGTCAATCGGTGATCCGTGCGGTTATGGGCACAGTTCCACTAAACTATTTGGGATGTGCGCTAGTACTTATGAGAGATACTCGATATCGTATCTATGAAATATTTAGACGGTACAACAAAGTTACTGAT
The DNA here is from genome assembly GCA_964007245.1 of Hypomecis atomaria. Taxonomy (NCBI): domain Eukaryota; kingdom Metazoa; phylum Arthropoda; class Insecta; order Lepidoptera; family Geometridae; genus Hypomecis; species Hypomecis atomaria. Next base: position 15,252,042 of record OZ023292.1, on the reverse strand, counting down.
TTTGTTTTTGTTTTTTTGCAGGTATGTACTTTATGCTGTTTCATCAAGAGTGAGTAAAGAAGATTTAGAAATTATGTTTAGATTGATTGACATAAGAAACATCTCTTTTGAAAGAAAATAGCCAACTGGTCCTTTTGAATAAGAAAATTAATTACGCGTCTTTTAATATTATCACTGTCATTGCTTTCATAAAAACAGATATTTTGGATTTTATAAACTTACGGCTATACTAATCCTAGTTTTAATATTAATGGCATCGAAATGAATAATCTGCCAAGTACGAGTCGGACTCGCGCAAGCAGGGTTCTTTATTGTATGGAAGCCCCCCTTCAATATTTATTTTATTTTAATTTGATTATTTATTATTAAAGTAGGCACGTAGTTAAATATTTTGTGAATATTTCAAGCATCTACCTGTTATCATTTTTGATATCGAGCGAAAAACGGCAAAAAAAATGTTTTTTTTTTGTATGGGAGCCCCCTTTAAATATTAGTTTTATTCTATTTTTAATATTTGTTGTTAATGTTATAGTGGCTTCAGAAATACATCATCTGTGAAAATTTCAGCTTTCTAGCTATAGCGGTTCATGAGATACAGCCTGGAGACAGACAGACGGACAGCGTAGTCTTAGTAATGGGGTCCCGTTTTTACCCTTTGGGTACGGAACCCTAAAAATGAGAACTGATATTACGAAACGTGGTGCATTCGATCTGTCATGTAGTTCGGCGAAGCCGCCCGACGCGACGGCCGGGGAGGCGGCCGACGCTGGCCTGCTGAATTAAATTCTCGCGGAAATTAATTTCCAAATGCGAATAGCAGTGCGTTTTGCGAGACGAGCGGCGCCAATGAACTGTCCGTAATAAATGTCATTAGAGCACGTGACGTAACTCGGGGAGCATGACCGCCGCCACCGGCTCTCCGCATCCAATTATGTCTCAAAACTGCCGGACATAAATTTCAATAACACAATTTGTCACAATTTGCGGTATCGCATGAAAATTCCGAGCGGTTTCTGTTTTTTGACTGCGGCGGATATAAAGCCTCTAAATTCTGGCGTATACTGTGCGAGGGTGGTTACGGAAACCATCGGATTAGGAGCTTGCAATTGTTTATGTTAACCCTTGTAATGTGTTTACCTTTCTGTGTGTTCTCACAACACAGCGAAGCAGTTAAACATATGACGGTATTTAAGTATTAGCGTATGATGTAGGTAGATATAAATTATGAAACAGATAGGTATACATTTGACGACCCTTTACATAAGTTATTACAAAGCTGTTGTTTTTAAACTTTCGCCATTTGAACACATTATTATTATTTATTATTATGTGGGTTCGATTCCCAACCAGGGCAAATACTTATGTTATGAGCATAGGTGTTTGCTCTGTGTCTGGGTGTTATTTAGGAATCATCTATATACGTATGTATTTAAAAAAATTGAATATGTCGAATATCAGTCTCTGGCAGCCATATCACAAGCTTTTTTGCTTAGTTTGGGGTCAGAGACCCTGTGTAAGATGTCCCCTAAAATTTATTTTTAAAACTACGGGAGTCATCGCGCACTAATTAAGAGATAAATAAATACCTCATCATCTCGACGTTTTGAACGAGTTTCATCGATTGTGGTCACGGGTAGGCATATCACGGGTTATTACAAAGCTGTTTTAAAACACAAATGTACATCGTTTTTATTGCAAACCATTATTTATCTAAAAGTAAATTGAGACTAACATTGAAGGAATAAGCGCTAAATATAATCCATTAATGTTCTGAAATCGGAATAAGCTGATCGACCCGAGAAGAAATTAATTGATACATTAGAGCGTCGACATCAAGAGTGTGTATATAAATGATGTAAACGACACAAACTGTTAGGCAGCTCGACTCTCGAGGCTCCTCCGAGCTAAAATCACGAACAAGAATTAATCGCCAATGAAAATTTCCGACGAGCCGTGAAATTACAATTTAACCGTTGCCTGTTTATATTATGTAACCGTAGAGTTTACCTACACTTGTAGGTGTAAGAATTTTCCTACCTATACGAGTACTTATGGTTATCTGAGGTAAAGCGTATTATTACCTACTTGTCGGTAACGGTTGGGGTTATAGATATGACCTCATTTCAGATTCCCCGTGCCTTATAATGTAAAATTGGTATTGAGTATCCACTTTAATAAGATCATACATTACAATAACCAAATCAAAATTGTTAGCTGATCTAAAAAAAACTTTTAATAGATATATTTAATCACACAGAAAAAATATACCAAAAACCCCAAAAAAAGGGGGCGTAATAGGTATGATTTAAACAACGACAAACTAATAACGTACATTCCATTAATCACTCTAATACCTACCATCCATTTAATTGTTTATCCGAAAGTCGTTAAGGCTAATTAGTAAAACAAATATGTATGTATGTATGCTTAAGTACAATTGTCGGCTATCGACCCCGACGGATGTGAAGCCACATTTTTGTGACCTACGGGAAGCCTTATCGACTTATATGACGAAAGTGACTCATGGATTAACAGTTGATGGTAAAAAGTGGGTAGAGCCAGTTTAAAAATAATTTTAAAGTACATTTTCCTCATACAGTCAAGTACCTACATTCCATTTAACATAAAACTTATCATAATTACAAACTAAATACTAAACTAAAACACATGCTATCCATTTAAAACTCACACAGATAGTATAATTATCACATGGTTCATTATAATTAGTAATTATGAAAATGAAAGCTATCTCATCTATGATACAGTCCCCAGGCCCGTTCACAGATGGTAATGTTATCTCGTAGTAAATGCAGCTTTTACTTGATAGTGTGTAGCGATGGGCAGTACCGCCCCAGTGTCGATGGAGAACGCCCAGCGACGGCGGCGCGGCGCGCTCAGTGCCGCGGCACGCGCGCTCGTGACGCACTAGCGGCTGACCACGGCTCCTGCGAGCCAACGCTCGCTCTCACCACCACACCGCACTCGCCGGCCTCGCAGTCCGCACGCCGCGCCTCTCCCTCGCCAACTCAAATCAAACATTCCATTAATTGTACTGTTCGCGATAACACACACAGTTTTATTGCTCCGCGTCTTTTATTTCCGTTTTATTTCGCGTCTCCTAATGCAATTGCACTCAAGCAACGCGAGCCGCATTACTTCGTTATTTTTTATTGGTTCTGTGCGTAAGTGAAAATGGAGAACGGCCACAAAATGGTGAGTTATTTTGCTGTTTTTATGTTGATTGAGGGTTAACGGGGTCGTAACGGCCAGATCTTTCCACTTAACGGGTTAATTAATCCTGTAAACTCGCGTAACGTCAGCCCATCTGCTGTCATGCGAATAAATATATAGTTTAAATTTGAAAATATTTGCATCGTGAGAGAATATCATCAACAAATATCGTAGATACGAGCGGAATCAGTGGGGTCACCAATTGATGTTGTGGCCGCGCCTTTCCTCACTTATGCGCATTGTGTAGCAATCGACAATAAACATCTATGAGTATTCTATTAAGCCATTTATGTCTGTCACAGTATGTGTCCAATAAAAGCGACGAAGTCTCTTGTTGAGTTGAGAATATCAGCGACGTTATTCACGAAGAAATCGGCTACATTTCGGATATAATGTTTCGTTTTCACCGAATACTTTTTGTTATAAAAATAACGATTACGGCTATTGTATTCCGATAAAACACAGATCCTTGAGTGGTCACTTCCACGTTGGCGTACCCGTATTGACCCAATTAGAGGTGAAATTCCAGAAAAACCTTTTCTTTTTCAATACGGAGAGTATGCTCTTAAATTTTCATGGCTTACCGATTTTGGTTGTACTTGGATGGCTCGCCGGGGACAATAAATATATTTGGCTTACCTATTCTAACCGCAGCTTCAGGCTGCGCAGATATTATTACTTACGAACAAACGGTTTAGGCGAGGTATGCCCAATTCTAACAATGGCATATGGTTCTAAGAATGCCCAATTCTCAAAATGGCAAAATTGTGTTCTTTGGATATTTAATAAAAAAAAAACATTTTTATACAAGTTCTCCGGTTAGTATCCTCGAAATAGTAAATCAAAGTTTTTTTTTTTACTATGGGGTCCATTATTCCAGAAAAATCTGTCCCATAGATTTTGTTGATTTATCAATGGACTTTTTCTATAGAACTGCTTACTTTTACGCGAATTTGGCTTCGATTGTTCCCATAGCAAAAGTTATTCTTCTGAATTAACTAAACTCGCCCTTGAGAGGTTGTTACCGTTAGCTACCGGTCAACCTGTGTATAGAAAATTTAAAATTTTTAGTTTAACAAAAATATAGCAATTTATTTTGGCATTTTAAGAATTAGGCATTCTTCAAATTAGCCATTGTCAGAATTGGACATTCTTAGAATAGGACATCCATAGAATTGGGCATTCCCAGACTACTTGGGCATTATGAGAATTGGGTATTCCTCGCCTAAACCGAATAAACATAGCGATATTGTTACTATATTTACCCTATGTAAATAATTAAAGAAAAAACACGTTACCAATTCTAATACCTACATGTGAATTTGTGACTCATCTGTTATGGATTTAGCTTTGCACTCTATGGAATGAAAATGAATAATACCTACTTATACTTATACCTACGACAAGTTACATACCGTATCAGCCATTAAGTCACATTTGTGACGCTTACCATCTTACGAGGGATTCATTGCTTGGTTTCTTATGACTAAAAGGCAAGAGATTGGATTATAATGTTATGAGCGATAGAGTGGTAAAAAACGGTAAATATTTCTAGACTGGAATAGGAGCTGTCTGAAAATAAGATGCTTTACGAAATATTCACATCTCGACAGCTTACAGTTATACAAAGTAACCTACCTCGATTTGGTTTTCTTATGATGATTTCCTTCGCCAGCAATAAGTAAAGCTTACCTATTGTTAGATTTTCAAATCACATCTTGGCAGACAAAAAAGAGACTAACTCAAAAAAAGAGAGAGACTTAGTAATAACCTAAATACTAAACCTCGACAAATATCGCAATTAAAATTTTGCAAAACTGATTGCATTATATTGCTATCTGGTAGAATCTAGTAGTATGCATTTAAAAGTATGACGTAGTATATCAGTCTCTGGCAGCCATAGTCTCTGGCAGCCATATGACAAGTTTTGCTTAATTTGGGGTCACATATGAGACATGTAGGTATAATAAGACTCCTAATGTTTTATTTTTATTTTAAAGAATAAATCAATTAATATTCGTAGAAGTTAAAATCGCGCCTAATTAAAATAAATTGAAAAATTATGAATTGACATAACGCCAATTATTAAATATACTTACGATATGAGCACAGTTAAAATAGGTCTTGTTAATTTTATTGACATTAGTATTACATATTTTTTCTAAAGATAAGCGCTAGCCAGCTAATAGCCCACGAATTTAACTGTTGATGTAAGCGGTGACGTTATATTTTCTGCGTTTTACGTTTCGTTACCTAACTGTAGGTATTCCTCGTCATTCTTATTTTAAAAATATATTGTACTAACTCTATACGAGGGTCAAACTGAAAGTTCTTAGAAAATCAAAAACTGATTACATTAGCCAGTTATTAGTTTTATTATATCTTTTCAAAATATTGTCCATTCACGTCAATACACCGCTGCATGCGATGGAACCACTGGGAAAAGCACTTTGCCCACTCGTCCTTAGGGGTCTCTTCAATGGCATCGCGATACGCAGCCACCGCTTCTTCAGCATTCATAAACCGCTTTCCTTTAAGTTTTTCTTTAATTTTTGAAAATAAATAAAAATCACAAGGCGCGAGGTCGGGGCTATACGGCGGGTGACCCAGTAATTCAACGTTTGATGTCGCCAAATAGTCGATCGTTCGCTTGGCGGTGTGCGATGAGGCGTTGTCGTGGTGAAGGAGGATCCTACTGCGAGGTCGTTTCTCTCGAACTTTTTCCAAGACAAGTGGCAAACAATTGGTAGTGTACCATTCTGCAGAAACTGTTTTTTGATCCTCTAACACAATTGTCGCGAAATGACCTATCCTTCCAAAGAACGAGGCCACCATTTTTTTCCCCGCACTTCGATCTCTCTTCACTTTAGTTGGCAACTCCTCGAAAGGAAACACCCACTGAGCAGATTGTCTTTTGGTTTCAGGATCATAACAGTAAATCCAGCTTTCGTCACCTGTTAGTATGTCGAACACAGCATTTGAGTCACCTCCGTTAAATCTTTCAATCATTTTACGGCACCAATCCACACGATGGAGTTTTTGAGCCTCAGTCAAATTATGAGGTATCCACCGGGCGCAAAGCTTCCTGACCGCTAAATGTTCGTGTAGGATTTTGTGCACTTGACTCATACCGATGCCTAAGCTTGTCCGAATCTGCTGATAGGTCACTCTTTTGTCAGTCTCTATCATACGCCGCACAACACAGATGTTATCTTCAGTCGTCGCCGTAGAAGGCCGTCCCTCACGTAAATCATCAGTGAGATTAGTGCGACCACGTTTAAACTCATTAAACCAGTTGTAAACAGTCGCACGAGATGGGGCTTCATCGTGAAAGGCCAATCGTAGTCTATCATAACTTTCTTGTTGACTTAAATGACATCGAAAGTCATAAAAAATCATTGCACGAAAATTTTCTCGTGTTAAATTCATGTTGACGTGACACAGACAATTTTCAATTTGCCGCCAAATCGTAAAACAAATGACAAATGAATGAAGTATATACTCAGTAATATTGGCAAAGAGTTCTATTTTCAAATTATAGAATTATTTTTTTATTATATTGTTTATAAGTGGCCAGTTCTAAGAACTTTCAGTTTGACCCTCGTAAAAAGGTGACAATGCACAAGGATATTCTATTAATTTAAAAGTATGTAATTTAACGAATCCATTTTAAATTAGCTATGAGTAAATGTATGAATTCGTTTCATCAACTGACTGAATTCTAGTAAGAAGTGAGTGGACGTTCATCCAGACTGAAATCCCATAGACTATCGAAAACATATTTCGGCTTTAGCCTAGGTTCAAATAAAAATCTTACTTAAGTAACAATTTCACCTACTTAACCTTTTTCAAAGGAACTGAGAATTTCCAGAAACTTTTAAAATGTATTATTAAAATGAACAATACACATTAGACAGTTGGATACTATTATATCACTAATCATCCTGTGGCATAGTACTGCGCAGAGATAACAGAGATACCATCCATGGTATCGATTACAGCTTCCCTCCAGCAGATAAGCTCTGATAACACGTTATCTGGTCACCGCCCCTCTGATATCTCTCGGAAAGTAGGCAAAAAATCAAGGGTCGATACAAAACTCGTAACTACAAAAAACGTATTTGTCACGGGTCAACAAAAGTTGTAAGCTCGAAGTTTTGTCGTACTGAATATTTCATGCTATCGTAACAAGAAGTTAAAATAAATGGCAAAGGCGTGTAAGGATATCCTAGTTCACGAGTGCAATACAATAATATTTTATAGACCTTGTACCAAGCCGTTCAAAGTATCGCTAGGGCAAGGAACGTTGCTCCGTTGTTTTATAAACAACTGCCTTTGTGCAACCAGTGCACCTAATCGAAACATGATTTATTTCTATCACGGCTCGTGGGTTGTAGCAGTTTCCTTATTATGACTGCACTAACTGATATATAGGCTTTTGCTTTCCAAAGTGCACGGATTTTCAGAGTATATACGACTATACGTATCATATAAACAACTTTTACTACCTATGGGAACTACCCCGAAATCTCGAAAAAAATCAGCTCTTCAATACAAAAAGTTTATCATGTCTAGACAAAATATACGATACAGCTGATTTATTCACACTTTCGGGGTTGATCCTATAGTAAAATTTATTCATAATGTTGAGTATGTATGTATATATATCTAAAAGTTTTAGTACATAGCAATACAACATATATTGTATATACATATACGCATTGGGTAATTTGTAAAATATCTCACTGGCGTAATTATCTCAAGAAAGACGCTTAAAAATATTTATTCTCAATATCTCCAAGTAACAACATTTGTAATGAATATCAAAGCCAACCAAACGTAAATATTTTATCACGAACAATTAAATTAATTAGTTGAGCATCTCGTAAAATTACACGGTAAATACTCAGTAAATGCCCATGGAGCCCGGCTGAAATAAGAATGTCTTGATCAATTAACAACAGTCATGCGAGCGAGCAAACTCTCTAATTATCTTCAGTGGTTCCCTGAAACCTAGGCCACAGTTACTGGCAGAGTGACTAGTTCATGCTTAGCTAGGATTTAATTATCCAAGACAGAGTAAGTTACTAAGTATCTGCGTACTCTTATTGTATGTAGATAATACACTAATAACCCATGATAATTTTGGTTTAATCATTTATTGTAAAGCAGTTGGCGACGGTATTTGCAACAAATATAATTATTACAAAAAACAACTCTATTATTTTAAGTTCCATGCAAAATTTAGGTATATTTTATTCCATTTCCATAAAATTGATTTCCTCATCTAAATGACTAATTATGTAAATGCGTACCTATTTTTTATATATATTTTTGTGCGTCTAGACCATAATACTACTAGAATATATATCAATAAATAATCATATAATTTAGCGAAGAAAACTTACTTATCACATTTAATTTTGTAACCTTCACGTGAACGTACATACATCTTTTTGAAATTTTAATATTGATGAAAGAACATAAGCGATCGAGATGGGTGTTAATACTAAAACATAGCATTCCTGCTAATTGTAGAGAAATAGGTGAAGTACCTACTAAATTAATTAGTTCATTATATTGTTCTACGACCACGCTATCCATTAAGAAAGTTAGTATCAGCGGCCACCTCGGACCACGTAACACGTCACCCGATATTAGTCATCTACGAGGAAAAAGGAACAAAGAAGTCGAGACCACTTTTACTAGGCTAAGGTGACGGTTACTCATTCCTAGATAACACGGTTCATGTGTATGTGGACTTTGTGGAATTTCTATCAATAAATTCTATCGTTTATTTGTCAAACCATTATGGACCGTAATTTCATTTAATTGATGAGTTTTTCGATAGTTCAAGGTTTTCGTTTTACTTACATACGGTAGTTGAAAAGACGCATCAATTTTTTTTGCGAATTTGAGTTAGGTACATATACTAGTGCTTTGTTCTGCGTCTAACAATATATGTGTGTAACTCAAGTACGGAAAAAATGTACGAAGCTTTTCAACTACCAGAGCAGCATGCCCCATAGATATTTATCGAATTTTCGCTCAACGTATGAACATGAAATATTTCAAATCTAAAAGACTATACTTTTCCGCGTATTCTCGTAAACAAAGCATCACTTATCGCAATATCGGCGCGTATCCAGGCAGAAAAGCTGAGAAACGAGGTTCCCGCCGAGATAGTTGGTTCTTCGACAACGGTAGTGTAGGTAACGCGATCCCGACACAAATTGATTGAGAGACGACATTTGATATAAAATTGTGTAGTGATTGATGCGGCCGCCGCGAACGCGCGCTAAGTGCTTTGTCGCGGCTCTATACCTACTAGATATGCTGTGTGGATCGACAGATACAAGACAATCTATAATGGATAAAAACGTGAAACGAACCGAAACGTGACATTTGCATCGTATGAGCCTAGTACCTTTACATATATTTATACTTATGTATTCTAAAAAGAGGCACCATAAAAGTATTCAATAACAATTACATATTTTCTTTTCAAAAATATTAATTACCTACTATCACGCGTAGGTATAGAACATCGCATTTTTACTCATGAAATTATCAAATGGTTTATTTTTGAACGTATAAAATATTTCATTATATACCTCTATACCTCTAGGTAGACTCTGTAGATTTTTTAGGTTTATATCGTTATAATATATAATAATATATTTATTTGCATAATATACAGAGCATTCTTAAAAGCTAAGTATACACCCTGCCTAGTAGGGCATAGCAAACATCATAATAATAGGTAAGTGAATATCTTAAAAATTACTTCCTAAGCTAATCTTATTTTTAAATCACTATGCATAGACATAGTATAATTCTACATAGTACACAATTTCACTAATAAAACTATTGTGCTATTATATTCTTATATGATAAAGTATTCATCATATTTGTTTTGTTAAGAGAGTTGAGGTATATTTTGTATAAGGAAGCAATAACAAATTTAGCAAGTAGGTAGAGCTACTATAATGTAAAAGAAGAGACAATACAGCCGTAATCACCGACCTTTCCATCATGTACTGTCGCGACAGCTCGTCCCAGAACTTAATTCAGCAGACATTTTCATAGAGATAAAGCTTATTTTTCTAGACCATTCCGCGCGAAAGGGTGAGAGAAAATGTTCGACAAATTGCTTTGCCGGCACGCTTAATTTACTTCACAAATGCTTTTAAAGTTTTCGGATGAATATTCTATCGGATTCCGGAATTCCTTGTTTGTAGTGCAATATCTGAACATTTAGGTATCATCAGTAAGTACGAGCTATAACTTACTATTATTTGATTCTATGGTGTAAACACTACGTAATCTTTGCTTCGGTTTTTTAGTCAACAGACTCTGCGTATTCTCGTAAACAAAGTTTATTAATATGTAAAATTGGATAGTCATCACGTCAAGTTAAGTTGTTTGTAATGGTTTAGTAGTCTCCCAAATCTTGTCTAGTATAGTATTACCTTCTAATACCACTGCATGCACTATTAAGCCTTGCCTCTTCCGAATCCATCCATCATACTAGATTCATAATAGTGTCCTATGTGCAAGCGTCCTGTATAACAGATGAGGTATAATGCCAGAGCCACACCGGGCTTAAGTGACTAAAGTGACTCTGTAATAATTCACATACCTCTGTTTCCTGTTCCACATTATTTGGAGCTAGACTCGACACAGATATAGATAAAGAGTAGCATTTTTGCGTGGGAAATATCATATTATTAACGATTTAAATCATCAAAAGTGGAGAACAACCGTATTTTATAATAAATTTTTAAACTTATTTACGTAAATGAAAATGTTATATATGAGGAGAACATTTCAAAATCGTCATGCTGATGCTTCAGTAGGGTAGTCGCGTTATATCTGGCGCATATTAAGTGAAGTTCCAAGAGTTCGTCCTTTAGCGGCACGCCCCGGCAACGCAACGGCAGAGGGTGAGCGATGTCGCGATTCGAACGCGATATATCGTGCAGGGTAATATTGTATCGCGGGACTGATAGCTCCGGCCCTTAGCAAAAAATAAGGTCGCCCGTTTACACGAGAGCAAAGGCTTTAAGTGACAGACGCTAGATAAATGTTACATCGAGATAGATAAGGGTGGAAGCGCATAAAAACGTGCACAAAATGTCGCATAAAAACTTCAGCTCGAAACTTAATACTCGAAGTATCGAACATTGACGTGGAGTGACATGAATGTAATTATTGCCGGTATCGGGGAGGTAACTTTGTGAATTCTGGGACGGTCCCCATTTCATTATGCAGGAGTGTAGCGGACAGGCGACAGTCGGGCGAAACTTAGATTGAAGGCGACGACGCGAGCGCGTGCTTAAACTGTATCCCGACTCACTTAGACGAAGATATACGGCAACTTTACACTGTTCCAAGCTTCACACTAGGTCGCCTGGCGGCTTATCGATGCCAACAATCGCAACTCGCTATCGCCTCGGGACACACGAATGATATTAGATGTTTACTTGCTGCAACTTGTTAATCACCATGTTGATATCGTTTAAATAATGTAGGTATAATGAACAGTATGTATTTAAACCGGGAAGCCTTATCATATCTTATAGGACAGACATCCTATGATGTGGACGGAAATACGCTGGTGGGTGGCTTCCGTCAGCGCGTGCGCATGTCGACTGATACGCGATAGGGACCGGTCAACGATACTCGGCCGCACAGTATCACTTTACAAACCATTCCGCATCGAGTTACTAGCCAGACCTACCGCAAGACCTCGCTAATAAACCAATACCCAATAGATTGCCTGAGAAATTCTAGAGCTAATTCATTGAACTGCAACTAAGGCTGCCAGCAATGTTGTTTAACGAACATTAAAAATATCTAACCCACATCAATCTCAAAATAAGCCTCTATTAGGCGATAAACGTTTAGAAACAAATGAAGAAACCCAACATTTGCTTTAATTACCGCCTTCGTTACCAAATCACGAGAAAATTCACGCCCTCAATGCTCCACATTACAATGCGGAAATGGAAGAAGCCAGTGAAAAAGCAAATTAAATTAATTGTGATGTAAACGAGGGAAGGTCGAGCTATTCTCACTGTAAATAATAATAGATGGCACTGGCTTCAGCCGTACCCCTTTACAATACAATTATTATTTTGCCGCAGCAGTCGGGTGTTTATGCAATTATTATATTGGCCAATGCTGTAGAAGTTCCCGGTACCCTTGGTAGTATCCGCGCCGTCCGATACACGTGTGGGCGCATTATAAATATGTAAGCGTTATAAATTAATACGTAGGTGCGTAATTAATAACAGATCGCGGTCAAGAGTCGAAGGTGAAAGGTATAAGCGTGTTTATGTGAAAACACTCGTTCGTTGGGCGCGCGAGGCCGAAATAGCGGAGTAAGACGTCGGTCGGTTTACAAGCTGGGCTTTACAGCGGGCTATTTTCATTCCGCCATCAAACGGCCCGATAACTCTCTTATGGATTTATGCAATGATTTGAGTCTAATTCTAATCGAGGCTTATAAAATTTCAATTTGTGGAACCTTCTGACTTTTCCTTTTCATTCCTTACGGATAATTTACAGGGATAGATTCATGTCAGTTTTTTTCAGTTTCGGCAATATCATACTTCTACATATAAGATGTGAAGAAAGAAGCGCAAAGAAGATGTTAAATGTCCTCTATCTCAGTTACTCACTCAACCTGGGTGTGATGTGTGCATTATTGCTCGGCCCATCACAACCTCCTTGAGTGAGCGATTGTGAACGAGGCAGTCAACCGAATGCGAAGAATGAAGAAATTCTCATTTTCAAAAAGAAGAATAAAGAAGACAGCCGTATGTTAACATGTAAATAACAAACATTTTTAATACTCGAAAAGTTCTTAGCAAGTAGGTACACTCTCAAAATAATATATTCTTGCGATGAATTTTCGATTATTATCGACTCTACCTACAATATTCTTATCACAAATTTATTGACGAGAATGTCGGCAGATTTTGCGTAAATTTACCTGCTAGCAACCGCAAAATTCCTCTGTATTTTTGGAAAAAAAATGCGTGCAAGCAATCTGTTCGGGTGATTAAATATTTTATCACCTTTTAACTACATCCCAAGTGATCGTTTACCCGTAAACTGATACTGTTAGAGATACACAATTTTACATCGCGTTGAAGTTCGATGGAAAAACTATCGGCGGCCACGGGCCGGCGAAAATAGCATCATGAATGTACAGAAAACAGGCGCGCATCTATTGCGTGATTTATTCGTTATTGGTTACCGATTCGGCGGTTTACGACATCCACACAACGGGAGCGTTCGCGGAGCGCCCGTCGATTTGTCAAGTGTTACAGAACAGATAAAATATTGTAAGATGAAATAGAATCCTCAAATGCAACTACATCGTCTTGCCGCGTCCGTGTTAAAGTGGATTCGCAAACATCGTTACCCGAGAAGCATACTCAGTCTCCGTCAAGTAAATTCTTTTATCCTCTGCCGTCCCACATTGTGCTAGTTCACTAGTTCACGAACCATTCTCGTCGCTACTGGAATAATGACGTCCCAAATTTCATGCGCTTTCCTGAAACTCCATAATAAAACAGGACCGCAACCTATACATTTTCCTTCTGCCGAGCTTAATGTCGACTCAAATCGCTAGTAAGTCAGTAACCTAAGGTCTTGGGTCTGATTACGATTACCCGATCTCGACCCTGTTTTCAGCGGGAGCTTCCCACGGTATAAAAATAATAACGGTAGCGCCTCACAATATTTTTTTCCGAGAGAAGAAACTTTGTAATCAGCGTCGGATACTTTTAATTAACAGAGAATACTTTGTGTCAGTCTCGTAATATTTCAATGATTGTTGGCCTTGTTCGTGTCGTTTTGTATCATGTTATCGTTGTTTATTTAATTTGAGTTCATAATAAGAGATAGTTAGTCATGGGTCATGCAGATGTTAGTTATTATGTATTAAGTAAGCGTGGCTACCTGGGCGCGATACGCGGCTGCGCGGTAAGGCATGCCATGTCTCACGCTTGACGTCGATTGTGTGGTTTACACCTGTCTTATTGTTTGGAATGTTACACAATATTAATGTAATGGAAGCTGTATGCGTAATTTGTTATCGGTTTTGTAGTGCTATTACCAGTAGTAACTCTTTGTTGTGCAAAATAACAACTCTTTATATTACATATGTATAAAAATCACCTCTTAATAAAAGGTTCCCATATTTCTGTTGCAAATGGCACTGTGATAATATTTTTTTACACTTTTAGATTGCAATATATAGTATGCTATGGTCGAGATCCCTATCATGACCACATAATTCCAAAGCCTGTTTGAACTACAAATCTCTACATTTGAGATCGAGTCTTGCCATATGCACGTAACGACTAAGCTTATCCGTAGAAGCTGGTAACACTGGTACGTACACGTTGGCAACCCTAGCGTTCGTAGACGTTGGCAACTCTGCCATTCGTAGCGGTTGCCAACAGGGCTACGCGGCTAAGCCGTTATCAGCTGTCGTGCTACGACGTAGGCGTCTACGCATGAATAAATTAGAAGGCCTTTAATACGAGTAATGTATATTAAATTTTACTAGTAGATTATATTGTAAACAAACGAATATTTCTTTGTATTCCATTGACCATAATATTAAATAGTAAAGTAAACCTGGTCGTTTGGAAAGAAAATAGAATTGATTGTAAAGAGCTTTCATTTATATTTATGATTTCAACACTTGGCAATCATTACAAAATCTGCACATATCGGTCGAAAGCTTATTACAATATGCTGTACAAACATCGTTAGACAAGTGCTGTATCTATTGCGACAAGTAACAGCAGATAATAATAATAAAAGTTAATACAAAAACATAAGGGTTATTCGCGACAGAGGCATTAAAGGCCGCCGGTGTAATTGTTAGGGCGCGCGCACACTGGCCTGGGCAATTTGGCAACAACACGGGCTCCTATTGCAACACCAATTTCATACCGACAACGTGCAACTCGAATTGCTTTTATTATGTACGGCGTCATCGACCACACGACTGTCCGCCAAATGTGTATTATAGACTCGCCCATTTGATATTTTTAATTAATTTATCTAAAACAGTGTACATTTACATTGTTAGAAATTGATCAAGCGATACTGATCAAATAAGACGGTTTATCTAACTACGCTGTGTACACAATACTAGTCTATTTATCTCTCAATACTTAATATAACAATTGATGTTGTTCTCGGATATCTGCAACAAAGACATGATAAATAATGCGTCTTAATATTATTAAGACTTAGACATATTATACACTTAATATTAGTATGTAACGGAGTGCGTTTTAAGCTGTAATATAAATCTGTTAATACTTAATTTTACCAAAATTTTATATTCTAAAAGCAAGTGATAGACGTTCATTTTATTTTACTAAGTAAATATAAAAAAGTTGCGAGTGGTTCGTGCCTACATAGTTTTCAAATGATGAAATTAGGCAGAAATTTATTGGAACTTTGAGTGCGACTCATTCATTTGTAGGCGAGTATAGTCGGTTGTTGACCGGAAGTTTGCCGCGACTGGCGTCCAGCAATTAATCAACTTGTTTAGTCACGATTGAGGGTTATCATAGCGGCAAGAGGTGCCGCTAATTGTGAAACTTCCCCGACGTTCGTCGCGCATACTCATTTCTCGTTCCGGCCAAAGTTGTATTCACGCCTTTCATTGTTACGTCCAACTATAAACTCCGCGCATTTTGCGAGTACATTTCAGGTGAGTTAAAAGCCCCAGACGACTCCTCGCCCGTAAAACGTAGCCGCTCGAACGCCAGGATCCTGCGCCGAGGCGTTCCTTAAACAAGATAAAACAATTTCACTTTGTAGATTAAATAAAAAGGCCCCCGAAGTCACTTATGGCGCGAAATAACGAGAGTCGAGTGCAATTTTAGGTCCGGAACAAACCCTTGAGAAAAATTTAAGGCGTTCGGTTTAGTGCGAGTTTTGCATAGGGTCGAGTTGTTTACCGTCTCCGGTGGGTCTCAAAACAATTTATTTGAAAGGTGTCGCGGCGCAATCCACTCAGCGATCGCCGATACAAGTATCCAGCGTGGAATAACCTGGTATAAATCACTCGGAGGAAATAACCCGCTCGACCCATTTACCTAACTGGACGCATGTTGAGGCGACGTCTTCAACCGCGGCTCCCCGTGCTGACCACGATATTGTGAAAGCTTTGTTGATTGATGTTCTCGAGATTGAAGGCTCACTTTTGATTTATATTTGTACTAGATTACGCACCTATAGCAACGGAATGAACTTAACCATTATCGCGGCTATTGAAAGCTTTAATGTTTTCTTTCTCGAGCTTTATTCAAATTCCTTCCAGAAGACGCGGCGGGATGTTTAGCGGGCTTTTCGGCGGTACAAATTGCGGAACCTACTTACTACAAAAAGCTTTACAGAAAATGCTGTTTAAATTTGATAAACGCAAGTGGTACAACGACTAAAAGCCATAAAAATGTGAAAGACGTGATAAGGTTTATATGGGGACGTAATTTATGCCGTCATCAAAAGATGTAGATTTTTGCTTTGCATAACATAAGAAGGAGGTAAGTGTGCAACTTGTTTCAGCGATTTAATTCGCTATGCTTATTGGGTGTTTTTTTTACATATATTTAAACTAGATTAGATATACAGCATGTACATATGGACATTATCAATTGCATACAAGAACATTTGTACAAAACAATAATTATAATTAATAAATAAGGTATAACTGGCGCTTGGTAAAAAAACACAAAATTATTATTTACTATTTAGCGTCATATTTTATATTTTGTGCTACCCTATAGAAAACTTTTATTTTTCTAGGATAAAAACTAGCCTATATATCACTTTCCGACATTTAAATCATATGCCTGCAAAAATCAAGTCGATCCGTTGCTCTGTTGCTACGTGAAAGAGTAACAAACCAATAAAACAACAAATTTATAATAATAAATAATAATAATAAAGTAAGGATAAGGATGATTCATAAATGATTAAAAATATTTAAATAAATCAGAAATTGATAAACCGATAAAAGATTTATCACTAAGCTCCCAGATATACAAGAGTTTACAAGTTTCGAGTTTAGGAATCAATGATCCCAACGGATTCCTTTTGATAACAAATCAGGAAAGTTGAAATATTTCGACAAAGGACTCAAGCTGTAATCAAAATACCTCTCCAGGGATTCGATATGCCCAACAATTTTCGTTATGACAACTTCATAATTAAAAGAAGCGGAAATAAAGACAAAACAAAAAGTCACGGATAATCAGAGCGCTCGCACTTATTATTTCAGAAATTGTACACAATGACTCTAAAATTAACTTAATTATATTATAAAGATACCAATCTGAATTTAAAGTGGGTGCGTTGAGGAGCGAACGAGTGCTTGGGATCGACCACAATGGAAGGTTTCGTCGATGCTTAAAAGGTTACTTTTTTATGTGATCCCTCAAATCTGTAAATAACATATTCCCAAATCAACGCTCGCTTTGCGCGATTGATCTCTTTTGTCTGATAAGGTCGAGTGCCTAACCGTGTATGACGTTATTACTTTTCATCAGTAAAAATCTAATCACGAGCAACCCGAGCCCAAATCGTATTACGTACAAGGGAACATATTTACAAAGGCACATCAAAGGCGTTCGTAGAAACGTGGGCTTCAGAATCGATCTTAATAAATTAATTTCAGTTGTGTGAAAGTAATTAAGTTTGGTGAGTGCGCGGCACATGGATAATCGTGCCACGGAGATTGAATGCAGTGATTCTTACCTCATTACGTGATTAGTAATATGTTTGCTGGATAAATGTTTTTATTTCTTCAAAGATAAAATAAATTATTGAGCTACGAGCGTCAAGTACATTCTTGAACTATGAGCACTAAATCCTTAAGCTTTGAGCATTAGTAATAACAAGCTCTACTGACTCAGCATGTAGTCATTTAGTTAAATGAGAAATGATACCAAAAATACATAGGTGCTAATATTATACGATTCTCGTTCTAATGCTGTAGCAAATAATTAAAATATCGTGCACATAAACATTTTAAACCTTAGCATATTGCAAATACTACGAGTCGCGAAAATGTCAAGTATAGACAGACTTACTTGTTATAGAAGTACGTATAGGTAATCTCAAGTGGTAGTTTTCCGATGGCGTCCATACAGGGCGTCACGTCGCCGCTCCCGCCGGCTGAAATAGAAAACGCTGGTGATTAATTGGCAATTACTCTGGCCGACGAGTAATTCCCGCGCCCACTTGTCGCCGACTCGCATAATGTTCGCCGAACATCGATCGACGTGCACGCGACCAACTCGAGACTGATCGCTGATTAAACATCGGTTGTTTTCAAAAATAAGCGACATTTCTACAATGTTCTTACGATATAAATAAATTGCATGTTTAGTGCAATTAGGTATTAAAAAAGTGTCATATGTTCAACAATTGGCTAAAGGCTGTAGCAACGCCTAGCCCTATTAAGATAGTAGGAGAACACGTTGAACGCAAACCACTACGACGAAGAGATCCTTGTAAAAGTTGACAGAGGAGAGCTACGTCCAGAAGAGGACAATCTCATGCTGGAATGATGATACCTAATACTGAATTTTCTCCATATCTTGCATTTTTTTATAGGGTTAGTGTCTTTATTAACTACAACAAAATACAACACTACTTACATAGGCTAAAACTACATAAACTACTACTATACAAAAAATAATTGGATCATCCACAGACCCTTGAAGGTCTAAAGATAATCCAAATGTTCAAGCCCACTGACAATTGCCAGCGTGCCTAGCATGCTGGCAGCATTGCCACGCTGAATGGCAATTAAAACTTAGGTATACGTTGAGCCAAATAAACACCAGCATTTAGATCACGCGTGGCGACCACCAGATTAATTGCAATTATATTTTTTCTTACTAACAAGAAAATTAACTCTCAAAAAAGTGTTCCGGGTATAGTGTTACGTCCCCAATGTAAAATTGTAATTTGCTATGATATAATTCAATATTTAGCGAGGTGTAATTGAATATTTTTCCAATTTGTCGCGCGTAATGGGGCAAGATTGAGTTGACGGTCCCCGCGGGCGAGGGTGGGTCGGTCCCGGCTTCGGCACCACACGAGACGACACCATGCTTCATCTCCGCACATTACCATCTACTGTGAAAAGTATCTTGCACGCTTTATTGATTCGCCCCGCTCGAGTCATTTCATCAAATCACTCATTATCATAACTGGAATCATTTAATTTGGTCACGTCAGTTTTCAAAATCTTTTTTTAATAAAATTTAAATAAATATGAGGCTTTATTAAGAACTTCCAATTCATGTGAGATAAAATATACAACGTAAGTAAATTTTAAAAAGTTAGTAGCTTAATAGTTAACAACCAATTTTATTTATACCATACCCACGTGGCAATAAGTGCTTATTTTATCAAAACTTATTTAATCAACTAGTAGTTCTTATTTTCAAGTCTTATTTTTTTAAATGATGTTATTTCATGAAAAAGAATCATTAAAAAATCTCGTAATTTTTTTTCGTCTTCATATAGTACAGTACCTACTTACTTATAGCTTTTCAAAATAATGAGGTTAAGAGATTGTTCACGACTTTTAGGTATACCTACTCGTATATATACTTAAGTGATATGTTTAACGGCCGACTTTTAAATTTAGGTAGGTAACTGCAGCGGTCAGAACTAAGGGTCCGTATAAGGAAATTTACTATCTTTTATCCCAAACTTAACAAACTTACCTTAACCAAGAAATAGTGCCACATCCTCCAACTTTCCAACTGTAATAGAACTTTAGGGACGCTGTCCAACTGATTTTTGAAGATTAACCTAAATAACGTCAGAAGCTTTGAACCTGAATTAAGAATAAAAATACTTCTGAGTATATATTAAGCATGCGTGATTACGTCATTTATTGGTGTTTAATTTGTAATCATAAAACGCTATAGAAAGAAGCTTTCATCTAAAAATACTTATGTATGTTCTAGGTTTATCAGATAACGAGTAATTTTTGTCTTTGTGTAGCGAGAAAGAACTAATCAAAACAAAATTAGCGTGTTTTTCTTCCGAAATATTCTAGATTTGATCGCACAGACGCCTCCTTCACATGGCCTAGTGATGGTGAAGTACCGAACATACCAATATTTAATAATATCTCGTATCAGTAAATCAGTCACGCTCGTCACGTACTGTTTAGTTACGAGTCAAAAGGGTCTCATCTCTCATCACTCGATTTCCTTCAGAATGGGTTTACGATGTATCAGAGCAATAATACTCAGTCATTATGCTTTAGTGGAACTGCTTTTATGGCCGATATTAAACTTGTCATTTGAGCGAAAGTTTGAAAAACTCACTTTAATTTTTAATGGTGTTAATGTTATCAGAAACTTGTCCGGAATTTTTCGTAACTCACTTTTAGAGCCACTAAAGGAATTTTATTCTACTTCCGACCTTGTCACTATGTAACGATTGCCCGATTCACAGTATTCGTATTATTGCATTTTGACGTAGCAACGTCGAAGATGCCGGCGACATCACGTCGGTTCATGCCAGTGGCGATCGCGGGTGGCATACTAAATACTCTCTGCGAGCGATTCCTTGTAATGCTGGACGGTATTCCACCACCGCCGCCGTCGCGAGCGCCGATTGAACGCAAACCGCCGCCTTGAATATGTTACTCGAATACAAGTGCCCATTGAGAGGATTGCGAAATTGCTCCGTGGTAAACAACAAGTAAAACTCTCTCAGCGCTCACAACATTGTATTTTAGGGAAAAAATCCTCCTCATGTAATACGCTTTATACGTTACCATAACACTCCCTTATCTCTTTTATGGTAACCCGGAAAAACTCGGAATCGTAAAGCACTACGACATATGATTCAGCACTAGTATAGTAATTCATCTCAGCCTCAGGCGAAACAAACTCAGCTTATCGCATAACATAAATTGGCAACACGTCGTTAAGGCGACCCGCACACTGCGAGCCGCGCCCGTTTTATCAGCAGTCTCTCGTAAACCAACTCCGTCTGTTATTGCAGGCCGGCTGCGACATTTTCCGAGACTTTTTTCATATCGCGAAACACCCGGCCGATCGTAACGCAAACCAACGTCCGGAACGCCGCCGTCGAATCGCGCAAACGATTCGGATAGTACCGATAAATATGTCCATTTGGCAGTGCGCGCTCGCTTCGCGCTCGTATCACTGAAAAAGCGCGCGCCGCCCGCCGCCTTGAGCGCCGCTGTAATTAGAGGCCAATCGTAAAACGAAAGGGTTGCACCCGCGGAACGTCCCATCTGATAATGAGCATGACTGGCGCTGCTCCAGCCGCTGCTCATATTAGGCAGTCTCTGCGCCGCTATCGTTACGACTTTTACACTTTTACGAGTTGTTTAGTTTAGAGAGCCGGCAGCGGGTCGCGCGCGCTGCCAAATGCTAGTTCGCGGCTCACCGCGCGCGCCCAACGCTAAATATCCTCGCCGCGACGTGTTAATGAGATGTACCTACATTCTCCTCGTTTGGCATTGCGCTCACTTGCTGTTTGTCGATGCCGACGACTCCTAATACCCATTACTGAAATGTCTTTTTACCGCATGTAATATTACTGCCACAAAACTATCGTAATATTATATTTTATTGCAGTACCTACTCTTTTAAATGTCGTTTTAAAGTAGCTAAAATAAAAATACACTCCTTAAACAAACTGTTAGCATCCGTTTACAATAACAGCAAAGACTTCATTCCCGACGATATCAATTTTGTTCAGTGGCTCTTAATTAACATTCTCTTTTCTTTCCTTTCCAGGTGAGTGAGGAAGCGAACGCAGGCAGGCTGGCAGGCTTTGTGCGGCGCCCGCGCCCGTCCGCGGCTCAGACAAAAAAGAATATTACAACGCTTTCAATTCGAACACACAGAAGAAAAAATATGATCTGCACTTTTGTAAACGCAAATGAGTTTCGCTTTGATGTGGGACTTAATTTAAATAACTTTTCTGAACGGTGAACGTTTCGGCGAGAAACAGGTGGGTAATTACGCGACAATGGGGCCGGTCGATAAAATAACACGTTCAGTGGGCGCCGGCCTGCGATTCGGTGGCGAGCTTTACAAAAACGGCATTAATATATTCACTAAATACGCGGACCATTTTCCAAACTAGTTTCTAGTTCCGGTCACAATATTAAATTGTCGTCGCACTGTACCATAGCGTGTGCATGAGACTGTTTCACCTCGGTTGCAACCGCTAAATGTGTTTTACTTGTTTCTCGTGCAGCGCCGATGGAAAATTCTACTAAAATGATTTAATACTTGCGAACTCCCCGGAACTTCTCGAAGTGTGCGAATCGTTCTCTACGAAAAATATTATGATAAAACGATTTCTGTTATCGCAGATGCGGCTACAGCTGCATACGGTTTCATATCACTTTCTCGAATATACACTTAAGCATTATAGTAAACGAGTTCAGTATAAAACTTCACCGAGTGTGAAAACAATAAGACTGAATCTGAATCTTGGCAATAATCCTATCTAGTATTTGAGTTCTCTTCGTTCGTTTTTATGAGTACTTGTCATAAGTATTCATAGAGACATTTTACGTTCTATAAATTCTTTCTTACTAAGTATTATAAATGTAATATTCTAAACTAGTGACCCGCCCCGGCTTCGCACAGGGTTATTAAACATTTAAACTTTCCTCTTGAATCACTATATCTATTTAAAAAACCGCTTAAAAATCCGTTGTGTAGTTTAAAAGATTCAAGCATATATGGGGACATGAGGACATGAGGACAGCGGAAGCAACTTTGTTTTATACTATGTAGTGATAGTGATAGTGAAGTTCAATAGTAAGTATCGTAAATCTATGTACGTCCTACGAATATTATAAACATGAAAGTTTGTACGGATGGATGGATGGGTGGATATTTGTTACTCTTTCACGCAAAAACTACCGAACGGATTCAGATGAAACTTTGCGATAATATATCTTATATATCAGAATTACACATAGGCTATAAATTATAATGATATTGCATCGTAAATTTTCCATTTTGTAACAATAAGTGTTAAGTAAGTAGGAAAAATTCTGCCATCTGCGATCTATTCTAGCGTGCGCTCTAAGAAATGTCAAAAAAGAACTGTCGAATCGAACAAATGTCAATTCAATTTTTTTATACCTCTTTTATTAAGGGTGGTAAGGTAGGGCCTCGAAATATCATGCGGGCGAAGCCGCGGGCAAAATCTAGTATTTTTATAAATTAAGTGCTTAGATTAATAAATAGTTAAATGATATAATTATTTTTCGCAAAAAATGGCAAAACCGCCTTCTATAGTGTACAAAATTCGAATATTTCGCTCGAATCGTTTACATTATTGTTGATTTTTAAAAACGGTCAGCCAATGTCTTTAAAATTTTAATGGGACCACCTCAGGAGTATACCCTTTTTGGCAGTTACATAGTAGACCACAAAAAAGACGCAACAAGCACATCAGCAAATCATAATAACACCAGCCATGCATATTTCATAGAAACGGTCCATATTTCAAAGGAAGCCGAATCTCCAACAGCAAAATAACTCATAAAACGAAATGTGGCAAAGCTTTTCAGATGTAATGCAATGAAGAACTGTGGAATACTGTAGATGCTTGTTATGTAACGCTGTAACAGGGTTCGGACTTCGAACCTGGTGCTGTTGAACCCCTGTTCAGTCACCTCGCGGTCGACGATACTAGAATAAGTTGTGTATTATGCAACCAGCACTAACTCAGATACACATTTCACAAGCTTACCACCACTGTAGTTAACCCAAAACTTGAGTTCAATCTTTATTTTTCGTGGAATTGAAAATTCTAAGCACAAATCATGTCATCTACATTATACTAAGAGCCGGTTTTTAAGGTTCCGTACCCAAGGGGAAAAACGGGACCCTATTACTAAGACTTCGATGTCCGTCTGTCCGTCTGTCGGTCTGCCCGTCTGTCCGTCTGTCCGTCTGTCCGTCTGTCTGTCTGTCACCGGGCTGTGTCTCATGGACCATGATAGATAGGCAGCTGAAATTTTCACAGATGTTGTATTTCTGTTGCCGCTATAACAACAAATACTAAAAAGAGAATAATATAAATATTTAAGGGGGGCTCCCATACAACAAACCTGAATTTTTAGACGTTTTTCGCTCTATATTAATAATGGTAACAGGAAGATGCTTGAAAATTTCACAGAATATTTAGTTTTATTTTCACTTCAATAATAAATAATAAAATTTAAAAAATATATATATTTAAGGGGTGCTCCCATACAGTACGGAACCCTCCGTGCGCGAGTCCGACTCGTACTTGGCCGATTATTATTTAAGTAACCACGTTTGTTAAATTCTACTCCTTAAAAGAGAAATCAATCAACTTCACCGCCTCAAAAAAAAAAATTTACAGCTATTGCACTAAAACTAACCAAATTTCAAAATCCATTATTTCCCACTAACGTAACAGATAAACATGTAAGATGTAGCTACTTGTTAATTAAGATATACATATGTACAACGCATGTACACATAGATAGTTTATTATATTAGCGAGGAATAATATCAAATTATATTCCGGCGGCAGTTTTCAGCTACATTTACCTGTAGTGTTTATTTATCAGCCCTTGCCTTACTAGCATGGTTCAAGTCCCCTGATACCCTGGTGGTGTAAGACAAAGGGTGCTAGCGCGGGCAAGCACCCGCGCGGGCGCCGCCCTCCAGGTCCTTGCTCCTTGCACCCTCGCCACCGCACATCTACTATTTGCACGCTCTATTTGAGATAATACACTTTTACGTAACGCCTGTAGCTTAGAACTGTCTGGATGGAAAATAAAAGCAGGATTATCTCTTCGATGATAACATAACAATGGCTTACTATGATGATATTGCTTTTTAACATCGTTTCCAGTCTGCTAGAAATGTTCAATATTAATCTTTTAAGAATTATATTTATGAACTCGAGCAGAAACTATGAGCGGATTGACACAGCATCCGTTCAGAGACGATAGAAAATATGTTTTCGAGAATATCGTACGATAAAAGCAATTTCTGGATTTCAATTTCTTGATACTTTTAAAATTGAGAACTAATCGGAAATAAAGTTCATGACTCATCGCAGTAGGCCATCAACCTTCCGATCCTCGCCCGGGAGTTCCACCTCTCACATTTCTATTTCTCTACTGGGAAACTATTTTTCTAAAGAACTGAGATAAGTTCTCATGTTTTATCGCTAAGAAACTACTTCCCACTTGCACTTGAATTATAAGAAAATTCTCTTCGAACTGTTTTCATATTCAAATACATTCGTTCCGAGAACAGAGATACTTAACGATATTTATTGAATTCTACTTTTCTTGCGTGTTCTTATGAATCATATAAAGAGCTATTAAAATGGATATATCATCGTCGGTCGTCACTTGTTTTGGATTCACGGAACGCTTATTTTTTTGTAACATACATATGGCATAATAACGGACGTAGATATATGTATTATGTAAGTATTAGAGGAGGCTACATCGAGGTCCCAATCCGGAAGTTATAAATTTGCTTAAACTTGTTTGAGTTGCGAATTCCCACGATGTTTGTCCGGACGTGCGGGTCCATTTAGGGCCTAAACTAACCACTAACTTCTATGTAAGCGGAAGCACCAATAACTAACCATAAAAAATATCGGAAAATATGAGATACATAATTTAATTTAAATACTCAGTAAACGATGTAAAAGTTTTAGAAATAGCGTATTTGCTTGATTTGTACTGACGTAATTAAAGCCGTAGATCATCATCGTGTTAGCTATAGGACATCTAGCTAAGTCTGTGCTACAGAATTATTAAAAAAAAAAAAAAAGTTGATTTTTTGTTGTTTTATAAGTTCGCTAGGAACAAGTATGGGTTGTTTTAGGTCGTTCTGGAAAGTAAGTGGTCAACACTTAGAAAGCTTTGTTATAGACCATCACTTTGAAGTCGTAAGTAACTTTTTTATGATTGAGTTTATAAAAGAATTTTGGCCTAAAAAACTGTCTTTGATTCGATTGTGGCCAAAATATAGGTACAGCACATAATTCTAATATAACATGCGTTTTAGTTTCAAAGTCGTCCTTATATGTCTATTGCCTACCCAAGCCTACTCAGAGGGGATCACCCCACTGCACCCCGCCGGTAAAGCAACAACACAATTTCACACTGTAAAATGCTGTTTCCTGACAGTCCATACGAATGAAATTGATTCAGTAACTTAATTATTGGAAAATGATCAAGTTTGCGAGGAGCGAGAAGTGTCAGTAGACGGAGCGAGGCTGGATGCTTACTTTTAGTGCTCACATAAAACAGATTTTATGTGAAAGCTTCGATTTTAAAACATAAACTCATAGGTTTTAGAATTTAAAAGAAGTGAATAAACAATTCATTTATTTGATCAATTCTTCATTAGCGACTTGTTAATAATAAAAGAATAGCATGTAATCAATAACATTAGGTCCCAAATTTACTGCCAGTAATAATTCCCTAAATCATTAACGTGCGACTAACCAAATTATTTTTACAAATATCTATCAATCAATCTATGATTTAATATTCAGTTAAAAATAATGCCTCTATTAAAATTATCTTATAGGTAGTTTAATTTGAGGCATGTCGATTGCGATAAACAATTACATTTATGATTTACGCAAATCAATCTCAAACGTGCCCATCTTTGCAAATACAACCTACATTTTAACAGATTATTTGCGGAAAACATCGTGGTCTCACCGTGGTTATTGAGTTTGTATTTAATACAATTTATATTACCCGAAAACAATTAAGTAAAGTAAGGGACTGGCATTAATTACCATTTTCAATTACGTAAATTATTTAATGAACTTGGTTTGGGTGTGAACAGAATTATAAAATTCTGGTAAGCGTCATATTATAAAAAGACCTACTTAATATTCAATTGCTTCATTCTTTATTTTACGGCAGTGAAATCAGCAGCAACAATATTAATAAAAGTATTTTTGAAACTCTGTCCAATATCGCTCATCCCTGTCATTCACTTACATTTTCTCAAAAAACAGTTGGTTATGATACTCGTACCTATAGTGGATGTACCGGTTGTGGCCATTTAGTGACAAAATTATTGCATAAATGATAATTATAGACAATGTAATACCATAAATATTGTTCGTCTGAATCTACATGTTAGAAATTTTATAAAACAATATTATTTTGACATAAAATTGTCTTTTTAATCCTTAAAATTCAAAGTAGCCACAAATGGTACTAAGATGGCCACAACCGGTGCATCTACCTAAATTATAAATCACGATTCAGTAGTTTTGTAAGTTAAAAACAGTTGCACATAGCATCTAAATCAGTTTGAAGTGTGATTACCGGCCAGATTACATTGTTGCGATAATAAACGCAATACGATCCAAGCAGCTAAGGCCATTCAGTCAAAGTAATGGATACTTAAGAACGAGATACTGAATCAAATATGTATTAGCTTTCAACGAACGCGTGTACCCCAGAATCCACATTAATACCTCGGATTACGTTTTTACCTTTTTCATGGCGATGTAATAAAATTCAGCTTAAAATACCTATACATAGATGAGCGCGGGACGCCGTTATGGAGTAAAATAAGTTCCTTTCGGAATTTGAAGATTATTTAGGAAATAAATGGGATTAAGCATGGATAAAAATAAAGTTTAACTATATTATTAGGTATGAGTAAAAAGGGTTCCAGGTTTTTTAGAGTAGGTAAGCATATCTATCAATTAAACTGGAAGAGTTCAATGTTTCGACTAAGAAATAAGAAGGCTTCCGCAGGTTTTTCTATCTACTGCTACCTGGAGATTGGTGCGCCAATTTTGTCCATGTTTGACTTGAGATAAATATTATTACGTGTACTAAAACACAGCTTCCAATCTCATTAAACATTACCGCCTACAGTTGACGGGGCAGGCGGCAGGACTCGCTTCATTTTAAATGTATCAAGAGTTCTCTCCAACTAGTTGCAGCGTCGGAGCGTCTGAAAACAATCCCAACTGCGTTAATCACTTATTTACGTCCGGGGGTCCACTGCCGCGAGAGTATTTCTAATGAACGCCGAGAATTCTGGGGAATCCTAATGAACCGTGGGAATTTCGATTCTAATGAAGCGGACAGACTTGGAACTTTAGAGGACGCGGAGGGGACTTTTAGCCGGTGGCTAGTTCTTAAATCGAATTGCACAGATTTGGTTGGACATTGTTGCGGTGCATCGGGAGCGAGGCGGGAAGTAATTCGGCCCCCTTCCGGCGGATATATCTCTCGCAGGACGTGGAGCCTGCAACTAATCGGTTTGTCATTTCCGCAATCGACCGTCGCGACGCCGCTCTGAATACTTGATAAGTATTTGCCCTTTGTTTACATGAACTATTATGTTCTTTACGTTCACGTCGTCTGCGGCGTAGACTCTATCGCTTTAACAGATATCGATTTGATGTACGAGTAACAAATTATTATGGAAATAAAAATTAATGAATAATTGTTAGGTAGGTATATTATTATGATAATGTATTAATCTTCAGCCGATAAAAAAATAAGTATTTATTTGTCCTAATATATATATTTTTTTATTTTGTTGGCTGTTGCTACGTGAACGAGATACGTGTATAGAAAATCTTTCTCAAATACATTCATAATATTGGCTATATTATGCGACCTGAGATCCTTCCAAGACTTGACTGCCTCAGTGGCTCAGTGGTTAGTGTCCCTAACTTTCAAAGGTCAACTGGGTCGTGGGTTCGATCCCCACCTAGGGCAAACATTTGTGTGATGAACATAGGTGTTTGCTGTGTGTCTGGATGTTATTTAGGTACTATCTATAAAAGTATGTATTAAAAGTATGTATATGTAGTATATCAGTCTCTGGCAGCCATATCACAAGCTTTGCTTAGTTTGGGGTCAGAGACTGTGTGTAAGATGTCCCTTTATATTTAGTTATTATTTTACTTTCTTATTTTTCAAGCCATCACTATCTCACGCAGTCGCACTCACAAGATCTCTTACCAACTACAGAATAATTGGCCCTTTAAGAATTCAAGACAAACGCTTTTACTCGTAGTGGCGAATTGAGGTGGCAGTAAAAATAACCCGCGAGTGGGACTTCTCGGGAGTTGTCCAAGTGCATTGGAACCTAAGTAACGTGGAAACATCAGACAATTGACGTCGAGTTCGCTGCTTGAGCTCGATCGTACAAAAATAACCATTTCAGTTTTATCGATTTACTTTTGTTCGTTTCCGAGCTATAAAGATTCTGCTGGAGAATTCTTGGAAGCATTTGTCATAACATGGGAAAACCACTAACTCGTTTAGAAGCTTGTTGTTTAAATTTGAATTAGCATATAAAATTTTTTTTTATTAAGAACTAGACGACCCGCCCTGGCTTCGCACAGGTGTATTATACATATAAACCTTCCTCTTGAATCACTCTATCCATAAAAAAACCGCATCAAAATCCGTTGCGTGGTTTTAAAGATTTAAGCATACAGACAAACAAACGAAAATAGCGACTTTATTTTATACTATGTAAGGATTAAGATAAATTCTGATTATTTTGTGAGATTTATTCAAAATAGCTTGTAGGTAAGTATAATGACATCTAATTAAATTAATTTTAATTTTGTAGGTACCTACCAAGTTTTTCATAAAAGGCAGCTAACATAACCTCTGAATTGAAAATAATTTTAAAAGAAATATTAGATAGGTACTATCATTATTATTTTACAACAGAAGCCCTAACACAATCTCTATCGAAAAATTTAACGTCACTTATTCGATATCAAAATTTATTGTGATTGGTTAAAGTTTCACATCAATCAATCACCATTTATTTTGTTATTTTATTTTTGAGAAGAAATATATCTTTAAAGTCATTTACATACCTACCTACTGGTAAATAGTTGCCTCACGATGCCTCTCCTTTTAAAGATTTCTATGAACATACAAAATGTGGATATAAATGTTTCTAAAATTATAGCTTAAGCAGGTACCCAAAAAATTAAAATGCTTCACCGAAATCCTACCTAGTAATGCTCAATATCGGTATCGATATTTAGATACGGTCTCGTTCGCTCGCAAAGAGCCCCCGTTCCGGCCGATAACCGCTGGGTGCCGGGTATGCTCACTTTATGAATATTCCTGCAAGCTTCGTAGCCTGGGAGCTAGGGAGAGATATTTTCACGTAGTTTAGTTACTCGAGTAGAACGATTTTTGGTGAGATATGAAGAGTTACTGGTCCATTACGCTTGACTTCTTAAGGGTGACTTCATGATAGTACGAGTAGGTAAGTAATAAATCTTGATATACAAATCAATAAAAAAAACAACTTTATTT
Organism: Hypomecis atomaria; assembly: GCA_964007245.1. Lineage (NCBI taxonomy): Eukaryota > Metazoa > Arthropoda > Insecta > Lepidoptera > Geometridae > Hypomecis > Hypomecis atomaria. The sequence goes on along the minus strand of OZ023292.1, from coordinate 15,221,399 downwards.
AAAAAAAAGGTTTCCATACAGCAACAACATCAAATCAACTATCAACTTTTATCAGAAGGACCAACCACGAAATTACATAAATAAATGTTTGCTATTCCTTAAATTTTGAAGATAGTCAATGAACTTTTTCTCCGGAGCAGCTGCTTTTTATCAGTTACCCTGAAAAAAATGTTTCTGACTCGCGGAAGTAAGGAGACGATGAGTGTTATAGTTATAAGTCTCATAAGTTCCTATTTGCTTTATAGTTTCTATGAAATTCTCATTCATTGTATTATAATTATACTTGCGACACCCTTACAGGGTTGAATATGTACCTAGTGCTAAGTGAGCAAATTTTTACATATTTATAAATTTAATGCAAGGTTTGAAATAAAGAATAAAGAATAAAATCTGCATAAAACTTAAAGTCAAATAGAAACCGCCAGAAATTTTAAATAATTTGTTAGCTGTTGTAGTAGGTATGTAATAATTTTAGTGATAAATAGATACATAAATAAAATTGAATTGCTATATTTGATAATATAGTAATATCAATAAAACTGCATTTCGGACGTAATAAAAGTATAAAAAACAATAGATAGTAAAGATTGAACTGAAGTTTATGCTGATAAGAAAGCTTAAACAACCAAAAGTGCAACGTATGGGCCTTTTGACCCATAAGTATGCACATGGGAACGCGTATATTTTCTCGTGACTTTTGACACTTTTATTATCAATCTTATTTATAATTAAATACATACATATTTTGACAATCCAAGACTAAAATACTTGAAGTATAAATGTAAATGAACTATAAAATATAATTGATTGTTACTTATTATTTACATATATTTATATACATATAATATATATTTATTACTTCGACTTATAATACTTGTTGTAAAATTTAAATAATAACTATGCAAAGACCCTAAAATATCTATACACCAGGGGAACAGGCGTAAAGAAAAAAAGTTTGGTCAAGTTATTTTTTTTTATTCGCATCCTAATCTTTTATTTTATTTTATTATTTTATTTCAGATACATTTTGTTACGAATCTTGTTAATAAGTTAAGCAGACTAGACAGCTCAGACTTTTTTGCTAATTTTCAAGTTCTTGTTCCTCCATTACTAAACAGATTTACTAATTGATATGAAATGGTAGTTATTATGATAGAGTAACACAGAACTGCTCTACTACAGTAGTATGTTAAAGACACAAAAACGTCCTTCTGTCTCCCAGTCTACACCTACACGAAGGAGATTAGGGGGCATCAGCGTCGCGCCGAGTGTATTCAAAACCTTACGCTCACACTTCTTGGAACGGTGATTCATAAAACTTAGATATGCAGCTTAAGCGAGGGCGTGTAATCTCTGATATGCCTGAGTTTACACGGAGAAATCGTTCTCAGTCGTTTTGGAGAGAGGAAGATTAAGTTTTTAAAAAACCGTGGCGCAAAGCCGAAGCTGCAACATAAGCTACATTAGGTACAAAGTGAAATATTAGTCAAAAAGTAATATTTTTAACACTAACTATAAATTTACTTAACGTCTTAGCAATACTATTATGACGAATTGTTAATACACCAAACAGTCAAACACAAGTTTTTAAAGCAAACTTTTTGTATCGTTTACAAACACGTCACCAGCTTCCAAATATAGCAAATAATGGTAGCAATTCGGCGACATTCGCATTAAACTATAACTAGTCGCACTAAAAATTTTAGTTTAGTGCAAAACTAGCGAAAGGCTATTCGGTGTATTCTTCGAACTAAATTTAAAGCTATTTTAGTCGTCCGCCATGAAGAATTAAATTGAGTAACGCCACTTACGCCATCTAGTGGTGAGTAGCAAATTAGTTCGAAAAAGCCCACTAGATGGCACAAATATTAATTATGGTTGTTATTTTTATCTGTGGCTGATCCATGGATATATTACCTAAACATAGAAAATCCTCGGGCTGTTCCCAATTTGTTACCATATCAATAACATAGTTACAATTATGTTCTTTTCTATTTTAAGTCTCAAGAAATACTTACTATATCTGTTACGGATTATCACAATCGATTTTACTCCAAAAACGGTGCAACGCGCTTTATTTTGGAATAAGACTTTTACATTATTTATTTCCGTGGAATGCACTAGCTTTTATATCTATGATTTGATTAAAAGGTTGGAGGTAAAATACAACTCGTTGGCTTTTATCGTAACTTTAGCTAAATTACTTTGGCAACACTTTTGTTTACATTTTTTTCAGTCAGTTCACATTTCACAAAAACTTCGTAAATCTTTGCTATAAATATCACTAGGTACTACTATTATCTCTAGACTTTTACAATGAATAATGCCAATAAAAAGCAAAGGGAGATGTCCTCTCCACGCCAACATCACGATACTGAGAGGCAAGAGTACATTATGTGAAAGGTAAGCAATTCTAATTGTCTTGTAAGTAGATCTCTTTTTGATAAATCAAGCAACTAGGTACTAGGAGTCAGGTACTCAAGCTGTCGTGTTCCGAAAATCTGGCCAGTGAACTCAATGTCCTGGCCGCTACTCCTTTGCTTGTCTTGTGATATCTTCAAAAACAATTCTTGTAACTCTTGTGTAGGTACCAACTAAATGAATATCATGATAAGGTCTTAATTTGATAAAAATTGTCCAATAGGTTTGGAATGTATGGGTATGACCTAGACAAAAATGAAAGCGAGAAAGATCAGACGGTCTATACATACTACTGGATGAGACGCAGACCTAGACGATACAGAAACAAAGATTTTGGAAGACGTCGGGTCTTCATTGGTACTTGGCCACGACAGCATAGAACTGGTAATTTACTGGTATTTATTTTTACCTTCACTAATATTTTTTACAGTCAATAAATAAAGCAAGTAACTTGAATAATCCTTATTAATAAAAGAAATATGTTAACTACTAATAATACTTATGTACTATGTAGGTATACAAGTAGGTAGGTATACTACTACTATTTAAAAGTACTAGGTAAAATACTGTTGTTTTTTGTGTTTTATCATTTGTTTTGTCGTTATGTATTGTACCTCTTATTTTTGTTGCAAATAAAAAATTCTGTATTCTGTACTATTTAAATTTAATTTTGTAAAAAAATATTTTGTTTTACAGGGTATACTGCCATTACCATCTGAGCAGACAAAGCAGGGATTGTGGGATCTTTCTAGGATGAACTCCCAGAAATATATCGAGGTACCCATACAACCTCCATCAGCAAGCCAACCTGCACTTCCGCATTCAACAACAAGCCAGCCTATAGCATGTCAGTCCGCACAAAGCCAGCCCACAGCGTGTCAGTCAGCACAAAGCCAGCCCACAGCGTACCAGTCTGCATAAAGCCAGCCCACAGCGTGCCTGCATTCTGATCTGCCTCAACCAAGTGGAAGGCAGCCTCTGCCTCGTCGTCATAGATCCAGTTGGCCAAGAACAAATGCAGCCTCAATCAAATGAAAGGGCTTGTTGAGCAGAGTGGAATTCGTCAAATTATTTTTATTTAGAATAATATTACTGATTAATTTTTGTTGAAACAAATAATAAACGATTTATGTATATTTTTATGATTTTATTATTAAAAAATATAGTAATTAAATTTGGGCGTATCTCGCTTGCGATGGGAAATCTTGATCTTCATTCTATTCTGTCTCTTCTGTTCCACCAAGAGTGCCATCCTCATTGTTATCTGCAACATGATATATACAATAATTACTGTTTGTTTGTAGGAAAACGTGTAGGAAAGCCAGAGATAGGGAGCACTGGCAACTTCTAGAGGCCTATGTCCAGGGTGGACAACCTAGTGAAATATGTAGAAATAAGAAAAATGTTTCATAAGGATTTAATATACTAGAGAATAAAGGCTATTTTTTTTCACTTTATTAATTTTTGTTGGAACAAATAATAAACCATGTAAGTACATTTTTAGCGTTTCATACCCAAAGGGTAAAAACGGGACCCTATTACTAAGACTCCGCTGTCCGTCTGTCTCCAGGCTGTATCTCATGAACCATTATGCTAGAAAGCTGAAATTTTCACAGATGATGTATTTCTGTCGCCGCTATAACAACAAATACTAAAAACAGAATAAAATTAATAATTTAGCCATTTTTTCGCTCGATATTAATAATGGTAACAGATAGATGCCTAAATATTCACAGAATGTTTAGTTGTGATACAATTAAATGATAAATTAAAATTAAATAAATATTTAAGGGGGGCTCCCATACAGTACGGAACCCTCTGTGCGCGAGTCCAACTCGTACTTGGCCGATTATTTTATTTATGTTTTTATTAATAAAAAAATCTAGAACTTACTTCAATTTTGGCATATCAATCTCGCTTCTGACCGGAAATCTTTATCTTCATCATATCAGTCACACTTCTATCGCACCAAGAATTAATTGTTGCAGTTTGTCTTCAGTACCTCATTGTTATCTGCAATGTGATATAGAATAATATAATTAAACAGATATCAATCTTTATAGGTCTCTTATCTTTTCTCATAGATGAAGGATGGCTCTGCTAGCGGAGCGAAGACCAATCCTTCATCTATGAGTTTCTTATTGTAAGTATCTAACTGTTGGATAATTAATTAAGGAGTTTAATTGCTTTGAATAATTAAAGTTCTCTGTAAATGCGGTTTGTTTGTCAGCTGGCGTCATTGGGAATTTGATGATTTTAGGGCCCAGTTGTGAGACTTGACTGTGGCGTCAAGACATCTGCTGACGGTTGGCTGGCTTAAGCCCAAGAAATTGTTTTGGCCACATGCTGAATGGAAGACCATAGCATACAACCTCTATATGTTTTGGGATATCTTATAGAGATGTGCTTTCTCAAATTACCTAAGATCACTTATTAACTGTTGAGCTCCAGACTTTGGAACTCTATAGATACCTACAGATTTCTAAATTTTTCCTCTTCTATCTGAAAAGGGTCTGAAACGTCCCTAATATTATAATTCGAATTCAAACGCTGCAATAATTTGGAACTAGATGAACCACACATGAACTCTCACTTGTTTAGTGAATCAAGCAAAAACAGGTTTTTGGCTTTTTACTTACCCTTCCAATAGATCAACAGTTGCTGCCACAATGAAATATTCCATATTTCAGGATTAATTCGACAATAAAACCTCGATAAAACACATCAAATTCTCCAAACTAGTTTTAATCGCCATGTTTTTCTTGACGACTAGTTTGACATTTGACAACTAAATTTTAGACGTAAATCACTCTAAAATGTGGGCCGCCGAATGCATTTCGACCAAATTGAGTAACTAAAATCGATTTAGTCGACTCGACCTAAAACTAGTTTAATCGTGTAGACATCCGAATACCAAAGCCTAGTTTGACAGGACTAAACCTATTTTAGAGAGAACTTAACTATAATGCGTGTCGCCGAATTGCCACCAATGTCTGTGCTTTGCCAACAAAGAGTGTTTTAATATGTTAATAATACTTAACAAATAAGACGGTATATCGCGGGTCGAACCTGGACACGATTGGCAAAGGACCGAAGCAGATGGCACCATGAGAGAGAGTCCTATACCCAGCAGTGGGATAAAGAAAGCTGTGTATGATGATGATGATATATAAATAGTAATTGAATTAGCTGAATATAATGAGATGCCATTTTTTGCTTGCGTAAACTGATAAAATATAGCTTAGTTTTAATAGCTATCAATAACCTTAACTTTTTAATGACCCGTATTATGTGAAGCGATCATCTCCGCAAAAGCAGTTTTATAGTTAAAATTAGGGTCGTAACTGCACCCACGGCAAGCCTTGGTATTGCAGCGGTCTGGTTCGAGTTTCCAATTATACTCTCCTTCAGTTCAGCCAACTCATATAAAAGTTCTAACAACATGTGTCTTTAACTGGGTTTAAGCAACGATATTATTAGGTTAAAGACCTGACTTAAACTCGGCTAACTATAGCATTGGAGTGCAATCGATAGCGGTCATTAAGCTTGAATAGGTACCTACTTCACTATTAAACAGTCATTTCCAAGCCTTTTAAGAACGCCACTCAAACAATGCCGGCAAATCGATGCTACTTTAGAGTCATTATCGGCTTTCCGTATTTACGAACGACTGGATGAATAGTCGTAGAGAGATCGAATATCTCTTCGAATTCTAACTTTTAGGGATTTTTCATGTAAACGAGACAATAAAATTTGTTCTAACGGATCGCGCCGCCGCAGCGCCGATTCGATATGAATTGTGCGCGATCCGTGATTACAGATGCAATCGCGTCACTGAAAAATCGTTTCAATTTCAGTATCTGAACTCGCGCGGAAAATAGCCGCACGTAGCGAGCGGTAATATGCCATTACCGTCATAACAACGTTACTCTCGACTTAATTTTGCCCCCGGCAACCGGCGCTCGCCGCTCAGATTCGCTAATTCCTCGGAATATGGCTTATGTTAGCCGCCAACCGTAAAAGTCACCGGCTAACATAAGCCATAATCCTGTGTTCCTTTTCTCATTTCGACTATGTTACGCAGATTTTATATTTAGATAGTAATCTAATACAGAGACATACTACATTGTTGTCTATATCGCTTTGCAGCTCAAATCCACGTGTACGTTAAACAACCGTTATAACCTCGCATAAACATGTAAACGCCTCGCACAATAGAGTTAGACGGTCGTTTGAACTGCATCTACAGAGGGCGAAACGTCGACGTCGTCTAGCAATCCTCTCAAATCCCCGAGGAGCGTGAATGCTGCCTCCACAATGGTTCACGTGAGAGCCGCTCCATCCGCCCGACATTCAAAGGAGCTACCGATAAAGGTCAATTAGGGTTCGACGTCAAGTCGACGTAACGTCGCGCTAGCCATCTGCCCGTTATTGGCCTCTAATTATTACTCAATAAATGCCCCACACGCGCCAATATTGGCTATCTGCACACAGATAAAACGTTTTTACTGGGTCAGTCGTAAAAGAAAGTCGGAGTTTCGTATAATAAATCGGAAATAAGGGCGCAGCGCGTTATTCTAAATTGGAATTTCCACGCGTTGAGGAGTCGCTTTAAATGCTGTTATACATCAAATAATGAGGTAGTAGACTGCTATTAAAGTCCCCGGTGAACATCAATGCCTATTGCCACGTCGCTTATCTGCAATGTACGGCGCGAGTCGGAGCGCCGCGGGACGGCCGCGCTTGGGAGGGGAATTCAAAGGATTGCATTAGTGCAGTCAGAAGCAGCAAACTGTTATATCAGTTGTAACTCTATATCCATAACGTAAATTATAATGTTGTTTGAACTTTGTAGTCTACCTAATCACACTGGGAGATATTATTGACAAGAAAATTACGTGTAAATGTGCAATTAATAAGTGTGCTCGTTCTCACTTACTCCTTATCGATAGTTTTATTTTACACCCCGAATAAATACTCAGTTCTTATTGGGTGGTGAGTAGATAAATGAATGAGCGAGTTTGTTGTATTTCTAGCAAATAAGAAGTAATAATCTTCCACATATATTTCGTCGTTATGTGCTATATATAAAAATAGGTAAAAAACTTTTTAAGTTAAACGGTTTTATGTTAAACATACATTGCAATGTTTAAGATAAATGTACTAAAAACCAAAAAATAAAAAAATAGATACAGTCGTGGGAATTATAAACATATGCATGGACTAGACTAAAATAAAACCGTGGGGCACGTCAATTGTCTACAAATTATCGACTTAATGTGCGATAAAAGAATTGAAGAAATGCCCCACGTTTTTATTTTAGTCTAGTCTATGCATATGTTTATAATTCCCACGACTGTATCTATTTTTTTATTTTTTGGTTTTTAGTACATTTATCTTAAACATTGCAATGTATGTTTAACATAAAACCGTTTAACTTAAAAAGTTTTTTACCTATTTTTATTTTCTAGTTTTTAGTTTTTATTTCGCATTCTGTTTAATTCATTTAGTGCTTCATTATTGCAAGGTTTCTTGCCTGTTAGTTTATTGCAGTCCAACTCCTCTATACGTAGTCCCTGCAAAGATCTTACTCTACTAAAAACCTACGTTATCCGCCATTTTGTAGCGGCCGCCATCTTGTATTTCAATTTGTTATAGTATATTGTATTCTGCTTGTTGAGCCCTTTCATTTGATACCCATATTGATGGGATTGATAAAACCTACGTTATCCTCTATTTTGTAGCGGCCGCCATCTTGGATTTCAATTTTTTATAGTATATTGTATTCTGCTTGTTGAGCCCTTTCATTTGATACCCATATTGATGGGATTAATAACACATAAATTATCTGCCATTTTGTAGCGGCGGCCATCTTGAATTTATAATGATAATGAATAAACATAATTGTATTGTCACCAAAATCCAAAGTGTATACAAAATTTCAGATTAATCGGTTGACAGGAAGAGGGTGAAATTTGAATTACTAAATTTGACCCAAGAATAAAGAATAAATAAAACAAACGGGGTGAGCTAAATAAAACCGTTTAAAAACTGTGTTCATATACATGTATGTATATCAAAAAGTCGCATACACGTACTCGAATCAAAACATGAAATCCTACACAAACTACTATGAAACGTTAATAGAACTAATCAAAGTTCGATCGAGCCCGCATGCCTGAACGGTGTCGATATCTGTAAAGCACTTGTAGAAGTTATGCAGTTGCGGTTCGAGTCGGCTGCATTAGTAATTCAAGTCGATTTGAAGTGATTGTTATCGTTTTGTGGTTATTAACGAGAATAACAAGCGAGTAGAGCGGCCTGTCGCGATCGTCATCGGAACTGACAATCGCTGTGACAGGGGGTCGCGGGCGCTCCTATGCCGAGCGGGGGACCTACAGACATTTTATTATTTTTATGCTAATATATCTGTTGGAGCAGTCCGTGATGTAATTTGGCATCTCCTGCTGACATGTCACTTCCAATAATATCGATTTTTGGCTCTGAATAACATCTCCTTATTGACTGGTTGCTTGTCTTCGCTGGTACTGGCTTGGCATTTACCTCGCAATATATATCTAATCCAAATAAATCGAATTTGAATATCCATGCAACCTAATGCATTTTAGGAATACTTTTAAGTATTGAGCTGTTTCAGTCACTCTACAACTACATTTTAAAAATCATATAACCTAACAAGAAAATTAAAATAGCTGTCGTAGCCTAAAATGACCTGGAATATATCACCATCATCGTCATAACTTTATCAAACTGTAGACTACGTTGTCTATCGACTCTATATTTTAGCGGCAACATTTCATTTAAGTATCTGTTTACTCAATAATGTTAGTAAAGAAAAGCAAAACATCTCTGAAACTTTTGCAGTCCAGAGATAAAACTGTAATTGCATCAGTAATTGTCCCTTGTACAGCTTGTAACATCTTACTAAGTAATAAAATGTAACAACTTCTGCGGATCGTTGCGCGCTTGAATTATTTTAATAGCGTGCTGACAGATTATTTCAGAAAATTAAATTTTAGCTCGTCGGACACAGGCCATAAAGTTCGTGCTTACAAATCTGTTTGTTATGACATCGTTACGACATTATGTCCGTTTCGTTGGGAAGATGTCGCCATGTCTCAGATGAGACAGTACAGGAGGTTGGACAGTTTGATAATACGCCAAATTTATTTCGCGAATATCTTCGAAAACACGAAGATACATTACTTTCGTACTAACTCCTATTATTTCCTATTACTCCTATTATTTCGTTCGTGTTAATATTGAGACTTACCTACTCCTTAAAAAATAATTATTTTTTAATCATCTTTTGTAGTGATGATATTTTTTCATATTACTAATTTTATTCGCGTATAGTTTACCTAGAAAACTACGGGACTCTTTATTATAATAATTAGCGTATACATTTAGTTATACTATATTTAATTGTTTGTATATGGATTTATACACAATACCTAGTTACAAAATTAAAAACTAGGGAATCATTTCTTAAAGGGAGATACCCATAGAGATCGAGATCTGTAGAGCTAACTCATTGTTCTAAGTCTTTCTATCGTCATGGTATACCATCTTTTATTATTTCAAGCCATAAACATAGGTTCTCCGCCTCCACCGAATTATACAGATACATTTTAATGCGAGTACCTATCGAACGCGCCTCGTGACACTTTATGACCAATAAATAATAACAATGACAGTTATTTATAGAGAATGAAGATATTCATGAACTCATGCGGGTGTCAATCTCACGTCGATGGTGGCGATAAACATTTTCTGTTTAAGCTCCATTTTGTGACCTCTGCATTGTTAATAAATCAGAATGTCGTTGCTATGGTGAACATGGGATTGTTGATAGGCAATTTGTAGCAAAAGGTCTGAATGGTATTGTGAAAGGAGGCCGGTAACAGGGTTCTGAGTGGGGCTGCTATGAGGGCGCGACCTAGAGGTATTGTCGGTGCGCGGTCGGTCACGTGGGCCGGCCGCCGCCCAGCTCACGTGGCCGCTGCGGCCCCGTGCCACCCGACGGCTTTCTATGCGGCCCGACTCCTCCAACCCGATACGCAACGTGCCGCCAACTTCTCCAAACCCACTACAAACTTACCTATTTACATACCGCCTCACGTGTTCTGCCTCGGAGCCGATTGCGCAGCTGGCCTCGGCCCTACAAAAGACTTTTTTTTTTGGCTTTCCTTGCGACAAGTTCGCAAGTGAAGCCTTAGAAAATGATCTTATTCCTGGTACCGGCCCAGTACACTTTATATTAACAGAGGGTATTTTTAAATGAATTACGGAAACTTCTCAGCGTAGGTGTACAATTGTACATGTGAATATTATTGCGTAGGTACATACCTATAACAAAATTTGCCTACGTGCATCTTTCGCTCTAACACGAAAAGCTCTTAGTTAATGTGATTACCTGTCATAACGAACAGCTAATATCGTAATACCGGCGGCGTAGCCGTAGAGCTACTACGTAGCAGCAAACTTAGGACTGGTAGCAAATAAGTAACAATATGCGTGTAGTGGATACTATTACCATACAATGAACTACCTATAAATATTTGTATAATTGGTACAGCTGCAATTCAAGACTATTGTCAAACATGGACGTAATACAGAAACAAACAGATGTTCGGAGGAAAATCATGTCATAATGAAGCCACTCGTAGCATCGTGTTTGTGCCGACTCTTCAAAGTGTAGCAGTTATTTTCCCGAATTTCGTCCACTCTCATTATTTTAAGCTGACATAACAGTATTAACTACGAAATGCGGTTGGGAGTTCCATCCAAGGGTTGCAATTAACTAGTTGGCTGATATAGTGCGCGCACAAACGGCCGCCCTGTTAATATGGCAATAATAAATTTGGAGCGGTTTCCATCCACGCTGCGACTGCCCTGAGGTCTGGCCCATTAAAAGTCTCTATGACATACCTATTATCATGTTACAAATACGGCCGACTCGGTGGAGATCGTCTAGAGACCTGCGCCGCCCACGGCAGCCCGTTCCAAAATGAATATTCCCACTTCCAAAGTCACGTATCATTATCCTGCTTATTTCCCCAGCGTCCTCTAATAATTTTATTAAAATAATTGTTAACAACGGCGACCGCGGCCTCTGTCCACGTTGGTTAGTTTTAATTACCCGCAGAAGCAATATTTTATCCGGCAAAATGTGCTGCACAGATATGAACAAAATGCGACCGCAACACTGGCAGGCCGGTTTATTCGCCGACACTTAAATTTTGAATAATGTCTGCGGGCTGTGTCCCAACTCAGGTATAAAAATAATGCGCTCCCAGCGACGTCTACTCATGAATGATGTAAACAGAGTTACGTTATTTCCCGAGATATGCTGCGGATTAGTGGTGCATGGAGCTCGGACTAGATCTCTAATTAAAAACCTGTGTGTAGACCTAATTAGGTCTAATATAATGACAATGCATAAATCCCATGTAATGAACGCAGCGAGCGTTAAATAGAGCCGAGTCACTCAAATAGTCCACAATGCGATTATTCCATTACTGGAAAACTGGCCGACCGCAGGACACACAAACAACACGACACGAGCATTGGAGCGGCCGCCCGCGCCCCTTGTACTCACATATCGGCACATCTATGTGGGCTATATGCGATGCCACACCTAGTTACACAGCAGGTGACTGTCACTTAGACTTAGGGAGCTAGACGTAATGAAGGTGTAATGTCCTCTCTCGTCGAGTATTCAGTAGGCACGAAGACCCGAAGCTCACTCTCGGTCGATACTAATCCGTAAATAGTCTCCTATTGAACGCGAATATGCACATACTCCAAACAATCAAAGCTTTCAAAGGGAACGATTAAAGAGGAGCCTCGAGTAGGGAGAGCGAGGACTTATTGTTTGATATCTAGCTTCTTTGTTACTATCTACATTGTTTGATCTTAATATTGCTGTAGCAGTTCACATTTTGTTTCGTTAAAACAATTTTATTTGTCATTTCTTAAACGTTGGAACTAAATTATTATTAATTCTTCGTGTTTCAATCTGCAATTTCTTCAATTCTATTCTAATCGTTTACTCAGGGATCATAGTTAAAACTACAGATCTCGCAAAACGCTGGAACACGACTTGGACGACAGCACAACATACCGCTTATTATTATTACTACACATACCACAATACATTTCATTCCAAAAAGGAGGAGGTACTATGTTCGTCTGTATGTATTTTTATTTATTTTTTTGTGTATGTTCATTCGATATTTTCGCCAATTGGGAACCGATTAAAAAAAAATCTTTTTAGTTCTAAAGAGTAGTCCGAGGTGGTCCCATCTAAATTTCATCGAAATCGACTCAGCCGTTTTTGATGAATCAACAATAATGTACTTACGAGTACATGGACATGGATGTCACATTCGTGCAAATTATTCCAATTCTGTACACGATGGAAGTCGGTGTTGCGATTTTTTGCGAAAAATAATTATGTTGTGTATCTGCTATTAATTGTACATAAAATATATGTATTTGCTACATACAATTATGTATCGGCCGCGAGCGCCAAGTTATGAAAAGGCCTCTGTAGATCTCTATAACCAAAACAAACCAGAAACAAATAATAGAGAAGCCCGCTTGGTAAAAATTCCCACTATTATAACTGTAACATTCACGTATAAATGCGATGTATGACAGTATCTTAACACGTTGTTGTTTTTGTCGGCAGCTTGTCGCAGGACCGGCGGCCGTCGCAGCTGGACCCGGAGGAGACGCGCAGTGTGCTGGCGCGCGCGCTCGACGTCTGGGAACAGGCTTCCAGGCTCACCTTCACGCAGATCAACTCCGACCAGGCTGACATCGTCGTCTCCTTCGCCAAGTACGTTTTTTTAAATATATTTAAAGGATAAGTAAGTTCATATAGGCCAGGTGGCTAGCCCTGGTGTCAGAGATTTTAGGCCGTAAAAGGCCTCTGACATGGCTAAACGGTTAAAACTACCGGCACCCACACTGTAACGCGTCATCCGAGCTACGGTAGCGATCAGTTGGAAAATGCCACCGGCGGTCACCCATCCAAGTACTGACCGTGCGGAACGTTGCTTTATTTCGGAATAAACGATACGAGTAAGTGTGCGTGTTATTTCTATATCACTACCTACCCGATGTTAAGCAGAGAAGTCTAGAGCGAAGCAGCACGCTTACATAGAAGATTTATATACTCGGGATTTATAGATATACCTATGTTTATTATTTAGTAGGCTAGTGAACAGTAGATAATAGTTACCTTAGTGAAGTAATTTGACCTATCTTTATCTCTTTGAAGAGTCCTCTCTTGGGCTAAAAAACTGATGTTTCAAAGATACTTAAATAGTTTGAACCGCGCTCGATTAGTTTCCTGTGTCCATCAAAGCGGAGTAAAGTAAGTTTAATCGATTAGTTTAGAAACAGTACATTTCGTTCAAAAAGCCGAATGATACAATGGAAGAACTATGTAGGTAGAGACTCCATTTCTTCCGTATTCGATGCTCTGTCCTTGCCGACATGAAATAATCGGCCAAGTACGAGTCAGACTCGCGCACGAAGGGTTCCGTACTGTATGGGAACCCCCCTTAAGTATTTATTTTATTTTACTTTTATTATTTATTATTGAAGGGAATATAAAACTAAATATTCTGTGAAAATTTCAAGCATCTACCTGTTACCATTATTGATATAGAGCGAAAAACGTCCAAAAAAAATCAGGTTTGTTGTATGGGAGGGCTCCCAGGCCCCTTAAATATTTATTTTCTTTTCTTTTTAGTATTTGTTGTTATAGCGGCAACAGAACGACATCACCTGAGAAAATATCAGCTGCCTAGCTATCATGGTTCATGAGATGAGGTTCAGTCCGGTGACAGACAGACAGACAGACGGACATCGAAGTCTTAGTAATAGGGTCCTGTTTTTCCCTTTGGGTACGGAACCCTAAAAATTCTTGCAACCCATGTTGATGATTTCTACAAAACGCGATTACGGTTGACTATAGATTACCAAACATATTATGATACTCGTGGGATAGATTTTATGAATAACCCAAAATCGTAGTACTAAACTCATAGAATCCTTTCATGTAAATACCAAATATCCGCTATACTTACTAGAATTTTAATACACACAGTGTGGTGGAATAACGAATTCATACTTTGTTGAAATTATTTCGAAACTTCTAAACAGATGTATGAAAAGTTTGTTGGTTTCCATAAATTCTGCGAAATCATAAGTTGAACAGGCTTTGGGTGGTACACTCGTAATACTGAATAGGTACTGATTGGTCATAATGTTACTGATAGCAACCTAATTCTCCGAAAAATCCAAATAGCCCATAGTTTGATTTATCGCGCTGATAATAAATAATAATCAAGCGAGGATTTAGAGAAACGTCCTATCCATTTTAAGGGGATTTGTGTGCGTCTCGTGCGGGGCATTGGAATCAGGACGTTGGGAAGTAGGAAAATATATGAAATTAGAAACGTTTTTATTTAGGTAAGGCGAAAAAAAAAAAATTACTAGCTTTTGCCCGCGGCTTCGCCCGCATGATATTTTTATTTTTGTGCTATGCCATAGGAACCTTTTATTTTTCCGGGATAAAAAGTAGAAAGTATGTCACTTTCCGTGTTTCAAAGTAAGTATGCCCCTACAAAAAAAATATCGATTTGACAGTTGTTATTTTTTTACATTTCTTGAAGCACACGCTAGAATAGCTCCAGATGGCAGAATTTTTCCTACTTACTTAACACTTATCGTTAAATATCAGAAAATTTACGCAATATCATTGTTCTTAATTTATAGCCTATGTGTTATTCTGATATATAAGCTATATTATTATAAAGTTTCATCTCAATCCGTTTAACAGTTTTTGCGTGAAAGAGTAACAAACATCCAACCATCCATCCATACTTACAAACTTTCGTGTTTATAATATTAGTAGGATTATTCGTCGGACTCATAAATATATGTACAATATACAAGTACTGTACCTACATACTAAAGGCTACTGTAATATGTATTATTTTTATTTTAGATAGGTTCGCGTTAGACGAAATCCTTCCTGATCTTAAGCAAAGATGCGGTCTAGGTTGTAGCACGCTTGCCTAGAAAGTTCTTGTTCCTAAGTAGCTACTGCAAATATTTTGTTTACTCGTTACTATTCAGTATTAATAACAGTTAGGTACAAATTTGTATTGATTTGTAAACAGCCTTACGGACAAAATTATGTATGTACCTAGTGGATATTAGAGACTTCGAGAATAATTTTCTACAGAGACGTAGCGTAATTTCATATTGTCTACTAGGCAAGCGTCCAGAAAATATAAAGACCAGTGTAAGACCTTCGCCTTGTCTCTACTTTTTGTTTTGATCAAATATCAGTTGCCATAAGCCCATTGGGCGTAATGCGTAGTACATATCTGGGCCCAAAAAATGTTCGCACTATTTTATCGGTTCTCATGAATACCGTTTTATTCGCTCTATCAACTTTCGTTTTACACTTCTTTTGTTTAGTTCGGACGCTGCGCGCCGAGCGCGTATTGAAATTCTTCAAGACACACAACAAAAAATAGTACCTAGGTAGGTACTAATAGAAGTGACATTTGGACCACACTGATACCTATCCAATCGTAGGAGATTTTGTTCCCGATCACGATTCACTTTCCACTCCAGGCACGTGACAAGACGCCGAATCTACTTGGCTTATCTAATAATGCCTCTAGGTACATCTAGCAATATTTAAAGAAACATGTTCAAGGCGTCGCAAAAGGTAGCTAAAAGCTCTATTCGAAACAATAGAATCCACCATCTACAACAGAAACGTGTAAATTTAAATTGCGAGATCAAGCTAATGTACCCGAGCACATCGCCCGCTGCACTCATCGCAAATAGTTTCGTATTCACAGCACGCAAGAGTCATTCGTTACGACCCGTCTATTTTACATGTTTAAAAGTCGATATGTAAAGTACTGATACGATAGACAGCGTGCCATATATTTTGCTTTAAAATATTACAGAGCATGTCAACTGGATACGAAACAGTATGAAGGAAAATGTAGTTTAATATTGTGAATCCTCACGACTCACAAACGCCGTCAGGACGCAGCGGCGATACCTACGGCTATATCCTGACAAATGACGCTCAGTTGCTTACAGGAGTCGCATATCGAATGAGAACAGGACAAAGTTTCGCTTATTAGATATGAGAAAGTAGCGTCAACAAAAACCTCAAGCGTGGACATATGCGACCGCCATATTGCGCTCGGTGCTGCAAACTTGCACCAAGTTCTAGTATGGTCTGCATAAAATTTTCTTTTTTCGAAGTGCGATGACGGGATGCGCGAGGAACGACGTTGTCGGAGACTTGAGTACGCTTGTGGTCACGTCTCAAGTGCACTTTTATTATTTCGAAAGCTGTCCACTTGCTGGGAAAACTAGGAATTGCACACCCCTATTTCCGATGAAATTCTTATTCAAAACAGACGTGAACCAATATTACTATCTTGAAAAAATCAGTGCACTTAGTTACTTCCCCAGTCCTATTGTATTTGAGCGAAAATGGTGATACGGTTGGCAATATTGACAAATGTTATGGCCTGAGTTGTGGCCCACTGTGTCTGTCTTGAATTTTATGTGGGCCGTTAACTTATATTACTCTCTATAAAATTCTTCCCGTTTTCTACGATATTCCTCGGTAAACTTCACTTTCAATAAAATTGCTTGAATTAAACGACCATGTATTTACTGTCTTGACGCAATATACATCTAGGATAGAAACATCTGATCCATAGATAGACTGATAAATTTGACCTATAAATTCTCTACATAAATAAGGTAAATTTATGATAAGTACCTGCATGAAAAAGTTACTATTTACTATCACTTGTAAGCTAAATACGAGTATATGTGCATTTATCATAATAATCATTCACATGACCTATCCGTAAAAATATAGGTAATAGGTATGTAGAGTTCCGAAAATTATGCATAAAGCTTAGTTAATTATTGATGATAGCTAGGTATACCTAATCTACATACAGACTTGGCTACGTACACTAGATACATCGTCGCTCCGTCGAAATAGCTGATAGTGATTGCACAAAGCGCATCTCCACTATATGCGCCTTCGAGATTTATCGCCCTATAAACTGTAATATTACCCCAGTAATAAAGGATATGTACAACTTACGAGTAACTGCGTCCTCCGAGTTGAATGATATAATATAAATGGAAGTGCTGAATCTAAGCGTCTAAGTGCGCGCACTTGCGTAGTTCTATCTTCGAAAACACCTTATTACAGATCCAATAATTACATACAGCACAAGTTGTTTAGTTAAGTTATCGAATACTTTAACAGAAATGTAGGATCACTATATCTATAACTGTACCTTACATTTTAGGTACAACTTAAACATTTTCAGTAACACTGTATAAGCATGTAATTATAAGTAATCGAACTGGGAGCACGGCGAGACGAAAGTTATTTGTTACATTAACATGGTCGTACATGGAAAAATTCAGGAACATACCTAATGTGAATGCAAACATACAAAACAGCAGTACCTACCTATAACATTTGCATAGCCTGATTTACATAGGTCACTGAACACTTTACCTGAATGCAGAACATTGCACCATCAAACATATCCATAGTTACACATATTCGTAGTTGTACGTACAATAAAACCCCTAACAATATAGCTCGCAGAACACTGAGTACGAAGGCAATAACACTAGACGCGCTAAGTACGTGAACATTTCCCTATTTGCGCACCCCACCGGTATCGGATAATGGCAGAACTTTCACATGGCAACTCAATAAAGCAACGGTCAGCTAATATTCCGTGAAATATGCATGGGCAAGGTCTTTTCCTCGTTTTGTCGGCGCGAAAAATGATTAGGTGGGTACTGCGGGTAGGTGGTCGCTAGCGGGACCCGCGGGACGCAAGTTTGATTGCTCCAGTCCGCAGACTACGTCCACTCCATCTGCTGTTGTTTGTTGCGAGATGAATACATTACGTACTATGACTGTTTTCATAAAGAGAGGGCGAGCCTAGATAACACCTATTTGTTTAGTTGCGGTTGTGCGGCTTATCCTGGTTTACTTTGTATATTTAGGTATATGTCTACCTACACGCTGTAAGCCTGAGAATATGTGGCTTAATGAATTTTTAATCGATGAAGCTAATCAGTTGTATAAGCACCGAGATATAATAAGCTAATAACGTTTAGATAGTTCTCTAATGGATACGCTTCATTGTCTAAAAAATGTATTATTGCTTTACCATATAAACGTACCTAAATTTTATAAATATTATATTACTTCATTTTGTACGTTATTTGCTGCTACAAATTTTCCTGCAGAGATTCGACTAAAGACTCATTGGTAATGTCTAAAATATTTGTACCTAATCTCACCATCATTTGAGTCCTATAGAGTTTCAACTCCACAGTTTATGATAAATAATGTACTCATTCAGAGGTTGTCTGAAACATAGCTCAAAGTTAAATAATATGTGTGTAAATATATAGAGATAATCAGTTATCTTTGAAATTTTTCTACCGGCCATAACTTTCTTAAACTTTCGTGTTGTATATCAATAGTGTGA
This sequence comes from Hypomecis atomaria, assembly GCA_964007245.1. Taxonomy (NCBI): domain Eukaryota; kingdom Metazoa; phylum Arthropoda; class Insecta; order Lepidoptera; family Geometridae; genus Hypomecis; species Hypomecis atomaria. The sequence continues at coordinate 15,202,356 of OZ023292.1, read as the reverse complement.
ATGATTTACATACCGACATAACATTGGTGTGATGTCCACAGGCGTTACCACGACGATGCGTACCCGTTCGACGGTCGCGGCTCCATCCTGGCGCACGCGTTCTTCCCGGGCACAGGCCGCGGCGGCGACGCACACTTCGACGACGACGAGCTCTGGTTGCTGCAGCCGAAGAACGAGGATGATGAAGGTAACTTCTTCTTTTCTGCCATGAAACGTTCACAGATGGACATAGGTTGGCCTGATAGATCACCAATAAGACCGACTGGGAGCTTTGATCCACTGGCTTACCAAAGATACCAAGTATAATAGACATTGTCTATTGCTTCTGCGAGTTAATTTGATAGCATTTTAGTATGCCTACCTACTCCAATTTAGATCATAAGAAGTGTATTCGGAAACGACCATATTGGGCTAGGCGTTTGATGTTAAATATCTACATATTAACGAAATGGGACATAATTTCATGACACAGAATATAGAAGCTATCTAACTTTAGTTTCCTTTGCCTTTAAATGTACTGTATTCATCTGATAGACCTTTCACATACGTCACCAGTTAATGTTAAAAACTCTTACACAGTATTGCAAGCCGTCAGTAGTGAAAGTTCGCCAAAACGACTGTTTAATTACTTTATCCGTATGCGAGCTCATCAACGCTGCATTCATTAATGCTAATCCTGCGCTCTCCCCCGGTGTCACGCGGCACGTCACAGTCATAAGCTAAATTAATTCCACCACATCGGCCGTACAACTACAGCACAACTGGCTAATCTAGCATTCCAACATCTCTTCATAAATTCAAATATCAAATAGACAATGGCTCAAACAGGAGAATAAAGAATGAAGAGTAAGGTATAGCTTTTATTCAGTAAGTATTTTAAATCTTATTAGAAAAAAACTATTACTAAACTATTTAGCTATTTCATTAATTTTGGAACTGCCACTTGGGGTATGTTATAAGACATTCAGTTGAACCGAACATAAAATTGTGTACCTACACAAATGTCCATTTACCTACCGCCGCAGACCAACGTTTGGACAATTGAAGCACCACGAATCACCTATAAGTACTCAAAAATACAGTAATTCTTATAATGAACAAAGTCAATGTAAACAACACAGCCATATAGGCGCCGGTACGACCACAAGCGCGACAGACTCACGATTACCCCGAACTCACGTGATAATTTACATACGGTCGCTGCTAGCCAACGGGAGCGCTCCGGATTGTGCTTGACAAGTCATGTGTAAATCTACCTTTATTTCACTGACGCTACACGAACGAAGATAGGCTGGATGATTACAAACTGAATGGGACTGCGGAGCTACATAAATGTACCTAAGCTTTGCGAGGCTAAATTTTATGGTTGCACTATTTCTAATTATAAATCAGATGACTATAAATATTATAACTATAGTTCGGCCGTTCAGAGAATGCGTTCCTGACACGTCATCTTGAAAAAATGTTTTTGGCCGATATCTCGGAAACTATGTACTTAAGGGCAAAAAACATGAGGATCATTATTGTAGAAAATAAAATTTCGCATCTTTTGTTTCCAGTAAACTTTTGTAAAACTTACCGTTTACGATTTATGGACCATTTCATTAAATAGACCTTAAAACATTAAATGGTCCATAAATCGTAAACGGTTAGTTTTACAAAAAAAGTTTACTGGTAACAAAATATGCGAAATTTTATTTTCTACAATAATGACCCTCATGTTTTTTGCCCTTAAGTACATAGTTTCCGAGATACCGTCAAAAAACATTTTTTCAAGATGACGTGTCAGGAACGCATTCTCTGAACGGCCGAACTATATAAGCAATAGCGTTTAGTTCGATAGTTTAATTTAGGAAGTTATTACATATTTGTTTTTTATTGCTTTCAGGAACATCTCTTTTCGCTGTAGCAGCACATGAGTTCGGACACTCTTTAGGACTGAGCCACAGTTCAGTTCGCGGTGCTCTCATGTTCCCGTGGTACCAAGGCATCCAGCCTAACTTCGTGCTACCCGAAGACGACAGAAATGGAATTCAGCAGATGTACGGTAAGTTAAGAAAAAAACTTAAGATTCTAATCATCATAGAAAAGATAAAAACCATCATCAGTTTACTACTAGCATGAATTAACCCGCCATGCAATAGCAACTGCCACTTCTACTCTGGTATTATGGCTGAGCTTTTTGAGCCTCATTTATTTTCACGAATTTATACGTGAGACCAATTAACTTCTAAAAGAAAAATATGTTGCAGGACCCAAAGAAAGCACCAAAAAGTGGGGAAGAATACCAAACTACAGACCTGCAGAAACACCGCCGCCAACAACCACTACCACAACTACAACAACAACTACAACTAGAAGGCCAAATCATCGTCACAACCACAAACAAAAGTATCCCTACCGACCTTATACGCCTTATCCACGCGAACGTGAACCCAATAAAAATCCCACTTACTACCCCGAGAGACGATATCCCAACCTGCCGAGCTACCCGGAACGTCCCACGTACTACCCAACACGACGTCAATTCAACGCGTCAGAAGATTATCCTAGAAGAACGAATCCGAACCATTACCCACGACCCACTCCCGAAACCACCACACCTACAACGTACCGGCCTCGTTACCCTGTCGACCGCTCCGACTATCCCCACAATAGGCCCAACTACCCTACTGATACTAGACCAGCGTACCCAAGGAAACCTTATTATCCCGAAAAGACAACGACAAATAAACCCGCACCTACTTCACCACCAGACATACCAGAAGCTTGTGATACTAGTTACGATGCAGTAGCTCTTATACGAAACGAACTCTTCATCTTTAAAGGCAAAGTAAGTGAAACAAAATCTGTTAGTTATTTAACTACTTATCTATTGGTCAAGACGCAATTTTATATAATAAATATTATTTTTTTCTTTACAGTACCATTGGAGAATAGGGGCTCGCGGTAGATATGAAGGGTACCCGATGGAGATTAGGAGGATGTGGTCAGGGCTTCCGAGAGATCTCACCCATGTCGACGCAGTTTACGAGCGACCTGACCAGAATATAGCGATTTTCATTGGTTAGTTAAAAAACAATAAGTACTTTACATTAGTTATAACGACACGCCTACTTACCGCAAATTAAAATAAAGACTTCGACGGAACATACTTAAAGTAAAACTTATTTTTATTCCAGGAAAACAGCTGTACCTATTCAATATAAGGGAGTTGTTACCTGGATACCCGAAACCGCTCACCTCGCTCGGATTACCTCAAAGTTTGGAAAAGTTGGACGCCGCGATGGTTTGGGGTCACAACACCAAGACCTACTTTTACAGTGGCACTATGTACTGGAAGTAAGTACATTCACACATTACATTTCCTCTCTGTTCGCCATTTTGTGTACAGTTGTACTTAGCTGGTTTAGTTTTTAACTACTTTAACTAAGAAGTTTCGCGTCAGGCCACAAAAATACAACAGGCATGATGACTAAGAAAATAAAATTAGTCCGTCAGATAGACTATCAAAAAATATTACACACGCATTTTTTCATCGTCAATTAAACAAAAATTGATAAAGATATAGTCCGTCAAAGTTCCTCGTGACGTCGCAAGTGCCATACAAATGTATAGACTTCTGTAACAGATGTGACGTCACGGCCCCCACTCCCAAACTTTGACAAGGTTTGTCTTTGCCATTTGTACGTGTCCAATATTTTTTGATAATCTATCTCACGGACTAATTATAATAATGATTTATTTACCCAGTCATCATGCCATATTATGTAAAACGGCTGTAGGTAAATGATAATAATCAGCAATTTACCTATTCTAGATACCTTTATTATCTACAATAATTTACATGAAATCTACTAATCACAACAGTTATCATGTGAATTTCTAGAAACTACACGAAGCATTTGTAGGTATATCATACTTAACACACGTTTTGTAGTAGGTTTTAAGTTATCAAATCTCTTAATTCGAGAGAGATTAAATTGAAAATAAACAAAATCACAAATGTGCGAGGGAGACAGCTGTGGCCGGTTGAAAATTCTTAAATACGAATTTTAATCTTCAGGTTTGACGAAGATGAAGGACGCGTAGAGTTGGACTACCCTCGCAACATGGCGATGTGGAAAGGGGTCGGCTACAACATCGACAGCGTATTTCAATGGAAGGATGGTAAGAATTATCATGAACTCAATTTTTTTTTTTTTATATATTAATAATAAATAAATCTTTGTATTCATTATCACATATTGCCTTAGTATTACAAAACTACCTTTATAAAAACAAAATAACCTACACCTATAACTACATTACATTGTTAATACGAGCTACGAAGCTACGAAACATCGTCGTCGTAGCACGTGGTCGTCGTAGAATTTTGATTAACAATTTTTAGTATTCCAGATTTCCATCAATTTTTCTTGTTTTCTTGTTTAGTATCGTACTATTATTATGTACGTTTCCTCACATTATCTTTAGAATATCTATGTTTTAAATGACTAGTAATATTTTTGTTCATTTCACAGGAAAAACGTACTTCTTCAAAGGCAAAGGTTTCTGGAAGTTCAACGATCTCCAAATGCGAGTGGAACACGAGAAGCAACTGCCGTCGGCTCAGTTCTGGATGGGTTGTCCGGCGGAGCGGCCCGGCACGCGCTCGCCGTACCGCGCACTGCCCGCGCCGGGCTCCACGCTGCGCTCACCCAGCAGCGCCACCACACTCGTCACCTCATCACTACTACCTTTCATCAGTTCTGCTCTCCTAGTACTAGCAAGATTTACTCATTAATATAATCCTCACTACCATATCTTTCATCAGTCATTTTATAGATCTATGTAAATATGAGCTGATATAATTCTTTCAACTTATTATTATTAATGCCGATTGGGTACTAACTGATAAAACTATGGCATCGTCATGAGTAAACGGAGGTTTATCAATCTCCGATTTGCTGACGGTATCGTCATTTGAGCAACTACCGCCCAATATCCGCCGGTGTCCTGAAGGATTGTTTAAAGTGGCTGTTAAAACAGTTGTTTAAACAGTTTAGGTGAAAGCGGTCAAGTTAAAAAGTATAATGGTATAAACATTTACATGCTTATTATATCGATAAGTTACGAGTTTTAGCCAGAATTATTCACACAGAGTGCCACGTAATTAATTTCGTATTTAATCGAATATATATCTTTGCATTATCTTATTAGTAAAAATAATTATATCTTAATGTAAAAAAAATATGAACAGAACATATCTAAGATTTGTCTGAGTTAAGACTAGACGTAGTTTAATTATTTTATGCGCAATATAGCACTGCCTGACTTAGTATTGTTTTAACTACTTAGGGAAACATAGATGTAAGGTATTTTAAGTAGCTATGGGTATTTTTTATTTCTTTTTATTGTGTTGTATGTACATTTTGATCTCAATATGATCGCGTGCTTGGTTTTTAATGACATGTAAGGTATAAAACACCACTCAAAGTAGTTTCTGTACAGTTTGTATTGTCTTTCGATGTCAGTATTAAATTAATGAATACGACTATGTTATTTTTTGTATAAAATATAATAACCATTTTACCTATAAATCTTACTCTCATGATATGTACGTTTGAAGTAAGTGTCCAATGTCTATCACAAGAATGCCTTATACACGATTTAATCAAAATCATTTGTTTGTAAATGACTCGTAAGTGTAAGTATACTATACCTAGTATATACTTATTTATGAACGCATAAATAGATTAGTATGTATGAGAATACTTAATAAGGCATTATGACTAATGCACATTATTTATCTCTTGATGCTGGTAAAGAGGTACACATAAAATAATTGTAAATTATTTAAGAGTAGATTTATAAAACTGAAAGGTGTATATTTAGTGAAGTGATCAAAAAGTAAAAATGCCATATTACATTGTAGCAAACACTAAAGTATGAACGGCCTTACGTGTCTGATGTTAAGCCAAGATTACATCTATAGAGGCGCCAAGAACGCTATCTGGCCATTGTGATGTACGTCTTTTCACTAGATTATAGTTATATTTGTCATCTACCGGCTATGCCAAACTCAACCCTCCAAGATAATTAATTACCAGGTATGGGCTTAGTCTAAGCGACAATTGTTTTATGAAGTGTGCATAACAATGTAGTAGATTTTATTGACAATTTTGGACGTAAAACTTGGTAGAATGAAAATGGTGCTTATATAGTTAGTCATTGTACAGAACAAATTATCTTTGGATATTTTTGTAATTGCTATTTGAGATATATAAGTATATGAATGATAACTTTACCTTTTCCAAATGCCCTTCATGATTGTATTGAAATTTTGCTTGCATGATTGTATGCTATAGGTCTATAACGATATTATTGTGCAATCAGCAGTAAAATTATATTAAAAAATATGTACTATGTTACATAAAAATAAGCATAATAATAGGCTGGAAGAGTGGCTTGTCTATTTTTTTTCTTGTAGCTAAGTCGCTCATTTTTCTATAATAATTTGACTTTTTTACAATTTTTGGTCGCAAATGATTTAATGATAACTGTGATATTTTATTTTATAAAGAAGCCATCTGATTGATTGGCGGTAAAAATGTCAAACTTATTTTTAAAAGTACTTCTTTAAATTTATTATTACTTTATAACAGATGTAACTTTAAAATACATATATTCCTAAGTAATATTATATGTTTAATGATTTATAAAATTAAAGTTTTTTAAGATTGTACTTGTTTCTTCTCTTTTATATTTATTAACTGTGGTAATCAAGCTTTTATTGGAAAATATACATAAATTATGAATTCCAATGATATTTAAGATGAACAGACCGCCTACGACAAGAACATACAGGGTTAGTGGTAATCAATTAGCATACTTTTAGCGGCTTATTCTGTACATAAAAACTAACAACTTTTCTTCAACGACTTTTATCAAATCTCAAAAAAAATGCTGTTCCATAGAAAAATATCGTTCACCCTCGACTAAATGTATGGAACAACTGTTTTTTAGGGTTCCGTATCCAAAGGGAAAAACGGGACCCTATTACTAAGACTTCGATGTCCGTCTGTCTGTCACCAGGCTGTATCTCATGAACCATGATAGCTAGGCAGCTGAAATTTTCACAGATGATGTATTTCTGTTGCCGCTATAACAACAAATACTAAAAACAAAATTAAATAAATATTTAAGGGGGGCTCCCATACAACAAACCTGAATTTTTAGACGTTTTTTGCTCTATATTAATAATGTTAATGGGTAGATGCTTGAAATTATTACAGAATATTTAGTTTTATATTCACTTCAATAATAAATAAGAAAATTAAAATAAAATAAATAATTAAAGGACTCGCGCACTGTATGGGAGGGGCTCCCATACAGTACGGAACCCTTCGTGCGCGAGTCCTACTCGTACTTGGCCGATTTTTTAGTTTTGACAAAAGTCGCAGAACAAAACTTGTTAATTTTGATGTACAGAATAAGCCCCTAAAAGGATGCTAATTAAATACCAGTAACCCTATATATTGTATACAGTATCCACGAGTGTAGTACCCCTGTGAGTGTATAGTAACATAAAAAGCAACAAGCGCAAAAAAAGCTTTTGATGAATACAAAACAGATCCTGCAGCCGCGAGTTCGGGATTTGGTGCCAAGCGCCTAATACGAGTAATGTAATGCCAAAGTACCTAATAAGGATTAAAGCAGTATAGAGCATATCGCTCTTTTGCGACAAGAATACATCAATCGTAAATCAATCAACAACCAACTAAAAATCTTGCATACACTCTGAGGTGGCCGCTGGATTGACGCCGTGCGGTCCGAAGTGCGCCAGTTCCAGGCAGTGACATAAGGCCCAATTATGAAGGCGCCATCGTAGTTATATTAGCAATTTAGAATATTTCTGTTTCTTTTTCACTTCAAGCATTCGATAGAGAGAACACTTTTTACGTTGCTATTAAATTTATGACGGCGCCTTCATAGTTGATTTTTAGGGTTCCATACCCAAAGGTAAGACTCCGTCTGTCTGTCTGTCACCAGGCTGTATCTCATGAACGGTGATAGCTAGAACGTTGAAATTTTCACAGATGATTTATTTCTGTTGCCGCTATAACAACAAATACAAAAATAGAAAAAAAATATATATTTAAGGGGGCTCCCATACAAATAACCTGATTTTTTTGCCGTTTTTCGCTCAATTTTAATAACGATGACAGATAGATGCTTGAAATATTCACACAATATTTAGTTAAGTATTCACTCTAAAATTAAATAACGAAATAAAATAAATATTTAAGGGGGGCTCCCATACAAGAACGTGATTTTTTTCTCAGTATTAACGTCAACAGGGAGATGCTTCAAATATTCACAGAATACAATATTCATTTCAAAAATAAATAATTAAATTAAAATAAAACATATTAAGGGGGGCTCCCATACGGTACGGAACCCTTTGTGCGCGAGTTCAACTCGCACTTGACCGATTTTAAATATAGACGTGGGCGAAGGCGCGTCAGCGAGGCTCCTTTTCTTTCGTTCCCAAGTCACCCATCTTACCTTACCAAACATACTTTGTCGTGGTATACATCGCATGATACATAGTGAAAAATATTAATGCGCAATGGGAGAATTTTGAAAAGCACAGGTATAGATTTGATTTAGCAGGCCTCGCAAGGTTCGAGGCCATGGGCGAGGGAATTAATATAGGCCTGTCCATGAAGAACAATATGGCTATACATTCTCCACGCGACCGATGATTCACATACGCTATCGAAGGTGCCGCCACATTCTCCACGAGGCGACACGAGCACCGCAGCTGTAGCTAACTTCACATCGTATACAAGTCGGCGATGTTAAGTTAGCTACAGCTGCGGTGCTCGTGTCGCCTCGTGGAGAGTGTGGCGGCACCATACGAACGTGCGTGCATGTTTCCTCACGATGTGTCCCTTCGCCGAAAACCCAGATGATTCATTAGTACGAGGCCGGGATTTGAACCTACGTACTCACGATTCCAAAGCGAGCGATCTCTCACTAGGCCATCACGTCTTCAAAGCGCATTTAAACACATTTGGTTTGTTTATAATATGGATCTGTTCCCCTGATAGGCTGCCTCTTTGGCGATTACCTTTGTTCGTGGAAGATTTACCATTACTGAATAAGAATTTTACAACAATACATAGTATAAAATAGAGTTAGCAGAAAGCAATTTTCGTAAAATCACAAAGTATTATGCACCATCCACACTCTCCACGATGCAACACGAGCACGAGAGTGTAGATGGGGCGCTCGTGTCGCTTCGTCTCGCCTTTTCTTCGCGTCCATCGTCGCCTCGCACGAGAGCCTCGCCGAGAGGCTCGCAAGAGTGTGGATAGAGCATTAAACTCATACAGCATACTCATCATTATGAACAACAACAAAACCATGGGACCGTCCCATGAAAAAATCTACTGTTCCATACATTTTATCGAGAGCCAATGATTTTTTTGTAATTTTGTAAGTGGTCCTATAGTAAAATTTGTATATCAATAGATATGTCAATAAACTTTGAATTGAATCAAAAAAAAATAACTAACTATTTTTGGCTGATTTGTTTTTCATCACTATTATTTTTAATATATCAAAGTGAAAACTGTTTCCTGATTCTACTATTCATATTGCATTTTTCACTTGGTGGATCTGTAAAAATTCAGGACTCCATGAAATTTTACACCAAATACAATGGAAAATATGAAGACATGCCTTTGCCATCATTTTGAAGGGACAAAAAAAACTATACTTAATTGATAATAATAGATATTTCATTGATAATTTTTCAATAAACTCGTATATGTATGTTCCTCATAAATAAAATATATAATTATGTGAAAAATCTTCTACTTTATTATCCTGTAACTATAATAACTCACCTACTTTATACAAAAGTTGTTTTAAGAGTTTTTATACATGTCAATTTTTGAAAAGTTTCACCTAACTTTATGTACAACATTATAGAAACAATTTCATCAATCAACTAATATTGATTCAGATGGCACTATAAAATCCCATCTTTTGTTAAAATAAATAAATTAATTAAGCCATAGTAAAAGTATACTACAATACAATGCAACAAATGTTATAGTATTGGACCAGTGATGTGAATAGATAGAGAAATAATAAAATATGGTAAAGGCTTTTCCATATTACGTTTCAAAGTGAATGTTAAGTTATTCTACCTACTCCATTCACCAATTACGACACCTACATAGGTTGGAAACTTCGAGCTAGAGATCTAATACAAGCTTCACAGATAATAACAATAAGTCACTTATTGACGCTTAGTAAACTAAGATACACTCGCACTATTGCTTTAACTAATTCTATAAGTGTCATTAATCAGCATTATCTAAGCATTAAAGATTAGGTATGAAGCTTCTATTATTCACTAGTCTTAAATTTAGTATAACTTAACAACATAACCAATAGGTGTTCCTGCAAATATTATCACAATGACTATAACTTTCTACTCTAAACTCAGTACATAGGTAATTTTAGTTTTTACCTCACTCACTCATTCACTTTTGGAGTCATTTCTTAACGTCGGTAGCAGCTTTGTTATCTTGAAAACCTAATTTTGACCAGTCTTCTTTCGCCATTAGGTTATGTTCCATTCTACATGCCAGGTATTCCTTTGCTTCGTCTCGACACATAGAGTTGTCGCTGTTGTTGTTGAAAAGACATTTCATGTATTTAGTCATGGTTTTCTTGCAGACTCCCTCGTGGTCGAGGGGAAAACTACCTTTATCCGGCGGGGTTGGAATAAATTGCTTTTGACCAAATGTCATTGCGGTCGACATGTTTAAATTGGGTACGATGTAAAGTCAGGAAATGTATGTAGATTGTTTAGGAACCACAAATCACAATAGTGCACAAAATCGGATAAAGATTATTAGATGAAAATATAGAAGAATCCCTGTTTTCGCTGATAACTTTTCAAAAGTATGATAAGAAGTGTCAAACTGTCAAATTTGACAACAATGACAATTGATCAGCTGTTTGCCTTTTTTTTATTTCGGCTTTGTTTTACTACGCTACGACTTATTCTTCGTGTGCTTCTTCTTGGGGTTCATCCATTAGTCACATCGCAGTCACAGTCACAATGTTTTAGCAACTTTTTCACATAAACATAAATATTTTTGCTTTCTTCTAAGACTTTGTAACTATCTCAAAGTCATTTTTATGGTATTTGGACTCTGACTATAATTTTAGGTCATTTAATTGTTAAGTACCCATTACATTAGATAATAATTATGCTATGCCCTATTAAACAGGGTTCACATGTACACCTCTGAATAGTATGTATTAGATTTAAGCTCTAATTTGTATTTTTCATGTGTATAATGATTGCATAAATAAATAAATAAGAAATAAATAAATAATTTGAGGAAACGTTAAGCCTAGCAAACGCCTAATTCATGCTATATCGAAAATTAAAAAAGTGAAAAAATAAATTAATACTGACAAGTGTCAAGTCAGTTCATCAGTTGTCAAAAAATTAAAAAAAACAGCGCACGTGTAGATTCTTTTCATTTTTATCAAAACAGTGAATTTTAATATAAAATAAATATAATTTTCTCAAGTACGATGTCTAGGCTGATTATCAAAAATTTGCCAAATAAGGCTAGTAAAAGTATAGTAACTAATACTTTGTGTAAAAGTGTCCAACTGCAGTTCTCTGATAAGTCATTAAAATTATTTCAGGTTACAGTAGATCATCTCAAAGAAGTATTTGGTGCGAAAGGCGAAGTAACCGATGTGCAGTTGAAGTATACTAAAGATGGTAAATTTAGAAACTTCGGGTTCATTGGCTACAGGACAGAGGAGCAAGCGAACGCGGCCCTCGAGTATTTCGATGGTACTTGTATAAAGTCTATGCAAATCCAAGTACAACCATGCGCCAACTTAGGTGACGAAAAGAAACCTAGAGCCTGGAGTAAATATGCCCCTGACAGCACAGCTTATAAGAAATTACATAAAGATGAACTTGAAGATGCAAAAAAACTTGCAAAGAAAGAGAAAAAAGTTGAGAAAAATAAGAACAAAATCAAGGATTTATTGAAAAAAGTGAGTTATACTTTAATTATTGTTTTATTCTTATTATTTTACCGTTCTGCTAATAGGTATGAAGACAGAAAATAAAAAAATATTTTGTGCTTAAATAAGTCATAGGTAGTGATGGTTCGGCAACAACATTGTATTATTTACTTTCATTAATTGCTGCTAGCTTCAGACTGAAGTCTGCCCATTTAAACAGCCTGGGGGCCTGTAGCCTGTTAATAAGCAAAAGCCATATGCAGCTGTAAGACACAGTTGAGGCGTCTTTAAAGTAGTTACCTTAGTAATTAAACACAATACCACATTAGAATGAATCTTTGCCGCATTTCTGCTTCACATTGAGAAAAAAAAGTTAATACAAGGCTAGTAACAGTACTGTCCTTAAAATACATGTCACAAACAAAAAGTCCATTTTTGTCTTAAAGTACATTTATTACAAAAGGTTTTTTAACTGAAATCTCATTTGTTTACAGCATAAGGATGACCCCCTGTTTGCCGAGTTCATTGAAGCCCATGTTAATGATAAAACAGCTTGGATTAAAGATGCTCTTAATGATGCATCCAAAAGTGATGATGAAGATGGTGAGGTGGAGGCAGAACCAGAAGTTAAAGATGATAGTAATGCCAATGAAATTGTTGAAGAAAAGTCAGAAAAGCCAGTGGAAAGTAATAATAAAAAAGAAGAAAAAGTAGCCAATAAGCAAATCAGTGATTTAGAGGTAAATACCAGAAAATTTATTTAATTTATTAAGTTTATCTCAAAAGCAAGACAAAGCCAAGCAGGATTGCCCTAATGAGTCTGTCAGCCAATATAAATATATATGTAGGCAATATGAAATTAATTTATCAAATACTCACTCAGGTTTGCAATCCCTTGAAAATTATAAACAATGGCTTTGCCATCGTTGGATAAGACTGTCCCATTCTTTTTAACATGTTTGTATTCAATTATAAGCCAAACAGTGCAATGCCAATCAGAGTGGAAGCATGCTAAAACATTTTTTTTAATCGCAGCTACAATAATCTACTACATCAATAATTATTGTATGTTTCAGTACATGAAATTGCTAATGAAGAAAGTTGGAGTAACAACAGAAAATGTAGCAGCAGAACCAGCAAAAGAACCAGTAGAGCAGGTGCCTAAAAAAATCAGGAATAGACCACTTTTTCATATAAAAGTTAGTATAATCATACATTCATACTCGATTAGATTGTCAGTCTACCAGGTTGCTGGATATTCTATGCTGAATTTACCACTACATCTCCATGGTCTCCATTTTAGAACTTAGAAAATAGACTAAATTTACTTCATAGCCAAGTTCATGCAACAAACTATGTGCCCTGTCCACTGCCACTGTAACTTGCAAATCAGTTGGCCCATGTCAGTAATTTTGCTATGTGTACAAATCCTATCCTTTCTGATTCGATCTTACAGCAACACTCCGTTGAACAAGTTGCTATCTACAAAATTTGCATTTGCTTAATACCAATGCTCTCTGAAAACATAATCAGAATCTGTTTATTTTACTTGTCTAATTTTTTCATGCTCTGTAATTGTTGTATGTTGTGTTTATAATTTCTCTCTTATACTATCCATAATGGTGGTTACATAATGCTAAACTATTCTTGCAGTAAGCACAATACCTATTTGTTCAGCTATGAATAACAAATCCCATTGTCCTTACAGATAACAGGCTTACCATTCAAATGTAAAAAGAAAGATATAAAGGTATTCTTCAGACCATTAGTGCCATATTCCATCAGACTTCCACTCGGCAAAGGAAAGAAGCTTGCTGGTTTCTGTTATGTGGGTTTTAGGACAGAAAAGGAGTTAAAGAAAGCGCTGAGCAAAGATAAACTCTTTTTGGGTAAGTGTCCTTGTGACAAAATTTTAATCATTTATGTAAAAAAACACACATAAAGCATAAAATGAAACTAGAATGCCACATTTATAAGTTTACCCTGTAGTTTAAGTGTTGCAAAAAACTATCATACTTATACTGTAAGACATATGGCATTTATATAATTATGCATCATTCTTTACAAAACAAACAGTAAGACAAAAAAAGTCACAGCATGCCTATTATCTTTTGTAGGTAATCATCGAATACACATTAATAAACATGAAGATAAAGACAAAAAAGCAGCAGAAGAGGAAGCAGAATCTAACAGAAAAATGAAGCAAGAGGTATCCTTCTCATTGACATTATGCGTCTTTAGAATTTTCGATATAACAACAACTAGTATTATTGTTATATCTCCGTAGTTAACAATTTTAATTCACACAATGACAAAATACAGAACCTACTGCTTTTTACAAGTTAGTTTAAAAAGACTTGACAGTCTTGATAGATTTTCGTTAGTTGTTTTACCTTCTCAACTCAGTCTTGTCTAAACTAACAACAATGCAGGCAACTAGTTCAGCAGATTGTGTAATATTCGAAGTATAATTAGAAAATAATATAATTTATGAAAAAAGGTACTCTGCTCTCCTAAACACAATTTTACTAGGACTAGATTTAATCCCCAATTATTATTTAAGTGTATATTTATCATCCACCAATGTAATATTATTTCCTTACAGAAAACGGACATTGAAGAGAGTATAGGCGAGAGTGGCAGTATATTTGTAAGGAATTTGCCATATGTTGTCTCTGAAGAAGAACTGACAGCTTTGTTTGAAAAATATGGTGAGTATGTAGTATGTCGAGTAGGTAAACCTGTGATGCTCCGATGGAAGGTATAGCGGTTTAACTACTAGCCATCTTGTTGTCATCTGTTAAAGACAGACAATTTTTTAAATACTGTCATGTTTTTTACAAATTATTATATCTAGCTTTTTCCCGCGACTTCGTCCGCCTAATACTCCACTCACAAATAATGTGGCTTTCTATTGGTCCGAATTGCATTCGTTTTTTCGCTAGATCCAGATCTCGCTACAATCTCACAAACGTTACCTCTTTATAATATTAATATAGATTTATACGCGTATAAACTTTACATAAAAAATTGTTAATTCTTTTTTTTCTGTACTTTATTTTTTAATATTTTTGGTGTAATTAGTAATTTGTAACATGTTTATTTTGAATTCCGTGTCTGCCTGTCTGTCTGTCCACACAAATTTTAGAAACCATGTATTAGACATGATAACTAAAAAAATATAATTAGTCCGTCAAATTGATTATCAAAAAATGTTAGATGTATTTTTTCTTTTGTCAATTAAACAAAAATTTACGAAGATATGACATGTAAAATTTCCGCGCGATGTCACGAGTTCACTACAAATGTACAGACTACGTCGCACTAGACTAGTGCGTCACGACCTCCCACTCCCAATCTTTGACAAGGTTTATCTTTGTCATTTATTGTTTAATTGACAATAGAAAAAATACGTGTCCAATATTTTTTGAAAATCAAACTTACGGACTAATTATAATGATGATTTTTTCACCCAGTCATCATGCCAATTAGACCTATTAGGCTAAAAAAATCTGGGTAATCATCGAGCCGTTTTAAATGTCCTTTCTATCATTGTTCCCAGGTCCCCTAGCCGACGTAACTATGCCCATAGATCCTATAAGTCGGCAGCCCAAAGGGTTCGCGACGGTCACTTTCGTTATACCGGAGAACGCGGTGAAGGCGTTCACGGAACTTGACGGCACGGCCTTCTGCGGCCGCATGCTGCATCTGCTGCCTGCTAAGACTGAGAAGTTCGACAATGAAAGTGATGACGGTGAGTACTGTGATACAAATAAAATTATTTTTGTCAAAAGTGGCACAACAGATTACAACCGTGTACAAAATTCGAACAGTTTGCTCAAATCGATGTATGTCATTTGCTGATGATTACTATTGATTTCTCAAAAACCACTCAACCGATTTCGACCTCTGAAGTATGATCTACCAAACGTAACAATTATCAAATGTATGAATGAATAATCAAAATCAGTTCCTTCGTGATGGGTGAAATAATCGCATAACATACATACAAAAAAAATGTTTTCTGTTGTGTCGATTTACGTATTTTACGGACCATAATTGATAACGTCATGTGCGCCACAAGCCGAACGCTTGGGCCGATCGTGCCTCTATCGCTTATTCTGCGCATCCGCTTGCCTGCTCGGCTCAGGTGGAACGTGACAATGAGTCATGCTTTTTCGTGCGTGCAGCCTGCGTTCATCGATTTATAATTCGTCATCACGTCAAATAAACAGACAAAACACACAGTGGAATTGAGAACTGCCTTTTTAGAAGTTGGCAGAACTACAATTGCAGGGTTTTGAGCTGGTAATGTTCGAAATTCTGGAAAACACTGACCTGCTGAAACACTGTCCATAAGTGTTTCGGATAATAAAAATTGGGTTCCATCTCTCCAAGTATAAATATGTTATTATTATTTAGAATAATGATTGTTTTGTACTATGTTCATGTGATTCATTCCCACAAACCTCCAGTACATTTTTTTATATCCATACATACTATATGTTACGACTGTACACGAGCTAAAGCTATTTTTATTGCATAGCGGGTTATTTATATCATACAGAGTCATAACATAGCGAGCATGCACCACTACTAAAAATATTGTATACAAAATTATCGAGTATGATTATTTTCAGAGGGATTGTCATTCAAAGAAAAGAAGGCAAAGAAACTGAAAGCCCAGGCCAAATCGTCACATAACTGGAACGTGCTATTTTTGGGCGCAAACGCAGTTGCCGAAGTCGTCGCTTCCAACTACAACACCACCAAGGAACAACTGCTTAGTGACAACAATAAAAGTAAGTTGAAACAACACTAACTAGAATAATGCCTGTCTTCCACTAAGAAAGGGAAATGACCGAGAAATAGCCGTGTGGACCGGAGTAGAATATTATACTGTCTTTCTAAAAGAGTTTCATGGAAAACATCGCTTAGCCTTCCTCTGCCTTTGCAGAGTAACAGCCGGTTCACACATGGTCTCCGTTTTAGTCTGTTTATCGGATAATTTATAAATATACCAGAATACAGTATCAGAATAGTGTCATGTGTGAAGTCGCTCATGGAATTTCATACGCCATCTATGAAAAAAAAATGGAGCCCATTTGTCGACAGGCCATAAGCTAGACGAGAAATGACTCGTGGGATTTTGTTTCTTTTTTTTTAACACAAATAAGTCCGCGTTTGACCACCAACTCGCCTGATGGTAAGCGACGTTGTGGTCGAAGATGAAGCACGCAGACCTAGAAGATACCTATTCACTCTGACCTTGAAAAGCTTTAGATTATATCTCTTAGGAAACAAGAAAGCAGAAAGACTGTTCCAAATGGGGGAGGGGGAAACAAATACAGTGGAGTCATTCAATGTTTCGTGTCGAGTTAACTCCATCCAGAACTCGCTCAACTCATACCGCGTACTCTTCCACTTCGTTCACTTCGCTCCGCTCTTTTCCAGGGGAAGCCCTTGCAAAGCCGAATTAAACTTCTTAGCGGCTGTGAAGTTAGCTACAATCTACGCAAACCCAATCCTAGCTGAAGCTCACACAACGGCTGCACGAAGATTGTGTTTTGTGCAGCTTGTATATTCACAGCCGCCAAGAAGTTTGATTCGCCTAAGATGAACGTTGCGAATTATAGAGAGCTCGTAATGGCTCCGCTCCGCTTGCAGTGGAAGGCGGGCATAAAGATAGCTTTACGCGGTCACCTTTGTTATTTTGATATTATGCTAATCGTGTAAGACGTTGTTCGAAACAGTGAACATTGTCTAAATGGAGGCTTCAAAATATATACTACATACGGACAGAGGCAACCAGTGAAAGTTGTCCAGATGAGTACGACCTTTCGACTTAGTGCATAATAACAATACAACCCAACACTCACTTTTTATTGTAGTGTTATCTTTAACTGGACATAGAAATATTTGCCGTCTTTTTCTCCCGCGGTAAAATAAAAAGATACTTACTATTTTAATGCGGGCATTATTTTAGTCCTCGCCAAACGAAGAAAGCGCAGAATTTAGTGCAATTTCTCATTAGGCTGTGACCAAAGTGCAATATGCTCATAAAAATTCACTTGTCTTTTACAACAAAGAGATAAAGACTCGTTTTAATAAAATGGAGTTCCAATGTAAATACGCGCACTTATCGAATACCTAACATATCGGCAAGTTAACAAATTATATCTAACTAGGTATATAACTAAACTCACTTAAAAGTAATGTGTGTATAACAGCTGCTATACATATAATAATAGGTACACCTACTGCTGGATATGGCGTCCCTTGTATTAAGGGAGGAGCATATCCCCAATAGCATTTATGCTCATTTAGGACTTCCAGGATCTTAAAGGGAACAATCGGAGACTGTCAGCACTTTGCTATTAACTTCCCTTTGACTACGATAACATGGTCGCTTGGTATGGTTAAACCCGCAGAAGATTCCTAGTTCTTCTGTTCTTTGCGTTTTTGTTAGACCCCATCTCCAATCACACTCCGTCCCCTTTTACTTGGCTCTTTCTGCAAGGCAGGGGATACTGACTCAGTCTGACGCCGTAAAACTCCGGCCTCGGTGCCAATTATTTTCCACCTCAGATTCGATTGTAAATCAAGTCACTTCATGTCACGTACAAAAAGGATACTTCACTATGTATGAGGCGTGTCACTAGGTGTCACGCCTCATACATACCTACCTACATATCTATGTTTCAATCAGCTCAACGTATAATTAGCGTAGTATACCTACTATATGTACAGATAACTTTATCATTTAATTTGACACAGTTTTGGGAACTCGAATAATCTTATCATCTTCCAATACTTATTTTAAAATAAAAAGAATTTCCTGTGCATTGCGATCGGCAAGCTGAAAGAATCGTCGATTTAAATCTAATGAATAATTGAATAGATAGATAAAATACAAATATACGAGTGTTATCAAAAATTGGCCAAGTGCGAGTTGGACTCGCGCAAGAAGGATTCCGTACCTATCGGAACGCCCTTAACCCCATTTAAAGCGTCTACCGGTTGCCGTTATTAATATGGAGCGAAAATACGTTTGTTGTATGGGAGCCCCCCTGAAATATTTATTTTATTCTGTTTTTAGTATTTGTTGTTAAAGCGGCAACAGAAATACATCATTTGTGAAAATTTCAGCTGCCTCGCATGGTTCATGAGATACAGCCTGGTGAAAGACAGACAGACAGACGGACAGGGTTCCGTTTTTACCCTTTGGGTACGGAACCCTAAAGATGACGACAATAGGCCCAATTATGAAGGCGTAGTTATATTAGCAATTAAGAATATTTCTGTTTCTTTTTACTTTAGGCATTCGATAGAGAGAACACTTTTTAAGTTGCTATTAAATTTACGACGGCGTCTTCCAAATTGGGCCTAATATGATTAAAACTACCAAACCTAGAATCAAATAGAGTCGAATCAATCAGTTCGAGTATGATAGAATACCGTCTTGTAAACTTTTTTGTAGTGTAGCAGCCTGCACACATTATTATCCCCTGTGTCCCCTGTGTCGTCTCCCCCGGCGCCCCTGTACCGCGCAGGCGAAGTCTGAGTTTAGCGGTTTGACTATAATGTGTGTAATAGTCCACTGCTTATTTACCCTCGAAATGCGATTGAGTCAAAACATATCCAACACTCTAATCTGCGAGTGGATGCGTTTACATACGCTGGCGCATTTCTTCTCTCGTACTTTCTTTACGATTTTTTCTCGGTAGTTTGAAAATCCGAACATACATTCCATAGAACTCATTATTTATTGGCACATGGCCGCATTTTGAATCCACGACCTCACAATTATAGGGCGACATTTCGTCCACTAAGCCACTTTTCACCACGGCCACGGTAATGATCATTACCGTGCACGGCGCGGGCGCACCGTCATTTATCTAATAAATAAAAACATATTTTTCCAGATTGTTCGATAGTGGCGTATTGCCTTACGCTCTTTGTATTATATTTTTATTTTTAGGTGAACAAACATGAACATCCTTTCTCTCAGTCCTACTCATCACTTTCTAAACTCTATTCCTTCTCTTCTGGATCTTATTATGGTTTTTTCTCTCAATGTCATGTCGTTAAGCACGGGCAGCTATCGGCAGATTTTTCTTATCATGACCTAATTTTCTTATCATATAAAGTTCGCCCTCCTAAGCCTAAACCTGAAGTGATTGTGCAGCGCAACTTTAGTGGTATTAATTATGATAGCCTTAGAAGTGACGCTGACAACATTAATTGGTCACCGGTTGAATCTGCCAACTCAATGGAAGATAAAATTGCAAGCTTCAATACTTTTCTCACTCAGCTGTATGACATTCATGCGCCGTTTCGGACTATAAAAATTAAGCATGCTCCATGGATTACGGATGAAATCAAAGCCCTTAAGCACAAAAAAGCGGTAGCGCATACGAAATTTAAAACTCATCCTAATAATGAGCACAACAGACAGCGCTATGTCAAGTTCCGGAATCGCTGCAATGTGGTGTGTAGAGATGCTCAGCGACGCCATATCTCAGAATCGGTTCAGGACAAGGACCCAGCTAAAGTGTGGAGGTTTCTCAGGTCTCTTAGAGTCGGAAAGTCACGTCAAGAAACTATCCCTAATATTCTAAACATTGATAAGCTTAATCAGCATTTCTCTGCTGCTCCGAACATGGATGCTGCTTTAAAGGCTAGCACACTTAATTATCTGTCTAATGTTATGACTCCAGACTTTCCTACTTTTTCTTTCCGTCAATTTGCCGCTTGTGATGTTAAGAAGAGCATTCTCTCAATTTCCTCGAACGCTGTTGGTTTTGACTACATCAGTCGTAACATGATTATTCCTATCCTAGACCAACTACTCCCAATCCTCTGTCATATTTTAAATTTTTCCATTTCCAACAGCGTTTTCCCCTCCTCTTGGAAAGAAGCTCAAGTAATGCCATTACCTAAGAAAGCCAATCCTGCATCCTACTCAAAATATCGTCCCATATCTATCCTTCCATTTCTGTCAAATGTCACGACTAATGGGCTGCTTAATCCTTTTCAGTCTGGCTTTCGTTCCGGGCACAGCACGGTCACGGCGCTGGTCAAAATCACTGACGACATACGTCTAGGGATGGAGAATGGCCATTTGACCGTGTTGTCGCTGCTGGAATTTAGCAATGCTTTTAACTTATCTCCAACGGCAGTTGACTGGTTTCGCAGTTACCTGTTTGGCCGTCGGCAGAGGATTCGTCTTAAAGACCTTCTTTCTTCGTGGTGCAATACGTCTGCCGGTGTGCCTCAGGGTGGCGTCTTATTTCCTCTTCTTTTCGCTATCTTTATTAATTCTATCTCTCACAACCTTACTTCTTCCTACCACCTCTATGCGGATGATCTGCAACTCTACTGTCATGCGCCCCTGGAATGGTTATCCGAAGCTATAGATACTATCAATGGTGATTTGCGTCGTATATCTCAATGGAGCAGGTCGTATGGCATTCAGTCATTATTATGGGTAATTCTCAAACCATCAGCCAAATCGAGTGGACTACATTACCACATGTTGTATTTGATGGAGTCACGATCCCTTACAGTGAAACTGTAAGAAATCTCGGAATAACCTTTGACCGGCATTTGTTTTGGGTTCCGCAGCTCGCTGAGACTAGCCGTAGGATGTTTGCCTCCGGAGGCTCGTTCCGTCGATTACGAAATTTTCTGCCCGTTGCTACTAGGGTTGCGCTTGCTCAGTCACTCTTACTTCCCATCCTTGATTACGCTGATGTATGTTATGACCTTACTGAAGAGCTACTGGATAAACTCGAGCGCCTCCAAAATTATAGCATCCGGTTCATATTTGGCTTGCGTAAGTATGACCATGTTTCTGAATTTCGCACTAAGCTCGAGTAACTCCCTATCCGTCGTCGCCGGGATGCTCATATTCTATCGCTGCTGTTCAGCACTCTTTTCTATCCTTCTTCTCCCTTTTACCTTTCTAGTCTTTTCAAGTTTCGGGATTCACTCCACACGCGCACCTTGAGATCTGCAGATAATTTGACTCTGGATATTCCTTCCCACAGAACCTCGTTCTACAGTTCATCGTTTGCTGTAAGGGCTGTGAAGCTCTGGAACGAATTGCCCCTTGATATTAAGCATGCACGTTCACTGGAAACTTTCAAACGACTTGTAAAAATTCATTATCTCTCTAAATAAGTAATTTGCTGCATCATTGTTTTCTTTCGTTATGATCATTGCGTATATGATTATATGTATATTATTATGAATGTTTATATTATAGTAGTAGTATAATTGTGTGTTAGGTATAGTATGTAGTATTATTATTTATGTTTATAATATAGCTTTATTTCTTTTGAGTATCAATCACATTATTGTACTCCCGTGATATATTTTAAGATCATTCCGTTCCGTGCATGGGTTGCCTGGAAGAGATCGCTTCCAGCGATAAGGCCGCCTTGAGCTACACTAATAAGTTTTTCATGTATTACTGTTGTCTTATTTTTACTGTGTGCAATAAAGTGTTTTCTATTCTATTCTAAATTATGGCCATAGTTTTAGTGTAAAATGTTATTTAGTAGGAAAATATGAATACAAAATAATGAAATGAATCACTATTAAATCCCCACAAACCGAATCAAAACGATAACGTACGAGTATGCATACGTTTTAATGCGCAGCGTAAAGTTAATTATCAAAAAATTTGCTTACAGAATTGTATAGGTATAACAGGTTTGAAACGTTATAATAATCGGCCAAGTACCTACGAGTCGGACTCGCGCACGGAGGGTTCCGTACTGTATGGGAACCCCCTTAAATATTTATTTTATTTTCTTTTTAGTACCTATTTGTTGTTAAAGCGGCAACAGAAATACATCATCTGTGAAAATTTCAGCTGCCTAGCTATCATGGTTCATGAGATACAGCCCGGTGACAGACAGACGGACATCGAAGTCTTAGTAATAGAGTCCCGTTTTTCCCTTTGGGTACGGAACCCTAAAAATGACTGAAAGTATAAATGTAATGGTGGAATATAGGTATGAATCTCGTGATTTATCATACCGATCTAATGTAGAAACTATTGTATTAATTTTATAAAAAAAAAAAAATTGTAGATACGAGTGCCGCGGTGAGACTGGCGTTAGGAGAGACGCAACTGGTGGTGGAAACCAAAGCCTTCCTGGAAGACAATGGAGTCTATCTTGACGCCTTCAACAGAGTAAGAACATTATGTATTTTATATTATTAGTAGTTACTATAACGAGTAGTGCTCCTTTCTTATCTACATTATGTTTACTCGTGTTTTCAAATTAAGCACCATGTGTGACATTTGACCAAGTTAGCTATGAAAGGAATTTGATGTTGTTTTGAATTGCCAGAAACCTCCAAGCGGTCTAAAAACCTTTAATACTAAGCGCCACACAAATCGGCGGACGGGAAGTTATGCGCAGAACGCAGTTAACGCAAAAACCGAAATATAGGTATGCGCGGGAGCCAGAGAGACGAGACGCCGGGGCACACCCGCCTGCCAACCTCAGCCTCCCGCGCACTCTCTACGCATTTTGCACACATGCGCCGAAGTGTTATCTGCGGCTAACTTCTCATCCGCCGATTTGTATGACGCTTAGTATACGCGAGGATAGCCATTTTACACCTTTTATAATTGTAATACAACTTGCTTGAGTATATAGGTAGATTAACGCTATAATTATAAGCTTGATTTTATTAAATATATCTTACTAAAATTATCTTACAGCCAGCAAAAAAGAGATCGAAAACATGTATTCTAGTCAAAAACTTACCAGCTGGCACAGACAAAGAGGAGATCAAAGCACTTTTTGAGAAACACGGTCACTTAGCGAGATTCCTGATGCCCAAACACGGCATCACGGCTCTCGTAGATTTCATCGAACCATTTGAAGCTAAAAAGGCCTTTACAAAGTTAGCGTACTCTCAATTCAAACACACGCCGTTATATTTAGAATGGGCACCTGAAAATGTATTTATAAAATCTTCTGAAAGTAAAGAAAATACTGGTAAAGAAAATGGTACAAAAGTGATGGAATCTGACGATGTAAAAACTAGCAACGTAAAAGAATCGAAACCTAATACAAAAGAGTCAAAATCAGAAGCACCTAGTAGTAAAGAACAAGATGTACCCGAAAAAATGAAAGTAGATGATGCAGAAGAACCGGAGAATGATACCACGCTTTTTGTAAAGAATGTCAACTTTAAGACAACGGAGGAAAGTCTTAGATCAGTAAGTTGAAACTGTTAATATATATTCTTAGAAATACGATCGAAGTATGGAATATTCCACGATCTTTTGTCATACATAATGTTTGCAGCTTCGTATACATACGGATCATGGCTACAAGAGCACTAAACTTCAGCTTACTTTGTTACTTTTATTCCTTTGAGCCGAAGCCGTTTTAATAAAAAAAAATGTTTCTATAATTTAACAACATAAGGTCTGTTTCAGCATTTTTCAAGTTGCGGCAAAATACACAGTGTAACGATAGCTAAAAAGAAAGATCCAAGAAATCCAGGCCAGTTTCTTTCAATGGGCTACGGTTTCGTTCAATTTGTTAGGAAGGAGCACGCAAATGAAGCGCTCAAATTACTGCAAAGTTCTACTTTAGACGGAAAGACATTGGAGTTGAAGCGATCGGAGCGGGGAAACACGTGAGTTCATTAATTTTATCGTTGTCAACTGAATGTTACACATTTAGGTAACTACATTTTTCATGGTTCACGGCATCTATGACGTAATCGCCACTATACTTGATTACATTACAATGAGGCTATCAGTTACCATTATCTAATTATTTTAAGTAATACAATTTGAATATAACCGACATAGCTCAGCGGATTGCAAAGTTGAAATAATGGCAGTGGGTAGGGCACATAGCACGGAGTACTGGTGATCGATGGGTTCTCAGAGTTTTTGTATAGTGACCATGTTTCGGCAAACACAGCGTAGAACATTGACCCCACAAGGATCGCGCTGGGTGGCATCTAGCGCGGTCTTGCGGTAGGTATGCAGTCAAGAAACAATTTTTTAGGCAGCCCGGACACTCCGTGATTCTTCATACAAAATCCGCTGTCTTACGCACACTACACAATTTTGCTCACATACACTATACATACGCACGACCGCTACACGGGTATTTGTGTGCAGAACGTCTATGGTTGTCAACGACGACAACGACCGTACGAATCGAATTCTGACTTACCAAGAAGTTTTAAGCAAGCCTAATACGATGTACTAGCCGCTGCAGGTCTCACATACAATCGTACATACACTTATTTTGACGAAATCACTCATTTACCTACCTACGTAGAACATTATCTAAACACGGCACTGTTACGAGATTCACATAATTTACTCACATATTGCTGAAGTATCCAGTAATATGAACACGCACCACTTGAATATGTATATTTGTTAAAATCATCCCACAATATAAACAAAAGAAATAGTAATTAACGATTAAGTAAATCACGCGCGAAACGCACCGGTGGCGAACTGACTGAGGGAGGTGACCTACTCTGGGCCTCACTGGGTGGGGTAGCGGTAACGCGTTACGTTGCCGGTTTTTATAACTGTTTCTGGCTATGTTTGACGAATAATTGCAAAAAAATATTTTTAACCCTTGACGCAAAAAAGGAGGTTTTAAAGTTATCACAATGTTCATATTTGCCTAATCTGTAGCTTAACATGTACCAAAGAATATAATTATAATAATACTACGTACAGTACATGTCTTGTACCAGTGTGATGAGAATCCAGTATTTTAAAAGGTATTTTTTCGGTATGCTCTATTGACTTTTTAGAATATAATTCACAATTTTAGTTGGCATATTTACAGTAGTCGTTTTTTAAATTATTGAGTAGGCATATTTTGGGAAAAGTCTAGTAAGTCAACAGAAATAAGTCATCTGTGAAAATTTCAACGTTCTAGCTATCACGGTCACGGTTCATGAGATACTGCCTGGTGCCAGATGGACAGCGCAGTCTTAGTAATAGGGCCCCTTTTTAACCTTTTTGGTACGGAACCCTAAAACAAGCCAAAGTAATGTTTTCCCAAAAATCAAATAAACATCAATAAATTACAAATACTCGCAGTCACATTTCGCACAGTAACTCTGTATATATATTATATTTTCGTATTTATTACGTAAACAAATAGTTTAATAGCTTAATGATCTTGCAGTACAAACTACATATTATTCCATTTGATATGATGTTTAAGTATGTTTTCGCGCAAAAATGAAAACTGGTAGATATCTACATTATGTGCATTGTGAATACTATTTTTATAACGACCTATTCCTTCTTTCGTTCTTTTTCTTCCTTCCTTCGACCTATTCTATTATTTAAAGAAAAATATTAAATTAAATTCCAGTTCAATTCTATTATTTATTGCAACTTAAACATAATAATGCATTGCATATCGATACCGATATCCTGCAACAGTTGCGTTACGATAACTAATATTTTCACGCCCATGGTAACCCCCTGTGATTGTGAGCACGATGAGAGAACGAGAGATTTTGCGCGCGAGTAGCGTCGCCACGTACGTTATGTTGGTAGCATTTACAATTCTCTATCAGCATTGAATTAGTTCCCAATTTTGGCCGCGCGCAGAATTATCTTGGCGTACTCTACGACCGTTCCGCCATTATACTTTCATGCGGAAGTGAGATAGATGCGAAATAAATTTACAAATATGAATATCATTCTAGTGTTTATAAAGTATTATGAATTCATAATAATTTGAAAGCATTATAACTAAAAGTAAACGATTTATTTTATTTGAAACAAAATATCAAGAGGAAATATCTAAAGTTGAATGACATAATTTTATGCAATATTTGTCTACATACTAAAAGTAAATAAGTAGGTACCTTATTTTATCTTTAGGGAAAGAATGAAATGTTATCTTGTCACGTAATGTTGTCATACAACCATAAACAACACAAGTCCTCCCCATTGTGACGGTTTCTGTACTTATTTTATTTTGGAGAAATCACCAGCCTGAGTGTGCAGCCCGCGCGCAGTTCACAAATTCCGTTCGATTACCGCGGGGTGGAAGTGAGGAAGACAGAAACGGGTGGGGGGTAACGAGTGGCCGTTCTATACGTAGTATTATTATATATTCTTTGGTTCTGTAGTATAATGAGAAACCCTTATAACTTACGTAATAAACCAAATTGCATAAAATTTTAATAATATGAAAGATTAAGTATAGTTGGAAAAATAGTGCCCCTCTGAATCTCTATCTGAAAATTATTTTGAGCACTGTGGTATGATGATATATTTTTGAGTTATAAAGGAAAATTGATTTTTTTAAACTTGTACAGTGTACACAGCTCAGAAGTCTTTGATCTTAGAAACATATTTCTTACCCAATTATGTTTTTCTAGTAGTCGACCCTCTAATGACATCATAAAAACTGTTTTTATAATCATCCTCACCATCTACGGAAGGTAATACGCGTGTCTCGACACGCACTTAACAACTTATATTGGAAATCTATAGGGAAGGCTTTGTCCGGTTCTATTCAAAATACGTAAATAACATATAGTTTTGTTCTACAATACAATACATAATTTGTCTTACCAACTCGTCCTACGCCTCGACTAAACCACGGTATTACGACCTATATCATTACCATGACTAAACTGGCTACAAGCCCGAATACAGAGGCGCCAACGTAATTATAATAGCTAAATAGCATAGTCCTGTTTCTTTTTCACTTTAGGCATTCGATAGAGAGAACGTTTTTTACGTTACTATTAAATTTACGCTGGCGCCTCTGTAATTTGGCTTTATGTCTATAGATACAAATGCTTCCGCCCTATCTATCTAGAACCACCGTGCCCTGTCTTAAATTTAACTCTAGCCATGTACCTGTTTCATGGCATACATATATTTGGAATATTTTACGATGTTTAGTAAAACTATTTGGACTAGGTGTAAGATAATGTTTAATGTTTACAGAAATGAAGTCCGCACTTCGAAGAAGAATGTAAAAGACTCAGTACAAAATGGCACCAAAATTCTCGTTCGGAATGTTCCTTTCCAAGCAAATAGGAACGAATTACATGAAATTTTCAGGTAATTTAAATAAAAACTCGTTTGTTCCACCTGATTAATTATTTTGTGGGATATTTACATTCGGCGACGTGCCTCGGTTTTGATGCAATTAAAAATACAACATCATCCTTTCTAATAAAGTTCTATTTTATGTAATCGTTTTATCAAATATAGCCAGCATAATTATTATATCTTCAAACCGACTTTAACTGCAAGCGATGTATTGATTAGGCACACTCTAAAATGTTAATTATGTAGTAGTGTAGGTATTTAATTTAACTAATTGGTAACAGGGCGTTCGGCGAAATAAAAACATTGAGGCTGCCGAAAAAACTATCACCGGGGTCGGAGCAACATCGCGGGTTTGCGTTCGTTGACTTCCACTCTAAAGCTGATGCTAAGGTTTGTGCAATGGTTTACCTATTGACCTCTTAACATTCACAATAGTTGTGTATCTAATCAATTTTCATGTTTTTAGACGGCATTCGAAGCGCTCTGCCAATCTACTCATCTTTACGGTAGAAGATTGGTCTTAGAATGGGCTGATCAAAGTGACGATAATGAAGATGTCAGTTTACTAAGGAAAAGAACCGCGGAGGCATTCAACGCCAAAAATACTGGTGGCAAGAAATCTAGGAAGGGAGCTGTTGAAGTTGAAACATTTGTTGGTGAAGATGACCATTTATAAATCAAATTATTCTAACAAGACTATCAGTAAGATACCTTGTGAATATGACTTAAATTATTGTAAATAAAACAATATTATTCTAATATTATCTTTATTTTCATGCCAGTGTAATATAAGTAACAGATGGCATTCCTACTTATGTAGTTTCCATGTCACATAAGTTATTGCTAAAGATAATAAAATAGTAATAATTTACATGTACATAATAGATATTAATATTTACAAAAGATCACTGATTAAGCTAGATTCTTCAAACTTTCCCATCTTGTAGCAGGATCAACTTTTACAACCGAAGTACACTGACCATATCTGATGAAATATTAATATTATAGATATGAAATTGTTATTATTAGTTTTAGATAATAACAAGCTATTATACATCTAGAAGAATAGTTCATGTATTTACACAACAAGGACAAAAAAATAACATTACATAAAGCATCGAATTTGCGCTAATAGAAGTTGAAGACATGACAATAATTATTATTGCTAGGGTTTACTTAATCAAACACCAAAAATATTTAACACTATTCTAAATGTCCTATTAACTACAAAATCATACCATTTAAGGGACTCTTCACTTTAAAATGAGGTGAATATTTATAGCAAGGACACTATTTGACAATAGTAGAACCAAACTGATCTAAGTGACATTTTCTTAGTATTTCTGGCACAATTGCTAAGAAAATCGTTTGATTCATGCATTTTTATCAAAAATTGCTATAATGTTGAAAAATAATGTCACTTAGATCAGTCTTTTTCTACAGACTATCATCATTTGTCATTGACAACATTTAGATAAGTGTATAATATTTCTGATGTAGAATTAAATATATTTCCCTTATGGCTATTACTAAGTTAATATCTAAAATCTTTTAAGAAATACAAACTCAGATTCATTCATTTACACAGATGATATTTCTACTAGTGATGTCATAGTATTTGATTTACACAATTTCTCAAACAGAATCTGCATTCACCCATACATAAAAAAAAAAAAATTTTATATCATGGTTACAACACACACAAAACAGGCTTGCAATATGCTTAAAAACCAAATGCTTTATCAGTAACACACCAGGAATGTATCCAATTGATAATTTTTATATTATGACATTCCATTCAATATACACAAAAACTGAAATTAAATATCTAACAACATCAGTGAATTTAAGAAATTAATTGAAATTTTCCACAATAGATAACACTATCATGAATATCTACAATAGAATACCTATGAAGCATCATGGATAATTTCAATCAATTTTCACAGTGGAATATATCTTTCTGACAAACAAGCTGGTACCCAAATAGCCAACGGTGCCACAGATAATTCCAAGAGCAAGGCTGAAAAGTGCCATATAGCCAAAGTAGAAAGTAGTCTGGAACAGACCATACATTTTAGTCTTGAATACAAAGTAGTAAAAAGAGTACAAGTAGACATAAATAGCGGTGCTTCCTGCAGACAGAAAACTCGTCCATTGCCAGCGGTAGTCTTCAGCATTCAACAAGAAGTAAGTACAGACAATGGTAACACAAATTGTCACTACCATGAGAATCAGGAATACAAGAAGCATAAAGCCATACACATAATAAATCTTATATGCCCAGAAGGAAGTGAAAATGAAGTACATTTCAATGAATATTGATCCAAATGGTAGAATTCCTCCTACAATAATAATGATGAATGGTTCCATGAACCATTTCTTCTCTGGGATTGGTCTGGGTACAGCATTGATGCGGCAAGGGTAATCAGGCTGTCCTGCTAAGTTCCTTCCGAGTACTGTGCCAACTAAAGTGAGAGGGAGTATTACAAATGTACAAATAGACATAACAGCAATCATACTACCAAATGGAATAGCCCTTGAAGCATGATAGTACATTGCAATGAAATTGATGAAAAATGCAGTTCCACAGACTAGAACTGGTAGGAAAAATGCAGATAAAAGCATCTGCTTGATCCATAACTTGCCACCCATTCTAGCATACAGGGAACCTCCAAAGTAGCCATTTACAGGAGAAGTAGCAGCATAAATAAAAATGGCCGTAGAGAGTAGGGATCCCCTTTCTGTATAGAGTTCACCAAAAATGGTAAAGATGATGACAGCTAGTGTCACAACGGTCAGTTGATAGCCAGACCCAATGAGAGCTGAGAATAATGACAAATGTGGAACAGGCCTAAACACATCACCATGAACCTGTTTCCAGCCATATTCATCACCTAAATCTTTCTCCAAGTCATCAAGATCATCATCTTTTGAATACCTTGCATAATCTTTTCTCAGTGTTCTCATTAATATCATAGAAACAAGACCAACTAAGAAAATAACCATCATAAAACTATTGAATATTGAGAACCAATGAATCCTATGTTGGAAAAAGTTTGGATCTAAATATTTGTCAAATCGATCTTCATAGTTAATATCACTTTTCTTCCAATTCACTTCATAAGTGAAAGGAATCTTCGCATCAGGCGTGAGTCGTTCTTTATTTTCAGTTGTTAGATTTACTTCCACAATTCTATTTCCATTGTAACCAATGTCGAATTTTTTGTGAGTCCAAATGTAGAAGTGTTCGCCGTCGATTTCTCCCACGGTTCCCCAGATCGGCAGGTCGTCAATATACATCTGATACCAATAGTGATTCTTCACTGCGTAGACTAGTGCTTTGTAAGATTGCTCATTGAGTTCTATTGCACAAAACTGCTGCGCCGGTGTATTGTCTCTGTACGTAATGTCGAGGCCGCTGAATTCCAGTTCAACTCCTTGAAGAGCTTCTGATAATGTTTCATGATAGTGCCCGATAGTAACCTTAGTGCCGACACAAAAAGGCAGGGAAAAATACGCATACGTTTCTTGACGATTGTGGTAAGGGCCAACAGTGTTCATCCATAGCACAACTTGCTCTCCATCCTTGTAAGTGTGAGTATGCTCGTCACAGTAGACTATTGTCCACAAGAACACTAGGATATAGAAAAACTTCATCTTCTTCTTCTCAAATTTTGTAATTAAAAATAACTAAATTCGAAAATAAAATAAACACACGTACGTGGAATGCCAAAGTCGGACATCTATAAAATGTTGCTAGTTACTTAAAAAAACTTTTAAATTAAGGTAACGTTTCAACGTGGAAACAATTTCTTTTTACCGGTTTTTCTTTTAATTAGGGATAAAGGTATGAACTTAGAGAAATAACGTAATAGAGGGAGTACTAAATTTTGCTCAAATAAAAACTGTGTAACAGCTGTCTTATTCATATCTGGTTATACAGCATACGCAAGAGTGGATGAAACAAAACAAAACGCAACGTCTGCCGTCTAACGTCAAAATCACAAGTTGGAATGTCAAAATGGTTAAAAGTTGGTTCTAATTTGTCACAGAATAAATAATAGTATAAGTATAGTGCTACTAAATCAAAAATAATACATAACGGAGCTGCGATCTTCTTTGTGAAGATCAACTGTCAGTGGTTGCGTGGCTATGGTTTGTCAACACCGAATGCCGGTTGTCGAGTTTTAATACAATTTATTAGAAATAACTGTTTCAAAGTGCTAAAACTATGTAAATTTGTATAAATTCTTTATGAATGGTGTATTTTATATCAAATGGCGTGTCTTATAAAAGGGTGCACATCGCATTCATCCCGAAAAAATAATAAGAATGAATTAGTGACTTTTCATCGGTGAGTTTTGTTGGAATATATTATACACTTTTTGTGATTTAAAAACAGCTACGTCTAACAGAAATTATTTTAAATTATATTATTACGAGATTTTACATACATTTTGGAATAATTTGTGTAATTTTCATTCAATATTTTACAAAAAATAATAGTTCAGGTTATCACGTCATAGTGCTGCGGTAAAATGACTGTATCGATGTTTTTTTGATTATACTTACACTACTTTTTAGGGTTCCGTACCCAAAGGGAAAAACGGGATCCTATTACTAAGACTTCGATGTCCGTCTTTCCGTCTGTCCGTCTGTCTGTCTGTCACCGGGCTGTATCTCATGAACTATGATAGCTAGGCAGCTGAAATTTTCACAGATGATGTATTTCGGTTGCCGCTATAACAACAAATACGATAAACTAAAAACGAAATAAAATAAATATTTAAGGGGGGCTCCCATACCTACAACAAACCTGAATTTTTAGACGTTTTTCGCTCTATATTAATAATGGTACCAGGTAGATGCTTGAAATTTTCACAGAACATTTAGTTTTATATTTTCTTCAATAATAAATAATAAAATGTCAATACAATAATGTCTAAAATTAAAATTAGTCAAACAACCCGCCCCTAATTGTTCCCGGAGCAAAGGTCCCCAAAACACTGGCCGCATTACCCCGTTGAATAGCAATGGCCAATCTTTGCTCCAGGAAACAGCTGGAGCGGGGGTCACCACACTTTTCCGTTATCCGCTGGCCAATCTGTCGAATCAACACCTTGGCCTCGGTCCCCCAAGCGCCCAAAGTTTCAACAGCGATGGGCACAAAAAGATATTGTGCCTCCAAAGCCGCATATTTTTGACGCTTCCGACACGCAGCGTCCTCAGCAGCCGCCGCTGAGGAGCGGATGGAGCGACTCAGGTGACAGGCGGCAACCGTGCTGACACATGTGGCATCCCACACCAGGCACTTGCCATTCTTCCACGGCACCAGAGTTAGCCCATCCGGCCTCTTGCCATCAGACCTACTGAGACCCGGTGGCTCCAGAACGCAAGGTATATTTGCCGAGACAAAGGCTCTCCGGACTATGTCGTTGAGGGCATGGTGACGCGGAAACCTTCCTGTACACCGACGACAACTCAATGCATGGTGGCCATCGGCCTCCACTACGGAACCGCAGATGCAAGTATGTGGTTCACACACCTTGCAGCCCAAGCGGAGACCTACTGCCACGCGCAAAGAGTCATCGTCCAAGAAGGTGCCCAGGTGTGGAGACGGAAGAGCGTGCAACCATGCCCCGGATTCTGACCGCGATACAGCCCTCAGTCTTGCCAAATCCGACCCCGCAGCCTCGCTCAACAATTGCTTCTGGACCCGTTTAGCTCCAACATCGTCCCACGCACGCTGTACGTGAGGAGCTGCAGGGCTTTCGACACCTGAGTTAAGGGTCGACCAAACTGCCCTAGCATCTGACACAAAAGGTATGCTCACCTCATCACCTTCGTTATGAAGAATGACAGAGACAAGGCCAGCAACCCCATGCGCCGACGCCAAGAAAGCAGGCAGACCCAGTTCACCCATGCATCGCACCCCAAGGCCTCCATGCCGAATCGGCAGTACCGCCTGAGTCCACTGCGGGTCATTGAGTGACACGTTGAGTATTGACTCTATAGAGGTTTTCAATGTCTCGTCAAAAACTGCAACCTCGTTAGGACACAGCCAAGTAGGCGCCGTTCGCAGCAGATACGTAGCCTTTGGTATAGCGAAACACGTTCGCAATAAAACCAACGCCACGTGCGCAGACAGATTCTGGAGACGTTCCCGAGCGGTAAGAAGAAGTTGATTTTGGGAAAGAATAGCCTCCGGTAACGCATCAATGAAAATCGGAGATCCCAAGAGGTAGAAAGAACTGGGCGACAGCTCTCTGAGGCCAGGTAAAAGAGAATTAAACCGTTCAAAGTGTGTACGAGCTTGAACGCAACAAGGGAAAAACTCGCATTTAGAGGGATTCACTTCCAAGCCCAACTCTCTGAGACGAGGAATGAGACTCTGAAGATCCTGGAATACCTCTTCTGGCCTTCCTCCAATGGTGCCGTCGTCAAGATACCACAAATTCAAAGACGATTTGACGTTTACTATAGCTTTGTGGATAGCTAGACTAAATACCAACGGCCCCAACGGATCTCCCTGCTGCGCCCCAACCTGAGAAAGTATAAGATCATTGCCGAAGAAAAGATTAGAAGGAGCTTGGTAAACTTGGTGCAAGAAAGGATAGAGAGAAGGGACTTGGGCTTTGACCTCACTCAAAAGAACATCTCTCTCTAACGTGTTAAAAGCGTTGGTGATATCCAATTTGAGCACGACACAGTCAGAGTTACTGACATCCTGTACGAACGCTCGAGTAGCATGGATGGCAGCCTCACAACCTGAACGCGTGCCGAAACCCAGCTGGTGTGGTCTCAAATAGTCAGCTATCTCCTCTTTAATGGCGCGGCAACCCAACTTAGCCACCAACCGCCTAAAAACACTACCTATGGCAATTGGTCTTACTCCCCCGCCCTTCTTCGACAATGCACAAAGGGACGCCCCATACAGGTAAGGACAAACCTCTACATTAAGCTGACCACTAAGGAGGAAATTAGACAATTTAGTCAAGCACCCCAACAATCGTGGCCCGTTGTCACCCGCCGAACAAGACGTCAACTCTTTAAGGTGCCCTGGGCGAATTCCATCCAGGCCCGCAGCAGACCCGCTGTAAAAAGAACCTAACGCCTGTGCCACTTCATCCATCGTTACCGACACTGTTGCGAGAGAAGCATCCGGAACTGGTGGAAAATTAAGCGGCCGCGATGGACCTGGATGTTTCGCTTTTAAATCTGCGAGCGTATCAGGGCTAAGTTGAGCGAAGGAATCATCAGACGTCAACAAACGAATAGCGCCCCTCAGGTCACCGTCAAATACCTTTGATTCGATAACCGAACGGGATGAGCGGGGCCCACGCCTCCGACTTTCACATCCACAATCATCGCCCAGATGACACGGATCGGAAGCTGCAATGTTTGCCTTCACCTTTGCCGTCATGTTCCCGGGCAACTCCTTTGACGGGACCCTAAGCGCACCGAAAGCAAATGTGAGCAACGCGTACCAGTCTTCCACCTCATTGCTATCGACACACTTGTCGAGAATCTCACATAACCTGCCCGCTGCTTGGTTTCGAGCACCTTTCGGAATGTGCCGAAGCACTGGCGTTGACTTTTTTAAGGTGGCAACCACATCCAGAGACCGGGCCTGAAACCCCGAAGACATCCCATTTTGGGCTAAATGTGGATCCGAAGCCACTGTCTGAGACGCTACTGCAGGCTGAAACGCCCCTTTGTGCATGCGACCAATATGTACTTTTAGACCGTGAGCGCTGAAGGACCGAGATGACCCAGGACAATACGGACAAGTCAAAGGTGCGGTAAGAACGGAATTCATCATAAATTATCACAGAAAAACATACAAATTATCATCAAATTCAAAAATTTAACGAAATCGAACAATTTGAGTCGAGTCAACAAACTAAAATAATATTATAAATTTAGAGAGAAAAAAAAAAATATTATCACAAAAAGAAAAGATTACAAACAAACACAACTAGGTGCACAAAAAATATCTATTTATTAAATAGCCATAAATTACTTTATCCCAAAAATATAATAATTGTGAGTGAGAAATTGAAAGTAATCTCCCGAAAATAAAATCTATTATTACTATTATAATATTAATAGTATAATAAAATTAAAATTATAATAATAAAATAATAAAATAAAAATTATAATATAATATATAATAATAAAAAATATATTATAAAAATTATAATATAATATAATATAATATAATAAAATAAAAATTATAATAAAATTAAAATAAAATAAATATTTAAGGGGGGCTCCCATACAGTACGGAACCCTCCGTGCGCGAGTCTGACTCGTACTTGGCCGATTTTTGTTTTAGATTTCCCAGAGATGAAGTAGTTAAAAATCAATGGATTACACTAATTTCAAGACCAAACTGAACACCAAAACCACACAGCCACATTTGTTCTTATCATTTTTCGGAAGATTGCTTTGTGGGTGAAAATATTAAACATCGACGTCTAAAACTAAATGATGTACCTACATTAAAACTAAATCAAACAATATTTCACTTCGAAGCAACTCCTCAAAAATGTAAGGTTATTACCTACATTATTGTTATTACAGGTATCACACTGTAGAGTGAGAGCTTTGTCGAAACTATTCTGATATGTAAATGTATAATAATGACATGATTTATACAAATTATTGTAGGCGTGCGAGTTGAATGCAGAGCTTAGGAATGCGAATGTCTCCCCCCGCTATCCGCACGCCCAACCCGCCCAGGCGCGTGAGGTGGGGCGGACGGATAGCGGGGGGAGATGCTCCCGCTCTTTACCTCAGACCCCGACTGCATTCAACTCGCGCGCTATCTGTAGTTATGAATGTTAGACTGATAGATGATCTACAGCCCAAGCAGCTGAATATATAATCTTGAAATGATTCAGATAATTATTTTCAACAATGATGAAATATAGATCAGAACACTCCCGATTGATTTACCTTTAAATGAATTAATTAATGTCAGTTTATCTGTTCGGGAACTACAATGCCACAGATAGACACATAGACACGTAAACTTAAAACACCCCATCATTTTTGCTACGTTAAAATAAATATATTTTCTTATCGATATTTTAATCGACTCAGTTACAACACTAGCATGTTGCTTATGGGATGACAATCTCATGTCACCTCCGATAGCTCAATCCTAGTTTGTGATACCCTTCGAAATTACGTAAGTTCGAGTATATGTACATCTTTTTCTAACACCTTTTAAATTTCATAATTAAAATGAGACAAAGAGATGTATTCTCTTGCTATTTTAGTACTCCTTCTTGTACTGGTCATTATTCTATGGGTATGAACATGATGATGTGGACTGTGACTAGATCAGTGACTATGACTGTTTATCTGAAACTTGTTTGTTTACGTAAAAGTAAAGGTTTCACTTGTAAATATTGTCATGGGCTCATTAGCATACTGTGTTGATCTAAAAAAAAAAATGTTAATGACATTAACATTTACTTGTAAAATGACATTGACAACTCCACCTTCGAATTAAATGCCCATGCCTTTGTGCTTATTTACTATTGAGGTTATGTTAAAAAATAAATAATTTTATTATAGAAAAAAATCTAACATAATGGAAGTTGATTTACCTAATACTATTCAAGCTAAACTTATATCGGACTCAGGAGAAGATGCTGGAGGCACCTTAGATTTACCAATAAATATAACAAAAGATCAACTTCAACTCGTTTGTAATGCACTTTTACAAGAGGTAAAGTTATATTTAATATCTGTCTCATATTTTCAAAAAAATGTATTTGAATAACATTCATATACCTTTATTTCATTTCAATTTTGCAGGAAGACAAACCTTTTCTGTTTTTTGTAAAAGATGTTGAAATTACAAGTTCATTGAAAGATTCACTTGACATCAAAAACTTAAACTCTGAAGAAGTAGTTGAGATAATATACCAACAGCAAGCATTATTCAGAGTCAGGCCAGTCACACGATGCACAAGGTAAATATACTGAGTATATGATAACCCACTGAAACCTTATAGTTCATAAAAGAACCAAACCAAATAGTACCTGTTATTTCTGACATGCTTATATTTCTAAATGTATTAAATTAGTAGCTCCTTCTGAACATTAATATATTATAATATTATTCTAGGACTGTACACACAGTATTTAAACTATAAGTAGATACAAAACTTTTAGGTGTTTCCTCTGGTTTGCTTTTTCATGGAATACTTTAATTTGCTTGTTGTTACTCCAACATAAATAACGTAGTGTATAAATTTTAAATATGTACGCTAATAATGACCACAATCTTACCTACAGTCATATTTTAGTGTTTCCACATTTTGCTGCTACTGACGCATTGTTTAAAAACTTGCCCTTTTCTCAGTTCTATACCAGGACATGCAGAAGCAGTAATATCCACCAGCTTCAGCCCCTCAGGAAAACACCTGGCCAGTGGTTCTGGAGACACAACTGTGAGGTTCTGGGATTTAAGTACACAGACACCTTTACATGTGTGCAAAGGTAAGAATAATTTAATTGAAAATATGATTATTCTCTGCTCAATCATTGCAGCTATAATAGAATAGAATTCGAAGTTGAATAATATCCACCAGCTTATTGTAATTTGTTCTTATTTAAGAACTTTTTATGTAAGGAATAATACCATAATTCATTCACACCTTGTTAAACTTTCTTGCTTTTTCCTCTAGGTCACACTAATTGGGTGCTATGTATAAGTTGGTCACCAGATGGATTAAAGTTAGCCTCAGCATGCAAGCAAGGGAGAGTTATCATATGGGACCCCATTAGTGGACAACAAGTAGGCAAGACTATGATGGGACACAAACAATGGGTCACTGCTCTTGCTTGGGAACCTTACCACAGGTAATTAAATATTGACCATAATCTAAAATTCAAATCTTTATAGTTAGTTATAGGAAAGAATAAGATATCATAAGATAACATTTTTTACATAAATAAAAATACATTAATGGTTCTCCTTACTTATGAACTGCTCATGACTTACAATAGTTTTTTGTTTTACCTTATCTGTACATTCACAAAAATATAGTATGCATTTCTTTAAAAGCAATAATTTGAATGAGTCAGCTGCAAAGAAGGACTTTTGAAGTAATTTCATTCATTTAGTAAGTCTCCATAATTCATATGTATATTCTATATGAAAATATAAATGATTTCAGGAATGCAGAGTGCAGGAAATTAGCCAGTGCATCAAAAGATGGCGACGTCAGAATATGGGACACAGTCACCTGTCTCACACTCCTCAGTCTCACGGGTCATTCTAAGGCTGTGACTTCTGTAAAATGGGGCGGTACTGGCCTTATTTACACCTCTTCCCAAGATCGGACTATTAAGGTTACTTCTTGAACATTTTAAAGAGTGGAACAATCCTATTATATTATAAACGCGAAAGTTTGTATTTATTAAACATGATTAAATTATCAATTGTAATGAAATTCCCTAATATTAGTATTGTATCTAACTATACAGTGAAGTCAACAGTGGGTCTCAAACTCGGCTAGGCCGGTCTCTTGGGAGCCCTTACAACTGGAATTATTCTAATCGAATTCGCACTTTAACATTTTAAATGGGTCTTTTAAAATGATATTAGGAACTATATTATAGTATTAATAAAATAAAATTGGTATCAGAATTAAGTGAAATTAAAAATCAAATTAAATAAAATAAATTAAATCAATTTAGATAAATCATGCCATTATATTATAAAAAACTGGAATCATAATTAATTGAATGGATGAATTTTGAGGAAATTTATGGATGTTTGTTCCTCAGTTTTCATGCAAAAACTACTGAATGGATTGAGATAAAACTTTGAAATAGTAATGCTTATACATCAGAATAACACATAGGCTATTAATTTATAAAGATATTGCGTGAAACATAGTTCGCCGGGTCAGCTAGTCATTAATATATTCTTATTTAATTCATAAATATTCATACTTAATTAATAGTAAAAATATTTTAATGTAATTAGTATTAGACATCCGAAAGTGTGATTGTTAGTTTGTATGTTACTTTTTCATACAGCAATGAAGTAACAGAGCAATTTGATTTTTTGCATAAAAAGCAGGTGAAACTATTGGTAAAAGTTAGTTATAGGCCGAATCATACAACTTGGTGGCTATGATGCTACAAGCCATGGATTGCCAAATCCTCATTTAAGAGCCTGGTTGGTCTGTAATTTTCCATACAAATGTATTACGCTGTTTTCTTCCTGGAAAATACTTATAGAGCTTCAATTTTTTGTCATAAAATTAAATTTTGCTGTTTAGACTACTTTGTCTTTTCTTTTTC
This sequence comes from Hypomecis atomaria, assembly GCA_964007245.1. Taxonomy (NCBI): domain Eukaryota; kingdom Metazoa; phylum Arthropoda; class Insecta; order Lepidoptera; family Geometridae; genus Hypomecis; species Hypomecis atomaria. The sequence goes on along the minus strand of OZ023292.1, from coordinate 15,161,855 downwards.
TTGATAAATTAATTAGCAGGTAAAATATGACCCTTCAAAACCACAAAAAAATTCACCATTATTACCGACGTCTTTAGAGACCTACCAGAAGAGACTAAATAATATCTAACAAAATATAAAATGACAGAATCATGAACACATTTTTTTTTTAAATTTTGACATAAAAAAGTACTTGATTGAAATAGTTTTTGAAGAAGAAAACAGCGTAATACGAAACGTTGTCTCGCCAAGTTTTTTGTAGGTATAAATCGCTCTGAGCTGCAATTGTCCCTATCGCACGATGCGGGGGTAGGGTCGAGGTAAGGGAGGTTCAAACCTATACGTACACAAGCACTAGGGATGTAGTAATAGTCGATATTTTTGTCGATGCTCTAGTGATGTCCATCGATATCGATGTTTATTAAAAATATTAGTTATTTTTTTCAATCTTATGATTTGACCGCAGTATGTTTGTTACTTTTGAAGATAAGATTTTATCTATGGAATATAGACGTTTAGTTGCTACGACATATAGCAGCGATTATACAGAACATCGTGTTGTATCCGCAGACATCTAAATGAGTTAGGCACAGAATAACCAATTAGCATAGTGCCCAAGTAATCCGGTAAGGCTCAATTCTACGAAAGCATAATTCTATGAAGGCCCAATTCTCAAAATGGCAACATAGGTAATTTTGATTAGAAATTTTCTAAAAAAATCACACATATTAAATACTAATAAGAGCTTACCGGTACCTAAAACAACCTCCTTTGGCGAGTTAAGTACATCATAACTTTTACTATGGGACCGACCAGAGCCGAATCTGCGAGAAATATCAACTATACCATAGAAAAAGTCCGTTGATAATGGACAAAGTGTATGGAACAGCTGGTTTTTATCGCCAATTCGGAGTTAGTTGCTCCCATAGTAAAAGTTGTCCTTTTTAAACCTTAACAATCGCTAATTATTGCGCATGTGTGCACAATGCCGACGCCGCGTGGCGTAGTGGTAAGCACAGGCGTGCACGTGGGAGGCATGAGGTTGGCGGGCGGCTGTGCCCCGGCGTCTTGTCTCTCAAACTAAATTTCAACATATGAAATTTACATGCGGTTTTTAGTTAACATGTTTTGTATAGTTATACATATCGACTACGGAAATATGAATTAATGTAAGGGACAAAAGGCCATTTTTCAGGAGAGCCAAAAAACGATCGCAATTTTTTTTATTTCTTTATATCTTTTTTGTTTCTTGTCTAATTTAAATGACTTCTAGGGCGAAATTGTATAAAATTTTGAAGTGATTATGTTAAAGATATCATTATTTGAGATATCCCTGTAGTTTAGGAATTGACATGTTCCTTACATTACTTTTTTCTGTTAAAATGACCGAAATTTAAAAAAAAAGTTAAGGTAACGTACATCTCATAATCAAATACGAGGTAAAATTGCAGTGAAGGACATCGCTTCAATAGGTTTTTTTAAATAAATAGCCCCAAAAGTTTATCATAATCATTTATTTTCTATGTAATTATATTTAAAAATGTGTCACTGACGCTAAGTTAAAAAAAAACAACATAAACAACTTCTTATGTAATTAAAAGTCTGAAGCAATACTTTTAAGTAAGTAATATCACAATAAAATGCCTTAGAAAACTTTTTAAATAATGAAAAACTAACGTTCATTATCATAAAAAGACCGTGTAGGAACTTTTATATTCAGTCTTCCATAATATAACAATAAAAGCTTCCAAAAAAAGTTAAACTACGTATAAATCTTTGTAAATTAAACAAAATCATAATATAGTTCTGAACCATGTAACAAGAATAGTACTTAAAAAAATTAAATTGGATTCTTTTATGGCAACAGTTGTTTTAATTATTTGTGGAACAATAATTAAGTTTATCCTATTCGTTTGACAAAACAAGGAAAGGCATGATCATTATTTCAATTCACTAAATATGACTGCAACGTACTAGGCTTGTATAGGTATAATATGACTTTTCAACACTTTCCTTGTGTTATCATATTAAATTTACAAGATTATATTAACTTATGTATTTACGTAACACTACTATGTAGGAACTGCCTATTGCAATCAGGCACATAAAAAGCGAAAGGCAATAAGGCAAGGCTGATTGCAATAGTTCCTACATAGTAGTGTTACGTAAATACATAAGTTAATATGATCTTGTCAATTTTATATGACAACACGAGGAAAGTCTTGAAAAGTCATATTATACCTATTTGTTAGTTACTATTAGTCTTCCATAAAGAAACAATAAAATCTATTAAAATAGATGATAAAATACTTATGCCTAGAAACATGTTCAGTCAAAATTAAACAAAAACAAATAGGGCACCTAAATATCCATGGTTTACCTATAACAAGCTATTAGAAAATAACAAGACAATAACCTCGATTTTAGCAAGTAAATTATTTGTAAGATGAATCTTATCCAGTAAGTTTCTTTTATTTTACAACAAAAGGAAAGACGTGAAAAACCGGATTCAAACGCTTTTAAGTGACAGTTACAAATTGGCTATATGTTTTCAAGACTTTCCTCGTGTTGTCCAAGGAAAGTCATAGAATTAGGTATCTTAACTGTGATAATAACTTGTTAATAATGTTTACCAGAATTAACATAAATACGAGTATCAAAACAATGAGAAAATCTTAGTCAACATTTCTGTAGCAATGCTTTCATGATTAAATTATAGAGAAGAAAAAATTAATGCTTATTCATCATCATCTATTCATGATTTATTGATTATTTAAATGATTATTCATTCATTTGAGGTTAATCCTAAAATTTACTGTGCGTCTTCATCTTCTTCGTCTGTTTCCAATGAAGTGTCTAAAACTGCACCATCATGCGGAAGATTTAGGTAATCCGCGTGAAATCTTCTGGGAATGTTGTTTTTATTATTTATTAAATGTTGTTTTTATTAGTTATTATACGTAAATACATAAGTTAATATCATCTTGTAAATTTAATATGACAACACAAGGAAAGTCTTGAAAAGTCATATTATACCTATACAAGCCCAGTACGTTGCAGTCATCTTTAGTGAATTGAAATAATGATCATGCCTTTCCTTGTTTTGTCAAACGAATAGGATAAACTTAATCATAGTTCCACAAATAATTAAAACAACTGTTGCCATAAAAGAAACCAATTTAATTTTTATAAGTACTATTCTTGTTACATGGTTCAGAACTATATTTTGATTTTGTTTAATTTACAATGTTTTATACGTAGTTTATTTTATTTTCTTTAGATTCCATTACTTGTCACACTAACAGCCACGCCAAGGCGTCTGACGAGTCAACAATACAACATTCAAACAGAGTAGGTACAATAAGTCCAAAACGATAACACTTTCGATTCTAAATTACATACTAAAATCACAAAAAAAAATATAATAGTTATATTAATTTACTTTTTTTAGAAGCTTTTATTGTTATATTATGGAAGACTGAATATAAAAGTTCCTACACTGTCTTTTTATGATAATGAACGTTAGTTTTTCATTATTTAAAAAGTTTTCTAACGCATTTTATTGTGATATTACTTACTTAAAAGTATTGCTTCACACTTTTAATTACATAAGAAGTTGTTTTTGTTGTTTTTTTTTTAACTTAGCGTCAGTGACACATTTTTAAATATAATTACATTGAAAATAAATGATTATGATAAACTTTTGGGGCTATTTATTAAAAAAAACCTATTGAAGCGATGTCCTTCACTGCAATTTTACCTCGTATTTGATTATGAGATGTACGTTACCTTAACTTTTTTTAAAAATTTTGGTCATTTTAACAGAAAAAAATAATGTAAGGGACATGTCAATTCCTAAACTACAGGGATATCTCAAATAATGATATCTTTAACATAAACACTTCAAAATTTTATGCGATTTCGCCCTAGAAGCCATTTAAATCAGACAAGAAACAGAAAAGCTATAAAAAAAAATGCGATCGTTTTTTGGCTCTCCTGAAAAATGGCCTTTTGTCCCTTACATTAATTCATATTTCCGTAGTCGAATATTAATGTAAGAGGTCAACTATTATAGGACATGTCCCGTAGAGGCTGAAAATTATAAATCTGTAATCAAACCACTTTTCTATAAAAACCTCTGCCTGTTTAAGTTTGTTTGATTTTCAATTAATATTTGTTTGTCTGCGTAAGGGCCAGTGTATATTTTTGTAAATTGATGTAAGAGGCACATCGGACTTGAAAAACGTAACTTGTAATAGCGTAAGGGAACTCAATTGGTAAATAGGACGTATGAGGCATATTGCATTTTTTATGTCTGTTAACGTACTTTTTACCCCTTATTTTTGATATTTTTGCTCACTTTTTTTTTGTGGTAAGCGACATTTTTTTCAAGATATTAAAAAGTTATATATACATATATGTACCATTCGATAGAGCTCGGAATTCTGAATCTAACGATGTATATAACTCAAAATCGTTTATTGAATCAGGCGTTACTTTGCGGAAGTTCATCTTCAAATTCTTGTTTTGAATAAATATTTAGTGTATTTCCGCTCTGTCGTAGTCATATAAGTTAAGGTCAAACTACCGTCACATCGCCTTTACTTCGGTGCGTCACGACGAGTATATAAGAAGCGCCGGCGCGGCGAGCCGTCATTCTTGCGAGTGAGCTCGAAGAGTCAACACGTCCTGAAGATGCCTCGTTTAGAGGCGAAACACGTGTCGAATAGAGTACAGTAAGAATAGGGGTGCTATTTATTGACTAAGTATTTTTTCAATTATTTTATACCATTTTTTTTTTTTTTTTTTTTTTTATAAATAAATTATATTTGTAATTTTAACATATTAATTAAATATTATTTTCAGGTTTACTACATTTTTTTAAATAGATTACTAATCACTATTTTTGTTACAGGTTTAATTATTTTTTATTATTTTAAACGGATTAATTAAAAATTTTGTTTCAGGTTCATTCATATTTTGTAAACATACCTAAGCCTAGCTTTTCTAACCTGACCTAACCATAGTCGAACCATGATACAGTTTGATGATTAATTACTAATTTTGTTTGTGATTTAATTTGGATTTTGAATAGTACCCTTAACTTATATGACTACGACAGAGCGGAAATACACTAAATATTTATTCAAAACAAGAATTTAACTCAAAATCACCAAAATGTCCCTTACATTAATTCATATTTCCGTAGTCGATATGACCCTATAAGGGTATGGCAATTTTATTATTTGTATTAGAACGATTTATTATTACATTTTCTAGATTAACGTTAAAAAATTCGTCTAATGTATAATAACATTTCGATAATAGGAAAATTTTTAGTTGTTTTATGAAACAGTTTTATCTTTCGATATCTTTTAAATTATTTGGCAATTTACTAAATATTTTTATAGCCATAGAATTTGGGCTAGAACTTGTGCATTGTTCTCTCTGGCCCCTGCGCATACCTATATTTTGCCTTTTGCACAGCATTCTGCGCCTAACTTTTCATCCGCCGACTTGTGTGGCGCGGATCGTAGGTGAGATCCATTCGAGAAAACAGCCCCATCGGCTATCCGTCCATTGAACTACGTGCCTTGCCCTCTGTCATTTTAACTTGCCAATCCACTGAGTTTTGCTGAAAAGTTCAAATACTTAGAAGTGTTTCAATCAGTTTGTCTCTACCTATTTTGTAGATATTCTATCCTGTATTTCTATGGTGTGTGCCCTATCCACTGCTGCTTTAATTTGCTAATTGTTATAACTTTTTTTTAACGTATTTAAATTAGAACCAAAGTATGACAAGCAGTTCTCCAAACAGTAAGCCTAGCATCTGATCTGTTTAATTGAATTCTCAATTCAATTAAACAGATGCGAGGTACGAGTACACTTCGCTGTGATGCGCTAATTATTGTGCATATGTGCACCTTGCCGACGCTGCGTGGCCTAGTGGAGTGCACGGACGCAGGGAGCGCGCAGGAGGCATGAGTTTGGCGGGCGAGTGTGCCCCTTTCGGGCTCCCGCGCATACCTACATTTTGCCTTTTGCGCAGCGTTCTGCGCCTAACTTTCCATCCGCCGACTTGTGTGGCGCGGATTATACGTGAGATTCATTCGAGAAAACAGCCCCATTGGCTATCCGTTCATTGAACTATGTGCCTTGCCCTCTGTCATTTTAACTTGCCAATCCACTGAGTTTGGAGCGAGCTTAAAAGTTCAATTAGGATTGCTTTAAATTTAATTTTATTTTATTTATTCATACACAAAACAAATCACAATCGTTACAAAAGTTCAACTTAAATATAATTATATTATGGTCTGGATTGTAATTCAAATATATGTGTACACAGAAAAAGTAATTGAATGAGTGCTTTAAATGCTTTAATCGGTTCATATCTACCTACTTTGTAGATGTTCTATCCTGTATTACCTACTATGGTGTGTGTCCTACCCACTGCTGCTTTAATTTGCTAATTGTTTTAGTTTTTTTAAACGTGTTTAAAGTATTACCAAGGTATGACAAGCCGTTCTCTAAACAGTAAACCTCGCATCTGTTTTATTGAATCCTCTATTATTTTTTATACTATGGAACTAATAGCGGAATGAAAATATGATACGAGTAGGTACCATATAAAAGGCCAGACGTTTTAGATGTGCAGGTATACAGTAATATAACGAGACCCTATTACTAAGACTCCTCTGTCCGTCTGTCTGTTGGTCACTATAGTCTGACCGTTTAACTGAGTCCACGCCTGCGCGGGTACAGGGGCGCGGGGGTAGACGACAAAGGGGACTGAGACAGGTGCGGGCGGCGGGTCCTCACCGCCCGCACCTGTCTCAATCCCCCTTTGTTTTTGACCGATGAAACAGAGGAGGTACGCAATTTGACGCGTATATTTTTTTTATTGGAAAGGGTATACGTCGAAGTTGGTCCCATTTAAATTTTCTTGAAATCGGCTGAGCCATATTTGATAAATCAACAATAATGTGAAAAATGCTACATCGGTCCGCGCGAATTCTGTACACAGTTGAAGTCGATATTTATTTCATTCTATTTTTAGTAAGTATTTGTTGTTATAATGGAAACGGAAATACATCATCTGTGCAAATTTTAACTGTTTAGCTATTACGGTTCATGAGATAGGTACAGCCTATAGTCTGACCGTTTAACTGAGTCCACGCCTGCGCGGTACAGGGGCGCGGGGGTAGACGACAAAGGGGGATTGAGACAGGTGCGGGCGGCGGGTCCTCACCGGTCACCTAAACGGTCAGACTATAGGCTGTACCTATCTCATGAACCGTAATAGCTAAACAGTTAAAATTTGCACAGATGATGTATTTCCGTTTCCATTATAACAACAAATACTTACTAAAAATAGAATGAAATAAATATCGACTTCAACTGTGTACAGAATTCGCGCGGATCGATGTAGCATTTTTCACATTATTGTTGATTTATCAAATATGGCTCAGCCGATTTCAAGAAAATTTAAATGGGACCAACTTCGACGTATACCCTTTCCAATAAAAAAATATACGCGTCAAATTGCGTACCTCCTCCGTTTCATCGGTCAAAAAATAGAATAAAATAAATATTTATTCATACAACAGATGTGAGTTTTTGCACGATAATTATTAATAATCACAACAGGTAGACGTTTAACATATTCTCAGAGTATTTAGTAATATAATATATCAATTTAAAAAACAAATAATTGAAATAGGAGTACATAATTGGCTCCCATACGGTACGAACCCTTTTAAGCGCGAGTCCATATTTATTTTAGTTTGTAGAAGAACTATGTTAGATATTTAAATAAAAAATAATTAACTTAAAATTAGAAAGAAGTGATTTCAGTCAAAATATATAATGTAAACTGCAACGCCTACAGAAATCAAATAGCCAAATTGCTACTTTTACTCCCTGCTTTGGGTTCAAGATCAATTGTTTATGATGTTAGTTGGGTACATTTTATGTTTTTGTACAACAATAATAAAATAATTTGAAAGAAAATAAACAAGCCTATAAAAAAATAACCTATGTCACAAATAATGTCGCTTCCTAATGGCAGAAAAATAAATAACCATTGGCAGGATTTTTGTTTGCTTTCCGCCATACCTACTAGGAAACTAGATTATACGTAGAATACGCGTAAGAAAGCTCTACGTACGGCCAAAATCAGGAACAAATTCTATGCTGCCAGGGAATACGGAATGCTAGTGAAATAACGTACGTGGCGCCACGACTCGCGCGCAGAGTTATCTTGTGCGCACTCTACGTAATATCATATTTTGCTACAATTCAAAATCAAATTTCGGTCGGCCACGGCTGGTTCTTTGAGGCGCGGGCGGGGTGCGGCGACAGTTCGAGCGCAGTACGCACACAAATACAATTGCATCACACACACATTGAAGCTCCCTGGTTTGGGGGCATCGCGACGGCAATAGTTTAGTCCAAATACCTATTTCTCAATTTCTTCGTCACTAGGCTACCCTCTTAACATCTGTGCGAGGATCGGGTTCATCAACATCACAGCCGTCAAGTTGTATTACGTAAAATTTTAACGAAATGTGATGGATTTTTCACAGGTATGGAGAGCTGATGATGGAGTGCTTTGTAGAACATTAGAAGGACATGCACATTGGGTGAACACGCTTGCCTTGAGCACAGACTATGTCCTGCGAACTGGACCGTTCCATCCTGTTACTGACAAGTTAAGCCCTATATGCAGTGACAGTAAGTAATAACCAAATACTTAGTTAAAATAAACTAGGCCCAATTATGAAGGGCCATCGTAAATTTAATATAAACATAAAAAATGTTCTCTCTATTGAATGCCTAATGTGAAAAAAAAACAGAAATAGTCTAATTAGCTATTATAATTACCTTCATAATTGGGCCTATTGTCCATTGATCATGTGGGGCTTGAAATTAGGTGTCAGAATTATCAGCAAATTTCTTAGGGGTGAAGGAGGAATTGATAAGTTGCTAAAATCCTCATGTTATTGATAGACATTCCCTCAGATACTAAAAACAATATGTATTTTCATTGCATATATCTCTATATATACTGTATATATTTTATCATGTCCATAGAATAAATAGGCATTCCACTTTTATTTCAGCTCTATTGCGCTAAAAGTCCATTGTCGCCAGATCTCAAGATTTTTTAATGCTCTACCTTAATCACTTCCTATTTTTGTTTTTCAGAAAAAGTACTACAGCAGAGGGCCTTAGAGAGATATGAATCGGTGTGCCCTCAGGGAGCAGAAAGGCTTGTGTCAGGTTCAGATGACTTTACACTGTTTCTTTGGCTCCCAGAAAAAGAAAAGAAGCCTCTAGCACGAATGACTGGCCATCAACAACTCATAAATGATGTCAAATTCTCCCCTGACACCAGGTACAGACTATTAGTACGGGTACACGGTAAAGCATTTTGACAAAATATTCATTTATAACTTTAAAAGCCTTTAATTTAACTGTTAACTGTTAATTAATTTAACTGTGCTTTATGAAGCTGGTATGATTCTATTATATAAAAAAAAAACAAAATCTATGAACCTACAAATCTGTTTTCTTGTAAGTACTATTTGTACCAGCCCTTTTTTAACAGTCCACTGCAAGACGTAGGCCTACCCACGAAGGGTGATTGGGCCATATCCACCACGCTGGCCCAGTGCGGGTTGGTGGATTTACATACGCTATCGAATTTTTTCTACGGACGTGTGCAGGTTGCCTCACGATGTTTTCCTTCACCGAAAAGCCAGTGGTGTGAAATTCCGTACGTAAATTCCGAAGAACTCATTGGTACGGGACTGGGATTTTAACCCACGACCTCACGATTGTAAGGCAGGTGTCATCACCACTAGACCACCACGGCTCATACTATGTATATCATACGTAAGTAGTATTTAAATTAATTTAATTTTCAGAATAATAGCATCAGCTTCATTTGATAAATCCGTCAAGTTATGGGAAGCAGTAACTGGAAAATTTATAACAACCCTGAGAGGGCATGTGCAAGCAGTTTACATGGTTTCTTGGTCTGCAGACTCAAGGCTTCTGTTAAGTTCTAGTGCTGATTCGACTTTAAAAGGTAACTACTATAACACTTTCTCCTAAACATAATAATACATTTTCCTGGTTCTGACTTTTTTTTTTTGTCACGGTTGTTATCCAGCTTTCTATTTGTCTGCTTAGCACAGGGTTGTATCTTTTGAACCATACTAGATATACAATAGAAAAAATGGCAGAAAGTGCAATATGCATCCCAGACCGCATATCTGCTTAACATCAGGCAGTGTGTAGTCAAACGCAAACCTTTACGAAATAAATAAAAAAAGAAATTGTGGCCACTCTTGGATCAATAAAGAAAAAAATAATTATAAAATATGTAAATGCTTCATAGCACAAGTAACTATGAGCTCAGATCAAACTGATATGCCAATTGTGGAAAGTACGTATATTTAGTCTCCACGGTAGCAAAGAATATATAATAATACTACGTATAGAACGGCCACTCGTTACCCCCCACCCGTTTGAGTCTTCCTCACTTCCACCACGCGCTACGTACCGCATCGTGTACTCTGCGCGCGGGCTGCACTGGCCGGTGGATTTTCTAATAAAAACTACCTAGACTGTGACAATAGGGAACACTTGTACTGTGTATGGTTGAATATCAATGATACGTAACAAAACAAGAAATTTTAATGTTTCCCTAAGGATAAATAATAGGAACTTATTTTACATTATTTGGTAACTTCCTCTTGATATTATCTAACAAAAGAAGTAGATCGGTTACTTTTTGTTAAAATGCTTCCAAATTAAGTAATTGTTATACTTTTTAAGCACTAGATTAATATTCATTTTTGCAAATTAAGTACGCAACTGTCTCACTCACGCGGCATGTCGTCACGTTGTGGTGATCGCTGACAGCCATAGACGTTCCGCACACAAATGCGCGTGTAGCGACCGTGCGTAAGTGTGTTGTCTGTGAGTAAGTACTGTGTAGGTGTGCATAAGACAGCAGATTTTGTATGAAAAATCGCGGAGTGTCCGGGCTGTGACGGTAGTATGCAGGTTACATTATTTTTCTTTTTTAGTGTGGAATATGAAAACAAAGAAACTAGAACTGGACCTTCCGGGGCATGCAGATGAAGTGTTTGCAGTAGACTGGGCGCCAGATGGGTCTTATGTTGCCTCAGGAGGAAAGGACAAAGTTTTAAAATTGTAAGTAAATAGACTGGGGTACGGTAATTGCATCTAACTGTATTGTGACTCTATACTTTTTACCTACTTGAGTTTATTTATAGTTTTTATCTGTTATGATGTAAAATTATTATATTTCCAAAAAAATAAATTTGTTGTGAATGAAAGAGGAAGCGTTCAATACATATTGTTTTTTGATGTTTTTAGGGTTCCATAGTAAAACGGGAACCTTAAAAACGTAAATTGCATGCTTACTAGTTACAAATCCACACGTTCCTTCATCGTTCCTTCATCACTACGGCGCGCCTCGACTGACTAGCATACTGAGAGCATTTGTCTCCAGGGCTCTTAGCTATTATTCACGTTCCAACCATTTGTATGAAGACTGAATACTGTTAGATATCATTACTGTTACATACAGGGAATTGTTAGATATCTTGTACCTTTGACTGTTATAACTGCTGTCATAGCACAGGCACTCAACCACATTTTGTGATACCCATATACCCCTAGCATAAGTTCTACATCAAGTTTTTACACTCTCAAGGTAGCATAAAGTACTATTTTGAAATTAAATTATTTCATATTAATTATATAAACCTTGTTTCAGATGGCAACACTAAGGAAAACTCCAGAATATTGTGGGACAACAGATACAATATTTTTATTACAGAACTATGTAATTATGTTAAAAATAAATCACCTTATTTAATTTTTATGCTCTTTTTGACATTCGCCTTGATTCCTGATGCTTCTCCACCATACCTAGAGATTTCTGTTCTTGGTTCTCGAATAGCACCTTTCCTCCTTATCTTAGCCTTCCTGAATTTCAATTTATGTTTGACTCTAGGATTTCTTTGTACTTTATTCCTATGAGGAGTCAGGCCTTTATTCTTTGCAATTTGATAGGTGATCTGACGTTTATCTCCAACTTCCTCTGTGATAAGGGTTTGAGATGTTGAAGGCTTATTATCATCATTCTCTGCTTCAGTGCCATTAGCATCATTATCTGAGAAGCCACTTTCTTCAGATTCTTCACCAGGCTTCTGGGTGCTGGAGGGTTCAGCCCTAAAGAAGTCATTGCCTTCATAATTCTCATCATCTGAAACTCCTGTGTCCTCACCTTCATCTTTCTCCATAGCCGTAATAAGCTTAAGTTTTTTAGATGTAGATTCCTGAGCTTTACTTGATTTGCGTTTCTTATTTCTGTTGGATTGTTCTTTGCCGTCTTGTTGGTATAAAGTTACATTATTTTTAACTGCATCAAGTATTTCATCGATTTGAGGTTTTATTACTTCTTGATAAATAGGCTCCATTTTATTTAGCATCTGTCTGTACTGATACAGTCTCTTTATAACAGGATGGTTTTGAATGTTGATTCTCTGACTCTTGAGAAGTAAATAGAAACTGATATTTGTACAATAGTTTAAGATGAGATTGTAATTTGTTTTGACAAATTTTGATGCGGGGCATGCAGGTAGTTTGCCGTCTTTAACTAATTCTAGTACGGGATGTAGGTCATCCTTTGCCACTGTCAGCTTAGTTTTGAAGTCATCAATTAGACCTGAAAATTCTGGGCTTTCCTTCTCAAGTAGTTGTAACTTTTGCCTTTTTGACATTTGGCTCAAATCGCTCTTAATAACAATTTCCTGTTCCACTTCAGCAACTTGTTTGGTGAAAAAATCAAGAGTAAAATCTTCCTCTCCGAGTTGTTCAAGAAGTCTTTCCTGTATCTTCTTAGCTTCTTCTTCCTCCATGAGAGCTGCCTCCTCATCATCACCAAACCCACCATAATCTTCATCAACATAATCTGTTGCATAGTAGGACTTTTTCTTTTTACCCCACGCTTTGGAATCTGGTAAGTCATCATCTGACTTTTCCTGGCCCTCAACATCACTATCGGCTATTCCTAAGTCATCTTTTTTTGCATCAGAGTCTTCATCTGACTCTGAAAATGCATACATATCTTCTTCGCTGTCAGAATCATGTTTTCTTTTACGAAACTTGTCCAATAATGTCTTTTCTTTTGCTGAATACTCGTCCTCAGAATCACTAGGCTCATAGTTGCCTTCCTTGTCGAAGTTGGATTTAACCCTGAAACAATAATTTTCATTTGAAACATTTATTCATAGCTTTATCAAAAATAATTATTTAACAAAATCATGATGAATGTGTGAACACATGTTACTTTTTATACTCTAGCTAGTGGTCTGATGAATTTGTGCTACTTTTATCCTGCTGAAAGATAGCAGTTAAACAGCCGTCAGCATCTGATCTATTGCAGAGTACATATTGGGCATTAATTATATGTAGGTATAGAAATGAAAACTGGAAATAAACCATGTTGATAGTTTTATAACTTACAATGCAGGAATACATACATTTGACTTATATCCTGTTACGTACCTTATTTTATCAGCCATGATGATAATTTACGTGTTCAAAATAAGTAAATCTTTTGGTAGAACATCTGCGAGGTTGTGGCAAGTGGCGAATTATCGCTTTTAACCTTAGCACACAATATTTCAAAAATCACACATTGTATTATTGAAGGTATTGAACTAAGTAAGCCTGATTTTACGTCAGCAATAAATCACATGAAAATTTAAACTGTAACCAGCAATTTCAATAAAACCATAACGCAGCGAGGCAAGGAGTGAAAATTCGTGAAAATTGAAAAATCTAAAGGACAGAATTACCAGAATCGATGTTTTATTTTTCCCGGAATCTAATGGGCCCATTCACTATCAGTCAAAAATGGATGACATCCATTCGATGTTACGAGTTTGCGATTTCGTCGTTAGAAATGGCGACTTTTCATTGGTATAGCGAGCGCTTTAGCGTCAAAAATAGTTTAGCAACATGTCTGATTACCTTGAAACTAAATCATCTGTGGATTTATCTTTATGTACATAGTATTTCCGGCTACCTATATCTTCAATATTTCTGTAAAAAAATAAAGTCTACATTTAAATACACTAACTTGGCAACATTAGCCACATTCATTTGGATGTCATCCATTTGGACGGATGGTGAATGGGGCCTATTATAGTTCGGCCGTTCAGAGAATGCGTTCCTAACACGTCATCTTGAAAAAATGTTTTTGGCCGACATCTCGGAAACTATGTACTTAGAAGAATAGTACCCATTTAAACATTAAATGGTCCATAAATCGTAAACGGTAAGTTTTACAAAAAAGTTTACTGGTAACAAAAGATGCGAAATTTTATTTTCTACAATAATGATCTAAACGTTTTTTGCCCTTAAGTACATAGTTTCCGAGATATCGGCCAAAAACATTTTTTCAAGATGAAGTGTCAGGAACGCATTCTCTGAACGGCCGAACTATAATTTAGGAATAATCATGGAGAGAAAAAATGCAAGTGAAGTCCCTCCGCGAGGAAGAAGTGAAACTTCGACGCAACAGTGCTTTCGTACCCCCTCCATGGTAGCGTTAAACGTTTAACGCAACCTTGTTGGAAATCGCATTAGAAGTTTCACTTCAAAATAATTCATCTTCGAACAAATGAGTCCCAAGATTCAATAGTGATACAATACTCATCACTAGGACCAGACGATTATACTAAGCGGCACACAAGTCGACGGATGTGAAGTTAGTTGTAGATGACACTTCGGCGTGATTCGCTAATTATTGCGCATGTTTGCACAATGCCGACGCCGCGTGGCGTAGTATTGAGCACGGGCGTAGGGAGCGCGCGGGAGGCATAAGGCTGGCGGGCGGGTGTGCCTCGGCGTCTCGTCTCTCTGGCAGTGTTGCCAACTGCACTATCATCTCTGGAGCTACAAAGTTGCCAGATTCCCACATTTTCTCACCCCAAAAAGCAGCTAGAAGTTGCCAAAGCTTTAAATTCATCCAAGGTCTTACTCAGTTCTGTATTTTTGGGAATAAATCTTCTGTTTTTGGGTAGATACCAAGTCAAAAGTATTTATTCGTAGAAATTGTAACATTAACAATTAAAAAATAACACTTTTAAAATTTTGTCTGTCTGTTGTTCCGGCTAATCTCTGAAATTGCTGGCCGATTTTGACAGCACTTTTATTGGCAGGTAGCTGATGTAATAAGGAGTAACTTAGGCTACGTTTATTTTAGAAAAAATATTTTATCTCGTGTTAACGCGGCTAACACAGCGGGCCGCAGATAATTATCTAATTATTTATCAATAAATTGGCCGTGAGTGCAGCGAACGCGAAATTTTTAGATTTTGTTGTTCAATAGAGCTGAAGTTTTAATACAATAGTGTACATTAGTGTACCTACAGTGGTGTGAGCAAATGATTGCTCACGCACTATAGTGTCTATAGTGCCTCAAAGCTCAAGCGCAGCGAGCGAGGAATTTTTGGATTTTATCCTTCAACATAAAGAGTGAGCAAACAAAACAGTGAAAAAATACATGATAAATATGACTAAGCGCAAGAGCAGCGAGCGCGGCATTTTGTTGGCATTCTGCTCAAAGAATTAACTGTAATGATAAAGCGCGTGCGAAGCTAGCGCGAAAATTTTCCTGTTTTTTTTTTCACATGTAAATTTTATTTTAATCTTGGTTAAACGCGAAAGGACGCCTGGGGCGCCCCTTTATGTCTCGCGCCCCTGGGCGGTCGCTCAACCGCGCCCTACCCTAACGCCGCTACTGAGTAGAAGCAAAGGACTACAGAAATTATTAAAAAATGTCCGAAAAATTTACCACGCGACAGTCATAGAACGTAGTCACAGTCATAGTCTTAGTAACACTGCGTGGCGAGCCAAAGTAATACCTTGACGAGCCGCGAGCAATAATGTCGGTTTTAATTAGCGTTTCATTTGACGCTTTCTGCTTTTGCAGTTTTCCGTTTCTTTTAAAATAGCCGTGTCCAGTACTAAAGCGTAACGTGAAATTGATAATTTTAACTAAAGAAAGAATGATGTATTTTTTTCACGCACCACTTTAATACTAAACACTGCTATTTTAAAAGAATCGGTAGGCTGCAAAACAGAAACGTGTCAAATGAAACATAAAGACCTTCATACCGTCGAAGTCTTCTATATGTGGATCAGGCGCTTTAGTTTAATATTTTTATTTCTCTTCTATGTTTGTGATTTTTTTATTATTTAAGACTTCGACTGAAGGACTCTGTATCCATGGTCATGAATAAATTAAAAAGAAAAAACATTGCGTGAAAATCACAGAAGAGAGAAGGAAATAGAAAGGCGATGTGGAGGGGAGGTTTGTCGCCACGTACATGAGTTATAACTCAAGTTACGTGAAATCGTGACATTTACTGTCTCAGTCGTTCAAGTGATTTCAGAGGTAATTTTTGCCAAAAAAATGCCGGTTTGCGCTATTATAACGTGTCGAATACAAAGCCAAGACTTTAGTTTACAAAAAGGAGGAATATCCTTTCACTGGTAAGTCTAAATTGTGGGCATTTTTAAATTTAAATGATTTATTTTACTGCCTAGATTTTCGTTGATAGTGGTTGCAAACATTTTATCGACATCGATAAATTTCGCTAGTAAGTTAATATTTCGCAATTCGAAATTTATTGTTATTAAGTATCTGAATATTTTGATTTAATAAAATATTTGTGATTGTGGTGTATTTTAATTAATAATTGTATTTGCATCACACTTTAACTATTATGTTCCTTACGAATAAAAGTTATCAGGTCCAATATATATACATATAAATATATAGATTGAACACGAAGCCGACTGCCGTTGCATGTTTGCTTTGATTTTCATTGATACATTGTATCTTCATTGCAGCTTTCCAGCCGATCCTCTGACGAAGAGTAAATGGATCGAGGCTACAGGACGGCAAGACTGGATTCCTACAAACGTTCCATTTACACGTGGTTCTTAATTAACATGTTTTATATAGTTATACATGTATATTATCTCGACATATAAAATGCTTAGATCTGAATGACTGACTGACGGATCCACGCACAGCCTAAACCGCTTCAATAAGCGGTCAGGAGAGACTTGAAATTCGGAGCGTGAGTTCTTTGTATGAAGTAGGCGTCTGATAAGAATAATTTACCGAAGTTCTAACCAGGAAAATACAGACGTGAAAAATTAGAGCTAAATGTGTGTGAAACAACGTGATTTTTGGTTCATTTACTTTAGATTGTGCATTAACATTCTGTAATAGAATTGATGGAAGATGTGTTTCGTGTTTTATTGAAATATGAAAGTTATTTTGGGGTTGATTTTCTTCGAAGTTGATATCAATACTCTTTAGTGTTTTTGAATTAAATTACTTTTTATTTTGATGCGTGTTTGAAAATTAAATCCGATTTTATTTAAGTAATCGGCCTATTGTCAGTAAAGATTAACCTTTTCTGAAGTTCCTTATACCATTGTATAGTTCCAATTAACAAAATAGCAATGTATGTCTAGGTATAAGGGTTCCTTGTTATGAGGTATGGAACACTACTTAAAGATATTTATAAATGTTGACTTATAATAAGGGACGCTAAAATAGAATGTTTCGAGAAAAAATGTATACGAACCACCCCGAATAACCTCTCCCGCTAGCACAAGCACGCGCTCTTACTCGCCCACGTAACCATTTACGTCTACGTTCAGCTAATCCAATGAATTAATTATATTATCCAGCTCCAAACTAGAAAAATATGATTGTAATTATTCTTCTCCTTATAAATATTGGCGTCGCATGGAACATGCATATGCCAGTGTCAAGTGTAAGTTCTATTATGATGTTATGATAACTAATATTGTCACATGTAATTCAGTTGTGTTCACATGTAATGTTAGTTTAAGCTTGTTTTGTATTTACGATGTGAAAATAAAGTTATTTTTTATTGTATTGTAATTATGGTGTAATTTACCTAATAAAATATTTGTACTATGATAATATTCATTATGAAAACTAGTTAAGTACAGTCGTGGCCAGCACAAAATATCTAAATACAATTGATTAGCCAACAATGGAATTTAGGCGACTTCCACCGTGTACGAAATCCAAATAGTTCGCAGGAATTGATTTGGCATCCATGTAGTACCTATATTAGAACTGATAGAAACACAAGTTTTATAAATTAATACAATACGGCACGTTGACATGATTTTTCAGTGTTAATTCCAAAAATTCCTAAATGGTAATAAAACTGCACAATCATTTTCATCAATTATATACTACATATATCCAGTTACATTATCCATAAATTATGCAATACGTATAAAATCATATTATCGATAAAATTAAACTGCACAATTCATGTGGCCTTCACTAGCTAAATGCCAAAAAACAACTGTGATACCATATTCAAATTCGAGATTGGCCCATTATTTTTTTTTTGGCTTGACATGTACCACGCATTTGCCATTGTTATGTA
The DNA here is from genome assembly GCA_964007245.1 of Hypomecis atomaria. Classification (NCBI taxonomy): domain Eukaryota; kingdom Metazoa; phylum Arthropoda; class Insecta; order Lepidoptera; family Geometridae; genus Hypomecis; species Hypomecis atomaria. The sequence continues at coordinate 15,143,313 of OZ023292.1, read as the reverse complement.
ACATTAATAAAATAAAGTGAATTTAATAACTTTAACACGGCATTTAAATTATGACCAAATTAATGTTATGGGTCTTAGGTACCTTGGTGATGTGACAGAAAGTATACTACGCTCTATTCTAAAGGAAAAAAAAAATCTCCGATGCTAGTGAAAATTGCACAGTTATTGTGCAGATATTTTACAGTGGTAATACACACTTGGCGACAGCGGTTTTCATAGAAAATTTGTATGGATTTCCTTTCTAATATAGTTCTGCTGTTCTGTGGTGAAAATAGTGCTTGCCTAAGCCTTAATAGCCAGTGCGGTTGTTTTCTTTTAGAAATTCTATTTTTAATGAATTAAATAAATCATTGCAGAAGTAAAAGTAACTTTGCTTTGCCTTGCTTGTAATGGGCACACAAGTCATGGTTCGAGGAATAGTCTCAAAAGCACTGCTAATATTGGTCATTTGTCTAAGTGATATCACATCAAGTAAAAAAATACGATCACCGGGAATAGATTTTCGTAAAGATAAAATATTAAATGAATGCGGTCGCTGTAAAGTTCTTACAGATTCATTTAACTATTGGATACAGAAAACGTCTCGTGGAAAATATGAAGGTGGTGATACAGCATGGGAAGAATCCAAACTTAAATCATACGCACGTAGTGAAATACGCTTAGTAGAGATACAAGAAGGTCTATGTTCGGAATTAAATAAGCACCAAGATTACTGTTACGCCCTATCAGAAGAAGCTGAGCAAGTTATAGAGAAATGGTGGTTTCATGAAGACCCTAATTCAAATGACATGTACACTTGGCTGTGTATTGAAACTTTAAAGCACTGCTGTCCAAATAAACATTTTGGAGTCACTTGTACTCCTTGTCCATTAGTAAATAATAAGATTTGCAATGACAATGGAAGATGTGATGGAGAGGGCACTCGTCAAGGGAATGGGACATGTATTTGTAAAAAAGGTTACATGGGAAATACCTGTGAACAATGCGAAGAAAATTTCTTCCTTACCAGTGATGGATTGTGTGAGCAATGTCATCGTGCATGCAGTGGCTGCTCAAAAGAAGGACCGGCTGGCTGCCACACATGCAAAGAAGGATGGCAAATGGAATCTGCTGTTTGTATTGATATAGATGAGTGCTCAATGGAATCTATCTGCAGAACCAATGAGCTTTGTGTGAACAAAGAAGGGAGCTTTAAATGCCGAGCATGTGATAAATCTTGCAGGACCTGTGCAGGAACAGGACCTAAAAACTGTACATCATGTGAATCCATCGATATTCTCTGGGGTGGGATGTGCATCACAAAAATACAGCACAATGATATACTATTTACTACTTTAAAAAAACTAGTTATATACACAGGGCTCATGGTGATAGCTACATTTATACATATAAGATATTTTAGATCAGTTTTATATATATTTTTCATATTTCTTGGTATCTTAATATACTACCTAGAACCCGCACACATGAATATACTAGAAGTACTGCAAAATATATACCTAAGTTCTAATATTCATGTAGCAATAAATGATATTGTACATGATATAGCAAAACTGTTTGAAAAATCAACATAATAATAGATAGGTACATTTAAAATTAACTTTATGAGGCCCTTTAGTTACCAAACTACCTTACAATCATTATTTCATAGAATATTTTGATTGAGTATTTGTAACATTATGCTATTTATAAATGAAAAACAGTAAAAAGGTGTATTAAAAATACATTTATTGCAAAAGTTACATAGCTAATTTAGTGTCATTTATATACAAAAATTAAATACATGGGACATAATAACCAAATATTGTAAATACTTTTTATTACAGTAAAATAAAACCACTAACACATCTACAGCAGAGTATATTTGCAATAAAACCTCCATAGTTTGACCCTTGTACCTTCAAAGTGTTATTTTTGTGATAAAAAATTCAATAATCAGTTGTGAACGCAGGGCAAGAAAAAATAAATCTGATATAAACCTATTGTATGAAGCACTATAAAATTAAAATCATTTCTTGTGCCTTTAATCAAGAATTATTAATTTCAGTCAAACTCCACTGTAAAATATGATAAGTCTTCCTCTCCCATCCTGTTTCATCCTGACATCGAACCAATTACTATCACAGTAGAATATAGTAGTATGTAATAAAAATTACTGCAACACCAATATAGCACAATATAAGTCAACATGCACATTTTATTGCAAATATAACACTATTAGGGTAAACACAGTTATATGTATAACATTAATTCAGACACTACAAGGTAACCGTTCAATACTTAAACAAATTTTGTAGAATACAATCCAAAGAAACACAATAATTGAATTTCGGCTGTAATTTACTAAGCTGTATGCTACACAATTAATTTTCTAAAATTGACAAAAAATGGATAGTTGCCTCATCTAGCACACTACTAGGATAAAATTGGCATCTTTTGGTTTGGCAACAGTGTACGCATAGCAAGTTATGGCAGAAGATATTAAACAGATTCCATGAATATTAAGCATTTACAAAAAATGTACTTCTTGTTTGATGTTCATATAATTGGTCTTTGGTGAAATGAATTCCAATTTTGCAATTCATTGTCATAACTTCATAAGGCTTTCATTTTACAAACGCGGGTCCTTAAAATCTAGATATTGAATATATTAGTCAACAAAAAATAATAACACAAAATAAATGAATCAGTTTCTAAGTTTTTATAATTTTTGGTAGAAAATAAATCATTTAAGTACTAAGTGATATAACATTCATTTACGCCTATTTGTGAAGTAAACACCAAGATACAGGTGTGCAAATCATAATAAATGTTGTAGAGTGGTATTTCACAGCACCACGTGATTAGTACAATTGAAAAGGAAACCCAATGAGATGTGGACCAGTATCTATGCACTTACATGGGATTTATAACTACAAGTTATTATAACTAGACCAAGTGGCGCTGTAAATTACCATCTGTAAAGATAAAAGCATCTCACACAATACTTTCAATAGTAAGAGTTCTGTTAACATAATGATAACTATGTTACATAAAGCTACTAAATAATACACACGACTAGCATGTCAAATGCTACTATGGACGCAAGGTGTTATGTCCAAAACAACCTTAAAAATTACGTAATTTCTTAACAACTCAAAATGTACCACTAACACTTAGCTATATGTAAGTATTTCGAAGACATATCTACTAGGTTTTTCGTTTGACCGGTAATTAATTCAGAACTATTATTAGCAAATAAGTTGTTAATATTTTTGTCATAACAATGACCAACTGCAAAAATTCAGAAATAAATTAAGTTTTAAGGACTCGAAATTATAAATCAAACTTGCACACAGCTGACGGTCACTAATTAATTTGTCAGGTAGCAAATAAGAAATACTATTCGAGTCATAGAAAACAGAAAATAGCTAATAGTACTTCTGCTTTTGAAGGACCATTTACACAGCCGGGTTTTGTATTTACAGAACTCGAAAAACATTACCTTCCGGCTTGAGCAGCCGGATAATAACGACACCAAGTTCAAGCTACTGCCGGAAAATAGCAATATCAAAATGAATGTACTTTTGTAAATATTCCAAAACTGCATTTTTATAAACATTGATAAGTGCGCGTACACAATGTACGCTTTATTTTCTAATCATTGCCAAATATTTTTGTTCTGATACTGGATAAGTATGCTACAGCTCAGATTAAATATAAAAATCAGTCTGCTCCAATTTACGCTAATATAATTACCGTTATAATATTTCGGTCCCTTTCAATAATACTCGTTTACAAACTTGATCGATAGTTTTAAGTTTACACAATATGACAAAAAAAAAAACAATTCCATAAGTTCCAGAATCATTTGCTTCTGTTGCATTTTAAAGCTACAATAATGTTTACTACAAGTACAACAATGTTTATTCATGTGTAAATGATATAAATAAGCAATACATACTACATTCAGTCTATTTTAATTCATGGAATGTAAGAATAAAATGCTGAAAAATGTTCCGTACAATAAGATGTGACTTCTGAGCGTTATCCTCGAGCCATAATGATTTGGGCCACCGCTCATTTTATCAAATTTACGTTCACAGATGGACGTTCCGCTCTTACGACCAAAGTATAATGAGTTCTGAGAAATAATCTTAAAAAACTAACTTTGCGACTTGCTAAATTCATTATGTTTACTCAGGGTGCGATTTAAATTACATGCCTACGATCGCAGTTGTCTTTTCCTAAAAATCTAATAAAATAGTGTCAATGTTGGCTTTGCACAGTGACCTGGAATCAACCTAGAATAATAAAATAAGCTAGAGGAATTTGAGGCCAGGGTAAATAATTCAGATAAAATACATGTGCTAATCTAACCTTACTGGTGGGAAACAAAATCGAAGAAACAAGCAGCCACATGCCTCAATATTACGTATTTAAACCCAAGCAGGATAATAATGAGGACAATTATTTGCGTGGTTATCGACGCGTCACAAATGTAAGGTCAGATAAGCAGCGGGATTGTCCCATTTATAGGAGCGCGAAAAGTAGCAACGCGACGCTACCTTCGTTATTGTGATTGAATTTGGCAAAAAGTGAGTTACTTGTAAGCACTGCCTGTGCTTGATATCGCATTGCGTGGTTGAGTTTATCATAAGTTCCCTTCAGCTAAGGTATATTCCGTAACACTAATCTTTAAACAATCGAACTCAAAATTGCTAGAATATCCGCGAAATGTTACCTCAGCTTATTTGAAAAAGCGGCGAAGAATAGTTTGATGGTATACCTCATGTCGCGTCGCATCACTGTCTCGTCGGTCGGTCCCGTGGCGCGCGGAGATTGGTGGGTGGGCGCGGCTAGTCGAGCAGCGTGGGCGTGCGGTGGTGGGAAGAGAGCTGCGCGGCGAGCTGGCGGTGCTGCAGCAGGCAGTAGAGGATGCCGGCCTGCGCCATGGCGTCCACGGTGCCGGCGGCCAGCAGGTCGGTGCGCTGCTTGGCCGCCGCGCCCGCGCTGCCCGGCCGCAGCAGCGTGGGACCGAACACCGTCGCCAGGTTGTGTAGAGACATCTTGTTCTCGCTCTCGTGCTGGTTCACTCTGCAACATAATTCATTATCAACACATACGCTATACTGCCATAATAAGCCCAAAGGCGGTATATCTAAACAAATAGATTTTTAGATAGCATTTTAATTCCTGCATCTGATTGCTTGGAACTTAGGACTTATTATTTTATTTTTGAAGTGAAAACTTCTTTAGCGGCGTTGTGTACTTTTTGGGATGGGTATTTTTTTTAACTCGTGTCAGGACACGTGACCTGATCGAAAATTCGTAAGACGGCGCAGGCGCTGCGCGAGTGTGCGTATGTGATTGGTATTGTACCAGATAAATGTTATGTTTACGTTTTCACTGCTGCCGGCACTCTCGGAGTGCGTCACGTTGTTATTTTTGTTGATTAGATTGATCTTGGGCTTATAGAGGCAGTACACACCGAATCAAACTAGTTGTCGTCGGTGAAGCTGGCTACAAGCTGCGCACATTACCGCTTTTCGCGCAGTTGACGTAACGAATTTGCTACTTTGAAACTCGCCTCTTGTTCACAGACGCCTAAAAGTTTGATTCGGCTAATACAATATGTCATAAACACTACAGAAGCCTCGATTTCAGCAACAATTTACTAAACCAAAGGACTCGTTTACTAATGGAAACGCTACCGAAACGGTATATTGACATCCGCCATAATAATGGGCTACTTTTCTGTAAAGCCTGATTACGGAAAAGCTTCGTCGACCACCTAATCGATGATGGCCTAACCTAAATGATGGCTACTAAAATCTCAACATCGCTGACGCTTGAAAAAGCAACAAATTATAATACCCTGAGTAGGTACTCACTTGACAAAATGATTGAGCAGAAAGTCTATGCAGTTCTTATTGAGATCCGGTAACTGAGCGTAGCATTTCAAGAGCGCGTGTCGGCGCGTTTGCGCCGGCCCCGAGTCTACCGATGTGCCCACGCCCTAAAACAAACGTCAATTTATTAAGGTTACCACGTACAATAAAATTAAACATATATGAAAGCAAACATAGATGACTGTAACTGTTAAAAAGTATGAACAACATGTAACAAATATTTTTAAATAGTATAGGACGAATAAAAAAAAATAAACTAAGATGTATTTTCTAGGCAGATTCAATCTTCTTGGCAGATGTGAAGTGAGCTACAAGCGGCGTGAAACCCAATCCTTGCGCAACTGTTATGTGAGCTTCAGTCAGGATTGCGTTTTGCACAGCTAGTATAGGCCGCGCGAAACAAGTTGGCGAATGTGAAATTAGCTACAAGCTGCGCAATATCCAATGCTGACTGAAGCTCACATAAAGCAGCACGTTGATTGGCTATTGCGGAGCTTGTAGCTAACTTCACATCCGCCAACTTGAGTGACGCGGCCTATAGCTGACGTCATAGCCGCCCAGAAGTTAGATTCGGCCTATAAAATACATCAAGTGCCTATAACAGGATTATTTTTTTACACAATTGAGAGACTTACTTGAGTAGAGCCCCAAGCGCGCAGTAGCTCTGGATATAAGGCGTCCGTGAACAAAGCTTCGGGCAGTTCTCGAAGGTACAGTTTGAGGACGCCCGTTACGGAATGTATGTCCACTTCTTTCAACAGCTGTTCCGCTTCATACGCATCTGGAAAAATTACATTGAAATAAAGACATACATGTATAGGTGTAGATATTTAAGCGAGAGGGAATAGCGTACAAGTTTATGCACTCTGACGCAAATCATGAACCACCAGCCTACACATACATACTCAAATCCAAACGTGGCGAGACCAGCTGAGAAACATCTGCTGACTCGCTTATTCATGCTCATCTCGTTCGCGCAGTAGTCTCACTTTGACAAAGTGTAAAAGGCTAGTCAATACACTTTGTAAAAGGGCCTGACTTACGATGACTTACGATACACAGAAGCACTTCATTCCTCCAAGAATAAAGAAGAGTCTGAAAATCTGTCCATTAAGCACTTTACAATAGCAAATGCATAAATCGTGCGACGTCAAAATGGAACAAAAAATAATAAACTCACTCGTCTCGAAGCTCTTCTTCAGCCGGTTGAGGTCTGAGGCGCTGCCGGAGACTCGGTAGACGCCCACCTCGTGGATGCCGCGCCGCTCCACCTCGCGAACGCAAGCGCTTATTATGAACGGGATGTTTCGCTTCTCGCGTCTGGAACAAACCAAGTAGGAGCTTAAAGGCCGATTCACAGATATTAGCGAAGCCACAGTTCTGACACACTACCGGCACAGTTCAGTATCAGTGCTACAGTGTTGCGACAGTGAATAAATTCACACGTGTCAGTACTTACTCAGTTCTTGGAGCTTCAGTGAAAAAGTACTATGACTCAGTTCAATACTACGGAGCTAACAATAATAGCTAGATATTGATCTAGACTAGTCTAGACGAAGAAGAAGAAATGTATGAAAGAATATTTTGCACTGTGCTGTGTCGGAACTGTGTCTTCACTGATATGTGTGAATCGGGCTTAGGACTTCACGCCATATGCTGAAACGTTTGAATCTGAATTTTGGGTTTAGTTATATTTACGTGATAACACTTAAATATAACTAAACCTCTAATTTAACTTTTAAGATCACCAAATATCTATGATTTGGTGAATGGTCATAAAAAGAATAATAATTAACATATACTAGTTACGAGATTTGAATATGATAGAAAGCTTAAGCTCGGTAATAAAGTTTTGAAACTGAATTAGTCTTTTCCTCTACCGCAGATTGTACGACATGAGATAAAGTCAGTGTGTACACATTGCCGTTCAACGTTAGCTAATAACTCAAGTGGCGGTACAAGTGTAGCCACTCACTCTATGGTACACGAACTCTATTCTAAAATGAACGCAATAATAATCGCGATGAAAGGCATTGACGTTGCCGTTTTATCCGAAGTGTGGGCCGGGCTTGCGGTAGGTACGGGTACTGACTTGGCGGCGTGCGTGATCTTGGCGCCGAAGAGCGCGCCGGGCTTGGCGCTGGGCACGCGGCGCGCGGAGCGCTCGGGCGGCAGCACGCGCATGCGCAGCGGCAGCGACCCGCCGCCCAGCCCCACCGTGCGCGACACGCCGCCCGCCGCGCTCTCGCCCACCCACTCGCGCAGCAGCTGCACACAACACTATTATTACAATCATTTCATATAGGTACTTAGGAATAAAATGTATTAGATATTGAGCCACTTGGGAAAAAAACAACGGGTTGCACTCCGGAAGTGCCGGCTGGAGTGAAAACTTGAACAATAACGTTGTGCATTTTTGAATATTTTGGAATGGTTAGCGAATAATTTCGCACGAATTATATTATTTATTTATCAGTATAAAGTACTATCTTTTAAGTGGTAAAATAAAATGTCATACACGCACACTCGCGCAAGCAAGTTTGCACTTCACCGTCTTACGAATTTTCGATCAGCTTACGAATTGTCCTGACGCGAGTTTAACATGTTTTACCCATCCCAAAAAGTGTACAATGCCGCTAAAGAAGTCATAATTATGCGTCACAAGCCGAATGCTTAGGCCGATCCTGACTCTCTATCAGTCTATCGCATGCACGCTAGGCTCAGTCGGAACGGGGCCTTTTTTTTTGTGCGTGCAGCTAGCGTTCATTGATTTATAAGACGTTATCACGTCAAAAACACTAAGTCGAATAGAGAGTTTCTTTTTTTGAAGTCGGTAAAAAACGGTAACACTTCAGGGTCAAGCTTAGATTTAGGTCACATGCCCTTATTAGCTACGCCTCACTTCAAACGTTAAAACGACGTTAGGCGCAAAACGTTGTGCAGTACAGAAACCAGGTCTGCACAGGTAGCGAAGTGGTGAGATGGCAATTTGTGCTACAACCCTAACGTTACATATATCATTCATGTGTCGATCTTTTATTATACCGTTTTCAGCGCGTGACTTCAGTGAGTATGCAACAATAACACTCCAAATATTAGATAAATATTTAACTATAGAAAAATATGTTCGCCTTGAAGTCTCAGATTTATTATTTTAGTATGACTACGTGAATGATAGTAATAATTACCATACCACATTTTACTGAAGGTACTACAGATAACCTAAAAAGAATTAACTTATGTTAGTGGTGAGACAATGAAGAGGACTCACCTTGATGGTACACTTGCCCCTAAGCACGGGCCGCGCCGCGTCCTCATAAAGCAAGAGTCGGAGGTTTTGCGAGCCTTCGAGGTCCAGAGTGAAGCTCTCGTTCCACCGCGGCTGCGCGCTTCGGCACACCAGCTTTGACTTGGCTTTGCGGAAATAGTGGCCGTACGAGTCCACTTCCACTACTATGTAGTAATCTGTGAAATAATCACGTTATTTGTAGTTTTCGATATTTTTCAGTACAAACGATTTCGGCTAGTATTATCAGCTTCGACTTGTAAAAACAGCTATGACTTTGTCTTGCAGGAACAATGCCTATGCCCAGGTGTTTCTCTATACGAAACACTTATTCTTGGATATCATTATCAATAACTTTTATCAACCCTGAAATCGCAAAAATAATCCACACCTTAAGTTTGAGGAGGACTAGCGAATATCGAAATACATAGTTTCAAATATTGAGCTCCAAGACTAGCCAACTTGGTGAACTTATCAGTTCACTTCGACCACTTTCCATGTACATTATATAAATACCTGCAGCGGTGTCGAGCGGCGCCGTCATGCCGCCGACGTGCAGCTGCAGGTCGCCCAGCAGCAGCGAGTCGTCGCGGCCGCTGCGCAGCAAGTACGAGCCCATGTCGGTCTTCAGGTAGCTGCGGCACGCCGTCACCCACGCCTGCAGCTCCAGCATCGATATAGCGCTCGAACCCGCTGGTGGTGCTGATGACGCCTGTCGACCAAATTGTCATTAGTCAGTCATCAAAAATATGTAAAGGTGTTTACTGTCAGTAACTTAAACGCCGAAGTTTCATCGAGTGCCCACTGTGTTGACAATTTGCACAATTATTTATCTCGATGGAATGGTGGACCAACATCTACAACTCATGCTGCCCTACTGCTGAAGTTTAGCACATGTTGCCAACAAAAATGTTGAACAAACATATTTTCGATGGAACCGTGTCTTGAGACCAACCCAACAACTGATTAGAGTTGATCCCATTGTAAAAGTTGTTCGCAATGCCCATTTAAATATTATCTATCGCAAAAAAAACAGTATAGTTGTTGGGAACATATACCTGCAATGCATGAATGGAGTCTATCCACTGCGTGCGCTCGTACTCTGAGCTGAGGAAGAATATGTGCTGTCGCTGCAGCGCGGTGCCCGCGGCGGCCGGCGCGCGCGCGCCCACGCGGAACACCAGGTTGGGGGACGCCAGGACCAGCTGCCCTTCTAGCTCGGCAAGCTTCTTGCGCTGCTTTTCCGCCGCGCCGCGACCGCCCAAGCGCATTTTCTGGATACAAACACAATCCGTATAATTTTTTTTAATTTTAAGATGCATTGCAGCTCTATAATGGTTAGTATTTCTATCTACAATTCTAAAGAAATAACAAGACGAGGACCATGCAGCTGCCCGTCAAACTCTTTCTAGTTCACTCTATGCAATCATTAGGTTGGGTCGAGATGTCACCATATAGCTACTGTACCTTATCATCGCTAGCAGCCCTTTCTTCAGCGAGAATCTGATCCCGAACAGTAGACGCCTGCGATTTGAGTGCGACGATGTTGGCGGGCGAAGTCTCTCGTGCATCGCTCGCGTTCGCCACCGCACTGTCTTCCTCTACCACCACTATGTCGGGTAGAGGGATGAACCATTTCAGCTCGAACGTGAACTTGTCGCGCCCTGATGCCTGGGGAAATAATATACATGTAGGAATCAAGTCGTGCAAAAATTATAATTTTGTACAACAATTTTGGTGATAATTGGCTTTCGATGGAAATTGTTCATTATAAGTAATAATTGCAGGATGAACGTAACCAAGTTATAGAATAGGATCGGGATAGAGATCTATGCTCAGAGATTCCAAAGATCGAAAAACAATGTAAATCCGAATAGAACAAATTCTAGATAGGAAAGTATAGGCCGAATCATAAAAGTCGGCGGATGTGCAGCAAGCTGCTCAATATCCAATCCTGACTGAACTGACATAAAGCTGTTTGTAGCTAACTTCACATCCGCCGATTTGTATGATTCGGCCTATATCAGTAAGACAGATTTTACAGGTTTATAGAGGGATCGGTGATTACACTTACCTTATATTTAGCGCAAGCAATGACATCGTTAAATAAAAATAGATGCCTTAGTTTTCGATGTCCATCCGATAGTTCAACTATAAAAGAGTTTTTGACCAGTCTCCTTTGGGCGCGGTCGGCATTCTGCAACAAAACCACGAAGTTAGTAAGTGATATGATCTTTTAAAAATATATATTTGAATTTAGAATAGTAGAAGAAATACTTACAGGGAACATCGACTTTGTCTGTATAATATTAAATTCGTCCAAGAAATGCTGCGTCATGTTGAGAGCATCCGTCAACATTGTGTGGTCGGGGTGACTAGCTGGAGTGTACTTTATTAAATCCTGTGGGTATAAAGATCAATGATTGAGTAACTAATTATGATGTATTGTAAAAGTAGGAATTTATAAACTATATAAGAGATTGTTATCCCAAACTTGAGGATAAGGGAGAGATAGCAGAGAACTTGAAATCATCAGAAAATTCAATTTTACCGACATTGTTTGCGACGCGCCGCGCCTATCCGACCTTAGTTGTGGAGAAACAAGCTATACGATGTTTTCAGCGTACTTACATGTAAAACAAGTGCATTCTTCTGCACTCGAGCGACCGGCTTGTGCAACAAGTCATCGAGCGACACGGGCTGGCCGCGGCACGCGATTTGTCGCGTCAAGTTAGCAAACGTTTGCGACGAGCCGCAGCGGCGCCGCACCGCGTCTGTCGCGCGACCGTAGTTGTGCAAGAAAGCGCCGTATATGTTTATGTTTTCAGCCTGTAAAAAAATAATAAATTAAATTAAAAATTCATAACATAGTAATATTATTCATTATTTTTTCTGTCAATCAGCAATCTCCTATTTCTTTCAACCTCCTATACAGAAATTCCTACTATTTCCAGTGTAATAATTTAATGTAAATAGCCGAAAAAAACAGTGTGCTAAATAGGTTATCGTTTGACCACACCCCGCCTGGTATTTGGAAAAAGCAGAATGTTGACAAGAGACGACGCAAGGATAAAATATACCTTCTAGTTGTAAAAACTCGACAAGTCAACTTGAAATTACAGAGATAAATTAATAAAGCTAGTTCACAGGGCACTCAAAATACAGGCATAGCCTATTTTAGAGCTCGTTTATGTCGGATGATTATTAGCTGAATTTTTGTTTTTGTATTATTTACATTATTTATATTTGTGTTATTGTATAATAACACTGTAAAAAACAGGTACTATTCTGTGTTTGTTATCAAATAAATGAAATGATTTATTAAAAAGTAGTTGAAATTATAAAAAAAAATAATTTTATAGCAAAAGATTTGCATAAGTTAACAAACACTAGTGGCGTGTAGTTACCATTTTCTTGAAATGGATTCCGACTGAAAGAGGCTCTTCCCAAGTGGCGACGGCCGTCTTCAGTCCCTCGAGAAAGCTTTTGTGCAACTCATGAAGTTCCGAGATCTTGTAGAAGATTGTGTTGAACTCCTCCTCGGTGATCACGGGCTGGGACGTCGACAGCGTCGCTTTTATTGCGTTCATATACTGAAATAAAAAGATTATGCTAAAACGTTGCCATCTTATTCTTCTTATCGGTGTAAAGGAGATAAGTCTTGCACTGATGTTCTCCATGGTGTATTTTGTGAATTTTCTCCTCCAGCGTCGTAAAAGTTGCCATCTTCCATGTTTTTTTTTTACTATTATTTAATCTTAGTATGGGCACATTATAAATTCTCTCAAGTTCAAGTATTTACGCTAGATTAACGTAGGATAAATAGTCACAGAATATATGTGTTGCACATTTAATAGTTGATGTCTTTTTTATCTTTGGGAAAGATTGTGACGCTCTAAATATTATAAATTAAAAATTTAAAAAACCCCCGACACAAAAATATTTGACAACAAACTTTCAATTGACAACCATTTTGGGCACATTTGTAGAATTTTGGTTCTTCCATCCCCACTTTAACCCACCATAACTCTTAAACGGCTCAATCGATTTTTATAAAACATAGCTAAGAACACTCTCGATTAAGTCTCCTTTCATCAAAAAAAAACTAAACTGAAATCGGTTCAGAGGTTCGGGCGCTATGATGCCACAGACAGACAGACAGACAAACAGACACGTCAAACTTATAACACCCCTCTTTTTCGTCGGGGGTTAAAAAGTACATTACATGAAAAGTACCTTTTTAAAAACTTTTCTAACAAATAAAAACATCTATAGCTTACCTTCTCCATAACATAAAGGCATTCAACATAAACAGTTTCGCTTTCGATGATGCTGGTGATGATACAACGCTGCATGGTGAGACGTTCTGCCTCCGCATTGTTACTGCCCGTCTCCTAAAAAAATAACCCATAAATAATCATACTGAATTACACCACATTATGCTACGGCCAAACTTGCCATGGGGTCAAGAAGGAGAGATGCAAAACTGAGATGTCAATCAATGACTGCCTCGGTGGCCCAGGGGTTAGTGACCCTGACTCCTGGGACAAGGCGTGGATTTGTATTCCCAACCAGGGCAAACTTTTATGTGATTTTAGGCGATGTCTGGATGTTATTATCTATATCAGTATGTATTTAAATATCACTACATAGTATAAAACAAAGTCGCTTCCCGCTGTCTGTCCCCATGTATGCTTATATCTTTAAAACTAGGCAACGGATTTTGATGCGGTTTTTTTTATTAGATAGAGTAATTCAAGAGGAAGGTTTATATGTAAAACGTGTGTGCGAAGCCGAGGCGGGTCGCTAGTGTAGTATATATCAGTCTCCGGAAGCCATATAACAAGCTCTGCTTAGTTTGGGGTCCCCTAATATTTATAGCTGATTACGTGATAATGCAGCTCACCGCGCGAAAAAATCTCTACAATATGTTTATTTTTTATACACTGCTTTTTCAGACAAGATTGAACAGCCTAAATAAGATGTAATAGTTTGACCATTCAACTAGAAGACCAGCGAGTCTTAGACGTCGCTTACCATCAGGCGAGTTGGTGGTCAAGCGCGGACTTATTCGCGATAAAACGCAGGTGTATCATTATCTATATAATTTTATTTGCACGTGTGTTGCTTTTTATGTGTAATACCTATCGTTGATTATTACTACATTAAAAAATACTGAGGAAGTCCTAAATTGTTGGCGGTTCTACATAGTGAAAAGTCTGTTTTACACATAGTATCAACTGATTCTATCTAAAATATTACGACGGTGTGGGGTAGTACACTCCTCACCGTAGTTATATTTTCATATAATAATATTATTTGCTGTTAATACATAGTGCCTCCCTGAACCCTTTGAACAAGCAGTAAAGTTGTATGTACAAAAAGTGTAACATTCAGCTAAACTGCTTGTCAAATATGCTGTAATAATTGCATAACAATCCAATAACTCATGTTTCCAAAAGCATACAATAGGTTTCAAAGCTCCTTTGTTTGACGTTACAAGTCCGTAAACGTAAACATTTAAAAGGAAACAAGAGCGGCAGGCGAGATCGAATGCACTCATTTTAGTGTGAATTTCTTCGCACGAACCATGGAAATAGTGCTTATTTTAGTCGCAGCATTTCTTTTCAACTGTGTACAATGTTTCGATTCGGAAAGTAAGTTATTTTTTTAAATAATCTAACATAAGGTCCCGTGAAAGTAGTTTGTTTTTATTTTTACAAACTTAATATTTTGTCCATTTATTTCAAAGGTTTAGAGTACAACGGAGTAGAGTCCAGCCCTTTATACGAAACCATAATATATAGCGATCTTGCAGATATTCTGAACGAATTCGAACACAATGTAAGTATTGCATTTGTTTCTAGACATGATTAAAATGAATAATTAGCCAACTGCGAACTGGACTCGCGCACGAAGGGTTCCGTACCGCATGGAAACCCCCTTAGCGCCACTTCAAGAGTCTACCTGTTGGCGTTATCAATATCGAGCAAAAAACGGCAAAAAATACGTTTGTTTTATGGGAGCCCCCCTTAAATATTTATTTTATCCAATTTTTAGTACTTGTTGTTTTAGCGGTAACAGAAATACATCATCTGTGCAAATTTCAACGTCCTAGCTATCACGGTTCATGAGATACAGCCTGGTGACAGACAGACAGACAGACGGACAGCGGAGATTTAGTCATAGGGTCCCGTTATTACCCTTTGGGTACGGAACCCTAAAAATGATATGGGGTCACTTGGTGCACAAACAAATGACGGCTAGTTCTAGTGAACTATAGAAAGGCAATATTTTTTTATGTGTGAAAGTACATTCATATTTGGATAATGAGTTTTGTAGAATTATTGCCAATTTACTTTTATGTTTTCCAGAATGAAGCAAATAACGAGAGCGAAAGTAATGAGGATATAGAAGATTTATTATCAGAATACCATCACTATTTAGAGAAAGCTCATAAGCAAAGAATAAATTTCTTAGAAAAAAACAAACCAAAAAATAAAGTACCAATTATACGCCATGAGAAATACACAAAAATGATTTCTCCGGCGTCTAACAAACATGACTATTTTAAAAACAATTTTTTCAAACCTGAACTTAAGTTTCCTCAAGTTCTCAATCCGTTTAATATGTTCATTCCATTTAACCCTAATAAATATGTGGCAACCAGTACGCCACCACCTTTTAACAATGATTTGAGCGCGAGCAAGAATATTATTTTCAACGATGAAAATCCTATTAGCGCTTATTCAAGTATTCCTTTTAATCTACCCACCCATCCACCATGTTGCAAAGATGGACGAGCTGCTTGCAAACATTGTTTTATGTCTATCGATGGTGTACAACAAAGACTTAATCCAGTCTTATTAACTGTAGAGGACGAGAAGAATCACAGTTTCATTAATCCCGTATCTCCCGAACATCCTGACGATACAATCAACGTAAGAATCAAAATAGACGTTCAATTACCTAAGCTCCAACAGGACCACGTTCAATTCTATAACCCGCAAAGTAGAGACAAAATGTCGGAATACGATGTCGGCCTATCCAAAGAATATCTCTCCACTATCAAATTGCCGTCACCTTATTTTAACTTTCCAGCTCCTATGAATTTACTCGGATAT
Source organism: Hypomecis atomaria (assembly GCA_964007245.1). Classification (NCBI taxonomy): domain Eukaryota; kingdom Metazoa; phylum Arthropoda; class Insecta; order Lepidoptera; family Geometridae; genus Hypomecis; species Hypomecis atomaria. Next base: position 15,127,012 of record OZ023292.1, on the reverse strand, counting down.
AAAAAAATTAGTAGCAAAAATAACAGACAAGAGCTGCCATTTACTCAACATAAAATCACTGTGCATAAGAAAAAGAAATCAAAGATTGGTAATACTAATAAAAAACACCGAAAAAAAGTTATCACCATCCATAACATCAAAATTGAACCTGAGTTATCCATGGCAATGTTTAACATGAGTGTTTATGATAAAAATAAAACTGACAACGATAATAATTTTACTTTGAACTTGCCATCTAATAAAACATTCAAGCCATTTAGAAACTCGAATATATCTACAAATACTCCTGTTGAAATTTTAAATATAAAAAATATAAATGAAACACAAACTGAAGAAAATGTTTTACTATTAGTAAATATAACTAATAATATAGATAATGGCACAAATGAAAACCATAAAACAGAAAACAGCATAGAGACAGATTATACTAATGCTATAAACAAAACTACTGAAAAGCCATTTCACTTAATAAGAAAACGGGAAATATCGGCCAAAAATAAGTCTACTACTTTTAAAACTAAACCTACTACGCCACAAATCATATCGACAGTGCTTTCAAAACAATCCACTTCAAGTGCTAAAAATACTACTGTTAAAAACAAGCCTAAAAAGAGATTTATGAAAAAGCTGACCGCTAAATCAATGGCCCACAAAGCGACTAAAAATAATTCGACGCTTATGAAATCAGAAAAGACAAAAGTTAATAAGAAGTTCGATAAAAACCTACCAACAGATTTAGAATTATTATATTGGCCTAATACTAACAATACTACATCGAAGGATATCATGAAAAACATTACCGCTATTATATTAGAAAATGAGAACAAAAAAGGCAAACTGAACATGACCACAGAAACAATGCACCGCAATCACACCAAGGCATTAGAACAGGCTATATTCGGCGATGTAGATTGGAATGACGTAGATACAGTGGCACCGGCGTTTATATCATTCGTTGGTAAATATATCGAGGGAATAATAACCTTCTGCAATGAACGCATTTGTCATTCTATGAAATGCACCAAGCAGATGTGTCTACACAGATTCTGCGCACTCAAAGACAGATTCAATAGAGGCCACTGTACTGGGTCTAATTATACTGGTAATGACGCATTTTATAATCTACTATTTTGATTCCACATCACTTTGTCTGCCTCACCTTTGCTCGATGTAACATTTTTGAATGCTTATGACATAAGCCTATGCAATAACTCTAAGCTCTGTGTCCGCTGTTAACATTGTCCTTTCCGTCAGGATCTTTTCCGATCAGAAAAGGAACACAACACATAATGCCCAGTATAATAGCATCCTCCAATCTAATATATTATAAGATTCATCGATATCCGCAATCCGCATATTAATAAGCATTTTAAAATATGACAACTTTTACATTTCAGATAGTGTAGCGTCGATGGCATCAATAATGGACCTCCCATCAAACATTGCTTTTGAAATAGTGGACATTTTACAAGATAGAATGATAGGAAAATTGTTCGGAAAGATAACTCTTTGCATCAATACTAAATGTATTACTTTTGCCGCGTCGAAGAAAACTTTTGAAAAATATAAGTGCATGAATACGGAAAAGGCATTGGACCTTAAAGGACACTGTATTCAAGCAAAAGTACCGTAAGTAAATATTATGAAACAATGTTTACTAAATAATAAAACCTAATATTCAAACATTTGTGTTTAAAAATTCCATATCCTTTGTTGAGCTCCGATAAGAAATGGGTGGTTAACAACCATGGTTATTGCTTGAGTCATAAATCATGTAAAATGAATTCGATAGGTACTATCGAAATATTTCTAAATATTTTTTTCATAAATACTTTAATTACAATTGTTATTACAATATCTAATAATCAAGTAAGTAAAACATGTTAGTTTCTGATTAACATGTAAACTGAGTCCTAAAGCTTTATTTTTTTAGCCAACAGAAAAGGTCTACTTAAGCCCGTGGCATAGTATTCAGGAATATCCACCGCTGAAAATATTAGACTTTGATGAAAATGGTGATGTTAAAGAAAAATCAGTTGCCCCTCATAATGTATTGAAATCGATATTCACTCATGATAAGAACGATACCGACGTAAATCTTAACTCTCTTGATAATTATAAGGGCATAAATATAACAAGATATATTTTAAACAACATGCGAAACAAAGTTAACAAAATATACAATAAGGATCCTAAGAAAAAGGTGTTTGTACGTTGTGACGGTACAATAAAGGTTTGCAGATTTCTTACGTGTCCGTATGCAAAACAGTACTGCACATTGTGCCAAGTTCATATGAAGGAAAATAAAAAAAATACAACAGCATGTGAACATATCCCAACCAGTTATTTGTTCAATCTATAGGGCTGTGCAAAATTTGATCTAGAGGGAATTATCGAACATTTACTATTTAGGTTTTTAACATAATATAATTATACGTTTGGAACATTTTTATATACCTACCTACAATCCTACATACCTAATGATGATATGAAACTACGTACAAATTTTAAGATTTTTTTCCCAGTAAAACATCTGTGATTATACGTTGATAACATAATAAATCTATGATATTGCTCTATATCTTAATTTTAAATTTTAGACTTATGCAGTGTATCCGTAAATATAAAATAGCTAAGTCGATTATGTAACTAGTAACTAACACAGAATATTAACTTTTTATTCACCTTTTTCCAGTATCAATATCCCAAATATCCAATATCAATAAGCCAAAAAATCTTTTAACAAAAAAGGTTTTATTTAAATGCTTTAAAATGAAGAAAATCAAATTTTCCTTTAAAAGTTTAACTATCAACTTATAACCTCATTATACACCATTTAAATGATCATAAAAGCTTGTCGCGAGGTTTGCGTAAGTACCTATAAGTATTTAATTAAACTGAAATTTAAATAAATAAACTTTTAAAATTTTTTTGAAAGGAAAAGTTTACTATCTTTTTAGAGCTTTTAAATAAAAGTTTTATTTAAAAGGTTTTTTTGCTTTTAATTTATTTTTTTCTTTTTAGTTATTTAACCTGCATTTTTATTCTCGGCAAGCCCTTTCATTTGATACCCATATTGAAGAAGTGCATAAAAAATAACTACATATTCCTCTATCTTGGATGTTCCGCCATATTGGATTTAGAATGACGTCACATAGCTTATCGTGAATTGATTCCCAAATTAAAAGTTTATACAAAATTTCAGCTCAATCAGTTGAAGACATCTGCTTCAAAATTTAGTAGCAAGATTCCACCCGAATAAACATACATACATTGCAAGTTAAATAAAAGCTTTCAAAATGATAATAAAAGTACATTTCAGTAAAAAAAAGCAATTTTTGGTCAATTTTTACAAAAATTATGCCGTGCCACACAACATGCATACAACCGTCGGCACAGAACCTAAAAATAAGGATGCCAGTCATCTCTTAGACCTGTCCTAATCTCTAAATCTTGTTTTGGAAATAGGTTGCGAAAGTCTTTCACACTTAAACTTGTTAGCGTTTTATTACTTTAGACCAAGTGGAAAGCATTCTGTGATCACCTAAGCTCACATAAGCCCTTCATTCCTATCCAAAAAATCTATCTTCGTGTGATTCACGCCAGACTAAGCATTTAGTTGTTTGTCAGTCAGTATTAAGTTTTTTGTCATACAAAGTACATCTATTGTTATCTAGATGTACATACATTGAGTGTCGTAAACGAACAAAATTAAAAGGTTTCCAGCAATAGTCGTTTGTTTCTCATTATGTAAACATTCCCGAGACTGCGTTATCTCTTGTCAGATAGGGGCGTATCTTGTCTAGGAAGGTATAAAAGTGAGTCCCCCACCTATTCAAACAATTATTCCTGTAAGAGCACCGAACTAGCTTGTCGCCATGAGAGTACCGACGAAATTTATTACTCTATTTTTGTTGTGTTTTGTCTGCAAGAGTTTAAGCAAGCCAACGTTGGAAAGTAAGTCAATATAATTTGTATACAATGAAGTACTTTTGGGAATGTAATAATAATTTATGACTAACATTAATGTCGCTTGCAGGTGACCTTTTAACCACGGGTCGCGGTATCGGGTCCACATTATGGGGTTGGTTTACATATCCTTTTTCTTGGTGGAGTTCTGAACCTGAGCTGCCACCAGTTAATGAACAGCTAATAGGCTCGACTACGACAACACTTGGCCCCCAAGAGAGTGTAGAAGTCGGAAAGCGCAACGTGACCGTTTGGTGTAACGACCAGACCTGTACCACAATGAAGTGTGACCAGTTCTATTGCAGGAATATAACTTGCAACATTTACGACACTGATATGATGGGAGAATGTAGAGAGTATAATATAGCATCGACTCCTGAGAATAACTCACTCAAGCCTACTCCACCGATTGCCAAACCCTTGGAAGAAAAAACTACCGAAAAGCCGCCAAAAATTCCAGAAGTTACGACTGCGGTTCCTGTGACTACGCCGAAAGATATCCCGGTGGTTGAAGAGCATCCCTTGGAACTGGAGGCTGTTTTATCGTCGACAGTCAATAAAAGCATTGTAAAATCGTCACGCGATAAAAACGTCCTAGTGAACCGTGATCATAAGGTAAGTCTGACAGATAAATTTCTAGTATCTACTAATCCTTTTGTTTATAACCTAAAAATCTGTACTAACAAAATATAACTCTAATAAAATTTATGCGCTTATGCTTTACAGTGAGTAAACATTGTTTTTTTTTTCACAGGTGTGACGTACGATCCCGGTTCAAACACAACACTACTCGAAGAAATAGACACAGTAATATCCACATACATACAGTCTATATTAGAAGAATACGCTACAGTGCTTATGAACAAACTTATATCAGACGCCGCAATAGACACATTTTGCACAAGGGGAATATGTTACTATACTTCATGTGGGAACGAGAGCTGCAAAATACTTTATTGCAAGTATCATCTATTAACAAACGAAGAAAAATGTTCGACCGATAAATACTCCGGAATGTTCGAGTATCATTTCCAGGACAATAAAATCCCAACTTTAGGAGAAAATAAAGTTAAATTGCATAGCGATAACTTAGAAGATAATAACTTAAAGATTGTAAACAGGATCATAAACAAATAAGCGCGTGCGCTATTGCGTTTCTGGGACGTAAAACGATAAACCGAATAAAGTTGTGTAAACGAAAGCACTCACAAAGCTTGCTTATCTAAGGAAACTTTAGATAAGAGACTTGTATTCTACTTATATTTTGACGAAATTGAAAAACAAAGGTAACAGTTGTTTTTATCTCTGATTTGATTCTACTTAGTTTGCATTAACTTAGTTACCATTTTTGGTACATAATATTGATATAATATATTTTTTTTTCACACAAATACATGTCACCTAAAAATTTAATAAAGATACTATGTTCAACCGTGGCTTTTATTTGTTACAATAATGCAATTTCTAATTCTCGATAAATCTATATTATATCATTACCTGTTAGTTTTGCAGAGGTAAAGTTAGACGTATATAAAATCAAATATAAAACCTCGACCACATTTTATATTTATTAAAATATAACTCAAATAAAATCCGCATAAAATTAGTTCATCCGTTAGGGACTACGATGTAACAAACGGTTGCCCGTATGTTAACACACCTTTAAATATAGCCTATAAACACCTTTCCTTTTATATCAGAGGTTAAAAATACATCATTTAAGTTGTTTCTTTAGACGAGGGACATATTGTAGGATATCATGACTAAGTTTTACTATGTGATCAACAGAACAGTGCTACGAAAGCGCAAATTATGAACATTTATTGTGTCGAGATTCGATGAAGCTTGTGTAAGGAACATGTAACTTTTTTGCGATTTGGTAATTAGTCCCATTCTAAAAGTTGGTCGTAATGATATACTACACTATGTCAGTCGTCTTGAAAAACATTCACCATTATTCATTATTGCATCATTATCAACCGAAGAACATCTACTGCTGGTATATACATCAGTAGATGTCGTAGTTGTCGTTACAGATATAAAAAGTCCGCTGCTGGACGTAGGCCTCCCCTAAAGATCTTCAATAAGACCAACAGTCCGCCTTGGTAGCAGCGCGATCCTGCGGTTTTAATGAGATCATCAGTCTGCCTTGTGAGACAGATAGCACGTTCAGATGTCCTGCCAGTAGTATATCCAGCAGTAGATGTCCGGTCAGTATACCGAATGGTAATGACAATGGTTTGGATTATTCTGTACCTGGTTGAGTTTTCTGAGCGCCGGTGGCGTGGCGCTAGCTTCCGTGTCCGAGGATATAGTTCGCAGCAGGAGAGGCGTGTCGCTCGAGTCGGCCAGCTCCGTGCCGGCCTCGCTCGGCTCCGTGCCCTCTGCACCTTGCCTGTAACACATAACACTTATAGCCTGGCAATAATGACCTCGCTAGTGTTCAAAGCATAGTTTGCACCTCAGAAGAATTACAATTAATAGAAGTATTGCTAAATTTTACTCAAATAAAAACTATGTTACAGCTGTCTTATTCATATCTGGTTATTCAACATACGCGAGAGTGAGTGGAACAAAAAGAAAACGCAATGTCTGTCGCATACGTAAAAATCACCAGTTGGAATGTCAAAATGGTTAAAATTTGGTTAGATTAGGTCATTTGTATTTTTTGGAAATTTGAACCCTCTAGTTCCAGTAAGAAGGTTCAAATATCTGATCAATTTATCTTCCTACTTTTTACCTTTTTTGATTTGGACACCCAAGAGAGCTCAATGCTAGTTTATGAAACCCTTCGAAATTACGTAAATTCGGGTGTATGTGCATCTTTATCTAACACCTTTTAAATTTCATATTTTAAATGGGACAAAAAAAAATTACATCTCTTGCTATTTTAGTACTGTTTCTAGTACATTGTTCTTATTCTATTGTTTGCACAATACACTCTGAGCAGATGTCAGTATATATCAAATCACCGCCATCTCGAATTACAATTAGCGTAGTTTGATTTGATGGTTCTTAGCGATCAGCGAACTCTGATGTTCGGCAAGTTTTCGGACCGGTCTTCACGAGCTAGTGGTATCCATCCAGGCTAGGATGTGCACCACGAAATATTTCTTATGAAGTGTCATATTTCGCCATAATTATGTCTTAGTTATGGCGAAGTATGTATCTATCAATTTTTCACACGTCGAAAATAGTTCTTTTCGTGGGTCAATAATTATCTTTCGCCAAAAAATGGCACAACCGACTTCAATCATTGCGATCTATGCATGGTACAAAAAATAATAAAAATGGAGAACAATTCGGCCATGTTTTTTCATTCTTGTTAGAAATCGGTTAAAAAAGGTAAAGGTAAATGTCTTACTGTATGAAGTAGTGAATGTTGACATAATTGGGCGCGGCGGTGCCGGGCGGCGAGTCGGGCGCGCGCGGGGCGGACGGCGCGCACACCTGCAGCGTGCTGGCGCCGCTGCCGGCCTCCTCCGTGCTCGACCCCGTGCCGCCTGGGAACGAACTAACAATGTCAACTAATACTTATAACACAATTCAAACTTACGAGTATAATATGTCTAGTATGACCTCGTAAAAGCCGTGGTGACACCCGCCTAACAATCGTGAAGGTCGTGAGTTCAAATCCCATTCCCGTACCAACGAGTTCTTTGTAATTTAGAGGTATGCACGGATTTTCACACCATTGGCTTTTCGGTGAAGGAAAGCATCGTGAGGAAACCTGCATATGTCCGTAGAAGAAGTTCGATGGCGTATGTGAATCCACCAAGCCGCATTGGGCCAGCGTGGTGGATATGGCTCAATCACCCTTCGTGGATAGGCCTACGTTCTATCCACGAAGGGTGGTGATTCAGTGAACTAATAAAAAGGCCAGTGCAGAGAGAGTATGACCTCGATTAGCGCGTGAAATTTAGTAAAATTTGAAGTTGGTTTCTATGTTGGCCAAAATAAAAAAATATTGGATAGGGATAGTTCAAAATTTCTAGATTACATTTGTACAACTCTGAGTGTACTGTATACTGCAGTGCTGTTTTATACGGCAATACAAAGTTACCAAAGTAAAAATTGCCGCATTGCGGTTTAACCAGTTTTACACGTGGAAAAAATACATAACATTTTTTTCCGATGATTGTTCATCAGCTGCCCATATTGAGCTAAGTGTACTTAGCTAACTCATACCATTTTCATCCAACAACATCAATATTCCAAAATAAGTAAAGATTTTTTTAGATTAAAGTACTTACAGACAAATATTACTAATCCTATAGGCCGAATCAAATTTCTTGGCGTGTGTGAACACGAACTCTTTTGGCGAAGCGACTCGCCAAATTCGTTATTTCAGCTGGGCGAGACGCGGGGATGAGCGCAGCTTGTAGCTAACGCACAAGAACACACACGCGCCAAGAAGTTTTCATTCGACCCATACAAACTAATTAAATTGCCACCCTACAATAATAAGCACGAAAGCTGGAAAAACTGACATCACACGCACTCACTAGCTTGTATATAAACGTATTCGCCATCGTTGACTGCGTCCGGGTCAGCCGGCACTTGATCGTAGTAGGGCTCATCTTCAGGCATTTCAGGAGAATCGGATGCTGACTTGTCGGCCTCGGTACCGCCGCCCACCTCGAGCGTGGTGCGTTAAATTGTCACGCCACAAAGATAAAAACGCACGAAAGCTGGAAAAATCGATTTGGAAATATCCCACGATCTACGGACTCACCAGCTTGTATATAAACGTATTCGCCATCGTTGACTGCGTCCGGGTCGGCGGGCACTTGATCATAATAAGGTTCATCTTCAGGAACAGCGGCGGGGATGCTTTCAAGAGAAGCGGGTGCTGATTTGTCGGCTTCAGTACCGTCGCCCAATTCGGGGGTGGTGCTCTCTTCGTCGATAGAGCGAGGCGTCGCCGCGCCGCCTGACCGCTTGCGCTCCGAAGACAGAGAGTTGATGGACTCGTAGCTTTTCACCTGTACACCAAGTATTCAGACTTAAGGAAATGATAGTAATGGAAGGGCAATGATGGTTAGTGTTTACAAACTTAAGAAAATGGGGATAATGAAACGAGGATGATGGTTAGTTGATGCATGGCTTAGTTTGACTTTTTGAACTTGAAAGAAACCAGACTCAAAAGGAGTTGGAATGAAATGGGCTGTGTCCAAAATTAACATCGACACTAACCTTGACTTCGTTTTGAGAGATAAAGAGAAGATGGTCGAGCTCAGTACAAACTACCCTATTTAAGGGTCGTTTTTGAAGTTTCACTTTTAGAGTGCCAAAGTCGTTCTAGGTTTTACCGAGTTGGAAGGTTTGACTATGTGTTCCTAAGCGATCACTGAAGTTCAGTAATAGTCAGCTCCGTCAGTCATCAGATGGGCCAGGCTTTTCCAATTAGTCTTATTGTATATCTATACGAGAGGCCTATGTACAGCAATGGACGAAATGTGGTTGAAGTGATGAGGAAACAATAAGCAAGTAACGAAGGTTTCAAAGCTTGAGAAGAGCACACTAGAGTTCATTTCAGCAAAATTTAACTTTCTCTTAATTACTTGCCGCACAATCCAGTTTCGCAATAATCAAATACATACTGGGGACGATTATACAATATTACAATTAATTAGCTTCAATTACCTACGATATGAAGTCATTACGAGGAAACAATTTTAATTAGGTATAAATTAATATACCAAAACTATTATGAGTAATCCAAATTCCTCGCGGCCATATAACAAATGTAAGTCAGTTTAAGCGTATATGAAATACAATTTAAAGACAAAATTAAATAAAATGAAATTAAACATAAAAGGCTGTTGCTTTGCAAAGTGCAGGGTTTTTCAGGAGTATACTCATCAGTATGAACAATATAATTTACTAAGAAGCCAACCCCAAAAATAGCGAAAAATAATCAGCTGTTTCTTACATTTTGTAATCGATGAACTTTTAGTATGAAACAGCTAATGTCAAAAAACTTTTGAAAATGCTCACAAACACATACCCTTTCACTGATAGAGGGTGTAGATGCTCGACTGTGGACCACCGAAGATATAGACTCCCTAGACTCCGCATTGCACAGCCTACGCTCCAACGACGAAGGCGGACTATCTCCCGGCAGACCAGACTCGGGCAGGGACGCGCCACGCTTGCTGAACACTTTCGGCGGTGGCTGGACATAGGCCTCTCTTATAAATATCTTTAACAGACCAGGGGCTCTATAATTTATTCATTAGGCCGAACGTATTACGTATTGGTCACGTGACTGAGTAAGAGCAGGAGCTAGTATTGAAAATCTATGCCTGTACGAATAGGAGAGCATAGCGTGATCCTTTGGCCTAAATTAAATCGTACCAATTGAATGGGTGCCCTACGAAACTAGTCTCATTTACGATGGAATGTCGTAAAAACAATAAAATGAATGTAAGCAGACTCTAAGCTAAGACAATAAAAAATGAATTTAAAAAAAGCAAATATAGTTCGAATCATACAACTTGGCGGCTGTGATGTTATCTACAAGCTGCGGATATCTCAACCCTCGCGCAGCTGTTAAGTGAGCTTCATACTCATTTATCAATAACATTAGAATTACATGTCAAAGAAAATTTTCAAAAAAGTAAAATTACATCATAAAAAGAGAATACTAGTTTTTAGTCAGGATTGGGATATCCGCAGCGTGTATTTAACATCACAGCCGCCAAGTTGTCTGATTCGAACTATACCTATATATAATATATCACCGTTGAAGACATGTGTAGATACATACCCTTTCGCTGATAGAAGGTGTGGAAGCCCTACTGTGGATGACCGAGGATATAGACTCTCTAGACTCCGCATTGCGAAGTCTGCGCCCCAAGGACGAGGGAGGACTGTCTTCCGGCAAACCAGACTCGGGGAGGGACGCGCCGCGCTTGCTGAACACTTTCGGTGGTGGCCTGCAATACAATAGATAAACATTTATATATATTGCTCATATACTGGGCGTAGTAACAACGCGGTCGCAGCTTGAAATGTAAAAGGGAGTCACTAACATAATACAATCATAAAATCAGTGTAACTGGTAGAATATTGTATGGAATCTTGATGTATACGATTTTGGGGGGGTCATGTCAATAGGCATAATGACTAGGTGAAAAAATCGTTATTGTAATTAATCCCTGAGCAAAAAAATATTAGACACGTATTTTTTCTTTTGTTAATCAAACAACAAATGACAAAGATAAACTTTGTCAAAGTTTAGGAATGGGGGTCGTGACGTCACCTCTCTTACAGAAATCTATACATTTGTACGGCACTTGTGACGTCACGCGGAACTTTGACGGACTATACATATAGGTATCTTTATCAAGTTTTAATTGACAAAAGATAAAATGTCTAATATTTTTTAATAGTATGACGGACTAATCATATTTTTTTAGCCATCATGCCTATTGTCCCTCCCCTTCTTCCTTCTTCCGGGGCCGAAAGAGTATCGTTATTATTATTATGAACCGCTTATACCCGTTGCCTGGAAGAAATCGCCATGGGTGATGAAGCCGCCAGTTCATAAGTGTGTACATAGTGTTTAATTTTTGTTTGTTGTTATAAAGAATTTTGTCTGTCTGTCTAACTAAGAAACAAACACCGAAATAAACAATTGTTATTTTCTCGATTTGCTTTCCCTTAGAACCCGTTTATTTGACACAGAAAAAAATAGAAACACCAAAATGAAAAGGGCCTAAGTTCATAATAATTAAGAACTTGACATACACTTCCAAACCACATCAGTAGTACGCAGTATTATTGTACATATATTCTTTGTCAGTACCTAGTCACATGGAGCAAAATAATAATATTGAATAATACACTTTAAAAGGAGATTATTTTAAATAGAACATAATCATAGATCTATGTTACCCTCTATGAATGCAACATTTTTTTGACTAGCTATTATTTTGTAATTTACAGATGGTTATGGAAACTTACCTACTAGCGATCAGATATTAATCATAGTCATAAAATGGTTAGTGTAACTTACTTAGGTGGAACTTTCTTCTTAGCAGCTACAACAGGATCTACAGGGCTACTTTCCGACGATTGAGGAGATTCCTCAGCCTTCTTCGCGGCGTTTTCAGCTAACTTCAGACCATTTACTTCGATGACTGTTACGAAATCACCACTTTGTGACGTTGGACGGTTTTTGGCATTGTTCGGACTCGTTTGATCTACTGCTACTGTAACACGACAATAATAGATGTAAAAGGAAGAATTTTCGAGTTTAAACAATATTTGGTTAACCTTAATATGTTAATGGTAAAATATAATATAATTAAAAGTAAATAATGATATAATCATTGTTAAATATTAACCGACTAAGTAGACAGACTTGTGTTTTATGTACTTTAGCACCAATAACGATCTACATAAATCTGTATTTGACGATATAATTAAGACTGCTTCTAACCAGGCTCATTGGAAGTCCATAGGAGAGGCCTGTGTCTAGCAGTAGACGTCCTATGCTGCTGGAAGAAATACAATCTGAAGCTTTCAAATCATAGTGAATCTTTAGAGCAAAGTATCTTCCAAGTCTCCGCGCTTATCTTCGACCACAACGTTGCTTACCATCAGGCAAGCTGGTGGCTTATTCGCGATAAAGAATATGTTACAAGGAAAACACGTACCGTTAGAATCTAGGCTATTCTCACTCCTCTGAACTATCTCGCTGTTGCACCACCTACGAGCCTCAGTGGCTAGGATAAACGAGAGCTCATTGATGCATTGGTTGACGGAGCTTCGCTCGGCGAGCAGCGCAAACTTGGCGCGCAGCTACACTGGCTCAAGCAGTCAGCCAGTCAGTAGTCAGCCTGTTTACTTTCATTACATAAAGAAAACACGTACCGTTAGAATCTTGACTATTCTCACTACTCTGAACTATCTCGCTTATGCACCTCCTACGAGCCTCAGTGGCTAGGATAAACGAGAGCTCATTGATGCATTGGTTGACGGAGCTTCGATCAACGAGCAGCGCAGGCTTAGCGAGCAGCGCAGGCTTGGCGCGCAGATACACTTGCTCAAGCAGTCAGCCTGTTTACTTTCATTACATAAAGAAAACCCGTACCGTTAGAATCTTGACTATTCTCACTCCTCTGAACTATTTCGCTGTTGCATCTCCTGCGAGCCTCCGCGGCTAGGTTAGACGAGAGCTCATTGATGCATTGGTTGACGGAGCTTCGCTCGGCGAGCAGCACAGGTTTGGCGCGCAGCTGCACGGGCTCGCACTCGGCTGTCTCCGCTGTCTCATCGCTCTTATTGCTGCTTACGCTCGCCTCGCTCTTCTTTGAAAGCGAGTTGGTGTTGGAGCCCTACAATCAAGAGATATGATATGATCATATGATTTATGTGCAGGTCAATTTGCAGGATTTTTGTCTACAATGCGCATTTTTCAATGAATCTAGACGAAACTTGGTACACAGTTGTTTTATGTACATTAATAGATTTTTGTCGTCGGCGATTTTTGGTTGAGGCATTTCCCTCAAAAAAGGGGGGAATATGCTGTCGCGCTCTTTAACAGCCGATTTCGATATTTGGTAAGATCGTTCAGTCTATAAATCCTAAGAAGATTTGCGAGTGTGAACCAAATCGGTCAAGATCGAGTCGAGATAGGCTTATGAAGATTCAGTTAAAGATATGTGTCGCGAAGTCTACTGTTCGGAGAACTACTAGTAATATGTATGTATGTTTAACACTAGTAAGAAGTAGGCTAGTAGGTATATCTTTTTGGGATACATAAATTGATACATCTTTATTGGTCAAAATTTAAAAACTTGCAATGGATGTACGTATGTACTCGTAAGTTAGGGTGGAATCTTGCAAGTTAAATTTGACCAGCTTCTCGGTTTCCGATTGAGTTTATGCGTTTAATTATTTATGCGTGCAAATCCTGCAAAAACTGATCTGATAATGGAGTCGGAAGGTGGCCATAAGAACTCCTGTACTAAACAAGATAGACCCATCGTGTTTGGGCTCGTTTTACTTGTCTTGGCTAGCACTCTGCTGCTTCATGATATCTAGGACCTCAAAAGCTTGTATTTAAAAAGTTATGTTTTTATAATAATTTATTAGGATAAAGGTTCGCGCACATTATGTCGGGCCGCAGCGGGGCGGAGCGGGCCGCAGCGCAATATTAGTATGGAAATGCGGAAAATGCGGCCCGCTGCGCCCCGGCACAGTGTGCGTTAGTTCATATAAAATACATATAAGCGATTTGAGCGGATTTTTGCGCTGCGATGCGGCCCGACAAAATGTGCGCGAACCTTTATAGAAAGAATTTCAGATTGGTTTCTGTTCTGTGTTACAGAACTAAATCACACTACTAATTATGACAATCATACTTTATTTGCAAAATGCTGTAGGTATTGGCCTTTTAATATCCTACCGCTAAACATAGGCCTAGCTACGAAGGGCTGGCAGTGACCAGCGGCTGGTCCTGGGTTGGTAGAAGAGGGAAGGGCTACAATGGGAATCTGTATTACAATTGAAAGTGAATGGTTCATAGTAGTAGGAGAAAAATGAGAAATGGGACAAAAAAGTACCCTTGAATAGCAGGAAAGAAGACATGAGAAAATTGGTAGTGTATTCAGATATGTAAGAAATATGACTCGATGGTAAGTAAGTTTGTATAGGCCGGGTGGCTAGCCCTGGTGTCAGAGTTAGTTTAGGCCACCTTAAGACCTCTGACATGGCTAAACGGTTAAAACATACGGGAACTACAATTTAATGTTTCATCCGAGCCACGGTAGCGCTCAGTTGGAAAATGCCACCCGCGGTCACCCATTCAAACTAGATGAAGTGTATAATATACTGTACAATCTAACAAAATTTGGGTCAAATTAGGATGTGTAGATGATGAGCAAAATCAGTATACCACATAACATATCCATGAACTTAAAAACATAAAATTCTAATTTTGGCTGATTTTATCAAAATACTCCATAATTCTAAAGCAATTTTGGAACAAAAAGACATCACATGTTTTAAAAATTTAGATAAGTAATACCTACTGAACTAAATTACTAAATAGATTTTAGACTAATGAGATAACATATTATACAACTTAATGTTGTAACAAGTATTACATTCAACTTGATTCAACACGAATATAAATTAGGGTTAAGATTCAGCTCAGAAACCTCTACAGTCTACACCCACATAATACTAATCGGGCAGTTACCTAATTATAATTTCAAAACTGCTGCTAAGTATTGAATACAGATGAAACTATAAGTGTCAACGATAACAGAACAATGTGTTGAATCAATCATTCTATTTCTATACAATTGTTTTACAATGCGGTTCCCAGGCCATAAACGGAATATGATGAAGCTATCAGTTGACCTTGGCGCATGAGGAACACTTTCATATTTTTCAATTAAGTAGGTGTGGCTGGGTAGGTGTGTCGGTCAACAAGCCACCGGCCTTTCCATAAATGTGCCAATTTACATAATTACTCACACATAGGGTTACCATTACACATTTCAGAGTTAATAAGCTCTCAACAAGCTTTTTTTTTTTTTTAGCTCAACTGTTTGATTTTTATTTTTTAATTTGTTTAGGTTTGTACATATAGCATAGTAGTTGTAATATATAGTTAAGTTTATGAAATGTTTTATAAGTTTTGCCTGAAATATTAATACGATAAATGTTAGTATAATAAATGTAGCTCTCAACTGACTCATATTAAAAATACTGATCCTTAAGGTTTTCTTATTAAAACATATAATAATCAGAAGTTCACTTAGACCAAGTGGTTTGTCCTGGTGTTAGTTTTTAAGACGCTCAAAATCCTCTGATATAGCTATAACCACAGGGACAATAACATTTTAATATTTT
Organism: Hypomecis atomaria; assembly: GCA_964007245.1. Classification (NCBI taxonomy): domain Eukaryota; kingdom Metazoa; phylum Arthropoda; class Insecta; order Lepidoptera; family Geometridae; genus Hypomecis; species Hypomecis atomaria. Next base: position 15,111,169 of record OZ023292.1, on the reverse strand, counting down.
ATATAAGCCATGGTAGCATTCAATTTAGTCACCCATCCAAAGGTTGACCATGCCAAACATTGCTTAACTTTTATAATGGCTAATAATAAACACCTAGTCAAACTACATTATTAGTGATACTAATTATATTGTATGATGATAGGTTAGAGTAAGCTCATAACCACTGCCAAAGCCAGTGGAAAATATTAAGAAGCATTTAATATACTTCTTAATTACCATGTAATAAGTCCTATTGGACACTATTATTTAATGATTATTTGTTTTCACTTTTCCTCATATTTCAATAAACTTAGAGGAGAGTTAATCTCTCCAAGAGACATAAATTAATTACCATTACTCATTGATTCATAAATTAACGTAAACATGTGGTCTGCACAAACCTACTTTAGCTTTTTAAGATTAGAGTAATTTGTACTGTATATTTGTAAAAGTCGTCGTCATTTCAGCCATAGGACTCTATTGCTGGACATAGGCCTCCCCTAATGATCTCATGACCGGTTGCCGAAGTTTAATAAAAGTACTTAGTTAAATAAAAAAAAGTAAATAATCTTATTGCCTAACTACTAACACCTACCTAACAATTTATGACTGAACACAAAGAAAAATGAGCAGATGGCAACACTTTTACTAACATTGTTCTAATTAAAACAGTATGCTGTTTTGCCTCGAAGTAGAATGTGGAACTAATGAAGGGTTAATTATTGTTTCCCTTTTACATTTATGACCTGTTGCTATTTTTATTGATGTTGTCTGCTTTGTATTTTAGGGGCATAATAAATGAGTTTTGTTTTTATTTTATTATGCTTTTGTAGCAATATTAGAATTAGTTCATGTTATAACTATGTATTTAAATTTTAATGTATTTATTTTGGCCATTCACCAGTACACGGAATTGTATCTATGTTGAGAAATAAATGAAAAGTTGTTCATCTTGATATAATAAAGTCACCCATCAAAAGTTTTTTTTATGATAGGTTTATGTTAAACCACAGCCTGTCTTATGTTAAATAGAGAATAATAAAATATTAACAAATAATAAGGATATACCTAACTACAATCAAATTATATTGTTATTAGTGAGAATTATTCATTCAAGTTCATTAGGATACTTATAGATGATTCATTCTTAAAGCTGAGAATAAACACTTTGAGCCAGATAAAATAATATAAAGAAGATTGTTCACTCATTGAGTAGGGTTACTGTTAGGTGTGTGTAGATATTATATGATTAATAGGAAAATGTACAAGAATATGGACTAACCTTCGTGAACATGAAAAGGGTAGTTAATGATTAATTTTACAATTCAATATTAGACTAGTCTGATTGTTTGGAGTAGTCACAATAAACCTATAACAGTTCAAAGGATTCAAGTAAAAATTGGAATATAAAAGATGATAGCCCAATGCTAACACTTTAAGTCATGAAAATAATATGAAATACAATAGATGCTACAATAGAGACTAGCTTGTTATAAAATGCATAAGTTCAGTTTTATCTTACAGTTACTTTCACGCTTCAAAAATCAATAACAGTCAACAATAAATAATCAATGAGCAGTGAAGTATACAGTAAATTATCATAGTATTAATATGGACGAGTGTTGTACAGTTATGAATACTGTATCAATGATCATAGTGCATGTTTTAGGAGGAGGAAAAGGAAGATATAGGAAACATCTTTATAAAACATGAATGACTCAAATAAAATTTTAGCTATTATGGACAATGGCATTGAACACATAAATGTGACCAAATGTTACAACCAAAGTGTTTGTATTGCTAATGATACGAATATAATAGGAGATAATAGTAGATAGCCCTAATCTATAAAGATAAGGAAAAAGGTGTGAAAGTTTATTGCTATTGTTTTAAATTTCCATAAACATACAGAGACATTTTCAACTATTTCTATAAATGGGAATATTACCTGTGTACTGCTATCAGGAGCTTTCGAATCATCAGGTTCGTTTACGTCAGATCCCAAGGGCGGAGCCCCTCGGGTGGCTTGTGCAGCTGCTTTGTGTTTCTCGACATCTGACAGCAACGTCTCTAAGTACTCAACGTAAAACTCTTCTTTCTCCAACTCCTCGCGTAGAATAGCGACTTTTTGTTTGTGTTTAGCCAAATTGGCCCTGACATCTTCCTCCCAGGCGGCTGGCAAAGCACTCTCTGGAAAACGTTGCACCCACACACGTTGAAAATCTCCAAAGACACTCATATCTCACAAAACGATTTCATGTCAAATTTATGTTAGAATTTATTATACTACAATTAATTAAGTGTATTTTCTTGTAAAAACGTATGTATCACAAAACAAAACTCTGTCATCGCATCACAGTCTTCATTTCATTTTCATTTTTTTTCTTTGATTGACGATGTAACAGAGTACAAAATTCTAGTGACGTAACACGGATATCTGCTAGAAAACTCAATCGCAAATTACCGATTCGAATTCGATAATAATTTATCTGTGTATTTGTCTATGATCACCTGCCAAATTTTGGACAATCAGCTGTGAAATGAAAATCAACAAAATTGATTTGAATTTATAATTTACTGCAATTTTTTATAATTTTTAGTTTGAAATGCGATATTTTCTATTATTTTCTCAAGATGGATAAGCATTACGTGAAAACTGTAATAGAGGGGTTAAAATCTTCATCATCTAGCCGAGTTCAGGAGTCTCTTTTAAAAATAAGAAATAAAGTCATAGCAAATGACAATGGTATCAAGTTATTTACTGAATGTGGCGGATTTAACTATTTAGTTCCACACCTGCGAAAGCCAAATGAAAGAATTCTTGGTCTAGCTCTCAGCATTCTTGGAAATTGCTGTTTGAACGATGACTGTCGCCTAGAAGTAAGTATAAGTTTATTGATACCTAACCTACTATTAAATTAAGTGAAAATAAACTAAAAAAACATGACTTCCACTATATTTGATCTGTTTGTTTGTTTGTCTTATAATTTACCCAATTTTTTGATTAAGTTCTACAACTTAAACAAAAAATTGAACTTTATGTATTTATAGCTACTGTTGTAGAACAGTAGCTATAAATACATAAAGTTCAAACAAAGAATAGAAAACTATAACATGACACATTCATTGAATCACCTTCCCATTTTGTATAACTGTTTGTAATTTGTCCGTTTGTAGGTTGGCAAATTACATACTATTCCACCACTGATTTCGGTGTTGAAAACTGTATGTCGAGATAGCATTGTTGGCCGTGCCTGCAGGGTGGTTGGAAACCTAGCACAAAAGCATTCTCTAGCGGAAGATCTTCACAATCATGGAGTTGTGCCAGCATTGATCAGTCTCATAGAGAGTAGGGACAAGAACACTTCATATCCTACCTTGACAATGGCTGTGAGAGCTATGAGGTATGTGCTGAACTAGCAATATTTTTATAATTACTTAGTAATAAGAAGGTAGAAAATAGTTCTCTTCTTCATCCTTCATGGGTAGGATCATGTTCACCAGTAAACATACATTTATTTTATATTACGAGAAGTCTTAAACTTTTCCATCTAGAGTCTTCTTGGAAAAAAAAGTCAAAACATTTTTAATAAAAGGTACAGGCCCCGGAGTTTGTAGGTAGTGTAAAACAAAAAAAAACTTTTCTATCTATACATAAGGCCCAATTTTAGAGGCGTCATCCTAATTATAATAGCAATTTAGAGTAGCCCTGTTTCTTTTTACTATATGCATTTGATAGAGAGAACACTATTTTATGTTGCTATAAAATTTACAATGGCGCCTTTAAAATTGGGACTATTCTATAATTAAACAGCTAATCAAGAACAATTTAACTGTCCCCATTCATTTGCAGTTTTGACTTTTTACTTGTAATTAATATTAAGTGTTAATAGATAAAAAAATGTAAAAATATTATTATCCAGGCAACTGTGGACAGTAACAGAAAAAAGAGAAGAAATGCTGAGCATAAACTCTGTGCGCTGTATAACCATCCTGCTCACCACTGAATGTGAGTCTGCAGGCATACTGAAGTCTGATAATCCCCAGAATGAGCCTTCAGAATTACGGAAAAGTCAGGAAGAGTTGATTAGTGGTATTTTAAAGTGCCTTGGGTACTTTACCACGCATGCTACTTCTCAATGTGCTGAACAGGTAAATCCAAATTGACAACACCACTGTTACAAATCAATTACTATTACAGATCATTATTAATACCAACCAGTATTTTTCATCAGTATCAAGAGATATGAGAATATGAATTATAGTATACAATCATACCTATAATAGTAAAATAAATAAACTATAATTAACCAAATAATAAATTGGTTATGTCCTTCAAATACAATTCCCAATACAATAAAACAAAGTCAAAATCACTGACGATATACGTCTAGGGATGGAGAATGGCCATTTGACCGTGTTGTCGCTGCTGGACTTTAGCAATGCTTTTAATTCCGTTGATTTTGATATCCTTCTTGCTATACTTCGCTCTCTTAACATATCTCCAACGGTAGTGGACTGGTTTCGTAGTTACCTGTTTGGCCGTCGGCAGAGAATTCGCCTTAACGATTTTTTTTCTTCGTGGTGCAACACGTCTGCCGGTGTGCCTCAGGGTGGCGTCTTATCTCCTCTTCTTTTCGCAATATTTATTAATTCTATCTCTTACAACCTTACTTCTCTCTACCACCTCTATGCGGATGATCTGCAGCTGTACTGTCAAGCGCCGCTGGAATGGCTATCAGAAGCCGTAGAGACAATCAATGGTGATTTACGTCGTATATCCCAATGGAGCAGATCGTATGGCCTCAAAGTGAACCCGTCGAAGACGCAAGCTATTATAATGGGTAGTTCTCGGACTATTAGCCAAATCGAATGGAGCACTCTTCCACAGGTGGTTTTTGATGGAGTCACTATACCTTTCAGTGAAACTGTGAAAAATCTCGGAATAATCTTTGACCGGGGTATGTCTTGGGTTCCGCAGCTCGCTGAGACTAGCCGTAGAGTATTTGCCTCCGGAGGCTCGTTGCGTCGATTGCAAAACTTTTTGCCCATTGCTACTAAGGTTGCGCTTGCTCAGTCGCTCTTACTCCCTATCCTTGATTATGCGGATGTATGCTATCTTGATCTCACCGAAGAGCTACTGGATAAACTCGAGCGCCTTCAAAATTACAGCATTCGGTTCATTTTTGGTTTGCGTAAATTTGACCATATTTCTGAATTTCGCACTAAGCTCGAGTGGCTCCCCATCCGTCGTCGCCGGGATGCTCATATACTATGTCTTCTTTACAGCACTCTATTCTATCCTACTTCCCCTTTTTATCTTTCTAGTCTCTTCAAGTTTAGGAACACAGTTCACTCTCGTACATTGAGATCTGCAGATAATTTGACTCTGGATATTCCTTCCCACAGAACGTCTTTCTATAGTTCCTCGTTTGCGGTAAAGGCTGTGAACCTTTGGAACGAACTGCCTCTTAATATTAAGCGTGCACGTTCACTGGAAGCTTTCAAACGTCTTGTAAAAAGTCATTATCTCTGTAAATAATTTTGTACTGTATCATTTATTTCTTTCTGTTATTACTTTATGTGCTTTATATATTTTATGTATGTTTATCTATGTGTTGTCTATTTATGTAGTAGTATTATTATGTTAGGTATTGTATGTAGTATTAGTATTTAGGTTTATAGTATAATTATTAGTATTTATTGTACTCCCCGTCAAATATTTTTAGCACATTCCTTTCCGTACATGGGTTGCCTGGAAGAGATCGCTTCCAGCGATAAGGCCGCCTAGTGTTGCACTTCCTTATGAAGTTCACTTAAGTATTTTTTTTTGTAAGTTTCATTTTGTGTACAATAAAGAGTTATTTGTTTGTTGTTTGTTTGTTTGTTCCCAGATTCAAAAATACTTTTGGAATGTTTGTATTTTTATATGTATTTGCTTATGTTGTAATGTTTGTATTTTTACATATGTCTTTGCATATGGGTTGTGTGCCTGAAATAAACATGTATTTATTATAATTATTATACAAAACATTCAAATTTAAAATCATAGAATTGCACACTTGAAGCCAAATCCTAAGTTAACTAATTAAACAGTTATTATAGTTTGAATCAAACTTCTTGTTGGCTGTGAAGTTAGCTACAAGCTGCAAATAACCCTGATTGAAGCTAACTTAACAGCTGTGCGAGGATTGGGTTATCCGCAGTTTGTAGCTAACGTTACAGCCGCCAAGAAGTTTGAATCGGCCTATACATTTAATTACTCTACCAAAATACTTACTATCTATAGTACCTAAACTGTAGATAATTGTTGGTTGTTCCAAGATTAAATATTTGTATACAAAAGCTGTAGTAGCAATGCTAATGAATCAACATTGACATTCACAGATTCAAGGAGATGGCAGAGGATACGCATGCCTGGTGGCACTAACGAAAACTTTCGAGTCCCTGGCACTCAAATGTCTTATGAACCTCTGCTTTCTGTCTTCTTGTCGTCCTTTGCTGGGTACTGCAGGGCTAGTGCAATGCCTTGTATCCATACTGCAGAAAACTTCAGGTAATCAGCCTATCATATTGATGTTCCACTTTTTATTTTGTGTTCCTATACATTTCTTTTCGACAAATCCATAAAGAAAATCAATCTCAGAAACGTTCCCTCGCGACAAGGATGCACGCCGCTTACGCCGTCCTATTGGAAATTGTTAGGAGCGGCGGTCTATGTCTAGCAGTTGACGTCCAGGGACTGAAATAATGATGATGTTACTAATCTTTGTTTGACTTTTCGGTGGCTCAATGGTTAGTGACCCTGACTACGGGATCAAAGAGGTGTGGGTTCGATTCCCACCCAGGACAAGTATAATTTATGTGATGAACATAGGTGTTTGCTCAGTGTTTGGGTGTTATTTAGGTATTATCTATATAAGTAAATGCCTTATCTTATGTATTTAAAAATATATATACCTATGTAGTATATCAGTCTCTGGCAGCCATATCACAAGCTTTGCTTAGTTTGGTGTCAGAGACTGTGTCTAAGATGTCCCCTAATATTTATTTATTTCTTTATGTTCATCTTCTATTATTCAAGATGATAGCTAAAAAGTCAAATTAGTTCATATTAATGTGCTTTCTCTACGCTAGAAATATTATTTTATATCAATGAGCATAACATTTTTCGTAATGAAAATGGCCCATGTTCATTCATAGTGGAACAGTTTAGTACGAGCCGAAAGCTAGCGATAGGTTAAGATTGTAAATGGTCAACGCCGCTTATATCTACAGTTGAACTTGGACCTTTCTTCGAAAGGCGATTGGGTTTAAACTAATTCACATACGTTATCGAATTTTCGACAGATGTGTGCTGGTGGACGGAAGGTGCAGCGCGCACGCTAGCACAACTTAGCGGCGAGTCGGTGAACCGCGCACGCATCCGGCACGCGGGCGGTCTGCCGCTGCTGATTGTTGCCGCGCGCGAGCACACGTGCGCGCTACGAGCGCTGCTGCAGTACGTCTTCGACGACGCGTGTGAGTAGCTTAGGAACCACCGGGACCATACAATTACTACAGGAGTCGGTGAACCGCGCACGCATCCGGCACGCGGGCGGTCTGCCGCTGCTGATTGTTGCCGCGCGCGAGCACACGTGCGCGCTACGAGCGCTGCTGCAGTACGTCTTCGACGACGCGTGTGAGTAGCTTAGGAACCACCGGGACCATACAATTACTACAGGAGTCGGTGAACCGCGCACGCATCCGGCACGCGGGCGGTCTGCCGCTGCTGATTGCTGCCGCGCGCGAGCACACTTGCGCGCTACGAGCGCTGCTGCAGTACGTCTTCGACGACGCGTGTGAGTAGCTTAGGAACCACCGGGACCATACAATTACTACAGGAGTCGGTGAACCGCGCACGCATCCGGCACGCGGGCGGTCTGCCGCTGCTGATTGCTGCCGCGCGCGAGCACACGTGCGCGCTACGAGCGCTGCTGCAGTACGTCTTCGACGACGCGTGTGAGTAGCTTAGGAACCACCGGGACCATACAATTACTACAGGAGTCGGTGAACCGCGCACGCATCCGGCACGCGGGCGGTCTGCCGCTGCTGATTGCTGCCGCGCGCGAGCACACGTGCGCGCTACGAGCGCTGCTGCAATACGTCTTCGACGACGCGTGTGAGTAGCTTAGGAACCACCGGGACCATACAATTACTACAGGAGTCGGTGAACCGCGCGCGCTTTCGGCACGCTGGTGGTCTGCGGCTGCTGATACGTGCGCAGCGCTGCTGCGGTACGTCTTCGACGAGTTCGACGACGCGTGTGTTTATGATAGCTGTGTATTATTGGTGGAAGGAAAAAGCCGCGCCAGCGTGTCAGCACTTAGGTACCAGTGATACAGGGACTTCACCTGATTCCAGTATTACACCAATTTATTACGTAGTATTATTATATATTCTTTGACCAAAGTCACAGTCTTTCATAACGGTATTTCATGCCCTTACATTATTACGTTTTTCCAGCATTCCAAATGCTCGTGAACGAAGGCCTCGTAGGCTTTATAACTGACGAATTGAAGAAGCACTTGACGACGATGGATTACGAGCATGATTATCAAGAGCCCTCGAAGGAAAATAACGACAACATTATCATTGAAGAGTCTCAGAACAAAACGCAACCAGATGAAAACATAAGCACAGAGAAAACGGGACTATTTAAGAGACGAAAGCGTTCTGGCGACGAAGATGGTCTAAACGTCGTCATAGAGAGAGACAACATGTTCGTAGGCTTCAGTGAGACGGTCGACAGCGACGCGTCCGACAGCCAGAACGAGAGCGAGACGCCACAGGCGCGTAAAAGGCTGAAGCGTTCTCGGTCGAAAAGCCCGTCATCTTTTTTGAAGGTGAGTTACCACGTCTAGCTAACTTGTAATTGACCGAATCAAAGCGAATGTCTTCGTTTTAACGGTGATTTCGCTTTCGCTGTCCGAATGTTGGTTGTCGTCGACCCGCATTTTTAACGAATCTCGACGAAACTTGGTAGACAGGTTTTATATATTAATAGATTTTATTGTCGTCGGCGATTTTTTATTATTTCCCTCAAAATTATCGCTATAAGTTTGACGTGTCTGTTTGTCTGTGTGTCTGTCTGTCTGTGGCATCATAGCGCCCGAACCACTGAACCGATTTCAGTTTAGTTTTTTTTGGATAAAAGGAGACTTAATCGAGAGTGTTCTTAGCTATGTTTTATAAAAATCGATTGAGCCGTTTAAGAGTTATGGTGGGTTAAAGTGGGGATGGAAGAACCAAAATTCTACAAATGTGCCCAAAATGGTTGTCAATTGAAAGTTTGTTGTCAAATATTTTTGTGTCGGGGGTTTTTTCATTAGGTATATTATTTATAATTCGATTTGGATAATATTTGGCAAGATTGATTAATAACTGAATCCTAACAAGATTTGCGAGTATGATCAAAATCGGTGAAGACCGACTAAATATAAAGAATATGAAGATTCAGTTAGAGATGAATCGCGAGGTCTGCTGTTCGGGTACTAGTCTATTTGCAGGTACTAAAGTTTATTTCTGTTTGTAGCGGTGTCGCGTGTGGGGCTCGGATGTTTACTGGGAGATGAGGAGTGATCGGGACGAGGCGAGTACGAGCAAGAGTCCGAAGAGTCCGGAGGCGGGTCCGGTGTCGCCGTGTTCTGACGGCGCGTCGGGCTTCAGTCCTGAGTACCGCGGCGGGCGGCGCCGCGCCGACTGGAGCCCCGAGTCTGGTTTCAGTACAGGCGAGGCGAGCGCCGCCTCGCCTTATTGGACGGAGTATCAGTGGAGTCCTGGGAGCTCCGCCGGACCTACCTCGCCTTTTAGCGTATACAATGAAGGTATGTTGACATAGATAGAATACACAAAAAATATTAAAGTGCTTGGATTAAAACTTCTTAATTATTTTAACGTTGGTAGCAGTACTTCTATCTCTCATGTAGTGATATGGGTTGCCTGGAAGAGATCGCTTCCAGCGATAAGGCTGCCTAGTGTTGCACTACCTTAAGAATCTCACTGTTGTATTTATTGTTATTTTTATTTTGTATGTACAATAGTTATTGTTTGTTTTTATTGGGTCCCAGGTTCGATTTCCAGCCAGGCAGATATTGTTTCTCTTTCATAGACTTTTATCCCAGAGAAATAAAAGGTTCCTATGGGATAGCACGAAAACCAATAAATCACGCGGATTAAATTAAGGTTAATTGTAGGCCCCGGTTGTTTTAACCGTTTAGCCATGTCAGAGGCCTTCAGGCGGCCTGAAAACTCTGACACCAGGGCTAGCCACCCGGCCTATGCGAACTTACTTACTTAATTAAGGTTTGAGCAAAAGCTCGTGTTTAATAATGTACAAAACGTGTTACAGAGTCGTCAGACTCGGAGATATCGGGGCGGTACTCGCCGGTGTGCAGCGAGCACGAGCACGAGGCCGAGCCGGAGCCCGCCGACGGTGACGCCGCGACCTCCGTGGCGGTGGACGCGGCGCAGGCGGCGCTCGACGAACTCGCTATGAACGATATGGACGCCCAGGACGAAGATGATGAACCGTTTGAAGAGAGTGAAAGTGAGTATCATAGTTGCGTGTCATTTAAGTCCTGCGGAAACCGGCGCCGCGATCTCCGTGGCGGTGGACGCGGCGCAGACCGCGCTGGATGGCCTGGCTATGATTACGAACGAAGATGATGAAACTTTCCAAGAGAGGAAAAGTGAGTATCACATAGTTGCTAAGTGATATGCAGTTATATAAAGGATTAGAGAAGTGTGCAGTGACGTCAACACAAGGAGCAACGTAAGATTCTGCTGTGTGCCATATACAAAGGAGTACCTACTCCTCAACTTATTTCAGTGGACGCCCTATACCTAAACAACAGAATCAACATAAATCTGACACTTATCTTTCTTTCCGTAACGATTTCATATTTTATGTAGGTTGGTTTCAAGAAAAATCGAAATTTGAATTCTTGCGGAACGACGACAGATTTGGACCCTTTTCATGAAAACTGCACAGCTAAAGTTAGTTCCTTACTGTAGTTATCACAGAACAGAAGATTTCTTTCTCTTCTGTGATAGTTATCCTAGCAAAAATTTAGTATTTTCATCTTTTGAGGCCAGTATCCATGGATCCATATCTTCGTACCCACCTACCTACCAGCCTTTTTAAATAGTCCACTTCAGGACGTAGGCCTCACACGGCCCAATCACCCACGAAGGGTGATTGGCCCGTATCCACCACGCTATGTCTTTGTACCTTACTTTAAATACCATTTTATTGCAAAAATAATACTACACGAAACAATTCTAAGTCTTAACATTTATCCCTTCCAGAGCAATCTTACCACGACCTGAACTCTTCTCGTATTGCCTGCGTGCTGGTGCTGCTGTATCGTGTTTGTAACGGTTCCTACGACCAATGCTGGCTGGCGAAAAAACCACCAAACATACCCAATAACATACTCGACCTTCTCACTGGAAAAGAATGCTTGAATGCATTACTTGACTATACAGAGAAATGCAAAAAGCCCATGGGCAGGTCAGCCCGCATTTTGACGCTTATATTTGGGTATGTAAACTACATCTGTTTTCTGAATAATTTTCGTCTACAGTAAATAATCGGCAAAGTACGAGTCGGACTCGCGCACGGAGGGTTTCGTGCTGTATGGGAAAAAAAAAATATTAATTTTATTTTAATTTTATTATTAAAGTGAATATACAACTAAATATTCTGTGAAAATTTCAACCATCTACCTGTTACCATTATTAATATAGAGCTAATAAAATCAGGTTTGTTGTATGGGAGCCCCCCTTAATTATTAATTTTATTCTGTTTTTAGTATTTGTTGTTATAGCGGCAACAGAAATACATCATCTGTGAAAATTTCAGCTTTCTAGCTATAACGGTTCATGAGATTCAGCCTGGAGACAGACGGACAGCGGAGTCTTAGTAATAGGGTCCCGTTTTTACCCTTTGGGTACGGAACCCTAAAAATTAGCCTGATATTAAATGGCTTCAGATGATGTTTCATCTAGAAAATCTAGATCATAATCGAGTTCGTATTTTTGGAAACCGAAAAAAAATTGTACTTGAGTTATTTGTAATATCGTTATTTTATTTTCAGTAATGACCTGTGTTTGACAAACATATTGAAACATAAAATAGCACTGCGACTTCACAACATGTCTTTGACTACGAATCATCCTCTAAGCAAGTGCAAGCAATGTAGACTGGTAACTATCACTATTCATTCTTGTGGTTTCATATCTGTAGTAAAACTTCATTAAAAAATTGTTGTTAGGTTTCGTATATCTATAGGATTGCCTAACTTATTTAAAATACAAGCTACACGGCCTTAACCAACTACCTGTAAAGGATGTAGATGATGATGATAAAAGCTTCGCGGAGAGTTGCTTGATCTTTTGTTTATATCACCAAAAAATGGAATTAACACGTTTCATATTTAATAAAAATAATGCAAAAATAATTTGAGAATGAACTTGCCATTCAATGATCTCTAAAAAAATAAGATTTCCAAGCAAAACCTTTTTTAGGAACATGGCTTTAGAACTAAGCTTAGGAATTATATTCGAATACTATGTCTTCATTTTCAAGAAAGTGGCTAGTTCTAATTGGAAACAAATGACACAAGATAGAATAAAATTGAAGTCCCAGGAAGAGGCCTGTGCCGGAAGGCAAGCGAAATGTTGAAGAAATAAGATTTAACAATTAGTTACTAATGTCACTGATAAAAACTATAGTTAATAAGTAAATGAAAACTAATAATAATTCATAAAAGACGAAAAAATAAATAATTAATTAAACATGACATCGCATGATAGAATAAAAAAAATAAAAATAAATGACAAAACTTGACATCGCATGATATAATAAAATATCAATCAGCAAAAAAGGCTGTAAAATAAAAAATAAAAAAACTATGTCTTCATAATGCTTTTGATAACCTTAACATTTTCAATCAATCTTTTCAGATAAAGAAGTTATGTGTAAAGCTAATGACCCAACTGACAAAACTAGCAGAAGCAAGCTACGGTGTGGGAGAAATTAGTTTTCAACTGCTCAGAGGTTCTGACTGTATGAAAGAAACCCTATCTATGACGCTGCCTTACATCGTGAAGTATGTTGCATTTATTTACTAAGTTTTCATTAATAACTTTTACTATGGTACCAAACCCGAAATAGCAATTAAACACCTACAGCTACACCATACAAAAAGTTCATTCAAATTACTCCCGACAAAAATGTATAAAATGGTCTTTGAGCAAATATCTACAGACTACAGAGCCACAGTCCCTAAATGAAAATAGTAAAAAAAAGTCCAAGCGCCGTCATACATACCGACTTAGATATTTACATTAAATAATTCACAATGACCCGTTTCTCGACATTATGTCACCTAATTATTGCTTGTAACTGAGCACTTTGCTTTGGCATCGCGCGGTGTTGTAGTCGGCTTGCAATCGTCTTACTACCAACTAAAAAACCTGCCCACTAGAAGTCTGGCTAATAAAAGCTGATACCGAAAAAGCGCGGCAAATTTAAAAAATATCAGCATGGCAGCCCTAAACTGGAAGACGAACTGAAATAGTCGAAATACCGCTGCCACAACGCAACCATGGTAATGATATCTACAGTATATCTTCGACTATTTCAGTTCGTCTTCCAGTTTAGGGCTGTCATGCTGATATTTTTTAAATTATAAATTAATTAAAATAAATTAAATTAAAATATAATTATAAATAGCCAGACTCTACGTAGCTTGGGCAGAGTTTTGGTTCGGACACTTTTTATGCACGATTGGGACTCTATAGATATTTGCTCGAAGCGATTTTCCCGTATTATAGTATTGTGATCGGATTGGTCCCATAATAGTAAAAGTTGTTCTTGATGATGAGTATACCTACATTTATTTAAATCCCTGCACTATGTATACAAATCGACACCTTGTGTACGATCATCATTTTGCTAGAAATATTTTCTATAACATTGTATTTTATTTATTTTCAGGTCAAAAGCGATACTCAGAAAATATTACGTCGAATGCAACGCGCTAATAGTGCTCTTCGCAACAGTACCTGAGACGATAGATGAATTTGAATATTACGTAACCGCTTTAGGCAAACTATCCATCAACGTCCGAATAAAAGATCCGAAAGTTTTAGAGAATACATTTTCGGACCACGTCACCGTCAGCTACGATCCTATACTAGACGGATTACCTAATGAAGAAATTGTTACTTTTGAACTGGACGACATGTCCACTGTTAAAGCAAATAGAACATTTTTGTGCCAGAACTCGGAAGTATTTAGCGCTATGCTAATGGGATGTTTTAAAGAATCAATTGAAGAATCCGTGAAGATAAAATATGTTACCAAACCGGGACTTGAGTATCTACTAACTTTATTACACTGTGGTTTAAATAATACTAAATGCGATGTAAAAGTCTTCCCGATGGCTGATAAGTTAGAAACGAATTTAGAAGTCTTATTGTTAGCCGATAGGTTTTTATTTGAAAAATTGAAGATATTATTGAACAGCGCTATTTTGCAATTCAAAATGACGCCAGATACTGCCGATAAAATATATGTGTGGTCTCTTAGTGAGGGTATGGGATTTCTTTGTGTTGAATCTGTAGCTTATATTTTGACTGGAAAAATGTGTGAGGTAGACCGATCACGAGCATTTAGAAATATTCTGAATTTAGAGTATAAAGAACAGTGGCTCGATGACGTCAAATCTGTTATAATAAGGCAGTTAGAAGAATGGTCATAGCCTTTTTGCTTTTAATCTCTGAGCATGTATCTGCTTCTCTTCATATATAAAAATGAATCGTGGTTGTTAGTCTCGCTAAAACTCGAGAACGGCTGAACTGATTTGGCTAATTTTGCTTTTGAAATATCTGTGGAAGTTAAGGGACCTTCCCTTCTTAACACTTTCACTGCTGAGGTACTTTTTTTAAGGTGCCTGCTAATTCTAAAACGCACACGCAAGGCGCGGGAAGACGCTACCGCACACGCCTGGTGTGTGTAGTAGCCGCGGGGCGTGAGAATCGAAAACACAGACGTGTGTGTTTTCAGCAGTGAAAGTGACGGTGAGAAAATATAGAAATGTAGGGAGTAAAACGTGAATTAAATTTTCCCATACATAATGTTCCTACATGTTAAAGTTGTCATTGACAATTGACAGATGGTGAGATAAAGTTCACCGGGTCAATTAGTAACTTATATAACCCTCATTAGGACAACATGATCGCGCTGGGTGCAAACCTCTTCCTACTGGTCTTATTGGCGATCTGTAGGGAAGGCCTATGTCTGTTGGAAGGATGCTTCCATAGAAGCATATAATACAGTCCGCCGCTGGGAGACTTGCTGAACAATTACACACCGCGCCGCCACCACGATGAGTCATAGTGGGAAAGAGATGATTAAAACATCTTCCACAATAGTATTATTACCTATATATTACTTTTAATGTATCTATTAAAAATGCATTTAGGTTTCATTAGGTAATTTTAATAATCAATTTCTAATAAAATACTTAATAATTATTTTCACATAAAGATAATACAAGCTTTACTTCGAGATTAAAGGCCCACTATACAGGTAGCGGCACGTAAGTGTAGTGCTGAGGGTACTGTGGAGGGGATGGATGCGCATGGTGACCGCCATACTAAACCCATGCGCAGCCATTCCCTCCACACTTCGCTCAGCGCGAAACTTATATGCTGCGATCTTTACCATACTATAATGTTCGGAACGAGTCAGATAAAAAATATTTTATGTATTGAAAAGTATGAGACTAATACTGCCCTCTAGACCAGGCTATAAAGCATGCGACCACGAAAAGCGACGAAAAGAACTCATTTTGACGTGTGAAAAAGTGACAGTTATATACTTTGCCATAACGCTGTCTCGTTCTGACACTACAAACGAAATAATTCGTGGGGCGCATACTAGCCCGGCAGGGGTCGGCAACCTGCGACTCGCGGCTTTTTGGATGCGAAGCGAGCCTTTAGTTCCATATGCAAATTACTATTTGTCGCCAACAAGAAACAAACTTTAAAATTTTGTAAATTATAAATTTTGACTTCTGATTCAAAAGGTGGCCGACCCCTTCACTGGACCGTTCCGTTACCGAACAGACCGTCGTCGCGTGCCGTGTGCGGAGCGTTTCGGCGCCAGTAAAATATTCTCTACGTCTATTGTTGACGTACATTGTAGTGGGTATGGTAGAATAGCATATATATGTGTTGTTTTCCATTCTTCATACGTTGCCAGCATCGTCATGATATGTATGGTATGTAATAGTGAGACCTTTAAGATAGTGACATACTATAACTTATAATCTAAAATTAAAGTGTTAATAAAAAATTACTTATATTTTAAGCCCATCTTTGATTTATCATTTCCGTAATGAAAAAGCTATTTTGATATGTTCATTCGGAACTAAAACTTGGCACATTATTGCTTTTACTTCTGTTTTATTCAGGCACTTCAAATCAAATTGATTCACAATCTGAAATAGAATATTATTTATTATATTTATGTACATAGACATTTAGATGTTGCATTGGATGCAAGCCGTTTCAAACTGGTCTTATTGGATATCCATAGGAGAGGCCTATGAGCTGATGGATGGATGGAGACAAAGAAAAATAAGGGAAGGAAAAAGGAAGTAAGGTAAGTAGAAAAGTAAGTGAGGAAGTGTAGAAAGTAAGCAAGGAAGTCTCTAAGGTTATTATGTGTCTCCTCTTCAGTGTTTGGATTTTTACTTCTAGTATCTTTATAAATTGCCTACCTGATAAATCAGTTCTGTGATTTGTAGCATGGCAAGCTTTCTTCCAATGCAAGATCTTGAGCCCAGTGCAAATGGCAGTGATGCTGAAGGAACATGATTCTCCAAGTCCTTCCTCCGTGGATCATTTCTGTCCCAGCGGTAAGGCAGGAACTTATCAGCTTGACTAAAGTATTTTTCATCTCGACCAGATGTGTAAATAGAAGCAATTATGGGTGTCTGTTTAAGTAAAAAAATGCATGAGTCACAATAATATCCCAGAAAAATGTGTTCCGATAAAAGAACAAGTAAAGGCTGCCATAGCACCGAATGGATGAATGTTATGAGTTTACAATTTTGTTCTTAGAAATGGTGACTTTTCTTTGTTTGCTTTAGCATCAAAAATAGTTTGGCAACATGTCTGTCTTCTGTGAATTTATCTATAAGTACATTGTATTTCTGATAACTTATATCTCCAAAAAATTATTGTGTAAAGCATGAAGTCAAAACTTAACTACAGTAAATTGGCAACATTGGCTACATCCATTTGGCGTGATGGTCAGTGGGGCCCTTAAAAGAACCCAGATAAACACATTGATAGGATGGTTAAGACAAATAAAAAATGTTACTACTTTCAATCATACATTTTATTATGTTTTCTTAGGCAGGATTTTACTAAATGTCTGATTTATCTCTTCTTTAATATGCTTGTAGGGTTGTTCAATTTCACTTGGAGCTTCAGGTATTCTGAGTTTTCGTCTCAGTGATGGTGAGAGAAGAATCATGTTTTGAATGAGGCCATAACTGCTAGATGTCATCCAATACAGACTCATGCAAGAGGGAACACTTGCTGCAACTGGTATCATGACTATTGAAAACACTCTAAATATATTTGTGAAAACGTTGTACATTTTAGAGGGTTGCCTCAACTTAGACATTCTTTGCAACTCGATTATTGACAAATTAGTCAAACCAAATGCAACAGGCAAGATCCATGAATGATCAGGTTCTGTGAGATTTGGTATCCAGCTAATTCCTCCAGTAGATAACTCCAAAAATGTCACAGCTGCTGCTGGATCTCCACTCGTCATGTACACCAAGTTTCTCAAAGCAAATGACATGCAAACCCAAACTGGAATTTGAAACCACACAACTAAGCTAGCTTTGAATGGGTGACAGTTGTCTCTCTCAATAAGTTTTACCCACTGTTTTTTTAACGATCTCTTGTACATAACTGCGGCTTGCTTTTCCGATAATCTCCAATATCTTTTCGCTATAGCTGTTTCTCTCTTAAGATCCAGCACCAGGTCTTTAAGTTCCAGGCTTATATTTTCTACTTTGGCCAGTATGTAATTTGAATACACAGATAAGGGTAGCGTCATCACGGATCGAATTAATATCGTGGATGTTACTACAGTGGCCCACCAGGGAAGACCTGTTGTGTCGTGGAAATATAGAAGACCATCTTGCATTATGTGAACAGGATAGCTGTTAGATATACTGGTATACACTCCTTCCTGCCATTTTGAAAATCCCTCTATTGATAAATGCCTTGCAGTACTTAAATACGGTGATTTCAATTTTTTGGAGTGATGAAAACTACACAATTTTATTTCTCTATCTTTATGTTTGTTGGTACAGAGTGCACTTATATTTCTTACGTGTAACTTAAAAGGTGTTTTATAAAATGCACTAACATATTTTAAATTATTCATAGTAAAGAAGTTTTAATAAAATAAAATGTATTTCGTATTTATTTACGTTTTGTGCTTGGTCCAGAGAGAGAGAGATATAACTTCAAAACATGAATGACTGACATTGACATTCAGTTTGATACACAAAATTATGTCAAACTCTGTGAAACTTCGCCATGGTCCGAAATAAAAATAAAGTTTTGTCGACACACTAGTAAAACACCACTGCTATTACAACTCTGTGGGTGGGTCAGCTATTATATTATAGCTGTTTCACACTTTCATAATTGCACATCACGCCCTCTTACTTCTGCAATTATTATTATTTTAGTATCCGGTCTACTCATAGAATCCATATACAGACCGTGCCTGTTTTTCCTTATTCTGAGGACCGTGCCCATGACACGGACAACTGTGCGGACAACAGTTTTTATTCTGTGCAACTACAAACTACAATCAAAATTAATTGCACTTTATTTTAATTTTCTACTAATTTAGTAATGTAGAAATATATAGGTGCAAAGTTGAGTAAAATAAATAAATATCTCATTTGAAACTTCAAAAAAGTGTAACTCAAGCAATCCAGGGTGACATCGTATAAAATGTTTTTATTTCAAGAATTTCACTGTGCATTATCATATCATCAGACTAACAGCTTCTGAATCTGAACTACCGAATTCATGTTTTTTAACACAATCGACTTGCTTGAGGATCTATTTTTTTCTGTATTTTTATTATTTGGCTACATACTTCTTTGTTCAATAATACAGGGATTCCTTCCTTTATTGAACTGATTCCGGGAATTTTTCAATAAAATCATTATTGTATTTGATAATATTAACTTAGGTGCAAGGGCTTTATAATCGAGTCATTCGAAAAAAATAGTAATCCAATCACTATTCTCACTATTCCGCTCGCACAAGCAGATTGCTCGTTCCCGCTTATTATATAAATTATATTTGAAAAAGATAAAACTACAACTTACCCCTTTTTCCAATTTATATCCCTGTATCGTGCTCTCTTTAGGTAAAAGTCGTGTTAGGAAAGGAGCTACTGGATAAAATCTCATCGCTTCTTTTACAATATTTTTGACGTGCGGTTGATCCTTGCTCCTTATTTCTTGTATTAAATCTTGGCGATTAGAAATAATATATAAAATCCATAATAAAGTATGTGCGGTCTGAAATATAACCAAATAAATAAATGTTTATGGTAAACACAAATATTGGGATGTTTGTGAGAACCTCAAATACATGTGATTATTTATTGTAATATGAAAGTAGAAGAAAATTCAGATCAAAAACAGTAGGTACCTATTTTGCAAGACGTGAAAACTGCTCTAATTTTTTTAATCTCGTGAAATTTTATAAAGGTACTTAGGATATTTAACCACATATAAATCTTTTTAACAATTTTAATCTGCTAATTGCGTTACATAGTTAGTCGATATGCAGTTTTTTTTTATATAACAAAAAAAAGTAAAACATGCTAATTGGTGTAGCTACACCAATCTTGTACCTACAGGCACTATTTTCAAGTTGTAGTTTATCTTACCGTGTCACCAGCAGCTATCACAAAATCAACCACAAGTCTTGTAATTGTTTCGTTGCTAATATTATCGTGCTGAAGTTTTTTTATTAGTCCATCATTTTTGCTTGTATTGTGGAGCATATCAGCAACAATTTTATGCGCTAAAAGATAATGAAAGCACAACACAACATTACTCAACAATTTTACTATTTGCGCTGTGGCACGTTGCGGGTAATAGTTGCTTTTTTAAATTTAATTAGGGTTTTATTTAATTTACTACAGTTATTAATTATTTAATATATTACGAATGAATACAGCTAAAATACTAAGTCACAATTATTTGTAAATAGCGCGAAGTTGAACCCTAATTAAATAAAAAAAAAACTGTGACCCGTACCTTGCTACAGCGCAAACAGTTTAGGTGGCTTCTTTTAATAAAAATAGTAACACTTCTCGTTTACCTAGTGATAGGGACGTATCAACACTTTCTTTGAAATCTCGCCAACCCTTGAAATTGAAGCGATGATACAGCTCAAGAGGCACCCCATATAATTCGGTCGTGGTTTGAAAAATCTTTTTCACAGAATCAGAAAATGTGTTTAACAGCATATCTGAATGCTTACTCAGCTTCATAACTGAATGGTCTCCCAGAAGAATTGAAATAATTACTGTAATTAAAACATTTGTTTGTATTTTAGTAGATTTTACTTTCTATGATGAACAGCACCTACATTTTATGTATTTGAAACCTACAACTTACCGTTAGTTGATAATCTGTAGAAATCTGTCTCTAAATTTGGAATGTAGGTATGGTTTTCAGCCATATTTCGCCAACTTTTCAAAAACGTCTCTATTGTAGACTGTACTGGAGTCTGCATCCATTTTTCGGAATCATCTTTTAAAAGATGATTGTTCATCACTCGTCTGTTACTTAGCCACTCTTCGCCATCCATGAAAAACAAACCTCTTCTGTTTCCATATAATTTTTCATATAATACCCACGGATCAGGCAATATATGAGTTGGATATTTCCCTTCTAAACTTAGAAACAAAGACCTCATGATAGTGGCGTCGCTTGTAAAAACTAATTTAGTACTGCTACCTAACTTTTCGTAAAAAATTGAGCCTAGCTGTTGATGTCTTTTGTCTATATATTCGTGTAATCTGCAATAATGACAGTGAATAAATCATATTGAAAAATGTTTCGTATGATATAAACATAAAATTTGGAAAAAATGTGAATCTACACTTACTTTTCGCCACTTCCAGCAAGTAATAAATCAATTTTCGTTCCAAAAATAGGCAGAGATCTTGGATGAGGCATATCATCAATAGTTAACATAGTTTTGATATTTCGTAGGAACATCAATTTATTTCTTGGTACAAATGTCACCTTCCTAAACAAAACTCTCGTAAAACAGTTCATTGCGTCTAAAAATAAGAAAAAAAACAGTTTGGATAGGTACCTAATAATTTTGCGTGAAAAAAAAAATTGTTTCTAAGCTAAGCTCTTACGTTTTGAAATCAAGCTAATGTAATGATTCATTAAATTTTAGAAATTCGCATACTTACAGCGTTTTTAATGTTCCTTCCCTGTTAAGTGATTAGCAATTATTTCCTTTTATTTATTAAAATAAATTTAAATGGTGATAACAATTATGTTATCACCATTTAAATTGCAGGTAGTTTTTAAAACTATTTTTCTAAAAGCTTAATTTTAACTAGATGGCAACTCTCTATATACTTCAACAGCACACGGTCGTTATAGAAAGACTGAAACAAATGCTTTTTATCGCTGGCGTAGTGATCATGTTACAAGTAGATTCAATGCTAATATTTCAGTGAATTAAACATATTTGACCGAAGCCTGGCTATAACAATGGTAATCTGAAACATTATTCAATGTGTGCGTCACAACTTCGTATTATTTGTACTCTGAAAGACAAAATATTTGAACATTGATCGGAAAAAATAGAACTCAATCCTACCTGTAGTTCCGCTCAAGGAGTATTTTTTTTTATTCTGAATAGGTTTGCATTTGAACACATACTGCCTGATGTTATTATATAGGTCAGCGCGGGAACCACAAATTATGGGATACTACGTAGGTATGCGGGAACTTGATTTCTTAGGGCCACAGGGCACACCTCTTCTGGGATGCCCGGGCAAAGTCTGATCTCCCCCACCGGGTGACGGCCCAAGCAGAGGTGCGTAGGTACGTTCTCAGGTGCCCTTGCACTAGTCTCCCTAAAACCTAATCTTAGGCAAATAATAATATGATAATACTACGTCTTAGTGCGCAGCCGCCTTATGCGCTCGCCCATGCCTGGTAAGCTGTAGAGGCCTCAGAGGCCAACAGCTAAAATTCATTTTAAAAAAAGTTGCTTTTGGGTTTATTGGCATCTGCTCATTGTAAGTTTACAAGAACTCATTTAGCGGCCATGAATAAGTTGTGTCAACAAGATCTAAATACCTAGGTATTGACCACTATCGCTACTACTACTAATATTACTTTCTAGAAAGCAAAATAGTGGCCAGTTTATGCACGAGTCCATTAACTAAAAACTAAGGTGAAAATCAGTTATTGCACTTTCGTGCATAAACTGACCACTAATTTATAAATATAAGCAACTCGTAAACGCTACCCATTCATGGCCTCTTAATGAGTTTTCTTAAACTTAAAATGAGTAAAATATCTGTAAAAAAAGGCAAAAAAAAACACTAAACGGCCAGGAATAGATGGTGTTATAAGTACATAAACATTAGTTAATATATCACACCAAATGTCGTACGAACAATAATACATGTTTCTAGGATATCTAACATCCAAACCCAGAACTGTTACAGTGCGACATAAAAGACTTGAAAATAAATGAGGTCGCCACCATCGCTTTGTTAGCACATTTTGCATTATTTTTAGCATAATGTAACTGTTTTCCTATTTCCAATCCACAAAACGAGAAAAATGCTAGGATGTTAACAACGATTAGCAGTTCAGATTGTGGTTCCAGCAAAAGTGATAATTTAGTTCCCGAATAATTAATTTCATCTCTTTTGTGTCGCACTGTACCTACATAAAGTCATCATTTAATCCGGCCAATAATAATCAGACCTGGGCCTCTGCTTTAAAGTATACTGCCATTACTTGTGAAGAATAGTCTAAAAAACAAAAAAAAAGTTACCCTTCAATATCGGCCACATGTTACACACACACATACAAAAAATGTACAGTCAGTGAACCTCCTATTTTGAAGTCGGTTGAAAGAGCATTCTAATAATGTTAAAATTAAATAAATTACATTTGACAGCTAAGTAATTATAATTATTTGAAGTCTTCTCCATAATAATATTACGGGTTTATTTACAAGAATTACCAATCAAAACACAGAAGAGAGAGGCGTGTTTTGGCTTTTATATCGACTTAATCAGAAAGTTAATTCTCACGCATACCGAAGAGCGCGTGCAATGGCTCTCTAGTCTTTAGTTGCGGTTATTTTAACCGACTTCCAAAAAAGAGGAGGTTCTATGTTCGTGTGTAAGTTTTTTTTGTGTATGTTCACCGATAATTTCGCCAATTGTGAACCGAATCGAAAAATTCTTTTTCAGTTCGAAAGGGTATACTCCTAAGATGGTTCCATTTAAATTTTACAGAAATCGGCTGAGCCGTTTTTGATAAATTATTAATAATGTAAACAATTCGAGCGAAATATTCGAATTTTGTACAAGATGGAAGGCGGTTTTGCCATTTTTTGGGAAAAATGATTACTTAGGTGCGCTGTGGTGAAGCCATGGTGGTCTAGAGGTAGTGACACCCGCCTTACAATCGTGAGGTCGTGGGTTCAATCCCAGTCCCGTACCAATGAGTTCTTTGGAATTTATGTACGGAATTTCACACCACTGGCTTTTCGGTGAAGGAAAACATCGTGAGGCAACCTGCATACGTCCGTAGAAGAAATTCGATGGCGTATGTGAATCCACCAACACGCACTGGGCCAGCGTGGTGGATATGGCCCAATCACCCTTCGTGGGTAGGCCTACGTCCTGCAGTGGACTATTAAAAAGGCTGGTACAGTACAGGTGCGCTGTGCCACTTACATTAGCACATCTGTGAATCAAAACTTAATTCCCTCACAAATGGTTTGCGAGGAAACCAAAAATTTTACACTGGCATGTGTTGAAGTGGTAGTTTTTTGTAATGATAGCTGGGAACCCTGATGCTGAGGTGACTTGTCAAAAATTGTAAAACTCATCGTGAAGAAAGTGTAGTTGTATTTATCAGTTAATATTGAAAATATACCAAAATGACCGTAAAAAATAAGACAGAGGAACCGAAAAAGGAGAAAACTGAACCCGCAGCTGCCGCCAATGATGATTTGGTAAGTATTAAATGCTAAAATCATACAGAAATAATAAGTGCTATCGACATGATTATTCTCTATTGTTTTCATCTTTCAGTCCGAAGAAGATAAACGTCTTCAGGAGGAGCTTAATATGCTCGTTGAGAAGCTAGTGGTACGTAAAATTCTACAGTCACTGTAAAAAACTTATTACGAAAAGAACCTTTATAACCTAATAAAATATTTCAGGGGAATGATGTAGACCTATATTTTCCGGCATTACAAATGCTGAGCAACCTCATCAGGACGTCAACCACTTCCATGACGTCAGTGCCTAAGCCACTGAAGTTTCTGAGGGAACACTACCCTGCCCTGAAGGAAGTGTATGAAAAAATCACAGATTCTAAAACCAAACAATTCTGTGCTGATGTTGTTTCTGTTCTTGCTATGGGTGTCAGCGGCTCACAAGTAAGTTTGTGTCAATAAATACAAAGAGATTCAGAAATATTGATAACATACTTTAATTTTTAATCTATAATTTACATTTTTAGGAAGCTATAGAAAAAAGAGAATGTCTGAAATATTGTTTACTTGGAACTCTATCAAATGTTGGCGATTGGGGCCATGAATATGTCAGGTAAGTTACAACTTTTTTGGTACTTATTTTTATTCATGAATATGTACTCGGCTTTGTTTACAGTGAAATTCTTAAACTGCAACTTTTATAAATATGTCAGAAGAGTCTCACATTAAAATTATGTATTTTACTGAAAGATACTACTGCTAAATAATTTTCAATTTGTTATTCAGGCAACTTGAGGGAGAAATAGCTGAGGAATGGAACATTGACAATGTGGAAACTCTTCTTCCTCTGGTCCGAGATGTTATTGCCTTCGACATGAAGCACTCGGCTGAGATCCAAGCTTGTGATTTGCTGATGGAGATTGACAGACTTGATCTGCTCACACAACACATGGATCAAAGCAACTATCCCAGAGTATGCTTGTATTTGATTGGGTGAGAAAATTAAATAAGCTATATGCTCTTTACCATGTCTCACTATTATATTTACTATAACTACTACTACTACTAGTAGCACCTGTTCATTATTGACATAAATATCAAAATCTTTTATTTTATAATTTTTGGCTCATGGTTGAATGTTTTTATTTCATCACTACAACCTTGATAAAACTCTGGGCTTAGGCCTCAGTTGTTTTTGCCATTCAACTCTGTCCCTTGTTCATAGGCTTGCTTCTTAAACATTAAATTCTTAGAATATAGCCTGTTAAAGTTCCATGATAAATCACAAACTCCCACTCCTGGACTGTAACATGCTTGATCTTTAATGAAAAAAAAAATAGACTTACCTATCATATATTTATACTTACACTAACACAAATAAAAAGACAATACTCCCGAACTGATTATAATAACTCCAATACTTTGTATTATTGCAGTTGTGCCAGTTACGTCGTTGAGCCAGAATCTACACAAATTCTCCAGGGTGTTCTAGACACATATCTTCGTTTCGGAGAATATCCAAGAGCTTTACTGGTTGCCATGCAGCTGCATGACAAAACCAAGTGTGAAGAAGTCTTTAATGCATGTACTGATCCGTAAGTAAAAACACATACTTTAAAAATGTATTTAAAAATATTCCATTGCCTTCAACCATTTACGTTTTTTTTAATTTTTCATTGCAGATTACTCAAAAAACAGCTATGTTACATGTTGGCGCGACAGTATATTCCTTTGGAAATAGATGATGAAGACCTTAGAACAATTCTTCTCAATGCTCACATCAATGATCACTATTTGAGCTTGGCCAGAGAGGTAAAGACTAGACTTTTAAGACTGTAAACTGGATTCAACAGTTCTGCATTACTAAAACTATATCTGTTTTGTTAGCTCGACATCATGGAGCCCAAAACTCCTGAAGAGGTATATAAAACTTGGTTGGAGTCAGCCGGCTCGGCGCTTCGTCCCTCACTGTTAACAGAGCACCCAGTGGACTCTGCACGTCAGAATCTCTCAGCTACATTCGTCAACGCATTTGTTAACGCCGGTTTTGGCAGAGACAAACTTGTCACCACTGAAGATGGAAACAAGTGGATGTATAAGAATAAAGATCATGGTAAATATCAGAATCATTTATGAAAATGCTATAACTTTTATCAATATTCAATCTTTAGCCATTTTTGCTACTTGTAGTTGAGTACAAATATAAAATCTATACCCAAAAAATTATTGTAACACCCTAGATACCCTATGATTTTCACTCACACTCACATATCAATTTTCTCATCTGCAGGCCATCCACTTTTGGTAGACATCCCACATGCATTTCCAATAAGACTGGTTGGAAGCGGTTTGCACATAATGCTGATCTGTACATTTTTAGGGTTACGTAACCAAAGGGTAAAAATGGGACCCTATTACTAAGACTCCACTGTCTGTCTGTCTGTCACCAGGCTGTATCTCATGATGTATCCATTATACCTAGAAAGCTGAAATTTTCACAGATGATGTATTTCAGTTGCTGCTATACCAACAAATACTACAAACAGAATAAAATTAATATTTAAAGTTAGTCCCATACAACAAACCTGATTTTTTAGCCGTTTCTCGCTTGATATTAATAATGGTAACAGGTAGATGCTTGAAATATTAGGTTGGGGTAAAAGTTTCTTCGCATTTTTTAAGAAAATTCAAAACATTTTTTAATATAGTTTATTTACATTTAACTAAAGTATGTAGGTACCATTTTGTTCAATAACTTTTTGCCATCTTGTAAGTAGAGACATAATCCCATTGCTATAGAAATTTTGGGACTTCTGATCAAAATACCCGCGACAAGTGGTTTTGGCAGTCCTCTCACGATGTTAACCTGACACTACCATAAGAATTCTGAAGAGACCGAAACAGGTGGAAATCTGAAGGTTTCTGCATTAACACCAAACTCTCTTAATTTTTGCTGCTAAAGATGTGCGAAGTCTAGCGTTATCATGATGAAAAACCACACCCCTTCTGTTGATTAATTCCGGCCGATTTGCTTTAATCTCATCAGTTGTTCGCAGTAGAGTTCAGAATAGATAGCCCTGCCTGGTGGTAACAGCTCATAATGAATAATGCCCTTCCAATCCCACCACACACACAGCATCACCTTGTTGCGAGTTAACCCGGGTTACGCCACAGTCTGTAAAGCCTGACCGGCCTTTGACCACGACTTTTTTCGCACGTTCTTGTCGTACGTGATCCACTTTTCATCACCAGTTATCAGCTTCTTCAAAAATGGTTCGGTTTCATTACGTCGTAATAAAGAATCACAAATGAGTACACAGTTCATTAGGTTTCTTTCAGTGAGCTTGTGGGGTACCCAAATATCGAACTTTTTTGTGGACCCAGTTTTTTTCAAATGCGCCAAAACTGTTTTGTGGTCAATTCCCAGTTCTTCAGCTACGTCGTAACTACTGATATGCCGATCTTGCTCCACTTTTTCAAAAATGGCATCCATTTTATCCGTAATAGGGCGACCAGAGCGACGTGCGTCTTTGACATCAAAATTTCGGGATTGAAAACGCTTAAACCAAATTTGTGCTACTCTCACAGACACTGCACTAAGTCCATAAACATCGCAATTTTTTTTTCGCGGCTTGCGTTGCATTTTTACCTTTTTTGTAGTAAAATTTTAAAATGTATCGAATTTCTTCATTAGATTCTCTCATCTTGACAGTACGAAAAACAAATGAAAATCACACATTTTCCTAATTTGAATTTGGAATTATGTTTTTTTAAATTTAAACTTTCAAGATACAAATAGTATAGCCAAAGAGATTTTATTACAAGTTCAAAAATACTATAATGCGAAAAGACTTTTTCCCCCAACTTTTATTCACAAAATATTTAGTTGTATATTCACTTCAATAGTAAATAATTAAATTAAAATAAATATTTAAGGGGGCTCCCATACAGTACGGAACCCTTCGTGCGCGAGTCCGACTCGTACTTGGCCGATATCTGTTTTTGCGAAAGACTTAATAGCAATTTCGTTGCAGGCATGTTGTCAGCGGCAGCATCTCTCGGCATGATCCACCTGTGGGACGTGGACGGGGGTCTGACTCCCATCGACAAGTACCTGTACACGGCCGACGAGCACATCAAGGCCGGTGCACTGCTCGCGCTGGGGCTTGTTAACTGCGGTGTGCGCAATGAATGCGACCCTGCACTGGCGCTACTGTCGGACTATGTGCTGCATTCTAGTGCTAACCTCAGGATTGGCAGTGTACTTGGTCAGTAACAATTGGAATTGCTTCTAAGGGCAGCACTTAATATCGAATCTTAAATAACTCGGTTATAAATAGTTCGCAATGAATCTAAAACTTGATTTATTATGATTTGAATCAATCAATGATATGATCATACCACTGCATACATTTTTCCCACTTATGATGGAATTTGGATAACTCAACAGACTGTAAAGTTCCCTGATATCTGTGTACCTTAGTATCCAAAATAACTCTGTTACGTGTTAGGGCTGGGTATCGCGTACGCGGGCACTCAGCGCGAGGACGTGCTGTCGCACCTGCTGCCCGTGCTGAGCGACACGGCCGCGCCGCCCGAGATCTGCGCGCTCGCCGCCATCTCCTGCGGACTCATCGCTGTCGGCTCCTGCAACGGAGATGTGAGTAAAAATCCTAACTGTATGTATTAGGATTGGGTATCGCGTACGTTGGCACGCAGCTCGAGGACATGTTGTCGCACCTACAGCCCATGCTGAGCGACACATCACCTGCGGACTCATGGCCGTCGGAGATGTGAGTTACAATACATTTTTTGGAATGTAATATTAGCTAAGCAGAAGGTCTATGCAAAACCGAAAAACATGGCATTAACTTGTCCAGGAGACAAGAAGGTTCAGACACTCTGTGCACATTATTAGAACTATGCTAAGTTCAATTGAGATAGCGATGCGCAGCGGATTATGAACTCGAACAGTGCACGTTTGTGTTGTTACATGTTTCGAGTTTGTGTGTCAGTCGGGCGATATCATAGCTGCATCCGAGATGAGAAACATCCCTCTGATTGACCAAAAATCTTCAATAAGTATTAATGATACATGTATGCAAAAAATACTATTAAATTGTCCAAATGGTAACGCGCGAAATGTGGTTCAATGCTAACTCCATCATATGTATATTTAGTTTTTTCCCAAGATCTAGCCCATCGTAACTTAATCTATAATATAATCTGGCTACTCATACAAATACGCGTTTTATTCACAGGTGACCTGCGCCATCATTCAACGCCTCATTGACGACAACAAGGATTTGCATTCTTCTACTTACGCCAGATTTTTGCACCTCGGACTCGGATTATGCTTCTTAGGCAAGTTATCACAGCTACTTAAATTTATTAAATTTGCATAAATATGTATTTGTGGTTTCATAGTAAAATGTACGAAAAGCGCATTAGATCCTGTCTTAAAACAGTACAATTTGTTTGTAGGTTGCAAGGAAAGCACGGAAGCGACAATGGCCGCGCTAGAAGTGCTGCCGGAGCCGCAACAGTCTCTCTGCCAGACCACGCTGTCGATGTGCGCGTACGCGGCCACCGGCGACGTGCTCGTCGTGCAACAGATGCTGCACATCTGCTCCAAACATTACGACACTGATGTGAGTAGGATACCTAACTGTCCACTTTCACGCATCGAAGGAACCGAACGCGTCGCATCATGTACCTAAATCGCACAACTGTTTGCGATGCGCAACTCGTGATCATTTTTGCTGAATGAAGATTTATCATTGAAAAATATTTCCAGAATGAACAAACATCTACCGAAGATACAGCTTTCAAAAAGCAGGAACCGGGAGCGAAGAAAGATGGCAAGGAAGCCGCCAGCTCCGCCGCCCCCGCCGCCGGCTCTTCTAGTTCTAAGGACGATAAGGGAAAAAGTAATTATCTGACATTTATAACATATCTTTTACTTTCGGTTTATTCGTGATGGCGAGAAAATTTTAATACAGCATTAATATTGACAGTCATTGGTTATTGTATCTACAAAAATAGCCAAATTTATTCATAAATATATTTATTTGTCTGTAATGCTTACTCATAATAGTTTCTAAATCAGTCACAAAATGGTTTGTTTATACACTTGAAAAAAATAACTACGTCGAAAGCATGATTTAAATTCATGAATGATAAAAATCAGCATCTCGGACTTTAAAATAAATATATGTGCAGTAAAACTTATTTTACTTAATTTTATTGTTCATAAGTAATTAATCACTTTGTCTAGGCAAGTCAAAGGACAGCAAAAGCAAGGAGAAAGAGAAGGAAAAGGACGCCAACAAGGAGTTATCGTCCGTACAAGCCGTGGCCACGCTTGGCGTTGCTGTCATCGCGCTCGGTGAAGAGACTGGAGCGGAGATGTGCACGCGCATCTTCGGACAACTGGTGAGTAAGAAAACTATATTAGGAGAGTGAAAATTAGGAAAAAGACGGCAACAAGGAGTTATGGTCCGTACAAACCGTGGCCACGCTTGGTGTCACTGTAATCTCGCTCGGTGAAGACACTGGAGCTGAGATCTGCACGCGCATCTTCGGTCAACTGATGAGTAGGACAAATATTAGGAGAGTGAAAATTAATTTAATTTTGTTGTAAAATGTTTGTTGAGTGAAATAATGAAGCTAAAATTCAAGATAGAGTTATGAACAAAAGTGTTTTATTATCTCAGGGCCGTTACGGGGAGCCGGCGGTGCGGCGCGCGGTGCCGCTCGCGATCGCGCTGTGCTCCGTGTCCAACCCGCAGCTGTCCGTCATCGACGTGCTCAACAAGTATTCGCACGACGCCGACAACGACGTCGCCTACAACGCCATCTTCGCCATGGGACTCGTCGGCGCCGGCACCAACAACGCTCGGTCAGTACATCCCTAAAATTCGACAAAAAAAAATTGAAAAATCAGAAAGTCGCCAAGTATAACCTAAACCAATCTTAAATATGTACGATACACATTTTTTAGGTCAAATGGAAGTACAACTTATTATCCCAATTATGGACAAAATCTAAAATCTGGAATTTTTTTCCCATCTATTTGACATGAAATGCCCCTATGGCAACATAATAATCAATATCATTATTCTGTGCTAATTTTTTACATATGCCTTTATCTCACGTGTCTATGCATATACCAGTGCAATTACAGTTTATATTATTTTATGGACTACTATGTTTCACTGTAATATAGGAGCTGCAAACGCTATCAAAACCGCCAACACTGGCCACCACCACACAATGCAAACGCCGCTTCCGGGTCCTAGCATTTACATTACAAGTACCATACATTTACACACGGATATCGGTCAGCCTTAAGCCCATTAGTGACGTTCCTAATAGAAGATAGAAGTGAGTAAAGTATGCGTGTTGCAGGCTCGCGACGATGCTGCGCGCGCTGGCGCTGTACCACGGCAAGTCGCCCGTGCACCTGTTCATGGTGCGGCTGGCGCAGGGGCTCTGCCACGCCGGCAAGGGCACCATCACGCTGTCGCCCGCGCACGCCGACCGCCGCCTCGTCAGCCAGCCCGCGCTTGCCGGCCTGCTCGTCGTGCTCACCGCCGCGCTCGACTGCAAGAACAGTGAGTGTCTCGCGCTATACATACACCGTCACGCTCATAGAGAGTGAGTAAAGAACAGCGAGTCCCTCCACTCACTATACATACACTGTCACGCTCAGAGAGAGTAAGTAAAGAACAGCGAGTCCCTCCACTCACTATACATACACCGTTACGCTCAGAGAAAGTGAGTAAAGAACAGCGAGTCCCTCCACTCACTATACATACACCGTCACGCTCAGAAAGAGTGAGTAAAGAACAGCGAGTCCCTCCACTCACTATACATACACTGTCACGCTCAGAGAGAGTAAGTAAAGTACAGCGAGTCCCTCCACTCACTATACATACACCGTTACGCTCAGAGAGAGTGAGTAAAGAACAGCGAGTCCCTCCACTCACTATACATACACTGTCACGCTCAGAGAGAGTAAGTAAAGAACAGCGAGTCCCTCCACTCACTATACATACACCGTTACGCTCAGAGAGAGTGAGTAAAGAACAGCGAGTCCCTCCACTCACTATACATACACCGTCACGCTCAGAGAGAGTGAGTAAAGAACAGCGAGTCCCTCCACTCACTATACATACACCGTCACGCTCAGAGAGAGTGAGTAAAGAACAGCGAGTCCCTCCACTCACTATACATACACTGTCACGCTCAGAGAGAGTAAGTAAAGAACAGCGAGTCCCTCCACTCACTATACATACACCGTTACGCTCAGAGAGAGTGAGTAAAGAACAGCGAGTCCCTCCACTCACTATACATACACCGTCACGCTCAGAGAGAGTGAGTAAAGAACAGCGAGTCCCTCCACTCACTATACATACACTGTCACGCTCAGAGAGAGTAAGTAAAGTACAGCGAGTCCCTCCACTCACTATACATACACCGTTACGCTCAGAGAGAGTGAGTAAAGAACAGCGAGTCCCTCCACTCACTATACATACACCGTCACGCTCAGAGAGAGTGAGTAAAGAACAGCGAGTCCCTCCACTCACTATACATACACCGTCACGCTCAGAGAGTGAGTAAAGAACAGCGAGTCCCTCCACTGACTAAACATACACCGTCACGCTCAGTGAGAGTGAGTAAAGAACAGTGAGTCCCTCCACTCACTAAACACACACCACCACGCTCAGTGAGAGTGAGTGAAGAACTGTGACTACCTCCACTCACTATACATACCCCGTCACGCTGTGAGAGTGAGTGAAAAACTGTGAGTCCCTCCACTCACTAAACATACACCGTCACGCTCAGTGAAAGTGAGTAAAGAACAGTGCATTCCTCCACCCACTTGTATACCAGATTGCTGGTAACCTAACTTATTTTGACATGTGGTTTGATGAACTCCACTATAAAGCAGTACTAAAATAAAAGTATTGTTTCCAGTAATCCTCGGCAAGTCCCACTACCTGCTGTTCGTGCTGGCCACAGCGATGCAGCCGCGCTGGCTCGTCACGCTCGACGAGAACCTGCAGCCCCTCAATGTCAGCGTGCGCGTAGGACAGGTAAACGTCTTATCAAATCTCCGTATTACTTTGGAGTGTTATTATGCAATTCGCAGATTGCCGTGCTATCTCTAAATAATTTTCTTCTTCTTTTTACCCAACTGCCAATTTGTATTGTATTTTTTATATAAAAATGAATTGTTTGTTAGTCTCGCTAAAACTCGAGAACGGCTGATCCTGTTTGGCTAATTTTGATCTTGAAAATATCTGTGGAGGTTAAGGGAAGGTATATACGAGAAATATAATAAAAACATCAATTTAGTTTTCCTACACAAAATATCCTATCTGTCAAAGTTGCCGTATTTAATCGTTGGTGGCGCTAAACGCCATCGTAATTATAATCTAGATGAAGGTGATTTGCAGTTCACCAGGTCAGCTAGTAGGTATATAGCTAGTATGTAGGTAGGTAGGTTCTCTCAATGTAGAAATATACTGTAAGCTACTAAAGGGAAGGCTCATCATCATCACCCACAGCCTAGCCTTCTCTGTCCCACTGCTGTGTACCTGGCCTCTGTTGTACTGCCGTCTGCCTCGATCTTCTACCAGTCGTGTTCAGGTCAAGGTACAAATCGTGTTCATGGTTGGTAAACGATATATCCTTGTTGCCACTCCGCTTACCGTGTCTAGGCCACAGCTGAATTACCACTTGGCGCCATCTGTCGTCACTTCGCCTTACTACGTATCCTGCCTGAACGGAATGCTCATTGAGAAAAATTAATAACATCCAAAATGATATAAATCCACAGGCTGTAGACGTCATCGGCAAGGCTGGCACTCCGAAGACGATCGCTGGATCTCACACGCACACGACCCCCGTGCTGCTTTCCTACGGCGAGCGCGCTGAACTGGCCACGGACGAGTACGTGCCTCTTTCTCCCGTCATGGAAGGCTTCGTCATACTTAAAAAGAACGAGGATAGTGTCATGGCCTCCGTTCAGTAGGGCACTGTTAGGCTACTTATATAATCATAGTTTACTATCTGTATTGTCTTTCTAATAAAATAAATATTAATTACCAATTATAATTTGGGTTTTTTTCTACCTTTCAAATAGGATTTTATTTAATTTTAAGTGAATTTAAAACCTGATGACGTGATGAATGACGCTTGTCAATGATTAATTTTCGCAAAAAAATAGTAAAACCGCCTTCCATCGTGTACAAAATTCGAATATTTCGCTCGAATCGTTTATATTATTCCATAAAATTATACCATAAAACAACGATTGTTTGTATGGTGAAGACTTCAGCAGGTGGTTAATTCATTAGTTTTTAGGGTTCCTTACCCAAAGGATATAAACGGGACCCTATTACTAAGACTTCGATGTCCGTCTGTCACCGGGCTGTATCTCATGAACCGTGATAGCTAGGCAGCTGAAATTTTCACAGATGATGTATTTCTGTTGCCGCTATAACAACAAATACTAAAAACAGAATAAAATAAATATTTAAGAGGGGCTCCCATACAACAAACGTGATTTTTAGGAGTTTTTCGCTCGCTATTAATAACGGCAAGAGTAATGGGGCTCCCATACGGTACGGAACCCTTCGTGCGCGAGTCCGACTCGCACTTGGCCGATTTTTACATTATATCAAACTCATAGAAAAATTACAATCAAACTACACTCCATAGTTGTCATGAGTACCTACTACAATGAATACTAAAAATAAATAATTATTTTTCGCAAAAAATGGCAAAACCGCCTTCTATCGTGTACAAAAGTAGAACATTTCGCCTGAATCGTTTACACTATTGTTGATTTTTCAAAAACGGCTCAGCGGATTTCTGTAAAATTTAAATGGCATCACCTCGGGAGTACCTATACGCTTTCCAACTAAAAAAGTATTTTTTGATTCGGTTCACAATAATAATTGGCGTAATTACCGATGAACATACACAAAAAAAAACATACAGACGAACATAGAACCTCCTCCTTTTTAGAAGTCAGTTAAAAAGAGGGTAGAATATAAAAGTGAATTTTAAACTCAAAAATATTTTCTCTGCTGTCAACTTTTCTGAACTACTGCTCAATCTACCTGCATTTTTAGTAAAAATTATGAATACAACTTTTTATCAACATTTTATTTTTTTGCATAAAAATGCTTGAATTGTGGCAATATTTGCTGTTGATATTAGTAGGAGCACTTATAGTGTTATCATTAATAATTGGGTAAGTATTATTTTTTAGCTTTGTGGTCTATTTTGACAAAAATATTAGCAATCCGCAGCTGCTTTTTGTTTACTTTTCTGTCTTCTGTAATAACACTGTGCACATTGGATGCTGTGAAGAAGATTTTTCATTGATCCTACAATTGTTATCAATCCTTATCCTCCAGTGGATACTTGAGTGTAGGTCACTGGCCAGGGTACTTACTGTTTAGATGTGGAACAAATAAAATCGGCCGAGTGCGAGTCGGGCTCGCGCACGAAGGGTTCCGTACCGTAAAAGAGCGTCTACCTGTTGACGTTATTGATATCGAGCAAAAAACAGCACAATAATCACGTTAGTTGTATGGGAGCCCCCCTGAAATATTTATTTAATTCTGTTTTTAGTATTTGTTCTTATAGCGGCAACAGAAATACATCATCTGTGAAAATTGCAACTGTCTAGCTGTTACAGTTCATGAGATACAGCCTGGTGACAGACAGACGGACAACAGAGTCTTAGTAATATGGTCCTGTTTTTACCCTTTGGGTATGGAACCCTAAAAAGGGTTATTGTTTTTGTGTTATCACTACATAGTATAAAAGAAAGTCGCTTCCCGCTGTCTGTCTGCCCCTATACCTATGCTTAGGTCTTTAAAATAATAATACACCTGTGCGAAGCCGAGGCAGGTCGCTAGTATTTCATAAGCAATAGTACTAAGCCGTGGTGGTCTAGTGGTAATGACACCGGCCTTACAATCGTGAGGTCGTGGGTTCAAATCCCGGTCCCGTACCAATGAGTTCTTCGGAATTTATGTGCGGAATTTCACACCACTGGCTTTTCGGTGAAGGAAAACATCGTGAGGCAACCTGCATACGTCCGTAGAAGAAATTCGATGGCGTATGTGAATCCACCAACCCGCACTGGGCCAGCGTGGTGGATATGGCCCAATCACCCTTCGTGGGTAGGCCTACGTCCTGCAGTGGACTATCAAAAAGGCTGGTACAGTACAGTACTAATCCTTTACCAACATGCTATTTACTTTGGCATAAACCGGTACAAATTAAATAAGTGTCTGTGAAGTTAGCTGCAAGCTGCGCGAATCCGTCCTCACCGCCCCGCTGAAATGATTTTTTTACTGCGCAACGACTCGTGTCGTGTTCACAGATGCCCTTAGCTTGATTCGGCATATAACACCCAGATTCTCAAATTGAAAAAGTTGCTACACAAGTTATGCTAATTAGTCTATGCTACACAAACTTCCCATCCGCAGATTTGTGTGGCGCTTAGTATAACACTGCCTACTTCTGCTAAGAATTATTTTCTAATTACAGAATTGCTATACTGAACTGTAAGCGCAAGAAAGATAATTCAAACATAGCCTGGAAAGCAACGGGTGGATCACACTACTTCATGCAGGAGGATAGCCCCACAGCATCTGTGCCTCTGGTGTTTCCTCATCCTTATAATGATGAGCATAGCTCTGATGATAGCTATCCTTCTTATTAAATGTAATTAAGAATCATTGGAAGCTTTAGTTATGTTGTTAGTCCTATCTAACTAAGTTTTAGAGATAAAATTAGTTTAGATGGATCCAGAACAATAAAATATCTATCTTTGTAAATATAAAAATGTGTATAAACTACATAAATGTAATATAAAATAATAAATCACTATTATGTAAAAAAAAAACATCTTTATTCTTTGAATATTCATTTCAACAGAACCTAGTTGTTACAAGATATCATGAACTACACTCATTTGACTCTGCACTTTCATCAGTGTCCTTCAAACTATTATAATTTTTGGTCTGATTTTTTATATTAATTTGATTTAATGACTCACTCTCATTACTATTTGTAGATTGTAAGTTGTTTGAAAGCTCTTTACATTCAGTTTCACTGTCATTTTTGCAATTTCCCTCATTTCCTGATGTATTTTGTGTATTTTCATTATTTACAGCTTTTTCATCATCTTCAGAACTGCTGTTGGATTCTGTCGAAACATTCTGTTGGTTTGGACACTTCTTCGGCTGCTTAGCCTTTAGCTTAGCATTTCTTTTCTTTCTCAATCTTTTAGCTCTTTTCTTTGCTGTTTTCTCTTCTGCTGCTTGTTTGTTTTGTTCAATTTTCAAATGATATTCTTCGTCTAATTTTTCCTAGAAACAAAATGATAGATATAATAATGATACATAGTGATCATGAAATTAAATGGCAATATTAATTATATTCAATTCAAACTTAATAGTGATTGTGAACATTTGGTGAATCATTACAAGATAGCACATTAATAGTTTAGCGGATGTGAGGGGTGGTATTCTGCACTGCTTGCAGTGAATTTCAGAAGGTGTCACATCTTAAGTTTTGCTACAACCAGATTAAACTTAGTTTTGGTCACTCTGTTTTTGTCACTTTAAAATACTTTCTATTTTGAGCAAACCACAGTCTAGGTATTTCAGCCAATAAACATCCACATGGATTAATATCCCAAATACAAAAACATCCACACGGTGCGACCCAGTGTGCAGTAACTGGTCAAGCGCCGCTCATACATCTTGCTTGTAAACAAAACTGCTGATAAAGAACTCATTTATACTTACACAATCCCTACACCATTAAGACATAAACTTAACTATCATTCAGCCTGAACTTATCTTACATTGTAATTCACAATTTTTCAAGAAAATATATGTATTTAGGTATTTGATCATTACCTTCTCACTTTTCTCTTGAATAAATTTTTGCCTTGCATACTCCTTTCTCCTCAAATGGCGGTAAACATGGAATTCTCCAGAGCCTGCTCCAGCACTTGATCCCATCACATTACGAACAAAATCTGGAGGAGCAGTTAGAGCCTTTTGTTTTGGTCGTTCAGGAATCACGACTAACTTCTCCTGAAATTATCACACAGAAAATAAGTACCTGCCCTGTAATAATCCTATGGGCTGAGACAGGTGCGGGCGCCTGGGACCCGCACCGCCATACTAAACTCATGCACAGCCATCCCCTCCACACTTCGATCAGCGCTAGACTTATATGCCGCGACCTGCCCCCCGACCGCCTAAGCAATAGCAATCGTAATAGCAATCGTTTATGACTTCATTTTAGACATTTGGCACCGCCTATGTGACGTTAGCCATCAAAATTGTTCATTCAACGATTGCTTTCGCAATCCGCGCAAAGCAATTGATGGCTAACGTCACATAGGCGGTGCCAAATGTCTAAAATGAAGTCATAAACGATTGCTATTACGATTGCTATTGCTTAGGCGGTCGGGGGGCTGTTCCGCGCAGGCAATGACTAAGTTATGCGGTAGGATTGTAGGTAGGCTATCTATTAAATCTATAATTTTCGATAATAAAAGACTTACAGGATTTTTCATGAGCTTTTCTATCTTAAGTCTTTGAAGATCTGCTGCATTTTTTATAGTAACAAGCTTTTTTTCTGCCTGCTTAGATTCGGAGTCACTCATAATGAACAGTGGTTAACTATTTAATATGAATGAAATATTTGGGTTGGATATAAAAATGTTTTTTGTCTTGTTACGCGAGATATTGTTGAAACTGGAAAAAATATTGTAAGAAAATTAACAGAGCACAAATAAATATTATTCGTGTCAAGTAATGCGAAAAATAAACAAAGCTGCTTGAGTTTTGACACATGACACTTTGACGTTTTGATTTTGACAGCAACAGTGACAGTGACACTGATGTCTGATAGTCACAAAGGGTTGATTTTTTAAAGCAACTGGATACTAAGTCTAATACAACAAGTCTAGCCTTTATCGATTAGTTCCATGCGATTGGTATACTTAAGCGCCACACAAATCGACGGATCTGATAGAGACCAACTTTTTGATACTTATGCCCTTAATAGGCTAGATCTTGGTTGTATTCAAAGTGTTCTTGCAGCTTGCATCGGCTGCTGCCAGAGCATTTTATAATTTTGCTTTTTTATCCATTGTAAGTCTATAAAATGGTGTTTGTGTTTCCTATTGGACTGGTAAAACCGCAAGGGTTCAAAGTCCCCAAATAAAAATTTGAAAAACTTCGACACTTCGCCGTGATTCGCTAAATATTGCGCATGTGTGTACAATACCGACACAAGGGGCGAAGTGTGTATGGAGCGCACGGGAGGCATGAGGTTGGCGGGCGGGTGTGCCCCGTCGTCTCGTTTCTCTGGCTCCCGCGCATGCCTGTAATTTGGCTTTTGCGCAGCGCTCTGCGCATAACTTCCCATCCACCGATTTGTGTGGTGCTTAGTATAATACGGAAATCTTTCACTAGGCCAAACAATTATTAGACGAATAAAGTTTCGTTGAATATCATCACATTAAAGATGGTGTGAAAAGGTTTGAAACAAAAAATAGACGTGACAAACAACGCACGAGCCGAGCGACCGAAACGATCGTGCCGTGGCAGCGGCCGGCGAAGTGCCAGAAGCAAATTGCTTATATTTAGATGAGGTGTGAAACAAAAAGTAATCATCATTATTATCAGCGATATGTCCGATTGGCAGCAGCTTGCATCTAAAGTGACCCTGCAGTCACAATGAAACACTTAGTATCTCAAATATTTACTGTTTAGTCGCTGATTTAGGGATTTGTTTTCGCTCGCTTTTTGTCGCCCATTCAGTATTTCCGGCTACAAGCCGGAAATATTCGAATCAATTTTTGCTTTGTTCAAATTAATAGTAACTCGAATACTACCCATTAAAAAATTCTACAAAAATAGTGGTAAATTCACAAAGAATCGAAATTAACGGAAATTACCGGTTCTTTCTTAAAAGTTCCTCCCTAAAATCACCTTGAGAAGGTCATTCTTCAGCCACCGACACTGCACCAGTCCAGTAAATAATTTTTAATTTTCAATATCCTAGGGAAAAGTGTGGAAAAAGGTTTTCAAATTTTAATACATATTATTATGTTCAATAACACAATTACCACATTTTTGATAAACGTACGCCAGTCAAGTGAACTGTAAACGTAAACCGTCATCATTTTAACGATTATTACAGTCATTTGTTTTTGGCTACAATTAACTATATTTTGTGTTTTGTTATTAATACTAATACATTTTTCTTAAGTTTTGTATACTGTTTCTTAAGTAAATATGTTCGATATCTGTATAATCAAGAAATACCGGGTTGTACAACCTCCACTTGACCTTTCTTTCTGTTCCGATTTACCGGCTCGTTTTTCTGCTGAAACCGTGCTAATCGAATGCATTACATAATCTTTCCATACCGATGAATCCTGTTTATTTACAGATATTTAACTCCACTATTCAAAATGCCGATCAAGTCGATTAAAGCTCGCCAGATCTTCGACTCTCGTGGTAACCCCACAGTAGAAGTTGACTTGGTAAGATTTTTTTTTTTATATTGAGCCTTATCAATAAATAGACGAATGATATTAATTGAGGAATACTATATTTCAGGTAACTGAGCTAGGCTTGTTCCGTGCTGCTGTGCCATCCGGTGCATCCACTGGAGTCCATGAGGCTTTGGAACTTCGTGACAATGTCAAGAGTGAATACCATGGCAAGGGAGTCCTCACTGCCATTAAGAACATCAATGACCACATTGCTCCTGAACTCCTAAAGGCTAACATTGAAGTTACTGAGCAGAAAGCGGTAAGTTACAATTCATTTCACCCTGTAAATTAATTTTAGCAGCCACGATTCACACAATATAAAATAATACTACAGCTATTGGCCACGCCACACAAGTTGGCAGATGTGAAGATAGCTACACATCTGCCAACTTGTATGGCGGCCTATACCACAGCTTGTTAATCATAGCTCTATGTTTTCCTACCATTTAAATAAATAAAGCAGTACAATTAAATTATTCCTAATATACAATTTAAATAAATAAAGCAGTACATTTAAATAACTCCTTATATACTTTAATTTACTTCTGATAGAGGCTAATAAGCTTTACTGTCAACAGATTGATGACCTCATGATTAAATTAGACGGCACCGAGAATAAGTCAAAGTTTGGTGCTAATGCCATCCTCGGAGTGTCTCTTGCTGTGGCCAAGGCTGGAGCCGCCAAGAAAGGAGTGCCTCTTTACAAGCACCTGGCTGATTTAGCCGGCAACAACAACATTGTGCTGCCGGTGCCCGCCTTCAACGTCATCAACGGAGGCTCTCATGCTGGCAACAAACTTGCCATGCAAGAGTTCATGATCCTGCCCACAGGTGAATACAATTATTTTAAATTTTACTATATGGAATCTTTACAATGCTACATTTTTTAAATGTTACTCTTACGGATGGGATACGGATACTCACATAGAAAGAAAAGAAGATACTCGTAATATGTATAGCAAGGAGCATTGCTACTACTCTAGAAGCAGATTCCAGATAAAAATAAATGATCGTACAACAAATTGATGCTTGATTTAGGCACATCATTTATACTGCTCGCCTTTAAACAAATAAATAAATACAATCTGGTTTTTCAGAAGAAAAAAATCGTCCACAGGCTTCTTTATCCCACTACTTGTTAGAGGCCTCTCTTTTGTAGCCCCATACAATGTAGATTCTTAATAATGCCACACCCTTCAAACATAACTGCTATGAATGGGATAGCCACATAGGAGCGTTGCTAGTATTCTAGAGGCAGGATTCTAGATATAATAACGAAAATATTTTAAATCATTGATTATCCTAAAAACATGTCACAT
Organism: Hypomecis atomaria; assembly: GCA_964007245.1. Lineage (NCBI taxonomy): Eukaryota > Metazoa > Arthropoda > Insecta > Lepidoptera > Geometridae > Hypomecis > Hypomecis atomaria. The sequence continues at coordinate 15,068,857 of OZ023292.1, read as the reverse complement.
GATATCAATTATTTTTATAGCCTTTTTTGCTTATTGTATTTTATCAAGTATATCATGCGATGTCAAGTTTTTGTCATTTATTATTCATAATTTCTTTTTTTTTTCCTTTTCTTTTTTATTCTTTTTTTTTTATTCTATCATGCAATGTCATGTTTAATAAATTATTTTTTTGTCTTATTTATGATAATTATATTATTAGTTTTCATTTACTTATTAATATTAGTATTTATCAGTGACATCAATAACTCTAATTGTTGAATTAATTATATATATCACTGTCATAATATGTATTTATGGTTTAAATTTATCTACTGATATATAGGTGCTGCTAGCTTCAGTGAGGCCATGCGCATGGGTTCGGAGGTGTACCACCACCTGAAGAAGATCATCAAGGACAAGTTCGGCCTGGACTCCACCGCCGTCGGTGACGAGGGTGGCTTCGCTCCCAACATCCTCAACAACAAAGACGCTCTGTTCCTCATTCAAGATGCCATCGCAAAGGCTGGCTACACTGGCAAGGTAAATATTGGTTGAAGTAGGAAAATTATATTTGCTTTTGTAATATTCATTGTTGGAAAAAAATTGACAATTTTGTTCTGTTATATTAAATAGAGGTTTAAAATATTCCATTTTATACAGTTTTCTAAACTAAAACTACCAGTCTGATTGTTTTTTTTATATGGATAATGGTTCCATTACTTGTAGACTTTTCTCTTTATGAATTCTTAAGACATTAATTTAAAGTAAATAATGAAAACAAATGAATTGTTTTAAAACAGTGAAAGTTCTACAATTTCTTTTTGTTACTTTTGCTATTTCAGATGTTTCTATGTATAATTTTTTCAAGAAATCACAATCTATGAAATTGTTACCAGTTGTTACATTGGTTTTATTTATAGTTCTTTGTTTAGCATTTAATCTCAAGTTAAGTGCAAACAATAACTATAAGTCTTATCTGCATAATAAAAATATATGACTACTTTATTTACAAACAGATTGATATAATAGGATAAATGTTTGCAATAATCTTATTTTCTTAATATAATGCTAGATTCGCACATTGCTATTCACGTTCGTGTATTTTTAACCAATTTCAAAAAAGGTCTTATTCCACAAATCCCCTTAGATCTTCCCCTGCGCAGGGGATTTGTAGAATTTTTGTCCATTAATCCCCTGCGGTTTTTCGGAAGGGGATTTTCGGACGCTTTGTCAACAAATCCCTTTCCGCGATGCCGCAGGGGATTTCAACACTGATACAAAATTATTGAAAGTTTCAATGATTTAGTAAATTTTGGTTCAGCGCTCGTATATTATGTACCAAAAAAAGAAATAAAGATTGATATTAACTAAAGTGATAATATTGATATTGAATAAGATTAATATTGATTAAGAGGATTTGTAGACCTTCTAGTTTCTAGGTTCTGAATTCGACTATGTTTTTTTTGTTGTATCTGTGTTCTATGTTATGCGATTAGGCACTCCGCCAAATTATGAACCGATTTTGACGATTTTTAGGGTTCCGTAACCAAAGGGAAAAACGGGACCCTATTACTAAGACTTCGATGTCCGTCTGTCTGTCACCGGGCTGTATCTCATGAACCATGATAGCTAGGCAGCTGAAATTTTCACAGATGATGTATTTCTGGTGCCGCTATAACAACAAATACTAAAAACGAAATAAAATAAATATTTAAGGGGGGCTCCCATACAACAAACTTGAATTTTTAGACGTTTTTCGCTCTATATTAATAAGTAAAAGGTAGATGCTTAAAATTTTCACAGAATATTTAGTTTTATATTCACTTCAATGGTAAATAATAAAGTTAAAATAAAATAAATATTTAATGGGGGCTCCCATACAGTACGGAACCCTCCGTGCGCGAGTTCGACTCGTACTTGGCCGATTATTTGTTTTGTTTTGTAGATCTGCATTCTTCAGAGGTAGGCCCATTTAAATTTTATCGAAATAGGATAAATCGTTTTGGAAAAATCAACAATAATGTAAAAAATACTATATCGACGATATATCGATTTGTGCGAACTATTCGAATTCTGTACACGGTTGAAGTCGGTTGTGTCATTTTTGGCGAATAATAATTATCCCAAATATAGAGATGTGAAGTGGTTTCTATTCCCGTGTATACTAAGCGCCACACAAATCGGCGGATGGGAAGTTATGCGCAGAATGCTGCGCAAAAGCCGAAATATAGGTATGCGCGGGAGCCAGAGAGATGAGACGCCGGGGCACACCCGCCCGCCAACCTCATGCCTCCCGCGCGCTCCCTGCGTATTGTGCACACATGCGCAATAATTAGCGAATCACGGCGAAGTGTCATCTGCGGCTAACTTCTCATCCGCCGATTTGTGTGGCGCTTAGTATATATATTATCCTTTTTGGACGAACGAAACACATACGCAAATGCTCGAAGTCCCGTATTCCCGGCCTGTGTGGAGTTTGATTCGGCCTATATCTAATTACAAAAAAAATCTGTTGTAGATTGAAATCGGTATGGACGTAGCAGCATCCGAGTTCTTCAAGAACAACTCGTATGACTTGGACTTCAAGAACCCCAACTCCAACCCGGCGGACTACCTGCCGTCCGACAAGCTCGCGGCGCTGTACCTGGAGTTCATCAAGGACTTCCCCATGGTCTCCATCGAAGACCCCTTTGACCAGGACGACTGGGCGGCCTGGTCCAGCCTCACCGCCAGCACACCCATCCAAATTGTTGGAGATGACTTGACTGTAAGTGCGATTGCAAAAACTACTAGCTGCTATAGGTCGAAACAAAGTTAATGGCGTCGTAGAATAAGTTCGCGGCGCTAACCTGGAGTTCATAAAGGACTCATACTCATACTCATTTATTGATAACAATAGAGATACGAGTACATGTCAAACATTTCCCCATGGTCTCCATAAACTATATAACTATTTCCATCATGTTGGAAAACGCCTTACGCTGCGCTTGTCGGACTCATTTCTAAAATTTTACGAGCGTAGTGACTCAGATCAAATTAATCGAATAACCGTTTGAGGAATATGCTGTATTCGGACAATGCGCCTTGCTACGCAACGACTTGCGTGCTCGCTAGTCAGCGGATGTATGAAAAATACACCATCAGCTGCACTTGAAATTATTCTTGGGCTCACACCACTGCATCTGCACATTCAGCAGGAAGCGATGGCTTCAGCCCTACGAATAAAATCTACAAATCAGTGGAAGAGTATGGGTGCAACGACTAATCACTGCAGAATAATCGATCGGGCGACAGGAATAATCCCTGAAGCTAAAAGTGGTACAGACAGGATAGCCAAAACGCACCTGGACTGTAAAAAGTATGATCTGATCATAGAGGATGACACATCAGACAGTGTAACGCCGTCTTGGAATATATACACGGATGGTGCAAAAAATAAGGAAGGGACTGGCTGTGGCTATTACTCGCCGGAGCTTGGGCTCAAGGAGTCTCTTGCCCTGAGCAAAATCACAACGGCCTTGCAGGCGGAAGCCATGGGCCTATTACTGCAAAAGCCCTGGAGCCACTAAATGAGCTTCTGGTATCTCCTGGAAAAGGTGACTCCAAGAAGCGATCATGTTTACGGTTGACAGTGCAGCCACAATCTACACACTCAGGAGACCTGTAACAAGCTCCAGGGTAATAGCTAAGTGCCATACAGCACTCCAAAGTATTTCAAATAAACACAGAATCATTGTACGTTGAACAAAAAGTCACGGTTTATGTCCGGGTAACAACATAGCAGACACCCTTGCCAAAGAGGGCACGAGAAAACAGGTGGAGGACAAAGCAGCTAGACACTGCAAACCGACAGCAGTGGAAGGGCGTGATCTACTGCGCCGTCATACTGAAAAATATCAACAAAATATGTGGGACAATGAAATGAAATATTTATTCCACTAAACAAGAGGGAGGATTGCAGGCATGCCAAAGCTGCTTTCCCAGCCCTGAACAGAAACATAACAAACGATCTATTGAAGTTGCAGCGACAAGACCTCCGACTTATGGTAGGGCTCATTACTGGTCACTGCAACTTGAATAGTCACATGTATAAACTGGGAGCCACCGACAGCCTACTCTGTCGTGGTTGCCTGCAGGAGAATGAAACAGTGGAGCATGTTTTGTGGCATTGCAAGGCCACGGCAGAAACTAGAATCGCTTGCGGGTTGCATGACGCTACTATTGCTTTGTAATCAGCATCGACATCATCATCCTCATAGCTATCTGGTACACCATCCAAGCCACTGGAGCAGTTATGCCAGCGGCCCAGAGCCACGCTCCCGTTATTTTAAGGAGCTGGGCTGGCTCGGGTAGACGCTGGAGGGGGAAATGCACAAAACAACCCATGCGGGACGTCAGTGCAGGACTTATCGCCCCTACATCGAATAAGAATGCGCCTTGCTAAAATCGTAGCGAGGGGTGACGTCATGTAAATATATCTTTATAACATATTTGCTCGTAAAGTGGCTGTAATTACACCAATTTCAATATCGTAATTACACACTTGTGCTTTATTGTAATGTAAAACGCACGCCGCCACCGACTGCAGAACTCTGTGGTCTCGTTTCTCCTATTTTCACTCAAGAGAGTGAGAGACATTACGGCACTTGTGTAATGTTATGTAATGTAATGTAAAACGCACGATGCTTCGACTGATGCACGACTTTCACTCAAAGGCAGAGTTTTATTAATTTCCTCGCAAATATGTTATAAAATGTCGCATGATATACGTGCGCTTTGAAAATTACAGCTCTGCTTCCTTATATTGCAATATCGCCTCGGCTGTAATTTTCAACTTACCGCACTTATATCATAATGTACTATTATAGCATCGTTTATGGGCGACTTGAAGCGTCACGTACACGGAATTAATCGCGCACTGATTCTGCCCGTAACTATTTATTTATCTCGTATTTAAAGTGCGCGATTAGTTCCGTAGTATTAGAATAATGTGCTCAAATCGCGTTACGACAAAACAAAAACAAAAAACGTTAAAAAGAAATAATTTTAAATAGTTAATTAAGAACTCGTTCGGAAATAAACTGTTTTAGTAGAAATAGTAGTTAGTACTGTCAAGTTGTGTGGTACAGGTGACGAACCCCAAGCGTATCGCGACGGCTGTGGAGAAGAAGGCGTGCAACTGCCTGCTGCTGAAAGTGAACCAGATCGGCTCCGTCACCGAGTCCATCGACGCGCACCTGCTCGCCAAGCAGAACGGCTGGGGCACTATGGTCTCCCACAGGTACATTAATATCACTACTCTTTACCGGGTGGGTGACAGGGGTGAGATGTGAGCTCTCTGCTCCGCGTACCCCTGTCATCCACCCGGTAACATCTCCCCCCGCTCCCTTTTTACCTCGCAGGCGATACGCGAGTTAAGCGGTCGGCCTATGGCTGTACTTGTGAACTTCAAATGACTTTCATCTGTCACACTTATTTCGATGGCGTCTAGCGCCACCAACGACGATACGGCAACCTTTTAGGAACATTTGGTATGGGTATGGGAAAATCAAATCGATGTTTTTACTATTTTCCGCGCAATTTTCTTAATTTAAAAGAAAAAAAGTTTTTCTTTATATTGTGTCAATTTAGAGTTTTTGTATTTTTTTAAATTGATATGTAGGTAATTACTATGGTAACACTATTAATTACACTAATGATAATATTATGTCAAGTTTAGATTACAATAAGAATTAATAACTATATGTGTAGGACAGTTGACTTCATTCTTTAATTCCGGGTTGGCCCCATAGTAAACTTTGATAATTTTGACGAACCCCTTTCAGCTTAGTACAGAGTAAGCATGTAAATGCTTGCTGTAGTTAACTTGAAACAAAAGCCTTACCTACCTAAATATCTTTCATCAAAATCATTGAGACATTTCAGAGTTCTAAAAAAGAAATATTATGCGACGCTTACGGAGCACCTAATACTATGTGTGATTTTAGTCTCACGCCGACGGCACGCGCACTGTCGGCGCTGTTGGCCGAGATATATGAACTCGGCGCCGACCATCGTGCGCGCTGATACTCGTAGCTACGCGTCATTCAAAAACGCTTCCTAGAAGTTCATATATCTCGGCCATTCAGCGTGAGACTAAAATCAGCCTATGTGATCAAGTTAGTAAATTGAGCGTCCGTTTCAGGTCGGGCGAGACCGAGGACACGTTCATCGCCGACCTGGTGGTGGGGCTCTCCACCGGACAGATCAAGACCGGCGCGCCGTGCCGCTCCGAGCGTCTCGCCAAGTACAACCAAATCCTCCGCATCGAGGAGGAACTCGGCGCCGCCGCCAAGTACGCCGGCAAGAACTTCCGCAGGCCCGTCTAAACCACACTCCCCCACGATAAACACATCATACAAAATACCTTGTATATGTATAACTTACTCCATGCTCCTTGCATTTTCAATAGGAGTATTACTAAGATTGCTGTTGATGATAGTGTTTGAGCACATTATATTCTGTGTAGTTGAATGCTTTTCGAGATTTTGAAAGCGGTAGTGTATGTACATGACGTGATGTGTGTATGGATCTATTTATTTAAAATTAAGTGATACTTTTATTTATGTTTAACAACCGTTACTGAAATCGAAGTTATTGTATCTGTGAAAGTTTATCAGTAAACAAAAGTTTTAACTGAATTTGGTTCATTTTTATTACTTTCCAAAATGATCTTTTTTAGTTATGTGACGGCAAACCTCCAGACAGACTGATTACAGGTTTACGCTTCCCGCACTTCGCCAGCGTGCTAAACAATAGCTTTATTTATAGAGATAAATGATAATTGGGAGACTGCTTGTTATAATAGATAAAATCGGCCAAGTGCAAGTCGGACTCGCGCACGAAGGGTTCCGTTGTACCGTGTTGAAGCAAGCCCCCTTAGCTCCATTCCTCTTGCCATTATTAAGAGCGAGCAGAAAAACTCCAAAAAATCACGTTTGTTGTATGGGTGCTCCCATACAATGCCGTCACCCAAGTCGGCGGATGTGAAGTTAGCTATAAGCTGCGCGATATCTAACCAACGCGCAGCTTTATGTGAGCTGCAGTTAGGATTGGATATCACGCAGCCTGTAGCTAACTTCACATCCGCCAACTTGTATGATTCGGCCTACACTAGCGTACACTAACATGTATACGTGAGTTCTACCATCAATGGTACCTACTACTGAAGTATTACCGAGAATAATTAAATATTTTAGATTAGTGTTAGGTACAGCTATAGGCTAAAATACGTGAAGGTGAATACGCCGCTTGCGCGGTTCACATGCAGCCAAAGAATATAATATAATAATACTTGATGCAGCTCCCGCGCCACCACCCGGCGCGCTTCTTGTGTGCAACTCGTGAAACGTTCGTACCGTACAGGTAGCGGCACGTAAGTGTAGCGCTGAGGGTAGGTGGAGCATGGGTTTAGTATAGCGGTCACCATGAGCAGCCATCCCCTCCACACTTCGCTCAGCGCTAAACTTACGAACCGCTATCTGTATGACTCGTCGCACTTGGTTCGCGTGCATATACGCTGCATGTTTTGTTACATGCTTCTTCTATGGAAGTTGTGAGTGCATAGAAATTGCGGGCACGGCTTGCGAGCCTTTCGGAAAGAACTACATTATTATATTCCGGCGTGGCGCAAGGACCTATCTATCCATACCATATTATTATTGTTATTCATAAAAAGTATCGTATAAGTAGGTACCTACCTATGTTCTAAATAGTCATTGCGAAGGTCAAATCATGTTATTATGTTACCTTGTACCCACCAACAACCAAATTTTTAGGGCACGTAAATTCCTTTTATTGAATAAGTAGATCGTTCCCATAGTACTTTTTACGTCTGTTAACGATTTCCACAAGAACCTAGGTCATGGCAAAAATGACGCGAAGCCTATGCGCAGAGCACGCGTTCAACTCGTGCTATGACGTCACTTTACACGGTAACAGCAGAAACCGGCCGAGTCGGTTCATGATCGAACTGTGTATTCGCATATCGCTTGTGTGTTTACGATAGACAATAACAAACAGTTCGATAGATAAATTAATTATTCCTATACGATCTCGCTTATGAGGTACACACGAGCGCAGGCTGATCAGTCTGAGGAGGAGTGCAAGTGTGTATAGACATTTAATTTTCTTCTGTAAAAATGTCCGAGACAAAGCAAGAAATCCGCGTAGTAACTTATATGTGCCCTACACATCCCATTGAGCTTTACGAATTGATTTTGGAAGTACTGGAAAAAAGTTTAGGTTGCTACACCACCTTGCAATATGAAAGCCGGAGCTCGGGCCCATTCCCGGATCGACCCGATCCTTTTTCCACGGACAAAGTTGATTTGGGTAAGTTCTTTCTTCAATTCTTCATGTAATAAATGAGCCATGTCGCTCTAGTGTCGTAACAACGGATGCCTGCAATTTAGTAATAAACAGGTAGGTGGTCTCCGGCTGGGATGGGACTATCCCGCCGCGCCATGCGCCAGTAACGGCTGTAGAGATCAAGCTCATTAGTACTTACTACACTGTGACAGGGTAATGTTATTGTGATTTCGTGATGATGTCCTGGTAAACTACATTTAAAATGCTTCTACCTACAGAACGTGTAAGGTAGGTGGCCGATTGAAAATTGATTCGTCCGTTCGATACATATTTAAATATTTATTGATTTGTTTCTTCATTTTGGTTGGTAGAGGTACCTGCCTTAATCTAATCACTTAGGGCTTATCTGAAGGTAACGATAACAAATTATTTTTATTTCAGCTTTTATGACCGCATCGGCATACATGAGAATGCGCGGGAAGAAGAATGAATCTGCAGAATTGCTACCGGTCACACCGGTTTTCGCGCATCAAATGAACATCGAAAATAAGCCAGGATATTTTTCCGATATTATCATACATAGTGATAAAAAGTAAGTACTCGATAGGGTTAATTTTGTTACTATATACTGTTTTGTTCAAGGGTAAATAAGAAGGTAGGTACTTATTATTACTACCTACATTTTACGAAACTTGTAAGTGAATACACGGTAATGATATTACCGTGGTGAATAGGTACATGTTCAAGATATTGACTTCACATATTATTATACAATGAATGACATATTTACTGAAGTATAAGTAGGTATAACACCAAAGCAAATAGACGAAAGATAAAAATGTTATCAATCATGTCATTGACTCTGATAACAATGAGCACTTCTATTACTCCACAATTAGCTTCCACAGCGCTAATATTGTTTTATCTGAGCTTTGTGTATTTTAATGTATTTTTCTATAGAATATTTAAATAAGTTTATAATTTTAGGGCACACAACGTGAACACATTATTGGATTTGCGCGGCTGCACATTCGCTTACAGTGACGAAAATTCAGTTAGTGGAAGTAAAATTGTTCTGAAAACATTGAAGGAAAAGGGGGAAAATGCATCGTTCTTTGGATTATTGCTGAGTAAATATGCTAAAATTCGTAACAATAATGTAGCCATTGTAGAGTCATTAATACATTATAATTATGTATTACATTTTTCCAGGATCTGGTTCACATTTAGCATCAGCTCAAATGGTGTTATCTAAACAAGCCGAATGGGCAGCAGTTGATTCAACTACATTGTTGTATTCCAAAAAGTTTATGTATGATGGTGGCAAAGATATAATAACTTTAGAGACGCTGGGTCGACTCCCACCATACCCCATTGTCATTAACTCTAGACTTCCAGGTACATAAATAATATCAGTTCTAATTTTTTGTTGTTGTAGGTACTGTTTATGAAAAGTGACTAAATATAATTTATTCATATTTCAGCTAAAATAAAAGCAGCAATTACCGATGCATTGCTCAATGTTCACAATGAGCCAGACTGGAAAAAACAATTTGCAAAGTTTGGTGTTATAAAATTTGTAGCCAACAGTGATGTCACCTACGATGGGCCGGCTGCACAGGTGTGGGCCAGCTCGAGTGAAAAACTCAATGTTAGATATTATTAGACTCTTTTTGGTAATCTCCTTGATATACATACTCTATATTTTATACATTGATTACAGTCCTAAGCACAGGTCCTAAGGAATGTACTGATCTTTAGATTTATAAGTTATGGCTTACCACAAAAAAGCTATTTCTACAATAAAATTCCTGATTATAATCCTCTTTTTAATTTTGTTTTTGTCATGTTGCCTTTTGCATTTAACATTTTGGATTTTTTTTCTTAGGGCCAAATCCTTGTGTTTGAAGGGTAATATTCAAGTTTACGGCTTCTATACCTCTTTTGCCTGATATAAGCACTCCTTTAGGTATTTTAATAACGCCAAACGTCTTTGGTTTATCTTTCTTAGATGATCTAGTTTCTAACTGTGGTTCATCCTGAAATATTTATAGGAATATTACATCACAAATTAAATAAATACATTTTTATGTATAAAACAGCAACATTTAATTTCAAGGCTACTTTACTCTAAACTACTAATGTGTTAAATAAATAAGCCTTGGTATAGGCCGCGCCACACAAGTTGGCGGATGTGAAGTTAGCTACAAGCTGCGCAATAGCCAATCAACATGTGGCTTTATGTGAGCTTCAGTCAGCATTGGATATTGCACAGCTTGTAGCTAACTTCACGTCCGCCAATTTGTGTGGCGCGACCTATAACTATGATGAATATATACAAAATAAAATCATTAAGCTAAATAAATAACTGCAACTTTAGCCAGATTATAACACTGCTTCTACGTAAGATTAAGATCAGATTAAACAACTCCGCCTCCATTGATGTGGTCAATTTCTTCTTGTGATAGAGGTTGACGGCGGTACCGCGCAGGAAGGTCGATGTCAGGAATTGTACTCATTGATACAGTAGGTTGCACTGTCTGGAAAGAGGGAAAAAATCAATGGTACTAATGGTTATGATTTACAATAAAATTACTTAGATCTAAGAGTCATTAAAAGGCCATTTTCAAATAAACAACTTGTGGATAAAACAACAATAAAACGTACAGAGGAAGGCATGGGGCAAGCCCCTTGTTTAGCACCACTGGAGCCAGCTGCAGGCGCAGCAGCTGATTGTCCTAGTCCACCCTTTTTAAATTTTATTACTGGAATACGACATAGCCAGGAAGTAGCGCGAACCATTTTGCTTTTAGGGTTGGTTTGTAGATTATTGTAAAAACTATTAGAATTCAATTTTAATACTATTTACGGAGTATTTGCAATTTTAATTTTGTTTTTTACAATGTGATTTAACTTCCGATTGCATGACCAGTGCTGCCAATATCTATAAATTAAAATAGCTTAGTTTTTTTTTAAATAATTTATTCATGACCATGGATACAGAGTCCTTCAGTCGAAGTCTTAAATAATAAAAAATTTACAAACATAGAAGAGAAATAAAAAATTAAACTTAACTAAATCTTTTCAACAGTATTTAAAATATACTTATAAATAGGTTTGTAAAAAACTTCACTTTTTAGTAAATCCTCAATACGGCGGGGAACACTAATTGAGTTACGAGCTGCTATGTCACTAATGTCACTGGCTAAAATTAATCGTTGTAAATGGAATTGGGGACATTGAAAAATTATATGGTTTATATCAGTATGCGGTCGGGAACAATACGTACAGTTATCTTCTGGGACTATATTAATTTTGTGTAAATGAGCTGGAACCAAGCAATGTCCAAATCTCAGGCGATTTATAACTGTTATAAACTTTCTGCCACAATATTCAAATTTGTTGTACCAAGGAGTAGTAGGTAAGTCTTTCTGTATTTCTGCATACCACCTTCCCTTATATTCTGTTGTAACGTGCCAATATTCTTTCCAAATTCTGAGTAAATCCTTATTAATTGCACAATAGTAATCTGTGAAAGGTACTTTTAATATATCTGTGTGATCTAGATCATGCTCTTGCCGAGTAGCCAAATCTACTGTTTCATTGCCATGGATGCCACAATGTGAAGGAACCCATACCAATTCTACATGTTTTGATTTACTAATCATTTCTATAAGTTCTCTAATACTATATATAATATAATTTAACTTATATGAGAAATTACTGTTGTTCAAAACAGACAGAACACTTTTAGAATCACTTACTATTAGTATATTTACATTTTTTACAGAGTTATTTACAAATGTTAAAGCGGTTAAAATTGCATACGCTTCTGCAGTAAACACACTGCAATTATTATCTAACTTTATACAGTGGGTTTTATTCATTTGTGGATCATAATATGCGGCTTTAACCCCTTCATCACTTTTAGAACCATCTGTATATAAAATATAAAAGTCTGGTTTATTCTCTATAAATTCTAGAAAATCAAATTTGTTATTTATTACATCTAAATGACAATCTATACTTAAGCAATTAATCAAGGCATTATATGGACATTTATATGTTGGCCAGATATCATGAGAACAAATGTTTTTACTGATATTTTTTAAAAATGACATTATTGTTGTGATTTCAGGCAAAACTCCCGAAACAAGAGATGTGGCTGATAAAATAGCTTAGAAGATGGCAGTGTTGCCAACAAGACCAATAACGAAAAAGCTAAAATGGTGTTAATATTTTGCCAATATTATGCCAACTGCTTTTTAGGCTACATTAACCATCAGGCCAAATGGATGACATCCACAGGGTTTTCATCTATTAAATGCATAAAGATTAAATCTTTAATCATAATGCACATTAATTAATCATAATGATTAAATGACATCCATTTTCTAGCCTATTGACGGGCAGTTTGTGGAAATGTTGACACTCTCTTGCCAGCGTGCTACATCCTAGACCGCATATCTGCTCAACATCAGGCAGTATGTAGTCAAACGCAAACCTATATGGAGTAAAAAAAAAAGCCTCGAAAAGATTTGTCCCGAATATTTTATAATTAACTTACTTCGTGTAAAGAATTGATAGGTAGTGCTTCAGAAAATGACATTTTATTACTGCTTCGGACAACACGGGCTATTATAGTATTACGTTGTCACACAATATACCTACATATCCGTGCGACATTTACCTAAACCTAACAAAGGAGATCAGGGTACTCTTACGCAGTTCCGAATAACGTACTGCGCTCTATAGGTACCAAGGAGAGTTACAGTCTGAGCAATGAGGCTGCCGCGTCTTCAAGCACATTAGTTGTCGATGAAGACCAATATACTTATATTTTATCTGATAACTTAGTCGATTAAAACATATGTTTTGTTCATTCATAATAATTTTATAACGTTTTATTTGATTATGGAAAAATTTTAGCACAATTTTCAGCAAATTTTTAGAGCAGTTGGCATAATCTTAATGGGCCCCATTCACCATCAGTCCAAATGGATGACATCCATTCGATGTTACGAGTTTACGACTTTGTCGTTAGAAATGGCGACTTTTCATTGGTATAGCGAGCGCTTTAGCGTCAAAAATAGTTTATCAACTTGTCTGATTACCTTCAAACTAAATCATCTGTGGATTTATCTTTGTACATTACAAAGTATTTCTGGCTACCTATAATCTTCAAACAATGTTTCTGTAAAAAATGAAGTCTAAAAAATATACTAAATTGGCAACATTAGCCACATTCATTTGGATGTCATCCATTTGGACTGATGGTGAATGGGGCCTATAACACCATTTTAGCATATTATTTATCGTAAGACAAGGCGGTATGGCCTTAAAGGCTTTAGCCTGCCCAAAATGGGCGAAAAAAAAAAAAAAAAGCATATTATTTATTGATCTTGTTGCAACACTGGGCTTTATACGCATCTTTTTCACAAACTAACATTTAACATTATCATCAATAACACCAAGTAACATGGGAAAAGATGAAGTCGCTAGTAAAAAACGCCGTAAATTAAATAGTAGTACTTCAAGTGAACCCCCGAAGCAAGCAATAGTCGATGTGTATAAGGTTAGTTTTATACAGGATTTATTATTCATGTTTCATGATATTTCTGCTTAAATTATTATAAACCTATTGTCAGTCACTCAGTCACGCGTAAGCTTATCACATATCATGAACCTATCCACAATATACATCATATCTCATATTAATTAAATGTGTCCTGTTTTTTTTTGTTGTAGCGTGTTGTAGAATTTGAGGAATCAGAAGCCCAAATCCGTTCGGCTGAAAAAGATGCAGCTCTCTTCAAAAAAATTTGTCAGGATATAAGACAACTCTTTGCTGAAATAGCAGATTTAAAAGCCAAGGACACTGAGGAGGTAGGTACATCATAGTACAGTATTGAATTATGTATTGAATGCCTAACCAAGCATTTTTCGTTTGTCATAGCTTTTGTTGTACCAAGAAAGGAAAAAGCAATAAACAGCAATTTTTTCAGTTAATTTGATATTACCGTTTAATAAATTCTAGTATAGTATTCTATTACTTATAATCCAGTTTAGGCATAAAAGTGCATCAAACTTTCATTGCTAAACTGGCCACTATTTTGGATATTAGATGTGTGTACCTCGCAAACACTACTGTGTACTTTATCTGTAAATGGCAAAAAACACAAATATTTCAATTTTGCATGCTGACCTAGTGAACCCACCTTAATCTACATGTTCAACTTATACCCATTTATGTGCTTAGCTAAATCTTAATTAACCAACAATTTTCAGGCTAGAGAAAAAATAAACTCCAAAAGAGTAGAAGCTTCTCTAAATCTTGTTGCATTGAAGAAATTAAATCGTTTGGAAAAAGTGCGCACCAGAGCTGGTCGAGACACCCTACACAAAGAAAAACAGAGAGTTGATTCTACTCATCTACTTCTGCAAAATTTATTATATGAAGCTGACCATCTAAACAAAGAAGTCGTAAAATGCTTGCAGTTCAAATCTAAGGATGAAGAAATAGAACTGGTTACACTTGATGATTTCTATAAAAATGCTCCTGCGGAGATATCTCGTCCTGTAAGTGCTATTGTTGTACATAGACTAATCTACTTATTTCCTCTCTAGATGTAAGGGTTGCCTGGAAGAGATTGCTGTAAGCAATAAGGCCGCCCTTTGTTGCACTAGTTTTAAGTTACTTTATTTTTCCTTTCTGTGTTTTGTTCTGTAATTTGTGTTAACAATAAAGTGTTCATTCATTCTATAGGAAACAAAAAGAAAAACACAAACACTGTGGTGGTTGAACTAGACCTGGTCCTGGAGCCCAATTTTTAAAACAGACTCATTTTTATCGTTTGCGGAGGATCTCATGCTATGCCCTAGCTTGCACTTGCACAGATATTCAATGCCTACTCTCACTCCTACTCGGTCTTGTGACTGTCTATGCTTATGTTTAGACTTTCTAATGATACAATTAAAATTATGTAAAGAGCCTCGGGTCCTTGGGGTCATGACTCCCCATCTCAAATCTCATAGGAGACTATTCAAAAAGTGTTTATAATCTGTGCTGGATTTAAAATAATCGGCCAAGCACGAGTCGGACTCGCGCACGGAGGGTTCCGTACTGTATGGGTTTATTTTAATTTTGTTATTTATTATTGAAGTTAATATAAAACTAAATATTCTGTAAAAATTTTAAGCATCTACCTGTTACCATTATTAATATAGAGCGAAAAAGTCTAAAAAATCAGGTTTGTTGTATGGGAGCCCCCCTTAAATATTTATTTTATTATCTTTTTAGTATTTGTTGTTATAGTGGCAACAGAAATATATCATCTGTGAAAATTTCAGCTGCCTAGCTATCATGGTTCATGAGATACAGCCCGGTGACAGACAGGCGGACATTGAAGTCTTAGTAATAGGGTCCCGTTTTTCCCTTTGGGTACGGAACCCTAAAAATATATTTTTTGCTTTACATTTGTGGAGAACTAAAAAGAAAAAAAATAAAGTTGTGTTATTTGCTAAAACCCTGCTCTCCTAAACACCTCACACAAACTAGTTAATGGACATCTTCTAAATCTAAAGACTAAGAAAACTCATTTATATAGGTAGTGCAATACAAACATACTGTTATAGGCTAAATCATACAAGTTGGCGTATGTGAAGTTAGCTACAAGCTGCACAATATCCCATCCTGACTAAAGCTCACATAAAGCTGCGTGTTGATTGGATATAGCGCAGCTTGTAGCTAACTTCACATCCGCCGACTCGTATCATTCGGCATATACTTAATTTTGGTGTAATTTCAGGAAGTGACTAAAGCAGATGAACACCAACTTCAACTGGCAAGGTTAGAGTGGGAGCTGCGGCAGCGGCGCGAGCTCGCCGGCGCGTGCGGGGAGCTGGTGGCCTCCAAGGAGCGCGTGTCCGCGGCCATCGCCGCCGCCCGCTCCCGCCTCGACGCGCTCTCTCCGCACTTGCGGGACGTACTCAAAGCCACAAAGCCGCTACAAGAGTGCCTGGCTCTGAGACTGGACGACAAGAGAGATGAGGCGAGAGCTGCAGCTCTGCTCCCACCACCATTGTTTCTGCTCTATGCTAATGCTAGTGCATACTCTGATGTGTTGGGCACCAAAACTGTTTCTGTTGGTAAGCATTTCACAGCAATAATTGTAAAACCTTTTTACATTTTGATGAATATGCATATTGTTGTTAATATGCAAATTGTATTACAAAATGCAGGGACTTTCAAGAGTTTGTGCAAAAAGATAACCGTCGTGGCGTTACGGTGAACTAACAATAAGATTAGGTCAAGATCAGCAGCCAAGGCACCGACTATTTGGTAGAGGCGAGTCTACTGATAAAAATTACTGATGATTTTAATTATATTATCAAAGGTATCCTCAAAAAATTCATTTGGCTTTACTTTCATGATTTCAGGAATTTCTGGAGATGAAGATGAAGCCAAGAGGTTGGATCAAACAAGCGTTGCAGATAATGACTTAGTTGCATCTAATGACTCTGATTCAGACCAAGACAACATTGATGAAGAACATACTGACAAAAAGAAGAAACGTCATCACAGAACAGCTAAAATATCAAAGGAAGAAAAAGCTGAAGCAAAAAAGAAAGAGGTGTTAAAGAAACACCCATTGAATGTAACAGTCTCTGTCAAAGTTCAAGACGGTACTGCTTTGAATTTGGTTTTCTCATACCTTTTGCATTTAAAAATAGTGGTTGTGAAGTTCACTGTTTCGATGCCAAAGCCTGTGACTGGAGTATCTGCTGCAGATGTCTTGAATGGTTATTGTATTCTAAATGAGCTTTATCATGGCGACACAGGAAACGATTCTCCGCACCCTGCCACATCTTATCTGTTAAAAAATGCAGGAATATCTGAAGACTTCCCACACTTTATATCAGAAATAGGCAGACCATATATTTGGGCCCAGAGGATGTGTGGCTTAGATTTTATGGCTATTGTTTTGGATGATGTCAAATCTAGTAAAGTGGTTCACCCTTGTGCCACTCTCAGTGTTACAAGTGTTGAGAACTTTATTTTGACTCTCAAGAAAAGACTTAAGTCGAGAGTAGAGTTGATGAGAGAGCTCCAAGATTTAGAGTCTGGTAAGATACTACCAACAAAAGGTAAACATACCATTAAATTGTCAGGCTCCCTCACTCAATGGCAGTCTATTGGGTGGCAGGAGTACAGCCAATCGCCGGCCACGGCTTTCCTGATTTCCGAAGGTCTAGTCAGCTCTAACGACATGCTTTACAGGGCCATCATTACAAGGCAATCTGCTAAACTAGTCGCTTTCGTGGTGCTGAGAAGTGATTACCCAAAAAAAGCACCGATATTTTCCTTGACTCTGCACTGGAATGGAACTCACCATGCTGGAATAAATGACGATATCCGTGACATTGAAAGGGTTATTAACACTGATTGGGGGTCAGAAGAAAAACTTTACACACTGTCTGCCCAAATAACGAAACTGCTAACTTGCCTTGATATTCTTTTAGAGACTACAGGATCTTCTGAATTCCCTCCAGATAAAGTTATGTTTACTCAAGTTCGTGGCAGAAATAGAGTAAAACCTTATAAATTATTGAAGCAAGGTTCTGGTGTATTTGTCCAATACTAAAATATCATTGTCCTGTCAAACTAAGGTAATATCAATAAAGTAAATAGAAATAAGCGTTTTATTTCATTTCTTCCTCCCTTCAAGCTGTGGATAACCCAATCCTCGCGTAGCAGTTAAGTGAGCTGCAGTCAGGATTGGGCTATCTGCAGTTTGTAGCTAATATCACAATCTCAGAGTTGTATGATTAGGCCTATACACACATTCGGTTTTGCCGCCCGGCCTAGCGAAAGTCGATTCAGTTTTTTCGTCCGAACATTCATCTACACATTCGATTTTACCGCCCGGCAGTCCGATCGAGGCCGGCTCGAATCTAATTGTGTAGCAATCAGAGTTGCACAGAGCTGTGGCAAGGGGTTTCTTTGCGAGATATTGAATATGTCAAATACTTGAACGCTAAGTTAGGTATAACGGTACGTTCACACGACGTCGAGTATTTCTCTATCGAATCGGTTTTTTGCAGGACTCGGTTTAGTGGCAACAGTATTTCAATGAATGAGTTCACACATGCATTCGGTTTTAAGATACGGCAAAAAAATCGAATCTGGCTGAAGTTGACATCCGATTTTGCGACTAAAAACCGATCCGGTCGTACTGCAAAATGTAAGATCCGGTGCACTGGTATAGCGCATTCAATACATGCTTTCATACGATACACGCAGGGGTAGATTCGGCTATTTGCCGGATCTTGAAACCGAATACGTCGTCGGGTCGCACAAGCGGGGGAGGAGAAGTGTGGTGTACACGGGAACTCGATACGAGGCCGTCGGATACGGCGATGCAAGATGTGCTTTGTGAACACAACATTCGGGTTTTCCAGATCCGATGAAAATATGATTCGGCAAAACGTGACTCCGTTTGAACGTACCGTAATATGTAAATACCGACCATGTTTAAACGGCTCAGGCGCAGAATGTTTACCGCTCAAAAAATGTCCCTTTCGCACAATGTCTCTTTCGCAAAATGTCTCTTTCTCAAAATGTCCCTTTCGCACAATGTCCCTTTCGAAAAATGTACCTTTCTCACAATGTCCCTTTCGAAAAATGTCCCTTTCGCAGAATGTCCCTTGGAGCCTCAGTGACTCTGTTTGATGTGTTGCCATTGCATATGCATGTGATGAAGTTAATATACCTATACCTAAGTTAAATTAGCCCGGGATTAATTGAAACGGGTATACCCACCAAACGCTAAGCATCCCAGCTGACTGACTCCAGAGTATCGTTGTACACCACCATTATTTATGTAATTGATTTCTTGTTAAGTCTTTACCATTGTGTAGATTTTGTTGACTATTCAAAAGTGTGTCTCTGACACCTATTTGTCGAATTAAAGAACTATGAAGAATCAATCAATCTCGATTATGTTATGGTATATGTTTTGGCCAGAGCGTTCGGAAAATTGCGTAACGTCTTTTCATCCGACATCTCCGAGCGGAATCTGGAAATTCCTGAGATCATTAGGCATAGGCAAGCACAAGGCTCTTGACTCAAAGATTCCTCTTGACTTAATTGATCTCAACAAGCACTTCACCTCGTGCATCAGTCTAGATCCCTCTGTCAAGCTTCGAACCCTGAAAGAAATCAATGATCTTCTGCTACCTTTTTTTTTTTTTTTTTTTTTACCAGGGTAAATCTTTTATAGATACCACCACACCTCGTGGGCAGGCGGGTGATTATGTGGGAGTCCTGCCGACTGGACAGTATACCCACCAAAACCCCTGGGTGTTCCACCACTGCGCCTGGTGTCGGGGCTACGGGCACGCTTGCGCACTCCTCCGCGGCACCCGACAGCGCTGGCCCAACTTGGGCCCCACCACGGAGCTTCGGCTCCCGCCAGAATGACGATGTGCCGAACACCAGACACATCGTCATCCACCACCTGGGACCAACCAGCACTGGGCGTCAGACAGCACCCGTGTCCGACAGCCCTGGTCCCGATGCTACGGGTCAATTAAAGTGGCCCCGCGCCTGCCACTACGGCTGCAGAGGATAGGGAGAACGGCCGTCGCGATACCGACACTCCTCTTCCCCGGCAGCCCCACCGCCTCCGCCAACACGTTGGCGGCACCCGTTAGGGCCGCGGGCAGGACGGATAGGCAGCGGCCTTCTCGCCGCCCGTCCATCCCGTCGCCGCCCCCGCCTCGATGGGCTCGGCCGCGGCATCGCGACAAGCGCGACACCGCAGTCCACCTCAGTCGGCAAGCCGACCTACTGGCCAGCCTCCGCACGGGCTTGTCTGGGCCCAAGACCCGCAGAGGCCGGCCCCACCTCGGGTTCCTCTTCGTTCACCAGGCTGGGAAGACCTGGCTACTAAGCCCCCCCGCCACGACAAGGCGGGAACCCACTCGGGGGGGATCTATTTATCTTCTCCTACCTAACTCAACCTCATTCGACTTCTCCCCCGTCAGTCAAGACCTTATTCATAAAATAATTATCAGTATCAAATCCAAAGCTGTTGGTAGTGATGTTAGAGGTCGCATCTTGGTCATACACATTTTAAATCATATTCTTCCAGCGCTGACTCACCTGATAAATTTCTCTCTTTCTTATGGCATTTTCCCGGATATGTGGCGTAAAGCCCATGTGCTCCCATTTCCTAAAGTCCCTAATGCTCTTTTACCTAAGCATTTTCGGCCCATCTCCATACTGCCATTTCTTTCTAAGGTTATGGAATCAGTCGTGCATAAGCAAGTCACAGATTTCCTTACGAATGAAAACCTGTTTGATTCGCGACAGTCTGGTTTTAGATCGGGGCATAGTACCACCACCGCCTTGCTCAAAGTCACTGAAGATATAAGAGACGCCATGGAAAACGGCCAAGTGACAATCCTTGTCCTCATCGACTTCAGCAACGCTTTTAATGCTGTAGACCATGACCTCTTATTAGCAGTTCTATGCCATCTGAATTTCTCTACCATTCCGAGTGACTGGTTCTCTTCTTTCCTGAAGGGGCGTCGGCAGGCGATTCGTACTGATCAAACTAATTTATCAGACTGGTGTGAATTCGTGGCAGGGGTCCCTCAGGGTTGCCTTTCCTCTCCTGTACTTTTCTCGTCGTTCATGATTATGCTCTCATCACATCTTTCGTGTCAGTACCATTTCTATGCGGACGATCTTCAGTTGTATCAGCATTCAAGTTTAGAAGATTTGGATATGGCAATTTCCACTCTTAACAATAATCTTTCTGAACTGCAATCGTGGTCTAAGCGTTTTGGGATCCAAGTAAACCCAGAAAATGCCAGGCAATCGTCATCGGAAGTTCCCGTCGTCTCTCCAACGTAAATCTTACAAGTCTGCCTCCGCTTCAATACAATGACTGCGATATTCCTTTCTCTAGTACGGTCAAAGATCTCGGTGTAATCATAGATTCGAATCTTAACTGGCGACCCCAAATCAAAGAAGTTTCTCGCAAATTCTACGCTTCCCTTCATTCTGTAATTCGTTTTAAGAATTTTCTTTCAATCGACACTAAAATATCGCTGGTGAATTCCTTCCTACTACCAATCATTGACTACTCGGATATCTGCTACCTCGACATTCCCGAAGAACTCCTTAACAAACTCGAACGTCTTTTAAACACCTGCATTCGTTTTATATTTAATCTCAGAAAAAGAAAATATGACCATATTTCGGAATATCGGAAAAAATTTAATTGGCTTACGATCCGCGACAGAAGAAATGCTAGGATACTCGGATTGCTATACTCCATCTTAAACGACGCTAAATCACCGTCTTATCTTAAAAACGTTTTCACGTTTATGGCTTCAGACGTTGTCACTAGGCCACCGAGGTCCTGTAATATTCTTCTTCTCAGTACCCCGAGGCACAGTACGTCTTTTGTGCATGACTCTTTCCGTGTTGTAGCCGTGCGTCTTTGGAATAAGCTTCCATCCACTATTCGGCAAGCGCCTTCGAAGGCTGTCTTTAAGCGTCTTGTGCGGAAGCATTACTTAGAGTTGTCCAAAATCTCGAACATCATCTTATTATGTATTATAATAGTTTATGTAAGTTTATGTATTTTATTTAAATTGAAATTGTATTAATATTTCGTATATATCATTTTTTAGTTTTGATTTGTGTTGATTTTTGTTAATGTATCTTTTTGTTTGTTTATTCATGCCTACAATCCAATGTCTTCTACCTATAGGTTGACTGGTAGATAATGCTATTTAGCGGTAAGTCCTCCTTTTGTACAAATGGTGTGCAATAAAGTGTTAAATAAATAAATAAATACCTCAGTGCCTCAAGCCACTCCACGTGTTCGACCAGAGTGGGTTACCAGTGATGAGATGCGGCACTGGTCGTGGTCTCTTACTAACTATGGACCATATAAATAAGCTCCAAGTAGCCCAACGAGCTATGGAGAGGGCTATGGTCGGAGTTTCTCTGCGAGATCGAATCAGATAAAAGGAGATCCATAGAAGAATCAAATTTACAAACACAGCCCAACGGATTGGCAAGTTGGAATGGCAGTGGGTAGGGCACATAGTGCGGAGAGCTGATGACTAATGGGGTTGAAAAGTTCTCGAGTGGAGACCGCGTACTGGTAAGCACAGCGTAGCACTTCCACTCATAAGATGGACTGATGACGTCATTAAGACCGCAGGGTTGCGCTGGATGCCAGCCGCTTTCAATCGTTTTTATTGAAAACCCATACGGGAGACTTATCTCCAGCAGTAAGCGTCCTATGGCTGATGGATGGACGAAACTTGAACTTGACTTAAAACTAGCTAGTAATACGATATACGAATGTAACACGAGAAGTTTATAATTTTATTTTAGAAGAAGGATATAATTAATTTTAGATAGGCTTGAGTTTAACAGCGGACAGTGTGTGTCTGTGTGTATAAGCGCGAAAGTTCATATGTCTGTGTGTGTGTGTGTGTGCGCACAAAACACGCATAAAACTTTACTACGCGATTATACAGAAAAGGAAGAAATGTTTTACTGTTTTATGAAACAGGTAATCGGGATTGATTGTTTTTTCTTCATCACATGCGTATGCACTGACAACACGTCAGAGTCACTGAGGCTCCAAGGGACATTCTGCGAAAGGGACATTGTGCGAAAGGGACATTTTGAGAAAGAGACATTTTGCGAAAGGGACATTATGCGAAAGGGACATTTTTTGAGCGGTAGACATTTTGAGAAAGGGACATTCTGCGCCTGAGCCGTTTAAACATACCTACCTAATTAAATTAGAGGGCGCGAGACATTTCAATCCGACATTGTCACTACTGAATAACTGTCGAGTTGAGCGTAGCACGTCTAGAGTATTGGGAGCGATTGTACGTCGATACGTGGCTCATTTGACCTTTCGTTTAATTTTGACACATACAGTACTCTTTGTTTGTCACAATCGCAACAGCAGATGTGTTTACCTATTCGCAGATGCAATGTAATTTAGTCTTTGTATAGGCCGTCACAAAAGTTGGCGGAAATGAAGCTAGCACAAGCTGCGCAATAAAAAATCCTGATTGAAGCTCACACAAAGCCACGCGTTGATTGGACATTGCGCAGCTTGTAGCTAACTTCATTTCCGCCAACTTTTGTGATGCGTCCTATAAGTACGTCAAAACCCAATGTGATAATCACGTTCACGTAGTTAAAAAGTATAAGCAGGACGCTCTGCGATACTCTCGTGGACGTAGTGTTGAAGAAGGCAAGGCAACGCACTACGATGTGTGTGGTCAATTTCGAAATAATATGCATTAATAGTGTGTTGTTAAAAATAAGTATTTATTAAAACGAAACAAAATTATATTATAATACAACAGTCTTTATTCTTATTTCAGTAAAGCATAAAACATTTTTATTGAAGAATACATAATTAAGAATAATTTTGCCAAAGAAAATAATATGGTCTTCAAAAATAAATTTTAAGATAAATTTCAAACACTCATCCTTCCCTCTTCAGGCAATACTTTCTATTTGATATCTTAACCTAAAAATGCCGTATTGTTATTGGTCAACAATGGTGAGATCTCAATAGCATTATGATACACTTTGATGTCACTTTAATTTCCTTTCATTAATTACACTACAAGTGGTTTCAATCAAATATTATTAAGATACTTGGAAAGAATACTACAGATCTACCCTAGATTTTTTTCTTGTTTTTTTAACTATTCTTTTCTAACACATAATGATGACTGGAAAAATATCCGTATAGCTTTTCCACACATTAAAACATGTTACATTTGTCATATAGAAGGAGCCAGTGCTCCTTCAGGTTAAAGTGTGCTTATCATACTACAATTTCAAACCTTAAGTAATAAATGATACAACCATAATAAAATGAAATTAAGACACACATCTAACAAGCTCAGAAACATTTTTCACAAAGCGTTTGCTAAAAATGTTTGCACTAAAATGATCTACAGGCTGACATTTTTTCTATCAATATGATAATTACTAGTAATTATTTGCAATGCAGTGAACATAAAAAAATATAATTCGCTATTGCAATCTCTGGTAATAATTATTTTTGATTTATCTTTTTGTTTACGATGATTTTTCATTCACTTATTTCTCTTTATACATAACTCGTCAAAAATTGTCCTCCACTGAGTTTTTTTTTACAAAATAAAATCACTTTTCTTCATATTGCGTCACACGTGTTACTTCTAAATCTTATTGCATTATGAGATCCCGGCCTCGAGTTTGACGTCCATAATCTTACGCGGCCCCTTCAGACAATTGAGGCGCCTTTGCACGGCGTCTCGGTCTGAAAACAAATTATATATTTGTAAAAATTGTTTTTTACTTTTGTTATCGTTGTCTATTCCACAGAACATGTAGCAGCTCGCGCCAAATAACTAAAACCAGTAGTCAAATCAAACATTTAATGCAGGCGAGCCTCCGTTCACTAATACGGTCTCCAGGTTACGCGGATCAGAGCTTGCTCCGCGCACCCCTCTCACCCACCCAGTAACATCTCCCCCCGCTCCCTTTTTACCGCCCAGGCAATACGCGCGTTAAGCGGTCGGCCTGTAGTAACCCATAGTAACACTGTGTGGGCAACAGCTGGCAAACATCTCGAGTCATATAACATAAATTCCTTTTAGTTTTCGCTACGAACGAAAGAGATAACCTTTCTGTATGGCTCAAGATGTTTGTAGGTTTACTATATCACTACATAGTATAAAACAAAGTCGCTTCCCGCTGTCTGTCTGTCCTTATGTATGTTTATATCTTTAAAACTACGCAACAGATTTTGATGCGGGTTTTTAAATATATAGAGTGATTTAAGAGGAAGGTTTATATGTATAATACACCTGTGTGAAGCCGGGGCGGGTCGCTAGTTATTATTATATACTATGGGACTAATCGCGCACTATAATTACGAGATAAATAAATACCTCATCATCCCGACGTCTCGACAGAGTTGCATCGATCGTGATCACGGGTAGGTAAATCTAAACTTACTCTATCTAGGTTCTAAAAGTAATAATTTCTAGTAGAAGATTTCTATTTCTAGTTTTAGTAGATATTTTCCTGTGATCATGCCTTTAAATTGTCAACCTTGCACTTCCTTTCTTTTTTATATATATAGTGCACAGCTACAATGCAGCAGCACTTGTCCTGTTGCTTCCAGCGTCCTCCGGGACTGGCTGCGAATGCTAACACTGTACTAAACTTACATTTGGAGAGCGTGGTGCGGTGGTGCGGGTGCAGCGGATGGCGCTGCACGAGTGAATGCAGCAGCACCTGCGCTGCCATGTAGCGCCGCTCGCACTCTTTCATGTCTCCAAACAGCTCCTCGATCGCCGCCATTTGGCACTGGAATACGAAATACCTCGTCAGGATACGGACTACGTATTGAAGAACATAGTACACACGGACACAGACACACGCCGCATTGACACGATCAGTCAGCTCGGAACGAGTGAATTCTGATACCTATCTCTATGAGTTCGAGGACAAACTGAATCTATTACAACGCGTTCCAATGGTGTGCTTGCCGGTACGTTAAGATATACACGCGCGCGTAACGGCAAGCACGCCGCCAGACGATCTTCCACAAGGTGATCGCAGGGTCGCGTTAGAGGCAAGCTGCTTCCAACCAGTCTTATTGGAAATCTATAAAGAAAACAAATGCAGTGGACGTACAGACAATAAATAGTGAAATATTTTCGTGACGAGTGTTCCATCGAAAACATCCGACGGCTGAAATGATGACGATTCGTGTTTGTATGTAGAATCATCGATCACATTGGGTGATGTTAAACTGGCCAGAGGGTGCCCAAAATAGAGGCTTCGCCTAGTCGCCCGCTATATTGTTAAATGTTTTGCTGAATTTTTTGTTATTATATAAAGCTATAGAAATGTATATACTGTTTTGTATTTGGTAAGAAATAAATGGTTTTATTAGACTCACCATCTCAATGGCATGTTCGTAGAGTATTTTATCACAGACTGCGGGGGTCACGCCAGCTTCATGAAGCCTCTTCGATTCGTTCACGAGCCATTTGTATTTTCCGTTCATCAACGATACCACTGTAACAATAACAAACAATACAATGAGAACACGCATTACATAACGGGAAAGAGACGCGACGTATTTGTTCTTGGTCTTGGCTTTGCAATTTTTTGTATCGAGCAGTGAATATTTTTTACTATTTCATTGTTGGCCTCGTAGCAAAAGTTGTTCATAGTAATTTTAGAACAATCACTACATAAGTATAAAACAAAGTCTCTTCCCGCTGTCTGTCTGTCCCTATGTTTGCTTATATCTTTAAAACTACTCAACGGATTTTAATGCGGTTTTTTAAATAGATAGTGATTCAAGAGGAAGGTTAATACGTATAATACACCTGTGCGAAGCCGGGGCGGGTCGCTAGTACATTATAATACATCTCTTTAAATCACTACCATTTTCAAAGCAACATCTTGTCTAAGGAAAGTAAAGCGAAGCATTCGTTCTTGTCTATACAGGGCTATCTGCTGACCCTGTACTAACTTAAAGAGAGTGAGTAAGACCAAATTTACGAACGACTTTTACAATGAGGCCAATCTAGAATTCGAAAAAAAAAACAGCCATACTAAATTGCAACTCTGCATCAACAAAATATATGAAACAGCCCATTGTTTTTCTCGAATTCTGGGTTGGCCTTATAGAAAAAAGTTGTTCATAATAATGATTTAAAATTCTAAATCATCTGTTCTCGGCGTAGTACACCTGTTGTGAATAACCCTGTATGTATAGGTAAGAGAGTCGGGTGGTAGTGGTACGTACCGTTGCGCACCTGCGGCGTGGAGTGCAGCGTGCGGTTGCGGTAGTGCGCGGCCGCGAGCCGCAGGCCGGCCGCCAGCGCCTGCATGGCCTGCACCAGCAGCCCCAGCCGCACGCTCTCGTTGCACCGCTCTACATCACAACACACACATTATTGTACTCTTATGGAACTGAAACGTGGTCTTTTACTGTGGGTCTTATGAATAAGGATCAGGATAGCCCAACATGCTATGGAGAGGGCTATTCTCGGCGTCTCTCTGCGAGATCGAATCAGAAGTGAGGAGACCCGCAGACGAACCAAAGTTACCGACATAGCCCAGCGGATTAGCAAATTAAAGTGGCAATGGGCAGGGCACATAGTTCGGAGAACGGATGGCCGATGGGGCAGTAAAGTTCTCGAATGGAGACCACAGACCAGCAAGCGCAGCGTAGGACGTCCACCAACTAGGTGGACTGACGATATAATAAAGATCGCATGAACGCGCTGGATGCAGGCCGCTTCCAACAGGCCTTATTGGAAATCCACAGGGGAGACCTATGTCCAGCAGTGGACGTCTTACGGCTGATGGATGGATGGATTGTACTATTCATTAGGCACGTCAAGCCGCGTCTCGACTTGCGGGCGCGCGCGTCGTGAGCGGGCTCGGCTCGCATGTGGATACCGGTTTACTCATGTTGGGCGTTTTGCGACACCACTAGAGAGCCGCGGGTGAACCAATGGGTTCACTCCACGCACGCTCGCAGGTCGATGCGTAGCTTTAAACGTCGCACAGAAGTGCATTGTGCTCGCAGCTTAGCCATTAATGAGATACATACATAATCTTGATTTATCCGTATTATTAATCCTCAGTGGAGGAGGATTTACAATTATTAATTCGGCTATGGATTTAAGAGATAAATTAGGAGTATTTAGAAGGGAGAGATATAAAAAAGTTAAGGAAACAATTTCCTAACTTGGCGTCTGAATGATTACTGGTAAACGTGAGGCACTAATTTAGCAAAGCACGACAAATGATATTGATTGACATGAAGTCAAGAAGATGACAACAAACAAGGGTAAGATGGTGAAGCGTGCAGTACCGTCGGAGGCGTCCATGAGCGCGGCGATGGGCGCGCCGCAGGAGACGGCGAGTTCGGCGAGCAGCTCGGCCAGCATCAGCACGAAGTTCAGCTGCGAGAACACCTTGCTGTGCTCCTCCTGCAAACAACACACATTTATGTACACCTTTTTTTACGAGGGGGAAATCTTCGTAAAACAAGATCCGGCTGCTTCGGTGCACAACCGGGTTATGTGGGATCGCACACACTAAAATTGATGGCTTGCCTTTTAAGGTCTCTCGGGACCTTTGGGATCTCCAGTGGAACGCACCGGTATTTCCAGGGTTTTGCTATTGATATTCCTCGTTTATCATACAGCTTACAACAATTTTGCCCTTCAGTGTGGTCACGTCGTCATCCCCGGGCCCGTTTTAGTGGACTGTTAGAGCCCAATCTCCAACCACCCGAGAATCCAGAGGCTGTCTTTTAGCAGGCTCTCCCTACAGGCAGGGGGTACCTGATATAATAACTTACGGCAAGTATGGTCTCCTCCTGCAGGTTGGGTATGTAGACGGGCGGGTCGGGGTGCAGCTTGATGCCGCGCAGGAGCGCGTCGGGCAGCGTGGCGGTGCGCTTGGGCGACCCGCTCGCGCCGCCCGCGCCGCCCGAGCTCGACGCGCGCAGCGCCAGCGGCACCGGCGGTGACGAACCTGATACATCATCACACAGTGAAGGCTAGGGATATGACTGGAAATATCGAGCATTCGACCTCCTGCTTTCAATAACACTGGATTTATGTTTCTAAGATTAATAGTTTCGGATTGCCAAGACAATAATTATATACCAGTCTGTTATGAATGATCCAATTTTCTCACACGTATGTTTGGGTCCGATTTTAAACACAATGATACCACGCGGTCTTATTGGCGATAAATAAAAAATCAAAAGTAAGAATGAACCGGGTGTAAGATTGATTTTGAATTAGATATTACGATTTGATGGATACAGAATTTAAAGATGAAATGAAAAAAATGTACCAGCTGTATCGCATCGACCCCATCGAAATGGGAAGATGGAAATAGCAATGATGGAAAGATACGTGTGGCACGCATACCGGATCTGCGCAGCGGGCTGGCGTTGGTGGGCGACACCTGCCACAGCGAGGGCGGCGGCGAGCTGCCAGAGTTGCTGCTGCGGCGCCGCGCCGACGGCGGCGTCATCGGGAACGGAACCTGACCATAACAATAATACTACGCGTTACAACTTTTCTTTCTTAAAGACCATGGTTCAAATATTATCTATTTAGAGTTCGCACCACATAGCTAAAACTTGCGCGGAAGTCGATTTTCTCCATACCAATGTTCAATTGGCCACATAACAATGATTTCTTTTAAATTGAAGTTCAAAACATCCATACTTAATTAGGTACAGATTTATACAGCACTGGCTTTTTGGTAATAGACACACCTGGACAATCTACATACGCAAAAAACTAGACAACGCATGTGAATCTATGAGCCCGCACTGGGTCAACGTGGCGGATGTGGCCCAGTCACCCTTCGTAGGTATGTTTAGTAATGGACTAAAAAAATAAAGACCGGTACTGTATCAGAATAATTACGTAGAAGAGACTGTGCAATGTGCATTCACCGTGTTGTCCTGTACCTGGTGCGGACTAAGCCATTTTTTATTTATAAGTCGCAAACTGTACAGCGTAGATATTTTAGATCCTTGACTTTACAGTAAAATAATAATATAATTTAGAAAAATTAAGAGCACACTGGAGCTCACATATGGAAAGCATGCAATGAGGGAATGAACAAGTTAGAAGCTGGACTCACAGTGGGCGGCGAGAGCGAGCCGATGTTGGTCGCGTTTCGGCTGTAGTTCGAGCGGAGCACGTCGATCGGCTGCGAGCGCGGCGGGCCCGCGCCGCTGTTGCCCGCGATGGCGAGCGGGTTCTGCAATACGGCCGGGGTTACTTACTATCTTCACATTTATTTATGACCTAGCATTATAATGGTATCAGCTCTCTATAGGTACATCAAGTACACATCAAGATCGCCGGCCCGTCAGCACGGCTTCAGGACATTGCAATCCAGGACAACTTAAATGTTGCGGCTATCGATACGTGTCATTGTAATTTAGTATAGGCAAAGTTTTCGGTCAAGCTCGCAAAGGCTACCCGATGCATGTGCCGCCGTGCCGGGACATCGATTTCCTTAAATTGAAGAAATGATCTAAGCTTGCTAGCTCATAATACTACTTCAAAATGACAAGAAATTATCAACAAAGTTAGAAAATAGTACAAATAAACTTTCATTAGATATACCTTACTCTTTAACAAGGCTAGAGTGAAAGTATCGACTATACGTACTCCACCTTCCGCAGCAACCTCAACATCCATCTTAAGCTATTTGCGGTTAGCAGGGCAGATCGAGCACGAGCATCGAGATCGATCTACTCTAGCTTTGATTACTCAATGTGCTGATGGCGATAAAAGTATGAGCACTTTACCGCCAAGCCACTCTCCGTTACCTCCACCAGTACAAAGTCACCCTCGCCCACCCAGGTCGTGTTGGAAGACTCGGCTGCTCGATCACCGCCTCATTCAGTCTCATAGCTACCTTGTTGTTGTGTGGCGGTGGCTGCTGGGTGTGTTGCGGCGCGTCGGGCGGGTGCAGGGGCAGCGAGCGCGGGCGCGGCGCCGCCTCGGAGCCGGAGGACGCGCCCGAGCACTCCGCCGAACCACTCTCCGTTGCCTCCACCAGCACGAAGTCATCCTCGCCCGCCCAGGTCGTGTCAGAAGACTCGGCTGTACGAACGACATCTCATAAGTAATCAAAATCATATAGGCTGGGATCATATAAGTTAGAGTTGGGCTAGCTCTGGCGCTAGAGATTTTAAGCCACACGAACGCCTTTGATATGGCTAAGCGGAGTAAGCGGTTAAACAACTAGAGCCACAATTTAACGTGTCCTCGAAGCCCTGTGTCGATACCTCACATGTCACCAGTGACAATGTGACTTTATGTCACTGCCAAGAGAATTTAACCACTATGTGTAACTGGTCTGTCTTTTGGTGGTCCGTGAGATAGCTCTCTACAAAGCTGAGCACAGCCGTAACCAACCGATTAGCTTTTTTCAAAGGCTCTTTCGCTATCAATTAGATCCTACTAATATTATAAACGTGAAAGTTTGTAAGTATGGATGGATGGATGGATGTTTGTTACTCTTTCACGCAAAAACTACAGAACGGATTGAGATGAAACTTTGCAATTATATAGCTTATATATCAGAATAACACATAGGCTATACGTTATAATGATATTGCGTAAATTTTCCATATTATAACAATAAGTGTTAAGTAAGTAGGAAAAATCTGCGAGCTTTTCTAGCGTGCGCTCCAAGAAATGTCAAAAAGAACTGTCGAATCGAACTAATGTCAAATCGTTTTTTTTTTGTTTTTTTGTTTTCCACCTCCTTTATTAAGGGTGGTAAGGTAGGGCCTCGAAATATCATGCGGGCAAAGCCGCGGGCAAAATCTAGTATTACTATAAGTAGGTTTAACACTTCATCCTACTATGATTTCATGGCCAGGGATGTCATAAACGCACATAAGCGTTATTAATCACGTCATGTACGCTATCGCCTATTTATATAAGTTATTTGGCGTGGGGGTAAGTTGTATGGGGTGGCATTTACATGTACTTATGTGAGAATATTTATGCAAAGGCGTTAAACATTTATACTATGCCGCTTTTTTGCATGTTGTTTGCCAGAACGAGATCTCTGCTCAAGATGTGTATTTTACACTCGAGATAAAGACTTGTTGAATCTGGCTAGACAAATGAAAGAAAGTGAAGACAGCTTCACAGTGGTCTGTACTCGGAGTTGCGATCTTATTGTAAACTAGCTGTTGCCCGCGGCCAGCGTGGTATTTTATTTTTGTGCTATCCCATGGGAACATTTCTAGAGTAAAAGTAGTCTATGTAGACTTTCCATCTTTCAAACTATGTACATGGCTAATATCGTGTCAATCCGTTGCTCTGTTGCTGCGCGAAAGAGGAACAAACCACTAAACCAACTTCGAATTTGTAATATTAGTGAGGATGAAGCTTATTTTTCTCGTATGATGTAAGGATGAAGCTTATTTTTCTCGTTTGTAAAGCCTGGAATGTTTCTTTAGCTTTCATTGATTTGAAGAAAAAAAAAATCAAAATTAGTATTATTTCACACTTACAGTTATTTATTTTGTAACTATCGAGTTTAATTAAAAAACACGCGTCATTTCGAATTATAAATATTTGTATTTGCTTTTTCAGCCTTTTGGCATTATCAAAATGCGCTTAGGCACGTCAAGTTGTAACAATAACTTAAAACTACACAAAGAAAAAAGTACATAGGCTTATTATACACTATTTTTAGCCAGCTAAGAATCACTTTGAACCGTACATTAGTTTTAACTGCTATTTGGCCTCTACGCTGTTTGATAAAGTAACTATTCAATTCTTGACACAGATCAAGTGATTGCAGCAATAACATATTATATCTATCTAAACATAGCCCGGGACTGGCCTAGATTTATGTTCCACTATTCTATTAACCTTAACGCGATCTGTCGATTCAAAGTTGATCGAACACATCAATGTGGTAACTGATTGAGAAAATGATTGAACGGCCTAATTAAAGCCCGAAACTGAGCTAGAGTACTTAAAACAATATAGTTAAATAATATAATGCACGACAGATGCATAGTGCATAGACAATACCGCGAAACAAAATATGGTCGCAATTATAATTTCATGTGCGAATAAGTATTATGAGAAAGCTCTGTTTTCGTATGCGCCCATCTTGATTTTTGACGAAACCTTTTATGTTATAAGCGTGTTCGTATATTATGTCCGAGTCTGCAAAGACGCAATGCTATGTTGCAGCTATTACATGTAAGGGTTGGGCATACCATAGAAATAATCAAAGTCGTTTTGTCAATCCATTATGAAAGCCATTTCAAACAATAAAAGTGGTACCCAAAGAACACAATTTAAAGTCGATTAGTTACTTTAATATAATGTATGTTATCACAGGCAAACTAATTAATGTGAACTTCAAGTTTATCATAAACTACGTCAATATTTACCGAGCGCCCAGAAACCTACTAATGTATTAACTCATAAAAATGTCGGAAACGACAATGATGAGCTGCAGTAGTCCATATTAATAACGATAGCTATTCCAGACTCAGCATTACAATACGAATAGACAGTGACTAAGGTGGATATCAAACGAACGCCATGCTATACCTAGAAAACGCCGCCACCATTTTTTCATACAATTTCATACAGTCAGTCGCATGAGCGTTTGCGCCCGTGTATAGTCTGATTTCAACGAAATTTGGCGTGGTGTCAGTAGCGCGAACTACATAAATATACAAGCTGTCATAAACCGTTTTGTAAAGTATATTCTATCTCATCAAAAACATAAATGTGAAATGGGAGCCAAAGTGTCGCCACCAAAAGAATTGAGATCTAACACGGGGGCCAAGTGTTCTGTAGAAAATCCTAAAGTTTAAGCTACAAGATCATACCTACAACGCTACAACATTCTAAAGGGATTTACTTATGTAATTCAAGCTCGTGATTTGACTTGGCTAGTTTAAGAATAAGTACAGTGCAAATAAGCATTTGTCTGTACGTGTAAACTAGCCAAATCAAATCTTGAGCTTGAATTACATAAGTAAATTATATTCTTGTAGCTTAAACTTTAGGATTTTCTAGAGAACACTTGGCCCCCGTGTTAGATCTCAATTCTTTTGGTGGCGACACTTTGGCTCCCATTTCACATTTATGTTTTTGATGAGATATCATAACTTTTTGTTCAGAAATAATTATTAGTTACATCATGATTATCATAGTACACTTATCTCTGAAAAAAATATCTAGTATTTATTATATTACTATCACAAATGGCATGGTTCATCTATCGAAAATCTCAGTGCCTCGCGACGCTACCGCCATTTACTGTAGTATTGGTTAGGTACATTTTACAATTACTTTGTTAATAGTACTAATTATCAATAATTTTCAGTTTTTAGATTTTTTCCTGTATTTATGCCCGATAGTCTACCTTGGTGCCAAATATCAAGATTCTAGGTCATCTGGAAGTGGGTTAGGTTTTTGATCTATAAGTCAGTGAGTGAATCAGTCAATGAAACACGAGTTTTTAAACGTTAATATATCAATAACTGACTGAGCAAAATTTATGAAATTTTGGATTCTTGATAAGCTAAAAGACTTTAGTAAATGTGCCAAATTTCATGTATGTAGGCTAAATAGTTTTTGAGTTGTGAGGGGGTCAAAAGTAGCTCCAAATGGTTCGTGTAATATTACACACGGCCGCTGCGTCGCCAGTTTTCTTTGAACACTTTGGCTGGACACGCTGCCGCGTGTCTAGATTAATTGACTATGAATTCGTATAGACACATTTGTCTGAACTCTAGTACTGCGCGTAGTGTACATAACGAACGGTGGGTTAGTTAGGTTATCGAATTGGCGCGTACACAATGCAATAATTTATAGCGACCAACAACTTTGTAGTTCACGTCGATTTGATGTCGATTTTATTTACCAGGTTCAACTAAATTGGAGAATTGAAAATAACCAGTCTTTACATTTTTGAAACTACTGCATGCAACAAAAATGCCTACTCACGATTTATTTTATTAAAATGTTTAATAGGTACTTTATGTACCTACTAAATTTCAAGTTATATAGTTCGACTCGCTCACCAAAATACTAGTTCTAAACTTATTTCAATTGATAGGCGTCCGAAGTCGAACAAAAAACGTTTTATAAGCTCGTTTCTTTTTTCTTAATCTCAGCTTTACGTAGAATTTTTTATCAGATTCTTCGAAATTGAAGGTCGATTATTTATCATTGCGCATTCGAGATCGGTAGTATCAGATATTATTTGTACAGGCATTATTACCTACTTTCATTATAATGTAATCCAATGTAAGATAAACAGATAATGTTGATAATAACACGCATTACGTTGGCCAGTACGAGTATGTTCCACAACAATTGTTGTACTAATATTGTAGTTATTATCAAACGCCGCATCCATATTGTTTGCCACAGTGGAGCCAGTAGGTACACGAATAGGCAGATGAAGCGTTGTTCGACATTTGAAAATGTTTGACATAGGATGGCCAGATTAAGTTATTCAACATATTCGATGTTAGTTTTGCAATTATAGCAGACCGTTTATCTTTATTGCCTAATACAAACATGGGGCAGCAATGAAATCAATAGTTGTCAAAGGATTTTCCGCAATATTTTGCGTCAAAATCACAATCAAGTCAATAAGCACGGCAGATAATATTAATATTGTTTAGTAATGGCAGCGACGAGCAAACCAAAATAGAACGTGTGAACGTAATATCGCGTTATTTGGCATAGTGATACATCGCTCCAAAGTAGCAAGGCCGCGAGAACAGTTGTTTTATATTAATGCATATTTGTGTATATCATAATACATTAATGAGACAGACCAGACTGGGTATTAATATACATTTGTATTCATCGCAACGCGTAATTAGATTAAACCATAGAATTTTGAGGGCAACAGTATACCTACTACATATTTATAAACTTATTGTAAATTATTGAAATCACCATAACATTTGCTTTTTATTTTGAATTATTTTTGGACGCATACGCACCAAAAATAATTTAAATTACACTATTTTGAATTTAATAGTTTGAATGAACATTCATTGAGTATGATTAGAATGAAATACTTCCTGGATAATCATTTTATTTCAATTACGTAGTAAGTTTTGTTAAACTGTCCATGCCAAGGCAATTCATTGTTAAAAGTACTATGTACTACACAATGGCACGTGGGTGAAATTAATACGATATGAATATTCATGAACCTGTCAGACAAAGTATGCTATTAATCCAAAACTGTCGTCGTGGCTAAAGTAATATTGTTAATGTGTTACATATAATCATAATTTTTGAGGACTGCATTACCTGTAACTCTCCTGTGTTCAATATTCTCGAATCCCATCATATTTACGAACCCTGACTTTTCTGTCAATTTTGTAGTTGTCAAAACCTTCAAAGTAAATCATCTGTGGATTTATCTATATGTACATTGTACATAGTATTTCTGGTTACCTATATTTTCAAACAATGTTTCTGTAAAAAATGAAGTCTAAACTTAAATACACTCAATTGGCAACATTAGCCACATTCATTTGGATGTCATCCATTTGGCGTGATGGTCAGTGGAGCCTATTAGAGACTGCTATGGCTTGCGGTTGCGGCTTCGTGTTCAATCAATCACACAAGCCGAAATGGTTATATCAAGACCTGTGAATGGATAATGGCTAGGCTGCAGCCGTGCAGCAGCATTCTATAGCAGTCTGTGACGCTTGAAGCTTTAAAGTATAGGTACCGGAGGATGTCGGCTGTGGCTTCTTGATGGGCTGGTGCGTGGCTAGCGCGTGTGTGGTCGGCGGCGCGGGCGCGGGTTGCGGCGCGGGCTGCGGGCCGCGGGCCGCGGTCGGCGCGCGCCCCGCCACGGGGGCGGCGGCGCCGGGGCTGCTGCTGCACGCGCCTGCTCCTGCACACGACCAAACATTACCACTCACTACTATTTCTATTCCACTCCTATCCACATAGCACGCGGTGATAAACAATCAGACATGCACAGATTAAAAGACAATGGAGTAGATAGCTTTTGTTGGCGGCCTGGCATCGGAGCTGCTTTTGCTGGTGTAGCCACCGAGGCTTTTATTTTAAAAAGATTATAATGTTTGTTGTAGCATGAATCGGATTATGTCTGGCTATATTAATGATACAAAATACTTTCTAAACGGATATAGATAACTTTCGTGCGGGTAATAATTAGTTAGTATATATAGCTGTGGTGTTAGAGTTTTGGACTGCTTGAAGGCATCTGCCATGGATGAC
This sequence comes from Hypomecis atomaria, assembly GCA_964007245.1. Classification (NCBI taxonomy): domain Eukaryota; kingdom Metazoa; phylum Arthropoda; class Insecta; order Lepidoptera; family Geometridae; genus Hypomecis; species Hypomecis atomaria. The sequence continues at coordinate 15,031,633 of OZ023292.1, read as the reverse complement.
CGGTTAAACTAATCGTATATAATTAAATAATAAACTATATAAAGCTGAATTTTACTATATAATTGAATATCGCATTCTGAGCCAATATAACGTTGGATGTGCCACAGACGATCGACCATGCAAAGCTGGTACAGCTGTCTTTTCTCAATCTCAATCAAAAATATTTTCCCGCTGAACTTTAAAAAATAATACTCTGTAATGCAATTTTTATATTTAAAATGTATCAATATGCAAATATCATCCTAACGAGAACTAAAGCTTCTATTTCATGAATTATTTACAGCAACGGATTAACACGAACAATGATCATATCTACAATGTTTTTTTCAGTCAGGTCAGGTTAATAAAAATAGTTTTACATTCTCGGTTCTCTTTGTCCATATAAACGCTATAAATATACACAAGTGTCTCAATTTTAATCCGCCACTGATATTAGAATTAAGTACGTATCGTAGTAACAAGCCGGAATCCCACACGTGAGACGAAACGTGTGCCCGCGGATTTAAGCTCCGTACAAAACTAGGTAGGTAACTAAACACGAATGATATCATGACCGCGCTATAACACACTACGACTCAAAATGATCTTGAAGTCCTTGGAATTTTTGAACATTGTCGAGTTACGGTCTGCCAAACAGCGTTTGTCCTTTTGGACGAGTTCGGGCCTTTAAAGATTTTACAAATGTATGTGCATATTTTAGCATTTTGAAGCCATGCTATTTACTCAAGCTATGTTGAAGTCGGTCGAGTAGAAATTTCCAGCACGCGACAATGTACATATAGGAGCGACAAACATTGTTCACAGCCCACCCCATGCACATTCAAAGCGAATTAATAAATGATGCAGTACCCTGACTCTCCCACGATTCTTCAAGGGAACAGTTAGTATCGGGCCGGCCCTCGAGATCGCTCTCCAATATATCGGGCAGGTCCGAGTCCAGACCTGAACAATATTCACAGCATGACCAACACTACTCTCACATACTTCTCAATTACGTACATGTCTGTGTCAAAGTGAAAGTAAAGTTCAAAAATTCATGGACTACACACACGTGCTTAAATGATAATGAAATAATGATTTCTAATCTAAACTGTAGATTAGATTTTAATGACAATAGTTTAGTGTCTATACTCTTCAATGTTTGAATATTAAACTACTGAATCATATCTATTTACATGAATAATATTGACTTACAAATTAGTTTTAATGCTGTTTAAAAATAGTGAATTATTATAACGAGCTAGACTAGTGAATTTGACGACCTTATTAACTTAAGTTATACAATGACGTTAAGGTTAAAACGAAACGTCTTGACTTTTGAGTACTATAGATAATATCACTAGTACATATTTATTTACTTATGACAACGATTATATCTGAAGATTCGCGGATATAGTTGAACTAACCCGACATAAAAGGATACCAATGAAATAATATAACGGATATTTTGTGTCACAAAAAGTAAAGCAAACGCGTTTATCTGCATTTTGCGATATAAAATCGTATGTTCCATTCATATCTGTTGTAAAGAGGCGCACCGATCTTGTGCCAAACTTCATTAAGACTGGTTTAGTTAATATGTAGTTTAGGAATATCGAGATATAACATAACCCATATTTAATAAAACAAACAAAGGGTAGGAATATAAATTGACATGAGCTACATACGACTTATTAGTGTGAACTCGAGTCCGAAGCTAGATTTAGTAACTAAATGATGACAATCACGTGGAAAATTCTAGGATGTGTGGAAAGGTAACAAAAGATGTACGCAACAGTATCGCGGTGTCGAAAGCAAAGACAATGAGTTACGGGCGATTAGTCACAAGTCAGATTAGAGTTACATGTATTCGACTTTGCAGTGTCAAATCAATGCTACACGATGTGCTTCATATACATATGTAATATATATTCTGAGTCATTATTTAGTCAACTGAGGTTATTTTATCATTAATAAACAACGACAATTTTCTTATTGTGCAAAGGCAAAATAGATCACACTCAAGTGTCACTCAGAAGAGTGCCGTACTTATTTTGTTTTATTATTATGTCATTTACTCGCAACCATTTACAGAATGACTGAATAACGTTCTGTAAGTGCATTTAGTACTACGTCTACATCAATTTGGGAAAGATGCAATACTAAATAATTCAAACAAACAATTAGGTGAACTATAGGAATGTGTAAGGTAATTTGTGCTTCAAAAATAATTCAAAATAGTTTTAATTGCAAAATAATCAAACTGCTTGGAATGTTTTTGTGTATTTCATAGCTGGCTTATTCAAAACTTTATATGCTGGGAACTAACAGAAACTAAAGATTTTAAATGTAAAGTTTTTTATGCATAGCGTTAAATAGATTGATTTATAGAGGCAGTTTCACTGGCACAGCGACACTTTTGACCTGGCCTTCGACATTAAAAAATAACATTTTTTTACTTTCACTAAAATGTCCATAGTTATTTTTGTTTGCCAACACTATTCACATCTAAAACTACTAGTGCGCCCCCAGTTTCCAGAGCTATATAGTTATTTTTGTTTGCCTATTCCTATGTAGAAATACCAGTGGAGTCCTAGTTTTATCCATTAATCCAAAGGCACCGTATTTGCGATTGCAATAGCATTGTTTTGGAAAATATTCCAAAACAATGCTATTACAATCGCAAAACCAGAGTAAGTAGCATAATCATATCTCTCAAAAATATACGTTATCGTACGCAATAGAGTGCAAAGTACAGAAGCTAAACTTACTAGTGATGGATGTGGTGCGCGGCCGCTGAAGAAATGGATGGTTGAAGAAGACCTCGAAAGGCATGCGCTCGCGCGGGTTCCGTCGCAGCAGCCCCAGCAGGAGGCTGCACAGCTCGGGGCTCGTGCCCGCTGGCAATCTGGAAACAAAACCAAATCTTACTCTGTGTAGCGCTCATAGCGTAGTCTAAATGTTTTTTTTATTCCAATTTATTTTTGAGACTTTTATACAAAAATACATGGCAGTCCCATTGTATATTCTAACTATTTTAACTTACTAGCTACTTAACACTACTACATAATTATTCCGGATCACTTGAGGCGACTCACCAAATCGAACAGCGCTCCGGCTGCGTCCGAGCTGGGATCAGCAAGTATTTTATTATAGAGTCCAACTTCGAGCCTGTTGAAGTGATAAGTCACCTCAAGTGCCCGCCTCTCATGTCTAAATGGGTGTTTCCTAGCGATCATCGAAAAGCAACGTTCGGCACGATCAGTCCGGGATGGACGACCGTTAAATTAAAATGGTTAAATTGTGGGCCCCCGGCCTTGGTTGGTACTGCACCATAATAGTCCACTACAATGCTGAATATAGGTGATCAGATAGATATATCTTCATAAGGCAATTGGGCCAAATCCATCCAATCCGATGGATACCTACTTATGTAGTACCCTCACTAAGTATTTTTATGTACGCAATTTTGTCTTTTGTTGATGCAATTTGGCAAAGAGAGGAAGTGGTGTATGCAAAGCACTTTGAGCATAGAAAATAGCGAAGTAGGTATAAGAGGTTTTGATTTTATTCGGATTACTAACGAGGGCATGTTTCTAAACAGCAACATGTTAGCCACGAAAGAAATACCATTTTACCTATTTTAGTTCCATTTCATAGTCGCATGGTTCTAATCCGTGAATTACGTTTTCTACACAAATAGAGTTCAACGGCCGAAACCTATCCACTACACCACGGGAGCTGTCAATCTCAGGTGTATTCATAGAGGATAAGGATCTGTGGCGAGGTCGGAAAAAATGTTTCGTTTCAAGCGTTCACTCCAGACATATAAATAAGTATGTATGTACTGCTACCATTACTTGGTTACTTGACTGTTCAGTTAATAACTATTTTAAGCTAGCTTTTACCCGCCGTTTCCGGGATATCAATTTATTAGCCTGTGGCACTCTCCGAACTTTAAACTATATCCTATTTCCGTGGAAAAAATGCGGTCGATCCATGGCTCCATTGCCGCTCCGAAGACAAACATACCAACAAATACACTTTCGGATTTATAGTACTAGATAGACTATGTATACTGCATTTGGTTGGTGACCGGACGTCGTATTTGAGAACTATGCGTGTTATTACAGACTAGAATGTGAATTGGTGGAAATGATAACAGACGGTGTATATTTTTGCATCTAAATTTTCTGAGACTTTGAAATACATTGAGCTTATCTACCTTTAGGACATGACTCATAATTTACTTTGAGTAAATTAAAAGCCAAATCTTGTTCTCGCTTTCAACTATGCCCTCCAAAACGACAAACAATAACTACCGCAGGTAGGCACTAATTATTAAAATTTATTTTACCTACATTCCTTACGGAATTTATGAGCCTTTCAAAGCTAGCAAATATTGCAAGAACGTTAATGTCCCACTATGTCTCAGGTATAACTATGTACATTAATTTATGTTCAAATTTAAATGTCAGCTATAAAAATATCAAACATAATTATAAGTTCTTCCACTGCTTATTCACAGAAATCTATGGTCATAAGGTCTTCGGGGCATTGGCCTCACGGTGATCATACCATGGAGTAATAGAATAAAAAACCTTTTGAACTTGATAAAAAATATCAGGTCGTTAGAGTGGAACATTACAAAAACGTGTACTGGCAGGTACGAGTACTTGTACATTGAGGCAAATCCACTAAAGCAAATAAAGAAGAAAACTTAATATTTTCGGACTTTGCGTTTTGGATTATGTCAAGAGGAGCAATCGACACTAAGTATGATTATGTCAATCTAACTAAACCTTGATGAGGTACATTGCCTTTTCAAACACGGAAGTGAGCGCGTCAACACGAGATATAGAGATGGAATAAAAAGTGAACTAAGTCAATAACACTAACACGGTTAAATAAAAAACGTAATAAGTAAAAAAGCGATCGCCAGACGCAGGAAGTTATTATATTAGTCTTTAAAGTTGTTAATTACGTATATCTGCAAGGTACTTTTATAACGACGATCTAAAATTAAACGGATAGAGCTATATTATAGTTTCGACCGGACGATTCACAAAACTAGTTCATCAATTAGAAGTCTTGTTTGCTAGACTACTAGGCTAGAGTACCGGTTATTATTCCATCCATCATCATCAAGTCAGCCGCAAGACGTGTACAGTTGGATGTCCTAGGATTTCTATTAGAACGAGTAGTATCATTATTTTTCGCAAAAAATGGCACAACCGACTTCGATCGTGCACAAAATTCGAATAGTTCGCTGGAATTAAATGTACCTACATAATTTTTACATTATTGTTGATTTTATCAAAACCGGCTCAGTCGATATCAATAATATTTAAATGGGACACCTCAGGATACCATTTCGAACTAAAAATGCTTTTTTTTTTAAATCGTCTTGAAATTGGCGAAAATATCGATGAACATAACATACAAAAAATAATCGGCCAAGTACGAGTAGGACTCGCGCACGAAGGGTTCCGTACTGTATGGGAGCCCCCCTTAAATATTTATTTTATTTTAATTTTATTATTTATTATTGAAGAGAATATAAAACTAAATATTCTGTGAAAATTTCAAGCATCTACCTGGTACCATTATTAATATAAAGCGAAAAACGTCTAAAAATTCAGGTTTGTTGTATGGGAGCCCCCCTTAAATATTTATTTTATTCTAATTGTTATAGCGGCAACAGAAATACAACATCTGTGAAAATTTCAGCTGCCTAGCTATCATGGTTCATGAGATACAGTCCGGTGACAGACATATAGACAGACAGACAGACGGACATCGAAGTCTTAGTAATAGGGTCCCGTTTTTCCCTTTGGGTACGGAACCCTAAAAACCTACTGACGTACATGGTACCTCCATCTTTTTGTCAGTCGGTTAAAACGAAGGGCTAAGGGCCCTAATCCCTTCTTTTGTGAACTCCTTTTGTTTGATAGTTGAGGAGTGGAGTTGGAGTTGAGGTTTACGAAGCAGAGTTGTCAGTAGTACTCACTTGGGCTGCAGATCAACGCTGTTCTCGTAGAAGGCTTTGAGTTGCTGTGGTGTGGTCGCCTGGAAGGGCGCCATGCCAGTTAGGCACTGATACACAATCGTGCCCAGACTCCACAGGTCCGCTTTTGCATCGTACTTCAGTGACATTATCACTTCGGGCGCCTAAAATAACATACACCGGTCTTGAGAACATTTATAAGGTCAATACACCGTCAAACTCTTTCTTACGGGTTTATTAAATTTGCACTTTCTTTATTCATTACATATAGGTATTACAAGCGCACAGGTGTATTGTATATACGAGTATAAACCTTCCTCTGAGTTCTATCTATTAAAAAAACCGTATCAAATCCGTTGCGTAGTTTTAAAGATATAAGCATACATAGGGACAGACAGAGCGGAAGCGACTTTGCAAATGAAAGAAAATGTACTTTTAAATCTTTACAGAATCGATGCCGAAGTAGTTACTTATATTCTTGGCGCAAAATGCACTCACAATTATATCAAATACCTACCGGTAAGTGGATAAAGCCACCGTTGGTTCTCGCGAAAACGTTTATTTTTGATCTTATTTAGACAAAGTATGAGTCATTCGGTACATCTCATTTTGTATAACGGATATTTATGCGTTCGCCATTTTGTGCAATTGAGACTAAATCAAAGTAATTCAGAAGATCCCGGGCTAATAGTTCAAGATCCTGTGCGATAAAGTAATGCTCTCGTTTCTCTAAATTTCAGCAGCTTTTGTGTACATCACGTTTTCTAAGACAAACTTTCTTCTTATCCTTCAATTTAGTTTGACGATTCAATATCTAGTCCAAACAGTTTATCTGTTAGTCCTACACAGACTATTCTAATTAATATGATTCAAAGCGTGAATTGTAAGTGCTTCAATATAACAGGAAACTAAGTTTTTGTAGAATACAGTAAACTTACCATGTACATCGGTGATCCACAGAGCGTAACCGCCATTTTGCCTTCTTCCAAGAACCTCGCGAAACCGAAATCCGCTGCACATAATAAAATATCAAGGATTAAATTTTTTACTTTATTACATTGAGAATGAGCATGATGTGAGAAATTAGGATCTCACTAGTTTGAGAGGAGGTTTCCAAGTTCAATGCAGGGTTCACAGCGGTTCTAATCTAATGTAGATGACCTTAGAACGTTGCATGAACCACTTAAACCGAGCACTGTTTTCTCTGTAATCATGACTCACAACAATAATAATTATTCTCTTGTATTACTGCATATTAGGGCATGCAAAAACCGGATGGTTTTGGAAAACCGGTTTTTTCGGTTTTTTATTTTTAAAACCGGGGAAATCGAGTTTTTCGGGTTTTTCGGTTTTTTTTCTAGTAAATTAATGAAAATACTAGTAAATATAACAGTTTGTTTCTCCTCTCGAGATTTCCAGTTTTGTCGGTCTTGTGCTGATGCCGCCAATTTGGATTAAATGTATTCAGTTCATCGCACTATCTAATAGAGGGTCTGCCACGAGGCCGCATGGAATTGGGACTCCATTTGGTGGTGATTTTAGCCCAAAGGTCTTCCAGAAGTCTTCTGGCATTCGACTGATTTACCCGGCCCACTGCCACTTCAGTTTAGCGGCTGTGAAAGCTACATCTTTGATTTGAGTTCTGGAACGCAGTTCGGTGTTTACTGCAGTACCTACTCGGTCTATTAGCCGGTCACCGAAAATACTGCGCTCCATCGCTCTTTGGCAAACCTTGAGCTTGGACTTATGGACCTTAGTTAATGACCATGTTTGTACACCATAAGTCAAAATGTGATCGGACGGCGTTTCTTCATATGTTCTTTCATGGCCCAACAGCTCTTCCAGGCGTTGTCTGTTCTTCTTGGTCTTGTCTCGCCTGGAAGGTGACTATTTGGCCAAGATAGATGTAATCGTGAACGTATATGTCTTCGCCATCGACAGTTACTTTGGTCTTTAATTAACATGTTCCGTATCCGTAATCCAACCTCAAGGCTTGCAGTGGTTAGGTTTTGTAGCATTGATTATAGCTCTCTGACTGAGGAAGAGATACTAGCTGACGATATTGTCTGCAAAATGAAGGTTAGTTAACCATTTTTCACCGACATGAACACCCCATCCTTCCCAGCTTGCCGCCAGCTTTCTGAAAACTTCTTCGAGGACGCCCGTGAATATTTTTGGGGACAGTGGGTCTCCCTGTTTATCACATTTCTCTATTGCAAATGCTGGACCAGAAGATTGTAATTTTATTGCAGCAGTACTTTGAGAATAGGTGAGGCGGAGAAGATTAACGTGAGTGATGCTATCAAATGCTTTTTGACCGACGAAACGGAGGAGATACTCAATTCGACACGTATGGTCTAAGTATAATCTGGTTGATTGCGTGGAGATGGTCTGTAGTTTGTATAGCCCGCGACGAAAACCAGCTTGTTCGGGTGGTTGTTCCATGACTATTCTTACTGATATGTGATGTTCTATGATTTTGATGAAATAATAGTCATTATTTACATTTCTTTTGTTTTTTAATTTCAACAATCGAGCTTACTTTTATGTATAATTTACAAATATTAGACAAATGTGCAATATATACCACGCGTAGTTTTACTACGTAGCTTAGCAGAGACTGCCGGACTAATGTAACAAAACAAAATGGCGGTGGTCGATAGCGTTTCGGTGAAGATGAGACAAAACGCGTCCCATTACGCTTATAACGCTACAGCGCAGCGCTCTGCCTATATCACGATACTCGCTATGTAAAGACAGAGAGAGAGTGAGAACTTTCGCACTTGAATTTCATCCTTAGCACGTATAGGTACATTAGACGTAATTTTTTATATGGAAAAAAAGTATCTTAGTTCGCTTGGCTTAATATTTCTCTGTAAGTTAGAGCAACTAGATGACCATAATGTATTTTATTACGAAGGGGAAAGTTAATATGCGAATTTAAAAAAAATGTAGAAAACACCGATAAACCCGAAAAAACCGGTTTTATAACTAGAAAAAACCGAGTTTCTAATGCGGTCGGTTATTCGGTTTTTTCGGTTTTCGGTTAACCGGTTTGCATGCCCTACTGCATATCATTGATTTATACTTGTTTGCAACGGCTTTGTTCGCATTGTACAAGTATTTCATAATTTTGGAATAGTATTATGTTGCGGTTTCTTAAAGAGAATAAACTTAATTTAATTTAGCTAGTAAATACCATCCACATTGGTCCAGCTTGTGAACTATGATGGCCCAACCTATCCATAATTTTCTACTCGGCAATGTTATTCTGAACGCTAAAGTGTCCGCGCCAAAGGAGCCGCCCGCGGCGCAGCCATCTATTTTTTTATGAAATCATATCGTAAGTAATAGCCATATTGCACCTGTTCACGAGTTTCACGACGCACGACCTGCATTTCTATCAAATGCTGTAGGTGTTTGACGTTTACGACGCAGTGCGCCTCCTTTAGCGCGGAAGGGTACGCATTCATTATACCTACAAGACTGAAGACAACTTATAAATAAAAATTGTGATGACGCTATTGACTTTTTTTTATCTATTAAGTATGTATCACATTTGTCCAGTATAGAGTTATCGACGTCAAGATTAATGTAGGTACTTATAAATAATTTGCACGTCAGTTTCACTTTTGTTCCCCTTATCATCAGAAATGATCGAAACACCACTTTACATTGTCAAGCTCCCCATCAGAGCTAACCAGAAGAGTAATGAGCAGAACAAGTGTAATTTAAGTGACGTAATCTCCACACGTGACCGATCACGACATTCGCGAACTACATCACACCTCGCATAATTATTATTATTGTTCTAACTAAGTAGCTCTGTTTTACTCGTATGTTTCTTATCGTAATGTATTTATGATTAATCGTCTGAATCAGTTAGTTACAAGGATAACTAACTAAATACATACTATATTTAGACAACCGAAATATGTTGAAATTATTGTGTTGAAGGTTTTCTAAATCAGTAAATTACTGTACGGCTGTTTAATTAAAAAATTCAATAATTCTTTGAATAAAATCCTCAATCTTAAATAGAATCTTTACTCGTATGTATAAAGACGGGGTGGCATTAAGGACAGAAATAGGCCACAGAAAGTTGTAATTCAATCGCAGGGCGCCTGTATAGGAAGTTCGAATGATGGATTAACGAGATTACCGATTTTGAGCGTCATCTCTGACGCGTGCGGAGTGCGCGGCGGCGCGACGTTGTGCGTGAGCAGGATATTCTGCGGCTTGAGGTCGCGGTGCACGATGCCCTTGGCGTGGATGGCTCGCATCGCCTCGGCCAGCTGCCGCAGGAACAGCCGGATGGTGCTCTCGCTCAGCAGCCGATTCGCCTGCAGATAGTCCGCCAGGTCGCCTCCGTTGCAGTACTGAAACAATACAGCACTATCAAGAAACTGCCATTTGTGGTTCCTCTAAGCGATCTAATCAGGGATGCAGGGATGTTGACCAAATCGGGATCGACATCAGACGTTGCTCAAGAAGTCCCGACAAGGTGCTGATATACAGTTGGCTAGTAGGATCCGGCCACCGCCAACCGGCATTGATAATAATAATGTTGGACCGATCAGGTTACGCACGATGCGATTGGCGGTTGACTCTAACCAAATCGGAAAGTGTATGAGAGTACGCATCTATTCAAATGACTGTGTGCCCAGTCATTTGAGACAGTGGCGAGAAGATTACTTTTCGTAGAACATTAGTTCTAAGACTGAGATTGATTGCTTATCTTTTCTTGTATGTAACGAAATACGTGACATAACACAATATTGATGGTGTCATCGATAGGAGCGATTTCTTTCACGCAACCTTAGCGGTATGTTGACTGTAAACACATCGAGATCGATTGGATGAAATAAAAACCATACAGATAATATATTCAAAACTAAATTAACAAAATTTATAGAGCCAGAAAGTACATGAATCTGTCTTTGGGGTATGTATTTATAATAATAAATTGGACATATCTCCCAAAGACTGTGTTATTTACAATAAGTAATCACGCTTATTTGTAGAGCATATCCTGTCAAAGCTATACGTTGAGATGTAGTTTACTTGGCTAAATAAACGTTACGTTAAACAAATAACTTGATTAGTCTTGAAGATGCCAAAGGAAGGTGCGGTCATATTTCAGTATCCTGCTAAATGGACGTGGATTACATAGTTAAATATCTGTATAATAACAAAACATTTGAGGGAAATCGTTTATCAGATATATTTCAAGATAGTGCACATTATCACACTTTTCGCGACAGTTCCAATAAAATACATAAAAGTGATTCAGACTACTTCCGGTATACGATTCCGATAATTCGTAATGCAATGATCTGAATTTGAGTCGCGCTTTCTGAAAAATAAAACTTGTTTTCATGCGATAACTAGTGGAAAACTATATCAGCAACAAACATTTAATTTGAATGTACAATACCTTATTTGTATATGTAACATGGAAGAAGTGTCGTGGAAGGTACTGATAAACCATTTAGCACCTAAATGGTAAAAAAAAATATTACTCAATGTTAGAGCGTTTGACGTGTAACCAAAGTAGGTATGATTAGCATGTTTCAGAGGTATTGAAAACATTCGTCCAATATTTTCTCGTTTGTGCAGTATCGTTATCGCGTTGATTCGCGATAAGCTCCACCATGCCGCTGGTAATCTTATCATTGAGTGATAATAGTTATAAGTGTCAGTGAGTTATGTGCTGTACGCTACGTTAGTGCCTGTACCGCGGCAGGTAACAGCTCCTGAATTCAGCGCCTCTACTAACTGTACCATCTGGACTGACCATGAAGCTCACGGCTCTTTGCCTCCTCTTGGCGGCATTGCTTGCGTAAGTTTTACTAACGTTAATATTATTTACGTAACATCAACCTAATTACCGATTTAGTCGAGAATTAGATTACAGCAGCAAAAATATTATGTAAAGGACCTTGCAGGTGAGCTACCAAAATGTAAATGTTCTGGGTGTAAATCAACATACTACAATAACATATCATAAATCTATTGAAAGTGACATTAATTTTGTACTAAATATTTAAGTGTTTGATTTTTTTCATGGTGTTTAAAATTATTTTGAATGTCGATTCTAGCCACACCTCTATAAAAGTTCATACATAATACATTGATCACGAATAAACGGTTTATGACATACAATTAACAGAAGAAATATCACAAATTCCGAGAAAAAATAAACTTTACCAGATACGCCCTTGCAGTATCATTCTTAGTGGTACTTATCGCCAATTTTATCTTTTACTTATTTATACCAATCTTGCGTCACCTTGATAAAACTTTCGATTGATTGTACTTAGTTGATAAAGTCACATGTCATTATACATGCTGCATCTAAAATTTTCAGGTCTGCTGCGACCCAAGCAGGAATCTCATCAATAGATGAGATTCCCGTGGAAACTGACAACCAGTTCCCACCAGATAAAGTTGACACTGGGGATGTCATAGAAGGGAGCGGAACTGGCGCTTTAGAAGAGCCACTGGACGTGACGACGACAGAGGCTGGCTCACCACCTCCACTGGAAGATGTGGTTTCTGAAGATACTGTACCACTTGCAGCAGAAACAGGAGATTCATCATGCCCAAAGCCATGCGTATGTCACGTTGAAGGGGACACAAACAATTTCGTTGTAGACTGCTCAGGATATGACCTAACAGAGTTCCCTGCGCCTATAGACGCCAAAACTACAACGTTAAATATTCAAAACAATAAGCTGACTGATATTCCAAAAGATTTGTCGACACTAAAAAACCTTAAAGTATTGAATGCGGACAACAATTCGATCATGGACCTTGCTGCTGGCGTAAGTATTTTTATTATTTACCTATTATTTTGCCCGAGTCCGCAAAAACGAGAATTACAATATGTATTTGATTGTATGTATGTAAGTGCGACAAGTATATTCATTTATTTCCTCGGGTCTTTCGAATTGATAATTATTTTTCACAAAAAATCGCTACACCGAATTCTACCGTATACAGAATTCGAATAATTTACACGAATCGATGTAACACCCATGTACAAATTTGTTGATGTACCATAAATGGCTCAGCTGATTTCGATAAAATTTAAATGGGACCACCTCAGAAGTATATACTTTTTCAAACTAAAAAGATTTTTAGATCGGTTCACAATTGGCGAAAATATCGATGAACATACACAAAAAACCTCCTCCTTTTTGGAAGTCGGTAAAAACAAGATCATTGTTCTAATAGTAATTCAGCACACTGTTTTACAATACCGGTACGAGTACATATATTTATCTTCCTTTTCTTGTGTACAGCATTGCTCAATATTATTTGGAAATTGCTTTTGGTGAAAACTGTGTAGTAGTTTTACTAAAATATTGGATTGCTTAAATTACACAACACTTCTGTAAGCTGGTGTGTTTATAGAAGTGTTGTGTATTATTTTGCTCGTGAATGAATACGACAATGTCCAGCTGTGGGAACAATACGAGACTAGAAATAAAACTGTATACTTTTTACTAACCGGTTTGCAAAATGGAGTGGAGGCCTTTAATTCCATTATATTACTTAATTAAGTACTATTAATTTTGAATTACTTTACGTTATACAAGTTACGTGAAATAGTCCTCGATAGAGATTTTTTTTATAAGACTAATCTGGGCGTCTCGTCTAACTTAACCTGCTCACGAAGATTCAGCCTGTTGAGAGGGCTGCTGGACTAATATCTCTGTGGCCCGCTAATCTATTGGGTGTGACAACTTCTTTTTACACATAGAATACTCTCGAAAGTCCCATTTACTTTATATCCTTTAACCCTTTTTCGAGTAATAATTTTATTAAACTGCTCAATATAATATAGGTAAAAGAACGGGACGCAATTGATTTGAAGTAGATTTTACTTGTTTTGCCTAAAATGATTATGCAATGTCAAATTTTAATATGAGTTTGAGATCGGAACATTTGTCTTTAAGATCCAATTATTTAAAACTCTCTGACAAAACTTAATTCTAGATGCAAGAGAAGACCTGTAATAATAGTCGTACTTATTTATAGGCCGAATCATATAAGTCGGCGGATGTGAAGATGGCTACAAGATGCGCAATGTCCTGACTGCTCACATAAAGCTGTGCGTTGATTGGGTTTTGCGCAGGTTGTATGTCGCTAACTTCACATCCGCCGACTTGTATGATTCGGCCTATACAAACGTTTGTCCTTCAGTTTTACGCAACACACATATTGAATGTAATGAGAAATATGAAATAACGTTATTTTTGTAACTATTTTCAGTCCGTAAGCGAGCTTCCAGAACTGCAGATATTAAAGTTGGGGAACAACAGACTGATCGAATATCCTCAAGATTTGAAGAATGGCTTCGGTCTGACGAAATTGGAGGAGCTTGATTTGGGAGGCAACGATATGAGAACGGTAAGTAACGTTACGGTTACATAACAAAACCTTATTTAAATAGGTGCTTTCCGGTGGGAGCTCAAAACCTGATAACATATTATTTATGAAAATATCCATGTCTTTTTGGACTATTCAAAATCTGATCGATAATTTCAAAGAGAGCTGACGCTGACGCTGTATAATTTACTTTACCAAATAGGATTTATGACCAGTTATATTAATAATGATGATGAATAAAATGTTACGAATTCATCTAATTAAAAATGGCTCTCATTTCATGAGCAATTAATACCAAGCACTGTTTAGTAGGTTTCGGTATCTGTACTTTGAAACCGCTCCTTAATTGTACTTTACTAAAATACATGTAATCTTATCTGTTACTTGCGATATAGATCAATAGTGGAATAATAGATACCTACTAATATTCTATTTTTATCTGTTACAGTCGTTGAATCGTGACATCTTCTCGCATTTTACTGCTCTCAAGAAACTTACATTACCTGAAGACGCAAAGGATCTCGTTGAAGATTTATGCACCTCCATGAAAAAAACTTTAGCAACCGTTTGCACGGATTCGTGTGACAAAAAAATGTTTGAGTGCCCAGAGGCCCCACAAGATATTGAAGATGATTTGTTCAGTTTTATTGTACCTGGGACAATAGCCCTTACTAATTTTTTCGATGGGAATTCCGATCCACCAGCTGCGCCAAATGTAGGTGTAGGTAAAATAACGCCAACTGACACTTCAGCAGTAGAGAGTGGCGCGGAAAAAACAGCAACGGAAACTAACGAGGGATCTGAATTCTCGATGCGTTCTGCTGTGAACAAGGCACCTGAAGTAATATCTCCAATGAGCACGTTGGCTGAAACTCCTAAACCTGACGAGACATCTGACAGTCAAAAAGAATCTGAAGTAGTCGGAGCCACTACATCCGGAACCAATACGGGAGGAGTGGACAAGAGCGTGATCGGCATTATAGTGGCTGGCATGGTACTGGTGGTTGCAGGAATTACAATTAAGAAGAACTGGAGTTCTATCAGAAACCGATTTAGCTCAACCCCGCGGGCAGCCAACGAGCGTCCTGGAGCCAACGCCAATGGTACGGCGCCGGAAGAAGTCCCACTTCAGGAGAAATCTCCTGTGTAACAAAGGTTTACTGTGTATTTATTTGTGAACTATTCATAAAATATAGTTTTTGTTACGTTAGAATGAACGGTTTCGATCTGACTGCGAGCGAAAATAAATTATTTACCATGTAAAAATTACCTATGTCAACTGTTCAAAACTATATTATGTCCGGGATTTTAACAAATTAAGATGTAAATAAATTTATTTTAGTACTGTTATGTACGATTATGCGATAATAATACAAAATGAGTCATTAATCATTCTGTACTGCACAATTATGTACAATATTATTATAAATTATCACAGTTTGGAGCAATGTTGTTTAGCTGGATATGATTGTATGATAAATATGTTAAGATATTAGGTTAATGGACAATATTAGACAAATAATGTTAAATTTAATGACTAATAATAATTTTAAAAATAATTTAGAGATTATAGTAAGTATAAGAATTAACATTATTAATTTTGTACTTTGGCATGTAGAAAGTAATAATTTTATTGAATAGCAATAAACCACTACAGTTTAAATTTTTTAAGTCATTGTTATTTTAAGATTACAAACACTGAAAAGTCTTGCCATAGTTGTATAAATAAAAGAAACTGTTTGTAGGTCAGTAAAGTGGAGAGTCAGATACGCAAACGCGCAAAGGTCACTAACAGAATTTCTTTTCTACATTATAACATCGAACATCGCAGAATGTTTACTTCGTGACGCTAAATTATATAAAAACATTACGTAGCATTAGACAGTTTATTTACTACCACTTACTCATGTTTTGTTTTCATGCACAGCTTCGCACCGGTCATTGATAACGGGACACATTAATACGCAGATAAGCATGTTGTATTCTTAGCGCTACAAATTTCGCAGTTGGTTATTGAAAATAGGTTTAAAATTTGCGCAGTATTTTATATTGGCGCTTTGTTTACCAACATCAGTCCGAAGCCTGGTAAGGCTAGTTCATAGAATTGTAAAATGTTATAACTTACTCGTACGTTTCCTGGACGTTAATTTGCAATTTTAGAGCGGAAGTCAGGAAAATGCAAGTGTTTGCGATGTAGATGTATTCTACTGGTAATGTTGAAACGTTACTATTACATACAAACGATTGATCCATTCATTGGGATAATTATTGATATGTTAGATCAATGGTAATTAACTGATGACAGACTGCTGAATCTGTTCTAACTATTGACATCTATTATTCTGATAAGAAACGAGTTATTAACCATTATATTCAGTGGTAGTTATGGACTAATCTTAGTAGGTCGATGATTCGCATTCGCATGAAACGTACACAATAGGCGAATAGAAATTATAGTGTGCATATAGATGAAAGTTGAATTATCGGATAAAAATACAGACTCGTAGAGAGCTAACGGGTTGGCCGCCTTTGACGAAGAGATCATGAGGTAGAACGCAAGCGGATGTGCGGTTCAGAGAGTGCGTCGCGAGTCGACAGCGTACAAGTACTGCTCCGCTGCAGTGCCGTTATCTAACAGACTGTTTCAAACGATAACACAATTCTTGGGTCACAGTATACTTTGTGGACCGTCTTTGCATTGTTAACAATGGCAACGCGTTAACCTTTCATAAAGAAAGAAACTCGTGCAATGTCATTAACACTCGTCCGTATGAGGTCTTCGTCCGGTGCTAAAGCAAACAGAGCGGTAGAGTTAGGTATTTATACCCGTATCTTCCATCAACGACACGTGAGATATGACTCAAGTACAGCGCCCTCAATTCGAACATATATTTATTTTAACAGCTCTGAAAGCTACGTAACTAAAACGCGCTAAACTTGTGAAGCAATTTAGGTTTCTAGAATATTTTTAAGGATATATTTTTTCCGTCAGATATCAAACCACGTACGCAATACGAACAAAGATACAACTTTCACAATATTATATCATTAACAAGAGTTAAAATATTTCTAGACAAAGCAATCCAAACAAAGAAGCTCGATGACGTATCTAAGATCAAGCTAAACGACTACGACGCGGTCACCATATTAGCTGGCCGCAAGGACTTTTTAGACAAAGCATATTTTGTTAACGAAATCAAGCACCCTGTTTCCAGCTATCTGGATTCAGGGGTTCGTATTAACTGTCCGCGATTCGCGGAGTCTAAATTCAAAGTTAAAATATCAACTTGTACCTGGACGGCAGTTAATAGTCCAAACCGTGTCGTGGCGACCCCGAGTGCACCCGGGAGGTTTGCAGCTGATGCTCGGCGATTCGGTTCCACGCATACACATACGCACCATCCAGGAACAACACCAAAATATTGACGTTCAAACTAACTAGTCGCGGCGATCCAAACAAAAAACGCCCAAAATTACTTCTAATTCCGTCGCGGTGAGACAAACAAAGCGCGTGCTTTCACCTTGACCTCAGATATCGAACTGAACCGGCCGGCCGTCGATCGCTGCGCTCGCGGCACGCCACGAGCAAAACTAGGTCAGCCGGTCGGGACCGAACAACCACCCGCCTCGGACAGGGCCAAGTCCCTGTCCGCTAGACCATTGGGAGGCGAGACAAAGTTGCGACCGCTCGCTTGAGGACCGAATCCCCAACCAGGACCTCTGCGGACCGAGGGGTCCCGTCCTTTCCCGGAAACAAGTTAAGAATGCGCCCCCGTCTCCAATACAATGGTGACGGGTTCGCATCCTTGACGAGGACGAGGTCACCAATCTGGGGGGGACTGGTCTTATCGGCCCACTTCACGCGCTGTTGCAACAAATGTAAATATTCTAAGGAGAAGCGATGCCACAAATTTTGGCCCATTTGTTGCAGCATTTGATATCGCGACAATCGGGGGGTGGGTACCTCCCGAAAGGGAAGTTCCGGCAGCGCGGTAAGTGGCCGACCAATCAGGAAATGGCCTGGAGTCAATACCTCCAGATCATTTGGATCTGAGCTGAGCGGGCACAACGGACGGGAATTGAGGACGGCCTCAATTCTACAAAACACCGTCGCCAGTTCCTCAAAGGTTAACAATGTTTGCCCTATCGTCCGAGTCAGGTGGGTTTTAGCGGACTTGACCGCAGCTTCAAAAAGTCCACCCCAGTGGGGGCATCCCGGAGGGTTAAATTCCCATCGGATGCCCCGACGGGAGAGGTGGGTTCCAATGTCAATTTTATTATCTACTAGGTATTGTACGACATCCTGGAGGTATCGATCGGCTCCCTTATAATTCGAGCCACAATCTGACCGAATCAAAGTGGGACGGCCCCTACGGGACACAAATCTATCAAGTGCGGCGATGAAAGCTGGCGTACTTAAATCCCCAACGACCTCCAGATGTGCGGCCTTGGTGGCCAAACAAACAAAGACACACAGGTATGCCTTCACGACCCGGGGGTTTCGCAGCTGAGTCGTTTTCACCAAAAATGGCCCAGCAAAATCCGTAGCCACCCCGGAGAAACTTCTGGCTTCGTTTACTCGGTCCGGGGGCAAATCACCCATCTGAGGTTGCATCAGAGGTGCCCGGAGCCGATAACAAGGTAAACAGCGGAACAAAATGCTCCGAATGGTCCGTTTTCCAGATAATATCCAAAATTCTCGCTGCAGGATAGCCAACAGCGCGTTGCAGCCTGCGTGCGAGTTCTTCAAATGACGATCGTTCACCAACAAGTCTACGAAGTGCCCTTTCTTAGGCAGCAGCAACGGGTGGCGCGTGGAATAAGGCAGATTGGCATTTCGCAACCGTCCTCCAACCCGGAGTAATCCCGACTCATCAATGAACGGGTTGAGGCGTACAAGAGCTCCTTTCAGCCTAGGAGGATCCCGGTTTAATGCTTTCTTCTCGGCTCCAAAATTTTCTTCCTGCACGATTCGCACGCAGTGGTGCAGCGCATGTCTCCGCTCATCCGGAGTGAGGGTACAGGAGAGCACCTTACGGTCAGGGTGCTTACAGTTATGGATGAACCGTTTAATCCAAGACGTTACGCCTATCAGTTTGTCGAGAGAACTATACCGATCCAGCAACCAAGCAGGGTCTGACCCTGGCTGGTTCTCAACGACGTTCACGCGTAAATCCGTCGTTAGAGGCTCCGCCAACAAACGGTGGACTGGCCATTCCACCTCTGGCGCCTTGAGCCAATCTGGACCCCACCAAAGGGGGTGTGTCACCAATTCTCGGGCCCGGCATCCACGGGATGCAATGTCCGCCGGATTCATGTCACCAGGAACATGTCTCCAAATTAAATCCGCTTCAGATTTTTGAATCTGAGAGACGCGGTTTGCAACGAAAATTTCCAAGTTATGTACCGATGATTTCAACCAGCACAACACAATCTGGCTATCCGTCCAAGCGAAAATCTGGTCATCCAGATTAATATTGCCCCGTAATGTGGACGCCACATGATTTAATAACCGCATCAAAAGCGCTGCCCCCGACAACTCCAACTTCGGAATAGTCAGACGTGTCCGAAGAGGGGCAACTTTGCTCTTGGCCAATACCAGACGCACATCAACTTCTCCAGAGCGAGTGACCGTGCGTAGGTACACCGCTGCAGCATACCCGCGCTCCGAGGCATCACAAAATCCGTGGAGAGATGCCCGACAGCCCTCTGAGGGCAATAACTTACGCGGCATAGCGACCTGGTTGATATCCGGGAGCGACGAGACGAAAGCGATCCAGTCACTCAACAATTCGCCAGATATCGGTTCGTCCCAACCCAGGTGTTCGCTCCAAAATCGCTGGATGTAATATTTGGCCAAAAAGACGACGGCCGTGACCCATCCACAGGGGTCAAACGTTCGGGCCACTGTAGACAGCACCAGTCGCTTGGTCCAAACCTTCGGGGAGTCCACCTCCACCCGATATGTAAATATATCTTGCACTGGTCGATATTGAATGCCTAAAATCGACATCATGTGGGGATTGTCGAGGTTCTCAAACAAATGCGGGGCTTGCTGGTGGTCTTCTGGCAACCCGGCGAGAAGATCCGATGAATTGGAAAGCCACTTCCTCAATTCATATCCACCGCTATGCAAGATTGCAATTAATTCATCCCGCAAGACAAGCGCTTCCTCCACTGAAGGGGCCCCGGTGCAAATGTCGTCCACGTACAGATCCTTTTCCAGGATAGCGGCTGCGCGAGGATACCGCAGACGCTCTCGCTCTGCCAATTCTAACAACGTCCTAATAGCGACATATGGGCTGGATTTCAATCCATATGTGTTGGTGTTCAACTCGTACACCTTCATCGGCTCGTTAGGCGATTCTCGCCACAAAACTAACTGGTACCGACGATCTTCAGGATGGATTACGGTCTGCCGGAACATCATCCGAATGTCCGCGACAAAAACGACCTGGTGTTTCCGAAAGTTAGTGATGATATCTATAATATCCGTGTGTAGTTTAGGTCCTGCGTGCAAACATTGGTTCAACGACACTCCATTGGAGGAAGGGGCAGAACCATCAAACACCACCCGGATCTTGGATTCTGGTGATTTCAAAACTGCATGGTGGGGGAGGAAGTAATGCTCCACCGACCCATAATCAATATTTGCCACTGACATGTGACCCAAAGTCTCGTATTCCCGCATGAAATCTACATATTTATTCCGAAAGACAGCGTCTCTAGCCATGCGGCGTTCCATCGAGACCAATCGCTTCTCTGCCAGCATTCTTGAAGCACCCAAAGAGGGGCGCTGGGCAAGGAAGGGGAGCCGCGTGAGAAATCGTCCCGAACGGAGGCGTCCTGTGTTATTTTGATAAAACAGCTCGCACTCTTCATCAACCGGGTTCGTACGCGTCGCTGAAGGAGGCTCCTCTATCTCCCAGAAGCGTTGCACCGCATCCGAGAGTGCAGTTCCAAATAAGCCAGCGACCCCCGAGGGGGGCGCGGCGTCGGGCAACACTGGTCCCATGATAGCATGGCCAAACACGGTATCCAGCGCCACAAGGCCCCCTGGCTGCAAAACACGTTTGTGATTTGCCATCACACTCCCAAGGACATCTGCACCGAGCAGCAGGTCTACCGAACTTGGGGTGTCAAACTGTTTGTCAGCTAATTTCAAACCCTTCGTTAAGCTCTGCACGTGAAGGTCCAACCGTTTAGACGGTAAGGTGCCCACGGCTTCTTTCATAACCAACGCCGATGTCGATAATCGTACGGGGGAAGTGGGGCCTGTTCCAAATGTAATTTCCACCTGCCCTAGAACGTGGGGCACTTTAACATTCCCGACTCCCCTTATCACATCGTGATAAGGTCGCATCCGAATGCCTAGCCTTCTCACCAGCCTTTCCGAAACAATAGAGCCTTGCGCGCCAGAATCCAAGAGGGCGCGCATATAAGCGGATTTGCCATCAAAGCCCCAAACAAACACCGAAGCCGTAGGTAAAAGCACGGTCTCCGGGAGGGCGGCACTGGCGGGTGAGAAGAGGGCGGATTCCTAACGCGGGGAGTACCGAAGAGCGTCGTTCTCCATTCGAGGTGGACGCTCGAATGCCGCAAGAGGATCCCATTCCGGTTGGTAGGCCCGTCGTCCAGGGGGCATATTCGGTGGCGCGGGGGTGCTCCAAGCCCGAGCAGCGTAGCGCGGTGTGCGCCTCTCCCGACGAGGCTGCTCCAATAACGGCGGTGAAAACCTCCATGGCTGGGGTGGACACCCGCCCGTAGCTCGCGCGGGAACGTCAGGCGTTTCCGGTCTCGGTGGTTCCCGTTCCGGACTTCGCATCACCGGTGCGTAACTTCCCTGGGGCCCCGCCGGGGTCCCTCTTGGGGGGTTTTCTGGACGCCCATCCCGTTCTCGGCTCCGTTCTCCAGCCGGTCTGGAGGCCGACGGCCCCGCATCTGTACGAGGGCCTCGTCGAGCGGGGGAGGGGGAAGCCCCCCCGCTACGATTCATACACAAGATGGGGTGATGTCTACCCCCACATTGTGAACAGGCGTTTGGGTGCGGGCACTCCCGCGCAAAGTGCGCATCCAAGCAGATGAAGCACCACTTGCGCTGCTTCACAATGTCGCGGCGGCCTTGCACCCGGTGGCCTTGGAACTTTCCGCAAGCTGCCATTTTGTGGCCTGCGTTCCCACAATAAAGGCACCGGGTGGAGGCCTGGGCGACGACATTGTACCGTCTACCGGAACCGGAAGTCGCCCCACCCCGAGAGACAACAGGTGTCCGACTGGGAGTGACGGCTGGCTCCGGTGTGTCCGCTCGTCGACATTCCGTCTCCAAAAATCCCAGGAGTTCCGAGAACGCTGGGATATGCTGAGCCGTGTCCCCGCCGTGGGTGAACTCAAAACGCGACTGCACATCCGGTGGCAGCCGCTGCAAGATGTAGTTGAGTAATATGTACGACCATTGGTCCACGGGCAAGCCGAGCTTTTGCAAAGCCTTCGTGGCCGCCAGTACTGGGTTCAGAACCCGGACCCGAACGTCGGTGACCCGGGTCACCTTGGGGATGGCCCATATTTTGTTCAACAATGAGTCCGCGAGCCGACGGACATTGTGGTATCGTCCTAGGAGAATCGCCCTCGCGGTCTCATAATTATCGTCGGACACTGTTAGGTGCGCGACGAGCTCGTGGGCCTCGCCTCGAAGCGCCGAGCGGAGCTGGGCCAATTTCAGCGCGGGCGAAAGGTCGTCCCGCACATGCACGAGACTGTCGAATAGGTCGACAAAGCTCGGCCATTCGTGCAAATCCCCGGCAAAGGTGGGGAGCTGAATCGCGGGGAGGGACGTAAAGCGCCCTGTCCGGTCACCCGGACCCGACCGTTCAACCTTGACAGAGGGGCGGCGCAGCTCGAGAGCTTTTTGGCTGATCTTATCGGCCAGTTCTTGGCACTGGTCGAAATCCATTTCGGCCTGGGCGATTGATTCTGGCTCTTCCGTTTCCAGAATTTTCTCGTATGCACTTTGCACCCGGGACAGGCGATCGAATACAGCATCATATCGCTCGAACAAAACCTCTGTCCTATCTGGCCTATCCACCAATGTGGCAGCAGAGGAGAACCAGCGTAACTCCGCCCGAATAATCGCTTTGGGAGAAGACATGCCAAGACAATAACAAGCCAAACCGAAATAAAATTAAAACCTCCAAGATGTCGCGCAATTTCACACAAAAGGTCCGTCAAAGACAACAATCTTATTATTTATAAATAACAAAATAAAGTATTACAAATATAGTGACAACCCTAATTCAAAATAAAGTGACAGCCCTATTTTGGTAATATTAATTATTGAGTACCAAACTTATCCCAAACGTAAACAAATCCGAGTAACACGAACAAGTATTTATGTTATCTAGGTCACGACACAATGTAAACAAACAAGCTATTCTAAGAACCGGTAGGTATACAATTACGTCGCTATACAATTACGTTTCAAATTAAGTCACAAGGGCGTCTACTTTCTATTTAATATCAATGTGCGATCGATCGTGAATTAAATCAATTAATCCAATAATGTTTACGTAGATAAATACGTAGATAAGATTTACGTAATTAAATTACAAACCATTCAGTGTTTATCATTCAAATTAACTCAATCGATCGCCAAATAAACAAAACTGAACATTAAGGAATGTTCTAGATTAACTCAAACAATTATTTTTTCCAACGTTAAAACCACCCTCATTTGCAACGGTGGGGAAAAAAATACACAATTATATTTTCTACGCAAGAAAGTTGCTTGCGTTTTGACAATGACCAACAACAACTAATATATAGTAACTATATTTCACAAGAATTACTTACAAATAACCAAAATCACCAATAATCGGGGTTATTAAAATACCCACTATCCAAAAAAATACGAAAAAAATGTACCTAGTTAATTATTGTTGGTCAGTTTTTTACAGTGGAAGCGTAAATCAATCAAATATACAATATTCGGACAATGAAACCCAGATGTTACCTAACAACGCGGCACCCGAAAACACTAAAATAATAAATTTTCACAACGAGAAGTACCTCAAAATTAAAATTATTTTCGTGTTTTGGGTGAACAAAACCACGCTCTGCTACCAAATGTTAACGAAATCAAGCACCCTGTTTCCAGCTATCTGGATTCAGGGGTTCGTATTAACTGTCCGCGATTCGCGGAGTCTAAATTCAAAGTTAAAATATCAACTTGTACCTGGACGGCAGTTAATAGTCCAAACCGTGTCGTGGCGACCCCGAGTGCACCCGGGAGGTTTGCAGCTGATGCTCGGCGATTCGGTTCCACGCATACACATACGCACCATCCAGGAACAACACCAAAATATTGACGTTCAAACTAACTAGTCGCGGCGATCCAAACAAAAAACGCCCAAAATTACTTCTAATTCCGTCGCGGTGAGACAAACAAAGCGCGTGCTTTCACCTTGACCTCAGATATCGAACTGAACCGGCCGGCCGTCGATCGCTGCGCTCGCGGCACGCCACGAGCAAAACTAGGTCAGCCGGTCGGGACCGAACATATTTTATATTAAGATATTGCGTACATCATATAAATGAGTGGCAATTTATTATCAATCTACAGACCCACAGTAAAGACAATAATTTGCGTATCAATAATAACAGAGTAAATGAAATAGCTTATCATTAGCTTTATTTACAACAGTAAGAGAACGCAGAAAGTTGGGTTGCGGTTTCCTCCGCAATACTTTCGAGCTCAAGCTTGGGAGGCCGATCTGTAGCGCAGTCTTGTGGCTGGAGAAACCACTTGTTGCGATCATGCGCGCCGATTTGTCTGCGGGGATTCATTAGTTATAACCACAACGACCACAACTGTCAAGCGTGCACGAAACCAATTTAATAATATACTACGCAGCAAGTAATGGTTAATTGAACAAGAAATTAATGTAAATATCTAACGTCGATAGTCCGCACGCCATGCTCAGTTTTTACGGTAAGTATCATGTGTGGTGGCAAACTAGGTTATATTACTGTACTGGTAAACTCGTACGTGAACGGTAGAGTCTTTGGACTTGCATTACCGGTATGCAATGGTGGAAAAGCCATAATCTTATAATATAACATTATTTATAAAGTATAATTTACGGTAAGTAAGTTCGTATAGGATTGGCCGAGTGACTAGCCCTGGTATCAGAGTTTTGAAGCCGCCCGAAAGCTTGACTAATCAGTGAAATCTTTACATTGAAGATGTTTACAAAAGCGTCATAAAATATAGGTACTGTTTCCTCATTCTGCATTCATTCTGTTATTGTGTAAATATATCATACTAACAGATATGTGCACTAAACTGACTGAACGATAAAATTTCAATTTCAACAATTTTCGTGCCTCTCGTGAATGTAGGGCAACAGGTAAGTTAATTATTGGTGTTATGTAATTTATAAAACTGTTATCTAAAGCGTGAAAGTGATATTTATTACAAAAGTAGAGCTGAGCCACCAACGGCATATTTATCCGACATGGATAGCATGCATGCGATGCAGCGGATTCAAATACGACCTTACAATTGATGTTGTTAATTCTAAACATGTACCAATGTGGTCCTTTTGCAATAGAACTAGCTACTAGGTACATACTCGTAGTTTCACAACTGGTATACTGACATATTATTTTAATGGCATAAAATTAAGGGGACTGCAGCAAAACGTTATCAGTTTTGCTGCAGTCCCCTTAATTTGTGTTCAAAAATAGGAACAAATTATAGCAGTTTAAAGTTAGAATTTTATGAGAAAGAAACATGCTAAATGTTTCGTTTTAATTAACCCTAACCTATTTTACAGGTAAGTATAATAAAAACCTGCAGTCGTAAACTCCAGTACAACTTTGGGCAGTTACAACGATAACCATCGACCACTCCGCTACGACGCAAAAGCGATCATTGTTCTTCCGGGTCGCTTTTTACTATAGCGTTATAAATACGTATGTACTACCTAGCTGTTAATAGCATTTTAATATTTAGCCTTTTTACCTGTCCAAAAGGTGTACCTATGTATTAAGTTTTTAGGCCTGTACTCTTCGAGTAAATATCTATAGTCACAATCGTGAAAAAAGTGTCCGAGGCAAAACTCTGCCCATGCTATGTAGTGAGCAGGCTTTTTAGTTAGCCGTAAGGCGATTGCAACAACGCCGCGCGATACCAAAGTGCTCGGTTACAAGCACTAATTAGGTAACATAACGTCGAGATTCAAAAAAACGGGTCATTGTGAATTATTTAATGTAAATATCTAAGTCGGTATGTATGACGGCGCTCGGGCATTTTTTACTACTTTCACTTAGGGACTGTGGCTCTGTAGATATTTGCTCGAAGCCTGTACTTCTACAAATCCTGACTAGTAAAACGTGGTATCGTTATATTTTTGCATTGCCCTTAGAGTCATCAAGTATTACTTTGAGTACTTAATGGTGCCAGTGGATGTTATAATGACCGAAGTTAGGGGTGAGCACATGTGGACACATTCTATTTTTCAGGGAAGGGTAAAAGTAGGCAGCTGCCCATCCTAGAGAAAATATCTAGCGACGCCAACGGATGTCATACGAAATGAATGGCAGTAGAACAACTATGGGAGTGTGTGAAACCCAGTCGTCAATTTTGAAGAGAAAACTTCTTTAGCGGCGTTGTGCACTTTTTGGGATGGGTTAAAAATGTTAAACTCGCGTCAGGCAGGTCAAGTGACCTGATCGAAAATTCGTAAGATGGAGGGAGAGTAGACCGCCGGCGCGGCGTAGAGAGGAAGTAATATCCCTCTCTCTTTCTACCGCATGGCGAAAATATATGCCTGCTCCTGTACCTAAGCGGCGCAGGGCGCTTGCGAGTGTATAATTGTACTTTACCACATAAATGATAGTACTTTATATGTTCAAGTTTTCACTTCTGCCGGCACTCCGGAGTGCAAACCGTTGTTTATTTTTATTTTTAAAAATGTATACCTACATAACTTCAAAAAGGAAATTGGCATTGCATCAAAAGCTGAACTCAAGATGCTATAAGGTAGTACTAGTAGTATTTTTATTACCCTATTACTAAGACTCCGCTGTCCGTCTGTCTGTCACCAGGCTGTATCTCATGAACCGTTATCCGTCTTATTATCGTTCGTTATCGTTGTCCGTCTTAATATGTTTTCAACTCAAGAAATCGGATAAATCGCCAAGAGGCATAAAGGCCATCAGACATTATTGGCTAGCGAACTCCTACTCATCTACAATTCAATGTTGTCACTGTAGTGTAGGTACTATGTTTATCTTTTAAATATTTTTGTTTATAAACAAAAACTTCGAAATGAAGTGGAAACTTAATTTGGACCACGTCACAGTGCAGTTAGAACATTATTTGGCGTTCATTAAAATAACAGTTCTGCCGAGCCATCTATAAATAAAACGGCCAAAAATGTTGCCAATTAGTGAAGTCATGGTCCATGACAGCCATGACGACCGTCGTCGGCGTACATCGCGCGACTCTGACAATATCATGCCAATGAACTTGGAATTGGCTCCGTAAACGATGTGGGCTCTGTTGTTTTAATACAATTTGCGCAACAAGCTGAAAAATTTTAGTGTTGATAATGTGACACTACTGTACTGGTACGGTGTAAAGGTACTCATCCTTCTTTACTATAATATTAGGTATAAATCCGTAAGTGTTTGTTGGTTTGTTACTCAAAGCAACATAAACTTGATTTCGGCATGGATATAGTTCAAAGATTGGAGAGCGACATAAGACTACTTATTATAAAAAAATAAAATGGGATATGAATCCCATAGGAATTTTATTTTTCTGGTAGCACAAAAACCAAAATATCACGCGGACGAGGCTGCAGGAAAAAGCCAGTAGAGAAATAATATCTAAGCCATACTACCTTCAGGCTTGACAGTGCCTGTTTGTGGTACCTCATTCGACTGTCATGACCATTAACGTGTTAACAAGAATATGAATAAATTGCGGCTATATAACCTACTGCGTCCGTTTGACTTATTGGAAGGCATTCATTAATATATACCAGGGCATTGACATTAATCTATACATTGATTTAAAACACTCGACACTACGTGACTCTATATACCTACATACCTGTATGCGTATTTAAAAAGATAATAAATAAGATTAGAAAAATAACAACGCACTGCAAAGAACTTTCGCCCCAGGAAGTAGGAAGATACTTTTTATTTCATCGACCTTTTTGAAAACCCATAGGAAAACGTTATTATCTACTATTTTAGCGTCAATAGACACTTTATTATCGTTTACTAATTTAAATCGCCTCGTGACCAAGAAATCAATAGATTGGCACGTCTCGTTTTTATAATCTTATCAATCACCAAATAATATCTTAGTGCCTACAGAATTTTTATTACGATCGACGCCGACGATGTGAAGTTCTAGTGTTGAATTCGAGCTCAAAAAACACAAGATATATAATTATATTTGTGTACACTTACTACGTTCTAGTTGATAGTCTTTTGGCAGACATGCAAGAAAGAAAGTCAGCATGATATGTAACTACAGTACCTACCTATCTTCTTTTTATTTGGGTTTATTATTATTACTTTTGTTTTCTAGCCTGGAAAGTTTAAAACGCGTTAGACCAAACTGTCCTCTTCGCTCAGTTCAGGCGTTCCTACTTCTGGCAATACTTCAATTGGGTGGTAGTGTCTATCTGGCCTGGTAGTAAACGTTTTAGCCCATAATAAATCATCACCAAATTCGTCTAAGCTGAGACCTTATCTCAGATGATATTTTTTTCCGACTGCTCCTACAAAACTGATTCTTGACTGACAACAAATCGTGAAACACAAGGTGAACTCATATTTAAGGAAGGATTCGATTATCTATTTACTCTCAGTCTATGCACTTTGGTGATCTTTTAGAAATATCTACGCTACAAAGCTATGCTACAATCACTAAACATTTTGAGCGCCGCCGCCGCGCCGACAGAAACGTGCAAGGCAATCTGCGATCGACTGCAATAAAATGTGAATTTATGCAATCTCATTAGACAGGATCTGCCGAGAACGTAGTGCAGTTTGAACACTTCGAACACACACCAACTACGTGCAATATTCCCGTGTAAGTGGTGATGCAGTCTGCGCAATATGTTTATCAATAGATAGGTACAAAATGTTTTCCACGAGGCGGTCGGAGAACACGGAGTTACCGACACGTGCGATATACATACGCGTATTTACAGCAGACGTTATGTCGCCATTATCTCATTCGTTACGAAACACACAGTCAAATCTTTACCACCTTACTAGTACATATTGAAGCGTTTGATGAATGAAATGGTACTGTTCTAGTACTTTTTACGTGTTACACGTTGATCTATTTTGGGAGAGTAATTTGGAAACTCCACGTGGCGTGGGCCCGATACATGGCGATACGACGAATCTTCGTCACTGCGAATATCATCAAGGACAACAAGTCATTACACTATGTATCCAAAAATAATGAAACGTGTATAAATAAAATGTAATGTTACGGTTTGTAACATTCGGTGATGGTTGGTGGAGTAAAAGTATCTTGGGAGGACATGCGAAGGTAAGTAGCTACGGATGACTAGTTCTGCGGACACAATGCCATAGGATATGAATATATAATATAGGTACTTACATAAATTTTATTCGAGCACATGGTACAAATTACGGAAACTGAAATCCGCAAAATACAATGGGGGTTTATGTATTAGATTTGCAGTGAATTGAATATGGTAACAGTGATTTCATTAAATTAAGTGAAAATAATATCGCTATAATAATACATTATTAGATCGATGCGTCTAAACGTATAACTGCGTGTGATGACTGCTTTTTCAGTAATAATAATTATGTATAATCAAACCATTAATCATACATTAGTTTATCTGTGGAAATAGTAGGTAATTAACGATTGATAAAGGCACGTTTCGGGCTGCGAACAGATAAAGAGGTTAGTAGGGCAACTCCGTGTCGTTAGGCCGATGCCAGTGGCCGGTACGAACTTCTGCAAATTACTTAGATAAGAGCGTACAATGTCTGGTGTGTGTTTTATCTGTCATAATCTTTTTAGAGCTCTTCCCTTGACCTATTACGGTATTTAAATGCGCAATAATAAACTGCCTCGAGCGCTGCGAAGTAGTAGTGCGAATCTAGAGAAATATGTAGGACGACGAATCAAGCATTTAGGTAATCTGCCGCCGAGAGACGACAAAGAACGTCGAACTGAGGGCACGCCTCGCGTGCGTGGTGCGTGCCCACTCTATTTATCTAACGCGTAGTGACCTTGCTTTGAATCCACACGCGGAATGGACATACGGAAGCTTCTTCTTGCTGATACATTAGCTAGTCTAAAGAAGCGAATCCACAGCTACAACTTAATGTTAATATAGGTAACAATTATTACCTATTATTCCATCAATGGTTAGTCATCAGGTTTACACCAGGAGTGTCAAAATCAAATATTACCATACAATGCTGAAACAACTTGTTTCCGTCTTGCTTTTGAACTTTACTGGAATGAATATTCGATAAGCTAAATACCTAGAAGTGTAGACCACAGTCAGGCAGGAACTCTGCCAGCGCTGTCCGCTGTCCGTAACCCAGTGGCCTTGCCCTTAATCAAATAGGTATACGATAACAAACGCGACATCAATAATATCCGTTAGCGATTAGATTGGCCAAACTTGCATATAATAATAATATAGGTATTGCTTCTCAAGATCATAGAAATTTGATAAAACTGAAATGAGATCATGTCTACTCAAAAAATAAAGAAAAATGACAAAGCTAGAACGAGGTATAAACAACATTCACGACTAATTGAACTACAAACCTGGTTGATAACGATAGTAGTTAAACGTATAAGGGGTGTGCGTAGGCGTAGTAAATCCCTAGCAAGTTCCACCTAGCCAACACTCCGCAATGTAGCAGTCACGTGTAGTCGATTAGGGTGTTGCAACACCCCAGCCGCGGCTATGCGAGTGGCGCGAGCCGCTCTACCCGCCACAGCAATCATGAAAGGGGAATAATCAATGCGGTTGCGACACTCTCGGTGATTTATAACATATTTTCCAATATTACTGACTACAAGCTTCGAACAAGATTACTTTACACGGATACTGCACAAAATAACACAAATATAGCACAGTTGTACTCTTTTACACAGACCACATTGACTGTAACAAAATATGCTAAACTTGGAATTTTGTAGACTCATAATAAAATTGTCTCCTTGAATCTGTACCAAATTATTTAGTTACCAAACTTTATTTGGCTATATCTAAGGAGGTCTTTAATATTCAACTTCAACAATTTTGAGAAACCGATTGATTGATTGAACTCGTTAGAGTAAACATCGCGTACGATTCATGAGAGTTAGGTACACCTATTTCTAGTGATGTTTGAGAAATATCGTGGCAGCCGGGTTCCTGTTTACTAAAGGTGGAGCTTTACGGGGAAAATGGTAGCTATGTGTTTTATAACCAATACTAACTAATCCAGAATCAGAAGCTTTAAAATGACTTTTCAGATCTTAACATGACTTTTCACACATATAAATTCAATTGATAACTCTGAATTTTCGATACGCAGTATACACACAGCAGTATGTATTTAGCATGGGACCGCTCGATTTACCTCTATAGTCTCATAATTTTAAAGTTGACTCATCGCACTACTACGCGTGCTACTGTCATTTTTTCCTGGAACCTAGCTCGTATAATAGTTTACTTTCTCTATGCTGAAATAAGAATTTGTCTTTCGCATTCGTTTCAGAGTCTAATGACGTATTGTCTTCAGCTATCGAAACACTAGACCGCAAGTTCTGAACCAGTGCACTGGATCAGAGCTTGCGGTCAAGTCGGGAACAGCACTAGGTAGTTTGGGAATGGGTATGTACGAGAATGGGGCGTCGCTAGAAAGCGTGGCGTTTGACTATTTGCCGTCTTGCTTGTTTGTCGATGGTTTTAGGGTGCATTTATAAGATAATTAGGTATGCCTGATGCGTATAGTACATGAAAAAGAAAAGTTCTTACACAAAATGGAAACAACATTAATTATGATCACTTATATGG
This sequence comes from Hypomecis atomaria, assembly GCA_964007245.1. Classification (NCBI taxonomy): domain Eukaryota; kingdom Metazoa; phylum Arthropoda; class Insecta; order Lepidoptera; family Geometridae; genus Hypomecis; species Hypomecis atomaria. The sequence goes on along the minus strand of OZ023292.1, from coordinate 14,999,158 downwards.
AAAACGCTGGAGCAGCCGAAATGTAACACCTTTACCTGTATAAAAACCTGTACCTACTCTTTCAATGCCAACGGACAGTCGAAACTTTTTTACAATACACACAAGTAAAACATTGTATAGCGTTACACTGTATGTGTCACCCCGAAACATGCAAAGATCATAAATACCTAAATAAAGTAATTTCACTGGACATGGTCCAGAACTCGGTCGTTATACACTCCCACTTGGAGATTGGATAACTGAGAGAGGTGTGGTAGGTATTTCCTCAGGCAGACTGCAAAGGAGGCAATTATGAAACTAAGATTATGAGATTACTTACTTCCATGACAACGTAGACGTGCGCTGGGCTGTCCATACAGTCGTGCATAGCCACCACATTTGTGTGATGTAGTGCAGTCAACTCCCGCAAGATCTTGATTTCTTTCACGAGGATTTCTGATGCCTTCTGAATGCCTTTCTTGGTAACCACCTTCACCGCCACTGACTGTGACGGGTTCTGAGGACAAGGGAATTTCATTATAAGCATTATTATATTTGAATTTTAAATGATTTAGTAGGTTACATTATGCAATGAAAATTTTTACACAATAATACTCATTACATACCTATATACTAATTACACAATTCCCTACTAATATTATAAATGTGAATGTAAGTTTGTTTGTTACGCTTTCACGCAGCAACGGAGCAACGGATACTTACACTTGTTTTTTGCCATGTGGGTATATCTATAGTTCAAAGCTTGGAAAGTGACATAGGCTTTTTCAGGAAAGTGGCATTTTTAATCCCGAAAAAATAAAAGGTTCTCGTGGGATAGCATAAAAAACGCGGGCGAAGCCACGGGCAAAAGCTAGTAATATTATTAAATCAATAAATCGGTATAAGTTAAACAATTTTCTAAGTTTTGTCGTTAGCGCTCACGTTCAAATCAATGGTCATTTATATCAATAGGTACTAAAATACATACGTACATACTTATTGAAATAGTGCTTATACTTAATTGTGTATATCAGAATTTTGTAAATATTCCCTCAGTTACTAATACATATTTAGCGGTGCAATGAAATTAAAATACAATTTGCATCAAAGTATGTACATATTAGCTTCCGACGCAAAGCGTTCCGATTTCCTGTTTTCCACATTAGAATCGCTCCTCCGTTAAGGAAAATAATAACTAATATACATTAAAAATTTAAAAAACCCCCGACACATTGACAACCATTTTGGGCACATTTGTAGAATTTTGGTTCTTCCATCCCCTCTTTAACCCACCATAACTCTTAAACGGCTCAATCGATTTTTATAAAACATAGCTAAGAACACTCTCGATTAAGTCTCCTTTTATCCAAAAAAATCTAAACTGAAATCGATTCAGTGGTTCGGGCGCTAAAATGCCACAGACTGACAGACAGACACGTCAAACTCATAACACCCCTCTTTTGCGTCGGGGGTTAAAAATAATCAAAAAACATTGTCCTAAACATTGAGCCAAACGCATATACCTACTAATTATTGTGATAATACTTGAAAGCTTAGTCGTAGCGGAATGTCTGTCTGTGGAGTGAGCAAACGCGAAAATGGTGACTATATTTATACATGCGTGCGGAACATTTAATTTTGGTTTGATTTGTTCTTGTCCAGAAGCTGGAGTGCGTCGGCGCCGATCTAACATTAGCCCGCCCTACATTCCGCAGGCTCGTATCTTGACCTAATTTCAACATGATAGGTAAGTAGATACGATGGAAGAAGGACTATCATTGTAAGATCTTTTCTGCAAAGATGTAATCGGTGGTTTTTTTTAACCATTTTGTACCGGACAGTTAAAAGTGAATTCAATTACATTTTACAAGTGTTATCTATTAGCATTAGAAACGAGGCGTGTAACAGATACGAGTATAATATCTGCCTTCTATATATTATACCGTCTGGTAGAACGGTCACGGATGCATACTACTGCTACTACTTCTTTTCCTAGCCAGGCAATCACGCGGCTTACTTCTGATAACGTATTGCGCATCCTTTAAAACTAATTTTGTTAACACTATCAAGTAGAGATAGAAACAATGCGTGTAACAGATACGTGTTTCTGCCCTCTGCGTAGATACAATATCTTCTCGTCGCGCGGTCACGGTCACATGCGCTGTTGCTTCTCTCCCTGGCTAGCCAACGGCGCTGATTATTCTGCCAATATTATGCCAATACTGTTACAACCTTACATCATTTTACTAGTGCTTCGTATAGGTAGGTAAATTATGAAATCATCCATCTAATTTAACTTTTGTGTTCCGTGTGAACCGCTTAGTATTTAATTAATCATTTACTTAGGTATGCCTCTATGTAACGATATGACAAACTTAGACTTACTTAGTTTTGTTTTGTTTTAGTTCTTAGATAAAATCAAATTGTTGTACCTATGTGATATTAGTCACATTTTAAAGTTTTTTTTTAAACAAGAAGAATACGTAGTATTATGACAGTTGCAATTTGTGAAAATGAAACCACAAAACATTTATTTTGTTATTTGGACATTCAAGAGTTCATTGACTCTAGACAACAAACGTCTTCGTCAACAATGTGTAAGTGCCTATTTCTAGTAGTTGTCTATCCAATGTCTTCACTAAAACCATATAATTAACGTTATACTTTTGTAAACCTTCTTTACATTTCTAAAAAAAAAAAATGCAACATAAATCCGAAAAGTTTCATTTTGGATAACAACATGCACTTTTATATTGCTGCTGGCTCCCAGCTTATGGTCAGGTTAAACCAGAAACACATCTCTAGAACCATAGAATAATAGGCGTTATTATTCTGTCTAGAACTTTGCAGCTGATTGTACTTGTGAAATGTTGTACCTGGGACACAGAAGGGATAATATTATGTACTTACCTATTTTTATATTTTAGGTACAAAGCTACAAAATAAAGTTTGTTGAACAAAACATTTATGAATCCTTCAAAAAGTCATATTATTATTTTCATAGAAATCTTGCGAGTCCAGTCCAAGAGGACGCTCGGACATCACAGAAAAAAAATTGGGGTTTGGGTCACCCTCCACAAAAAAACAAGCTGGTGGCCACCACAAAAAAAGCCTCAGGGTTGGGTCGACTCTGGAGTCGGACACAAAAAAACATAGGTAGTCCGATGTAGATATGGCTGTATCGGATGCCCTTGGGCGGCGGCGCGGGCGCATGGTGCGTGTCACATTGTGCGCCTCGGTATTGTCTCACTTTTGGACAAAGAGTAACTCGACGCTGGAGTCCGGTACGTGACAATCTAGTTACTCTATGTCGAGTATAAGCGGTAGGGACAAGTACTAATCCATCAGCAAGAATGTTATATGTACACAGTACGTAATAGGCTAATAGGTATAGAGTAACTTATTTTATACGCTTAAGCGTATAGTGACGTCAAACAAACAGGTCTACATTATGTAATTTTAAATACATGTGAGAGTAGATAGATGGTCTAATTTACTAGCAAGATGAGGCTAACGTGTAATAATATATGTACAGGGCACCCTTTTTTGAAACTGTCTTTGACTACCATAGTAAATAATGTATGTAGCTGTATAGTATAGAGGTTAAGAGTTAGCTCTTTTGATTTTGCTGCGCTACGCCAAGCGGGGTCCCTAAAGTTACTTTGTATACACTCGATAACATGATGTATTGTATGGAAGCAAAAATAAATGAATTATTAGAATCTTTGGGAAAAAAGGCCGCGCGATACATTTGCCAACACACCCGCCCATCCTCCCGCCACCGGGCCAGCTGCCAGGTCTGTGCGCGACATTAAACGGCTAATGTCGAAAAGTACAAAGGTAAAACCATGCAAAAAGCTAGTTTCAGCCAGCTGCAAAACCGGAATAGGATCAGCTGCCCTAATAGACTGAGGCCTGGCAATCGACTCTACCATTAAGGTCAAACATAAACATTTAGCTCAACACAACCAGTATGATTACACTTTGTACCTCTCTATTTGATGATAAGGTGTAAGAGTTTTTACTGAATATAAATTATCTTTTAAAATGAAAATGAAAAGTGTTTTTCTTTTTTAATTTGACTAACAAGCTACTTTTCCTTCGCTCCAGTTACCATTATGAAATTTCTCTGTTTGTAGGGTTCCGTAACCAAAGGGAAAAACGGGACCCTAAAACTAAGACTTCGATGTCCGTCTGTCTGTCTGTCACCGGGCTGTATCTCATGAACCATGATAGCTAGGCAGCTGAAATTTTCACAGATGGTGTATTTCTGTTGCCGCTATAACAACAAATACTAAAAACAAAATAAAATAAATATTTAAGGGGGGCTCCTTTACAACAAACCTGAATTTTTAGACGTTTTTCACTCTACATATATTAATGATGGTAATAGGCATAGAATAATAACGCCTATTATTCTATTGTAATAGGTAGATGGTTGAAATTTTTACAGAATATTTAGTTTTATATTCACTTCAATAATAAATAATAAAATTAAAATAAATATTTGAGGGGGGCTCCCATACAGTACGGAACCCTTCGTGCGCGAGTCCTACTCGTACTTGGCCGATTATTCTCTACTATAATATAACCTACATGCTTTAAAAATCATCCTCTTGACTTACTTTGTTTAATGATGAGAACCGCATTAAAATCTGTAGAAGAGTATAGGCGGCGGAAATCGACTTTATAGTATAATATGTAATATGTATGATTAAGAGAGTAGCTGAGCGCCAAGGAATTTGAGAAGTAGGTATTTGAACTAAACTGTTGCTGTCGCGATGCCCCCAAGACAGGGAGCTTCTATGTGTGGTGTGATGCAATTGTATTTGTGTGTGTGTGTGCTGCGCACCATCTCCGCCCGCGCCCTTCCCGCGCCCGCCCGCGCTCTACGCTCAGGCTGCCGGCTGATTTATTCTTTTGAATTGTAGCAAAATATGGTAGGTACATAAGCTCCGGTTTTTTGGGATAGCGCATGGCAAACGAAAACATTTATACTGAATATTTTTTATCGAATTAGAAAGCTACATTATTTTTTACACATAGAGGCGAAGTATATTGATTTTAATTTTCATTCGAATAATATTTTTTGAAAAAACCTTTATATATAGCCAACTTTACACAATTGACCTCAAGCCAAAAGCTGCGAACAAAAATAGCTATTTAACTAATCGATTTCTGTAGGCGCTGCAATATACGTACTGAAAATTCTACCAAATACCTAACTTAAGATATCCCAAATAACTTTTTTTAAGAAAACACGCACATAATTCTTCGACAGACAATAAATAAAGTTTAAATAGCTTTTATTTAAATTAAATAGTCCAAAAAGAAGAATCTAAACTTTAAAATGAATTCAACCTATAAATTTTGAATATTACACAATTTTTGGGGTATAAAATCTTTCAAGAGATTTAGGTACGTAATAAATAACAGATAGCTTCAATATCTGCTTCGAAATTGCGTTGCATGGTTTGACCCAAAAAAATATATTATTTACATACATACATTGCAAGTTAAACAAAAACTTGTAAAATAAACTTGAGAATTGGCTCAGAAAAATCGAATATGTGAAGTAATCAGAACATACACAAATTGCAAATCCCTTTCTTTTTGTAGGTCAGTCAAAATGAAAGGTTTCTCAATTCATCATCATCATTTCTGTTACGTGACGTCTACTGGTGGATACACGATACCTCTTTACAAGGTCTTGTTTTACAAAGTGAAGGAAGTTTCAGAGGTGTACCTACCTACACGTTCGTTATTATGAACAAAGTTTACTATATTTTGTTACAAATTCATATTTGTTAATTTATTAACTATGCAATTTTAGTCATTTTAAGTTTTGATATTGCAGCATTGTTCAGATTTATATTAAATGATTATCATTTTGTTTTTACGATTTAATATTTAATCATTTATTTAAATATACAATTTAATTAATTTAACTACAGCTTTTTTAAGTTATTGTAATTTTAAGATAATTATGCTTTGCTTTAGCTAAGCTGAAATTTTAAGGATATTATAATTATAACTACAATTGTAATTGGTTTGGATTGACTTGTATCTTGTATTTTGATACCAATAAAATAATATGAATATATTAATATGGGTCCAGCTGCGGATTTCGTGAACTAAAAATCAGCTGTTCCATACAAAACTGCAATTTGGACTCGACAAAAGGTATGACACGATTGGTTTTTTTCTCGAATTTCGGTTTGGCCACATATATTAAAAGTTGTTCATAATAATAGTCCGAATCACCTCCTTTCGGCTTAGTACACCAGTTCTGGATAACCCTGTATAGCTGGACATATAAAACTTCTTGCCTTTTATATTGTAACTATTCCCGTATTTTCATTGCGCGATTAGTCCCGTAGTATAAAAAATAATTAAGAATTCAATTAAACAGATGCAATGCTTACTGTTTGGAGAACTGCTTGTCATACTTAGGTTCTACTTTGAATAAGATTAAAAAAGTTGAAACTATTAGCAAATTAAAGCAGCAGTGCGTAGCACACACCATATAAATACAGGATAGAACATCCACAAATTACTACACACTTTTCAGCAAAACTCAGCGGATAGGCAAGTTAAAATGACAAAGGGCAAGGCACATAGTTCAATGAACGGATAGCCAATGGGGCTGTTTTCTCGAATGAATCTCACGTATAATCCGCGCCACACAAGTCAGCGGATGGAAAGTTAGGCGCAGAACGCTGCGCAATAGGCAAAATATAGGTATGCGCAGGAGCCAGAGAGACAAGACGCCGCACGGGCACAACCGCCTGCCAACCTCATGCCTCCCGCGCGCACGCCCGTGCTTACCACTACGTCGCGCGGCGTCGGCACATGCGCAATAATTAGCAAATTACGGCGAAGTGTCATCTGCGTCTTACATCTCATCCGCCGACTTGTGTGGCGCTACCTATACTGGCAAGCACAGCATAGAACTTATTTATTTTATTAGATACAGATTTATTTATTTTGTTGTATTTGTAATGTGACTGATAATGTGTTTTTAGGGTTCCGTACCTCAAAAGCAAAAAAAAGGAACCCTTATAGGATCACTTTGTTGTCCGTCTGTCCGTCCGTCCGTCTGTCAAGACCCTTTTTCTCAGGAACGCGTGGAGGTATGAAGCTGAAATTTATATCAATTACTCAAGTCTACTGTCCCTTGAAGCTGTGAAAAAATCAAACTTCTAAGCCAACGCAATCAAAAGATACAGCCGTTTATGCCGCAAATTTTCGACACTTGCAAGGGAATCAAAACCTACAGGGTGCTTCCCGTGAACTCAGAATCTTGAAATTTGGTACGAAGCAACGTCTTATAGCATAGATAAAGGAAAAATTACGAAAACCATAAATTTTTAGTTACATCACATAATATATTTTTTTTAATAATTTTAACCTTACTACCCATTTCCTCATAAACGCGTAGAGGTATTAAATTGAAATTCATACCAAATACTCAGGTCTATAATACCTTTAAGCTGTAACAAAATCAAACTTCTATGTCAACGCAATCAAAAGAAACAGCAATTTAAGCTGCATATTTTGAAACTCGCAAGTACTCGCAAGGGAATCAAAACCTAAAGGGTACTTCCAGTCGACCTAGAATCTTGAAATTTGGCATGAAGCAACGTTTTATAGCACACATAAAGGAAAAATTCCGAAAACCTTAAATTTTTAGTTACATTACAAAATATATATTTTTTAATAAATATAAACTTATTACTTTTTTTGTCGTAATGAACGAACTTTGTAAACCTTGCAGGTTTGTACGGAACCCTCGGTGCGCGAGTCCGACTCGCACTTGGCCGGTTTTTTTAAATTATTTGATGTTGTGTTTTTAATAATTTAATAGAACGTTTTTCGCTTAGGTAAGTGGACTAAGGATAATTATATTTATACGATACAGTTATTACACGATTTTAGAGAGCACGTGATTTTCCTGATTAGAACTATTATTTCGCTTTAGGCGCAGAATTCTAATAATGGCACATAGTTTTAAGAAAGTTCAATTTTACGAATGCCCAATTCTATAAATGCCCAATTCTCACAATGTTCACTTCTAAGAATGCTCAATTCTCAAAATGGCAAAATAATTTCAAATGGAAAAAATCGGCCAAGTACGAGTCAGACTCGCGCACGGAGTGTTCCGTACTGTATGGGAGCCCCCCCTTAAATATTTATTTTATTTTAATTTTATTATTGAAGGGAATATAAAACTAAATGTTCTGTAAAAATTTCAAGCAACCTGGTACCGTTATTAATATAGAGCGAAAAACGTCTAAAAGTTCAGGTTTGTTGTATGGGAGCCCCCCTTAAATATTTATTTAATTTTGTTTTTAGTATTTGTTGTTATAGCGGCAACCGAATCATATCATCTGTGAAAATTTCAGCTGCCTAGCTATCATGGTTCATGAGATACAGCCCGGTGACAGAGAGACGGACATCGAAGTCTTAGTAATAGAGTCCCGTTTTTCCCTTTGGGTACGGAACCCTAAAAACACATTTTCATTTTAAAAAAACACCGGTAATGAAAGCACAACCTCTTTAGGGCAAAGGTAATAGGTTTGAAAAGAACAATTAACTCCGCATTGGCGATAAAAAACCAGCTGTTCCATGCACTTTGTCCATCATCAACGGACTTTTTTCATGGTATAGTTGATATTTCTCGCGGATTCGGCTCTGGTCGGTCCCATAGTAAAAGTTATAATGTCCTTAACTCGCAAACGGAGGTTGTTTTAGGTACCGGTAAGCCCTTACATGTATTTAAATTGTATTTTTTTTTAGAAAATTCCTAATCAATATTATGTTGCCACTTTGAGAATTGGGCATTCATAGAATTATGCTTTCGTAGAATTGAGCATTACTTGGGCATTATGAGAATTGGTTATTCTGCGCCTAACTCATTTAGATGTCTGCGGATACAGCACGATATTCTGTATAATCGCTGCAATATGTCGCAGCAACTAAACGCCTATATTCCAAATATAAAATCTTTTCTTCAAAAGTAACAAACATACAACGGTCAAATCACAGGATTTGAAAAAATAACTAATATTTTTAATAAACATCGATATCGATGGACATCACTAGAGCATCGACAAAAATATCGACTATTACTACATCCCTAGTGCTTGTGTACGTATAGGTTTGAACCTCCCTCACCTCGACCCTACCCCCGCATCGTGCGATAGGGACAATTGCAGCTCAGAGCGATTTATACCTACAAAAAACATGGCGAGACAACGTTTCGTATTACGCTGTTTTCTTCTTCGAAAACTAGATCTATCAAGTATTTTTTTATGTCAAAATTTAAAAAAAATATGTGTTCATGATTCTATCATTTTATATTTTGTTAGATATTATTTAGTCTCTTCTGGTAGGTCTCTAAAGACGTCGGTAATAATGGTGATTTTTTTTGTGATTTTGAAGGGTCATATTTTGCCTGATAATTAACTTATCAAGAAATAGAAAAGACAGAGTAGTCTAAACAGCTAAATTTAATTTTGTGACAAAAAATTGAAGCTCTATAAGTATTTTCCAGGAAGAAAACAGCGTAATACGTTTGTATGGAAAATTACAGACCACCGGGGCTCTTAAAGGTTCGCGCACATTTTGTCGGGTCGCTGCGGGGCGGAGAGTGCCGAAGCGCAATATGAATATGGAAATGCGGAATAAAATATGAAAAAAATGACAGAAAAAGTCAGTTCTTGAAAATGTGATTTACCAGGTTCTGTATGAAGTCTGAATTGAAAACTATTATGATAATTTTATCAAAAATATTTTTCTCTCACAAAGACCTCTGACTCAACTTATTGCCAATTTAGAAAACCACGAGTTCAAAAAGATAAAAATAGTAAAGTTGTAGCTCTTATACAAAGAATCAGGCACAAAATATGTCCTTGATGTACTAAAAAAAACATGAAGTTTATGTCTCAGTAAATCTATTTGAAACTATAGTTAATCAGTACATCAGTTGTATTATTTTTCTCTTTTAACATTTCGTCTACATAAAACAGCCACTTAATCTTCGAAAATTTGATTATTTGTATAGATTATTACAAGAATAAATAAATACATCGAAAAAATATATGATAATTTAAAAACATAATTATATTACTGTAATTTTGTGAGATGACGTCATTTCAGTTAAAATAAATCAATTTATTTTTCATTGGTGTAATTATCAACTGTGAATGTTTTATTCATTGATAAACCATTTTTTTTTTAGTTTACATCCCAATCCTAAATTTTCTTTCAAAAACGGGATATAAATATAAGTATTTTAGCTATATAAAATAATTTATGTATCTACAAGCCTGAGACGTATGTTTAGGCTTTACGTACATCTAAAATAGATTATGCTTCTAGGGTTAAAGTAGCCATAAGGTTCAACTTTGACTGATTTGGTTCATACTCGCAAATTTTGTTAGGATTTGGAAAAGAAACGATCTTGATTGCTATATACCTCGGCTGATAAATAGCACTACGGCAAAATTGCTAGACTAGATTGCATCTGGACAGATGAAAGAAAATTTTGCTAACCTGAAGCTGAGCTGAGATGCTTTGCTCTCTTGATCAATAATAGTTTTGGTTTATCTTAATATCTTAATTGTAAATGAAGTAGACATTATATTAACAAGGTGATTTTAAGCTTTATCTAATTGGTCATTACATACCACTTAAATTGTTGTTATGCTGCCATTCAACCAAAACAACTCAATACAAAATTACCAGAGACAGAGCTTCAATTAAAAATAATAGGGTTCAAACCAAAGACAGTTTCAAAAAAGGAAGACAAGTTACATTCAATCATAACACACATTAAATATGGGTCTGGTATAGTTCAACCCAACTTACGATGTTAGGTCCCCGAATGACAAGGATAGTGATAGGCATCAACACATGCAGTGCAAGCAAAACAGAAACAGAGTGAGTGAGCCCGCTGGACTCAGTTGAATAGAGACAGATGTTGTGACTGAGTCACTTGTCTTCCCTTTTTAGAAACTGTCAATGGTTCAAACTAGCCTAGACCAGACTCAGAACAGATATTTAAATTAATGGTTCAAACTTCTCACTGGTTAGGAAATGTATATGCTTATAATTATCCTGCTTTGAAGTTAGACATACAATCACCAAGCTTCAGTTATTAATTGAATATAATTGCTCACACTCACAGCCTTGCTGTAGGATTGCCTGTGTTGGGGTGCTAGAGATCAAAGATAAGAACAACAAACTTCTTTCTGGCTGGGAATCAAACACGGGACCCCCTGCTTTGAAGACAGAAATACTACCAACTAGATCCAACTTATCAAAACAGATTTCAAAACTAGCAATATGTTTATACACAAAATATGTTTCTTAGGTAATTGAAGTTATTAAAAATATGTATATCCAAAATCATTTACATTGTTTTATCTACACTAATGTTGTAACATTCTACTTATGTTTCCAATACTTGACTTATAATGACTACTGTTATAGCACAGACAACAAAACACTCAATTTAAGCAATTTCACATGATGTTATAATATCCACATCGATATCGTAAAATCTCATTATAACATCAATAAAACGCGACCAATTAACCTGGCGAGCCTTATGTCAAAATCCTCATACAAGTTGTATAAAATTTTGATATTAGGCTGGCTTTTGAAAACAGTTGGGTTATACGTGAAAACTTCGTCGAAACTACTAAACTTACATACACAAAACTCTTTGGTAAGATCTTGTGCCAATGAAATAAAAAAAAACAGCGCGCGCTCGCTCCTGATTGGCCCTGCGCGCGCAGCATAGATCATTGGTTAGATTTTAATGGCGCCAAGTTCACTGTGACAATACACGTACGCGTGAATTTAATGTTTCACAATATGTTTTTATTTTTATTAGTGAAGATAAAGTAGTGTATGCAACTGCATATAACACGGGTAATAAAACACTCGTTACTATTATGAAACTCGCTGCGCTCGTTTCATAAACTCACACTCGTGTTTTAATACCCTTCATTATATGACAGTTGCATAAACTACTATTATGATTTACTCCTCATAAATTTAACTTTATTCATGATTCCTTCATTTGAACCAAACAAGCTATTGTAGTACCATTAAATTAATAATTTAGTTTTATATTATTAGTATTGATGGATGAATACATAGGGGAAAGTTGTCCAAAATGATCCCTCTAAAGGAAAAAGCTTACTGTATCGAAAATATGAAACTTAAAGCAAATATCAAAAGAGTTTTGATAATAATTCGTTTAGTGTTGACATACTACCATATCATTTTTTGTGGTTGGTTTAATATCTTCAAATTTATGAATAAACATGGGTGTCTAAAACAAACCTTGAGGCCACACTTTTGTGCAGGAATCATTTCACCCCTTAACAAAATATTACTAAAACTTGCCGAAACTAATCTCAAAACTGTAAGTGAAATCAAAACATGCTTTGAAACGCTATTTCAATAAAAGCTGCCAGTATAACAACTCTCATTCACTTAAATGCTACACAATTTTACTATAAATGACAAATTGATTTCAATCTTGCCTTAGATCAAACACAATGATTTTAGTTTTTTTGTATAAATTCGCCGGCTAGTTATCAGAATGCCATGACACTTCGCCTGGGAACTGAGCGGGACATACAGGACACGTCACCAAACCAGTCAGATAGATGAGGTGACTAGTTTATCGAAAACAGCAGGGAATCATTTTACCTTGAGGGATTATTTTGTACACCTCTCCCCTAATAATTACATTCATGTTATTATTGAATCTTCAAAATTGATCTCAACACATGAACGCAGCTTATGAATGTAGAATAAGTAATGAATTAGTAAGATTGTTATGTTACTTTGTTTTACAAAAATAAAGTAAGAAGAAATTGAATTGAATGAATGGAGGCTGAAGATTCCTAAAGGGTTTGATTCTAAGAAAGTACTGATCTGGTGGTATTTTAAATATGTGTAATGAAAACAACGAAATGCCAATTTAATTCTAAATTGCATGAGACATCAATACACCTTAAATCTAGCATAAGGTGTTGGTGTATAGAAATAATGTCAAGGCTCATAATGTCTCGGATGAAGCATTTCTACAGTAAAGAATTAATGTCTTTGTTTTGATGTTTGTATTTCTGGTAGAAAGAATATTCAAAATGAGAATGAACAGTTAGAATACCATTTTTAGGGTTCCGTACCCAATGGGTAAAAACGGGACCCTATTACTAAGACTCTGATGTCCATCTGTCACCAGGCTGTATCTCATGAACCGTGATAGTTAGACAGCTGAAATTTTCAAAGATGATGTATTTCTGATGCCGCTATAACAACAAATACTAAAAATAAAATAAATATTTAATACAACAAACATAATTTTTAGTTTTTTTACTCGCTATTAATAATGGCAAGAAGAATGGGCCTAAGGGGACTCCAACACGGTACGGAACCCTTCGTGCGCGAGTCCAACTCGCACTTGGCCGATTTTTATTTGATGATTTTGCTTCAGATTTCATATCAAAAACACCAATATGTTTGACATTTTTTTTTAATATTTTGTGTTTCTAAATTGTGATAATAGTTTGTAACAACTAAATATGTCTAACCACTAAGTAGTTTTAAAAAAATGCTGTATACACCTATTAAAGGTGATCATATCAGATCTTTGTATACCTATCAATGTAATAGTTTAAGATTGTATTCAATATGTTCACTGTTGGTGTATCTATTTAAATAAAATAAAAAATAAAATAAAATATGTAAGTATGTAAATAAATTATTAAAATAGTAACTGTGGTAAGACAATAAAGTGATCACTTTTAGAGGTTACTTTAATCAGCTGATCTATGTGTACTATTTTAATTATTTAAATAATAATGCATTTGTTATTGTTAGGTAATTTTATAAAGACTATTTCTATGATACAGGTAATGAACAACATAAACATGCAAACATTTATTGCGTCATTCTCTTCGGAATGGGACAAGAAACGACGCATCTTAGTTCATTATTTATCTACCTACTTCCACCCACGCGATGGGTTTTGATGTATTGTCAATCATTTAAAATTTTCATCCGTGGAACGACAGCCTGATGCCTAATGGGGTGTACAGATTACGAAGAAATGCAAGAACAATGGAACAAGCGTTAGCTATCATACCTTTCTCTTCCTTCCTTTGTATACTATGGCGAAGGCTCCGTGACCTATTATGTCCTGTTTCGTGTATTCATATTCACCCACTTGAATTACTTCCATTTTAACCATTTTGCCTTTAACCATCGACATTTTTCAAAATTTTGTATTTATTTACAGTTCCAGCAGTCACACACGGGAGATCAATTAATATTTGGGAATTGAGTTTAGGAACTTGACTGAGCGCTACATTATGAACACATCGAGCTGCTAATCACTACCAAGTTCTCATCAATACTTTATTTTTCACTTAGTATTACACGGAGTTCATAGTTTATGTTCACCAAAACACAACACACAATTGAATGCAAAATGAATAAAGTGATTTTATTTTGTGTTTGTCTTGGTCTGATTTCGCAAGATGTCAATGTTGCAAGAATGGAAATTTAATTGATATTATCATCATTGCCATGGCAAAAAAACAAGTTGAGTGATGGGATGGAACTATGACGGAGCCGATAATTCTTTTTGCATGGCTGCCTCTGAACTGAAACGAGGCCTTCTTTTGACCCTAAAAATGTAGAATTATAATACAAGAAACAAATACCGTGCACCCCAAGGTGAGTCGAATGGAAGCGATCACAGAGCTAATACGACTAGAGAGATAGCGCAGTATTTAAAGTAGTTTGTGGATAGCGCGGTTGATACCCAGAGGGATAATATAATGTGGTTAATCGAGAAAATCTGGAGGAGATGCATTGATTTAATATAGCACCGTAGCACGAGTTAGAAAGAGACATGAAAAATAACTCGATTTAGTGGCTTCTTGAGTGACCCAAACCAGATGTTCTGTTCTCTGGTTTTTTCTCCGCATAGTGACAAAAATCTTTTTTGTATTTCCTATTCACATTTGACAGTTTTGGCAGCTCTAGGTAAGATATCAATGCATTTTTTGTCGTGAAGAATGGACAAATCAAATATCTGTGCTAGTTGTGAAACCCTTCGAAATTACGTGAGTTCGGGTGTATGTGCATGACGTGCATCTTTTTCTAACACCTTTTAAATTTCAAATATAAAATGGGACAAAGTGATGTATATCTCTTGCTATTTTAGTACGGTTTCTATTACTTTAGTCCTTATTCTGAAGTAGTAACCAGTGGCGTAGCTAGGTAACCAAAGGCCCTGGGGCAAATCAAAAAATGGGTTTGTGTGTGTAATTGAGCCAGTACACGGCGAGGCGTAGTTTTGCCGGCCTCACTTGTTTGTATCTCAATCTCTCTTGTTTGCATATAAAGACAGAATGTCTTGATTTTTTTGTTTGCCCGAGCACTTCATTGACCAGTATCAAAAAGTTTATTGTCATAAGTTTACTTACTCCTAATACAGCATTAATGTTTTAATAATAAAATGCACATATCGCTATCCGTCGAATTGACAACTGCCAACCCACAGAAATAATTTAGACAGGGCTGGAGCGTGAGTGTAGGTGGCCTTAGGCTGATACTACTTAGGGGCCTACCTAATTACTCAAAGTATAGGATAGCAAGTAAGAAAGAAAAGCGGGGCACGACCGAAATCTAATGAATGTGTATTGGCAATAACTGCCGAACATTTTAACTGACAGTCAAGGGCGGATTCAGCCATTGATTCAGGGGTCATCAAGTTGTAGGTATCTACTAATTAGTTGACGGAAATTACGCAACCCAGCCGAATATTTTTTTACGTTTTATCAATAAATTGTTTTGATCCGAGATTTAAAGATGGCAAAGAAACAAACAAATTCGAGAAAGCGCGAGCGGAGCGAGCGCGAATTTTTTAAAGTTTTTTTCTAAAATTTTAAACGAGGAACGAGGATATATAACTGTACAACTAATTTATTATGCGCGAGCGCAGCGAAGGCGAAATATTTAAGTTTATTT
Organism: Hypomecis atomaria; assembly: GCA_964007245.1. NCBI lineage: Eukaryota > Metazoa > Arthropoda > Insecta > Lepidoptera > Geometridae > Hypomecis > Hypomecis atomaria. Next base: position 14,983,117 of record OZ023292.1, on the reverse strand, counting down.
CAGTAATTGTAAAACACACATGAGAAAAGCAGACCAAAAATTCTATGCACTGGCGAATCGAGCACGAATAATTTTCGTCTATTTTAAGTAACTTTAAAATAAATATTCGCAAAGCAGAGCACTGCTCTGCTAATGTGGGCGAGAGCAGCGAGCTCAACAATTTGTCGCTTTCTTAGTAATTTCAAAAGAAGTATGGGTAAAAACAGCCCTTCGCAGAGCTTTTAAGCCCTAACCAAATTTGTCAGTTGACAATAATTTCCATAGAAGTTTGAGAAAAACAGTTCACTGTAGTGTTATTAAGCGCAAGCGCAACGAGCAGTAATAAAATTGTCAGTATTTACATTAATTTAAAAAGGTATGAGCGAAGCAGCAAATAGTTTACGGTATTTTCAGTAACTTCAAAATAGATATAAACTAAGAAGAGCAGTGTACTACTATTAAACGCGAACGCAGCTAATGCGAACTTTTTTCAAGTACAAGAGTAGCAAGCAAGTAAGTTCTAAGTTATGAAGTTGATTAGCCATGAAACCACGGCCAGGTAAAATACCAACATGGTCCCATAACCTGACGTTAGAACCGCGCCTTTTGAGCGCTAAAGTAGTGAGTTTGAAAAAAAATATTTCGACATTTGGTCAGTAAAAGTTAGATTTGAAAGTGACATCAAATGTGAGCAAAGAAAACGACCGAACACTTAAACAGCGCGAGCGTAGCGAGCGCGAAAATTTTTCCATTTATTTTTTTAACAAAGAGCCAAGTTTTAAGTGAAGAAAAGGAAGTGAGCAGAAAGATCGATATGTGATCAGGGGGCCCCCTCCATGGATCCGCGCCTGCTGTCAGTTCGAAGTGCCAACACCTGAACGTAGACTTGAATTAAATGGGTTTGCTCTGTTTAATTAAGTGAAATTATAGATTTTTTCATTTATTCTTTTTCATTATCGTCTAATTTTACTTAGAATTGACTTAGCTGGAATTTAAACCCAAAAAGCCATATGGTAGATACGGCTAGAAATTAAGAGGATTTCCCTAGGTGTAACTTTCAAGTTTCTTTTTCAACTGAGTTGCCATGATTAAAGTCGGGTTGCAGCCTGTCTTATTTATTTTGAGAGAAATTTTCCAAAGTTCAGTTCGATCGAGATTTTCTGGTAAGGATTCGAGGGCCCCCTGAGCTTGAAGGCCCCGGGGCACTGCCCCGACTTGTCCCTGGGTAGCTACGCCACTGGTAGTAACTCTGTGCTCTGTGGCCTCAAGGGAGAATAGCGCTACCTCCCTGATTATTTAAAACCTCTGTGACGGTGTTGTACGTGAGCCGCGATACGGAATATTCATCTTAATGCCGGTCACGAAGCTATAAGTATAGGTGGAGTTTGCACTCTTAATACCTATTTGAGTCAAATACCTACACATTGCTATCTCACTCTCTGTGGTCGGGACTCTCTTTCTAATAGGGTAACCCTACATTTTAGCCTTAAAGCAGGACGCATAGGTAATAATCATAATGACATGTTATCTATTAGCTGTATTCTTTAATAAATATGTACGACTAGCTACGCCCTGGATTTATCTGCTTTATGATATAATACGGAATACCTTTCCTTGTCGGATTCCGGTATGCGTCTGATACCAAATACAAAACTTACGGTTTAAATAATAAGAGTAGTAGTCGCAATCGCAACTGGCCAATAATGGTTTGAAAATAGCAGACAGCCAGAGAAAAGGGTGACAAAGGTAAAGAAAAATGTAATTTTCGAATTATTTAGTACGGATTATTAGTTTTGATAACAATTTCGGGGTCCAACAGATGGGGTTATTACGAAACGGTATGTTAATTCCCACATTTCCATGAAGTTCTCCGACATTTGTCTTTGGGAAACCTGAAAAAAGAACACAGTTTTACTATAGATATAATAATAATTTAACTAGATGATAACATGATACTAATAATCGGCCAAGTACGAGTCGGACTCGCGCACGGAGGGTTCCGTACTGTATGGGAGCCCCCCTTAAATATTTATTTTACTATAATTTTATTATTTATTATTGAAGTGAATATAAAACTTTAGATTCTGTGAAAATTTCAAGCATCTACCTGTTACCATTATTAATATAGAGCGAAAAACATCTAAAAAATCAGGTTTGTTGTATGGGAGCCCCGCTTAAATATTTATTTTATTCTGTTTTTAGTATTTGTTGTTATAGCGGCAACAGAAATACATCACGTGTGAAAATTTCAGCTGCCTAGCTATCATGGTTCATGAGATACATCTCGGTGACAGACAGACAGACAGACAGACAGACGGATATCGAAGTCTTAGTAATAGGGTCCCGTTTTTACCTTTGGCTACGGAACCCTAAAAAGGAGTCAATTATTATGACAAATTGTTGTGTTTAAAGAATTGCACCTATTGTGACAAAATATCAGTGGACAATAATACACACACATTGTCTGTAAAACAGTCTATGATATTCATTTAGGCATTGCATACACACACAGTATTAAATAGTCACACAGTATTAATGGTAAAATAGTCTCAATCATATTTCATGGTTACCCTACCTTATTTTTACGATTCAACCAAAACTTTGTTAATGCATAAAAAATATGTGTAAGAACAATTTATTCGCATTCAATATGTTAAATTGTGATAGTAAAAGTCATAATCATGGTAAAATTCATAATGTTTTCGAGACGTTTTGAAGAAATCGTACGATAGAATTTAGTGTTTATAAAACACCAATTTAAGGACTTACGTGTGATAAATTATGTGAGTTCCTGGAAACCAAATACTTCCGCAACCTCGCACTACACATTGCTGCACAATTTTTTACAATTTAATTAGCATAAAAGCTTAATTTTACGTTCAAAAGCGCGAGTCGACAAGAGTGTCGCCCATGACAGATAGTATTTTGATGACGAGTGTTGCCGCATTAGGAAATCCCCTAAATGAAGGTTTTTCTTTTAATTCCCTCCAGCGGGGCAATTCTGTCAACCGATCTCGTTACTAAGGTGAAACGTTCTTGAATCTGTCTCGTTTTTCTGACAGTTTTGAACTGTCGGAACTGTCAGAAAAACGAGATCGGCTAACATAACGTACGTATCACTTCACTAAAGAGATCGGCTAACGGAGTTGCCCCGCTGTGCTAGTCATTCAAAAAATTTAAGCTTTACTTAGTTTTTTTCATAGTTATCATTATTATTTCTTAAAATTTTTATAATATGGATCTGCTACTGGTACGGCTACTAGAAAACACTTTTGTAATCAGTTTTTATATTATCAGCTTTTACATTATCAGTGTTACAATAATTCACAATTTATCCCCTTTTAAACTGCCAAAATTATAAATTCATTTAAATCATAGTTTGGGGTTGGATGAAGTTGATAAACTCAAAACTTTATAAGTAAATTTCCCATTTTCGGGATTTTTTAGTGTTTATATATAAATACCATACACCACACTAGAAAGAGAGTTCCGACCACAGAGAGTGAGATAGCAATGTGTAGGTATTTGACTCAAATAGGTATTAGGCAAGGAATTTATATACTAGGTATCTGGAAGGCTCACTAATTACAAAAACGCGGTCCGAAAGAGACTTAATACTAAGTGGCCGTGTCTCTTTCTGATCTTTCTACGCCAATCACAGAGAGGCATAACTCACCATATTCTTTCTTTGGTTTGCAATGAGTTACCAGCATTTTGCCATCACATTACTCCCAAATGACTTTTATCTTTTAATAACATTTATTCGAATGTAAAATACCTTTTTTTTATTCTGTGATAATGACAGCTAATTGATTTAGTTGCAGAAAAAATTACACTTGCCTCTTTTTAAGGGAGATTACATTATTCCCAATGTTCCTGATGTTTCTACCATGTCATCTTTTATTATATAATATCAACTGTGTGAAAGTGACAAAGCATCTTACAAGTAAGTCTCTCTCTGGACCGTTTTTCCTTTTTACTATATTTCATTAAAAAAAGAACGTTTTGCTGTTGTGATAAGGTTCAAGTTCCTTTTTATAAAAAGCTTGGAGATACGTCGAGTGAACCTTCCAGTTACATAGTTTAGAAATTCCTTGGTATTAGGAGTGCAATCTCCACCTATATGTATAGCTTCGTGATGCCGGTTCCGGAAACAGTATCCTCTAGTTTGTGCCGGAAACTCATTTAGAGAGTCGGCTCCGGTAGCCATTTTGGCCTGTGCTGCCATCCTAGAATATTGGGATATTTTACACAACTACGCAAAAGTAGTGCGGTTCTATGATTCCGCGTTGTAAGAAGAAAAATCTATGAGTATTCGGCGAATCATACAACTTGGCGGCTGTGATGTTAGCTACAAGTTGCAGATAATCCAACCTTCACGCAGTTGTTAAGTGAGCTTGATAGGATTTGGCTATCCGCAGCTTGTAGCAAACATCACAACTGCCAAGTTGTATGATCCAACCTATACCTACTTTTATAAATACAGGCACTAGGCTAGTAGAACTTCAGTGTAGCGGATGCAAAAATGTAATGTGTCTCTATGATCAGACCACAGGATCATACTAGTATTTTAATTGGCCATCTGTGAAGATGGGTTGCCAAGAAATTATAGCAACTATTCCAACAAATCCTGAATAGCTGAACCGACTTAATATTGATGGTCATAAGCATTTTATTCATAAGGAGAATGTATGCCTACTTCTGACGAGGTCATGGGACTGGGTGAGAAAGTAACCATTGGAGTAAAATAGTCAGAATATCATATAAGATATCCAACATTAATGATGATTTTTTTTTTTAAATAATTTATTCATGACCATGGATACAGAGTCCTTCAGTCGAAGTCTTAAATAATAAAAAAATTACAAACATAGAAGAGAAATAAAAAATTAAACTTAACTAAATCTTTTCAACAGTATTTAAAATATACTTATAAATAGGTTTGTAAAAAACTTCACTTTTTAGTAAATCCTCAATACGGCGGGGAACACTAATTGAGTTACGAGCTGCTATGTCACTAATGTCACTGGCTAAAATTAATCGTTGTAAATGGAATTGGGGACATTGAAAAATTATATGGATTATATCAGCATGCGGTCGGAAACAATACGTACAGTTATCTTCTGGGACTATATTAATTCTGTGTAAATGAGCTGGAACCAAGCAATGTCCAAATCTCAGGCGATTTATAACTGTTATAAACTTTCTGCCACAATATTCAAATTTGTTGTACCAAGGAGTAGTAGGTAAGTCTTTCTGTATTTCTGCATACCACCTTCCCTTATATTCTGTTGTAACGTGCCAATATTCTTTCCAAATTCTGAGTAAATCCTTATTAATTGCACAATAGTAATCTGTGAAAGGTACTTTTAATATATCTGTGTGATCTAGATCATGCTCTTGCCGAGTAGCCAAATCTACTGTTTCATTGCCATGGATGCCACAATGTGAAGGAACCCATACCAATTCTACATGTTTTGATTTACTAATCATTTCTATAAGTTCTCTAATACTATATATAATATAATTTAACTTATATGAGAAATTACTGTTGTTCAAAACAGACAGAACACTTTTAGAATCACTTACTATTAGTATATTTACATTTTTTACAGAGTTATTTACAAATGTTAAAGCGGTTAAAATTGCATACGCTTCTGCAGTAAACACACTGCAATTATTATCTAACTTTATACAGTGGGTTTTATTCATTTGTGGATCATAATATGCGGCTTTAACCCCTTCATCACTTTTAGAACCATCTGTATATAAAATATAAAAGTCTGGTTTATTCTCTATAAATTCTAGAAAATCAAATTTGTTATTTATTACATCTAAATGACAATCTATACTTAAGCAATTAATCAAGGCATTATATGGACATTTATATGTTGGCCAGATATCATGAGAACAAATGTTTTTACTGATATTTTTTAAAAATGACATTATTGTTGTGATTTCAGGCAAAACTCCCGAAACAAGAGATGTGGCTGATAAGCTAGATGTTTCAACTGATTGTGATATCTGTGGATGACATAAAACATTATTCAGCACTATAACATTATTGGAAGTCAACTCTTTCAAACAGAATCTATCAGCCAAAAGTAAACGTCTCAGGATTAATGGAGGTATACAGTTTTCAATTTCCATAGAATTAATAGGAGTGGAACGCATAGCTCCGCTAATAATTCTTAAAGCCATATTTTGTATTACATCGAGTTTTCGTAATAAGGTGCTACTTGCATTCATATAAGCTAAACTACTATAATCAAAATGACTTCTTACTATACTTTTATACAGCATTATCAAGGTTTTAGGATCAGAGCCCCAAAAAGTACCAGCTAAACATCTTAAAACATTAATACTTTTCATTGCATTGCTGCAGATATACTTAATATGCTCTTCAAATTTTAACTTGTTATCTATTATTACTCCTAAAAATTTATGTTGATTACTTACAGGAATGATTTCATTATTGTATTTAATTTTAACAAAAGATTGTGCAAAAGGATCTTTACTAAAAACAATAACAGAACTTTTATCAGAACTAATATCTAATTTTAATACATTGTTGTAATAATGGTGTAGCTGCAGCAGTGCAGAATTCAAGTGATTTACAGCCATATTTAAATTTTGACTTTCAGAGTATAAAAGTAAGTCATCGGCAAATTGTAAAATTTTAACATGTGATGTGTTAACATACTTTAAAATTTGAGATGTATATAGAATATACAAGAGAGAAGATAAGATAGCTCCTTGCATAGTTCCTTTACTGACGGATTTTGGTCCATGTAGCTTATTATTAAATTTAACATACAAGGTTCTGTTATTCAGAAAATTAAATATCCATTTCAATAATTTTGTTGGCAGACCTAACTCATTCAAAACTAGAAGAAGGCTCTTAATGTTGACATTATCGAAAGCACCTTTTACATCAAGAAAGACGCAGATTACATTAGAGTGGCTGAGCTTTGCTTTTTTTTAATGTTGAGATTAATGATACAAAACTTTCAGAGCAACTTTTACCCTTTCTGAATCCAAATTGTGTGTTAGGTATTTTAGAGTTGGTTTCAACAAAATAATCTAAACGTAATTTTAACATGTTTTCAAAAAGTTTACCCAGACAGGATGACAAAGATATGGGTCTGTACGATGACGGATTATTTGCAGGCTTATTAGGTTTTAAAATTGGTATTACACATTGAGTCTTCCAAGATTTAGGAATAACTGATGCATTCCAAAGTCTGTTATAAATTGCCAATAAAATGTTCAGAGCATTTGAATGTAAATTTTTAATAAGTTTATATGGAATGTTATCCATACCTGGTGTAGTATCCCTACGACTATCTAAAGAAATGCGAAGCTCATTCAGTGTATAAGGCTCATTTAAGAAGGAAACGCTATTGTCAGACCTGTCTAAAATATTTAAAGTGGTAAAATCGGTTGATGTTGAATCTGCTAATTTTTCTAGAAAACTTGGTACCCATTCGTCATTTAGAGTTTTGTTACTACAATTACTGTTAATCCTTTTAAATTTTTTAACATAATTCCATATTCTAGTAACTGGTGTCATTCTGTTGAAAGAAGTACACAATTCATGCCATGATTTTCCCCGTTCCTCAATTAATATCTTTTTCTTTTTAGCATCAAGACGCTTGTAATTAATAAAATTGGAAATTGTTGGAGAGTGATGATATGTCTTAAGAGCTTCTTTCGACTTTTGAACTGCATCCTCACATAGTGTGTTCCACCATGGAGCTGGTTTTCTCAGAATTTTTGGAGTGTGATTAGATTTCTGCTTAGGAATACATTCATCTCTGATTTGATACAAGATATTTATAAAACTATTGTATAATTCATCTAGATCTGTATTTTCCAAATCTAATTGCGAAAAGCAGGTTTCAGATAAAGTTTTAAATTTAGACCAGTCTGATTTGTTGTACAAATATTTTTCTTCTACAGGACGAACATCATACACCGATGGCTTCACATTTACATCCAGTAGAGTCGGAAAATGATAACTACCCATTGCATCATCATGGACTTGCCATTCACAGAGAGGAGCTAACGAGCAACTTACTAAGGCTAAATCAATTGCTGAAGAATTCTTGTTTGGATATTTTATTGTAGTATGATTACCATCATTTAAAACACACAAGTCAAACTCATCTATGAGATTGTACAAAGAATTACCTCTACTATTATTTTTTAGACAACCAAATAAAATGTGATGGGCATTGAAATCTCCCATTATGAGACATGGCTTAGGAGTTTCAGTGAATACTTTTTTTAATTTATTAGTATTAAATTTAGTAAATTCGCTGTTTGGGGGACAATAAATACACAACACATGTAATTTACCTAATGATGTATCAAGTGCAATGCAAATGTTCTGAATTGATTCGTAATATGAGGTATGAACAACTTCATATTTAAAATTTTGTTTAATTAATATAGAGATAATATAGAAATGAGGGTAGGAGCCCTCTGAAGACACATTTATCTCCAAACAAGAACTTTTATTTTATTTATTTTGCGCGATTTATGATAGTTATTCGTGCAAAATTCTTGAAGAACCCATTAAGGAAAACCAGGATACGTGTTATTCTTCGATATAAGTCGGTGATTCCAGCAAAAAGTTGTTTTTTCGTGAGCCAGTTGATGTGCAAGTTTTGAGTTGGTTTACGTGTGCTTTGTCTTTGAATTTGAAGTGAAGTGCAACTGTTTAAGTAAGAGTGGCTGGCAAAATTAGTGAGTTATATGTTCGGGAGACTGGGAAAATTGTGGAAGTATAATAATATTTATTATCCCAATTTGATTCGCTACTCTTACTACTAAGCGCCATCTATTATTTTTGCTACGTACTACGTAGCCCAACTTCAAGATTATCGATTGAGTATGCAATTTAGTACCAACAGATTTGCAAGGATGGCGCTGTTTCACCATATCGTTGTCGCACCTGAATCATATTATTATATATTCTTTGACTGAATCCTAACGTTCGCGTATTCTCACCAATTTACCACTGGTATATTAGTTCCCGACTTGGTGGCACGGAGGGCGCTACTTGTTTATATTGAAGAAAAGAATCGATTTTTTGCTTCGTGGTGGCGTCGTTTGCTGTGGGAGCCGGTTACAGTGGTGTATACAGAAATGTAATGAAATGGATGTTGATTGATTAAGCAGTATTGTTATTGCGATATTACTATTGAGTACTTCTTTTCAATGTTTTGCTAATACCTTATTTTTTTTTTATATTTTTGCAATAACTTTGTTACATCGTTTTGTTGTATGTGATGTACTTGATTGACATTTTACAATTTATTTCATTCGACTACTTATAACAAGTAGATTGTAAGTACAATGACATTGTATCATGTATCTTTGTGATTAAGTTGTTGACAAATTATTATATTCAATTTTAACTGATTTAATTTATTGAACCATTGTTTTTCTATTCAATGTTGACGGATTTTATTAACTTATTTTAATCAATTTTAACGGATTTATTGTATAAACTGATTGTTTTTTCTTATCTATTGATTAACTTTTTTAATTGATTGACTCATATTTTAGTTATTTTGTTCAATTTTAAAGGGTATCTTTTTTTTTCAAATTATTTAATGGATTTATTTTAGGGACTAGTAAATACTATTTTGATTATTTAATATAATTGTATGTGATAAGTAGATTATAAGCACTTTGTAATGGTATCATTTGACTACATATCTGCATTGGATTTCATTATTTGTTTTCGTTTATTTTTGTAATAAAGGGTTAACAATGAGTTCTTCGCCTAAGATATTAAGTTGTCCCCACTGCCAGGGGGTTACGCGCAGATTTACCGCGCATGGGCTTAAGGTTCATATTGGTCGCATGCATAAGGATTGCGCCCGGCCGGCTATCATAGATTCGCAGACCACATCTTCCATCGTAAACACTCAACGACCTGAGCACGCATCACCGCACACATGCAATTTGGATAGGCTCGTTACCTTGAAGGAGAAAGTACCAGTACTGAGACACATTCCTAAGGGTGCGCGGAATCAGGCAGCTGGAAGGTTGTGTGACATAATTGAAAATTGTGTAAGTTGCAATGGTGCGGAAGACTGGTGGTTGCTTCTTTCCTTTGCTTATAGTGCGCTGAGGGTGCCGTCAAAAACATCGCCGGGAAATATGACGACTAAAGTAAAGGAGAATATCGTGTCCTCTGAGTGTTTTCAGTTCGACAGTGAGGATGATGGTTTGGCATCGAACTTTCAGTCACCTTCTATTCGGAAGTCGATAGAATCAAAAGTGTTTGACGGTGATTTGAAAGGTGCGGTCCGATTGCTGATCTCAAGCGATTCGTTTGCGCAGCGCGGTCCGGATACGCTGGCCGCTTTGGAGCGCAAACATCCTGGCCCGTCGCGTCCACTTAGCTCGGCACCAGTGCCGGATGCCTCACTAGTTCCTTTATCCGTTGCGGTGGAGGATGTGGGTCTCGCGCTAAGCTCTTTTTACAGCGGGTCAGCAGCAGGCTTGGATGGGATTCGTCCGGGGCATTTAAAAGAACTTACCTCTGTTTCGGCAGGCGAAAATGGACTGCGCTTAATGGAGAGCCTAACCAAATTATCTAACTTCTTGCTTACTGGTCAACTCAATCCAGAAGTGCGCCCATACTTGTATGGCGCTAGTCTGTGTGCCTTGGCTAAGAAGGATGGTGGAGTTAGGCCTATCGCTGTCGGTAGTACTTTTCGTCGTCTGGTGGCCAGGCTGGCGTGTCGAGCGGTGAAAGAGGAGATGTCCGAGTATTTGCAGCCTCATCAGCTGGGTTTTGGAACGCGTAGGGGTTGCGAGGCGACTATACATGCCACTCGTACCTACGTGATGGATCCAGCTAACTCAGAATGCGTCATTCTAAAACTTGATATCTGCAACGCGTTCAATACTTTGGAGAGGGACGTTCTTTTGAGTGAGGCTAAGGATAAAATACCGTCACTCTATCCATTTCTTCATCAAGTCTATAACTTTCCCTCTAATCTCTACTATAACAATAGCCTTATTCTTTCCCAGGTTGGGGCCCAACAAGGCGATCCTTTGGGACCGCTGGTCTATTGTTTAGCGGTCCATAAGATCATCCGGGAGCTGAATTTGCCTTTAAATTTGTGGTACTTAGATGATGGCACCATTGGGGGTAAGCCAGAAGAAGTTGCCCAAGCTCTCCGGTTTCTGATTCCTAGTCTCAAAAAGCTGGGTTTAGAGGTAAATTCAGCTAAATGCGAAATCTTTTTCTGCGGGTCTGAAGCTCGGACTCATTTTCAACTTCTTGAAAATATCTTGCCTGGCCTCAGGGAACTTACGAAAGTCACCTTTAGTCTATTGGGTTCACCCATTTTCGTCGATGCGCTGCCTGAAGCCATCTTGTCTCGTAAGCAGCTTCTCCTAGCCGCTCAGGAACGTTTAAAAAATCTCTCTTCGCATGTTGCACTAACGTTATTGCGTATGTGTTTTGCTCTCCCGAAAATAACGTATTTGTTACGGACTGCACCTACCTGGCTTTGCCCGGACGACGTCTCTTCTTTTGACGGTGCGCTGCGGGTGTCTCTAGAGGCTATTCTCAATGTCTCCCTTAACGAATCGCAGTGGACTCAGGCGACGCTACCGATACGGCATGGGGGTCTTGGGGTGCGCCGTGCACATGATGTTGGACTGCCGGCCTTCTTGGCGTCGGCGCATGGGGTTGAGGGTCTGGTTGCTGTCATCCTTGGTTTAAATGGTGACAGGCCCTGTATACCTTTTGTGTCTGATGCAATGTCGGTCTGGACTAGTCTCAGTACGGACATTCCTAATGCCGAAGCTTTTCATGCTCAGAGGGCATGGGATGACGTTGGTTCAAAGAGAGTTCTATCACAAATGCTTGGAACCTATGCAGGGGCTGATTTGGCGAGGCTCAGGGCTGTGTCACGGTCAGAATCTGGGGCATGGTTACACGCGCTGCCTTCACCTCACCTTGGCACATTATTAGACGACGACTCTTTGCGTGTGGCAGTGGCTCTCCGCTTGGGCTGCAAGGTGTGTGAACCACACAAATGCATCTGCGGTTCCATGGTGGAAGCCAATGGCCATCACGCTCTGAGTTGTCGTCGTTGCACAGGTAGGTTTCCGCGTCATCATGCCCTCAATGACATAGTTCGTAGAGCATTTATATCGGCCAATGTCCCCTGCGTGCTGGAACCACCGGGTCTTAACAGATCCGACGGGAAGAGACCGGACGGTTTGACTTTGGTGCCGTGGAAAAACGGCAAGTGCCTGGTATGGGACGCTACTTGCGTTAGCACTGTTGCCGCCACGCACCTGGGTCGAACTATCCACAGTCCGGCAGCTGCAGCGGAGGAAGCTGCAGGTAGAAAGCGGGTGAAGTATGCGGCAATGGAACCGCTTTATGACTTTGTGCCCATTGCGGTGGAGACCATGGGCAGTTGGGGGGCCGAAGCTAAGGCTTTGGTTCGCGACATTGGGCGGAGGATAAGGGACAGAGGAGGTGACTCCCGCTCTGGGTGGTTCTTGGTGCAAAGGATGTCTATTGCTATTCAGCGCGGTAATGCTGCTAGCATTATGGGCACCTTTGCACCGGGGGCCATCAGGGGTGGGTTATTTGATTTGTTAGAATTTTGATTTCGAAATGTATGATATTTATGATATTTGACGCGTATTCTAGCTAATTAATTGATATAAATGTTATTTTATTTTGTAAGTAATATGAAGCATAATAAATTCTCTATTTTGTAAAAAAAAAAATTAATATAGCTACCCCATTATGTTCGTTTACAGACAGTTTGTGAATCAAATTATAGGATGGAAAATTTGGAATTTTACTGTTTTTCTTAAGCCACGTTTCATTTAGTAAACATATATCTACATTTTGTTCAGTTAAAAACTTTAACAATAGCGTTTTTTTACTATGTAAACTTTGAATATTGAATTGTGCTATACGAATATATGTGTCCATATAATGAAATTAAATTAAATTAAATTTGACAACAAAATTTCTTTAATTCTTTTATTTGTAATGGGTTCATTCTTGCTATTTGCAAGGGCAACAACGGACTTCACAAAGGCATTTATAATTACATCGTTATCAACAATTTCTTTGGCATTGAGATCTTAGAAGGTTTTTTGTCTCGGCTTTGGTGTTAGAGCTGGGAAGGATGTTCTATCAGAAATTTGTGGCAGACTTACCGCATTGGCATAAGACATTTTTTGTTGTTGTTTAATTTTCTTCTCTTCTATTTTTTTCTGCTTAACAGGGCAGTCTTTCGACACGGCAAGGTGAGGGCCAGAACAATTGACACACATTATTTCTTCCACATCACATTCCTTGTAGGAGTGCCGTCCTGCACAGGATGAACACATCTGCTCTGCTCTGCAGTTCTTAGCTGAGTGGTTGAATCGGAGGCAACGGTAGCATTGCATGAGTGGTGGAAAGTATTTATGAACCTGGTATCTGAATAGCTTGATGTATACATACTGAGGTAATGTGGTGGCTGCAAAAGTGACAGCCACTGTTCCAAGAGGAGTCAAATTTCCGTCTACTTTTCGCATAAAACGTTTGATTGAGACAACATCAGCATCACAAGTAATATTTTTGTAAATTTCTTCATTAGACATTGTCAGCGGAATATGCCTGATGACTCCTATAACTTCAGTCATGTAAGCAGGAATGAAAGCTTTCAGCTTATATCTGTTCAGGAAGCTATCCATCTTTAAAAAATTGTTAGCTGGAGCTGGCTTTTTGAAAGTGACGCCAACCTTATAAGCATTTATTCGGTGGACACCTACAATGCCTTTAACATTTTCAATGAAAAGATTTGTCAATATTATGGGGTTTTTATTACCAACCTTTTCTTCTTCTGTGGATTCAACGTAAACCACGCAGTCCCCACTGTGATTTTCGGGGAATAGCCTCTTGTAGAGGGGCTTCTGAAATACTTTGTAGCCATCATTGTTCGTTGAGGATTTTGCAAGTTTTCTCTTCTTTCTCTCTGCTGTAATGACGGGGTCCTCCCCGTCACTAGCAACGCTCATGACGTTATTGTTGCGCCGCAACACCCAACACAAATCTCAGAGAATTGCAAAATTAAAATTTATGAATAATTGAATATTAAAAACGCCCGCTTCTTTCGACTTCCCGCCAAAAAAAAATACATTAATGATGAGCAATATAAAGATTACCAGCTAACATTTTAATTATTATTTATACTAAGATAAAAAAACTAAAGATAAGAAGATATAATAAAACTAAAGGTAAGATCAAAAAACTTCCAATACATTGAAAATTTTACATTCATACCATCATTTACAAAATAAAACTTAATTATTTAGATATTTTAATTTATTTATGGTTTGAAGCTCATAAATTAAATAAGAAAATTCAGTTGGACAATGCCTCATTCCTCAGATAAATAACTGGTTTTAAAGCACATCATATAATGTATATAAAGTAAGATAGGTAGGTGATTCTACAACATCTACTCGTAAGTATTTATAATCAGTGCTTAGAGGAATAGAGCATTGTCTGTTGAGTGTCACATTTTTTCTATTCAGTTGTGACTATCTCTTCTGGTCACCCAAGTCTTCAATGCTGTCTTCATCAATCTACAAACAAACAAAAGACAATTATCATTATTTATTCGACATAGTTTATCAGAAAGGACTCACATAATGTTAATTTTAAGTAATGGCCATTTAATAATTCAAATATTTCTTTGGGAATGCGAGATGAAAAATACTGTTATTTTTAATTTGACTGCTTCTTCAAAACTGTTATATTTTTTATTTGAAAGACCTTTTCATAGGCTACTTTAGACACATCAAATTAAAATATCCTAAACATACATACACACATAAAGTGTATCCTTACATAGTATAAAATAAAGTCGCTATTTTTGTTTGTTTGTTTGTCTGTATGCTTAAATCTTTAAAACTACGCAACGGATTTTGATGCGGTTTTTTTAATGGATAGAGTGATTCAAGAGGAAGGTTTATATGTATAATACACCTGTGCGAAGCCGGGGCGGGTCGTCTAGTAACGTATAATATGTGTATTCTTTATGTATATTTATAAAGAATGGGGAAATCATTAATTTTAAAACCTATTCAGATATGAGCAGCACTCACTAGCACTGTTGGTAGTGGTAAATCTGCACAGGATCCAGCACAGTAAGTATTTTATAGCAAGTTCCATGCTAGAGTGGAACTTGCTTTGCGTTTACTTTGCTTGCTTGCGTTGTATACCAACAGTAGGAACATTACATACCCATTGCAACATTAATCAACCTGTTCATTATTCAAGTTTAGTGTGCCTATGGAAATAAAAAATTATGACTATGACTCATTCAGATTACACTAATGCTTGAATGAAGCTCAGGTCTGAATACACTTTTACTATGTTAAAATAGAATTAAGATGTAGAGTAAGTTACCTCGGGCCATTTTTCTGGAATAATGTCAAACAAGTCATCCTTGACATCACCTTGGATGACTATCTCATCATCACCCGTCACTGAGGATCCACATGCAAACTTTGTGCCAAAGAATTTGGCTGCTACCTTTAAATCAATATCTGGAAATAAAGAAATTATGTTATATAAATATTCTATTCAATAGATTAATAATAGAGAGATACAAATAGCTTAGAGAGACTTAGTTAGTAGGGCTTAGTTTTTTATAACATTGGTTGATATAGTCTCATCATTTAAAGGTATCCTCAGCTTATCAGCCTTTAAAGATTGACAGATGGTTAAGGTAGGATCATGAGGTTTTGAAGGGCAGTTTTGGAGACTAAAGACAATACACAAGAATCACCTTTAGTTTCTGATGAACAATGTTAAAATACTAAAGACATGGTACATACCAAAAGTACTTAGTCCTGAAACAACCGTAACCGACTTTTTCTTGCCGCGCGGAGCTCTAGAGACCTGCACTAGTTTAGGTACATCTTCTTTTTTCTTGGACTTCAGCATACCCTTGCCTCCGCGCTTCTGTCGCTTTTTCTCCTCTTCGCCTCCAGCGTTTTCTTCCTCATCTGAAGAAAAACAACATCGATATATGTAGGTAACTGACGCATACTACGAGGCAACTTTTCCAAGTCACATAACCTTACTTTATTGCCAATACCAACCTATTTTCACCTTCTCAAACTCAGTAGGTAAATTCTTTTCCAACCATAGTTTGCATTTATCATATTCAGGATAGTATTCACAATATTCTATGGGCATAGAACAGTTCCCGCAGTACTGTACTTTTATGGGATAGGTTACCCCTTCACGAGGACCGACAGTGAGATCTCTATCAGCCATTATAAAAAGGAAGACAGATGCTTAGAACAGCATACTCTATTGATTATACTGAGATTAAGTTACAGTTTAATTATTTAATTTTATAATTTTACAACATAGCTCGATCCTCAATCTAAAGAAGTTAGTTGATTTAACATGACGTTGACATTTGATGTATGTCTGACTGGTTTGACATTGACATTAAAATTGGTTTATTTTTCTTTTTTTTTTTTTAACATCAAACCTCTGAGTCAAACTTTGCGCATTATTCGAATTTAAATATTTTATTTTAACACAGATATCGTACATTAAGCTCTGTTATTTCAAACAATGGCTCTCCAGGCAGCGTTAAAAAGTGAAAACAATAGATACATATTGGGTACCTACATAGAGTAGGTGCCCTTGACACACCCCGGGTGCCGCTGCTCATCACCCTCTCTCATCGATATCGGTCGCCCATTGGTCGTAAACACAATAGTATACAAAGCGCCACAGAAATCAGCGGATGGGAAGTTATGCGCAGAACACTGCGCAAAAGCCGAAATATAGGCATGCGCGGGAGCCAGAGCACAGCCCGGACACTCCGCGATTTTTCATACAAAATCTGCTGTCTTACGCACACCTACACAGTACTTACTCACAGACAACACACTTACGCACGGTCGCTACACGCGCATTTGTGTGCGGAATGTCTATGGCTGTCAGCGATCACCACAACGTGACGACATGCCGCGTGAGTGAGACAGTTGCGTACTTAATTTGCAAAAATGAATATTAATCTAGTGCTTAAAAAAGTATAACAATTACTTAATTTGGAAGCATTTTAACAAAAAGTAACCGATCTACTTCTTTTGTAAGATAATATCAAGAGGAAGTTACCAAATAATGTAAAATAAGTTCCTATTATTTATCCTTAGGGAAACATTAAAATTTCTTGTTTTGTTACGTATCATTGATATTCAACCATACACAGTACAAGTGTTCCCTATTGTCACAGTCTAGGTAGTTTTTATTAGAAAATCCACCGGCCAGTGCAGCCCGCGCGCAGAGTACACGATGCGGTACGTAGCGCGGGGTGGAAGTGAGGAAGACTCAAACGGGTGGGGGGTAACGAGTGGCCGTTCTATACGTAGTATTATTATATATTCTTTGGCCAGAGAGACGAGACTTCGGGGCGGGGCACACCCAACCGCCAATCTCATGCCTCCCGCGCGCTCACTACACCCGTATTACCACTACAACACGCGGCGTCGGAATTATGCACACTCACACATGCGCAATAAGTAGCGAATCACGGCGAAGTGTCATTGCGACTAACTTCTCACCCGTCGATTTGTGTGGCGCTTAGTATATTTCTGTTATACACAGCGTCACACAAATCGGCAGATGGGAAGTTATGCGCAGAACGCTGCGCAAAGGAAGGCCGGAATATAGGTATGCGCGGGAGCCCGAGAGACGAGACGCCGCGCCGGGGCACACCCGCCCGCCAACCTCATGCCTCTGATGCACAGACTTCCAAACTCTGATGCCTACCGCGCGCTCCCTACGCATTGTGAACACATGCGCAATAATTAGCAAATCACGGCGAAGTGTTATCTGAGGCTAACTTCTCATCCGCCGATTTGTGTGGCGCTTAGTATTGCAATAACTCACTCTTTGAATAACTCTATCATGCAGCAGCATTTGTGTGTATCTCCGTGGGTAGTTAGGTACTCTGCGCCTTATAGAAAGCTTGTCCTTGTTTTGCCGTGAAATGCCTATGTCTTTTTGCTCTAACATGTTTAGAATTGAACGCTTATATCTACATGTTCGTATTTATTTGTATCTTAACTTTCATGACTCGGCAAGATAGGGTAGGAGATGTCTGTCGGAGTTCTGCAACGCGTATATCGAACATTGTGAAAAAAAATCTAGACATGTACTCGTACCATCTAGGGTTGACTTGTATGTTAACGTGCTACACTCTAGACTCTAGGTCGCAGATCTGGGATGGAAGATGTGGTCAAACGCGAACCAATTTAGAATTTAAAAAAATACTGAGCTAGTTTTGTTTTCCGATTTACTATCAAAATTCAACAATCTTGCAATCTGCGCTGTGTTGCGTATCCTACGACTTGGTCCTTCGCTCCCCAAGAGGCCGCCGCGTCCATGAAATGTATGGACTGCTTCCCATATAAACGCATACCCATAGTAAAAGTCATACATAAATAAAAAATATGTAAATGAAAACACAGATTTAGTATCAACTTATTTTATTTCAATAATATAATTTAATTATAAAACTTTGGTATAAGCGGAAAATACAATAAACATCAAATTATTACAAAACAATGGATCTATAGGGTACTAATCAAATTCTCTTGTAATGTTAAGTAGTTAATTAAAATTTGTTATTAGGTACATGCATACTTGCGCCCAGAGTAATTCTGTTAGGTTTTTGTCTATGTAACTATGTTTTAAAAATAGTATTGCATAATGTTATACCTACATAAATTATGTTTTGCTTATCAATTGGTCTATCTTAACGATGGCGCAGCCGTAGTGGATGGGAGGTGTAGTCTATTTTTTATAACACCATAATTATTGTTTTACTTATGTAGGTACTGATGAAATATTCATTACCTATCACGTGTATGTCGTACACTGACCTATACTACATAGGTACTCATATACATACTACACCATACACATGAAAAAAACTCGTGCCAAATAGCTAAAACTAAGATAGCGCATAATATTCTGCGCATCTCTATAGTACCTACAATACAAACAGCAGAGGGCGCGAATAGTCGCTAAACTTGCGCTGAAACTTTCTATATCCTTCTCACAAAAGTTATATGTAATTATAACGTTTTTTGCGCAAGTTTTAGGTATTCAGCACGAGTTGTACTGGTATGATATTGCTCAAAACCAACATAAACATTACAAAATTTTATCTATTATAAACGAATAATTTACTAAACAATATTAACAAAAATATATTACCTATGTATTTAAATTATGTTAAATAAATAAATCATACTTGTATTAAATATAATATAACTACTGACTTAAGTCACCTACGAATTGTGAACTATTTTGTGAAATTAGTAAGTATTCACTTAGATAACATTACCTACGATGATGTTGTTTTGTTTACAATCTACTGCTTTCAAAAATGAAGGTGCATTAAATCATAGGTCCAATATTTTGGTACTACATATTTCAAAAGTATGCAAAGTGGAAACTTTAAATAATACAATTACGGTTTTTACTTTGTATTCTTATGATTGCAGTTCATTTTCTGGATAATATGAGGTTTTATAATATTCTTATCAACAAATATGTGTCGCAGTGTCAACCTTTCTCCCGATCGCAGGTAGGGTAGGTAAATAGTAGGCATTCAAATCTTCTATACCTTAGTACAAGTAAGTAAACTTTAGGTTCCGTACGTCAAAAGAAAAACACGAAACTCTCTTAGGATAGGATATCAATCTGAGTCTCTGAGTCTGATCTCGGATGTACGAGTATGATGTATGATGATCGATAAAGTTGATGTACAATACATACATTTTCGAAGACCAAATAGAAACAAAATAATTTACGTTATTGCTCATGAGCGTACCTATAGGGTATCGCGCTAGTTTATTAAGGTACTTAAGTTGTAAGCGTTTAGGGGAAAGATGACGTTTTTATTAATTTTGACATCATACATAAATTAATACCTTCAGAGAAAACTTATCTGCTGTGACTGTGACCAATGCACCACATAATTAACTTTCTACAAGTTTCTTATTATTGTACATGTCAAATTAAGTGCCAAAATCCTACACAGTTTTGTAAAATCTAATCTTTGGAGACAAAATAAAAAAAAATAAAAAACAAAACTGCTTTACACCAAGTCCCACTATTGTATAGGCGGATAGGTGGTCCAGTGGTTTGTTTGTGGAACTAAAGGGGTTTGACATTTTTCTATGGAAACTTGTATATCCACCCGTCGCTATCTTGTTTTTTGACGTGACAACGTCTTATAAATTGGTTTGCCGGGTGACACTTCAAGAAACTGCGTTACGCTCCCCGCTCACACTTCATGCTCACTCATTCGTCTCATTCGTCTCAAAGTCGTTGTCACGTAAAACT
The DNA here is from genome assembly GCA_964007245.1 of Hypomecis atomaria. Lineage (NCBI taxonomy): Eukaryota > Metazoa > Arthropoda > Insecta > Lepidoptera > Geometridae > Hypomecis > Hypomecis atomaria. Next base: position 14,962,701 of record OZ023292.1, on the reverse strand, counting down.
TTCGCCCGTATACCGACTTTACAGGCAACCAATTTTTCTTTTATAAGTTTCCGCGCACAATGAAAGTAGTTTATATGGGTACTATACAAACAATAGATGTTCAGTACTATGATACACTAAAGTGTCACGTTAATATACGATATTGTGTATTAGTGTCCCCTACTCATACGAGTATATCCAAAATACACAGTGCGCGGAAACTTCGAAAAATAAAACAAAATGGCGGCTGGTGGATATGCCATAAATGTTCAAACCCCTTTTCAGATCTAATTAGATACTACGAAAATTTAAGAACTTTTAATAAATATTAGAAACTTTCGATAAATCGGCTTTTAAGGTTGTAAAATATCAAAGAGCAGATTTGCTGCGTACTTTGTGTGCCGAATAAATACAGAGTGTATCTCGGTATATTCTGAAATATTATTGGACTCATCATCAGGACCAACAATAACTATGGGAATAATGATAAAAACCAGCAAAATAGTCAACAGCATTCCGAAAATTTCCAAATTTTCGGGTTAGGCCCATCACGGCCCATGGTTAAAGTTAGTCATCTCAACATTATAATGAATAGGTACAATGATATTCCAGAATACCTATGTGTAGTCTACAAATAAACCTTGTGTGTTTTTAAAAATATCCGAAATTGTCAGTTATTAGGTAGATGTATTGTAGGCACGCAAGCGGTGCTACTTCACCTGTACAAATACCTACGTAGAAATTAATTCTAGATATAAACCGTCCGTATCAAAGTTCTAAATTCATCAGAATATTCTAAAGAGGTTTTTAATGTTTCATTTAGACGAGAAGTGTTAGTAATGCTAATCTAGATCACTTAAATTGCAGTCTAATCCTACACGTCTATAATACTGTCGTGTTTTTTGTCGGAAGCCTTGAGTTTTTCTTGCATTTGCGTGAGCATGTCTTGCATCCGCCGAATCTGAAACAAAATAAATTCTCAATCTTCAAACAAAATAGTCATCTTTGTTGTGAATCGTCTTTCTGTTTGGTAATACTCGTATGGGATCACCTACTAAAACCGCATCACGCATGTAGGGAAAACATGTCGCCTCTACAAAGAAGATATAAAAATTTAAAATTAATTTATTTCAGGCATTTGTTAAATAATAAAAATAACATTAATTAAATAATAGGTACTTCGGTGATGCTTGCTCTGAATTTGAAAATTTATATCAAGGTGATAATTATCTCCTAGGGATAGGGAAATAAATAAATGATAAGAGTCAAAACGTTTTGTGCATTCGATAGATGTAAACCTGTAGGGTTCAGAGTTTCTGAGTAGAAGACAAGGAACAGGAAAAACTGCCCTGATGGATGTTTCTTTGTATTCTGGTAGGCACATTCGCCACACAATAGGTACTGTAAGTTAGCACTAACTTTCTATAACTAGAAACAATTACTAAATTTCTTGCTCACCTCTTCATCTTTCTGAAGTAACAGTCGGTCTGTTTCGGTGAACGAAACTTCATTGTTGTTGCCCATCGAATCCCTCTTCAATTTTCTGTAAAAATAAAATACAATAAGCCCAATATCCGCTAACTTGGTAAACTATATCATATAGAGCCTATTTTAAGGAGTAGAGTCGCTCTCTAGATTCTATCAGTCCATTTAGCCTAATCTTATTCATCTCTCTTGAATCATGGTCAACCAGAAACTCTGTGTAAAAGAAAGGAACTCTGGGTACTAATTCCATCCATCCATCAGCCATAGGACGTCCACTGCTGGACATAGGCTTCCCCTGTGGACTACGGATCTCCAATAACACCGGTTAGAAGCGGCTTGCATCCAGCGCGAATTATTCTGCGGTCTTGTCATAATGAGGTCATCCGTCCACCTTGTGGGTGGACGTCCTTGTGCGCTTGTCGGTACATGGTCTCCACTCGACTTGACTTGACTCTCCACTCTGGTGTACCTAAACCAGAAAATGTTGTGTGTTGGCACGTAGAGAGCAATCTTATTGGCCGGCTGTAGATAGTGGCAGAAAACCGGCAGACCCATTGGCTAGACTAGTCTGACCATCAATCTGACCAGTGGGAAACACCCGCAGATCGTTGTGTAGAGCAAAGTGTAGTAAGAGTGTAGTATGTAATAGAGACGTACTATAATATTCACTGCAGTGCCCGCGATTTCGCATGGCCTAGTGCCTCTATGGTCATGTGTAGTGCACGTCCTGCGTCACGTGATCATGTCATGCAGGTGTGTAATGTAGAGTAGTGTAGTGCAGTGTACCCGCGCTCCCGCATGGCGTGCTGCGATATCTGGCTGATGCACTGCGCGCGGAAGTTCTCGTAGTGCACGTCCTGCGTCACATCCTTCAGGTCCTGCATGTGCGTCGAGATCAGCATCGTCCGCAGCTTCGTGAAGTCCGAGTGCCGCGGGTTCTCCACTGCAACATTAAGACAAATTTATTACGAACGCTAAGACAAACATGACAGCACCAAGAACAACGCGGTTTTCTTTTTAGAGACAAGTGTTAAATGGGGCATTTGGGGTGTGACCTAGACCACTAGTTCTATTGGATGTATGATAGAGCTAGTTAGACTTTTACTAGGACGCCTGATTAAAATCGTAAGAACGCATTGGATACAAGCCAATCCTATCCTCTGTGTCAGTAGAAGGTACTCGTACCAGTACTTAATTTATCATTCGTGGTACCGCTCTTTCTAATTTTAATCTCAACCTAGGGTAAGGCTACGTCTAGCAAAGTAAGTCCTACGGGTGATTGACGAGAATGATTTACCAAGTACTTTCATTACATATTGATTTTTAATTTTCAAGAAAGAAATTAATGAGATCATTATTTACACCCAATTAAGGTAATCGTGCATAAAGTCTGTAATCCCTAGATTGCATCTCTGTGGTCATCGTGAAACTACGAGTATGTGCAATAATAAAAAAAAATGTTCCTTCGTCAAATATTTGATTAATGAGTATGTAATATTTGTTTCATAGCTAGTTCTCGTAGATTTTCGGTTGGTGCTTACCGTCGACGATGCCCCAGGGGTACTGGCGGCCGCGCACGCGCTTGCCGCCCACCTCGAGCACGGTGTCGGCGGCGACGACGGCGAAGGGCGCCGCCGCCTTCAGCTCGCGGTCCTGCTGCTTGAACTCCTCGTCCTCGTCGCTGTCGCACTCCGGGAACTGATACACCTGCACCAAACGCGAAACCATCTACATCTGCTACTTCTTCTTCTTCTTTTCGAGACAGCGATTCGATTATAAAATTTGTATTTGGTTAGATATTGTTCGACCAGTATGAGGTCAGCGGGGCGGTGTTGGCCTCGTATAGAGATCATCTTGTGTGCAGGTGGTAGGGCACAGTGGACTTTGTAGTGAAAGCTCCATCTGCTACTATACCCCAGCATAACTGATAGAGACCTACAAAGTAGAAAGAACGCAGGGTCCCGCTAGATGCAAGTCGCACCCGTCTTTTTGGAGATCTATGGGGGAGGCCTAAATCCAGCAATTACAATGGAGACATTTTATTACTGGACTGGTTGTATCATGATGTATGTTTTTTTTATTAGATGTATTTTAAAACGCGAGACATTAAATTTTGTAAAATAAATAGCATTTATGTAGCAATTCAGCGGCTGCGCACTTAGTGTCTAAATGCGGAAACCTCTATAACTACAGATATGAGGAAATCCTTGTCTTTGGTTGGAAGAAGACTATTCCTTTTCTTTTGCCAAATAGGCTCGAGTTTTACTACAACTTACCTTATTGTAAAGCAATTTAGTAAACATGGTGATCTTAAATGTAGATTACCTCCTACAAACAGCGGTGATAAAATCTTAGATTAGAGCCAGTTCGGAGCAGGTTACGACGTAAATACCAGATGAAATTTTTTAACAAAACGGTAAAAATCGTGGGTATACAATAAAATCGTGGAATTATATTTTTAGACAAAATTTTGACTATTCTCTTTACTTTGTTTTATATAGGTAGGTATATAGGTACTCGTAAAATTACATTTCTACAAATAGGGAATAGAGTTTTGTAGCAGAGGATTTTAAAACTGAAAAATCCGAAAAATACCGTAGCGCTTTCGATTCCTTCACTTTGTACTTGAAATAATAAATGTATATTTACACTAATATTATAGTAAAAAAAATATATACCGCGTAAACTTATCCTGTGAAATGTACGTTATAGCCATATAAATCTTTAGACAGTTTAGACAATAGAACCAAGGCCAATTGAAGAAGTGACACGATGTGAGAAGTATTTGCTAAGTGGTGGGGGCGACTACCAATCATCTGCCCAAAGTAATGGAGTTAAAAATATAACAACATTGTTGTCCAGATCATAGGATCCGTAGATAAACGAAAAACATCGGCTTACACCAGCGGATTAGGAAATTGAAACAATAAAGTGGACTGGCACACAATATAACGCAATGTACTACCTAGTTGTAAAATTCCGCGGATTTAAGATATTTAGGTAGCCATGATAGACAATAAGCAATCTGATGCAGAGCCCAAAGGAATGGAAGGCCATCTAACTCATAGGAGTTGGTTTAACCATCCGAGTTGAGAGTCCTACTACCAATTCTCCAGGGATAATGATGCTGATGATAAGTATCATACGTACCCAGCGTTGCCTATGTCTAATTCCCAAACGTACCTGTATCTGATGCTCTTCGAGGTCGTTCAGTATGCGCAACTTGAGTCTCTTCACCTCGGCGGCTGTGAGCGAGTCGGCCTTCGCGATCACCACCACAATGTTCACCTTCCGATGCAGCCGCTTCATCATCTCCAAGTCCACTTGGCGCAGGCTGAACCACAAATATCAAAGTGATAAATAGTTTTTTTTAGAACCATCCAGCTCTTGAAATAGATTCGTAAATTTTACGGTCGCATCATTGCTCTCTTAAATGTTATAGACGAAATTAAGTGTGGTTATTTGTCTCTATTAAACTACTCTACTGAATCAGTCATTCACTCGAGGCATGTTCGATAGAGTTAGACTTAGTAGCCATGGAAATATTGAAATATGTACCTACCGAAAATTTATTTTTGGTTTTCGAATAGTTTACGTTACGCTTGCTAAGCTACTTTATATAACATGTCTAGATACAATAAAACTATGTGATAGATAAACTAGTTCATTTTTTAACTACCGACTATCGATCGGAGCAGTCTTTCGTAATCTAATCCCAATCAAACTGCAGTAAATAACGTAGAGCAATAAAACGCATCCAAGCTACGTTCGTTCTACGCTCAGCAAATAGTACTGTATTTTTCCTTTGAAGTTTCATTTTATCTTCAGACTGCGATGAGTTACTGGTGCACGTGTGCTTCCGCACCATTCGTCGCTATCATTACGGCCCTGACCAGCCTGTTGACCTAGTAAGAATATTTTATTCTTTTACAAACACGTGCCTGTGTCGCGCAAGATAGGCTTCAGAGAAACAGAGCGGAAGCAAGACATCCGTTGGTTGGCAATGTTAAGAAACCATGATTATAGGACTATTCAACCGTCCAACAATAGTAAAAGCGCAGAGTAAATTGGCTATCGGGGATCACTTGCTACACACAATGCAGAATGCAATAAAATGCAATTTGCTGTGTTGCTTTGCTTGTCGCCTGTCGGTCTGCATATATGTACGTGTCCGACAGGACAATAGAAGATTGTACGCAATTTGCGCGTAAGTTCGTAACGCACCTATGAGCCCAGGGCGGCACGAAGTATAGGCAACAATGCACTCTATTGTCTTGCATGTGTCTTCTGTTGAGTCCGCTTTCGTCTGTGAAGTATTGTCTGAATTGTTCGTCGATGTAGGCCGAGCAGACTCTCCACGAGTCTTCGCAGTTGATGGCATCTCCAAAGCCAGGCGTGTCCACTATCGTCAATCGTAATTTTACACCGCGCTCTTCGATCTCCATTGTCTTCTTTTCTACTGTCGTTGTCTTTTCTATTCTATCTGCAATGTAAGATCAGTCGTTAACGTTGCTGCTGCTTTGTCGGTACTTTGCGAGGTACATACTTGGTCAATATTCTGTGTGTACAATAATATACTTTACCTTGAGCATCGGGTATTTTTCTATTTTTGTAAAGGTCTCCTAAAAATAAGCTGTTGATAAGGGTTGACTTCCCGAGGCCGCACTCGCCAACCACCATTAGCGTGAAGTCGAACCCTCTCTTCACCGACTTGCGATGAACTTGTTCTGGCAGTGTTGCGAACCCGATGTAGTCGCGCTCACCTCGATCCCGTTCTAATGAACAAAACCATTTTCATGAGTATTTTTCAAGAGAAATCGCTAGTTTTCACTAGTTTGTAAACAAAATAATTAAGGAAGAATGTTTATACCTGAATTCTGCCTTGATTTCCTGACACAAAATTAATTTAATTGATTAAGCCATGGTACCTGTTACTATATCGCAACAATAAACCATGATATAGGTATGTATAAAAAAATAGTTGGATCAAATTTGTGCGACTTCTGTGAGAATGTTGGTAAACGGGTGAGATCTGATAAAAAGGGATGATATACGACGAATGGGCCTTTACATTCGACCCAGCAGCAGACGTCCTACGGCACTAATCATAATACATAGTATTTTAGGAGTCAGTGCAGGATTTCTTAGTAAAAAAATAAACAGGATTTTAATCTATAGGTAATATACCTAGATAACTCAAAACCATTCCCGACACTATACACTGCACAGCACAGTGCAGTAGTGGGAAGTAGTGGGGAACTACAGCAGTGCAGTACTAATATGTATCTCAGGATGAAGTGCACACTTCACCCTGAAATATTACTAAATAATACTACTATAGGTACTACGAGTACATCGTTTAAGTAATCAAACGAAGTTCAAGGTTTTCGGTGGCTCTCGAGTTTGAAGGACAATGTTTGCACATTAATGCTGCTTCCTCGTATGCGGTGTAACGTAAGGCATACCATTCCAATAACCATGGTAAGTAAAACGTTACAAAGAGGTACATCCACCTACGGCCAAGAATTTCCTGCACGTACCTTTGCTATCATAAGAGGTAGTGGGTATCAATCAATGAACACGTCACAAGACTTTCAAGGTGTAGATAATTGCTAGATGATGCTGACAATAAAATTTAATTTCACATGAAGCTAGTCTAGATGCACCTCTTTGTGTCTAAAAGTATCTCGTACACCTATGATTAAGAAAAGTTTTTTTCGGACATGTTTGGCCAGTGACATATTCTAATATTAGGACTATCGACGATGTAATGTGATGCTTGCAGCTAGCATAACATAAGGTATAAAGCAAGACTTGCTCTATTATAGGTAACTAGCAGCGCCCCGCGGTTTTACCCGCGTTGTGCCCGTTCCCGTGGGAATTTCGGGAATTTTTATACATATAAACCTTCCTCTTGAATCACTCTATCCATTAAAAAAAACTGCATCAAAATCCGTTGCGTAGTTTTAAAGATTCAAGCATACAGACAAACAAACAAACAAACAAACAAACGAAAATAGCGACTTTATTTTATACTATGTAAGGATTTGCTGGACGTCAATACTTAGTCTGCAGAACATTGTAAGGAAAGGATATCCTTACTGTTTTGTATAAGTTATAATTGTATTGGGCAGAGGAAGCAGGGCATTGCAACACGCTCACCGGAGTGGAACACGACAGGTTCCCTCGACGGCGGGCCAGGGAAGCCGCGGCGCGTGCGCACCTCATAATGAGGACAACTAGCGGATACAACCTACGTGTTCATCACTTGACACTAATCATCGTACGCAATCTAATGACTCTCAGTTCTAAGGTCGCCATAGAGTCCATTCAAATCAAAACACCATCAAACCATGTGTGTCTTTATGTACTCTACTATAACGAGATGAATTCATTTCAATGAATTTAAATACATGATAGGCTTAATGTGTGACAACTCATGACTAGTCATGAGCACATTAAAATAAGACAACACTTCGATTATGATCAGTGTGATATCATGAATCCATTGATACTCAAATGTGTAATCATTTTGGGCGAGACTATTTTGATCAGAATATGAAAATTTCATAGATAGATTATGTCAGAAGAATCTCAATTTCCAATGTTAACTACTTTGCCATTATTCTCACGACTTTCTACTAACAACCAGTAGGTAGGTACTTACTTAACTGTTCTCTCGAACATTATAGATTTGAGCTTACCAATTACATCAAAGAAAAAAGGTTCTTTGCGTTCTGAAATAATTACATCGTGAGATCGAAATATACAATGGAGAGAATCAGGTGATATGTTTTGCTTATTAGGAAAAAGCTCAATAGTTCTCACGATTTACTGCCGAATTACGCAAATGAAACTACTGGTGTGGTAATGGGGTTAAAAAACTAAAATGAAGCAGGATAAAATTAAATAATTATTTCATACTGTTTTACCTAATATGTCACTGTACTATTAGCGGACATACGAGTATGTACCCAGTTTATATATAATATTTATAGAGATTTTCGTAACAATACCTATTGTTATAAAATTTTAAATGCAAAAGTGATGGCTTTCGTATATCGTAAGTATATAAAAATAAAAAAAATATGTTTAATTTGCGTAGTAAATTTATCTTATCTTTACGTAAGTATGTACCTAGTTTGTATTTATTTAAGTAGTTACGTACCTAACTAGGATTAAGAAGATATTTTGTGTTACATTAAGGTGAATATAATAATAATAATATAATCTCACATGTAGGTGAGATTATCTGATTTAGCCAGCTCAAATAATTTGTGAAGCAAACAATACTTAGTCCAATATCCTTTAGTTTAAAAGTATACCTACCTAGTATACAGGCAATGTGTTAGGTACCTCAAAGAAATGATATTTGAATTGTCAACTTACGAATTTTAATAACAGTCGAGAAGGGCGATTTGCGATTGATGTCATCGACCAGTTTATCTTTGCCACTATCCATTTTCTCTTTATCACTGATGTTAATATCAATAATCGCAAAGGAGTCACTCTTTTCCATTATTTATCGGTTGGTATTTGTCAACTGTTTAGTTTACAATGATAAATCGAATACTGGAAATTGTATGCACTGAATTCGATTCTAAGTAGGTATTGTAGTGTTGTCGAAAGTAGCGGCGGTCGCAGAGATCAATCGCGGGAGGTGGTTGGGTCCAGGAGCAGCACTGGCTGGCGCCTCGGTCCGGCACTTCCGCCCCAGGCGTACGTTCGCACAGCGCGCGCCCGCGACCTGACTGTTGCCTTATTGCTCACCTACTGCCAGTCTGCCACTGTCCGTCTGTACTCTGTCGGCTCGCCTTTATGGCGTGGCTACATTATCGCCCTACGGCGAATCTTCGTCACTGGGGGCTCATTCACTAATTCAAACGGTAGTAATTGGTTGTTCACGATTTGAACTACTACCTGAAGCTGGGCACACACGCTGCGATGATCGCATCTATTCATCAGATCAGTCCAGCGAGGTCCTGATATAGTTGCATTGCCAGTAGGTAGTTATTGAGGAATCAAAATGAAACCCTTATTTTAATCGAAAAATATTGATTTAACAACAAAAATATTGGCATCAATGTTGTAGAAAATCAAATTTTAAACAACTTTTGTTCCTAAAACTTCTGCTGTAAAATTGAAATAACACAAGTTATTGAAGAAATGAAATGGTACAACCAACTATTTAAAAAAAATATCGATCCTACAAAAAGTTGATGGGAATCAAAGTTATAGAAAATCAAATTTTAAACAACTTTGATTCCCATCAACTTTTTGTAGCATCGATTTTTTTTTTAAATAGTTGGTTGTGCCATTTTGTTTCTTCAATAACTTGTGTTATTTTAGTTTTTTAACAGAATTTATGGGAACAAAAGTTGTTTAAAATTTGATTTTCTACAACTTTGATTCCCATCAACTTTTTGTAGGATCGATATTTTTTTTAAAAAGTTGGTTGTACCATTCCATTTCTTAAATAACTTGTCTTATTTCAATTTTTCAGCAGAAATTATGGGAACAAAAGTAGTTTAAAATTTGATTTTCTACAACTTTGATTCCCATCAACTTTTTGTAGGATCGATATTTTATTTAAAATAGTTGGTTGTACCATTTTGTTTCTTCAATAACTTGTGTTATTTCAGTTTTTCAGCAGAAGTTCTAGGAACAAAAGTTGTTTAAAATTTGATTTTCTACAACTTTGATTCCTATCAACTTTTTGTTGGATCGATATTTTTTTTTAAAAGTTGGTTGTACCATTCCATTTCTTCAATAACTTGTCTTATTTCAATTTTTCAGCAGAAATTATGGGAACAAAAGTTGTTTAAAATTTGATTTTCTACAACTTTGATTCCCATCAACTTTTTGTAGGATCGATATTTTATTTAAAATAGTTGGTTGTACCATTTTGTTTCTTCAATAACTTGTGTTATTTCAGTTTTTCAGCAGAAGTTATAGGAACAAAAGGTGTTTAAAATTTAATTTTCTACAACTTTGATTCCTATCAACTTTTTGTTGGATCGATATTTTTTTTTAAAAGTTGGTTGTACCGTTTTGTTTCTTCAATAACTTGTGTTATTTCAATTTTTCAGCAGAAATCGATCGATCCTACAAAAAGTTGATGGGAATCAAAGTTGTTTAAAATTTGATTTTCTATAACTTTGATTCCCATCAACTTTTTGTAGGATCGATATTTTTTTTAAATAGTTGGTTGTACCATTTCATTTCTTCAATAACTTGTTATTTCAATTTTACAGCAGAAGTTTTAGGAACAAAAGTTGTTTAAAATTTGATTTTCTACAACATTGATGCCAATATTTTTGTTGTTAAATCAATATTTTTCGATTAAAATAAGGGTTTCATTTTGATTCCTCAATAACTACCTACTGGCAATGCAACTATATTAGGACCTCGCTGGACTGATCTGATGAATAGATGCGATCATCGCAGCGTGTGTGCCCAGCTTCAGGTAGTAGTTCAAATCGTGAACAACCAATTACTACAGTTTGAATTAGTGAATGAGCCTCCAGTGACGATAACTTCGCCGTAGGGCGCAGATGTGGCCATAGCATTAGATGCGTTAGTTGCGTCACTTTTAAACACATTAATCAGCTAAATAGCTATCTAAAATTTGACTCAATTAAAATAGGGTGTAGGGAGCTCGACAGCGGCTGACCCCGCCAACTGATGCATAGTTGAAAAGATGGAGCACTGACCTATTTTGTTTAATCTTAATTATCTTTATGAGTGTAATTATGAAATACAGAGGAGGAAGATAATTATGAAAGTCGGTATAGAGTATGTATATTGTATACATACTCTATACACAAACACTACACTATTTACAAATGATGTGCTATATACAGTATATATAGCACATAATTTGTAAACACTTTAAAAGCAGTGGGGAATGTTATAGATGTAAGTAGATAAGTAACACTTGTTTACATATAGATTACAAAGTGAGAACAAACATGGACAAAACATTATAAAGAGTTGTTACTACATGGCGGTCTTTTCGATTAAAGCAATTTCTTCCAGGGGACCAATTCTATTGATGTTTTTATTCTTGTTTCAAGAATATAGGTAAATTCTATTGATGTTTTTATTCTTGTTTCAAGAATATAGGTAAGCACAAGCGTCAATGGATAGGAACAATACTTGCATCAACATAATAGCGCATTCATTACGCTTTTTACTAGGTCCGAGTAACAAGGAAGGGGTATCTATTTTGTAAATTGGGCTGAACATAATAAAATTCAACCCACCAAGCTCAATTTGAGGAAAACAACGCATATCCGGTGACGCACGCTCTAGCTCCTGAATGCCTATCTATCACACTCAGCTCAACCTATTGTTTTGGCTACGAGTTTCAATAAGAAAATAAACAGTGACATAGTTCCATTCGTTCGTGTGAAATATTTATGCAGATTAGAATGTTTGTACCGGCCTATATATATGTTCGACGACAACAGAGCAATAATATTGAAGTCATGCTTGAGTAGAGTTAAACTTATTTCTATATTAGAGGAAACTGAATAATCGGAATAAGATTCAGCTGTTGGTGGCGGGACTAGAAGAGTGGTAATGGGAGTTTTACCCCCTCTCAAACCTCAATTCAGAATATAGCATTGAGAAATAATAAGTCCATCCACCAACTCGCCTAGGATTTGGGATAGGATGGAGAGTTATAGGGGAATATTTCCCAGTAAATCCTGAATATTTGAACCACTGAAAAATATACGGTGAAACGATCTAAAGAGTGAGGCTGCAATCGGGCCAAGTACCAAGTACCATTGGCGTGGCCGATGTACAATCCTGAGACGCAAAGTAAGGCAAGAAAAAAAAGGAATCACCTTTTTCTTAATATACTGGTACAACGATACAAGTTACACCAATTCTTCGGGGTAGTCTGAGCAGACGTAGACGATCAGATTACCAAATCTGATCACCCTATGAGCCCCAAGATTTTCCTTTAGTTTTCGATCTTATCACGGCCAGACCGACAGGTGTTCTAATACGCAGTGTCAATTTTTGTTTGGGACATATAAGGTAAAATTATCAGCTACGTATTATCATAGATTAATTATAACTATAATTTAATCTATGGTATTATCTATCTATTGCTAAATTACAGAGCATCTATGGCAGCTACTGAATAAAGAAATGAGCAAGTAACTCTTCTGATGATAATCACTCACTAAAGCTTAGGTGCGTCGCCCATTAAAAACCTTAATGTGGTAATATGGTAGGAAATATTGCTCTTCAAACTGTGATACAGTCGTGTTTAACTGTGACAACTGAATATTGAATAACTAGCGAAGGATTGAAACTGTACAGACCTAACCAAATTATTTATACTAACCTAACCTAATTCCTCTTCCTTTCTTTCAAAAGTCTTACCACAACCTACAAAAAGGGCTCCAAGATGATAGGCACATAAGTTTTACGTTGCATAATACATATTACCTGCGTATTTAACGAACGAAAGGGCGGGTCGATTCATTTTAGAAAATATCTAATATCTTTGTCTAGTCCCTAATAGTTAAGTAAAATTTTAATGTCTATATTTTGAAAAACTTAAATTACGTAGACCTCATTATAAGTTCTTATTTTATGTATAGTAAATGGAAAAAGTAGGTACTCACCAGTGGTCATCTTTCAGCTCACTTTCACTTCAACTTCTTAAATAGATATCTTTATATCTATAAATATATTTACACAAATGTGAAAACTTCTAAGTATTAAATCTTATTTAATTTTTCATTGAAGACTTTTATTTGTCATTATGGACTACATACGATTCTATATTGCCTACGTTTTCCTAAACCGATCGATCGATTTGTTTTTGAACATAAAAAAGCTTTTTGATTTATTCTTATAAGTATTGCAAAGTCAGTTTTTCAGTATTATATTTGATATTTGCGCAATGTATAAATTATATTGTATTTGTTCACAAAACACCACTGCTGTTTGAATTTGGTTCCGTTCCACTACACTATCAACATTTAAAACGAGAGCGAAATTAACGTCGCGCGACACTTAAAATAATATCACGATGCTAATCCTAAAATATATGTATAATTAATCAAAAATAGTAGAAAAAATCGAAGATAAATAAAATCACATTGTTTGTGCGCCGTCCTGTGCGTGTCGAGTTATGTAATGCGAGGGTCCCGGAGCGAGCTCGTGCCCTGGCGTCCCCCCCGGACCGGCCTTGCGCCGCGCCGCCGCCGCCCGCTGCCCTGCGCCGGAAAACTCTTCGCTTCCCGCTTTCCTCTCACCCCTACACTTTAGGGTCCAATTTCCAACAAAGCTTTCAACGGGCGGGGTTCCGTTGAATCAATATCTAAGCGCACGCAAAGCGCCTGCGCTACATGACGTTCTTCTTACCCTCGTCCAATTGACTTTGCTCTGAAGTTAACGTGCCCCAAATGCATTGTATCGTCACAGAATCCACCCTCACTATTTTCAAGGTCATAAAAATATTTATAAAAGCACAGTGCATGCTATGCAAAATGAATATGAATGAAACATTGGTTCCCTGTGGGCATAACACAAAAAAGTGGATGAAAAAATATCACGCATTACCTATTTGGGGACTCACGTTTCTTTTCAAAAGCATATTATATTATTATTCTGACATTATGTAATAATTCACATTCATATTTCAATCCATAAAAGATTCTAAATCTACACGCCTGAACTTTTCAAAACCCTAAATTCCCAAACTCTACATCAAAATATGTGGCTTGGTTTATTCGTTACGACCTAATTGTATCACAGAGATGTAATGAAAACCGAATAAATCTCACCTTACGCCCATTTATGTTTCCTAAGGTCATATTATATATTCTTTGCTAAGGTGTAGAGTTTGTGAAGTTAGAGGGCTTGTAGAGTGAGAAGTTGGATCTACACCTAGAACTAGAACTTTGTTAATCCCAAACATAATCCCAAAAATGTTTCAAACCCAAGTTATGAGGGTTCAAAAAAACGACCAAGAGCTTCGAGAAAAGATAGCGTAGAGCAGGGATGCACAGACTTATTAAGACTAGGGGCCACTCGGGCAAATCATGAACTGATGGCGGGCCGCCAGAAGTATAGGTAATTAAAGACAATAAAGAATTGATAATAATGTATTAAAATTGAAAAAGAATTTATTAATTTGAAGCGTGGCACTGCATAGTGCTTACAATCTTTTTTATATTTGGCTAAATTTAGCTTGTAGCAACACGTAAAACTGCTTCCAAACTTTCATTTGCAAGGCGGTTTCGATTTTTTGTTTTATTATTAAGTATTTAGTATTGAAAAGGTTTGTTCACATATATAGGTAGAACCAAATAAGCTGGCACATTTCAGAGCGCTTATGCGCAACTCTTTGTATGTATTTTTATCTATGCAGCGGTAAAAGTTCAGCAAGTCTCCTTCGTTGAATTTGTTGCGTAAATCTTGGTCGTTTTGAATGTCAATAATTTCTAACTGCATTGACTCTGGCGCATTTTCAACTGAAATCGTGAAAGGATTGCTGAATATCTCCAACAGAGGTTTCACTTTTTTAAACTCCGAAAATCTGTCTTGAAAAGATTGAATCAAAATATCTAGCTTTTCTACATAACTGAAATTAATCGCAGTTTTAATGAATTTTTCAGCCATTTTCTTATAATTCGGAAAATGATTGTAATTTCCAGAATTCAATTGCGATTTGAAAAGTGTCAGCTTGCATTGAAAAGATGATACATGAGCGTAGAGCTGGGATATCAGTTGAATGTTGCCTTGAAGCCGTAACGTGTGTTCAAGACATTCAAATTATTTGTAACGTCAACTAAAAAGCCAAATCACACAACCAATCAGGATTTTTAAGTTCCAGGACATCCCTTTGCTTTTCCGCCAGAAATATTCCAATTCCTTCTATTAAATTTAGAAATCGTTCCAGTGTCAATCCACGACTTAGCCACCTTACTTCTGTATAATGCAGTAAATCTCCATATTCGCTTTCGATGTCATCAAGGAATGGTTTGAATTGCCTGTGATTGAGTCCTCGTGATTTTATGAAATTTACCACTCTCATGACATTTTGAAAATGTACGAGAGTATTATTTTAGCTGTCGGCGGGCCATCTGTATTCGACCGGCGGGCCGCATGCGGCCCGCGGGCCGCGGTCTGTGCATCCCTGGCGTAGAGCCTTTGTGCTGCAACTATCTTGGCTCGATCGTCTTGGCGGGGCACTGCCGCTGTGCCTCCAGATTATTGATACCTACACATTTTTATAGATACAATTTCATAGATAAGAACAATAGTTGATTAATTATCTACCGATTTTACTACGGAACTTTCTTAAGTAGATAAAAGTTAATAGGGATTTAGGGGTTCTATACGAAAATCAAACATGCGTAAAATCTTAAATAATAACGAAGAAGACAAGTAAGTAGATTAAAATACTTAATAGATATTTTTTATCGATTCTCCAAAAACTTGCCAAGCACTGTTGAAGTCAAACCAATCGGGCAAGTACAATGCCAGATTGATTTGGACAACTAGAGGAACCAGTAAGACAGTGCGTTCTATTCTTTCAACGAAAACACGAGAATATGATTTTCCAGAAATCAAGGTGCTCTCCGTAGAGCACTAAGACCACTTGGACGGGAGGAAGGGAAATGTACCTATAGTCCGGCAGCCCTCTCCTATGATCTTAAAGTGATTAATAACAGGCTGAATCTTCGTGAGCAGGTTAAGATAGACGAGACGCCCAGATTAGTCTTTTAAAAAATCTCGATCGAGGTAGCTAAAGTACTGCGCGCAGGTATAAACAACTTCTAAGCGTAGGACTAAGGTAGGACTGGAAAAACATACCACTAAATTTGTAGGACTATGTAGCAATTTGATTGTACAAACATTTACTAAGCTGCACACAAAAATCAGCTTGTAATTAATAATTTTGATGATTCAAAATTACTCGTGATGACTCGTTATTTGGAAAAATTCGGAGTGGAGGACTCTCAAATCATAGCATCCATTTTGTAGGACAATTGTTTTTCCGGGTTTATCGTCCATTTACCTCGATATTAAAATAAAAGAACTTACTGTTATTGTAACAATATCGACACCCCACCAAATCGACATGTTTAATACCTGCGCAGTACTTTAGCTACCTCGATCGAGATTTTTTTATAAAATTAATTTGGGCATCTCGTCGAACTTAACCTGCCCACGAAGATTCAGCCTGTTATTAATCACTTTAAGATCACAGGAGAGGCCTGCCGGACTACTAGTATTAATATTGTGACGGCCTGTAACGGAATCATAAACATATAATAGTAGATTATGTACCAAGAGAACCAAGTCGTGTCTTACGTCATGGGCGACATATTGGACCCTGAGCGTAGCGAGAGACTCTATAGTTAACATCCAAGCGCAGCGAGGGGTTCAAGCCGCCCAAGACGACGACAGACTTTGGTTCTAGTGGTGCATACTCTACTTTTCATACCTCCTGCGAGAAAATAAAACTCCAGGAATAAGAGTAACACTTACGTCATAAACTCATTAAGTGTACCTAAGTTCTCACTAGGCAACTCTGTATTGTTCACAATAAAAGAAAGCAAATTTAACTACGAATTTTCATAAACAAACACAAATCAGTAATAAAACAGAGAATGTAAATACTATACTTGAAAAACATAAGACCATGGTTAGCTCGATTATCATGGCTTAACACGGGCATTACAAAGAGGTTTGATTCCATAAAATCGAACTGATACGGGCACAAAAGAGGTTTTATTCTATAAAATCGAATAAAACCTCCTTACAACGCCCGTTGCCATGGAATGTGAAGAGGTTTTATTCGATTTTACAAAACACAACCTCATTACGATCTCCTTAAAATTTTCATGCGAATTAGACGTTCCAAATTTAAATCACTTTACTCCTTATGGAGTCTCATACAACATTATTGGCCTGCAATAGCCCTCGAGATTGTGCTAAGATAATATTGACTTTGAGATATTATACGTAGTGATTACGACATATAATGAGTCATTTTCGAGCAGGTGGTATGAAAAAGTGTGAATGTAAATTACGGAAAAGCTTCTCCAAAACGTAGTCCATGACATGACTGTACGAAACTTAGATTGGACAAATGGCTCTACAATATGAATTTCCTAATTTGGTTCATATATACCTACCACGAGTAATTTAGTTCCAATAAATAAAATCTATAGTATCCTAGAATTTAGAATCAATGCGAGTAGCTACAATCTGTACAAAAAATAAAATGTTACTAATTTAAATAGTATGGGATCCCATACTTGCAACCATAGTAAGCCTTGACCCAAATCAAACATTCCCTGAATCCTTGAAAAGTCCAAGGTTGAAGTCATTTGCAAAATGTCTATTCGTAGAGGTGAATCGACCTTGGCACAACGAACTCCATAAAGACACCGAGTACTGGGCGCCGGAAAAACCTTGAGGACTTCAGTTTCGTATTTATGTGGGGTGAAGAATAGTAACTAATGTTATGTTCTGAGGTGAGATAGCTAATTAATTATTTATCAGATACATTCAAGATAGATTGATTCAAGAGAAAGGTTTACAAAGTATGAAATATGCATATAGTAGAGAAAAGTCGAGAATAAAGTTTTTTTTGTTCAGCCCAAACCAAGTCGTCAACAATCTAAGGCTAAAGTCTTACTATCCCCTTGAATCAATCTATCTATTTAATATAATTATATGATAAAACCAGTCTAGCACAATACCTGTATTTTAGACATCAAAACAGAAAAAATGCCAAGTTGATGATTTTGGAGTACAGTCGGAGGGGAGTAACTGTCTTAATACTACGTAGATATTTGTTCGTGAATTTAATGTACACGTATGTATTATTTTGGTAAGAAGTCCAAGTGTTAAATGGTATTCATGATTACGACGTTTGTAAACATGGCTCGAAAGTGTATATAAGTGCCACGCTTAATTTTCCTTGCGGTTTGTAAATACTTTACCGCAAAGAGTTGAGCCGAGTTTTACCGTTTGCCGTAAGTATTAGGCACGAGTATACCACGGCACGGTAATCATTACCGTGACCACGGGTTGCTTCGGCATCTATTGATTGTGGTTTTACTTTCCGATTATTTTTCTTTGAAGTAAAATCATCTTTAGCGGCGTTGTGCACTTTTTGGGATGGGTAAAAAATGTTAAACTCGCGTCAGGACATGACATGACGTAACCTGATCGAAAATTCGTAAGACGGAGGGAGCAAGTTTTCACTTCTGCCGGCACTCCCGGAGTGTAACACGTTTTTTTAGGATTGGGAGGCTAGGATATTTTTAAATATTTATCTACGGATAAAATATCGTCTCATCATTTAATCATTAAGCAACTCATTCAAAATAAGACTAAATTGAGACAAATCACTGGAATAAGTTGTGATTCGCGACTGCTCGACGAATCATAAGAGAAAAAGGCATTAGAATCCTTCATCCTTGTTGAACTATGTGGATCGGAGTGTTGGGCCACCGAAAGGAAAAAATAAAAGAAGTTATATTATAAGCAGTAGGTATCTACAGCGAACGCTGAGATGGACAAGATGGACAAGAGGGACAAGAATGGATAACGTTAGGAACGGGGATCATAGATAGAAGTCTGAGTCTCTCAGTGAATGATATAGGCTAGATGTTATGATCGCTTCGTACTGGCATATGACGCCATATCATATCTAGGATAGAGAGGAATTCGTTGTTTACTTAGAAAATCGTAAATATGAGACCAAATAAAGTGTGGACGAGTTGTGTGAATGAAATATCTTTCACATGCGAGAGAAAGAATCTGGTGTTGAGGTGAAATACATAGAGAGAATTGAAGGAAGTAAACTTGGTTTGCCAATTCCTTTTAGTGGGATAAGACCGGGAAAATGATACAACCATTATTGAAAATTATTTCTGAGCACTGGGTGATGAGAAAAAAAAGACAGGATTTCAAGCCTAGATTGACCTGACCTATCCAGAGAGAAACAATAAGTTACACTTTTAAATTTTTACTCGTAGTTTTTCTTTTAGTCGAAGGCTCTTTTAAGCTAGTTTTATCTGAATAGTTATAAATATAGTCAGCTTGGTTCAACGTTATACGATACTTGAAATTGTAGACCTGATGTAAATTATAATAATTTGCGTGGGTGAAAGGTCAAGTGCTCGGAGTGCTCCCATTTTTCTCGATACTAATTTGCCAACCAATTTCTCCTGGGGACTCCGGGTATAGTAGCTGTCAAGGGCGAAGCCTTAAAGTCGATCTGCTTGAGACACAGAGCAAATATAAATAGAGGTGGAGTTTGCATGTTTTCACCACGCAATATAAAAATTATCTGTAAGATAGTTTGTAACGCTTATAGAATTGAATAGCAAAGCTACTGTAAGAAAGTGCTATTACAATTTTATTCTAAGCCTGATTTGTTGTCATGCGAAATAGTAACTTGGTTCATCGTATCAGAATTTTGCAAATTCGATTTGCATAATTCTTTTTCGTGGGCTTTTGATAACGTTTAGCTGTAAACGGAAAGCTACTAGTGAATCTATGAGCTCTATATGGCTTGATATGATATGGCGCTTTCTTGATAGTAAGAGCTATTTTAGAAAGTCTTCAATCTTGAATTTTTCAAGTGAGTAACAGAATTCGTAGAGATGACAAAATTATTCCAAAATAATATCATATAATATACCTAATTAAAAAACCCCCGACACAAAAATATTTGACAACAAACTTTCAATTGACAACCATTTTGGGCACATTTGTAGAATTTTGGTTCTTCCATCCCCACTTTAACCCACCATAACTCTTAAACGGCTCAATCGATTTTTATAAAACATAGCTAAGAACACTCTCGATTAAGTCTCCTTTCATCCAAAAAAAACCAAACTGAAATCGGTTCAGTGGTTCGGGCGCTATGATGCCACAGACAGACAGACAGACAAACAGACACGTCAAACTTATAACACCCCTCTTTTGCGTCGGGGGTTAAAAATATGATATCCATCGTCCCCGAAACGAAATAGTTATATAGTTATAAGTTTGACAACTATCGTAATAAGCCCAAAAAAGGCGTAAGGTCGCCAATTAGGTATTCTTAAATATTATGAACAACTATTACTATGACCAACACGGAAATCGGAAAAAAAAACTTGCTGTCAAAAGTCTCTATCTTTTTCTATGGAACGAACAGCTGAATATTTCTTCGCGATTTCGGGGTTGGTTCGATAGTAAAAGATGGTCACGAAGTCACGATGATAAGTATTGTACCTACAATGACATTCAAGAATATTTCCGTCGTCTTGATTTACACCTACCACCTACTACGAGTTCTACCGTCATTAACCCCTGACAAAGAGAGGGGTGTTACAAGTTTAACGTGTCTGTGTATCTGTGTGTGGTATCGTAGCTCCCAAGCGGATGAACCGATTTTCGTTTAGTTTTTTTTTTGTGTCAAAGATAATTTTATCCCGAGTGTTCTTAGCCATGTTTCATGAAAATCTGTTCAGCCGTGTGAAGATCATCAGCTCTTTTCTAGTTGATAAGGGGATCTGACTACCTTCAATATGTCCTAACGATTCGAAATTTGGTACCGTGTTACTTCAATGATATGGAAATGTTATGGTAAGGTAACCATGACCTGATCAGCCGTTTGAAGATCATCAGCTGTTTAATAGTTAATGAGCAACATTTTCGCCAATTGTGAACCGATTAAAAATTATTTTTTTAGTTTTAGAGGGTACTTATACCGTAGTGTTATTATTATACTTTGCCTATACTCCCGAGGTGGTCCCATTTAAATTTAACAGAAATCGGCTAAGTCGTTTTTGAAAAATCAACAATAATGTAATGATTTTATTACTACCTACATCGATGATACATTGATTCGTGCAAACTACGAGTATTATGTACACGGTTGAAGTCGGTTGTCGGTATTTTTTAGCGAAAAGTACTATTTTTTACTGATGTACGAAATTTTTAAGATTCGAGTAGAGATATTGTAGGTACTCCTGATTAAGTCAGGTAGGATCTTTTGATTCTAAAAAAAAAACATGGATCCTGTAGGAAAAGTGCAGCCTTAGTATCTGTGTGTATACAGGGTTATTCCTAATCAATTAGCATCCTTTTTGGGGGCTTATTCTGTACATCAAAACTACTTAACAACTTTGATTCTGCGACTTTTGTCAAAACTCAAAAAAAAAAAAAAAAGTTTTTCCATAGAAAAATATCGCCCCCCCCCCACGACAAAATGTATGGAACAGCTGTTTTTTTTTAGTTTTGACAAAAGTTGCAGAACAAAATGTATGGTTTTGATGTACAGAATAAGCCCCCAAAAAGGATGCTAATTGATTAGGAATAACCCTGTATAACAGGCCCAATTATGACGGCGCCATTGTAGTTTTATAATAGCTAATTAAAATATTTCTGTTTTTTTTTTCACTTTATGCATTCGATAGAGAGAACACTTTTCACGTCGCTATTAAATTTACGATGGCGCCTGCATAATTGGGCCTAATGTCGAATAAATTTCGTTTCATTTTCATTTCAGTTTGATTTATTATTTGTTAAATTAGTGTGCGTGTGTTTCGGAACTAGATACTTGATTCGTACTACCCTCAAAATAAGAAAATAAGTGTGGAACATTTAACGGGCTCCTTAAATCAAGAAAATATCGGCAGTTCGCTATAGAACATTTCTTCGAATTATAATGAAAATGTTCTATGAAGTAGTTGATTTTTTCTACTATTTCGGGGCTCCATTCCAAGTACACAAGATGATGATGCGACAAAACAAATTGTCCTCTAATGAACTAATCCGATATCGGGAAGTAACAGAAGAAATTGTATCCGCGGGAAAAAGTGCCAGTTGATACGGTAGGTAGGAAGAAATACTTCGTAGACGTCACTACACGAGATCGGAGACAAACATGCTTAAAACTATATTTTAAAGTCACATGGTTAAGGCTGAAAATAGGAGAGAGTAAGCTTGGAGTTGGCGGTGTTGGGAAAATGAAGCTTTAGTGCGGAGAGTTTAAGAATAGTTTTAGCAGTTTAGGTAGCAGAGAAAGCACTTTCCGTTAGTGTAGCTGGCCGGATGACGCAGGCAGCAGCGAGCGCGCTCGACGCCGGCAGTCGGCCGACGGAGGTCCGCTCGCTTGCAAGGACCTCACGTGCCTCTCTTCGCGTTTCGAACATTCCGATCGTCGCGTTTACTTTATAAAGTGAAAACTTACAAAGTTTATTTTAAATGATATTGCCACAAAGTGTTTTTATTTAGCACTGGACCTTTGACATTTATAAGGTGAGTTATTATTTGCGGCAGTGAAGGTAAAAGTTTTTATCTGTGTTATGATTTAGGTTTGAATGAAAGCCTAGATATATGTATAATATTTAGGTTGTATGAAAATCTAATTTAGTTTCGTGAGATTCTTGATGATTCTGTAAGCTTTAATTACGAACAACAACTACTAAGGTCATGTGATCTAATTTGTACCTACTGCTACACTTAAATGGTCAACTTCGAGTTCTACCCAATTATTTACCTTATCGAACTTTGGGTCGGGTGTTAAGTAATAATTTTTAACCGACAGTAAAATAAGAGCAATGTAAGCAATATTTTTTAATAACGCAAACAACTACCTACCAATTTGATCACAATGATCTTTGAACAGCTAAGTAAAAGGTTAATAGGTTGCATCGAGGAAAACCGCAAGGCTGGAAAATTCTCTGTATTAGGTATATTGTATGTACATCACTTTGTACTCGTAGTTACGGTTAGTTATACTATACCTAACAATATTAAGCCCCACTTTTCTCATTTAAATGTTGTATCGGTGTAAAATAAACGCTCCCTAAGTTTCAGGAATGTGAATGATCACATAGATACAGTTTTTTACTAGATCCTTTGCAAAGTACACGCATTTACAAAAGTATGTGAAGTACTCACCATTATGAATAAATTCACTATGGGGCCAACCTTGATAGAAAAAATCTGACTCTATAACGGGTTGTCTGCTTGCCCTGTACTAAGCCGAAAGTGGGTGATTAAGACCATCATTGTGAACAACTTTAACTAAGGGACCAACCCGATATTCGGGAAAAAAATATCAGCTGTTCGATACAAAATTGAAACTCGGGATCGACAAAATGTATGAAGCAGCTGATTTTTTCTCGAATTCCGGGTTGGTCCCATAGTAAAAGTTGTTCATAATAATTGTATGTATAAATCACCTCAGCTTACAGCTTTCGGCTTAGTACACCAGTTCTGGATATCCCTGTATAACTATTTTGTCCTGTATTCGAACTTGAACAGGCCCTTGAATAAAATAAAATAAATAAAAATATTCATTTTAGGGTCTGTTCAAGTTCGTTTAGTCAGTTGAGGTTGATACAATATATCGATAAGTACAACACAGGACTTTACGCACTGCTCAGTAAAACGTTTGTGTATACTTGGAGAAGTCAAAAAGTTCGTCCAAGCATCTCCACGATAGCACGGTAATGATAACTATTACCGTGACGATAGGTACGCCTTACGGCGATGCTTTTCATAGCGTGACATTGGAGCATCATTGCAAACGCATCGCGTGGCATCGCGGTCTGAACTAGCCCTGAGAAACAATTGCCCATAATTAATTTCAATATTCGTGCAATTTTTAATAATCACCAATGTCGAGTTTTTCGCAACATTCTATGTATATACGTTTAGGAATGTATTCTGTCAGGGGTTGTTAGGAGACCAACGACCATAATCGAGTAAAATCCGACAAAAATACTTCCATCCATCTATCAGCCATAGGACGTCCACAGCTGGACATAGGCCGCCCTGCGATGGAACTTCAGACCGATTGGAAGCGGCGTGTATCCAGCGCGAAAATACTTGATCAAAAATAATATCTACAAACTATATCTCTGTGTGCTATAGAAATACGTAATTTAACATACTCGTTAATAGTGAGAGCTGGCCGTATGTGATTTACATTTTTTTTTAAATGTTACACAAAAATGAAGTCAAAAATTAGATCGTGTATAAAAGAAGATCTCACACGACACACATACTTAGTTATTCAAAACGCAATTGTTGTCAACTTTCACATAACAAAAAAGTGTGCTGCATTGTTTGTTGATCGCCGATGTATGTATAAATAACAAGCGAAGTTTCACTAGAAAATGATAGATAAGTAGGTACCTACACAAATCGTGGTCTTGAAGTCATAATCATATTGATTATGAGAATAAACCAGGAGATCATGAAGCTCAAGATACTGATGACACATGAGCATGATCTACCTGATACTTGACTAGATTGAATTCTTCTAGCTAGCCATGGCGCAAAATTCTATACAAAATAAAATCGAAACATAGAATAAAACTTCAGACATGAAACCATTAACCATGAACATGAAACAATCATTTTCCTGAAAGCTATTGTAACGATAGTGTTATTGTTAAACGTTACGATTCAGTTTCACATAATATAAGGGAGCAGAGAGGATGATGGGATGCCTGATAATAAAAATCAATAAATTGATTGATTAAGTATTATGATTATAATACCCTCCTATAGACTGGTAAAAATATTACTTCATTAATCAATGTTTCTATAGCAGATTACATCTCGGGTGTCATGTTACCTACTTGAAACTACTACTACACTGGTTAATGCTTAGTTATAACAGGGTTGTGGAAAACTGTGCGACGCGTGTGAAACTATCAATTGAATAACATTTGAAAACTACGAGTATAATGACAATATGCACGCCATTTATGGTCATTTTAAAAACGAAAGTGAGTTTAGCGGGACGCGGCATCAGGGTTAATGTGCCAATGCCAAAAGCGGAAGGAAAGCGGACACCACCGTTACGGCTATCGCTATCACAACACTATGCTTCTCTGATTCACATTTCCGTAAATCCATGATACGATGGTAATAGAGCCTAGGTTCGACGACTCCAGGAAAAGTAGACTCGTTCTTTGAGAATGTACGCAGCAAACTGCACTTAAAATATCAGTGAGACAGGTATGTTATAAGATTTATCTTACACCTATGTTTGAGATATAATATTATGCTAAGTAACGTTGGACTACTAACCCAGTGGCCTTGACCAGAACCAGTTGCACTGGCGCAAGTGGAGCATAGCAAAGCTATTAAATATTGGATACTTTTATAATTATAATTTATAACATTAATCATTATAAAAAGTTAAGTTATATGAATATCTAATTTTATTTTCGTCAAGAGATCGTCGTCATACCTTAAAGGCTTTGTTTATATATATATATATTGATAAAGTTTGTAAAATTACACTAAGTTCTTTCCTCTACATGGCAACACGTAAAAGGGCATAAAATAGCCGAATTAATCCTACCTCTTCCTATTTCGTTTTGTTCTACATTACATAGATTTGGATTTAGCGATGTTGCGACCAAAGACAGAGAGAGAATTAAATTCGTCGATTCCATGTAATGCAGACCAACTACTTGGTCCCGAGATATCTTGTGTTTTTTTTATCTACCAAAATGACATAATTGCTAAAGATAAACTTAAAAGTGCATTGCATTGTTGCAGATGACCGGGAGAACTATAACCGGCATCGCCGGGGTTTTCCTCCTGCTGACCTTATTGAGGGCGACACGCTCGCAGGCTTTCACGGATCCGAGTTACAACGCTGGTAAGTACCGAAACCTACTATTCATATCCTACATTTTGTGCGACTGTGTTTCATCGTAAATACAGACAATCTGTGAGGCAAAATTCCGTAGCCAACAACAGCAGATTACAGTGCTTCTACATAGTTTATCTATGTGGTTATACCTACAGATACTATTATTAAGTAATGTACACGTAGTCTGCGGCAGCACCTGAATTCGTGTCGCCCGACGAAACTGTAGTCTGTAGTAGCGTGCAGTCGTTACAACCTAGTTTTGTCATTCTTACCTATATTTTTAACACAGCTATCGCGGCACAAATCATTCATCATCTTTCATGTTTTTACAACCACTGCCTATTCTTTCAATTTATGAAATTATCGTTATGCACATTAGTGAGCCTTGTAACTTCCAGCCATAATTTAATCTAGTAATCACGATACTTTGGTATTGTTAATTAACAGCCAATTAGTTGATAAACGTTACGAGACTTGAATGCTAGTTTTTTGGCAGAATAATTAATGTAGTAAATACCTAATCAGGAAACATAAAATGCACTTTCTGTTCTCAAGCTTGACATTATTAATTTAACATTTATTTTGAGTAACATAATAATATCCATTGATAAAGCACCGGCACGGAAACTCGACTATCAGTTATGCAGGTTCAAATCCTGCGACAAATTTTTGAATTGTTTATCACAAAAAAAATCTTTGAGATAAACCTTGAGTGGAAAGCACTAAAAATAAAATAGTTTCAACATAATAATACTCTTCCAGAAATGCGGCAACGCCTGGATGAGAATAGGTCTAAATAGGGATAGTTGTCGAATGAGAGTAGGTATGAGGCTAGAAAGGCTTCAATTATGCCCAGCTGCTAATGGTGATGAATTTTAACGAAACAGGAGTACTTAACCACAAGAACATTTCAACGTTGCGCATTTTTTAAAGTTTATATTATTGTCGTCACCAGGACAAGATGTTTCAACAAACCTGGGCGAGGTGGAGTCCAGAGAGAGCGGGACCGAGCTAGAGTTCCAGTACCACGACCACGAACAGATGACTAGATACCTTCGGGCAGTGTCGGCGCGGTACCCGGCGCTCACTGCTCTCTACTCCATTGGGACTTCTGTTCAAGGTACGGACAAGCAGTTCTGACAAGATGAGCGTTGAGCGTGGCATTAGCCTGATGAGAAGCGACATGCTAATACCGGGTGTTTATGTAGAGAAATACCGTGTAGAAGATTAGAATACCCAGTTTGAACTGCACCGTTTCACAGCTAAGGACCCGGTAAGGGTAAAGGTAACGTACAGTATTTTAATTTTTAAGAAATAATTTTATAATCATAATATAATTAAAAGCATTGTTATCGGACGTTTTCAAGAACATGTAATGTGTCTACGAAATAAAGAGAATTTGACTTTGACTTTACAGCTAATGCGCTCGTGGAAAAGTCGCTTGATGCTGCTGTAGATTGCCTTTTAATCATTTTTGTACACTACTTACTGCTTAGCGCTTGAATAACCGACATCGTCGCTGTCATCACTTTTTCAGCATGACGTTGTAAGCGCGCGCCCTACTTACAGAGCAAATCAACTTACATAATATCTATGGTCATAACAATAAGTACTACAAAAAATCTCGATACTACATCAACAAACTTCGTCGTATCGTATCATAGTGAAAGAAGTACCTAATTAATGCGTACTTTTGATTATATTTATCGGCCAACTAAATATCGTACTAAATCATATTTTTGTAAGTAAATATAGCAAGTTGATTTTTATAACAAAAATCCACGAGCAGTGTGTAGGTAAAATAATAAACCTTGGTTAGAAATGTTAGAATGCAATTGGATAATATAATGCACAAGTTTCAACATAGTTTAGTATTCAGCTACAATCCCAAACAAGTTTATCTGCATTCTAGACTAACATGGCATCTTTATTCATTCCTTCGTTGTACGTGCCATAGTTTCTCCGCGTGGTTAATGATCTAGGTATCCACTATTCCAAAGTAACATTAATTAACAAACTATATCTAGTAATGACATTTGCCTAACTTTCATTTACGACTTGTGTCAGTGAAATTTGTTATTCTTACTTATATTATAAATCCGAAAGTGTATTTGTTTGTCTTTGACAGACCGCTCCGTTGTTGTTACAAAGCGACGCGGCGCACCGACATAGCTTTTTGCATGCTACTACGTCTACGAGTATCATAGCAGGCTACGACTAGGGCGAACCCACCGCGGTTTAAATCTAGTGACCCACTCGTAATAATCTCTTCTCTCCTTGTAACTTCCAGTTATTGACCCACTCCAATTAATTTCTATCGGTAGAGCAGTTGAGATCAAAAAGATTTATACTGGGTCAAGTTTTGCGATAAGCTGCCGATGAAGTCAAGTTCGTTTGTATCTCATACCTTGATACTCGTACCTATCGATGAGGTCTGAAATCTTGGGTGCTTTCTCAGGGCTCCGATTCCAATACCGTATTATTACGTAACGTGGCTTGTATTTTTTTATTTGCGTGAATACAGTTTGGAATTTTATGCGTTCAAATTAATTAAAAAACAAGTTAAAGTATAATATTATAATATTTGACGCGAAACAATATTAAACTTAGTGCACGTAAAGTGCGTGTTTTCATAGAAAATGACATTGCAGGGCGAGATCTGTGGGTGCTCGTGGTGTCGGCGTCTCCCTACGAACACATGATCGGCAAGCCGGACGTCAAGTACGTCGCTAACATTCATGGAAACGAAGCCGTGGGCCGGGAGCTTCTCTTACATCTCATACAAGTTAGTTATTCAGTTCAATATAACTGTGTTTCGAACACTACAAGTTACTATTCTACACCTGACAACATCATATTTTAAACTTAGTAATTTGCAATTTTTTACTAGAACTGACACGAAGCAGGACTAGGTCGCCTCGGTGGTAGTTCCTAGTTCTTATGATGAATAATATCACTACATCAAGTCTTTCATTTACTAATTACAGTCACATTATTGTGACACTTAGATTTTGTCTTAACGAAAACACTATATATTTTTTATTGTGACACTAAACTATATTATAACATCGTTTATTTTAAGTTTTTTTTATCACAATAAGCTCATGGAATGAGATAAGTCGCGTATGCGTCTAACTACATATACTTATATATATTTTTTTATAAAATATCATCCATAAAGATTATAGCATAATATTAGAATCATAGAATAGGCGTTTTTATTCTATGATTAGAATGATTAATTCTCACTAAAGTTTAACCGTCCGTAGCGCGTCCTAAAAAAGGATGACTAACAAAACAAAAAAAAAAAGAGACTTGTCTTATAATTCCGATTTTTCGTTTTGTTATCCAACTAGATTTACAAGTTGTTTACACGATACAGGTTCTCAATCCCTATTATATCAATTCTGAGGAAATGTTCCATCAAATCAAATTACAAAGATCAGAATTTCTTGTAAACCTTTATTTTGCAAACACCTAATTTTAATACAGTATTTTTCTATATGAGTGCTAGTTAGTTCGTATTATTAATGTAAAACACTGAAAATTTGTGAATATTCAACGTCACAGTCACGATATCTTCTTATTTGAACGTACTTTTCAGTATTTAGTAACATCGTACGACACTGATCCGTACATCAAGTGGTTGTTGGACAACACTAGAATCCATCTGATGCCTTCAATGAACCCTGACGGCTTCGCCATCTCTAAAGAAGGCCAGTGCGACACCACTCATGGGAGGTAAGTTGCCGTCTGATACTTTACCACGTACCGACAAGAGAAGCATAAGACGTCCACCGGGAAGGTAGACCGCTATGAGTAAAAAGCTCGATGCAAGCTGCTTCTAACCGGTCTTATTGTCAATCTTAAGGGGAGGTCTATGTCCAGCAGTGGACGTCCTATGTCCCATATGATGTTAATTAATAGCAGGGTGTGATTGATCGATGAAATCATAGGTTTTGCATAGAACAAATAGTAGTCATAAAAGACTTACAAGACGTTATACTGTATAGAAAGAGCAATGAACAACATAATAATATACCTACAATACCAACATGTTATAGCAATCAACGTTATAGTGACTAATGATTAATTAGGTGATAATGATGACTAATTATTACTGATCATGGTACATTGTAAATTCTTTATATGAATTAACACTATCACTTTCCCAATTATCCCTTTTGAGTAGTCTAGAAATACCTTGGATTTACCATTGTTCAAACTATATATATCAAGTACCTACTAACTCTCTTTGTATAGTATATTCAAATAATTGTAAATTTTAGTTAACAAAGGGCACAGACCCTGGAGTCTGTGGTTAGTAAATTTTAATTTAAAAAAAAAACTATACATAACTACCTATAATAATTATGTATTGACTCTACGACGTAATATTATGAAATGAATTGAAGCTAAACAAATTTAAGGTGCATTGGGAAATCAATTATCATTACATGATGCACGGTTCACATTAAAGTGTATGTGTAGCGTAAATCAGTTGATGGAAATACATCAATACGCCGCGCGCAGGCATCTATTTATAAACGCCAAACAGTGGAACAAGCTTTTGCAAAAACATTTTCGGTTTATGTGATGGAAAATGTAGTCATTAAATGTATTTAGGTATGGCATCATTTGTCGAATATACACAATAGGAACAACATTGACCCACTTACTTTGTCAAAACCTGAATCACATAGCCAGAGCATAAATCCGAATTCAATGACATAATTTGAGTGTTTAGCCGTCAGGAAACGAGAAAAAAAGCAAGTTACTTTCCTAGAAAAGTATTTCTTCTTTTCAATTCAAAGATTTCAAGATCTAACACTACTTTAAAGTATCTGATCCAGGTGCTCGGAAGCATAAATCCCTCTCCTCCTAACATTTATATACACTACTAATTTAATCAATCAAGAGCTTATCCAAAGACATACCTACTTACGCCATATCAGATGATAATTCAGACCCGCAGCCGAGTCGAGCCTCTCCCAAAATCAAAACAAAACAAATATCAAATCTTGGGTCTGCCACTGCCAGTCATCATTATTATCAGCCAGCATACCACGTCCACCGTCATAATGCGCCCTATACGTTGCCATTTCAATTTGCTAATCCTCTGAGCTAAGTCGGTTACCTTGGTTCTGCGGATTTCACTGCATACTGTCGCTCCTACTGTTCAACTATAGAATTTTGAATTTGTCAGACACAACGCCCGGCGCTACGACCTGAACCGAAATTTCCCTGACTACTTCAAGGCGAATACTAAGCAGGCGCAGCCGGAGACGGAGGCCGTGAAGGAATGGATCAGCAAGATACAATTTGTGCTCTCGGGATCTCTACACGGAGGCGCTCTCGTCGCTTCCTATCCCTTCGACAACACTCCCAGTGCTAGTAAGTATCCTCCTGAAGTCCTCTGGGTGCATCCATCCAACTTTGATGCTTCCATGGAAAAGTAGTGTTCACATGTTCATCGACTTGTTTACATTTTTGATCTCACAACCTTTTACAAACGAAGAACTGTCGCTCGAGTTGTTGGGCTTTTTACATGCTATGATTTTTATTTCACATAAAGGGTGTTTGGGTTTTTCACTGATAATGTAATTTTTCAACATCAAAACATATTGTAGCCATTGCCACACACGATTTTATTAAAATGTTGAATTGCAAAAATAAACGTAGCAATTGTCAAAATTTAATTCTTTCTACACCATGAGGGAATATGTACTCGTAGTAGATATTTTTAGGGTTCCGTACCCAAAGGGTAAAAACGGGACCCTATTACTAAGACTTCGATGTACGTCTGTATGTCACCGGGGTGTATCTCATGAACCATGATAGCTAGGCAGCTGAAATTTTCAGAGATGATGTATTTCTGTCGCCGCTATAGCAACAAATACTAAAAACAGAATAAAATAAATATTTAAGGGGCCCGGGCTCCCATACAACAAACATAATTTTTAGGAGTTTTCTGCTAGCTATTAATAACGGCAAGATGAATGGGGCTCCCATACGGTACGGAACCCTTCGTGCGCGATTCCGACTCGCACTTAGCCGATTTTTTTATAATGAATGAATAAGTTGGCAACCAATGGCCAAAACTATCAAAACTGAAGACAAAACTAAGTTTAAACCTAAAATTTAAAAAATACGTTTAGCTACATAGACACTTTAGACAGTATGTAGGCAACCGAGTCGGATACTAAAATCATGTGAATGCTCTTTTATACATAATTATAATGTCCTGTATATGTGCTTTTTACTTGCATTTTCGTTACGTCATGGTTATTATTTTGAATTTTCTAACGATACTTTCGGGCTTTTGCACATTTTGAGCAGTGTTGAAAAGACTTAGGTACACTTAGGTCGTCCTCATATTTGACAATGTATTCAACCAACTTTTCGATGAATTGGTATTACCAGCTCGACACAAGATATAAAAGTTCAAGTACGAGACTTTCCAGTTTAGAAACGGATTGACTCGCAACAGTCATCGACCTTTACAGATGAAAATATAATCACAACATAATACAGCCTTGGAAGTTCCGAAGGGCGAGTATTGCGTGCGTGTCATACGGCACGGATACAACCCGCGGTGATGACGCGCAGCCACTGCGGCATCTGAGAATTGTTATTCTGTGAGCTCCGTTTGTAGGACACTTTCACTGATGACTATCGATCACGGACCATCAAAGCGCCACTTATGGCATACAGATGTAGGAATATAATATTCAAATTAGCTCAAATATAATATGGATAGGTAACTCAAGTGACATATATGCATTGTCGGTTTACTGGCACTGATAACAACAACAAATCCAACAAAAAATCTGTCTTAATTTGCACGCAACCAAAGGAATATGCAGGTCTGCAGTATCATGTTCAGGTGATGTATAAAATAATTAGGTACTTTTTTTTTTTTTATCAAAGTAGCACCAAGCTTATTATTTCCAATATTCTGTACCATATAGCGAAACTCTACCACTTCACCACCTTTACTGGATATTGATAGTTTAAAATTATCCGCATTTTATCTTATGCAGTGATGTCGTGGTGATATTCTAGCCTGGTAGGCCGGTTTGAGACTGTTATAACATGTGACAAAAAGACAAAGGTCAGCGGCCCACCACAAAAAAAAAAAAATGCCAAGTCGATGGGGGCCCACACTAGACTCTTCTTTGACCACCCTATAGAAATTGAAATTCAATACTATATTTTTTCAGTGGGCAAATGTGGACAGTTGCCCCACAGAATAAATCTATTGCTATGCTAATGGGCATTATTAACAATCTGTATTTCCGTCCACATATCCCCTGAACGCAGTGTTCCAAAGCTACGCGCACACGCCGTCGATCGCGCCGGATGACGACGTGTTCCGCCACCTGTCGCTCGTGTACTCCAAGAACCATGCGAAGATGGCTCGCGGCGTCTCGTGCAAGTCGGGCTCGCCTCGGTTTGATAATGGCATCACTAATGGCGCTGCTTGGTACCCTCTCACAGGTTTGTATGAATAGCTATGTTGGAATGTATTTGTAGTTTCTACAATAGCATAATTATTAGCTTGTCATTTGAACATAAAAAGTGTCAAGGCCTGAGAATTTGTGCGCTAAAATATACTGTGAGATTCTTAATAATCCTGATTTTTGATGATTATCAAGTTTAAAAGGGGGGTAGATTATGGGCACGTAGCACGGAGGACGAAAGGGGGCGAACGGAGTCCACCTACAAGGTGGACAGACTACCTCATTTAGACCGCGGGATCGCAATGGATGTATGTCGCTTCTACACGGTCTTATTATGGAATTTTTATTCTGGAATAAAACATTATTTAAGTATTTATATTATTGAGATCTATAGAGGCCTATATTCAGGGGTGGACGTCCTATGGCTGAAATAGTCAGGTACTTAGGTTTTTATGATATCTTTGTAAACTATTGTTTGCACGTTTTAGGTGGAATGCAGGACTACAACTACCTCTGGCATGGCTGTATGGAGATTACTCTGGAGGTTTCGTGCTGCAAATACCCTCCAGCTCACGAGTTGCCTAAATATTGGCAGGATAATAAACAGGTAATATTAGGTGACACATCAAAACAAAATTATTTAACTTAATTATATTTACTCCAGTTTAAACTTACAAACTATAGATCATACTTCATTGAAAAACTACAAGACGAACGAACATAAATAAAATACCCAGAGCCAATGCCGTGAGTGAAGGCGCGATAGACCCGGCGGCATTTTCACGAATGATCCCACAAGCGACGCGTCCACCCGCGTTCCCGGTCGTCAGCGATGCTTCATGCCCTCCTAATCCGAGATCGTCTTCTTGCTCATGCAGCACCAGTGTGCGGTCCAAAATGTTATTAGCTCCATCAAACGCGATCAAATTGTCCAAGAAATTAATGTAGGCGATAGCGCCGCCATCGCCGGCGACGAACTGAACGTTGCCCAAGTCGCCCACATGCCGTTCCTGGTGATCTCTCCCGCCGTGGTTGGTCCCCTCAGGGTTGAAGTGGGCTCCGGAAGCATAGCACGTGGACACGTCTCCAATCTCGTGCACATGAAAACCATACAGTCCGACCGGCAGGCCGACTATGGTCCCAGTCACATGAATTCCTGCATCGGTCTCCGTGAATACAACAGTTCCGTTTATATCTCCAGCCCGAAGAATTGCTTCTGCTACTTTCGGTTCACAATTTGCGAAATTGATAACACTGAGTGCGAGCAAGGTTATCAAAGTTTTACGGCTCATTGTGATTTCGATAAGGTCTCCAAATCAATCGGTATCTTGGAATACTCGTTTATTAAAATAATCAGATTTTTATTATTTACGGCGCACTGTCTTGATCAATATAGCGTAGCGAAATGACGACAAATGTCCTGAAAATTCGATTGTTGACAGCTTTAGATATTATTTTTATCTCATTATCACAAGTTTCGATAGATAAGAGACAATCACAAGCGATTTTTATACCTAGGGTCCTAATCTAGACAGCACTTTGAGTGCCGATAAGCATTTCGCTTGAGTGCGCAAATAATGATCGGTATTCGGCTTTTACCGATATGAACATACATTTTTTACATTTACCCGTTATCTGATAAATATAATGAATATCATAATATAGTCACGTTTTCCGTGTAAATATTTCTTTATGCTATAATTGGGTACAAAATACTACACGATCTTTTGGAACCCCCAATGACGTGTGTGTGAACACTCGTGTGCATTTCCCTTAGGTACTGTTCTACTCTAACTTTTGTTGAAGATTTTCGCCGGTCAGTTACGTATGTTATACACATAATATATTAGTCTAAAAATGAATGAATGACATTGCAGTCTCTGATCAAGTACCTGGCAGAGGTGCACCGCGGCGCGCACGGGTTCGTGACGGACGAGAGCGGAGCCCCCGTGGAGCGCGCCAGCATCAAGGTGAAAGGCCGTGACGTCGTCTACCGCACCACCAAGTACGGAGAGTTCTGGAGGATCCTGCTGCCTGGCACTTACCGCATCGATGTAATTATTTTATTTACTACTTCATAGGCTCATGCCCCACCTCAAACAGCCAGAAACTTTGCCTGGTCTGTCTTTCTGTTAAAGTACAACATAGGTGTCTTTAAATCTCGAGTAAATAGGTATCTTCTAGGAAGCGTCCTACACCCTAGACTACATAACTGCTTAACATCAGGCAGTATGTGGTCAAACGCAAACCTATAGGTATGAATAAAAAAAAAACTATCATGAGTTAAATTTTTAAGAACACTTTTAGGGCTCTGTGATGTCTGAGTTCTATCGATCGGCTAAAGGACATGTAATAATCAAATTTTATGTAGGTAGACATTGTAGGTACCTCATATTTATGTCATGTACGCGACGTCAAGAGCTACTATCTGACTGCATTTTTCTTTGCAAAAAAAAATTACAGAACGTTTAACAATTTTTAAATACCTTATTTGGTTTAGGTTTCAGCGGAAGGGTACATTCCGCAAGAGGTAGAGTTCATCGTCATAGACAGCCACCCGACCCTCCTCAATGTGACGTTACATTCAGCCAAAGTAAGTATGGATGTTATGTAAGACAATAGATGTACAATTTAGTGGTGAAAGGATTTTTACATTATTATAATCCCTGTGAATAGTTTTAACCAGAAAAGCATGTTTACAAGTTTGTTCAAGTAAGTAGGGTTAATGACTGGTGTAATGTGAGGCCAATCAATGTATGGATTTGTTATGAGAATAATACTTGCTCTTTCTCTCAACTGTCATAGCCAGTTAGCTGTAAAGAGTGGCTATTATAGTATGGTGTACCAGATCAATATGTTAAACATTCCTATTAGCTATCGCATCTTATTTAGATAGCTTACTCTTTGCTCTAATTTTAACAATGCAGGCACGGTTCCACTCTTATGGGTAATATGAGCATGGCCATAACTTAGTTCATCAAAAAAAAAATTTTTTATGTCGATTCTTAAATTCGATGCGAATTCAGGGGTAGAGTGGTCATGAAGTCTTGAAGAGGTCCCTAAAACTCGTCTCACTAGACACGATTCCATGTTATAGCTTGGTTCGGCTCGCAATTAGCCGAATTTTAGATGACCAGGCCCATAACTTTTTTTGAGAGCTGAATCCGCGCTTGTTACAATTCTTTGATGCAATAAATAACTGTTTTCTGTGTAAATATAGCTGTGTAAATGTGGTTGTGGTGACAAATAGTATTATGGTGTAGGGCTACGTCCCCAGCAAGCCGGCGCAGAGGCAGGCCGGCCCCCCGCGACCCCCCAAGGTCACCACGACGGCCAAGCCTCCGCGCCTCACACGAGCTCCCCCGGAACCTGAGCCCTCTCAAGGTCTCCTGATACCAGTGATACCCAAAGATATTCAGGTTTCCCAGGAAGGAGCTATCGTGTTTCCTGAAGACTGATTTGGCTTGTAATTTAGATAGCAGTTGAAGTAAAACTTCGCATTGATGTTGTTTTTTAATGGTGTTTGGTTAGTGAGTAATGAATTGATTTAAAAAGTATTAGGTGTTTACTTTTAATGCATGGTTTTGTCACTAATAATGTTCCTAATTGGTGACAAATAATTTATAAAAAGTAACAAGGGAATTTTATCAAAGTACGTCACTTTTTCTATGCACTATGGGGTCACAAAAGTCATAAACCTGTGAGGGGAAATGACGCGATAGATTTTGGGATTTGGTTTGGGTTTTTTTACGGTTCAGTACAGACACTGACCTAGCATACTTCGATTTTAGACAAAGAGATGGATTAGCTATGATGTAAATGTAGATGTTAACGCTTGACAATATGTCGAATTTGTAGATATTGTTGAATACATAGGACTGGTTGAATTTTGTAGTTATTCGCTAGTTTTCCAAAATAGTATTTGTTATTTAAAATCAGTACAAAAATGTTGCCATGTATATTTAAATTATTTAGCTTAATGAAAATGTATTGTATATATTTTTTTTAAAATATTGAATAGATTATAACTATTATGGGTGTCTTTCTTGATCTATTTTGTGTAAGTATAATTTAATGTAGAAAAACTCGACAGTCAAACCTAGAGAGCTTTAAGGTGAGTTAATTTATTTTATCTGTAAATTTTGAGTAATGCATGATTTAGATTTAAGAGGTGGCTTATATTTTTTCTTCGGTGAAAAATTCGCCGGTAAATTGCTTGCAATAGACAACTAGAACGCCTTGTAGTATGTACGAGTATATTACTTTATTTAACGATACAACTATGACAACTAACACTATCACTACCGCGACTTGCAGCTACTTCGTCTGAACTTTTTTTTCCAAATGCAGCCTCTCCAACAAATAAATGGCATGCGCTGATAACCACATTCAGCACGCACAATAGCCGTCATTACTTAGTCATTCAATTAAACATTTTAACGACAACGTTTGACAGTCAGCCATTGTCGACCAATTGTGTATGGGGTAGACCATAATCAATTTTAATGTATAGGTAGTTCTAAAAAATCATCTGCTTACCCTTATTCTAGAAATTATATGGAGTCGGTGCCGTATGACCAAATACTTCTGTCTTGTTCAATTCATCTCATCAATCGTCATACCAGATATCTATTCATATCATTCATACAGATCATGCATACTTTTGTCCGTCATCCTCTGCGGCTGTAGCCATTCACACGCATTCGCAAGTGTCCCTAGTTCATAAGCTTTGCTATGAAGGGACATAGCTGACGCTGCCTACCCCAAAAATATTGAAAGGTACTTGAGATAGTTCATTGAATCAGGTGTTACTTTGTGGAAGTCATTTTGAAATCTTTGTTTTGGATTGAGATCTTTAGTTTATTTCCGCTCTGTACACACAGTAATTAATCTAAAGATTAATTCAAAAAGATTTGAAAGGTATTTTCAATTGAATACTTTCTGTTTTTCTAGGGTGGGCAAAAGTGGGCAGCTGACACCTCTAGAGAACACCTAAGTCAATGGCCAGGTTAATAATATAATTGTTGTGTTCCAGCGTATAGACGGGCAGTACTACCGGCCGGCGCCGCCGCCGCCGCGGCTGCCCCCGGCGCCCGCGCAGGCCCCCGGCATCATCGCATCTATCACTAACTCATTCAGTAGCCTTATGTCTAACTTCTTCGGTTAATCCAACTTTACCCTTGCCCTTAGCATATTTAAGAGCTTTAAATACCTAAATAAGACTAGGCTTAGGTTTTAGACTCAGAATAAATAAATAATAGTTTTAAGAACACGCTTGATATATTGTATTGTCATTGGTCCTTGATAAATCTACAGAATCGTAATCAGACCGTTCGGGTCAAAATCGAGTTTAAGGGTTCAAATGGAAACTAATAAAAGCGTGTTAAAAACAAAACAAACATATTAGCATCACACAATAACCTCAATTTGAAAAGAAATAATGTTGCAGACCATTTCTTGTGTACTAATACTGAAGCTATATTGAAATTAATTTGGTTTTGTGAATATAGAAAAAATGTTTACAATAATTAGATCTCTTAAATTCTTTCAATTTAGTTATAGAAATATGCCTTTGTAAATAGTAGGATTAAACTTATTTATTTTAGATTAAAGTATATTTTTTTCCAAAGCTAACTTTTTATTTTTCACATTTTTCCCATGTAACATATCTCAATGCAAACTATATAATATAACTGACTATACTTTTCTTTATATGAAGAAGTATGATTTAGGTCTTCTAATGCTTTATCATTATATCTGATATTATTGTGCCACCAATCATTATTGACCGACACTGACTGTGCTTCGACACGATTTAGCTTTCATTCGTCTGTCCGGATGTTGATTTTTGTCTACCGGTCGCATTTTTCAACGAATCTCGACGAAACTTGGTACTATAAATATGTATGGAATTTTCTTGTTGTCGGCAATATTTCCGTCAAAAAGGGAGGAAATTTGCTGTCGCGCTTTTTATCAGCCGATTTCGATTATGTTTGGCAAGATTGTTTAGTATTTAAATCCTATCGAGATTTGCGAGTAGGTATGAATCAAATCGGTCGAGATTTTATGGATTCAACGCCTGAGATCAGTCAAATACCAGTATAGAGTTAAACCAACGCCGTTATCGTCTGAGTACGAAGTTTCCTATGAACAAGTTATTTGATACTAAGAGCGAGATATGGTAAGTTTTTGGAAAATGGAAATTGCAATAAACCAAATTACAAAAGTGAACACTATTTAATTACAATTAATAACAAAATTAGAATTATCACAATTGGATCTTACAACATCAGAAAATGGAACATTGAAAATGCAACAACGATTTACCGTGAAAATAAGACAGTGGCTTAATAACAGCTACGCAGGCGGCAACAGAGGTCTAATTGTAATGGTCTCATTGTATAAAAAGTGGAATAGGCTTACAGCTACGCGTCGTCTTCCAGTTTGACCTGGTCCCTGGCGAGCTGGAAGGCGGCGACGAGAGCTGCGAGCTCGATGCGCTCGCTGCAGCCGCTCGAAAGCCGCGCTTCGGCGTCCGACATCTTGATCAGCAGAGATATCAGCACTTCCGGGGGTAGTTTCACTGAAACATTGACAACCTGGTCAAAATCTGCCATTAAGTTTTACTAACGTGGTGCGAGCTCAGAAAGAATCTATGGTAGGCAAGCTCAGCATCGTTATCTATCATAGGATGGCCACAGCTGGACAGGCTTCTCATATAGATCTCGGATCAGACGGAACAAGTTTAGTAAATGAAAAGTTTGATGCAAACTAGCATGGTTTTTACACCAGACAGGCATGGATAGGATACTACTAGGATATTTTACGCGTGGTTTTATGCGGTCGAAACTATAGTAGACTTGCTGTGTGCGTGAGTAACACCTGTATTATCAAATTAAAATGTTAAATGAAAAGTATAAATACATAAATTGTGCTGTTGCATGCAGGTACAAACCTCTTTGTATGATTGTATGTACTTCAGTAAGAATATCGCTAAGCGCTAATCCTTTAGCAAGTTTCAAGTCTTGGATATCTGAGACAGGTATAGGAATCTTATCTCGGTATCTTTATAACATACAGTCATATTTTCTCCTGCAATAAAACGCTTATCACAAAAATCAAAATGACGAACCTTCTGTCAACAAAATAAAACCGATAAAGATGAATCACAAACATGTAGTTTACGAAATGTTTTCTAACAATCATCAAAACAAAATTCTTCATTGAGAGACGACTTCGCTTTATCTTTACTAGGGAACCCCCACTATTACTCTGCGATGAATTCTCAGATTTATCTTATCCAGAGGCGATTTTTTTGAGCCTGCATTACGAAGAAATGCGTCACCAAACCTCGCTGGCTCAGAAATTTCGGAGAATAAATTTCTTTCCCATCCATAACTTATTATACAAGTGTTGTTTAGCAAAGTGCAGGGACTTCAGAGGTGTATATGCTCATCATTACGAACAACTTTTACTGTGGGACCAACTCGCAATCACCGACAGGAAATCGCGGGGGGAAATCTGCTGTCCATACATTTCGTTAAGTGTTGAGAGAATATCTGATATTTATTCTCGACTAGCTGCCCGTCGTGGCTTCGCCCGGGTACGATTGGCTAAAGAAGACAAATAGTAAAGATCTCTATTTTTTGAAAATATATTATATTCTATGTTCTCTAGGGATAGCGTAGCTTTCCAACAGTTAAAGAATTTTTCAAATCGACTCAGCTGTTTCGGAGCCTATTCGATGCAAACAAATAAACAATGAAATCCTCTTTATATTTTTTTTTTACACACGGTCTCTGACCCCAAACTAAGCAAAGCTTGTGATATGGCTGCCAGAGACTGATATACTATATATGTATACATATTTTTAAAAACTTACATACTTATAAAGATACTTAGTACCTAAATAACAACCAGACACAGAGCAAACATCTATGTTCATCACATAAATGCTTGCCCTGGGTGGGGATCGAACTCACGCCTCTTTGATTCAGGAGTCAGGGATACTAACCACTGAGCCACCGAGGCAGTCAATATTATTAATATTGGTATAGATGTCGTTGCTTCTATATTAAAAGTTACCTTCATACTATAGGCAAACCATTAAACTCGCGGAACGCCCGCGGGGTAAGAAGGGAGCGGGGGGAGATGTTACCGGGTGGGTAACAGGGGTACGCGGAGCAGAGAGCTCACATCTCACCCCTGTCACTCACCCGATAACATCTCCCCCCGCTCCCTTCTTACCCCGCGGGCGTTCCGCGAGTTTAATGGTTTGCCTATAGTAGTAAGACCTCTGAAATGCCCCGCACTTTGCAAAAATTGCCTTGTATTGAACACACTACTGGTTAATGCATGGTCGATTAACGAATTATTTCATTATTTAAACAGACTCTGAAACTGAGATCTTTTAACTTCCAATACAAAATGAAGCTAGTGAGACGGGACGAAGATTTGCACCATGTATGGTAGTTATAAAAGTTCGCATCAGCTTATAAAAGGCTTAATAATATTACAAATAAATCAAACTATCTATTCTTATCGATCAATATAGCCTTAGCTATACATTTGTTACACCTACAATTAGGTTACGGGTTACGCACTCTTCCTCCTTGCCATAAATGATTGCGTTAACTGTGAATTGGCTAAATTAAACCACACAATAATTAGAGAGTATTATTTTCAGAGGCCAGTAGTTCAGATATAGAAGCAACATACAATTTTTGATCATCCTTAATTAGGTCTTCTAAGTATACTTTACATTTTATTTTTCCAAAATTATTATTCTCACACTTGTATAAAACTCAAAACAGACATGGCCATATTAAGATGATGTACGGATGAATGGAAAAATCTTAGATTATGGGAAAAATACATGTAAAAAAAACAGTCGAATCGACAACCTCCCATTTTGAATTCAGTTAAAAATTAACTAGAAATCAGTATTTTTTTCTCCATTCATTCTTGTTTCAGAAAATTCGAGAAAATTATAGCGTCTGCCAATACGCATACCAATAAATGCTACTTTCGCTAAAGCAATTTGATTCGAGATGGCTTTAAATACAGGGTTATTTCTAATCAATTAGCATCCTTTTAGGGGCCGATTACAGAGGCGCCATCGTAATTATATTAGCTAAATAGCATAGTTCTGTTTCTATTTCACTTTAAGCATTCGATAGAGAGAACGCTTTTTACGTTACTATTAAATTTACGCTGGCGCCTCTGTAATTTAGCTTATTCTGTACATAAATAATTAACCACTTTTGTTCTGCGACTTAAGTCAAAACTCAAAACATAACAGCTGTTCCATACATTTTGTCGCGGGTGAACGATATTTATCTATGAAACAACATTTTTTTTTTGAGTTTTTACAAAAGTCGCAGAACAAAAGTTGTTAGTTTTGATGTACAGAATAAGCCCCTAAAAGGATGCTTATTGATTAGGAATAACCCTGTATACTAGCTGCCCGTTCCGGCTTCACTCAGGTTCGATTGTTATAGCTGCGAACCATTTCGTTGAAGCACTCTAAAAGATAGTGAAAACCGCATTCGAATATGTGGTGTAGTTGGAAGATATAAGTGGATACACAGTCGGGAAGACAGGCACACAGAAATAGCGGCTTTGCTTTATCTGTATTATGTAGTGCTAAAAACTCTGACACCAGGGCTAGCCACCCGGCCTATACGAACTTACTTACTTAGCGATCACAACAACGTGACGTCATGCCGCGTGAGTGAGACAGTTGCGTATTCAATTTGCAAAAATGAATATAAATCTAGTGCTTAAAAAAGTATATTAATTACTTAATTTGGAAGTAGTTTAGCAAAAATTAACCGATGTCATTCATTTGAAAGAAAATGTCAAGAGGAAGTTACCGAATAAAGTAAAATAAGTTTCTTTTAGTTATCCTTAGGGAAACATTAAAACTTCTTGTTATGTTACGTATCATTGATATTCAACCATACACAGTATAAATCTTCCCTATTGTCACAGTCTAGGTAGTTTTTATTAAAAAATCCACCGGCCAGTGCAGCCCACACGCGGTGTACAAGCCTCGTCCGTGAAACGCGGGGTGGAAGTGAGGAAGACTCAAACGGGTGGGGGGTAACGAGTGGCCGTTCTATACGTAGTATTATTATATATTCTTTGGTATTACTAAAGTGGGTTGCACCACTTTTGTCAAAAATATATTTTGTAAAGGATACTTTTAAAGCAAGCAGCGAAGTCATTCTCATTGAGCAGCCAGTGCACGATATTGTTGATGTCGGTTCGCAGCGGGTGCCCCACGCACGTGTACACGTTGTCCTCGGTGACGTCACGGTACGCGAGCCACGTGCTCTGCAGCGTGTTCAGGACTTTACGCATGTCGCCGCCAGAGAGTGTGAGGAGAGCTTTCATTCCGTCCTCGGATATTTTCACTCTGAAATCAATTATCTCTACATTATAATCAAAGTTACTTCCCGCCGCGCCGTCTGCATCCTTCTGCATCTTTCTTCGACCTATGTGTAGGCCGGATCATACAAGTCAGCGGATATGAAGATATTTGATTGTGGAAACTAGCTTGGTTTTTGCACATTTAATTAAATTATAACTCAGGTGTTAATCACGCTTAATTTTAGTAGATAACTGGTACTATAGTTTCAATCGCATTTGGCGATCTTTCTCAAGGTTGGAGTACGCGGGCTCGTCTCGCACAGCATATCGAGACATACTCGTAGTACTCCAACCTTGAGAAAGATCGCCAAATGCGATTGAAACTATAGTAGCAGTTATCTACTAAAATTAAGCGTGATTAACACCTGTGTTATACTTTCATTAAGATATGAAGATAGCTACAAGTTACGCGAAACTCAATTAACGCGCAGCTTTATGTGATCTTCAGTCAGGATCGGATATTGTGCAGCTTGTAGCTAACTTCACATCCGCCAACTTGTACGAGTATGATTAGGCCTACACCAGAATTTAGAGCTCAGAATACAAATATGTAAATAGTTTTGCTAACAGAGTACTCACCCCTCAGCGGTAGCAATCTCCTGCAGCCGCGGCACAATCTGACTCTGTTGCAGCGGTGCGAAGCGGAACCGCGTGCAGCGCGACTGCAGCGCCGGGATTATTTTCCCCAGG
Organism: Hypomecis atomaria; assembly: GCA_964007245.1. Lineage (NCBI taxonomy): Eukaryota > Metazoa > Arthropoda > Insecta > Lepidoptera > Geometridae > Hypomecis > Hypomecis atomaria. The sequence continues at coordinate 14,917,980 of OZ023292.1, read as the reverse complement.
TAGTTGCATATTATGCAGAAACGTACGTTCTCCGTGTACTTCTCTATTACTGAAACAATAAATGTCATTTGAGCATACTGGTGCATTTACAGGCAGGTAACATGCAAACAATTTATCCACTATAGGTACACTTTTTTCTAGTAATAGAAGTGCCAATCAAATTTTTTTTAAACCTCGACGCAAAGATGTCAGAAGTTAAGCGTATGTATCTATAGGGCATTGGAGCGTCATAGCAAAGGTGATTTGATCAATAATGTTCTTATTTTGAACATTTCTTTAAGTTTATACTCATTCATTTAAAGTATTATGTACTCGTAGTCACTACCCAGAATTGAATGGTGCGTGACGAAACCTGCGTGTTGCTTTCCAAAGTCAACTGTTAGTAGACTTTGGTTTTATCTTTTAATCACACTTAATTTTTCAGAGAAGTTTCCTTTTAATTTTTTTCGGTTCTATTCAGTAACACTAATTTGCTATCCTATCCTATTATATTTCCCCACATTTTGAAGGAATAGTTTGTTTGAAACATAGAGGTCGAACATAGACATACGAGTTAGACAGTAAAATGAGTATTGAAATCATTAATTCCGTATGATATGAACAAAGTTATTTCAAGTTATCTGCTACTTGGGCAATAAAATGTAGCACAATGAAACGAAGTTTTATAAAAGAAAACATTTTATTGTCATCAATGTATAGTGCACACTTTCGACGAGGCTTTTCTATGCATGCTCCTCAAAGCCTTCCTATTCATGATAAGCGAGTGCGTCGGCTCAGCCTGCAAGGGCAGGGGGCTTTTCCGACTTCTCTCGTTGGGGAGCGGAGACTTGCCGTGCCCGTTCACTGTTAGAGGAGGTAGCTTGTGTACCTTCATACCCAGGGCTCGGGACACCAAGTTCAGGAAAACTGTGTGGACCTGGAATAAAATAATAAAATTATAGAATATGTACAGTAGGTTAAGTAACAGCTAATAAGGCTTGAATATCAGCCTTGGAAAGAAATAATCGGATACCACTTTGCTCGGCTTTGCACAATGCGATGTGTTGTCTTGTCGCAATGGTAGTTCGTGAGACAGAGATAACGCTCTACGAAACCAAAAATAGCCAACCATCTCTTTCCAAAAGTCGATGTTCATTATTTATTCGCGCGTACTGTATGCGTATCTTTAGTACAACTTCTACTGAAACAAATTCGGTACGATCGTTTTCAATTCTATAAAAAGTTTATAAAAAATAAGTTTGCATTAACCGAATTTAACGAATAGTTACGGAAATATTTTAGATAGGAGTTGTGTTATAGTGTCAGAGAGCTGTCTCACATTACCATTTCACCAGTTCTAGCCGATCCTTTGAATGTGTCCAAAAAATGTTGAGCTGCAAATCTCTGGACACAGGACAGTCTCACTGCTCTCTGGTGTTCTAAATCAGACTTGTTGCCAAATAGAGCCATTATTGGTTTCTTAGGTTCTGACTCGAAAATTTTCTTTATTTTTGTCATCCAATCGGCGAGTCTCTCAAAACTTTGTAGGTTGGTTACATCGTAAACAAATATCACAATCTGAAAAGGATAATTTCTTTAATTATTTACCGAATAGAACGGCGATTGCTAGGTAGTTAATACAGCAACGGATCGACTTGATTTCAGGCATGAATATAGTCAAATCTCTCAATCATCAATAGTCAGTCTATTTTTATCCCGGAAAAATAAAAGGGATAGCGCAAAAATTTAAACATCACGAGGGCTAAGCCCCTGGCAAAAGCTAGTCTTTAATAAAATAAAAATGATAGAGACTCACATCAGACGAGTACAAATAATTAGCAAGCATATGCGTCTCTAGTGCATTGCCGGCGACGTCGCACAGTTGAAGCGCGACCGGCGGGCGCAGCCCCACGCACTGGCCGGCCATCACCTCGGCGCCCTGCGTGCTGCCGCCCGCCACACCACTGCCGCCCAGATACCGGCTGCATATGCTACTCTGAAAAAAAAACTTAGTAACCATTTACTTCAATCGTACATTTTTATTTTTCGCCAAAAATGGCATAACCGACTTCAACCGTGTACAGAATTCGAATAGTTCGCAAGGATCAATGTGTCATCGAAGTAGTCATTTTCACATTATTTATTGTTGAAATTTCAAAAACGATTGGGATAAAATGTAAAGGGGTCACCTTTGAAATATGACCTATGACACAGAAAAAGAATCATGAAAATCGGTTCATAATTGGCGGAGTAATCGCGTAACATAAATACAATAAAAACATTCAGTCAAATTGAGATCTCCCTTTTTGAAGTCAGTAAAAACCAATTATCTAATTAAAACTTAGTCATTGCATCATAAGACTACGAGTAAATATTATACCTGTCAACAATGTTACATAATATAGAACAGATTTTAATACACAGATTTAAAATATTAAATATCTTTAAAAGTATACAAGTAACAGTAGATAGATTAAAAAAACATAAAGACATAAAAATAGAATAACTGTAATACAACTTAGTTCACTTACTTTTCCAGTGGCTGGTTCCCCAACTATGGCGATTTTAACTGTTTTACTTTGTATGCCATCATCTTCATCACTGTCTGACATGATAATTTACTTACAAACTTAACTGAAGATTGTTTTAAACTTCATATACTTTATTTCTATTTTATTTAGCTGGTAAAATCGAATTTCCATTGGTTAAATTTTATATATGCTAAAAATAAATATGAGGTATTTGATAATATGCACAACATTAACTTATCAAAGAACTTCGTGAACTAGTTATGGCACTTTATAAAGTGACCATGTGTTGTGAATCAAGTAGCCATAGCAACATATTAGTGAAGAAAGAATTACAAAAACTCATTTATTATGTTAATCCATTCTTAGAGGTAGGCTTAATCAATAATTTTGAACTTGACCTTGGTCAGCTATTAAGAATATTGCTTAGATACGAATATAAATTAGTTACCTTGTGTTAGAGCCAGTTGAGGCTGGTTGGTAATTTGTTTGTAAAATCACTCAACTTATTTTCAAACTTTTTACTATTGTTTATATATTATTTTAGAATGTTTATAATTTACAATAATTTGCAATTAGGTTGTCCTTTAGGTGTGAAATCAAACAGGATTGATAGTTTAATGTAGGGTTGCCATCCGTCCAGGTTTCCCTGGATTTGTCCTAGTTTTAACTTTTTAGTTGACTGTAAATCGAAAAATAATTTTAACATTAAGAAAAACAGAATTGACTATCGATAAACATTTATAATATGTGCAAATTATAAAACCTGCATGGTTTTATAACATAAGATTTGTGAATTTTCTATACCAAAAATCAATCATTTACTAATAATGTTCTAATAATTATCAATTATTTCTTCGTAAGTGTAACTTCTTTTTAAGTGGTGTCCAGTGTAAATTTCTCAAAAAGTACTATTGTAAGCAATTTAATCAGAATTGAGCTTAGCCTGCTCGTATGTACCGCCAATATTGAAAGTACAGATTTCAATTTTCAAAGCTTATTTGCATATTTTTTCTCACTGAACCCTATCATAAAGTCAAATTTGCCATTGAGTAAAATTAGAGAATGTTTTTCAAACAACACTTGTCACCCAGTGTACTATTTACATGATTACCTTGAATACAATATTGAATTACATCAATTGAAGCAATAATCATGTATCCAAAATATATGAATCCGTAAAGTAAATCTAAATCAATCCGTAAATCTTTTGACATTTTTTTTTAATTCAAGTTTTTAATTGTATTTTGACATTTATTTCTAAATTCAATTGTAATTGGACATTTGTTTTTGTATCTATATTCTCACATTTTTTTAATTCCTGTTTCAATGTAATTTTATAATCATTAGTTTTTATTTCAATTATAATATTTAATGTATTTTGTTGGACATTCACAAGTATACATAATTGTATCTATGTTGAGAAATAAATGAAATGAAAAAGAATGACGATAGTTGCGCCGGACTACTGGTGTGCCAAGAGATGATTAAAGGTTAAGATATCAAAATAATATAGTAACTTACTTCTACGTAGGGCATTTTGAGCATCATTTGTCATCGCATCAGCTTCGTCTAAGATGATGAGCTTGGGTCCTGCCTTAAATATAGTTCTTGTAGATGCAAAGCTAAGAATCTGTCCTCTCACAATGCCAATGCCTCTGTCATCTGAAGCATTCAATTCTAGTACCTACAACATTAAAAGAATTCAAATATTTGTCTCTTGCAGTTACATAAAGCACCAAAATCAGAGGATACTATTACTGGTCAGAGAACAGTGTATGGATGAAATGGGAATTAAAAGGAACCTTTCATTTTTGTTTGTCTTTTACATGCAAGCTTGTGTTAGGATTCACTGGAAAGCAAGGAACATCACTTTAGAGTATTATGTTGAGCAACGGTTTTAACACCTTATTGGGATTCATTTATGTTTTGATTCTTTTCCTCCTATATGGGTAGCATGGCAAAGGGATAAAACCATTTCATCCACTTTCATTGTCAGTTGTCATTGTTAATCCAGGGAACATATCAGTGGAAAAACAATGTATTTCATTGCCATGCTGCCCGTGTTGTATGATATAAATAACCACAGTACCTAGAACTATATGTATACAATATGTTTATATATCTAGATAGATTCACCTCCACTCTACTCTATAATATTGTAATAATTGGAACATAATATTGTAACTCATGTAGGTATGCCGGAATCAAAACTAATACTTACCATCGAGTTGAACTGTTGTGGTGTGTACATTTGTCTGGCACAAGCTAATATTGTCGATGTTTTTCCAGTACCAGGGGGGCCATAGAATAACAAATGCGGCAGCTGGTTTCCTTTCATGAACTGATTTACTGTAAACAAATAATATATGTAACATAACCTACACTATATTTTATTGCAAATCCATACCGATAATAATATAAACTTACTAGTTTTGATTATATCATCGTGTGAGACCAAGTCATCTAATTTAGAGGGTCGATATTTTTCTACCCTGTAAAAATAACAAGAACGGAAGTTTTAAGTTTTTCTACAACGTTACAAGAATCACAAACCAAAACAGCCACAAATACCAACCATGGCAAATTTTTACTTGTTTCCCCAACAGTCATCTTAATGGTTTATATTGTGCAATGGACGTAATTACAGTAATATTTTACTGACCAAACCAATAATTCTTCAACAAAACAAATTACGATTCATTTCACAATTTTCACAAATCACAACAATTCAAAACCCGCGAAAACTGTTTTCAGCGCTGACACTTGACAGCTGACACTGATACTGACTGCAAGCTGAATATACTTGTTGCAATTTAAAAAAATCGTCATAATGGACCGGCCACACATTCGCCCTACGGCGAAGTTATCGTCACTGGGGCTCATTCATCTAATTCAAACGGTAGTAATTGGTTGTTCACGATTTGAACTACTACCTGAAGCTGGGCACATACGCTGCGATGATCGCATTTATTCATCAGATCAGTCCAGCGAGGTCCTAATATAGTTACATTGCCGGTAGGTAGTTATTGAGGAATCAAAATGACACCCCTATTTTAATCGAAAAATATTGATTTAACAAAAAAATTATTGGCATCAAAGTTGTAGAAAATCAAATTTTAAACAACTTTTGTTCCTATAACTTCTGCTGAAAAATTGAAATAACACAAGTTATTGAAGAAATGAAATGGCACAACCGGCTATTTGAAAAAAATATCGATCCTACAAAAAGTTAATGGGAACTAAAGTTGTAGAAAATCAAATTTTAACCATTTTTTGTTCCCATAACTTCTGCTGGAAAATTGAAATAACTCAAGTTATTGAAGAAATGAAATGGCACAACCGGCTATTTGAAAAAAATATCGATCCTACAAAAAGTTAATGGGAACTAAAGTTTTAGAAAATCAAATTTCAAACAACTTTTGTTCCCATAACTTCTGCTGGAAAATTGAAATAACACAAGTTATTGAAGAAATGAAATGGCACAACCGGCTATTTGAAAAAAATATCGATCCTACAAAAAGTTAATGGGAACTAAAGTTGTAGAAAATCAAATTTCAAACAACTTTTGTTCCTATAACTTCTGCTGAAAAATTGAAATAACACAAGTTATTGAAGAAACAAAATGGTACAACCAACTATTTAAAAAAAATATCGATCCTTCAAAAAGTTGATGGGAGCAAAAGTTGTTTAAAATTTGATTTTCTACAACTTTGATTCCCATCAACTTTTTGTAGGATCGATATTTTTTTAAATAGTTGGTTGTACCATTTCATTTCTTCAATAACTTGTGTTATTTCAATTTTTCAGCAGAAGTTAAAGGAACAAAAGTTGTTTAAAATTTGATTTTCTACAACATTGATGCCAATGTTTTTGTTGTTAAATCAATATTTTTCGATTAAAATAAGGGTTTCATTTTGATTCCTCAATAACTACCTACTGGCAATGCAACTATATTAGGACCTCGCTGGACTGATCTGATGAATAGATGCGATCATCGCAGCGTGTGTGCCCAGCTTCAGGTAGTAGTTCAAATCGTGAACAACCAATTACTACAGTTTGAATTAGTGAATGAGCCTCCAGTGACGATAACTTCGCCGTAGGGCGCAGATGTGGCCATAGCATGTGGACTCGTCAACAGTAAAGCGGTGTTACCGTTTTCAAAACTACTACTACTTAAAGACTACTAAAAGTAATATTTTTTTCTACTGAAATCCATTGACATAAATTATTCTTCTCCTAATTGACAACATTTCAAATTTTTAACACAATTTTATTTATTTATTTTCTGAAAGAATATTGCAAAATAACATATACGTATTTTTTATAATTCCAATACGACTTATATTTTCCGTAAAATTAAATTTTGAAAAGTAGCTTATTCTAAAAGGACGTAACTGCAAAACTAAGGAATCATAAACAATTTTACTGAAGCCACATTAGGAAAAAAAATAAGAGCTAGCGTTGATGTCACTGTCAATGACAATCAATCCATCACAACATTCACAATTCACACAAATAGGCCGGGAGGTCAGCGCAAAAAATGCAAATACTTTCTAACAACTGCATTTTTGGTATTACGTTATCATGGTGGTGTACAACAATACCTCGGAGTCAGTGAACTCCTGAGGTTTCTTAGCGTTTGGCGGGGGTGCCAATTTAAAAAAAAAAATAATATCATGCAACTACCTCTGAAAAAGCTGAAAATTGGTGTACTATGGGAAGAAAAATATAAAAAATAGTTTAACGACTGCCAATCACCTGAAATATGTAACAGGGCCTGCCATACATGCTTTAAATTAACACCACTTTAAAGAAGAAGAATAACTACTACTTATTAAGTAGTACCAAATAACTTTTAAAAATTCAAACGGATTCCTCCACCAAATGCTAAGGAACCCAGCAGACTGACTCCGGGTATTGATGTACACCACTTTGCTAACTTAATACCAAAAATTCGTCGTTTGGAAAGTACTTGCATTTTTTGCTCTTACCTCCCGGGCTAAAGCAAAATATGTCATTTGAAAATGACACTGACATTTTATTTTTTAACTACATTTTATGTGTCAACAGTCAGTGTTAAGTGTCATTTTATATTGCTAGTGTTTTTTTTATCATAGGCAACTGAACTTTTAGTATAAATCCCGAAACGGCTTGGGTGATAGTTTTTATCTAATATCTTAGCAGTTACTGCACTAAAAAATTTGGAAAAATAAGTATAATGATCAGCATCCCGATATCTCGAAATGGTTTTGGAATTTCATAGCCTTTACAAAATATGAAAACTTGTCAATTCTACCCCACCGTTATCCGATATCACATAAGGGTGCGCGGGCCCCAAAAAAAAATCGAATTTATGAAATCTAGTGAAATCTGCTGATTTTTAAAACCGATTACCGCCGAGGGTGTCGTTTTAAAACACCCGAGATCGGGAATCGCACTTTCTCTCGAGTGATACATAGTGCTTTATACTACACCTACGAGGAAAATAAAATACAATATTTATTTAATTAAAGTTTATATTAAAATGGTTACAATGTCTTAAACATATAGAAAAGTGACATCCGCCATCTTTAATTTCAAAATGAATGCCATTTTCGAAATCTACACCCCCAAATATTTAGGTTACCAGCGCATAGTCTTACCCAAAATAAAAAAAGAAAAACCACGTAAGAAATGGATTTTCATAAACTTTTCATTCCCGCTCAGATGCGTTTTCTCCCCGCATATTTGTTCGATATGCAATGACGTACTTTCTACCGTAAATTTGATAAAGTATCAAGGTACTTTCCGAGCAGGTGTAGTATAATAGTACATTGTTCACCGAGAGGAGAAAGTGACCGATTACCGTCGAGGGTGTCGTTTGAAGCCCGAGCCGTAGGCGAGGGCTTTAAAACACCTGAGATCGGGAATCGCACTTTCTCTCGAGTGATACATAGTGCTTTATACTACACCTACGAGGAATATAAAAACTAAATCTTTACTAATTGAAATTTATATTGAAATTGTTGCAGTTAGTGAAGCTATATGTAACACTTGAAAATGGCGCCAATGGCGTCTGCAATTTTCACATGTTCTTTTTTCAAATTTTTTGACACCATCCAACACACAGCTAGTGGCCAGTGTCATTTTGCGAACTTGGAGATAAAAACTCACTGTAAAAACTTTTTGACTTTTGATATTTAGGTTACCAGCGCATAGTCTTACCCAAAATTAAAAAAGAAAAACCACGTACAGTGCGACACAAAAGAGATGAAATTAATTATTCTGGAACTAAATTATAATTTTTGCTGGAACCATAACTTGAGCTGTCAATCATAGTTAACATCCTAGCATTTTTCTCGTTTTGTGCTATTTTGTGGATTGTGAACAGGGAAACAGTATCATTATGCAAAAAATAATGCAAAATATGCTAACAAAGCGATAGTGGCGACCTCATTTATTTTCTAGTCTTTTATGTCGCACTGTAAGAAATGGATTTTTATACACTTTTCTCTCCCGCTCAGATGGGTTTTCTCCCCGCATATTTGTTCGATATGCAATGACGTACTTTCTACCGTAAATTTGATAAAGTATCAAGGTACTTTCCGAGCAGGTGTAGTATAAAGTATTTTACTTTTACCACGAACCTCTAAAACTCTAAACTAAAGTAAACATGATGTTGGCTTGACCACTTTACACTTGATCTGATTTGGCCGTTATTTTCAACCAATACTTGCCAAACCAAATTGAATCGTGAATAAAGGTTTTTAATTTTGTCAATACCCGGGGCATCTGACATCAAATTTCCTTCAAATTGGGGGTTTTCCAAGGTGCATTAGTAATATTGCCAGCACAATGATTTTATAATTTAAAGCTCCCTGAAAAGTGGCTCGGCGGCGCGGCCTGTAGATTGAGTTTGTTTGGTTGGTTTTAAAAATATGGCTGCAAGGCAATGAATGACAGCACCATAACAAACAAACGAATAAATACCTAAATAATAAATAAATGTACAATTAAGCGGGCTGACTGTAATACTGCACCATTCTCGACTAGTTTACGGTACGGTTTTAAGATAACTCGTTAATTACTTGTACTCGTAGGTAGGCCTAGACAGACAAAACATTTAATGGTGGTAATAGTACAAAAACGGTACCTATATAGGGAGTTTTCATAAGGATGAACTGACAGCACTTATTTAGTCTGTGCTTATTATTATTAAAATGCCGCCGCAACTTGTTTGTTGCTAAAAATTGCTTGGATTTGCAATTTTACTTACTGTTGTAATTGGAGTGCTTTATTTCTAAAATTCATACCACCTAATCTGTTCGTTTTTGGATCCAAGGGCATATGTGAACAGTGCTAACCACTGACCAACGAACCACTATCTAGTGGTAACCTAATGCCTAAACTTATCTCTAAATATTGTGTAACGAACCTTTTGCTTCTACAATGAATCTCTCTGGTAAGTATACATGTTATTGTGTTGATATACGCCTACCTGTTTGCTAGGTACCATAAATTTAATTGATAAAAATGATTTGTAACAGATCCTTCAGACGAAGACTCCAGCAGTGACGAAAGTCCGGTACCGGCTAAACGACCTCGTGCAGATACTTACGGTGCCTCATCCACAACTTCACATGGTTCTGGTAAGCAGCTTTCCATGACTTCCTCTCCTACTATGAATAATTACCCTCCAACCTAGCAAAGCAAAATTTTTATGGTATTAGCCAAAACATTTTGTTTAACGTATTCCAGTTTTTCAAGATGATTCCGACAATGAACCATCAAAACCACAGAGCAATGATAAATATAGCACTCATTTTCAAAAGCCAGCCAAAATACACAGTAATTACACAGAGAGGAGCTCTGAAGATACCAATATCAGATTGAGTAGAAGTAGTGTAAGTGAAAACTGCTCTTCACCAAATGACAGTTATGATGATGTTCGACCTGGTTTCAATGAAGATGGAGAAGGAACCATGCGACCATCATTTGGAGACTCTACTGAATCCTTCTACAATAAGAATACCAGCAATGATAAAACTTATGATGATGCATACAGTGCAGAATACTCGGAAAAGTCTAAACGCATGATGAGTAACATGGGTTTTAAACCTGGAAAGGGATTGGGAAAATTTGAGCATGGTCGAGTGGAACCAGTTGAAGCATCTACACAAAAAGGTAGAAGAGGTCTGGGAATGAAGCCTTCTGTCGTTGGAGAAGTGCCTAGAGACTTCACCTGGAGGCCTGATGATACCAAACCTGAAGCAAAAGAGGATGTTGTAAGTAATGGGTAAATCACCCATATCCTAATTATTTTCCAAACATACTTCTTGATTAAGAAACATTGCTATCCTAAAATTAATCCAAATTTTAAAATGACTTCCAGATGTGGTTGCCTCCAGCACCAGATGAACCATTACAGGGAGACACCCTTGAATCCTGGTTAAAGAAAGGACCAAAGAAACCAACCATTGATGATGAAACTAACTTTGTTGACCCACAAGTCTTGAAAGGAGTCTTAGAAGCTAAAGTGAGTATCTGTTTATTTATATGGCTCGACGACAATAATCAACATAACATCAATAAAAAAAATACTTAGTTATGGATTGCACCAGTGGCTGTAATCTGCTTTGACTGAGAGAGCAAATTATTAAAAACTAGAGAGGCAAGTCATGAACCATTATACTGTAACCCTTTATTTAAATAAATCTTTTATTTCAGACTATTTTTGACAGCCTTGATGATAAAGATCTCAGGCAAGCAAGATTTCGTAGCAATCCATATGAGACAATTGGTGCTGTAATATTTCTGAACAGAGCAGCTGTAAAAATGGCAAATATTGATGCAGTGTTTGACTTTATGTTCACCAACCCCAAGAAACCAACCGGAGAAGATGCCATAGATAAAAAAGAAATACTCTATTTTGCTGATGTTTGTGCCGGCCCCGGTGGTTTTTCAGAGTATATCTTGTTTAGAAAAGGATGGAGAGCAAAAGGTGATTTAACTGTAAATGTAATTTACCAAGTCAGCACTAGGATGGTTGAGATACTTTTATCACTTTCATGAGCATAGAGATGAGCAAATTGCTTATCTACTACCTAACCTTTGACAGTCCAGCATCACAGGACTTTGAGCTATAGTTAGAACCAAATTGGTACTGCACTGCTGCAGTTGATTATTGGGTTTAGGCGAGGAATGCCCAAGTAGTTTGGGAATGCCCAATTCTAGGAATGCATAGTTCTCAAAATGGCAAAATAAATTAAATAAAAAAATTTAAACAAATAGGTAACGTAAATTTTCTAAACACAGGGTGACCGGCAGCTACCGGTAACAACCTCTTAAGGTCGAGTTTAGTACATTCATAAGAATTACTTTACTAGTGGACCAACCGAAACCAAATTCGCGAAAAAGTTAGCAGTTCTATAGAAAAAGTCCATTGATAAGTGTTATTGTTGTTAGCCTGTCGTAATAAATAAATAATCAACAAAATGTATGGGACAGGCGATTTTTTTCGCGGAATCTGGATTGGTTGGCCCCATAGTTAAAGTTGTTCACTTTGATGTACTAAACTTGCCTTTGAGAGGTTCGACATTACTTACCGAAGACCCAAAGAAAAAAGAATAGAAGGAGTATAAAAAATATGTTTTTTTTTATAAAATTCCGAATTTAAATTATTTTGCCATTTTGAGAATTGCGCATTCTTAGAAATAGCCATTGTGAGAATTGGGAATTCTTAGCCTAAACCAATAACAGTGTCATTTATCTCAGTAAGTTCATTTTAATTGCATGCATATTATCATAATGAATTTTCAATTTCAGGTTTCGGTTTCACTCTGAAAGGCCCTAATGACTTTAAACTCTCAGACTTTTATGCTGGCACATCAGAGACTTTCAATCCATACTATGGAGTGAAAGAAGATGGCAATGTCTATGATCCAGCTAATCTTACTTCTTTAAAGGAGCATGTACTTCTACAGACTGAGGACAAAGGAGTCCACTTTCTAATGGCTGATGGTGTAAGTCAATCTGGATATTGCTTCTTGTTTTGTTGAAAATGTCTGACAGAAGAAACTCCATTAAAATATTAGTAAAAATAATTAATTTCCGATCTTGGAAAAATCTTTTGATAGATACTATTTATTGGATTTCTGCAAAAAAATATGTTTCATGATGGCTGTACAACAAAGTAATAAAATTCATTGTAGACTATGCTGAAATTATTGTGAACATTGTCTATTTGATGTAATGTAATAAATTGTTTACTATTGATCATGGGCGATTCGCCCCGCGGGCCGAACCGCTTGCGGGGCGAAACGCTGCAATACCCGAATAACATACTCAGTTCCATAATGTTGTCATTACATTTCGAAAATTTTAATTTCGAGTTCTTTATTTGTAACACTCAGTCCCGCCTATACATTATTATATCAGATGTGGTGTTAAATATTGCAGGGGTTTTCAGTGGAGGGTCAAGAGAACTTGCAGGAGGTACTGTCGAAACAGTTGTACCTGTGCCAGTGCCTCGCCGCGCTCCTCTTGGTGCGCACGGGCGGACACTTCGTCGTCAAACTGTTCGACGTCTTCACGCCTTTTAGCGTGGGGCTCATTTATATTATGTACAGATGCTTTGATAAAGGTAAGGAATAGTCACGCCTTTATTTTTATTCTCTGCTCTTTGTACTATACAAGCTTGTTTTATAATCTGAATCAAATAATTTAAACATATTTAACCTTTATACATCTTGAGAAGGAATCCAATGGCATGTGTGAAACCTATAAAATCGATCGCAGCCTTAACCAGCTGATTACCTCTTAACGAAGTCGACTTCCATTCTTTATTTGTACATATTGTTGTTTTTCTGAAAGTTAACATTACTACACTGAACATATATACTTACCTTATAATAGCATAATATTTCAATTGATAGACCTCACTCTCTTTCATCTCAATCTTCATAATGTAATGTGCCCTTTGAAATTTCAGTTTGTATACATAAGCCAGTGACGTCACGGCCAGCTAACTCCGAACGATACCTTGTATGCTTGTGGAAGAGATTAGAGACAGAACCGGTAGAACAGCATCTTTTCTCCGTAAATTCTATGTTGTGGAAAGGCATCGACAATGGACAAGACATCCTTGAACTGGTCCCGCTCAGTGTCATTCAAGAAGACACTGCTTTCTATGAATATATTTACAAGAGTAATTGTGTGTATGTATACATTATTCTTCTCTTTTGTCGTTAAACAGTAAAAATCTTACAAATAAGGCATTATGTCGTCACTTTCAGATTGGGCGAAAGACAAATTAAACATCTTTTAAAAATAGCAGCATTCAGCAAAGACAAAAACCTGAAAGAGACTACTCAAGCTGAAATGAAAGAAGAGTGTCTGAAGTTGTGGAATGTAAGTTAATTTATTTTCTATAAGTCCGCATTCCACCATCGACGATGTCATTTCCGAACCCTTGACTGACCATCGCTCCATTAAGGTGGTTGCTTGCGGTTAGCTAGGCACATCAGTGCCAATAGATGGCGCTGATGGTCTAATTTGACGTATTTTATTTTTTATAAATGAAAATGTACATATTATTTCATGGTAATATATTTGCCGGTAATAATGAATTATTTGCTATTTTCTCAGCTATATTTCAGTTGTGTTTTCGTTTTTTAAAGTACTGAATTTGTACCGGGCAATATTGAGGGCCGCGGTAGACTACTCACTCACACAAAGACAAGGCTCTTGTTGTGTTCGAACGTGGTTCCAACTATGCGCTAATTTCGACGCACTTTCCATTGCATAGTTTGGACCAGTGGTTAGGATTCCCGGTATTTGAAACCGCGATACCGAGTTCAAATCTTGTTGGGCATGTTTCTTTTTGCGATGTTTTTTGTCTTCTAAATAAAAATCAAATACTGTTACGTAGTAAGCGCATAATTTGATAACGACAGGACCGACTTGTAATTTTTTTCTCCATGATATCGTTTCATTTGCGCACGAATTCGTTTGCGATTTTGCTTGGGACCAGAGTATTGGTGGTTTTTAGGGTTCCGTACCCAAAGTGAAAAACGGGACCCTATTACTAAGACTTCGATGTCTGTCTGTCTGTCTGTCTGTCCGTCTGTCACCGGGCTGTATCTCATAAACCATGATAGCTAGGCAGCTGAATTTTTTACAGATGATGTACCTATTTCTGTTGCCGCTATAACAACAAATACTAAAAACAAAATAAAATAAATATTTTCCCAGGCTCCCATACAACAAACCTGATTTTTTAGACGTTTTTCGATCTATATTAACAATGGTAACAGGTACATGCTTGAAATTTTCACAGAATATTTAGTTTTATATTCACTTCAATAATAAATAATCAAATTAAAATAAAATAAATATTTAAGGGGGGCTCCCATACAGTACGGAACCCTCCGTGCGAGAGTCCGACTCGTACTTGGCCGATTATTGTTTTTTTTTTTGCGAAGTACGTGGTGCCATGGTTTATTTTGGGCGACTGATTGCATGTATAAAACACCGATAAAATCTTTATAGAATGGCACTCTGATATAGGTATCATACAAACAAAACACTGAAAACAAGAATTCAAGAAAAACCGAATACGCAATCAGTGTTGCCAATGCCATGAGTTGAAATTATCCATGAAAATTATCGTATTTTCAAATAATGTTTACCTTCTATCTTCCAAGCTTTCATTCCATAAAATCTAAGTAGGAGTATATTACCATTAAAAAAATACCAAATCAGTCCAGATGTTCCCAAATGATGCGCTTACCAACGAACATTACTTGACGATTGACGTTTGTAAAAAAAATGATAAATTGTATGTTGTAGCTATAATTTAATAATATTTACATAATAGTATTATAATTATTTATTGTTTGTAATTTATTTTCCCTATAATTTATCCAAATTATAATACTGGCAATACATTGTCTAATATTTTTCAATAATTGAGTTTTGAGCTGAGCGAATTATGAGAAGACCGAAGACAGAAGAGCGGCAACAGCGCGTGACCCGCTATCATGCTCCTTGCGCCTATGCCACGAGCTGGCAACGTCGCGCGTCGTCGCCGTACAATTACTATTATGTATTCTGTGCCGCTACTAAACAACTATAAATTGTAATGTAGGCACCGTACGACACTATCTGTGTTCACTCACACATTGACAAAATTGAACTAAAATTCGATGTTATTTCTACTATTAATCTACTGTTTTCATCAACTAAAGATGAAATGCCGCAAATAAAGACCAATTTAAAAGCCAACTATAGTCATTTCAGTGTAAAATTATACTCTCATCGCCCATGAATAGTCAAATAGATTAGTATGAAAATCGAACCACCTTAATGGATGAAATCCGTTCAATGTTACCAGTTTCGCGACTGACGTTAAAATGGCGACTTGTCTTTTAGAGAATCAATAAACGCTTGTATTTAAATTGTATTTCTGATCTTCTTCAAACAATGATTGTGTAAAACACGAAGTTAGAACTTAACTACACTAAATTGCTAACATTGACTACATCCGTTTGGATGTCATCCATTCGGAGCGATAGTCAGTGGGGACCTTAAGAGACACATGTCCCGAGACGCCAGGCAAAGCCGAGCATCGCCGCCTGACAAGTGGCAACATTACGCTACCTGCGAGCTCGCGCACCACCACTAGAACCTCAATTATCTATGTATATCTTTATCGAGAGAAATATTTGTGCTCAACAGTGGGTACTGTTGAGCACAAATATTTCTCTCGATTGACACAATTGACAACTCTGGTGAAACCCCACCTTAAATCTAATATTTCAAGACCTTTGCGATTGAACCGATAATAAGGGTGCTCAAAAGGAAATGGATGCTAAATACAACAAATTGATGCTAATAATATATTTCACAGCTTCCGGATCAAGTAAGAACTCAGCCTGAAAGACTTAGTCCAGACGAGACACTTATGAAAATATTTTCACTGATGCACAGACCGCCGCCAGATGCTCAAAGCGCGCACACTTTTAAAACCGGAGTGCTGTGCAAACATCCACATTATATAGAAAGTCCTAAAGATTTAGAAAGGTTCAGAAATGTATATGATTGGCATATGATGTTCCTCAGCAGTGGCAAGAATAGTCCGGATTTGAGAATATTTTTGAGTAAGTCTAGAAAGTCATTTTAGAATAGATGCATCATCTAATTTGGCATTATTACCCTCCTAAATATTTATTTGTAGTTCACACAGTCATTTGTGTTTGATTCGAGTCCAAAGCTACCTATCAACCTGCCATCGTCCGCAGGAAGAGCCGCTTTCAGCGGTTTGGGAAATGCTCAAGTTGAGCAGATTGGTATCAGGCGTGTTACACTGATTCAGATCGGCACTATTTGTCGAAGGCAAAGCCGACCCGAAGCAGCCGTTCGGGCCCAATCGGTACAATACGGTTTTTACTCGGCCGTTACGCATCGCTCCGCGTACATACGTAGTAAGATTTTTTTGCAAAAATCCTAGGGATTTTGCAAAACACGGATAATTAGACATTGGCTATGATATTTTTCTATCTTACTGAAAAAAGTTAGGATTTTTGCATAAATACGAGTTGCTTTTGTAAGATTTGTAGAGAAACTAACCTTTTTGTTAGCTTCTCTACACTCAGACTCTTTCAACGATAACACTGCCAACTTACAATTCTAGTTATGAAATTATTCAAATTTTTGAAATGTTTATCTTTGACAGGATCAGCGATCCTTGTTTGGTAAAATTGGGCAGTCTTGAGTTGGAAGTGATCTGGAAGACACCTTTTTTTCCTCTATAAGATGTAATGAGTGTGAATTTGAGTTTGCGTGGACGAGCCCTGCAAACCGCATGAGCGTCGCGTGACAGTCAGGGTGAGAGGCTCCGGTCCCTTTGACTTTGATTCGAAAAGGTGCGGGTTACGACACCTTCAAAATTCTCTCTCCCTCTCTCCGTTTCTTGAAGATTTAATTGACTATAAGTGCAGTGCGTGTTAGTGTAAATAAATGTGTAAATACTAAGGTTAGTCTTCTGTTTTAATCTCCTCTCTCCGAACCGTTAGGAATCCTATCCACTAGGTAGGACTCTTAGGTTGGTTAGGTTTCCCTGAAGTCTCTTAACCTGTGGTGCTGCAACCGGCTCCCCCGCTTGCAACGTTACGGGTTCCTCTTCAATTCTCTTTTAACTTGTGGTGCTGCAAACGGCTTCCCCGTTCGCAACACTACAGTTTGGCGCCCAACCTTTTTACTTACCCACCCCTGACTACTTATATTTTCTTATTTTACTGTTACTTGTTTTCTTTCTTTTCTAAATTCTAAACCGATACTTCCACAAGTATCCATCCATCGCTTACAACTTAGGTATTTTGGTTCTCTTTTGGTTATCATACTCCGATTCTCCATACATTACTCTATACTTGACTTTACAGTACACAGGCTACATAAATACCGCACCCCTACATACAGTCACTTACTACCTGGTTACCTCTGTAACCTACACCCATTCTTCGCTTGACGGTGTTAAAACCTAACGGTCACCTTCAAGTTGGGGTTTGGGAGACTATACGGCGAGCTGGAGGAGAGTATCCTCTCAGTGTACGTCACATACAGTTTGTAAGTTACCTAACTTACAGCTGAACACTCATCATACTTTCGTAGTACATAGTAGTACATATCAACACTTGGCCTAATATATAAATTATATTCTATTACTACCTGGTATTATGTGCTTATTATTCCGCGAGTCTCTCTCTGCTCTCATACGTCTTCAGTCATTACTATTCCCTTGACTCTACAGTACATTTAAACAACACAATACCGCACCCTCTCATACAAGCACTACTACCCGATTACCACTGTAATCGACATCCATTCTTCACTTGGAGGTGTTAAAACCTATCGGTCACCTACAAGTTGGGGTTTGGAAGACTATACGACGAGCTGGAGGAGAATATCCTCTCAGTGTACGTTACACGCAGGTTGTAAGTTGTCTTGGCTTACAGCTGAAGTATTCCTACATTCACAATACGTTTCAAGGTACTAGGTGATTTTTTTTACCTTATTTTTGTTGAACGAGTTTTGCTCATGTGAATTTTATGCTCATGTTCTCACTAACCCTAATTTATTAATATTTCAGATGTGTAAGTTCAATTGAATATTAGTTACTTGACCTAATACTATTTTTTAGCTAATATTTCTTTCTTATCTTTGGTAATACGTCGTATCTTATTATTTTTAATGTAATACCTATTAGATTTACAAAAAATGGCTAAAAACATCGTTTATTCTCATTTAAACAAACTTGAACTTGAATATGAGATCTCAATTCGTCATGAAACACCTTCAGGGAGTGTTTCCTCTCTCAAGGAGCAATTGGAGAGACTTTCTATACTGAAACCAGCTGAAGTCATTTCCAAGTCGGTTTTCTCAGTGTCAGTTGACTTAGATCAAGTGTCAAAGACTTTGAAGTATATCAAAATAATGATTTTTCTTTTTTTAACTAGTGCTGATCTATGTTTTTGTTTTCTTAAGAAGGTTGTAATAGTTTTCGTTTTGTTTGGTGTATACTGAGTACTAATAATGCTATGATTTTGTATTCATGTAATTCTTTTTTACGTACAAAAGTACTACCTGTTAATGCTTCACAAAGAATCTAAACCCTTTGGCTTATTTTTTGTAATACCCTTGATTTTTTTTATTTTGAATAATAAAAGGCTTGCACAATGGTTAAGTTACCAATAAAGCCTATATTGTGCTTTTATCTTTCGATATTTCAAATTGCACACGTTGCAATTTAAATATTAACTTCATTTGAATAGAAAATTACTTTTTCTCTTCATATCTCTGAAGAGTTTTAAGGCTTACTTAGGCCATATGTGTAAATATTAACTTGTAAATATTATTATCTTAACTTTTATCGGGTTTTCGAAAAGGTGCGGGTTACGACACCTAACTCTAAAAAAATAAGCCTTCGTAATAATTGAATGATAATTCCTTGTGGAGTATGGTCATCATGGATTGTGAACCATAACCCCAACTTATGATTGAGTGTGCGTGCGAGGGAGTATGGAAGATGTGTGCGAATCTGTCTGGATGGTCAAGGTCTTATTCTCAACCTGCAAAATTTTCAATGAGTGAAAATTTTTCTGGGGTTTTGGGGGAAATGTAGAGAAACTAACCTTTTTGTTAGCTTCTCTACATTCAGACTCTTTCAACGATAACACTGCCAACTTACAATTCTAGTTATGAAATTATTCAAATTTTTGAAATGTTTATCTTTGACAGGATCAGCGATCCTTGTTTGGTAAAATTGGGCAGTCTTGAGTTGGAAGTGATCTGGAAGACACCTTTTTTTCCTCTATAAGATGTAATGAGTGTGAATTTGAGTTTGCGTGGACGAGCCCTGCAAACCGCATGAGCGTCGCGTGACAGTCAGGGTGAGAGGCTCCGGTCCCTTTGACTTTGATTACAGGTGGATCTCTTGTTTTGGGGCCACTGACCCCTTACCCCTGGAGCACTGGGCTGGCGCTGACTTAGAACCCTGTCGACCAGTTTGGGCCGGCGCCTGTCGGCCGGTTTGGGCCGGCGCCTCCACCTCAGTCGACAGATGTCTTCACGCTAGCGCTCACCTAGCGCTACCTGGCTGGCGCCACACTATCGGCGGGTCCAGCTCAGGCTCTAGAAAATCCTCGGCCAGCCTCCAGCGTGGTTCTACGAGTGCTACCCTCTCCCTTTTGGCTAACTTTCCAAGGACACCTTCAAAATTCTCTCTCCCTCTCTCCGTTTCTTGAAGATTTAATTGACTATAAGTGCAGTGCGTGTTAGTGTAAATAAATGTGTAAATACTAAGGTTAGTTTTCTGTTTTAATCTCCGAACCGTTAGGAATCCTATCCACTAGGTAGGACTCTTAGGTTGGTTAGGTTTCTCCTGAGGTCTCTTAACCTGTGGTGCTGCAACCGGCTCCCCCGCTTGCAACATTACGGGTTCCTCTCCAATTCTCTTTTAACTTGTGGTGCTGCAAACGGCTTCCCCGTTTGCAACATTACAGATTTGAACCATTTATTTGGCTCAACGCATAAATAAGCATTGCCATTCAGCGTAGCAATGCAGCCAGCATGCTGGGCACGCTGCCAACTGGCAGTGGGCTTGAGCATTTGGATTATCTTTAGACCTTCAAGGGTCTGTGGATGATCCAATGCTTTTTATGTAGTAGTAGTGTAGGTAGTTTTAGCATATAAAGTAGTATTTTATTTTGTTGTAGACCATATTCAACCTTCACTGTAAAGGCTTGATTTTGGTTTACTGGCCAGTAAGAGTTGATTTAGATTACTGTATGTGATTGGACTCGACTCCGAGCCCGAGCGGACTCGGACTCATTCGACTCAAATTTCCTAGGACTTTTCCAAAAAAAATGGATTATCAAATCTTACTACGACACATACAATACATTCGATTTTGCCGTCCGGCTTCTGCCGAAGGTGCAGACTCGCGACCGCCCAGCCTAGCAAAAGCCCATTGGTTTTTTCTCCCGAACATTAATTTTGTCAGATTTTACCGCCCGCGGCAGTGCCGATCGAGGCTGAACCGAATGTGTGTGCAACCCTCATATTATTGTATGTTTACTTCAAAAATAAATAGTTAAATTATATTAAGCGGGGCTTCCGTGCGGTACGGAACCCTTCGTGCGCAAATTCAACTCGCACTTGGCTGATTATTTGGTAATTCATACTTATGACGCCCTCATACTTGTAGCCCCCCACTAGAATTCATGCCATAGAACACACACACACACATAGACAAGGACAATCAACACTCGGACCCAGATGCCTAGACCAGATATTTTAATTCATCACCCAAATACCTGTCCAGCCAAAAATCGAACCCAAGACCTCCCACATTGAAGGCAGTGGTACTACCGTATGTACTACCAACTACTCCGGGACGTCGTCACATTATGAAACAGTACCTATTTAGATTTACCTACATTTAAGAACTTAAACCGACTATCCACTAAAATCTATTTCTGACACAGAAAACATAATATTTTTGTCCTGTTACATTAGTTTCAGTTGCTATATAAAGAATAGATTATTTTTTTAAATGTTTCAGGCTGTGGAGGGCATCAGTTGTTCCAGTTAGAATCGAACGGGTGGAGAAGTGTGGTAGATCTCCACCTTACCATGCCAGCTAAAACACTCATTTATGGCGAGGTAAGGTTTTACCCTTATAGTAATAATTTATTGGCCTTATAACATTCCGTCACATTAGGCAAGTCATTTTACAATTATTCTTACGATAGTAGGTACTTACATACCTATCCAAAAAAAAATCAAAATTATCATACATCACTACAAATATTAGAATTTGAATACACTATAAAGACAACACTAGATAATAATAATTAAACACAATCAATAGAATCATTATTCATTCTCTTATCTTACCTTCAAGCCGCATCATAATAATCCTCGTGATCGAACACAGAATATCCTCTAACTTTTTATTCCTATAAAGCTAAACAGTAAAAGTCAATTCACACAGAGGCAGGAGTTGTGGAACGCGGTCGCTGGAAGGGAAAATCCCTGTAATGTTTGATTTTTACCCACGAAGGAACGGAGCAGGTATATACGTTTAGGGTGAGAGATGTTTGTTTGTGTGTGCGTTTGTGCAAAGTAATGTTCCCACCTATCTTAATGATCCGATTTTGATGCGGTTTTCAATAACGGGTTTGTGTTGGATGAGTTCAGGGTTCTTAGACAGGTGCCACGGCTGTAACTAACTAGGGGGCGCCACAATATTAGTGCAAAACAATGTTGCAATATAATCAAAACGAAATGTCCGATTACAATTATTATGTTTTCAGCAATGTGTATGTGGTAGCTTAATGCATGTCCCCAAATAATAAAAATTACGTCTTTTATTATTTTTCGATAAGATTTTACCGTCGTGGGTTTTTTTTTTAAATATTTTAATTTTGCTTAATCTTGTGTATGCCACCAGACAGCACCGCACCGGATCTCGCCCACTTGTGTCAAGTTGCATACAAATTCCAAAATTAGAAAATATCCCGGATAGCGGACGCTTTTCCGCGGTTCTTGTCTCTATGTGACGTGGTCTTAAAAACATTAAACATGGCTACAAGATTACTTTCGCGGTTTTAGTAACGGCGTAATGATGTTTATGTATCATTCGTATTGTTTCAGGTAGTAAAAGAATATAGAGGGCAAGGGAATAACCAAATTTATAGCAAGGCATTGCACATCATAGATGCATTGATGTTGGGTGGAATTGATATATCACACTACGCTTTATCCGAAAGGTATGTTCTCACAAAAACTGTTTGATAACTAGGGGTGCTCCAAGTTTTGTTAGATAGTGATACATATAATTATATTTCTCTGGATTAAAAAAAAAACAGATACCTATATAGTTTTGTATTAATATTACAAGAGAGGGAAAAGTCGATTACCAGATTTTTTACATAGTTGATTCTTCTGTAAAAGTATTTTTTTTGTTCCAGAATAAATCAGTGCAATTTGTTCTGCTCAGCACTATCTAAACCCTTCGACAGCCTAGTACTTCCAATAAGATGCAAGAGACTATTCAATATGGAACAGTTCTCGTCGGTAGTGAACAATCTCGAGTTCCGCGCGATGAAGCGCGTGAAGAAAGCTGTCACGATAAACACGCCCGATAGAATAAATAGAAATGAGATGTTCTACGCGGTTGGGTCTATCCTATTTCTCAAGGAAATAAAAGGTAAATAAATCAAGTAGGTATTTATCTAAGGTCACATGCGCACTATCCGGATGCGGATCTTGGCTGCAGCAACACAGAAAAAGGTATGAAATCGCAGTCATCATTCGCGTATGTAAACTGCGATTTCGCACATTTGTGTTGCGGCAGCCGCCGCTGCCGCGCCGGTCCACATGCGCATTCGCAGAGTGCATACGAGGTCTTTTCTCAATATATATAATATGGCGTATCTAACACTATAATTTTATTATATAGGGTGTACCTATCACAAAACGATGTATACATATATTCTATTATATGTCCGTCGTCTATACATAATATATAATTATGATACTCTATATTATTTTCTTGGCTCTGTTGGGGATGGATTGCAGTTGGTGACGGTTGCCTGATCGCATTGGATCCATCCATCATTGTGTTCTCATTCGTTGACGTTATTTGCAGAGCCTTGGTCAGCACAAATATCAAAATCGAGCGGATACAAGTACTACTTCAGCATCGGCAGAGACAAGAAGCCCCGCAGTGAATACTACATCCCGGAGGAGGCGCGGCTGGACATGGTGAGCGCGTACAGCGGCCGCCTGCAGTGGCCGTGGGAGCCCGCCGCCAGTGCCATACTCGAAGGCCACCCCGTCGGCGGGATGTCCCGTCAACACATGGAGGAATTCATTCAACACAATACAAAAAGATGATCTCTAGTCCATGCTGTGTAAATATAAATCGTCAAATTCGTCAAATAAAAATCATATTTTTATGAACTAGTGTTAGTTATTTAGTTTATAATTTTAGGCCGCCCTACGGCCCTAACACTTAAGTTTTGCTCACATAGCCAATTTCCAGTATGAACTGTAGATCTAGTTTTTTCGATATCTTCAGATTACAGTTTAGGCCTCAACAAAGAAAAACTAGATTTACTGGATTGTTCCCAATGATCCACCCAAACCAACCACCTAGGTGGTCGGTTAGGATATTTCTTCCTAGCCGACCACCAGCCATCCACTTAGGTGGTTGGTTAGGATTTTTTCAAGCTACTGTTGTAAGCGTAGATTTAAAAATTCTTAACACTCTTTGTAAGTGTCCGTTATCGTAATTTCAGCCGTAAGTTAGGTACATACGAAAGCAACTTACAAGACAAGTGTAAGGGTGGCCATAGAATAATACTGCCGTGCAGCCTTTAAAATGCAGTATGAGCAAAAACGCGGTTTCGAGAAAAACGCGAAAAACTTTTTGATTTGTTTTTTTTCTATGTTACAAGGTTTTATGACGTATGTTTTGAATGCCATTGTGCGCATCTGAATTCGAAGAAAGACTTCACGAAAGAAAATACGCACTTAGATTATTATATGATAAATAAAAACGATTTTGAAAAAAAAGATCCCAAAAAAGGGCAGTTACGACACATAAAATTTAGTGAAAAAGTTCGCATAATCAGATTAAAATGCAGTAATTTGAGTTAGTACTGCAAAATTATGCGGGACATGTACTACTTTGCCGTTTAAAATGCAGTATCAGATTTATTTTACTGCATTTTAATGTGTCACTTGAATAAAATGTAGGTGCAGTATGTAAATAATTATTGACTAAATTACGTAAGCTACTTATTTTATGGAGTAAGAAAGAGTAATTCGATCAAAATTTTTTTTTAAAGAAATAGTAAGAAATCAACACTGCACTTCAACATCAACAAAAATCAACACAATCACTTTTTATTATTATTTAGACTATTATGGCTCAGACTTTTGTGATATCATAGCAATTTGGGTTAGTCACACTCACAGTATAGAGGTAGTAATTAAAACTTAAATCACTTATAACATTTATGATTAACACTGCCAATAATCAGGGCTGGATTTAGAGGTCTAGAGGCCTCGGGGCAACAAAAGAGTGGAGGCAACCTGGCTCAAAATTATTTTCCAAAAAAATAAATAATATTTATCGGTCTAGGGAGTTAATACTTCCTGAAGAAGGCTAGTAAATTGCAAATACTTATTAGGGTCATTTGACATTTGATATTTTATCGATTGCCTGATTGAAGTGAACAAATATAGATCTATGAATATTTAAGAACAATACAATCATGTTTGTATAAAGTACTTTAGGTAAAAGTAAAACAGTGAAAAAAATATCGAAGGGAGAGTTGTTTACTAGTCAGATAAGTCGGATATTGAAAGGTTTTTTCCCGAAGTCTCTATTTGTAGGGACTCCTCTTTTGTGGAGGCCCAGGGCTGAAGCCCTGGTTACCCTCCTCTAAATCTGGCCCTGCCAATAATACTTACGAGAAAACTGAAACATGCAATAAAAACGAATGAGATCTTTCAATAGAACTGTTCAGACATACTTAAACACTTAAATAACTATCTAGGAACAATAATCATAGGTATTCTTCTAAGTATATATAACAAAACAAATGCTCTCCTTCCGTATGTTTTAACTACGGACGTAGTACGGACGCACCACGGCGCCGCCCGCGCTAGTTCGAGTCGCAGCGTCATCCCTTGAAGGCCGCAAGTTCTACGTGTCCGTCGAGAACGTCAGCTCCGGACACAGAAGAATAGCTGCGGAAGTTCCTCAGGGGAGTTGCACATCACCATTCTATTAAGCCATTTACACGGACGACATACCGATCCTGGAAGACCTCAGACCAGGAGAACGGGGAGTCGTCCTCGCCCTCTTCGCGGACGATACCGCTAACATTGCGTCGTCCAGGAACAAGAGAATAGCCGCTGGCAGGATCCACTAGTCCTAGACATCCTGCCAGAATTGCTCGATAAATGACGGATTGCCATCAACGTAGGAAAGACGGCAGCGCTGCTGACCGGGAGAATACCAAGACTACCACCATTGATGAAGCCACTGGAGCTTAGAGGACAAGACATTGCGTGGGAAAGCACCTGCAAGTACCTGGGTGTCTACATCGACCGGGCCCTTCGCATGAGCTCGCAGACCTTGCACGCCGTTCACCAGGCGAAGGCTGTTCGAGCCTTGCTGCGGCCCGTGCTGAGCTCTAAGCTGCCACTGAAGACCAAAGTAGGGATTTACAAGACCTACATTCGTTCCTGGTTAACTTACGCAACGCCCGCTTGGTACGCGCTCTGCTCAGCCAGCCAGAAGAAAATGATGCAAGTGGTGCAAAACGTCGCTCTGAGGATGATCTCGGGAGCCGGCCGGTACTTTCGCAGTAAAGTTATCGCCCGGGACGTGCGAATCGAAACCTTGGGGGAGTTCGTGGCTCGTCTGTCGCGTGGCATGTTTGACCGCGCGGACAATGGGCCATAACCCCACCTGAACAACATTGCGCCGTTTCACGCACGCCTCCCTGCCGAACGTACATGGCGTGCCCTCTCTAAAGATCTCCTCTTGGCTGGCTCGGACACGGAGCAGGACTCTGAGGGACCAAGCGGCATCCAAAATAGAGATGAGGCCTAAACTAAGAAGAGAGTACCACCAAGCCAAAGAATGGCCACCCCAGTACAACCAAGCCAAGATGTGGCCAGCGATGGCCATACAAGTGGCTAGCGAGGGTGCTGAGAAAAGCCTCCCGTCCTCGCGGACGGAAAAGGTACTAGCATCCTCCCAACATTACCCCTCAGCTCGATAGCTGAAGCGTCCAACCGCCGAAGAGAGCGCAAGCTCGAGTTGGCATCCTAACCCTCGCCAAACACGGGGGGAAGAACCCGCATGATGATGATGGGCTATAAGGACTCGCCGCCCACACCTGTTTCAGTCCTGAGTTAAGTCCTGTCTCAATACTGAGTTGAGCGGTAGGATTATACTTGTCTTGTAACCAATATTCCATAAAATAGAATTACGTGATCTATCATTGTACATTCATGTGAATGTAACAAGTATTATGTAAAAGTTAGGTCTTAGAAATAGGTTATAGATTTCGATAAATGTAAATGTGTTATCATAATTTATTTAGAAACCTTAAAAACATCGAAACTACCGCACAAAACAAGTAGCCACGCGCTGTCGACGTCCTCCTTCCACGGCGCGGCGTTCGGAACGCGACTGATTGAGCGACAAATACTAGCTAAAATGCAGTAGGAAACTCCACGAAAACAGTGGAATACAATGACTTGATTCGAATTACCAATTAAAATGCAGTAATTACGACTTATACTGCAATTAAGGCTGTAAAATGTAATTATTTAAGTGATAGATACTATCGCTTATACTGCAGTAAATAACCAAAATACTGCAATTTAATTAGTAACATTGACAACAAAAAGTAACCTATGATATATATAAAAGACAGTTCAATTAACTTCACTGCATTTTACTTTGTTTTGACCGTATGGAAAAAATAGGTGATGCTATCTTAAACACCGCGTCTTAGTAACTTACTGCATACTAGTCTGTAATCATTTTGAAAAGTAATAAAAATACACTTTGCAGTATTCATATTTTCAGTACATTATCTATTTACTGCATTTTAGTTTATGTGTTCACCATATTTTTAAGGTTATGTTAACCGTTTTTTTGTAGCAGTGACGACATTTACTGCATTTTATCTGGGAAAACAAAGCTATTAAAATACAGTAATTGCTCTTACTGTATTTTAGATAGTTTATCGTTACAGTTTGCATAAAACATTCCTAGTTACTGCGTTGAGGTAGTTGTTTTTTACTATCTTGTAGTTGCGATTTATCGTTTAAGTTTATCGTTACAGTTTGCATAAAACATTCCTAGTTACTGCGTTGAGGTAGTTGTTTTTTACTATCTTGTAGTTGCGATAATCAAAAACCGATTACATCATTCGATTCCTTATGGCGTGCCCATTACGGATCAATATTTAACTCAAAAACGTCAAAAAGTCTGATACTGCGTTTTAAGGACTGCAGGGCAGAATACATCTGTACCAGCCTTTTTTAATAGTCCACTGCAGGACGTAGACCTGCCGACGAAGGGTGATCAAGGGTGTCAATAATAGGTTACTACATCTACTCTGAATAATTCGAAAAATGTTTCGTTTCGAGACTCCAGAAAGGATCATTTAGCTATTTTGGCCATAGAAAACTTTAAATAGACGTCTGCGATAGTAGGTACGCACGCGTCTTTCCTTGGTTAAGGTTGCTTGCTATACATAACATTCAGTTCGGCACTGCCGAACAGTGAAATCGAATGTGTCTGTACACAAAAGTACTCTTTGGCGGTATAGTACCAAGTTCATATAGTATAGCGGTATAGTACCTAGTTCGTATATGTACCTACTAACTTTTCGAATGAATCAATTATAGCGTCCCTGAACAGACTGATAGGACAGCAGCTTTCTGTAAGGAATAAATATAGTTCCACTAAAGACGATAAAACAAAGCATTCAAATTAACAAATCCGTCTGCTCCGATTACGATCCAGTAGTTGCAGAGCATATTATTATACACGTGAAACACGTCTAAAGCCCGGTTTTCACAGGCCCAGGTATTACTGACCACCCAGTAGACAGCAACTGATTTTCTGCTGTCTATACAGTTCCTGTCGTGTTCTCACTACTGGGTTTGTGGAGACAGCAGTAGGAAGTACTATTAGTAGGGGACACAGCTACCTACTATGTTGCTCGTTTTGTCTTGTTTCTGACCCATTGCGTTTTCACGGGCCAGCAAAATGGCTGATTAGTGCGATATAATTTGAAAAAATATACGACTATTGGCATTACTCCTTGGTGAACATTTGATGGAAATTCTCAAAAGAAAAAAAAATATGGACAATCTCACTGTCCTTCGGCACTGACCGGCCACTGTCTAATTTCGTTCGCATGGAGCGAGTGTCGTCCTTATGAGGGTGGGGGAAGGTCAGTAGTGAGTAAAAACAAAAAAAAAAAAGTATGTAGCTGTCCGACAGCAACTGACCGGTCAGTACTAGCTCAACTATGTTTTCACAGACCCAGTAGCTGCCTTACAGTTACTGTCCTTCACTGACCGCCAGCTACTAGGCCTGTGAAAACCGGGCCTAAATATCTATAATTGTCATTAGATTAAATCTGTGAAATCAATATTTAGAGCATAAGTTAAAACTCATCACATGTTGGTAGTATATCTGTTTGTAGTACAGTCAAACCTGGCTAACTGAGAACTGGATAAGTGAGAAACCTCTATAAGTGAGAGAAATTGCCAGGTCCCGTCATTTTACCCCTCAAATACCTCTATAAGTGAGAGACCAAAACCTCTATAAGAGAGAGTCGTTTTTCCCTCATGGACCTCTATAACTGAGAGTACTACTTGTCTGAACCTCTATAAGTGAGAGTTGAGGGTAATGAAACATCTGCAATTTATGACCCATTCTTAAATTTCTTGGAACTAACTACCGTTGATTTCAGATCGTGTTCTATTTAAACATTTTTTTTAGGTATTTCGTGGAAATAAGTAACATTGTTTTTGTATCGACTTTTATTGGAATGGGCACACGTGTGCGTCTATACTATCCCGTTTGTTGAAATAGTGTTCTATTAAAAAATATTTTGTGTTTTTCATTTATCTACCTAACATTATTTTTGTATCACATTCATTTGAAATAGCCACACGTCCGTGTACACTATCTTATTGGTCAAACTAACAACAGTTGACAAGTTTCAATTGAAGAGAAAGGTTCGGTGTTAATAAATCAATCTTTAGGAATAAACAAATAAATCGCCAAGCTTGAATGTGTTCAAAAAGGGAAAATCTGAAAATAAAGTGCGCAATGAATTTGATTTAGTAGAATCCAATTTTATAAAATAATAAAATCCAAAGACCCCATACGGTCTCAGTAATCTAAAGGACATAGAATTATCAAAAATATTTTTGATTTTCCCAATTTTAAAAAGGGTCTTTTATAATGAATTAGTCAATCATCTATGTTCAATTTTTTTTTTTTTGTATGTTCGTCAGACTTCTCTTCCAACACAAGTCGGAGACGTTAGCAACAAACACTATTACATCATCTTGCGATTTATGCAAACTTAATATGGTATAAGTCGAGCAAAACATGGTTTTATAAACGTGTTTCTATGTTCAATTCTAATTAACACATCCCGAACAATTAGTACCTACATACTATTTATAAATATATTTATCATTCTTCACGTATGTATAGGTAGATACATTCAAACCAATGGACCAATGGACCAACGTACAAATTACACGAATTTTTTAACCTCTATAAGAGAGAGTACACTCTTCTGAATCTGGATAAGTGAGAAACCTGGATAAGTGAAAAACCTCTATAAGTGAGAATTCGATGGCGGTCCCTCCAACTCTCTCTTATCCAGGTTTGACTGTATTATATCGTATCGGAGAACTTAAGCAGCATGTCATAACCGAAAAGGAAAATGACATTCAAGTGAATAATATTGTTTATTACCCAGACTACCAGTAGTAAGAACAGTAAATTAATTCTTCAAACATTGATGACTGGGCTGCTTGGTATGGTAGTACCGAAGAATATACTAAGTATGTACTATGGGAAGAAAATGTTACCCGTGTAGTACAATATCTGTCATCTATACCAATATAATAAAGAGGAAAGATTTGATTTTTTGTTTGTTTGCATTGAATAGGCTCCGAAACTACTGAACCGATTTGAAAAATTCTTTCACTGTTGGTAAGCTACACAATCCCCGGGTGTCATAGGCTACATTATACATATTTAAAAAAAATAGAGGCTACTAGTATTTTGTTATTTTAGTTTTATGGTAACACACAGTACAGTTTTTTTTTGCTGTTCTAACAACTTTTAACTGCAGTAGAAAGAAGGGTGATTCATTTACTATTCCTACAACTGGTAGTAATATTGGTAGCAACACTAGTAATAAACGAATAATAGGTACTATGTACATTGTACAGCAAAGACTAGAATGACTAAACAATCGCTAAAATCTAGCAATTTTCACACTTCACAACTCAAGGTCAATCTCCTAGTAGTAATTCATAATGTTGTGTACTTATGTACTATAACTTACTCATCTTTACATGTTTCCTTGAATATGTCCAATGCATATAAACTACATACCTAATTCCAATTTATCCTCATTAATCCCAGCTTACTAAGTATGAGTAATTGAGTACAAACAATACATAGCAGTTCAGATCTGACACTTGGAAATCTGTACATAGATCAGTGGTTCCCTAAGTAGTCAGGGTTGCATCCCTTTATAAGTTTACAAACACGGGACCCACTTCTAGGAAATTCAACTGTTACCAATTTAATAAAACATTTTTCAACTACATACATCAAAAAGTTATTTTGATGTATGAAATTGTTTCCTATGTTTCGCCTTTACGGTTTTGCCCGACTTATATACAATCAAAGCAAAATTGAATGCACATAAACTAATTTTACGGGATAACACAAGTAAAAGTAGTATTACAATAATTTTGAAGTCTTAGATTTATTCATTTAAAGTTTGCAAGAATTACAATTCCCATGTCATACTAGACGTAACTGAAACTAGTATTCAACACAACTTTGTCCTTTATTCTATTAAATTCAAGGTTGATAAAATTAGAACACATATTGTGTTGTTCTTTAACATGCATCAAGTGTCCATTTCACTGCACAATTTTTAACTAATTTCACTTGATTTCTTTGACGTAAGCATCTAACTCGGCATCTAGTTGTTCTGCAGTGGGTGTCGGGCGCTTGCCTCCGCGACCTCCCCCGCGAGCTCCGCCACGGCCGCGGCCGCCGCCGCCTCGTCGAGCACCTGCGCCACCGCCGCCGCCCTGGTTCCTCGCCGGTGCTCCTGTAATACCAAACAATGATTTTGACTGTTATAGGGATTCTACACACTTGGTACATCTTAAAAATCCATTGTAATTAACAATAGGTAAAACCAATGCTTGGTTGCATATTGGAATTATTAGACAAACAACACTTCAATTAATTTGGCATAAAACCTAGAGGGAGTATGACTAGTATGACCCTGTTTAATTGGTAAACTGTGAGACCAAACAGTTATAAAGGTCCGAAACCTGTGGTCATAATAGTTTCTAAATAGTTTATTACAATGAATTCTTCAGACACCTACTAATGTAGGTGTCTTTAAATTGAAGACTTATTATGACTATTTAATTGTTTTTAAATTGAAGATTTCTATAAAAAGTTAATTGTCATAAGGTGCATTTTATGCCGACACAAAACACCCAATGAAACTCTGTTGAAACGTCGGGATGATGAGGTATTTATTTATCTCGTAATTTGAGTGTGTAATTAGTCCCGTAGTACATATTAATAATGTGTTCAAATCGCAAAGGTTTAAAAACAACACCCGATGAAAGACATCAGTGCAGGACTTATCCCCCCAGGACTTATAGCCCCCACATTGAATAAGATAAGGTACATTTTAATATTATTTCTTCAGAAATGCACTTACACTGGCATAAGACACCTAATAAGACCAGTAATGGATGATTCAGCTATTAGGTTTATATTACAATCATAGAATAAAGACAAAAGAGAACTCTGTAAGGATATTCTATACAATTTTGTAATTGTCATTTCAGTAATTAGTAAATTAATTATCTCAGTAATTATTTTACTAATTACAATTATTTTAACATTTTCATACACTAGCTGCCTTTTATAATTTTCATTTGAAACAGTGCATTGGAACAGGTTGTTTAACCCTTAACCATCTACCAGCGGTCTGTGAGACTGCAGCATATTTTTATATTCAAATATTTTGATCTGTAAGTATCGTAGGACAGTGCGCTTCTATATACCTTTTCTACACATCCATCAAAAACCACTCATGCTCGCGCTCGTCGGGTGTACAAGCTCGCGAGTTTAGCCAGGGTAAGTAAAAATCATTTGTCACCTGTCTGTGTGACCGCACATAGGTGGTTATGTGATTATGATGCATTTTCAGTGCAACTTCCAAAAACATGTTTCATATCTGATGCAAATAGAAACAGAAGACTGTTCTCATGTTTTGTACTTATTTGTTTTAAGTGCAAGGTGCAAATATGTTTGCAGTAAGCTTAGAAAATGTACTGAAACTACCGCAAAAATTGTGCATTTTTAACGGTTGCAATTTTGTTGAAATACTTGTTTAATTTTTTTCTTATATTGAAAAGATAGTATCCTAAACTTAAAGAAATTAATCCAAAAACTTCGATATTTTTTGTTTCTTTTCTATTTAATCTCATTATTTTAGAAAAGTCTCTTTTTGGTTTGAAATTAGCAGCTTTTGAACTTTAATATCAAATCAAAACATTTTATTACAGTTTTGAGATATTTGAAGGTCAAAAATAAAGGTTTTAAGTATAAACAAGTATTTTAATCATTTGAATCCTTTTTTAATACTGCAACACCTGCATTAAAGGTGCGAGCTTCAAGTATGAGCGGTCTCCAAAACCGCAGGTAGGTGGTTTTGTTACAAAAATAGGTGGTAGGTGATTAAGGGTATTATATAGGTATTAAATAGAACTGGAGCCACTGCATTTGGTGATTTTGAATGTTTAAAACGCAATGTTTACCTCTGTTAGAATTCCTTCGTACGGGGCCTCCACCACCTCCACCACCAATGCGCCCCTCACTCCTGATGTTGCTGATTTCTGATGTGGCTAACTGAATGTTCATTGCACGCCCGTCCAGTGGGACACCATTATATTGCTTCATGGCTTTCACCGCATCTGCTTTTCTTTCAAATACTACATCTGCTGTACCTATAATAAAAACATAATACTAAACATAAGGTAGCAAAGCCCAACATAATGAAAAATTATTGTATACTAGACGACCCGCCCCGGCTTCGCACAGGTGTATTATACATATAAACCTTCCTCTTGAATCACTCTATCCATTAAAAAAAACCGCATCAAAATCCGTTGCGTAGTTTTAACGATTTAAGCATACAGACAAACAAACAGACAAAAATAGTGACTTTATTTTATACTATGTAAGGAAACAGATGTGACACCAAGGTCTGAGACCTAACTTTGAAAGGAATATTTTAATGTTCTTTTTAGGGTTCCGTACCCAAAGGGTAAAAACAGGACCCTATTACTAAGACTGCTGTGCATCTGTCTGTATGTCACCAGGATGCATCTCATGAACCGTTGTAGCTAGAGCAATGAAAATTTAGCAAATGATGTATTTCGAATGCCACTATAACAACAAAATACTAAAAACAGAATAATATAAATATTTAAGGGAGGCTCCTATCCAACGAACATGATTTTTTTGCCGAGGGGCAAATACCGGGCGCTCCCATATACATAGTATGGAACCCTTCAAGTGCGACTCCAACTTGTACTTGGCCGAATTTATTTCTCTGTTCTATGAATGACCTAATCATGGTAAAATTAAAGGCAAGAAGTATATTTCTATACATATTGA
This sequence comes from Hypomecis atomaria, assembly GCA_964007245.1. Lineage (NCBI taxonomy): Eukaryota > Metazoa > Arthropoda > Insecta > Lepidoptera > Geometridae > Hypomecis > Hypomecis atomaria. The sequence goes on along the minus strand of OZ023292.1, from coordinate 14,883,408 downwards.
TTGTGACATAGTTACATCAGCTAGAACACAGTACACACCTATAAATTTACTAAAAATAAATAAAAAATTCTCACCTAATGATCTTCCAGATCTATCATAATGTACGGCAGCACTTTTGAGATTGCCAAATTCAGAGAATAGTTCTTGAATATCTGAGTCAGAAACACCAAAATCTAGATTGGAAACAAGGAGCTTGGCAGGTCCAGTAGTGATGGCTCCAGAGCGCTGTGCGATTTTTCTCTCTCCAAATTCGGCGAACATATCATGTTTCCAAGTGCTGTTCACATCTCCCTGAAATAGGTCGTCCTACATAGAGCCGGCTCACAGGCTGCTCTATGCTCCCTGACATCATTACACCTATCGTAATAATGCAGCATATTTCCACATAGCATACAATTAAGACATCTTTCACAAAAATTGTTTTATTACAATGAATTTATGAATTTACAATAGCTAACATCAAATTATAGACAGGCACTTATGAGTAAAAATAGCAGTCCAGGTTGTAGGAAATGTCTTAACACTGGTTCACAACACTTTTAGGAATGTTGATTGCACATTATGTGGAGTTGCACCATGAAGCTTGTTAACCGGGTCAGTAGATGGTGCACCATTTCGCCAACATCTGCACTGCTCCAACTCAGGATCTGCCCCAGCAGCAGGCTTACAACACCCAAAAACCTTAGATGTACATCATTTGACTGGCTGATAATAGACGTAATAAGACTCCTCGAACAATTCCCACTGACCATGTACCAGTGATCACTAGTAAATCATGACAAAAGAGGGGTGGTATGATATGGTTATTTCATCGAGCTACTTCGAGTAATGGCCATTTAAGGATTACGGGTTACAGTATAACTGAAAATAGAACGCTGAAAGGCAACTCGCTGGCATGCGAGCTGCAGAGCAACAATGTCACTCTTTGTACGTTTACAGAGCCTCCGCAGATTTCACAACACACTATGGTGCGTCATTCCATCACGTATGCCCGCCATTTGCAATTTTTTTTATCATGTAATTATCGGATTTACCCTTGAGTAATTTGAGGCTTTAGATATACCGCCGCCACGATTTCTGCCTCGAAATGCAACACCACCTGAGCGGCCGTTCCGGAATCCTCTACCGCCAGGTCTTCCGTTTGTATCAAATTTTCGTCCAGCTCCTCCGCCTCTGCCGCCTTTTTTACTTGCTCTAATAATGTCATCTAGCGCCATTTCAATTCTATCAACCATGATGATAAAAATTAACCTTACAAGATGTAATAATCGAAGGAAAACTAATTTAATTAGGGCAGTAACAAAATAAAAATATAACGTGCCGCCGATTCACTACTTCGAAACGAAGAAAAGAAAATGGACAAAACAAAATGGCGTCGTCGTGAACAGTGTTATCTTGTCAATTTTGTACAATTTCCCAAAAAATCATCCCAGTGTCCCACACAGGGCTGCCGATGCCAATATTTCTTAAATTCTTCAAAACCCAAAGTCAAATTCCCCCTGTTGGGAGACAAAAAATATCCCTATTCCCCACAAATTCCTTGGAGTCTGGCTATAAAGCCGTTTAAACACACAATTTATTTGTTATAGCAAACGTTTAAATATGTACTTAATCGGGTATTTAAACGGTTTTATTGAACTTCATTTGATTACGTTATTATTATCCCACACTGAGATTTGCATTGCATATATCCTAGAATGCTCTTCAATTCTCTTCTTATATAACGTAACGTAACGAAGTAGACAAGCAGGCGTTGATGATCATATCGAGGGCCAAATGATTAATTAAAAAATAAAAAATAATATGTATTTGTAAAAAATAAGAAATATTAATTGTCTAAAAAGTTTGCGAAAATATCGAGTATCAACTTTCGTTAGGCAGATTCTAGTTTTAATGTCTGAAATAGGCAATTTTATTTAAGGATATTTCATGGATATTGTACTATTAATCTCGCCAAACACTGAACCACATCAGCGTGGAACGAACCTGGCTTTTCCAAAAATGCCCTGACATATCGCATAATCTTCGGGAGAGAAGGTCCCACCGTAGAGCACTTCACCAAAAGTATCTCGCCAAGCGCCAAGTTGTAATGTCGTATTCCCCGCATACAATCAATCCCCGCACTAATCCTCAACGGAGATTGAGTTCCCCCCAATTTGGGAAAGTCACTGAAAATTGACCACCCTGAATTTGCACATAATGTAGATAATAAATATTCAAAGCGTCTCACACTCTGAGGCGCAATGCGGTCAGCATTGGGTTTTATTTTTAAGCGTCCCACAGAAAACTGCGGATGAGGCTGCGGCCTCTTGAGTATAATTTTCTTTCGGCCTAATGCTCGACAGACAGTTTGATGATTCTGCTTTCGTAGCAAAATCTTCCAAGATCACAGATTTCTGTATATCTGCGTCCAAGTAAGCTTTCCTGCTAGATGTTCGTATGTCCGTATAAATACTGTAGGTACTCTATTCTGCTAGGACGGGAGGAAGCGCGGACGTGCCGGACGTGGAGAACTTGTGGGGAACCGGGATTAATTTTCTACTCAATTTGGGGAATTTCGCTTTGATTTTTGGGGAATTTGTGAAATAGCCTTTGGCAACGCTGTATCTAGTAAAACTAGTGCTACCTTAATAAAGGTAAGTCGTAGCATAATGCTATGGCCACATCTGCGCCCTACGGCGAAGTTATCGTCACTGGAGGCTCATTCACTAATTCAAACTGTAGTAATTGGTTGTTCACGATTTGAACTACTACCTGAAGCTGGGCACACACGCTGCGATGATCGCATCTATTCATCAGATCAGTCCAGCGAGGTCCTAATATAGTTGCATTGCCAGTAGGTAGTTATTGAGGAATCAAAATGAAACCCTTATTTTAATCGAAAAATATTGATTTAACAACAAAAATATTGGCATCAATGTTGTAGAAAATCAAATTTTAAACAACTTTTGTTCCTAAAACTTCTGCTGTAAAATTGAAATAACAAGTTATTGAAGAAATGAAATGGTACAACCAACTATTTAAAAAAAATATCGATCCTACAAAAAGTTGATGGGAATCAAAGTTATAGAAAATCAAATTTTAAACAACTTTGATTCCCATCAACTTTTTGTAGGATCGATCGATTTCTGCTGAAAAATTGAAATAACACAAGTTATTGAAGAAACAAAACGGTACAACCAACTTTTAAAAAAAAACATCGATCCAACAAAAAGTTGATAGGAATCAAAGTTGTAGAAAATCAAATTTTAAACAACTTTTGTTCCTATAACTTCTGCTGAAAAACTGAAATAACACAAGTTATTGAAGAAACAAAATGGTACAACCAACTATTTTAAATAAAATATCGATCCTACAAAAAGTTGATGGGAATCAAAGTTGTAGAAAATCAAATTTTAAACAACTTTTGTTCCCATAATTTCTGCTGAAAAATTGAAATAAGACAAGTTATTGAAGAAATGGAATGGTACAACCAACTTTTTAAAAAAAATATCGATCCTACAAAAAGTTGATGGGAATCAAAGTTGTAGAAAATCAAATTTTAAACAACTTTTGTTCCCATAACTTCTGTTAAAAAACTAAAATAACACAAGTTATTGAAGAAACAAAATGGCACAACCAATTATTTAAAAAAATATCGATGCTACAAAAAGTTGATGGGAATCAAAGTTGTTTAAAATTTGATTTTCTATAACTTTGATTCCCATCAACTTTTTGTAGGATCGATATTTTTTTTAAATAGTTGGTTGTACCATTTCATTTCTTCAATAACTTGTGTTATTTCAATTTTACAGCAGAAGTTTTAGGAACGAAAGTTGTTTAAAATTTGATTTTCTACAACATTGATGCCAATATTTTTGTTGTTAAATCAATATTTTTCGATTAAAATAAGGGTTTCATTTTGATTCCTCAATAACTACCTACTGGCAATGCAACTATATCAGGACCTCGCTGGACTGATCTGATGAATAGATGCGATCATCGCAGCGTGTGTGCCCAGCTTCAGGTAGTAGTTCAAATCGTGAACAACCAATTACTACCGTTTGAATTAGTGAATGAGCCTCCAGTGACGATAACTTCGCCGTAGGGCGCAGATGTGGCCATAGCATAATTTTATATTCTTTGCTTAAGTGCTACCAACTCTACTGTTTTTTTTACAGTAGATTTGCTGTTTTCACATTGATGACCCAGCTTTCTGTTTTACTCCTAATTTTTACTATTAATTTTTGCAAATTTAGCAACTTTTGCAATTAGCGTTCAGTGCCAAAGAATAACACTAAGAAATACCCGAAAATGTCGGAAAATACTGAATATGAGGCAATTGAGGCAATTAGGTACCTGAAAATGTCGCAAAATACTGAAGATGAGTCAATTGAAGATGAAAGTAATATAATTTATACATAATTACGAAGATAATTTTACCTTGATTTTTGTTGTTAATGCAGTTGTAATCCTTAGTTAAAGCTAATACGATAATGTTTGTGAATCCTAGTAACTATTAAAGTAGATAATTGTTGTAATAATTATTATTAGAGATAAGTAAGTTGAAGGATGCAGAGACTCGACCTGTCAAAACCTTTTTATTTTATTTTTTGCAACACAACAAAACACCTTTTCTAAGAATTATATGTGCTTCAAAAAGATAGTGATTTTTTGCTTTTTTCATATCACTAATCAAAATTAATATTAGACCACCAGAAAAATACCAATGATTTTTTATTGTTTTTGCCATTTAAATCACTTACCAATGCTTGTGTGGCCAAATATTTTAAAACGAACTTGCACAAACTTGCAACTAATCAGAACCGATTAAGAAGCGTCATAAATTACTCTAACATTTTTAGAAATGAACTTGGGAGAAAATTAGTTTATTCGTATACAACAGGTATTCGTATGTATGTATGAGCTGCCGCACTGCCGACATCCTTCTTTGCCTCTTTTCACTATATCTACTGTTTTCTTTTATTGGCGAGCTGCTGTTTTTTAGTATTCTGGGGTAGGCAGCACTGTAAAATCCAATCTTCAAAGTCACTTCAAAGTTATAGTAGGTATCCCCGGTATCCCTTTCTAGTTTGTGGGCTTGTCATAATGGACCGGCCACACATTCGCCCTACGGCGAAGTTATCGTCACTGGGGCTCATTCATCTAATTCAAACGGTAGTAATTGGTTGTTCACGATTTGAACTACTACCTGAAGCTGGGCACATACGCTGCGATGATCGCATCTATTCATCAGATCAGTCCAGCGAGGTCCTAATATAGTTGCATTGCCAGTAGGTAGTTATTGAGGAATCAAAATGACACCCCTATTTTTATCGAAAAATATTGATTTAACGAAAAAAAAATGGCATCAAAGTTGTAGAAAATCAAATTTTAAACAACTTTTGTTCCTATAACTTCTGCTGAAAAATTGAAATAACACAAGTTATTGAAGAAATGAAATGGCACAACCGGCTATTTGAAAAAAATATCGATCCTACAAAAAGTTAATGGGAACTAAAGTTGTAGAAAATCAAATTTTAACCATTTTTTGTTTAAAATTTGATTTTCTACAACTTTGATGCCAATTTTTTTTTTTGTTAAATCAATATTTTTCGATAAAAATAGGGGTGTCATTTTGATTCCTCAATAACTACCTACTGGCAATGCAACTATATTAGGACCTCGCTGGACTGATCTGATGAATAGATGCGATCATCAGCTTCAGGTAGTAGTTCAAATCGTGAACAACCAATTACTACCGTTTGAATTAGATGAATGAGCCCCCAGTGACGAAAACTTCGCCGTAGGGCGATAATGTGGCCACGCCATTATCATAGTATACCTACTAGTGATCTGTGGTCATTATCATAATAATATTCTTCGGGTTATTTTGGGTTCGGAGTTTACGAAAATAAAATAAAGTAGAAACATTTATCTTTTTGAATTTTAATAAATAAAATGGCGTTAAATAAATTCATGCATCCCCGTAATATCTACAGAACTCCACCAGATTTTGAAAAGTTATCGAAATTGCATCCAGACTTTTCAAGAATTTCTAAAATGGTATGTTTGGATTGTTTCCTTTTCATTTTTCGGTAATACCTAGATTCTATTCATAACGTTCATAATAATGTACCTAAGCTTGTGATATCCACAACACAAATAAGAATCTTTTATAAATGAAAAATAAAAATGTAAAAATAAAAAATGTGTGTAAAAATGTCCCCTGATATTTATTTATTATTTATTTATTTATATTTCATCCTATCGGTCAGTAGTCTAAACTAAGTAGCTATATACAAATAAATTATTATTAGTAAAATATAACCTTTTAAATACAAGCTTTTGAGATCCTGGAATCATGTAGCAGCAGATAGCTAGACAAGTCAAGTATAACGAGCCCAAACACGACAAGACTATCTTATTTAGTACAGTACCATATTATTACATTGTCACGCATTATACATATGCGTTCAAAATTTCAGCTCAATCGGAAACTGGGAAGTTGGTCAAATTTAATTTGCAAGATTCCACCCGTACTTATATACCTAGAACTTCGTGTTACATACATACATAGATACATCCATTGCAAGATAAATAAAAGCTTGTAAAAATAACTGAAATCAGAAATAGTAGTTGCATATTTTACATTGTTTTGTCATTCTTTAACTACGGTATCAATCAAACAGTCTTATTGTTTTTCAGGATGTGAATGGAAAAGTTACGATTGATTTCAAAGATCCACACTCTCTACGGGTTCTTACAAAGTGTCTTTTAAAATATGACTTCAAACTGGATGTAGAAATACCTGAGGACAGACTAGTCCCCACACTTCCACTGCGTCTGAATTATGTTTTATGGATTGAAGATCTAATGTCTGCCATTCAGAGAAGCTCTCCAATACGGGGCATTGATATTGGTAAATTAAATTTTCTTTATGAACAACTTAGTATAGGCCGAATCATACAAGTTGGTGGATGTGAAATTAGCTACAAGCTGCACAATATCCAATCATGACTGAAGGTCACATAAAGCTGCGTGTTGAATATTGTGCAGCTTGTAGCGAACTTCACATCCGCTGACTTGTATGATTCGGCCTACACAGTCAAGTGATAACACCATTTAGTTTACTTACTGTTTTGTTTTTAAACAACCTTCATGACCTTATTACCAGCAGAAAATCAATATTAACTAAAGATGTTTATGATGAGATTAATTGCTTTACATTATTATAAACAGGTGAATGTTTATTATCTACATCAAAGTATAATAACACAAAATGTTATAGCTATTAAATACATTTGAATCATCCATAGACCTTAAAGATAGAAGAAAGACAAACTCACTGCCAGTTAAATGTTGACAGACTTAAATTACTTATTGTTTGACTTAAATTTATTTGTTTATAGGTGAGCAGTGTATACTGATGTGCCTATATCAAGCAGAGTCGAATAAAATCAGTATTTATCTGTCAAGGAATTTTTTTCCTTCTTAATCCAAAGGTCCAGTCTATTTTTAAATGTGTTTATAGTTTTTGCTGAGATTACATCCTCAGGCATTTCAATTGCAGACAACTCTATTGCAGAGGATAAATAAATAACCAATAGTTTATTTGTTCCAAAAAGACGCTAGGCTAAATTAAGTATGCTGCACTCTGCACTAGGTCTCCGAGGAGCCTGAGTTGCAGAGTACAGTTTCATACTCATACTTTTTTATTAATAACAATAAGTTACAGGTCAATTTCCTTTAACACATAATCCTACATTTTACACTTATATAGGTATACTTATTACCTACTAGCGACCCGCCCCCGCTCGCACAGGTGTATTAGACATATAAACATTCCTCTTGAATCACTCTTATCTATTAAAAAAAAAACGCATCAAAATCCGTTGCGTAGTTTTAAAGATATAGGCATACATGGGGACAGACAGTAGGAAACGACTTTGTTTTATACTATGTAGTGATGTATGTATATATTTTGTAATAACTCTTACAATACTGTAGTTGTGTGTGTGAGTGCGTGCTATAATACTTATGTATACTTGTTAGAATTATGTACAACAAGTATACTGAATTCTATTGGATCAATGTTAAAATAAGCAATTAATTATTTTTTTTTATTTCAGAACCTTCACCATATTGGTCTTTAGATAGGTCGATTTTAGATCGATTTTATAGAAATGAAGAATTTGTAGAATTGTGATGATTTGTTATGCATTTGACTTGACTTGACGTAATATTGTTTTTTCAACAGGTACTGGTGCTTGTGCAATTTATCCCCTCTTAGCAGCTGTGAAAAACAAGTGGTATATGATGGCAACAGAGTCAGATGCCATAAGTTTTCAGAAGGCTCAAGAAAATATTGAACGGAATAATCTACAAAACATGATAGAAGGTAAGGCACTTCCAATGAGTGGGCTAATTATTTTATTTACAAACTCGTGTGACATTTATTCATCTAATTAAACTATGTTTCATTTTAGTGAGGAAGGCTGAAGGAAATCAATTGATTGAGAATTTGTTTACAGAAGAAAGCAAGTACAAGTATGATTTTTGCATGTGCAACCCACCATTTTATAGCAGTTTACAAGAATTATATGAATCACGAAGTCCAGCCAGGTATTTTCATATTTTTTTTTTTCTAAATAAGTAGTATAGGCATAATGAAAGGCTGCGCAAATCCTCAACTTTTTTTTTCGAGCGGTAAATCTTCGAAAGATGCCTGACTACTTTGGGGTGCAGTCCTACAGTAGGATTGTACCCACTAAAACCCCTTCGGTGGCCAGCCTTTGTGCCCTCTTGGGAGCACCGGGATCTCCAAAGGAACGCACCGGTGCTCCCAGTACTTTGTACGACTACTCGCCAAGTACTAATACTAGGCTTGTGTGATCCTCTACGACAACGTTGCCACACACGCTGTCTTCCTCCCCGGGCCCATTTGAATGGATGGCCAGAGCCCCATCTCTGACCACTCACAAGCTCAGAGGTCCCCTTTTAGTAGGCTCTTACTACAGCAGGGGATACGGATGCCGTATTCTAGTGCCCCGGCATCAGGGCAAGCGCTAATCCTCACCTAGCCACCGCTGTATTTTTTTTTATTCTTATTATTTAGGAACGATCGCTACGCGACTATGTCAGTTCCATCGTTACGTTCTTTGAAGTACACTACTTGAATCTGCTATTGTGCAACAAAACACCTCGTGTTTACACCATGATCAGGACCCCATAAGGTTTTATTCGGACTCTTCATTCGACGTCATGTCAGTCATAGGACGTCCACTGCTGGACATAGGCTTATAGCATTAGGCATGCAGCATAATGTAATAGTTAATTGATGTTGTTATTTAATCATGTTCTCTATTGTTAATTTTAAAATTTGTTTCATTAAGATTTACTGCTACAATCATGCATATTTTCCAGTTCTGTACTTTTGCTGTATAAAATTTAGCTCTTAATTGAATGTATCCTATTCTGTGTACCTTTATAAGAAAATAAAATAAAGCAAGCTAATGTTTATTGAATAACACATTATCCTTTACCACTACAAGTAGAAACTTATATGTATTACAGACTTCCCCCAAAAAATGGCTTCACTGGATCACCACAAGAGCTGATCACTGAGGGTGGAGAGCTGACATTTTGCAGAACACTGATAGCTGAAAGCAAAAGTTGTAAAGATCAAGTACTGTAAGTAAAGCTAATTGATTGAAATTGTGAAATCATTATTTTTCGCAAAAATGGCATAATCGACTTTCATCGTGTACAAATTCTAATAGTTCGCTCGTATATAATTTTTACATTATTGTGGATTTTTCAAAAATGGCTCAGCCGTTTTCGATAAAATTTATATGGGACCTCCTCGGGACCTTAATACCTTTTCCTTTGTAATAAAAAAACAATTTTTTGATTCGGTTCAAAATTGGCGAAAATATCGATAAACATATATGTATACAAAAAAATACATACATATAGGCCGACCGCTTAACACGCGTATGCGTCATAAGTGGCACAGAAACGTGGTCTCTTACTATGGGCCTTATTAGTAAGCTTCAAGTAGCCCAACGAGCCATGGAGAGGGCTATGCTCGGAGTTTCTCTGCGAGATCGAATCAGTAATAAGGAGATCCGTAGAAGAACCAAGGTTACCGACATAGCCCAGCGGATTGGCAGGTTGAAGTGGCAATGGGCAGGGCACATAGCGCGGAGGACTGATGACCGATGGGGTCTTAAAGTCCTCGAGTGGAGACCACGTACCGGCAAGCGCAGCGTAGGACGTCCACCCACAAGGTGGACGGACGACCTCATTAAGACCGCAGGATCGCGCTGGATGCGAGCCGCTACCAACCGGTCTTATTGGAGGTCTTTAGGGGAGGCCTATGTCCAGCAGTGGACGTCCTATGGCTGAAAAGAAAGAAGAAGAAGGAAGAAGTCTCAGCAGAGTTGCAGTAACAAGCAACAAAAATAAAAGCTACATGTGCCAAAAATGGCTATAATACTATCTTTATTCCTCTTTTACAGTATATTCACAACAATGGTTGGCCACAAATACAACTTACAAGAGCTATTGCTGGATCTTAAAGCAGAAGGCATAAAACATACACACACTGAGTTCTGCCAGGGGAGGGTCACTAGATGGGGCTTGGCTTGGACTTATCAGAATCATGATATTTATCAACTGGGTAAGTTTAAATACTTCGCCAAAATAGATATTATTTAGTATTACATTTTAATTCAAATTATTAAATTTTTACTATTATTCTCTTGCAGCCATTTCACAAGCTTCACTTAGTTTGGGGTCAGAGACCGTGTGAAAGATATCCCCTCTTATATATTTATTTAGAGCCTGTTATACAGGGTTATCTGCTTATCCTGTGCTGAACCAAAAGAGGGTGATTAAGACCATCGTTATGATCAACTTTTACTATGGGGCCAACCCAAAAGTGCAACTTGGAATCGTCACAATGTATGAAACATAATTACATAACAACAAAAATATAGGTGTGTATAAAAGTTGTTCCTAATGATGGTCTGAATCACCTCCTTATGGCTTAGTAGTCCAGTTCTGGATAACTCTGTATATCGCAAAGTTGGGCACAAGGCATCTCTACCTTCTCTCTATTTGTCTCTATCCTGTTTTTTGTTTCTGGTGAAGAAGTTTGGTGGTTTTCTGGTGAAGTTGTCTAATATATAAAATCTATTATTTTTTACAGTTCCCCCTAGAGATAAGCCAAGAAAGAAGAATGTACCCTTAACATATGAGCTGCCTGCAATACCTGATTGTGAATACAATATTGAAACTAGCTATAGTAAACTTAAGTCTATACTAAGTGGATTGCAAATTGAACAAAAGATTCTTAACAAGCGTGGGAGTTATATTTCTTTGGATATAACAGCAAAAAAAAATACGTGGTCAAATCAAAGAAGGAAAAGAAGACTTATGAAACAAATAGAAACAGCTAATGCAAAGAAATTTAAATCCGATATAGATGAGGCAATAAATACTAAACCAAGTGGGAGTATACCAGACAATACAGATATAAGTTTATTAAAATTAAATGAAGATACATTATCGATGAAAAAAACTGAGAATAAAACCAAAACAGCAGTTGCTGAAACTGTAACATCTGATGATCATACTTGTGAGTCAAGCAATATTGAACCTAGTGATGATACTACTTTAGAAAAAATAAGTGATGCAAATAACTTTAATTCTAATAGACAATCTGATATTGAAAATAGTAGAAGTGACCAAGACATTGCAAATAAAGTAAAGTTGTTAGAGGAAGCAACCACAAGTGATACTGGAAGAATTAATCCGAATGTTGTAAAACAGAGTCAAAAATATATTTTGAATAAATTGCCAGACATGAAATCACAGAATGATACAACTGCAGAACCATTAATCCATGCTTTTATGAAATTGTTTAAAAAAGATGAAACAATTCAGCTTGAAATTGAGTTGGTTGATGGAACAGGTGGCAAAGAAAGTGTGTATCAAGTTGTTCAATACATTAAAAATAATTGGAAATAGTAAAACATTGTTTGATCTGCTACAGGCTCCTAAAAAAAAAAAAGGTTCTCAATTGATGAAAGGTTGATTGGCTATTGCACAACTTGTAGCTAACTTCACATCCGCCAACTTGTGTGGCGCGGCCTATACCAAAACTCTCTGTGCTAAATATCTAATACAATCTTAGAATATGGAAGTGTGAATAAAATCATTATGTACTAACTCAGAAATAATAAGATATCTAAATCAAATACTAGTTAGGCTGAATCATACCAGTGGACGGTTGTAAATTGTGAAGTTAGCTAAAAGCTGCGCAATATCTAATCCTGCCCGGGTAGCACGGCAAGGGGAGAAAACCATTTTATCCACTCTTAATGTCAGGTGTCATTGTCAATCCATACTTTATTTCCTCTTCGAGGGGATATAATGGTGGAAAGACTATTAGTCCCTTTGCCATGCTTCCCGTGCTGAATGAAGCTCACATAAAGCTGAGTGTTGGTTGGGTTGTTAGGTATCCCGCAACTTGTAGCCAAATTTACATCCGTCCAATATCTATAGTAGTCTGTGCATCCGTCAACTTGTATTGATTCGGCCTGTATCTCAGAAGTAATCACTGTGGTCCATGCGAATCTCTCAGTACCTACCTATATGTACGAGGGGTGATCCAAAAGTAATGATAATCAATAACAAACACAATGAATAAAATAAAAAAATACATTTATTTCTCAACATAGTCTCCTAGCAAGTCTATACATTGAGTCCATCTCTTTTCTAAACCTAAAATTCCCTTAGAAAAAAAATCTTTATCTTGACTCTCAAAAAAGTCCTCAACCGCGGCCATCACGTCGCTATCATCGTCAAATTTCTTGCCTCGGAGATGTTCCTTGAGTCGTGGAAAGAGATAAAAGTCACTGGGGGCTAGATCTGGTGAATAGGGGGGGTGATCCACCAGCTCAAAGCCCGCTTGAATGGCAGCCATGGCAATTGCAGCTTTGTGAACCGGTGCGTTGTCTTGATGGAACAGCACTCCAGCCCGCAGTTTGCCTCGCCTTTTCTCCTTAATAGCCTCCCGCAATCTTATTATTTGTTCTGCATAGTAGGAGCCTGTAATAGTGGCCCCCTTTTCCAAGTAGTCCACCATGATTATTCCTTCAGCGTCCCAAAAAACAGACGCCATACATCGAGCAATATTACTACGTAGTAATATTTCCTCAAACACGCCATAACCTTCCCTGCTGAGCTTGACACTTTGAATTTCTTCGGCGTCGGTTCATCGGATCGTTTCCATGTCATCGATTGTTGTTTTGTTTCAGGATCAAAATGGTGGATCCAGGTCTCGTCCATGGTCACAAAACGTGACAAAAAATTATTTCGAGATTTGCTCTTGACATTTCGACTCTTTTCTTCTTTTTGTTCGTCGTTTATAATAGACTATATCATTTTCGGTACCCAACGCGCGGAGACCTTTCTCATATGCAATTCGTTCGCAAGGATTCTTTGAATGCTGCCATATGAGATCCCTGTGACCTCAGCTACATGCCTGATAGTCACTCTTCGATCTTCCAATACAACTTCTTCAACTTTTTTCACATTTTCTTCAGTGAGGGACGTCGATGGGCGTCCTTCGCGGTGTTCGTCTTCCGTCGATGTTCTTCCCAGCTTAAACTCCTTAGCCCAGCGTGCAACTGTGGAATATGGAGGAGAAGAGTCCCCTAATGTTTCCACCAAGTCGCTATGTATGTCTTTGGTAGACATTTTTTTCAAGCAGAGGTATTTAATGACAGCTCTGATTTCGTGTTTTTCCATTTTGATGTTCACTCCTTGACAGCCCGTATTCAAATGAATGTAGCTCCCGGGAATCGTGGCCTATTTATATGATTTTTTTTTCCTGAACTAGTTGGTAATTGAGCAAGTGACTGATATTTTTTTTTGTATTTTTGTGTGCAGTAGAAATAACTGATTATCATTACTTTTGGATCACCCCTCGTATTATCTATATTAGTTTGTGCTCTCGGTGAAAAAAAAAAAACTTAAACTCTCATGTCATCTGTCAATTTAAATGTCATTTATCAACGAGGAATTTGTGGGAAATTCCCCAAATTGCGGGGAATCCTACCTTCTTTGGGGATTCATTGAATGCGTGGACTACGAAAACAAAACTGACCGGTTTACGGACGATAATTTTACGTGATAAAATGTCATGAAAAGTAAAACTTAGTTATGGTGGTTTCACAAAGTCAGCGCGTGGTTTTATTTTGGGTTTTTTGGCATTTATAGAAAACTGTTTGTTGTAAGTTCACAAAAACTCATTTACCGGCCATGAATAGACTGTTAACAAGGTGTATTCACTAAGAAACCAAAATAGTTGCCAGTTTATGCACAAGAGTCCACTAAACAAAAAACTAAGTTGATGCACTATCATGCATTAACTGACCACTAATTGTTAGGTGTACGTACCTTGTAAAAGCTACCTATTAATGGCCGCCAAATAAGTTTTCGTAAACTTAAGATGATCAGTTTATCTGTAAAAGGCAAAAAATAAACAAAAATATGAATTTCTCACGCTGACCGAGACAATCAGCCTTATATACTTTAATATGCATAAGGTTACAACAATACTTACTAACCCCAGTACCTACTATACAGTTTTGCACGTAAATTGGTCGTAGTTTTCGTGTGTCTATACATTTTTGTACAGCGCCCCTGGCTAAAACGAGGAAGAACCAACAGAAATGTATGGAGCCAACGCGCAAGTTTAATTTTTTTTTTTTAAATTATTCGTCCACTTTTGGGCAGGCTAAAGCCTTTAAGGCCATACCGCCTAGTCTTACGTATTCTTTGATTCTATATTTTCTTTGACTTTTCTTCTTCTTAGTAAAGCTGTGGTGAGTTTACTAGAAGCTTCGATGGAGTTTTGAAGACAACACGAAAAGACATGTTTTACCACATTCTACTACTTGCCTACACTCATGCTCGTATTTCAGCTATTAATAAATGAAATACCACAACTTTTGCACTATTAATACTGATAGAAACACAAGTTTTAGAAAATAATTCAATGCGGCGACATGAGTTTCTCGCGTTCCCGCCAAAACTCGCGCAAGTTTAAGTAAAATAACCGCTTGCCATATATTGAAACCGTTTATTTTCCTAACTTAAAAAACATTGAAATATAATTCTAAGTGTGCAAAACTGTATAGTAGGTACTGGGGTTAGTAAGTATTGTGGTAACCGCTTGCTTGTCCGTGTCAACTAGTAGTTAACAAATCGAGAATTTAGAATTGACCATGTCAAGTAGTAGTTAACATAACCTTGAAGTCAGCTTTGCCCGTGTTAACTGGTAGGTAGTTGACATTTTTATTTTTACTTTTTATTTTGTAGTTTGGATATGGATCTTTGAGTCCGAAATAAAGACGTTATTATTATTATTATTCCTCTTTATTCAATAGAATTCACAGGCTTGGCGTGGTCCTTTATTAGGCATCAATGGAGCCTAAGCCAACATTGAGAGGCCCTTTTTACAATTTGAAATATAAAAACAGCAGTAGGAATAAAAGTATAGCGTTGTAGACAAACTATGGCATATAAAAAGACTATGTTACTATGTTTTATTATTATATTGCATTTCACTCAGCTATGACCATGTCAACCTGTGGTTAACATCGCTCTCGCCGTCGAAAAAGCTGATTCTACCCGTTTTTAACGCTCCAGGGCTTAATTTGTATTATTTGTCCCGTTTCTTCGTGAAATTTACCCTCTTCACAACCCCAGTCAAGCATCCAAGCCATTAGCCAAGCCATGCCTTGTTAAGATAAATTACGCCGCGCGGCGCCAGATATTGGTATGGAAACAAAGGCCTTTTAAATAATAAACATCTATAAACAAGTGATCTTTTTTTTTTCTTATTCTATTATTTATTATATTCAACATAATCAAAGAATAAAAACCATATGTCATCGCTTTTATTTTTGAGGTATGAGCTTTTCAATACAAGACGCTTCAAAACGCCTTACTTCTAAGTTCAGCACAGCATAACTCTGCACCAAAGTCGTAATTTGATTAACAAAAGATAACATTGTTTAGCTAGTTTCACAATAAACATAAATATTTACAACACTTGACACTTTTTAAACAAATAGTCACAAGAAATGTTTTTGTGAAACCCGACCCGCGCGCTGACGGTGCAAAAAATGGCGGGGCAAAGTAGGGTCGTCACGTTTTTTTCGTGGGACATTTGAGGTAGGCACTGTTGTAGTCTATGATTTATTGTCTATGAATAAATATTATCTATTCTTCCGTAACCGTCTTACATCCATCTTGAATAAAGTAAAAGTCATGTCCTAAGCTAGAAATAAAATAAAATATATAAAGTCAGTGTTGTGTTTAAATGAAAAGAACCCAAGCCACATCCACGCCTGCAAAAGTGTAATAAAACAAAACATGGTGTCAGAACTGGTCTTATAAGTGTTTTGATAAGTGGCCAAGTGAAAAGTCTATTCCAATAATCCAGGTAGCAAGTCACCACGTGAAAAGAGGTAAAAACGGTAAAAAACTTACACGAAACTTGAAAATATGTCTGATAAAACATTTATATCACAAATAAAACCACTAATCATCGAATCAGGAGAAAATCCAAGTGAAAAGTGGAAGAAATGGAAGCTAAGATATGAAATTTTTGCTGACGCGAATGAGCTAACAAAATGTCCGATCGCTAAGCAAACAGCCATTTTTCTAAATGCAATCGGGGATGATGGCATTGAAATATTCAATAGTTTCAACATCAATAGAACCGAGACAAAAGTCGAAGACATAATTAAAAAATTCGATGAAAAATTTAGTCCGCATACCAATGTCACAGTGGAAAGATATAATTTTTTTACGAGAATGCAGAAAAGTGAAGAATCTCTTGATGAATACCTTACCACACTAAACAATTTAGCAACCTCATGTGAATTTGAAAATTTGAAAGATTCTCTTATCAAAGATATGCTAGTCATTGGAATTAAAAACACGCACATTAAAGAAAAAATATTACAAGAAGAAAAATTAAGTACGGAAAAAGTCATGAAAATTGCCAAAAACATAGAACTTTCGCAAGAACGTTCCATAAAACTAAATGAAAAATCTACTTCTATTCAAGCGATGACAGTTAATCACCAAAGTCGAAAAAATCAAAGTCAGTCAAGCCAACAATTTAATAAAAGAAATATCTCAAGTCAGAGAAGCCAGTCAAATTCAAGAAACCATTCAAATTCGAGAAGTCAGACATATAATAACAAAAATAATAATCATACTCAAGAAAATAAGTATCAAGTCAAGAAAAATTGTCAACGATGTGGGCAAATACACAGATACAAATGTCCCGCAGAAGGAAAAATGTGCAAAAATTGCAAGAAGCCAAATCATTTCGCAAAATTTTGTTATTTCAGGAATAATCATCAAAAGGTTGGATATATAAATCATGATTATGAGTCAGATTACAATCAAGAATTAATATTTCAAGACGATTTTATAATCAATAGCATCAACAACAAGAATACTAAAATAAATGATTGGGAGATAAATATTTATTGTAATGATTATAAAATATCTGCACAAGTTGATACTGGTGCTGATGCAAATGTCATATCCAAAACAACATTAGACAAAATAAAAAGAAGCAGTCATATTAGAGTCAACATTCTTAGAACAAATAATAAAATATTTTCTTTTTCAGGAGAATTAGTACCAAATTTAGGAACATGTATCTTAAACTGCAAATTCGAAAATGGAAAAGAAGCAAAATTATACTTTATAATAGTTGAATGTGAATGTAACACAATAATCGGGTGGAAAACATGTGAAAAACTTGGAATTGTCAAAAGAATATACAGTGTTCAGGAAAGGTCAGTACAAGAAATTGTAAATAAATATGCAACAACATTCGAAGGTCTTGGTTGTTTACCATATAAAGCTCACCTTGACATTGAAAGTAGTGTACCACCAAAAATTTGTCCAGTCCGTAGGATTCCTTATTCACTAGAAAATCGTCTAAAAGATGAACTAATGAATATGGAAAAGCTTAAAGTCATTGAAAAAGTCAAAAAACCAACAAAATGGGTTAACTCAATAGTTTTAGTTGAAAAACCCAATGGAAAATTAAGAATCTGTCTAGATCCTAGAAACTTAAACCAAGCTATTAAAAGACCTCACTATCCCTACCCTACATTTGATGATCTTAGATCCAAAGTCACAGGTGCTTCAATATTCTCAAAATTAGATGCCAGTTCAGGTTATTGGGCAATAAGTTTGGACTCCGAGAGCAGTGACCTCTGTACTTTCAATACACCTTATGGTAGATATAAATTTTTAAGATTACCATATGGAATTAACTCTAGTGGTGAAATCTTTCACAGAACAATGAATGAATTATTTGGAGATTTACCAGGTATTATAATTTTTGTAGACGATATATTAATTTATGGATCTTCAGTCGATGAACATAACCAAAGATTAGAAGCATTATTTAAGCGTGCATCCAAAGTCAATCTTAAGTTCAACAAATCTAAATGTCAATTCGGAATGTCTGAAATAAGATATGTTGGTCATATATTTAATAAAAATGGAGTCTCACCAGATCAATCAAAAATAGAAGCAATCTCAAAAATGTCCAGTCCAACAAATGTCAAAGAATTACAAAGATTTTTAGGAATGATAAATTATTTAGGTTCATACATACAAAATTTAGCTGAAGAAACATCATTACTGAGAGAATTGTTGAAAAAACAAAATAAATGGCAATGGTTAGAACAACATGAAAACCAATTCAAAAAATTAAAATCATTATTATGTCAGTCTCCTGTTCTAATTCATTATGATGTTAAAAAACCTATTCGTATGTCAGTTGATTCATCTCAAACCGCAGTCGGAGCTGTGATCTTACACAATAAAAATCCTATAGCATATGCCTCAAAGTCATTAAATAAAAGCCAGGTAAATTATGCACAAATAGAAAAAGAATTATATGCAATAGTATTTGGTTGTAAAAAATTCCACCAATACATATATGGAAAACCAGTCTATGTCGAAACAGACCATCAACCATTAGTCACACTATTTAAAAAACCTTTATCAGAAGTTCCAACAAGATTACAACGCATGATGATAGCTTTACAAGCATATCATTTAATAGTCTCATATACAAAAGGTTCAGAAATGTACATATCAGATACATTATCTCGTGCTCCAATAAAAAATACTTGTCGAAATGATGAATTAATTAGTTTAGAAGAAATAGAGTCAAATATTGAAATACACGTGAATTTATTAACATCAAACTTAGCTATTTCTCAAAAGAAACTTGAAGAAATTACACTTCAAACCAGTCAAGATGCAATTTCAAATAAATTAAAAGAATATTATAAAAATGGATGGCCAAATAGTAAACAAAATTGTGACAATTTAGTATTACCATACTGGAATATTAAAGAGGAAATTCATGTCATAAATGATATTATT
Organism: Hypomecis atomaria; assembly: GCA_964007245.1. NCBI lineage: Eukaryota > Metazoa > Arthropoda > Insecta > Lepidoptera > Geometridae > Hypomecis > Hypomecis atomaria. The sequence goes on along the minus strand of OZ023292.1, from coordinate 14,863,917 downwards.
TTTAAAAACCATTCAGTCATTATACCACAGTCAATGCGTTCAGAAATGTTAAAAATATTACATGAAGGTCATCAAGGCATTGAAAAGACTAAACATCTAGCAAGAGGATTAGTCTATTGGCCTAACATTTACCAGGACATTGAAAATAAAATAAGACAATGTGAAACATGTGCTATTTATTCTTCAAATAAAACAAAGCAACCTATGTTATCACACGAACAACCAATATTTCCTTGGCAAAAATTAGCTACAGATTTATTCGAATACAAAGGTGATAAATACTTACTAGTAGTAGATTACTATTCTAATTACATAGAAATCGCAAACTTAAATAAAAACAGTAGATCATTCAATGTCATAACACAATTGAAATCTATTTTTGCTCGACATGGCATTCCCATGGAATTAATTTCTGATGGTGGACCTCCATACAATTCTGCTGATTTCAAAAACTTTTTACAAGAATGGGACATAGAACACACAGTCTCTAGCCCAAATTTTCCAAGATCAAACGGTTTAGCTGAAGTCTCTGTAAAGATAATAAAAAATATATTAAGAAAATGTGATGAAAATGGTCAAGATCCGTATATAGGATTATTACAATATAGAAATGCTCCAAGAGGAAATCTGAATTCACCGTCACAACTTCTAATGTCAAGAAATTTAAGGTCAAAGATACCTAGTCAAATAAGTAATTTAAGACCCAAGATTGTTAAGCATTCTAAACATTATGCCAAAAAACAAACAAACATTGATAAAACAAGGTCATACTATAACAAAAACAGTAAAAATTATTCAGAATTTCATGTAAATGATCAGATTTACTTTAAGAAACATCCTCAAGATATTATTTGGACCAAAGGTACCATTGTATCAAAAACCAAATTTCCAAGATCATTTATTGTCAAAGACTGTAATAATGTAACTTATCGTAGAAATAGTCAACATATTCGTTTTGATTGCAAGTCAAACAGTCACAAACCAAGTCATAACAATGTACACCAGTCAACTCACAGGAACGTCAAGTTCAATGATTCATATTCTAATCAAAATACTAGATATATAAGTCCATATCAAAACTCAAACAAGTCTGAATCAAAAACATTGAAGAAACCTAAAGTTTCAGAGGAAGATATAGCTGTATTCATTTCTTATCCTTTCAGTCAAGATTGTGAAAATAGTTCAATACCTCAATCAACAGAAAATCAAACACAAAATGATTCTGATTCATTCTTATCGTTGTCAGATAAGTCAGAAAAAGAAATACTTTCTCCATTATTTGTTAATGTAGAAGACAACATAACTTCGCCAGAAAGTCTTCATGACTATAATGAATATAATTTACAGAGTCCTTTATCTAATTTAATGTTAGAAGACAGCAAAAAGTTACCCGAAAATGCTTTACACGATTTGAAATTTCCAACAAATTTAATAGTACAATCGCCTCATTCATCTTCTCAAATAGCAATTTCAGAACCTGTTACTGATAATCAGAATACTGAAAATAAATATAGCTCAAGAGGTAGATTACTTAAGAAAACTGAAAAACTTGATTTGTAAATAACTTTTCATTGTAATGTAAAATTATTGTTTACATAGTTCACAATTAGAATAATTTTAAGGTTATAATTGTTAAGTCCTATTAAGTGTCAAATCTGTCAAAGTCAATTTGTAAACATTATGAACTGTCATGTATAATTAAGTTGTCAAATATTACTTTTTTCTTTTTTAAAAAAAGGGCATGTTGTAGTCTATGATTTATTGTCTATGAATAAATATTATCTATTCTTCCGTAACCGTCTTACATCCATCTTGAATAAAGTAAAAGTCATGTCCTAAGCTAGAAATAAAATAAAATATATAAAGTCAGTGTTGTGTTTAAATGAAAAGAACCCAAGCCACATCCACGCCTGCAAAAGTGTAATAAAACAAAACAGGCACGCGCTGAGGGCCCGGGGCAAAGGCACGTTGCGCGCGGATCCCCCTTGGGCAAGCGAGCGGTTAAGCAAAACCTGTACTAAAATCTCTGTTTCAGTCATTAAAACAGTAAGTGAGAATCGACATAGTTTTTGTCCCCGATTTGGGGAATTAGGGATATGAGCACTGGCAGCGTTGTTTGCTGGCTTCTGTGCTAGTTGTTGTCTAGGCTAGTTGCACAGACTCACACAGACTACCAGCGTTGCCAGATGTACGATTTAAATCGTATTCATACGATTTTTTACATTTATTTTGCATGTACGATCCAAGGGCAGGAATCGTACGTAAACATACGACTTTTTAGATTTCATGCAACCAAAGTACTAATACCAATATAGCACGTCACTATTTATTCTTTTACTAACTAAGTACCAACCCTTCACATCACTAGTTAGTTAGATTTATCTATGGTTAGGGGATGGATTTCCCTGACATCCCAATGATACACGTTACGTTACTCGGAACGGAAGTCTGAAGTATTTCATTCCTTCAATATTTAGTTATTTAAAGTTAAAGTGTGAAAGTTTTTAATCATGGAGGATGAAGATTCAACATCTAATCCAGGCCCAAGTCGCCCTTGTCCTGGAACTCCAAAAAAGACTCTGGCGAGACGGAATGAGTTATCCAAAGATCAAAAAGAAAAACACAGAGCTCAGAAATACCGCTCCGATTGGGAACATCTTGAAGTTTTCAAGCATTGGCTGAAACCCGGCAAAAGTGAATACAAAGCAAAATGTATTGTATGTGATTGTGAATTATTATCCGAGTATAGTGTATTAAAAATCCATTCCACTAGGCAGAAACACCTTAAAGCTCTGTCTAATGCTAAGTGCCTTCCGCACTCTAACGCAGATTGTGAACGCTGCTTATAAAAACAAAGATCCGAAACAGGCTGAGCAATGAAACATTAAATGGCACACTTTTAGCCAAACAGCATATTAAGCGTTATGGGTGTTGTGTGGATTTTCCTCCAACACGAGAAATGTTAAATAACATGAATAGTAAAACCCTTTATTACAGTATATCTGACATCTTATTTTTTTTAATATTGTATTTTTAATGTAATGTACCGATTTTTTAACTAATTTATTTCAATTTTTTTAATATTGTATTTTTAATGTAATGTACCGAATTTTTAACTAATTTATTGTAAAATTGTCCTTAATAATTTTGAAATTCAATACTTAATGATTGTTATTTCTGACGATTCGTTGGACGTTGCTTGTAGTATATTATATTGTATACTAATGAATGTAATGTTCCTTACTGAAAATAAATGGTATCTATCTATCTATCTATCTTTACGGGGATAAATAAAGACTTAAGAGTGTGTATAAATTGATTATTTGCTTTATTAATATAATAAAACAAAGGTTTTTAAAACGTACTATTTTTTTTTTGTAGCCTTCTTAGGGAATACGACTTTTTATTTACCCATCGTACGATCGCCCATTCAAAACGTCTGGCAACACTGCAGACTACTACGTAGTAGTACTGTGTCGATCAATCGTTTTTCACCACCCGGGTCGCGACCGACCCACTACTGAAACGACCCGGGTGAAACAACCCGATCATTTGATCGACTCGATCAATTGATCGAGCTGACTGCGCGATCGTAAAGTTTGTGTCGTTTGATCGACCCAATTGCGCGTCTATTAAGTTCGTGTCATTTGATCGACCCGATTGTGCATCCGTACAGTTCGTGTCGTTTGATCGACCCGATTCTATTTGACGACTTCATACTTACAAAGATAAAGGCACCTATCCTATTTCATTAGGCTTAAAGTCCAAATACTCATCATAACGGGTGTGAGTCAATCAAACCGCGCGACCGACCTGCGGTAAGTGATCGAGTTAGTGATCGGGTCGGCGCAGGATAAACGATCGAATCACTCACCTGCGGCTCGCGACCCAATCAAAACGACCCGATCAATCGTGATCGACTCAGGACTACTACGTAGTATCTATAGTAGTCTGTGCAGACTAAACTGTCGTGTTCAAAATCAATCGATCGATTTGTTTTTGTGATTTGTTAGCAGTTAGCAGCCCAAAGTTATTTAAAACCTGGCTTTTTCTATGTAGTGGTGATGGTTTGCATTTAATTTCGATAATATTTGTAACAGTGAAAATATAATTTAATGTAATGGAGACTGATACATCTACCAATGTTCCAACCGCTGCAGAGACAGCGCCTACTCCAATTGAAGAAGAATCGAAACCATCTCCATCAATAATAGAACCGACAGCTCCAGTTGCTGTAACTACAGCAGATAGTGAAGTTACCACATTGGCACAATCGGCGCCGCAGACTCAAGCTCCTGTGAAGGAAGGTCCACAAAAATCATCGCCAAGGAAACCTAAGAAACGCAAGCCGAAAGTACCTCGCGATGTTACTGCTCCAAGGCAAGCACTCACAGGTAACAATTTACAACACTCTTTGGACACATGCCACCTGCGCACACCTAAGTCGTCCTTTTTTGTAATGCACCATTCCCTCTAGTCTGACCTATATTCTTATAAGAACAAGGAATCCCTCAAATTGAAATGCATGCTATTATAATAAAGCTAATTTAATATACATATTTTTATATCAGGCTACGTGAGATTTTTGAATGAACGTCGCGACCAGCTGCGGGCTGCCCAACCTGATCTAGGGTTTGCAGAATTGACACGGCAGCTCGCCAGCGAATGGAGCAAACTCCCTGCTGAAGAGAAACAGCAGTATTTGGATGCCGCTGAGCAAGATAAAGAAAGGTAATCATAATCCTTAGAGGACTACGAATGCATGTAGAGATCATATCATAAGTAAAGTAAATTTTTATTGCTTTGCATAGTTTGACTATATAGTTTTAACCATTAAGCCATGTCCAAGGCCTTCAGACAGGTTAAAAACTGTCACCAGGGCTAGCAACCTGGCCTATACAAACTTAATCAAGGATTACAATAGCTTTGAGCATCCATCCATCTATCATAGGTTTGCCATAGCAGCCTAAGTACTGACCGGGACATTACCAGTAATTGCTGAAAATCTACATGTAAAAGAAAAAACATTTATATTTGTTACCATTTTACATTTAATTTCTTAACAAATCAGATTTAAATTATAAAAAGAAGTTAGATATCTACAATGTAGATTATACACATGAATGAAACACTGATTATTATATTTTTCAGATTTCTGCACCTTATTTAGCAGGTCTGGTTTGCCCATAACATACTTATAAAATTCTGAGCATGTCATTTTGTAATAGAATTTGATTTGAATAATGCTTTCGACCATGTCTACGTGAAGGCGATTGCTTTCTTTAGTCCACTGTGCAGCTACTAAAGAAAATATTCTTTCCACATTGGCATTATGACCAGGGATGGCGTATAAATATTGGCACATCAAAATTAGAGTCTGTTTCCTTTCCAATATATACGTCTCTTGAAAAAAACCGCCGCGCGCGGGCGGCAGGGCCCGCGACCCGCCGCCGCACCGCGCCGCGCCGCCCCGCACCGCACTGCTTTACCGATCTGCACTGTGCACGTATTATTTATTACCTACACGTTTCGCGCTGCAATTGAAATACTGGGACATTTTGTAGAACGACCGGGACAACCGGGACAGAAGTTTCAAACTGGTGACATTTCCCGGTGTACCGGGACGGATGGCAACCCTAATCTATCAGCCATAGGATGTCCACTGCTGGACATAGGCCTCCCCTATAGATCTCCAATAAGACCGGTTGGCAGCGGCTTGCATCCAGCGTGATCCTGCAGTCTTAATGAGGTTATTCATATTCATATTATTTTATTGAAATCAACATACAAGATACAAGTCAATACAAATCAATAAATAAATATCCGACCACCTTGTGGGTTGACGTCCTACGCTGCACTTGCCGGTACATGGTCTCCACTCGAGAACTTTTCGACCCCATCGGTCATCAGTCCTCCGCGCTATGTGCCCTGTCCATTGCCATTTCAACATTGCCGATCCGCTGGGCTATGTCAGTAACTTTGGTTCTTCTGTGAATCTCCTCATTCCTGATTCGATCTCGCAGAGAGACTCCGAGCATAGCCCCCTCCATAGCTTGTTGGGCTACTTGGAGCTTATTAATAAGGCCCATAGTACGAGACCACGTTTCAGTGCCATGAGTCATCACTGGCAACACACATTGATCGAGCACTTTTGACGCTTTAAGACCATACAGTGGAAATAGAAATGAATTACTAACAATCTGAATCCTGGGATCTAGTATTGTATTATTATTATACAACTGATACATGTAACAAGAAATGACAATTATTTATGGACCTCAGACCAAAAAAAAAACAAGACAGAAAGTCGTGAACAGACAAGTGAGGCCGGTTTTTTATACATATGTGGTGAGTGCGTCGGTGTTGCGCCGCCATAATTCGACTGACAAACCAAGGCGTAGTTTCCTTGTACGTGTATGTGTGTGTACTTGTGTCTGTACATGGAGAGGCATAGTTTTCCGACCTCACTTGTTTGTTCACGACATTCTGTCTTTATTTTTTTATTTGGTCTTAGTTATGGATGAACAATGTAAGCTGAGATGCCTATATCATGCAGTTCATATTTTCTCATACTTTCAGGTATCTTCGCGAGTGGGTAGAGTACAAAAAGACAGATGCATACAAAGAATTCAGGAAACAACAAGTTGAACAAAAAGATGCAGTGGCATCAAAGAAAGTTAAACATAACTTAGTCTCAGATACTTCAACTGCAGGTATTAATCATTATTCAATTTGGCAAATCAATATTATTTCAAATTTGCCTTAGCATCTGTAGGCCAACAGAAGGATTTGGGAGTCATCATTACTGCAGATTTAAAATGGGAAGAGCATATACGAGTGTGATAGTCAAATGAGCCAACTCATTTATTTATGTCATACGCAAGTCCTTTCAGACAGTAACAGTGGATGTTTTTATTAAGATTTACAAAACCTATATAAGGCCTCTCCTAGAATATGGGTCCAAGTGTAGAGTCCTTACTTTAAAAAAGATATTGGTTTGCTTGAAAGTGTACAAAGAAAAGTCACCAGGATTCCATATACTCTGCGCCGCAAAACCTATGAAGATAGGTTTCTTCTCACGACCCTCGAAGAACGACGATTGCGTGGAGACTTGATTGAGACATTCAAAATTCTCAATGGCTTCTATAATCTTCTGGATATACACGTCATGTACCTCATGTCACCTTGAAGGAAAATATTCGCGATAGCAGACGCCATAAATTCCTCTTACAGCCTACACCATCACAAACCAACACTGCACACCACATCCTCTGCAATAGAGTTGTCTACAATTGGAATAGGTTGCCTGAGGATGTAATCTCAGCAAGCACTATAATAGTACATTATGATATAAGTGCGGTAAGTTGAAAATAACAGCCGAGGCAATATTGCTAAAAAAAAATTTAAAATTTTCAAAGCGCACGTACATATGTCATACGACGTTTTATAACATATTTGCGAGGAAATTAATATTACTCCGACTTTGAGTGAAAGTCGTGCTCGTGTCGTGATTAATCGAAGCATCGTGCGTTTTACATTACATTACCGCACAAGTGCCGTAATGTCTCTCAGTCTCTTGAGTGAAAGTAGGAGAAACGAGACCACAGAGTTCTGCAGTCGGTGGCGGCGTGCGTTTTACATTACAATAAAGCATAAGTGCATAATGAAATACATTACGATATTGAAATTGGTGTAACTACAGCCACTTTACGAGCAAATATGTTATAAACACATTTAACAATAGACTGGACCTTTGGATAAAGAAAGAAAAAATTTCCTTGACAGATAAATACTAATTTTATTCGACTCTGCTTGATATACTCGTAGGCACATCATTATACACTGCTCGCCTATAAACAAATAAATAAATTTCTTTTATTGGAGAATGGTAATGTTTTATGAAATACTTTCAAGGATAATTTGTGCATTGAATATCATTCTAGTAGTTTGGTAATAGTGCATTGAATATCAATTTAGTAGTTTCTTATTTATGGAGTGTCCAACTGTATGAAACTTTTACCCGGTTTATTTTGTAGATAGAAATCACAGCTTTTTCAAACAAAATGAAGTAGAAAGCTTATGTGTCAATTTAGGGCATAAATCTATCCATATTCCACATTATCAACTTCCTTCAAATATAATCTGTCGCACCATTGAACACATGGGCACAGAAGAGTAAACTGGGTTATTTATTCTAGAATCATCAATTGCCTATTTTGTACCTAAGCAGTGTTTTATAGTTGCAGCTCCAGAGAAGCCGCCACCTGAGCAAGCAGCTCATGCTCCAGTGAACGGGTACACCCAGCCGGCTCCGCCGCCGGCTTCGCGACAGTCTACTCCCCCTCGACCAAGACCTTGCATTACACCAGCTTCGGTAAGTCATTTACATACATATATCTTAATCCATTACCGCCCACTGTACTCATGCGTGTACAACTTTTTAATAGGTGATGTTTTTTATATACCTAATTATTATATAATAAAATGCAATCATCAATTAAAACGCTTTTTACGCATGGACAGAAGGCGGTAATGAGATAAAAAAATAATCTTCAAGTTTTGGTCTCAATAATTTTTTTATGTGTGTAAAACCTTTTTTTTTTATTCCCTAGGGTGAAGAATTTGCAGGAGAAACAGACATACCTATCTTCACAGACCAGTTTCTGCAACACAATAAACTACGCGAGTCTGAACTCAGGCAGCTGAGGAAGGCAAATTCAGACTATGAACAACAGGTATAATGGTTTAGCATTTATCATAATAATTATACCAATAGTCAATTTAATCCATCTAGGAATGCACATTTAGATAGGCCCAAAGAGCAAAATGAACATGTTCAACCTTGCACTAGAGCTATTTTGGCCATGCCACTAAAACAGATCCATAAGTCCAAAGCAACAAAAAGAAAACTGACTTCACACAAATGTTTAGAAGTTCAATAACCTGACTGAGCAAAAACGATATAGTAAAGTAAAAGTAAAGTTTATTAACCAAAAGAAAAAACACAGCTATTGTAGTACATAAAGCGAGAAACAAATTATTACAGTTAATTTCGATTATGTCTGATACAAAACAGCATTGCCTTATATTAAAAATGCATTTCCAAATTAAAGAACTGTGAGCCCCAAATTACGCTCAAGGCTTGTGTCTTGGGGCTCGAGTGCAAGGTTGTCAGAATTCGACATGATTTGAGAGTATTTAAAACTTACAAAAATATAGAAATTAACTGTATTTTTATTTTTACATACTAATTTTGGATTGTTAAAGTAATAATAAACAATCAGAAGCTGTTCGGTATCGTCCTGTTTGAATGCTATTCACCATACAAGCAATTTATAAGGTTTTCTGTTTGGACATAAGACAAACTTAATATTACATACATATGTTACGCCATTACTCAGCCATTTATGAATCGATTTTGATGATTTTTTTGTTTGGTAGATCATACTTCAAAGGTGGTCCCATTTATACTTATTTGATCTAAATCGGCCGAGACGTTTTTGAAAAATAAACATTACTACGTCGATTATACATTGATCTGCGACAACTATTCGAATTTTGTACACGATTGAAGTCGGTTATGCCATTTTTGGCGAAAAATAATGAAAAGGATGGTTGCAAAAAAATTCCAGAATGCAATTCTTCAAAGACACGCTGAGGAAGTGAGCGGCGCAACAGCCAAGCTCCACGCGGAGACGGCCGCGGCCGCCGAGCGCACCGCCGCGCTCCTGGCGCACCGCCGAGCGCTCGTCGCTGCTCTCGTGCAGGCTTTGCATTCAATTGCTCTGCCAGGTATAACGTTCATACCAAGTCTTCCGCCTGCCAAGTTACCTTAGCGGATATCGTTATATTATTGTTTATAGCTAGCGACCCGCCCCGGCTTCGCACAGGTGTAATGTACATATAAACCTTCGTCTTGAATTCCTCTATCTATTAAAAAAACGCATCAAAATCCGTTGGGTAGTTTTAAAGATATAAGCATACATGGGGACAGACAGCGGGAAGCGACTTTGTTTTATACTGTGTAGTGATATTAATATTAGTATAAATCCGTAAGTGGGTATGTTAGTTTGGTTTGTTTGTTACTATGTCAGCAACAGAGGTAGGGATTGACTTGATTTTTTACATGGATCTGGGGACACGGATTGAAGCCATTGAGTGCCCCTGCCAAGTCGGGCAGCAATATCAGGTATTCAAGGTCAGAGAGCTAAGGATTCTAAACAAAAATAGCCACCCGTGGCTTGGCTTGGAAGCAGCCTTCCTGATAGAAGAGACTGATAGGTACTAGCGCGGCCGGCCGCGGACACGTTGCGCTTGAACGAATACGATCGTTGCTCGATTGAAATAGGAGTCCTAGACTTCTTTTTATATCGGAAAAATAAGACAGTGCTGTGGGATAGCACAAAAACCAAAATATCACTTGGGCGAAGCCTCGGCCAAAAGCTATCAAGTTTACATTATTAATAGCTGATGAAGTGATAGTAATGGAACTAACTCATCTATCTGGGATCCAATAATCTAGACAATAGCGACAACGTGCCACCAGCAAAACACCTGCGAATGTAGTTTCAATTAAATTCTTACATGTATCAAATATATTTTCAGGAGGTCCAACTGGAGCAACTGAAACTAACATCGAGGAATACATGGAAAAGTTGCAAAGCCTTGCAACAGAGAAGGCAGCTAATGCAGTAGTGAAGCAAGCTCGTGACATTCTCAATAAAATGGAATTACCAATAAATTGAATCGGGAGTTGGCAATGAAGGGAAAGAAACCTTCGAAGAAGGCTGTCGATAATTGAATGATACCATTTTCGAACGTAAGCCAACATTTAGGAATTCTATTTTTTTGTCAGTTTTGTGTCTACTCACATAATTTTTATTTAATAAAAACTATGAATTAGTGTTCAATTATTTATAATAATTGGTGGTGATACATAAATAATAATTATGATGAGAATAAAACAAGTTATGAGCAACAACCATGTTTTTTATTGCTAAAGTTTAATTATAATCATCAAAGACCAAGTATTTCCTTTCAATAGTGATGTTCATTAAATATTTTGTGCAAGACAACAGTAAAAGAAAAAAGATTTCAGCAGTTTGCTGCAGTTATAGTAGAATACTGTCTATATATTTATAATATGACAAAGAAAATAATAATTACTCTGTTGTATTTTGTTTTGTACCTATTAGCAAAGAAAGTATAATAATAGTACGTACTATTAGGCTGTAACTGAACGATGTGAGTCACGAAACGTAATTTTCGCTTTCATAGGTTCTTTTCGCGTCATATGGCGACAAAAAATGAATTTACTAATTTTGAATTGGAATAAAACCGAAATTAGCAGTTAAAAACTCATTTTAACAACTCAACCAATCATTATGCTTGTTTGACCACAACCGTGGACAACATAGATGTTTTGTTTAGGATGCTGAAGCTTTTGATGCCAGATGAACAACTGTGGATCAAATATAGGTTACTCCCAGGATATTCCAGGAGTTTGATCTTTGTAGATTCAGTTTATTGAATAATGATTTTATGTTATCAAAAGGCTCGTACAGTACATAATTGTTAATAATACTACAATAGGCCGATATCGCATAACACGCGTTTCGCCTGCGCGGAAGAAGGGAGCGGGGGGAGATGTTACCGGGTGGGTGAGCGGGGGGATACGCGTTCTAAGCGGTCGGCCTATAATACTGGTATTTATTTATACTATTTCTATCCCAATCATACAAAATATAAGATTCATTATTTATTCATACAGTAATAAATCATACTGACACAATTGTACATGTTATTAATTACCTAATGTAATTTGAATCAAATAGCAATTTAAAAACCCCAGCAATTTAGCTTTTTATGACATCAGTATAATGAGAGTATGTTCTTTAATTTACTATTATTATTTAAGTGGCTTAAATTTGATTAATAAAAACCCTTATTTATTTACAACGTCTACACAGAGGTTTGGGCTGTATCTGCTAGGTTTCTTTAATCAATAATACACAAAGAAAATCAAAGTAGAACTATGTTACTATTGTTTGGAGGGTACCACAATTTTAATATGAAGGCATTTACACTATTCATAACTACTTCCACTGACAATACTGCCCTCATCATCCTCTTCCTCATTGTTGCCCTTACCGCTGTTTGTATCATATTCATGCAGCTGTTTCCTCCACAGTTTTATCAACATATCCCAAGACCTTCGGCTATATTTTGTATACTTGTCAGGTGTTTTAGGATGGTTTTTTGCCCTTTGGTCACTGAAAGGTAATAAGTAAAATAATATAAAATTAATTTATAGACAATTCCAGGTTTCTCAGATGTGAAATAAAGTTGAAATTAGAAGGGTCAAATTAAAATATCAGGCAGGTGAAAGAAGTGCCCTTCTTTCTTCTTCAACTATAAAGTTGCCCATATAATTTTTTTAGAGCAAAGCCAAGCAGATAGGTCATAAGCCAATAGATAGTTGTGTCCATGCATATTGATAAACTTGCACCTATGAATGTTAATTTTTTTTGCTGGAGCTTGTTGATAGTATCTAACGGTTCTGATTCAACATAAAATATTGAAAATTGGCTAGTCTCTTTAAATATTAGTTTTTGCGTGGCTGCTTTCTAAATAGTTAAATATGGTCATAAAGTGATAGTTTGATTTCAGACTCAAGGGAATTTAACCATTAATTATATAGTAGTTTAGTATATTGTGTGTTTGTGTCCATCCTATGTGTTTATAGATTATACTGTGTTTGTTCCAGTGGTAAATGGTATAAAATCCAAAAATTGTTGCCTATCCAATAAAGGTAACATATCAAACATCGTACAAATTCTCTACGTTTGATGGCAGTACCTCACAAGACATTGGTAAAATTGTGAAACACCTTCGCAGAAGCCACAAATCAAGAATTGATTGAGTATGATTTTTGTGTATGTAGTTCAAACTTACATAGGCACTTTCTGTAAATAATTATGATATCCTGTTGTGTTTTTTCCATAGTCAATTTGTTTCTGTCTCCTTTGTAGTATATCTGGGTCAGTTTCCAATTCCACTGGTTTACGTGGAGTTTTACTGTAAATTAAAAAAATAAGTTACAAGGTTAACAATAGAAGATAATAATAAGCACTTAATAAAATAATGAAACTTGATAAGTTGCTAGTCCAAAAAACTTACCTAGATCTCAATTCACTGTTAGGTTTTGATTTTTTTCTGCTACCTGAATTGTCTCTGCTAGTATTACTGTGCTTAGTTTCAACTGTTTCATCTGAAAGTTAATAGAGTTGGCTATTATTAAAATATAATGTTTAACTATTATTTCTAATTTTATACTAATTTTATTCAACTCGGCTTGATATAGGCACATCAGTATACACTGCTTGCCTATAAACAAATAAATAAAATTTTCTGTTCATTGTTAATGTTATTATTTGTATAGTTTATTAATATTATTTTATACCTACCTACTCACTGAGCTAGGGAGAAGTCTATGCTTACCGTTTCTATACAAAAATCAAAGTTAACCTTTAACTGGTGATGTGCGGTCTCACAGGCCGAGCGGCGAAACTTCATATCACCCCATTCCCCCCACTTCCCGTGTTTGAGCGCCTAAGTAGCTTCGAGTTTAGTATCGCCAGTGCCCTAGAGGGGGATAGTTGCGTCGGCCAGGCCCAAATTGGTAAGTTAGATTGGTTTAAAATTCTCGAGCAGCCTCTCAGACCTTATGTCACCACTTAAGTAACTTTTTTGAAGTTTCACTATATTGATTTATTGCGGTTATTTTTAGATATTACTTACAATGAATAACTCTGGACCTCCTAGAAAAAAGCGTAGAGATGGTGCCGACAAAAATTAAGTATCAAACACAAGTAGACAAGTCTCACCAGTCGTAAATTCTAATGTTGATCGCCAAATATTAGAAGAAAAATTACTGAAGTTTGACAGTTGTCATTTTTGAGACATGACACTTATGATAAGAGTTAATTTTTTTTTTAAGTTAATTAGTGTTTGAACTTTGACAAAAAAGAAATATATGTTACTATTATGTTGATTTTAAATATTTTACAAGCAATTCTTGATCTCGAGCCTAGTTTTTAGATTTTAAAGACCAAAAACTTTGTAACTACAAGTACATAATAAAAAATATATATTTAGACTACATTAAGTTTTTTTAATTTTTACTTTAGTTTATGATTTAACACAAAATATACATTAGGATAACCTACCATACTTAATATACGATTTATAGACCAGATAAAGCATCGGCCTGTCAGGCCGCACGTCACCATTTATGTTACAAAAAAACCATGTCACCAGTCAAAGGTTAAGGAGATTCATAGGTGCACTAGAAAGCAAGAAATAGAAGTAGTAGTAGCAATGAACAGCATGCGAATCAAAGGACAACTTCCCTCTCTACACGGCACAAAATGCACAAATGGAGTCATAGAGAGCATAGAGGTCTAATAGTACAGGTCGCGGCAAGTAAGTCTAGCGCTGAGCAAAGTGTGGAGGAGATGGCTGCGCATGAGTTTAGTATGACGGTCAACATGGGCAGCCATCCCCTCCACAGTACCCTCAGCGCTAGACTTACGTGCCGCTACTTGTAGTATGGAATAATCGGAAAGCTGTGGAAGAGGCGAGCGCGACGCTGAATTAACAGTGATAATTGATGCTGTACGGTTGATTCTACGATAATAGCACTTACCTTCCGGTTTTACCACATCCTCGCTCCATAGCCTTTTCATATCGACATTCATTTCCTGCTAACAGGAAACCTACAAATAACAATAATTTATTAACAACATACTGGCAAAAATCATGCATCGTCTGAGAAATGCCTCTCCCTTTACCTCAGAAATAATTTTGCATATAAACGATATATCACTGAAAATGTAACTAGTCATCAATGACCAATTATTTATCAAAGTATTACTTGAATAATAATCTAAATATCGAAAAAACTTTTAAAACGAAGAAGAATCGGCGCATCACGAATCACGATGCTTCGTTTGACATTTGAAATCAAAATACGCGCGAATTTTTTTTTCTTTAATACCATTAGAAAGACAGTTCATTATTATAGCCGTGTAAAGGGTACATCACACTCGGACGGGCGGCGCGCGGGCGCGGCTTAGAACGCGGGCGCGATCATTTGACTGCCTCGGTGGCTCAGTGGTTAGTGACCCTGACTTCTGGGTCAAAGAGGCGTGGGTTCGATCCCCACCTAGGGCAAACATTTGTGTGATGAACATAGATGTTTGCTCTGTGTCTGGGTGTTATTTAGGTACTATCTATATAAGTATGTATTTTAAAAATGTAAATGTAGTATTTCAGTCTCTGGCAGCTATATCACAGCTTTGCTTAGTTTGGGGGGGGGGGTCAGAGACCGTGTGTAAGATGTCCTCTAATATTTATTTATTATTATTATTTATTAAATTCTTCGATTTTACAACCAGGTTTTAAGCCGCTGATGAAGTACAAACCGTGGTTAATCCTCAGAATAAGGAAAAACAGTAGAAGTGACATAAAGTAAAAAAGTTGTGATGCATGATTCCACAAACATGGCGTCGAAAATCTATAGAAACTGCTAAGTAATCTAGACACAAATGACACTTGAGCTGCTGATCAAATGTCAAATTTGATTTCACAAAGATGATGGACAAACTTCAAACGTCTCCTAGGTTGGGCTTTTATTTTGAACTTTATCATCATTGCAATAATGCCATGTCATTTCAAACACCGCCCCTATGGGTTAATCGATGACTTTTTGACATCCATTTTGACACTTTACTCTTTTTCAGTTTACCTTTTCTTTTAAAATAGCCGTGTCTGCGGTTTTAGGTCTTGACGTCGTCGTCACCTGCAGCTGAATTCTAGAGCCTGATGCTATCAGTTATGACTGTTATGAGTGAGGTCTTTATGAGATACATTCACAAAAACCAAATTAATCGTCCTTGAAAACTTTGAATTCCGCGCCCTGATCGAGAGGATCAGCCTTATATAGAATTCAGCTTCAGGCAACGACGACGTCGAGACCTAAATCCGCAGTATTACGGGCCACCGCCGCCGCCGCCGGAGGCAGTTTGTCTGTACATGCCAAAATTCCCAAAAATATTTGAATTTCACGCGCTGAACTAGAGAATGCACCATAGCCACAAAGCTAATACCACCAGATCCCGGCTTTTCATTCACGCGTGAATCGCGCCGTGATTCATTGGGGTTATTCGTGACGTGAATTTCACGGTTCACTCCGTGAGTAAGTATATAACGATTTCCTCTACACTCACATAGCTCCGCAAGGCCTTCACAGTTACGTTCGCGCCAGGGAGTCCAGGGACGTTATTTCTCTGGACTAGAAACCACAAACTAAAGGATTTTACGTATCTAGAAACGCACTACGATTCGCACTCACTACATTCTGTCATAACTAAAGGTCGGGTGTGGAGGTGTTGACTGAAGTTTCGACCTAACTTAAATAGGAATAAAGACGAAACGTTAACGGGTGACGGGTTAATGGAGCAGAGCGAGCGAAAACAATGCAACTGGGTTAGTTGCTAATAATCCATTTTCTGGTGTTCAAAAAAAATTTACCCACATGTGAACAAATGTGGGTAAATTTTTTTTTATGTCATGACAGAGGAGTACGCGCGCTGAATTCTTCTCCAGTAGCTAAATCCTCCAAGCTTGTACTTAATACTTACTTCTTTAGAAAAAACAGACTTAAATCAGAATTTGTCATTGTTGGATGACGAGAACGCAGCCGCGCTCGCAGCTGTCTAAGGAAAGCTTCCAGACTCCGCAGGACATAGTTTCTCTAGAAAAAAAAATGGTTTGTATTGACAGATGTAAATATAAAACGTATTTGTACCAATTGTGATCGTATTTTAAAATACTCTACGTAATTTGCTAACAGGACTAACACAACCAGAGAGAATGCGCCGCGCCGCACCCGCCGCGCCGTGTCGCTTGAGGCCACAGAGCTATTACAACTAGAGAGATAGCGCTGTTGTCACTTGAGGCAATTCTCATCCACAAAAATGTATGAAAAATCTGGCTCAGAGCTGCCAAACTGTCAAATATGTATTGGAATTTGACACTACTGAGAGAAAAACACGGCAACTAGCCAATCAATCGAGATATTTTTCATGTCTCTTTCTAACTCATGCCATATTAAATCATTGTATCTCTTTCTTTCATTTCTCGATCGACCACATTATCTCTCTGGTATCTCTGTGCTTGAGGCCATTCTCAACTCCAATTTATGGAAAATCCACAGACTATCTAGAAGTCTGTGGGAAAATCTTGCCCTAAGCTGTCAAAACTGTCAAATATGAATTGTAATTTGACACTAACACTGGGAGAAAAACAAGAGAAAACTGAGAGAAAAACACAGAAACAGCAACAGATATTTTTCATGTCGGTTTCTTAATTCATGCAATAGTTTCCGTTATAAATAGTTTTTGGTTTATTGTGTTTATAATGTCCAAAAACATCAATAAAAACACAAACTTAAAATCGCAGTTACAAGACGGAACAAAAATCTGTGACGGTACCGTCTTGCAAGTTCAAACTAAAATACCTAAACCTCAAATTAACGGATTCGACAGATAAGATAATGCTGGCAAGAAGGCAAATAATACCAAATAGTATAATGCTGGCAAGAAGGCAAATAATACCAAATAGTAGATCAGCAATATGAAAGTATGCCAAGAAGTTTGATTCGGCTTCTATCTACTTATCTTCCATGATTCTACATCACAGCTTAGCTTTCCTAATAAAATAATAAAAATCATCTGGCAATACTGATGGTTGGTTTTTGTTCGGCAAGTAGGAATGCAAGGAAAAAAGTGTGTTTTTCACAGTATTTCGAAATGAAATGCCTTACAATATGTTATTTCCATATGTGATTCTTGATAAATAAACACCAACCAAATATTTAACCAAGGTTAAAACATGGTAAGGAAGGATTCCCCAGAGGATTTTTTTAAATTGTGCTATGGACAATGTTGATAATTATTTATTTAATTTTGTCCTCAGGCTGATTTGGAAGTTAATGAGGCTTTGGCCTCATTAGAGATGTTGATGTCTGAGTTTTTCGCTCCTTCAACAAACAATTACAGGAAAAGAGAAATAGAGAGTATGTTGGAGAATTTTTCTAACCGGAGAGACTCCTGGAAACATTGCTTACTCTTTCTGCAAAAGTCTCAAAATCAGTATGTGTTGATGTTCACGCTTACTACACTGGAAGTAAGTATTGTGTTGTGTACATATTAATGTTGTGTGAATTAAAATTTTCTTATTTTGGAATGCAATGTCAATAAATAAGGAAATTATTTTAACATTTTTATGGAATAACTGTGTCCTTACCTTAACAACAAGTATTTTGTATTATTATTGTCGACATCACGCTAACAACAACTAAACAATTATATGTACTGTATTATTTATTCTCTGTACATTTTACTTATTACTTTTATTATTTCAGAATATAATAAACAGACAATGGATGAGTTTAACAGATAATGAAAAGACAGAAATTCGACTAACACTTTGGAATGAACTTCTTGCTAAACATGAAGTAATGTTATATTTTATCAGAAACAAATTAGCTGCTCTAATGGTGTCAATAGCTCGCTACGATTGGCCACATATGTACACTGACTTTTTTGAAAATATTGTTGAGGTGGGTATATAGATATTACTGTATAAACAATTCAACACATTCTCATACCTTCTTTTTTACTGTAAGTAGGGTGATTAGGTACCCCAGCACAGGAAGCATGGCAAAGGGACTAACAGTCTTTCCACCATTATATCCCCTCGAAGAGGAAATAAAGTATGGATTGACAATGACATCTGACATTAAGAGTGGATAAAATGGTTTTCTCCCCTTGCCGTGCTACCTGGGCTGGAATTGTTGAGCAAATACCTATATTTTAGGTGTACTTCTTGAAAAAATATTTTCAGTGATCATATTGAATATTTGATTAATTTTATTACTTTGATATCAACAATGACCACTGACCATATTTTATGTTTTCCCATGTATAATTAAATTGAGTAATACTAATGACCAAACAAAACTTAATTTTGATTAGATGCACTGGGCATTACTCAACCAAGTAATGTAAATAAAACCTCTGACTTATGCAGACTGGTGTTATGGGTGTCATAATGAGAATTGTTTCTATTATTGCCATTCCTTTGATTACACTTAACAACACAACAACTGCATTACATAAAATTGTAGTATATCAGTCTCTGGCAGCCATATCACAAGCTTTGCTTAGTTTGGGGTCAGAGACTGTGTGTAAGATGTCCCCTAATATGTATTATTACTATATTATTATTATTACGTCTGGTATTGGCCAAATCATACAAGTTGGTGGATGTGAAGTTAGCTACAAGCTGCACGAAAACCAAACAATGTGCAGCTTAATGTGAGCTTCAGTAAGGATTGGATATTGCACAACTTGTAGCTACCTTCACATCTGCCGACTTTTATAATTGGGCTTATGATGTCTCAGTACACAGATGACAGTCAATTCATCTAGATAAATATGTTTCTCCACAACGTCAGCCTAACTTCCAATGTAGTGTTATTAAATTAAAAAATGTAATGTACCATTATCTGAACAGCTTACAAAATGTGAGGGGCGGCGTTGTCTTCTGGGTTTGATATTGGCTCAAGCCGCAAGTGAAGAGTTAGGAGCAGCAAGAGATACCGGAGTTTTACTACCCTCTGCCCGAAAAATACAATTGGAACGGTTAATGTTGAAGGGCATGCCACAACTACTGGCTGCACTTAGTGGTAATTATTCTTCTCCATATATTACCTCTATAATACAATACTACAGCATTTTATTGATACCACAAAAAGATACAGAAAAAACAAAGATCTAAGACATAAAAAGCGTTTTTATTAGTTAAAGCAATCTCTTCCAGACAACCTTTTAGATGAATGGAAATGTGTATACTGAATAATATACACCAAGTATAAATATACCATCTATATAGTAAACCTGAGAGTAACTTCTAAATCTTATGCCTAATATATCTAGACTATTATCAAAAAAATTGCTGGTATATCCTAAGTCTCAGTTGCTAAACTCACCACTATACATATATACATCGTATTATTATTTGTTTTCTACATCTGTAAATTATGTTTTAGCAATTTTGGAAAGGAATGCACAAAAAGAGGGCCAGTCGAATCCGCCGCCATCGCCAACGAACGGCGCCCCACAGATGTCCGCTCTGCCAGATCTCCTAGCTAATGCACATGATAGTGGATGCCATGCAGTTGACAAGTAAGACGTACTTTGGTATTTGCAAGCATTAGAATATAGTTGTACTAAAAATATGAATTGCTGTGCTCTGTTATATGTGCTTATACGAAGTATTCTACGGTACAAGGCCCTGTTACGGCCTTCCTGTTTTTGACTTCGTTCTCGAAGGCTTTCGCCTAAGTTAATTTTAGAAAAAGCATATACACATTAATGTTTTTTTTATGTATATGTAATCACCTAAACATTCTTTAAGGACTAATAAAACAATGTCTGAATATTCTATGGTAGGCTTAAAGTTCTCTTACATTTTACCTATCACAGATTCTATAGGATTTTTGAAAGCATAGAGTAAAGGCCTTTCACCTTTCTGATTGAAATAATATCTTTTTTACAGAGCTTTAAACACAGAAATAATAGTGAAATGTCTCACAACACTCCAGCATTTATTCTCGTGGTTACCTTTATCGTCGCATGTGCCACCATCACTTGTAACAACAGTTTTTTACTGGGGCAGTGTGGCCACACAAAC
This sequence comes from Hypomecis atomaria, assembly GCA_964007245.1. NCBI lineage: Eukaryota > Metazoa > Arthropoda > Insecta > Lepidoptera > Geometridae > Hypomecis > Hypomecis atomaria. Next base: position 14,843,097 of record OZ023292.1, on the reverse strand, counting down.
TCAGGTATGTATGATATTATTTTTAAGTTAAATAAAATTACAAAATGCATCATTCAATGTAATCTTTTTGATTACATAATATATCCTTAAAAAGATGCTAATTGATTACCAGTAACCCTGTGTACCCAACATCCAAATAAGCTTGCTAAACTAAAATATCTATTCGCCGTAAAGTTGACAGACTTGGCGGGGGAATAATGAATATGGTGAATTTACTCTGTCGTCAACAATCTCGAAATAATCAATGAGTGTCCCTGTTCTAAGCAATACTAATTTCGTGTGAACTTGTAAATAACCGCTAGTACCTATATTTTAAAGACAATGAAAATTCTCCGATGATTACATAAGAAATTCGTAATGAATTCGCGATCTATCTGCTCTGTCTTGAAAAAAAAAATTGTGTGTGAATGTGAATCTATTTTGACATTTAGCGCATGTTAATGTAAATTGACGTATAATGTTGCACTATGTCTTTAATATTCCGTAGACGCGTCCTCAAATCAACGTCCACTACCAATATTAATCCGTGTTCATGAAAGCTTGTATTGTACAGAGCACGGAGGCGGCGCTGGCGGGCCTGGGTGGAGTGTGCGAGCTGCTGTACCGGCGGTACGCGCCGCCGTCGTCCGCCGCCACGGCGCTGCGCCTGCAGCACTGCGCATTACGGCTGTTGCGCCACCTCACGCTGCACCATCACCTGCGAGCGCACGCTCAGCACGAGTACGGCTCTCATTACACTTAAGAATTCAAATCGACTACTACAGAGTCCTTAGAACAGAAGTAGAAATCTAAAGCCGTGTATCGACTTAGGAACGTGTGCGGGGTGAGCGGTTTGACTGAACTGTTTCCCTAGGACGATGGAAAATGCTAAAATGCGAGCTGAGTACGCGCACTGCGCCTGCGCTGACACTCTACACGCGGCTCAACTAGTGTAACTGGTTGACGGCTCTTCTTTAAACCTAGAATGATGATTGGTCTAAGATGATATAATTTAGTTCATTTAAAAAAAAAAACCGCTGGATTTACATATTTTTTATAAATAAAAAACATTCTTAATTTTTTTCTTTACTTATAATTACTATGTTATTTTTATTCTTGTTACAGCTATCTCACAAAATTGGCAGAGTTCCTAAAACTTTTCATATCATTACATTTCAAAAGGCTAGAAGCCGAACCCGAGTTTGATGCCATTGAATTTTTGTCGTATCTATTCCAGTACACATTCCAGGTAATCATGACTTATCCATCTTTATTTTTCAAATCTGAAATTACAAGCAATTTACGATTGAGTAAAATATGTTTTATGTTGTTTCAGGTGCCCACATGTGCTATTTTTATAAACTGTCTAGATGTATGGATCCAATTTATAGATATACTAAAACCTGAAGACACAGAAAAGTAAGATTTATTCCAATGTTGTTGGCTGCGTTTCCACCAGAAATGTGCATGGATGCGTTTGTAAAAACTAATTATTCACCTAGCTTCGCTCAACACAGTATTAGAAAGAAACAGCCTAGCAGAGAGAAGCTGGGTAAATGAAGCGATTCTGTGTGTTTGTAAACAGTTTTACAATAAAATTTATTCTGATTCTATTGGTTCTTAACAAACACATCCCTTGCCACGCAACCTCGAATATCTCTGGTGCTAACGCAGCCTTAAAATTGATTGTAACACAAGGTGTAATTAATGAGCTGAACATTTATTTCGTTGCAGATATTGGGAGGCATTGAAAGCCTTAGTACACAGTATATTAAATAAAATACAGTTCCAAACTAATAAAGCACAGTTGCAACATCTTGACAATGATGTCTGTGATGATGATGTAAGTACTATTACTTCTAAATTTTGTATTTTTGGATGTATTTTAAAGATACATTTTTTTTCATTTGTCTTTTGGAGTTTCTTCTAGATCTAAATCCGTACGTGACGGTAAAGATCGCAAAATAAGCACAATTTTTTTTGTCTGCACACCTTGACTTTTTTATTCCCTTTCATCTTATATGTTTTCAATATATCCTTTTCCGTTTTCCTTTTAGGGTGAAACCGAGTGGCAAACATTCCTAAAGCATTGCATAGAATGTATAGCGAGAGTTGCGGACTTAGCTCCGGTTGATGTGTTCACTTGCGTGGTGAGTATCATTGTTAGTAAATAATTGACGATTTTGACAGTATATTGTAATGTAAAAGGATAGATGCGCGTGGATCTCGTTATCTGTCTTCTATGCTGCTGCAAGCCTAATTTAATCCAAAAGAGAACTCTATGGGAAGAGAAGGGTATTGTAAGTTTGACGTACTCGTATGTATCTATAAGTTGAATCCAAGTTAACATTTTGGCGTCAACATAACAGTAAACTTGAAGCGAGTGCTTGCGCTGTAACCAATGCTTATGGTGGCAGCCTAGCAGGGGTAACTAATGGGATTTTGCGCAGCTTGCAACCAACTTTACAGACACTATTAAGTTTGATTAGTTCTATCCCCTTATTAGAACTAGTAGGTCTCCCAACGGTATACCTCGCGACAGGTTCCTTTAACTGAATCTTCATAAGCCTACTAAATCTCAACTCGCTCTTGATCACCCGCGCGTTTTGTCGAGATTCGTTGAAAAATGCAACCCGTAGACAAAAATCAAACATGTATTTGAATGTTCCAGTTAGATAGATGGCAGGGCCTAGCGGGCGTACACGCGCGCGCGGCGACGCGTGCCGGCGCGGGGAGCGGCGCGGGCGTGGCGGCGGCCGCCGACGCCGAGCGAATGCTCGCCGCGCTGCTCGACCTCGCCACGCTGACGCGCGTGCTCGGCCGCCTCGCGCCTTCGCTGCTCGCAGGTATCATGTCCGCAACACGATGTGGAAAGATTTGACGCGACAATGGAGTTGACCACTTACACAACTCACGGAGATACACATACGCTATTCATACAGTACATTATGTATACACGTATGAACTCTCTCTCTCTCTCTCTCTTACTCTAACATTCACACACATATTATTATCCTACACACACACTCTCACATTCACATGTGCATATAATGTTATGATGACGCAAGAATAAAAATTGTGACAGCATGTAAATTTCCAGAAGGGTCCCGATCTCCGAGCGCAGTGGGGTGCGCGTTGGGTGCGACGCTGGTGGAGCGGTGCGCGGGCGCACTGGCGGGCGCCGCTCGGGCCGCGCCGCACCGCGCGCCGCACGCCGCGCCGCACCGACACGCGCACGTGCAGGTGTCAGTATACACAACTCTATATATATCTGGCTACTAGCGTCGTGGGGTGCGCGCTGGGCGCGACGCTGGTGGAGCCGTGCAATAACCAGAAATTTAATAGTTTAGCGGGATTTTTTAAATAAGAATTTGAAAGAAGAGATCCATGAAGACATTTTAAATTTATTAGTTTTGTAATGTAAAATTAAAGCTTGACACCTATAGTTATAACGTGGATCGAGAAATTGACAAGTCAGTGTATTGTGACATTTGCAGGCATGCGGAAATGTTCGCGTGTATGGGCGCATGGTGTTGCTACGCGAGCGAGTGCGGCGTGTCGGTCGCCACTATGGAGGGGCTGTTCGCGGCCGCCGTGCCCTTCCTGCTGCCTCACGACGTGCCCGTGAGTCTGGCAACACTTGTAACATTCCCGACAGATGTTCGCGTGTATGGGCGCGTGGTGTTGCTATGCGAGCGAGTGTGGCGTGTCGGTCGCCGCTATGGAGGGGCTGTACGCGGCCGCCGTGCCCTTCCTGCTGCCTCACGACGTGCCCGTGAGTCTGGCAACACTTGTAACATTCCCGACAGATGTTCGCGTGTATAAGCGCGTGGTGTTGCTACGCGAGCGAGTGCGGCGTGTCGGCCACCACTATGGAGGGGCTGTTCGCGGCCGCCGTGCCCTTCCTGCTACCTCACGACGTGCCCGTGAGTCTGGCAACACTTGTAACATTCCCGACAGATGTTCGCGTGTATGGGCGCGTGGTGTTGCTACGCGAGCGAGTGCGGCGTGTCGGTCGCCACCATGGAGGGGCTGTGAACTTGTGATTTGTTTCTTGTATATTTTATTTTAACAAGAAGGCTGTAACCAAACATCCCAGCCCAGCCTGTTACAACTGTTAGCTTGGTAAGTTACCATGCTAAACTTTTTAAGTTACATTTGTATTTAGATAATATTTAGTATATAGGTAATTCTTGTAGTTCAATAATATTTGGATGAAAATAAACTTTCACCCCAAATCATCTATGATGGAGTAAATGAATGCCGAGAGCAAAAAAAAAAAAAAACTGCACTGGCTCTCGAGTAAGGTTCACGAAATTCCCTCAACCGTCAAAGTATTCATTTAGTAAACCCAAAGAGAAAACAAAACTAAGTACAGTAAACCATTGAATGATTTTCGACGGATGGTCGATAGATTTTATTATCAAGTGACTTTTGAAACTCGACTGAGCGTTATAACATATTCAAGTAAAGAAAGTCATAGCGTTCATTGTTTTTTAGTTCTTTACAAAAACTATTGTATAATTTAACAGGAACCACCGCTTCTGTGCCATGCTGCCGCGCATTTATTGCTGAGCTTGTCGAAGAACGTGAAGATCACAAGCGACCCAGTCACACTAGTCGGAGATCTGTATAGTCACGCGCAACGATCTCTACATTATTTGGAGCCTAAGGTACATGTTATCTCTTATTTGGATTGGCTGGTTTTATTGTTATTATCAAAAAAAAAAAAGTCTTGTTATTTTTAAGTTCTTACAGTTATTATCAATCGCTGCGGTTTGAGTTATGCTAACTGATATCAAAGTTCGGACCGCAACAACGGTTCCGTTAAAGAATGTTTTCGTATTCGGAAACAATCTACCACTAATATCTCTTCTAATCAATTCATCTTCTAGACTTTTCCTCGCACGCAGCGCAATATACGCAGAGTATGCAGCGTAAAAGAACCGTGTTGATTTTCGTTAGCGTTGTTAACGTTGATAGTGTAACTCGGACCGTGGTCAACAACTGTTGTTTGTTGTATAGACTGGCGGCGTGGTCCGAGAAGCGTTGATAGCGCTGTCGCTGCGCGGCGCGGGCGGCGCGGCGGGCGTGGCGGGCGCGGCGGGCGGCGAGGCGCGCGCGCTGCTCACGGCGTGGGCCGCCGCCGTGCCCGCCGCGCCGCACCTGGCGCTGCCGCCGCTCACCGCGCTCCTGCACGCCTTCGCGCACGCTCCTACACAATCCAAGAAGGTCAGTGAGTGCCGTGGCGCGCCGCTCTACCTCTAAAATACAAACTTAAAGGTCGTCTTCACGTAAAGACGCAAAGGCGCACGCATTTACACACTCCAAAAAAACAGTAAGTAGCAAAAAAACGAGAAAGTCAATTAATATTGAACTGCCTTTCATTTTATACTATTTACCTGCATATAATAATAGTGCCTACAAAAATTAAATGTTTAATGAATTCCAATTTCGTGGACATCCAGTTCGAAGGAGTACAATATTGTAGGATGTCTCCTGAGCCCTTACTCCAGGTTTTGCGTAATTTACTTAAATTTTCGCGTTAACGTGTGGCTCCATTCATTTTGGTTAGTTCTTCCTTGTGTAATCGTGTAGCAGATGATGTTGTGGCAGGCGGGTTAGCTCAGTAAACCATGTGATATTGTGTAGGTGATAGCCGAGGGCATATCGAGCGGCGCGGCGGCCGCGCTGCGCATGCTGCCGGAGCCGGCGGCCGCGGCGGCCGAGGCGCACATCACCGACTTCTTCCTCGCGCTCTTCACGGCGCTGCTGCCGCAGCTCGGGGACTTCGCCTACACTGCCATCGACGTGTTCCTTGACGTCGCGCAGAGGTAGCTTTATACTGCCGATTCAACTTCCCACAGATCTATAGGTACAGTACGCGCTAATCTTTTTGAGGTCCCGAAAGTTAGGTAAGCGGCTGCGCAGAACGCATATTCCGAGACCTCAAAAAGATTTGGGCGTACTGTAATTGTTTTTCATCTGGCGCTGCGAGATTTTGTTCTGTGTCCAGTAGGGATGAGCTATAAGGCGCACTAGTGACGGTGTCGTGTTACGCAGGGGCGGCACGGAGAGCGGGCTGGAGCGGCTGGTTGAGTGCGTGCGGCTCGGCGTGGAGGCGGGCGGCGGCGGCGTGCGCGTGCGCCCCGTGCTCGCGCTGCTGCACGCGCACGTGCTGCCCCGCGCGCACCACGCGCGCCCCGACCTCGCGCGCGCCGCCTTCCGTCTGCTCGCCAGGTATATATTAGGGGTGTATTATAATACAATAGTAGATTATGCAACATGGCGACAAACTGTCTTTTGCTGTGGTCGATATATTGACCCTAAGCGTAGCGAGGGAATTATTTAGGGTCCTGAGTGAACCGAGAGGGGTTCAACTGTACAAGCCGTCCAAGACAAAGACAGACTCTGTTCTAGCGGTGCATACTCTTTTTGTACCTACCTCCTGCGAGAAAATAAAATACCAGGAATTTTAATAATGCTAAACACAGTCACAACCTCACTATGTGTACTCACTAAGCAACTAGGCATCGGGGAAATGCAAACTAAGTCCGAAATGAAAAATAGATCATGTAAATACCGCGTGACAATGATGGCCTTCTCGAATACCATGGCCTACTCGATTGTCGTGGCCAGCTCGATTATCAAATAAAATCTCTTTACAATGCCCGAATTTGCTCTAAGTACTCGTACAGAAGTTTCCATATGAATTATGACGTTCCAAATTTAAATCACTTTACTCCCTAGGAAGTTTCATACAACATTATTGCCCTGCCATAGCCGTCGAGTGTCTTGTCTTGCGTTGAGATTTTACATATGACATTTAATTGATCATTTTCGAGCAGGTGGTATGAGGGCATTTTCGTAAAAATGTATATCCCAAAAAAATAACATTTCTTTTTTAAGTTCGATTTCCTGTGACAAATAAAATTCGTTTAAAAATAACTTTAATGTTTATTCATAAAATATTTTAACTAACTTAGATACAGCAATATTTTCGCTTTTACCGCGTACGCAACCAATGTTCGCAACTGGTTGCGTACGATCTACTAAAAAATAGTATCATAATAAAATAGTTGGGAACAAGATAAACATACCTTAATCAAACATTCTTTACGCACCAGCTGGCAATACACATCTCCTTTTCCAACCTTAAAACAAATTTGGTATAAAAACCGGTAACAAAATGGAATGATTCCGGAATGATCCGATGTATTATCAACATTTTTTTAAATACTTTATCTTGTTTTACAACCTATATCCTTATAATTTGTGGATGTCTTTCTTATGAATATAACGGGAAATCATGTAGTTGGATTATACCAACCATAAATATTTTGTGCTTTTTGTAAAAATAAAGAAATGATGTGTTGAAAATACAGTGGGGGACAGCAAAAAATTACCCATTTTTCAATAATTTTTCATTATGTAAGATTCAAGTACTGTAGTTTTTTCTTAAAAAAATTTGTGAGACAATAAAAATAAATTATTGAGAAAACCATTTCGTAAATAATTATAATTAGTGGCCCGTCCTGGCTTCGCCTGGTTACAGGTGAGTTATAGCTATAGACTTTCCAGAAGAAATCGTATTGCAATCTATTGTCTAGTTTGGAAGATATGAGCGGATACACAGACAGACACACAAAAATAGTGGTTTTGCTTTATACTATGTAGTGATTGATTTCAAAGGACAATCGTAAAACAGGGGGGTCTATATTTTTGTGGAAATGCCCATGAAAACACAGTTACGTCTCTGACGATCACATACTAAAGTATGCACACGCGCACGTTCCGCGTCTAACTCCCGCCTGTATTACAGCGTGCTGATCCACCGCTGGCGCTACTTCTTCCCCAACAAGTGCACGGAGGAGGAGACGGCGGCGCGCACGGACGAGCTGCGCGCGGCGCTGGCGGCGCTCGGCCGCGCGCTGCTGCTGCCCGACATCGACCTGCTGCGGCTCAACATCGACACGCTGCTCGCGCTCAACACCAAGTGGAAGCTCTACCACAAGGTGGGTGCTAGCTACTCGCGTCACGAGAACGTGCAGGATCATGTTCCAACCGTTACAAAGTGTCACGCGTGTGCAGGTGTTGTTCCGCACGGAGTTCCTGTGCGAGTTCCTGAGCGTGCTGCTGGGCGGGCTGGTGGAGGGCGGCTGGCGCGCGCTGGCGCGGGACGAGGTGACGGCGGCGCTGCACGGCATGGCGGCCGTCGACTTCGGCGCCTTCCGCTCCGCCTTCCTGCCGCACTTCCTGCGCGGCGTGGCCGGCCTCGCGCCCGCGCACCGCCTGCAGCTCGCGCACTTCCCGCCCGACACGGTACGTACCTGTGTCACGGAGCCGCGCCTGATTGTAACCTTTTGACTGCCACGCCAATTTTTTTTGAAGTGCGTTAGGCGAGGCAGTCAAAAGGTTACAATCAGGCCGTGTTATGAAAGTCATCTCGTATGAGACCATGAATCAATTTAACTATACTGTACACATACAAGATATATTTTTATTGTTACAATGAAAATTTTGTGTTTTCAGGACTTGCCGACATTTTCGCAGAACATTCAGCGGCTAGTTAACGACATAAACTGTTACCGCGCCTACAACTCTCTCGGAGTAGCGGAGGGTATGTCGGCGTAACGATTTACTTCGGACAATTTGAGCTGTGAATTTTTGATATTTGTGATAATGGATAAATGCCTAAAACTTACATTTTAAAATTGAACCATAGAATAAGGGCATCGTAGAAATTCACCGTCAAGGTTTTTGACTTCCTGTAACTAGGTCTAATACGTTATTAATAATAACGTAATCATAACTTATTATGGAAAGTGAAAATCGTGCCCTATTCTATTGTAAAGATCGAAGATTTTTTTTGACTAGTCGGAAGAAATGAGAGGATACGATAGTATCGTGAGGTTCTACTCAAAACAAAAGTAGGCTGTGTAGTACAGGAAAAAAGGCGTTAACTTTGCACTAAATTTCCGATTCATTTTTTTTATAAGGTTTAAGATCACTTACTTAGCATAAAATCACAAAATGCTGACAGATGCAGGTGGAGCTTCAAGCGCCATCTTGAAATAACGTTTTTGGCCGAAGTGCATAGTTTCCAAGATATCGGCCAAAAGTTGTAGTGCAAAGTTAACCAAAAAATCGTCTATTTTTCCTGTACTAATGGACAAAAAATATACTTGTGTTGTCTTTATTTATCAGATTAACAACAAATAACATTGGATATAATAACTTAGGCATGAAGAGTTGTCTCAGTCAAATTCTTTGTATTAATTCATAGAAAATTAGGGTTCATATTACATAATTTACCAACAGACGTAATGAAAATGTAACAGGCATTTGTCAGACCTCTGAGGTCTGCTAAAATGTTAATCATCTTATTGTAGATACCGTTTTTTGTAAACCAACGACGACTGAACTAATTTCTTAGTAAGACTTGAGAAAATTTTATGTTGACTCTGATCGAGCGATATAATAGCCTTCAACAGGCGATTCGAAACCGGCTCTCTTTATAAGCCTTCCGATCTAAATTCTCTCTCTGTTTCTATCATCACGACAGAATGTTACAGAGAGATATTTACGATGACTCTTTGTAGTGTACAATGTATTTGTATAGTGCTTATTGCGAAGGTATATTGCTTGGATACAAAGCACTTTATTTCAAGACTGCAAATTATTTTCAAATATCAAAATCTGTCCTAAAATATGTAACTGTATGTAAAATGTTTGGCGCAATAGTATTTATATTTTTCTAAAGAGAACGCCCAAAACCAGATTCAGTTAAAGATGTATCGAGCAGTTGCTGGGGTGGAGCGGATTGCACCAGGCACTGATTGGGTTTCAGTCAATTTTTTAAAAGTAACATGCCAGATAATTAATTAATTGTAAGTCCCGGTTGTTTTAACCGTTTAGCCAAGTCAGAGGCCTTTAGGCGGCCTAAAAACTGACACCAGGGCTTGCCACTCGGCTTATACGAAGTAGTGTAACCACGAGTAAAAAAGTTTACTCGTTGTCACACTGGTGTAACAAAGCGGTGTAACCATGAGTCTGTACCCGAACTTACTTTAATAATTATGTAACACTGGAAAGCTCGTGCTATTATAAATTGATCGCATAGTTTTATCGGCGAATCATGTATATTGTACAAAGTGTGGGATTGTAAAGTGCAAGAACTTTCACAGCAACTTCAGCTCGAAATCGCGAATAAATAAATAAATCAGCTGTCCCATACGAAAAGTTCATCGACTCTTAGGGCTGCCAAGACACCGGCCGTTTGTGGCCTGTTGCCGCTGTATATCAGTTAACTTAACGATAGTTTTGTTTAACCCATTCACTGCCTTTCTGAAAAGTAACGATATTACTCAGATGCCGCAGTTATTTCGTAAAGTTATTGCAGTTTAAAATCAAACCGCCCATGCGCGGTCTCGGGGTGAAAGTTAAAAAAAATTGCCCGCCGATGGGCGGGCTCGGCGCTAAATCGGTTAACATATAAACTACCTAATTCTCCTTTGTTTGCAAATAAAAAATTTCTTTCTCCTTTCTTTCTCATCGTATGGAACAGACGATTTCTCTTTTAGTGATTTCGAGGTTGGCTAGTAGAGCTGGCATAGTAAAATTTGTTCGTAATGGCGATGCATGTTTATTTTACTTTTGAAAGTTCCTGCAATCGCAATGTTCACAAAAATAGAACTGTTGGCCTGTATTTGTGTTAATATACGCCTTTGAGCAACATTATATTTTAGTGTAGATTTTTTAATTATTGTATCTATTTATTTTTAGGGTTCTGTACCCAAAGGGAAAAACGGGACCCTAATACTTAGACTTCGATGTCCGTCTTTCTGTCACCGGGCTGTATCTCATGAACCACGATAGCTGAAATTTTCACAGATGATGTATTTCTGTTGCCGCTATAACAACAAATACTAAAAACATAATAAAATAAATATTTAAGGGGGGCTCCCATACAGTACGGAACCCTTCGTGCGCGAGTCCTACTCGTACTTGGCCGATTATTATATCACTTAAATAGTGATACTTAGCAGCACTGCGCTGTTATATTCGCTATTTCACATTGATCTGGGATAAAACATTCACAAGCTTTCTTATTTATGCCTTTACTAAGTGCTTTAGAAACATTCTCCAATTTTAGTTGGGCTGTTTCCACTCTGGCGAAAACTCAGCGGGCTGCGCGGCGTTTTGTCGTTGACATAACGCTTCTTTGTAGTCCGGGAGGTAAGCGCAAAAAATTCAACTACTTTCTAAAAGCTGAATTTTTGGTATTACGTTGTTGTGGTGATGTACAACAATACCCTAGATTCAGTCAGCTGGGATGCTTAGCGTTTGGTGGGGATTACCGCTTGAATTTAAAAAAATAAATGAGTATCTTCCGGCTATACAGGGTTATATGCACATCAAAACAAACAGCTTTTGTTCTGCGACTTTTGTCAGAACTCAAAAAAAAGAATCAGCTGTTCCATACATTTTGTCGCGGGTGAGCGACATTTTTCTATGAAAAACCAAAAAAATTTTTTGAGTTTTGACAAAAGTTGTTACTTTTGATGTACAGAATAAGCCCCTAAAATGATGCTAATTGATTAGAAATAACCCTGTATTTAAAAGCTGAAAATTGGTGTACGGATAGTCATTAAAAATAAAACCTGTCACATCATAAGCCCGTTCAATGGTGCGCCCGACCGCCGACGTCGTAACTACTTTATGGTCCCTTTAGTATGGTTGGGTTAAATAGTAGTTAAACTCTAGTAAGTATAAAATTTCTGCATTTAGTTTGATTATATGGTGCAATGAGAATATATGATGGTAGAGTTCAAACTAGAATCATTTTATGTTGTTGATTCTGAAACGGATTTTGATATTTAATTTGGTGTATCTATCATTGGTATTCTTTATGTTTATGTGGAGAGTATAAGTAAATAAAACAATTTATTGTTTATGGACAGTTTTATTTATTGATCATGGCATAATAAACGTCTTCTATATACTTCTTTTACAATTTCTTTGTGGCTGGCGTAAAGATCGACTTCTGGCCCAAAATCTACCCATTGAACTCCTACAGCATCATCGCCAGCATTGAGGTTGAATGCTCCCACTGTTAAACCACTTTCATCATGGAAGTTATAAGCAACGGTTTCCATCCAGGCATTGTCAGTGTTTCTCCTGTCATCAACATAGCCTTTGTAGACTTCTTCACCCTCTCTGAAGAATTTGTGGAATCTCTTTTCCCATTCTTTTCTTTCCTCTGAAAGAACAGTTAGAATATTAAAGTGATTAGATCTCGCAACACCATACACAATTATAGCAAAGAAAATATAACAATACTACATTAAAATTTAAGCTTATGGAAGTTCTGCATTAGTCACAAGACCTGTCATTTGTGAATACAACATAGAATTTATTTTTGTGGTGTAGACAAACTATGTAATTTTTTTTGTCATTAAAGTTGTGATCAAACAGACCAGTTTTAAATAAATCAATGGACAAAAAACGCAAGTGGTATGGAATCTTCAGTGTCAGAGAATATAAACATGAAAAAACTTACAAATTACTAGCTAAAAAATTACCTTCGGGCATAACTAGGGCATTGGTGGCTTCTTCTTGAAACTCCCTAACTGCAGTTACTGTGACTTTTTCCCCAGGGTCTACCATTCCACCTGGTAGTGCCCAATCTCCCGTATCTCTTCTTTTGATTGCAACAAATTGAAGAATTGGCCTGAAACATTAAATACAAAACCAATGTATATTTCTTTTATTGTACCTACTGATGAAGGTTATAATACAACAGAAAAGGTTTATTACTTAGAATCGCTATTAATTGTGACTTCACCACTTTGTAGCCGTTTCCACCGAGTTACAACTGGATCTGCAGCATGGTTAGGGCCCCAGCGACCAAGAACACCTCTGCCAATTATACCAGTGCGGCCAATAGGATTTTGTGGATAACCTTCAACAATTTTATACTCTCCCGAGTAACTTGCCCTGCTGATATTGCCATCTATGTTGTTCCATTTTGGATTAAACCCTGGAGTTCCTAAAATAAATACAAATATTATGATGTTTTGTTTGAAATATTATAGAAAAGAAAAAATGTTAGAGCATGGAACAAGGATGATTCCTGCCCTTTTAGTAAATCCATTAGCCACCATATTCTAAACCTATCGATAAGTTCTACATTCAAAAATTGTTTTGTTCATTGCTGTCAAATTAACTCATCATAATTTAGAAAGTTATTAATGCTTGAACATGAGACTTAATTAGTAGAAAATGTGGTGAGTAATCAATTCATTGCACAAACTGATGTGTTGAACTATTGGGAATTGTTCATCTGAGAATTCAGGAGAAAATAACAGGTTGAACTCCTGGGAATGAAGGAAAACACTACTCAAAGCATTTTAAATTACAAAAGTGACAAGGGTTACATAGATAATTGATTATTTACATAATAATGTATACTTACCAATTTCAGGATCTGCCCAAGGCTTGCCATGTATTACCGGGGATGTATGGTTAGCAGGATTGTAATCCTTGAATTCTACCGACCAACTCACTTTATCATCCGGTACAGGAAATCTCTCAACATTAGATCGTGGATACGCGCCACCACGGCATTTAAAATGAGTAGTGATCATTGCTACAGTCGCTCTTATCATTAAAATGCTTAAAAAGATACACAATATATTATTTAATCCCATTATAACAAAGTCAATCGCTGTCAGATGATGATGTAGCTAGTCAAAGACCTCGGTGATCGAAGTCTTTGGGCTAGGTATAATACAGCGACCTTAAAGACCTGTGTAATAGGGCCTATTCTGTGGTATAATACTTTCATACTTTCGTAAAAGAAACATTAACTTAACACAGGAAGAACTAACCTAAAAAAGATTCTTTTTAATTTGTTTGATGTATAATTTTAATGCCGGCTTGCAAAGAGGAAATAGTAGTCAGGCAGTTGGACGACTAGAATAGAATTAGACTTTTATTGTTATAGGTACATGAAACTATTGTAAATCTTTTCTAGTGCTTTTCTACCAATGTTTTTGTTTGTTTACATTATTTTTTGACATTTTACCTCCCAGTGTTGCCAACGCCTTTGTCTCGAATACAAATTACTGAAAACCTGCCAATTACGCTTTCCGTTATCAATTCCCTTAAAAGCTTAAAGGATAAGGTTTTCCGAAGATTTTAGTTAAAAATTCCAAAACATGTGATTCAGTGGCCAGCAATTACGTCTGCGAGCAAATCTCTCTTCTGCTAAAACTATACGAATTTTGTGAATACGTTATTAGCAGGCAACCCAGATAATGAAGCACACTTATAGGACTTTTTTTGGCGGGAAGTCGAAAGAAGCGGGCGTTTTTAATATTCAATTATTCATAAATTTTAATTTTGCAATTCTCTGAGATTTGTGTTGGGTGTTGCGGCGCAACAATAACGTCATGAGCGTTGCTAGTGACGGGGAGGACCCCGTCATTACAGCAGAGAGAAAGAAGAGAAAACTTGCAAAATCCTCAACGAACAATGATGGCTACAAAGTATTTCAGAAGCCCCTCTACAAGAGGCTATTCCCCGAAAATCACAGTGGGGACTGCGTGGTTTACGTTGAATCCACAGAAGAAGAAAAGGTTGGTAATAAAAACCCCATAATATTGACAAATCTTTTCATTGAAAATGTTAAAGGCATTGTAGGTGTCCACCGAATAAATGCTTATAAGGTTGGCGTCACTTTCAAAAAGCCAGCTCCAGCTAACAATTTTTTAAAGATGGATAGCTTCCTGAACAGATATAAGCTGAAAGCCTTCATTTCTGCTTACATGACTGAAGTTATAGGAGTCATCAGACATATTCCGCTGACAATGTCTAATGAAGAAATTTACAAAAATATTACTTGTGATGCTGATGTTGTCTCCATCAAACGCTTTATGCGAAAAGTAGACGGAAATTTGACTCCTCTTGGAACAGTGGCTGTCACTTTTGCAGCCACCACATTACCTCAGTATGTATACATCAAGCTATTCAGATACCAGGTTCATAAATACTTTCCACCACTCATGCAATGCTACCGTTGCCTCCGATTCAACCACTCAGCTAAGAACTGCAGAGCAGAGCAGATGTGTTCATCCTGTGCAGGACGGCATTCCTACAAGGAATGTGATGTGGAAGAAATAATGTGTGTCAATTGTTCTGGCCCTCACCTTGCCGTGTCGAAAGACTGCCCTGTTAAGCAGAAAAAAATAGAAGAGAAGAAAATTAAACAACAACAAAAAATGTCTTATGCCAATGCGGTAAGTCTGCCACAAATCTCTGATAGAACATCCTTCCCAGCTCTAACACCAAAGCCGAGACAAAAAACCTTCCAAGATCTCAATGCCAAAGAAATTGTTGATAACGATGTAATTATAAATGCCCTTGTGAAGTCCGTTGTTGCCCTTGCAAATAGCAAGAATGAACCCATTACAAATAAAAGAATTAAAGAAATTTTGTTGTCAAATTTAATTTAATTTAATTATATGGACACATATATTCGTATAGCACAATTCAATATTCAAAGTTTACATAGTAAAAAAACGCTATTGTTAAAGTTTTTAACTGAACAAAATGTAGATATATGTTTACTAAATGAAACGTGGCTTAAGAAAAACAGTAAAATTCCAAATTTTCCATCCTATAATTTGATTCACAAACTGTCTGTAAACGAACATAATGGGGTAGCTATATTAATTAAACAAAATTTTAAATATGAAGTTGTTCATACCTCATATTACGAATCAATTCAGAACATTTGCATTGCACTTGATACATCATTAGGTAAATTACATGTGTTGTGTATTTATTGTCCCCCAAACAGCGAATTTACTAAATTTAATACTAATAAATTAAAAAAAGTATTCACTGAAACTCCTAAGCCATGTCTCATAATGGGAGATTTCAATGCCCATCACATTTTATTTGGTTGTCTAAAAAATAATAGTAGAGGTAATTCTTTGTACAATCTCATAGATGAGTTTGACTTGTGTGTTTTAAATGATGGTAATCATACTACAATTAAATATCCAAACAAGAATTCTTCAGCAATTGATTTAGCCTTAGTAAGTTGCTCGTTAGCACCTCTCTGTGAATGGCAAGTCCATGATGATGCAATGGGTAGTTATCATTTTCCGACTCTACTGGATGTAAATGTGAAGCCATCGGTGTATGATGTTCGTCCTGTAGAAGAAAAATATTTGTACAACAAATCAGACTGGTCTAAATTTAAAACTTTATCTGAAACCTGCTTTTCGCAATTAGATTTGGAAAATACAGATCTAGATGAATTATACAATAGTTTTATAAATATCTTGTATCAAATCAGAGATGAATGTATTCCTAAGCAGAAATCTAATCACACTCCAAAAATTCTGAGAAAACCAGCTCCATGGTGGAACACACTATGTGAGGATGCAGTTCAAAAGTCAAAAGAAGCTCTTAAGACATATCATCACTCTCCAACAATTTCCAATTTTATTAATTACAAGCGTCTTGATGCTAAAAAGAAAAAGATATTAATTGAGGAACGGGGAAAATCATGGCATGAATTGTGTACTTCTTTCAACAGAATGACACCAGTTACTAGAATATGGAATTATGTTAAAAAATTTAAAAGGATTAACAGTAATTGTAGTAACAAAACTCTAAATGACGAATGGGTACCAAGTTTTCTAGAAAAATTAGCAGATTCAACATCAACCGATTTTACCACTTTAAATATTTTAGACAGGTCTGACAATAGCGTTTCCTTCTTAAATGAGCCTTATACACTGAATGAGCTTCGCATTTCTTTAGATAGTCGTAGAGATACTACACCAGGTATGGATAACATTCCATATAAACTTATTAAAAATTTACATTCAAATGCTCTGAACATTTTATTGGCAATTTATAACAGACTTTGGAATGCATCAGTTATTCCTGAATCTTGGAAGACTCAATGTGTAATACCAATTTTAAAACCTAATAAGCCTGCAAATAATCCGTCATCGTACAGACCCATATCTTTGTCATCCTGTCTGGGTAAACTTTTTGAAAACATGTTAAAATTACGTTTAGATTATTTTGTTGAAACCAACTCTAAAATACCTAACACACAATTTGGATTCAGAAAGGGTAAAAGTTGCTCTGAAAGTTTTGTATCATTAATCTCAACATTAAAAAAAGCAAAGCTCAGCCACTCTAATGTAATCTGCGTCTTTCTTGATGTAAAAGGTGCTTTCGATAATGTCAACATTAAGAGCCTTCTTCTAGTTTTGAATGAGTTAGGTCTGCCAACAAAATTATTGAAATGGATATTTAATTTTCTGAATAACAGAACCTTGTATGTTAAATTTAATAATAAGCTACATGGACCAAAATCCGTCAGTAAAGGAACTATGCAAGGAGCTATCTTATCTTCTCTCTTGTATATTCTATATACATCTCAAATTTTAAAGTATGTTAACACATCACATGTTAAAATTTTACAATTTGCCGATGACTTACTTTTATACTCTGAAAGTCAAAATTTAAATATGGCTGTAAATCACTTGAATTCTGCACTGCTGCAGCTACACCATTATTACAACAATGTATTAAAATTAGATATTAGTTCTGATAAAAGTTCTGTTATTGTTTTTAGTAAAGATCCTTTTGCACAATCTTTTGTTAAAATTAAATACAATAATGAAATCATTCCTGTAAGTAATCAACATAAATTTTTAGGAGTAATAATAGATAACAAGTTAAAATTTGAAGAGCATATTAAGTATATCTGCAGCAATGCAATGAAAAGTATTAATGTTTTAAGATGTTTAGCTGGTACTTTTTGGGGCTCTGATCCCAAAACCTTGATCATGCTGTATAAAAGTATAGTAAGAAGTCATTTTGATTATAGTAGTTTAGCTTATATGAATGCAAGTAGCACCTTATTACGAAAACTCGATGTAATACAAAATATGGCTTTAAGAATTATTAGCGGAGCTATGCGTTCCACTCCTATTAATTCTATGGAAATTGAAAACTGTATACCTCCATTAATCCTGAGACGTTTACTTTTGACTGATAGATTCTGTTTGAAAGAGTTGACTTCCAATAATGTTATAGTGCTGAATAATGTTTTATGTCATCCACAGATATCACAATCAGTTCAAACATCTAGCTTATCAGCCACATCTCTTGTTTCGGGAGTTTTGCCTGAAATCACAACAATAATGTCATTTTTAAAAAATATCAGTAAAAACATTTGTTCTCATGATATCTGGCCAACATATAAATGTCCATATAATGCCTTGATTAATTGCTTAAGTATAGATTGTCATTTAGATGTAATAAATAACAAATTTGATTTTCTAGAATTTATAGAGAATAAACCAGACTTTTATATTTTATATACAGATGGTTCTAAAAGTGATGAAGGGGTTAAAGCCGCATATTATGATCCACAAATGAATAAAACCCACTGTATAAAGTTAGATAATAATTGCAGTGTGTTTACTGCAGAAGCGTATGCAATTTTAACCGCTTTAACATTTGTAAATAACTCTGTAAAAAATGTAAATATACTAATAGTAAGTGATTCTAAAAGTGTTCTGTCTGTTTTGAACAACAGTAATTTCTCATATAAGTTAAATTATATTTTTTATAGTATTAGAGAACTTATAGAAATGATTAGTAAATCAAAACATGTAGAATTGGTATGGGTTCCTTTACATTGTGGCATCCATGGCAATGAAACAGTAGATTTGGCTACTCGGCAAGAGCATGATCTAGATCACACAGATATATTAAAAGTACCTTTCACAGATTACTATTGTGCAATTAATAAGGATTTACTCAGAATTTGGAAAGAATATTGGCACGTTACAACAGAATATAAGGGAAGGTGGTATGCAGAAATACAGAAAGACTTACCTACTACTCCTTGGTACAACAAATTTGAATATTGTGGCAGAAAGTTTATAACAGTTATAAATCGCCTGAGATTTGGACATTGCTTGGTTCCAGCTCATTTACACAAAATTAATATAGTCCCAGAAGATAACTGTACGTATTGTTCCCGACCGCATGCTGATATAAACCATATAATTTTTCAATGTCCCCAATTCCATTTACAACGATTAATTTTAGCCAGTGACATTAGTGACATAGCAGCTCGTAACTCAATTAGTGTTCCCCGCCGTATTGAGGATTTACTAAAAAGTGAAGTTTTTTACAAACCTATTTATAAGTATATTTTAAATACTGTTGAAAAGATATAGTTAAGTTTAATTTTTTATTTCTCTTCTATGTTTGTAAATTTTTTATTATTTAAGACTTCGACTGAAGGACTCTGTATCCATGGTCATGAATAAATTATTTAAAAAAAAAAAAAGCACACTTATAGGACTTTTTTTGGCGGGAAGTCGAAAGAAGCGGGCGTTTTTAATATTCAATTATTCATAAATTTTAATTTTGCAATTCTCTGAGATTTGTGTTGGGTGTTGCGGCGCAACAATAACGTCATGAGCGTTGCTAGTGACGGGGAGGACCCCGTCATTACAGCAGAGAGAAAGAAGAGAAAACTTGCAAAATCCTCAACGAACAATGATGGCTACAAAGTATTTCAGAAGCCCCTCTACAAGAGGCTATTCCCCGAAAATCACAGTGGGGACTGCGTGGTTTACGTTGAATCCACAGAAGAAGAAAAGGTTGGTAATAAAAACCCCATAATATTGACAAATCTTTTCATTGAAAATGTTAAAGGCATTGTAGGTGTCCACCGAATAAATGCTTATAAGGTTGGCGTCACTTTCAAAAAGCCAGCTCCAGCTAACAATTTTTTAAAGATGGATAGCTTCCTGAACAGATATAAGCTGAAAGCCTTCATTCCTGCTTACATGACTGAAGTTATAGGAGTCATCAGACATATTCCGCTGACAATGTCTAATGAAGAAATTTACAAAAATATTACTTGTGATGCTGATGTTGTCTCAATCAAACGCTTTATGCGAAAAGTAGACGGAAATTTGACTCCTCTTGGAACAGTGGCTGTCACTTTTGCAGCCACCACATTACCTCAGTATGTATACATCAAGCTATTCAGATACCAGGTTCATAAATACTTTCCACCACTCATGCAATGCTACCGTTGCCTCCGATTCAACCACTCAGCTAAGAACTGCAGAGCAGAGCAGATGTGTTCATCCTGTGCAGGACGGCATTCCTACAAGGAATGTGATGTGGAAGAAATAATGTGTGTCAATTGTTCTGGCCCTCACCTTGCCGTGTCGAAAGACTGCCCTGTTAAGCAGAAAAAAATAGAAGAGAAGAAAATTAAACAACAACAAAAAATGTCTTATGCCAATGCGGTAAGTCTGCCACAAATCTCTGATAGAACATCCTTCCCAGCTCTAACACCAAAGCCGAGACAAAAAACCTTCCAAGATCTCAATGCCAAAGAAATTGTTGATAACGATGTAATTATAAATGCCCTTGTGAAGTCCGTTGTTGCCCTTGAAAATAGCAAGAATGAACCCATTACAAATAAAAGAATTAAAGAAATTTTGTTGTCAAATTTAATTTAATTTAATTATATGGACACATATATTCGTATAGCACAATTCAATATTCAAAGTTTACATAGTAAAAAAACGCTATTGTTAAAGTTTTTAACTGAACAAAATGTAGATATATGTTTACTAAATGAAACGTGGCTTAAGAAAAACAGTAAAATTCCAAATTTTCCATCCTATAATTTGATTCACAAACTGTCTGTAAACGAACATAATGGGGTAGCTATATTAATTAAACAAAATTTTAAATATGAAGTTGTTCATACCTCATATTACGAATCAATTCAGAACATTTGCATTGCACTTGATACATCATTAGGTAAATTACATGTGTTGTGTATTTATTGTCCCCCAAACAGCGAATTTACTAAATTTAATACTAATAAATTAAAAAAAGTATTCACTGAAACTCCTAAGCCATGTCTCATAATGGGAGATTTCAATGCCCATCACATTTTATTTGGTTGTCTAAAAAATAATAGTAGAGGTAATTCTTTGTACAATCTCATAGATGAGTTTGACTTGTGTGTTTTAAATGATGGTAATCATACTACAATTAAATATCCAAACAAGAATTCTTCAGCAATTGATTTAGCCTTAGTAAGTTGCTCGTTAGCACCTCTCTGTGAATGGCAAGTCCATGATGATGCAATGGGTAGTTATCATTTTCCGACTCTACTGGATGTAAATGTGAAGCCATCGGTGTATGATGTTCGTCCTGTAGAAGAAAAATATTTGTACAACAAATCAGACTGGTCTAAATTTAAAACTTTATCTGAAACCTGCTTTTCGCAATTAGATTTGGAAAATACAGATCTAGATGAATTATACAATAGTTTTATAAATATCTTGTATCAAATCAGAGATGAATGTATTCCTAAGCAGAAATCTAATCACACTCCAAAAATTCTGAGAAAACCAGCTCCATGGTGGAACACACTATGTGAGGATGCAGTTCAAAAGTCAAAAGAAGCTCTTAAGACATATCATCACTCTCCAACAATTTCCAATTTTATTAATTACAAGCGTCTTGATGCTAAAAAGAAAAAGATATTAATTGAGGAACGGGGAAAATCATGCCATGAATTGTGTACTTCTTTCAACAGAATGACACCAGTTACTAGAATATGGAATTATGTTAAAAAATTTAAAAGGATTAACAGTAATTGTAGTAACAAAACTCTAAATGACGAATGGGTACCAAGTTTTCTAGAAAAATTAGCAGATTCAACATCAACCGATTTTACCACTTTAAATATTTTAGACAGGTCTGACAATAGCGTTTCCTTCTTAAATGAGCCTTATACACTGAATGAGCTTCGCATTTCTTTAGATAGTCGTAGAGATACTACACCAGGTATGGATAACATTCCATATAAACTTATTAAAAATTTACATTCAAATGCTCTGAACATTTTATTGGCAATTTATAACAGACTTTGGAATGCATCAGTTATTCCTGAATCTTGGAAGACTCAATGTGTAATACCAATTTTAAAACCTAATAAGCCTGCAAATAATCCGTCATCGTACAGACCCATATCTTTGTCATCCTGTCTGGGTAAACTTTTTGAAAACAAGTTAAAATTACGTTTAGATTATTTTGTTGAAACCAACTCTAAAATACCTAACACACAATTTGGATTCAGAAAGGGTAAAAGTTGCTCTGAAAGTTTTGTATCATTAATCTCAACATTAAAAAAAGCAAAGCTCAGCCACTCTAATGTAATCTGCGTCTTTCTTGATGTAAAAGGTGCTTTCGATAATGTCAACATTAAGAGCCTTCTTCTAGTTTTGAATGAGTTAGGTCTGCCAACAAAATTATTGAAATGGATATTTAATTTTCTGAATAACAGAACCTTGTATGTTAAATTTAATAATAAGCTACATGGACCAAAATCCGTCAGTAAAGGAACTATGCAAGGAGCTATCTTATCTTCTCTCTTGTATATTCTATATACATCTCAAATTTTAAAGTATGTTAACACATCACATGTTAAAATTTTACAATTTGCCGATGACTTACTTTTATACTCTGAAAGTCAAAATTTAAATATGGCTGTAAATCACATGAATTCTGCACTGCTGCAGCTACACCATTATTACAACAATGTATTAAAATTAGATATTAGTTCTGATAAAAGTTCTGTTATTGTTTTTAGTAAAGATCCTTTTGCACAATCTTTTGTTAAAATTAAATACAATAATGAAATCATTCCTGTAAGTAATCAACATAAATTTTTAGGAGTAATAATAGATAACAAGTTAAAATTTGAAGAGCATATTAAGTATATCTGCAGCAATGCAATGAAAAGTATTAATGTTTTAAGATGTTTAGCTGGTACTTTTTGGGGCTCTGATCCTAAAACCTTGATCATGCTGTATAAAAGTATAGTAAGAAGTCATTTTGATTATAGTAGTTTAGCTTATATGAATGCAAGTAGCACCTTATTACGAAAACTCGATGTAATACAAAATATGGCTTTAAGAATTATTAGCGGAGCTATGCGTTCCACTCCTATTAATTCTATGGAAATTGAAAACTGTATACCTCCATTAATCCTGAGACGTTTACTTTTGACTGATAGATTCTGTTTGAAAGAGTTGACTTCCAATAATGTTATAGTGCTGAATAATGTTTTATGTCATCCACAGATATCACAATCAGTTCAAACATCTAGCTTATCAGCCACATCTCTTGTTTCGGGAGTTTTGCCTGAAATCACAACAATAATGTCATTTTTAAAAAATATCAGTAAAAACATTTGTTCTCATGATATCTGGCCAACATATAAATGTCCATATAATGCCTTGATTAATTGCTTAAGTATAGATTGTCATTTAGATGTAATAAATAACAAATTTGATTTTCTAGAATTTATAGAGAATAAACCAGACTTTTATATTTTATATACAGATGGTTCTAAAAGTGATGAAGGGGTTAAAGCCGCATATTATGATCCACAAATGAATAAAACCCACTGTATAAAGTTAGATAATAATTGCAGTGTGTTTACTGCAGAAGCGTATGCAATTTTAACCGCTTTAACATTTGTAAATAACTCTGTAAAAAATGTAAATATACTAATAGTAAGTGATTCTAAAAGTGTTCTGTCTGTTTTGAACAACAGTAATTTCTCATATAAGTTAAATTATATTTTTTATAGTATTAGAGAACTTATAGAAATGATTAGTAAATCAAAACATGTAGAATTGGTATGGGTTCCTTCACATTGTGGCATCCATGGCAATGAAACAGTAGATTTGGCTACTCGGCAAGAGCATGATCTAGATCACACAGATATATTAAAAGTACCTTTCACAGATTACTATTGTGCAATTAATAAGGATTTACTCAGAATTTGGAAAGAATATTGGCACGTTACAACAGAATATAAGGGAAGGTGGTATGCAGAAATACAGAAAGACTTACCTACTACTCCTTGGTACAACAAATTTGAATATTGTGGCAGAAAGTTTATAACAGTTATAAATCGCCTGAGATTTGGACATTGCTTGGTTCCAGCTCATTTACACAAAATTAATATAGTCCCAGAAGATAACTGTACGTATTGTTCCCGACCGCATGCTGATATAAACCATATAATTTTTCAATGTCCCCAATTCCATTTACAACGATTAATTTTAGCCAGTGACATTAGTGACATAGCAGCTCGTAACTCAATTAGTGTTCCCCGCCGTATTGAGGATTTACTAAAAAGTGAAGTTTTTTACAAACCTATTTATAAGTATATTTTAAATACTGTTGAAAAGATTTAGTTAAGTTTAATTTTTTATTTCTCTTCTATGTTTGTAAATTTTTTATTATTTAAGACTTCGACTGAAGGACTCTGTATCCATGGTCATGAATAAATTATTTAAAAAAAAAAAAAAAGCACACTTATATAGTCCGAATTCATCTCATGACCAAATTGAGTATAGAAAAATAAAAAAATTGGTTTTGAAAATCATCGTAACTCCCAACGTCTCCCACTGAAATGGGTAGGTACTTTGGGTACCACTGGGGGACGTTAGTACAGTAGTATATTCGTCTATGGTTACAAAGGAGCCCGAATTTCCTGAAATCAGAACCTACCACTTTTACGTTTTTAAAAGATTATAAAAAAGAAATATATACCTACACATGCGGTGCTATAAATTTAATGTCACATGTAAAAAATTGTCTGAAACGAAGATTTTTACACCTTTTCCTTCAAAACCATTCTCTTTTCTGTTTCTTATTGACAAGGCTTCAAACATAAAAATGGCCACAACCGGTTCGCTGGCCACAACCGGGGCGTCTGCCAATACCCTACAATCGTTTAACGTTTTTTACGTCAATTATTTTTAACCCCCGACGCAAAAGAGGGGTGTTATAAGTTTGACGTGTCTGTTTGTCTGTGTGTCTGTCTGTCTGTGGCATCATAGCGCCCGAACCACTGAACCGATTTCAGTTTAGTTTTTTTTGGATGAAAGGAGACTTAATCGAGAGTGTTCTTAGCTATGTTTTATAAAATCGATTGAGCCGTTTAAGAGTTATGGTGGGTTAAAGTGGGGATGGAAGAACAAAAATTCTACAAATGTGCCCAAAATGGTTGTCAAATGAAATAAGATATTTTATCAGTGGTAGGTGTGTCGGGGGTTTTTTAAATTTTTAATTTAATGACTAGTAATTTAATTAACTTGTTTTGTGGCTTCTGCGTTTAATGCAGGTTTGCGTTTCACTACATACTGCCTGCGACTGTCTGTCAACTAGGGATGATTTATATTAGAACGGGCCGGGCACACGGGACGGGCCGTGGACGGGGCGGGCCGGACGGGGCCCGTCCGGGCTGCTCTGTTTATACTACAACGGGTGTCACGGAGCGGCGACGGGTGCTTTGATATAGCGTAGTGACGTGAAACGTAAATGATATTGATGGAGTTTTCGCTACTGGAGATAGCTAGTATAGCGATCGCTATTAATGAAGAGGTTGCGGTACATACGAGTACTGGATTCAATTTTCAAAAATGCCTTGGTGAAGTTATACATGTTTTTGTAAAAAAAGTTACTTGCCTTGAGTGAATAGGTACCTACCTAATTAGTATACTGTACTTTACCGGCTTTTTAATAGTCCACTAATGAACATAGGCCTACTCACGATTAGGCCATATCCACCACGCTGACCTATTGCGGGTTAGTCGATTCACATAATTACGCCATCGATTTCTTCGACGGATCTATGCAGGTTTTCGATGTTTTCCTTCACCGAAAGGCCAGTGTGTGAAATTGCGCAGGTACATAAGATTTAGAAAACTATTTGGTACGGGAACGCGATTTGAACCTCCGACTTCACGATGAACAAATAGTATAAACTTCTTATTATGAACAAATAGTATAAACTTCTTATTAGTAAAAATGTACTACTACCTAGAAAATGTTTATACTGGAAAATCTAACACGTAGTAATGAAAACTTCTTCATTATGAGGGCCAGTCAAAGTACATAATAAGTAGTGAGTGTAATGAAGTATGAAGAGAAAAATAGTAATACGAGTATAATAATAATCTATGATCAAATTGTTGTAATAGCTCTGCACGGGAAGCATGGCAAAGGGTTAAGTCTCCTTTTAGTTCGATACACTAAGCCCAGCGATGCTCCAACTTTTTTAACCCGTCCGAAAAATAGTTTTTGTCAAACTCTGCAAAATAGGCCTCCGTGGCGGCGATTACCTCCTCATTTGATCCATATCTATTCCCGGCGAGAGATTTTTTCAGATTAGGAAACAGAAAGAAGTCACAAGGGGCCAAATCTGGAGAATACGGTGGATGGGGCAGCAATTCGTAGCGTAATTCGACCAATTTGGCCATGGCAACGGCAGACGTGTGAACCAGTGTGAACCGGTGCGTTGTCGTGGTGAAACAGCACGTTTTTCTTCACCAGATGGGGTCGTTTTTTCTTTAATTCGGCGTCGAATTGGCCCAATAAATCGGCATAGTAAAGCCCTGTAATTGTTTTACCCTTCTCGAGGTAATCGATGTAGATCACACCTTGTGAATCCCAGAAAACGGTGGCCATAACTTTTCCGGCCGATCAGTTTTCGCCTTCTTTGGAGTGCGTTCCCCGGTCTGGATCCATTGTTTTGATTGCTCCTTGGTCTCTGGTGTGTACCAGTGGATCCAGGTTTCATCGACGGTCACAAAACGACGCAAAAACTCCGCTGGATTCCGCTTAAACAGCGCCAAACACGTCTCCGATGTGGTCTTACGGTTGCACTTGTTTTCCGGTGTGAGAAAACGCGGCACCCATCGCGCCGACAGCTTTCTCATGCCGAGTTCCTCGTGAAGCATATGATGCACTGTTCCTTCTGAAATGCCTGCAGTCACAGCTAGCTCCCGAACCTTCAATCGGCGATCTGCCAATACGAGATCATGGATTTTTTTTTATGTTTTCCTCCGTAGCAGCTGTTTTCGGTGCATCTGGACGTGGTTCATCAAAAACCGACGTACGGCCACGTGCAAACTCGTTGAACCAATTCTTGACGGTGGCCATCGATGGAGAAGAGTCACCGTACACAGCACCCAAGCGCTCCTTGATTTCGATGCGCGTTTTCCCTTCCAAAAATAGGAATCGAATCACCGGTATGGAGCTCTCACCGAACGATATTGCTTTTTTTTTTATTTTGACGACTACTGTCGTCGTTTCCTACATTTATTACGAATCTTTCTGTCATTACTTCCACATTTCTATCCATGGCATTCATTTTGGGCTCAACTATTTCTACGACATTCTTTATACATTTTTTCCATTTCCCTGCGTCAATATTTTGAATAGATTCGTTTAATACAATTTTTAATTCTGCTATTTTATGTGTTTTCATGTGTGAAACTACATTTCCTTTATCTTGAGCCCACACTAGCTCAATTGGATTTAATTCGCAATGATACGGCGGCAGTCTTAATACAGTTTTGTTTTGTGATTTTAACATACAGTCACAAGTGAGAGAACGTCTGCACAGTACGGGAATAATGAGTAGACTAATAAGTATTCGTACTGTGTACACCCCCTTAGCGTTTATCACTGACCAATCGTAGTTAAACAAATGTGTGAGTGAGATAGCGCTCTACTAACTCGTCTCGGCGAATAGACTATAGTAAGGGATAATAAGATATGTTTTCTTTTATTTAACTTAACTTATAAAAGTTACTCAAACGAAAGTAGGGGACGTTGAAATACATATTTTTAATGGCCCAACGACCACCACTGGCGGTCGTTGGCACAAACAATACTTGTACTTCACACACGCCAAGAAGTTTGACTCGGCCTATGAGTGTGCTAAACCCTAGACCGCATTTCTGTTTAACATCAGGCAGGATGAAGCCTAATTTTTCTCCTATATTTTTTCAAAAAACTTTGTAAGGCTTCTAGCAATGGTAGGTACAATATCTTTTTTATATAATTCTACTGTATGTGTGTATGTCACTAAAATCCTCCTAAACGGCTGGACCGATTCGAATGTTTTTTTGTACGCGTTTGCGTGGCGCCCTGGATGGTTTACATTCACAAATCAGCCCGGCAGATGGCGCTGCAGGGGGTCCGTTAGTAGGTATATTTATTTCTGCTTGAACCTTAGATTATAGAAGGGAAACGGATACAAAAGTATCTCTTTTTTCTATCTATGACAATGAAGGCTCACACCTTAAGGTTAGTTCTTGAGCTTAAGATTCTATAAAACCAGAGTAAAAAACTGGTTTGCATTATGATGACACAATAATACTCAAAGATTAACAAGTAAAAACCTATATTACTTCAAATTATTAAATATTAAGCACAGCTTCAATAATAATTATTATTATTTTAGGATTTGTTCACTTGCGTCGTCTTGTTGTTTTCCTAGCGGATGGTTTTTTGAACACTTCGTCGTCTTTCTGGAAATCTTCTTCTTCTGCAAAAAAATTCTCAATAAAATATCTAAAACATGTCCTACGATATATTTTAGCGATTTTAAGAGCATAGAAATAATGGAACTTCTCACAAAAAAATGTACCTATTATGTACCCGTGTAGATTTTTATACCTAAGTACTTAATGTGTTTTTTTATACCTGAATCGTCTGAAGCCACTTTATTGTGTCTCGTTGCCGCTTTTCTATTTGATCTTCTTGCTGAAGTAGGTGTGTTTTCTGTGTTCGGTTGTTCATTCTAAAAAAAAGACAATGTTTTTGTTATCAAAACCCCTTCTCACAACAGACCAATTTTCACCAAAATTTTCGCACGACAAATAAGCATAATACATTCGTGTCCACAGACTTAGGTGGCCTGCGATCAAAGCCTAGAATTCGACCAATCACAGACACCGGAATGGTTAGTTCAAGACCTGTGATTGGTCGCTGGTTAAGTCGCACAGGCTGCCTCAGTGTGGGAGACGATTTATGACACTTCGCTGTGATTTGCTTATTATTGCGCATGTGTGTACAATGCCTACACAAGTGGTGAAGTAGTGAGCACGGGCGTAGGCACTTCAATCGGTAGGATTATATACGTCTTTAAATGACCTTAAAGTTAAAAGCCTCTAAAAGCAATATTTTTACGCAAAAACATGGCTGACAGACAAGTATACATAAACTAAAAACTTTTCTAAAAAAAAAGATACACGAGTTTTCAATATTTTTACTCAAGCGATTGACACCAAAAACAACATTTCGTTACAATTTAAGGGGTGAAAAGAGTTTTTCCCGGAACGTAAATTTTATCGAAAATGTACCTAAAATTTTCTCGATGTTAAGCAGAAAAAGCGAAAACAGTGGTCGATTCACAGTCCTTTTAAGGCACAGCGCCGCCACCGTATTTTTAAAAACCGTTCCATGTTTAAAGCCCCTGATCGACGTACAAAATAAAACCGCGGTTTTAAAGTTTTCTCTGTGGTATGACGGTATAACTACATAACCACACAGAAAACTTTAAAACCGCGGTTTTATTTTGTACGTCGATCAGGGGCTTAAGAGGTCTTGACGGAGTTTATTATGGCGTGACTGCGATCGTTTGTCCACCGCGACCGAGTTTGGCTCTAAAAAGGCACAAACAACGCGCCATGCATATTTATGCAAAATTTTATCTTTGGACACATTCATGGTTTTATCTCACAAACATTCTTTACCTATAAATCTCGGCGGCCGGCATGACGGCGCTCGGGTTACGGACGTGCGGTGGACACACGGCTATAGTAAATGTATGTGTCGCAGCCAACTAGCTTAATTAGCTATTCAATGAACAGCCTAGCTTCTTTACTAAACAGCGCCGTTCAACTAGCGGCCTGAATGATATTCAGCCATTTAATCAAACAGCTAGGCAAATGACTTGAAGAAGAAAGAAGAAAGAGCCAGCCAGTTTATTAAATGTTGTAACAAACGCTACGGCTGAATATCATTCAGAGAGCTAGTTGAACGGCGCTGTTTAGTAAAGAGGCTAGGCTGTTGATTGAATGGCTAACTAAGCTAGTTGGCTGCGACATATGTACCGCTACTTCGGCGCCGTCATCTCGTTCTCGGTGACGGTCCGGCGACGGCGCCGGTGGACATGCCCTAGTCAGTTGGATATTAGAAGTGCGGTGTACCTCGTCAGGGCTGGACGAGGAGCGTCGCCGGTTGCGTCGCTGCGCGGGCTTGCGGCGAGGCGTGGCGCGCGGCGTGGCGGGCGGCCGCGGCGCGGACTCTGCCCTAGTCAGTTGGATATATTAGTGGAGTGGATATTAGAAGTGCGGTGTACCTCGTCAGGGCTGGACGAGGAGCGTCGCCGGTTGCGTCGCTGCGCGGGCTTGCGGCGGGGCGTGGCGCGCGGCGTGGCGGGCGGCCGCGGCGCGGACTCCCCGCCCCCGCTCTCCTCGTCGCCCTCCTTCACCGCGAAGCATTCCTCGATCTTGTCGCTTAACTCCGTTACTATACTCTGGGGAAAAAAAATAAAATTTACTGATATACAGTATTCATTAAAATGTATTTATGACTCATGGTAATTAGTTTATGGGAGTGGTCGTCTAGGAGAATGCTTGCCTTACAAGCAAGGCGTGGAATCAAACCTGGTCCCGTACCAATAAGTTTATTTTTAAATTTATGTACAGATTTACACACCACTGGTTTTTGTGGTGAAGGAAAACGTTGAGAGGTAACCTGCATACGTACGAAGAAGAAATACGATAGTAGCGCCACTGTCGCTTTTCCACAGTTTGAAACGCTGACATTTGACCGTGGACTAACTAGATCAGTTTTGGGAAACGTATGGGAAAAGAAATATAGATAATACCTTGACTTCGTTCTTCGCATTTTTCGATGCATTGTTCATGAGTATCGTGAAACAGTTCATGACTTCAGCGCAGTGAAGCTTGTCCTTATAGCAGTCCATGTTCTCGATAAGTTTTCTGAGCGAGCGTTCGTTGTACGTGTAGAGAGTTAGACAGTAAGCGAGGTCGCGCCACTGTCGCTCTTCCGTTGACAGTTTGAACCGTTGGCAGAGTTTCTCTATTAACGCCTCCATGTGCCGGTCTTTTTGAATCAGCGATGTTATGTACCTGTAAGTGACAAATTTGTTTTAAAACTGTATTTATAGACGATAAATAAATTCTAGGTTAATCAACTTTTACTAATGAGACCAACACTTTAAATAAAAATCGAAAATCAAAATAAAATATCACCCATATTTCATATTGCTATTCCATATTTTTTTTGCAACTTAATTTTTTGTAGGAAACACTAATAACAAACAGTAGGTCTGAGGGAAGATGAGACATCAGACATTTAATTGCACCATTTCAGACACAAGTCTCTATAAACAATTAAGGTGAAATTGGAATATCAACAACAGGGCTGTGCTGCACTTTATTGCTATGGTTTTAAGGTCGAAACTTGGGCGAACACGTCCCGCGCTTCTCGTAAACCTGATAGAAGGTGCGTTCGTTTTGGGCTCGATTGCATTTTTAGCATTTGAAAAATTAGCGTTGATGTACCGTTCGGTTTGGGAATTTCGCCCATTTCGCCAATAATGCCACTTTTGCTCACTACCCAAAACGAACGCTAAAACGTCAAACTCAAACGATCACAAAGAACCCACCCCCACAGGTGGGTAAAAAGTGGCAGTTCACGATGGCATTTTTAACTGTTTTGAGCTATCCGAACGGTGAACGAAAATAGTTTAAAATGCCACTTTTTATCACTGGACGTGATCGTTGTTGGCGTTTTTAACTGCGAATTTTGCCATCAGTAGGCTAGAATGTAGTGACACTATGTGGTCTTGGTGCGTTCGGATAGCCTAATGATGGCAAAATTAACAGTTGATAAAATTCGCATTCAGAATGCGAATCGTAGTGCGTTTCTAGTTCGGAGATAAACCGTCCCAGGTGGAACCACATGTTTGTCGACCTAAGGAGAAATGATGGCGTGACTTACTTCATAATAGCTCGGTACTGGTCCTCAGGCAAATTGAGTTCGGGGTCGCTGAGCCGAGAGATGATGTCGGGCATCACGTTGTACAGAGCGTTTCCTTTCTGCGACAGCTGTTTGAAGAACTGACGCGTCATCGCCGCCACCTATAAATAAATAAATAGTAATAAGGTACCTTCTAGGTAAGCGTTCTACACCTTAGACTGCTTATCTACTTAACATCAGGCAGTACTTATGCAATCATACGCTAGCCAAATAAAAAAAACTAAAAAACATCACTCATAAAGCAGTCACATTTTGAAACTTAAAAATCATACTTTCAAACTTTTAAAACTGGAAACGCACAACCTTTACTATGGAACCAACACTGAAATCGCAATAAATCCAAATAAAAAGAGTTCAGTGACTTTGAACAAAATTTTAGGCATTTAATTTTCGCGATACGAGGCTTGTTACAGTAAAAATTGTACCTACATTATACATCTTGATATACTAAAGTTACTCATTAGAGATTGTGCGTGCTTTACGAATAGATGTGTGTGACCTTTTTCAAATTTCGGAGTTCCGATAGACCGTACATTAATATACCTTAGCGTCGGAATCTTCGCAGCAAAGTGCCATGTCCGCGATCTGTCCCTTGACGCGAACCATTTCGTGCAAGACTAGGAATGACAGCATCTTGACGGCGCACTGGCGGACTTCTAGCTCCTCGTCTCGCAGGCTGAATCAACAAACAGATATCATTATAATAACACTACACTTGAAATACTAAGCGCCACACAAATCGACGGATGGGAAGTTATGCGCAGAACGCTGCGCAAAAGCCGAAATATAGGTTAAGCGGAAGCCAGAGACACGAGACGCCGGGGCACACCCGCCCGCCAACCACAAGCCTCCCGCGCGCTCGCTACGCATTGTGCACACATGCGCAATAACTAGCGAATCACGGCGAAGTGTCATCTGCGGCTAACTTCTCATCCGCCGATTTTTGTGGCGCTTAGTATACAAACTTAGAGTCTAGGTAACACAGGCCGGGCCAGGCGCAGGTCGTGTCATGTAAAAAGAACCCTGGAGCTTTAAGAAATGTAACTCCTATTGCAGTCAATAGGAGTTAAATCTCCTAGTACTTACGGTGCTTTAACTTCAGCAAGGAGATTTAACTCGTATGGCGTGTGCAATAGTAGAAAAAAAAAAAAATCTTGTGTGCAGCTTCACACTCCAGCGTTCTTTTTACGTGACGCGACGTATAGTTTGGCTTGCGTTGTCCTTATCCCAAAAGAAATAAAAGTTATAGGCCGCGACACACAAGTTGGCGGATGTGAAGTTAGCTACAAGCTGAGCAATATCCAACCCTGACTGAAGCTATCCAATGGAGTTACTTTGTAGTGGCATCTTTTACAAAATATCTTTTCATCCCCTCATCTCGGAAAGAGTATTTCTGCTCTTCTATCTGAGTGCATAAGCCGTTTTTATCTGCTAGAGGATGTAGAAAAATTGAATTTAGAACATCGTGTGCACTAAGTTTGTGAATTCAAATAATTAAACCTATTTACTTCTACCTCCAAGGTGCCGAAATTATCATACAACCTTTTTAAATTAGTTAAAAACTCAGGCTTGGAATCTCCTTTGTGGATTTTTTTTAATAATTTGCTTTGCGCGTGCCATTTTATTTTCACGTCATATTGTTAAAAACTTATGTTAAAAACAAGAAATAAACTTGAAAACAAGTGAAAAACCTAAAATAAGTAGTATTGATTTTGAGCATGAATATAGTTCAAAGGTTAGAGAGTGACAGAGGCTAGTTTGTACTTTTTTAGAAGTTCCTATGGGACAGTACAAAAACCGAAATATCACGCAGGTGAAGCCGATGGCAAAGTTGAGGAAGCGTAGGTCGCGGCAGCACCGTCATCGAGTCTATACAATACTTACATCTGGTATATGTGCGTGGTCCACGGCTGCGTGAGGTTAGGGAAGCGTAGCGTGAGGTCCGCGAAGGCGATGGTGAGGTTGGTCCGGAGCGGCACGTTCTTGGCGCGCGTCAGCACCGTCACCATCAGCTGCAAGCTCTCTTCGCACACGGAGTTCGACACCAGCATGAACCTATACGCATTACAATAGGTATAGTAACAAAAAGATCGATATGTTAGAAATGTGGGTGTGGTGACCCAGGTAGTGTGGCCGGTAAGAAGACCAAAGTATCTTTATATTCTGATAATGAAAAGAGTGCTTTGCAGCTTCAGTGGTTTAAGATTTTGAATGGATGATTTCTTCAATACACACAATATAACCTCGATCTTCTGATATGTAAAATACTTGTGATGTTCAAATCTGCGGCGCGTCGCATTTAACAAGCGAGAGCGGTGCCCGATCCGACGATGTCTCGCTCGCACACGGCGCCATACTCGTACGTACCTGGCCAGTGTGAGCGCAGCGGCCGCGTGTAACTGCGGCGCGTCGCGCGGGGGCGTGGTCAGCAAGTGGCGCAGTAGAGGCAGGTAGCGAGCGAGAGCGGTGCCTGGGCCGACGATGTCTCGCTCGCACACGGCGCGCACGTACTCTGCGTCCGCATCGTCCGCCACGGCTCCTTCCAGCCCGCCGTCCTCTTCTGTCATCGTTGAATTCACCTGAGCAATAGACGCAGGCGTGACTCTCACAACTCTTTTTGGTAGGCCCTTTTAGTTGATCTTGATCGTATAGTATGTAAAATTGAAGGACTATGTTTAAAGCTAGAGCATTAATTTACTAAGTCCTCTCTTAATGTCACTGAAAGCTTACAAGACAGCTCAGAGCAAAACGAGGAATCCAGAAAAAAACAGTTCTGCCTTAGAAATAATAATTTATCGTTCCTTGAATGTAAACATGACTAGATACTTTTTCATAAAAATACAAATATACCTACATGCAATGTAACTCTATTGGCTTTGCTCTTGCAGGGTAAAACGATACGGGAATCACTGGCGCGTGAGATTTCATACATTCAAAATACATGTTTTACCGTTTACGATCAAGTCCCAAACGCGTTTCAAGGTCGTTACTTGTTATTAATGTTGTTTACACGGTTGATAGCTTGTGTGTGTCAGCTCAACACGTCGGACGTGTTTTAACGTAGAAAAATATCAATATTGTGTTATTGTGCTATTCCTAAATAAAATATTAAAATCAACCAAACCATAAACTTAAATAATAAAACAAAACCATAAACTTAAATAATGAAGTGTCGAAACTACTTGGGAAACTCATATTTGCTTCTTCGAGCGAGGAGTAATAATAACAGGTACGAAAATTTGATGGTATTAGTCAAAACACTTTTTCTTGCAATTTGGAGCTATTGTTGGTGTTGTTTAGGAGATATCTAAATTAAATAAATACGTAGACATGCAATAGTCACCCAAAATAAAATGATTTCAAATTCAGATACTTATGTTTATTGTTCATCACACTAAAATTTATTATATTTTGCAACATTCAATACTTAATTGATAATCAAAATGTTTAACTTTTTATCTACCTATTATTTTTTTATTATTTATGTGACTTTTTTGGCCAATTTTAATTATGTACCATTCATTGTTATTTCGTGTTTAAGATGCAGTAATGAAGTACACAGACCGGTTTCAACGCAAACATTGCAAGAGAACGTCAAGCCCTTCAATTCTATACCGGGACTCTCCTCCATACCCTATCTAGGGCCGGTACATCATTTCCTGCCAGTAATCGGTTAGTAACCTGATAAAAGCATTGTGTATCTCTATTAATCTATAACAAAGTTATCAAAAGGTTATTTCATAATATTTTGTATTTGTGATAGAAATGTCATTGTTGAGCCGTCTAAAATAAAAATAGTTTCTATCTATAGACACGGCTTTAGTTATCTATAGATATATCAAGGGCAAGGGCGGATTCAAGCGTCGAGAGATGGATGGGTCCCCACCAGACCGTAGTTAAGTTTTGTATAATATAGCTAATATGCATTTGCAAATGTAGCGTATACTAAAATATTTGATTAGGAATTAGTGTAAGAAAGTGGCCGAATATTATAAAATCACCACAAATGGAATTTCTACACTAAGCGCGAGCATAGCAAGAGTGAAGGATGATTATGTTATGCTCAATCGACTAATTAAAAGTCAATTAAGGACCGACACGACCTTCGCGACGATGACCCAACACTATAACGACAAATGATATATATATGATGATATATACGACGACTATATACAATTAAACACACTACAGTTAACTTTTTTTGCTCTACTTTTTTAAAATGAATCATGGTCACCGTACTGTACTGCATCGGCATTTTTAATAGTCAACTGCTGAACATAAGCCTACCCACGAAGGGTGATTGAGCCATTATTCAACACGCTGGCTCAGTGCGGGATGGTGGGTTCACATACGCCATCGAATTTCTTCTACCTACGGATGTGCCTCACGATGTTTTCTTTTACCGAAAAGCCAGTGGTGTAAGATTCTGTATATAAGTTCCAAAGGAATCATTGGCCCGGGACCGGTAGTTAAACCCACGACCTCACAATAGGCATGATCACTATAAATATAACTAGTCCGTCAGGTGGACTTTCAAAAAATATTAGACACGTATTTTTCTTTTGTCATTAAACAAACAAAGATGAAGTCCTCAGAAGAATTTTGTAATTCTTCTGAGATATAGTCCGTCAAAGTTCAGCGTAACGTCACAAATGCCATATAAATGTATAGACTTCTGTAAGAGAGGTGACGTCACGACCCCCACTCCCAAACTTTGACAAGGTTTATCTTTGTCCGATACTTAAAATAATTTTTAGAATATTTTGTTAATAGTAAGTAAATTAAAACATTTTCCTTTTTTTTTCTCAATATATGACGACGCAATCAATTGTTTAATGTAGAGCCAACTTTATAAGGGGAGCACGGATTTCCGAGACACAAGCTTAAAGCTTAGTTCGGCAATCCGTAGCTCATGAATATTGCAGCTAATAAATAAGTTCATTTTAAGTTGTTAATAATGTTAAATTCTATACATTTTAAGTTTATTAGCAAAATTGTAATTGGTAAATTTGTGTCAATAAATCATTTATTTATTTGTTGTTTGATTTATAACAAAAGTAAAAATACGTGTCCAATATTTTTTGATAATCTGACCCATGGACTAATTATAATAATGATTTGTTTACCCACCCATCATGCCTATTGTATTATATTGTAGTGTATTGTACCACTAGACTATCAAGTCTTCATCATGATCCCTATTCTGTTTTAATTAACCCCCGACGCAAAAGAGGGGTGTTATAAGTTTGACGTGTCTGTTTGTCTGTGTGTCTGTCTGTCTGTCTGTGGCATCATAGCGTCCGAATCACTGAACCGATTTCAGTTTAGTTTTTTTTTGGATGAAAGGAGACTTAATCGAGAGTGTTCTTAGCTATGTTTTATAAAAATCGATTGAGCCGTTTAAGAGTTATGGTGGGTTAAAGTGGGGATGGAAGAACCAAAATTCTACAAATGTGCCCAAAATGGTTGTCAAATTAAAGATAAGATATTTTATCAGTGGTAGGACTCTGTCGGGGGTTTTTTAAATTTTTAATTTAAGTTTTTATTGATATCGCAGGTGAAATAGGACCAGGAGGGTTGTTCGATAAATTTGGCCAATTACGAGCTAAATATGGCCCCATTATGAAAATGGCCACGTTGTTTGAGACTAACCACTTGGTCATATTATTTGAGCCAGAACATTTTGAACAGGTAAGCATATTTATTTACGAGCAATATACGAGACTAAAAATATATGCATTTTTAAAACTCATTATAGAAGTGTTCTAAGATTTATTAGTTTTAAAAAGTCCAAGTCCAGTTTGAATAAAAATTGTGATCTAGAACAAGGTACCTAGTTGACGTTTTTCCAAATGTATGCCTGGATTTCTGTATTCAGACTTTGATGATAATATCTTCTAACCTAACTAATTTTCATGCTCAAAATCGTAAATTAATGCTCCTTAATAACATATTATGGTGATTATAAGAATTATAACTAATTAATAACGATAACTTATGTTTTTGTTAAAAGGTATATAAATCCGAGGAGACCAATCCGATAAGACCCGGATTTCAAACCCTGACATATTACAGAGAGAAAATGAGGAAATCTACTTTTGAAGGAGTTTACGGATTGACGACAGCGTAAGGCCAATTTATGCATTTTCTGAAACAATTGTACTTAGGTACTGTTAATAATGTAATTGTATTATATTATAATGTTGGGTTCATAGACAAGGGCCCCAATGGCGCGAATTCCGGACAAAAGTGAACCCTGCTCTGTTGAAGCCCAAGCTTATAAAACTCTACGCGCCAGGTCTTGAAGAAATTGCTGAA
Organism: Hypomecis atomaria; assembly: GCA_964007245.1. NCBI lineage: Eukaryota > Metazoa > Arthropoda > Insecta > Lepidoptera > Geometridae > Hypomecis > Hypomecis atomaria. The sequence continues at coordinate 14,804,769 of OZ023292.1, read as the reverse complement.
GAAATGGTTGCAAGGTAAGATGTCGAGATAATGTCAGCATTTTTTTTTCACTTTTTCCGCTGATATTATTGTTTAAGTACTGTGTTTAGTACCTATCATGTTTAGTTATAATATTGTTTGTCAATTGTGATTACATTGATTTCATTTGTAGTCAGTAATATTGTTTACAGAAGGAGCGAATAAAAACTTAACATAGATATTTGGAATGAGATGATCGGCTAATTTCGATTTCGTAGAGCTGAGCAAAACCGTCACCAGCGGATTATTTCAAAAGCCGATGTTCATTCCTTTTTCTCTATTACTGTACTATACTTAGTTACAAGGAGATAAATTGTTAACGTTAACCTTTTTATTCTAGGCTTTCGAAACTAAAAGACCAAAAAGAGTACCTTCAACAGAATTTCGAAATGGAGATGACAAAATGGTCGCTAGAGTCCGTGGCTCTAGTTGGTTTGGGCGCTAGACTCGGCTGCTTACGGGACGACCTAACGGAAGATCATCCTGCTAGTAAGCTTATACAATCGGCAAAGGACATCTTCGAATTAACATTTAAGTTGGAAATATTACCAAGTCCATGGCGACTCATATCTACGCCAAATTTTAAGAAAATAATAAAAGCTTTCGACACACAATGGGCGTAAGTAGCGTTTATTATTATTACCTATCTAAAACGCTTTACTGGGGTAAACGCTAAACGGGTTACTGTGTGATACCAATAGTTTTTTTTTTCTAAATCAGTGCATGATACAGGCGAGGTTTTTTTTTAAAACAGACTACTATTTTGTAAAAAACTTTAGAAAGGTAGATCATTGAAATTCGCCTGTAAAATCGTGCATTTTATATAAGTTATAATCGGTTGTACTCTACTGGTACAATTAACTTTGAGATATTTATTTATATGTCGATCATATTAATATTACAGCATAAGTACCATGTACATTAACGAAGCGATGAATCAAATAAACTCAAGGGGTCACGAAGTCGCCGAGGAAGACAAAAGTATTGTAGAAAAACTTTTGGCTATTGACAAGAAAGTAGCTATTATGATGGCAAATGAGATGCTTTTGGCGGGCATCGATACGGTAAATATTATTTTACCACTGTAAATAGTATTAGTAGGCTATACTTAGGCCTAATATGTACACACTTCTCACTTTAGTTTTTGCAGTGCCCTGCACCGGGCAGAACTGATATTCAGAACCGAACACAAATTAAATTATGTGTTTATTTGTTGATATAAACAGGTTACCAATGTTAGAAGAGTCCACTGGCCCCGAACTAGTTATACAGCTATATTTCTGGAGCCAGTGAGTTTTCCTAACTTTTGACAGTCAACATCAATAAATAAATGTAATAAATCTAAAATGATTATAGTTAGAAATAAAAATATTTAATGATAGTCAAATGTTCATTTACATGTATAATGTATGTAAATGAACGTCCAAAAATATATGCAAGGACGTTTATAAACTTACTTCACAAAATTTGGATAAATCTAATTTGGATAGTACCTAATTAGCTGCTAAAATAAAAAAGGCACGAAAAAATACAAATCATCTATTTTACAGGCAGCATTCGTGACCATGAGCCTTTTATACCATTTGGCAGCCAACCAAAGAGTCCAAGACAAGTTACGAGAAGAGATACGAACCACCAGCAGTAATCGGTACCTTCGGGCCTGCCTGAAAGAGTCGACGAGGGTGTGGCACGTGGTGCCAGCCAATCTCCGGCGGACCAGCAAGGAGCATATAGTTGGCGGATATCACATACCAAAAGGAGTAAGTTTATTACATTTAAAAGCTTTTCAATCGAGATCCAGAAAGGAGGAGGATCTCCATCATGATGAGTGCATCTGCATTGTTTTCTTGTTCCGATGTTAGGTACTCAATTTCTCCACTAATTATGGGCAGATTCTCGTACTTTTATGAATCTGTAGAGCAAGTCTACGAGGTGGTCCGATAAAAAAGTATTTATGTAGGTTCAGTAGAATCATTTCCATAAAATAAATGAGAATATCAGCGCCTGCCAAAACGCACACCAAAAATCGCCATTTCGCTAAAGCGGTTCGGGAGGGCTTGCATGAAGTTGGTTGCACCGGTTTAGTCAAAAAATAAAATTATTTATTTATCGAATAGAATATAGTCTGTAATTATATCTTTACAAGTAGCTTATTGTACGTACTCTGCCGGTATTGTCACCTCTTTGTACAAGTTTTAAACATATATGTAGTCACTTTGTTTTCTTCTACATTTCATTACCTTATGGTCTTTATTGCATTCCGAGTTGTTTTAATATACTTTGAAAGTATCTCAATGACTAATGCACCGTTTGTTATATTGTAGGTAGACGTTATAGCGCCAAATCAATACCTTTCAAACCACGAGGATTACTTTCCGCGGCCGAATGAATTCCTACCAGAAAGATGGCTGGCTGACAAAAGTGACCCCATATATCACGGAAACGTCCATCCCATGATTAGCTTACCCTTCGGATATGGTATAAGGAGCTGTATCGGAAGAAGAATAGCTGAATTGGAAATAGAGATACTTGTCAAAAAGCTAATTAATGAATTTAAAGTGACGTGGGAAGGCCCACCGGTCAAAGTCAAGAGCACCTTAGTCAATGCTATGGAGAAACCGTTTCGTATAAAGCTTGAGGAAACTGATCAAAATATGTAAATTAAATAAATTCTTTATTCATATTCATATAAACACCTTACATAAAAGAAAAAATACAAAAATGACATTTGCTAACATTACATTGTTTCGGTTATACAAACAATTTGAAAGAGATACTGCGGGCCCCAAACTAGGCAGAAAAGCCTGTGTCTTGGGTGCCCCAACATCATAAAACTATTTACTACGAAATTTTACTCAACAGTACTGTACATGTTCTCACAACGCTTAAATGGATGGATGTAAAAGCATAAATAATATGATCCGCTTCCAATCGGTCTTATTGGAGATTCATAGGGGAGGCCTATGTCCAGCAGCAGACGTCCTGGCTGATGGATGGATATCCATCTATCAGGCAGGGTACATAATATAGTGTGTATCAACTGCGAAGGATATAATCTAGAATTACTAGGCTATACGAGTCATTGTGCTGGTAATTACTATGACTGATTTTTACGATGTGTTCATGACTAAAATAGCGAAAGAAAACAGCAATTCTGTATAATTTGTCAACAGTCGATGAATTTTTCTATGAAACAGCTTTTTTCGCGGTTCCAAGGCTGGTTTTGTGGCAAAACTTGATCGTAATGATGGCTGCAATAGGCCCAATTATAAAGGCGCCATCGTAAATTTAATAGCAACGTAAAAAGTGTTCGCTAGAAAAATATTCTGCATAAGTACGTGGTTTATGATTCAGGTTAAAGTAGCAGTTTAGAATTGCAGATATTTTTTTTACATTAAATAATTTTGTATTCAATAGAAGAATAGAATGTTTGAATTTCTTTTTCCCCATGAGTTTTTAAATACACGCCCACGCTACTGTCTAGTAAAATAACAATTATCTTTTGGTACCTAAGTAGATATAAGTCGAATCAAACTTAATGTCGTCTGTGAAGTTAGCTACAAGCTGCGCAAAACTTCACTGCTCACCTCCGCAGCGCTGACATATGAATGTTACTACTGCGCAACGATTCGCCCAATGTTCACAGACGCCATTAAGTCTGATTCACCCTAACAGATAAACTTATAGAAGGAACCTCTCCTCTATCTAAATAGCAAAATATGTTCATCAAAGTCGTTAAAAATTTATATTATACAAACAAATAAATATACACACCTATGTACAAAAATTGCTCTTTAACTATTTTACTGAAACATTATTTTTAGGGTTCCGTACCCAAAGGGAAAAACGGGACCCTATTACTAAGACTTCGATATCCGTCTGTCTGTCACCGAGCTTTATCTCATGAACCTTGATAGCTAGGCAGCTGAAATTTTCACAGATGATGTTTTTCGGTTGCCGCTATAACAACAAATACTAAAAACAAAATAAAATAAATATTTAAGGGGGGCTCTCATACAACAAACCTGTATTTTTAGACGTTTTTCGCTCTATATTAATAATGGTACCAGGTAGATGCTTGAAATTTTCACAGAATATTTAATTTTATATTCCCTTCAATAATAAATAATAAAATTAAAATAAAATAAATATTTAAGGGGGGCTCCCACACAGTACGGCACCCTCCGTGCGCGAGTCCGACTCGTACTTGGCCGATTATTTATATTTGATATTATGAGCCCGTTTTTTACCGACTTCCAAGAAGGAGGCGGTACTATTCGTCTCTATGTATTTTTTTTTGTGTATGTTCATCAATATTTCGCATATTCCTATGTTATCCTATTAAGAAATCAACAATAATGTTAAAACATACTACATGGATTACACATCCATTCGTGCGAACTATTCGAATTCGGTACACGGTGGAAGTTGGTTATGCCATTTTTGAAAAAATGACAAAAAAATATTATGGACGACTAAAAAAAATATTTATTAGACATCATTTGGGCCCAGAAATGCTGGCCAAGAATAGGTAAAAGGTGAAGCGCTAGAGGCAGCGAGCGAAATTCATTTTTTTTTTTGGTTTTAGCAATTTATTGCTGGACTACTTACTCACTTTCTCTCACTCTCTTCTCACTGCCTCGGTGGCTCAGTGGTTAGTGATCCTAACTTCTGTGTCAGAGAGGCGTGGGTTCGATCCCCACCCAGGGCAAATATTTATGTGATGAACATAAGTGTTTGCTCTGTGTCTGGGTGTTATTTAGTTACTATTTATATAAGTATGCATTTAAAAATAAGTATATGTAGTATATCAGTCTCTGGCAGCCATATCACAAGCTATGCTTAGTTTGGGGTCAGAGGCCGTGTGTAAGATGTCCCCAAAATATTTATATAAAAAAAAAAAAAAACTTTGAATATACGAAAACAGTATTTTCGAAAATGAATAGCTTCTTAATTATTACGGCCACAATTATTACTTAAGTTGGTTTATTTTAGCGAAATCTGTCTTTGGTCATTGGTTGAAAGAAGGATGCAGCGAATGGACCTGTCGTTTTTTTTTTTTTCGCAAGTAGGTAGAAAACAAAACATCAATTTTATAATAATGGTATGTGCTTCAAAAATTTAGTGATTTTTTGCTGTTTTCATTTCACTAATTAAAATTAATATTAGACCACCAGAAAAATTACAATGATTTTTTATTGTTTTTACATTATAGATTACATACTTATGAAGTGGCAGTATGACCTTAAAGGCTTTAGCCTGTCCAAAAATGGGCACATTATTTAAAAAAATCACTATTTTATTACTGTTGCTGTCAAATTCAGTCGATCAGATGATGTATTCAGTATCGCCAGATTTCGTTTTCGGTATTCCGACTTAGCAATTTTTTGGAGGGGTTGATATAATTATTTTCTTTTTCAACAGTTGGTACATGCTCCTTCCTTAACTCGTTTTAAGTGTTTCAACTAGTAATTTTACGAACTGAGGTGTCTTTTTACATATTTTATAGAAACATACATTTTTGTATACTTACTAAAAGATTATCAAAAAGAAAGAATACTTATATTTTTAGGTTTCACTCACTTTACTACTAACAAAAAGCTGCAGTTGAAATTATCCGAGATATTCCTGATTATTTTGATATTACTCGTAATAATTCTTTAAAGGTGCTATTCGAATCTCGGCAGCAGGCTACAGCTACAAACAGCACTTGCAGCAGCTGCACGAATCCGGCTGTGGCTGCACAACTGAGGGGTTAATCCAGGGTTACACGTAAATTGAAACTACAGCTGTTTCGGTATGGCCCTATACATTTTTGTACAGCGCCCCTAGCAGAAACGAGGAAGAACTAATCAAAATCTATGGAGCCACACGCGAACGCGAAAGTTTGAGTAAACTTCGCAAAGCCTGGACTACGAGTAAGGGCTCTGGTTATCTATGTAGTAGTATGAATTTCTGCAAAAAAGATTCCGATTGCGGCTCCGGCAGCACGTGCTACCGAGCCTCAGCTGCGAGTGTTGTTCACCTGTTTAGACAAGTCCGACGTGTTGCCTGTCGCAGCACGTGTAGCCAACCTCGGAATCACTCTCGACTGCGGAAGCAGGCAGTGGCTGCATTTCAGATGTGTGTTACCTGCAATCGCGACCTGCATCCGCAGGCTGCGGCCGAAGTTCGAATAGCAGCAAGTTGTGGTTCTTATACTATTGCTAATGAAGTGGATGAATACCGAAATTCATTATCATTCATTTTTTCGTAGTACCAGTCGTCGTAGTTACCATTTAGCGCTTCTGGCGCGTTTTTGACGTGCTGATAGCGAATTTTTGCCAAAAGGAGTTGGCAGCACTGCTATGGTCTATAATTCTAAAAATCAAAGTAGGTATACATAGCTTGAAAATTGTTTTCGGTTTTTCTTATTTTAACTTCATTTTAAACAAACTTGTACATATCAGAACAGTTTTAGAAGCATCATAAATTACTCTGGTGAAGATAACATTTTTATAAATGAGCTTGGGAGAAACTGAGTGTATTCGTACACAACAGGTATTCGTATGTATGAGCTGTCGACATCCTTCTTTATCATATTTTTGGTTAAATCAATCTTTTTACATAGATTGGACTACTATATTGTTTTTTTAGTGTATGTAACATGTTAAGACGACTTATTTAGCGGTGAGTAGTTAAGTAAGAAATCGCAAAAATCCCGGAAAAAATGGAATTTCGCGCGCTGCCTCGAGCGAGCTAATATTATAGGTAAGTGATCCACTAACCGAAGGGCCTTTGTTGGAAGTGACACTGGCAGAGCGGCGCGTGCGCGACGACGCGCTGGCGTTACTGATGTCCATGAGCGTCTGTCGTCGCAAGTCATCAACGCGGCCGCGCTTCGGCGTCGCGAACGCACTCGCTTTCTTCTTCTTCTTTTTCTCTTCTAGCTTACGCTCTTCGCGAACCTGTGGATGTAATACATTTTTACAGCCGCGGATGGTAATATTAAATGCCATACAGTACTGTATATCAGCTTTTTAAATAGTCCACTGCAGAACGTAGGTCTACCCACGAAGGGCGATTGAGCCATATTCACAATGAGGGCCCAGTGCGGGTTGGTGGATTCACATACGCCAACGAACTTCTTCTACGGACGTATGCAGATTGCCTCACGATGTTTTCCTTCACCGATTCAGCCAGTGGCGTAAAATTACGTACGTAAATTCTAAAGAATTCATTGGTATGGAACCGGTCGAACCCACGACCAATAAATGATAAAAATGTGCAATGTTCTTGAAGAACTGCTTTCTTGTTGCGTGGTTCTATAGAGAGTTATTCGCAAAGGGTATTTGACCGAAATAGGTGATTCATACTATTATTATGAGTAACTTTCACTATAAGAACCAACTCTGAATTTAAGAAAAAAAAATACTGTTTCACATATTTTTTTGATTCTGAGTTGCTATTTTGTATGGGATAGCAAAGTTTTTCTCTAAAACTATGGGTAAATTAATAATGGTCTAAATCAGCCTATACCATGCCTATAAATGGTCAACTCTGGTCTCAGGACAAACTCGATTCTTCAGTATGTATGAATTACTAAGTGTCTACGAATTTAACATTTCCCTGACAAAATGAGAGTAATAAGAGATTATTTTTTTAAGGAGAAGTGGACTCACTTGATTCCGTCGCCTCAGTTCGCTGTACACGCTCACATCCAAATAAACCAACTGCTGCAAAGCCACGTGACTCAGCATAAACACGAACCGCGTCAGTATATCGGTCGGGACGCTCATCTCCTCTTCGTTTTCTTTAGTTATCATTTCTTCTACTTTTACATACATTTCAGCTAGAATCTTAGCGCTAACAATTTCCGGTCCATCGCATATCGCGTAAATCAAATCTATAGTGTTAGCGGCGAACGAAGCGAAGTAACGGGGTTTTAAGAACGATTCGAGTAGACTTTCTTGAATGGTTGTGAATATGGTATGATCGACGGGGAATCTTTGGTTTTTCTTGGCTAGTGATTGTAATAATTGGACGCTCAAGTTTCGGGTCTGGTAGTCGGCTGTGAGGCAGTGTTGTTGAATGACTTCGAGGTTGGCGAGTGCGACGGAAGGCTTGGCCTTGGCAACCATGACGAGAAGCGACAGTGCGGCGTAGCTGTCGTCGTCCGTTGTGCCGTCGATTTTCTTCAGGACCATTTCCCAGAACACCTGTAAAGGATAAAACATAAAATATACAGGTATAAAAGCTGTCATTAGTTTTATGGTTTTCGTCATAATATAGAGTGCAGACTATACGACCTCTAATTAACTTGACTAGCTAAGCAGTGGAAAGTGTAATCTACCTAAATCTACAGAAAACCCAATCTAAGGAAGCGATTTAGACTACTCGTATCATTATGAACAACTTTTGAGAAAATAAAATCAGCTGATTCAAACGATTCGTCGATTCCGTGTTGATGGTCTGAATCACCCCGTTTTGGCTTAGTACAGGGTAAGCAGATATAGGGCGAATCATGCCAGTCGGCGGATGTGAAGTTAGCTACAAGCTGAGCAATATCCAATCCTCGGTCCTCCAAGACTGCCTCGGTGGCTCAGTGGTTAGTGACCCTAATTTCTGGGTCAAAGAGGCGTGGGTTCGATCCCCACCCAGGGCAAACATTTGTGTGATGAACATAAGTGTTTTCTCTGCGTCTGGGTGTTATTTAGGTACTATCTATGTAATAAGTATGTACATAAAATATGTTTATGTAGTATATCAGTCTCTGGCAGCCATATCACAAGCTTTGCTTAGTTTGGGGTCAGAGACCGTGTGTAAGATGTCCCCTAATATTTATTTTATCTACACTAATGTTGTAACATTCTACTTATGTTTCCAATACTTGACTTACAATGACTACTGTTATAGCGCAGACAACAAAACACTCAATTTAAGCAATTTCACATGATGTTATAATATCCACATCGATATCGTAAAATCTCATTATAACATCGCGCGCTCGCTCCTGATTGGCCCTGCGCGCGCAGCTGCGCTCTCATTGGTTAGATTTTAATGGCGCCAAGTTCACTGTGACAATACACGTACGCGTGAATTTAATGTTTCGCAATATGTTTTTTTTTTATTAGTGAAGATAACTATATACATACTATTATTTAATCCTGCCCGGGTAGCACGGCAAAGAGAGAAAACAATTTTATCCACTTAAAATGTCAGTTGTCCTTGTCAATCCATACTTTATTTCCTCTTCGAGGGGATATAATGGTGGAAAGACAATTTATCCCTTTGCCATGCTTCCCGTGCTGATTGAATCACACATAAAGCTGCACGTAGCGTTGCTTGGGTTTAGCTTGTAGCTCGCCGACTTGTATACTGAGCGCCACACAAATCGACGGATGAGAAGTTAGCCGCAGATGACACTTCGCCGTGATTCAATAATTATTGCGCATGTGTGCACAATGCGTGGGAAGCGCGCGGGAGGCATGAGGTTGACGGGCGGGTGTGCCCCGGCGTCTCGTCTCTCTGGCTCCTGCGTATACCTATATTTCGGCTTTTGCGCAGCGTTCTGCACATAACTTCCCATCCGCCGATTTGTGTGGTACTTAGTATATGATTGTATAATAATGTACTTGTAGTCATGCAAAATATACCTGTATGATGGCAGGATTGATGTCTCCTTTCTCGACCCACTTGGCGACGAGATGTTCCAGAGCCAGGGCGCTCCCGCGGTCGATATGCAGTATGAGCGCCACCAGTCGCTTGGCGATGGTGAACGCTCGCGCGCGCTCCGCTTTGTTCTCGCATTCGACGTACATTTCACGGTACGCCCGTTCTACTGGTACATACCTGTATGATGGCAGGATTGATGTCTCCTTTCTCGACCCACTTGGCGACGAGATGTTCCAGAGCCAGGGCGCTCCCGCGGTCGATATGCAGTATGAGCGCCACCAGTCGCTTGGCGATGGTGAACGCTCGCGCGCGCTCCGCTTTGTTCTCGCATTCGACGTACATTTTACGGTACGCCCGTTCTACTGGTACATACCTGTATGATGGCAGGATTGATGTCTCCTTTCTCGACCCACTTGGCGACGAGATGTTCCAGGGCCAGGGCGCTCCCGCGGTCGATATGCAGTATGAGCGCCACCAGTCGCTTGGCGATGGTGAACGCTCGCGCGCCCTCCGCTTTGTTCTCGCATTCGACGTACATTTCACGGTACGCCCGTTCTACTGGTACATACCTGTATGATGGCAGGATTGATGTCTCCTTTCTCGACCCACTTGGCGACGAGATGTTCCAGGGCCAGGGCGCTCCCGCGGTCGATATGCTGTATGAGCGCCACCAGTCGCTTGGCGATGGTGAACGCTTGCGCGCGCTCCGCTTTGTTCTCGCATTCGAACTACATTTCACGGTACGCCCGTTCTACTGGTACATACCTGTATGATGGCAGGATTGATGTCTCCTTTCTCGACCCACTTGGCGACGAGATGTTCCAGGGCCAGGGCGCTCCCGCGGTCGATATGCAGTATGAGCGCCACCAGTCGCTTGGCGATGGTGAACGCTCGCGCGCCCTCCGCTTTGTTCTCGCATTCGACGTACATTTCACGGTACGCCCGTTCTACTGGTACATACCTGTATGATGGCAGGATTGATGTCTCCTTTCTCGACCCACTTGGCGACGAGATGTTCCAGGGCCAGGGCGCTCCCGCGGTCGATATGCAGTATGAGCGCCACCAGTCGCTTGGCGATGGTGAACGCTCGCGCGCGCTCCGCTTTGTTCTCGCATTCGAAGTACATTTCACGGTACGCCCGTTCTACTGGTACATACCTGTATGATGGCAGGATTGATGTCTCCTTTCTCGACCCACTTGGCGACGAGATGTTCCAGGGCCAGGGCGCTCCCGCGGTCGATATGCAGTATGAGCGCCACCAGTCGCTTGGCGATGGTGAACGCTCGCGCGCGCTCCGCTTTGTTCTCGCATTCGAAGTACATTTCACGGTACGCCCGTTCTACTGGTACATACCTGTATGATGGCAGGATTGATGTCTCCTTTCTCGACCCACTTGGCGACGAGATGTTCCAGGGCCAGGGCGCTCCCGCGGTCGATATGCAGTATGAGCGCCACCAGTCGCTTGGCGATGGTGAACGCTCGCGCGCGCTCCGCTTTGTTCTCGCATTCGAAGTACATTTCACGGTACGCCCGTTCTACTGCTTCGCGTTTATCCTATCAACATATAACTTGGCTTTAGAATTCAGAACTTATATTGCACTATTACCTATATGTATAAGGCGGAGAAGAATAATTTGTCTCTACTGTGACTGAATCGGTCATTTTCTCAGCTATAGGACACCTACTGCTGGATATATAGACCCCTTATAGATTTCCAATAAAGTCGCTTCCATGGAAGCGACATGTACCCAGCGCGATACTGCGGTCTAAATGAGGTCATCTGTAACTCTAGTAGGTATCAGCTATCTTAGCCGGTAATTGGTCTCCACTCGATCGAACTTATCGACCTCATAGGTTATCGGTCCTCCGTGCTATGTGCCGCGCCCACTGCCATTTCAACTGGTTACAATGGGAAAGCCTGCGTCCGACAGTGGAAGTCCTACGCCTAAAAAGATGATAATTCCGTGGCAGAATGTTGTACCCAAAACTGAATACGAGGTGTTCTTATTTAGTGGTATAGGGGTCACGATTGAACGAATCGTAACTTTCCGATTGAAGCCAGCTAGTCATGCTAGGAAGCATGCGACCGCGAAAAACCACGAAAAGAACTCATTTCGACGTGTGAAAAGTAGCAGATATATACTTTGCCATAACGCTGTCTCGTTCTGACACTACGAAAGACACACTTTCGTGACGCGCATACTAGCCCGGCTGGATAGGAGGACTGATCTTTCTCTTTTTCTCTATTAGGTATAGATTTTATTATCTAGAATCTATATGAAATTAAATATTATAAATAATAGATGGGAATGATCACGACTTAATTTAGTGTCAAATCTTACTTGATCCGGTGACCAAACGAGCAGCAGCATTTTAGCGACGCCCTCCTTAGCCGACTCCAAGTTAAATTGATGCGCCGTGGTGAAGAAATCTATCGCCTCTGCGACGTCGCCGGCCTGCTTCGACATCAATAAGGCATTTAACTGCGGCATGGCTTCGGATATCATCCTGCAGAACTGGACGGACTCTTCTAAGAAAGCGACGATGTTCTCTTTCTCCTCTATTCGTTTGTATATCGCTAGCTCGTTCTCGCATTGCTGAGTGAACGTCATGCCTTCGCCGCGGTCTGCTATTATGAATATATTGCGGAGTAAAGCGACGAAATAATCAATCTGTAATATAAAATAAGTACTTTTATTTTTTGTTTTCGTGCCATATAAACTTTTTACGACGAAATTAAAATGACCGATTGATCATTTTTAGGGTTCCGTACCTAAAGGGTAAAAACGGGACCCTAATACTAAGACTCCGCTGTCCGTCTGTCAGTCTCCAAGCTGTATCTCATGAACCACTACAGCTAGAAAGCTGAAATTTTCATAGATGATGTATTTCTGTTGCCGCTATAACCACAAATAATAAAAACAGAATAAAATTAATAATTAAGGGGGGCTTCTATACAACAAACCTGATTTTTTAGCCGTTTTTCGCTCTAATAATGGTAACAGGTAGATGCTTGAAATTTTCACAGATTATATATTTGTATATTCACTTCAATAATATATAATAAAATAAAATAAGTATTTTAGGGGGGGGGTCCCATACAGTACGGAACCCTCCGTGCGCGAGTCCGACTCGTACTTGGCCGATTATTTTTCCTTATTGAGAGTTTTCGTTATAAAAAGTGTATAAATACAGGGCTTTAAGATAAGTATGCGAAATTTCAGCTTAATCGGTAACCAAGAAGTGAATAATATTTACCTAATCTGCAAATTTTGATGACAGATATGTGAAACTAAAAAGCTTGTAAAAGTTCTAGTGATGACAAAATGGCACTGGTGTTGAAAATCATTATCAGTACCTAGTTCCATCATGGAACTGAATGGTACTAGTGGAAACTCAAAATTAACACTAGTTCCATTATTTCTAGTTATATTTTATACAAATATATATTTATGGAACTAGTGTTGTAAAATGTTTACAGTAGTTCCATCATGGAACTGATAATGGTACTAGTGGCGACGAACCTTGCTAGCTTCTATGTACTGAGTTGTTTTTTATTTACCTGGTCACTTTTCGGCATGTCACACCTTAATAGCTTAGCGTCCGGAAACTGTCTCTCCGTATGTTTCACAATCAAATACGCCTTGTGATAATTTTTATCGTTCAGAAGTTTTCTGATCGCGTCATATAAGTTAGCTAGAGAAGCTTGAGATAGTTCCGCCTCATCCTGTGTGGCGACGTCTATATTTTTCCGTATCGAGTCGAAAACGTCCGGTTCAATTTCGTCCCATTTCTTGACTAGATTGGGGTCGGGTCCAGGGTTGACTTTCTTCTGAAGATCGGTGAGAATCTTCGTTTCTGACTCTAGCTCTGCTTCTAGCTCGTCTAATTTTAATTGAGCTGAGAATGGGTTGCATTCTATGAATACCTTAAATTTCAACATTGTTAACATATTAGTAGGGCACAGAAATAACACATTTAATTTGGTAGATATTTAAAGTTTTTGTAATAATGACGAATGCTTATACAACATAATTTAACATATTATTATCAATGATATTGGGCCATTGATCTAACACAGCTTTATTGTTTTGGAAGAAGCTTACTTTAACAAGTTGTATGGCAGCTTTCCTAACAAGCGCTGCCTTGTCCTTCAAACGTTGAATGGCTCGTTCGAGCACCACCTTTTGCCGGCTCACAGGAACGCAGTTCTCACGCTGAAGTCTACACCAGAAATGCAATACCTGGGGAATTTCGTGTGATTTTATCAGTAGGAATGAAGCTTGTCAGATTTTAAATGCAGTTCTAAAACTAAAATGGTTGTTAAATAATATAAGGTGAGGCAGGGGGCAAGAATTAAAGATAAAAATTAAATGTAAAGGCGAGGAGTATTCTTACCTACGACAGTCTGCATCAAGTAGCAGTACAAAGAAGAAGAAATTCAATAGCACTCACTCGTATCCAACAGGAATTTAGGCCAGCGCCAATCATGCTTCAAGGGTAGATACATGTTCGGGAGTTCGGCTAGTGGAGATTTGGTGACTGAAGTGACGAGGGTCAAGAAAGGTCAGGTACCTTGGCACGCATATACGCGGAGAGGTCGTGTATGTACGAGTATGTGTTGGTAAAGCTCGTCCAGGAAGTCGTCTCGCACATAATGCCCAGCTCGCTGATGTGAATCTTTCACACACAATAATAAATAAATAACCAGAGTCATACCAAGTCAGATCAGAGAAGGTACCTTGGCGTGCACATAGGTAGAAGGTACATCGTGCATTTGCTTGTAGAGTAGTAGAGAGTAGTCGCGGAAGTCGTCCCGCAAGTCTTGCTGCTGCTCCGTCAGATCTTCGCCCGTCAGCTTAGTGCATTGATGCGAAGGGAGTGTTATGACCAGTGTCATAATACACACAAATGTGGTGAGTAAAGGTACCTTGGCGCGCACATACGCGGACAGGTCGTGCATATGTTCGTAGAGGTCGTCGAGGAAGTCGTCCCGCAGCTCGCGCTGCTGCTCCGTCAGCCCCTCGCCCGTCAGCTCCACGTTCAGCACCTCGCACATCATGCCCAGCACGCTGATGCGGAGGGTATACGACTGTGGAGATGACTATACAGTTAACAACACAGAACGGAAAGGTCAATAGGAACATTTGGAAATTGAAGTCATAGCAAGCGATTTAAAACCGGCTAATCGAATTGCGAGCGGGCGCGCTTAAACGGGCTTAGACTTTCAATGCAAACGGGAAAGCACAATATGCGACTCGACAAGTCACTTCTATTGTTTCAAACATTAAGCGCTAGCTCGCATAAGTTTAGCTCGTTACGAACATTTTCCAACACCATAGCCGCTGACTGCCGACCACTCCACGCGCGCTCGCTGGTCGATATACCCGGCTCGATGACCAATTAAATCTATCTGGTTTCTGCTTTGAATTTGTGAATAAAAAATGGAAGTAAAAATTGATTCGTGTTTACGAATCAATTTTTATACGAAAAAAAAAACAAATTTGACCGACGAACCAAACCGGAGGAGGTACTCAATTCGACGCGTATATATATTTTTTTATGTATAACCACGCATAACTTATCTTGTAGTAGTCCGATTTCAATAATTCTTTTTTTATTGGAAAGAGTATCCTTCGAAATTGGTCCCATTATAATTTTATTGAAATCGGCTGAGCCATTTTTGATAAATCAACAATAATGTGAAAAATGTAACATCGATCCGTGCGAAATATTCGCGAATTCTGTACACGGGTGAAGTCGGTCATGCTGTTTTTTGCGAAAAATAATTATGTATTTTTCGAAAAAGATATTGCAAGTTAAAACAGTGCGGCTATCAGATATAAATAAAATAGTTGTTGTAGAATTGAAAGTTTTACTTATTTTTAATCCGCTGTATTTGTTACCTCATCAGTCTCCAAATAATGCTGCAGAGTAGTGATGGCAGAGGTCATCTCCTTAGGGAGCTCTTTGGTGAGCTCCAACAGGAAGACGCCGCAGTTCTTGGTCGCCCCTACCTCGGCGGCGGCACCAGCGGCGTTTGTTTCCTCCGAAGACGCGAGAGCTTCGGCTATTTCACGAACCTAAAAAAAATTTAATATGACAGCCTTCCTGGAGGGAATACCGCTATTTGAGATATAAATAAGTTAGATTTCAACAGATTTCTTCAGTTTCTATGAGTTTTCGACGCGATCTTGCTGCGATGCTTTGTGATCGTCAGGGCACTTCTACTCTTTTGCATTTTTAACCCCAGCACAAAAACACCCCTTGTTATTAGTTCGACGTATGTGTGTGTCTGTGGCATTGTAGATTTCGAATGGATGAACACAATATTGATTTAGCTTTTTGGCAGTTTTAGTAAATGTTTTTAGATACGTTTCATCAAAATCGATTTAGCCCTTTCAAGGATATCAGCTCTTTTGTTAGCTGCGTTAGGTACAATAATATATTACGTCCATGAACTAGAAATACTATCATTTATTAGTTAGAATACACATAATTTATTTACCATCTGAGGACCAAATGTCCCGAGTCCAAATTCTTTAGTCAACTGCACCACTCCTGCACATATTGGTGACACAGCATGCTCTACCATTTGCAAGACCTGAAAGTTAGTAAATATTATAAGATTTTTCTCTCTTATTTAGTAAAAAATAATAATTTGGCAAATAAAATAAAAATCTAAATGGAGGCCTTCTTGCCTGTAATGATTTCTACCAGGCAACCTTTAGTTACACTCTCATATTCAAGAACAGCTTTGCCCGCGGCTACGCCCGCGTGATATTTTGAACTATGCAAAAAATCCACCTAAGTACAAGGTGTATGAATGGATGACTTCATTACGACCGCGAAATCGCACTGGATGCAAGCCGCTACTAACCGGTTTTATTGGAGATCTTTAGGGGAGGCCATGTCCAGCAGTGGAAGTCTTATGGCTGATGGATGAATGGATGGAAAAAGTCAAGTCGATCCCAAGAGTCTATTGCTGAGTGAAAGAGTACTTATTTCTACATATTTCTTAAATACTAGGTTGTCCACCCGGGACATAGGCCTCCTCTAGAAGTGTTCAGTGCTCCCTATCCTTCCTGCGCCACCCTGGCGGCAGGTCGTCTTCCCATCTTTTCTGTGGTCGTCCCCTGATCCGCTTCCCATCTCTTGGATACCAGGAGCATGACTTCTTTAGTCCATTTGTTTTTCTGACTTCTCAGTAGATTTTATCAGAATACTCGGAATTATATTTAAGAGTCATTATTAACCGATTAATATACTTTACAATTAATATACTTACTTGAGCTTCTTTTTTATACTTACTTGTACTAGTTTGATGAGACAAGAAGTGCCATGGTTGTACTTCTTGATCAAGACACCCAGCACTTGGAAAATTGTTTCTCTGACAGCTTTGTTTTTTATTATTTGCTCTTCTAATGCTTTGTAACATGGTTCTGCTATCATTCTGAAAGATTGGAGTTTTTTATGGTTTACCGACTTCCAATAAAGGAGGTTATTATTTCTAAGTCTAAAATACAATTTAACATAAATATTTCTGCCAACACTTTGAACTCTTCTTTCTTACATTACAAAAACTTCATACACACTTAAATAAATCGTTCGGTGGTTTAATCAAATAAATTAGTGAAAATACTAGCAAGAGCAAAGCGTCGAAACTGCTTCACCAACAAAGATCCAGGTTTGATCAAACAATATAGAGAATAATCGGCCATGTTCGAGTCGAACTCGTACACGAAGGGTGTACCGTACCGTATGGGATATCCCTTAGTATATTTTATTTTAAGTATTCATTTTTTAAGTGAATATATAAATAAATATTCTGTGAATATTTCAAGCATCTACCTGTTGCCGAATTTAATATCGCGCCAAAAAATCACGATTCTTGTGTGGGAGCTCCCCTTAAATATTTATTTTATTTTAATTTAACTATTAATTCATTATTAAAGTGAATATACAATTAAATATGCTGTGAATATTTCAAGCGTATATCAGTTACCATTATTAATATCGTGCGAAAAATGGCTAAAAATTCAGGTTTGTTGTATGTTCACCCCCCCTAAATATTTATTTTATTTTGTTTTTAGTATGTATCTGTTGTTATAGCAGTAACAGAAATACAGCATCTGTGAAAATTTCAACTGTCTAGCTATCACAGTTCATGAGATACAGCCTGGTGACAGACAGACAGGCGGACAGTGGATTCATAGTAATAGGGCCTTGTTTTTTTCCCTTTGAGTACAGAACCCTAAAAAACTATCGGAAGACCACAACATGTGGAAATTGCCCCACCAACAAGAACCTTACACTTTAATCCTGAAAAATCTTTCAGGTACTTACAACAAGTAGAAACAGCTGAAATAAATAAAGTGACTTACGATACAAAGTTATCCTCTGCAAGTGGTGGATCCCAAAGCTTTGCAAGTGGCTGTTGCACCACCAAGTGTAAGGTGACCAATGCAGCCTGCTTGTCTGATTCTGTCCATCCACAGAATTCTTCATTGTCAGATGCTTTTTTCTTCTTTCCCAGAGACAGTTTTGTAGAGTTCTACAAATTACATAGAGAATATCAAAACATATTGAGATATAATTTGAATAAATGACTGTGATCATCATTATTAGCGACAGGCTGTCCACTAATGGACATAGGCCTCTCCTATGGATATCCAAAGTACAGTTGGAGACATCCATCCAATGTGTTTCTTTAATCTTAATTAGATCTCATCAGACCTTGTTGGTGAACAATTGGACATCCTATGCTGCACTTGCAGTTGTATGGTTAAATAAAAACAATAATATTTTAAATTAAAACAGAGCCTAAAAGTCACTTACATCAGCACATAGCTTAGCGTCCTTAATCTTCATAATATGGGTAAATAAATACATAGTCATTTTGACTATATTTAGATTTTTTGTTCTCAAGTCAGGATCAATTTCATTATCTTGTAAAATCATCTCAAGGTGGTTGCAGAGATTCTTGGCTGCTCTAATAATATGGTCAAATCCTAAAAATAAAGTGATTTATTAATTTATATATCTATGTAATGATTAGATTTCTAACATTAAAGTCATGTATACTAAGCACCACACAAGCCAGCAAATGGGAATTTATGATAAGAACGCTGCGCAAAAGCCGAAATATAGGTATGCGCGGGAGCCAGAGAGGCGAGACGCCGGGACACACCCGCCCGCCAACCTTATGCCTTCCGCGCGCTCCCTACGCCTGTGCTCAATACTACACCACGCGGCGTCGGTATTGTGCACACATGCGCAATAATTAGCAAATCGCAGCGAGTGACATCTGCGGCTAATTTCTCATCCGCCGACTTGTGTGACTCTTAGTATAAAGACGCACATGGTCTTCCTGCACATAAACTGCTGAGAAGGATAGCCCATAGTGTGTGAGTAGGGCCAGTTGAATCTAGCATTATAGTACTACTAAAATGATTACTATTTACCAGTTAGTCTAGCTAAATAGTACTTTATTATGTTTAGTGTGATATATTTTTTTTTACTATTTGTAGTTCTTGCAAAATATTTTACCTTTGTTTATTACATTCCATTCTAATTTACTTCCATGCACTATTATGGAGAAGTAGGTTGGAAAGTGTTCCAAAATGTACTCGACTCCTTCATTATTATATGCTCTAGCTGCATCTGTAACATGGTTAGGAAATAAAGTAAGCTATTCATAAAACTTTGCCACCAGGGAACAAACTTACTTTTACTTATAATTTATTGAGCTTTGCTCAAGGAACCAAGTATTTTTTTCATTACAAAGAGTGAAAAAATATATTCAGTTGTAAGTTAATTCACTTAAATTGAACTAATTAAGAAATGAATTATTACACCAAATGATATTCATAACAAAATATAAATCTTTTGTTAGAGATAGAGGCAACTAAAACTATGATCCTCATGAGCCTAAAAACAGGTAACATCAAACTCAACAGAATGGATTAGACAATTGTTTAGTGGGACAAACATTATACTGCAGCACGGGTAGCATGTCAAAGGGACAAATTGTCTTTCCACCATTATATCCCTTTGAAGAGGAAATTTAGTTTATAAAAAAGTTTAGATTGACAATGACAACTGACATTAAAAGTGGATAAAATGGTTCTCTCCCTATGCCATGCTACCCATGCAGGTATTAACTAAAACACAAGATTGATTCAGAGAATAGAACTAATGTATATGGCAGAGGTATTAGCAGCTACGACATTCATGAATTCATTATCTAGCGTAAAAAAAATAATCATCGAAATCGGTTCATAATAGGCCGAATAATCGCGTAACCTACGTACAAAGAAATAAAATCCACAGCCTAATAGTTCTAGCAGTATTTCAAGTATCTGTAAGTAGTAGTAAAGCCTGAGTCATTATTGTTCCCTTTTCATCACTTGCCCGCGTCTCTTTGTTTACCTTCGGATGTCGTGCAAAAGGTTTTTAGAGATTTGTGGCTACATTATCCTAATAATTAAAGGGCATCTTTAGATAACTTCAGAATAGTAATTTCGGTTACTGATACATAGGTACCTTGAATTTGAGATAGCAGGAGTCTCGGTTGCACAATGTCCTCAACATGGTATTGGCCTGGTTGTGCCTCCAACAGTTCATCCTTTTGTAGTGGTATAGCAAACTCAAAGTGACTCATTTTGTACAACTGGAACTAGGAATGATCTAATAAACATCAAGCAGTATTTTATTTCATTGATAAAATTAATTTCCGAACATCATCAAAACCAAAACAAAACCGTTTTAAATTCAAAACAATTCAAATTCAAAATGTGAAATGACGTTAGTTAGGATGCCACAGTGACAGTGACAGTATTGACATTAAATAGCACAGATAAAATACTGAACAATTGACCGATTACAAAACAGACTATTTTAAAACCGACAACTTCCGGCGGATTTTTTAAAGAACCGGTAAATACCGTCGTCACATTTTTATTTTACTTAATGGCAATGAATTTGACACGTTGCTTACATGTCATTTGACGTTTCGCTTTCGCTCGCCAGCGCGTACAGCAGCTGAGACATAATTCGAGATTACGAGATTTTTGAAAGTATCTTTCTAGCTAGATACCCATATTTAGTGCTACAAATAAGTTAAGTTAAATAAAAACAATGTCAGCCAAGACAAACAAGGCCTTTACCAAGGAAGAAGAGCTTTTGCTCCAGGATTTCAGCAGGAATGTTTCCACGAAGTCTTCAGCTCTGTTTTACGGGAATGCCTTCATAGTATCCGCTATTCCCATATGTAAGTGTCTTCTTTATACATTTAACTACTATTAAAATATCATTATATACTCAGTTTGATACATAAAAGTGTTTTTAATTGGGTTTGAAAATACAACTATCGTAACCTACTTTGTGGTTTGTCAGGGCTGTTTTGGAGGGTACATGCTCTGGAATTGTCCACATCCCTTGCGTGGTTCGTGTTGGTGACGGCGGCAAGCACCTGGCTGCTGGCACTCGCGTACCGGAATACCAAGTTTCACCTGAAGCACCGCATCGCAGTTCGCCGCGAAGACGCTGTAGCCAGAGAGATGTCGAGGAAACTTGCCGATGATAAAAAAATGAGCAAGAAGGAGAAGGATGAGAGGTAATTTGGCTTAATATTATAAAGCTTTCAAACCGAAGTTTATTTAGTTTTTTTGTTACTTCTCTCAAAATGCTCTGGTGTAGATAGCTAGTTAAAAATCTGCTACCAACTTCTAGGAGGAGGTACTATGTTCTTCTGTATGTATTTATTTTTGTGATTTAGAAAGGGTATGCTCCCCAGGTGGTCCCATTTAAATTTTATCGAAATCGGCTGAGCCATTGTTGATAATTCAACAATAATTTACATGTATGTCACTTCGATCCATGCAAACTATTCAAATTCTCTACTTGGAGGAAGTTGGTGGTGCCATTTTTTGCGAAAAATTATAATTCTTAATCTATATTAATGAAATCACAAATCTTTATATAATCTAAAAATTTAAATTTATGCTTTATTCCAGGATCCTATGGAAGAAGAATGAGGTAGCTGACTATGAAGCAACCACCTACTCCATCTT
This sequence comes from Hypomecis atomaria, assembly GCA_964007245.1. NCBI lineage: Eukaryota > Metazoa > Arthropoda > Insecta > Lepidoptera > Geometridae > Hypomecis > Hypomecis atomaria. Next base: position 14,783,023 of record OZ023292.1, on the reverse strand, counting down.
CTACAACAACGCCCTGTTCCTGGCCATCGTGATCCTCAGCAGCTTCTACATCCTGCGCTCCTTCTCGCCTGCAGTGTATCCTTTTCATAAAGACTTAAGCTACTAGCTAGCGTTGAACCTCGATTTTCCTATTTTATGCGAATTCGGAGATACGCGGTTTTCTTTTTGATCACGGCGCGCATTGGCGTGTTAAGTTTATTATAAATTCGAACATGTTCAGTGTGGAGATATTTTAAGTAAGCAGTGCAGATTTGGTTTACGACAAGTTGATCGTATTTCGAAGCTTCTTTACACGTTTTATATATGTAAGTTAAACCCCCGACTTACGCGACTATCGCTTGGTCCCACTTATCGTGTAAGTCCGGGGTATTACTGTACTAGCTTTTGACCGCGGATTGGCCACGTGGTTTTTTAAATTTTTGTGCTATCACATAGGGACCTTTAATTTTCCCGTGATACACAGTGACTATGTCAATTTCCTACCTTTTAACTACACAGGGTGGAGAGCTGACGCTGACATTAAATGAAATCGCAATTTGGCTTTCTGTTTTAAAGCCTTCCACATATTTAGAATTTAATAAATAAGGCTTTTTACTTAGCTATGTTCAGTTTTCTTAAATAACATTTTTGAGTAACCTTTATGTGAAGAGCAATCTGAGCAATTTTGGTTTTAGTCAAATTAGCGGGAATATTTTTTTTATTTGTCTAATGTTAAAATGGCATGAATGAGTTTTTTTATACAGTATGATGCCTGACCTTTATTTTTTATTTAGTTGGTTTGAAAATGTTGTATTTTTAATTTTAAGATTAATTTTTCTTATTGCTTTTATGATTACAGGTTACTAGTACTACTTGTGGGTCAAATTAATGTCGGCGTCAGCTATCCACCCTGTATACAACTCAATAAATTAAATTGATCAGTTGCTCTGTTACTGTGTAAAAGAGTAACAAACCTACTAGATTCAGATTTATAAAATTAGTAAGGATATCTAACCAATACATAGGTATATTTATACGCTAGGTCTTGACCACAATGTCCATCCATCAGTCCATCATACCATCAGGCGAGTTGGTGGTCAATACTCAGATGACTTATTACTTGATAGAAAAGAGCTTTTTGATGGCCCATGACCACCCCAGGCAGTTAGAATAAATTAAATACTCTGTCCTAACATCCTTCAATGCTGTGATTGATTGAGGGTAAACCATACAAACCAACACCAACAAACTGAACTGATAAAATCTAGTCAAAATCGTAGGTACACACTGGATGCAAGCCGCTTCCAACCAGTTTTATAAGGGAGACCCATGTCCAGCAGTGTACAATGTACATCCTATGTCTGATATTGATGATGAAACAAAAATATATATGTACTCAAGTAAGTACATATTTGCATAAATAAGTTTTTTTTCTACAAAATGCTTTATGACGTCCGCTTATTATGACGTGCTTGTTAATTCCTTTCGATGTCATTATAAACGGATTCTACTGTCACCTCCTAAAAATAATGCTGACCTCCTGGTTGATCTTAAAAAGAATTGCGGATGGAACTTAATATGCGTGATAGTGACTAAAGTACTTTACGCGCAAATCTTTTTGAGGTCTCAGAAGTTAGGCGCTATTCGCGGTTTGCGCAGATATATCTATCTATCTATATTCGTTTATTGCACAATGCACTGTTAAAACAAAAGTTTATATGGTGGCCCGACACCTGAAATATGTGTTCTGTGCAGCCTTGTGCTTGCCGCTTGCCTTCCTCTCGAGACGTCAAAGAGATTAGCGCGTACCGTACTACGCTACAATAAAGGAATAGGTGTGACTAGAATATAGGTTTTTCCCTTTGTTATTTCATTGTTTGTTCTATTCTATTGGAAGTCTTTTAAAAATAATACTTATAGTGAGCGTTATCTTTTGAACTTCTCGAGTGAATATAAGATTATATTCATCTAGCTGGAGTGTAGGTTTATTAATTAGCAGTATTATTAATACCAGGTCAAATATTCTTGTATCAAATTTAATTAACCATGGGTGGTTTTGTACGGAAAGCGCTGGCGCTATTGTTTTTCGTGTCATTCTGTAGTTTCTATCTTAGTCGGTACCCAAAGTATAAAAAGTTAACCTTGAGATTTTGAAAATTGAATTTTCGCATTTTCTCCGATGACGCCAACGTTACTCATAGCTATTTAAGCATCCAAATTTAAAATTACTAGTGTTGAAAGAAAAGCATTTGGTATGAGACTAAAACTATGCCTATACTCTTTAAAACAAAATTTGAATCAGGCATTTGGCTTAGATTCCTTTCCAGGCATTGGCTTGTGCTCATTATGCTACAATTTTAATGTATGCAATAACAGTTAATGAGTTCTCATAAAAGTACTAAAGAATATTTGCATGTTAATATTTTCATATGGAATTTGAAAAATGATCCAAAGAGCTTAAAATGCAGCGCTTGTTTCCACTACCTATTTGAATTTTAATGTTTCTTAACTCATGAATGTACAGTAACTACATCATTTCTCTCTCGGTGGCTTCGGGACTCCTGGCGTTGCTGTCTACCGGAACCAAGTAAACCTCATTTTATTTATTAAAGGTTGCCATTTTGATTGACTACTGTGAAACATGATGGAGAACAAACAGGATTTCAATCTTGCAAAAAGACCTAAATGGTAACCAAGTTGTGATGAGAGTGGTGTATGCTTGAGATAATTTAATTGTTTAGAGTAATTTTTATAAAAATAATTTAACTATAATAAAACAAGTAAAACAGTCTTTAGTTTTATTTACATTCTTGTCACAAGATAAGGCTTACACTACGGTTCTTGTGTTGTAAAGATATGTACTGACAGAAACCAAACCTGTATAGCTGGCGAACGTGGCATCGGTCGTTTTACAAATAAGCACATAGTAAGATTGGGCTTTGTTAAAACTTGTCGGTGAATTACAAAAGCCTGCCTCAGCTATCAGGCAGTGTGAGGCTTCACCAGTACTAATCTTTACACAAAGCAGTATGCTACACTAAATACTTATGCTAATAGCTGTCGTTCAAACTGTAGGGTGGGTTTAGTATTATGTAAATCACAAACAGCTTTTGTTTTCACTAAAGTTCTTATGCGTCAGGTTGCGTTTGATTCTGTGTCGGATTTTACTGCTGCAGTATTCAGTACGCTACAAACGGCGAGCGATTTTCAAGTTAATTAACAGTGAATCGGCGGCGTGTATCATTACACTCGAAATTAATTGACTAGAAAGTCGATAGAGCAGTCGTATTCGTTGCAACCGATGAATAATTAATTTCGATCGATGAAGAAATACGTTGAACCTCGATTTCGTGACGGGTATCATGTATTTTGAGGAATTTACTCGATGCGGCAGCAGGAAACGTCCGTGCGGCGGCCGCGGCTTTCAATGCCAGGGTTCCGGTTCCGGGGGAACGGAGGCTTGTCAGCCTCAGTACATCATGCCGGCGTGCAGAGGCTCCGAGCGCTGGAAGTACACGTTGGGGTTGGAGCTGAACGTCGGCTCCACGCTCGTGTACACCGGCCCTTCCTCGGGACGCACCACCACGCCTGCACACACAACGCAACGTTAGCCGGCGCGACCGCGCGCTCCACGGATACGGTAGCGATCGCGGTTAACGGTGCGAACTGAAGCCGGACGTGCAAAACTATAGTTACCTGGCGGCAGCAAGTAGGGGTAAGGAGGGTAGTTGTAGTGGAAGTGGTAGGGGGAGTGCAGGGGGTAGTGCGGCGGAGGGCAGAGGAGGCGCGAGTGCAGGTGCGACGAGCTCACGAACGGCGCGCCGTACGGGTGATCTGCGAACAGAACTGCGTTGAGAGGTGCGTGGAAGCGCTTCACTCACTAGCGCGCGGTAGATACTTAACTAACCGGCTGGCTGAGCGGGCGGCTCCTTGCGGTCGTGCAGCGGCGCGGGCGCGGCCGCGGCCGCGGCTGCCACCATGCCGTACTTGACGGGCTTGAAGTGGAAGAAGGAGGGCGAGTAGCCCGAGCCGCCGGCGCCCAGCGAGCTCAGGCCCTCGTCGCGGTCGGCGTCCCAGCGGCCCTCGCGGCCCAGCGCCGCCAGCCGCCGGCCCTTGGGCGCGAACATGAGCGCGAACACCACCGCGCACGTGGCCAGCAGCCCTGCCGCCACGCACGCGTCACGCAGGCGCTCGGGCGCGCCCAGCGCCGCCGCCACCCAGCACACCCACACGGCGGCCGTGGCGCCGCTCGCGCCCGCGATGTGCCACGCCTCGCGGTAGTTGTCGCGGATGCCGCGCGACCGCAGCGCCACGCCGCACACCACCGCCACCAGGAACATGGCGTAGCACAGCGACAGCAGCAGCTCCGACAGCGCCGTGTCGCAGCGCGCGCCGCCGCCCGAGCCCAGCACGCGCGGCGGCGCGCCGCCCAGCCACTGCGCGCCGATCGCCACCTGGATCATCACGGCGAAGAACAGCAGCAGGCCCTGGTACGCGGCCGGCAGGTACACGCCGCCGTTCAGGCTCAGCAGGAACACGCACTTGACTAGCAGCGACGCGAACACGATCACGTACGCGACGCCGGTGCCGAACCGCACGGCGCCGCACGAGAAGGCGGTCGGCGTGGTCGCCACCAGCGCCGCCGTGGCCGCGCACGTGAATAGTCCGAACAGCAGCGTCTGCCCGAGCAGCAGGTGGCGGTGGCTCGGCGCCTTGCGGCTCGCGCCCCACACCACGAACACCTCGAAACCGCCCAGCGTCAGCATGCTAACGCACGCGAGCGCCAGGATCGGCACCGCCCAGGGCTCGGCGCGCAGCGGGCCCGGCGGCGCGGCCGGCCGCGCGCCCGCCGCCGGCGCCGTGCCGTTGGGCGCGCGCGGCGCGGGTCCGGGTGCGGGCGACGGGCGCGGCGCGGTGGCCGGCGGCGGTGAGGACGAGGGCCGCTCCGGGACCATGAAGTACTCAGTGCTCATCTCGAGGCGGTGCGCCTCGGTGCGCGCGGGACGGCGCGGCGGCGGCGGCGGCGGCGAGTCCGGCGCCGGCTCGTCCTCGTCGGCGGAGAGGTTCTGCTCCTCGTACTCCTGCTCGTAGGCGTCGTCGTACTCGGCCTCAGTGTAGTGGTGCGCGGGCGCGTGGCGCGGCGCGTACGCGGCGGGTACGCGCGGCGCGAGCCGGTCGCCGAAGCGCGGCGCGGAGGCGGCGCCGGCGCCGGCCACTGCGCCCAGCGCCGCGCATGCGAGCAGCGCGCGCACCAGCGGCGCCGCCATGGGCTCACCGGCCCGGCGCGCGCGCACCGCGCATTCGACCTCCGACCGCCGGCTCTGGAACGACACGTGACCGTTATTGTCGCTAGCTAGGGGTGACCGCTCCGTCTCGACGAGCCGGCGACTCTCGCCAAGCGACGGGTCTCCCGGTAGAACCGGTTCGGCGGTCGTATTGCGCCTCCTAGGATCCCTAACTTAGCCGATTTGGTATTCTTTGTTTTATTTCGAGACAGGCCAATGAAAAAGTCGAAGCGAACTCGCAGTTTATAGTCCCGGCGAGCCGGTCGGATTCGTGGGAAAGAATTTTTATGTTTCTCGTTGATTTGAGATAGGCTCGTTGAACGATTCGACTGAGTTTAGCCACAGTGTGATTTCAATGAAATATGCGAATGTTTCCATGGTCCTTATATCTAGTACCTACTTATCTAATCTAATTGTGACATTAGGCCCAATTATGAAGGCGTCATCGTAATTATAATAGCTAATTAGAATATTTCTGTTTCTTTTTCACTTTATTTATTCATTGCATTCGATAGAGAGAACACTTTTACGTTGCTATTAATTTTCGATGGCGCGTTCATAATTGGGCCTATTATCTATATAAACATCGACATCTGTCTAATATCTATTTACGGTTACGTCGGTCGGTTACTTGATGACCATTAATTTTATCGCAGGGACTCAGGACTGAGAGGATCCTTTGTAAACTGTCGTAAAGTTACATAGAACGGGCTATTAAAAACAGCCTGTTAAAATTGATGTCGAAATAGGTAGTTATTGTAATGTTATGTTGTTGATTATCGGCTAATCATGATGATGCGTGCTAGTTGGGATCGGTTGTGAGGCTTCCCGGCGTGCATGCTAATATCCCGCGGCCGGCCGGCGGCGGCGGCGGGGTGGCGGACGTCACGTCACCGCTCGCGGGGCAACGAACGTATTAATTCGCATCCCCAAGCGGCGCGTTCGCACTCGTACCGAGCCACATAACCCGACTCTCTTATAGCTCTGGGACGAATATTTTGTAACTAGGAACCGCATTAAGTACAGGATTTCAATCAACACAGTACAAATCTAAATAAAATATGTACTAATGTCTGTAAAGTAAAAGATTTAGGATGATAGGTACGTGGTCTGCTATTTATATTTCTGGCCTAATAGTGAAAACACATTTATTAATTATTGAAATTGGTTTTGTGCATTAAAAATAATTTTCCATGTTGATGAATGCTAGTTTTCATTTGAACCAATTTTAGAAGTACGTTTTTCATTTCGAACGAAGTACCTATTTCTTAGCGTATGTCTGAACTTCGTCTATTTTTGCCAAAATCAATGCATATAATTAGTTTTTATGAACGATTATGTAATATTTTGTTAATGTTTGTTATTGATGCCCAAAAAAGCTTCTACCTGACAGTATATCATATAATGGTATTGATTTATTAAATCTTACACAGTATTGATATGTTTTGGCCCAACTACTGATTTTAAACGATCTTCATGAAATGAATCCTGGAGTGTATTTCAACAATAAAACAACTAACTACGTACTACTAGTTTTTTACACAGCTTTAAAATACATAGTATGTACTTTATTGCAGTATAAATACTTATTGTTAGTAATATCGTCAAACAGCACTATTTGGTTAGCAATTTAATTATTTTTCACAAAAAATGGCAAAGCCGCCTTCCATCGTGTACAATGTTCGAATAATTCGCTGGAATTGTTTACATTATTGTTGATTTTTCAAAAACGGCTCAGTCGATTTCTTTAAAATTTAAATGGGACCACCTCGGGAGTATACCCTTCCGAACTAAAAAATATTTTTTCGATTCGGTTCACAATTGGCGAAATTATCGATGAACGTACACAAAAAAATACATACAGACGAACATAGAACCTCCTCCTTTTTGGAAGTCGGTCAAAAAGAAGTCCATTGATGCACTTTTGTCACGGTAATGCTTTTGTGATGATAAATCCACGTCAAAAGATGTGTAAAATTGGCGCACAAAAAATTTACGCCTCGATTTAATTATTTGCTCTACATATTTTTTAAAGTATCTACTGTAAATAAAGTAAATCGCGCTCAAATAGAAAATGTTTTGATACGTGTTAAGCTAAAAAATGTTAAAATTTCCGATAGGAATCTCAGTTTCCACATAGTAACCTAATTGTTGCATAGGCCAGAAACTTAAGTACCTAGATAGAAATGAAAAAAAAATCTTTTCACCTAGAATGCCGCGAATCTTGCTATTAAAAGTGAGACTTACTTGCTTACTGCACTCACTTTACTGCTGCCCATTTACAAATCACTAAAAAGCAGGCGCATATTCATAAACATTTTCATTGGAGTCATAAATTACATACACTGTCCACTCAACAAAGTCTCGGATGGAGAAATGACACCCCAAAGGAATAAGGAAGTGCCATTCTACCGACAACAATGTCAAAAGCCATATAAAGTACCGAGGCACTATACTCCACGTCTATTTGGTTTTAATTTGGACTTTGCTATGCAAGCTTAGGTAACATGTAAAGTCCTATTTTGGAAACTTTAATAGCGCCTATTTTCCCTATCTAGCTCCCATCGGAGTCCGAGCTAGGAATAAATTCACGTTGGCCGCATTTCGTCTTCACGATAGCTCCGATATAAAATATGCATCGTTCCCGTACAAGGAAGCCTCTAATTCAGCGGAGAGATTACGTAGACAGCTTCGCGGAACAAGATCGTGACTCTAAACTTATTATCCGTATCAAGGTACGAGTACACAGTACACAGCAGAACGTATTGTAGGCAGATTTGGTGCGAAGTAACGGTAGGCGCGAGGCGCTGTACTTCCCGGCCACTCGGCAATCCGACAATCGTACAAGCAAACGATCTCAGCAACGGTACCCGGTAGTGTTATCTTAAATCACATCCAAATCTTCGCGCTCACGGATACCATCGAACCCCGGGCTCGCCGCGCGCCGCCCGCTTTATATTTCATCGTTAGCGTATCGGTGATGTAATAACTAGATAACTAGATGCTATTCAACGATAAACTTCCTAATAGAGGTTTATGGCTTCTTGATTAATTGTACTATAGATTGGCTTTAAAATTTGTTTACTTCAATTAAAATAATAGCTTCATCGGTGGTTTTATGCTCTTCAGTAACTTTGGGATAGCTAGGTAGTAATCTAAAATTTGATGATCGTAATGATGTATAGAAATATGTAAATAGTTCTACTAGCCAACCAAAAACGATGGTTAAAATCCTTCTCTTCGTGCTAGAAGAGAAACTTATTTTAAAAGCCATTTTGACTTAAAGTACAAGTCGTGTTTTGCTTTCCACGATTTATGTTCTTAAGTCTCCAGTTCCATCCAGAGGAATAAATAGCAACGTCCATTTGGAGGTCATGACATCTGAAAATTCTATTCCGCCTTTAGGTATGGGTATCTTTATGGCGCATAAAATCGTGCGCTATCCGGAGATATCGTGAGCGATCGTGAATAAAGGCTCATTGTATTCACTCCATCACGGAAAGCTTTGACGGCAATCGAGGTACACCGTCGTCGTCGAGGGTCCAGCGGCAAAACAATCAATGGTTGACGACGTCGAACGGTCCGAGCTATAAAATGTTCTCTACACGCTTTTAATGGATATACCGGCGAATGGAAAGTCAAAGTTTTCCTGTGGTGTACGCGCAGAACAATGAGACTTAGGGAAACAGAGCGTTCGTGTGCGACAGTGCGTTGGAAAAGTAACAGCACGAATACTCCGAGTGAAACTCGCCTGAACTGATTGTGTCGAGACAGTCGCGAACCAGCGGAGCCGCGGCTGCGGTGCTGCATGGATCCACGTCACATTCCTGCGTTACCGACAATTATTCAACGATATTTCACGCACGTCACTCTACGAAAAACAAAGTTAAGCGGCTCCGGCGAATGCGGTACGATACATCGTCTGATCACGGTGACTGCATTTTATTCATCTTATGAAATCGCCATTGAGAGAGAAAGCAAATGATACGAGACATGAACCGAATTACACGGTAGCTTGCAGCTGTTCTAGGAATTAGGGGCCGTATCATGAACTCTAAATCATTCTGAATTTAATATTCCATTTTGTGTCACTGTTTCTAGAGTTAAGAGAGCGACATAAATTCCAAAGTAGTGTTCAAGCTAGAATGAAACTGAGCTTAGTACCAAGGTTTCGGTTCCTTAGCGATGGCTAACACAAATGATACAGCGATCTTGTACTAAAGTGTGAAGCACATTATCTACACAAAAAATAAAATACATTAAGGGTTCTAAGAAAATACATGCAAAGTACATATTTATATTATTGTAAATGTATTACTACCACGAGCAAAGAACATAATTATGGTTCAAGACGCTACAAAACTTACGCCTACCATGTTCGTAAGTTCTGTATTTCAATGATGCCTACTCGATAATGTAGAGACGTTATGAACTTGTATAATGACCAGTTTTATTTGCATACATTACTACACTTTCAGTCATAACTTAAATAACATATTGTTATGTAATTCGTGGCATTAGGATAGGTGTTACATATACCTACTACACTACTTGGCTGCTTAGGCGTTCTACTTTATACTTATCTCTTACGCCTATTGAAGTTATGCAAAGGTCATATCTTAACTTCATTGATATAAGTCATTGTCATTGTGCGCTCAATACGTTCAGTTCTCAGCTACTTCTTACAAGCTTTAACGATTTTTCTGAGCAAGATTAAAAAATATTAAACTTATTTATATTCTATTTCATATTCAGAAGAAAAAATTTTTTTTTGAAGAGCTTGGAGCTGACGACACAGAACTGGCTGTTCAAAATAGGAGCTCCCTTTATTGTTGCATGTCTTTATTATTATTGAATAAAAATAAATAAAAATAGGTGTAGGTAAGCTTTTAGATGTGAATTTCGTGAAATAAGGATTTATCAATAATTTATTTTCTTACATATTAATCGCGTTTGTTTTTTGCTTTGGCGTGAAAACTAAATATATTTTGGTGAGTATAGGTATTTCCGTGAAATTAATAAAATTAGTAGATACTTAATTTATTCAAACTCATACGCATTTGTAATATAATTTTAATCATTTTTAAAAGGATATAATTTTAAATCTTGCTCAGTAGGTAATTTTACATCTTCAAAAATGTATGAATGTGCGATAGAGACAGTTGACGTTCGTATATCACACGTTAACATGTAAGTTCGTGTGATGATTTGTGATCCGATGTTACAAATTACCTTCATGGAATGAGAACCTCGTGGTGAAAATAAAATGATACTCGTTAATTGAACGAATGCGCTTTGTACGACTTTTTTACGCTCAGTGTGTGCAGATAATCACCTAGTTGTTGACTTTTATTAACTTCGATAATTTCTCTAACGTTTCGCTATAAACTTTCTGTTCGGTGCCATCGACCGCCTCTCCACTGTTACCTAAGTGGTAATTAATTTCTACTCGCAAATTATTTATTTCACATGGTAATTGTACGCAATTCGCCACAACATTGAATTGTAACAAAGCGAAGGAGAAATTCAAGACGGTATTATTATGCTGCATACTTATTTAAAATATTCAAATCGGTTCGTTAACTTTATGGCCATCGAGTATTTTTACTTGGGGCAAAAATTGTTGAAAACTTGTATTCTCACGATATATTTTTAGCTTGAGGTCAGATTGTTCGATACAGAATGACGACTTAGATTTGATCAGATTGAACTTTTAGCAACGAGAATTTTCTTTAGACATTTCATACTTAGAGAAAAAGAAGATTCCTGAAAGAAATACATATGTATCTCTAGTAAAGTTAAATAATGTTTGTACAAAAATAGATTAGACAATAGACAATATTTTATTGACGAAAACAAAACACAGGAAATACAGCAACAAAGATTGGAACTACACTAAAAACTAAACTACCTAGTGTTTTATTTTCGTCACCAGATTCAAACAGTACCTACTTCAAAATAATTGAATGTAACTGAAGCGAATCAAATGGAAAGAAAAAAGCGTTTGTGTTAGCTTTACCGTACCTACTCATAAATCGCGAAACCATTGGCACTTGGGCGGGGTCTTGTAACTTTTTACTAATTAATGCACGAATGCACTTTATTTTAGGTATTGTACCTACTATTTGTTGAATGAACTCTAGATAGGTATGTTTTAAAATTTAAATTAATAGTTTAAGTTTAAATTGAATAAATAAATAATATTTTTTGTTAGCCTCTTGTGGCTCTTGTGCGTCCTGTTCATGGGTCCCCTTTCTTTCCAGTATGTGGAGAATGTATAAATAGGTAATAGAAAAAGCCAAGGTGTAGGCTTTTCTCTATTCTTCTTCGAGAATTAACCTCCGGCGGCTACGAAGGTCGCCAGTCGTGGAAGTGCAGTAAATTATCAACCTACAGCGATATTCTGCTCAAATTGCAGGTAACATGCGCGCCTCACCCCGTAAATTACTATGATTTATTGTTGTGCATTATTTTTCCTATTATGGGGACGATTATATTCGCTATGGCCGTATCGCCTTCCCGGGACGTAAAATCTGGTCGTAAACACGCTGATTTATCGACTCATTTGTGGTCAGACATCGATTTGAAGTTTATGTCGGCGATTTTAGTTGCGCCGTGGTCTGGAGGCGCTGGAGCGCGGGCATGTGACTTTTATTAAGGGTTTAACTTTAAGAACATATTTTTTCTAAGATATTTGGAAACCAATTTTATGACGAAAGTCACATTTCAAACATTCGCTTCTCTACAGATTAAGATTCAGTACCAAATTTTTTCGGAAGTCACATTTCAAAAAATTGGCTAGATTTCTTGATTTTGTGATAAAGCTTAAAGTGGTAGAGTTTACCATGTTTATAAATGTGAACTTATGAGTGTGTTTATGGTCTTCACCCTGCTGTGGAATTCTAATAATTAGGTACCGACTTGCCCACATTTTGTCCCGATAAATCCGGATATTTTTCAGAAAATTTTATGATTGTTTATTGATGATCTGATTAGATGTATTGATCATAATAATGATAATGTGGTTCTTTATTCGGAGCGTACAAAGTGTCTTTAATCATAGAATTAGAACTTACCTACTTTAGTTCTAATTCTATGGTCTCAATACTTCAATAGCGGCATGCATTTTTTGTTGTCGGATATTTTTGATTGTGACAAAAGTTAGTAAGAAGTCAGAATAAAAAAGGAGAGTCGTTGAATACTATGCCCGAAAGTCTGCCGTGCGTATAACACATGGTCATACAAAAAAAAAGATTTGTGTGTGATAGTAATCCCATCCCATCCTTTTTACTGAGAAAGTAACTGTACTGTACCAGCCTTTTTAATAATCCACTGCAGAACGTCGGCCTACCCACAAAGGGTGATTGGGCCATATCTACCACGCTGGCCCAGTGCGGGTGGATTCACATACGCCATCGAATTTCTTTCACGGACATATGCAGGTTGCCTCACGATTTTTTCCTTCATCGAAAAGCCAGTAGTGGTGTGAAATTCCGTACATAAATTCTAAGGAATTCATTGGTACGGGACCGGGATTTGAACCCACGACCTTACGATTGTAAAGCGTTACCACTAGACTACCACGGCTTAGAAAGTAACTATACGGTTTTTATTAATACTAGATACTTTTTAAGTAAAAAAAAATTTCCTCTGAGAAGTGCAGCCTTTTTAGGATTAAAGTACTCGTAGGGCTCTACATACCAAAGTTGTCGACATTATTTAGCCAGGGCTGGCCAGTTGGTTATTTATTCGTATTATTAATACCCAAAGTCGGCTGCCTAACCATCCGACGCTGGTTGGCGATTTAGTTAGGTGTGTGGAGACTATACACACTGAACCCATTACGTAGTATTATCATATATTCTTTGTCCATACCTAAACCTTATAGGTGATGAAATCTTTAGCAGTCCCCTTATTTCAAGGACTGTGATAATTGTTTTGGTGTAATAGCGTATAACTTCAGCAGTTTCTGCGTATTAGTTTGTACGTTGAAATTGAGTGTATCGGATGATCTGCACCTTTCGTTTTTTGCTATTGGTACCTACTTAGGTACCTATTATTTTCTGTCGCATGCTGTTATTCATTGGATCAATCAGTTATATTTCAGGGTTAACTTGACACCAAAAGTTATTCATACTGAATACAACAAGCCCTATTTGTACTCGTATCAATGCAATCGTTTTGCAAATATTAATAAACATAGGTAACATTATTATCCTAAAAAATAAAAAATTCCCGTCGATCCAAAAACAGTTAATTACGAGTAAATACCCTAATTGATATAATGATGATGATTACCGATCATAAAGATGTCAATAATTATGATGACCGATTACTTTATAGGTCGAGCGCAAGCGAAGATCTCCGTTTTAATTTAACACGGCGATTTTGCTTTCGTCTGTGGTTGAAGATGTTGGTTTTCCTCTACAGGGCGCATTATTAATGAATATCGACGAAACTTAAATTGGTACACAGGTTCTATACCTATATTCTGTACTCGTATCAGCATTTTAATAGTCCACTGCAGGATGTAGGACCCATGAAAAGTGATTGGGCCATATCCACCACGATGGCCCAGTGCGGATTGGGGGATTCACATACGCCATCGAATTTCTTCTAAGGACATATTATGCAGGTTGCCTCACGATCTTTTCCCTAACCGAAAAGCCTCCTGTTAAATTCCGTTCATAAATTCCAAAGAACTCATTGGGCCGGGACCGGAATTTGAACCGACGACCTCACGATTGTAAGGCGGGCATCACTACCACTAGACCACCACGGCCTTATCCTATATTAGGTACCTAATAGATTTTTATGTCATCGGTGATTTTTGATAGGGTATTTCTCTCAAAAGGGGGGATTTTTTGTCGCGCTATTTATTATCCGATTTCGATAATATTTGAGATGATTTAGTAACTATCTAAATCCTAACAAGATTTTGTGAGTATGAACCAAATCGGTCGAGGGCGAGTCGAAATAAGTATATAAGCTTATGAAGATTCAGTCAAAAGAGATGCGTCACGAGATCTACTGTACGGAGAACTACTAATTTTAACGTTTTGTTTTACCTATCGTAATGATGAAATTATACCGCGGCCGGGGTATTCTATTAAACAGGCGCATTATGTAAATGAAAGCAGAGTAGCTTGGCTGGCAGCTCCGTGCAGCTAATGGCAGCTCGCTACTACCTGCCCTTCGGGATGATGTCAATTGCCTCCATAATTTAAAAGGCGAGTAATAACTACTCTTCCTCTGCTTAATTTGCTTCATTCGACGTTCGACAGACATGAAATGGTTTCGCGAATGGTGCAGCGGGCAGTTAAACAGTTTAAACACATGCCTATGATAAATAACACGGAATATTTCTGACGTGCGTTATTACTTTTAAATATTTTTATTTATTTTGTTATCTTTCTTTTATTTTGTAATTATTCTTCGTGGGAACGTGGTTGAGATATTCTCGATTACTATTATTTATGGTTTTCAGTCCAATTTCAAAATTGTATGCATCAATTTACTTAATTTGTTAATGATTACATCCTGCTAAAGCGTAAGCTTATCGCGGCGTCCTCGGGCCTCATTGATCGAAGGTATCACAAACTTGTGAAGTAGATGGTCAGAAAATAACTTTATCGATTCTGAATTTGCCCTAAAATATAATTGATCGTGATAATCATTCAGTTAATAATATAACATAACATCACTGCATTCGACTCTACATAATCTCTACACATCACAGTATCTTCACTTACCTACACATCATTCAGGCGAGCGACATACTTGTTTCCTACTCTATTCTATAAAAAGGTACCTAATGCAGAAACTTATATTCCACATTCTGAATAAAGAAGACAGTCAATCTATTTCAATAAAAGGAAAAACGTACGCTAATAATTCCAGAAAAAGAAGTTCGTCGATCCGACAAGGCGAACAACAGGTTCGGTATGGATCGTCTTTTAGCCTGAAGCGCCCGCCGACGACGGTCATAGCCCTACCTGTCGTATGTAGACTAACAACCTGCTAGGGAACTCTACTTCCTCTTCGACTAACTTAAATGAAAAATAATCTTGCAAAAAAAGAATCGTTTCAGTGAGCGGTTCTAAATATTCCTACAAGCATAGCCACGAGCGTCAAAAGAGTGTCTGCAGAAAAGACGTTGCGTTTAAATTATGACAAAAATCTGTGATAAGGAGGAAAATACTTACGAAATTATTTCTTCAGAGCTACAAATATGCGATCGGGCGAGAACACAGCTTCTAGTTCCAGTTCATTGATAAACTCAGGTTGGTTTTTCATCACTTGCGCGGGAAATGAGACGTGGCTCCATGCGTGCGGACGGCACGGAGAGTAGGGACTGACTAAGTGAGCGAATTTCTAGGTGTCCGTGATGCGTGACGAGTCCACGTGCGATGCGCCCGCGCATCTCGACTTGAGGTTTGTGCACACGCCTTTTCTTTTGTCACGGCGTAAAGATACTCGACAGCATTGGAGTGTACCTTGTTTTGTAGGATTATTCCAGCTAAAAACTCTTAGATCTGTTTGTGCATGGGCATCATGATCTTCGAAAGCATCGATGACATGGAGTAGACTTTCCAATAACATGTTGCTTATAATATAATATTCCCAGTAAAATGCGAGGGTTCTTATAATAATCCAATTGGCTTCACCTTTAAGTTTTCCTGTAAAGGGATCGAATATTATCAACAGCTCTACAATACACAACGACAACATCTATTCTGTAAGTAGGTGACACCCGATCGTTTGGGGGAGATTCGTATATTGATTGCCTTCCAAATTTTTTTACCAGCTTTTTAAGTTATAGCCTAATTAACGAGGTCACATGTTTACAATTTTTATGGCCTGAATTAGCATTTCAACTATTTAAATCCTGCTTTAAAATGCCAGCCAAACGTGTGTATTGCGCCTAACATAACTGCTTGTCCGTGGATGAGTATAGCGAGGGCCACAGCATGTCCAACAGTTAATACGCTGCTATAATCGTCTCAACGGGTTTTGGTTTCGCTTCTTAGTGTCTGCTCTTGTTTTGATAAGCTTCTAAGTTGCGTCACAAGACGTAAGGTGGAATGAACGAGGTGATTACGATGTGCTTATTTCAATTACTTTATTATTAAGCGTTAGGGCTTAACATAGCGAAGCAGGTGGATAGAGCACGAAAGTGGACCTTGATGTTACTGTACTGTCTGTTGCTACTACTTGGTTTAAATTATACGCAAGGCTGACTATGAAAATTATGCTTATCTCTGCCTCAATTAATGGAATCATGAATTTGCGTTTTGACTAAGAGCTTCCCTATTTTTTCGAGTGTTACTAAATATTTTAGAAGTAAATTGTCTAAGGAAACATATTTTTACCGACTGTGGCGAAGGTCTCTAGATTTAGGTCGGGAATTAATCCACGATTATTTATTTATCTTGTTGAATATATTATCTTCAGTCCTGTCTCTAGTTTAGCTCACTATTTCTTGTTCTCGTCAGTTCATATTCGTGCAAAGTTGCCTGGAAGAAATCGCCATGGGTGATAAGGCCGCCACTTTATAATCATATTTTTTTTGTCACAAAAGTGTTAATTTTTTTTAAAATTGTGGTTGTAAATAAATAGATTTGTCTGTCTGTCCTGTCTCACTGCTAGATTAGTTCAATTCCAAGGCTACATTAGTCCACAAGTCCATCATGGTGTCTAAATTGACTAAGAAGGACAGAATTCATGTTTGTACCCACCTATCCGGAAATATGTATGAACAATTAAGCACTTAAATATCTTAAATGATGAAGAAGTTTGTTTCAATCCCAGTCAATTCCTACATTGTTAACTTTTCTGGTGATTTTGCCCACACCCAAAAAAATTAATGTAGCAAGCAGCTGCCCACTCCAAAAAATAGATTGTATCAGTTGCACCTAGAGAAAATCTCTAGATGCTATAGTACGAGTAGTACGCCAATGGTTTTCACTAGTAGGATGGTATCAAGTAACCGCATTTTCTGAGCGGGAAACTCATATAATAATGTATGAGTGATTCTGTAAAGTAGCAGGTTATTAATTTATACTGGCCAATAGAATGGAAAATGTATGTCAATGCGATGACCAGGTACCTCCTTCACTTAAAAAGTTTGCAATAGCTTCAGAGATATGTAATTGTAATATACCTCTAGATACATTTACAGGTACAATAATATTTTTTCGCAAAAATAATAGCATAACGTCGGTTAAACCGTGTACATAATTCGAATACTTACCTAGTTCGCACGGATCGATGTAGTAATTTTCACATTATTGTTGATTTATCAAAAATGGCTCAGCCGATTTTGATAAAATTAAACGGGACCACCTGTAAAGTATGATCTACCAAACAAAAAAGGAATTATTGAAATTGGACTACTCTGTAAAAGTTATGCGTGGTCATACCAAATACATCTATGGGTCATAAAGGAACATAAAAAAATATAGGTACATACCCGTCGACTTGTAAACATTAAAAAACAGCCTACGCGCAGTCAGTCAGACCACGGGTAGTATTTACAACAGAGCGCTGCGGTGGCTCGGATGACACATTATAAGTGGATTCCGCTTGTTTTAACCGTTTAGCCATGTTAAAAACTCTGACACCAGCTGGCTTAGCATACGGACCAAAAAATAATACTATCGACGTGTCAGAACGTGACAGAGTTATGATGAAGTATATATCTGTCCTCTTTGCACACGTCGATAAACTCTTGTCGTGGTCTTCTATGCTAAGCTAGCAGGGCTAGCCACCCGGCCCACACGAACTTACCTACTTACCATAGTAGTGTGGTCAGCGGTAACACGGCTGCTCCTTGAGACTTTCCGTTCCACTCCGACGCGCGAAATGACAAGCATTTCTTTAAACACAGCGTCTGTACAGTGACATCGTCAATCATACTTTGTTTCCTCTTCGAGGGGATTTAATGGTGATAAGACAATTTGTCCTTTAGCCATGCTATCCGTGCTCGGTGGGTAGGAGTCGGCAGTAGGCTAAAAAAGACGGTACTCTTGGTTAGAGCAGACGTATCGGCAATGATTGCATTTAATTTAAATTGATTAACAATTAGTTGTGACTCATAGTTTAGTATCCTATCTATATTATTGCCTTCAAAAATATTTACCTAAATTACAAGAGCAATATCCTAAAAAGTATGGATGTAACAGAAGCAGCTAGAGTGGCTCTAAGAAAACAAACTATTGAGACTCCACTAAGTGACGCGCATCTACCTAATTACTATTGAAAAGTGATACTATCTAACTTTAATTACCTACATGCCGACACTACATAAAACTGTCAAATCGTCGAGTTGTAGACGGTGAAATTAACCACTTTCAGCATAAGAAGTAGGTAACCTCATTCGCTCGAGCAGAACATTGGAAAATTGTAAACACATAAGTAACAATCATCCGAGCCATCATTCTTCTTTGCATGTGGAACATGGCGTTTAGTTATTGAAATCAGCACAGTTTACTGAGCAGTACATTTTCAGGCTTGCCTTTAAATTGAAAACCATTTTTTACCTACTAGGCTAACTCAGAAATTGAATCAGAAATTTGCACGATCAAACCGATATAACCCAGCGGAATAGCAAGCTGAAATTGCAGTAGGCAGGGCACATGGCGTGATGGCGCGCAGGACTGATGGCCGACGGGCTGCTAAGTACACCACATACTGCTAAGAACAGCATAAGACGTCCACTGTAGGTGAACAGATGACAAGAATAAAACCGCAGACACGAAACAAAATTCAAGCTCCATTCCGAAATATAATTTTCCAGCTTACCTATTTGGAAGGGTTCAACACTGTTCCTCCATTTAACTATGTGGATGGTGGTGTTAAAAATAATTGTCAGTAGGTAGATCCATCATGGAACTCTGAATGGTACTAGTGTTAACTTGCATGTAAAAGTTGTCATTGACAGTTGACAGATGGTGAGATGAAGTTCACCGGGTCAGCTAGTGAGATATAAATATTACCCACATCCATTGAGCAAGTATCTGTGCTTTTTTTTTTTTTTTTTTTTTTTTTTTTTTTTATTCTGAATAGGTTTGCGTTTGACCACATACTGCCTGTTGTTAAGCAGATATGCGGTCTAGGTTGTAGCACGCTTACCTAGAAGATACCTATTTACTCGGGATTTGAAGACGCCCACATTGTACTTTAGCGGGAAGACAGACCCAGGCAAAGCGTTCCACATTCTGGCTGTTCGTATGAGGAATGAGGATTCGAAACGCTTGGTTCTAATGCGCGGAATGTCCACCATAAAAGGGTGGCTTGTTTCTCCCGTCTCCTCCGTCTTAGTAAATCATTAAGTACTTAATGTAGTAAAGGTTCGTGTGAACCAAATTCATAAATGTTCAGCTACTAGGCATGCTTTTCTTTCTATGGGTCATATTTATGGATTCTATGGGATGGTAGGTATCGTAGGATATCAGAGTAGAAAAAAAAATGTAGGTAATTTTAATACGGTCTATTAAAATTTTCTTATATAATAAAAATAAAATAATCCGAAAAAAAAAAAATTGCTGAAAAAGTTTGCAATTAAATTACACTTTGGATTGACGAGATCATGAGAAATGTCTAATTTATTTAAAACTAAGAATAATTTTATTTCTAAGTGTTAGTATCTAACATCTAATGCAAATATAGTAGATACTTATGCAAATGTAAAAATAATATCTAAATATCTCGCTTTTCTATTGCCTAATAGAGACAAATGAAATACGTAACAAAAATAAAATCTTAGCTACTCGCGAATTTTTAGAAACTATCGCACAAAAATGTTTAACTTTAAACTTAGGTAGGCTAGGTTTAGGATTAGGAAGGTATGCTGTTACGATTCAACGATGAAACTGTGCGAGCAGAAGTAGCCGCGCAGACAAAACTATCTTAACGGACAGTTTCAAAACTCGAGGGAATAAAATAGGTCAATCTCTATCTACTCTACAGTTAGAACAATATGTTGGGATATCGAGACAAAGCCGTCTAATCATTGTTTTAACATTTTAACAGCTATTTACATACCTTAACTTAAAGCAGACAATTTTATACAATTTTTCATTTTCAGCCTTTCTGGATAGGGCAACTACACTGCTATTTGCAAACAGTGCCGTAACTAGGACTGCCAAAGGCCCCTGGCTCATGGTAGTTATAGCCTGGCGTAGTAATAACTAGGACCAACTTTGGGATTATTTATTGCAATTGTCAAGAGCACTATTATAGAAACTAGGACATAGGCAACTAGTTGCGGTCCTGTTTGCAATGCATAGGCGAAAGAACAAACCTTCTGTTGATCTATATTCGAATTGTTTATTTATATCTAACAATAGGCGTGATTTCACCACTTTGCATTATTCTGCCCGATAGTAACACTTGCTTAATCTGATCAAGCTCTCAACATTAACCACCATTAACCCAAAGCGTCCGCTCAAACCCTAATCCAGTATTAACAGTCGTATCCCATCTCAACTCTATCTCTAGAAATTGAGCCCAGTCTTATCCGAAACTTCGTGAAACTATTCGTAAGGCCGTACGTAGAAGGTACTCGCTTATTTAACGTCCCGACATAACTCTCAATTTAGGAAATAAATAAGGATCGATTCTCTGTTTTCCTTCAAATAACGTTACATGAGAAATTGACGTCTCTAATGTACCAATCCGGTTTACCGGCAAACTTATCTTTGGACTGAATTTGGATTGTCCATCATCTGTAGTTTTTTAGAAAGCAATGCCGAGGCATTAAATACGCGAGCAATTCCAGCGAAGCGCATAGCCGCCGACTAAATGTTGACATGTCGGGGCTGCGGGCGGTCTTCATCGTCGCTGTGCTCTTCCTGCAGCAGCAGGCTGTCGGGCGGGCCGCGTGGCGGGGCCCGCGCCGCTCGCGCGCCGCCCGCGCGCCGCGCGCTTCCGCCGCGGAACATGCGGGACAGCTGGGCGAACTTCTTGCGGGATACTGTAAGACAACGTAACTATTGGTTTACTACCGATTGTGCAGATGGGCATCGAGGCGTTTATATATTCATATTTTTAAATCCTGCACCAACTTAAGTAGAAAGGTAGATTGTGCAAGGAAATGTGTGTCGAGCACCTAGAAATTTAAGTATTTCTAGGTGCTCCCAAGTTCGGTGAATCAACTAGCCATAAAAGCAACGCCACTCAGAATGTTTCATTATTAAGGATCCAAGTTGTTAACTGCTGAACGCATACGTTGGCCAAGTGTTAGGTATGTCCAGCGAGTCTGTATAGATTTTTTTAAAAGACCCGTTAGACGCATCTTACGCGTTCTTATGGTCTCATACGCATATATATATTTTTTCATATGAAAAAAGAAAGAAAAAAGGACAAGAAAAATAAGAAAAGCTTACATTTCCCCATATTCTTCAACCGTTCTTTAAACGCCGCCTCATCGTCGTGGCACTTCGTCTTCTGTCCCTGTTCGCTATCGAGCGCTGCCATAAACTCCTGGTTCCATCGAAGTTCCGCCATAAACTCTTCATTCTGCAGCAGCGTGGCGATGCGGTCGTCGTCCATCTCCAGGCTCAGGTCTATCCTGGCGTCAGTGCCGGCCGGGATACGGAGGAACATGGGGGGAAGGGGCAGCAGCATCCGCGGAACCCATTTCTTCCTAACTGCGAGCGGTATTGATTCATCTTCTACGTCTCTGTAAGGAATTGGAAGCGAACGTTCTTATATTCGTTTCTATATTACGCAATTGTTCTTCATAATACTTATTCAAATTCTTGTAATTTTTGAGATGTAGGTATGGTGGGTTTGGCAGACGTGGCAAGGTTAGCAATAAACCTACTTCTTTGAGACTCGCATCGATTTCATGTGCTGGAGACGATTAATTTGATAAATAATAATAGACACAGAGCAGTAGATTACCTTAAGCTATGCTGAAAGGTAAAAGACCTCTATGCCTTGATATCAAGTCAAGTTGATTGGATAATGGATCAAAATGTCTCGAGCCAACTAGTCCTAACCTAGGCATTGAACGCTGCGACAAAACAATGAGCTAAGTACCTACATCAAGCTCCAGTTGTTTTCAAGGTGCGTAGGATGACGCCGTTCCCAGTCTTTTTATCATAACAATGAATACCTAAATCAGTTTAGTACCTACTCAACGTACGAATTGAATGTGTTGTGTGTTGGCCTACTTGAGTTATCGCTATAAATTTTGAGTATAGGAAAATTGTAAACCGGACGGGATGCCTTCCGAAACATTTTTCATAAATTTCAGCAAGTCATGCTAACCTGTTGCTTCGCCGCATCAAAGCTTTTATGTAATAGGAAATTTATGTAAAGCTTTTGTAAAGTAATATCAATACGTTGTTACGTATTACCTACAATGAAAGAAAACGTAGCTATCTATCTTCAGTTAGATACAGAGTGAAACCTTTACCATGAAATGTTTATTTAAAATATTAGTAAATAAACAGTTATTTATTTTGATTAGTAGATAAAATAAATGTAGGGCAGATAGTTACACGAGCGCCGTGGTGTCGTTGTCATCTCCGTGGTGCGTCGGCGGGCGAGCGCGGCGCGCGGCTCGGCGCGAGGGAGTGCAGCTCTCGACGCGCTCCATCTCGAGCCGCAGCCGCTCGTTCTGGTTGTCGGTGCTCATGGCCAGCAGCTGGTCGATGGTCGCGTCGACGGCGCCCTGGTTGGCGCGCAGCACCGCCTCGATCACGTCGTCGTCCATGTCCGGGAACATCGTCTTGAAGTCGGTCATCGCCTGCGTGAACTCGAGCTGCATGGTGGACGCCATCGCGGCGCCGCGCTTCGGCCGCGCGGCCCGGACACGTCACGAGCGCCGGCCGCGAGCGCGCCGCGGGACTGCCGCAGTACCGGGGAATACCGTCGCCGCCGCGCGCCCCGGGACCATCGCGCACGAGCCTCGCCACCGCTGGCGCTCAGCGAGGGTCGCCGGCTAGCGCTCCGACGACACGCGCGCTGCACCGCCACACATCATGTGCAATTTTCTACTTTCCTAGTTTTAAGATGCAGCGAGCGCAGGCGCGCGCTGCGGCGGCGGGGTCGATATAAATAGACTCGGCACGAGGGAGCAGCTGCGGCGACGGCGTGGCGGCCGCGGCTCCGCGGTGACTGCGCTGCGGCACGCCGGCTCGCCACCCCCGCGCATGTGCGCTGCCTTGTTTGTAAATTGCGACGCGTCGTCCCTCAATGTGACCTTTATCAGCTGCGTTTACTAACGTTGGCGTATTGTATACGCAACATTTCAAAGAGTTCTCTAATAAGAGCTAGGCTGCTCGTCTATGAATACGAAAATTGGTCCGACTTTGTCGTCTACCCCCGCGCAGGCGAGGACTAAGTTAAACGGTCGGATTATAACAACCTTGCTAGTTTATATCCACGATATAAAAATGTGAATCAGATGTTCATAACAGGGTGTTTCCCTAGACGACGCGGCGACGGCCATATTCTAGGATATCATTGTACTCATTATTAAAATCAGCTGTTCCATACATTCTGTCGGAAGTCAACGAACTCTTTGTACGGAACAGCTGAATTTTTCGGATTATTAAATATGCCCCCTACTGTTAAGTTTGACTTTAGGTGTGTACTTATTTTACATGAAACAATAAAAAGCGCGTATTAGTAGGTACGATTTATTTCAAGAATATCTTACATAAAGTGTAATTACTTTCACTATAATACACACCACGTAACCAAAGGTCTACGATACTAATGCACAATAAAATTAATGTTTAACACAAATACAAAGTTATTACTAAAAATTTAGGAATTTCATTAAACTGGCAACAGTTCATTGAATCGATTTGCTAGTCAGGCACTTGGTAATCCTACAGATAGTAGGAATAGCCGCTTGCATCGAAATAGTTGAAAGATAATGAATAAGTACATTTTAAACAATTTAGTGCATAACGAAGGATAAAATATAGGCCATAAAATTGGGTGCCAGGCAAGTGCTAACAAGCCGCGCTACACCTACCAGTTAACGTGTTACCTGCTTATACATTCATTATCTTCCTTCTTCGTATTACAAAACGCGCATTTTCTATAGCGACTTATTTTTCTTATTTATTTTTCATTACAAACTTACAACTGTAATGCCAGACAACACAGTGCCAAATGCCTATTTATATGAAGCATTATCAATATAATTACCTTTCGATTTTTCTAGATTCATTTAAGTTGTATTGTTGTATTAATCATATCTAAGAAAAATAAACTTTTACAAACATAACACCATGGCACTAAAAATGACGTACATCGATTAAAATTTCAAGATTTTACAAGTTTCAACACTACCATTATTTGAGAAGAAATACAAATAGATTGAAAGATAAATTAAAGATAGCCTTAATCTTAGAAAAATTCTTGACAATAAATGAGCTCAAATACATATCTCTAAATTGACGGAGATGTACGATTCAGCAAAATTTTGCAAAATGCACCAAGGGCAGTATTTAAATTGAATAAAAAAATAACGACAGGACACGAGATATCAATCAAACAAAAAAAAGTAACGCTTTCATCATATTACATAATTAATTTCTCATTTCGTACTTTTGATAACTTTTCGACGGCCAAAGTCTTGACCAGCACATGCGTCCGCATGTCTATAGTCGACCAATATTATAAAAAAAAGGAGTGGAAGTCTAAAGGTATAAAACAATAAACGAATAGTAGCTTCTGCAGATCCGCCGAATCGCATCACCTCCGTCTAAACTAATCTTTATCAAACCGTAAAAAACTGGAATTCTAGCTTTTACACACATGAGCAGGAATGAAAAAAGAAATACAATTTAGCAAGAGGTATTAAGAAGATCAACTTCAAAATAACTGAAAGCAACGAGGATTAATAAATAGCATTGCAAGAGCATTTCAGCTCGGTATTTTCCCATGGACCAACTGTGTGTGCACAACTAGTAGTGTCACGAATATATTTTATTCAAAATCATTCCCGTACGAACCTATAGCATATTGATTTCGAGTACACGACTAAATACACTCGTGTGCAACAATTTAAATGATAACAGATTTCATGCAGTCAGTCAAATGTTTTTTTCTCGATCAACGACTTTTTAACAAGGAAATGGGGTCGATTTCCCCTTTATAGGTAGTTGTATTACATGAAATAGTTATAGTACAATAGTACAAACAGTTGCGCATACACGGTTGGTTCATAACGAAGACGCGACAAATACATTTACTGTAAAAACTAGCAATGGCGCTAAATTTTGCAACTTTTTTTCAAAAGTATAGTTTAGCATTATCATCTCCACATTAGTTTCTTACTCCGACCGACTTCCGATATTACTCACTAACAGTCAATCGTCATTCCTCTTAAACTATTTTTTTACTATAAGCTCCAAATAAACTGCGGACGGCTTTTCCAAAAATAGTTGAAGAATCAGTCATACAAAAATATAAGTACAATTTTATAGGATTGTTTTGCCACTGCAGTTCGCGTAATATAACTTTCTGTAATAAATCTCATTTTTACTATGAATTTATTTAATCGGTATGTTGGTGTTCCTACGGTCCTTTGTTGGATTTAGTAAACATAACACAGATACTCAGAAATAATTAATTTAATGAATAAATAATTGATACACTGGTCTCTGTTTTTTTGGTTACGATTTCTTATAGCGCAAATCTACAAGTTTAGCATCATTTTTACACACAGGAATGTATTGTTTTACTCCGGTAACCTTGAGCTGTATGCCGATCACAAAATTTTACGTGCTTTGCTTTGTCTAATGATATCAAAATGTATGATGATTGGTTAATTCTAAAATTAATTTCTAAATTAACCAATCATAATAGATAGATATTGTTGCCCAAAGTTTAAGTACGGATATAAACATTACTGACTTTTAGACGATAGAAATCATCGCGAGGCAATCTGCATACTGCTGTAAAACAAATTCGGTTGAATCCACCAATCCGCACTGGGCCAACGTGATGGATTTCAGTCAATCGCCCTTGGGTGGCCCAATTTTCAATAATGAACTATTAAAAGGTATACATTGGCGTATGAACTGGATCTTTGGATGTTTTCGGCACAGTACACTAGCTATCGCAGTAGAAGTAGTAGTTGAGAAGTGGTTCGTAACCGTAAACGCACCGAAAAGCCGAATCGCGCAGAGAATGTTAAACGCCAAACAAAAAAATGCGGATCGTGCGTAATAAATTGTATACTCATACTCATTAATATTATTATTCTGAAAGTTTCTTAACTTGTTTGTTACTCTTTCACGCAGCAACGGAGTAACGGATCGACTTGATTTTTTGCATTGATATAGTTTAAAGATCGGAAATTGTCGTAAGCTTTTTATCCCGGCAAAGTTATATCCAGTCTACCCGTGACTACGATTGATGCAACTCGGTCGAAAAGTCGGGATCTCAGTTTCAGTGCGCGATTTATCCCATATCCCATAGTATGTAAAAATAATATGCTCAAATCAATAAAGTATAAAAATAAAAAGAGAATCCTGTGGGAGGCCACGGCGTAATCAAGTTTCATATAAAGATTAAATGATGCGCGTACGGCTCCTTCAGCGCGTGCATGGGTGAGGCTGATTTTAGTTTCACGCCGTCGGCACGCGCACCGTCGGCGCTGAATGGCCGAGATATACGAACTTCTAGGAAGCGTTTTTAAATGACGCGTAGTTATCAGCGCGCACGATAGTCGGCGCCGAGAGCGAATTTCATATATCTCGGCCATCAGCGCCGGCGGTGCGCGTGCCGTCGGCGTGAGACTAAAATCATACTTAGTTGAATGCAGCAGAGGACCGTAGTGTGGAGGTGTAGGAATCCCCGATGCTGTCAGCGGGCGCTGGGCGGAGAGATTCAGACGCGCGCCGTGCCGCCGCCGGCCGGCAGCACCACCACGGTGTCCGTGGCCGCGGGGCCCGCCGGGACCGGTGATTCCACCTGGACCGAGAGGTTTACATAAATAAACACAAACGACAGTGCTTACGGGATGCATTCTGCGATTTAGTTGTATCGTAATAGCATAACGCGTAACCCAGGATTGGCAGCGGGCTTGAGCGTGGTTCGGTAGTAAGCTTCACAGCTTTCGAGTAACTCCATACTCGGAATTACTAGCAGAATCAGTTATTAAAACACATATAACCTAGCCTAGTGGTGCATAAAGCCATGTATTCACTAGGGGACAAAGTCACTCGACATGTCGCGCGATAAGTCGCGGAATTTTACGTGAGACTGGCCCGCGACAATGTCGATCAAAATTACGCCACAAACACAACAAAAGTTATGGTCGAGATGTCGCCAGTGTTACCAACTCCGGTAAACTAAAAAACAGCACCTCACCAATAAAAAAAAACAGCCCAGTCAGGTTAGCATTTTAAATTGCGAAAATTCCCGACAGCAATTTTTTGCTGCAACCTTTGATGGTACAGGTAGGTAGATCCAAAATGGCGACCAAATTCCGCCGGTGCGTTAGCCGCCATCTTGAATTTAAGGCGGGAATGGTTTTTGCTTAATATCTCGGTAATTTTCAACTTTTCTACAAAAATGGTGAGGACTAAAGTTGTTGTAAATGTGAATACTTATCTACAATTTATTTGTTGCAAGTTTTTGCGTACGATCGTTTTTTTTCGAGTCATACGCGAAATGGTGGTAGAGTATAATTATCAAACTATTTAATCTATCCGGGCTAAGCCGGGATGGACAGATTGTTTCTGTCATAATTAAAACAATCACATACTTTTATTAGTTACTAGGGCTCAAAAACACTGTACAATTAGGTATCACTAAGGATTACAACTTAATATACAACAAAAATCAAAGTAGAATTATTTTCCACTTTCATCCTCAATTGCCTTATCTTCAGTATTTTCAGACTTTTTACTACAGATATTTCATAGTGTAATATCACTTATATATTAATATAGAATAGGGTCTGCTTCACAGCTTCCTCATAATCAGGCATCAGCGCCAGGCCTTCGCTGGAGATGACAACATGTACTGACCGGTAGGGCTTGTTCCGGGTCGGCAGCAGCCATGAGCGCCGCAGCGCGGTAAGAAGGCGGCGGGGTCTGCTTCATAGCTTCCTCATAATCAGGCAGCAGCGCCAGGCCTTCGCTGGAGATGACAACATGTACTGACCGGTAGGGCTTGTTCCGGGTCGGCAGCAGCCATGAGCGTCGCAGCGCGGTAAGAAGGCGGCGGGGTCTGCTTCATAGCTTCCTCATAATCAGGCAGCAGCGCCAGGCCTTCGCTGGAGATGACAACATGTACTGCCCGGTAGGGCTTGTTCCGGGTCGGCAGCAGCCATGAGCGCCGCAGCGCGGTAAGAAGGCGGCGGGGTCTGCTTCATAGCTTCCTCATAATCAGGCAGCAGCGCCAGGCCTTCGCTGGAGATGACAACATGTACTGACCGGTAGGGCTTGTTCCGGGTCGGCAGCAGCCATGAGCGTCGCAGCGCGGTAAGAAGGCGGCGGGGTCTGCTTGACAGCCTCTTCATAATCAGGCAGCAGGGAGGAGTAGTCCGGCGCGGGGTGGTGTGCGGGGTGCACGGGGGGGTGCGCGTAGGGCGTCAGGCCCTCGCTGGATATGACGAAGGGCGCCAGGCTGTGCAGCGAGGCGGCGCGCCACGTGCAGTACTTGTAACAACGCCACACTACGTTGATGCAGTAACCCTGCGTACGAACAAAATTCGACCATTATTTTGGTAGATTATATACAGCGATGTAGTCTAAAATGAAGCACATAGACTTGAAACTATAAAAAATATTTCACATGCAAAGGTTTAATAAGGAAACGATAGTACCCAGCAGCACGCGTAGCACGGCAAAGGGAAAAAACCATTTTATCCACTTTTAATGTCAGTTTTCATTGTCAACCCATACTTAATTTTTTTTTTCATTTCATTTTTTGGCATATAATGGTGGAAAGACAATTTGTCCCTTTGTCGTGCTATCCGTGCAGAAGATGGCTACAGGCTGTGAAGCGGCCAAGTATTTAACTTTGACCGTTCGTGGGCGGGAAGCGTTATGCGCCCGAAGGCTTTATGGCGTCAACATATTAAGTGGACTGTATCTGTTAATTCGCTAGGATCACTGATTACATTTCACATGGCAAGTCATGATAATTAGAGCGATATCTAGGTAAAGAAAAATAGGAACCACGCACCTTCAGACTTCTGGAACTTTCTCCGGATCCGAGGACCTGGCTGCTCGGCTAGATTCGCACACAAATGTCCACCTTTTGTAGATTTAGTTCACACTGTATATTAGTTTATTTATACCGACGTACTTGCGGGTTTTCTGATTGTTACTTAAACATTACACTGCAATATTAGCGTTGTTGCAAAGCGATTGACACGAAGAGAGTCTATTACGCAGGTTCCTATCGTCGACTGCGTGGCGGTATTGGGATTGGTGGGGGTGAAAGGGAAAAGGAATCGCTCAATTAGCCTATATTGCCATGTGACGGAAAGAGAAAGCTAATGAACTAGTTATTGTAGAAAAATGCATCTAGGCGCCAACAGGCTGATTAGATAGAGTTGGGGAATACGTCTGAGTGTCACTGCAAAGCCACGTATCGACCTGTGAGTTTGCACGGGGTTGGCCGCGCTCAGCGGCTCAGATTGAGCATTTGACTAGCGAGCTGAGCCTGCTCACGGCACGCGCCGCGTCCCCGCCACCAGCCGGTGGATGGCGCGCAGGTAGCACGGGTACTGGCGCCGGCAGCCTGCGACATGTTACCTTCAGCAGCACGGCCAGGAGGAAGGCGGAGAGCACGAGGAGCGCGAGCGCGGGCGCGGGCAGCTGCAGCAGCTCGGCGCGCCACGGCACGCGCCGCGTCTCCGCCACCAGCCGGTGGATTGAGCGCAGGTAGCACAGGTACCCTGTCGCCGTCAGTCTGTAATACACCTCATATTTATATTAATGTGCAAATGTTTTTGAGGTCTCGGAAGTTAGACACGAATAGCACACTGCGCAGATAAGCGCTGGCCCAATACCTGAAATATATGTTCTGCACAGCCGATTGCTCCAACTTCTGAGACCTCAACAAGATTTCCGCGTACTGTACTCTATGTACGATTCAACACACGCCATGTACACTAAAACATGGCAACATATACAAAAAATCTGATTCTGATTCTGAAAAATAATTACTATAAGGAGATAAGAGTATCTTGAGTTTTGCTAGGAAACTGGTTGCTCAGCACATTCCTGGTTGTACACAATCAGCGCATATATTGTGTCGAGACCAGGTGTCACTACAACATAATCATTTCTGTAATTGCTTTGGTAAAAATGCATAGCATGTTATAGATATTTGCCAATATTAGGGCAACCATTAGCTGCTTAAAATATCTAGAGGTAAATAAAGGTACTCGTATGAATCAGTGTTTAAATATTATTGTACAAATAGACGTCTCTATTGTTTCATGAACGGAACAGACAAAGCTAACATCGATATCAGTTCGCTTAAACCGCGAATATTCCATTAAGTTCGAAAAATGGGAGCACAGGATACTGTCTATTAGGTGTAACGATTTTTCAAATGCTACCAGTGCATAAAAGAAACCAATGTGCAGTGGTCGCAGTATCTGATTTTGCAAATCCCAAAGCATGCCTTTGGCTTTCGAAGTTGTGTAGGTATATTATATTGTTAATGTTCGTTGCTTACGAATGGGAATGAGCATTGTGAAAATACGAGTTAAACCGATCGAGAATTCCCTCGATTACTTATAATTCGAACAGAGTATGCCATGGTTAAATATTCTGAAGTGAAAGTCTGCCTACTCTACAGACAATAGATGTGGTTGTATAATGCACTACTTTAAATAAAAATAAAACATCTAGGTGTTTGGTTTAATTACTGCATAACAACATATTTCGTGACAATTATCATCTATTCATAAATATCTTTAGGATATTACATGTGTTGAGTCATTTAGTTATTTGTGCTAGATTTTTATTTACGTAATCACCATGTACAGATGCCTGCCTCTACCTACGTGTTCATTCACAGTTAGGTAATCTAAACGAGATAGCTCTAGGCGTGCTAAACACTCAGCTGAGCACACAACAGCAGAGTTCGGCGATAAAAATTAAAAAAGTAGGTCTATTTAAATAAACATTCGAGAACTGAGTTGGATTGTGCCGACTAACATAAATACTCGTAGTTACAAAATAGATTGACGAAACAGAATACATCGTGTAAAATTCTTTCTCGCCGAAACGGATACCTAAGTATCACGCCTGATTGGTACTCCTATAACTGCCTTTTGTGCCTTTCATTTTATGTCTACCTATAACCTTTTGTGGTGTCCTAAAATGAAAATAATGGTGTTGTGTGATACTTTTTAAATAACATTTACACTGTTCTATTGATTAACTAAGAAATATTAAATGAGAATATAGCGTCTGATCCACGTAAACAAAATATACCGCGGTTTTAAAGACTGTTTGGCTCTTCAGCGGTTTTAAATACTGTTTGACTTATCAAAATCGAAATCTTTAAAACCGCGACTTTACATTAGTGTGACCGTTCTTAGTGGACTGATTGCTATTATAGTAGATTTTCGATGTAAATTTGGTAGTTGATAGATTTTCACTAGGTTTTTAAAAATCAGTAGATTTCACTAGATTTCATAAATTTTTGGGGCCCACGCACCCTTATGTGATTTCGGATAACGGCGGGGTAGAATTAGGAGAAGAATAATTTATGTCAATGGATTTCAGTAGAAAAAAAGGTTACGTTTAGTAGTCTACAGGTTTTGAAAACGGTAACACAGCTTTGCTGTTGACGAGTCATACTTGTCGGTTTTTAAAACCGCGACTTTACAAAATGTTGTCATATTCAAAGTTAGAAAATTTACGTTACCTCGCTACAGCATTCAATGAAATTAATGAAAATATCCAAAATGTCCTAAAATGTGGGTTAGGAGTTGAATAAAAAATAGATCTCGGTTTCTCAGACACAAATGTAGTCCATGAACTCACAGTAAACGCAAAAGACTACAGAAATTATTAAAAAATGTCCAAAGAAATTTACCAAGCGAAAGTCATAGAACGTAGTCACAGTCATAATTGTTTGAGCCTTGTGCTCAAACAATTATTATTATTCCACCAGGTGCCCATAGAAATAGAAGTTCACACGCACACCAAGTAGAATATGAGGCACAGGATTAAGAAGGGCACTAAGGGTATGCCGCGCGCCGCTCCGTTGTTTTTTTTAGTGTTTACCTAAGATGACTATTTGCGGTGTCTAATGATACTGTGTGACTCTTTTTAGATAACATTTACCTACTATTCTACATATATGTATAATATGAATGTACAGAAATGTTGAACCTGAACAGTTTGAGCGCAAATATAGGCTGAATCAAACTTTTTGGCATCTGTGAATTGAGTCAAGTCATTGCACAGTAACAAATTAGTTATATCAGCTACTTCACAGATGCCATTAAGTTTGATTGGGCCTATACCAGGCTCCCATGAATGTGAAGAGGTGCACACTCACACAGTGATCGCGAAGTCGAATATCTGGAGGCAGAAGAAAGGCAGCAGGTGTGCGGGTTTGCCGCGCGCCGCTCCGTAGATCAGCATGAGCGTCACGGCCAGTGTGCACACTGTAACCAGTGCACCCACATCCACATCATCTAGTGCAACACAACGTGTTAAATAAACATTCATACGGCATCACCGACAGTCAACAGAGGGCAGTCCCCGTATTGGCAATGTGTTCTGGCGTCCGGCTTCGGTTTTCCTCTTGCTCGCTCTTGTGGCGCGGGTAACTGCCGGGAGCAGGAGAAAAAGCAAAGCCGAACGTCAGAACTCGTACAAAATACGGCCGCAGGAGGGGACGCTTACCTATTAGTTGTGCTGAGTTACATGTTGTCGCATAAGGAAATCTCTCAGTTCTAAACTAATTAATGACTCGAACTCGTGCGAGTATTTAAGTACCTATTAACTGTAGATATTTTATCTCACTCCCATTTATATAAACAGACTGTTTGTTATTTTAATGGTACATGTTTCGATTCTATATAATTTATCTCAGCCTGAGTAATCCATATTAAAAATAATTGCTGCCAATTGTAGTACAGCTTATTCAGGCTGGCCAATCAATGTTTGTTCCCAATTCACTTTCAGTATAGTCGATTCAGTAAGGTGGTCTTATGACTATCAAATAATGACAATACCCAAAATATTTTATGTCCAAAAAATTTCTTGAGTTCCGTCTCACTCCACTGTGTCAGACAGTATACAATGACAAAATGTAGTCAAGAGCTATTCAATTCAAATTCAATTTCATATATTGAACTGTAATATTATGCAATTAGGATCAGATTGCTTTGATGGAAGATGGTGCTGATAAATGGGTCATGGCAATATAGAGTTCAGATTCAATATAGATACATGATGATTATGAAGCAATGCTTTGACAAGTTTTTCCTGTTTGTGAATCATTGTCATCATGGCATCTGACTATTTAGTATGTATTGTACAATATTGCACAATTAGACATATGTTTTTTCTTTATATTTAACATGACTAGTACAAAATTGTTTTATTCTTTAAAATATCTCAGTTATAAATATAGCAAACATACATATCTAAAAATCTCCATCTTATTTAGTCTAGTCTACAACAGAGTATTTTAACTGTTATACATATTGCTTTCTGAGAAATATAAACACATTGTTTTTTCAAACATGTTATTGTCAATTCTTAGCGTAATATGCAATACTAATACAAAACAGTTGTATAAATAAAACAATTATTCAACTCGGCATGTGAAAAATAAAGTTGAATTTTCAAAAGATCTTGGCTTGTGAAATATTTTCCTGTTTTTATGAGTAACCAGTTCGTGCTAGTCGTTAGGTATTTGATTTCAGCCAATTAAAATTTAAAGTTGAGTTGAGTAGGGCACCAACATCACAAAATTTTTACTAAAACTTGATTTCAAAAAGAAATCAACATCGTGTAATTTGATAACCTTATTGTCAGGAGAAATTAATTTCATAATACAAGCAAAATGGGTGCAATCTATTTCTAAGCTTAAAACTTTATGTATGACTAACAAAACTATTAGATTACTAGCAGCGTCCCTAATTAAAAAAAATAATAATATAGCCTATGTCACCCGGGGATTGTATAGCTTCCCAACAGTGAAAGAATTTTTCAAATCGGTTCAGTAGTTTCGGAGCCTTATTCAATGCAAACAATCAAATCTTTCCTCTTTATAATATTGGTATAGATTTAGCATACTCATTCAGTAGTCCTTTCTGTTGATTGTGAATATTGTATTTGTCTCCAATATGAAGGTTAGGTTGTCTGAATTATTTAAAGTTCTAGGTGTGGCATGTGTTATAGTCTAAACTTACGGTAGACAAGTGCATGATCTCTGGGCTGTCCACTATGCTGCGGGTATGGGCTGGGCGGCGCTTCGACGTTAGAGAGGGGAGTGGGCATTGCATTGTTGACCTTGGCCATTTCGCTCCAGTCTGGGCCGGGCATGGACTCGCGCTCCAGCTCGTCCACGAGCCGCGAGTCCCGCACTATGGCCGCCAGGAACACCAGCGCCATTAGGTGCAACATCTGACAACATAGCAACTCTTTGAACATACTCCATTAAGAGAAAGAAGAAAGAAAAACAAAGTTTATTTTGTAACAAACGGGGTGCTTTCACAACATATATACAAATAAATACACAAGAGGTACCACTTACTAGGAAGCAGCCATAGATTCTCATGAAACTGATCCCAACTCAGCATTAAATGTGTGTTCTGTTGGGACCGGCAGGTGACGTCACATACAACATAATTATTATCATTATATCAGGCAAAATAAAACAAAAGAAAACATGGCCATCTAAACACACCAATAACTAATGTGCCGCTAACCGGTAACATTGCGAAATATCTGTCACAATATGGTAGCAACATGTCCAATATAGTAGGAACAAATATCACAATAATCTTGTGACTCAAGATTTGGTTCTGCATTTGGTTTGAGTAGTATGTATATTGCTGAGGGTGAAATGCACAAAAAATCACAAGCAAGTTGTCAGTGTTCATCACATCTCCCCCTCCCTATCAGAAATATTTTACCACTGCATTGAAAAAAGCTATATAATAAAATAAAAAGCTAATTCTGTTGTTATTCATTACCAGATAGTTTTCCTGCATAAATGATAAGCAATCATAGCAAACCACCCATTTATAAAACATGAGTAAGATTTAATAATCAGCATATAAAAAGGAGTAAAAAGATAACAAAAATACTAGCCACCATTTTCAACACATTACCATCCGTAAGGAATTTCCAAGGTTTAGCAGTTTCCTCATTTAGCTTTATAATTTAAAGTAGGTATGTTAAAACAAGACTTTTCAATAGTTGGGGAGTTCACTTACAAGATGCCATGTTCCAATAAGGATGGTGCCGGTGCGAACATGGAGGCAGAAGCAACAGCGCCACTCTGAACCACGTTCACTGCCCAGCTTGGGGCGAAATCTCATCATTCTGTAACTGGCATTAAAATGATATGGTCAGCATCAACATAATATTTTGTAAAATATTATTAGATATTTATTTCTTTGCAAGATCATGTACATAAAGTTATAATTAGATCTTAACATAAGACTATTTTACATATTATGTTGACTAAACTTTTATAAATAGCAATACAGCAGCAGGGCCTTCTATTATTCAGTGGAATACTGATTAATTTTATCAGTAGACTGTTAGTTTGAGGCTGGCATGGACAGAAATAATGTTAATATAGATTGCATGTTCAAGGACTAACAACAAACATCTAGTGTGGCCCTGTAAACATACGCGGATAGGTAGGTATGCCAACATCTTCGTGGCTCACATCATGCTTACTATTGCTTTCGTTTCTCTACATGGATTACCTATATTCGAAGCAGTTTAGGATAGTACTTAATACTATTAATTATTGTTAGTTACGTCAACAGCAAATAAATTATGATTTAATGAAGAAAATCATGATTCTATATACTATAAACAATAAACGATCCCGAATTGTTGTTTTATAGGATATTGAATAAAATAATACATACCCGAATAAAAGGCTAACAATTCTTTTTAAAAGTAAATCGAAGGGATATTATAGAAAAATTGAGTAAATCGCAATAAATTTCTCTTTTTTTCAGCGATTCTTGACAAATTGACATTGAACGAATGATATGATGAACAGAAGATTGCTGAATGAAATAAATTCGACAGATAATACAGAAAAAAATATCGGTAAAATCGATATGAAACAAATTCGACAGATAATAAAGATTTAAATATCGGTAAAATCGATATAAAATAATGCATGACCGTTGGTAATCAATAAAGCATCTAACAGACAGCTACTCCTTCCGGCACAATCAATCACAGATCTTGATTTGAGCATTTCGAACACTGTGATTGGTCCAACGCTGGGCCCTAGAAGTTAGTAGGTAATTCAAATAATATCTTAGATTCTTAGTGTATTATTCCGTAGACAGAGAAGACAATCTTGGTCTGAGGAAAATTCGATAAGTTTAATACCACAAGATTGGTAGTAGTAGCACTGGTAATAAAACAAACTTCCATGGTGGTAGTCCTAATCAGCTGTTAGGACTTTTACCAAAATGTAAATGTCATCCAATCAAGCTGTCACTGTCAAATATTTACCAATGATCGTCTCGAGAAAGGTTCGTAAAATGTTTTCATCATCATTTTGTAGTGCAATGTTAATTTAGATTATAAAAATCGTATTGCATTTGCAGTTATAATGGATAAAATACCAGATCAAATCGGTTATTTGGTTCTGACAGAGGACGGAGCTGTCCTTGAGTCTGGTGGAGAGTTGGAAAACGACGAACGCGTCGCAACAATAATAACTGATCTCATCACTTTGTCCAATAAGTGAGCACATCATTTTCGAATTTCTGATCATAAATTTAATTCTTGTATATTCCCCTAAAAGGCATGTTCTAATTTTATCATACTAATTATCTACCAGTGTACCTACCTAAATAGTTTATCAGTAAAGCTTATCTGTTCCAACACTAAAAATTACTCACTTTATAAAATTTCTGGTATTTTTTTTCCAGGGTTGATCCATTGGCGTTTGGCCCAAATGAACTTTTCAAGAAAATCTCAATAACTTACGATGACCATTGGTTTGCTATATGTTTGTCGAACAAGAAGATTTATGTGGTAAAAAGAAGCATACCACCATCAGGAGAAGGAACTATTAATGTATAGGAGTTAGTAGCCGCATAATTCAAAATGGGGCGAAATCTTTTAATGAGCAGTCTTGAAAATGCGTCCTTTAACATCATATTCCAAATTGTATTCCGATGTGTAACATTTGTGATTAATGCTTGGGTGATCAGAAATGTAGGGCATGAGGTGCTCGGTATTATGAATGTGAGGCTACTTCTTTTAGAAAGCACCATTCTGTTTCTCAGTAGAGAACCATTTAACAGAGCTTGCATAGGTCAAAAAGATGAGTTCAGTTGGAGTCATCTCATCAACCAAATTTGGCTCTCGGTACCTATCAGTTGTGTGTTATCACTTGTTTTTGTATACATTTGGTTGAATTGGTTACCCTTAGGTCATCCTGAACTTGAGTTTCAGTATGCATTTGGGTGTTGGAGTGTGGCACTTTCTTGTATTTTGGAACTTTGTTCTGCAAATGTTGTTTTAGTTGCTCAACTCTTCTGCTTCATAAAACTGAAAGTTGCTCTTGATACATTACATATCTTTATAAGGACGTTGTTGTTCTTATCTATTATCATCTATGATAGATCTTTGGCACTCATAGCATTTTCAGTCGCCCAACTTGGGAGCATAGGCACTATAGTAATAGCATACTATTTGTTCTTTAATTGGTATATCAAAAACAAAACTTTATATGCCAAAGGTGCTCTCAAAAGTAAAATTGTCCCAGAAGTAGTTTTGCACAAGTTATATGCCAATATGGATGACTTCCACTTTAATTCCATTACAGATTTATTTCCAAAATATCTGGGATCAATAAATTCAACATTCAATAAAAAATTAAGTTCCCTCACAGTGAGTTTTGCAAAACAGGGGGT
Organism: Hypomecis atomaria; assembly: GCA_964007245.1. Taxonomy (NCBI): domain Eukaryota; kingdom Metazoa; phylum Arthropoda; class Insecta; order Lepidoptera; family Geometridae; genus Hypomecis; species Hypomecis atomaria. Next base: position 14,744,662 of record OZ023292.1, on the reverse strand, counting down.
TGTTAAACAATTGCTAACTGAAGGAGAGAAATATGTCATGTCTGTTAGCCCTGTACTGTCTTTTAAAGAACAAGCCACATATGATGTCGTAAATAGTCTTGGCAGCCTAGCAGCAAGATTTATTTTTAGACCCATAGAAGACAGCAGTTATTTTTATTTCACACAAATGGTGAGCCGAGACCTTCCACTATACAAACAGGACCAAAATAAAATTCAAGAATCATGCACAGTTTTGTCCCAAGTTTGCAAAACTGTTAGCTCTATTGGTTTGATAGTTTTAGTATTTGGCCAGAGCTATGCACGAACCTTACTTTTGCTGTATGGGGGAGAAGCATTTGTTGCTGGTGGTTTACCTGTACAGCTACTGAGAAGTCACTGTTTAGCTATAGTATTACTAGCAATAAATGGAGTTACAGAATGTTTCACATTTGCTACCATGACAAGCGCCCAATTAAACAGCTACAATTACTTAATGGTATTCTTTTCTATAAGCTTTTTATTATTATCCTATGTGTTGACTTATATATTTGGACCAGTAGGGTTTATTGTTTCTAATTGTATAAATATGTTTTCCAGAATTGTGCATAGTATACATTTCATAAATGATAAATATAAAAATACAGGATACAAGCCTTTACAGGGGCTTCTTGTTGGAAAAATGTTTTTGCTGACATTATTTGTAGCAGGTTGCATTTGTAAGATTTCAGAGAACAAATTAGCTAATGATGCAATAATTCTTCATGTTACTGTAGGAGCAATATGTCTGTTTTGCGTGTTACTTTCGTGGGCGTATGAAAACAGACAACTCGTCATTCAGATGTACAGGAAACTGTTTGACAAAAGTGATAAAGTATCACGTGACTAGCATTCAATTATCGTTAAGCTTATGTAAGGTATTATGTAAGCATAAAGTGTGTTTAGGTATGTTAAAGCTAATAAAAAATATAGAAATGTTGTAAATTGTATGTAACTGTTTTATTTTTAATAATTAATAAATAATTGTAATATATTATACCTAGTATTTACAAGATATTGTGTGATAAGAATTACATAGGGTAAAAAAATATCCCTTTCATTTGTGCCTCACATATTCGTTTCACTTCATCTGTAATAATAAAATGCAATAGTTTAGTTTACTGTTATCCAGAATTGCACAAAATTGCTTGTAAGAAAAGAAAGAAAATAAACTTGCCTGCGATTTCTTTTAAATTGGCGTTTTTTTCTTGGATTATGACATAAAACTCCCTCTCATTAGACGATTTTCCTGTGATCCAATATTCATCAGGAGTTTTGATGATGATTTCTCCATAGTTACCTAGACTGAAGAAAATAAAACAGAAAATTAGAACAAATGTTAGGTATCCCTTGTTTACTAAGCGCCACACAAATCGGCGGATGGGAAGTTATGCGCAGAGCGCTGCGCAAAAGCCGAAATATAGGTATGTGCGGGAGCCAGAGAAACGAGACGCCAGGGCACACCCGCCCGCTAACCTCATGCCTCCCGCGCACTCTCTACGCCCGTGCTCAACACTTCCCCACTTGTGTCGGTATTGTGCACACATGCGCAATTATTAGCCAATCATGGCGAAGTGTCATTTGCGGCTAACTTCTAATCCGCCGATTTGTGTGGCGCTTAGTATACCTCTTTTAGAGGTGTCAAAGTATGTAGTTTACCTTTTCTTATCTCTGTGCATTTCCGCTAATATACTTAGCACTTCAGGCTTTAAAGCTGTGGATGGAATAAGCCTGTTTATTGGTGGCTGAAACAAAAATTAAAAAGAGTAACTAAAAGAATTTTTTCACAATTGGCTAAAAAGGAATTAAGTTCTTAGGGTTATAATTATTATGTTAATGGGTATGTTCTTCACTACACACGGGCGCCGACAGCCACAAACGTTTTTAATACAATTTAGTGCCACCAGCGTTTGTGGCTGTGGCGTGGCTGTCGTACGTTCTACGCAGTCAGCTATTTATTCGAAAGATTGAAAATAATAGTTTTGTAGATAGAATTACTTGATTATTCTATCTACAAAACTTATTAGCTTACGAAGTATATAAACGTACCGAAGATTTAAAAGCCAGATTCAGTCTGTTGAAGTAAACAAACTTGTGTTCGGAGCTGGCAAGCTGGGCCGTTTGTAGAGCATGCATTGTACACTGTTCACTTATAGATGAGGCTATTGTTGACAGCTGGGGGCCCATGAAGGCATCCAGTGCTTTGAACGTTTCCAGTTCTAAGGTTGTGTTCACTGAAAAAGCATAATATAAAATGAGTCATAACATTATTATAGGTAGGCGTAGGTACCTACCACTAATAGGAATACGGGTCGAGCTGCACGGACAGGTACGCGATATTGCATACGATTTAGTTGACTGAAGCGAAAGTGAAGGTATTTTGCTTTCGTCTGTCCAGATGTTGATTTTCTTCTTCAGGTCGCTTTGTCAACGAATCTCGACAAAACTTGGTACAGTTTTTTGTCGTCGGCGGTTTTGGATTGTACTGTACTGTGTCAGCCTTTTTTAAAAGTCCACTGCAGGACGTAGACCTCATTGGCACGGGACCGGGATTTGAACCCACGACATCAAGAATATCAGGCCAGCGTTACAACCACTAGATCACCACGGCTTTTGATTGTATTTCTCTCAAAAAGGGGGGAAATTTGCTGTCGCGCTATTTATCAGCCGATTTCAGTAACATTGCGCAAGATGTTTAGTATCTATATCCTAATATTATTTGCGAGTATAAACTAAATTGGTCAAGAAGGAGTCATCATATTTAGGCTTATGAAGATTCAGTTAAAGAGATGTGTCGCGGTCTACTGTTCGGAGAACTACTAGTATAGATATTAGTGACTATACGGCGCGTTCGGCTCCTCGTGTGGTTAGTAATGTAACTAGCGATTCTGTGGCCCTTTATCTGCATCTGGTCATCATTCATTAAATTAATGTCTATTTTTAACCGACTTCCAAATAGGAGGAGGTTTTATGTTCGTCTGTATGTATCTTTTTTTTGTGTAAGTTCATCGATAATTTCGCTAATTTTGAACCGAATCGAAATATAATTTTTTAGTTCGAGGGTATACTCCCGAGGTGGTCCCATTTAAATTTTAAAGAAATCGGCTGAGCCGTTTTTGGAAAATCAACAATAATGTAAATAATTTGAGTGAAATATTCGAAGTTTGTACATGACGGAAGGGGGTTTTGCCATTTTTTTGCGAAAAATAATTATTATCAATCTCATTCATACCAGTGGAAAACTCAGACGTACATTTATATAGCTCATTAAAATTGTAAATCAAACGAACATGTGATGTTCGATGACAATTATGTGAGCAGCTTCATTCGAAGCGATTTATTGTTTACATACTGTAGCCCGCGATCCAGCCGCCACCTTGCACGGATTTTTTAAGAGATTTTTTTTTTTTTCTTTTTTTTTTTAATATCTTTTTTAGTCTGTGGTTATATCCCCTCTACAAGTTACACTCCTGATTATGGCTCTGAGTCCTGTCCGAAGGGATTATACTGGATAGGATGCCGTTTATGGCAACTACGCTCACAAGTCTAAAGAAGTAAAATGTTTTTTGACGGCTGTCAGGTGGCAGCCCCGGCTTATGAGGCTGGCCACCCTGACAGTCCGTCCGCCATTATGCTTTTGTGACAACTACGTAGCACAAGTGTTTCACATTGTTAAAAATTTTATTCACAATTTTAATAGTTTTAAACCTTAAATTTTCTAGATCGGTGTGCACAAAAATCGCATGACTTCTTAGGACACGGTAGAAGATAATCTAGGACCGATTTATAAGGTAAAGTATTCACACCAAAAAGGAAGGCAACACCTCGCGCCATGCAGGGGCCTTTTAGATGTTAGGTTTAACACTCCGTTGTTAAAACCAATTCCCAGGGACGATCAGAAAGGATCAAATAAAATCTCGGTGGAGATTCTCACAGGCGTAGTCGAGAAATGGTTTCGCATCTCCCATTCGGCTTGATAGTCGAGAGATGGTTTCGCATTTCCTATTCGACTCATGTCATGTGTCGTACCCTTCTAGGTATATTAGGTATGCCCTGGAAGGATCAAAGAGGATCATGCAAAACACATAATAATGCCTAGTTCAGTTGAGGAACAAATCCCAAAAAAAAAAAAAAAGAAATTGTCTATGACAACACGAGCATAGAATTTTAAGTGAAAAAAAAAAAAAAAAACTTGTCTATGACTACACGTGCATAGTTTTTGCACACGTTTTTGCCTCTAATCTCTAATTCCCTTTCGAGAGGGTCTACTGTTCGCACAAACCCGTGCAATTCGTTCACGCTATCTTACATCGGTTTCAGGTCGAAATGGCTAAAAGACCGCACGAAGACTTAACCGACTTCCTGGCCAAGTACAAGCGCCTCAAGGAGTTGGAAGAAAAGGTACAACCGCCCCTGACCGCAGGCGAAGACGACGACTCTGACCACTGGCCTGCGGAGTACCTCGAAAACTATCAATCTGGATCAGATGCAGAGGATTCCGATGCTAGTTTAATTGAGGTTATCAAACCTAAAAAAGAACCTGTTATCGAAGCAGAAGAGCACTTCGAAATACCTCAAGAAATACTGAACCTTCTTAGTTCAGACACTGAACAAAAAACATTTTCAAAGAAAATTTTGCCTGCTTTGGCTTCAAAGATTGAGAACGTTTTGAAAAATGGCATTAAAAAAGAGGAAAGAGATTCACTCTTAAAGAAATATGCCTACCCAGAAAATTGTAAGTATATTGGGGGACCAAAACTAAATCCCGAAATTGCGGCCACTTTGTCTCCCCGCCAAATTACAGGGGATAAGAAAATAAACAACAGGCAAGACAAAATAGGCGCTGCCTTGGCGGCCATTGGCAAGACCATTGACAACTTGATAAGGAAAGATGACAAGGAAAATATAGAACCACTTATAGATGCTTTAAACATCTTATCAGATGCTCAACATTGGGACACAAAGGTAAGAAAGGGTGCAATCTTACCAATGATTGACAAAAAACTGCTGAATTTCATTGACGATACTGTAGATAAGGAACTAGATGACTATCTCTTTGGAAAAAACTTAGGTACAAAGATAAAACAGTTCAAAACTGTTGGGAGATTCGGCGCTAGCATAAAAGCAAGGGTGAATCAAACACAGAAACCGAACTTCACTTCAAACAGTGATAGATTTAAACAAGGTCCTTACTCAAGTAATCAAAGAAGCGGTTATACCAGAGCTCAGAGTGGAAGCTACTCCAGACCGAACCCAAGCACCAGCAGAAGCCAGCCAAAAAACTACAGGAACCAGAAAGGGCTCCAGAAAAACCAGGGACCTCAAATGAATCCACCTCTGAATTAACCACTACGGTAAATACTCCTAATTTTGTTAAAAATTGGTCATTAATAGGTGTAAATCTTACAGTTTTAAAATGGATTAAAAGTTAAAGGATCCCTGTAAATTCAAACATCACACAAGATCGTATTCCATGAAACAATAACTTTCCAAAGAAAGAACTGGAAATTAAAAACTCAAGTATAGGGGATCTTTTGACTACTGGAATAATTACAGAAGTCATATCCACCCAAGGTCAATACTTGTCAAAGATCTTCACAGTGCAAAAACCAGATGGTACATATAGTTTCATACTAAATTTAAAACAATTTAATAAAGTTAAAGTTGATCATTTTAAACTAGAAGACATTAGAACTGCCATAAAGTTGTTAGATAGGGATGCATAAATGATAACTATTGATTTAATTTAAAAACTAATTAGACGACTTCTTAATTATAAATAAAGATCCCAAAACCCCGTGGTTATCGGATATTCTATTGCATTGAAATATTACAAAGCTTAGGTTTTACAGTAAAAATTTTAAAAATCAAACTTGAATGGTGGTTGACCTTGACACATATAAAGACTTCAGTAAATCTAATCCGTCGTTATCAGTTTAACATGGAAATTTATTCCGATGCCTCAAACACAGGGTGGGGAGCTGTATGTGGTGATAATAGAATTTTAGGTTCTTGGGAAGAAAGCGATAAAAAGTTTCACATAAAATTACCTGGAATTAAAAGCAGCACTCTTAGGGTTACAGTATTTTACTAAAAAAATCAGAGATCTCATTAAAAATAGATAACAAAACAGCTAAAGCACGTATAAATAAGATGGAAAGTATCCAGTTCACTCACCTGAATAACTTTTCAAAAGAATTTTGGACGTGGTGGAAAGTAGAGGCTTGTGGGTGTTTGCTTCCTACATCCCTTCAAGGGAAAATATGGCAGATCGTTAGTCGAGACGATATATAGAATGTACAGAATTAGTATTATCAATGGAAACTTTTAATCTGATAGTACAAAGCTTTGGAACGCCAGACATAGATTTGTTTGCCTCCATGCAAAATAGAAAATGTGATACCTTTGTCTCATGGAAACCAGAGCCCCAGCATATTGTGGTTGATGCATTTACCATCAATTGGGCAGGATTCTATTTCTATGCTTTCCCAAATTTTTCTATAATATTGCGTTGTTTGCAAAAAATAAGAGATGACCAAGCTGAAGGAGTCATAGTGGTGCCACTTTGGCCAGCCCAATCTTGGTTCCTATTATTAAACAAATTGAGAATATATTCTCAATTTGTTTAATAATATAATTGTTTAATAATATAACCAATATCTGAATTATAAAAATTTAATGCAATGAATTCTCTACTTAATTATAGGGCTCAGGACCTTACCCTGGTTGCTGCCAGGCTCTCAGGGAAGCTTACAACATTCGGGGAATAAAAGAAATGGAGGTAATATTAGCATCTATCTCCGATTCCACCAAGAAGCAATACAACTCAGCTTTGAAAATATGGTGGGATTATAATCATAACAAAGGTACAGATCCATATACTTACACAATAGCAAAAATTATAAATTTTCTAACAGAGAACTTCAATAAAAATTTGTCTTATGGCTCCTTAAACTCTATGAGATCTGCTTTAGCTCTATTATTAGGTCCAGAGTTAGGACAAGACCCTACCATTAAAAGATTTTTTAAAGGAGTAGCCAGATTAAGACCCTTAAGACCAAAATACAATAAGACCTGGGAACCAGCCACTGTTTTAGAATTCTTGTCACGCTGGTTTCCTCATAATATGTTAAATCTTATAGAAATGAGTAAGAAGTTATCAACTCTTTTGGCATTGGTAACTGCACATAGAGTACAAACCTTATCTCTAATAAAGTTATCAAACATTCTTGTATTAGAAGAACAAATAGAGATTATGATTAGTGATAATATCAAGACTTCTGCCTTAGGCAAAAAACAACCCTTATTGATCATACCTTTTTTTAGACAAGACCCTAGTATATGCCCAGCAAGATGTTTGCTTGACTATATGGATAAAACTAAAGCTTTAAGAGATAATATAGATAGCAGTGATAGATTGTTCATATCTGTTAAAACACCGCACAAATCTGTTTCATCTCAAACGATTAGTAAATGGATCAAAAATACTCTAAGAGATAGTGGCATAAATATAAATGTTTTCACTTCACATAGTACAAGACATGCATCTACCTCAGCTGCTATGCATTCAGGTGTAAACATTGACTTAATAAGAAATGCAGCAGGTTGGAGTGAAGCCTCTGATACATTTGCAAGGTTTTACAATAGACCTATTATTAAAGACAGTTCTGTCTTTGCAAGATCCATATTATCTAGATTAGATAAATAAAGAACAGATTTATACTGCATAATTTTCTATTGATTAAAAGTATTATTAGCGGTGTTACAATAAATGTGCCTATGAATAAGACTTTAGAATAAGCAAATAATGTAAGAAATAATTGCATCACATGATAACAAATTAGAATGAGTATGGTATGTTTTGGTTATTTGCTGTGTTATGCTTCGTAATAAAAGTTAAGATTTTTAATAATATGATTATGGTATAGCTGTGTTATAATTAAGAACACTAAAATTGTGTGATAATATCTCAATATTCCTAATAAATAATTTCGCCCAATTTTTTATTTTACTTTGAACATCATCCAGTATAATCCCTTCGGACAGGACTCAGAGCCATAATTAAACAATCAAACGAACTTACCTGTGATGTTCGATTGTAATTATGGTGAAGGAGTCCTGTCCGAAGGGCAACCCACCCATCCCCAGGGTACCCATAAAATCAAAAAATTGCGCGTCTTTTTAACTGTAATGGCGGACGGACTGTCAGGGTGGCCAGCCTCATAAGCCGGGGCTGCCACCTGACAGCCGTCAAAAAACATTTTACTTCTTTAGACTTGTGAGCGTAGTTGCCATAAACGGCATCCTATCCAGTATAATCCCTTCGGACAGGACTCCTTCACCATAATTACAATCGAACATCACAGGTAAGTTCGTTTGATTGTTTAATTATATGTCGGCTTATGATTTCGAGTCATTTTGTTTAGAGCTTACGAATTCACATTTTACTTTGTAGGGATGGGTGTAGAATTCTGTACGCGTCTTAGCTGTACATAGGGAGGGTATGGATAAATCGCTTCGAATGAAGCTGCTCACATAATTGTCATCGAACATCACATGTTCGTTTGATTTACAATTATGTTTCGCAGCTTCATTCTTCGCGATTTATTGTTTACATACTGTAGATGTTCAGAGTAGGTAAAATGTGAAGAGATACACCTTAGTACCTATGTATAATCAGTGTTTTTTGTCATTTTACAGCTTAGCTTAGAATTTACAGGTACTAACATTGTAATATTACGAGTATATACCTATATAATTCCGTAGCATGAAGATGAATCGTAACGGATTTCCACCAAAAGACAAAACTGTTGTGGCAAATAAATTTGGATTGCTGATATGCTGATGTTTGTAGATCTGTTATAAAATTTAACAAAGTCTGAGGAGGGATCTGTCCATCCTGCAGTTTTTCGAATGAGGTCAATTTTGACTCCGAGTCTTCTGGCTGTGGATGTAGCTGCTTGTCGGGTGCTATGCCCACTATAGATTGATGTATCTATACCACTTTTAAAAATAATGTGTTTTATATTTTACCATAGTTTGTGAAGATATTTTTGAGTGTGGTGTCTTGTAACTAACAAATAATGAATTGTTTTTCGAAGTATACTTGTTTTACTAATGGAAGCTTCTAGGCACCTGCCGGCTTAGGATGCGCGCCACGAATTCTTTCGTAGTGTCAGAACGAGACAGCTTTATGGCAATGTATATCTGTTACAATTTACACGTCGAATAGAGTTCTTTTCGTGGCTTTTCGTAGTCGCATGCTTGATTGGCTGGGCAAATTTCAAGTCGATTACCTATATTAAAATAAGGTAATTAGATTACCTCAAAACTGGTTGAGTAGTATTTGGTTTTGAGATGTTTATTATATTTGGTATCATAATTATTATATCTCGAGGCGACTGTATTTCGATATCGTTAATTGTATCAATTCCTACATTTGAATACGATGTGCACTTGCGCAGTAAGCAAAGGCGCTAGGATCAGTATTTTTTGATTTACCTAGTTTTTAAGGCAATACCTTCATTTGGGATCAAATGAAGGTGTTGTGCGATAATTAGACTATAATTGGATCCCATGTTAAACTATGTTTAGGGTTGGTAAGTTTTAGCTTGAAAACTCCTTTCATAAATCGCTTAACCCTGTCGTCATTACAAGCAGATTTGTAAAAGTTGGCCGTACCATAAACACTATTGCTTTGAGAAATTATTACGTAGTAATATAGCTCAATGCACTATTGGGACGAATGTACTACTAGTACCTAAAATTATAACTGTGGGCATTACAGTACCTAGTTTCTCCATGCCTTTATGCAATGGCATATTGCTTATAAGTTGAATCAGATAGTGAGTATACCATAATTTCTACCATATTGAAAGACAAGTCTTTCTTCAATACTGCTACCCTGAAAGCCTCCAGTGTTAGGTACAAATTGTGATTTATTCTAAAAGGAGAGGTTAGAAATTTCACACTCGGTTCAAATAAATGGGATCCGAAATGATCAATTTGTAAAACAGTGGGAACCACGGCTGAGTAGGCCAATATGGTACTATAACTATACCATCTGCTTTTCCTATTAGTAACTTTTTTTTTTTTTTTTTTTAGTTCCCTTGTAATAAAAGAAAACGGTGGAAATGCGTAAAGGGACTTATTCTTCCAGGAAATGGTAAATACGTCGACAGCCCCTGCTTCTAGATAATTTTTTCAAGTTACATACAAAGGGCATTTTGCATTGCATTTGCTTGCAACCAGATCAATCTCTGGTAGCCTAAAATTACACATAAGTAGGTTTGAATACATAGGCTACATACTCTACTACTCCCATTCTGTATCTAAAAACCTTTTCCGGGATAAGAACAGAAGACTTAATTTACGCATTTTCCACCATTGCCATATTTCTCTAGAAATTATATTCAAATGTTCATATTGTATGTATAAGTGTATGTATCATACCAAATGCTGAATAAATGAATGAAAATGAATGAAAAAATTGAACACATCTCATTCTATTTATACATACATGATAGAACTGTTACTTTGTCAAATCACAGTACATTTTTAAGCCGACAATCATTTCTTATTCATTTATATGTAATGTTTTTTTTTTTCCCTTCCTTCTAATATCCAGAACATTCCTGTTCATTACAATATGCACCGTAACCTGTGAATGATGCATCTGAATATATCTCTACATGAAACTGATCTGAATCAATAGGTTTGTAACCCTGATCAAAACATATTATTTAACCACTAAAGCTAGTCATCTTTTAAACTTTCATGAATGTTCACTACTTGTTCATAGCTGGGGTTATGTAAAAAGCAAGAATATTTAAACTGTTCGAAGTACTTGGTGTACAACCATGAGTATTGGACCGCAGGGCACGCTGAAATTAATAATTCTACAAAGCGAGCAAAATCCCGTAATTTACACGAACGTGTTTTTATCATAACAGATAACTTGTATCTTAGATTATTTTTTTTTCAGCGGGTAGTTATAAAAGCAAGTTTTTTGAGTCAAAAATAAAGTCTAGAAATTTTCATTGAGTTTTCGGTAAAGAGCGATATTTTTTCGGAGTTAACGAAAAACCCTAATTTTTCCAACAAAGATTTGGTCAAGGTAAGGTTTTTTTTTTTTTTTTTTTTTTTTACATTCGGAAAATGTTCTACGGAAACACAAAACGTCGCCTAAGAACACAACATACATTGAACGATGTGTTTTTCTTAGAAATTCCATTACAGGTTTGAGCAATGTGGTGAAAACCAATGGCGCAGTACATAAGCCGCAAGGTAAACAATTAAATTCACAAAGAACACCATTCAAAACACAGGTACCTACATTCTATATGATTTATGCACGGAAATAAAGAAACAGGGTGCTAAAATCTATTTTCCCATAAAGCAATTTTTTGTTGTTAACTTTAAAGCCTTGCGATCATTCTTAAATCTTGAAATATATCGACAACTTTGTTGAGCTGTTTTACACTTAAGATGAATATTTTCATCATAGACATTTTTCAGTCTTTTACTAGGGTTTTAAGTTCTATGGGGGGTAGATTTAAATGGTATGGTATAGCCCCATATCCAAGAAATTAATGTTTCATCATTAGTAAATTCAACCCAATTGTTGAGAAAATACTGAAGTCGTCCAGCATATTGTACCTGGTTCCGCGGCGGAGCTGCTGTTCTCGCTTTCCGCAAGCGTGCATTGCTGCTCGTTGACTGTCGTTACGGGTAGTTGTTTGGTCTCGTCGAACGTTGTTTGGCTTGTAGTCCGTCTTGCGGTGTTGAGGTACGAAGTTTCGGCCGCTATCGTTGTTGCTTCCGCTTGTGTAAGCTACATTTGGTCGCTGAAATTTATGTTTCTGTGCGTTTTTCATGGCATCACCGGCTTGCTGAATACTTTTAGCTGATTTTACTTTTTCACCTCACAAGAATTTAAATTTTCACCAAACAAGAATTTATCTCTTATCGACTAGATGATAGATGAGGGCGTCTCTTAATTAAGTGTTTGTTGCCGATATAGCGAAGCCTCTGCGAGTTCTCGTGTCTGAATAGTGAATGTCACAAAATAGGCGACAGACATCGCTTATTGGTTTTATAAGCTTTTGTTTCGAGATCTCATTTGTTAATATTAGATCGGTCACTGATGCCAGCGCGGACAGGGCAGCGCCAAGTTGTTCTTGCTTGTGGCCGAGAGAGATGTTCCGCTTCACCAACGAATCAGGTAAGGCCGCCTTTATTTCTGGGTTGAGGGTAGCCTGTAATAGGCGCTCGAGACTGCCGTGAATTACATATTCTTTCAACATATTATCTTTGATTTCTTGAGGCAGCCCCTGATCGAGAATATTTCGCCGTCGGTAGGCAATATCCAATATGTATGGGCGGACCCAAAACAAATTTCTGGCTTGAGGGCATCACCCCGCAGCCAAAGAATTTCATCTGACAAAATTTCCTCTCCAGGAGCCCCGTCATCTGCTTCTTTAGCAGGTTGTGAGGTGGTGGTGGGACCTGCTGCGGCAACACCTAGCTCGAAGCGAGTGCCGAAGTTAGGGCATGGGCGGGATGATGGCAGTTGTGACGATGGCGACACGCAAATTCGTCGTCGTACAGGATTGGATCCGTGATAACACTGTTCTTATTAGAACATGTTTTGTAACAAAATAGTGACAGTAACAGCCCAAGTATAGCAGTACGCATCACTTTTGTACGTGACAGAGGTAACCCAGGTATGGTATCCTCGCATCACTTAACAAGTTGTTACTTGCTATTCCACTTTTGGATCTTCCGGCGAATTTCTTCTTAGTTGTTTTCTTTTCTTCTTTTTCCCAAGTTCAGAGTCCGGAATACTGCTTGCTACTAACTTTGGCGAGATTTGTAGGTTGACGTGCGAAGGCTTGAGCACGGAAACGCAGAATGACTCGAAATCATAAGCCGACATATAATCAGGAGTGTAACTTGTAGAGGGGATATAACCACAGACTAAAAAAGATATTAAAAAAAAAAAAGAAAAAAAAATCTCTAAAAAATCCGTGCAAGGTGGCGGCTGGATCGCGGGCTACAGTATGTAAACAATAAATCGCGAAGAATAAAGCTGCGAAACATAATATAATCCAAATGAATCCTTACCATTGACTGTAAAACAAACAGTTGCACTCATAGTTCTATACACAATAAGATAATATTCTTTAATTTCAGTGTCATCCTCATGCATGAGGTGAACTTTGAGGAGCCTCTGCAGATCTTCTCTTGACCTGATACCTTCAGGTGGGCTGATGAACCGGCCATGCCTCTGAGCTGCTGCGATCGCACCCCCTTGGATCTCCATTTCCACTTGCTGAGGCAATAGGGTTTGTACCAGGTACTGGTAAAGTGTTAGCATGTCACTTGTTGATAAAGAATTCCTGGAAACAAAATAATAATAAATGAATTGATTTTATTACTCTAAATTAATCTAATCAGTCCATATCCACCCACAGCTGGTTATAGGTTTATTTTATTTACTGTTTTTGAAATACATCGTGGGATTAAAAGTTTATAACATTGTATACAGTATAATTAATAGTTTATACCATTAGCACAGGACCAAGACAGATGGCACGGTAAGAGAGAGGCCTATTCACAGCAGTAGGATAAAGAAAGCTGTGGATGATGATGATGACCATTGTATGAACTTTAGTAAAATTAATAGTTTATAGGCGTGTTAGGTAACCATTGTAAAAACTTCAAACAGTATTTTTTTTCTCAAACATGGTTTAGGTGGGCAAAGGTTGTAATGTGCATCAACTCATGAAAAGGGGTGGTGCTTGCTTGGGCTGGAGTGCTCGGCTTATATACGAAATTCGATCAGTAATAAAAAATAAGTAAATATTATCAGTATTTCAAAGGTTAAAACATTGTTAAGTTCATACAGGATATAGTACAGACAGCATATCAATACAAACAACAAATAAATACAATAAAATAATCGGCCAAGTACGAGTCGGACTCGCGCACGGAGGGTTCCGTACTGTATGGGAGCCCCCCTTTAATATTTATTTTATTTTATTTATTATTAAAGTGAATATAAAATTAAATATTCTGTGAAAATTTCAAGCATCTACCTGTTACCATTATTAATATAGAGCGAAAAACGTCTAAAAAATCAGGTTTGTTGTATGGGAGCCCCCCTTAAACATTTATTTTATTATCTTTTTAGTATTTGTTGTTATAGCGGCAACAGAAATAGATCATCTGTGAAAATTTCAGCTGCCTAGCTATCATGGTTCATGAGATACAGCCCGGTGACAGACAGACAGACGGACATCGAAGTTTTAGTAATAGGGTCCCGTTTTTACCCTTTGGGTACGGAACCCTAAAAACTACACTGGAATAAAAAAAGATAATGTCCTAAGACTCCATCTTAGATTTAGCTATTTTTCATACTTACCATATAAGCTGTTCATTGTAGACAAATGAGATGCATTTAAAGTCTGGATAGTTAACTTCCAACAAGTCTATGAAACACAGAATTTTGAAGAAAGAGTTCTTGTCCAGTGGAAGGTAGTTGATTCCTTGGATGACGTCTGATATGTCATTGTTGATGTTTTTAGATGTGATGAACTGGAAGTAAATGGTGGTTTAGTTATGTTAGAAAGTCACTTAAGGTTTATTTGATGCAAAGAAGCTTTATGTCATTGTTATCATTCAAGGTTAAAGACAAGACAAGGAACCTGAGTGTGGGTATGGGATAGCGATAAGTCCTGCACTGACATCCCTCAAGGGGTGTTTAGTCCTTATAGTATCTATTAAAAACTTATCCCCCACACCAAATAAGGTAGGTAGGTGTACCTGAGTTTTAGATGAAGACAAGATAGAGGATATTTTCTATTAGCTCAAAAAACCATAATGTCCTCTAATATATTGTAATTACAGTAGATAGTATCCAATCCTGACTGAAGCTCACATAAAGCCACGTGTTGATTGGATAATGCGCAGCTTGCAGCTAACTTCATTTCTGCCAACTTGTGTGACGCGGCCTATACACCCTATCTATCTTTGTTCAAAATAATGTTTTATTAAATTACAATAGATACTTACAGGTGTAAAGAACTGCTCACATGTAGTATAAATATTTTCATTGGATATATTTTTGAAAGGACCTCTGAACATGTAAAACATTTTGTATGCTGATATTAGTAAATCGGACATAACAGAAGGATGGGTCTGAAAGAAAAATATCTTCAGTTTCAAAACTGTATAAATATGAATAAACATACAAATTGAAATTGCAAGGACTTACAATATCATGACTTGCATTTTCACCTAGGGCTGGTGTAGCTTTTGTAGTATAAGGTATTCTAACAACCTGCAAGTGATAAAAAGACATTTCTACTCATACATTTTCATTGCAAAATATTTATACACTTGTTACCACAGAGATATAATAAGCTATCTTATGATACTTACCAACACCATCCAGTATCCTTTTTCAGGTTGGTAGAAGATGTATCTTTTTGTTTGAGTCTGTAGAGCTTCACAAGGCTTAGGAGAAAATGTACTGTAAAGAAGTAATCAGGCATTACAATGATGTTAGCTACAAGCTGCGGATAACATAATCCTCATAAAGTTAAGTGAGCTTCAGTCAGGATTGGGCTATCCGCAGCTTGTAACATCACAGCCAAGTTGTATGATTTGGCCTATACAAAATTTTCTAAACAGATTTTTATTATTTTCATCCTGTTATTACAATCTCATAAGATCTGGCCACATTACCCTCAGCCACGGGTCTTTTAGATTAGTAAGTTTTTTTAGTATAAGTTGTTATTTTAAGTACGTTAATTTTAATAGTTATAGTTTCTGAAATGTTTATTAGGTTTTGTTGGAATCTCATAAGAGTACCTACTAGAGGACTGAGATACTAGAATGTGACAAGAACTAACTCGATTTTAAAGCCATATGCATAAAACTCAATAGGCAACATTGTCATTGATCTTTTGATGATTCAATGCTAGGCTCAAACCCACTTTTGTTCATGCCATCTACAGATACTCCAGAGGTAAGGTGTTTAATGCTCAGTACAATTTCTGCTCCACCCTGTGCATTTTACTTACGTCATGAACTTGACCACGGCTTCACACAGCCCGACTTGCATTTTGCGAGGGTCGGGGCCAATATTGTTAGGATGGTAAAACAGTATTCTTTTCAATTCCTGTAAGTAAAATATATTTTATATGAGAAATTTACACTGTGCGAAGGGACATGGTGGTATGTAAGATATGTAATGTAATTTAAAATAGATAATAAATACTTACATCCCCTTCTTTTGGACCAAAACTAGAATTAAATATGAAGAATGCAATAATTTTGTTTTTCGTATCCATCATATTTGTTTGAAGTTAATATAGTAGTAGAGTCGTGTAGTATTTGCTGGAATACGTAAAGAATATTTAGCTTTACACATAAAACACGAAATTTAAGTTTTATATTTGAAAAGATACAATCTAAATCCACAGACCACACGAATCACGAACAGCAACAAAACATTGACTGACGTCCGACATGACAGATGACAGACAGACAGATTGACATTTAATTTTCTGATGACTGCTGAATTACAGTTGTCAATGCCAAATTGTTTTTATTCTCTATGATTTTTATCTTCCGTGTTGGTGTTTTTAACATATGCATTTGCCAGTGAGAAGTCAATAAGGCGCGGTTCCACCCAAAGTTTTCGCCACATTTGTTGATAAGCATGTTCTAAACTCCAGTAGCTAATAATTACGTAGCTACATTAGACATAGAACTTTATAAATATTACAATTACAATTCTCTATAATAGTCACCAAAATAATACGAAAAGACTGCGCGTGCTGCGACCATGCGACTAATGAAACAAACCTCTTTGCTACAAACTCAAAGAGAACTGTTGCTAAGCAACTGCGTAATATTGTTTTTATTGTCAATAATTTTTAAAACTTGTATTTGGTATTTGCTTGTATTATTTTGATGACTTAAGCTTTTTGAATTTTCTTGAATAGGTAATATCTTGATAGTAGAATAAAATCATGTCTATACGGAATCCAAGATTACCATTATTACCTGGTTATGGAAGTAATCCTTTGGTAAGGTTTTATCAGAATACTCGTCTTAATATTATTACCTAGGTACCTATGTTCGTCCTTCCTAACTGCTACCATCACTAGTATAGTAGATATCTGTGACTATCACAGAGCAGTCACAGAGGCGCTCAATCATCCCATCTTGCTATTATTTTCTTCGCTATTTCTTCATATTATTTTCATCATCATAGTTTTTTTAATCCGCTGCAGCTGTGTTGTGAGTGTCTCTGATAAAGTGCATATTACCTCGGTCTTTTGTCAATAATAAACAGATTCGACTCCCCGTTTTTGAAGATAGATAGGATATCTATCTTTTCTCACGCTGTTTCTTAAATCATGGGATGACCGAGGAGTCGAGTAGAAATAAACTACGGATGGACTTTAGAAAACGGGTGCTATCCTATATACCTACCTTTAGCGCCCCGTTTCTTAAAACATAGGTAGGTATTACCGAATGTTCACCATGATGGTGTTTTCCTTGTGGACAATCGTCCTTCAGATCAAAGAAGGGGTCTTCGGCAAAATAAAAAGCATGATACCTACACCGGTCTGCGTAGGTACTTAAGAATTGTCGTACCTAGGTACAACTGTGAGTTTCCCAACCATTGCTCTTAGAAAGTTCACATAATTGTATCTACTGTCGTATTATGATATATATACCTACATCATCATTATCAGCCGTAAGTAGGACGTCTACTGCAGGAGTACTGCGCTGCATATACTTAGGTACACTAGGTGTGAATAAGACCGATTGTATGATGTTTCAGATTGGTAAGACGAATTTCGGTGTTCGTCCGATATTCACGACCATTGACAATGTGAACATGCTGGTGGACAAGCCGGAAGGAGTGAATCGAGTGCCTTCGCTGTACTGCCGCAAACAGGCGCCGGATCTGCCCACATGGATTATGTTTGATAAACACGTAAGAATATTGTTTTGGGGCGATTAAACTTAGATCTGTCCGCTTTTTCGTGGTTCTGGACGGCGTTGCATGGTGCGCATTGGCGTGTTACTAGAGATTTTCTCTAGGGTAGCATTTTCCCAGTTTTGCCCACTCCGGATAAAATTAAAGTATTGACTTAATGAGTTTTTCTAGAGTGACCAAGGAAATTTTAGAGTGGGCACTGCCTACCGTGCCCTCCCTACCTTCGCATTAGACGTTGCGGCTCAAAGCGTCATAAATGGTTCGTTAACCTTCGTCTAAATGTATGGACCAGCTGATTTTATTATCGTAATTTCGAGGTTGGTCTCATAGTAAAATTTGGCCATAATCATCATCATCATCAGCCTATATCGACCCACTGCTGGGTATAGGCCTCCTCTCCCTTGTGCCAGTTTGGCCATAATGATGGACATAATTTTATTATAATATCATACGAGTAGATAGATATTTCCGTCTAGATAAACTCCCAGTATTATCATGGACATCATTTTAGCACTTAGGTTATAAGAACACCATTATTTCCGATCTTGTACTAATAGGTATTAGGTTCGCTTTACACGTCTGCCGTTCCGACAATACTTACCTATGTCCCTTTTGACTATCTCATATAAGTCGTGAATTCGCTATATTATGGTAGGCCGTGGTGGTAGTGATAGGTAGTACCCGCTTTACAATCGTGAGATTGTAAGTTCAAAACACGATCCCGTACTAATCAGTTCTTTGGAACTCATATGTACCTACAGAATTTCCCACTAGTGGGCTTTTCGACGAAGGAAAACATCGTGAGGTAATCCGCTTACAACCGAAGAATAAATTTCATGGCGCATGTGAATCCATTAACCCGCACTAGGAGAGCATGGTGGATAAGGCCCAATCACCCACCCTGAGTAGGCCTATGCTCATGGGTAGACTGTTAAAAAGAATTGAATAATCGGCCAAGTACCAGTAGGACTCGCGCACGCAGGGTTCCGTACTGTATAGGAGCCCCCCTTAACTATTTATTTTATTTTAATTTAATTATTTATTATTGAATTGTATATACAACTAAACATTCTGTGAATATTTCAAGCATCTACCTGTTACCCTTTTAACATCGAGCGAAATACGATTAAAATTCAGGTTTGATGTATGGGAGCCCCCCTTAAATGTTTTTTTTTCTGTTTTTAGTATTTGTTGTTATAGCGGCAATAGAAATACATTATATGTGAAAATTTCAGCTTTCTAGCTATAACGGTTTATGAGATACAGCCTGGTGACAGACAGACAGACGGACAGCGGAGTCTTAGTAATAGGGTCCCGTTTTTACCCTTTGGGTAAGGAACCCTAAAAATGAAGGATTGATTTTAAAACGATTTATTCTATCAGAAACGAATAAGCGTGTCTGTGTGTTCAGATACTGCGGTTCCAAGCATACTTCCAGCAGTCTCTACATGAAATGCGGAGCGGGTCTCACATCTTGCGGAAGGTGGACATATTCTTCTACCTCGAGGACGGCACCATCAAGGTTATGGAACCCAAGACTGACAACAGCGGACTTTCGCAAGGTAAATAGCTCAGCTTATCTACTTTACTATTACAGTATTATTTTTCACTATTATTTTTTGAGTAAGAAGTACTTACAGATTGTAGTATTGAGATCCGTAAAAGGACCAAAGTTACTGACATAGCCCACCGGATAGGCAAGATAAAATGGCAGCGGGCAGGGCACACACACACAGCTCGGAGGACTGATGACCAATGCGGTCGAAAAGTTCTCGAGTGGAGACCACGTACCGGCACGCAGCGTAGGACGTCCAACTACAAGGTGGACAGATGATATCATTAAGATCGCACGATCATGCTGGATACAAGCCGCTTCCAAATGGTTTTATTAGAGATCTAAAGGGGAGGCCTATGTCCAGCAGTTGACGCTATATGGCTGATGATTGTCATAAATACGAGTAATACACATGATATCTCACTGCACCTTTATTTTTATTTCGTATAGGTTTGCGTTTGACTACACACTGCCTGATATTAAGCAGATATGCGGTCTAGGATGTAACACTAAACACGCTTACCTAGAAGTTACCTATTTACTCGGGATTTGAAGACACCTACATTGTACTTTAGCACCTTCCCTCCCTGATGATATTTCAGAACCTCTTCCCCCTTTTCACGCCTCACGTGATTAATTGACGATCCCTATTAATGGCTTGTGCAGGAATAATGATCAGCCGGCAAAGGATCCGCTTGCCGTTCAGCTACGACGTTTACTTCGATGTGCTCGATCTCAATATAGGCCGAGAAGTCACATTCTTCGGGAAAGTTTTCAAAGTAAGTCAATCAATTAATCAAACTTAGCTTAGGTATAAATGTAACGTTGCAAGTTATTATTATTTAATGGGATTCGTCGTATCGTCCAAAACTGTTTCGAATTAATAAATAAATAAATTCTGTGTAAAATGAAATTGAATAATAGGCAAGTGTGTAATTTAAAATGGACAAAAATGAAACAAAATTGACACTTTTTATTTCAAACTGTTTTCGTAGCACTCATGGCGCCCGTAGCATCTCTACGAAACCTACATGCTACGAGTACTACGTGTGCTACAACATTTTAACATTTTCTGTTGTAAAGTGAAATATGATGGATAATTATCATCATCCCTGGTTAGGCGGTTAGGTATGATGGTCATCTAATCAGCTCTCTTACAAAGACCCGGGGTAAAAATAACCCATATTTAATTATTACAGATAGTGAACTGTGATAACTTTACGCGGGTGTTCCTCAATCGGCTCGGTATCAACGTACCAGATCCTATTAACTGGCCTGATGCACTTGAGGTATGTACTGTAAAGGAATAAAATGAGTTTATTATGTTTTCTTTGTGTATCTTTATCGACATTATTGCCAATTGTGAACAGATTTAAAAAAAAACTATTAGTTCAAAAGGGTCCTAGGCGGACCCATTTAAATTTTTATCATGAAATATTTATCGAAATCTGCTAAGCCGTTTTTGATAAATCAACAATAATGTAAAAATTGTATACATCGGGCTAACTTGAATCGATTTGAATGATGTATACGATTGATGTCGGATAATTATGCCATTTTTTGCGAAAAATAATTACCATTATCATTTGTGTCACAACTGGAATAGAAGGCCATTTCATAAGTTTTTTTTAGGAAGTACCAATTTCATATATTTTTCAGAGAGCACCAGACCTGAGTAAACCTCCAAAACACAGACCATTTAAGCAGTTTCTCGATTTCGATAGACAAGTATTGAGGTAAGAATAACACAAAAGACTCTATGTCTGTGTGTTTTTCGATATTATTTTTTTTTACGTAAAAGTAATAGGAATTAAGTACTTTATCACTTTTAGGGCCTCTAGTTATATCCAGAGTCCTCCTTAAATTTTTTTTTGCTTGCTGATAGTTATAATCACGATTTTATCCTGTATGCATATTCGAAGTCCCAAGTATAATTAAATCGTATTAAAAAAGCTATTGAAGAGGTCTACGCCCAGTACAGTAGATATCCAACGGCTGATGATGTTGATGGAACTGATTTATGAATGGTTGTTTAGGTTCAATGGCTACTGGGACGATCGAGATTCCGAATTTGGTATGATACATTACCTCGAGATCC
This sequence comes from Hypomecis atomaria, assembly GCA_964007245.1. Classification (NCBI taxonomy): domain Eukaryota; kingdom Metazoa; phylum Arthropoda; class Insecta; order Lepidoptera; family Geometridae; genus Hypomecis; species Hypomecis atomaria. The sequence continues at coordinate 14,722,972 of OZ023292.1, read as the reverse complement.
ATTACTTTCTGGCGGATGACACCATTGAAATAAAGGAAACGGTGCCTTCCAACTCCGGCGTAGAATCGGGACCCATGTTCTTGAAACGTATGAGGCTACCACGGGTAAGTGATATTTTACTTTATATTATTTATACACTAGACGACCCGCCCCGGCTTCGCACAGGTGTATTATACATATAAACCTTCCTCTTGAATCACTCTATCCATTAAAAAAAAACCGCATCAAAATCCGTTGCGTAGTTTTAAAGATTTAAGCATACAGACAAACAAACAAACGAAAATAGCGACTTTATTTTATACTATGTAAGGAAGGATAATATTGGGATTTTTAATGCAGGCTTGTCGTTAACAGTCTCTCGTAGTTATTTATTTGATACAAGATGTGAAGTGTTCAACCAATTCATGGGCGTCTTAAGAACTTCTCAAATTATTCACGCTCACTGCGCTCGTGCGCTATAACTTTAATTGTATGAAATAGTTTATTTAAAGTCATACACTAATACAATTATGATGTTGCGTGTGAGAAATACGTTTAAATTTATTATTAAAACGCATTTCTCATACGCAATGTTCACAAGTTCGCTCCGCATTAATATGGTAACGGGTGCCAAGCAGATTATTTATAAAAACGCGTACCTACCTAAGTACCCATATATACAGTCTCGTTTAGTAATTTTCGGAAATTTACATAGCCTCTGGATAAATTCTGTTACGTTTTTGCAGAAAATTCCTCCTCAAGTGGAAATGACAGGAGGGCCTCTGGTCGCGTCCTACACCCCCGCAGACCTGAGCATCGGGGCTGTTCTAAACGTATACGGCCGAAATGTTGTGCTCACTGATTGTGATCCTTTCACTAAAGAATACTATCGAGTCACATTTGGTTTTGGTGAGAATATAATATACTCTGTCAGCTTTGTAACAAGATTTATTTCGTTTCCACGACTTGTTTCTATATTTGATTTAATTATATCCAATATCCACTTGAAAGTTCTTTAACCTTAGCATTATTTCTTTCATTCGCAAAAAAAGACTTAATCTATTAAGACTTTGCTGTTTGAATAAGTTGTAGTTTCGATATCTTTTTCATAGTTTTCTATTAGGAAACCTTATTTTATTTTCCAGGGCCTTCTTGTCAAAGTAATCCTATTCAAAGCACCTGCACCACCCACCGCTGGGCAAAGATCTCCCCCCATTCCTTCCAATACTTTCTGTTCTGTGCTGCCTCCATGCAATCCTTTTAAAACCTCTTATTATTGTTTAATAAATTGGTTTCTGGTATACTAACTTTTAATTTAATAATATCTTTTGTAAACTATATTTTATATCTTTTGTAAAATTCTTTGTAAGAGGTAGGCCTTGCTATTTGTGACACAGTCTTCCTGACTACTGCAAGTTGCATCGTTCCTATTGCTTATAACCTTTATGTATAAGTATAACCTTATGTTGTTATACAAATTAAGGATTTTGATTTTTTTCTGCAGATGCGTTTACTCCCCTGCCAGTACCAAGCAGCAAGGACGTTGTTAGAATCAGTACGTCATTGAAAGACAGACAGTTACCTCCGTGGAACGGTTATGGTTCCTACGAGGACTCTGCTGAGAATTGCCGCACCGTGCAACCCAAGGCACCTCATAGGGACTTCATCAAGTTCTTACATAAGGACAGGTCAGATATAATAACTATTTTTTTTTAGCTTTTTTCCGAGTTAAATATTGCATAGTCTATTTGTTTTAACCCATACGTTAGTTCCGCAAAAAGGTCACAAAATGTAAAACACATCACTGAATTGTTAAGAGTTTTGAACAAGTTACTGAATTGTTTTACATCTTGTGTCCTTTTTGCGGAACTAACGTATGGGTTAAAACAAATAGTTTGATCAGTTTTGTACTTTGGTTGTATTATCTACTTAAAGCAAAAAAGCATACTTAATCGAATTGCCCTGTCTTTTTATGTTCCGTTGCACTCTCGACTCAGGAAGTCCTACTGAAGTATGTAAGAAACGGGTGCGTAGCGATATATCGTGTGTTATGTCTTCTTGTAGGGTTGGATTCGACTCGCACGTGCTACGTTTTGCTGCAAGATTGATCACTGAAAACCCTGAGGATATAAAGAGATATTTCATTGTCAAATATTTTCTGTGCGACGATACTATTGGCATCTTTGAGTTGGGAGAACGTAATTCGGGTTTTAAGGTACGACCTTTGTAATGTTGATTGAGTATTGAATGTCAATACGCTGATTTACATGTAGAATGATTATATACTTACCTACTGTTCTATCTGGATATTATATTTAATTATTAAAAGCTTTCATAGCTAACCTTAATGTACCTTTTTATCAAAAACCAAACTAATCAGATTACCTATCTACCTAACATGTAAATATCAATATATATATACAAATAAAATAAGTTAGAGATAAACGTAACTTTCAAGACTTGATGTTGTTAGCTTAAATTTTGTTCATCTGTTTTTACTTTAAGTATTAACATCTGAATTTATCTCCTTAGGGCGGCAAATTTTTCCGTCCGTGCAAGATGTACTTGCCAGACGTGAATTACTTCGTGCCGAAAGAACCCCCGTCGTATACGGACAAAGATATGTGGATCGGAAACGAGCTGGTGGTGAACCAACATCGGTTCCGACTGGTCGCGGCTGATGAGTACGCCATGCGATACTTGGAACTGAACGCTGAACAGGTGAATACCTACTGCTTGTAAAATAGTTGAAAAGAGAAAATGACCTGATTTCATCCGTGGCTTGGCTCACCTGAACTGATTTTTGAAGTGGAAACTTCTTTAGCGGCGTTATGTACTTTTTGGGATGGGTAAAAAATGTTAAACTCGCATCAGTACACGTGATCTGACCGAAAATTCGTAAGACGGCGCAGGGCGCTTGTGCGAGTGTGCGTGTGTGATATTGTATTTTACCACATAAATGATAGTACTTTATATGTTTAAGTTTTCACTTCTGTCGGCACTCCTGGAGTGCAACCGGCACTCCCGCAGTACAACCTGTTTTTTTCTGTTTCTAATTGTTGTTGTTTGCTATGACGCTGGGACCACTTAAGATGAGACCGTTACGCCATTAGAGCTTGGCCCGAGCCGAGCTCTTATCCTGATTACCTGATTTTGTGCTACGTAGCGTAGTTTGATTAGGGCGAGATGTCAGCGATCACCGAAATTAAGCAATGTTCCGCACGGTCACTATTTGGATGGGTGACCGCGGGTGGCATATTCCAACTACCAATTCAAAAAACTAAACTTCCAATTACAAAAGCACTACCGTGGCTCGGATGACACGTCCAATTGTAGATCTCGGTTGTTTTAACCGTTTAGCCATGTTAGAGGCCTTCACGCGGCCTAAAAACTCACACTTGACTTTGACACTTGACACCAGGTCTAGCCACCCGGCTTATCCGAACTTACTTACTTTTTTTCCTGATAATCCTTTTTATGCCCCCTTGATATCCTCCATTGATTTTGTTCTCGTTTCGCAGTACCCGATGGCAAATGTAGCACTTATCATGGATAAGATTCGCCGAACCTTGGCCACGGTTGAAAACGGGTACAAGAATTTTGTAGCCAAATATATGGAGGCTGTGCTGCCGAACCAAAAGGATCTGATGTCTGTGCGGTGTTTTAAGTAAGTATCATTATGGAGACCACGCACTGGTAAGCACAGCGTAGGACATGCACCCACAAGGTAGGCTAATAGACCACAGGATCACGCTGGACACAAATCGGTTACAATCGGTTTTACTGGGAATCTATAAGGAAGGTCTTTATCTAGCAGTGTCCTACAGCTTGAATTGACTACTTCTTTAGCTTATAATTTTAAAAAGTGTTAGTATCCTGTTACATGACCTTGTGAAATATTGAAGTAGGTATGTTTAGGTAATCACGTATCTAACTTGTTTTACAGACAAGCTCTAAAAGAAATAATGTGCGAAAAGATGACGGAACACGAGTTCATAACAATTATAAGATATTTCCGCGGCGATTCTGGGAAAGAGAAAAGTCCGAGACGAGAGATGGTACGGTAAGTATCGAAATCTCAGCTACATTATGTACTTAGGTACCCTACCGTATATGCCATGTAGCTGTAAAGTATATTATATTGAAGTATAGATCAGCTACATTTTAGGACTACATATACTGCAATCGCCGTGGTGGCTTGATTGTTAGTGGGAGAATACTCGTGTAAGAACTGTGAGGTCGTCATTTCAAATATATGTAGGTACCGTACCAATGAGCATTTTTGAGCCATTGATTTTTCATACAACTAACGATTTGGCAAAGGATAACATTGTATTGTAAAGCAACCTGTATGTATCAAATCTTTCATCACCGGAGAAAAAAATCGACAGCGAGGTATTTGAATGTTCCGACCCGCAGCTGCGCCGGCGTGGATCCATCGCCTTTCTAGAGTGAGCAGTTCAGCAGTATATTTGTAAAACGTTGATATTACCGCCAGTGCTATCAGATATTCTTATACCTGATATTTTTGTTATTTCCGAGAGATTTTATAGTTGGTTAAGAAAGTTGTTCTTATTGATTTTTCAAATGACTTCCTTTCGGCTTCCGATACGAGTTTAAAACCCATTGTATGTTTTTTTTTGTATTTGTTCAGATCTCTAGTGTTCTCGGATCTGACCCGCGGGCTTTGGGATGATAGAGCGCGACTACGTGAAGGTCTCTTGCACGCGGACGAGATGGGCTCTGGAGTCCTATCCGTGAACAGAATGCGCCAGCTGCTGAGGGCAAATCGACTGCCGATCAACAATGACCTGATGGACTGTATGTTGCAAGTGTGAGTATATGAGACGGGCACTGAAGCGATACGTAAAGAATATTTTGCAGCGGACGAGACGGGCTCTGGAGTCCTGTCCGTGAACAGAATGCGCCAGCTGCTGAGGGCAAATCGACTGCCAATCAACAATGACCTGATGGACTGTATGTTGCAAGTGTGAGTATATGAGACGGGCACTGAAGCGATACGTAAAGGTTATTTTGCAGCGGACGAGACGGGCTCTGGAGTCCTGTCCGTGAACAGAATGCGCCACGTTTGTCTAGCCGTACGATGGAAGAAAGGGCGGGTAGGTCCAGATTGTGCATTTGAATTAACCAAATAATAATGTTTCGACAGGCTGCAGAAAGATGAAAACTGCAATATTGTCTACGAAGATTTGCTATCGTTCTTGGACTTCCAAACTCGGCCGGTGTTCAGTCTCACTGAAGAAGAATATTACAAGATTGTGCGACACGCACCGCCTGTCAAAGACACGGAGGTAAATCGTGGTGATACGTATTTTTTGTAGTATCTACTTTTTTTGTATTACTCTATTTTGAACTAAATAGGTACGAGTATTAAGTAATTTACAGCAACTTACTTTTCTTGATTTTCTGTTCTAATTATTAGTACATAATATGTATGTTCTCAAGTCAGCTATATTAGGTAGGTATATCAAACTGGGCCTATGCGAAACTGCTGAACGTATACTGTATTTTGTTGAGTTTATCCGTAAAAATTTCAGTGTAAGCGGTGGACTGATGCTGAGACTGTAATCCACGAAGGTTACGTCAACTGGAATGCTTTCCTGTGTCAACTGAACCTCGACCACCTGGTCAAAGACCAAACATAAGCTCTCCAAATACAGGAAGATAGTAGGTAAGTACGGACTTCATATAATGCTAACAACTATTCTGAATATGTGGCGAAATTAGTGAACTAAAATTTAACAAGAAGACTGCTTATTTCTCTGAAAATTAAAACTACAGCGCTATGGCTCAGCTTTACAAGCATCATAGCATTGAGATTTTGTGTGAATTTTTTTATGTATATTTTTTCCTCTAGCGAATGAAATTTTTATAAGTAAAACTAAATTTCTATGATTTGTGTAATAAAACAAATGTCTGTTTATAAATTTGTATTTTTTTCTAAATCCACAATAAATACAATCTGAAACAATCACTCTTCTCACTTGGAACTTTGCGCAAATTTATAACATAAATTGTAGAAATATTTATTTACATTCAAAGTACAAGAAGAAATATGTTAAGATAGAGCTTAAAACAATTATATTTTTCAAGTGATATGAGAAAATAATTTAGTCAAATGAATTCCAAATTCTGAGCATAAAATGAGTAAAAAAACTGTGGTCTCCACCATACAAACAAAGAATAAAAAAAAATAGTTATAGGTTATCAGACGTTCTATTAGAATTTTCAAATTAGCCCATTTCAATTAATTGTCGGCGATGGTGGAAATGACCCCTTGCTAGTTTGTTTAATACATAATCAAATAAATTATTGGCAGTATTCTTTTCATTTTGATAATTTTGGCTGCCGAAGTATGCTTCAATCATCCGTGTTTTGAAATAAACGTATTTTATTCTAAATGAAACAAAAATTATTATTAACAGAGTTAAGGTTTTTTGTCAGAAATTTTATATAAAGTGTAAAATTATACATATTCTATTCTCTGCCTTTTCGTGGGAAATTGTTTGTACGATTTTCACTTGCCAACTATTTTCGCCGAATTATCACTAATCATATAATTTTGTTTTATTTCCCAACCTCACGATAACCAACTTTAAGTTCTAATAAAATAATAAAATCTACAAACGCGACTCGTTTCTGACTTTGCCGGCTGGGGAATAGAGAAAATATGAACTGGTGTCTCACAAATACAATACCAAAAAAAAAATACTTGTACAAAGAAGAACGAATCAATAGAATTCTTAAACACAAATCTACATACTCAGAGGAAAAAATATTGATGTGCATTGCTGCCAATTTAAAGGTTATTTTTGAGATTCTTAAGTAAAAATTAGTTTATTTTTTAATCATAATATCAATGTGTGAAAAGGGAACGGACATACTGACGGAACATTATTCGTAAAAAATGTAGTTTTTTTAGCGTTGTGAAAGATTTGACAAAAAAATTATAAATGTCCTATGTCCTAGATATATATGTATCATTATAATGACCGTAAGTTTTCAAAGTGAAACATAGGCAAAACGTTGGTTGGCAAATGATAATCGGTCAAACAATTTTCCGCAAAAAGGCAGGATACAGTCAAGAATACACATTCACTGTTGCAAACACATCTTCACAACATTGAATTTGATCTATATTGTCCCACTACAACCAAGTGAAATAGATATAATTAAATTATCTATTTGTGAAAATTAATACGATATCACATTTTTTCATTCATACCTACACTCGAAACTTTACAAAATAAATAACTTAATTTCCATGTTAATCTAAAATGACTTCTTTTAGTATTATAATACTCATCGTCAGAGTCTAAACTAAAGGGAAGCGTCATTAGATAATTTTTTATCTAGTCAATAGATAAAATATTTAAGTCAATAGTGTAAGATGATTTTTGTGAACTGAATGCCGAATGATTTAAAAACTGTAAGTACTTTTATTATTTTCCTACAATACGATAGAAATAAGAACTTGAAAATATCAAGTCATCTTTTTCATTACGTTATAACAAGTAGCATGGCACGAAGCATTCACTTGTCGGTTTTGTGTAAAAATAGTCTTAAAGTTTTTAGAAAATATGGATATACTATGCTAATAGCATAGGATAGGGTCAAGATTAGAGTAAAACTTAGACTATGTCGTCACATTCGATAGAACTATTACATTTCTAGAATTTTTATAATTATGACACTGGATTGATCTGTTATATAAATTTAGTAACCTAACTTATACTACCATAATTTACATATTTACATTTTCTAATAATTATAAATTGGTATAGTTATAATACAGCGTCAATTTGATTAAGAAACACAATCAATTTTTAAATCTGTCTACGAGATCAACTATTTAAACATGAAGTTTTTTATTGTCCAATTATTGTTTTTTCCTAGTAGTGCGCTCGAACGCCGATTACCACATTTCCTTCACTCTTTCTGTTGCTGGTATCGTTGGTCGATATCTGAAATAGAAGCGCTAATATTAATCTTAGAATAATTATTTTTTCGCCAAAAATGGCACAAATGACCGTGTTGAACCGTGTACAGAATTCAAATAGTTAGCACGAATTGATATGACTGTCATCTATGTAGTAGTTTTTACATTATTGTTCATTTTTCAAAAACAGCTCAGCCGATTTCAATAAAATTTAATAGGAACCATTTCTGAAATATGATCTACAAAACAAAAAAAAATATTTTTTGACGTCGGTTCAGTAATAGCGAAAATATCGATGAACATACATAAAAAATACACACAGACCAACATAGAACTTCCTCCATTTTGGAAGTGGGTTAAAAATGAAAGAGGTAAAAATGCCCCATGAGTATAACATATATATATATATATTCAGTCTGTTCACTCACTGCTGCACGGGAAGCATGGCAAAGGGACTAATAGTCTTTCCACCATTATATCCCCTCGAAGAGGAAATAAAGTATGGATTGACAATGACATCTGACATTAAGAGTGGATAAAATGGTTTTCTCCCCTTGCCGTGCTACCCGGGCTGGGTGTGAACCTTTTTACTCGACATTATATCTGGTCCCGTAGTGCAAGCCTCATCCATTGCATTCTGAATGTATTTGGTGACCTCATTTGAGAATCGTCGACCAGGTAGGTAGACTCTACCTATTTAAAGGAGACGGAAATAGACTAGCCTGTGAGGTGATATGGCTGGTGCGGCGACAGGCAAACTCCCTGCCAGCGGCGACATCCTGATGGCTGGGTTATGGTCGTTTATGCTCGATCCTAGGCTTGAAGCCGAATTGACACTGAAAAAACAACACGCACGTCAAAAATGTCAAATTATCGATTTACATTAATCCAGTCCAGCGAACGAATCTAGCGCTGGATTGAAACTGGAATAATGTAAACTGGTTATAACTTTCTAAAATAATGATCATTAGGTATAATAGATCGTTTTGAAAATATAAGCTCACTCAACAATTTTCTTTGTAGTTTGCAATGATAGTCTTCTGCGGGATCTTATCTACGTTAAGTAACCTAATATTTTAAGTCTCAACGCCCGTAGATTTCTTGGCTGTCTGAAAACTGATCTATCAGATTTATTTGCTGACAAAAATGTATTTTGGAGCGAACCTAAAATTTTAGATTTCTGCAGATTGATTTGTATTTTGCTTCGAACTTACCGCTCGATTTGTCTTCTAAAAAGCGGATACCTCCACGGCGAGTTGGGTTTCCTCTGCTCGTGCTGGAAGGCAGGATTGTCTCTGCCTCGCTCGTTTTCGCTCACGACAGACATCGACACTTGTCCTTCGGTTTCGCGGGTCTTTGATGAAAGTCTCCTGAAAAGGAACCATTCCATTCTCACTGATAGTCACATATACTGCTTGCTTCATAAAACATAGGTATAAACATAGAAAACATAGCTTTTTTTCTTTCCTAAAAGAGAATGTAAGTGCCGACCTAGATACTCGTAATTTCGGGTAAAATTTTTCCTCCGATGGTCAATAATTGGAAATATGTTATAATATATTTATGGATAGTAATTAAAAGCCGTGGTGGTCTAGTGGTAGTAATACTCGCCCCGCAATCGTGAAATCGTGGTTTCAAATTCCCGATCCCGTACCAATGAGATTATTTGAAAATTATGTACGGAATTTCACACTATTGGCTTTTCGGTAAAAAAAAAACCTCGTGAGGCAACCTGCATACGCCCGTATAAGAAATTCGATGGTGTATGTGAATCCACCAATCCGCACTGGGCCATCGTGGTGGATAAGGCCCAATCATCCTTCGTGGTTAGGCCTTCGTCCTGCAGTGGACAATTAAAAAGGCTGGTACAGTACAGTAGTCAATTGGATCGTGCGTCAGTTTACGGAAGATCAAAGTTGCGCTCATTTCTGACGGTTTACTATGGTTATAGGTGGTCGTACAGTGATAATTATCCTAGTGGTTAAAACAGTGTTAAAAAAGGTTCTACGGTCGCCTTTACTTTCCGGCTGCGATGCGGTTGCGATCATTGCCGGCAAGGATGTCGAATATAAGCGCGTGGAGATCGTTCATACCTATGGCGTATTTTACCTTAGTATCCTAGTAGGTAACGACGCGTTGTTCTGCGGTCGCGCTCGCTGCCGGCTGTCGACTATGAGCACGTGGCGGTCGTACGGCGTGTCATAGTCTACCTCCAGCACCGTGGAGAACTGGTGCGGCCAGATCAGGTCCAGCATCGCGACCAGCAGGCCCACCACCACGCATGCACACCCTGGACTCACCAAACATAGATCATTAATAACCTGATAATGTCACTGAACCTGAATGGAACTAAGCACTAGCCATCGGTCTATTTGGGATCAGTCCATCTTAATTTATTAGCCTAAAAGTGATACTCTATCTGATAACCATAAAAAATCTAAGTAGCCTAGGAGTCTCATAAAAACACACCTCAGAGATAGAGATTATAAGTAGGTATAGGTACATTTAAATAAATGCGCGTTGTTTACAGCTATGAAGCCATGGTTTTCAAATCAACACGGAGTATTTTGTCCTTGCGCTGACGCGAAATCTAGCCATTTCCGACAGGATGATGTAATAAATTGGTTCATGTGGCTGCCATTAGCGGTAAACCAATCTCTAACCTTCATCCGACCACAAACACCTTAGTGTTGCGCTGTTAAGTTGTAAAACTAAGAAGATACAATTATGGGAAAATTATCCACAGTAATTCTGGGACTGGTTATCTTAGCAATTTTCAGGGGTGGTTCTGGATTTTTTTCCTACAATGAGTTCCGACTAGAAATTAAAAAGAGAAAAATTTAATGGTGGTCACGGTGATTCATTCTCGAAAATCAATGGGAAGGAGGTAAGGTAAAGTTTTGTTTACTAGATTTGATCCATGATAGCTTTAACGAAGAAAGAAAGAGTTTCACTTGACGTGGAGAAAAATGGAAGTTTGTACCTGCGATGAGCACCAGCCAAAAGCACCAGCCCAATGAAAAGAACAGCATGGCTCCGTCAAGTTTAATGACTAGTGGCGCATGGGGCAGGGAAGCCCAGTAGCCCCCCGCAGCCGCGCATAACGTCACGCCCACTGATACCATCGCGTAGGCTCCGTACCGGGGTACCACCACCAGCAACAGGTTCATTAGCAGCCATAATGCTAACGCTGTCCTGGAAATAGAACAACCGTGTCTGTTAGTCTCATATTAACGAGATATGAATATGTTCATAAATGATTTTTTTAAGGGCAAAAGTGGCTTTATTATAACTACAACAAAATAAATTACTACTTTATAAGCTAAAACTACACACACTACTACTACATAAAAAGAAATTGGATCATCCGGACCCTTGAAGGTCTAAAAATAATCCAAATGTTCAAGCCCACTGCCAGTTGGCAGCGAGCCCAGCATGCTGGCTGCATTGCCACGCTGATCGGCAATGTTTACCTATACGTTGAGCTAAATAAACACCAGCATTTTGGTTACGCGTCATAAATGGTAGATCAACGAATTTTTTTTCTTTCCTATGACAACATGGCATTGGTGTAATTTCATCTTCAGTCACATTGCTACCTGTTGTAATGACTGATGCATAGAACATATTTTCTTAAAAACACTGTGATGTCTGTCGTTAGCACTGAACTAAACTGATTTGTAACAACAGAAAAAAATATTACTTTTAGGTGTAGGTGCAGCTATAATTGCATTTTAAAAGCCTTGTGCAGATAATGTAAAAATATATTTTTATCGAATGGAAAAAACATTACTGACTGTATTCAAGTTATTTACTAAGACATGTTAGTAATAAGTTGATGTTTACGAGCGTTCGTAACCCTGGCCTGGAATCACAGGAAACCTGTACACATAAACCTTGCAAACACTGATAAACGAAGTATGACAGCCACGCTACCGACACCTCGTGATCGCACCTTGAACTTGATAACTCGTATTTTGGTTTACTTACTTACATAACTAATTATGAGTATTTTAGTTTAACGTACCTACATTATTATATGGCATACTTCAACGTCAGAAGTATATCAAAACGTGTTCTTATTGGTAAACAGTGTATGAGCTATAATATTGCCTTTTTCATACTCATATACTGGCGTCCTTAATATGTTACCATTTAAGCAACTTTCTAAAATTAAAGTATGAAGAAAACGTACCACAGCAGAGTGGAGGTGGTGTATCCCGCAGCTCGGTACTTAGCTCCCCATTCGAAGCCTTCATGTTGAACCGCGAAATGCTCTGCGACAGACAGAACTGGATAGGGAAGCCCTCGGGTCAGGCCCGCTCGGTACCACTCCTGGATGGCGCCGGCTTCTTCCCAGTGGAATTCTTCATTGTAATCCACTCCGGGATCACCTATACTCGTGTTACCCCATGACAGAGCTGAAATATGAAATCGTTTAACAAGCTCGGGCAGTCGCAAAACATTTTTAAATCAGCATCGAATTATCGCGTGTTGTTTTGTGAATGGTGTTGCGCTTCAGGACATATTTTTTTGATTATAAACAGAACAGATATAGCTCAAAACCTATTTCATTATCAGATTAGACAGTTTCGTAAGACGGTGGTTTGTGGTTTTCAGAGGTCATTGCTTGATGGAAGAGCAAAGACCTAGCGCGTGCAAAAGGCCTAACGATTTTACAAGAAGCCTTTAGCAAACATGTACATTCACTAGGTACCATTGAACGTTGTAGAATGAGAGCTCACCAGTGAGCGTTACATTGACGTGGCCCAGGCCCACGTGGACGGCCAGCCAGCAGTCGACGCGGTCGGGGGAGAACGCGCGGTAAGCCGCGCGGGCCACGCGCGCGCCCGCCACGTGCCATGATGAGCCGTGCTTACAAACTGGAAATCAGTTAAACACCCATGTTAGTCATCTATAAGTATAGAATAGTCAAATTAAACAAAGTGAGATTTAAACCAAACCTTGGCACGGATTTACACACAATAAATATGTTCCAAACTGTCAAGCAAAATTATCCAACCCTTTTACACAGTCAGGTCATAAATTCTGTCACATGTTTAATATAAAATAATTGATACACGTTTATTCATTATGTAACCATTTATATACCAAAATGAACTTAATAAATCATAGATTCTTATGACAGTAAAGTTTATTCAAAATGACCTCCGTGATTTTGAATACAGGCCTTCAATCTGCGCGGCCAGTCGTCTATCGCAGCACGAACGAGGTCCATGTCAATATCGGCGGCTGCCTTAATCAAGGATGTCTTGAGTGACTCCAAATTGGGATGAGGCTTTGAGCACGCCTTTTCCTCCAAGTGTTGCTATATCTTGTAATCTAGCGGACTCAAATCTGGACTGGAGGAGGAGGAGGAGGTCTTCGTGCCGGATGAAGTCGATTTCACGCGCCGCCAGCCCGTCTTGTGTGCTCTTCGCTCTATGAGCTGGCGCCGAATCTTGTTGGAATACCCAGTGCCTGTTATTGAACATGGTATAAGAAACAGGTTCCACAAGGTTCGTCAGGACTGTATTTCGATACACAACTGCATTCGTTTTTACACCTTTCTCACAAAAATGTACCTCTGTTAAGCCCAAATAAGAAACTCCCAACCATTCCATGAGCGAGAATTGAAAATTACCTCTTTGGACACGCGGAATACGGTTGCTAGCTTCTTCACTACTGTATGCGTAGTACGCACGTATTGCGTACACCTTATCATTTTGTTTGTTGTAGCTCTCTTCTACCTACGGAAAAAAAAACTTCATCCGAAAAAAGAATTTCTCGATATTTTTTTCCCGCGTACCGCTTCAACAAAGCGCGGCATCTCTTCAGTCTCAGGTCCATTAGACGAGCATTTAAACGATGTCTTGTTTTTTTTTTCGATATGCCCGAAGCCCTAAGTCTTCATTTAACACCCTTTTCACCGTGGTTCTGCTTAACCCCATCTGAAGGGCCAACAGTTTCTGCTTACGTTTGGGATTTCTTTGAATTCACGCCTTCGCAGCTTATATCACTGCTGGAGTCCTATTGACCTGTCATCTACACTAGAGTCTTCACTGTATCGTTTGATGGTACGATAAACGAATCTTTTGGTTATATTCAAATGTTTCAGTATGTCAAAAACTTGAATTGGCGCGTAACCGCAACGATGCAACGCAATAACTGCAACACGGTCTTCTTTAAGCGTCCACTCCATATTTAAAAATAAGTAAAATTCTAAAAAGTGTACATTTCTATTTTCATGAACAATTCGAAATTCGAATTCAATAAACTTTTTTGTGGCCAGCATTCTAAAAGAAAAGTTTTTACTGTGTGACAACACTTATGACCTGACTAGGTATTTTTGAAGACGTTTTTTGGAGCTGGATGTGAATCTTTTTATACTTATTGTAGACCAAAAGAGCAAAAATAACCAGGCACTGATGTTTCTCGGATATCATTTCTTGTTTATACCTAGGTACATTGTTGTAGGTACATCTTTAGAGGTCGGATGTCTAGAGATTGTTATTAGTTGATTATGTGCAAATCAAACCTTTCTACAATCAAGATTGGTAGGATTAACGAGGCTTAAAGAGTCGAAAAGGGAAAGGATGGAATCGACTACTCAACGGTTACTTGTGAAGTGACAAAGAAGCGTGAAATCATACGCGGATGTTATTCTTTTTATGGCATTGGCAGTCAGTGGATTCATAGATTGGTTGTTTTATCTCTCTTCCGTGATATGAAATTATTACAGTGTGTCGCAGATTGTGACCTTTTAGGACCTTTATGCGTATTAATGCATACCTATCTGTACTGGTAAATAAACTCTTACAACTATTTATAGAAAATTGTATCCAATCGAAAGAGAGATACAATTATGTTTGTTATCATAAAGTCTCTCAGAGGAGACCCAGACGAACTTACGAAAAAAACATATAAACGCAATATGGGAATTGAACCTCTATGTGTAACAATTTCTTTGCCGAACAGTTTACCAAAAATTACGTCAAAGTTTGCAAGATGTGGTCCAGCACTGTTAAAAATAAATGAACTGTAAATTGCAACTTGAGTATATTTTGACTAATTTTGAGTCAATATATTCTTTAGAAGTAAACAGAATTAGCATTATTGATTTATGTTATAAAGCGAACCTGAAATCTGACTGCCAGTTTACCATTTAAAGTTTTATGAGGCCAACATTCCTATCCTATTTAAAACTTGATGTTTGGACGATTTTATTGCACTTATTTATTACGGTTAGTAATTAATAGTACAGCAATAGTAGTTGAGCCATTTTAATCATCATTATCATTTATAGTTCAAATCAAATAAAAAATTTAGGGTTGCCTGTCGCTGTCACTTATTCCTATTTGTAGTTAGTAACGGAATCAATACTAAAAGGCCCTTTCAAAGAACCGTGATTTTACAATGTGGTGTTAAGTCCATAAAATCAGAATGATTGAGTCCACAAAGTCAGAGTGAATAGTTAGATCGCCCTGCCAATAAAACGTATGGAGAATGAAGATGTATGACTCACGTGGTGTCTGTTAGGTGCACAAGCAGATTTTACACAATCAACTATTTTTATTGGCGCGTACTTCATTGTGGTACCGTTGCCGTACTTGTCAGTATCAAGAAGTTTTTAGCTGAGCAAATGTCTAGGTTACTTTAAGTAACTCACCGTGTAATTAAGTGTCTAAACCGTAAACGAGAGTAATTAACAAGTGAATTCGCTTCCAAGGTTCCGTCGACCATCGCCCGCTTGACAGCCAATTACGGAGGCGGAACGTTTATGTTAATAGCAGTACAACAAAAAATTAAATACCTTGCTAATATTCTAATAAGCACTTACCTAATATGACTGTGCCGACGAACAGGCTGAGTGTGACTATTGTGAAGGTTGAGAATCTCTGAAACAAAAAAAACGCTTTAGTATTTCTTATTTTTATTCATATAACAGTTTTGAAATAGCATACTGTCTGCAACTAAATCATTGCCGAAAGTAGATAAACTAGTTTACTGTATCTATTACTAACGCGTATACTGGCTGTTTCTCTCGACGAATGATTCATTGTAGGATATCATTGTACTTAACATCATTATTGTGATGTCCTCGAGAAGACACCCAATAAAACAACAGATTATTTCAGTAAGTACTATAACACACAGGTGATGCTCGCACCGCTCGGCTGACCGATTAGGTGTGAGGCGTCCCTCTCATGTGCCATATGTTCGTTTATTTAGAAACATCACAAAAACCATCATATTACCAACCAATAACATATTTACCAACCAATTTTTACAATGAGATTCAGTTTGAAATAGCATTTTTTTTTACAAAGTTCATAATATATTTTTCCCTAAGTTGATGGATTCTTTTCTTTTATGAATCTTCATTTTTGATTTTGTCAGTGTTAAAGCATATATTTTTTCATAAAATACTCTAAGTAGGTATTTACGATTTATGCCGTCTTTCAACGACTACTTATGAAGTGTAAACATTCTGAATCGATCAGTGTTTTAGCGTTTTCTGTAGAACATCGAGAAAAATCGCGGTACATGTTTGGTAAAATTTACGTTCCGGGAGAAAACTCCTTTCACACCTTAAATTGTAAGAAAATGTTATGTTTTTGGTGTTAATCGCTTGAATACGAAATATTGTATGCTCGTACGTCTTTACTTTTTCAGAAAAGTTTTTAGTTTCTGTACTTTTTACTTTTAATACGAAATATTGTATGCTCGTACGTCTTTACTTTTTCAGAAAAGTTTTTAGTTTCTTTACTTTTTACTTTTTATACGAAATATTGTATGCTCGTACGTCTTTACTTTTTCAGAAAAGTTTTTAGTTTCTGTACTTTTTACTTTTAATACGAAATATTGTATGCTCGTACGTCTTTACTTTTTCAGAAAAGTTTTTAGTTTCTTTACTTTTTACTTTTTATACGAAATATTGTATGCTCGTACGTCTTTACTTTTTCAGAAAAGTTTTTAGTTTCTTTACTTTTTACTTTTCAGCCAAAGTATCGCGTAAAATATCATTTAAAAAAAATTTAAAACTGTAATAATCGGCCAAGTGCGAGTCGGACTGGCGCATGAAGGGTTCAGTAACGTATGGGAGACCCTCGGCAAAAAAAAAATTACGTTTGATGTATGGGAGCCACCCTTAAATATTAATATTGTTCTGTTTTTAGTATTTGTTGTTATAGTGGCAATGAAAATACCCATCTGTGAAAATTTCAACTCTCTAGCTATTACGGTTCATGACATACAGCCTGGTGACAGACAGACGGACAGCGAGGTCTTAGTAATAGGGTCCCTTTTTTACCCTTTGGGTACGGATTCCTAAAAACTAAGACGTAGAAACCTAGCCATTGAAGTGCTGATTATATGAAAAAAACAACAATCAAATCGGATATTTAGAGGTAGATAACGGCTTATTGTTTTTGTATGGCCAAGTTCGCATTTGCTTTAATGATTCTTTATTGACTATTACTATACTATAGTACATTAGTTCTTAGTACGTTACGTATTGTACATTATAAGTAGTATTCCTTATAAACTAGCTACTTATACTTGTACCTACTTACATTATTTTAAGAAAATGTAGTAGTAATTCTGAAGTGTTATTATGGAGATCTTCTGCACCATGTATACTCGGATGAGCCTATCCGAGTATACAGGGTGCCGATGCAGAGCTGACGCCGACATAATTATATAAACAATATTAACTAAATAATCGAATCAAATTGTAAGCAATCAAACTAACGTTAAATAGTTACTTAGCTTGTCAATGATTAAAAAAACGATCCAGATATTTTTCGCCCACGCTAGAATATTAAGCTCATGAAGGCAGCCATGTGGCTCTTATCTCTAGCAGACAATCGCATTGTAGTAACACATCACTGTCTTTGAAAGCATACTTTGTTGGTACTCAATTACAGTCACATTGATTTGTATAGACATGTACAATATGTTTAGCTTATCCTTGACCGAAATTCAGGATACTTAGTAAATATCTATTAACTTTACTTTATTTATGATATAAGTATGAATATAATTAGTTCTTAGCTTAGCTTATAAAGACTAATACTTGTTGCCTTGTCGAAAGATGTCTGCCCACTATATTGTCCCATACCATGTCCACGCTACGAACGTATCAAGCACGGAAACACCTTAATAAGGCATATCATAATTACTTGTGAAAAGTAAAAAAAAAGCTATTAATTATTATATCTTCTCTACACAACGGTAACAAAAAAAGAAGCACAGAAGTATGTATAAATATCAGGTCGCGTTTAGTAAAGACACTGCACTTCAAATAAATGTTAACAAAAAACGTAGCATTGGTAACCTGTTTTATAATATAGGTTAGTTGAAAAATACAGTGACTGAATCTTTTTTGACCATATTAAAGTAAGTCATCTATTTGTTCTCATTCTAGGTACAGGATGTCCCAGAACTCTACGTCAAGCCGAAAATGCTGGAACACCCTGTATATAAGGGCTCTAAAACCGGAAAGATCGGAATCCCCACCTTCTTGGTTTTTGAAATAATATGGTTAATTTCAGAAATGTGACCAAAAATTCCATTGTTCTTATTTGACTCTTTTTTGAAAAATGACACAATTTCAAAAAATAGTATTTTTTCACTAAAATTTCTATCAATTCACTGATTAGGCTACGTAATAAGGAGACTCATTTAGACTGATTTTCTTTGTGTTGATGCAAGATGAAGCTGCCCTAATACTTACCTATTAGCGTTAGCTAAAAATTCATACAAGTCAAATTCTAAGTTTAAAAATACAGTGAGTCAGTGACTGAAATATTTTTGACTAAATTAAAGTAAGTCATCTATTTGGCATTATTGCACAAATAAATAATTCATTACATCCATACTCTTTACATATACATAAATAACATTGGAGCGCCTGTTTGTTATTACAATAACCTAAAACCGTTTTTAACTACATGTATGTGAATATGTGTATGTGAATTTTTGTCTGTCTGTTTGTTCCGGCTAATCTCTGAAATGGCTAGACCGATTTTTACGGGACTTTTATTGGCAGGTAGCTAATGTAACAAGAAGTAACGTAGGCTACGTTTATTTTAGAAAATATATTTTTATCTCGGGCTAACTAAGCACCGCGGGGAGCAGCTAGTTGTAACATAATATTAAGATGCTCTATCATTAAGTAGTCGATTAAGGCTATGAAACTTCAAGTTTTGCTCATCGCCGTGCATAATTTGTAGAACATTGCATCTAGCAATATATCAAACAGACTTACCAATACAATGTTGACAAATAAATAGAGGATGTATCTTTAGACGACGGAAATTTTCTCGGATATTACTATACCTATTTTATTATCTTTAACTTACCATCAGGCGAGTTGGTGGTCAAGCGACTTAATCGCGATTAACAAAAAAAACCTTATAACTAACCTCGAAACGGCAAATAAAACAGCTGTTCCATTCAATACATATTGTTGAAAGTCAATGAACTTTTTGTATTAGTATTTTTGGAATGTTGTTATTTTTTTACGACTTCAAGGTTGAATAATGTCGAGCACAATGATATCATAAAATATTTCCATCGTCTAAATAAAACATCCCGTGGAAATATACAAAAGAACAAGCTTTACTTATTGCCGTGCTAAATTTGTAGAGCACTACACCTAGCAATACATATATCAAGCTGACTTACCAATCTCGACAAAAATACAGAGAATAATGATCAGTTAGCCTGACGGTGTCAGGCGATCATAACAGGCAGGTAATCACTGTGGTGCTCGTGGTGTGCAGTGCAGTGATGAGGGTATTACCACAAACAGCCGGTCGTGTAATTGAACCAGGATTGAGCGTAACCACAATGACTATATTCGTTGTTTCCATTTGTTACGAGATAGGTACCTAATTGGTCTTCGTAAATCAGGTGGAATCTGCTTTGTGTGGCCAAATTATTGCAGAGACGTGATTTTAGGTAGACTGTAGTAATAAAAAGTGGATATCTTCTTACATAAACTTTATAATTTTATTATGTTCTGTAAATATGTAGATTACTATATATTATTGAGCAAACTAGAAAATTATGGCTAAAATGAAGGGTGCATATAAAATCCGCCCTGTTTAAAACTTATAAAAGTCTGTTTTGGGAAATAAATACATGAAGAAAAATTCTTAAACAATAAAAAAATTGAATACTTTTGCAATTAGAAATTATATTGGAAAACTTCATTAGATACAGAAAAAAACACCAAGACCACGATTTTTTCTGATACCGGGGAAGATTATGCGAAGGGTGAAATCGAGCGTGAGCGCGGCGATGATCAACGCCAGCACCGGCACGACCGGTGCGACGGAAGTGCGGTTGTAGTAAGCTCCTACAATAAGGTGACCAGAATAATTACCACTTTTCTCATGTCGGGGAAGATAGCGAAGAAGGCGAGGTAAAGCGTGGGCGTGGACGACCAGCGCCTGTAATAAGCATCGCTAGTAAGCTCCTACAATAAGAGGGCCAAAATAGATACCTCTTTCCTGATGCCGGGGAAGATGGCGAGGAAGGCGAGGTAGAGCGTGAGCGCGGCGACGACCAGCGCCAGCGCGGGCACGTCCGCCGCGACGGCTGTGCGGTTGTGGTAAGCGTACAGGGTCGGCCCGCCTTCCTCGCGAAACGCGTCGAACCACCCCTTCATCGCTCGCCCAGCCTGGAACATGGATAACAACTCCCATAAGTCATCTTAAGATCAACAAGTGTAGTCTAGTCTAGTACCTACAAACATCTATGGCGTTTTCAAATTAGTTACTGAACACTGGGTAAAGGTTGTAACTCATAAGGGGCAAGGTTATTTTAAAATATAATAACAGAAAATATACGACAGCACCACAGATGGGTTTTTGAATTTGAAAAAAGATTTTCTGCTGTCGCCTCATTGTTGGCGTAGTGTTTGAATCCACAAACGCGTGCGCTATTTGTGTAAGCACCTGCTTTTAATCATCAATCATTCTATTAATTTTATTTATCAACTATGTAATTAAAAAGTCTTCATCTTCTTTAACGTATGATTTTATTGCTTTCTACAAGGCGGGTTCCCACAAATAATTCTTGTTGTATTAGAGGTTTTATGATTTGATGGAAAGAAGCAATCAAACGTGGAATTTATATAGACGACGCATCAAACCTTCTGCGGAATCGAAGTACGATAGCATGCTTAGGTTAAAATCTAATCGCTATGATGGCAAAATAACTGTTTTAAAATGCAAATACAGTCGATTTGTTCTTGACACAAATAGGCACTGCAGTGGATTAATGAGACTCTACGATAAACTTAAACTAGTCATCTTTATGATGTACTAATAAAGTTCCGGATGTCTACGAGCTATTATAAAATTTTAAGACTCTTCGAGTTGCGGTAACCACCTATGAAATTTTCTTACCAAAATATACTTATAATTATAAATGATACGTTTCCGTTATCGGACTGTTCTCAATGCTAATATAATTGCACTATCACACTCTCTTATGAGAAAAATTAAGCCATAGTCCACCACGCTAGTCAGATGCAGATTGACTAATGTGATAAATCGATGTTACCTACAATTAGTCATTCGAGTTCGTCTACCAGAGTCTCCTAACTCGATTTTCTAGCTATGGGATCGTAAACGTTTGAAGCTATGCCCTTGTGCACGTAACTTTGAAAACGTGCCTTGATTTTGAAGGACAGAAGTGTATAACTTCTTAACCATGTTATAAAATATACTGAATATTTTATGCTTTATCATACTATTACTAAGCTATATTGATACGGCAGAATGTTTTAGAACTCCGATAGCCCGCGGTATTTTTGATATCTTGATTCTGTTGGCGGATTGCCGGGCATGTTGCGATATATATACATATTATATATGTAATGTATAGGCGCTCGTCGAACAAAAGGAAACGGATGTGCAAGTGCAAGCTAACGAGTAACTTTCTAATTGGATTAAGTAGGTGTTAAGTACATAGTAGATATACCTTAATAAATGATTGCATCTATAGTTCAAAGAATTTCGTGTTGTTGATCTGGTAGATACTTAATACGATTCAACATTCGAAAAGTTGAATGTTGACGCATCAAGTACCTACCAGAACAAAGAGATAATATGAACAGCCATTTGGACATGGAGAAAATATGAACAGCCAAAACAGTAATGATATCATAGAAAATAATATATAATTATCATCTAAACAACAACTAGGTCATTAAAAGAGTTCTACGTTTTCTTTACAAACTTATACTAAATTGCTAAATTTTAGATAGCTTTGTTTTATACAGAATTATTTGTAAACAAATAGCATCCTTTTAGGGGCTTATTTTGTACATCAAAACTAACAATTCTTGTTCTACGACTTTTGTTAAAATTAAAAAAAAAGCAGCTGTTCCATACATTTTCTCGAGGGTGAACGATATTTTTCTACGGAACAGCATTTTTTTTGAGAATTAATACAATTTGTAGAACAAAAGTTGTTAGTTTTGATGTACAGAATTAGCCCCTAAAAGGATGCTAACTGATTAGAAAGTCTTTTTTAAATTTGGCATAATTAGTTACCGATTTCAAAATAGCAAAATAACAGTACCTACTTATTTTGCGTGTCATACCTACGGGATGCCTTCGAATTTAATAGCAAACCTCTAATAGCTGTAATAGGTTAGAAAATATCAGCTGTTGTATAGACTGACTGATTTGACTAAGACGAAATTTTTGAATGTAAGAGATATCTTTTTTGCAGTTTCGGGTTTAGTCCCATAGTGAAACTTGGACATAATGACAACTATAACTAAGTACAACGTAGAGTAATGCTAATTATCGCAAAGTCACAACGTAGTGACTTAGGTTAAATCAAAATTTTAATGTACGAGTTACCTATATTTTGAAGTACTTTTTAAAAATTGAACCTCTACTTTTTAGGGTAATATTTAGAAGTTCTTGTCATAATTACTTTCCATCTTATTCCATGTACAGGTAGGCGTGGCGGAAGTCGTACCGACGTTTTCATTTAATTTATTGATAGTATGCAGTCGAGCCTGTAGTCGGAAGTTATCTAATCAAAGAATTACGAGGTTGCTTCTCGAGTCCCTTAGACAACCTTCGTTAAGGTTAACTGGTTAATATAATGGGTCTACCTTTTTAGAAGGAAATTTAAATTATATCTAAGTACGTAGGTATACCAGATACATAAGTTACATATTATTCTCTTAAGGGAATTACTCTAGAGCCGCTAGGTAGATAAGTGTATGTCAATAGATGGATTTGTTAAAAGAAAAGTGGGTTTACTAATCGATCTCGTGATTTACTAACATACTTTACTGATATCAATGATAATTAAACAAGTTTTTAGGGTCCCGTACCCAAAGGGTAAAAACGGGACCCTATTACTAAGACTTCGATGTCCGTCTGTCTGTCTGTCACCGGGCTTTTTCTCATAAACTATGATAGCTAGGCAGCTGAAATTTTCACAGATGATGTATTTCTATTGCCGCTATAACAACAAATACTAAAAACAAATTAAATAAATGTTTAAGGGGGGCTCGATGGCGCGTTCATAATTAGGCCTATTGTTAGTCTACGGAGCACGGACATCTTACGCACACATGCAAACTGAAAACGATGGCACGGTAATGTATGACGTGAAGATGGTAACCGAGTACCAAGTCACGAAATTAGACAAAATTTGTGTTAAGTAAAATTGCTACGGCTTTCGAGACATTTAACATTTTCTAAATTTTTAGGAAAGGCACACCCTTGGTCTCCTTTTACAATTTTAAATTTAAATTTGAACCCTCTAGTTCCAGAAAGAAGGTTCAAATCTCTTATCATTTCACCTTTTTCAAGTTGGACAGCCGATATAGCTCAATGCTAGTTTGTGAAACCCTTCGAAATTACGTAAGTTCGGGTGTATCTGCATATTTTTCTAACACCTTTTAAATTTCATATTTAAAGTGAGACAAAGTGATGTAGGTATTAGGTTGGGGAAAAAGTCTTTTCGCATTATAGTATGTATGAACTTGTAATAAGATCTCTTTGGCTATACTATTTGTATCTGGCTGGTTTTGGTATCATTGAAAGTTTAAATTTTAAAGAAAATAATTCCAAATTCAAATTAGGAAAATGTGTGATTTTCATTTGTTTTTCGTACTGTCAAGATGAGTGAATCTAATGAATAAATTCGATACATTCTAAAATTGTACTACAAAAAAAGTAAAAATGCAACGCAAGCCGCGAAAAAAAGTTGCGATGTTTATGGATCTAGTGCAGTGTCTGTGAGAGTAGCACAAATCAATCCGGAAATTTTGATATCAAAGACGCACGTCGCTCTGGTCGCCCTATTAGGGATAAAATGAATGCCTTTTTTGAAAAAGTGGAGCAAAATCGGCATATCAGTAGTTACGACGTAGCTGAAGAACTGGGAATTGACCACAAAATACTCGTAGTTTTGGCGCATTTGAAAAAAACTGGGTACACAAAAAAGCTTGATATTTGGGTACCTCACGAGCTCACTGAAAGAAACCTAATGAACCGTGTACTCATTTGACCTCACACATCTTTGGCCACTCAGCAAAAATTAAGAGAGTTTTGCTGGGAGGTGTTAATGCATCCGCCGTATAGTCCTGACCTTGAACATTCAGATTTCTACCTGTTTCGGTCTCTTCAGATTTCTTTAGGTAGTGTCAGGTTAACATAACGAGAGGACTGCCAAAACCACTTGTCGCGGTATTTTGATCAGAAGTCCCAAAATTTCTATAGCAATGGGATCATATCCCTACCTACAAGATGGCAAAAAGTTATCGAACAAAATGGTACCTACATACTTTAGTTAAATGTAAATAAACTATATTAAAAAATGTTTTGAATTTTCTTAAAAAATGCGAAGAAACTTTTTTCCCCAACCTATTATATCTCTTGCTATTTTAGTACTGTTTCTGTTACTTTAGTTCTATTCTATGATTAAGACTGCACTGTCACCCAGCTGTAGGTATCTCATGAACCGTGAGAGCTAGACAGTTTGCTCCAATGATATATACCTAGGTACTTATCTGTTGCTGCTATAACAACAAATACTAATAAGTTGTCAAGTGCGTGTCGGGACACGCACTTGACATTATAGATAATTATGGCTTCCGTAGATGGTAACGATGATTCTAATGATGATAAAAACCAATTTTTAAAATTACTTTAGATTATTAGATGGTTGATTATTAAATTCTATCTACTTTAGAATTTAAGGAATGCACATTCTTTATGCCAACATTGTTGACCTATAGGATCTCACAAATGGTACGAGTACATGTGACCAACAATCGTTTAAAAAACCTCACATTAATTTTAGAAATCCTATTCGATAGACCCCCTATGAAGAGGTAGGGTTGAAAAAAATGTTTATCCCCACTATACATGTAGGTATGAGAGCCACCCCTTAAATACACAGTATTGAAATTTTTCAGTATTTAAAATTGAGATCTATTTCTTCGATAAATGTGGAAGTTCTAAGGCTTTGTAACATTAGGACGGACGGACGAATGGATGGACGGACACAACGAAGTTATAAGGGTTGCTCGTTTTAATACGGAACCCTAAACATAAAAAAGTTGTCTAATCAAAAAATTTAAAAACAATTAAAGTAAAAACACGACATTTAAACAAATTGACCCATTTACGATAATGACAAAAATTGTTCTACGACAAAAAATGGTGGTCGTTAGAGCTAATAGTAAAGAAAATGAGTGTCATTACAAAACGTATGATTAAAATGAATGTTAAAACCATAGACGGAAGCTGTTCCATAGTAGTTCGGTCATTGAGCCCACGAGAGGTCGCTCGGTGACCTTGGATAGCCACAGGTGATAGCAAGGGCAACCATAGTATCGTCTTACAATGTAATTTGTGTACAACCACAAATATTGTTACTAGTTTTTTACCCGCAGATTTGGCTGCCAGATATTTGAAAAAGTAGGATATCACTGTACGAGTTTTAAAGTATATCCTATTTATATCAATAAATCAAATCGATTCGTCGCTACCTTGATACGCAAAAGAGTAAGAAATAAAATAAACTAACGAACGCATCTTCGGAATTCATAGTAAGGATTTAAATAGTCCTTCGAAATTAATCATAACATGACGTCAACTTAAGAAAATGATAATGACACCATTACAAGTTATTTAAAACATCAAATTTAAATGTTACACAAAAAAGAAACATGACGTGCTGATCAATTTAAGTCGAACTACTCGTATCATTTATCTACGATAGATTAAACTTGAAGTCTATTATATGCTCGTTTTTAGGGTTCCGTTGTGACGCTCCATAGTCACGCCATAACCACAATTAAATATTTAACTCACATGTAAAAGTCTCCCACAAAGTCAGATTATATTTATATCTAATTAACTATTAAAACTAGGTGATTAAGAAATTTACTTAATAGCACTCGAAATTTTATTGTCACATAATAGATTCGATTGCCTTAGTAACGTTCGCTGTTATGTACTATGTAAAAGATTACCTCGATAGCATTTGTACCACACAACTAATGGATCCTGGTCACCACCTCATCCGTTGAGGAATGAACACATCAAATTGGAGCGGAAAACTTGAAACGTTCGCAGCTCTCTGTCGAAATCATCATTTTCAAGCCGATGTAAAGGTATATACTGAAATAGATCAGAAGTACAAATAAGTATCTTGATTTGTCATTATAATCTAGAATTGGAAGACTTTTGGAGCAGAAAGACACACAATACAATTTGTACACAATACAAATTGTCTGCAGATTACTGAGTGCTTATTTTACAAGCTAAAGTCGTGGCCGAGCTACATACTAGTGAAAATCTGTTGAATTGTTATGAATATTCAAGGATGCATTAAAAACTTAACTTACACCACTATTCTGGTATGAAAAGATGTTTTGATAAGGTCTATTGCTAAAACTAATAATAACAACATGATTTTGGGTTCAGAAGTTAAGGATAATGACATTAAGATGAGAAAAACAAAAACTGAATCTTACCGGATCAACTGATGTCGAGTTGATTTTGTCAAAGGATCCTTGCGGCAAAAAGATTAATTTAAAGGTGAAGCTGTGTATTTGCTCTGGAAATGCTCTTGCAAATCCTTCGCGACGCCTTGGAAAACGCGTTTGTTTCGCTTTTAAGACAAAAAACCTGAAAAATTAGACAAACAAATTTGGTTGACAATTTTAGGTTATTTTCACATAATATTCTAATTATCCATCATCTCTGTGAATGCTGTACTGACCTGGGACTCTGTTTGACTTCACAGGCCTCAATGGCACCGTGGAAGGACCTTGTTTTGCAAAGAAAAACTCTTGTTTTAGTTCAAGGAAGAAGGTTTGTTTTGATATTGCAGTAAATGTAAACAGCGCCATATTTAGTATTACCAATATAGGATGGATAAAAAAGGCCGTATTACGGAGACGAAAATTACAGAGCGATATGATTTCTTCTTCAGAGACGTAAGAAAAAGCAATCAAGGAAAAAACTGAAGATAATTTTAAATAAACTATGATTTTGTTTAATGAGAGGTGGTCGTTTCAGTTTTAATTACAGAATAAAAAGGGAGAAGTTTTATTCATAACTATTCAAGAAAAGCCGAATTAACGAGTAAAATTATACGACTGGCAACTCTGGATAAATCTAAGAGATTTGATTGGACGACGGCGACCCGAGATACTACACGTGGAACCAAGATCTCTGATTGGATAAAAGCTGTAGGTACTGTGTGCCTCAAAAACAGGATCAATCGGGATATCCTGATTAATCACGAATGCAGGATTAATCATGCATTCATGGTTTTGGCGCAATGCATTTGTAAGGGTATAAAAGGAGTGCGAGTGGAGGGAGAAGGGACAGTCGGATTTTAGATGTCAGAAGAACAGGTCGAATCCCTGTCCGTTTATTCAAAGTTTCGGGAGTGTTTTAATTAAATATTTGGTGTATTTATTTTATAATTTTATGGACTCTGGACTTTCAGTGATTATTTTAAGGACTTTTAAAGTGGATAGTGTGTACCTAAGTGAAATTGGATTGTTTATTTTCCTTATCGGAGGAAGATATATCCGGTGAGTCTTTTCCATTTTATCCTGGTGATTGTATTTGTGAAATAATACTCTGAAATTTAGTTATCGAAAATTAATAAATAATTTATTTTTGCAAAAAATTGGCAAAACCGCCTTCCATCGTAAACAAAATTGGAATAGTTTGCTAAAATTGATGTGTTCATTTTTTTTCATTATTGTTGATTTTTCAAAAACGGATCAGCCGATTTCTGTAACATTAGAATGGGACCATTTCGGGAATACCTATACACTTTTGAACTTGAAAATAATTTTTCGATTGGGTTCACAATTGGCGGAACAAACTAATATGACCACGAGGAAACAAATTGTAACAATTGTAACTAATAATGTGTTTTCCAAACCTTGGCGGCACTTGACCTTCTGACATTTAGTTATCCTGTGACGATGTTTAATGTTTTCTTATTTATGATGGAACCTGGAAACTATTGTTTTGCCTAAATATTTTTCTAGGATATTTTTCCTGGAAACTATGTATAAATGGACTATATTCAGAGTTGAAAATAGTACCTTGCCTACACTTAAGTTTCCTCTGTAAATTATTGGACAACAGTGAAAAATAGTTTAATTTTTGGAAAATTATTATGACTGAAAAGAGTTATATCAGAGTATTGTATTACATAATACTAAGCCATCTTAGCAACTAAGCATTGTTTGATTGAATTTTATTTAGGTTTCGTGGAACTTCATATTATTTTTGAGAATTTATTTATGTCTTACTTTTTCTTGGTTATTGTTGTTTATTTATTTGTGCCAACTATTAACTGTGTGTATTTTCTTATTCTTTAACTCTTTATATTATGATTTGTGTGTTCTTGTGTTAATTTGATTATTTGTGACAAATCGTATCTTGTGTTTTACCTATGTACTTTTTTTGATTTTGTGTGCTGCTATGCGACTGTAATACTTGTTTACTTAACCTTTTATTTCTCAAATGCCTATGATTATTTCCTGTGTATTTGCTTGTACTGTTCGATATTTACTATTTGTGTGTTTTGATTTTTACTATATTTCGTGTTTCTATTACTTTTACCGTGTCTTTTACCTTCTGACTTCTGCCTTATTTCTGAAGTGTTTATTTCCTGCTTAACCAACTTGCGGTTGAGCTAATTTATGTTCTCGTTGTCTGTTTGCTTGTATTATGTTGAGGTTTACTTAAGACTATTTACATCTAGTATTTTACTCAATTAATTTTATGTCTGTATTTGGAAATGTTTGTAGTAAGCAGTTATACTTTAGGACTTAATATTTTATGCAAAGAATATGAATACTTACGTAGGAAACCTGGATGTTCCTCAAGGGTTAAAATATTGCTCAGATTTTATGCAAAGGGTTGAGAATAGACTTTGCTTATTCAAATATGTTTGTAACATTGCTATAGCTGGTTTTACTCACTGAAGCTGAGCGAACTGAGCCGGGGTCTCTAGTTGTAAAGATTTGGCCTCTTTTATCGAGCTGAAGTCTCGAGGTGATAAATTAGCCTTGGATCCTTAAAGGTGGGCGAAACATCACCATACACAAGAAGTGCTATTACTTACCATTGAAACACTGGCTTGTTCTTACAAAAAAAACTAAAGTCTAAACCATTATTAAGTGAAGTCATTTTATAAACCAATTGGTAACAAATGTAATTAAATTTTAGTCACCCTCAATAAACATTCAGGCGACTACTTGCAATAGGTTTAGTGTGGGAGACTTCAGGTAGAATCTATATTGTCTTAAGATATAGGATTAATGAACATATTGTAGTTTAAATTAGAACTTATGTTTATTTTAATGTTTGTGAATGTACCTAGTCATTTAAGATGTTGTATGACGTACTTGACTGACATTAAGATCAATTGATAACAAACAGTCCAGTAAATAACTTTGGCCCTTAAAGTCCAGTTCATTAAAAGATTCATGAAATTTGAATCTAGTTTATTTTTACTATTAGATTTGGTGTGAAACACCTTAATGACAAGTTGACTGTCTGATAATAGTCAAGTCAAATATTGATATTCAATTCCTTTGAAATTCAGTCTAGTTGTATTAAAAGACTGTAAGTAGATTTTCTTAATTTAAATATCTTGAATAATCTGAATGGCATTGATATTGTCCAATCGTAATTAATTTAATGAATGAAAATTTGAACTATCCAGTACAAACGATACTGAGAATATTCAAAGTTAAATTTTACTTTGCTTAACTAGTAAATATCACAACTTCAAAGAAAAAAAAAGAGAAATGCCATTCCAAGGTTGGTGTAGAGCGTGGTTGTAGGGGATGGAACGGAGACCACTTACAAAAAATAAAAAAATATTTTAATTTAAAGAAACTTGTTTATAACTTGTTTGAGCAACTATCATTAGACAGTCATGAAAAATAAATAAAAGCCCAAGCAAAGTCTCATTTAAACTATGTACATTCACTGTGAATTCTTTCTAGTTACCATTGCGTATAAAATCCTCCGTATAACATTGTACAAAAATAGCTACTAGAATTATTAGGACTTATATTGCTATAATCTAAATTTTCCTTTTAGCTTCCAACTCTTCATGTAGCATAAAGATCTATCAATCCTAAAACTTTGTCATTTAGTTAGGTAGATATAGTCTCCAAAACCATTAGGGTTCTACGATTCATAATGTAGGGTTCACACTACTCGATCACTGGCCAAACCTAGCTTTAAGTACCTTAATTACAACCGTATTAAAATATTTCTTAGTCTTAGAAGATTTAGTTTCATGGTTACTTGTCAGGGTTAAGCTAGGGACGTCTTTAGTTAAGGGGTTAACATAGAATAGCGGTATTGATTAGTCTTCATCGTATAAAGAATATATTATTTTATTATATATTTAAAAAAAAAAAAAAAATTGGGCCGTAGTTTAGCTAAGGTTAGTGGTAGGAAGGTTAAGATATGTTTAAATAAGTATAAATAATATGTGTAAGTAGGGTTCGGTACAATATGGGTGCAGTGGACCAGGATATTACGAATCTTTCTAAGTAATTTTCTTATTTTTAGATATTTTTTTATATTTAATGACAATTAATTGCTACATAATATCTCATACCTGTATTTTATCAATGCTAATTCTGCAAAAATAGTCCATAAAATTAATTATAAAAATGCAGTTCGATAAGAATAATCTGGAACTTTTTAATAAGTACATCTAAAGTTGCCTGGAAGAAATTTCGTCACAATATAATGTAGTGGTTCAGGAACTCAGAATGTTATCTTTAAATTAGTTATAGCATACACTAGGATCTGTTCAATATGAAAATAATCTTGGGTTTGTCTCGCGATTCAAGTTGGTTTTCGTGAAAAATGGATACATACGTGTGATGGTTTAGGAATTAAAAAGAAAAAAATAATAATAATAATTATAACGAGATTTTAGGAGACTATTTTTATAGCTCAAATCAGGGTCGTATTAACTTTTTAGATTTTCTAGGATGAATAGATTAACAAACATAATAATAATATAAAAGTTTGGGGGGTGATCGAATTTATTATGATGCATAATTACAGAAGTAATAAGTTGTTCCTAACCTTGCATATCAGAAAGGTAACATATTTAAAGCAAACTATTATTCTGTTTAGTACTCTGTACTGTTGGTCATTAACCTTATTATTTGCTAACAACGTATTTTGGAACATTAATTTTAGGTAAAATAAGCTCTGATCAGCGGGGCAATTCTGACAACCGATTTCGTTACTAAGGTGACACGTTCTTGAACTTGTCTCGTTTTTCTGACAGTTTTGAGCAATCGGAACTGTCAGAAAAACGAGTGAGGTTCAAGAACGTATCACTCTCGTAAAGAGATCGGCTAACAGAATTGCCCCGCAGACTTTACGTTATACCTAGTCCGAAATTAAAAAGTGAACTTAACGATTAAAGACTTAAGACACTAGTTTCCATTGTAGAATTTAAAGAAAAAAAAAAGGTTTGTTTTGACAATTTGTTTTGACGTTTAGTTCATTGAATGTGGGGAATTGGGTATACCAAACGCAGGTGTTCTCCACAGATTTTCGGGTAAAACAGGTTAAGTGGGTTTATCATTGCCCTGAGTTATTATTATGAAGCAATGATTCATATTATGTCAAATAGGAAAATTTAGAGTTAAATACTCTTCTTAGAAACTTAAATACAAAATCTACCACGATATCTCAATGGAAGCTAGTTATCTTAGCTAACAAAGGAATAAAAATACACAACATTTCCTAACATTGGATTTGTTCAAAATATAATTAAGCTTTTAATAACGTTTTTCTTTCAATTATCGGCAATTCAATTTGTTATACTTTAATTTTATACTGTTGACGCGGAGTTTTAAGTTATGGTCTGGCAACACTGGTTACGGTTTTAGCATCAAGCTGTTTTTAGAAAAGATTTTATTTGAAATTCGAATACGATTTCGTTAGTCTACTTGGTTTCGAACAAATCTTTGATTTATTTTTTAAAACAATACATAATTACGTTCTCGCTTTGTACATACTAAATGCTACTTACAAGAAACAATGGGTAAGTAATCTTTTACGCCTGTTTACACATTTTGTTGAATTGAAATAATAAGTTAATAAAGTTACTTGGCTTTAAATTGTCAACACAATGATACATAATTGATAATCATATTCATTTATTTCAGGAGAACTTACTATCAAAAACCTTGAATTCTAATATGGAAAAGAGTCTAGGATGGAACACTCGGAAATTTTAAAAATATCTTATTCGGATGAAAACAAGTGCGACAAGGACAAGTGGCATAATAGTGATTTCATAGTGATTGTGTTACATCAATGGTTTAATTCTAAATAAGTACTATTAATATTAAGCTGTAATTAGTGTTGTAACTATAAAAATCTATAGAAAGGCTTTGCTATGACATAGATATTTAAGCTCTGAAAATCATAACTTGCAAAATTCAGTACAAGACGAAAACACCTACTAAAGTAAGGTGACTATGGTAAATACTGATATTTTAAGAAATTGTCTTTGTTGTGTACAGTTGTAATTTTAATAAGAAAATTCGAGTAAGTCCTTGTTAGAGTGGAGCGATTGTCCTTTCTTGTAAAATTTTATGGTTATAACACTTTATTCATTAAAATAGTAATGCTGTTTTCCAAAAGAAACTTGCCATAGCACCAAGCAAGATGATTATGTAAAAATATGACTTAGCGGTTAGATACCTTTATGTGTAATACATTATCAGGAATTGAGACTAGAATTAGATCTAAAAGTATTCTCGTGTTAGCAATATAGGCTTAGTAGTGAATTATAATTTTATTAGGTTAAGAGGCCTGTCGAATAAGTTTTCGAACTTTTTTGATGGGCAATTTGGGCCGTGGCATGTATACGAATCGGTTTTGGAGACTATTTCAAATAAGTATTAGATTTATTTATAATTAGTAACTATAGTAAAAAAACATATTTGTATAATCATCATCTTTCATAGTTTAATCAGAGTTTTTTTAGATCAATTGCCGGGGGGGTTGGTATTATGAAAAATGAAAAGGTCGGGGTTTGTATATTATGAAAACTATAGAACCAAATTAACTTAACGCCTTAATGTCTAGACATTACCTAGATATACCTAGTATATCTTGTAAAGAAGTTCCAATGGTCTTAAGAAATGGGGGTTGATTTATAGTTTATCAAATCACATACTCCAAGAAGATGCATACTATAACTAAAGCACTTTACTTTTATCATCTTAACACTGCAATAAACAGCTATAGTTATCTACTACGCTATCACAGCATATGATTCCTAGATTTTCAAGTAATTTTGCCTGTTATAGTGAATAACTCCGGAGCTTGAACTTGTTACTATTATAATTTTGACATAGGTATACATCTAATTGGAATATAAGTAACTATACATTGGGAACTGATTATGTACTTTAAATTTGTTTCATTTCCTGTTTATGATTGTTGTACAAATATGTATAGCTAATAATACTTGTATTAAGTAAGTTGTATAGGCCAAGTGACGGGTCTTGGTATCAGTTTTACTTGTATTCCTAGGTGTAGCTAGATAATAAGTGATATCATTGTTTGACTATGGAATGGATGTCCAGTCTAGTCTGGCCTTAGGAATATGATATCAAAATAGTCATGTCCATCAATTAGGTATGTCTATCATTGTAAAAGAGTACCAATTTTATCTATGTTAAATTAGTAAATAGATATTGCTTTGTTTGCATAAATTGTAGAAGAAATTATATTCTATCTAGAAATAGTCAAAGTTGTTAGGAAAATCACTCTTCTAGTATTTTCTTAACACAAATGTAATATGGCAAAAATGAAACAACTTACAAAGATTACTTTTGATTTTATAATCATTTACAAGACTCAGGGTGCCTAGCATTTGTGTAAGACAGATTGAAAAAGAAACTGTTAAAATCTGTTTAAATAAAAGGCTCTGACTTCATGATCCATTTTGATATCGCTATGACTTAATTTTTGACCAAAGTATAGTTTGGGCTCCTATTACAAATCTGGTTTTAATTTAGATTCTTATACTATAAGCTCACTGTTAGTCATACCAGCTAAATTTAAGCTAATCTTTTTCAATAATAGATGTTTGCAACTTACAGATTTGGCTTGTTACATGACAATCAATTGTAGAAAATATTTAAAATATGGTCATATTAACGAGGTTTGATATAGCTTTAATTTAATACATAATACCATGTATGCTTTGTTTGTAATGTAGCTACACATTTACCAGTATAGCCCAGATTTTTGGCAAGTAGATATAGCAGTGGGCAGAGCACTTAGCAGATAGAGTTAATGACTTATGCAATTGAAAGGGTTTTCTAGTAAAGACCACGTACTAAAAGGCGCAGCATGGGCATCTTTCACGCTGGATGCAAGCCGCTTCCAGCCATTGTTATTTGGAAACTTTGAGGAGACCTAAGTCCTACAAAAAATGCTGTCCTATATTGATTGTTGAAAGGGTAATGGTCATTTGATGTTGTATTTATAAGTAGGTACATGTAATATTTGATTTAGGAACCAACTAGAATAGGTATGAATATAAATAAGGGCAATTTTGGCGTCCCATTGTAAATGACAATAATTGTGTTACTATTATCCATTATACCTATTAGCCTAAGCTATTTTAATGTATTGAGATTGTAAATAATGCACTCTTGTTAGCACTAACCCATAAAAATGAATGCATATAAACGAATCTAAAGCAAAGCTAAGTTTTGTTTTTCTCATATAACCTCCTTCACTTTTAGCACCATCTACGAGTAGTGGCTGAAACTATTATGTATAGCTATCAATAACTAGGGCACGATGGGGCTCCGCCAGGCGAAAGTCAAAAGGCAGGAGCACTGCTTGCTTTTTCTCTAAGCGATTCATCGCACTTTTTGATTCGGTGACTACTAGCTACTACTGCGAGTAACGTGACTTTGCCAA
Source organism: Hypomecis atomaria (assembly GCA_964007245.1). Taxonomy (NCBI): domain Eukaryota; kingdom Metazoa; phylum Arthropoda; class Insecta; order Lepidoptera; family Geometridae; genus Hypomecis; species Hypomecis atomaria. The sequence goes on along the minus strand of OZ023292.1, from coordinate 14,687,503 downwards.
AAGGTGAGTACATAACGATTTTATTGTTCGTTTAATTCACGAAAACGTCATTTGAAGTTTAGAGCCATCTACGCGAGCGGGCCGGAACTAATATATCCTTGCAGTTCTATTGCATTCAAATCAATAAAGGTATGTCAATAATTTTATTCATTTTCATAGCCTTGACGCTTAGCGACACCTATACGTACTCACTTGAACTAATTTGCCAGATTCATTTTGCGCAGCCACTTTTTCTATGATTGAATCGTTCGAGAAAAATTAGTGTACGAATCAAGATACCCTTATTTACTCACACAACTATAGATTTTTAGTTTTCTTGCTCTTTCCCACTCAGTTGCGTGACCATTTACGTATGCTTTTAGTTATTCGAATGTTTTCATTGTAGCTTCCTTGGTCGAAAACCTTTTAGTACAGGATATTTTCGATTCACGTCACGGGTCACTATTATCGCAAATATGTGTAAATAATTTTATCATAAAATAAACGACATTAGCTATTGTTATTATTTGAATAGTTCGTGGAATAATACGAGGAGCTAGATCCTGGTTTTTGCCACTAGATGAAATCCGAGCGAAGCCAGATTCAGGTCGTGTGCATCCATGTAGTGGTCTTCGCAATAGGTATTGATAATTTATTTTCAAGAAACATTTTCGTTGATATTAATAGTTTTGAAGGCCTATTAGGTGTGATCTGGCAAACGAAACGTGAGTTTAGATGATCATTAAAATCGGTTCATTTATGGTTACCAAGAAATCGCGTAAGTAACTTACAGTTGAAGTGTTGAGAGCATCCTCTTTCTTTTAAAGTCGGTTAAAAGTAATGTTAATAAGAACTTTTTCCGGATTTCACGATTTATCTTGATTAAAATTACTCATATTTGCGATTTTCTTACAATGCCAAATGGTCGTCGTTTACCAGTGATATTGTTCTGTAAATTGATTTAAGATTAATTTTTGTTATGCCTTTATATTCCAAAGGACTGTTCAATAATAATGATAGATAAAGAGTCGATTTATACTTATTTTATTTAGAATTTATAAAACTGAATAATGTGTAACTTGTTTTTGAAAATTAGACCTGTGGGCGGAAAAATTAGTTCACGTGAAGTACGATAGATGGTGTTGTACCTCGTTAAAACTCGCAAACATTTCGATTTGAGAATTTGCGAGGTCTTTCACAGTGTTTTCTTTTTATCATGTCACCGAGCTAATAGAAGGTCAGTTGTTCAGTTGACGTACTTTCATCTCAACTTCTGGTATTGAATGAATATTGAACGATTGATTGAAGTGGCGATTCTGGCAACAGTGAATAAGTAAGATTGCTAATATGAAGATCCAAGGCGTGTGCAGTATGTGTCGCCGGAATAAAGGGATATTTAGGAAACGAGATATTGGTGTGGCCTACGTCTGGTTCGCTACTTCATGATTAACCTACGGGTTTACTTTTACTTAATATCAGCTTCGTTGTATAAATTTCGGTTGGTTACAATTACAAGAGAGTGAGTTCGTTTCCAAGTACTTAAGTAGTGTAAACATGGAGTATTGAGCTACTTGTATTGTTACATCATGTTTTTTCTGAAGGCTGTTATGCGAATTAGTAGTGTACAAAATTTTAGCATAACGCGTAACGTTTATGAAATAGCATGACAGAATAAAAATACTGTAGAAGCCTAGCGTGTTCCTAGCATAGCGCGTAAAGTTCCTTGCGTAATATACCCAATTAGATTGGGCGATGTAGGTTTTCTTTGAATAATGTGTGCATCTGAGCGCTGCCGTGGCTTGGAGTGGACGTTGAGTTGATGATCCGGGTTATTTTGTTCATTTGTAACTACATAGGGTTGGCATTGCGTAAACCACACTAATGACTCGAATTGCGTTTTAACACATTAACTGCTTAGATACCTTTCGTGGGAAGGTCACGAATGCGTGTTTTTCTGCGGTTGCAACTCAAACTCGGCGCGACACACTAGGGCGAGTAACTGCACTTGCGCGTAAAAAAAAAGAGAGAAAAAAAAAAGAGATGTATTGTATGCATGTACACAGCATTTGCGTATTTTGTTTGGTTGAACGCGCTTGTGTTTCAAATACATAATTTCAGGATTGCTCCTACGACCATCATCCTTTGGAATTTAACTTAGAGTTATAGGTATAAGGTGATCGATTAATTAGAATAGTAAAACCATTATTTCATTCAATAATTCATAACATTGTTAATCGCGTTATAAATTTAAGTAACGGTGCTGAATTTTATTGTGTATTCTATTTCTTTCTCGGCTCAAGTAATTTTCGGTTTTTACATTTACTTTGCCACTTTTACTTATTACCTTTTACTTCTTACAATTTACGTTTCTACCATATCACTTTACTTTTAAAGTTTCTTTTTAGAGGATGTTTTGAAAAAAAAAAAAAAAAGGTTTTGTGTTTAACCTTCTGTACTTAGCTAACTTGATATACTGTAGTTTAGTCGGTTAGATACAAAGATTTGTACATTTTTATGAGTAATTTGTATCCGATTACAAAAAAAAAGAAATTTTAGAAATCATTTATTATTATTTGTAAGATTTTGTGTTTAATATAAAGTGCGCTATTTAAGAATTTGTAGTAATTTTTATAAATTAGTGATTCACAAATACGCGGTTGAAAATTATGTAAATCGTTACTAGTGTTAAGAGGTCACAGTATAAATATAATAGTCAGAAGGTTTTATTAAATTATGTTTAAAGACATTTTTAGATCATTGACATTGTAATTAAGATAATTTTAGAAAATTATTTGTAAATGTGGATGGCATAGGGGAAATTTTTGAGGGGTTTGTGCGAATATTGGAACGCTTTTAACCTTGCAGAAACGGCAGTGCTTTATCTTCAGAGGAATAACACTTTGCGTGACAGCGAAAGAGATTTGTTTGATGGAAGTACAGGTTGGACTGAAAGGTTGAATGGAAGGTAGATAAAAAAAAAAAAAAGAAAGGGTCATGGTGAATTTGAATGAGAATGACAGAGCTGTAGAGAAAAGCATTGCTGGAGGTTGTGAGCGGTTTGTCAACACACGATTCTGGCAAAACACTTTCTCAAAATGAACCTTATGGAAGAAGGGAACTTGTTAGGTAAATAGGCAAGCTTGCGGTCCCGTCAACCATTGTAAGTTGACTCCATGAGTTCATTTACTCTACAATGTATGAACATCCGTCCTAATACACTTCACACACTCCGACTTAGAGATGATTTAGTCTTTGTCTCTAGCTCATGGTGGAACTTTGGTTTCGTGCGGATTATTTCTGCTGAAACGTACCACTCCTGGAATCTGGAGGGGCGGAATTGACAATTTCGACAAATGGAAGATTGATTTTTCGATCTTTTCAATTTCGTATTATTCGAATAAACTTGACTCACAACCAGGTTCCCCTGCAGGTGCTGAAAGTGCAGTGGAAAGCGGAAAATTTTACGTATGAACGATTTGTTTAAAGCCTTGAGTTGGGATTCTGAAGAGGTTGTCTCTATTTTGGTCTAAATACACTGTTATATTGTACTAGGGAAACACACACATTCTGATACACATAATTTATTGTTGGGATTCGAGTCTTGACGAATACAATATTGCAATAAAATTAATGAAAAAAAAAAAAAAAATTTTTTTGAAAAAAAAAAAAAAAAAAAAACTAGAAAAAAAAAACTTTGTAAATTTGCTCCGATTAAGTAATTCTTAATCTATTCAAATTTGGGGGTTGCTGTGACGCTCCATAGTCACGCCATAACCACAATTAAATATTTAACTCACATGTAAAAGTCTCCCACAAAGTCAGATTATATTTATATCTAATTAACTATTAAAACTAGGTGATTAAGAAATTTACTTAATAGCACTCGAAATTTTATTGTCACATAATAGATTCGATTGCCTTAGTAACGTTCGCTGTTATGTACTATGTAAAAGATTACCTCGATAGCATTTGTACCACACAACTAATGGATCCTGGTCACCACCTCATCCGTTGAGGAATGAACACATCAAATTGGAGCGGAAAACTTGAAACGTTCGCAGCTCTCTGTCGAAATCATCATTTTCAAGCCGATGTAAAGGTATATACTGAAATAGATCAGAAGTACAAATAAGTATCTTGATTTGTCATTATAATCTAGAATTGGAAGACTTTTGGAGCAGAAAGACACACAATACAATTTGTACACAATACAAATTGTCTGCAGATTACTGAGTGCTTATTTTACAAGCTAAAGTCGTGGCCGAGCTACATACTAGTGAAAATCTGTTGAATTGTTATGAATATTCAAGGATGCATTAAAAACTTAACTTACACCACTATTCTGGTATGAAAAGATGTTTTGATAAGGTCTATTGCTAAAACTAATAATAACAACATGATTTTGGGTTCAGAAGTTAAGGATAATGACATTAAGATGAGAAAAACAAAAACTGAATCTTACCGGATCAACTGATGTCGAGTTGATTTTGTCAAAGGATCCTTGCGGCAAAAAGATTAATTTAAAGGTGAAGCTGTGTATTTGCTCTGGAAATGCTCTTGCAAATCCTTCGCGACGCCTTGGAAAACGCGTTTGTTTCGCTTTTAAGACAAAAAACCTGAAAAATTAGACAAACAAATTTGGTTGACAATTTTAGGTTATTTTCACATAATATTCTAATTATCCATCATCTCTGTGAATGCTGTACTGACCTGGGACTCTGTTTGACTTCACAGGCCTCAATGGCACCGTGGAAGGACCTTGTTTTGCAAAGAAAAACTCTTGTTTTAGTTCAAGGAAGAAGGTTTGTTTTGATATTGCAGTAAATGTAAACAGCGCCATATTTAGTATTACCAATATAGGATGGATAAAAAAGGCCGTATTACGGAGACGAAAATTACAGAGCGATATGATTTCTTCTTCAGAGACGTAAGAAAAAGCAATCAAGGAAAAAACTGAAGATAATTTTAAATAAACTATGATTTTGTTTAATGAGAGGTGGTCGTTTCAGTTTTAATTACAGAATAAAAAGGGAGAAGTTTTATTCATAACTATTCAAGAAAAGCCGAATTAACGAGTAAAATTATACGACTGGCAACTCTGGATAAATCTAAGAGATTTGATTGGACGACGGCGACCCGAGATACTACACGTGGAACCAAGATCTCTGATTGGATAAAAGCTGTAGGTACTGTGTGCCTCAAAAACAGGATCAATCGGGATATCCTGATTAATCACGAATGCAGGATTAATCATGCATTCATGGTTTTGGCGCAATGCATTTGTAAGGGTATAAAAGGAGTGCGAGTGGAGGGAGAAGGGACAGTCGGATTTTAGATGTCAGAAGAACAGGTCGAATCCCTGTCCGTTTATTCAAAGTTTCGGGAGTGTTTTAATTAAATATTTGGTGTATTTATTTTATAATTTTATGGACTCTGGACTTTCAGTGATTATTTTAAGGACTTTTAAAGTGGATAGTGTGTACCTAAGTGAAATTGGATTGTTTATTTTCCTTATCGGAGGAAGATATATCCGGTGAGTCTTTTCCATTTTATCCTGGTGATTGTATTTGTGAAATAATACTCTGAAATTTAGTTATCGAAAATTAATAAATAATTTATTTTTGCAAAAAATTGGCAAAACCGCCTTCCATCGTAAACAAAATTGGAATAGTTTGCTAAAATTGATGTGTTCATTTTTTTTCATTATTGTTGATTTTTCAAAAACGGATCAGCCGATTTCTGTAACATTAGAATGGGACCATTTCGGGAATACCTATACACTTTTGAACTTGAAAATAATTTTTCGATTGGGTTCACAATTGGCGGAACAAACTAATATGACCACGAGGAAACAAATTGTAACAATTGTAACTAATAATGTGTTTTCCAAACCTTGGCGGCACTTGACCTTCTGACATTTAGTTATCCTGTGACGATGTTTAATGTTTTCTTATTTATGATGGAACCTGGAAACTATTGTTTTGCCTAAATATTTTTCTAGGATATTTTTCCTGGAAACTATGTATAAATGGACTATATTCAGAGTTGAAAATAGTACCTTGCCTACACTTAAGTTTCCTCTGTAAATTATTGGACAACAGTGAAAAATAGTTTAATTTTTGGAAAATTATTATGACTGAAAAGAGTTATATCAGAGTATTGTATTACATAATACTAAGCCATCTTAGCAACTAAGCATTGTTTGATTGAATTTTATTTAGGTTTCGTGGAACTTCATATTATTTTTGAGAATTTATTTATGTCTTACTTTTTCTTGGTTATTGTTGTTTATTTATTTGTGCCAACTATTAACTGTGTGTATTTTCTTATTCTTTAACTCTTTATATTATGATTTGTGTGTTCTTGTGTTAATTTGATTATTTGTGACAAATCGTATCTTGTGTTTTACCTATGTACTTTTTTTGATTTTGTGTGCTGCTATGCGACTGTAATACTTGTTTACTTAACCTTTTATTTCTCAAATGCCTATGATTATTTCCTGTGTATTTGCTTGTACTGTTCGATATTTACTATTTGTGTGTTTTGATTTTTACTATATTTCGTGTTTCTATTACTTTTACCGTGTCTTTTACCTTCTGACTTCTGCCTTATTTCTGAAGTGTTTATTTCCTGCTTAACCAACTTGCGGTTGAGCTAATTTATGTTCTCGTTGTCTGTTTGCTTGTATTATGTTGAGGTTTACTTAAGACTATTTACATCTAGTATTTTACTCAATTAATTTTATGTCTGTATTTGGAAATGTTTGTAGTAAGCAGTTATACTTTAGGACTTAATATTTTATGCAAAGAATATGAATACTTACGTAGGAAACCTGGATGTTCCTCAAGGGTTAAAATATTGCTCAGATTTTATGCAAAGGGTTGAGAATAGACTTTGCTTATTCAAATATGTTTGTAACATTGCTATAGCTGGTTTTACTCACTGAAGCTGAGCGAACTGAGCCGGGGTCTCTAGTTGTAAAGATTTGGCCTCTTTTATCGAGCTGAAGTCTCGAGGTGATAAATTAGCCTTGGATCCTTAAAGGTGGGCGAAACATCACCATACACAAGAAGTGCTATTACTTACCATTGAAACACTGGCTTGTTCTTACAAAAAAAACTAAAGTCTAAACCATTATTAAGTGAAGTCATTTTATAAACCAATTGGTAACAAATGTAATTAAATTTTAGTCACCCTCAATAAACATTCAGGCGACTACTTGCAATAGGTTTAGTGTGGGAGACTTCAGGTAGAATCTATATTGTCTTAAGATATAGGATTAATGAACATATTGTAGTTTAAATTAGAACTTATGTTTATTTTAATGTTTGTGAATGTACCTAGTCATTTAAGATGTTGTATGACGTACTTGACTGACATTAAGATCAATTGATAACAAACAGTCCAGTAAATAACTTTGGCCCTTAAAGTCCAGTTCATTAAAAGATTCATGAAATTTGAATCTAGTTTATTTTTACTATTAGATTTGGTGTGAAACACCTTAATGACAAGTTGACTGTCTGATAATAGTCAAGTCAAATATTGATATTCAATTCCTTTGAAATTCAGTCTAGTTGTATTAAAAGACTGTAAGTAGATTTTCTTAATTTAAATATCTTGAATAATCTGAATGGCATTGATATTGTCCAATCGTAATTAATTTAATGAATGAAAATTTGAACTATCCAGTACAAACGATACTGAGAATATTCAAAGTTAAATTTTACTTTGCTTAACTAGTAAATATCACAACTTCAAAGAAAAAAAAAGAGAAATGCCATTCCAAGGTTGGTGTAGAGCGTGGTTGTAGGGGATGGAACGGAGACCACTTACAAAAAATAAAAAAATATTTTAATTTAAAGAAACTTGTTTATAACTTGTTTGAGCAACTATCATTAGACAGTCATGAAAAATAAATAAAAGCCCAAGCAAAGTCTCATTTAAACTATGTACATTCACTGTGAATTCTTTCTAGTTACCATTGCGTATAAAATCCTCCGTATAACATTGTACAAAAATAGCTACTAGAATTATTAGGACTTATATTGCTATAATCTAAATTTTCCTTTTAGCTTCCAACTCTTCATGTAGCATAAAGATCTATCAATCCTAAAACTTTGTCATTTAGTTAGGTAGATATAGTCTCCAAAACCATTAGGGTTCTACGATTCATAATGTAGGGTTCACACTACTCGATCACTGGCCAAACCTAGCTTTAAGTACCTTAATTACAACCGTATTAAAATATTTCTTAGTCTTAGAAGATTTAGTTTCATGGTTACTTGTCAGGGTTAAGCTAGGGACGTCTTTAGTTAAGGGGTTAACATAGAATAGCGGTATTGATTAGTCTTCATCGTATAAAGAATATATTATTTTATTATATATTTAAAAAAAAAAAAAAAATTGGGCCGTAGTTTAGCTAAGGTTAGTGGTAGGAAGGTTAAGATATGTTTAAATAAGTATAAATAATATGTGTAAGTAGGGTTCGGTACACCGTACCCAAAGAGTAAAAACGGGACCCTATAACTAAGAATCCGCTGTCAGTCTGTCACCAGGCTGTATCTCATGAACCGTTATAGGTAGAAAGCTGGAATTTTCACAGATGATGTATTTCTATTGCCGCTATAACAACAAATTAAAAACAAAATAAAATAAATATTTACTTACTCCCATACAACAAACCTGAATATTTAGGCGTTTTTCGCTCGATATTAAAATAGTTACATGTAGATGCTTGAAATATTCACAGAATATTGAGTTGTATATTCACTTCAATAATAAACAATTAAACAAAAATAAAGTAAATATTTAAGGGGGCTCCCATACAGTACGGAACACTTCGTGCGCGAGTCCGACTCGTACCGATTGTTTGCCGATTGATTGTTGGCCGATTATTTTTTGCGCGACGGCAGGGCAGTGAAATAGCAGGTTGGCATACTTCAATGACCAAATATGATCTTTGTTAAAAATCGATTGGAAAAATTCAGACTCCGGGATCTAAAAAAAGTTTTGAATTTCTGAAAAAATATGCTTAGCCAATTATGTTAGAGATCTTGAAGTATGTCTTGAAGTGATGAAGTATGTTGGAGATCTTATTTTAGGTGAGATTATTTATGTTTTTTTTTTGGTCTAAATCTATAAATATTTAGGAGCTACAAAACGATTCATCATCATCATTGGCAGTTTGGTTTAGCCCACTGGAGAACATTATCCCTTTTGATCAAACTCATCATTTACATTACATACCTACATTAAATAATTTTTTGTTGATAAAAAGAAAACAAAATTAAGTACAGAAAATGGTTCATATTCAAGTAATAATTTAATTGTGAATCTGAGCTTCGGTTTTAGTGTTGATGTTATTATCAATTTATTTGAAACGGTCAAAATTTGGCATACGGAAGCATCTGTCTCATCGAAACATTAGGTTTTCAAACATTGTAACGTGATGCGTGTCACCTGTATGGTATGCGTTGGTATTCCAACAGTTCGCTTCCAGGAAAATGACGCGGCGTACATTTTAGATGAGTCTCCAAGACTTCCAAGAGCGTTCATGGATGTCCTGTCATGGCCGTTCGAAGTCGAGGTCTTTGGGGGGGTATCAACTTATGGATCTATAGAGAGGATCTTCATGCGAGACACTTATAAGTAGCAAATACTCATATACCGTAAATTGCATGTTCACGAAGCATACATTGCAATATACGATATTGTGTGAGCGTATATAGAAAATGAAGTGATTTGTTGTGCTGTGTGAGTAATAATTGTGTTATTGGCGTAACGCGCAATTATAATATTAAACTCTGCTTAAGCAGAGAGTTTCATACGAAGGACATCACTAGGTAGCGACGACATTATTTTTAGTGAAATGGGTCCGGCAACGATTATTATTATCGATATGTTATGACCAATAAATAATTAATAACCGTACACACCTTTTTGTGGATAAAAAAATACAAAAGAATCAATTGATTCTAATGCATCAAAAAAGTACGAAAAAAGTAGTTATTCGATGAATTAATTGACAATAATTTATAACTAAGAGTAAAAAAAGTTATAGTTAAGAGTAAAAACTACAGGTGAACATGACCCATCTTGGGAAATCTTTGGAGTATACGTCATTAATGTTACCTCTAGCATAGTCCAGCCTTGCTGCTCTGAACTCATCCGCTCTGTAATTGGAGCCTGTTGACTAATCTTGTTTGGTGAATAATATTCAGATCTCTCGATGACGAATGATGCACAGATTTTGGTTTGTTTAAATTTCTAATATGACAAAATTGTCAGCATTTTGATGGCATGAATTGGAAGCTTGAAACTTGCTAAAATATGCACATTGAAATAGTAGTTGAAAATAAAATATCATTAAAGTTATCTGTGAGGAAAGCGTATGAAATATATCTACCGGAAATGACTTTTTATTAAGTTGAGTATTAAGTAACTAAAAACTATTTCAATTCCTAACTTTTTGCTAAACGTGTGTGTGTATTAAATTAAAAAGGAAAACAATGACGTGACTATCTTATTTTAAGGTAAATGCTCGTATATTTTTTATCTAAGATTTACTATCATCAAAACCTACGACATTACTTCTTCAAGGCTTACTTTACGAAAATAGATACGCGCGGGTATTTTCCCCTTTACTCAACAATGAACACACCCTCAGTGACGGATTAAGACTACTTGATGCCCTAAGCAATCCACTCCTGTGGGCCCCCCTATCCGTATGTCAACTAGAATCGGTCATTAAACCTTTACCGCCTAAAAACATTAGTTTTTTGTAAAATAAGATGATGAGATGTAACGTACCTTAGAAGTGGAGTAGGTGCGACAACAATATAAACCAAAGCATAATTTATTTATTTATTGAAATGCGCCTTGCGGCTTTTTCGGGCATTGAATTCTCGCAAGATAGTATTAACGTCTAATTTTTTTAACATATCGGACTCTATGTATAACATCGATAAATTATCAAGCCTTTCTTGTATCATCTTTGTCCTTTTTTCATTTTTTAATATTTTTATTTTTGAAATAGAACGTTCTGCTGAGCAATTTGTAATCATAAGCGATAAAAATATACGCAGGGCTGTTTCCACATTAGGGAAAGCTGATTCAATTTTATCATCATGTATGATTTTATACAATTGTGCGTGAGTTTGATGTAAACTTGTGCGAGCCGAATTACTGGGTCTGGAACTTATTTTACTTATGACTGCCTCGGTGGCTCAGTGATTAGTGAACCTGACTTCTGGATCACAGAGGCGTGGGTTCGATCCCCCGAATTGGCGGATCGCAATTCTGGTACATTCGAATTGCCGAATGCACTAGTGGGCAGCGAGTGGGCAAGCGGGAGCGGGGTTATGACTCTAGGTCAGACTCTATGTCAACTTAAAACGCGTGAGTTTTCAAATTAGTCTTAGAAACTTTTTTTAGTGTGGTTTTTTGGTGACGTGAGACGTGATTCGTGATCCCCTAAGGACGGATTTTTTTTGTTTCTTCTGGTGCCCCCCCCAGACGTGATGCCCTAGGCAATTGCTTAATTTGATTAAGGGTTAATCCGTCACTGCACACCCTACATACCTAGTCGCATATACAAATCGATTTTATTATGTCCGATTTCAAAGATACAACTACTGGTACTATATTGATCAAAATTGGGACCACAGGAATGTTTATACCTAAAATAGTTCTGAGACAAGATTCTGAGGTGAGATTGCCCTAGCATCGGCATGTGACGCGAGCACTGCGCCGGCTGTCGGACTGGACGCTCCGCTGTTACATAACGTGTGGTCCGACTCAACCAGACTCGGAACTTGACCTTGTCAGCTATCAAGCCGAGCATCTAAATAGAAAAAGAAAAAAGCTTTTCAAAAACATAATTCACTAAATAGCCGCGAACAAAGAAGTAGCAGGTCTCCGAACGGTTGCTGGATGAACAACACACATTATCTATTTGCAGACCTTGAGAAAGCTCGTTTGCACTACCTGGTACGGCAAACACTGGCATATCTTTGCAGTAGATGTGTTTGGATATCCTTAGCAAATCTTTATTAGTCCATTTGTAATTAGGCAAATAGCTAGTTGAAAGTTAGCTAACGTCCATTGATGTTGCAGGGGCCAACTTACACGATTTAACAATTTGCAGACGAGTTGTAATTTAAATAATTTTAACTGAATCATTTTTATTACCCACGACTCGTAATTTGACGTGAAATATTTGAAAGGAATTCAGTAGGTGATGAAAATGTATTTAGCATTAGAAAGTCTAAGATGTTTACAAGCCAAGTATGTATTTCATTGTTGCCTGTCTCCTGATTCATCTGATTGTTGCTTGTTGATTGATCGCTCAAATAGACAAAAATGGGTTAGTAGCAGTTTTCTAAATGTCGCTTATATTAATAGTCATAAGGCTACTTCTGGTCACACTTGCATCGGCAAGTCGACAAGTTTACATTGAGTGCGCGGACACAACCTTCTTAAATGACAAGCTCTGTGTAAAAACAACAGACAGCTGGTATTCGAGCCAAGGTCCTGTAATGAGATATGCTGGTTAGATAGCTTTTAAGACAATTCCGGCGGTTTAGGCAGATAAAGTCAGCGCCGGTAATTATATATTGTAGAACGAGTAGATTAGATATACTAATAGTAGGTTATTTAAGTTTTGGTCTGTGAGTACGTTACATTTATATTTGGAATTAGGGAATACGAGGATGTGTCAGATTGTTTTTGTGTTATTGGTTTATTGTTAGAACCATCTGTGTATCTGATGGATACCATGTTGTCATCATCATGATCAGCCCGTGACAAGCTACTGCTGAGTATAGGTGCGGTGCGTCCCTTTGTTTATACCATTTATTTATGTACAGGTACATACGATACCTACGCATAGGCAGCTTCCTGTCTTTCCGAAGCGATATGTTATCATAATCTTTACCAATAGAGTTTTCGTTTTTCTTCATTTATAAAAATACTATAAATTTTACGATAACTTTGCTTTCTAGTTTGATTGCTTGTTGAGCTAAGAAAAGTTACAACTATTACTACACCTCTATTGCCCACAACAAACGTGAGAAATTGAATATTTATCTCTATGGCTATCTCGACGCGGCCAAATCTAATGAAACTGAACGTTAATTCTTTTGTTATTACTTAATTTCATGTTAGGATTATGTCAGACTATTGTTATTGTATAATACAGACACTCATAGACATGTTAGAATAATAAAATAAATAATTTGCAAAACAACCTTGTTTCTTCATGCTAATATTGTTACTAATTATGTTCTTTTTTTAATAGGGCAAATTAACTACAACAAAATACAATACTACTTACTTAAGGTAAAACTACATACTTAATTTACTACTAAATAAAAAGCAATTGGATCATCCACATACCCTTGAAGGTCTAAAAATATGTAATTCAAATGTTCAGGCCCATGCCAGTAGGCAGCATGCCCATCATGCAGTAAGCATTACCACGCTGAATGGCAATGTTTATTTATACGTTGAGCCAAATAAACACCAGCATTATGGTCACGCGTCGCGTTCACCAGACGCTCAGAGAGATTTTTGAAAACAAGATGCGCTCCCGCCCCTACGGATCCAATGTTTCAACCCCTAATGGCTCAAATATGTAACCACTGCCGAGGTTAGCAAATTTGTTCCGCTCCTAATTGGCCGCCGCCGCTCCAGCCCTACTTTGAGTCTCAGAAAGATGTGACGGCGTCAAAGTATCGACGCAAGTCGCGTCCCATACTAAGGGCCGTCCAAAACCCACACTTCCATGGGACTAGACTAGCGTTATATCGTCAGGCGTTTTGCCATTCCTACGCCCAATCGGTTCCAGTAAGTACGGCTGCGATATTGTTAATTTGAAAATAATTGGCTAAATGCGAGTTGGACTCGCGCACGAAGGGTTCCGTATTCTATGGGAACCCCCTTGGCCCATTTCAAGCGTCTATCTGTTGCCGTTATTTAAATGGCTAAAACCTCGGCTAAATAACTATGTTTCTTGTATGGGAGCCCCCCTTAAATATTTACTTTATTCTGCTTTTAGTATTTGTTGTCGTCATCTGTGAAAATTTTAGCTGCCTGGCTATCACGGTTCATGAGATACAGCATGGGGACAGACATACGGATAGACGGACAGACTGACGGACAGCGAATTCTTAGTACCTAATAGGGTCCCGTTTTTACCCTTTGGGTAAAAAAATATAAACCGTGTACATGATGTTATCCATCTACTTAGTAACGTATTTAAGCTAATTAAAAACATCAGATTACAAACATAAAATTAGTTTTATAATACTTTCTCGAAAAGGCTCTTCTAAAAACCTAGTATTATTCTGGGTAAGTAATTTCTATCTAACTCTGATAAATAATACACGCATTTGGCAAAGCTACGTAACCACAGACGAAGGATATAGGACTACAGTCCTTGTTATACTCGTAACGCTGAAAACTAGTATACTTATAAGGAAAGCTACTTTACGCGACACGTCTGAATTTTCCACAGTAACATTAAATTTATGAGAAGTTTATTGTTTAGTATGCGTCGGTAAGTAATATGAGATGCCGAATATGAGGACGCTGAGCAAATAGAGGCCATTGATCCCATACTACTGACCTTTGGATAATTCTTTACAGATTTTGTAAACTATTAGAGGCGACCATAAGTGTTTTTGTTTTGTATCGGCGCGGCGCACACTAGAGCTATTTTGTAGTAAACGACGACCTTCATTACTGCGGCATTACTAAAATTGGTAAACAGAATACATTAGCTTCCTTACTACACACAAAGACGAGCCATTATTGTTATTACCATAGTATGTACGTACAGATTAGTACCGTGCCAAATTACGGAAATAATAAATAATGCATATTAGGTACGTATATTGTTCTAAAACGAAACTCCATAATACTTAATATGAGTTGTAGTTATGATGCTGAATCGTGGAGCTACCGTGAAGTTTCGCGAGGTAACTCTGAGGCAAAGAAGATATAATAATACTACTCTGAGGTCATTTAAATGTTCTAGATGGTGTTTAAAATACAATAAGTAGTTAAATAAAATCAGTAAGTAAATCTTCTTCTACAGTAAATTGCAGATCACTGGTTGTTTCAATAGTATTTTCAGCGAATCATTACTTCGTTCATAATATTTTTGAAACCAATTATGGGTTCATCATTGTGTTTTTAAAACACACCCGTAGATTTTGTAATGGTCCATAATTACAGATACATAGTCAACTTTTACACCAAATTTAAAATACAGTAATTTTATCAACGAACACACAACTCGTTGTACAACATTAAAACGTATCAAATCACTACAAATTTTATGTTTGCAACAGAGAAGTAGTTTGAAAGATTGTTGTATTATAGGATATTAAAATAATAAACTATACATTTTTTTTAGATAGAGCTTCATGGGGGTGTTGATTAGTATGGAGATGTATGCACAGTATGAAAGTCCGGTATTAGGTAATAAATACTTCATCTGGGCTAGATAATAACTTGATACGTGTGTCTGAACACGTGATTCTGTTTTTTCTGCAAAGTTAAATCAGACATCTTTAAGAGTAAGTACCTAAGCTATAAAAATAGTCGTGTGAAACAGAGGAAAAGGGAGGTTCCTGCCCTGCCATGCAATTGTACTGCCATAAAATGGTATCGTACAGATATTACAAGAAACAATACACATTTACACTAGCTTTTTGTGCTTTTGTTGTAATATCAAATAAAGACGTTTTAAAATTGAAATTGGATGAAGTATTATTTATTATCTTTGCCTAACACGATACGAGATATAGCCAAATAGTCTACGTATTTTAGTGTACACAGTTTAGTATATACATGTAGCTGAGTTTACTAAAAAACGTAGACGAAAAACGAAGTATTCCATTCAATTCCATTCACTTACTCGTTCAATCTATCGGCTCTGATAAACATTTATTATTACGTCATAGGTATTTTCTCCTAAGCCTTGCCAGACTTCTAGGCAACAGCCTTATAAAGTTCAATATCCGGTTTTTACACTTTTTATCTACATATCGTCATGTGACTTCGGTTTATGACTAATTGGATATTACGAGTACGTCGGGTTTACCGGTTCCGTCTTTTGTATACCAAAATAAAACTTTTCAAACGGACCCTGCATCGTCTGATATCATAAAGCTGTTCGCGCACATTATGTCGGGTCGCATCGCAGCACTGCTCCGCTCAAATCGCTTATATATGTATGTATTTTATATAAACTAACGCACACTGTGCCGGGGCGCAGCGGGCCGCATTTTTTGCATTTCCAAACTAATATTACGATGCGGCCTATGTGTAAGTGTAATATGTATATAAGTAAGTGTAGAAACCCTAACAACCGTATGACATTTTTATATGTACTCGTGTCAATGACAAAAATATACTAGATAATAATAATTTTCGCACTTAAATCTTTCTTTTATTGAGCTACCCAGACCACAGACTGTTGACTTAGGCCCAGAACACACGGTGAAATGCAACTGCAACGAAACCCTTTTGAAATTATTGACTTGAAACCTGTTTCATCCATTTTCCACACACGCTGCAACCACAATCATTACGGTTTTCTTTGAGAAAAGACGTCTGCATAAGACGCCAAGACAAAAAATGCATGAAACGCAACGCGAGTTTCCTGCACGCCGGTTTCAATGAGACTGATTTGCAACGCGTTTCAGACCGGTTTCAAACTGGTCACGTCATGTGTGGTCCCTCAACGGAATCTATGGCAGAAACTTAAATGCAACTCAAAAGTAACTAGTAGTTGCATTTGCGTTTCACCGTGTGTTCTGGGCCTTAGATGATGGGGACAGTATGAGCTTTATAAATTTCTTCAATTATCACATCCAGGCTTAACTAGAAAATGACTACATACATGACTTCATCTGAACAATACGAGTACCTATTCAGATGTGAAATTGGTATGTAAGAGTTTCTCTATTAACCGGATTGCGGTTATTTCAGTCAGAACAACAGAATTATGGCTCGAACAGATGTGGGGTCTAGCGGGGCTTGCAATAGATTAAACATTGCGACAGCTTATACCTAAGTAATAAATACTGGAAATTGAAGCAGAAACTCAGAAATGTCGGGTGGGTCTTATAGTTACAAAGGCTGCCACAAAATTATGTCCGCCAACGAATAATACCTAATCATAATTCGTATATCGAAGGAAATGAAAACCATTGATTTCAATAAATTATAACATTTTAGTTAAAATAAAACAATTGCAAAGTTAGTTTTAGAACAAAGTGGTTGTAAGTTATTGAACATCTATTTACGTTGTTGGTTAACTACCCACATATGAATATGCAAAATTGGTTTAAAGAACAAAGTAGTTGTAAGTTATTGATCATCAGTTATTGACTGCCTCGGTGGCTCAGTGGTTAGTGACCCTAGCTTCTGGGACAAAGAGGTGTGGGTTCAATCCCCATCCAGGGCAAATACTTATGTGATGAACATAAGTGTCTGCTCTGTGTCTGGGTGTTATTTAGTTACTATCTATTTTTAAAAATAATTATATGGAGTACATATATTAGTCTCTGGCAGCCATATTACAAGCTTTGCTTAGTTTGGGGTCAGAGACCGTGTGTAAGATGTCCCCTTATATTTATTATCTATTACCTTAATTGGTAAACTACCCACATAATGATAGTAATGAAATACTTCTACCTGACCCCATATTATCTTACAAGATGTTACCTACATTACAAGTATCGTATAGTTTCGTTTGGTGTGAATATTTCTAAAATTTAATAGTAGAATGATACATTGTAATAATAGGTAGGTACCTATTATTATAATCCCTAGATCCAGTTAATAATTTGATCATTTTAAACCATAACTATGCTCAAATATTATATTATCTTTGCTATATAAGCCAGGTATTGCTATGTACCTAGGTCACTGTAAATTTATTACAATACTTATTCTAGGACAGAGTAATGGTCGTCACTATTGTCAACTTTTACTATGAGGCCAATTCGAAATTGCGAATAATAAATTATCTGTCGTTGATCGACGATCGCTATTAACTTTATTTAGCTATTTCACTAGTTCATTATTATTTCGCTAATTTTTTGCGATTTTGGACTTTGTCCTGTAGTGAAAATTAGTCGTAATAACGAGTACTACTTCCTAGAGTACCTATTGTACAATGAATTATCAGTAACCCGCATATCAGTCACTTGTATGGTTTTCTTCAAGAAAAGTACAATCTATAAATGGCTACGTAGAATTGTTAGGATTTCCAGATAAAATAACATTTTTACAAGTTACAACTTGATAAGTTTACGCGTTGATAAGTATTGTAAATCTATCTACAAATTTACTATTAGTACTCGTAGGTATGTCACAGCGTGCATGTAGCTATTTCATTGATCCTCATACAATACGCTTTTAATATTTACGACATACTTAGCTTTAGTAATAATAACTAAGTAACTATTATGCTATGCAGTAAATTATTATACTTCAAATGAAACAGTACGTAAAACGTCTCATAAAGAATATTTGCATAAAATGTGCCTAACCAATCTTAAAACGTGCATCAAGCAAGAATGATGACTACATCGATTAGATAACGTGGTTGCGATTACGTACTAATATAACTTTGACGATAGATTTCCTGGGAAGATTTCTATAGAAATGATTGTGATAAGATCTATTTTCTAAACGCAGCCGCAATGGAGGATATCATATTTAAGTCGTAGATTTATAATAAGCTTATCTTTGGTAAGCTGGTTCAATCGTGTACCTATGTAGGTACCGCACTTATAGTCAAAGGTACCGCATGAAATCTGTCGACTACTAATAACAAGGAGAAAATGTTTAAAAAAATCCAATTTGGTTTTTACGCTAAATAGGGTATCTTGACTGATTTTTAGGTGACATCCGAATCGATCAGAGTTACATAATATACCTATTTGGGACGTTTTATGTACGCAATGTCAGGGGCAACAGCAAGCTTAACTGAAGAGATTCTCAGCTGGGTGCGACATCCTGTTTCCATTACAAAGTGAATGTTGATTGATAACTTGTCTCTGTTTACCCGAAGTGTAAAAACAAACTTCAGCAACTGTTTACAGCCGGCTAATTTCTTCACGAATATCACTGTAGTGAGAGAAAATTCAGAACCCATTCACATTTCATTCTGAACAAATACAAGGACTTAGAAATATAAAGAAAATGTTGGTCTTTCAAAGAGATAGGTAGAAACGAAAAAACGTCTGTAGCAATTAAGATGACTTCATTTTTCAGCTTTTTGCGTGCATGCGATCTCCATACTCGTTTGCATTTATTAGACCGGTCGGTTGATGTATGGTCTTTGTTTTAACCTGTTATATTCTAATTGATTGATGTATGAATATAATGGTCGAGTATTTTGAATAGGTAGACGGTTAAGTACGCGATTTATCAGATAATTAGAAACTGTGTGATAAGTTATTAGTAACGCGCATGTTAACGGTGGTTTTCGTTTTGACTTGTAACGTGTAAAGTGACCGTTAAAAAGAATGCCGGTACTTACTTATAACACTTGCAGATATAATACAGATCTCGTAATATGGCACAAAGAGTGTTGGCACAAAACATCACAATATACACCATCCGTATACTATAGTTTTGTCACTGCATTTCACTGGGACTCGGGATGCGGGCGCGCTCGGCTCGTACTGCCGGGCGCATAGTCCGGTAACTCGCGTGTCAAGTTCGGTTTTTCAAATATCGGTCGTGTGGAATCGTTAAAGGCTCGAGCCGCACTGAGAGGTTTATTATTATATCGCGAGAAGGAGCGTGGTTGAAGCCAAGGTTCCGGCAGCGGCGCGCGGCCGAGCACGTATAGAGGCTTATCTGCCCGCGAGTTGTCGTGAACCATTACGTCCGCTCCGAAATCTCAACGGGTTGCTCCTCGCCTGCCACTAACTGTACGGAAATCGACACTCATTCACACTTGACATTTTTGATTGCATTATTATGTATTTGATCATTTAGTGGCTTAGTGTTGCTTGCCTTTATGAGTAAGTGTTAGTTTGTTCTTAAACAAAGGCGATAAAGGCGGTGTCTGTAAATCATGTCAATTTTGCTGCTAAACCTATTCAGTGGGTTCAATTTTAGTCTGAATTATTATATGGCACAGTCACTATCTTTATCTTTTGAGATTTTTAAGTCGCACAAATTAAGTATCATTAAGTTATTTAAATTTATTCGTCATGTGATTTTGACTGTCCTTGTATTGTCTCCGGTCTATGACTGTACCCACTACCTGTTATTCTGATCTGTGCCGGAACATATTTTGAATAGATAAATAGATACTGGATAGTAGTCTGAGCGTAGATTGCAACATGTTGCAGTGTCCTCAATGTAATGGTAATTAGCAGTAGTGACACATTCTTTGGACGTGAATTTAAGCAATGAGAGGATGTGTTTGAAAGCACGTGGGCTACGACCACAACTCGCGTGGTAGCGGATCTACGTGCGTGCTAAAACTCACGCACTCCTGTACAAACACAATACAGGTTGCCATGTTTTCGTGAATTTCGTGATATCATTATGCACAGCCCACAGACGTGGATTTATAGCTTGTATAGAGCTAATTCAGTATGATAGATACTACATGCAATTTGAGGAATCACAACCGCGTCTTGTCATTGTAGGATTGCAAGCTGAAGACAATTTCATACGATAAGTTGCGTGTGCAACTTTGCATGCATACTTTGTTGGTGAAGTTAATGTCCTGTCAATACTTTTTTTCATTATCATCTTAAATAGTTGAGATAAATCTCGATTAATTGTTCCCGTAGACAGTCTAAAAATTCTCATTTAAATGCATAAGGTTTTCTGACGCCGAAAATTACTAGATTGAAATAAATTGTATGTGAGTAAGAAAGTTCGTATAGGCCGGGTGGCTAGTCCTGGTGTCAGAGTTTTTAAGCCGCCCGAAGGGCTCTGACGTGGCTATACGGTTAGAACAGTAGTACATTGTGTAGAACGCCAACATTTTATATAAATACTAGTAGCTAATAGGGTAATATACATATATTATGTACCTTAATTCAACGTCAAGCCGGATATGCTCATAAAATAACCTGTAATATATGGGCTCTAAAACCGGAAAGGTCGAAATCCCCACCCTCTTTGTGCAATGTTGTCACCTCTATGTTCATGATCAATTTTAGAAATATGACCAAAAATTCCACCTTACGGCACTCCAATTTAGCCGTGCCTTGAGTTTCCAACATTATTTGATTTTTATGATTAAGTTGTGTGCTATATGTCACAATCAGATATACAACCGGGAGTCACAAAGTTTTTCAAAAAATGGGTTTTGCAAGATTTACAAGTGTGTAGATTCTGAAATACTATCACACTAGGTACCTATAATTTTAAATTAGTTTTTATTTGAAAACGATCTTTTGAAAAACGATCGTATTTCGAAAAAAAATTTAGTCTTGTGTGAGTAAAATTTCTATGAAATTACTGACTAGGTTTATGCTACGTAATAAGGATTTTCAACGATTTTCATTGTGTCGATGCACAATGAAGCCGTAACCTAAAATTTCATGCAACTAAAATGTATGCTGTATTCGTATAAACACCTTCCACGAATGTTGGACTCGTGATAAGGCTGGATGTTTGAATGAATGAATGTTGAATGTTCATCATACCAGGCAAATACCTTGCGATTCGACAAATCTCAAAGGTGCGGGTTTCATGACCTCAGTCCCGCGAGTTGGCAGCAATTTGCATAACATTTTGCACGTTATTGGATTCCTGAGATGTCACTTGAAAATTGCCACATTACCAACAACCATGCCATTTCATGAATAAATAGTGAGAGTTGTTGTAAAGTTTATTTTACCATCCCATGATTGGAAGGCCATGTGATTGCACCTGGGTGTCTTGCGTCTCGATTCTATTTCTCTTTTATGAATATTTTCCTTAAATAGGTAGGAGCCTAGGAGGGCTGTTAATAGTACCTAGATTAGTCACCAAGAGAACGAAGTCGTGTCTTGTGTCACTCACGGGCGACATACTCGTATTGAACTCTGAGTGTAGCGAGGGACCCGAGCGCAGCGAGGTTGTTTAAATTATTACCAATATTATCTGTATGTTATCTGTGGATTCGTAACTCTTAGGCGAATGGCCCTATTTTTGGTGAGTTGTTACTATGAAAATTAAAAAAATCTTAGTAAAAACCTTCACATAATTTTACAGTAGGTATATGTTAAAAAATCTTAGGTTGGGACTTCCAAATTTTTAATTTTATTTTAATTATTTTAAACTAGTAAATGTAAGCACCAGCCACATTTTTGTATTTGTATTTTGTGAGCACCAGGCAAATTCAAAACGGACTCTGTTCTAAGCATGATCTAGTGTCACCGGGATATTTTATCTATGTGAAATGACTGAATGCAAAACGTAAAGAATTACGTAACGTAATTTAATTAACAAGAAAATGTATCTCTTTACTACATTTAAATAAACTAAACCTTTAGATGTCTAGCAGTCTATCGACAGTCTTACATGACTCATAAATCAACAATAGAATAGAAACAATGTATCAGTGAATACATTGTTAGTCTAGTTATGATTAACGCAGCTGATAACAAATACTTTGCTTTACAGTGCAACGTGGTTATTACTTATATTCGTAACTATGATAAAAATTAATGTAGAAAATACATAAGAGTCATGAAACAACTGTGACTTATGTTCGCTCATTATCTAGCAAGTTAGTACGTCAGTAGGTAATTCATAGATTGTATTTTGGCCTTATCTTAGCCCTATGTGTCATGAATTATGTTAAGAGGTTTCGTAAACAAAAGATTCAACAAAAGAAATATTTATATTTAAGTTATTGATACTTTGTTTTAAAATTAAAACTTAGTTCGTGAATAACAGGCCCAGTTTTAGAGGCACTATCGTAATTATAATATAATTGTAGAGTTTGTTTCTTTTTGACTATATGCATTTGATAGAGAGAACACTATTTTACGTTGCTATTAAATTTACGACGGTACCTTTAAAATTGGGCCTTCAAATAAATTTTGGCGAATTCTTATAAACGTAGGTACTTTATGATAAAACGTTGATTCATATTCACAAGTGTCTCCAGAGCTATATCAATATAAAACTGTTGTCCATGCATGGTAAGACAAATCATAACTGCCAGGTATATAAAATAATGGTCAATATCGCATCACAGTACTTATTTAACAATGACGCAAAACATCATGATATAGTCCATTATGTTTCGCAGCTTCATTCTTCGCGATTTATTGTTTACATACTGTAGCCCGCGATCCAGCCCCAACCTTGCACGGATTTTTTTTTTTTTTTTTTTTTTTTTTTTTTTTTTTTTTTTTTTTTTTTTTTTTTTAATATCTTTTTTAGTCTGTGGTTATATCCCCTCTACAAGTTACACTCCTGATTATATGTCGGCTTATGATTTCGAGTCATTCTGCGTTTCCGTGCTCAAGCCTTCGCACGTCAACCTACAAATCTCGCCAAAGTTAGTAGTAAGCAGTATTCCGGACTCTGAACTTGGGAAAAAGAAGAAAAGAAAACAACTAAGAAGAAATTCGCCGGAAGATCCAAAAGTGGAATAGCAAGTAACAACTTGCTAAGTGATGCGAGGATACCATACCTGGGTTACCTCTGTCACGTACAAAAGTGATGCGTACTGCTATACTTGGGCTGTTACTGTCACTATTTTGTTATAAAACATGTTCTAATAAGAACAGTGTTATCACGGATCCAATCCTGTACGACGACGAATTTGCGTGTCGCCATCGTCACAACTGCCATCATCCCGCCCGTGCCCTAACTTCGGCACTCGCTTCGAGCTAGGTGTTGCCGCAGCAGGTCCCACCACCACCTCCACAACCTGCTAAAGAAGCAGATGACGGGGCTCCTGGAGAGGAAATTTTGTCAGATGAAATCCTATGGCTGCGGGGTGATGCCCTCAAGCCAGAAATTTGTTTTGGGTCCGCCCATACATATTGGATATTGCCTACCGACGGTCACGGCGAAATATTCTCGATCAGGGGCTGCCTCAAGAAATCAAAGATAATATGTTGAAAGAATATGTAATTCACGGCAGTCTCGAGCGCCTATTACAGGCTACCCTCAACCCAGAAATAAAGGCGGCCTTACCTGATTCGTTGGTGAAGCGGAACACCTCTCTCGGCCACAAGCAAGAACAACTTGGCGCTGCCCTGTCCGCGCTGGCATCAGTGACCGATCTAATATTAACAAATGAGATCTCGAAACAAAAGCTTATAAAACCAATAAGCGATGTCTGTCGCCTATTTTGTGACATTCACTATTCAGACACGAGAACTCGCAGAGGCTTCGCTATATCGGCAACAAACACTTAATTAAGAGACGCCCTCATCTATCATCTAGTCGATAAGAGATAAATTCTTGTTTGGTGAAAATTCAAATTCTTGTGAGGTGAAAAAGTAAAATCAGCTAAAAGTATTCAGCAAGCCGGTGATGCCATGAAAAACGCACAGAAACATAAATTTCAGCGCCCAAATGTAGCTTACACAAGCGGAAGCAACAACGATAGCGGCCGAAACTTCGTATCTCAACACCGCAAGACGGACAACAAGCCAAACAACGTTCGACGAGACCAAACAACTACCCGTAATGACAGTCAACGAGCAGCAATGCACGCTCGCGGAAAGCGAGAACAGCAGCTCCGCCGCGGAACCAGGTACAATATGTTGGACGACTTCAGTATTTTCTCAACAATTGGGTTGAATTTACTAATGATGAAACATTAATTTCTTGGATATGGGGCTATACCATACCATTTAAATCTACCCCCCATAGAACTTAAAAACCTAGTAAAAGACTGAAAAATGTCTATGATGAAAATATTCATCTTAAGTGTAAAACAGCTCAACAAAGTTGTCGATATATTTCAAAATTTAAGAATGATCGCAAGGCTTTAAAGTAAACAACAAAAAATTGCTTTATGGGAAAATAGATTTTAGCACCCTGTTTCTTTATTTCCGTGCAAAAATCCTATAGAATGTAGGTACCTGTGTTTTGAATGGTGTTCTTTGTGAATTTAATTGTTTACCTTGCGGCTCATGTACTGCGCCATTGGTTTTCACCACATTGCTCAAACCTGTAATGGAATTTCTAAGAAAAGCACATCGTTCAATGTATGTTGTGTTCTTAGGCGACGTTTTGTGTTTCCGTAGAACATTTTCCGAATGTAAAAATAACCTTACCTTGACCAAATCTTTGTTGGAAAAATTAGGGTTTTTTCGTTAACTCCGAAAAAAGCCGCCCTTTACCGAAAACTCAATGAAAATTTCTAGACTTTATTATTGACTCAAAAAACTTGCTTTTATAACTACCCGCTGAGAAAAATAATCTAAGATACAAGTTATCTGTTATGATAAAAACACGTTCGTGTAAATTACGGGATTTTGCTCGCTTTGTAGAATTGTTAATTTCAGCGTGCCCTGCGGTCCAATACTCATGGTTGTACACCAAGTACTTCGAACAGTTTAAATATTCTTGCTTTTTACATAACCCCAGCTATGAACAAGTAGTGAACATTCATGAAAGTTTAAAAGATGACTAGCTTTAGTGGTTAAATAATATGTTTTGATCAGGGTTACAAACCTATTGATTCAGATCAGTTTCATATAGAGATATATTCAGATGCATCATTCACAGGTTACGGTGCATATTGTAATGAACAGGAATGTTCTGGATATTAGAAGGAATGGGAAAAAACTTTACATATAAATGAATAAGAAATGGTTGTCGACTTAAAAATTGTACTGTGATTTGACAAAGTAACAGGTTATATCATGTATGTATAAATAGAATGAGATGTGTTCAATTTTTTCATTCATTTTCATTCATTTATTCAGCATTTGGTATGATACATACACATACAATATGAACATTTGAATATAATTTCTAGAGAAATATGGCAATGGTGGAAAATGCGTAAATTAACAGTCTTCTGTTCTTATCCCGGAAAAGGTTTTTAGATACAGAATGGGAGTAGTAGAGTATGTAGCCTATGTATTCAAACCTACTTATGTGTAATTTTGGGCTACCAGAGATTGATCTGTTTGCAAGCAAATGCAATGCAAAATGCCCTTTGTATGTAACTTGAAAAAATTATCTAGAAGCAGGAGCTGTCGACGCATTTACCATTTTTTGGAAGAATAAGTTCTGTTACGCATTTCCACCGTTTTCTTTTATTACAAGGGAACTAAAAAAAAAAAAAAAAAAAAAATAGTTATAGTACCATATTGGCCTACTCAATCGTGATTCCCACTGTTTTACAAATTAATCATTTCGGATCCCATATATTTGAACCGAGTGTAAAAATTGCTAACCTCTCCTTTTGGAATAAATCACAATTTGTACTTACCTAACACTGGAGGCTTTCAGGGAAGCAGTATTGAAGAAAGACTTGTCCTTCAATATGGTAGAAATTATGTTATCCTCACTATCTGATTCAACTTATAAGCAATATGCCATTGCATAAAGGCATGGAGAGATTACTGTAATGCCCACAGTTATAATTATTGGTACTAGTAGTACATTCGTCCCAATAGTGCAATAGAGCTATATTACTAAGTATTCATTTCTCAAAGCAATAGTGTTTATGACACGGCCAACTTTTACAAATCTGCCTTATCATTATCACCAGAAAATTCAGATGACGATAGGGTTAAGCGATTTATGAAAGGAGTTTTCAAGCTAAAACCTACCAACCCTAAACATAATTTAACATTGGATCAAATTATAGTCTAATTATTGCATAACAGGGATCAAATGAAGGTACTGACTTCAAAACTAGGTATATCAAAAAAGACTGTGACCCTAGCGCCTTTGCTTACTGCACAAGTGCACATCGTATTCAAACGTAGTAATTAATACAATTAACGATATCGAAATACAGTCGCCTCGCGAAATAATAATAATAATTATGATACCAAATATAATAAACATCTCAAAACCAAATTCTACTCAACCAGTTTTGAGGAAATCTAGTTACCTTATTTTAATATAGGTAATCGACTTGAAATTTGCCCAGCCAGTCAAGCATGCGACTACGAAAAGCCACGAAAAGAACTCTAATCGACTTGTAAATTTTAACAGATATACATATACCTTGCCATAACGCTGTCTCGTTCTGACACTACGAAAGGAATAATTCGTGGCGCGCATCCTAAGCCGGCAGGTGCCTAGA
The DNA here is from genome assembly GCA_964007245.1 of Hypomecis atomaria. Taxonomy (NCBI): domain Eukaryota; kingdom Metazoa; phylum Arthropoda; class Insecta; order Lepidoptera; family Geometridae; genus Hypomecis; species Hypomecis atomaria. Next base: position 14,660,253 of record OZ023292.1, on the reverse strand, counting down.
AGCTTCCATTAGTAAAACAAGTATACTTCGAAAAACAATTCATTATTTGTTAGTTACAAGACACCACACTCAAAAATATCTTCACAAACTATGGAAAAATGAATAAGACATTATTTTTAAAAGTGGTAGGTATAGATACATCAATCTATACCTAGTGGGCATAGTACCCGACAAGCAGCTACATCCACAGCCAGAAGACTCGGAGTCAATATTGACCTCATTCGAAAAACTGCAGGATGGACAGATCCCTCCTCAGTCTTTGTTAAATTTTATAACAGACCTACAAATATCAGCACATCAGCAATCCAAATTTATTTGCCACAACGGTTTTATCTTTTGGTGGAAATCTGTTACAATTAATCTTCATGTTACGGAATTATATAGGTATATACTCATATTATTACAATGTTAGTACCTGTAAATTCTAAGCTAAGCTGTAAAATGACAATCATATGCAAATAAACACTGATTATACATAGGTACTAAGGTGTATCTCTTCACATTTTACCTACTCTGAACATCTACAGTATGTAAACAATAAATCGCGAAGAATGAAGCTGCGAAACATAATTGTAAATCAAACGAACATGTGATGTTCGATGACAATTATGTGAGCAGCTTCATTCGGCGATTTATCCATACCCTCCCTGTGTACAGCTAAGACGCGTACAGAATTCTACACCCATCCCTACAAAGTAAAATGTGAATTTGTAAGCTCTAAACAAAATGACTCGAAATCATAAGCCGACATATAATCAGGAGTGTAACTTGTAGAGGGGATATAACCACAGACTAAAAAAGATATTAAAAAAAAAAAAAAAAAAAACTCTAAAAAATCCGTGCAAGGTTGGGGCTGGATCGCGGGCTACAGTATGTAAACAATAAATCGCTTCGAATGAAGCTGCTCACATAATTGTCATCGAACATCACATGTTCGTTTGATTTACAATTATGATATGTAAATCATCATAATATCAGATAAGTATAAGACGTCCATTGCTAGACATATACGCATCCCAAGCAGATTTCTAATAGTACCAGTTACCTATATGCGGTGTGCATCTAGCGCGATATATCTAGTTACTTATTTCACTGTCAATATATTCGTACTTGATAAACAATGCTACATCGAAATAACAAAATACAAAAATTCGAATACCCAAGCCATGACAACAAACCTTCAACTGTTAAATTACAGATCACAGATATAGATGTTGATTCGGAAATAAATAACGAGCATGATCGATACTGGAGAGTCATGTCGGAAACAGAATAACATACCAATCAGCAGACCGGTTGACCTTTCTATTTGGCATATCCAATACAGCACCATTATGAAGAAGTAGATAAATACAAGCCTATTTTGCTTCCTGATATTGCAAGGTCAACAAATGGTTCCTTTATGAATTAGTTTGAATTTATTAAGTTTTATACCGTTTTTAAAGTAACAAATGATGTAAGAAAAGTCGTCGTTTTTATTTCGTTTCCGTATACTATGGTGATGGTTAAGCTCATGTTGGGTTAATGAAAATAATTTATCAAGTAGATTGTGTTTTTAAGCAGGAGGCAGTGGCCTTCGAAGATGAATCTCTATTTTTTATAATGAAGTTGACTGTGTCTACTTGCCCACGCTTATTATCATAATTTAGATTAATATCAGGTTAGTACTTAACAACGTTCTCATTTTGATTAATCTAATAAGTTCTTGGATAAAGACATGTGGGTTCGTGACAGATTTTATCATTTGTTGGACCATATTGCGCTTGATTTCGAAGGCTTTTTGCTAGCTCCAAATTGTTCCCTGATCTGTGCTCCAAACCTTTTGAGACAATTCTGTTTTTGTTAAATACGTCGTAACAAAAAAAAATTACTATATAGGTAAATATTTAGTAAGTTTGAAGCTATACATTGAAGTTTTAATAAAGAAGTCCATTGCTTGTCTTATTTTCCAAACTATTTTTTTATATTTTACCTATCTTACACTATACCTTTTTTTTTTTTTTTTTTTTACCAGGGGAAATCTTTTATAGATACCACCGCACCTCGAGGGCAGGCGGGTGGTTATGTGAGAGTCCTGCCGACTGGACAGTATACCCACCAAAACCCCTGGGTGTTCCGCCACTGCGCTTGATGTCGGGGCTACGGGCACGCTTGCGCACTCCTCCGCGGCACCCGACAGCGCTGGCCCAACTCGGGCCCCACCACGGAGCTTCGGCTCCCGCCAGAATAACGATGTGCCGAACACCAGACACATCGTCATCCACCACCTGGGACCAACCAGCACTGGGCGTCAGACAGCACCCGTGTCCGACAGCCCTGGTCCCGATGCAACGGGTCAATTAAAGTGGCCCCACCGCCTCCGCCAACACGTTGGCGGCACCCGTTAGGGCCGCTGGCAGGACGGATAGACAGCGGCACACTCGCCGCCCGTCCATCCCGTCGCCGCCCCCGCCTCGATGAGTATCGCGACGAGCGCGACACCGCAGTCCACCTCAGTCGACTTGCGACCTACTGGCCAGCCTCCGCACGGGCTTGTCTCCGGCCAAGACCCGGAGAGGCCGGCCCCACCTCGGGTTCCTCTTAGCTTCACCGTGGCCGCCCACAAGCCACGGCTACTAAGCCCCCCCGCCACGACAAGGCGGGAACCCACTCGGGGGGGATCTTACACTATACCTTAAGAAAAACAGTAACTTTAACAAGTCATCGTGACGTCTAAGCCTAGTTTTTAACCGGCTTCCAAAAAGGAGGAGGTTCTATGTTCGTCTGTATGTTATATCGATGAACGATAAGTCGATATATCGATGAACATCCACAAAAAAAAAAAAAAAAAAAAAAACTACCTATAGTTGATATTTTTTTAGTTCAAAAGGGTATACTCCCGAGGTGGTCCCATTTATATTTTACAGAAATCGGCTGAGCTGTTGTTGAAAAAATTTACAATAATATAAGCGATTCGATTGGAATATCCGAATTTTGTTCACGATGAACATCGATAATTTCGCCAATTTTGAACCGAATCGAAAAATTATTTTTTAGTTAGACAGGGTATACTCTCGAGATGGTTTCACTTAAATTTTACAGAAATCGGCTGAGCCGCAATAATCAACAATAATGTAAACATTTCTAGCGAAATATTCAAATTTTGTACAAGATGGAAGGCGGTTTTGCCATTTTTTGCGAAAATATTACGTACTACTAGTTGTCTTTTAGACAAATATCATAAAGGTACATAGGTACTTAATTTACATCCATTAACTTTTAACAACTTTTTTTTAACTTACATACATAACTTTGCCTTTTTAATTTCTTATAATTTGATGTAATTGCACAAAGTTGAAAATCATTCCGTATACAAAAAGCTATTTGGATACATAATGATGATAGACTACGTAATGATTGACAAAATATTAATGTTACTGTTTGATGGAAGAGGACAATACATCGGGAAGACAGCCTCACGCGGTTGGCACATCGACGACATTGGTGTCGCCATTCTTGCAGAATTCGAAAGAATGGTGAAATGTCAGCGTATTATTTTAAATACAATATGCCGATGAGTGTGCAACATCGAGATTTGTTCGATTTGTTGGCTGAATGACAGCCATGGCCGGAATGAGAGGTGTTTCATTTGCTCCATTGTGGAGGAGAAAACGTATCATGACACCACCCGCAGGTTCTTTATTTCCGAACAAGACTTGAATCGAAACCGTGCCCAAATTCATTATGGCTTATACTTATTGCTTATTGTAGGCGAATAGCGGAAAGAAAACAGAGTTATACTATGACCATATAGCACGATAGTACTTACGAGGTTACGTGGGCATAAAGAGTTATAAGTAGATATATAATTATTAAAAATAATAAAACATTGTCTTGTGACGCTTTTTAGGAAATGGCATAATTTCCCAAAAAGCGTCATAAGACCCCAGAAAAAGAGTAAAGTAGTTTATTCAAATCTACCGCTAACGTCTCTATGTAGACGTGCTTTATGTAGCTTAATTGAATAAAAAAAGAGTAATTAAATTATGTCGGCTATTTCTCATTATAGCGTACTAAAACTGTCCCTTTATTTCTGAATGGCTTCAGAAATCACTTATCTTCTCCAAAATAAAAATTAAATAATGCAATCTCGTTATCATTCAAGCGGCAGAAACTACATAATACATGTTGTAGTACCTTGTATTGATTGCAGCATCCGTTTTGCCCGCGATGTCTCAGTATTCTACAAAAAATACAAACTTCTAATAAGTACTATAAATGTTCGAAATATAACTTCTTATTCTACTACAATATTATTGAGTCGTCTACAAATCAATGAAGGTCTATAGATAATCCAAATGCTTTAAGCCTGCTGCCAGTTGGCAGCTTGCCCAGCATGCTGCCAGCATTATAAATAAATTATATAAATATTATATTAGCCTTTAGTCCCCAGATTGGGTTGTCCATTTTTGGACATAGGCCTCCTCCTTCCGGCTCCACTCGTGTCTGTCTTGCGCCAAGCGCGTCCAGCTGGCTTAGCATACGACCTGACGAAAGTATTACGTCCGAAATATCAAATCGTGTGAAGTAAATTCTTGTCATAGAATCGTGATCTATGGTCACGAAAAACTAGTGTCGCCCTGTGAAAACCTACTTTGGATATATCATTTTGCAATTAAGCAACACTGATTTAGTTCATTCAAAACACAGAGGTTCCAAAAGGGATAGTGTGGTCTCTCGAGATAATCTGAAAGAGATCCATTGATTTTAATACAGCACAACTCAAAAAGAAAACAAAATATCTCGATTCCCAATGGCATTTGCCAGATTTTTGTTTGAAAAAATTTCAATTGATCAACAAGGTAAAGAAGAAAAACTATTATATTATTTTGGTGAGAATTATCACCAAAATAAGAATTTTAATGTCAAATCAAATAATATAAGAGAGGTTAAATGGTAACATTTCAACGCGCTGATGCTATTTATTATTTATTTATTTTTTGTCCCGAACTTGGGGAATTTGTCTTTCATTTTTGGGGAGTTATGGACATGAGCACAATTCCCCAAAAATTAAACTCAAATTCCCCAAGTTGGTGACATAAAATATTCCGATTCCCCACTCAGAGTTTATATGACTGAAACAGGTAACTTTAAGCACATTTAACGCAAGTTTTGCTTTTCGCGACGCTGAAATCGCAATCTTATGGTCCTAGGGGGCGTCCCAGCGTGCGAATTCTGTCACTGCGCGTGTGTTTTTTTTCTTTGGATTTTTCGTATTCCCCACATTCAATCAATCCTTACACCAATCCCAAATGGAGGCAGGATTCCCCACATGGGCAGCGGACGCGGCTGCCACAGTGGATTCTAGTAATTTTGAATCTGTGATTCAAAATATAGTTTTGAAACTTAACTACAGTTCGTTCACAGTTATTTTACCTCTGACATTTGTGCTATCTCTATCTAACCTGTGATGGTTCATAATGACTAAACAGAGACAGTAAAATGTAGTTAGATATGTTAGAGATAAAATAACTGTGAACGGACTGAACGTGAACAGTCAATAAGCCAATGTTGACAGACCTAATTATGTATTTATTGATTACGGATTAAGTAACTCAAACGTCCTCTTTAATAAATAAAAATACCACTGATTTCAATTAACCGTACCTCTATTGCCCTCTTTTACTATCGAAAATACAAAAAAGAAGTACATGCGATATAATGCAAACAAAATAAGCTGGATCTTAGTTATTGCATATTTTATCTCAATCACGTTTTTATGGTTTCTCTCAAATTGTCATAACTAGATTGTCATGTAATTTTTTAAAAAGTAAATGAAAGTAAAAAAATATCCTTATTAAAAACAAGCTTTCATTTAAATCGTCTAAAAAAATGAAGATGGACTTCAATAAACTAGGTAAAATTCTCCATATTAGGTCAAAAATTATCCCGATCCCCCATCCAAATTGATACTTTACTAAATTGTATTTGAAATCTAGGGATATTCTCCGCATGGAGCCTGGCTTTACCAAAACTACCTCGCAAAATCGGTACAACAAAATATCTATCTCCACAACAATCTCTAATGGAGATAACTCCCCGCAATTTGGCTAATCCTCCACAATTCAGCAACGCTAATTGTTGATTTTAGTTTCTTTTACCTATTTCATAGTATTTCGTCCTCAAAAAGTTTGACGAGAAAATAATCGTTGTGAAATGTCAAAACTCGGCTAATTTCGCATGCACATGTTAGAGTTTGTCGACAAAAGTGCCACAAGTACATAAATCGTTCGCGAGGATTCTTCATCACAGAGTAAAAATAGACGAATTAAGTACGTTGTCATGTTAGAGGAGGTAGACATAACGAAATATTGCTATTTTACTCGAAATAAAATCGTTCTCGTGGGTTGCATCTTAGACGGCCAGGTGACCCCGGCGACGGCAGTGATGTCGTCCGTCCAGCGGCGGCGCGGGCGCCCTGGCGGGCGGAGCGCGTCGCGCGGGTACCAGTGGAGCACCCGCTCGCTCCATCGGTTGTCGCGCGTTCTTGCTGTGTGGCCCGCCCAACGCCACTTCAAACGGCACAACATTTTGGCAGCATCCATAATTTTCGTTTTACTACGGATGTCTGAGCATTTTACTTTGTCAATCAACTTCAGTCCTAGCACACTTCTTTCTGCTGATCGTTGAAATGTTTGTATTTTCTTTATTACTTCAGCTGTTATGGGCCATGATTGACAGCCATACAACAAGGTCGGTGTTACAACTGAATCCATTGCTTTTTTCTTCAAACTATTACTTAGATGGGACTTAAAGATATGTTTGTTTGACCAGTATGCACTCCAGGCTTTTTTGATTCTTCTTTCTACCTCGTCTATGTAGTGATTTTAGAATGAAATTCTTTGTCCTAAGTATATGTACTCATCAACATATTTTATCTTCTTATTATTGACATTTATTGTTTGTTTTGTTCCATTTGTCATGAGACAGGTTTTTTCAGGGTTCATTTCCAATCCACATTTTCTACTTTGGCTATCTAGAGATTGAAGCATGCTTTGTAAGTCTTCATATTTTTCAGACAGTAAGACAATATCATCAGCGAAGCGGAGATGATTTAAGTTTTCACCGTTGATTAAATATCAATTCCCTATTTTGACCAGTTCAGCCTTCTGAATATGAATTCTAGGAGTGAGGTAAACAAGTTCGGTGAAATTGGGTCGCCTTGTCTTACCCCAGTTTTAATCTGAAATTCAGTACCTTTTTTCTCAAGTTAAACCGCAGCCTTACTTCTTTGGTAAATTTTTTCCAGTACATTAACATATTTACCTTGTACTCCTTGTTCTCTTAGGGCTGTCCAGAGTTTTCTGTGTGAGATTGTGTCGAAAGCTTTAGAATAGTCTACATAAGCTATATATACTGTCTTCTTATACTCTGAATATTTTTCCATAACTTGCCTGAGTGTGAATATATGGTCTTATGTCGAGAATCCACTTCTAAACCCGGCTTGTTCTCTTGGTTGTTGCGACTCAAGCTCACTCTTTATTCTGTTATGAATGATGTTGGTAAAGAGTTTATACCTAGGTAGATTGTAGTAAGCTTATTGGTCTATAATTATTAAAATCCAGTGGATCTCCTTTTTTGTATAGCAGAGTTATTACAGCTGATTCCCATTGTTTCGGTATTTGTTCTTGTATGATTATTTCGTTAAACAGTTCAGTCAGAGGTTTTGTTAATGGGTTCATTATTGCTTTTATAACATCATTTGATATTTGATCTTCTCCTGGGCTCTTTCCCATTTTGAGTTTCTGTATAGCATGTTTAACTTCACTTTCCAGTAGCGGTGGTACTTTGGCATAATCATTTCCTTGTATGGTAGATGAAGCCAGATCTGTTGTATTCTGTGATTGGTTTTGTTGACTGTACAGATCTTTGTAGAATCCCGTTGCTATATTATATATATATTGGCTCTATTTGTGGTTGTTGTTCCCTTGTTGTCCTTCAAAGTTTGTATCCTCGGTTTCGAGTTGTTTATACGTTTGTTGCCTTGTTTTACAGATCGTCGTTTGACCAGTTCTTCTTCTATTAATTGGAATTGGTAGTTTAATTTGTTTCTTTTTACATTTTTCCTAATTTTTGCGTACAAATTTTTGAGGTATTTTCTTTCAGATTTTTATTTATTTGTTTTATTTTTTAGCTTTGTTCTCTCATTGATGATGTTTCTGGTTTTTTCGGTTATAATATTGTCAATTCTCCTCTTCTTTTCTATTTTAGGTAACTTGTTGATGCTGTCAGTGATTCGGTGTGTTAGGATATTATATTTTTCTTGGATGTTGTTACTTTCTTGTATTGGTTGATTTGAAAATATATTTATAAGTGCTTCCTGTTCTATTGGGTTTAATCTAGAGTATTTAATCGAGTAGACCACTCGTGAAATGTTTTCTATTGTTTTCTGCACATTATTCTAAAAGTAGTTTGCCTCGTTTACTTATCTTTCCATGTCCCCATGGGCCCAGAATATTATGTACGTCTGGTGATGCTCGGCCAATCTGTGCATTAAAATCTCCCATGATAATTGTGTATGGCAGTGTATTTTCTAATGTTACAAACAAATTATAAATAAATAAATATATTTAAACATTATAATATCTATATATAAGCCTCTGACCCCAAACTAAGCAAAACTTGGGATATGGCTACCAGAGACTGATAAACTACACTTACATTTTTTTAATATTTACATAAATGTATAGACAATAACATTCAGACACAGAGCAAACTCCTATGCTCATCATAAATACATGTGTGAGAACCGAACTCTTTGGCCCAGTAGAGTGGAGTAAGGAGTAAGAGTTTGGCAGGAGTAAGGGAGAGTAAGGCTTTAGACATCTGGAGACAGAGCGAAACGAGGCAGTTATGTAGAGTCCTGTGTGAATCGAGGGGTTCAAGCCGCCCAAGACAAAGACAGACTTTGTTCCAGCGGTTAGTTCATGCTCTACTTTTCTTACTGAATGCGAGAAAATAAAAGCGCAGGAATATGAATAATGCCTACTAAATACCGTCACACTCACTGTACTTCTGTAAGCAATGTAGTTAAAATAAATAATCAATTGATTTGAGTCTATTTAAAACTAAAACAAAAATACTTATACAGCGACATATCAAGCATCATCAATAGTACAAATATGATGACTTCCAAAAATAAACGCAAATTTCGGTAGGTAGGTAATTGCTAAGTAAAACAGGTGCAAACTTAATGTAAATTAGAGGCGCATGTCATCTGATCCGCTAGCCGAGTCACGCTCCCTCGCCGTGCAAGGTTGCCGTTGTGAAATATCCTGCAGGCCGCGAATTTACTTAGGATTTGCATCGAAAATAAGCAAAATGATAAAACCTGGTAAAACAAAGTTGGTAAATTAATGCTCGAAACGCGATCGTTCACTAGGGGCGTAGGAATAAGCTCAAAATTTCCCAATAAACTATGGAATGGGATACGCTCGGTGTCTTTGTGAAATTGAATCAAGTATGAGGAGATTAGTAAACGAACTAAAATAACCATTAGATAGAGCCAGCCAGGCTTAGCAAGTTGAATTGTAGAGGGCAGGGCACATACCACGGAAAATTGTGGATTGATACGGCTGAAAAGTTTCTGGATGAACACCATGAACCGATATAGGTACGAGTACGCAGCGAAAGACCGTCCATCTGTGGTCACCATATCATCCCGAGATGGAAGAAGACTAATGTCGCTTCCAACCGGTATTGCATTCCTGTTATGAGGCGTGCATACGGAAGAAATGTTTAGCAGTAAGTGTTCTTCAACTTCTATGTTGATGAAATTAAATGACCAAAACGCTTCACAAATATTTTTCTACCTCGGTACTGTAAATCCATACAAGCCAAATAGCATCTAAACCAAATTGAAACATGTCAAAAAACTGTAGGTACTTAAGTATAACAATAAGATTGCTGCTTTCTAATCTACAAAGAGCGATGAGGTTGTCATTACAACTCTATGCAAATTCACAAAAGGACAATTTAAAAATACATACAGACGAACATAGTACCTCCTCCTTCTTAGAACTCGATACATAATCAAATGAAAGAATTTCTTTAAATTAACATTTGTACTGTACTGTATCGGTCTTTTAACAGTCTTCTGCTAAACATAAGCCTACCCATACCCCATGAGCATACCACATGGACGATTGGATCATATCCATCAATCACACTGACCTACGCCATTAAAATTCTTCAACCGACGAATTCAGATTGCTCCACGAGATTTTCCTTCATCAAAAAGCCAGTGGAGTGAAAATCTGTAAGTATCTGAATAAAACCAGGAGGCTCTATTTTGAACCAATAAAATAAATAACAATCATTTTCTAATGTTATAAAATATTTCTCTTGATTTTAAACCAGGAATAATTTTAATAGGTGATAGTGTTTTCGCGATCATCTTCGTTGGCTTTTAACGTTAACAAAGGTTGTAATATTTCGTAGCTTTGCGTTTTAAAATAACCATGATAACGCTGGTCACAACGGAAGCTTTTTCATCTACATTCTACAATAATGGCTACAGGCATTGTGTGCGAAGAAGATTTATTGCCTCATCTTCCTAGCGTCTATTTAAATACACAATTCACTTTGCAAAAGTCGTGATTTAAGTTTCTCTCTATTTGAATAGAATACGTTGATTTTCAATTCAAATACAGCGCCGGCTTTTATAAGACTTAATAATATAATCCTAATACGGAATTGCGAATGGTCTGATGTTTTGTAACAGTAAATGTTAAAGTATGTAGACTATGTAGTCTTATATAAAGTTTATCGCGAATAAAATTCATGATATAATATAAATTTTCTCATAATTAACTTGCGCATAAATTATGACTGCATTAATCATGGTCGATGATCCATCTAGTCTCGATCGAAATATCAGATTGGACATAATAACATAAAAAGTTTTATTAATTGGATTTTGACATTGGTTTAGATTCAATGAATTTTTGATACCGACCGACAAGTTAGTGATTTGGCGCTCTTAGTCTTAAAGCAAGAAGCCTACCTTCGTAATGTTAGTAGTAAAACGTATCGCATCGTAACATAAATACTTTTCTTCTTGGTTTTTGAGAATCATTCATTCGATAATTAAACACACATTCACATTTTTCAGGTTATTTCCTATGTCCGCTTGAGGATTTTTTCAGTGGGCTGCCCGGCTCCTATCATCGTTACTAAGAACGCGTAACATATAAACTCATTTTCATATGCACTTTAATATTTATAAAACAGAAAAAAACAGTTACCATGGCGAGGACAAGCTGAGATACATCACCGTTATTTCATACCATATTTTGCCTATAACGCGGGCAGCATAGTCAGAATACTACAACCGTACGCGTATAGAAAAAGGGTACACAATCCGATTAAGCTGAAATTTTGCACGCATATGTGTATCTCTCGTGACAATTCAATAATATGGTACCATAGAGCTGATCTGATGATGGAGTTGGAAGGTGGCCATAAAACTCCTATACTAAACAAGATAGACCCGTCGTGTTTGGGCTCGTTTTACTTGTCTTGGCTAACACTTTGCTGCTACACGATATCCAGGATCTCAAATGATTGTAATTTTAAAATGTTATATTTTTGATAATAATTTTTATTATTTACCTTATATCTGTTGCATTTGAGACGGAACACTCGGCTCGGAAAGTGAATCGAACTCGAATCGATTATGCTTTTTTAGGGTTCCGTACCCAAAGGGAAAAACGGGACCCTATTACTAAGACTTCGATGTCCGTCTGTCTGTCTGTCTGTCTGTCACCGGGCTGTATCTCATGAACCATGATAGCTAGGCAGCTGAAATTTTCACAGATGATGTATTTTTGTTGCCGCTATAACAACAAATACTAAAAACAAAATAAAATAAATATTTAAGGGGGGCTCCCATACAACAAACCTGAATTTTTAGACGTTTTTACGCTCTATATTAATAATGGTAATAGGTAGATGCTTGAAATTTTCACAGAATATTTAGTTTTATATTCAATTAAATAATAAATGAAATTAAAATAAAATAAATATTTGAGGTGGGGCTCCCATACAGTACGGAACCCTTCGTGCGCGAGTCCTACTCGTACTTGGCCGATTATATTAGATTAGTAATCATCTCGTGAACATTATCATCTAGGTATCGAGTTTGAATGGTCACGTGTCTCCATGTCTCGGGTCCATTTGGCAGGCCATGTGCTAGCGTGCACCATCAGTGCAATATTGCTACCTATTGTTTTTATTAAAATCGATTAGGAAACAGACAACAATTTGCGGGATTCAAACTGCGAAACGATGGCGCGGAATAAATGTTATTAAATATAGACAACTTTTTACTACAAGTATGAATCCAAACGTGCGCGACACGTGCCCCAAGTTAAGTTCCGTGTTGAAAAAGCATGATTTTTTTAACTTTTAATTGCTTAAACTCAGTTTATACGATGCTCATACATTAGAATATCATTACAATCAACTTTTGTCATGGGACCAACCGGAAAATCGGAAAAAAAACAACTATTCGAAACAAAATGTTCATCAACACTCGACAAAGTTAGGGAACAGTTCAGTTATTTTTGCGATTCTGAGGTTGGTTCCGTAGTAATCGTTGGTAGTAATCATGAGTAAAATATCCTGGAATATGTCCATTTTCAAGAAAAACATCACGTAGAAAATCGGTCCCCATTTTGTTCATTGGAATGAAAAGATCTGAACTTTTTTCGTGAATATTTCAAGAATGGTCCTTGCATACAATAAACTTAGTAGACCTATTTATAAGTAGATACGTATTGTAAGAACTAAGATGTAAGTAGGTAATGTGATACTTTGTAAATACAGGCAGTAGTAGCAAGTTTCTATTGGTAATGACATCCTAGGTGAGCTTGCCTTGAAGGAAACGTTGGCAGGCGGCCTCAGCGTGACCTCATCTCGTAACCAGCAGGAAAACAATACACTTCCTCGCACTACAAACATTTATCTAATGAATGCTGCCTACTGATTTAAATGTGTAGCAGATTAAGAAGAACAGATTGAATTTAAGATAAATTCCTATGCACACGAAGGGCAAAGCGAAAGACAGGCTACAGGCAAATGTTTAGAAGATATCGTAAGAAGGTTGATGAGGCTGACACCGGAGCGAAAAGGAAGTACGGAGTGTAGAAGTATCTTGTCCTCGATCTCGATCATCCTAAAATATCTTAGCTTATTTCTATAGATATCTATTAAAATAGGTTTTCGAGAATATAATATTTTATCCGAGTAGAAGATGGATACAAGCTGTCTAGACAGATTATATAGTTAACGTTAACATACTCTTATGTGGCTAGCAAAATTTTAATACTTTAACGAAGAAATACTTTTAGAGAAATACGCAATTAGGTGATTTTGTGCTGACTGCTATGAATAAAATATCCTTTAGGTATTAATGTAAAGAAGTAAATCATAATGTCGATTATTATTATTATTTATCAAAGGGATGAGTTAAGTAACGATAAAGTATTTGTTTGTTATTAATTATTGTTTCTGTCAGTAAAATTCGATTACGTAATTTTAACATCCGGAACATCGACATAAAAAGTATTTTTAAGTCGATGTCGAGATCTATTTGAATAGGCTCCTACTCCCAATGTTCATGAATATCGATTCTATTTATCAACTTTGACGGCTGTTGTAGATAACTCTGAGCATTGTACCGGTGTCGGGCTGTGCGTTGCCGATAAATACAGCAATTCACAGCCGATTGTACTCGTAGTTCCGAGCGATCGCAGCCCGAGTCACGAATGATGACATCACTGACTGGCGCGGTTTTCTGCTGCCTTCGAGGTTTCCCCTGCAATTATTTGCTTGTTTCGTTGTATTTCCTGACATAAATGTCATGCTAATGATATACATAAGTTTTTGCGATCAACTAGTTCCGGTATCTTCTTTATTAGCTAAGCTCTACGATATTTTTTTTGTTGAAATATATTCGAAGTTTAACAGTAGTCATAAGTGTTAGTTTTAACTACTGTAAGTATTTAGTATTCTGATTAAACACAGAAAACTACAAACGTAGTTATTAATATTCACGGATCGAAAGAGAAAATAATAAGAGTACCATTAAATACTCATAGTTCTTTTTTGAGATGCCTAGATTTGATACATTTCTGAAAGTGTAAAATATTAAATGTAACCAGTGACAGAAAACAGTGAAATAGACGTATTAATATCACATAAATATAGAATACCATTGTGATTAAGTAGTTATAGTGTCGTTAAGATTTATCACTGTATCATTAAGTTTTTATTAACCTTTAGAGCTTCTCAGTGTAAAGGGCGCGAAAGATTACGAAATGTTAATTATTTTACGGATTAGAAACCAATTGAGAATTGATTAGATGAGGTCTCCCAGTTTACCAAACATTAATCAGCAAAGAAACAAGAAGCAGTGAAGAGAAATCGTACATATCTAATGATATTTTAAAGCATAGTAGCGTTTTAGTGAAGGAAAGAGAGCGGTTTGCTAATACTAAATACGAGTAAGACAAAATCCAAGTATTTTTAAATGTAACCACTGACTAATTATAACATGTAAGTATTACGGTTCCTTGCCTTTTGTCAAATTTCAGGATTTTATCTAGAATCGATTAGATCGATAGAATTTTCAAAAAAAAGCACAAGGGAATCAGAACCTATCCTTCCCTTGTAGGTACTTTGTTTTGGAAATTCTATACAGAATCTTTTAATCATGTTGACTTATAAGTAAGTTTGATTTTTTTACAGCTTTAAAACACTTCATTATTAATTTCAATTTGATACATCAATTCATTTCTGAAAAAAGGTCTGGATAGACAGATAAACGGATAATTTAGTAATTCAAAGGTCTATTTTGTTTTTGAATTATGGAACCCTAAAATCGAGTTCATACCATATTTATCATAGCAAATTATTATTATTTTTGCTATCAGGTTTGTTCTTGTCAGTATACCTACCTAGTTGCCCTATAAGGACATGGAAAATACCACTTGAAGTGGAATGAGGATGTGAGTTGTAGTAGCCATGGATGAAATGTTTCTATAATACATTCACATCCGCGACTTTACCGCAAAAGGTGAACAAGCTCGGAGTTCTCGTCTAGTAGTACCTACTTATTCGTAGAATTGTAGCTAGGTAATAATTTGCTGCAAGATGTTTGACTTGTAAATGTCTATTATTTATGGCTCCGTTTGTAACTTAAGTGTTTTATCTATCTATTTGTATTGATCGTTGCCGTATACTGCTAGCATAGCATAGCTGTATCTTAGCTAGCAGTACTGTATCCTAGCGCTAGCTGATAGCTATGTTGAAAAGTTTTATGGAATAGACAATTTTCAGTGTATTTTTATTTTATTTCGTATAGGTTTGCGTTTGACTACACACTGCCTGATATTAGGCAGATATGCGGTCTAGGATGTAACACGCTTACCTAGTTGTTACTTACTTACGTATTATAATATAAGAGTGTTCATTTTCTCGCTTATTCTCATTCTGATCTCAAATAAGTTAATTTAGGGTTGATATCCGTAAACATAACACTAAAAGTACAATGACCTTTCTACCGGGTGAACACTAACCCGTAGCCACTTTGTATTCATGTCAGACGTAAAAATTTAAACGTCTTTAAAAATGATCCATGCAAAAGCTGACAATGGAAGTAGGTGCAAGACACGGTTTTTCCCATACAAGCAGCATTACGGGCGACGTGGGCGCACTTATGTAATGCCGCGGTGTTTCACGAAGAAAGCGCCTTGTTGGTGACACGGCATGCGGCACTGCGAGTGCGCGGGCCTCACGTCTCAACGGCAATATATTGCGACGACAGCACACACTTTAGACATTTGTTGTACGTGCGTACAGAAATGCCTTATGTTATGCAACGCTGCCAGTCGCAAATGAAGAGTTAAATGTGTTCTTTTAAGTGCAGGGATAGCGTTTACGAGAAAATCTTGCAAGAGCTTGCATATAACCATGGTAATTAAATATAATTAAATAGCAAATTATGCTACATCTCGTCAAATAGTGTGTTGTTCCACAAAAATTGTTTGTGAGTGGAGTGGTATCTATAACTAATCGCTAACAGTGCTCGGTTAACACTCAAAATTGAAGACACCGGTTGTTGTAATTGCTTAGCCATTTCAAAGGTCTTCAGGCAGCTTAAAAGCTCAGATAGCTGGACTAGCCATTTAAGGTCTCATTTTTTTAACCGATATCCAATAAAGATGAGGTTATATGTTCGACTGTATATTTTTTTTCATATATATTCATCGACATTTTCGCCAATTGTAAACAAATTTCAAAAATTCTTATTTAGTCCGAAAGTTGCACTTGCGAGGTGGTTACCGTTTTTGAAAAATCAACAATAATGTAAAAATTGTATAGCGATTCGAGCGAACTATTCAGATTTTGTAAACGATTGAAGTTGGTTGTGCCTTTTTTTGTGAAAAATAATTGTACAGCTATAACAAACAATATCTATAAAATTGAGTACGTAGGTAGGTATAGATCGTACCAAAGTGATCTAGAATAACATTCAAACAGAAAATCAATTAGCCGTATGAGTTGCCACCGGCATACCAATAGTCTCCGGTCCGAGGATACGATCATAATGTTTTGGTGTCGGTAAAGGTCAGCCACGGAAGCAGTACCGCAGTCACGCGTACGAGTTATTACGACCTCGAGCCATAACGTAACTGCCTCTACCTGTACATAAACTTAATATATGTGAGTACATTTGCCGTAGCCACTGGCTACACTTTAGCCCGTATTATTTGACCATAATATTTTATCTCTAACAACTCAGTAGACCTTACCGCTGATGAGGTTTTTTATTGTACTGTAGCATGCAATTTTAAAAGTTGTAGCGAATTGATGTATGTACAGAATGCCAACATTAAGATGGTGGATAATTTGCATTATGATTATTCGACATTTTATCATCCCTTGCTCCCGGTGCCATTATGATATTCTCGGTCTTTCTCTACTATGACATTCATTGTTCTGCCTATTGATGAAAATCGTATCAAAATTCATTGCGTACATCAATATGTATTTAAAACAGAAAAAATTCTAAGTCGATAATTGCATAATTTAAAAGATCTAAGCGTAAAGATGACAGGAAGTGACTCGGTTTCTACTATGTAGAATGTAGATATTCTTAACTCCAATTTTCAACTAGATATCTTAAATATTCACTCATTCCCGGAATATAACAATTATAAAAACTTCTAACTATACTTTGATATTACTAGGCGTCAAAAACAACTCAATGGCGAATTACTTTCATAGAACTCTTTATGATTCTGGTCATGTACCTCAGTCCTTTTAAATAATTATGTCCTCATTTGCATATCAATTGAGGCAGTAGGTGTTAGTGACAATAACCTCATCTGTCATTAAAATTCTTTATCTCTAAGGTTAGTACCGAGTACCTACCTACTTGCGTTCATCAAAGATGATGTCAGAGCACGAAGCTCGTGAGCTGGTAGGCGCATGTAATTCTAGCAAGATAATGATAGTTTGGTACAGGATGTTGATTGTTTTCTACGAGTGGCGGCGCGTGCAGACGGTTCCTAATGTGGCCGCAGAGCTCGATGGTTGTTAGCCTGATTGCTTCCTGCCATCGACGTGATTTTTTTCTTACATTGATGCTTCCCGCGAAGGTAAGTCAAGCGGAAGGTGAACATTTAGGTGAGGAGCTCACGGCTAGAACGTGTCATTGATAGATAGAGATATCTATGGTTGCTAGAGGTCCATGAAATTCAGGAAAATGAAATGTGATGAAAGGACGATTTGCTTAATTTTTAAACCTGTATGTGTCTTTGCCGAGTCGTAAAAAAGATATTTCTAATTTTATTTAACTTGCATTTTTAGTAGTGGACAAAATTTGAAAAACTTTTGTCCACTAGTAAAATGTGTCATTATAATAGGTATATTAAAAGATTCAATTACTATAAACTTGATAAAACAGTATTGATAAGCCCATGTCAATATCAACGCTTACGCACTAACTTGCGTCCACGGTTGATAATATTGAATGAATAGCAACTTTTTGTGTGATCTTTTTCAATAATTTTATTATTTGTTATGGCTGCGATAATTCGATTTGGTGTTGCTCGCTGCATGACGGTATTCACGTTTGCTCATTGGAACGGCGGCTCTATAATGGCATTGAGCGTAGAGCGGACCTCTGGCTAAAGTGCGTTCCGCTGCGTGATCAAAACGGTCATGACTGGCGATCCCAGAGCGAATGCGATTGTGCATGCGAATGCTTACACTTTCCTAATATTTCAATTGCAAATTATTACGTCAACAGAAGCATCTAAGTAACTATTTATCTGGGTAGTACAAGTTTTACGCGAATTACTAAAAATTGCAAGGAAAACAAAAACTAAACTGCGTAACTACGGTCTTTGCCTTGCAATGCGAAAATAAAACAAAGGTGCGTCAACAATGACGACCTTGCGCCCGCAGCCGCTCCGTTTGAGCAACCGCCTTCAGTAGAAAGTTCACTTTCCTCAGAACTGCTTCATAAAGAACTTTATCAATTCACTCTCGAATACGAGAATCGAATAACCGACTCGCTTTGTAAGGAAGGGTTCACGTGATTATGAGTCAAAGAAAAGTTTCCCTGACATTAAACTTCCGCTGCCTCGATGGTTACGATACAGGCCTCGTAATAATCACATAACTTACAACTGGGATTTTGGTCATGATCAAAAACGAATGTGAGTAGGTTTGAATCGGTAACACCTTGTCCCAGATAGATTGATTTACTCATATACAACGTCCGTTCAAATTAGCGCATTCTTTTGGGTTATTATATTATGCAGTATTATCTACGTCATGTTGAAAATGTTTAGTGTTTTGGTGTGCTATTTGGGTCATTTTCATTCTCTTGTCACAAATATACTCGTATGTTTGATTGTTTTTATCTTTGATGATGTAGACAGAGACAGAAATAACTTAAAACTCTCCAAATGGCTTGTTTTTATTTCAACATTGATGCGGTGTAAATCGCGGTTAATTAGGTAGGTATAGTAGATCAGGTCTTTCGGTGCCGGTGTCGGTGTCGGTGTCAGGGTTCCGATGGTCGCGTGGTCGCGTCTATTGACACTTTCACCGCACCGTGCATTACTAGCGCTTACGTCACGCATCTACAGCGCAATTATATCATCACGAAATCAGCTGCTGTATAAGTGGCACATTGGCACACTGCGCTTTAAACCGAAATCTCACTTTTTACTGTTGGTTCATTGTGTTTCTCACTATTATTGTGCTCGTTATCGGTCATTAAAGTCGGCAATAGGAAAGTTATTTGCATTTGCGATTACTATTGACTCTTACAAGACACTCCGTCAGAGGTATATTTGGAAATGTTATGGAAATAGCTGGCGAATTTGCATAGTAAAATATCGAATTATCGAGAGTAAATATTTATTTCTCCACCCAGTCTATATCGGTAACTTTTTTGGGTTTGTTAGCTTTACGTAACGTTGGATTTCTAGTGTCATAATTTGGCGTTTGCCATTTTATTGATGAGTCGTTTGTATCGGCGTGCCGATTACATCCACATGTAGCATCGTTGTGGTTGGGTTTCTGTTCATTGTTTCTGTGGTTTCTTTCGAGTGTGTTTGGTTTTGTCAGCGACTTGTTACGGGAGGACAAGTCATCGTGCAGTGTCTGTTTAAAAGCGTTATGCAATACTAAAGTGTACTGTAATGTAGAGTGGAAAACAATAGACAATTTCGTAACATAACATTTTGAAATACGCGAACAATATGTAAATATTCCATGATTCATTGAATATTAATAATATTGTAATTTATTATTGCTTTGTTTGGTACAAGGGTACACAAATACACGTTACAAACGTGTGACACATAAAGTTATGAAGTTTTTTTTTTAAATTTCAATCTAACGAGAATCTTGTCGCCTTGATTTGTAATTAGTAGATACGTGTTACAAAGAAGAGAGTGAACGAGTATAGATAAATAGATAGTATAGATTTAATTAGCTCGTTGAAAGCAACCTTCTTACATTTTTCCAGAAATTAAGAATAGTCTAGTGGTGGACTGCTTACGTCTAACAAGCTGATGTGTTTTAACTAGAAACGTAACTAGATTTTTTACAATAAATATGTTTTTCTTACCCGTTTTCCGTGTAGAGAGTCTTGTACTTTTCTCTTTTCATCTCCACGCGCTTACGAGAGTCTCAGCCGTGTTTCACTGTTCATTTCACAATTATCACAATACGCAGGATGCACACGAGGGTCGTTACATAAACACAAACTTATCAACTGCAACTATCCACAGAATGTTTCAACCTCATGACGTTACCACCAGCCCGGCCTGTAACAAAGAAATATTCAAATTAGTAATGGTTTAGTAACTTATTACATAGAATGATGTGTGGGAAGCCTAATAATAGAGAATAAGAGAGAGCGTTCTAAAACGTTTTGGTATTTCTGATGAAGTCATCAATTTGTCTTTGTTTGTCTTGTAATTAGAAACTTGTGTTTTGTTCGGATTCTCTGATGTCAACTTTCATTTAAAAAGACGTACAAACAG
Source organism: Hypomecis atomaria (assembly GCA_964007245.1). Lineage (NCBI taxonomy): Eukaryota > Metazoa > Arthropoda > Insecta > Lepidoptera > Geometridae > Hypomecis > Hypomecis atomaria. Next base: position 14,639,641 of record OZ023292.1, on the reverse strand, counting down.
TATGATTAATTGTCATAAATCTAAAAACTCAATTTATAATCCTGACCGTGCAGTTTAGTCACATGTTTTCAGAACATAAATGTAGGAAATTATTATGGTAGAGTCTAGATCTCTAGGAATGTAATCTTCGATGTCAAGATCAGACTGAGTTTGCGTCAAATCAAAACATCTTCATATTAACCAATTAAAGTCGAGAAGTTTTGAGTTGCATGTATAAATATTTTCCGACGAATGTTGAAGTTCAGGGTCTGATATGCAATCATATTCAGACAAAGACTGAGTACTGCCGCAGGCAGTATCATATTCACCAGTCAATAGTTTATAAAGACCAGCATTTACATGCGTGGGCTTATAAAAGGTAACATGAACTAAATTACTGACCGATCTTTTAAAATTCATGACACTTCATTAACTGTATTAAATTAATAGCAGTAGGTACTTGAGTGGAATCGTGCCTTTACCGTCCGATTTATAGATTTGAGTCTTTAATCATAGCTTAATAGTTAAAGTAGAATGGACAATGTATAAAATAATGCTAGGGAACGTTAATGCACGTTTGCCTCTTACTATTTGCGCAATAATCTCAAGGGTTGAGCTCACAGCTAGTAATTTATCTGCCTTTAACACGTTGACTGCCATGTGTATCCTTTCGGATACACAAGGCGCTACATTCAGAGGCCACGTGTTTCTTTTGGGAAACACACGCATGGCTAACTTTGGAGGCTTGTGTGTCTGCGAAGAAACACGTTTTCATACATTTTACTACGGTTTCTGAAACCTCTGGCCTCCACGATTGTTTCGGTCCGAGTGGGTTTTTTGTATGACTTTTTGCTAAAAAAATATGAGTGAAAAAAAAAACACCAAAAATTTTTCCTATGACATTTATTTAAGTTATTTATAATCATTTTTTTAGCATGCAAAATCACGAAAAATAACAATAATCAGGCTTAATAATCAGTGAAGTTTCTCAAAACACTCCTCACAAAGCAATGTATTACAAACAGAGCAAATTTTGCTTGTTTGTTTTGCAAATTTGACTTTGCCATTTTTTATTTATATTTTGCTTTATATTGTTACAGATTATAATACAGAATAACGAAAAAAAGAAATAAGAATGAGAAGAAAGAAAAAAAATGTTAAAAAGCCATGAAAAATATTTTTTGGTGGATTTTTAACTTTTTTTTTCTTTCTTCTCATTCTTCTTTCTTTTTTTCGTTATTCTGTATTATAATCTGTAACAATATAAAGCAAAATATAAATTAAAAAAGCAAAATAAAATGTGTATCCAAAATGATACACGCGGCCCCTGAGTAGGTTTTTGGCACAAAACTTTTTCAGGGGCCCTGTGTATCTTTAAAGCACACGCGAAAATTAGTGGAAATTAGTGGAAAATTAAATGAAATATCAATGTCTATAGTATTAAAACAGCATAATAAAGCCGATAAAGCAATAAAAAAGCAAAGTCCAAAAAATGAAAAACACCGAAATATAGCGTGGCAGTCAACGTGTTAAAGTACAAAGATTAATAGCTTAAACCATGCGCCATGATCTCTGTTTTTCATCATTAGATGTTAGTGTCAAAGTGGAAATTTATTGATATAGTTCTTTCGTCGATCATTCTAGATCACGAGGAGCAAAACATCGTGCTGTGGTAGGAGAGTGGATCGTGGGAAATGCGTGTCTCTGCCGCAATGCAGACTTCGTCACCAGTAGGGGGTCTGTCGCTGCCGTCGATGTTCATGTGAATAAGTTTGCTTTGAAATAAACTAGGCATTAATTGGTACTCGTAGCTCAGTAGTAAAATGATAAACGTCTTACTCGTAGGCATATTTTTATAGGTAGATAGATACGTCAGATTAGGCTACCCAGCGAATTGAAAATATCGAAGAAATTTAAACAAAAAAGAGGGAAAAAACAATTAAATCATTTATTCCACGTCAATGAGGTTAATCTTTGAGATGGATACTAAATGAATGAGGAAGATGCATCCAATCTAACATTGTTGCGTTGACTCAACGCGAAGATAAAAATCTCGTCATCTGTGCTTAGTGGTGTCTAGATAAACTATCACGAATGTATGATGAAAAATGAAGAGAAAAAATAAAAATTCAAACACTATTTAATCGCGGCTATTAATCCTTAATCCTAATTACAATCAGTGAGTACTCGTATTAAACTTTGTTGTTTGCGAAATCCGGCCTTCAGTTCGAGTCGGAGGCAGGACCCGCGGCGCCGCGGCTGCGCCTGCGCCTCTCGAAGGTATAATTATTCATTAGTTTAATGGACCCGATAGCTCGCAGGCTATGTCATGCAACGATAATAACATGCGCCACTTGTCGCCCGTAGGTGATCCACCGAGTACTTACTTCCTTCGTGAGCTCCTGAACGTTCATTATTTATATTTCAAATTAGCTTTTGACGAGGTTTCGCAAGTTCTGAACCATTGTTAGAATAACTTAGGAATATTTATTTTGTAATATGGACTAAGTATGACTTTAATTGCAACATAGCAATAGTTCTTACAAAAATCTAATTTAAACGAGTGGCTAGCTGTGATATTAGATTTTAAAAAACATCAATTAATTCAGCAAGTCGTACTCGATTGATCAATATGTGTCAAAGAATAATTTGCTATTCAGAAACACAGATCACGATCGAGATAAAGTGGTTTCCAAACACTAAACTCAATCCGCTTCCAACGTTCGCATCGTAAAACAAACGTTCTTTACCTTTATTCAAAATTAAAGAATTTGCGAAATTGTTGGTGCCCTCCTTGAAATAAGTGGGTAAACTTGTAGTTTTTCTATCGGATTATTCGAGTACTAAACGAATGAAGAAGGACGACGACATTAGCGCGTATCTAAAGCAAATACGAGGAAAATGAGAATGCAAATACGGTGACGTTCTCATCTCGGAGCGGGGCTTGCGCAAGAGTGGCCGTTCTATAAGCGGGCACCGATCACACGTGCCCTTGCCCGAAATTGTTCCACTAGCGCATCCCCTGCTCTCCTACAATTAGCTTTACCTGCAGTTTTTATCGCGGAAAAACGCTGGTACTTATTTTGGCTTTTTATTGAGGATAGGCTTGCAATAAGTCTCTCTTGTCAGACATTTAATTTTGTCAAATCTGCGTTTTACTCCTGTGGGCATTGTCCATCGGGATACTTACAATTTTCCCCGCATGTAAGTCAACTGTGTTTTATTTTGCTCTTATATTTTCACGCAACATGTAATCATATTAGCTATGTACCTAAGCTTATGTCAACAATAGTTATTTGTTATACAAGAGTGCCAAGTTGCTTTTTAACCGCGTGCTCAATTTTGATGACCGAACAAGCGAAGGATTCAAAAATTAGAATCCTGAGCGTTAGCGACGGAATAACAAGAGCACAAGGTGAAAAATCGAGTGCAACACGTTACTTTTTATCCCACCTCAGCGAGGAAATGACTAAAGTCGTCTACATATCGTACTGTTTCAAATACTTCTCGCGTGAGTGTTGAAGGAGAAAGCTCATTTGCGCATTATTAACAGTTTCAGTTAATTCTGTTGGCGTCAAATAAACTTCTTTGTCGCTAGAATCACAAATTTTTGACTTGTTTTCAAGTTTCTTGTTTTTAACATAAGGTTTTACATGGCGAGCGTAAAAAAATACACCAAAAAGGTTCCGAGTCAGAGCTAACAAATTAAAAAAAAGTTGTATGATAAATTCTGCACCATGGAGGTAGAAATAAATAGGTTCAATGATGTTTTGGATAAGAATCCAACACAAATTTGGTGCACACGATGTTCTAAATTCAATTTTACTTTATCCTCTAGCGGATAAAAACGGCTTTTGCACTCAGAAATCGAAGTGCAAAAATCTGGTTTCCAAGATGGGGGAATAAAAAATATATTGTTTATAGAATAGCAAAAAATATGTTAGAATGTTGTAGTGGAGGAAAAGAAGCATTAACATTACTTTTGTATGACTACTTTGAGTTGGGAAGTAAGGACTCCTCAAATTATTTCTGTAGTAATGTTATTTTTGCGATAAACATTTCAAAAATTGACGCGCTCGCAGGATTTGAACAATATGCATGCCTCTGGGATTCCGGCCCAGATGCTTACTTTAGTATTTCTGTAGTGCTAGTAGCTAAAGCCTATTCGGATAACGGGCCTTGAAAAGAGACAGCAGAAATTTAACAACGATAAAAATAGATAAAAGTCGGTCTACGTGAATCACGTTTATTACAACTTCGTCAGGTGAGGACCGTGAGGAGCATAGTTAATGGAAATGCCGAACGGGAATGCTTAAACATTTTATCACAGTTTTTTCAATTCTGCGTAAAAATATTTGGGTTAAAAAACATTTAGTTTTTGAAAATAATAACTAAATCTGATTCAATTCAACTGACCATTTAGCTTATATTAAACAGACGAAGCTCAAAGGCTTAAATTTTTGCAATGAAATAGCAAAATTCCAAAATGAACAAATTATGTTTCGATACCATTCCAAAATTTAAATGTCGGAATTATTATGTGTACCTATAATACTATTTTTAATCTTCGTCATTAAATAAGACGAGTTAAACTGTAAAAAAAGCTTTTTGTTACTAACTAGGCGAGGTAATTTTTGATAAGCAGCCTTGTTAGCGTATGCCTTTGTTAATTTACTCACAAAGCGGTGACGGATAACGGTGTAAAAATAGGTATGTAGTAGGTACCTAACCTAGCGAGTATGCATGCCGCAACTTTTTTTCACATAGCCGTAGGTAGAGTAAAGATTACAATTGATTTTCGTCATGATACGCAAATTAAATTCTGTGGCTATAGGCATGGTTACTTTACTACCCAAAGTGAATATACCAAACGTGAGAAATTATAGCTAAGTGTATTGTGTACGAAACTGACACTTGACTGCAGCTGTGGGAGTCTACTGGTGGATACAATGGGTAGCACCTCTGCGCATTGTAAAGTGAGGAAAAGTCAATTTAAATCATTCAGATTTAAAGTCTATTTTATTCGGTAAATGTTTTCGTTTCTGTAATTCTTTAGTTTTTTTTTATGTAATCTAATGTAGCGCTAAGGACGTTTCGGTGACAATCGTCTGTACAACTGACTTTTATTGTAGTCCGTTTCGATTCTTCTGGATTGTTAGTCTATTTTCAGATTTATTCACTGTCCTTTGTAATGTTTCATGTCCATCCATCCATACATTCTGCTTACCATATGGATTTCCAATAAAACCACATGGAAGCGGCTTGCATCCAGCGTGTTCCTGTGGTCTTAACTATGTTGCCAGTCTATCTAGCCGTAGGTCCTCTTAAGCTGCGCTTGCTGTTACGTGGTGTCCATTCGAGAACTTTACAACCATATATAGAGACTCCGAGCATATCCCTTTCCATATTGAACTATCTTGAGCTTATTCATAGGGACCACAATAAAAGACCACGTTTCAGATCCATATATCATCACTGGCAACACACAACTGCCCCCATCTTTTTATTAACCCATGTTTTATGTATGCTAATTAAAGATAGATAATTTGATCGATACAATCTTAATTTTTTGAGTAAGTATAAGTCAAATCAGGCCCAACTAGAGCTTCAAATTAAATATTAATGCGTTTCCCGCTGCATAGTAGCAGTCTCAGTAGGTACCAAATATTGTGATATATTTAGTTCTGTCAATAATCACAGATTTTTACGTTGTAATTACAGTACCATAGTCGATTACGACACCACTAATGGATTTTTACTGCCAAACACCGTGTTAGCAATGTCGCAGGTGAGTTAACAGTTTGTATGCGTACAATACAAGTGCTGAGAACAAGATTTTAGATAATAACTCCAAGATGGAGACTCTGGGCAAATGTCAAGAGCGTCGCCGCACCTGACTAGCGTAGTTGTGTTGTAATTTAAGGACCTATTCAGTGATGTAAACAGGTAGTCATTAAATAACAACTACACCATTAAAATTTATGCGTGTTTGTTTCCTCAACCCCATCATAGGTCAAAGAGTTTGGGTGTATATCTATTATACCTACATACCTATTATATATACACTAAATTTAACACAACATTTTTATATTGAAACAAAATCAGTTTCCGGAGGATAGTGAGTGAAAATTAAAAGACCTCTAAATCATCGACTTGGCATTTTTCAATGCTGAATGCACGACACATGACATTTTCACTGTCATTTTTTTTAATTTGGTTTTTTTATCACGTAAAATACTTGCCACTTGCGAAAACTGACACTCATAAATCAGCCCATTCAACGGTTATTCAAAATTACGATATTTTATTTATTTAGCCTTATAAATTGGCACCTTAATGCAAATTAGTAAAGAATCAAGAGACTGAAAGTCTCAAATAGAGGCAATCAAAAACACAAAAAAAAAACCGAAAAAAGACAAGAATTATGATTGTCTTACAAATATTTTTCGCAAAAAATCGCAAAACCGACTTCTATCGTGTACAAAATTTGAATATTTCGCTCGAATTGATGTATGCAATTAATACATCTTCTTACCCAAACAAGTCGATAGTTAATTTTTTAAATACGGCTGAGCCGATTTCGATAGTCTGTGGGTCAAAAAATTAAAGTTTAAAAAAAATATATACTTTCGAACTCAAAAAGTTTTTTGATTTGGTTCATCATTGGCGAAAATATCGATGAACATACACAAAAACAAAATACGTACAGACAGACGAACATAAAATTTCCTCCTTATTGAAAGTCGGTAAAAAAATAAAAAAGTGCAAGTGGAGTCCCTCCGCGCAGAAGACTGAAACTTCGACGCAACAGTGCTTTCATACCCCCTCCATGGTAGCGTTAAACGTTTAACGCAACCTTGTTGGAAGTCGCATTAGAAGTTTCACTTCAAAAACAAATGACAATGAGCTGAGAATTACTCCACACAAGCTTAATGTGTTAAAAGTTTTTAATATCATCCTACGTTCATGAGTGTATGAAGTAAGCACTTGCAAAAGAACTTTCAAATTAATTTCAGGAAACATTAACTGCTTGAAATTAATTGCATTAATTAAGACATTAGATTAAGATAATTACGTATCCTTTTCATTTCAACATGATCTCGTTGCACGCACGTTGTTGAAGCTGATGCATATCTTTAAGAACAACAATTAGTCACCCTTGGGGTATATTGGGTAATAGTTCATAAGTTTTATACCTTTATGTAACTAGACATGATTAATTCTATTCTTTAGAAGCATGAGAATTGACCTCAGTAATTAGGCTAATGCACGCAATGTAATAGGAGAGCATAGAATTGTATGTACTGCGACGAAATGTGTGTGCTATTCGGCTTGCTGTGGCCCGTGAGAAAGTTCGATATTATTTTGTCATCAAAGCATCTAACGACGAGAAAACAAGGAAGGTTTGACTACGGTAGTTGAGGATTTATTCTGATTCGTTAACCTGGAAAAAAATGATACTAATAGAGCAAACAAATAACTTACATAGCCATTAGTAATTCTTGTAGGGATTAAAATTAGAAATCTTAGTTAACACCGTTTTAATGTACAAACTGTGACGTGTCACTTTTATGAGTGATATTTGATAATCATGGTTTATTTCGTTAATCATGGAACAATATACATAAACATAACGATAAACTCTCAACTTATAAATTTTAATAACCGACTTCATATAAGGAAGGACTCAATTCGACTTCATGTTTTTTTGTAATTATCCGGATTAAGTACCTACTTCGCTAATTATGAAGCAATTTTGATGACTTCTTTTGGCAAAGTGGGTTCCATTTAAATTTTTATCAAAATCGTCTGAATCGTTTTTGAAAATTCAACAATAATTTAAAAATTACTTCATCGATGATGTATCGATTCGTGCGAACCATTCAAATTCTGTGGACGCTTGAAGTCGGGTGTGCCATTAAGAGTGGGTCCATTTGCAGTGACACTTTCTTTCTTTGGTGTTATAAAATAACCACACAGCAATAAGCGTCCCACCATAGAGAAATAATTAATGAGCTATATACTAGTCCAGCTTATTGAACAATTGAAGTGTTTACAATTATTTTTGATTTAGCGTCATTGTCTGTGTAATCCTATTGAAATAACGATGCGTTGATACCAAACAGTTGCGTATAGATTGAGTATTGAACTTATTTCGTCAGTTGTAGCATTCTTACAAAACGGTCTCTAGGTAAAGATTGACCAAAGCCTGCGTTTGCGTCGATTGTGCTCTTACAACATCATAATTTGATTAAATCATATTAGTTTCAGTCGCGGTTGTTTGTCTCGACACGGCCACCATTATATTTGGAGTAGGTAAACGATTTATGACCACAATATTTTGTTCACGGTTTTGCAGGTATGAATTCTATTGCGCTTCACTAATTTAAATTGGATTGTAGATTGTACAAAGGTAATTTTGTAAAACATCTTCCACGGCATCAAGGTTTGTATGCTATAACTGCAATATTTGTATAGGATTTTGGTCTCAATTAGAGTAATGAAATTAAATTGTGCAAGTCGCAGTGAAACAAAAAAGTTAAGAATATTTGGCCTAGCTATAAACTGCTGAAAGTACTCTAACTGTAATTACACAAGGCCACATGATTCGTCAACCAACATCAAGAGTTTATTTGACTGAATTCTATCTAATTGTTTTGACATAATGTCTTCTTGAATATTTATACTCACATTTTTTAGGGTTCCGTACCCAAAGGGAAAAACGGGACCCTACTACTACGACTTCAATGTCCGTCTGTCTGTCTGTCTATCTGTCACCGGGCTGTATCTCATGGACCATGATAGCTAGGCAGCTGAAATTTTCACAGATGATGTATTTCTGTTGCCGCTATAACAACAAATACTAAAAAGAGAATTCAATATTTAAGGGGGGCTCCCATACAACAAACCTGAATTTTTAGACGTTTTTCGCTCTATATTAATAATGGTAACAGGTAGATGCTTGAAATTTTCACATAATATTTAGTTTTATATTCACTTCAATAATAAATAATATAATTAAAATAAAATAAATATTAAAGGAGGGCTTCCGTACAATACGGAACCCTCCGTGCGCGAGTCCGACTCGTACTTGGCCGATTATATAAATATTTGTTGGTTGTGGTAATAAATAGGATTGAAAAATGATAGAAGGCTTGGTGGCCTAGAGGTAGTGACACCCGCCTTACAATCGTGAGGTCGTGGGATCAAACCCCGGTCCCGTACCAATGAGTTCTTTGCAATTTATGCACGGAATTACACGTCACTGACTTTTCGGTGAAGAAAAACATCGTGAGACAACCTGCAAGAAATGAAGAAATTCGATGCCGTATGTGAATTCACGAACGCACTGGGCCAGCGTAGTGGATATAGCCCAATCACCCTTCGTGGGAAAGCCTACGTCCCGCAGTAGACTATTGAAAAGGTTGGTATAGGATAGCAAAGTGAAAATTTACAGTCACACTAAATAAGAGTAACTAGAAGAAAAACGAACAGCTCGTGATTTAGTGGCTATCTACGCTCATAAGTTTGCTGGATTTCAAGGAGGCACCCTTAGAGTAAGTACTGACTTCTTACGCATAGATACTTCTGTACTCTACCGTTGCGTCGCCACGGTCATCACTTTTAAGTTAAGTTAATTGCACCATCATTGCTACGTAACAGAGAGAAGAGTACCGAAGGATATTTAAAAATAATAGTCTGAAACATATTTTTAAACAAAATTTCATTATTCAAAATGTCAAACGTAATAGATATGTTATTCTATTAGGCTTAACAATATTTCAACGAGCTGTACCTATTGAGTATTTGCTTGGTCACACTTATTTGGCTTTTGAATACATCTATTAATCAGGCACACTTTAAAGCCGCCTTGACATCTGCAGAATGATAGTTTACGAGCGGAGGAGAGCAATAAATACTGTTGGAGCTGACGTTCGTGCACACTGCTCTACTCGCTTGCAACCAGCTTTAAGTACACTTGACAGGTCTCAAATCTAACTAGCAATCTTTGAGGCAGGTTTATTTGATAACCAGTTAGTCTAGACCGGTAGGTCTTTAGATCAGAATATTTACCCAAAAACGGCAAAAAGAGCGCATTCATATAATAAATAAAAATAGAATGTAAAAGTAGCACGGATTTGAGTGAAGTAAAAAAACTGTTTTTATCCTGTGACGTATTTCACAAAACGCATTATTTAAAAAAAAGTCATTCATTAGATAAAACTATGTTGCCCATTAACAATAAAAAAAAACAAACAAGAATAAAGGGCGAGATCATAACCACCATTACCAATGTTTATGGTTGCTGCTGTAAAAAATAACTTAGCTTTGTTAAGTAAGTACTTCACGTACACCTGAACGAAAATAATTGTAAAATACAAACAAGAGCTGCCGTAAATGTTTTAATTGAGGACAAGGATGTCGGGCTGCGGCCGTGCGAGCGGCGGCGAGCGCTGCAGCGCTGCCCCGTCGCCCGCTGCATCCAGCGCTTTAATCGACTCACCCGTGCTCTTGCGCCTGCCCTGCTGGTTGCCACTCGGCCGGACTTCCGCCGGATACGATTCCGATTAGCTCAGCACATCACTACCACTAGGAAATGTAACGCGATTGCGAAATTGTCGGAGGTCGCCGGCAGAGAGCGCCGTCGCCGCGCGATCACTGAAAACTAAACCCGCGCTCACGCTCGCGGTGGCTACTTCGCTGCGCCCGCGGCTGCACCTCCATCGAATGAAAGCGAGTTAGAAAGGGACAACTAGTCATTTCTTCCTCTTATTCGTAAAACGAAAAACAGCGACAGCTTTCTTGTCGCGGTCGATAGTTCAATTCGCAAGTTTGCAGTTTGTCGTCTCAAATGTCATGTAAAGCAAAGTATAAATAAGGTTAGACATAATTACTAAAGTTTGTGTACATAATATAACCTTTAAAAAAATCTTCTGTGAAGGTCATCGGTGCCTACTGATTGGAACAGTACTTGTCTTATAATTTGATGGAAACTGAGAGTCGCTGTACAGAGCTCGAGTAGGTACTTTAATTGCTTGTGCATAAACTATGCCATTCGTACAACACAATTAACGATTTAGTATTAAACACTGTCATGTTACTTAGTTTAATAAGAATAAAGAAAAAAAAAACATATAAAGTAAATTGGAACTTTCTAGAATGCGTATACTTTAAACAAATCGTATTGAATAAACTGCATACTGTTACCTACTGTTCATTCGAAAACATAACTACCTTGTAGGTGAACGTAATGAGGAAGCGCTTGCAACGATGATTGGTGCTGCAAATACCAACCACCGACTTAGCACGCCGGTAATATGAATTTCTTTTATATCAACAGGAACCGACACTCTCTTATACGTATTGTATATTTATCTAAAACAAGGCTATGGATTAAAGTACAGGTGTTTCCAAACCTAGTTTGGTGGCTATAACTTTTACCGGCTTTTCTATATTCAATAGGTACCTACTTATGCCTACAACAACATAATATAATGTAAACAACAACGCCTACACCTAATTCACCAAAGCATGACATTGTATTAATATTCAAATTGTTTATTTTTATACAAACCACCAATACGTAAAACTCTACCAGGGCCTGTGTTTACCGTACATGTTACTTATGTGTCCGTTAAGTGTGTTTTTCAAATCTTTAAATCATCGTAAATATTGCTTCATTGCCTCTTGTAAAATATGGTAATTAGAAAAAATAAAATGGAAAATAGAATTAGTGCACATTATGCTAATCATAGTGTTCTTTTGTTGTACCAAACTTCGGGATCTATGATAACGAAAATAATAATAAGAAATATGTATTAATCTCCGTTCAATTCATTCCATCAATTTTCAATAAAATACATTTCGTTCGCGTATTATAAAATAAACACGGCCATATTTATTTATTTTACATAAACATCACATCAAACTCCAAATAGAAATATTTAATTAGATCGATCGTCTGTTTCGACTATTGTGTCTTATTTTTCGAGGTTGATGTATTCAAACTAAGCTTTGAAACAGATATAAAATCTATTTCATGTAAATGTATTCGTAAAATGCATTAAAAATTATATAATACCGAGTCAAGGAACCAGAGCGTGAGTAATACGATGAGCTACGGTTCGTTGATTTGTTTGTTCGTTTAATAAATGGGTATGCAGACTTAAAGCGCTCACTGAAATGCTGATGACATAAGTGATTTATGAATTTATGGGGTGAATTACGAACTAAATGTACTTGTTATAGAGTTAATTTGATGATGTACGCCTGGCAACAGAAGAAACACATTTTTTGATTGTATTCCACTCAGACCAAATAAAAATATCAAGACAGAACGTCGTGAAAAGAGAAGTGAGGCCGGTTCCTATTACTAAGACTCCACTGTCCGTCTGTCTGTCTGTCTGTCACTGGGCTGTATCTCATGAACCATGATAGCTAGGCAGCTGAAATTTTCACAGATGATGTATTTCTGTTGCCGCTATAACAACAAATACTAAAAACATAATAAAATTAATAATTAAGGGGGCTTCCATACAGTACGGAACCCTCCGTGCGCGAGTCCGACTCGTACTTGGCCGATTTTTTATATATGTGGTGAGTGCGTCGGTGTTGCGCCGCCATAGTTCGACTAACGAGCCAAGGTGTAGTTTAGTTGTACGTGTGTGTGTAATTGTGTCTGTACACGACGAGGCGTAGTTTTGCTGGCCTCACTTGTTTGTTAACAATATTCTGTCTTGTTTTTTTATTTCTTCTTCTTCGTGTCGATTGTTCTAAGGTAATAGATCTAGATGGTGATGATCTATCTAGATAAGCTTCGCCCAGTGGTTAGCGACTGCTACTCCAGGAGGGTTGGCTTCCACTAGGTCGCTCAGTGTGCAAGTATTTGGCCACTGATTATTTGTTTTTTTTTTATTTGGTCTGAGGTATTCCATTTCATTGTTGTGTCAACTTGAAAATAGTGTTTTCAGTGCTTGGTTATTTCAGTAAAGCTAGACACAGTTTCAAAATTTTTACACTTTTGTAAGTCGTGATTCAATCTGTGTCAAAAATTGTAGCACATTTTTTTTCAATACTGGGGTTAATAAACTATAACAACACAATTACATTAATACAATTTTATCTCTGGTAAGAAAAAATATCAAAGTTTCTATTTTATAAAAGTCTCGGTAAGTAGTTCCGCGAAGTAAAAATATGCCACAGTTTTGTTTTGTTGATGGACAATTGGATTGAAACGCATAGTTAAATGTCAAGGGTCATAATAACTTTTATTGTTAAGAGCAATAACCTTGCATTTGATTGGTTTTAATACTACCTTTTGTTCGAGGCTCCAGCATGCTGGGGCTGCGATCGAAACCTAATAATGAAACATAATCGGTATCTAGACCTCTCAAATATTAATTAATATACGATGAATTGATAACAAACTCACGAGGTTAACGAATAACCTAAAAATACATTTTAATATTTTTTATGTTTATTTTGCAATTGTAAATGCATTGTAGAGCTGAAAGTTTAATGGTAAATGAGGTTGCTTCTTAGAAAGTTTGTATTGTAAGTAGGTTCAAATTCCATCTGTATAAAATGTTTTTTACGTTACATTCCATTTTTGATACTACCAATGAATGAGAGCATCGTGGGAAAACCATAAGGCAGTGGTAACGTACTTTCTACTGAGTACATACCTACTTGGCTCGTCGTCGTCGTTACAAATTTTATCTTGTCACCAAAATCAATATGTATTTATTTTATGTCCATGGTTTCCAAATGGTCTATCAGCAGATAATTATGTTTAGATTTTACTTGAAAGCTAATTTGCAATTGTGCTATGTGTGCTCATTTTAATACGAATCTAGAATTAAAATGTGAGACAACATTCAGTTTAAATTGGTTTGAAAATGCTTGAAATACAGGTACGATATTTATATAAAGAAAAACTACAAAATGATTTTATAACAGACATACTTATTATTATTACCGATTTAAAAAAAAAAAAATTATAGTAATGATTTAGCTCCAATTGTTATTTATTTTTATCGGGCAAAAGTGCCTTTATAACTACCAAAAATACAATACAACTGTTTAAGCTAAAACTGCATACTCTACTACTATATAAAAAAAACAATTGGATTTGGATCATCCACAGATCTTTGAAGGTCTAAAGATAAAAAAACAATTGGATTTGGATCATCCACAGATCTTTGAAGGTCTAAAGATAATCCAAATGCTCAAGCCCACTGCCAGTTGGCAGCATGCCCAGCATGCTTGCTGCATTGCCACGCTGAATGGTAATGCTTATAGGTACGTTGAGTCAAATAAACACCAGCATTTTGGTCACGCGTTGCGTCCACCAGACGCTCAGAAAGACTTTTGAAAACAAGATGAGCTCCTGGCCCCCACGGACCCAATGTCTCCAAACGGCTCAAATATGTAACCACTACCGAGGTTAGCATATTTGCGACGCTTGTGCTGCTTTGCCGAATTGGCCGCCACTCCAGCCTTACTCTGAGTCTCAGAAAGATGTGACGGCGCGGCGCCAAAGTATCGACGCAAGTCGCGTCCCATGTCATGGGCCGTCCACCCACACGTCCATGGGCAGTTACAAAGTTTTTTTTTTTATTTTTATTTTTATTTTTTATTTTAATGTGTTTACTTTCTAAGTTACTTCGGTACAGCACGCGCTACACACGTAAAACCTGAGCAAGTCTATTTTTGGGTTTCAATCTTGGAGGGTAAAATGATCGTTTCATTGCGCAGTGGCGAATACGCACCGTCTCCGGTTGTTCGCAACGTACTACAAGTACGCAGATAGCACCATCTTGGTCTAAGAAGTATTCTGGCGTGAGAGATTTGTACTTTGCCAGATGTTTATATGTGTCAATGTGTAGTTTCGGCATCGGATTGAAAAGTTCTGCCAACTTGGATCAATTTTGACTTCATTCATATTTATTTTCAGTTACAATGCATAAAGTAAATGTAATTCAGTAGTTGATGTGTTGAGTGAACGTTGAAGTTACCTCGAAAGCCGGATCTCGATGACTAGATCACTTAACTCTAGACTGGCTGTTTGCATTGTGTTCCAATTATGTTTTGTACTAAATTGCGGGCAGCCTTTGGTGCAATATGGATAGATAGCTGCACTGATATCATGGCCTTAATTTTAAAACTTAACTGATCTTTTAGATATAAACAGATGCAGGTTCATGATACAAAAATATTGCTTTATCATTTAATGCATCTTTTTATCTTTTTTATCCACGGTAGTATTACATCTGCCTATTTAAATGTTTGCAAAAATAAAATTATATGTTTGTAATATACTATTCATTTTGATAATTCGTATTCACGATTTAGCAGTAATTTATATTAGTTTAAAAATATTTCAATTAAATTGACCCAGTTAACAGTTATCAGTCCTATAAGTAGTTGAACAGCACATTCTTGCTAGCTTCCATCCAAAAAGCACTTAATTATGTTTCTAAAGTTACTAATTACATAGTCTAGTAGGTATATACAATACCAAGCATCCACAATTTTAGGCTATTTAAAGTTCAATGAAGATTTAATTCTACAAAACCTGTCACGATTTTGAATGCACAATATTTAATGCAATGTGCAATAAAATAGATCGATGCATAAACCTACTGTCACACTGGTTGGCAGCGCGAGCGTGTGTCACGAGCCAACAAGGCTGCGATGCCTTTTACTTTGGATTAAGCCTTTACCAGCTGCTAAATGAAAGAGATAGCGCTATGTGACGCTATGCTTCTGGCGGTTGACAAAAAGACAGATGCATGTTAGTATAATATATAGGTACTTATTTGGTATAATTACTTTGCTACACTTTTTATAGCCTGACTTGATTGTTGGTTGTATTATTTTTAGCCAATAATACCAAACTTATTGGGAGCTGTGTAAAAATAAAATCACTAAACTCTCACAATTGGATTTAGTCGATAACAATTAACAAAACACGCTAGATGAATCTTTTGAAAAAATATTTTATAGGCAGTTACCGAGTATTTTTCGGGTGAAATGATGATCATGATCCTAAAAAAATCTAATTAATTTTGGTATTTTTTATCATGTTTGACAAAACGTTAATTTTTTTTTTTCATTTATGGTGTTATATTTTTTCCACCTTAATAGATTTTAGTGGGTACCTATTTTACATAATTTAGGTTTTAATTTAAATTTTAATTTAAAGAATTTTATTTATCATCAAAGACATTTCTGTCACTTACACGATAAAAATAACTTATAAATAATTTATAATTTCAGCCCGTTATAGTAAAATTTAGAATTAGTTATTGCTAAAGCCTTAAGAATGAGCAACTCCAAATTACAGACCATAAATAATTCAAGTACGCTCACAAAGCTCTGGGAATAATAACACAGTAGCCACAATTCGTAGATGATGCTTAATTACTCGCACAATCGCTTATTGTGCTCCAATGTTACTCGCACTCCGACTAATCTAGGAAGGCCGCAATAAAGCCATCATTATCATATCAGCCGTACAGTATTCACTGGCCAAAGGTCTCCTTTATATATTTCCAATAAGATCATTTGCAAGGGGCTTGCAACCAGTGCGTTCCAGAGGCCTTATTGTGTGAGCGCTCTGACGTTCGGCTTTGCTTTTTCTCCTGCTCGCGCCAGTTACTAACGCTACGAGAGCGAGCGGGAGGAAAAGCGAAGCCGAACATCAGAGCGCTTACACAATAAGTCCCCAGGTTGTTCTTCTATCTAATACTCTGTTCTCGGTTCAACCAGCACTTTGGGGCGCTAGTGCCTTGCTTACTGCCATTTTGATCTGTTAATCCGTCTGACTATGTCAGAGATCTCATAATTTCAAAACAGAATAAAAGTACCGTAAAATTAAACACAATTTATTTAAGTACATTTTATTTACATTAAAAAATTACATTATTTACATTCATTTTAAAATACATCGCTATAAATAAATTTAATTTAGATTCAATGAGTATTAACTTATTATTACATTATCCTCACGGTTCAATTTGTACATTAAAATGCATTTATAAATTTGTACTAAATGATGTTTTAAAATGAATTAAGATTCAAAATCTCAAAGGATGGTAAATATCTAAAAAGTAAAGTAAAATTATTCAATAAATAAGTTAGGTAACTCAACGAAAATTCGCCTCCAAATATAGCCATATATAAAAACTTAATCTAATTTCACGGAGATACTCGTATTACTCGTATATCGTTGTTTGCATTTCTTATTGATTAAAGTTAAATTAAACTATTAAGGCAGTGTTGCAAGAGTTTTACTTAGAAATACTGTGTATTGTCGAAACCACATTGTCATGCAGTGTTGCGTCGAAATTGCAGGCATTTTTTTATCGATAAGTAATTTGATATAAATATATTATTTTTTATTAGCTACCTATTTGTTATTTTATCAACCTGCATTGGTTCACTGCAGGGTATTTGCCTCTAATATTATCCCATGATATGAAAAAACTGGAAACCATTCACACTTATTTTAGCAATAGGTTTAATGTGAGTACAAAAATCAGCAGATCACAAACAAAATTCAATTATTGATTATATCCCAAACATTTACAAAAGCTCAATAGTATGGCCGCAAAATTAAGATCGAAGCTCGAATCAAGAATCTTAAAGTAAAAACAGATAAATTGTTAAACTGGAAATGTGTTAAGCACCTGGATATTTTAGTTTATATACTGTCTGTCTTTTATTTATTATTAATAAGTATTTTTCTGTACATGTGTATAGGTTTACGGGTGTTCTTCTAGACAATAGATATAATTTTAGGATGTCATTGTACTCATCATGGCCCTCAATACTGTGGTACCAAACCCAAAATTAAAAAATACGCCAGTCAATACTATAAATTAATTGACCCTTGATAAAATTTAATGTATTTCCATACATTTTCAGCTGTTTTTTTCTTCCAATTTCGGGGTTGTCCCTAAAGCAAAAGAAATATTGAGTACAATTATATTCTAGAACAGTCGTCTATGGAAACACCAAGTATGTTATGCTGATTTCAGTATGATCCCAATGAAAGTGCTTTACAGTCTATACGTAACACTAAATCCATATTGGTGTGAGATCCCTATCAAGTTGTTTTATCCGAAGTTTTCGAAGTGGTGTATGAAGTAGGGCAGGCGGCGCGTGCGGTTGACCTGCTCACACGCAGACATCACCGACTTGGTGAGCGGCCGTGGCCCACACGAGAAAACGCCGATTTTTGATACCTGCACAAATATTACGTCCATTATTACTTACAGCCAAATCGTCCAGCATTAATATGCAAGATCTTGGTGAGCGGTGAACTCATACGTTTCTTTCTGTTTCATCCGTTTTGTAGTATAATCCTATTTTATTGAAGAAGAATTTAGTACACAAATTAAAATAAACAGTCTTATTTTTAAATGGTAAATTAATGCATAGCCTACATAATCATTTAGCATCTAGCCGAATGTGACTTGAGCTCGTTGATGTCTTTTACATTGAACGAAATAAAATAACAACGTGACATATAAAAGAGTTCAACGCGAGTTCGTAAATTTCCAGATATCTACACTAATTTTAATTGTTAATTCTCCCCACAATTTAGATGTTATTTTTAACATTAGGGGCCTTCTCGGACGGAACGGGATATTTTGGAAATATCGTTTCATACAAAATGTATATGAAAGCGCATATGTCACAGAGACACGGACGGGACGGGAATGTGGCACTGACGGGGCGGGAAAAATATCGTCACCAACGATGTTTGCACGTCCCGCCCCGCGCGTGCCCCGTCCCGTCCGTGTTTCCGTTACGTATGCACAGTCACTCCGATCGTTCTGGAGAGAAAAGTAGTGTTGGACGTTTGCATCACCGTCGAAAATAGATATTTTTCAGTAAAGCAAAACATTCTTTTGACATAAACGAAAATACTGATAAAATTGAGTCTTATCATCCAGAAGTTCTTTGTAGAGAGTGTGGTATTCTCCTTCCTGTTCTCTATTCTGCCATGTAGGATGTACAGAGAATCTCCTTTCTTGTTCACGGTCGTAACTATTTCGTCATCTAGAGCAATAACAATTTAAGCCAATTCTAGAAATGAAAAATCCATCTTTCCTTCTTCACAACGTCAGATCCGAATCACTGTTACGTTACGTATGCATTAAGAACACGTTCCCGTCTCGAACGAGGCAGTCACGTCCCGTTCCCGTTCACGCCCCGTCCGAGGTATTATCTCGTTACGTATGCAGCGGCCTTAAATCCGCTGATATTATTTTATTCAATATATCATTTAGTTTTTAAAAACATACTAAGTATCATATGTACTTACATAACTATGTTTCTTCTGAACAAACTTGAGGAAGGAAGACATGTCTGGCCTGCCGAAGTGATTGATCGCCTTCAGCCCCGTGAACATGGACGTCCTTGATAGCCTCTGGAAGTGGTTCTCGCAAATGTACTGAAAATTAACGTATCATTTAAAAAAACTTCAATACAGGAAGTTACAGATGTATTTTACACTATACAGTCATCAACACAAATAAGTTTACAACGGAACCGACTCTGAAATTGCAAGTAAAAGTTGTTTCATATTTTTTTGCAAAAATAATGCATTTTTTGTATGGGAAAACTTAATTTCCTTTTATAATTTTTTAAATTGATACATATTTTTTATGATTTCTGGAATGATTTTTATTTGATTTAAAATCACGAGTAGGTAAAGTCTAATTTTATTTTGATACTTTACGGTACTCTCAGCTTAGCATAAGGTATACTTAGAAACAACCTTGGAAAATACCTAACACAATCTAACTACCTAGTACATAGCAATTAGACCTTCAGCGGCCTGTAGGATTACCTAGAGACTATTGAAGGTCTTGTTTTTTTGTTGTACAGAATATGCCCTTGAAAAGATGTTAATTGGTTACCAATAACCCTGTATATTTGACCAACTGTCCCAGCGGGGTTTTCTAGAGGACATACTCTAAGACTAAGATATCGATGTACTTTATCACTATGACCAAATGTTACTAAAAGACTAACCCCGAAATTATGAAACACAGCTATTTTAAAAAAACATTAAGAGTCAATGAAATTATTTTACGTATCATCTGATTTTTTTTGCAACTTGGTCCCATAGTGAAAGTTACTCATAATGATTAGTATATTATATATCTCTGAAAGTACCTATACTTTGCAAAGTTGATCGACTGTGTCATAAATAAGGGTTTCTAGTATAATTACGGCTAATCATTATCTGCCTAGCATAGTACGATTCAAACTCTATGTCGCCTCGGAATATGAGGCGAGTCGCTGTACAGCGCTGGGGGTGAGGTAGCAGCGAGCAGCACTTCAGAGCTGTCATAAAGTATGACGGTTTCCATTAATTCAGACCAGCGTTCGAATCCACCGATCGATTGATACTGGAATAATGTTAATCGACACTCCAGTGCATTCTATCTAGTGCCGGTTTACATTATGCCAACTACAATTTAGCACTGGATGCGATCGCTGGACTGGAATAATATAAATCAGTCATACTTATAACTATTGTGCTCGCTGCCCTGCTATTATTATGTCTACTAAATCTTTGACTGTAAGCACTAAATTAGGTTAGCTCGTAAAACTAATCTGAGATCTCTGAACGTTGGCAATAAAGGTGCGGTTATTAAACCGTCTATTAGATATTTGATCCCTAGCGATTAAATCACTTTTATAATAACGTAACGTGGTTGCAATTAATGACTCTGTAAGGATTATGAAGTTGGTGTGTAGCGGAAACATAATTATTATACAAATTACTAAGTGTTTTTTAATCGGCTTATTTAAATTTTATGGAACCTCACGCGAATTGTAAAATCTAATACCTTTACAAATGTATACGTACCTATTTATGTATTTATTTGTATATTTGTAATTTTTTAGAGTCTTGAGAATGATTCTAACGATTTTATAAAGTTTAATTTTCAGATAGAGCAGTATTTTTTTACCCAGTTAATACAGAAAAACTGGAAATTTATACATTGAACAGGCCATTTATTACTTTATTTTGCCCAGTATTTTGTAGTGTCTAAAATCATCCATCTATCTGTTGAATAAACAAAATATCTAACTTTTGCCGGGTCTGCCAACAAATTCATTCACTTGCACACGGAAAAAGAAAACCCGTAATCTATTCACCCGTATGTCAAAGCGTATAATTATTAACAAGTCAATTAAATTTTGCATATATGATACCTATGATTAGGCAGTTTCACAAATGCCCATAAATTGATGAAATAGCCCCGTGCGTATTTAAATGTTGGGAAAAAATAATTTGAACGACGTTGTTGAAATTGTGATTTAATTCATTTTACCATAGTACAAACCAGCAGCTGAACGTGTACCTTAGTAAATGTTCAGCTGCTGGTTTAAATAAAATAAAATAATAAGGTTTTACATAACACGAGAAAAATATTTTTCACTAAAAATGGCACCCAACGTTCTGCTGTACACAGAATTCAAACAGTTTGTACGAATCGATGTACTAATTTTTACATTATTGTTACTTTAAAAAAAAAAATTGAGGCGATTTGGATGAAATTTAAATGAGGTATTTCTGAAGTATAAATTTATCAAAAAAATCGTCAAAATCGGTTGTTAATTGGCGGAGTAATCGCGTTGGAACAATCGAATTGAGAACCTCCTTTTTTATGTTGGTTAAAAACTAAATTGTAGTGATAGGTTTACTTGTTTCACTCACTTGTTTAACTAATTATGAATTGTTGTTAAATGTTTCCTACATGCACGTTTCAGTGAGTAAAATAATATAGATATGTCCTGTCTATTTATTGACATAGGACGGACTGACCAAACCAAGGCTTCATCAGAAAGTATCGTTACAAAGTCAAATGCACCAAAATCAAAGAAAAAAATATATGTGATTTTTCGTACCACTGTACTATAGTAACCCTATCTGTATTTGTCTTCATATTATTACTAAGTTTAAGTATACTCACGAGCATGGTGGTGCGAAGGTCAAACTTGTGGAAGAACTGCGTGATGAAGATGTGTATCTCGAGCACGTTGGTGACGTCCTTCCGCTCTACGTCGCGCAGCACGTCGATGAACCACTCGAAGTGTTTGTGGGAAGGACAGATCCAGAGGAAATATACCTGCGGAACAATACAGTGCTTTAGCCTGAACGCTCACTGGTCCCCGCCTAAAGAGACGAACTGCGCCGCAAACGCCTATCCATTTGATAGAAATGCGGATCGTGCGGCGCGGATTAATATCTGCACCGCGTGCCGCTCTTGCGGCTGGTGAGCGTTCACCTTTAGATTAAAGGCTGATTCACACATAGCAGTCAAGCCACTGTTCCGACACGGTTTCGTCACAGTACCGGCATCATACCGGCACAGTAAAAATATTTTATACATTTTCTATGACCGCATTCCCACTTATCAGTGCCGTGTCATTGCCGATATCGGCAATCATTAGCACTGACAAGCACTCATAGAGAATGTATAAAAGTTTTCACTGTGATGATAATGCTGCGTCGGTACTGTGCCAGAACTGTGTCGGAACGGTGGCTAGCCTGTTACAGATTCTGTGAATTAGGCTTTACGCGAACAGTGCACTTCACATGTATCTTAAATCGTACAAAACTGAATTTATCGAAATATCCCTAAAATCAAAGGCACGTTAACTTATGTTAATAATGTTTTTTATGACTCATACAGACATTTAATTTCGTGACAACACAATGATATCAATTAAGATAGATTGACTTGTTTAAAAGACGGACAAAGTGTGAAAACATTTTAGTCTGCATGGGAAGAATAATGACTATAGTTCCGATAAGGCAATCCTTTACTATCCTTTACAAAAATCACAAGTAGTCACTAGAGTCTATATTGAAAACTAAATAGAGTATAGTAGACTAAATACAATACGTACCTTCTTACAAGCCACTCCAGAGTATCTGTTGGTGGAGGTCCCGAAGACGAGGTCGTTGAGGATGGACGCGTAAGGAGTGACTCCGATACCGCCGCCCACCATGACGGCCACCTCGAACTTGTACCAGTCCTGGTTGCCGCCGCCAAATGGGCCTTGGATTCTAAGGCAAAGGATTTACTTTTTAGGGTTCCGTAGTAAAACGAGGAACCCTTATAACTTTGTTGTGTCCGTTCGTCCGTCCGTCCGTCTGAATGTTACAAAGCCTTATAATTTCCTCATTTATAAACCAAATTGCATGAAATTTAACAATATGATAGTTCAAGTATAGATCTTAGTTTGTCATACTTACAATTTTCAAAATTGTATTGGGATTATAACTTTTTAAGTTTTAAAGGAAAATTGAAAATTTTACACTTGCAGAAAGCTCAGAGGTTATTGACCTCAGAAACATATTTCTTAGCAAATTATGTTTATCTAGTAGTCAACCATCATGACATCATAAAAGTTGGTTTTTATCATCATCATAATCATCGTCACCATCTACGGAAGCCTATCATACGCGTGTTTCGACACGCACTTAACTTATTTAAATGATATGTTTGATTTTTTACTTCGATATAACACTATGTTAGTTTTTTTACCGAAAGCGTCACTGTTCTATAGTTTTTTACCAATTATATATTTCAGTACCATTTAGAACAGTACTTAGAACTTGCCTTGCAATCGTAAGGTGCAATGGTCCTTATAGTTAGGTTTAAATCCCGGTTTCGTACGTATTTTCAAACCGCTAGCTTTTCGGTGAAGAAAAATATCGTCAGGTAACTTGCATACGTCAGTAAAACATGTCCGATGGCGTCTGTGAATCCACCAACACAAACTCAAACTCAATTCAAACTCAAATCATTTATTGCAACGTATGAAATTCACATGCGGTTCTTAATTAACATGTTTTGTATAGTTATACATATGACCCTGATAAGGGTATGACAATTTTATTATATGTATTGGAACGATTTATTATTATTATGTTTTCTAGGTTATCGTTAAAAATTCATCATATGTGTAATAGCATTTGGATAATAGAATAAGTTTTAGTTGTTTAAACAAAAGTAAACAGTTTTCCTTTTCGATATCTTTTAGATTATTTGGTAGTTTATTAAATATTTTTATAGCCATAGAATGCGGGCTGGAACTAATAGGTTGTGGAAAAAGTTTCTTCGCATTTTTTAAGAAAATTCTAAACATTTTATAATATTGTTCATTTACATTTAACTAAAGTATGTAGGTACCATTTTGTTCGATAACTTTTTGCCATCTTGTAGGTAGGGACATGATTCCATTGCTGTAGAAATTTTGGGACTTCTGATCAAAATACCGCAACAAGTGGTTTTGGCAGTCCTCTCGTGATATTAACCTGAATTCTGAAGAGACCGAAACAGGTGGAAATCTGAAGGTGCAAGGTCAGAAATATACGGCGGATGCATTAACACCTCCCAGTCAAACTCTCTTAATTTTTGCTGAGTAGCTAAAGATGCGTGAGGTCTACTATGAGTACACGATTCATTAGGTTTCTTTCAGTGAGCTCGTGAGGTACCCAAATATCGATCTTTTTTGTGTACCCAGTTTTTTTCAAATATGCCACAACTGTTTTGTGGTCAATTTTTAGTTCTTCAGCTACGTCGTAACTACTGATTTGCCGATCTTGCTCCACTTTTTCAAAAATGGCATCCATTTTATCCGTAATAGGGGCGACCAAAGCGACGTGCACTTTGACATCAAAATTTCCGGATTGAATACGCTTAAACCAAATATGTGCTACTCTCACAGACAATAAACATCGCAATTTTTTTTCGCAGTTTTGTAGTAAAATTTTAAAATGTATCGAATTTCTTCATTAGATTCACTCATCTTGACAGTACGATAAACAAATGAAAATCACACATTTTCCTAATTTGAATTTGGAATTATGTTCTTTAAAATTTAAACTTTCAATGGTACCAAAACCAGCCAGATACAAATAGTATTGCCAAAGAGATTTTATTACAAGTTCATACATACTATAATGCGAAAAGACTTTCCCCCTAACCTAATATAAACCCACACTGGGCCAGCGTGGTAGATACTCCCTAATCGCATTTCGTGAGGACGCCTATGTTTGTAGTAGTGGACTAACAAAGGCCGGTACAAAACAGTACAGTACCATATTTAGAATATTTTAGAATGTTGAAATATATGGTAAAAATATGTGTGCGGTGCAGCACTACTGCCATTTAGATACATCTAATAGTTCTTTTTAAAAGTAATAATGTTGAAACTAGGTAGTGCAGCTTATTAATAACTCTACGGCTTAAATTTTACAAGCCAAAAAGTTTGGCTAGAAATGTTGTTTTGATGCGGAACATAAACATGTTATATGGTAATAATACAAGGAATAATATAAAAATAGCAAAGATTTCAACAAAGCTAAGAGAAAATTTTTAGTCTCACAGGTAAGTGATCTAAAATGTTTAATGATAAGCCGAGAGATCTTGGATGTCAAAAATGTATCGTAGTTCATTGCATTACGAGTATCAAAAATAATTTAGGTAGGTATAATTAGAATTAAAGCAAAGCTGTCAAAGAAACTACGGCAGTAAACGGATATATGCTTATTGTGTAAGAAGCAAAGATGGCATACATGATACATCATATTAAAAGTGGATAGTAACAAAGTATTGTTGCTATGGCTATAATTATCCCAGCCAGTTTAGTGACCAGCTAAAATACAAATACGAAAAAACGTGGAGAATTAATCGGTAGAGATCAATTAAGTAATACGAGGCCAGTAAACCCGGATGATTCGTCTAACATAAGGTACAATTTTAGAGATGCTTTAATGGGTTTGATGTTTTCCATAATCGTGAAGGTACATTATGTAACCTTATTCAATTAAATGAAATTGATTAGTTCAGCTAAGCTGCAGTTTTGTATGAGGTAGTAGCGTAATGTGAGCTCAAATTTTGGTCATGATTTTGAATATGTTAATAAATTGCGGTGCCCATGACACACCTGTTATGTCAATACAATTTACTTGTACATAATGATGTAAGGACAAGACTTTCGTACGAGTGTAGGGTGTTCAATAATCCATGTTTATGGAAATCATTAGAACAACTTTACTCGGGTCAATGTCACCAGTGTTTGTGAAATTGTGACACACGGTCACATAAGTCACGGTGTGGTGCGATGTAGATAATTTATTGTGAAATTTGTGCGAAATTGTTTGGTTGATAACGAACGATATAGTAACGACTTATGCAAAACAGTAAGCATGAACTTGCTTTGGAGTTCGAAGGCCAGGATCAGTGGTATCCGTCTGATATAGCTTACATCTAGCAATCGACAAATTAATTCAATTATGAATTACTATTTACTATACATAATTAATTATGTCACAAAGAGTCATTTAGATATTAGACGTCTTGTTTTATGGTCTCGTTAATCACCGTAGATATTATTCATCTGATCACTGTGGTATTCAATTCATATTTCATATCCTCTAAAAAAATAAAATGCCCCATCACGACTCTTAAAATAAGCCGAAAACTTTGTTTTACGAGTATAAGGTCTATATAATTATACCTCTAATATATTGAATGACGATGTTATTTTAGAATGCTTCTAAGACTAAAAGAATACTGGTATTAAAAAAACAAAATTAAATAAAAAATCGATCAACGAGGTACTTTTTACTCTAATTGATTTCTGTAAGTATCTACAATCGATTACACTTTGACATATATTGTAAAAATTATTACCAATAAAATACCATAATAACTAGTAGGTAACTAATAAAAGCACACGCAAAAAAGTGTAAGAATTATGAACTGCGTTATATGTAATTAATATTTTACCAAGTTAAAAGCGATTATTGTGTTGAATTGAAACGACACAAAGGTATTGTCTAAAACATGCAAACGAGTAACTTATAAGCCACGTATTATATACAATGTACAATCCAAATTCCTAAACACATTACTAACACTCATATAGGCTTAAACACTTGAAACAGACAAGGTCAATGTTACGTTTAACGCACCATGTATGTGTGTACTTACGAGATTTAGTATGAAGTTAAGAAGTTTAACAATATGAGTGTGAATAAGCACGAACTTGTTACGCATCTATTTAGATGATGGCAAGGTAAACCGCATTTCGGAGACTAGTGTCTTGCATACAGATTTTTCTTTTGTTTGCTTTTACTTGGCTAAGTTTATCCTCAGATTAAATAGTGTGTAAGCAGCTTATTTGTCAACTTAAAAAAAAAATGACGAATCGGTATACCTTGGCTTTGGTAGCCATGCCAAGGATGATTCTTAACATTTTTCTGTAGTTGTACACTTTAGAAAACAAATATTAAACGCACTTATGGATAAGCAATAAGTTATAAGTTTGTTAAAAATTGTAGTGTTATTTATTTATTTTTAGTTGTTTTTTTTTTCCTTCATTTGCTTGAATTAGTTCAATTTGGAAAAAAATGTTAGCTCTTCAGTTGCTAAAGGTAATTCGTGAAAGCTGCTAAAAACAACAAGTAATTTTTGGTTGTATGTTTCTGTATTCCGTTCTGCAGTCCATGCGAATAAAATGCAATGCTACCATCCACGCGGTGGCCAACGCAGTGTATACTTTTACCCACATGGAAGGCAAACGATCTTATATGAAAGCAGGATTGTACTGGACGTAAGCTGTATACCTACAACTTAAAAATCCTACCTACAACTACAATTTTGCGAATCTACTGAGCTCACGCAGTGGATTTCTATATCTGTTATGATGTTGATGATATAAGATTACGTAATCCAATATCCAAAATATGTCTTTGTAATTTGTATTTTATATTCCCACAACAGCTATAATAGTCACGTACCTGATCCTGGGATGGTCTTCAGGATTGTAGTTGCAGGGATCGAAGTAATTCCTCAGCTTCCACGTCCACGGGCCCTGGGCCTTGATGTGGCACGACAGGAAGTTTTCGTGAGGAGCAGATGTTAGAGTGAATGAATGGAACTCTTCCTTTTTGAAGGCCGTACATGAAAGACGGACCCATTGACCTAGTGAAAAATAGACTTGGTTTAAAGAGCAATTTGATCCGTGATTATTCGAGTTTAAGACAGAGGACTTAGTTGTTTGAATAGAATTGTTAAGATCATAAGCGTGAATGAGATTGTACTTAGGAATAATCCATACTTCTTATATTCTAATTATGCTACTGAGAATTCGTTTATGAAGCATGAGAAAATTTTGCATTTTCATTCCGTAACTATAATGATTTGAGGATAGGTACGTACCCGACAAATATTTAAGGTTTGGAGGTCTGTAAAATTTGATTTTGATAACATCGGATGGTAGCATTTCAGTTTCCAGTACATCTAATGCCAAGTATTCCGTGCGCAAGGACACCACCTGAAAATATACTTGAGTTTAGGTATCGGTGTCAAGAATAGTCTTAACGAGTAGTTTGTGAAACAAACTTTAAATTCCAATGTGAAAAAAAACTCGAACATATAAAATTATTACTTATATAGTATTAAAACTTATTTTCATTTTTCAACAAAACAAAACAGTTCACTTATTTTCTGTGGCGTAAGCATAAGTGTAGTACTGCAAGGGTGTAGCTAATCGCTACACTTGCAGCTACGCTAATGCCTAATGCCGCTAATGATGTAGATGTGTAGAGTTAATGCAGATTTGATATAAGAACGATTGTTCTGGTTGCTAATGATGAAATCACAGGATGAAATATTTAAAATCGTTAAATAAAAAGTATCTTTTTACGGTGATGCCAAACTACATAGGTACTCGTATTTATTGTAATGTCAAATTTCCTAAATAAATAAATAAAACATTTATATTACCAACAAAACGAAGTTACACAACAATAAGTTCTCTGAATTTTGTGCTAGGTTAAAAACCTGTAGTCACGAGTATACATAATATATGAGTGCAGATCTAGGAAGAAGATCCGAAACTGAGATGCACCAGTAAGTTGTGCTAGACCATACACGAGACACTATGTATTCGGATATAGCAACAGATATAGCGAGTGCGCGCCCGAACCACGAATAGGTGCATCTTAACATTGTAGTTTGTATTGTAAGTACCTTGTCGAGAATATATACGAGTGCTGGTCCGAGGAAGAACATCCAAAATCTTGGTGCACCGGTCAGTCGTGCTAGTCCATGTACGAGACACAGGGCGTATAGTAACACGTGTAGCGAGTGTGCGCGCCAGAACCACGGGTAGGCGCGCTTGCGGATCTTCGGGTGTGCGAACACGAACATTATGCACATTATCACAAACAGGAGTACGCCGCTCAAACCTGTAACAAAGGTTCCATTGAGAAGAAATATTTAGTTGAACCATTATCAACCAGTTTTAAAGATAGATTAATTTGATCGTAGTTTTTCGTAAGCGTGAAAACCATTTTCCGAGATCCCACCGCAAGAACATCCCGCTCATAGCATACCTTGTATATATTGATTCTAAGCTTCGTAGTGTATCTAAAAACAACAGTGAATTAAATGTTTTGTCAAAAAAAATAAACTTTTTTAATCAAAAATACTGGCGGTCACATTTCCCAAGGCAACCTGGTTTATATGTATTCTCCTATTCAATACATTTATAAAAATCAAATGAAGGATATGTTTTCCTATATATAAATTAATTGAATATTATGAAACTTCAAATATCTGTGGCCAAATTTCGCAAGGCAACCCTATTTTGTCCGCACAAGATACGCACACAAGCAATTCAGAGTTGTTGCTGCAAGACTTTACCATCAATTGAATGAGCTTGGTAGAGTTGATAGACTAACAGATAGAGAACTCAAAAAAATAATTCTTCAGTGGCTTATAACTTTTGACTATAATGGTATTGAAAATATGTTAGAAAAGTTTTATTTTTAATCAAAATTTATAATAGAGCATTTTTTGTTGTGAATTTGAGATCATGCAACAAACCACGAACACACACACACACACACACACACACATACACACACTCACACACACATTCAAAAAACATACTTACGTTGTTATTAAATTGTTAAAAAAAAACTTTGTGGTAAGAACTTTGGCTTTCATTTCATTTGTTTTTTCTCAACTATGTACATGTCGGATCCATAAAAAGGCACCGCATCAGTTATGATTCTGCTTCAATGTGGTAATGATTTTACCACTGACCCAACAATGCTTCAGTGTGGCGTGGCGTGGGTTTAGCGGGCGAGGAGATAAAGGCGACGTCACGAACAATCAGTTTATTGCACAGAAGATTACGTATGATTACAATTATAGAGAACTTTAAGCGAAGGACATGGCGTTCCGCAGCGTAACGCACGCTGCTACCATTCTATCAAGAATAACCAGGCTTGAACCGTTCTAATCTCAGTTTTCCACAACCTCTTCCGAACAAGCTCTGTTTACAACTTACAACTCACTGACATCTGTCTGACATGTCACCTCGCACTTTCCCGCCCATCGGCCGATCATGCGATGTCAGTGTCACTTAAAACCTCCTTAGAATCAATCAACAGCGTTTGTCACAAGCGTTACCCCAGGAATGTTGCCACTTCCATTCCTAGTCCTTCGAAATTATACTAAGTGGCACTATTTAAAATTAAACTTAAAGCTATTGTCCCGTTACGGCCATCTTGACATTCGCACGTCCTCGGGCGATTATCATCAGTATCTGTAACAAAAGAGCAATGTGAATGTTTGTTTATCCACCAACCCGCACTGGGCTAGCGTGGCGAGGCGTATGTTCAACATTGGACTATTCAAAAATGTCGGTATCGAATATTCGTTTACCGCTCGTCCATTCCTGACATAATGTTACTTTTAGACGTGTTCGAAATGATAACTAACTATAAAGGTAAATAAGAGATAACTAGACAAGGTTTCTTTACATTAGCATAGGGTCTGAAAAACAGCGCTCATTAAGAATATTATTCGCCAAAACCACCAAATCCTATACCCGAGACCGGACAACAGCGTCCCTCCAAACCGCACTCAACTCACCACCCAGTAAATGCGCGAATCGGACAACTGCGTCCCTTCGACTCGAGTCTCACTAAACCACCACACATCAAACCTGAGCCCGGACAACAGTGTCTCTCATAATCACAATCACCACCCACACTCAGTGACTGCGCGAATCTGACACCTGCGTCCCTTCCACTCAAGCCTATCTGGTATGAGACCGGATAACAGCATCCCTTCGATCTTCGCAAGAACCGGACAACTGCATCCCTTCGACTCAGCCCAGACGCAACATCCGTACAACCCATCTACACTTATCAGATACTAGATCTAGGCATGAGACCGGATAACAGCGTCCCTTCGATCTTCGCAAGAACCGGACAACTGCATCCCTTCGACTCATCCTAGATGCAGTTTTCGAACTACCAGATCGAGGCATGAGACCGGATAACAGCGTCCCTTCGATCTCCGCAGAGAACCGGACAACTGCATCCCTTCGACTCAGCCTGGATGCAGTTTTCGTTTTACCCACCAACAAAAATTAAATGAGTTCAGTTTTTCTTACCCTCGCTTTTCTTATTACAGAGAATTTAAGAATCACATAAAATATTTCCTTGACCTACCTCCGAAAGTAAAATCTGTGGCAGCATTGTACCAAGAAGTTTGTTGAGTCAACAATAAACTTCTTGCATGGTACTGCCACCTCCTTGAGGAAACTGAAAGTTGACTGACCGAATGTTGAAAAAGCCAATCATAGATCTAGGGTCGCCGTGACAACAGGCTATCATTAAATTTAACAACGGTTCGCATTATTCTAAAGTATGTACGAAAGGACTTTGTCTACTTCATTATTGTGTAAGGTTCTTTATATTCTCTTAAAAGTTACCAATATTTCCGATCTGATCTAACATGCGTGATCCGGGCGACGCGATGTTCACTTTAAATCCAATCATTGCGCGCGGTAGTACTAGGAAACTTAACACAACTAAGTCAGATTTAGTCAAAAACATGCAGAACTACTTTCTAACTAAAATTGGACGAGCTCACCCGGGGTTTTGTTAGACAGCTTTTCGCAGATTGGTAGTTATTGCAGGTGACATTTCCCAGCTTCCCTGGACCCTGGACCCGCTTCTCCAAACAGGCTGGAGCGATTTGTTCTGGTTAACAGTACACGAAGCAAGTTCTGTTCTTCTTCTTCTTTCAGTGTAGATTGTATTGTAGCATGGTGGTCTTCTTTGTTATCATTCGCCATTTTCTTTTGTGATTTGCTTGATAATATTGCTCTGATTCATAGGCGACAATGATTAATGCAGTCGAAGGATTTTTCTTGTAATCCTGCATCTCCTCAGGATCTAGCCCTTCGATCCCACTTCTGATGTCGGATCCATAAAAAGGCACCGCATCAGTTATGATTCTGCTTCAATGTGGTAATGATTTTACCACTGACCCAACAATGCTTCAGTGTGGCGTGGCGTGGGTTTAGCGGGCGAGGAGATAAAGGCGACGTCACGAACAATCAGTTTATTGCACAGAAGATTACGTATGATTACAATTATAGAGAACTTTAAGCGAAGGACATGGCGTTCCGCAGCGTAACGCACGCTGCTACCATTCTATCAAGAATAACCAGGCTTGAACCGTTCTAATCTCAGTTTTCCACAACCTCTTCCGAACAAGCTCTGTTTACAACTTACAACTCACTGACATCTGTCTGACATGTCACCTCGCACTTTCCCGCCCATCGGCCGATCATGCGATGTCAGTGTCACTTAAAACCTCCTTAGAATCAATCAACAGCGTTTGTCACAAGCGTTACCCCAGGAATGTTGCCACTTCCATTCCTAGTCCTTCGAAATTATACTAAGTGGCACTATTTAAAATTAAACTTAAAGCTATTGTCCCGTTATACATATTATACCTATTCTAAATTTTATTGTTGGCGATTCGGCGACACGCATTTTAGTTAAGTTCTCTCTAAAATAGGTTTAGTCCTGTCAAACTAGGCTTTGGTATTCGGATGTCTACACGATTAAACTATTTTTAGGTCGAGTCGACTAAATCGATTTTAGTTACTCAATTTGGTCGAAATGCATTCGGCGGCCCACATTTTAGAGTGATTTACGTCTAAAATTTAGTTGTCAAATGTCAAACTAGTCGTCAAGAAAAACATGGCGATTAAAACTAGTTTGGAGTTGGTTTGGAGAATTTGATGTGTTTTTTCGAGGTTTTATTGTCGAATTAATCCTGAAATATGGAAGATTTCATTGTGGCAGCAACTGTTGATCTATTGGAAGGGTAAGTAAAAAGCCAAAAACCTGTTTTTGCTTGATTCACTAAACAAGTGAGAGTTCATGTTTGGTTCATCTAGTTCCAAATTATTGCAGCGTTTAAATTCGAATTATAATATTAGGGACGTTTCAGACCCTTTTCAGATAGAAGAGGAAAGCTGTAGGTATCTATAGAGTTTCAAAGTCTGGAGCTCAACAGTTAATAAATGATCTTAGGTAATTTGAGAAAGCACATCTCTATAAATAAGATATCCCAAAACATATAGAGGTTGTATGCTATGGTCTTCCATTCAGCATGTGGCCAAAACAATTTCTTGGGCTTAAGCCAGCCAACCGTCAGCAGATGTCTTGACGCCACAGTCAAGTCTCACAACTGGGCCCTAAAATCATCAAATTCCCAATGACGCCAGCTGACAAACAAACCGCAATTATAGATAACTTTTATTATTCAAAGCAATTAAACTCCTTAATTAATTATCCAACAGTTAGATCCTTACAATAAGAAACTCATAGATGAAGGATTGGTCTTCGCTCCGCTAGCAGAGCCATCCTTCATCTATGAGAAAAGATAAGAGACCTATAAAGATTGATATCTGTTTAATCATGTTATTCTATATCACATTGCAGATAACAATGAGGATGGTACTGAAGACAAACTGCAACAACTCTTGGTGCGATAGAAGTGTGACTGATATGATGAAGATAAAGATTTCCGGTCAGAAGCGAGATTGATATGCCAAAATTGAAGTAGGTTCTAGATTTTTTATTAATAAAAACATCATAATAAAATAATCGGCTAAGTACGAGTTGGATTCACGCACAGAGGGTTCCGTACTGTGTGGGATCCCCCCTTGAATATTTATTTAATTTTAATTTATCATTTAATTGTATATACAACTAAACATTCTGTAAATATTTAAGCATCTATCTGTTACCATTATTAATATCGAGCGAAAAAATGGCTAAATTATTAATTTTATTCTGTTTTTAGTATTTGTTGTTATAGCGGCGACAGAAATACATCATCTGTGAAAATTTCAGCTTTCTAGCATAATGGTTCATGAGATACAGCCTGGAGACAGACGGACAGTGGAGTCTTAAGAAATAGGGTCCCGTTTTTACCCTTTGGGTACGAAACGCTAAAAATGTACAAAAATAGCCTTTATTCTCTAGTATATTAAATCCTTATAAAACATTTTTCTTATTTCTACATATTTCACTAGGTTGTCCACTCTGAACATAGGCCTCTAGAAGTTGCCAGTGCTCCCTATCTCTCTAGACTGTACTTGGTTTGAACCGTGTAGGTACGCTATGAGCGGGATGTTCTTGCGGTGGGATCTCGGGCTAGTTAGTTGAAGGGCAAGAGGTTAGAGAAATCGTTTTGAAGTTCGTACAATACTTTGTTTGATGTTTTGGGCTTATATTACTTTACGCTATCATGACCTAATAAACTACTTCTTGGCGTTCCAATAATTATTCGGATAAAGTGGAAAAAAAATTAGAGATTATTAATAAGGTCAGAAGAAATTTAAGTTGGACCCCATTATAATGATCACTTTGAACTGATTTTGAATGAATGGTAGAATTTAAACGACATTAAAATAAATTAAGAGTCAGGCTCAAACTCTACCAAATTGTAGATCGTAAGCTCCTTGCAGAAAGGCCATGTTTGGTCAGCGAAGAACACTTTGCTTTCGTATATCGGTATCGTCCTTACCAGTAACAGTCTGGAAGACCCAGTAAGTGATGCCCGGTCGGAAGTCGGACGTGAAGTGTACTTCTTTGGTGAGACAGCGCAGGTTCTCCACAGGCTGCGTCGACACGTGGTAGAAGTTCACCATGTGGCCCGCGGTGTGGAGAAGAGAAAAGAACAGAGCTGTGCACGCGACTATCTTATGGAATTGGATGCTGGAGTCGAGGGGGATGTATTGTTGGATGCTGAACTCCTGTGGAATAGACAATTGTATCAGTGATTTGTTGTGTAGGTACCTAATATTAATCTTATAATAGGACTTATTTAGAAATAATTAAATTTCCAACAGGACTTGTATAAAACTATGAACTTTCTTTTGTATTGATTAACAACGTACGGATTTAAGATTAGAAATCGACAATGCTACGAGGTAATAATTTTATAGTTTGGTGGTAAGATCATCTTTGAGGATGATTGAGGTAATCTTTTTTGTGAAACAGACAAATGACTTCATTGATAACAAAAAAATAAACAATTAAGTACCGTAACTACTAGTATAAGAAAATTAAACTAATTTTTCAAGCCAATGCAAGTCTACATCCAGGTATAATTAATAATTATTTAGACTTTGTTGAATAATCCTAGCCTTACATTATAATTGCTACCTCCTTATTAGAATACTACTAATTACTCTGTATTCTCAATTATTAAATCAGCCAAGCCTTTTGTAACAGGGTGACATGTAACTATATACCTAATTAGTTATACGCTCTAACTATATATGTGTTTTTGCTGAAATATCTAATCTAAGATACAGAGTTACATATAAGTACACTTATTTGAAATAGGCTAAGAAGATAAAATCTTACCTTTAACTTTGTCAAGAGATTTCGCGACATAGTCAACAGCAATAAACTATAGCAGAATGACAGACTGGCAGCGGAGCCTCTCGTGATAGCGATACCAACTCCCATGATGTGCCTCAAGTCCAAATGTTCCGACATAAAGGAGTAATGGGCAAATCTCTCAACGAACAGGCCGATGGTGACCACGTAGAACACAAATAGGTAGAAAATGTTTTGGCGGTTTTCTTCGAGGAATGTGGTGAGGTAGTCCCATTTTAGTAGAAGCCAGTGTCTGGAATGAAAGTTTGGATAAACTAAGAATGACATTTTTATGATAAGGAAATATTACAACAATGATATACAGGCAGATGTTGGCTTGAAAATGCACATTTTTAGATGTAGGTATATATTCTATATTCATCAGATTTTTTTTGAAATATCGTTATGGACAAATTTTATTGAGGGAGCAACCACGTCATCGTGAAAAAATATCAGCTGTTCCCAATAAAACTTATTGGCTGTTCCATGCACAAAATGTCACTGTAGACAAAATGGAATGGTACAAACATAAAGAACAGGTTTTTTTGCCATTTCAAGGTTGGTCCTAAATTACTATGGTAACAGTAGGTTATAATGTGAAATTTAGCACTAAAAATTTCGATTTTCATTTTATTACCTTCTGAGTCAGAGATCTCTCATTATAGCAGACTGAGGAGAAGGACCTTTTCATTTTCTGTATATTTTGTTCACGGTTACCATAAAGAAAGATACAGATTTGAGAAAATAAATCGAGAATTTTACAGGTTTTGTTCACTCACCTGGATTGTTCCATAGAAGGTTCAATATGGAAGCTGGTCATTCTCGCGACGTTGGTGGAAGTATCCAGGAAATTCTGTTTGGCTCCTTTACAGTCGAGACCAATGGCGACAAATTCTCCCTTATATTCTTTCATCATTACTTTGAAATCTGAGTATGTGAGGTGATCTTTGTGTTGTAAACCAGCATCCTGTAAAAAAACGAATTGGTCAAAATTGCCAAATTTTAAATAAGTAATATTGGTTAAATTATAAGGTGTTTGAGTAAAATATTTACAATCAACTATTTCAGAACACATGTTTTGTTTTGAGTAATTTAAGATCATTTTTAAAAGAGTTAGGTACTCTTAAGTAAGTAGATCGTTTCACTGCGTAGTAGCACCTGCGCATGCCCCATGAGCATGCGTCGCATTTTTCGCGACAAATAACAAAAACGCGTCATGTTTTTGTTATTTGTCGACATGAAGCAGTTAATTTAGTAAATTAGTACTTACAGAGAACATTCCATCAATAAGCTCAGTGACATGTTCGTCCCTAAGGGAAGTAGTTCTTGCGATCTCCACGAGGGAGCGCAGCATCTCGCTCAGCTCGCCCTTGTCGATGACTCCGTTCTTATCGTTGTCGCACATGTCGAATATAATTCGGAGCTTGTCGTCTGTCGCGCCACGCGAGAATAGAACTACTGTGTCTAAAAATTCCTAAAAAATACAAAGCCAGAGTAAATTTTGAAATAAGTAGGTAAGTATTCAAAATGTTCATCAAAATTAATTAACAATCATACTGAGAGAAAATTCTTTGAATACGATTTAAGTTATTCATCATCATTATGGCTTTATATGAATGGATCCATCCACGAAGTGCACAGATGACCTCATCGAGTCCACTTCCAACCGGTCTTATTGGAGAAGCCTATGCCCAGCAGTGCTTGTCCTACGGCTGACTTTAAAAAGCTGTTACCTGAAATGATATCCTTCCATCTTGGTCCTTATCGACAATATTGAACATTTTCTTGACGAACACAGCGTCAGCTTTCATTCCCAATGCACTTGCGAATTCGCCTTTTGATAATGACGTTCTCATGACTATGGACTGAAAAAAAAAACAAGATATTTAGAAGCTTTAAAATTTTAAAAAAATACGAAAATCAGATAAATATTTATTGGGCCAAAAAACGAAACAAAAATTAGATTTAACAGTTAAGAAACGAAGAACCCAGAAAACACTTTGGTGATAAAATATTTAATAGAAAAATAGTTGTGGAAATATTTCTTACTTCTGGATCCGAGTCTTCGTTTCTCCGCCGTTTCTCTCCCGGTGCCAAGCCAAATGTGATGGCGTAAGCTTCTCTGAAGAAATGCTCCAACTTGCGCTGTCTGCGCTCTCTTGTTTCAGCGGTTGCTAAGATTTGATCTCGATGACCCTGATGACAAAAGTAAATATTTTGTAGCTCGTATTTATTATAGATATGCAATTTTTAGATGATAACAGAAGAATAAATGCCTCTATATAATGTATTGTAATTAAAATTTCACTTATTTCATCAGCAACAGGTATGAAGGTAGGCAAAAACTAAAAGTCGGACATTCGGATCTATTTTTATAGAATCATTTGCAGAGGTTCGTGCCCATATATTGAGTGTTTCTCAAGACACCAGACATACTCTAGGATTTATTTTATCATAGTAACAAATTTTTCCTCAGCTGTTCGGTTCAAAATTGATAACTTAAATTGATTGATTGAGGGAAGGTGTCGAGCTTGACGAGGAACTTCCTCCGCGAGGACACCGAGTCCATCTCCAGCACCAGGTGTTGCCTGCTGTGTGACCTAACAACAAACTACCGTAGTTACCAGACTGTGAATCATCTCCATCTTGTACAGCGCCAGAAAGGTGTAAAATTTGACGGGGATCTTCCTCCGCGGGACCCCCAGTCCATCTCCAGCACCAGGTGTCGTCTGCTGTGTGACCGTAAGGTCAGACAGACTATGGTTACCTGACTGTGAGTCATCCCCTTTTTGTGCTGCGCCAGGAAGGTGTCCAGCTTGACGAGGAACTTCCTCCGCGAGGACACAGAGTCCATTTCCAGCACCAGGTCATGCTCGCGCGGCGCGCGGATCAGGATCAGCGGCCGCTTGTTGTGCCGACCTTCCTATAACATTACAATGCTTATTGTTGATTCAAGTAAAAAGTCTTTGATCAGAGAGTTACAAGAGATAAGTTATGGCACTGGAACGTGATATCTTATTGTGATCTTTACTTTTAAGCTCAAAGAAGGCCGTGTTAGGATTCTCTTTACGTATTCAAATCAGAAGTGAGGAGATTCAAATAAGAACAAAATTTACCGTTACAGTCCTACTACATTAGCATGCTGAGTTGAGGACCGAAAAGAAATCGAATAGAGAACACGTAGCGGCAAGCGCAGCGTTTGTGCGTACATAAGACGGTTAGCTGGTTTTATTAAGACTGATATACAAGCCGTTTCCAAATGAACCTATTAGAAATCTGTATGAAAAATCAAAGTGCTTATACATCCCATACATTTTATACATGCAAAATAAATCATCACCTAAGCCTTCTTCATCCCATAGCTAGGCAGAAGCCTCTGTCTTCTAGTGCCAACTAACTTCGCCATGGCCAGGCCAACATAGCCAACTATGGTCAGGTTTGGCTCCCAGTTTACTATTTTGTAAAGGCGAATTCAGCGGATCGTGCAGCATGGCATATATTGGGAGAGGTCTATGTCCAAATATGGATAACGAAAGGCTAAAGAAGAAGAAATATGTAATACTCCTCACCTGACTCTCGATGACTGAAAGCTGGTCGGTATGGTCGAGCGGCAGCGTGCGCAGCTTGTCTCCCTTGCGGTCGGTGACGTGCAGCGCGGGCTCCGGCCCTAATCTCAGTTTCACGATGCGCTTGTACGTCGCGTGCACCCACTCGCGACAAACCATTTTGTCCACTGACCCTGCAAGTTAGGAGAAAATGACAATTCAATTTTATAACGAAAACTTGTTTACAGGTTTTTTACCGTGATTGTTATTTTGAGCTCCCAATGAATGGTTGTTTTTTAACCGACAAAACGGAGGAGGTACTCAAGCCAACGCGTACCTATATATTTTTTGGTGTATGAATACCAATGAAGTAGGAAATGACTACATACACATTACT
Source organism: Hypomecis atomaria (assembly GCA_964007245.1). NCBI lineage: Eukaryota > Metazoa > Arthropoda > Insecta > Lepidoptera > Geometridae > Hypomecis > Hypomecis atomaria. Next base: position 14,599,896 of record OZ023292.1, on the reverse strand, counting down.
ATTTATAGAGTTGTCAAATTTCGAAATTTTTTTTTGAAAGATGTCCCATATTATCATAATTGGTTGGTTAGTTTGAAAAGTTTGCAATAATATAGAATGTATCGATTCGATCAAACTATTCTTTAATCGTAGATTGCAGTGTTGTGATAAAAAAATATTTTTTTAGAGGCGTGGTAACAAACGGTAACTTTTTTTGAATTTGTTCAAAAATTCAAATTATCAGTTTTTTTACCTTTTTGTGTAGCATTCTTTAGGTGTTCTTGTTGTATCTTGAGGCGTCTTCTGCGGCTGTTTTGGAGCTTGACCACGCCGTACCCGGCGCCAGCGCACAGGATGGGTACGAACGCGAGGATCAAGCAGGTGTAGATGTATGCAAACTCGTTACCCTGAAAGACGGATGGGATATTATCTTGTGCTAGTATCTCATGCATACCACCTGCATTTGGTGGTGATACAGTTTGATAGTAGTTTTGGGCACCAATTTATCAAAATATCAACATGAAATTTTTTAAGACTTTTTCTCATACATTTCCTTATGCTGCCTGCATAGATTACTTTCAAGATAGACCTAGCCTTTGTTTTTTACATCTCTTGTTTCTTCTACTTATTTACCATAATTTTGATCCTCTTTTTTTAAGCTTCGACAAAAAACATAAAACAGTCATATCTTTTCAAATATGTATACACGGTTCAATTTTTGAAGAGTAAAACTGATTAGGCTACTACATGCCAAAATTTTCATACCTCAAAATAGTCGTATCCTTTCAAATATTTGCACGGAGCAAGCTTAGAAGCGTTGAGCTGGTAGGGCTGCGAGCACGGGTCGCCAACTTGCCAGTAGAATACGTCACGTTGGATGTCGCTCGGACCAACGGCTGTGGAGTTCACTATTATGTCCCACATCTTGATGCGACGAAGTTCTTCTATTTCTTGCGGAGTAAAAATACTGAAAAAAATAACTTTATTTAGTTACTTGCAAACATTAGGAAAATAAAGACGGTTTTAGATCAGATACAAATGGACTACGTCGTCCGCGCCATTTCGATTGATCAAATTATAACTGATTGATATAATAGATAATTAAGAACATGTTTTAACAAAGGGAAACTTTATAGTGTTTATAAAATAAATCTTACTCATTATGTTCATTTTCGAACCAAAATCTATCAGCATCTCTTATCCTGGTAAACTGATCCATTATGATCGCTCTGAATAGTTCTCCTGGATGTCCCGTAGATTCTAGCATACCACCTGAAATAATAACATTATGTATGTATAGTATTTCTATTTTTATCTTGTATCTGGTAGTTTTTTAAAGAAAATGTCTTACCGATATACACATCAATGTTGTCGAGTCTCCCTTCGTAAATTTGAATGAAGTTATGCAGCAATTCGGGGTTTTCTTCAAACAGTGGAGGATTTATTTCGTTGAATGTTTTTACTTTCGGTAATCCAAAATATTCCCTAAAAATGAAAAACAAACATATTTGTTATGGAATTATAAGTTTCCTCTATTGTAGAGGGATAGTGTAACTATAGACTATACCATTATGGAACATTCTAAATTAATATACTGTAAGTATATATTATACTAAACCGACCTTGCTGTGTTATAGTCAGGTAAGCCATTATCTCTTCCTCTCATAATATTCAAAGCTCCGAGATCTCTTCTAGAAAACTCCATTGGACCAAAAAGGTTGTCTCTCACATCAGAACATAGTAAGGCATCTTCACGTTCCGACAGTTGCGAAGACATCCCCATTAAAACTTCTTCTATGGGGACTTGGGACATCACCTCCTGAAATTAAATAAGAGTTCGGATAAAATAAGAAATCTATTTCAATATTTGAATTAAAAGGATAAAGTACCGACAATTAAATGTGATCTACTTTGACATGTCAAGTAACCTGAGGCAGAAATAATTCTGCTCATTGGAAACCACATATTGACTTGTGTCGCTTTTGAACCCTGTAAGCAAACTCGATCCCGAATGTGATAATTGGAATTGGCATCCTTCACATTTCCATAACCATCGATTGATTATATCTATTAATATTTTCCCATCCCACAAAGTCTGGCCTGTCTGGCACAGTCTGATAGCTTCATGTCCACCCGGAGCACTTCCAAATCTGCAGATCCTATCGCTCAGCACCAGCCAGTCACCAGCGTGTGGTCGAAACGTAAGGCAGCCGTGGCGATCGCGAGCGTCACTCCGCGCGCCACTTTGGAATGGTGCCCGGGGTAGCCAGGCCTTGGGACCCCGAAAAATACCGGCCCGGATAAAGTCAACCAATGCTGTCTGAATTATCGACGATCATTTATATCTACTTACATTTCCATCCCACCAAGTTTGACACAGCCTGATAGCGTCATGTCCACCCGGCGCCCTTCCGAATCTGCAGTTCCTATCCCTCAGCAGTATTGCCGGAGGCACCAGCGTGTGGCCAAAACGGAAAGCAGCCGTGGCGAACGCGTGCGTCACTCCTGGAGCGACTTCGGGACGGTACCCGGTGTACGGAGGCATTGGGACTCCGAGGAATGCTGGCACGTATTCGTAGAGGATGATGTTCTGTAAGTTAATTAACAAATGATATAAAAATATTGCACAATATCTACTATTTCAATTTTAATTTTTCGCCTCAAATGGCACAACCTACTTCAACAACCGTACAAAATTGGAATATTTCGTTTGAATAGATGTACCTATGTTTTAGGTATGCACATAGCAAGATTTTGCAACAAAACGATTTTTGTAAAAAGTATCCCTTACTTTTTGAATTGGGATACTCGGCGTTCAATGTGTCTATGAATGAATGAATGAACACTTTATTGTTAACACAAAATACAGAAAAATACGACTTAAAACTAGTGCAACAAAGGGCGGCCTTATTGCTTACAGCAATCTGTTTCAGGTCAAGCTATCAGTTATTACGTCTTGCGTCAAGTGCGATTAGTATAGGTTTGATAATATATAACTGTATATCAATGCGCTATTTACCTGTAAACTAGCAATAACAATGCGTCTCGCCCTTTGGAAGAGCTGCTCATCGCTCCAGTCAGGGTGCTGTCGGTGCACGCGCGCGGCGACCACGTTGTGCCACCGCAGTAACAAAATGCCAAATGTCACCATCGCGGGGTTCTGGTTGGTTCGTGGATCTCCCAGTACTAAAAACATACTCTATGTTAAAGTTAAACGTTCCATGTAACAACTTCCACACAGAAAGCTACTAAGATAGAATCAACAAAAGCAATTTAGTGGCTATTTTCTTGAATAGTAAAAATGTAAAAGTCAATGTTCTGGGGCTGAGTCATTGTCATACCAGCTTTAGGACGTCCATTGCTGGAAATAAGCGCCCCTACGATTTCTAATAAGACCGGTTGGAAACTGTTGCCATCCAGCAGCGTGTTATTGCAGTTTTGATAAGATTGATTTGAATGTGAAAAATATCTCCTGAATTTCGAAAGTATAATAAAATGCATTTAATTTAATCGATATGCAGTGGCAATTTTACTATGCTTGTTATTATGACGCCTCTGGGCTGGTCAGAGGTTTCCTTCTGACATCGGCCTGATGGATTTATCTGACGAACATACAAATAATAGGTCAAGTGCGAGTCGGACACGCGCACGAAAGGTTCCGCACCGTATCCATACGGTGAGATAAGGTAAGGTATGGTAAGGGGGCTTCCAAGCCCCCTTTAATATAATTTATTAATTACTAGCTGACCCGGTGAATTTCATCTCACCGTCTGTCATCTGACAACTTTAACATGCAGAAACATTTTGTATGAAAAATTGAAATTAGTGTTTTTATTATTTTCCTCGCAACTATGACAAATTTTGTCATTGTTTAAACCTTTCTTTCCTTCCTTTTCTTTCCTTTCTTAACTTCCACAAATATTTCAAGATCAAAATTAGCTAAATCAGCCGTTCTCGAGTTTTAGTGAGACTAACAAAAGTGCGTGTAATTAAATATTCTTTGAATATTTTAAGCATCTATATGTCACGGTTATAAATATCAAGCGAAAAACGTCAAAAATTCAGGTTTGTTATATGGGAGCCCCCTTAAATATTATTTTTTCTATTTTTAGTGTTATAGCGGCAACAGAAATACGTCATCAGTGAAAATTTCAACGTTCTAGCTATTACGGTTCGTGAGATACAGCTTGGTGACAGACAGACGGACAGCGGAGTCTTAGTAATAGGGTCCCGTTTTTACCTTTGAGTACGGAACCCTAAAAAGCGTAAAAAATAAGCCATCAATATGCTACATAGTTAATTAAAATAAAGTGAAGTAAAAAGCTTACAATATAATCTCTCAGGGCTCAGCATCCGCATGTAATGAGGCACAGGATTGTTGAAGAGCGGCACGCGCATGGTGTTCCGCAGGGGCATTCCTCCCTCGCTGGCTAGGCTTCCGTTCTGCATGGGAATTTTATCTCTGTTTATTATATTATTAGTCTTTGGAAATATAGGGAGTTTCACGAATTGAGGAAAACATCGAATTTGTTGAAAACATTCAATTTTTTTTCTCATTTTTAACCGACTTCCAAAAAGGAAGAGGTAAGTCCTATATTTGCATGTGTTTTTTATTTATGTTCATCGATGTTTTCGCCAATTGTGATTATAATGATCCTTTTTTTTGATAGATTATTCTTCAGAGGTATTTATTCTTCTTCAACAACTATGTTAAAATTACTTCGTCGTTAAATTGATACATCAATCCGGACGAACTAGGTATTCGAATTTTGCACACAGTGGAAGTACCGAATTACCGTAGTAGAAGGTAGTGGAAGTACCGTAGTACCGTATTCATATGCCATTTTTGGCGAAAAAATATTAATTGGTTTAATCTACCCATAAATTTTTAACGTTGCGTTCAATCTGGTTTGTTTTCTTTTTCTGTATCATGAAAATAATAAACAAAATTTAATTGATGTTATGGCATCAATCAAGTATAGTGCTAGACATAATGTCACTGCAACCCTAAGAAAGGCCATAATAGGCTTATGAAAAACGTTATGTTTTAAAAGGATTTTGCAACATCACAAAAACGTTAATACAGTTATCAACTGAAGGTGCGATAGCGTCGCAGCATTTATGTCGGTTATTTTTGTTCTTTACTTTTAAATCTAGTTTTATACTTGATAATAATAGCTTTTGAGCATTTATAGTTCGAAAATGATACGAATGTACATAAACACAGGAAAGTACGTAAAGAGGCAGGCGTGCTGCTGGGAGGCACCTGAAATGACCTCATTGCATTCACCCACGCCTCGCTCGTGCTGTACACGAAGCTGCCGTCGATCCACGACGTCATCTGGTTTATCTGGAACAAACATTAGGAAACATTAGAATTCGTTACGAAAATCATTACGTTTATTTAATGAACGAGTGAACGCAGTGAAGATGTGTTCGCTTCAACACGACGATTTTGCTTTTGTCTGTCCGCAACTTTATAACGATAACCCTATTGTTTATGTGTAACAGGGTACAGGATAATTAAGGACGACAAAATAACCAATACTTAAACATTAGTAGTGATTTTTTTCTTTCACGGTAGCCCTCATAACGTAGAGGTCTACTAAGTATTTTCTGCCAATCACAGATGCATTAAGCACGTCAGTCACGTAACAGTTTTTGGATGAGTAATTGCGTAATTAGCATGAGCAACTGAGATATTGTAAACACAGTTACACACCCACGCAAAGTGAAGTCCCTATTGTACACTTTGGTTATGAATTTACAATAGTGTACTTATACATTTTATTTATAAATATTGTTCTCTGTTAGGTGACGAGTTGTTTAAATGTCGCGCCTTTGAATACATTATTTAAACGCAATGCTACCAAACTTAATCAGGTTTGATACGATAGGTACCTACTAAAGTACCTCATGTACGTGATAAAAACTTAGGATAAGTAACTTCAATCATACCTGTAGTTATAATTCCTTAAAAGGCCGACTTGAATTGCTTTTACATTACGACTTGATCACAATCGCTGCAATTACATGGCGATTAACATTCCTAAAAGTCGATGTCAATTTAAGGTAACGTTCGATCAAAGGGACATATTTGTACTGAGGCTGCATTCATCCGATGGGTGTAACTAGGTTACAGCTCAAGTTTTACTGTTGGGAATTCGGCCTTCGACGGACGCGGATCGTAGTTTAGTCGCTTCGATTCATGCTGCGTAATGTCCGTTCATTCTTAGTTGACATGAGATGCAATCAAACCCGTCTCCACAAATCACAATACATCTTGTCAAAATATCACAATTTAATAACACTACCGTTAAAATTATTTAATCAATAAGGAAACATGAATGCATGTAGGTATGTATTTCTATTATTTACATACAAATGTCAAAGAAATTCAATATAACTGCAATAAGACCACATGCCGCCTTAATGTGTGGAATACAAAGACATATTATATTGGTGGCAATTACATAAATAAAATCCTTACATAGTATAAAATAAAGTCGCTATTTTTGTCTGTTTGTTTGTCTGTATGCTTAAATCTTTAAAACTACGCAACGGATTTTGATGCGGTTTTTTTTAATGGATAGAGTGATTCAAGAGGAAGGTTTATATGTATAATACACCTGTGCGAAGCCGGGGCGGGTCGTCTAGTATAATATACTAGCTGCGCCCCGCGGTGTTACCCGCGTTAGCCGGTAATAAAAAGTAGCCTATGTGTTAATCCAAGATCTAAGCTACCTTCCTAGTCTTCCTACCAAAGTTCATTCAAATCGGTTCATCCGTTTGTGCGTGAAAGAGTAACAAATATCCATACATACTCACAAACTTTCGCATTTATAATATTAGTAGGATTAAGTATTCCCTTACTTTGACAATTTTTTTTTTCGTTATGTGGCGTTTGACTACTTATTGCCTGATGTTATTTAGACATGCGGCCTAGGGTGTATCATGCACGCTTAGGTACCAAATCCCGAGTAAATAGGTATCTACCTATTTACTCGGGATTTGAAGACATCCACATTGTTCTTTAGCGGGAAGACAGGCCCAGGCAAAGCGTTCCACAGGCTGTTCGTATGAGGAATGTGGATTCGAAACGCTTGGTTCTAACGCGCGGAATGTGTATTCGAATATTTCGTACCTTATTACGGTACTCTTGACAGTGGTTTCGTTTGTTTACCTTTTTGTCAGTTCCTAATGAACGGAATCCACGTATGTGTTAGTAATTATGGAAGCTGTTAGGTAAATACTGTATGTGTTTGCAATCGGAAACCGCAAGGAAGTTTTGAAGGAAACCCGTCACGCTCGGTGTGTTGCATTTATTTCCGCAAAAATGAATCTTTGGCAGTTTAACTATCATAGATTTTATTGAGCCAGCACCTTCTTTAACACTACTTAACTAAGAGTAAAACTCCACTTATATATGTATGTATGTGAGGCCGATACAGAAGGTTCATATTTAAAAGTAAGAAGAAATATTTGTTAACACGTGTTTTATAAATTTAATGACTTTTTATAATATGTATGATGACTGGGTCAAAGAATTATTGTTATATTAGTCTGTGAGTTAGATTATCAAACAATATTGAACACATATTTATTCTTTTGTCATTAAAACAATAAATGGCAAAGTTTGGGATTGGGGTCGTGACGTCATGTCTCTCACGAAAGTCTATACATTTGTATGACACTCGTGACGTCATGCGCAACTTTAACGGCCAACATCTACATCAATTTTTGTTTAATTGACAAAAGAAAAAATACGTGTCTAATATTTTTTAATAATCTATCTAACGGACTAATTACATTTGTTTAGTCATCATGCCTAATATGTACTGAAAATGTTGAAAAGCAGTTTGTAAGTCGCCTGAAGGCCTCTGACATAGCTAAACGGTTAACACAACCAGTGCCTACAATTTATCGTGTTATCCTAACCACTATCGCGCTCAGTCGTAAATGCTACCTGCGGTCACCCATACGAAGACTGACCGTGCCGAACGAGCTTAACTTTGGTGATCTCTGATATACCCCTAGCAAAGAATATGTATATATGTAATAATACTACGTACCCCTAGTCAAACCACGCTAAGCAAAAATTGGTGGCGATGGTCAAGTTGTAAATGATTTATTGTAAATATACATGCATGATATTCAAATTGATGAATGAAATCAGATAAAGCTTGGGAATGCTCCTTCGCTACGCATATACCGGTTGTTGGTCCCATATGGCCGTTTGTCACGAAACAGTTGCGCACACGCTCATTTAATAGAATAATCCAGATGGAAAAGTTTAATATCTCAATTTACTTATAAAATTGTGTTAAATACGTAGTGTGCGAATGTTATTTTTTTACACAATTACGTATTAAGTTTAGATAACTTTATTGATATTAATAGAACCTAATAAGTATTAATATATTGCATAATACATACTGATTCATTAACGTGCTCGTGTCCGGTTTAGCATGTTTTTTCACATTTTTACTTATAATGAAACTTGATACAGAAATGCAGTGTCATCTAAAAAATTTATCACAAAATAATATTAAATTCATTGACAAAATACACATTAGTAGCTATATGTAGGTAAGGTAGTAACTTACCTATTTTTATTGACTGTTGCTCTGCTAAGTACAAAGACTTTCATTGCAGGGGTATAATATAAACATAAAAACAATTTTTATTTTGGGGCTAATCTTGAAATCACGATATATTACTTTAAAGAACACACCGTCTCACGAAAAAATCTAGGTCATATTCTAGGATATCGTTATACTCATTATAATGAAAAACTAATACATACTGCCAACTCCAAAATTGTAAAAAATAAAAATCTGATTTTCCATAAATTTTGTCAAAAGTCTAGGAATTATAGAATATTGATTGTCGTCTAGATATAAATACCTATAGACATATGCCCGGTATAAAATGACTTCATAGCAGTTAGGCATTTCGCATCATTAGAACAGAGCTGGATCACCGACATTTGATGGCATCGATTACCATATAATGTTAATAACCGCAGCATCCTGGCAATTCCGACTATCGCTGCTTTGCTTCGCGATGAGCCGCTGATGGCCGACATTCTTGAAGGTTTTGTTGATAGTGATCAAACTTTTTGCAATGTTCAAGAAAACGTGTGGTCACTCATGCTTATCTAATTACTGTGTACTACTTGTGGACTGTGTTGCATTGTAATAAATGCATGAATTATTCCGGTCTGTCCCCCGGATCTAATTATATTATTATAGGTTCAGGTACTTATAAGTATTTTTGGTTCATTGGAGCTTATTTATCAATGAAAATCTACGTACTACAGATATTGTTTTGTGCTTCTACTTTGCTAAAACAATTACAGTAAAGACAAGTAACAGTTGAGTACATAATTATAAACGTGACTCAAAGTTATTTAGTAGCTACTGAAGAATTTAGTTTTTTTTTTGAATAAGTACTCGTATGAGCTTTGACATAATATAATAGATTTACTAATTACTTTTTCGTTCGATTTAGTTACAATAAATAACAAAATATACTCTAAAGGTTCCTACACACAGTGCCGGCATACACAAACCATCGGCATAAACAAACCGCCGGCACGTGTCGCGCAATGCCGCCGGCACCCTCCGGCGGCCACTCGAATGCCAGGAACGAACTGACGCTGGCAAACCGCTGGTACCCCGCACAACCCGCCGGCACCTCCCGGCGGCCATGCCGGCGGGGACAAGTCCGGCGGCAAAAATTCCCGCAGGCAGGCCGCCGGCAACACCGGCGGCCGGGCCGCCGGTACTGCCGCCTCGGCATTGTGTGTAGACAGCTTAATACAGTGTAGTACTCACTTGTTCTCTAGGGCTATTCGGACTCTGTCCCGTGTTTCTATCGTAGGCAGCTCTCAGGAAGGGCATGTACTTGGTCCCTTTGCACTCGGGGTCGTACATGTGGTCACATTTGTCCACTGGGATGCGATGGTGCTCTATTGGACAGCCTGACTCCGACGCCATTACTATCTCGCCAGTCACCACTTGCCCTGTGAATTGGCACATTAATCTAATTAATTAAAGTCAAAGATCGAAGGGCCAGGTATCAGTAATAATCAGTATGGGTATCAGTAATTGGTGCCTGATGAATAAATGGCCTAAGAAATGCTGGCGCGACGAGCTTCCATCCATCCATCCATCAGCCAAAGGACGTCCACTGCTGGACATAGGCCTCCCCTATGGATCTCCAATAAGACCGGTTGAAAGCGGCTTGCATCCAGCGCGATCCTGCGGTCTTAATGAGGTCATCCGTCCACCTTGTGGGTGGACGTCCTACGCTGCGCTTGCCGGTACGTGGTCTCCACTCGAGAACTTTTCGACTCCACCGGTCATCAGTCCTCCGCGCTATGTGCCCATTGCCATTTCAACTTGCTAATCCGTTGGGCTATGTCGGTAACCTTGGTTCTTCTACGGATCTCCTCATTTCTGATTCGATCCCGTAGAGAAACTCCGAGCATAGCCCTCTCCATAGCTCGTTGGGCTACTTGGAGTTTATTAATAAGGCCCATGGTAAGAGACCACGTTCAGTGCCATAAGTCATCACTGGTAACACACACTGATCGAACACTTTCGTCTTGAGGCACTGAGGTATGTCGGACGAGAAGACATTACGCAATTTTCCGAACGCTGCCCAACCGAGTTGGATTCGGCGATTGGCCTCTTTCTTGAAGTCGGACCTACCTAACTGGACTACTTGTCCTAGGTAGACGTACGAGTCAACGACTTCAAGAACCGAGTTCCCAACAGAGATCGGGGTGGGTACAACATGGGAATTATACATGACTTTCGTCTTCTCCATGTTCATCTTAAGACCCACCTGTTGAGAAACCCGATTGAGGCCTTCGAGCATCGTGCTGAGTTCCTCCATCGACTTTGCCATGACTACGATATCGTCGGCAAACCGAAGGTGAGTGATGTATTCCCCATTGATATTGATGCCGAATCCTTTCCATTCCAGGAACTTGAAGGCGTTCTCCAAAGTGGCAGTAAACAGTTTCGGAGATATTACGTCTCCCTGTCTTACGCCTCTTTTTAAAGGGATCGCCTTGGAGCTTTCTTCCTGTACTCGGACCGACATAGTGGCGTTATTATACAAGCACTTCAACACTTCGATATACCGATAGTCAATCCGGCATCGCTGGAGAGACTCAAGCACCGCCCAGGTTTCGACCGAATCAAAGGCTTTCTCATAGTCCACAAACGCTAAGCAAAGAGGCAAGTTATACTCTTCGGTCTTCTGTATGACTTGCCGCAGCGTATGTATGTGGTCCATGGTACTAAAACCTTTTCGGAAACCGGCTTGTTCGGAAGGCTGGAAGTCATCAAGCCTGCGTTCGAGACGGTTCGTAATGACCCTTGAAAACAGCTTATAAACATGGCTCAGAAGCGAGATGGGCCTGTAGTTCTTCAATAAAGCGTTGTCACCTTTCTTGAAAAACAACACCACCACGCTTCTGTTCCATGCTTCTGGCGTTATGCCATCGAGGACGACAGCATTGAAAAGCTTCTGAAGGACTTTAAGTACCGGTGTTCCACCCGCTTTCAGAAGCTCTGATGTGATACCGTCATCACCCGGCGCCTTGTTGTTCTTGAGCTGATTTAGGGCCATTCTAATCTCGTACAGGCTGATGTCCGGGATATCTTCGGTGAAGTGTCGGGTCAGCTTGGCTCTTGGGTCTTTGGCCGCGCTGTTGACAGGCTTAGCGACCGAAGCGTATAGCTGTCCATAGAACCTTTCGATCTCCTCCAATACCTCTGCCTTGGTCGACGCTACACTGCCATCTTCTCTCTTCAGCTTTGTCAGCTGGCCCAATAGACAAATTCCTCGCGAACACTTTGGAGCCTTTGTTCTGCTCTATTGTCTCTTTAATATGTTTAGTATTAAAGAGACGAATGTCGCGCCTCACGGATTTCGAAATTTGTCTATTGATCTGCCTATATGACTTTGCATCATCGGAAGACTGCAGTCTCTGTAAGCGTCGTTCGGCCATGAGATTTAGAGTTTGATCGGAAAATTTTTGAGATCTATTTGTACGACGGGGTCTAAAGAATTTAGCACCCACCGTCTGGACAGTTTCTACGAGCCCGTTGTTGATCTCGTCCACCGACGCAAAGTTCTCCAGGCAAGCAAAGCGATTTGAGAGCTCGAGCTGAAAGCTCTCGGGGTTTTGGATATGGGCACGAGTAGGTCGGAGCGTGGACTTCATCAAGCGTGACCTTTCGAGTTTAACGTTAATATCCAATGTGCCTCTTACGATTCTGTGATCGCTACCGGTTTTCACTCTGTGGATCACGGAGACATCATTAAATATCCGTTTCTCAGTGGTCATAATGAAGTCAATTTCATTTTTGGTGGAACCATCGGGGCTCATCCAGGTCCACTTCCTGTGAGGCGGCTTCTGAAAGAAAGAGTTCATCATGAAGAGTTCCTCTCTCTCCAGAAAGTCAGCCAGCCTCTGGCCCCTAGGGTTCCGTTGTCCATATCCAAATTGCCCCACTCTCAGCTCATCATCGCTTCTTTTGCCCAACTTTGCGTTGAAGTCCCCCATAACAACAGTAAAGTGGGTCTTAGACGTATGTATGGCCCGACTTACGTCTTCATACATAGTCTCCACTTCGTCATCTGGGTGTGACGAGGTCGGTGCGTATACCTGAATGACCTTCAGCGAATATCTTTTGGATATTCTGAGTATTAGATATACAACCCTGCTCGACACACTTTCGATGGTGATAACGTTGTTAGCAAGGGACTTGTGAACGAGAAAGCCGACACCACCTTGGGACCGCTGGTCACCTTCCCGATAGTAGAGCAGGTTGCCGGACTTTAGAGTTATCGTGTCCTCGCCCTCTCTACGGACTTCAGACAACCCCACAATATCCCAACGCAACCTACTCAACTCTTCTGCCAGCTCAGCAATCCTCTCGTCGGTCCTCATTGTGCGCACGTTGTGTGTTACCAGGGCCAGTCGTCGTTTGCGGGAGTGGTAGCCGGGCGTCTGCCAGGGATTCTTAGCACCCCCTTCTCCGCCGTTACCGGGGCCGCTACCGTAGCCCCGGGCTAGCGGAGCTGCTGGGGACTGGGGGCCTGGTCTTTTTCTAAGTTCCATACTGAGGGTATTTGCCCATAATCGCCGCGCTGGGCAGGCGTGGTGGCGATCGCAGAAACGTAGCTTCGCTACAGGGATGCTGCTGCCCATCCCTGCCCTGTGCCATTTTAGCTACGTTTTAGTCGAATGGTTATACCGCCATTAGTCGGTTCCGCTGTACCTCAGTCGGCTCTTACGACACCTGGTACTAGAGGGGGGTGCTATTCTACTCTGCCGGCACCCCACGGCAAACGGCGACGAGCTTAACTCATTTGAAAGGGGTTGGAAGGAGTTTGCGGGTGATCATGAATAAAACAATGTAAGGAGATGGCGAAATTCCTTTGCTCAGCAGTGGGAAAATAATATAGGTTAGAAAAAAAGTATTTCTTGAAAAGTCAATTCACTCATATCAGTGAATTTACAATTTGGATTGCATTTGTTATCTCGGTCTTTAGAAAAATTTTGAAATTACGACTTACTGGTATTTTTCCTAGGTTTCTCTCATCCGAAAACTGCGGGTGGATGAGAGAAACCTATATAATACCAGTAGGTATTTTTCGCGTTTTTTTTCAATTTATCCGTGAAAATGGTGCATGCAACTGTACTGTAATATGGGGTAGCTCCAAACAAATAAAACTTTAGAAAGGAACACATTAGTGGTAATTTTAATTTGAGTCATGCGTCAAATACAAGGCTTGTGTATATCTAGTGTCTACGGAGGTACCTTAAGCGAGAGGATAACGAAACAACCTTGCGGTGTTTTCAGAGAAACCGTTTATTCAAAAACTTACAAAATAGGATCGTATGCATCGCAAACCAAACGCCACCGCGAGCTAACTCGACGCATACGCCATCTAGTTCACTTATGTTAGAACTAATCAAACTAACATCAAATATTATGGGTAACAGTTTAGACATCTAGACACTACGCTTTAGGCTGGTGCCACATGGGCGTAAAGTCGTATTTAAAAGTCGCATTTAGTCATCCCTGATTTTGTCTTTTGATTTTGACTTACCGAAGAAAGCAAGCAGAGCAGTCCTATTGGCGCTAGACGGGAGACCATCTTGGCCTCTCATGAAGAGTTTAGACAGCGTCCTGGCGCCGGGCCTGTCCGCGCCGGCCATCATGTAAACACCGTCCGCGTACGACGCCGGGGTTTTCCGGGTCAGTCGACTGCCTAGGAAAAAGAACATAAAGCTCAGATTTGCTGCCTTATCTTATCACACTAATTTGGTATTTTTGTCTAGATAACAAGAACGACCACGGGCACTGGCATGAAATCATTGTACTCGTCATAATGACCAACAATTATCACTATTTCAGACAAACCTCGAAATCATGAATAAGTGGAAAAACTTTTTAAATGGAACAGTTGATCTTTTTCGCGATTTTTGGGTGTATCCTAATGAACAAGTTGGACGTTGTACTTAATCATGAGTACAATGTATTATATACCCCTTCTATGCGCTAATAAATTAAAAAGAAATGTATGGTTGAGTTATGGCAGTGGCTTATTTTCAATTTTAATTTTGAATTCCATGAATGAGGGACATTTTCTTATTATTAATAAGAGTGTGCTTAAATAAATATTGCAATAGCCAATTTAATGTATGTATTTTGAAACCCTTTGGGATACTGTTAGAGTCGTTTACTAGATCGAACACGTTTCTGAGTATAAAATCTAGGTGTGCCTTTTTAGATTACAATTTATGTCCATAAAAGGTTTGTGGTTTACATCAATAAAACATTCTAGTTAAACGATTACCACCAGGTAATTTATTGAAAAAACGCATTTGACATCATTTACATTTTAATTGGAAGATTTAAGTTTCATTCATAGAAAACTACTTAAAGCTATTTCAATGGACATAAATTTATGTAATAAAGAAATGTCATAAAAAAAACTATTGAATATATAAATGACGAGTAATATTATATGTTATTTATGTACTTATTAACATTTTTATACCACTTTTATCATTTATGAACTTCGCAAAATGGCTTTTATAAGTAAAATTATATGTTAATTAGCTAGAAAAATAAAAAATAAACAATTTGTTATACTCATACATCTATAAAACTTAGGCATTTTATTAAACTGAGTATATATGTAGGTCATTGCAAGTATGTGTATGTTGCCGCATAAATCCATATATATGTAGGCACCTACCATACTATAGTTCAGTATTTATCAGACACGGTAAAGGTACAGAAATATACGGTAATTTACTTAATTGATTGACTTAACGACAGATCAAATACTAAATCACACTCTTATTTATCCAATGGAATGTGTTGCTTCATATAAAACCCCTGACCTGTACAAGTAATAGTAAGCACGCTATTTTCAAATACCTACCTAATTAAATTAAAGCAACGTAAATGACACGCAAAATAATTGACCGTCTAAGCGTAAATTCAATGACTATTAGAATTCTCAGTAATTAAACGTATGATGTTGTTACGTCATGAAATTGATGTCTTATGCGCTGTGAACTAATTGCTGAAAATATTCGAAATATCATATTGGATTATAGCCTCAAATAAAGTACATTGGTTCATTTATGCGATGACAACATAAAAATATTTGCCAATGAACTATGTAAAATGCCAATGTTTTTTAAAAAGTTATTCATAAAATTTTGAACCATTCCGCAGGTCTGGATTTTTTTCGGGAACTATCTCAGCTCAACAATACTGTTGTTCCTAAAGACTTTATTGTGATAGTATTGTTACAATAAGCGATTGAGCACTTAATACGCTAAAAATGTAAAAAAAAAAACTAAATGCTTCTTTTAGTATCTATGACCAAGTAAAGAAATGACTTGGTTGTCTGTGTAAATTAAAATGCACTTTGATTGATTTACAAGCGAAACGTAAGTCAATCAAGCCAACTTGGCAAGACATTGGCAAGATTGATCGATGTGATCTAAAATACTAACATGTTCCAACTAACATTCGAGCTCAAAATGTCAGACTTGTTAAGGCCACCTTTTTATTCCCAATATTATTATTATAGCCTTTATTTAACAATCTTATAAACATGTCATACTGCAAAAAACATTAAAGTGGAGGTGGGCAGGTCATATGTTCAGAGATAAGAAAGAAAAATGGGCTAAAGACGTAACGGAATGGTGTCCAAGACAAAATAAGAGAAAGAAAGGAAGACAACGTATGAGATAGGAAGACGATATCCGTAAAAAGGCAGGTGTTACGTGGACAAGGATAACTCGAAATCGGAGTGAATGGCAAGCTCTTGGGGAGGCCTTTGCGAATACGCAAGACAATAACAATACCGGTGACACATAATCAAAATTTGTTTACCGTATGTAGGTATGCCTATCGTATACCTATAGGTATACTCGTATGGTAAACAAATACCTATTATACCTATAGGTATACTCGTATGGTAACTGACAGACAGCGGAGTCTTAGTAATAGGGTCCCGTTTTTACCCTTTGGGTACGGAACCCTAAAAAAGTTAAAACCGTAATAATAATGTTGAAATTATGATTTTAGTTCAACATTTCATCGCAATAGTAGGTAAATACTACACCTAATAAGATAACCCAAGTTTACTTATTAGGAGTATTTTTTTTATAATTTATTGTAAAAACCCGATGAAAACTTTTATTTCGAGCTTTTAACTCGTAAAAACGATAAAACCACTATAAAGTAAATATTCGATCGCCCAATATCCGGTATACGAGTAGTTAGTTTTATTATGAGTGTGGTGTTTTTGACCGAAACGAAGGAGGTACTCAATTCGACGCGTATATTTATTTTTTATGTAGGTATAACCACGCATAACTTTTTAAATAGTAGTCCGATTTCAATTTTTCTTTTTTATTGGAGAGAGTGTACTTCGAAGTTAAAATTTTATCGATATCGGCTAGGCCATTTTCGATAAATCAACAACAATGTGAGAAATGCTACATCGATCCGTGCGAAGCATCCGCGAATTCTGTACACGGTTGAAGTCGGTCAGTCATCGGTCGGCCATTTTTTGCGAAAAATAATTATTCTATTTTACTGTTTATTATATAGGCAATTTATAATTATTATAGTTTAAACTACTCATTTATACTTAACTTAATAATTACTTAATAATTTATACTTATGATAAAATAAATCATAAAATTAGTATATAGCAATTGACAAGATTACTTTATCATATACTAGCGACCCGCCCTGGCTTCTTCCTCTTGAATCACTCTTATCTATTTTAAAAAAACCGCATCAAAATCCGTTGCGTAGTTTTAAAAATATACATGGGGACAGCGGAAGCGACTTTGTTTTATACTATGTAGTGATTTACATAATACTGCCTGTAAAGACAAAACAGCCAACCTGATGGGCAAGAAAGAGCTTCGGGCAACGGTTTTTCTCTTCGAGTAGAGAACTCTAAAGTAATGAACTGAGAAAGCCCTACGGCGGCATGGAAGCCAGTTTTTCAGTCTCTGCTTCAATCTCTACATCTTTATAGAGCTTCATCACTATAGTTTGTTGCGTGATTGATTCGTAAATTATGGTGGCTGAGATAATAAATTACGTGTAATCGTGACGCTGCGCAACTCTATGCTCGCATGAACCACGAATTAGGGACGAGGAGGCTTTGGTCCAATCTTCACCAAAGTGGACCGGAGCTGAGGTGCACGGAGATGGCAATAGTCCTGTATTAATAATTTCTACTGCAAAATAAACACCGTAACTAGAGTGCGCCACAACTACACTCGGTATGAAATTGAAAAATAAAACGAAAACGAGCATCTAAGTATATGCAGATTATTCGCCATTACTGTTGATGCCGAATCCTTTCCATTCCAGCATGGGAAGCATAGCAAAGGGACAAATTGACTTTCCACCATTATATCCCCTCGAAGAAGAAATAAAGTATGGATTGACAATAACAACTGACTTTAAAAGTGGATAAAATGGTTTTCTCCCTTAGCCGTGCTACTCTGTCTGGAGCTTGATAGCGTTCTCCAAGGTGGCAGTAAACAGTTTCGGAGATATTACATCTCCCTGTCTCTTTTCAAAGAGATCTGGAGTTCTCTTTCTGTACTCGGACCGACATAGTGGCGTTATTATACAAACGATATAGCGATAGTCAATACGGCATCGCCGGAGAGACTCAAGCACGGCCCATGTCTTGACTGAATCAACGGCTTTCTCATAGTCCACAAACTTCTTTGAAGAACTACATTAGCGTCGGCGCTGACGTGGTCATGACGAAGTCGATGGAAAAGCTCAGCACGATGCTCGAAAGTCTCAATCGAGTTTCCCACCAGGTGGGTCTTAAGATGAACATGGACAAGACGAAGGTCGTGTGTAATGCCTATGTTGTATCTACCCCAATCTCTGTCAGGAGCTCGATTCTTGAAGTTGTTGACTGGTACGTCTACCATGCCGCGGTGGTCTAGTGGTAATAACACGCGCCTTACAATCGTGAGGTCGTGGGTTAAAATCCCGGCCCGTAGTAATGAATTCTTTGGAATTTATGTACGGAATTTTACACCACTGGCTTTTCTGTGAAGGAAAACATCGGAATATTTCTTCTACGGACGTACTCGTATGCAGGTTATACGAGTACGTCCGTAGAAGAAATAAATAATGTGACATACATACGAGTATGAAACTGAAATGTTTACTGTGGGCCTTATGAATAAGCTCAAGGTATCCCAACGCGATATGGAGAGAATGAGGAGATTCACAGACGAATCAAAGTTACAACGTAGCCCAGCGGATTAGTAAGTTGAAATGGCAGTGGGCAGGGTACATAGTTCAGAGAACTGATGGCCGATGGTACAGTAAAGTTACGTATGGTACAGTTAAGTTATCGAATGGACACCAAGTACCGAAAGTGCAGCGTAGGACGTCTACCGACTAGGTGGACTGACGATATGAATAAGACCGCAGGAACGCGCTGGAGGCCTACGTCCAGCAGTGGACGTCCTACGGTTGATGACGATGATGATGCAGATTTAACTTTTAAATAACTCGTTAGAGCCGTTTTCAAGATTTTAATAAATAAACTAATAGTGATCAAACGAAGTTTTAATGGTCTTTTCTAATAAAATATGGATATCATTTCTATAAATCATTTAAAAGCTCCGCGTATCCTCGCTTGCCTCCATTTTGATAGAATCTGGGCATTAGCCTATACACAAACAATACGCGCTTTGTCTGTCGGCGATTATTATCGAATTATCGATATCTAATAATACAGATTACGACCCGATTTAATTATTAGTTCCGAATAGGTTAAAGCACTTTAGCGCTGTGATTATAAGCCATCATGAATTTATTTCGATGAGCAAATAAACGCGAGACTTATTTGCTTTTACTATTCGTAGAAATCTTTAATAAGTTGACATATTTGTATGTATGCTTATTAATTTGCTATGTGTACTATTTTAAATTAGGTGTGCTGTAAATTTAAATAAAGTGATAAAGTGTATAACGGTACCTCAGTTATACACTTCTCTAGAACAAAAATATTTTACCGATAAATACTATTTTCTTTTGCTCTATTTATCCTACAATTTATTCAATACATTTATATAGGTACTTTCATCATGAGCATCTACCCGCCCTCATCCCAATTTTATGTTAGTTTGATTGACTTTGTATGGCAATTGAATAGATAGAGACGAAAAAAAAGTCCACACACGCAATACACACTCCTAGAAATATTGATAAAATTTATTGATAATATACCTTCATGTAAATTAACATTTCATGTTGCATGTCTGTGCTCAGACGTAATGCCGATACTATCAATAACTAATTCAATAATTGCAACACAATGATCGATGACTAATTTATTGGAGGTTATCTATGCATATTATCGAAAATTAATACACGCACGAGTAGAGTACGTCGTGTCGAACATGCATCTACAATTTGTTTCTTTTATTTGCTCGTGTTACTCGTTATTTTTGTCTAATAGTTCCTTTGTCAATACCGAGCTGCTGTTTATTAATTAGCTAAAAACTTTTGGCAGACATCTAACGATTATGATCTAATAAACAACAACGAAAAAAAACTCATTTAAATTATCCTTATGAAAAAAAGTTGTTTCAGTTATACATGCTTAATTTACGAACGAAAATTTGCTCATAATCTTTATTTGATCTTTGCATTTTTGATTAAAACAGCATGAAGCAATTGCTATTTTGACTAATGCATAGTTTTACTGTATGAACTTATGTACCATTTACATTTTTCAGCAACAAAACATGGTAATGAAAATTAACTGAAGTTCAAACTGTGGTTACAAGTTAGTTTTTCTTAGATACCTAGTTAGTTCTTATTGCCTTCTACTATTTTATCTATAGCGAACGCGTTGAAGTCTTTTGTTTGCAAAAAGATATTAACAATTTCTTTACAACTAAACAGCATTGTAAAGTCTCTTGTTAGAAAAAACGTGTTGTTACGCTCCCTTACATCATAATTGAACTAAAACTGTCAATATTATCGCCATGTGTAAATATAATGACGAATTCTTCATAAACTCTTTTATGTCATGTAGTAACTTGCCATACTGGGTAGCAAGAGTTCAAAAAGAAATGAATAATAAGAACTAAAACTGACATAATAATAATTACAAACCTCCCAACTAAGGAAAATCAGTCAAAGTAGTTACCATAACATTATAACTGCGGGCCATTTTATTCAAAAAACCTATTATATCAGTATTTTCGGTTCAGTATTTTAAATTGAGAATTGCTTTATTTTTTCAGCATAACTTAGCGTTTATATTTTTTGTGCATACAAGCGCTTTTAAAAATACAAGTACTTAAATATGAATGTTGTTTTACTAAATATGTTGCACTCTTGTTATCAGCTATATTTATTAATGTTAATCAAATAGGTATATTAAATTAGCTAGGTCGAGTCAATAAATCTTGGCTCAAATAAAAGTAGCTTGATTAACTCCACTTTGAATAATGACAGCTGACAAAGAGTTTGATAACTGATAGAGTGGCTACCTGAGGCTACTAATCCACCAAGTTATATATATAGATGTAATCGTAAGATTGAACTAAAATTATCTACATAAGGCAGACAGTTCTGTGTGGGAAATGTTAAAGTGGCTCCCTCATGATTCTTTAAAGTTGAGTTGGTTGGAATGTACTGGATATTGTGCAATGACATGAGTGGTTTCCGTTTTAGCTACTTCCGGTGGCAATCGTGATAGTTTTGAATCCTTTCTCTCTCAGCGTCAATTAAGTAAAGGTGAAAGCAGTGCATGCACTTTGAAATTCAGCTGAGATATTTTAAAATCAATAGAGCAAATATCACATTTGCTCTTTTTGAGTAAATCATTTTTTGTAGGACGCAGAAGTATAATTACAGGATATTCTTAGGTCGTCTGTCTATCTAGAGGTGACTAGATGCGTCAATAGGTCATAACTTGCCGTGACTTATATTTGCAAATCAAAATTTGAGTACTGTATGTAGACTGCTTTGACTGCCTCAGTGGTTAGTGACCCTGACTACTGGATCAAAGAAGCGTGGGTTCGATTACCACTCAGGGCAAGCATTTATGTGATGAACATAGATGTTTGCTCTGTGTCTGATTATTATCAGTCTAAATATGCATTTAAAAATATATGTATATAGTATATCAGTCTCTGGCAGCCATAAGACATGCGTGGCTTAATTTGGGGTCAGAGACCGTGTGTAAGATATCCCCTAATATTTATTCATGTATTTACTTGAAAATTAAATTGCCCTTAATTACCACTTATTGAGCAAAGTAAAGTATTTGGCTAAAAATTGGTATTTTTACGTACTCACGGATCCCCAGTCTGGGTAAGCTCTGTTGTTGAACCAGCCATCGTAGCGCTGTTTCTCGTAGTACACTTCTGAAAAGATACAAAAATAATATTAGCCAAGTTAAGAAAGGATATAGTTGCATCAGCGTAGCCAGCTCTACAGTTTTAACTGTAGATCTACTTCACAGTTTTCAGTATAGGCCTAAAAATGAAAACTAGGTTTACAGTTTTTTGAATTGGAATTTACAGCTTTCTACAGCTTTTTAGCTTTTTGAAAGCATTTTTATAGTTTCAGCCTAAGTTGGTGTAGGCAACACTACTTTGACATTGAAAACTAGATTAATTAAGACAATTATTATTTATTTTATCTCAAAACGTTTTTGCTATTTAACGGTGTGGTAGGCACACTTTGCTCAATAAATAGCGAAGAATTTTGATTGGTTTACATAGTTAATTAGCGCTTATCAGGCATGTAGTAAATATGCGTGTCATGTGTAGTAAGTAACCTAAAAGATAGATAGGGTTGTACCAATTTGAGCTAAATTTTTGGTATTGTTTTGTTTTTTTGCTTATTGTGGAATTTTATGTCAACGAAAGAAGTGTGGTTGCATTATGGCGAATTTTATTTTGTTTTTTCAATTTGAACCTGCCTGATACAGGACACGTAGGATAAATTGTAGAGCTTTGAAATTTTATGAACAAATCAGATATTCATATCATGAAAAATATAATTCAGTACAGTGGGCAAATACAGCGAAACTGGAATCAGACTGAAAATGATTACGATTTTACTTTAAGTTCAATACAGGTAATTATAGCACAATAGTCTATCTATTTTTATATTTTCTGATTAATCGCTGACAGCCCTAGAACAGAACTATGTTTTTGTGGACACAGGTCCAAGTTACGCGTCCGGCTGTAGGTACAGACCTTGCTCTGACCGAAGCCGAGATGCATCGCAAATGAGCATTTTATTAAACGATCATACAGTTATGTTAGACGGTAAATAAAATAACATAATTGATTTATAGGTCTGACTGACAATCCCATTTGGGAATGACGAAATGTAAACTGACTTGTATTTGCCGAATTTATGCTTGTCTTGACGAGAATTTGCTGAAATGATAATTATAATAAAAAAAAACTTATCAACTTGGTACCTTCCAACATTTTTTAAGAAAATTATAAAGGGTAAAAAGCCGACTAAAAAATAAAGGCGAACTTGCCTTTATTTTTCCAAGCACCTTAGTGAGAGCTTACAGTTTCCCCAAAACTTAGTCTCAATTTTCAGATTTTCACAGCAAAGTGGTATCTAACAAACACTAGTAGTTCTCTGAACAGTAGATCTCGTGACTCATCTCTTTAACGGAATCTTCGTAAGCCTCTATCTCGTCTCGCTCTTGAGCGATTTAATTCATACTAGCAAATTAGAGTTACAATTAAAAAAGTACTTAACAATTTTGCCAAATATTATCGAAATCGGCAGATAAACAGCGCAACAGCAAATCTCCCCCTTTTTTTAGTGGACTACCCATTAAGAGGCGCTGACAAAAAAAAAATTATATATTATAAAACCTATGTACTCGTATTTACGAGTACAAAGTTTTTTTGAGATCCAACATCTGGAAATCGTAGATCTTTGCCAACGCTCGATCAATTAGGTATTTATGAATAATTTTAGTCTAATCTAAAGCGTGTGTTAGATCAGGGTGCTAATATTATTAAAACGGATATAACTCGTTGCTAAGACACCTGCGTGAACGCATTTCTGACACATGCATGTTTCATGAGCAATTAAAGTTGCAGCAATATGGTATAAATTGTTATAAAATAAATACCAGCGAAATATTTTTCTTAATTATTGCCAATGTTACTCATAACAAGTTTTTAAGTTCATTGTTAATAAAAGTGAGTTATGAGCCAAGAGTCTCGATAAAGTCTTGTTAAAATTCTACCTCTAATATGTACATAAAATTGTGTATAAAAATAGACGTGCGAGTTGGTTTTAGCCGTTAGCGCATGCAACGAAAAAAATATCGCCTTGGTTATATTATTTATTTAAGTCATGCCTCCCGTTCCGGCTCGTACTTGGTGGAAAGGATGGCCATTTCCATCTAGCCGGGTAATACGGCCAGCATTTTAGGTTTTTTTTGCACCGGGTGTGATCGGAGATGTGTTTAATGTTAATAAAATAATTTAAGTCTTTAAGGATTCTAACGCCTAAACATACAGGTAGGTAAAATATGAATGGCCTCTAATTTTCCATTACATATCAAATAAATGTACAGTAGATGACACCAGTGTAGCAAGGTCCACGTTGCACTTTGCACTGATAATGCATATGATTCAAATGCAATAAAAATGTATATGAGAAATCACTACAGTAGCGTACCTGTTACCTTATTTTTTATTTATGCACAATATAATTGCCAATGTTAAAGTTGATTGAAAAAAAATGATTGATTTATTGAATACTGTTTTTTTTTGTGTTACATATCCATAAGCATTGTTAGCCAAGGAATGGACACTACAATGCCTCTTAATTTGATTTGTAACAATGATGTTGGCAACAAATGATATCAACATTCAAATAAGCGTTTATGCTGAAGTTATAGAAACCGCTACGCTACTCAAACAATATTCAATGGCATGTCGTTTATTTTTCTATACACGTGCATAGAGTCTACAAATAATATTCCTAATTGTGATTACGACTGGTAGAAACATGTCCAAACAAAACGGGATGAGATTAACCTAAAATACAAGGGTCTTTACTGGCTGCTCGGCCGTAACTCCAAAGTATCAGTTGACAACAAGTTGAAGTTCTACAAATCGATCCTGAAACCTATTTGAACCTATGGAATACAATTATGGGACGCAGCTAGTGCCTCCAACATAATGGTCATCCAAAGAGTACAAAACTATACTTATCCTAAAACAAATATCAAACGCACCATGGTTCATCAGAAACACAGAGGTCCATGAAAATCTTGATGTGCCAATGGTGATAGAGTCTCATGGAGCGAGATACATAACAAGGCTGGAAAACCATCCAAACCCCGTGTCAACTTACTATCCCTGAAACCATACGTCGACTCAAAAAGCGGCGGGATATTTTTGATAAGGATTAACAATTATCCATAAAATAAATAGGCTAGTTCCGCTGGGAGCTGCGCTTGAAACGCCAAAAAGAACGCAACTCATCTGCTTATAGTCTCATAGACTGATTGCACGATCAAAACACACAAAAAAAAAATTGTGATTACGACTATGTATTATTAATAGAGTGTCACTACAGTATTTGTACTGCAACAAATTAACCGTTTAAATAAATGAGACCATAAATCAATCCTTTTACTTCTGCTGGCCCTCAGCACTGATGTTCTATTGAAATCACTTCGTGTACCACGCACTCGCATAGAATGTATATGAGTAGGTATGTTTTCGTCAGTTATATTAAACATAAGTATTTATGGAGCGGAGCTATAAACTTCAGCATAATTTTGCTCAATTTATTCAGTTAGGTAATAATAATTAGACGGGGAATAGACAGGTGAACGTCCTAGAGTATAGGTCACAGATAAGTAGGTATCAACCTGTTATAGATAAAAAGTAGTTGATGCATAAAAAATATGATACTATATAGAATACTAGACGACCCACCCCGGCTTCGCACAGGTGTATTATACATATAAACTTTCCTCTTGAATCACTCTATCCATTAAAAAAAACCGCATCAAAATCCGTTGCGTAGTTTTAAAGATTTAAGAATACAGACAAACAGACAAAAAATAGCGACTTTATTTTATACTATGTAAGGATGCAGTTACACTACATATTATTTAGCAAAGTTACCTTTTTGTTGTCTCTGTCTTGTGTATCCGCATCTTTGAATCTATTACACAGATGATTACAATGCGGTTTTTTAGAATATTTCTTCCAAAAGCTATAATAATTCTTAGCCGGACGAAACCCGGACGAGTATTTAGTTAGAAAATAAAGTAGCGGCTAAAAGATATGGCAATTTGAATAGATTGATACTCGTAGTTGTTCGATTGCTATCAATTTGAATTATATTCAAAAGGTTATACTAACATGAAAGGCATATGCCGAGATAGTGCTAGCCGACTGTCAGTAGCTTTTTACTGACAGCGAGTGGGCGTGATGGGATGTCGAGGTTTTGTTTGCTTTGTTTCGTAATTTGAATTAGGAATGCAAACTGTCAGATGTTGACAATGTCGTTTATGTTGAAAGCTTGAAGAGAGAGTGCTCCGGCGCCGGTCAAGTGCAAACTAGATGTGTTCAAGATATATGTATGTAGCACGAATGGTGAATAAACTAGTTTGAATTATCAATCGTTGTCATCAATCTACTTGTCAAATTTCAATGATATGATTTAATTGAGATGTACATAGAAAGGAAAAGGCTTCATTAAAATATTAGCGACGCTCTAGAGTTGTGGCATTTATAAATTACTTGGTGCGATGTATAATTAATTAATAATCATGATCGTAAGTAGATGAAGGTTTGAAATGTCAACGACACGTTGACTTATTTGAGTTGACGACACAGCACTAAATATATAAAAATAGTGCTTGCTAAAGGCTTGCTATTAATATCACAGTAATAGTTACTGCATTGGGTATGTAAATGTAGTTATGTACGCAGGCAAAAAAATAATATAACGCATGCAGTCTTGCAGACCGTTCACTAAGACCTAAAGTTAGTAGGTCAAGCCAATGCATAGCGATCAATTTTATGTTTATTGAATATCTCACGGTATCTAAGCCTCATGGTTCAATGCAAAGTCTAATAAAAAGCTGTCTGCAGATAGACACAATATCGAATAGCTTTGCCTTTGTCGTGCATATAATATTATTAGGAACTTTATTTACAGTGCAGAGCAGCCATTCTCAAAAACGTCCAAAATGTCTTCGAAAATTCAAAATGGGAAAAAGAAGGCATCAGATTGGGAATCAGATTCGCAGATGATATAGCAGAACAATGGAAGAAATGTTAAACGATTTAAGCGAACAGAGTCAAAAAGTAGGTCTTTTGATGAATAAAAATAAAACGAAACTTATGACAAACAGACACATTCAATAAAACTTGAAGGATATTCGCTCGAGTATGTTAATAAAATAATATGACTAGAATTTCATATTTTCAAATTTGGTTTTTGTTCAAGGCCGCCATCACGCTTCCATATTTTACAAGCAATGTCAAAAGATAATAAGATACAAATATATGAAATTCCTTTAAATGAAGGTTGTTATGAAGGAAAATAATAGGAAAATCATTTTCCAAAACAAATAAAGCAAATAATTGAATACAGTACAAGGTGGCCTAAGCTCGATGTATTTTTGCGTTATCTTTTTTCTAGTCAATTTTTAGTACGCTTACCAAAAAAGTGTATAGTATAGGCTAAGTTTCTCCTAGATGTACAGGACGTTCTTTTGCAAAGTTGGTGGAGAGGTATACAAACTTTTACTACTAGCTCTTATGCTAGGTCAATAACCTGTATTAGAAGAGCCAATACCTTCTTAGTTTCAATGACTGCTGACAAAAGAAGTGCAGTAGAATCCATTTAGTACGACTTCGTATATAACAACCAACCGTTTTTAGCGACGTAAATATAGGCGTATGTTTGGGTTTACTAAGAGCTACTATGAAAGATCATTCGTAATAAACGAATTATCTTTCATAGTAGCTCTTAGGCCCAGAACATACGGTGAAACGCAAATGCTACGAAACTGCAACTACTAGTTACTTTTGAGTTGCATTTAAGTTTCTGCCATAGATTCCGTTGAGAGACCACACATGACGCGACCAGTTTGAAACCGGTTTGAACAGCGTTGCGTTTCATTCATTTTTTGTAGAAAAGTGAATGAAACGCAACGCACTCAAAGAAAACCGAAATGATTGTGGTTGCAGCGTGTTTGGAAAACTGCTGAAACTGGTATCAAATCAGTAATTTCAAAAGAGTTTCTTTGCAGTTGCGTTTCACCGTGTGTTCTGGGCCTTAGTACTCCGTTTATAGCGACCGACCGCTTTCAAAAGCGGTCGGTCGATTCAACAACATTTTATTCGACACAAGATGTTCGTTCGGTCACGACGACGAGCGTTGATGTGCCCACAAATAGATTGTAAGAAAAGAAGCTGTCTCAGCCCTGCGCACACCTTTAGCCTGGAAGTCTGTGATTGGAACGCCAGTAGGGATTTTTCAGTAGCAACGCGTACAAAATTGGCTTCTACAAAACGAAAAAGTTCCTCTGTTGAAAAAAATCTTAAGTGTGATACAAACTGTTTTTCCATATTCTGAGGATACAACTATTAGAATCTGACAAGTCTAATGTAACGATTGCAATATGAAAATTCCTTGATCAATTGTGAAGGAATTCAGAGTAGGTAAATTGAATTCGACAATATCAACTGTTAAAAAAAACGAGATAAAAACTTTCAAACCTAAATGCCAGCTGATGTCCTCTCAAAAGTAAATTGACTTGGCACTTTTGCAATGATTTAAGTTGCGACGTAGTCTTTTTCTTTTCTCTGATAGTAACATACTTACACTCATTTACGGTTTATGTGTGATTTTATTTTGATAAAAAAAAAACAGTTGTTTCAATACGACTTCTGGTTAATGCAACGTTAAATCGCCGGTCCCTTGGCCGTCGTTGTAAAGAATGATATTTATATCTAACTAGCGACCCGCCCCGGCTTCGCACAGGTGTATTATACATATAAACCTTCCTCTTGAATCACTCTATCCATTAAAAAAAACCGCATCAAAATCCGTTGCGTAGTTTTAAAGATTTAAGCATACAGACAAACAAACAAACAAACGAAAATAGCGACTTTATTTTATACTATGTAAGGAAGTAAATTATAACGCTTAGAGTTAAGAGTTTACAGGGAAAAGATGTATTATGTAACCGTGTCTCTGTGTGAGTGTGTGAATAACACTGCAATATAGGTACTCATCATTATAAACACCTTTATAAGGGCCCAATCTTGAAAAACGCGGGGAAAATCAACTTTTCCTTACAACAAGTACAACGAAATCCGATTTTTTCGATATTTCGAGGTTAGCCTCGTAGTAAAAAATATTCACAACGATAAGTGTCATACTTGTAATAGTATTTGCTGTAAAGAAAAACCTGGTAGTATATAAAATATGAAACAATCAGATTCCATTAGGTACATATGTGATAATAATATGATCCAAAATGATGACTGCTCAATAACATTTTTTGCTAACGGGGTTCAGTGTATTAAATTCCACGTGAATGATTGTTATAGGACTTCTTTTTGTTGTAAAGCGGAGATCCTGTATCATCATCACAAGTAATAGAGTTTTTGTATCAATAAAGTTTTTGTGCTGAATGAGATCATGATACAAATTGTGCGATCACGAGAATTTCAATTTAATTTTTTGAGGGTAAATTATAAGTAGGTACTAATTTTTTATATGAGCTTTTTATTTGGCATTAGCTAACTAAACCAACATGATGCCGTTTACGCGTAAATTAAAAGATAGCAAATATTAATGATTTTACGTATATTATGAAAAGTTTTATATGCAATGCGAATGCTATATTACGATTTAAAGATAGGTATTTATTGTAAAGTACCTAATGATGTCGATTGCGAAATATCATTTACCTATTAGGATTTAGATTGTTCTTTCGATTTAGTAAATTGAGACCTATAACATTACTAATCGCACAAAAAACAACTTTTACTACGGCACTAACCCCTGAATCGCTTCAACTATTCCACAAAAAAATCGTTGATATGGATGTACCTACTAAAGTCGCTCCTAACTTACCAGTAACCTGGTAAGTACGTACATAGTTACGCCATACTTTTAACGTTACATTTAAATTTAAAAAAAAATAGAAATCATATTTAAAATCGTTACAAAACATAGCGGAAACAATCTCCGCCCAGGAGTGATTCGCAACTTTCATGAGCAGGTGCTGGTGTAGGTATTGCACCTTGATTGCATCAAAGCCGTGCCTACTCGATCACATAACCGGGCGTCACCGTCATGGACAATTTAATTAATGTCACGGTCAAACAACAGGCACGAGGAAGTGACCTACGTAGCTCACATATCTCACCAGTAGCGCTTTCTCTCTGCCTCAGATTTGCTCTCTTGGAATAAACGTTTTCCAACATTAGGTACCTACTGTTAACAAGGTTTATTAGTTTTTGATGTAAATACAGTTGAAACTTTGCATCGTGAGTTCATCTTGGCACTTGAGAACAGCATAATTTTATTTAGACATTGATGTCCATAATTTCTCTTTTATTGAGATAAGAAAAACATAACAGATTCAATATCTAGATGGATCGATATTTATCAGAGGTTAGATTAATTACTTCAGAATCACTATGGGTTAAAATAAACGACGGTAACGTAGTTTGATTTGATATATTTTAGCGATCTGGTAAGTACTGTCTGTAAATTATACGTTGAAAATTCATATATGAAAGATCTACAGGGTTATTTCCAATCAATTGGCATCCATTTAGGGGCTTATTCTGTACATCAAAACTAACAACTTTTGCTCTGTGACTTTTGTCAAAACTAAAAAAAAATTGTTGTTCTATACAAAAATATCGTTCACCTGCGACAAAATGTACGAAACAGCTGGTTTTTTTGAGTTCTTTTGAGTTCTGACAAAAGTCGCAGAACTAAAGTTGTTAGTTTTGATGTACAGAATAAGCCCCTAAAAGGATGCTAATTGATTAGAAATAATCCTGTATAGGTAGGTAGGTACATACAATACATGGATTTTTGCAATTGAAACAAGAACAGAAAAATAATATAAAAATTGTCTTCAAACCGTAAAATTAAAACCTAATAATAGCCGTCCGTTCTGTTATATTTTAGGTACCTTTATAAGTTAGGCCATTAAGAAGCTCTTTTTGCTTATAGGTATATAAGAATGAGATAGAGATGGCATTTTTGTTCAGTTACATATTGCTATCTTTTGTTGCTTTATTTCGTGGAATAAAGGCTGCTCTAGTCAGCCCGAAGTTGCATCGATAATATCTCATTTACAAACCAAAGCGTTCACTGCAATTAGAATACGCGAGCGAGCAAACAGAACGAGTAACATCGAGAGTCCATTATCTAAATGCCGTCTGCTGGTAGTCATCGTTACGTTACAAAAGACCTTCAGCTTTCACTATCGCGACATGTGCCTGCGCGGGCGCAGCGTACTCGCTCGTGCGCGTGCGACAAACCACGCACACTTGAAAGAGCCTGAGAGCCATAGAGAAATAATAAGCTATACTGGTGAAAGCACAATAACTTTGTCAACTTAGATAAAAACGAGAATACGATACGAATACAACAGATTCGTGTTTTGGATCATCATTCACAACTTCATCTTTAACACCATTCAAGTTACTCAAGTCGTTGAGCTCTATGCCTAAAACCACGCTCCGTTTTTTGACAGACATGAATTGGCTTTATTACTTTTAAATATAAGGTGTTTGAGAGGCGGAAAAAAAAACAGATAACACTCGTTCAGGGAAGTCAATACAGGATCTATCACCGTCACATAAAAAAGTTTTGTTTTTAATGTGGAGGTGATTGAAGATTGAAGTTGAGTGGAGGTGATTGAAGTTAAAAATCTTATAGAACTTTTGAAAATAGAAGTAGCCTAATAATCCCTAATATAGCGCACCTACATAAAATATTCTCGCAGGTTACCTAGTGGTTTTCTATAACGTTTCGATATTTAATATACCTAAATGTGAATTATGATTTTATTTGCAGGAAGTTATACATGATTGCAACGATCTCCTTGGAGCAAATAACATTTAAATGTCAAACAATGTCCCGGAATTAGACTACGTAACACTAGTAGCTATAACAAGAAACATTTATAAATGAACTAAGAAAAACTATAGGTATGGGAAACTACACATTGAAGCGATCTTTTACTTTTTAGTCTAAGAAAAACGTTTAAACTGAACTGACTGACTGTCTCGCCGCGTCTCGCCGCTACTTCAAAAATTAGGTGTAAACCTCAGCAGAATTACAAGTAAGTTCTGGACACACGCTCGAACAAACGGACAGACAGACTGATGGATATACGGATAAACGGACAGACGGACAACAAAGTGATCTTATAAAGGTTCTATTTTTTCTTTTCAAAGTAACGAAGCCGTTTTTTCAAATCGTTTCTCTATTGAAACCTACACACCCTCGTAAAGTAAAGTATTGATCGTAGAGAAAAATGATGATGATTATTAATTTTGTCGGAAATTTTGTGTAAAAACTTTTTTCAGGAGTATTCATAATCCTATTCGTAAAAATATTCGAGATTAAGAGCAATTATCTGAAAAAAAGGTAGCTTCAGGAGGACTTTTAGTATGTTCATCTGGATACCGCAAGGTATAAAACTGTAATGTACCAATTTCTAAAACTATACGACATTTTTCCCCTGAATTTGCTAATTTTCTCAGACAATTTATGTTAATTTAAGAATGGAAAGATAGTAAGTATTAAATTATTATCCATTCGTTACTACATCTCATACTACTAAATACTAATGAATCTAAAACTTAGTGCTGTGGATTTTGTTGGCCCAATTCACAAATAGCGCAGTTTTTTTCGTATATTTTATACTAGCTGCGCCCCGCGGTGTTACCCGCGTTAGCCCTAGATAAAAAGTAGCCTATTTGTTAATCTAAAGTCTAAGCAACCTTCATACTGAATTTCATCTGAATTTTTCAACTGTGTGTGTGTGTGTGAAAGAGTAACAAACATCCATAAATACTTACAAACTTGGCGTTTATAATATTAGTAGGAAAATTGTAAAATATTTTTAGTATGTAACCGTAGCAAGCTAAAAAAGTTAAGTTTATTAGAAGAGTTTATATGAAATAGGTTTCCTAATTTATTTTTGATATTTTAAAAAAGCTCTTTGCATAAATTCAGCCTCAGAAGAAAGAAACAAAATTAAGCATTATGTAAAAACTCGATGCTGTAAACTTTTTGGAAAAAAAAATGCCATTCAATTAAGTCTCCTTGGAAGCATTCTCATAATTTTGTTTAAGTATTTTGTTTTAATTATTTCCCATCAGTGTACATAGAGTTTTGTTATATTTTTTTATTAAAAAATGTTTGTGTGATATTATAATAAATGTGTTAAAACTATTTACTTTTCTAATTTTAGGTGTCTTTTTTTGACTTTTGATAATTTAATACTGCGTTTAGATGACGCGTAATATATTTTGTTCTGTAAAAACCGTACGTCGCATACACATTATTACTTATCGCTTATTCAACGAGTTATGTCGTGAGTTTTATCTAGGCCATATTTAAAAAAATTACACGCAAAGTGCACTACATTTTAACATTTTAGTAGAGCGAGCTTACCGACAGAATACATAAGTAGTTATAAGTAGGTAATAATAAAGTCAATAGGCTGGCCTTGTTAAGTAGATGTTAGCAAAATTAATTGAATACTGATTTAGTTCACGTAAATGATGACTGCATGACGAGTGCGTTTGCACTCGATGCGTTAAGTAATCTAAAACCATTTATTACCTATATTCTTGAAAATAAAAATAAATTGTGACATATGATAATTTTTGCAACTAAAGTACATTACGTACTTAATTATTATACTATGTAAGTAGATATTAGTAATAAATAATTTGGACTTAATGAGTGACTCGACTTGAATTTTGAGTTATAATTGAAATAAAATACTTAAAAAAATTCATAATCCATCCTTATGAAGAAGCCCAGGTTCTGCAGCGCGTCGGGTATGTTCTCTGATGCACGGGTTCCTGATTTCTTTGCAGTTGTTCGGTCTCGAATCGCGTCCTTTTGGGATAGGATACGAAGATCGAATAACAGCATACTACAGTGCCTGTATGAGAATTTGTGTTGTCCAATATTTCGACATTGGATCTCTGTCCACCAGAGCGGGAATCGGAAGTAGCATGACGTCAAACCTAGGTTTGACTTTTAACGTTATTTTAACAAATTATTGGACTGCAATTTGTATTATTGTAATGTTTTTTTTTTCTTTTATGGTTATTATGTATGTCTTTTCATATGGGTTATGTGCCTGAAGTAAACGTTTATTTATTTATTATTTATAATAGACAATGGGAAATGCACCAATAGTGCGAACCCATTAAATTTAATGAAATAAGAAGTAGGTATATATTTATTCCAGTAGGCCTCTACTCACAAAGCTAACAGAGCTAAACCAGAGGAATAATGTGGTCGATCGAGAAAATCTTAAGGAGATGCATTGATTTTATATGGCATGAGTTAGAAAGAGACATGAAAAATATTTTGATTCAGTGGCTGTTGCCGTGTTTTTCTCCTAATAGTGTCAAATTCCAATTCATATTTGACAGTTTTGACAGCTCTGGGCAAGATTTTCCATAAATGTTTGTGGTTGAGAATTTCCTTAAGCGATAACAGTACCAGCAATGGTACCAGCTATCTCTCTGGAGCTCTGTGCTCCGGAGAGATAGCTCTATTATTTTGGGAAGCGCTTATTATGTTTCGACATCTCGGTATTTAATTTAATAAGAGTTAAAACAGCGAATAGACAAAATTACTTGACTTCTCATTTCAAGGGCTTCAATAAAACAATTACCATTTTACCTGCATGTACCTAATCTCTGTGACCTTTGTCTGCAGTAATTCCTCATCGTTGAATTTATTAATAAGAGCTTAGCTGCAACAATAAATCATAGCCCATTGTACATATCACTTTGTATTTAGTACCAATCAATTATGTTTCGATAATGAGCCAGTATGAGTAAGTACTCATCTACCTACTCATACTGGCTCAAGAGCATTTGCACATTATTTCAATCAATTTTATGTACTTATTATGAGAACCCTACAATCAATGTTGCATCAATTCTTTCCCAATAATTCTGTGAAAATCAATTCATCAAGTCAATTATATAACAGTTTATCGTCACTCGTATAAAATGGAAGTAAGGGCAGGGGAGAGATTGTGAAATTTTCTCAAATTTTATAATTCATAAGAAAGTATGTGAATGACTGTAATAATGTTATTATTTTACGTATTACTAACGTACGTTACGTAACGTACTACGTACTGGCCTTATTATACCACGATAAAAGATGTAGTAACGAATAAAACATTTATTCAGGAAAAAATTGTAAATTTGATTGTATTAATTAATTGTAAATTCAATTTGTATTGTACAAACTTTTAAAAAAGAATAATTATTATCTAAGTCTCCAATATCTGAATTCAACCTCAGAATTTAACCGAACTCTTTTTACTCTTTTCATTTTGACGTCTCACGTTTCACGTACTCGTATTGGTCTAAGTATTGGTCAGTGTTATACAATCTTGGGTAATTCTGCTAAATGCAGCTAGTAATAAAATCACAGATATCCTATAAATAACAGATTTATATTGCTGTTGTCACTTGAGGCAATTCTCAACCACAATAATCGGCCAAGTACGAGTCGGACTCGCGCACGGAGGGTTACGGAACCCTCCGTGCGCGAGTCTGTATGGGAGCCCCCCTTAAATATTTATTTTATTTTAATTGTATTATTTATTATTGAAGTGAATATAAAACTATCAGGTTTGTTGTACGCCCCCCTTAATTTTTTTTAATTCTATTTTTAGTATTTGTTGTTATAGCGGCAACAGAAATACATCATCGGATTCGAGATACAGCCCGGTGACAGACAAACGGACAGACGGACATCGAAGTCTTAGTAATTAATAGGGTCCCGTTTTTCCCTTTGGGTACGGAACCCTAAAAATGCATGGAAAATCTTTCAAGCTGATGTCAAAACTGTCAAATAAGTATTGAGATTTGACGTTCCTTGTCTAAAAATCCGCCAACAGCGAATCGATATACTTGTCAAACATGTCTCTGTCTTACTCGTGCCATATTAAATCAACCTATTATCCCTCTAGTCACTCTGTGAATAAAATAAAACTTGACACAAGTGTTGCGAAATCTTATCTAATGTAATCTGGTGCAAAGAACCTTAGAGAAATAACGTACTAGAGGGAGTACTAAATTTTGCTCAAATAAAAACTGTGTAACAGCTGTCTTATTCATATCTGGTTATACAGCATACGCAAGAGTGAATGAAACAAAACAAAACGCAACGTCTGCCGTCTAACGTCAAAATCACAAGTTGGAATGTCAAAATGGTTAAAAGTTGGTTCTAATTTGTCACAGAATAAATAATAGTATAAAACATAGTGCTACTAAATCAAAAATAATACATCCCGGAGCTCCGATCTTCTTCGTAAAGATCAACTGTCAATGGTTGCGTAGCTATGGTTTGTCAACACCGATTGCCGGTTGTCGAGTTTTAATATAATTTATTAAAAATAACTGTTCTAAAGTGCTAAAACTATGATGTTTTGTATAAATTCTTTATGAATGGTGTATTATATTTCACATGGCGTGTCTTATAAAAGGGTGCACATCGCATTCATCCCGAAAAAATAATAAGAATGAAGAAGAGACTTTTCATCGGTGAGTTTTGTTGGAATATTTACACTTTTTGTGATTTAAAAACAGCTACATATAACAGAAATTGTTTTAAATTATATCATTACTAAATTTCGTATACATTTTGGACTAATTTATGTAAATTTCATACAATATTTTACAAAAAATAATAGTTCAGGTTATCACGTCTTAGTGTTGTGGTAAAATGACTGTATCGATGTTTTTTTTTAGATTTCCTAGAGATGAAGTAGTTAAAAATCAATGGATTACACTAATTTCAAGACCAAACTGGACACCAAAACCACATAGCCTCATTTGTTCTTATCACTTTCGGAAGATTGCTTTGTGGGTGAAAATATCAAACATCGACGACTACAGCCATATGCTGTGCCTACATTACCTTGCCTACAAAACTAAATCAAACAATGTTTCACATCGAAGCAACTCCTCAAAAATGTAAGGTACCTACATTATTGTTATTACAGGTATCACACTGTAGAGTGAGAGCTTTGTCGAAACTATTCTGATAAAACAATGTGTAGGCTAATAATGAAATAATTTATACAAATTAGGTATGAATGTCAGACTGAAATACTGAGCCCCCCTTAAATATTTATTTTATTTTGTTTTTAGTATTTGTTGTTATAGCGGTAACAGAAATACATCATCTGTGAATTTCAGATGCCTAGCTATCATGGTTCATGAGATACAGCCCGGTGACAGACTGACAGACAGACAGACAGACGGACAGACGGACATTGAAGTCTTAGTAATAGGGTCCCGTTTTTCCCTTTGGGTACGGAACCCTAAAAATAAAAGAGTGAAAATGATAATTATTTCCAACAATGATGAAATATAGATTAGACTACTCCCGATCGATTAACCTTTAGAAAAATTAATTAATGTCAGTTTATCTGTTCGGTAACTACAATGCCACAGATAGACACACAGACACGTAAACTTAAGACAGTTCATCGTTTTTGCGACGTTAAAATAAATATATTTTCTTATCGATATTTTAATCGACACAGTTACAACACTAGCATGTTGCTTATGGCATGACAATCTCATGTCACCTCCGATAGCTCAATGCAAGTTTGTGATACCCTTCGAAATTACGTAAGTTCGAGTTTATGTGCATCTTTTTCTAACACCTTTTAAATTTAATAATTAAAATGAGACAAAGAGATGTATTCTCTTGCTATTTTAGTACTCCCTCTAGTACGTTATTTCTCTAAGCAAAGAACGGCCTTGACCTGTCGGAAGCGGAAATAAAACGTGATAAAACCAGCGAACTTGCCAAGGCCAAGGAAATGCTACACGGTGTCGCTGTCGTGACTATGGCAGACTGACGCGGGCTGAAAATGTCAAGATCCTGAGCTAGCTCCGAGATTGAGAGCTAATTGCGCAGATAACTTCATGATTCACAACCGGAATCTGATTCAGCGGAGGAGGATAATCTAGGCTACTGCAGAGGAAGGGTGTCTACAATAGTCCAAGGTTAGTAACGCATTGATAAAAACTTGTTAATAGGCGATAGCAATCACGTTATAAAAGATTCAAGAAGACAAGAAGAAGATAGGTGAAGTCTGCTCGGGAAAGTACAAATCATAAAGTAGGTAGATTTATCATCATCATTTTGTTAACATTAAAACTGTTAACAAAATGATAATGATAAAAGCTGTGTAGACCGAGAATGAGATAAGTCGAAGACATTAAGCGAACAGTAGGCATCAAATGGATGGATTTGGCAAGGGATAGAGGTGAATAGCATAAATAAAGAGAGGCCCACCCATCAGTGAGTTATCAAAGGCTGATGACGATGATAAGTGCGCTTTATTCTGTCATATCTTAGAATGCTTCCAAACGCTCATTGCACCATTTCTAGGCCTTCTTTTTGTGCTATTTTTACGATACATCTCCTACCGGTGTGATCATTGATCTTTTATTTTCTTGGGCCGGTAATTGGCACCACCTACTTCCATTTATTTTAATTTACCTGTTGTGGCGACTAGGAGTTTTAGAGGGGTGGCATTGACGTACAGCTTTTTGATCTCTTATAAAGTTATTCAGTATATTTTATGTTAAGCAGCCTACATTAATTTATGTATTATTTTCAAATACTTACGTGAACATTGCAGCCTGATAAGCGCAAGTATTTATGACTCACGTACGTGACATGTATGTAACATGTATCGCAAGTGTACCCATTATTTTGTCCTTAGCTGCAATCGTGTCTTATTCGGTCCTCGATTGCACAATATCGAACGGTTTGATCCTGTTACAGTTTAGATGTAGACCACAGATCACGCGAGATGGGACATGTCTTCTTGATCTAGCGGAGTCCTAATTTCGCACAAAAATTCCTAAAGTCACAACTACTCGTAACGCCAATAATTACCTAAACAATTTTTATTCATTGATCACAACGACAGAAAGACGACATAAAAAAGCGTGGGTGAATTGTGTGAAAGATGAAATGCGAGAGAAAAAATTGATGATAAGATGACGTATGATAGAGTGAAGTGGCGAAAAGAAACGTGCTGTGCCGACCCCACCTAGTGGAATAAGGGACAGGATGATGATAATAATTATCACAATTCATCATAAATATAATCATATCCATGCGCTCGCACAATACTGCAATCTTGAAGACTAAGTACGAGTTTGCATAGTTAACAGTTATCGTTTTCGTGTCGTACATGTCATACATTTTTGTTAGTAGGTAGTATTGTACCTACTTCCTATGCCCCTGGCGGAAATAAGGCTGGTAAAAATCTTCTGTACAAAAATGTGTTGAGCTATACAGAAATTACTGAAGTTTCCGTCTATGTATAAACTCATACCTATTAACCCCTCTCCCCTACTTAACATGCATATTGCATATTTCGGTATATTTGATACATACAAGTGTCTCGTACAGTTACAGAAAAGGTTTCCTTCTAGATCTCTATGTTATACTATATATATACGTATTGCTATAAATCACACATGAGCAAACTTAGCAGGTGTTCGTGACAGGATCTCACGCTGGATTTACAATTTAACGCGCTCCATGGGTATAATGATGATAAAAAACCCATGGCAGCAAATCTATATCCTTGAAATCAAAAACAAATTGTCATTCGTGTAAGCGTACATTGTAGGTATTTGCATGTGAAGGTACTCATCATAACAATTGTTCGTAATTTGGCTCCAAATGGTACACTGACTAAGTTTCTGTCACGAAAATACAACAAAGTTACACTGACGATAAGCCCATCATGGTAACAAAGCCATATCTTTTTTCTGTAGTTACATTGCATTTGCATGGGAAGGTTAACTCTCAACATAAAAATATCTCGAAACACAGACGGTGAAATGTTTCTTGTTCTTTCACAGATATGTACCTACCTAACAACTGACAAGTTGAAACTCAGATTATAGAAGGGAGATAACTCAGAGTAACTCAGCGTCTATCATGGATGTATTACATAAATATCTTTGGCGTCTACTGATTGTACAAATGTCATAATTATTTATTTTGTACTCTATAGCTAAACATTTCATGAATACTTTTAAGTAGGTATTTTTAAGTAGGTAAATTAAATTTTAATATCATTAAAAACTGTGTACTTTTTCTGCAATATAATTATAATGAAACATAATGTTATTTTTGTCACATTTGAAAGAATGGAGGCTGGGATACTTATTTGGGACCTGGGATTCCTGGAAGCTGAGGCCGTGGGTTGGTTTTGTTCAACCAAATTAGGGATGTGCCCACCTCTCATCATATACTCAGTTGACCAAGAATTACGAATCATATACGAATAAATTGTAATAATACGTCCCCGGCACATCCGCTTGAGTATCCTAGCGGGTCGTGTTGACGTGTCGCCGTGTAGGCAGGTGGAGATTAATGTCCGCACTACAGGTAATCAGATCCGCCTGAATAATGATCGTTAAGGTTACTTGTACGACATGAAGTTTGTTCGCTGCTGGTTTCGAAGGTAAAAACTAACTTTAATTTATTTAATGAGAGGTTCTCAATATTATATAGGTACTTTTCTTTTTTGATGAAGAGACGAAGGTATTATTGTAAAGTTTCTTTTTGATTTAAGGAGAAATAAGTTTATTAAAATTTAATATAGGTTTTCGTTTGTCTACATTCTGTTGTTGATAACTTAATGTTAATGTGCACGTCAGTGCACAACTTAACAGTTAGGTATGAGATCTTTATGCATTTTCTCCCGCCATCGTACATTTGAGCCAGAATATATTGTAGTGGTGCGTCGATGTAGAACTGGCACACCAGAAGCAGTGTATTTGAAGGTATTTGTAATATGGCTATACTGTTTGTTACATAATATATATTGTCAAAAAGTGTTGACCTTTTCCGAGCTTATAACTTTTTAGACAATTGTGCAGAATATTAGAAAATCTTCCCAAGAGTTGCAATAATAATGCTGTATAACTAACCTGGATCACATAGACAGGTTCCTAAGGAAAGCACCACTCCCAGCAGTATACTCAGGGTGCTCTTCGTCATGTTGAAAGTGTGATCTGTAACAACAAAAAACAGGTTATGTCGGTTTGGCATTCACATTAACACTCTAATTTATACGTAACTAACAGAACATAAGTGTCTCTAATAAAGCTTTTAATAGTCGTTAT
Source organism: Hypomecis atomaria (assembly GCA_964007245.1). Classification (NCBI taxonomy): domain Eukaryota; kingdom Metazoa; phylum Arthropoda; class Insecta; order Lepidoptera; family Geometridae; genus Hypomecis; species Hypomecis atomaria. The sequence continues at coordinate 14,558,843 of OZ023292.1, read as the reverse complement.
TAGATCTAATGTAATGTAAATTTTCACTGATTTATTTTGTCTCCTTACTATTACCTTCTATAACTGATAAACTTTTGGAAAGCCGCTTGCGTTGGACACAGTCATGATGCGTAGGGACGATGAACACGCGGTTCGGAGAAACGGGGAAAGGCCGACCCCACCTAACGTGGGAAAGAAGAAGAAGAATACCTCCTTACTATTGATCGTGGTTTTTAGGGTTCCGTACCCATAGGGTAAAAACGGGACCCTATTACTAAGACTCCACTGTCCGTCTGTCTGTCTCCAGGCTGTATCTCATGAACCGCTATAGCTAGAAAGCTGAAATTTTCACAGATGCTGTATTTCTGTTGCCGCTATAACAACAAACACTAAAATAGAATAAAAATAATATTTAAGGGGGGCAATACAAAAAATCAACAAAATTTAGCCGTTTTTCGCTCGATATCAATAATGGTAACAGGTAGATGCTTGAAACATTCACAAAATATTTAGTTCATAAAAAAACCAATTGAAATAAAATAAATATTTAAGGGGGGCTCCCATACAGTACGGAACCCTTCATGATTGGCAGATTATTTCATTTCATTATAGTTCCTTATATTTCAGATAAAATTAAAAAGGTTCAATATAACATGGAATCTATACTCTGGAATAGCGGGAACTTTTTTATTCCCTAAACAACGTAAAATAAAAAAATCGGAACCCTTCCTTGGCAGTTTGGTAAAAAATAACTACACACATATCCGTTAAGCATTATTCTAAAAATAGGGATCTAACATCTTCGGAATGTAACAATTAAGTACCTACCTATATTTAAACTTTGGTCCCTGCCTCAACCGCAATAGTGTGTCGTGCAGGCTTGTAACCAATGACAATCAGTAACAATCATCAATTCTTCACACATAATTGCAACCTTAGAACGCACTAATGTTTGGGCACGCTTGGGCCTGGCACTGTGAAAAGTTATGGCGGTTTTAAATAGGCAAAATGGTAAGGAATTTAGGTGTATGTTATTGGGGTACTTCTTCGAGTAAGGCATTCTTTGGTGATTTTCGTGGCAATTTTCAAATTCAATTTTTTTTTTCAAATCCTTGTCAGAATCTTAAAATATATGTAAAAGTAATATGTTATATAGAAGAGGCACCTCATAGAGCGATATACTTACAGAGATAATCGAGGTTAAAAAAATGGAGGCCACGCAAATCATAAAACACCCCACGAAAATGATAATTTTAAATTGACTTTCTCAGATGAGTTAATTACTGTTCCTTCATTTTGAAAATAAGTTATTATGTTATGACAAGGTAAAAAATAGGTAGGTTACTAAGGCAAAAATCGTATTTAGTAGTATCAGTCCAACATTATTTATTAAAGAAATTACAAAAATGAAAAATTAAAAGAAACATCTTAAAAATAACAAAAATAGTTGGCTTCTAAAGCAGATAACGTTTTTAGTGGTATCAGTCCAACATTATTTATTACTAGCTGACCCGCTGCTAAACGAACTATGCGGTCAAAAGCTGATAATACTGGTGAATCAGCACGTGACAATAGCAATGGAGTAAGAGTTTCTTCCAATGGATCACGGTTTTCTTTGTAATGAGTTTCTGGTACTTGTATGAGTTTCTCAACAAGGCAACGTTTAGCTTGATTTTTTTCTTTAGGTTATATTTTCGGGAACTTATTCTACATTTCTTTCGTTTTGCTTTTTGCTCGTGGCGGTTTAAGTCATGAATATAAGTATTTTTCCTTCGGTTTTCGTTTCATAATATCTCGTTCGGTTTTTCGCTTTGAACTCTTCATTAAGTTTAAGCCTCTCTCTTCTTCACTCGGATAACTTTTTTCTTTCTATTTTTTCTTATCTAGTTAATGGCATTTTTGGTCCAAAATGTTGATAATCCATTATAATTTTACTAAACTTAAATATAGGTATCTAATCTAAAGCTATTTTCAATTGTTTTATTTATTTATATATGCACGATTAATGTGACAACGCGAACTTAATGGTATATGGAATTATCTGCCTGTTAAGTCAGAAACCCACAGAACGTGACATTATAAGTTTGATTTAAACTAAGTTACATTTAACTTAAGTAATATAAAATATTATCATTCATAACTAATACAAAACTCAAAGTGGTTTTATTTGCATGGGCAAAAATTGATTTGCGTGGGTCAAAACTACCACGTAAACCACGCAAATCACGACCACGAAAATCAAAATAAATCCTTTATGCTAAAAATGTACAAAAACCTTTTAAACAAATAAACTGTGTTTTGATTATAACTTTCGTTACTTTATATTTGTTCGCTACAATATTTTACTAAATAAATAAATTCACAGACACTGGAGATAATTAAACCACGCAAATCAAAGTTTTGAGAAACCAAGCCCACGCAACAATGTTCTTACCTCTATTTTTTTTAAACTCGACGTACCATCACACAAGCACTCTGCCCAGCAGTCGGAGCGCAATTAGTTGTTAACTTGAAGTAGGATTATGCAACATCAGGTCGCGAATTTAGAGATGTGCTAGTGAAATTATAATAATCCACGCAAATCAGGAACTACCTTGGGACAGTTACATTTAATTTTTTTTCAGGCAATGTAGTTCTTTCAGAACTATGGTCTAATTTTTTATAGTATTTTAAACTTTTTAGGACTTAGTGTGTTTTTTTTGGTAACGATGTATCGTTTAGTTTAAAATATATAATTCACTAAGTGATCAGATCGGGGATTGGGACACTCCACAAAAATCAAAGAATGGGGGTATTTCATTTTTTTATCATATTTATTTATAAATATAATTGAATAATAATCAGTATCCCAGTTTAGATAGGTTTCAAGCTTTGCGCGAAAAAAAAACTGGCTCGCTGACTTTAAAATTTCTATTATTTTTAAGTAAAGCCGCTTGAAAACTCTGACCAAAAGAATGACCCATTGAGCTGCGATAATGCATTTTTTTGGAAATTGTAGGTTTTAGCAAAGATATGATTTAATACTTGTAGTAGAAATACGTACGCGTACACACGTGTCCAATAAATACCTCTCGTGTCCGGTTAAAGCTTAACCCATACCTACAACTTCAAGTAGATGGCTCTATAACAAACAAAGTCCGAAATAGAAATTGGAAAAACAAATAGAAATCTAATAAATACCTAATCGTCGAAAAGTTCTAACATCCCTAACGTTAAGGAGACGTTCTTCAACACGAATCGTTAGAAAAGTTACTTGCAATAACACGTTTCCTGTTTCTTGTAACGACGCACATAGTTCCCAAAATCAATAATACAAAGCCTCCTAAATCTCTATTTTAGTTAAACTACTAGATATACATCATACTCTTCTGTGTTTGAGCGAAAATTTTGTAAAATTAAAGTTACCAACTAAGTTAAGCTGGTTAAAAATGATTAGGACATTAAAATCTTATCTATCACATTTTATAGCCTTGTAACATTATAATTAGCTCCGTATAAACATGCCTCATTAGCTTTTATAATGAAGAGATACAAGAAGGACGCCAGTAAGATGGTCTGTCGAGATGTCTGGCCTACATCAATGTGCCGACTTGAGCAATACTTTATTTACCTACTAGCCGCTTATATAGATGGTAGAGGATGCTTGATGTAATTGTAGCTCTTAGTGAGCAACAATGTTGACTGCTGGCCTGGTTCTGGCCTATCATCAGATCCGCTAGGAGTAGGTATTAGAATTCTGAAGTCTTATTTCTTTATATTCAACTGTAGGGACATGCACGTAAAGATACATTTTTTATTTTATAGTAGGGGAGCCCAAGAGGGGATTTTGGGATTTACCAAAGCGCGTCAGATTAATATACAGGAGGATACCTTGTACCCGGTTAAGTACCTCCACAAAACATGAGGCCCATATATAAGGCCGCCCGTGAAGGATATAGGATCAGATTAGTAAAAAAAAATTGACCATCAGAAATTCTCGAGCGCGTCAGATTAAGGTAGGGTGAGTTAATTACATCCTAAAAAGTGTATATTCCACTAATCTGACAATTTGAGAGTGACGTAAAAAAAGGTGAGGGCAACAAAGTTGTAAAAAAAAAACGTCATGTCGACATTCTCGAGCGTAGCTAATTTTTTTTTTATTTTGAAGGAAATAATTCAAGAATAATGAAAAATATATAATCTGACGATTTCCGCAAGCCGGAATAACAAAAATTCGTCTATAAAGTTAAATGCGTGCAGCTGCGTGATGCCTACATTTCCTTCTCCGCGTTTCTATTCCTCTCTTACTCTTTCTCTATCTATTACTCTCTCACTCCGTCCCCACTCTGGTTTCTGCTGCCATGACGCCATCACGATCACAGCTGATCATAAAGACTCGTTCGTGGCATACTGTTTACAACGTGTTTCCAACGTTTTGGCTTTTTTTGCTATTTTAATATTATTTGTGTGAATTAAAGTTTATAAACATTTAATATGAGTGATATTAATTTGAAATGTGTATTTTGTGGTGAAAGTACCTTACAAAGAACAATTAAATTTACGGTAGAAACATTATAAAAATGTGTAAATATTTTGGAATATCGTCGGAGCAAGCCGGTTATCCGAAAGTCTCGAGGAACATATGATAACCTCGAATTGTCGATGGAATCATCATTAAATGATTTATATCACGCACAGTGCTATAAATTATTTACTGCAATTAAAATACCGCGAGACTTTCAGTACCTATTTACAAGATCAAAGTGTAGTGGAACATGACAATACACCGGAAGTTTCGGGAAATAGCTCCGAAACACATGCTTAAGATATTAAAAATTAACAAATTAGATTTCCTGTGAATTTGAACCGATTCGGACCGATAGATTTTGAGAAATTTTGAAAAATCTCAAGAAATATAAGAAAAATTTTTTTTTGAAAGTGGTTTTTTGGAACAACTTCCGGCTTTATCGATTAACTTCAAAAACTAATCCGGCTTTGAGCTTGAAAAACCACGTCGATCGCCACCAAGCTGGTCAAAATCGGTTGATTCGTTCGAGAGATATCGTGAACGAAAGAAACCCGAAAAAGTGTTTTTTCGGGATTACTCCAAAATTTGTGGTTCGATCAATTAAAGTTGCAAAATTACTTATGAGGATGATAAAACTGCGTCGAATGCCGCCAACCGCGTGAAAATTGCTTGATCCATTCAAAAGTTATTGCGGTTTGAAAATTCCAAAAATAGTGTTCTATGAAACTTCTATCAGACTTTCGAGCTGGGAGAGCTCAAATGCATAGAAATATTATTTCTTTGAACTCAGCGAGCTCAAAATATCACATCAATTATATTTTGAGCTCAAAAATGTCAAAAGTACAATTTTAAGCGCCCAGGAATGGAATTAGCGGGAAGTTGCAGGGATGGCCTTTAACCCTTAAACAAACAAGAGCCCCTGTGGCTGTTTAAGAAAAAGCGAGGGTGTTTTCTGGGTAATTAGGGGCCGCTGATTTCATTTTTGATGAAAAAAATATAAAAAAGGGGGAGGGAAGGGGTGTTTTTTGTGTGGTAAATAACCTACCATTATCCATTACCGACTTGTAAAATTTTACGATTGTGGTAAAATAGTTACCATTATCCAACCCGGTTTGAAAAAAATCTATACTAGTTGTTTTCTCTGGGTTTGCTTGTCTAATTTAGGTAATTTAAATAACATATACATATTCACATTTCTTTTGTTCAATACATTATATTTCTTCTAAAGCATTCGACATAGAAGGAGTCTAATGGTTTTATGGTCTATCTTAGTAGGTAAATAAAAATAGTCGTTTTATGTGTAAGACTTTTATTAATTATCGGCGGTATAAGATAAGCGTTTCTTCTTCTTTTCCGACATTGTGGGTAGACCACTGAAATAAGCGAAATAAACAAAGCTAAGCAAATTAAAAAATATGCACCATACATAACCCAAAAATTCATATCGTTTTTATACAGCAACCAACTTTTACTATTGGGCCAACTTTCTATCTTCGAAAAAGAATCAACTGTTCCATACAACGGTGGATTTTGAAATTGACAAAATGTATGGAACAGCAGATTCTTTTCGATGATAAAAAAATGACCCCATATTAAAAGTTGGTCGTTATGATGAGTAGAACCACCACTTAAAATTAATGTCGTAGTTTGAGCGCCACGTGGTATTATCAAATAAAAATATGCACAATTCATAAACCAAAAAAACATATAGTTTTTATATTAGTAAAGAAAAATATGCACCATTCACAACCCAAAAATACAAACCGTTTCTATATTAGTAAATCCAAAAACAGTTAGGCACGAATGAACAATGGTAGATAATTTACCACAATCACCCATAACTTCACATGATCGAAAACCATGCATAGATTACCAGAATTCTCAACCAAATGGATGCAAAACAACAACAATATAGCCTAGTTTATAAATCTGGACGCAAAAACCACTTACCAGATTTTTCGTAGAACAAAACTCAAATTTTTGTGGCAGCGATGCACAAATTTCAAATTTTTTTCGCCAAACTGCCGACTTGCCCTCTTTGACATTGACTTATAAGGACGGGTGACGTTTATTAGTGAAATGTTGCCAGTAGTTGGATAAAAAAAAATACAACGTTTTACTTGCTATTCAATTCGATTAAATTCGTTGAAAAAAAAGTCCTTTTTTTTAAAAAAAAATCAAGTGGTATGCATTCTAGCTTTATTTTAATAAGGGTTAAGGTGAACCGTTTTTCTAATTTTTTTTTTGTCAGATCAGGCGAATCCCTCTAGATAATCGTCAGATTAAGAGACAGTATGTTTAGAACATAAAGATGAACCATATATATCTTAATCTGACGCGCTTGAGTATTTCAAAATGGCGATTTTTTTTTGCACATTAAAAAAATGGCCGCGAGTTTGCGTCCCATCGAAATCGTCAGATTAGTGAATGAGAGCTTTTTTTTTGGTGTACATAACACTCCCTTAGAAAATCTGACGCGCTCGATAATTTTTTTATTTTTTTTATTTTCTACCCTTAAATACAACCACCCGCATCATGCAAACGATCAGATTAACATACGTATATTATTAAAAATACGTAGGGCATTGATGCTATCATTATCTGACGCGCTCGAGGATGTCCATGCAACAGTTTTTTTTTTACATATTTAAAAATCTATAGCCGCTTCCCCCACCGATGTAAAGGTATACACATTTAACATTTTTTTCTTCTTATCATCTAAGCTTTGCATCCCAATAGGTGTCTACGACGCTCGAGTAAATCCACATTTAGCATCGTGGGCTCCCCTACCATTAAGATAGGTTTGCGATAGATAATGACGGCATGCATAAATTTGATAGTAGATAATACAAACCTATACATATCTACCTATAGAAGATAATGGTTATAAAACTGATATAAGTACAGATTTTTCATCATCATTGGCAAAATACTACCTACTCTAAATAGATACTCACGTGTAAATTTTATACTATTTACTAGATACAAACATTTATCATTACGTCCATAGTTGAACTGTACTATAAGTATACAATACAATACTTATATACAACATACACTATCACCTGAAAAAATTGCCTTAAGTGATAAGGCCGACACTTAGAAACCTATTTGTATTGTTTTGTCCTCGTAATCTGTATTTTAATTTCGTTATATCAGTAATGTGGTTTGTTTAAAAAAATATTAATGTTTGTTTATTATACAAAGGAAAATCATCGAGCTTTTAATCGTATTACTCACCTCACCTACTTATGAGTTGTGACCATCTATCTCTCCATAAATCATTAAGCTTGTTTAGGTCAACCGGGGTCATCTGTTTATTAATAATTTTGGGGTCATGTTTACCACACCAAGGCAGCACAACGCAGTTATGTTTGTGTAGGTGTTAAAACAGGTAACGTAACCCAAAAATACTTATCAAAATAGCACGCCAAATTCCAAAAAAGTATTGTTCTACATCATAGAATTTTTATCAAAATAGAAAACGCAAGGCGTAATTTTTTTAATGAAAATCAAGCATGTCTGTAATAAATATGCACTCATAACAATTTCTTTTTTATTATTTTGGAATTCCTTACCACAGATACCTACATAGAGTGTTATCCATCCGATCTGAAAAAGAAAAGGTAATCGAGATTTTGAATCAAATGATTCACTATTTAGATACCTAACCTGATTACCAATGATTACCAAAACATAGTTAGCAACCCACGCATGCATATGCGTATGCATACTCGTCTAATAAGTAACACCACACATTTTCCACGATACATACAGCAGCTTTCGCCATCCGAAAGCCAATGCGAGCCGAGTTCCTTAATTACTGCAAGTGTAATAATGGAGCAATTAATCAACGTATAACAGCTGATAACTTCTCATGATAGGCCGGTAAGCGTTTGAATTATTAAATAAAATAATGGACGGTCATGTTTAATTGCGCTTGACTTGGGCAAGCGCGAGTCTGACCCGTTTTCTGGCAAGGTTTCTTAACACATTTGAATTGGGTGCAGCTGTATGCCCTTCAGCATATCTGCAGCTTCATCAAATAAATATTAATAGGTACGTACTTATTTATAACTATTTACAGATTACGTCCTAGTAGGTAATAGAAGTTTAGGGCATAAATTGGGGGTATAATATTACCTACAGATTGCGTAGTAGTATAAGAAGCTTATCTACTCTAATAAAAAAAGAGCACAAGCCATAATAATAATAATTGGGGGGTCAAATTCCTAATCAAATGTAATCAAGCAGTCTTACTCTTGCAATAATGATGATGAAAACTGTATTTGTTAGGTACAATGTTTTATTGATACAGAACATTACAACGATCAACTCGAAATCACAGATGAAGAACTGTAAATCTAATCTTTATTCTGGTATACAATCCATTCTGATGCAACAAGCAACTTATATTTCTAAGAGCTGATGTTGCAAATGTTCGGGCTATCGCTTTGTTTATTTCCTTTAAGCGTATGGTTTCATTTCAAGATCAGATTGTCAGATAGCTGCGAAGGTTTAATAACGAGGAACAAGTTGGTTTATCAAACTCTGAGGAATCAAAGAAGCAGAACAAAAAGATGCAATTCCGTAGACTATGTACTGCAACAACACTAGACTAAAGAGACGCCACGACACCTGTTGGTTTCTTTTCTATATGTGTACGTATTTCTATAAAATTCTTACATTCCATAATCAGCGATGCGTAGTATGTCGCTCGCTGTCTGTCTGTCTGTCTGTCAGCGACTGTCTGTCGCTCGACGATATTGTAGTTTGCTGCTGCTGCGCAGTCAGCTACGGGATTGTGCCTTTATCTCAAGACTTTGCGCCAGACAGACTACGTTTTTAGTGTCACGTTTTGACAGGCACGTAATCTTGAAGGCGTGAGGCGGCAAATCTATAATCTACTAGACATAATGGTTCAGACGTTTGCTAATAAAAACCTAACGTACCTACTATTTTTTGTTACTTGGCATCTATATTATCATACTATGTGTCTATTCATTTACGAGGAATGTGACTATATGTATCCATTTTTTATAACATACAGTTCTATCTATTTGTTCAAAAATTTTAGAAATTTCCTTAAATTGATGTCATTGGTGACTAAGGCCTAGACTTCATCAAAGCGGAGTAGAGATTAGCGAATTTGTGCAGTGTCGTTGTTTGTAAATCCATTGCTTAAGTGTTATTTTTGCTAGTAAGAAAGAAAGCTCGTTCTTTAGTAGTCTGGTTCATATAAAGAAATAACTAAGATATGTTACTTGAACATACCTACTTACAAACTGCTTGAAAAAAATATTATTCCTATAAAAAAGCAGATGAAACCACGAGACGTTGCTAATACACAACAATAAAGTTAAAAATAAGATGTGTATATTACTAATTAATCAGGTAATCAAGCAAAACGGGTTATTTTTTACGGGCATAAATTACTTATATGATGTTAAGCGAGACACGAACATATCTTAAATTTTACTTTTTTTTTAATATGTATTGAAAGATTTATTGCCGTGGAGACGATGGGATGTTGGGGTAGTGAGGCAAAAATCTTGAAAACAGAAATAGGGCCTGCGCCCTATTTCAATGGATATGGGATAAGGGCCAATGAATCCCGTTCTGGCTCGTACTTGGTGCACAGGATAGACGGCAGGATGGCCATTGCCATACAGCGGGGCAATGCGCAGTATTGAATGCGGCCAGCATTTTGGGCTCTTTTCACCAGGTATGATCGCAAATGGGTTTTGTAAAACACACAAGATATATTGCTACTATTTCTACTGTCAAAGAGTTATTTTTAGTACTATTATATTTGTAAATGGACAATGAATGAATTAAAATTTATTAGTAGCTGTATGGACCACATACATACGCTGCGGCAGGTTATACAGAAGACTGAGGAGTATAACCAGCCACTTTGCTTAGCGTTTGTGGACTATGAGAAAGCCTTTGATTCGGTCGAGACATGGGCTGTGCTTGAGTCTCTTCAACGATGCCGTATTGACTATCGGTATATCGAAGTGTTGAAGTGTTTGTATAATAACGCCACTATGTCGGTCCGAGTACAGGAAGAGAGCTCCAAGGTGATCCCTTTGAAGAGAGGCGTAAGACAGGGAGATGTTATATCTCCGAAACTGTTTACTGCTACTCTGGAGAACGCCTTTAAGCTCCTGGAATGGAAAGGATTCGGCATCAATATCAATGGCGAATACCTCACTCACCTTCGGTTTGCCGACGATATCGTAGTCATGGCAAAGTCGATGGAGGAACTCAGTACGATGCTCGAAGGCCTCAATCGAGTATCTCAACAGGTGGGTCTTAAAATGAACATGGACAAGACAAAAGTCATGTGTAATTCCCATGTTGTACCCACCCCCATTTCAGTTGGGAACTCGGTTCTTGAAGTCGTTGACTCGTACGTCTACCTAGGACAAGTAGTCCAGTTAGGTAGGTCCGACTTCAAGAAAGAGGCCAATCGCCGAATCCAACTCGGCTGGGCAGCGTTCGGAAAATTGCGTAACGTCTTCTCGTCCGACATACCTCAGTGCCTCAAGTCGAAAGTTTTCGACCAGTGTGTGTTGCCAGTGATGACTTACGGCACAGAAACGTGGTCTCTCACTATGGGCCTTATTAGTAAGCTTCAAGTAGCCCAACGAGCCATGGAGAGGGCTATGCTCGGAGTTTCTCTACGCGATCGAATCAGAAATGAGGAGATCCGTAGAAGAACCAAGGTTACCGACATAGCCCAGCGGATTGGCAGGTTGAAGTAGCAATGGGCAGGGCACATAGCGCGGAGGACTGATGACCGATGGGGTCGAAGGGTCCTCGAGTGGAGGCCACGTACCGGCAAGCGCAGCGTAGGACGTCCACCCACAAGGTGGACGGACGACCTCATTAAGACCGCAGGTTCGCGCTGGATGCAAGCCGCTATCACCCGGTCTTATTGGAGATCTTTAGGGGAGGCCTATGTTCAGCAGTGGACGTCCTATGGCTGAAAGGAAGAAGGAAGGAAGTAGCTGTATCTGTAGACGATATGATCGCGTGATTTAAAAGTATGACATAACTGTGATATTTATGCATAAAGTAAAGCATTTATGTGAATAACAACGTCCGGTAGCATGCAACATTATTGTTATAGGTCATTGGCAGGATGTCAACTTACCAGTTCCTACGCACTAAGTAAGCTATTGCAAAATGCAGTGTTTTGCAACATCATTGTAATTTATTTGTTCGGCATTTGAGTAGGTAATCTAAACGAAAAAATCGTCTCATTTTCACAGACATTTGTTCTAGTGTAACTAAACATTGCTGGTAAACAAAATTATACATTAAAAAAATCGGATATTTTGCATAGATTGCTGGACCAAAATTAGATATGATACAGTACCTAACAAATAAAAAAAAAGTCTTAATCTCCCAAAAAGTTCATGACAGTATTAACTAAAAATATGTTAAAATGTTTCAGTGTGGTTATTAAATTTATTTTTCTAAACAAAGGAAATGGCTGTTTTTATTAAAAATGCATACAATATACCTAAACTAACCTTATGCAGTAGCTGTGGCCATTTAAAAAAGTCCTGACTAAAAAATTGGCCAACCTTAGTAAAACATACCTACATGGTTCTTAGAAGATCCTTTGTGAATCATACGGATTCCCATTGATTGTTCTCTGCATTATAATAATGATAATCGAGAGGCTCTTGATCCGGCGCGTCGCGCGAAGTCATGCGGAAACTCATTATTATAAGATCCGTATTCTCTAAAAACATTTAGGTACCTACATATTCTGAAGATTCCACATCTTCTTCCATCAGATTAGGCTAACACATTCAACAGGTAAGAGATGTCTATGCTTTAATTTGAGATGTCTGTATCCATGTTGTAAGGTAGGTATCTACCTCACGTAGGAGGTGAAACACGTTTTGATAGGTGTTAGATAAGTTCAAAGTATGTAGGTGCATTAACATTTCTATTGTATTCTTTTTGTGTGTGGACCATATTGTCTTCTTAATGGCACTAAACAGCTGATCTCCGGCTTAGCATAGACCGGTCCACACTTAACTGTTCATCTAAATGTAAGTAACTGTTACGCCCAAACTAGGTGTGTGCTATGATGTAGATATGTACCTACGTGGTCGTAGATAGACGCAAAGTAACATAGGCATTGTACCTATCTATGTAGGTAACTAGAATTTCTCAAGCCACCTATTGTTTTACAATCAAACGCTAATCTGCAAACTTATATTCGCAAGCCGTGAAACGTATGCGCTGATGTTAGAATTTTATTGAAATTAGCAGAATCAACTAAAACAAGGACATTGACCATTGCGGCCGATCGTCAGGCTAGCCGTGCGTCCTTGCGTTCACTAGGTATATTGGTTGCTTATCATGGAATGTCATCGTCTAATATTGAACCGTGGATAGTAGAAAGGGAAACCGAACTCACCATTACTTTCGGGCGGACATCACTCCAGAGCGTGGTTCGGATTACGACACGAAACTCATTCACCGGTAAAAGTCCTTAATTTTATTGTAATCACGGGTCATTGGCTGGTTATTACAGTATATTACAGGGCGAAAGCGGTTCGCACGCGGAAGTGTGTTGAGCGTGCGTCGGAGACGGTCGACTCGCGCGCGGCGGCGTGTGCGACTCGCGGAGACGATCGTTTCACCGGCGGAGGTGTCGCGAGGAGAAAGTCTTGGCCGTGGTGCGCGCGCTTCGGTTGGCCCACGCTCCGTGGGGGGGACGTGACGTAGCTCGCGAAAACAGCCACCTGAGCACCGAGCAGCCGACCACTGAAGAGTTATCACCACCAGTTGCATCATAGCCCATAAAGACATTTGAATTGTCACGACTGATACGGCCACTGGTCAAACCTGCTGATTATATTCAGTGACGATAGATGGTCATCTGCTTTGTCATCGAATCGATTATTCATGGAATTCAAATCTAATCTATCGGCCTTCTATTCATTCTTGTTTGGTCTTGACCGATTTTCTTAATCCTAGCGAGAAGAAAGAAAGTTAAGCCGTGTAACCCATTTTTATTTTATTTTTCACTATGAAAATGGAATCAGTTTTATTTTACAATGATGAGTCAAAAGACGAACTATGCGTTGCGTTACGCATAAGTACCCCTTATACATTTATGTACTACCTACTGTTGACACAACAAGATAATTTAAAAGATCTCAAATCTCATGTTGCTCGAAATTTCGCTGGAAACATTGCCTTTCAATCCAAAATTGAATCATGTTTGGACATTACTGCTTAATGCAAATTACCTCTCCTACTAGATATAAAAAGTCAAGTCTTGAGTATACAAAACTGTCCGTGGAATGTTTACCACAATCGTCGCATCAATTAGTCGCACGGTCCCCGTTGTTTTTTCATGTGAACTTCGTTACAGCTACAAATGAATACGAATGAGGCAGCGGTCGACAACTCGAATCATTTAACCAATTAACGCGTTCCCACGGAACTACTCATCCAGTGGAGACATCCCCAGAGACGACAAAGACTAGAAGTGTGATTTCACTATTACTGAAAATTTTACTAGCATTTATACATATCTATCCTAGTGATAGATATGTATAAATGTCACCTAGTCATTTTATTTCATTAAACCTAGTGATTGTCTGTCACCTAGCTTTAATGAAAATAAAAACAGTGAATAACATGAAGCAAATTATTTATTTTCTATAGTTTAGACATTAGACCACTTGATTTACAAAAAATCTTTTAATTTTTATTTTATTTCTGTATTATCTATGGATGGGACCAGTCTAAGACAGAAAAAATAGCAAAAGAAGGAGGAGGCCTGCAATGCACAAAACACCCCATGCGGGACGTCAGTGGGTCTACTCCAATAAGTTCAACGATCTGTTCAACCATTGAACAAAAGGGAGAGATTTTGACCAATTTTTTCAACTTCTAAAATAGTTGAACTTCTTGGAAAAAGAACGTTCAGTGCAGGACAAAATTAGAATTACAGGAGGCCTGCAATGCTGAATCAATATGTCAATGATGATGGTGAAAAACTGTTTGAGATTCTTATTGAAATCATAAACCTAAAAAATATTTGATGAAATGATTGAAGTTTATGTCATTATAATATTTTTCAAGCGTATCTATGCTGATGCTGATTTCTGTCGGTTGACAAATCATCACGACCATAAAACATATTTATTGCGATAGTTAGCTTGAACAAACATACATCCAGCACGGGGGCAGAGTTTTACACTCTCGATGACATGAGGGCCCATTCCTCGCGACAGGGCAGCACCGAAGGACTCAGAAAAAGTTAAAAACTTTGTATTCAAAAAACAAACCGTTATTCATACTAGCTAAATACACAAGAGGCGCACGCAGTAGCTCTAAAAATATAACACCTATTATTTATTATGGATCCGTTTTATTAATCAAGTATTTTACTAAGTCACAAAATAAATGATTGCTGAACACAAAAAATATTTTTTCTATTTTCTAATCGACAATTGCTCTTAAACCTATTGTGCTAAGAATATTATAGATAAGTACAGAAAATTATACTAACCATGTAATCACATAATATTCCATGCAGTTTAAGTACTTAGTCTCTAAAACTTTACTTTTTAATAGGCCACTGCAGTACGTAGGCCTACTCACGAAGGGTAATTGGGCTAGTGTGGGTTGGTGAATTAACATACGCCATCGAATTTCTTCTACGGTCGTATGCAGGTAAACTCACGATGTTTTCCTTCAACAAAAAGCCAGTGGTGTAAAATTCCGAAAAATAAAATAAATTTTAATTTAAACTTTGAAAAGTTTCAAATAGGTCCCTCTCTCGTACTCACTTTTCTTGAAATCTACCACGTGACCGTTTTTTACATATCGACCACGTGACCGTTAAATCTAATAAACACTCATATCGTTTTAGATCTTAAATAAAGAAAACGTCCCACTCAAAATGCGTCCCTGTAGTATTCTCAGACATCTGTTTATACAATTATCGGCTAAGAGCCAGTCAGTGGCGCGCGCTGTTCTTCCTAAATGACTCCTTCATCAACCATATCCAACGGGATGCTTATTAGTGTCCCGACAATCCTCCTTGGAATAGTACGTACTCCGACTTCAAACGTAACAGCAGAAAAAAAAAATTCCTAAATTCAAAGTTTAAAAATATATTCGTTTGTTAGGATGTTTACTGCCAGAAAATAAAAAAAGTTAATTTATAAATTAAAAAAGAAAAAGTGACGGTTGTTTCTTTTTATTTCGTTTTGTTTTGCGTATTTTTGGACCAAATGGAGAACTTTTTGAGCTATCAGTGCAGTGAAGAGAACTGGGAACAACACGTATTCACAACCCCGTACCATGGTGAAGTACCGGCGACGAAGCAGAGGTGCCAAGCAAATGCGCGCGAAAGGGATCGTACGCAAAAGTTAGTATCTACTCGTATCAATACGAGTTTATTGAATTTTATAGAATGAATAGTTCATTATTAGCAACACTTATTCATTGTGTGTAGTGCAGTATTTTCAGAAAAAAATCAGGGCAGAATTCCTTTTAATATGAATTATCGTGTAGGTATCTCAGTCATAGAGAGAATTGTAATAATGTTGTGATAAGCATCTATAGTTTTGTAAAGTCGACTTAACGAAAAGATATATAATACTACTATAAAATTTTAGACAGCATTTCTAACTTTCAATCATTTTTCAATGCTTTTTGTAGC
Source organism: Hypomecis atomaria (assembly GCA_964007245.1). NCBI lineage: Eukaryota > Metazoa > Arthropoda > Insecta > Lepidoptera > Geometridae > Hypomecis > Hypomecis atomaria. The sequence continues at coordinate 14,542,644 of OZ023292.1, read as the reverse complement.
AACCGCACTGATTTATTTTTCGCGGAGTTCCTTATCACAAAGAAGTAAAACTGTTATTTGATTCATTTTTTTTTTTAATAGTAGCTAACAATTAATTAGCTTTAACATTTTTAGGAAATAAAGATATAATGTATATTTGTATTTTATTTATTCGATATTATGTCCCTTTACGTAGATACAAGTTAAAAATATTGCTTTACAAAATATTAACAAACTTATAACAATAGGTTCTACACATATATGCCTCTAATGCCTTTTTCTAAGCTTGTACAACAATTCAGTGTCCCACGCATCCTATTATAAAACGAACAGTGTTTGCACAGCTTTCTTTCAACATTCGAGTAGAATTGTTATCACAATATTGTTCTGTATTCCCAAGCAGCGTGAATCTGGCGTTCAACACGCTTCGGCTTCTGATCCCCACCGAGCCGCCGGACAGAAAGCTGAGCAAGATTGAGATTCTTCGGCTTGCAGGCTCCTACATCACTCATCTGGACAATCAGCTGTATACTGGTGAGACATAGCGTTTATGAAAAGTGGCCCGTATTCCCAAAGTAGCGTGAATCGGGCGTTCAACACGCTCCGCTATTGATCCCCACCGAGCCGCCGAACAGAAAACTGAGCAAGATCGAAATTCTCCGGCTTGGTGGCTCCTACATCACTTACTACATCACTTGGACAACCAGCGGTATACTGGGGAGGAACAGCGTTATTAAATAAAATAGCGTATAAATTACTCCAACCACCGTGAATCTAACGTCGAACACGTTTCGGTTAATGAACACCACCAAGCCGATTGAAATAAATCGGCTATTGAGCTCCTATACCATTCATTGATGCGTCCGCGTTGGAGAGAAAATTGAGAAAAATCGAAATACTCCATCTTGCGAGCTTTATACATATATCTCATTTGTAAAAGCAACGTAGAGCACTGGTAACTTCTAGTACTTCATTAAAATTTTATGGTTAATCTTGATATTTCAGTACAGACTTTTTAATAAAGTTGATAATTAAGTAGTTTTTTTTTTCTATAGGTAGATATGATCAGAAAAGGCTATTAAAAATGTACAATGTACCTAAATACTTAGCTTGGCGGTTTTTAAAAGGCGTACTTTCTGCGAATTCATATTTTCTTGTATTTAAAGTTTTCAGAGGAAAACCCAATTTTTTTTTACTAAATATAATTATGGTATTCACCATCCTACGGAACACTGCCATGGGCTTATCGAGTCAAAATATGCCTTTGACAAATCATACTATCACTTCATACTCGTAGTAGGTAGGGTAAACGGCCCAATACTCGTGAATTTCTGAACTTCGGTGACTTTGCAGCTCTGTCATGCTGAAGGTAATTAACTTTGAGGTCTGAAAATTTTTGGAGAGGTCATACACTTATCATTCTGTACGTGGAATATATTATTATTATAATATAATAACAATAAGATCGATATAAATATTAAAATAGTAAAAAAGACCCATATGTCCCAATGCCCGTCACGTTTGAGGTAATTATCGTCAAAGTGACCCAAAAGTCGTGATTTTTTTCACTGAATTTGAACCTTATTCGCTATTAAATAGAGTCTAATTATTTTGTCCTCTAAATGTAATTTGTAAAATAATAAAACGCAATATATTGTTTTATTATTTAATCAGGTATCTTGAATCAACAAAAAAATAATTATTTCAAAATTTACTTTGAGTATAATACGTAAGGAACAGTCCCTTGTCTTATATCCAACAATAATCCGGTTGTTAGGCACATGTGATACAAAAAATAAACATTTTTACTAAAACGACATTGTCATAATTATTTATATTAAAAACAGCTAAAAAAACTGTATGGTAGCGACACTCAAAAAAAATCTGATATCTGGTGATCAATAATATGAAACGTTATCACCCAATGAGTAAGCTCATTGTGAGAGGGGTAATATTGTTTTTATTGCACATAAATTATTTATAGGTTCTTAGAATACATAGTCTTGATTCTACGCGGATAGTCTATTCTTTATTGCAATGCTTCTCTAAGTGCCCGCGAAAATCAGTTTATAAAACTCAAAAATGTACCTAAATCTTTATAATCTTAAACATAATAAATTAAATATATAATTCAACAGTCTTTTGCTACTATGGCCTATGACTTTTGTTTTACAAAACCTTAGGTTTCAGTTTCACTTTTATCATATTAAAAAATGTGGATTTCTTTTTTTCAAATGCTCTTCTTCTTCTTTTGTCAACACAGTAGGCGGTCCTATTGAGCAGTCGACCAAACTTCTGCCATTAATTTTATCAATCAAAGTCAATCTTGGTACGTCAAATTCTTTTGCAGCAGAAGAAGGAGGTATGCTGAAGTCACGCCCTACTGAGGTCAACCATGATAAATATGTTCAGGCCCGAAATCGCTGCAATAAGGTGTGTAGGGATGCAATGCGTCGCTATGTTCATGCATCAGATGATGATGGGAATCCAGCTAAAGTCTGGAAATTTCTCAAGTCTGTGGGAATTGGCAAATCTCTCAATCAGACACTTCTGCTAACAATATTGACCTTAATGCCTTAAATTTATATTTCTCATCAGCTCCCATTATGTCGGATGTTGATAAAAGCTATACTCTACGTTATCTTGCTGCCATTACTCCTCCCGACTTTCCTCCTTTTGAGTTCAATCGTTTCACTGAATGTGATGTTAGGAGGATTCTAATGTCGATATCCTCCAACGCGGTTGGCGGTGACAATGTGAGCCGGAACATCCTTTTGCCTATTTTAGACATCATCCTTCCTATCCTGTGTACCATTTTTAATAATTCCATCTCTTGTGGAATATTTCCTACGGCCTGGAAAGATGCACAGATTATACCACTACCAAAACAATCCAATCCCAAATCCTTTTCCAAATACCGACCTATCTCTATCCTTCCATTCTTATCCAAAGTTCTGGAGCGTCTTGTCCACAGACAGATGAACGATTACCTTAATAGACATGATCTCCACAATCCTTTCCAATCTGGTTTCCGTACTGGGCATAGCACTGTGTCTGCGCTCATTAAGATCACCGACGACATACGCTTGGGTATGGATGACGGTAAGCTTATTGTTCTAACCCTGTTAGACTTCAGTGATGCTTTCAACACCGTTGACTACGACATTTTATCGACATTTTATCAGCAATCGACTGACTTCACAGTTATCTGTACGGACGCCGGCAGCGGGTTCGCCTTGGAGATACTTTTTCTTCCTGGTGTGACACTACTGCTGGTGTGCCACAGGGCGGCGTGTTATCTCCTCTTCTTTTTGCTTTTTTCATTAGTTCTATATCGCAACGGCTTACTTCTTCCCCTCATCTTTATGCAGACGATCTCCAAATTTATTCGCAAGCTCGGCTAGATGATCTAGATTCAGCGATAGCTGCTATAAATTCTGATCTCTAGCAAGTAACAGAGTGGAGCAGATCATTTGGCTTGAAGATCAACCCCGCAAAGTCACAAGTCATCATAATTGGCAGCTCTTATAATATTACAAGATAAATACAAGATAATATTACAAGAATCGACTGGTAGGAAATTCCTTGCGTAGAGTTCGATGGAGTCACTTTGCCATATAATAAATCTGTGAAAAACCTCGGTGTCATGTTTGATCGTACGCTATGCTGGGATATTCATTTTAAAACAATCAGCTGCAAGTTGTTTGCTGCTGGTAGCTCTCTTAGACGGCTCCAAAACTTCCTACCTACTGCTACTAAAGTTGCGCTCGTACAGTCTCTTCTTCTTCCTATTTTAGATTACGATGACGCCAGCTTTTTAGATCTCACTGAAGTCCAACTTGATAAGCTTGAGCGTCTCCAAAATTATTGCATTAGGTTTATATTTGGGTTACGCAAATATGACCGCGTCTCTCATTTTCGTACTAAGCTCAAGTGGCTTCCAATTCGTCTTCGTCGGAATGCTCATATCCTTAATCTCCTTGATAATATCCTCTTCAATCCTTCTACTTCATGCTATCTTAAAGACTCTTTTTCCTTCTGGCAAGATGCATATTCCCTTCCCCTCCGATCCAAGGATAACCTTTCCCATAAGACCCCTACCGCACGGTGTGAAACTTTTTACGGACGGTCTTTTGCCTTTCAGGCAGTCCAGTTATGGAATGCCTTGCCCGTTACTGTCAGAAAAGCTTAATCACTCAACGTATTTAAAGATCAGGTTAAAAACCTGCTGAAATTGTCAATTCTTTAACTATTTAACTGTTGTTGTTGTTATTTATGTTGTTTTATGTAATTAGTATATTGTAATGTATTAGTTTATTATTTAGTCATAGGTTTATTTTATAATTTTTTATATGTATTGTTTTCTTTAATTTTAGGTATTTTAAGTATTTATATCAATTTTATTAGTATGTATGTTTATGATGTATAATCAAACTTATATTTTTAACTAATGCGCACCCTGTCCATTTTTATACGCTTTCTGTCTTCTTCATCCTAAGGTTGTCTGGCAGAGATCGCTATCAGCGATAAGGCCGCCCATTGTTACACTGTTTATTAGGGTTCCGTACCCAAAGGGAAAAACGGGACCCTATTACTAAGACTTCGATGTGTTCTGTCCGTCTGTCTGTCTGTCTGTCTGTCACCGGGCTGTATCTCATGAACCATGATAGCTAGGCAGCTGAAATTTTCACAGATGATGTATTTCGGTTGCCGCTATAACAACAAATACTAAAAACAAAATAAAATAAATATTTAAGGGGGCTCCCATACAGCAAACCTGAATTTTTAGACATTTTTCGCTCTATTTTAATAATGATACCAGGTAGATGCTTGAAATTTTCACAGAATATTTAGTTTTATATTCCCATCAATAATAAATAATAAAAATAAAATAAATATTAAAGGGGGGCTCCCATACAGTATGGAACCCTCCGTGTGCAAGTCCGACTCGTACTTGGCCGATTATGTATCTTTGTTTCTTCTTTTTGTTTATTTCTTGGTGTGCAATTAAGAGTTTATCTATCTATGCCTTTTGCATCAGCTTCCATAGCCTTTATCATAGCCTCTGTTGTGTATTTTCTCTCGGCCATGATGATCTGTAAATTTTCATTCAAGCAAACTGATGTAATTAAATGTTGTCAATCAATGCTTAGGTATAAATTGCACATAAATTAAGAAACATCATAAATTAGTCTGATGCATATAACACTGTCATGAGAAACTTTTAGAGAAAACACGTGTGTCAGGTAGGGTTGATTTGTCCGGGTTCTGGACTCTAAAATCCGGGATTTTCACGCGACTTGTCCTGGTTGCCGAATTTTAGAGTTGGCATCCCTAGTGTCAGATCATGATATGTATGAGCTACGGGCATCCTTTTTTCTGGGTTAAACTAGAAAACTAAAAATCTTATTACGTCGAACGTTGATCACAAGGTGGCTCTGACGAATGTACCTACGAGTATGTACGGTGCTCTGATTATAACTGTAAGAACAGACCAGATTCAAGCTGCTTCCGCAGGAATACACTAGATGAAATCTACTTCCGACTGGTTTTGGTATTGGAAATCTGTATCCAGCAGCAAACATTCGGACCTACGGCCTAAATCCTAAGACTTAGAAAAGATTTGCGCGTCCTATTTTAACACAAAACTTGCTTTATACGTAACCGCCAAGTACCGAAATACAAACGAAAAGCTTGATAGATGATAGGACAAAAATATTCCGACAAAATGCATTAAAACACAATAGGCGCGCGCATTTTGTAAACGTCAGTATAATTATTCATATCTAGATCAAAAATAGCTTATTAAATTATAAATTATCTTATGCATATTTTTGACACTGAGCCATAAAAAAATGTACCTTATGTCGTCTCTATTAAAGTTTAATTTTAAAAAAATAACGACATAAGGTGCACCTTTCAAAGTGAATATCAAGTGTGTCCCGATAGCCGTTAATTTATTAATTATTATGACGAGCATTGGGACAAATCGGAGTTACGGCGCACCATTACCTGACACACGTAATTAAAAAATCTATGATTAAAGAAAGCACAATTTTATAGGTTATAATGTTAGAATATTAATCAAGCTTTAATCTCATTGTAATTTCGCTTACACAAACGAACAACTGATCCAGTAAACATTGAATCGAACACGGCAAGTCAGTCGTCAGGTTCAGGAGCTAAACTTTGCAAAAAACACAAAATTTCGGAGCGCTGCACTTTAGATAAACACTGCGCCTAGGCCATAACAGATATGACTAAGAGTTTCCATTGAAATTGAAGCTAATATTACCGAGAATTTGTTGCCATAAAAAGTTTTGATGTAAGTTTAGGTATAATTTAGTAAAAGTCTTTTTATTTAATTTTAACGGGCATTGGGACATTGTCGACTTTGTGTACACTTACCCTATATAAAAAAAAGTCGCTTCCCGCTGTCTGTCTATAATATATGTATGCTTAAATCTTTAAAACTACGCAACGGATTTTGATTCAGTTTTAGGGTTCCGTACCCAAAAGGTAAAAACGGGACCCTATTACGAAGACTCCGTTGTCCGTCTGCATGTCCGTCTCCAGGCTGTATCTCATGAACCGCTATAGCTAGAAAGCTGAAATTTTCACACATGATGTATTTCTGTTGCCGCTATAATAACAAATCCTAAAAATAGAATAATAATAATATTTAAGGGGGGCTCCCATACAAAAAATCTAAATTTTTAGCCGTTTTTCGCTCGATATCAATAATGGCAACAGGTAGATGCTTGAAATATTCACAAAATATTTAGCTGCATGCCTGCTTTAATAATAAATAATCAAATTAAAATAAAATAAATATTTAAGGGGGGCTCCCATACAGTACGGAATCCTTCATGCGCGAATCCGACTCGTACTTGGCAGATTACTTTAATAGATAGAGTGATTCAAGAGGAAGGTTTATATGTATAATGCACCTGTGCGAAGCCGGGGCGGGTCGCTAGTTATGTATAAAATAATGTATCAGATTATTTAGTCCACATAGGGTTATATTTTTAGAATTGCATCTACCATCTCAATCAGGAATGAAGTAGCCCATTCAGGAGTAGAGTAGATGGGGTAAATCGACTCACTAATAAAATTGTGATTTTACCCGGTAATTATCATGATTTTTGGTTTGAGGAAATTCATAAAACGATATTTTTACAGGTGACATGGAGCAGCCGTGTCTACAAAAAAATGAAACCGACAACAAAAACAGTTCATTGTGCACATTTTGTTGGACGGCAGTTAAAAAAGACGTAAGTTTTGTGTATTTTTTACTTGGTTTCTATCTTAATGAGAATAATTACCTAGTTTATGAAATGTTTTTAGACTAAAGCAATTTAAACAAGGAAGGATTTTTTGTTTCTAATATGTATAGGTATTTTAGCTTGTATTAGGTAGTATAATAGAAAAATAATAAGCTAATCGATCTTATTATTAGATATTTTCTGCCCTGTAACGTGTATCCTTAGCGTGCATGAATATTCTTTTACGTTCTTGTAAAATACTAATTTGGAAGCTGCTAAATTCGTTTGTACTTAATATTATTCAAAGGATTCATTCTTCATTTCAGAAACCGCCAGCGCCTGCCTCGCATTATTACAAACAGTACTAGATTTACGAAGCTCTAATTTGTATAACTAGTCCTACAGCTTTATTTAATTACTAATTGTTAATATCATGTACTTATTATATAATATATATATTTCTAACACATTTAAGTATGTACATAGATTAAACTAGGTAACCTACGGTTGAGCGAGACTAGCAATCTATAATAAGCAACTAGAAAGTTGAATTTGTACTTAATTATTAAAAAAAAACACAAACCCATAAATTTTTAGAACTGTTAAGTAATTTTCACCAATCTTGGTATACTTACTCCGACCGTTTGATTTAGTCCTCCGCGCAGGCAAGGACTGAGTTAAACGGTCGAAGTATAGGTACCTATTACATCTTCAAAGCAAAACCTTTATATTTTTAATTTTAAGAGGCGTTGGTGAGAGTTAATATTTTAATATCTTTCTACAACTATTATCGTCATTGTCATCCTACCAGACGCAGTAGTCTCCTGCTAATGATGTAGGCATTGTAGGCTCTCTTATATTCCAAAAGTATCAGTTGGAAACAGGCTGTATCCAGATCGTATTCTCGCATGCCATTCATAGCATCAGGCACCGATAAGCGCAGCGTAGGACATCCACCCACATTATTTTATTATAGAAAATCTAATCATTGTAACTAACATCGAATAATGTTACTGATAAAGGAAATAAATAAAAAATATTTAGCGAAATGGCACAATTTTATTCAAACTAATATATACTATTAAGTAGTTTTTAATAGATTAACGTCAACAGAACATGATCACAACCAGTGGTTAAAGAGGTGGTCAAAATGTGTACAAAACGAGATAAAAAACATTTTTTGTCCGATTGTATACAGGGTTATTTCTAATCAATTAGCATCCTTTTAGGGGCTTATTCTGTATATCAAAACTAGCAACTTTTGATCTGCAACTTTTGTCAAAACTCAAAAAAAAATCAGCTGTTCCATACATTTTGTCCCGGGTGAACGCTATTTTTCAATGGCAAATCAATTTTTTTTTTTTAGTTTTACAAAAGTCGCAGAACAAAAGTTGTTTAGTTTTGATGTACATAATAAGCCCCTAAGAGGATGCTAATTGATTAGAAATAACCCTGTATATGTATTTAATAAATATAATTAACTGTATAAATTTTACTGGAAAGTAATTTTAAAAGTGTGATAATGTATTAATAGTGCATAGAAATGGAAACTATTATTATACCTATTGGGTATATAAATTTATAAATAAATAAGACTCAACGAGTAATTTCTATTTTTTTTTTCACTTTTATTTGGATTTTCTTGAAATGATTAAAGTAAAATTTTCATAGTTTCTTTTCAGTCGCATAGTGAAAGTGAATATTTTTTTGTTTGTTTTATATCTCGGGATAATAATTATGATATAAATATTCAGTACGGTGGTGTATATACCTACCCGTTGATTTTTTTGAACAAATGGAGTAAATCCAAAAGTAAATTTATCCAATGTGTGACAATATTTTTTGTCAATTACAAATTATTATTATTAAATGCAGGCAGTACTAAAATGTGATGCGTTTAACAAACAAAACTTGCTATTTAAAAAAATACTATTTGTAAACACACAATTTGACAATATTTTAGTAGAAAACTTAGTTAAGTGAAATCTACAATATTTACAACCCTTAAATATACTTAACTACAGGAAGTACACTTTTTTCAACACATCTGTTTCATTTCATCAACTATTAAATACATTGAAAGTACCTCTTTCATATTGTATATTTAAGTAAGTTTAAGTAGCTCTCAACAATTGTGACTTACAGCTGGCGCCAATTTTGTTCTAAAAATAAATATTTGACAATTTGAAAAACATGTAAGTAAAAATATACGAGACCTATAATTTTGGGTTCATAATAGGTACCTAAAGTACGCTTGTTTTTAATTTAAAAAAAAAAAAAAACGTCTTGAATTTTTGTGCCATTGAATCATTGAATCATTCTTTGATTTCTTTAGATAATTCTGTAAAAGTGCCTAGTGTGTTTTTCATACTTCAGAAAATTAACAATGTAGGATCTAAAATGTGATTGTCTGAACGTGTGATATAATATATTCTTAGACATGGCAGATTTGCCTTACTAATTTTTAGAATAATCACATAATTAAAGTTGTCAAAATAGTTCAGTTAATAGTACAACAAAATCAGCGCCCATATACTTTTCCCTCAACATCTTTACATCTAAATATAATTATTACATTTCGTGACTAGTAAAAATTCTAGTCGAATTAAGTAGACACCTAAACTACTCATAAATAAGGCAAGTTCGTATGTACAGAAAATTACTTATATATAAACAATCTAAACATGTTCACGTAATCACTAAAGAAATGCAATTACAGAAACAATTTCATATAATAAAAATACTAAAAGGACTCGTGCTAAACATCAACAAAACATATACCACTTTAACATCACATGCACACTTTTTTCTCTAAGAAGACATCACAGTCGAGGATATTATTTACTAAGTATCGTTTCAAAACTTCCACAGTCTTATTACACTTTTGTTCCAAGTTTGTCACATAAAGTCTGGTCCACAATGTAGAAAGGCTTTAGCTATCGAATACTGTTCCTGTCTCGTCCAATGAAGGGGCTCGATTCGTGGTTGTTTTTCTCTAAGTTGCCGGACAGGGTGGGGTCCGGTCGACTTCTCTTGAAGAAGCCTAGCTTCCAGAGAAGTAAGATAAGCAATATTAGCACTAAAAGACCTATTAGCACTGATAAGATGATCACCCAGAGTGGCACTTCTGTTGGTTCGCTGATCTTCAAATCTGGGTAAGCGACTGTTTCCACCTGTAAGAAATAAATTAGTTTTAGTTTACGTTTTATATATAAAGCGTCAGGAATCGTTACATATATTTTATAATACGATTTTAGTATTACAGTTACGGTAATACAGTTTGAACAATCATTTTGAAGAGATAGATGCGTGAGCCTGGGTAGGCTCACGGATGTAAATGTATTGGTATACATTTACATCCTCACAGATTAGGTAAACAAAAAATTAGTTCAATTCAAAACTGTAATAACAGTAAGAAAGTTCGTATAGGCTGAGTGGCTAGCCTTGATGTCTTTTTTTTAAATACCTTCCTGAAGAGTTTTTACAGAGCTAAACCACAGTAATTAATATCATTACCGTGGCTAAACGATTGATACAACTGGTTTACGCTAAATTGTAGATAGGTACCAATTATCACCCGGTCCACGTCACCATCAAATTATACCGATTAAATTATGAACTAATTATACTAACTAACTGTAGTAGTGTCGCCATTTTTATTCTGCTGTACTTTGTGGTGGTTGAGAGGGAATTAGATGGAGGCGGTGGAGGTGATGTTGATGTGGCTGACGCGCGGGTAGTCCTCCACCAGCGTGGAGTTCCACAGGCGAGTCTTCACGGTGATGGTAATTTATAATACTTGCTGTTAAAAATAATTAAAAAGCGATTACTAACCGTAGTTGTGTCGTCATTTTTATTCTGCTGTATGTTGTGGTGGTCGGGTGGGAAGTAGATAGAGGCGGTGGAGGCGATGTTGACGTGGCTGACGCGCGGGTAGTCCTCCACCAGCGTGGAGTTCCACAGGCGCGCCTTCACCGTGATGGTGGTAGCCTGCGCTCGCGCCAGGCGGTAAATCACGCATTGGAATTGGATGCATTTCGCTGTCTTCTTTTCACAGTTCTGAAATTTTAAAAGGATAATTACAGTCAATTTTAGTTTTTAAATTGTGTAATTCGATGCTACGGCTATAAAAAAATACATAAGTTACATGGAAAGTGACGTAATGAAGACTGCTGGCTGCAGGAACGTACCTACTTGAAAACGATTTAGAAATAAGTACTGAAGACCTATGATATTATCCGTCTTGCAACTGGTACAGGCCGAATCGTACAAGATTATTATTATTTTGAATATTATTTACTAAAATATTGATATTGATTTCAAAAATAGGTACATTATTGTAAAAAGCTCTATTGAGCGCCTTAAATATATTTAGATAGGACTCACCATATTCACAACATGTTTCCTCTGACCATCTTTATCCGTATACGCTTCAGCTTTCACGATATCGTTTTCTCGTTTCCTCCTCACTTTGTTTTCATAAGCACTGGAGTACTCCACGGTTTTGGTCTCATTATATTGCTTCTGGCTGGATGTGACGCTGATCTTCCCAAATGTGAGGAACGGATCCATTTCCAGGTTTTCTAGTTTGGGTTCGGTGGTGCCAGGACGGCTCGTTAAATTCAGAGTGTTGATGGTTTCTCTCCCGATGATAAAACATTGTCCGTTCTTTTGATCTGTAAAATAACGATGTTTCATTGGAGTTAGAACTTTTTGTTTACAAACACGCTACAGGTAAGCCCCTTTCAAGCAGTCGTAAAGAAAATGTATAGAAGAGGACTTAGTTTCAGCACTAGACGTATTTCAGCTGATACAGAAAGTTTCCCAAAAGTTGAAATTTGTGTATTTACACATATGTATTAGTGCTTCGTCATAAATTGCATCACGGTGACTTCAAAAAACGTAAGCATTTTAAGACATTACTTCATAAGATCATTTCTATAGTAGGTAAGCTCTTTCCAAGACAGACACAGCACAAGTCAGAAAAATAAATTGTAAAGTAAAATCAAAAACGTTGGGCTGTCTGAGCCTAATGCGCAAAGGTTTTTATTTAGGCGTATACAGTGCCACGTAATTTGCTTTACAATATCTTCAACACCTACGAGTATGTACCATTTTTTCTACAGTCTATTTTCTAAGTTAAAAATGAGACTTACCAGCTTCTCCGTCCACGGTGGGTAAATCTTCAGGGTAGAGGAGCCACTTCCCTTGCGAGTTATCAGACGCGACTTGATGCGGCCATTTGATCACCACTTGTACTGACGACACTCGCCATGGCCCTTCGTTGAATACCTGGAATTTAAAATACAACCCTAAAAACTATGTTTTATACCAATTTTAGGATTACCGGTTCACCGTGTAACACGCAAAAAAACCTGTTCTTCGAGATTATTGCTTGAGATGGTTGCTTGCGACCCTGGCTGAAACGGGAAAAACTAACAAAAATGGATGAAGCTACACGAAAATGATAATAGTTTCTATACAAACTCATACTAACATTACTAAGACCGTACTGAGTACTTTGTAAATGTAAATGGTTACTGGCAGTAACCAGTAAATGGTAACAGCTAGAAACGTACTGTAGTAGATATTTATATTTACCTGGTAGGTGTGGACTATCCTAGTGCCGATATCATCGAAGTACTTCATAGCAGATTCTCCTTTCACTTCTCCACCGTAGAACACTTGCTCTGGTCTTGCTGCTCTGTAACCAATAAATATTTATTAAGTTTAGTTATTATCTTCCCGGTTACAAAAAAGACGACAAATTTATCGTATTGAATACCCATACAGTTTGTAGAGCAAATGGGCTATATCCACATCGCTGGCCCCGTGTAAGTTGGTTTAACAGTTTACTCATGCCATTGAATATCTACCACAAACGTATGGTGGTTTTCTTACGATCTGTTAAATCATAGAAAAGTTAGTGGTGTGAAAGTCTTCAACCGTAGCCAGTATCTTCCCAGCTACTTTTCTTTGGAAGTGAGACTGACCCACACTGTGAAGGCCACGGAAGCCTCGTTGTCTTCCAGCGCGCAAGCGTCGGACGGCATGGCGATACGTACATAAATTCCAGAGAACTCATTGGTACGGCATACCCCTGACTTCACGATTGTAATGCAATCTTTCGCTAGACCACGGTACCACACAGTCCAGACAGTAGAAGTTACTAATAGAATATCAATAATATTACCCTTTTATTAGCAACTCCGCGTTCTTGATAACTAAAGCTTCAACCGTAGCCGGTATCTTGCCAGGGTACTTTTCTTTAGAAGTAGAGTTGGCCCAAACAGTAAAGGCTACCGATGCCTCATTGTCTTCTAGGGCTCGGGCGTCGAAACGCATGGTGATGGGTGGAGTGCCGGCTGGCTGCATCTTGAAAGGGTTCTCTAGCATGCATGATACTATGGTCTTGTTAACACTGGTGCAGATTACGTGTTTATCCTGAAATTAAAATAAAGTAGGCTGTTTAATTTCAAACACAATAATGTTACAGTTTATAAATATCGGATACCGTCAAACGTTATCCTTTGGATTTGGTCTAGGCATCCATCTGTTCAGTTATAATAAGACAAGGCCTGTAATGTGAATCTGCAAATTTTCTACTTTTGCCTTATGCAATGTGTTAGTTGAGACAATGATACATCGACTAAATCCTTGAAAACGATTTTTTAAAGAATTTTTAAATTAAAAAACTCGAATCAACTTTTTTCCTGAAAGATTGCTTCGATATCATTTAATGGATTCCGGATTTGTATCGGTTAATTAACCAAAAAAGAACAAACGAATCTATACCTAAATTCTCTTTTTCTCAAATCAGCCTGAAAAAGAAATATGGTAATGTACGTGAATTCACCAAACTGGGTCAGCTTGCTGAATAAGGTTGAATCATCTATCAAAGATAGTCCTATGTTCAACAGTGAAGTAAGATTAGTCAAAGTTAAAGTTGATACATGACGGTTCTAAATCAGTGAAGTTATAATCACGGGCAATTTTGCATTCGTCTGTGCAGATGTTGTTTTTCCTCTAAGGGTCACATTTTTCAACAAATTTCAACGATATTTGGTAAACAGGCTTTATATCTGTCTTAATAGATGTTTGGCGTCAACGATTTTTCATAAGGGTGTTCCAATGAAAATCCCTCGAAAAGGGGGCTGTCGCGCTATTTGTGAACCGATTTTGATAATAATTAGCAAAATTGTTAAGGATTTAAATCCTAATAAGATTTGCTAAAATGAACCTAATCGGTCAAGAGCCAGTCGAGATATGTATTATGCTTATGAAGATTCAGTTATAGATATGTGTCGCGAGGTCTACTATTCAGAGAACTACTAGTCAACAAAAATACTTACGCTTATGTTGGTAGCGATATAATGCAGACTGGAGTGATGCTGAACGAACAGCTGTCCCTCGTAAGCCGAGTCGCCTAAATTATTTACTGAGATAGAAAGCTTGATTTCTTCTTCTTGTCCCAGAGTAAGCGCGTACGATTTTCCATCTTCAGCTGGAAATGAGAAAAATGGTCGAATGGTATAAAAATAAATAAATTGTAATAGTCCTACAGTGATACATAATTATAATAATCTAGATTAAACTCTTTGTTGTTCACGCCAAAGATTTCAACCCTCCAAAATACTCTGAGTGCTCAGTGGAGGTAACAGAAGCTTATGTTTTCAACAAGGCACTCACTAGAAACTTAGCATCTTTATTCACAAAAAGAGACGCATATTCACCCTCATTGAATCACTTTTTTTAGCCAGACTTCGTATTTGATCACAAATTCGAACAAATGCCTCGTTTTACAGCACAAATACAAGTACTTATAGCTATAGTTTAAAAACGTCCCTTCATCATCATCATCATTCCGTGGCAATGGCTAAGAAGAAAGATACTTATTTTATAACGTAGGTACCTTTAGGGAGTTGAAGCACGGGAACCACAACGAGGTCGCTGATGCATGTGCCATTAGGACCGCTGCAGTCATTGAGGAAGTTAGCAGTGAACATGGTGGTAGCTGTCGCGTTCAACACCGGGTAGTCATCGATTCTTGGGAGCTCGCCAGACGTGGAGTAAATGGGCTGCGCTTGCTCCAGTTTGTATGTCACTTGGAACTGGAAATGAAAATAATTGAAAGTTCATAAAAGACATGAATAAACTTTAAACTACAAGCAGATGCAGAGGTCTAGAGTGATAAATAAATTGCATTTACAAATGCATTTCGTTTTGGCAAAACATGGTACGGAAAAAATCTAACACAGGATATAAATCCCTCCTACAAATTCTTAAAGAGATGAGACGGGAGAGAGAGAGAGATAGAGAGAAGTAGGGAGAAATCTTGAATGCATTATGCATAAAATGGTATTCAGCCGATAGTCTATGTACTTTATGTGTGGACATTCTGTGCTGCGTTTGTTGTGCAGAAATAATAAAATGTAACTCTAATAATATTTTTCCGTTCTTACCTTGATTGGAGTCTGTATATCCCTTGTATTATTTTTCAGATAGACAATATGCTCTCTACAATCTTTAACATCCTTGCCTAATTGGATGATTCTGTTCACTGTGTTGGTCTTTTCGTTATCAAACAATACTCTGGAATATTTTCTACCTCCGGGGAAAGTTTCAGCTTCAATCACATAGTTTAGCCTGTGGGTGTTGGTCTGGGTGGATTTGACCAAAGACTCGATGATGCAGCAGGCTTGGAAGGAAAAGCATGTGAGGTTTGCTGCGGGATCCTTATCACATCCCTGTTTCGAAGGGTCGATGTTATTGATCGTGTTCGAAGGGTTAATTGAAGTTTTTATGTCAATTATAGGTCGAGTTCGGATTAGTGCAACGCTGCTCTGAAATCAGTGAAAAAAATATTACAAATGGCTACAATCAGTCAAGTCACAAAACGTTTCAGGAATAATAGGATATTTGGCAGTGTGTGGATTGCAAAATCTGCCAAACTTTAGTGTTTATTTTCTACAGCCAAACAGCAAAGCAAAATAATGAATGTTTTTGGGATTCAAATATAACCTCAATCCTTTAAATTATATGTTTTTCTACCTTTGAAATTTAAAATGTAAAATTTACGATTAAGCTAAGTGTTACCATCAGGCGAGCAAATTGCTCGTGCATCGTGTGACTTAATCCCATAATGTACGAAAAGGTAGTTATTTTTAGTTATAAGAATAATATGTTAAAACTTACATCTTCATAAGCGCCAACTAACAAATCTGGATATCCATTAGCATCCAAGTCAACTCCCCCAGATAAGGAGTATCCGAATGTCTTTAGCGTTACCGGCATGGATTCAGCTGAGATCACTTGATCGGGTTTCGTATTTAGACCTTTTTCTCTGTTACCCATATATATGTAAAGCACACCGTTGCCTTCATAAGGACTACCTATAGCGACATCCTGACAACCGTCTTTGTTCATATCTCCAGCATTTGCAATAGAAATGCCAAATTGAGACTCTTGTTTACCGGTAAGCCTAAGATTGTAATTATGTGGCAGATTTTGGTCTTTATTTAAGTACAAGTAGACCGCACCACCGGCATCTTTTGAGAAGAAGAATGGCGCTCCCACTAAGAGATCAGGCATACTGAAAAAGAATATAATGAATTTGAATGACTGACGGACATGACTGAAATTAACAGTCTACATTACGAGTAGATTTCAGCCTTTTAGATATTCTAGAGTAAATGGACCCAACTTACCCATCACCATTAACATCTGCAGCAGCCACTTCGTATCCATAGCTTGAGCCGAATTGTTCACCTTTCAGTAATAAAGTAACATTCAGTTTATATAAATCAGTACTGCCCCAGTCAGCTGTGGGCTTCTTACTGAAGATAACGACTTGACCAGTGCCATGGGCCCGTGGTGCTCCGGCTACGTACGATGGCTTGCTGCCTCCGAAGAACGTTGCTCCGGTAACAGACATCCCTGGAAACACATGAATAAGTAACTATAAAATAAGCAAAATAATTTTAGGTTGCTTCTAATGCGACTTTCACGTGTTTTATCATTTGTATTGATGTGATAACGTAGTTTAAATCGATGATGCCGGCTGCACGCACAAAAAGTGTCAAATTCCGCCTGAGCCGAGCGTGCAAGCAAGAGCGTGGAACAAGCGATAAAGAGGCACGATCGGCTTAAGCGTTTGACTTTTTTCAGTTGTTGATTAACAATGTTTTCTTATGACATCATCACGTAAAATTATTGTCCGTCAACCGATTTTACAGACAACCAATTTATTTTATTTCTTATAAAATTCACCAAGCTTACGTTTCACTTACCTAAATAACTGTACTTTTCAACTGGACTAGATCCATCTTCCACAGGCCCCATATAGACGACGTTGTCCCTATCTAACGGGTCATCTCTAGCATCGTGCGCAAATATAGTTCCTCTCCAAGTGTACGGTCCAGGACTGCCCAGGATTAGCGTGTCATCTTCCAGGAATGAACTGCTGGTTCCCACTTGACAAACACCGTATTCTTCGTGCTCTCTAATAATGAATAAAAAAAATTACTTATGACCAAATCGGTAAAGACTTTTGGCCCCCTATTCCATTTGTAACAAAAGATTGTATCAGTTTCAAAATTAGTGAAACTTTTGCATGTTAAGCAACTTTAGCCAGTTAAGATAAGATCTCTGCGCACATTTGATTGCACTCAACATTTCGTTGAAACCGTTTTAATATTAAAATCTAGTTGCAATAGGGCTGTATAGGTAATATACATATTATGCTGACCTTAAATGAGATCTGCCTCGGCAAGGTTCCATGATATCCACTAACTCCAGAGTGTTGCTAAGGGTGTAACACAGACCTTGACCAAGTTGAAGTTCACCTGCTTTGCGGATATATCTGAAAATGTGATCGTTTAATATTATGAAATTTTAATAGGGAGATAAAGGTATATAATAGGATGTGTTATAAAAGGAATGCTCAGAAAATATTTTATTAAATATTTGAGAGTCACCTGTGTGCGCACACAACGGCTTTCTTTTCGGGACCCTGGCTTCTAACTGACACTCCAAGCCACTGGCCTTCCTTGATCTCATCGGGATATGGACCCGACAGTTGATCGGAGTCGAGACCTACACACAAACAAACACTCATCAGAACATTCCAGACAACAAAAGCAAGCAGAAAATTTAAGCGCTCGGATGCTAAATGAAGTCATTAATTTCGTTTCATTACTCAGCAAAAAATATGTTATTTCATAGAATACACAATACTTGATGCTTAGTCAAGGCTATAAAGCTAAAATTAGACACAATCAAAAATCAAAAAATAACCGTTGTTATTCAAAACTCAGCCCAAACATTGAATTAATTGATGGTACTTGATGATTAAATTATAAATAAAGAGCTTATTATATACGTAACGCAAAAGCAACATAATCGTTGTAGGTGTATAGTTGCTATTGCAGCAAAAGAAATAAGATCCCAAAACAGATTATACATTGCTGATGATAATGTCGGCAAATGCAAAGCATTGCAACCAGGCGTGAACGGAAATGCAAGAAGTTCTTTACAGCAAAATGATAAAGATTTACGATGTGCGAGAAACAGATTACACTTTCCATTTCAGGTTCAGAATGCACAAACATCGTGCTTATAAATATGAGTAACATAGCAATTGAATCATGCATCCCAAAATTCTAAGTGACTTAAATACGATTTGCTATAACAAAACGATAAGGTGACAAGTCCTCGTATAGCCGGAGGAAATTCCTGTGAAAAAAATCAACCTGAAAGAAATCAACGTGAAAGTACGGCTACAAACTTGTGGTCTCGGGTTAATGATCGTTATCAAAGTCTACTTTACGAGTATGTTAATTTTGAGCTGATACTGACTGGCCGATCGGTTAATACGAGAGTAGGTATACCAGAGAGACACCACCAATAAGTTTGTGAGTATGACCTACAGTGTGATCTATGTTAACGGCCCGACAAGACTTTATTTTGTTAGACCATATTATTATAGATGTGCAAAACCAGACATACATTGGTTTTGAACTTTATTATTTGATTAATTCTAAATAAGTGTGCATTAAGCTCTATTTTTATTGATTGTCAGGAATCGTTATTCATTTTATAACTAACCAGTCACCTTCGTTACGTGTTAAAATTTATTTTTATCGTGTTATATGAACAGAAAAAGTTAGTTTTTAATTTAGTTTCGGTGTTTTATTGTGCTTCTACTGAGAAGTTCTGATTATATCTAAAACTAAATGTAATTCTAATAAGCTCTATTTTCTACATTATGGACACTATTTTACTTAATATACAATGTACTCAACACTTTGTTTAGCTGAATGTTTTAATTATTTTTTATTGAAAATATGAATAACTACTTACATCAAGAAGGAGCTAAATAAAATATACAGGGCAAATATTTTGCAGAGGTGCTTCGGCTCAAGCATTGTAATAATAAAATATAATAGTCGGTGCTTTTGCAAGCTGTTAGTGCATTTACATTCTAAAATTTTACGAATACATTTTCGCTCAAGGCCAGTATAATAAAATTTATACAATTTGATAGGAACAGAACGAAAATATTTTCTTAAAATATTCTTAGTGGCGGTTAACATTATGAGTAAAATGGTACGCAAAGTAAAGTCGAAAAAACCATTGCCGTTAGTGATGCTCATGCGTTGCAGTAATATATGATTCCTTAGCTGGAACTCAGCAAAATAATTGAAATTAGTAGAATCAATGAAACGTCGAATTAGTTAATTAGTTGAGGAGCATATATGATTAAAAAGAAGGTTGAGACCACAGCTCACTTACTCGTATCTAGCCTGCCGTACTTCGCTGTTTGGAGCACCACCGACAAAAGACAACAATTTTAATTAAAACTTACATTACACGTCATCTGTCCCAGCATTAACTTATTTGTCGGTATACGAGTATATTCGTTTTTATTATTTATGTTTTTGATTAAGATAAGGAAATAATAATGTGTAACCAAAACTGAAGTAAACACTGAACATACCAACGCAGTTTCAAAATTTGACAAATAGCTTAACAGCTACAGCTGTTGGATCCTGTTTTTACGTTCTTCATAATAATTGTTCATATTGGTACTGAATAATTTCTAATTCAAACGGTGCATCGCTATTTCTACTTTTACGTGTAGTCTATGCAATTCACTGTGTTGCTAGAGCTATGTAGGTCTATGTTTTGTTGTGAAGATCACTACTATATACACACGTGTTTCAATAATGATTTACAATTTAAGTAAATTCTTCGCTAGTAATTTTGGCACTACACCTGTATCCTCTGATTACCTTTTTAAAGAAACCCACGAAAGAGTAAAGATAGTCCGGATGTCGAAGGTAGAAGCTTCGTAAGACTAGGAGACGCGATGACATAAGACTTGCAAATAGATCAAATGCATTCAATGATACCGATTTTTTTATAAATAAAATTGGTGATGATAAAACGAAACTCACTTCTTCGGCCATCGGTGATAATCTGTTGGCAGTCGTTGACCCTGCTGCTCATGCCGCATTTCCAAAGGGCGCCGGATCTTGTCGTATTCGGTTGCAAGTTTTTACCCAATGGCGCGCCGACCAATAGCCTGGAATCACAGAAACAGAAACTTTAAGTAAACAAAACAACAACCACAATAATTTAAAAACTTCGGAATACTAATTTGAGATTTGTGCAAAAAAAATGTTAAGCACATAACACTTCAATAGTCTCTGTCTGTCATAAAATGATACGAGTAAAATCTCTGTGTGACAAATTGTTTGTTTTAAATTTCAAGTAAGTACTATTTTCCGATATTGTGAATATTTCTAATTGTGATAGCGATGGAATCTAGGCCATATGTTAACGCAAAAAGAATAGCATGCTATGTTTGATCAGAATACACACATTTATTTTAGAAATCAATAGATAAATATGTAACGAAGTAGAAGCTTTTAAAAAATAAAAAAGTTCAAAAATTGATAAATCGTAAAAAACAGAACCGGGAAAGAACAAAGTGGACAGCGTCAAAAGTACGGGATGTGATTGCAACTACAATTACGGCAGTAATGACGATGTCCGGGAGCTCGCGCATGACGATCCCTGTTGCTCGTAACCATGTAATTATTTACCGAGATCCCTGATTACCGAGTTAAACAAGATCCGAGATAACACGGTAATGTTACGGTAACGGACCGCCAAGTCATAATGACGACTATGAATAATAAATTGGAAAGTCTCCATTATTTTGAAGAAAAGTAACATTCTTTTTTTGGAAAAATAAAGTAAAAACCGATTTCAAAGAAATATGTCCCATGATAGTGCCCTGCGTGACACCGGACGAAATTTTTTACGGTGATACTATTGGAGCTGATTTTTTTTTTTTTTTTCGAATAGGTTTGCGTTTGACTACACACTACCTGATGTTAAGCAGATATGCGGTCTAGGATGTTGATTTATCGGTTGGAGCACTGTCTGAAGTTAATGAAATGTCAATAGGACCATTTCGCTCAATAATAGAGATAATAATAATTATAGCAAATTGGTTTTCGTATGTCGGTTTCAATTTATACTAAATTACTTAAATATACTCATAATAGCTTTGGCAACGGTATAGCTTAGTACTTCTCGAAAAGTTTGTAGGTATGCATAATTTAAATCCTAATTAGTCTACCCACAAATTAGAAGCCAGAGCGTATCGCTAGTTTAAAATAACCCAAAAACTAGTTAGCAAGAGAACACAATTCCCATAATTTAAGTTAATAGACAGTCTGCCAGTAATGAACGTAAACGACCTCAGTTCCGATCCATTCCGGCATGGCTTAATTAGCGTGTATTTGCATGGTAATGCAAGCCATTGTTCCCTCGATAACGCTTGTTATACTTGGAGCATCACAACGCTGCAACACCCTATGCAGGCTAATCAGGGGCTTATCGACGTCGTTAATTTTATTATAATTGCGTGTCTAGTTAATTTTATTATAATTATTTTTTATAGATTGTGTATAATATTTATGTTCAGTAACCAAAATTGAGATTGAAATAAAATTACCCAAATGATAATGATTAGGTTCTGTGGAACCGGTGCATATTTGTTGAAAAAGTTTTCGCTTTGCACAAATGTGTGATCTCAAATACATACGAATTTAAAGAAATGCTTCTGCATGTATTCTGTTTTTGTTACGTTTCATGGACAAAGGAGGAGAAGAGTAATTGTCCAGAAAAAAAAACCTTAATTCTTAATCTCAGGGTTCGACTTATAAACAAATAAAAAAAAGAAAGCACCTAAAATATATTGATGTTAAATTCATCTGAAACATTTCTAGTAATATCGAAGCACTTGTCTCAGGAATGTGTCTTTGAAACCGTTAGTCTAACTTCAGATCAAATTCGATTACCCTACACACTCAGACACCCATCTCATACGATCGCAAACAGCCGATACCGATATTCAATTTAAGATTGGTTACGGGGTAGCGGGGCCTATGATTGTACATCCAGCACAGATCTCGCGAGATGGGACATATCGTATCAATATAGAGTTGGGTTTAACTTTGCTCGAAACTCTACTTAAAATCACTGTATTTTTTTGTCTTCTCCTTCCTGCTCGCCTCGTTTATTTATGTTCTTATAAACTCCTCTTTAGATGGAAGGGTTGTCTGGAAGAGATAGCTATTAGCCATAAGGCCCATTGTTGCAGTAGTTTTACATTCCCTTTTTTTCTATGTTGTATTTTGAATGTTCATTTATTCTTATGTATACACTAGTACTAGCACAATTATTTATTAATCAAAGAGCGCAACAAAATAATCACTTTCACAACACTGCCATCTGTAATGTATTACGTCTTGTAAACATTGTTTTTACGGTAAATGAGCATTTGCGTATAATTAAGTGTCTCGCGTTTTGGATTTAAAGCAGGCATCTAAAGATCTCTGTGACATCCACATTAATCCAGTATTGCCCCTATGCATTTAAATCAACATAAATCATGTAACCACCGCACCGCCATGCGCCACCATGTGCGCTTGTCGCTCACTGACCGTAACCAACAAGCCGCGTGCGTCAAAAGGTTAAATGAATTGGATAAAGACGGGTTAGGATTTCTTCAGCTAATTAATAGAAATATACACAAACTAAATTTTCTTTAATAGTCTTATTTAACTATCCTTAAAATGGTTTTTCATAGTAAGCTTTCTTATAATCCTTCTCATAAATCTCACTTGTGCTTATTTTCAAATACAACAACTTCTTGGACATTTTTAAAATTTTCATTGTTCCAATAGCTACAAAGACCGTCATTTAGTTGATTTATTTATTTGATAAATGATAATCCTTACTATTGCCAGATGTATCAGTAATGTCACAATTTATTTTCGTGAACTACATAAATACAATCACATGAATTCATTTTCCTACACCTAAGTTAAAAAGCCACTCGCTCTATATTTTTCTCTTTTATCTTGCGATCATTAGCAGTTTGTAGTTACTCATGTGTATTTGCTGTGTTGGTTTTTGTAATTTCAGATATCATTACTTATTTTATTTCAGTGTTATGACTTCATTTACTGCAAAAGTTGCCATTATCTGTACTTTTATTCATTTCAACCTTGTTTCTCTCATTTTTGCATACCGAAAGGTCGAATATGGCGTTCTTTTTGGTGTCTTTTTTTTACCATCCTGTTGTTTTTGTACCCATATGCGCAAATAAATGTTTATGAATTATGAATTTGTAATAGACAGTGACGTGCATCATCAATTTCAGTAACATTGTCGGTGCTTTTCATCTTTCTACTATCTCGAGTAAGTGACTCGGCAAAGTTATTGTTTACCATCTCGACCTATCATTAACACGCTGACATTGTTCGTATACGATTTCTGAATTAAGTGCCCATTATTCCACCCACATTCTGAGGTCGACAAACTTAAGAACAGAATTAAGAGTTCATTGTTTTGGCTCAAGTTGCGACATTACCTTATCTAAACATTTTGTTGGCAGCGAGTCCCGAGAAAGCTCTGCGTCCTAAATAAAAGTTAAACAAACTGTAAGCTCCACCCAGCTACAGTATCACACCACGGTACTGTAATTCTACTATTATGAACTCCAATTCAGATGTAACACCAGACACACAAAAAGACATATTATATCGTTAGCCTTGTATTTATGCCTTAAAAATCTATTAACCTATATATGATTAGATATTTCTAAGTGTAACATACCATAATATGCTCGTAATCGCAACGAACCTATTCAGAACAGCAATGCTGAGTTGTGCAAAGACTAGATCCAGAGCAAGAGAACATTAGAATGAAGGCTAACAATATTGGGATGTTGGTTATCATAGGAAGAGAGGAAAAGAGCAAGAAACTATTCGCTAAACAATTAAACATGTATCAAAATGTTGGCTAAAGCTACAAACACCAATCGCAATAATTCTTGCATTGCTGCAAAAGATGATTGGTTAAATTTAAACTGATCTGGTCATGTTCAATTTGTGTGCACAAAGGGCTCGTTTACGACAGCTCTTCGCCCACATCGTCCATCGATCGTGCCCTCATTGGGGCTGCACGCGGCGCCTACGCTCCTCGTTATTACTACATAGATTAACTTACGCCTTTTGGTAGTTTGGCAACAAACTTACTGATTCTGAAATATGGTTTTTGCTTATAGAGTAGTTTTACTCAGTTTTTCTTTTACGATAGAACTGAAACATACGTATAATGTTTTTAAACTTTCATGATTTGAACATATTGCTGATAACCGAGTTGCATCGATCGTGGTCACGGGTAGACCTTGTTCCCTGATCTGTGGGTAGACCCATCGATGCAACTCGGTCAAAACGTCGGGATGATGAGGTATTTATTTATCTCGTAATTTTAGTGCACGATGAACTGCACTGTTATGAAAAGCTAACACAATCTGGTAAGCAAATAGATTTTTGTTTAAGTATTTCTAACTCTTAAGACACAAAGGGAAATAAATCCACTCCAACATTTCACGTGCCGTAACGCAATCGGCATCAAAAGCAAACATTAAGGCATTCTTAAGAGACAAGAGCGACCGTAAACCGCCGATTGTAAGATTGATGGCCACCCACGGAACGAAATGCATTTATATTGTAATAGCTATCTAAATGGTTGTGCAATAATGTGGAAGCTTTATCGGAAAGGATAGATATGGTTTGATGGGGATTTATCGCCCTTTGGTAGGCGCGGCCGAGGATCCGATACATGAGACGAAGGAGTGCCTGTTGTACGAGCGACACTGCGTTTACCGGCTAATGGTTGATTTAGTTTTGCAAACAGATCAATTTTCAAATTATATCGTGTGAAAAAGTGGGTTGATTTTTACATTTATAAATTAGTAGACTAAAAGGAACTTAAACTAAGACTATTGGGAACGATGAATTGGAAATTATAGCGAGATATGCACTGTCACAGTGTGTTAAGAATTAAAAAGAAAGACCCCATGCATTTTACACAGACAGACATTACATTACATTAGACGTTTTAGAAATCTAAATAAGAGGTACAAATGTCCTTCCTAAGGCTAAGATATTGATGCTAGTAACTGCAGGAAAGTGGAGTTAGAGGTGTGGAAACATGCACAAAAGAGAGTAATTTATCAATGCATGGAAAGTTTGATGTGTCTAAATGAACATGTAAAAGTCACGTCGATGCTAAGGAGGCTAAGGAGGCTGAAGCGTTCTTCAGTAAATTAATGCCATTGATGATAGCAGTTAACATCAGAAACGTCTGTTACTATTCTAGACTCAAAGAAAACTCGCTCTAGAATAACTTCATTACCAACATTCATTGAGTAAATTAAATCATTCATATCTACCCTCCACAATCAATGTCTACAAACACATTAGGTACGATAACACTGATCTATTATTAGGTCCATTCGATTAAGTCAATTGTGGGATCAAAGAGCGGCCAGCGGCGGCCGAATGAAGATGTAGATAGTATTGAATGGGATGCCTACACGCATACTACGTGTCTATACAAACTCTACGTGCGTTCGGTCCCATATATGAGCCTGCGTAGAGCGCATTAGTGTGAGTGTACCCACGCATTCATCACGTCACCTCAATGAATTTAATTTCGATTGTTACTAACGAATTACACGCGCATTATACTTTTACATCGAAACGAAACAAAGGAAACGTTGGATGAATAAAGTGTCATGGAAATTCCCGCAGCTTTATGGATTTGCATGTAGCAGTAAAAGCTTGTAGGTAAATGTACATTGAAATAGTTTTAGGTAAACTTAAAACTTATATTTTAGTTTTATTCATGCCAACATAGTGCGACTAAAACAGTTTTATAAAGAGCACACTACGTGAACTATTTGCCCATATACATTTTCAGATATAAACATGTTAATTTTATGCTTCGATGTTAATGCTTACTTGTTTACCTGACATTTTTTAAATAAGTGATTCTACTTCACTGTTAAATGTCATTTGATAACGGATTGCCGATAACAAATAAGTACACCAATTCCGCAAGATACCAAGTTCAATTTGCTGAGCCAGTTAAATTGGAACACGATATTTTCCCAGTATTTTTTTCAAAACCACTTCCGGATTCGACTTAAACAGAAATGGGTCAAATAGGCTTACCCGTAGCTAAAGTAATAAAATACGCAAAATATAGCCTCCATAAACCTCGTAATGTCGCTATTTGCACGCACCTAATTATACTCGTACGTATAAGTTTGTATGTAGAGAGCTGGTAAACGCCATGTGATATCCAATATCCCGGAGCTTTCTTTACAGTATAAGGCAGAAATAAACCAACGTTGGCCATATAACATCCGCTCCGTACACCCAGTGACAGCTTGTCGGCGCGAAAATTAAACTGTCAATTTTAATACTACTGCATTATATGTATGACAGTTCCTTAAATTGTGACAAGCAGTGTACAAGTTGTAAAATAAATCTTGTTTTAAGTAGACGCGCAGTAATAACATTTACATCATTTCTGCATACTCATTGATGGTATGTAAATGTACCTACCTAATGTCACAATGATTCAACTTGGTATAGTACCTACATCTTTTTTGTAAATAAATGTATTCTACGTTTCATTATCAAAATTTATTTTGTGTGTTTTATCTAAGTAGAAATATATGCCTTAATGCTCATTTATCTGATTATTATTAAACTATCTTCTAAAATGAAAATCTTAGCGATATGCTGCGTCGCACGTCTTTAGCATCTGCATCACCTCAAGAGGGTTTTATCTCGTCGCATGTCGTCACTGGTAATGTGAGGACCGACCGAGTGGTCGCCTCCGGTGGTCCGGCGGACGGCCCGCCGCAAACACTCGCCGGCCATTGTCCAAACTTCACTGTCGTTAGCCCGCTTAAAAGGGACAATTGACATGCGGGGTATAACTGGTGGAACACTCTAAACAGAACTACAGAGTACTCACAATAAATTGATATTAATGATCCTGTGATACCGAAATCAAAATATTGATTGGGCACGGTGATAGCCTATAACAATAACTCGTATTCTAAATAATGTCATGCAGTTAGAAGCTAAGACACGACGTAAAATAACATGTACATCAGCTTTTCCGAAAACTACTCAGTGAGTCGCGAAGGGTCAGTTCTCAGTTACAACAATAGTCTTCAAATCTAGAGAATACAAATAACATTTTAGGAATGGTGTTTATATTTTATTGTAATTGAGAAATGAATTATCTGATATCCAAATATGATTAACGCTGTTCTATTTTAAATGAAAGACAACCTGAAAACTTGAGTAATTGAGTAATAAAAGTAAAAAAAAATGATCTCATACTTAAATACCTAAATGAGTATCAACTTACTGACTGCCTCTTATTAAAAGTACATAGTTGTCGTACACACAAGACGTGACCAAATGACAAGTTAGCATAGAATGTTCATTAACTTAAAATTGAAAACAAGAAAGCAAATAATTTCAATGAAGAGCGTCAAAATGAAGTAACAATTTAATATAAGCTTTTCGCGGAACAGTGGCACGCGCTGCGCCGTGTGTGGCGCAAATTGTATGGAAATAAGCCAAGTGTCTTGGCTTTACAAACCATTGGGCAGTTGTAATGATACAAATTGTTCTACTCTACATGCTATCGGTTATTGCTTTGATGTTGCCAAGTAGGGGAAATATTCACTGCACTTGGTTCCCTCGTTATTATAAACGTCATGTCATGGTTATTTAAATGGGTATCATTAGGTACCAACTCTTCCGTATTGGTACATTTAAGTACTGGTTTTCCTTATGGCTAAAGACATTTAGCTCGATAAAGCAGTTCCCGTATTTTATATCCTCTAAAACAAAATAAACTTTCGCAATTGAAATACATTTTAAATCACACTTCACAGAAATAATTCGCTTTGTTCCTCCTACAATAAAATTACTCTTATAATAATATCGTTACTCGTAACTCTAACTTGCTTTGACACTTTTCTGACGTCTATTAGCCTAATAACAGACACTTATCTAATGACTAGTCGCTCTCTCTTATGTTGTTCAACGCTTGGACATCATCTACAACCCTTTTTAGCTGTCCAGCGAAGCTTCCCAATTAACATGACTTAATTACTCCCAGTACGAAACAAACCAAAGCGATGCTCGAGGTACTCGTGACCAAAGTACGCCTGTCACCGAAGATGTTGTTTACTACGCTCCAGACGTAAATCTCGGAGCCATACAAGTTACATTATACTTTAAATTGAAAAGGGAAGAGTTCGAAATGCTCTGTCCATTTCAAGATGACACCTTGAGGCACAGAATCCATTATGCATCATCTCTGTGACATTTAGAATTTATTACCTGTGTCTGAATGATGGAGGCTTACCCGAGTTTGTAGCAACACGGGCGTACGATGTCGAAACGGTAAGAAAGTACGAAAGTCTTTTGTGTGGATTGCGGTATCACGAAGTCATAACTTCGGAGCACGGAAGATTTTGTAATAAAAGATAGAGCTAATCTTGACTACGAGAGTTATAATCTGCTTTATCGGTTTTAAGTACCTATAGAGTGAGATTTACAATAAAATCGCTGTTTGACAAATAGATATCTATTGTGAAGATTATGACTATAGATTTGGACGTACGTGTGGACAATAGTAATAAAGTAAGTATTCCATAAGTTTCTCTTCCTATTTGTTAGGAGGGAGCTAATGATAAAGGGATTAAAGATATTACAAAGGTACACTAAAATATTTTTGACTTTTTAAAAATAGTTTATCATAAACTCTACCAAAAAAATTGTAACTCTAAATAATAGTTGACATTCGTTTTTGTTGTAGAAACGATTGTGGTTTTCAGATATTTTGCGCTAACTATAACACAACCTTTTACAGTTTTTATCCGTGTTATTTTATGCATGTTTGAAAAACTAGGATAAAAAGTAGCTCTAATGCTAAGAGGGACCTCTTTTAAGTAATTTCTTCCAGACTGACAGTGACGAAGAGGAAGCAATGATTCCAGAAAAAAAACATGTTCTTAATTCAAAAATGTAGTGCTACAATTGTCCATATTGCGGGCATGTTTTTAAAATACATATACGTAAAACTGCAGTGGCCAATATGTTCATTAGTGGTGGGACGCGGCCGCGGCGCTTCCCTATCGATGTCACGATCGCTCATTAGCTCGCCATCGCCGCCGTCGTGACTGGTTTCGTGCTCCTCCTTGTGTTTATATGTGTTTATGGATTATGTTACGATGTTTACTATATTTTCTAGTACAATTTACACTAAACATAATACTTTATCATCAATTTATTTAACAGAGATAAGATTGTTATTGTTTACAGTTACATTGACTAATTGTGTTCGCGTTTATAGTCAAAGATTATCGTAGTAATGTAATTATTAGGGGTCAAGATCTGTACTTGCTATTTTGTGATAAACCAGGCTTGTACCTCAAAAAGAAAAAAAAACGGAACCCATATAAGATTACTTTGTTGTCCGTCTGTGTGTCAAGACCTTTTGTCTCAGGAGAAATCAGTTGCAAATGATTAAAAAAGAACATCTAACTAATAGACCAAGATTTTTAATTCAAAAAGTGTTTTAGGTTATCATTTTCAATTAGAAATTATGGCAGGGCAGGGCACGCCTTCGACAATAAAAAGTTTATTCTATCTCTACACTGACAGTAATATAGGCGCTTAAATTAAATGAGTGCCCCAAGTTAAGTTTGTATGCTAGAGATAATAAATAGTAGAGCGTAGAGCCGTGATAGAGTCGCGCCACGGTCTATCAATCGCTTGCCGTTAGTCCAACCGCTACGGCGACACTACATTACCTCTATGTTACTGTCTGCTACGTTACTACGTCTGTCTACTATCGATTAACTTGTCTATTTTATATAAATAAAATGAATCGATTTAATAGAACTGGTTTTTTTAAGCTGGTGGCGCCGATAACATAAAAATACAGTTTTATTGTTTGTTTTGGTTTTGCAGAGCTGAAACGCTTGACAGTGCCATGAGTAATTGTTGCATAATTTTACATACTTAATAATTTCTTAATAAATATGCAATAAAACTTAAGCTACTACTACACAAAAAAGCAATTGGATTATCCATATACCTTTGATCATAATAATCCAAATACTCAAGCTCACCGTCAATTGGCACAGCATGCTGGCAATATTATCTACTACGCTGGATTATAATTCTTGACGTAAGTTTGACCAACAAATAATTGATTTATAACATCAATCACGCCAAAAAGGAATAGTGAAAGAATTTACATGTACAATACAATATGTAAACACTTGTTTTTCTTCTTTACATGTTCATTACACCGAGAACCAAGCTAAAAGAGAAAGATTCACGCAGCTTGTGTAAAAGCAAACAAATTGAATGCTTGTTCTCGGTATTCAGTAGAAAGGGCGAAATAAAGAAAATAAACTAGCGAAGTGTTGACCACTGACTGCCGTAGTGGCGCGGTTCCACTGGCTGGTCCAGTGTACACGAACTCTGATCTAAGGGAAGGAGACACTGTGGAAACGGAATTTTAAGAGACTTAGATACCTACTGCAGATTATTGTACTTCTTAACGAATACTTAGCCAAATACCTAATCACTGAATGTGTGCTAACACAAATAGCTAATTTTGAAAAATATAAAGTTAAATGTCCTTGTGGAGTTTGTAATACACTACTGATTGCAAGAAAGATAATTTAAAAAAGCAATTTTTTTTTGAATACTTGTATTAAATACCTTTCTTATTTTAGAAAAAGTTTGTATTCTGAGTCTACTTGTTTCTTGATGTATATTTAACATAAAATAATTATAAAATTTAGTTACATGCACGCAATCCCTATATCTGCATGAAGATCGTTTTATTGGGAAAGTGCGCACCAAGCTTTAAGCCATCGTACTTTCACACGCAACGAGCACTGCGCTGTCCATTCCCATTCAGTTTATTGTTTGGTCAAACATTTAGATGGTTTGAAGAGTTTATTTCTACTGGCGTTTGCGTGCGCGAAAACATAACTCCTTACGCATACTGCTGTGGCCTGCGGCAGCTGTCTGCGTTTGTAGTCAGCAACCCAATCATCGGATGAAATGTTGAAATTGATTATACGAGTAGTAGTTGGACGTGTCTTGGCTAGCCTCTTGGCTTAGCCACTACCGCAAGCCGCATCTGTGTAGGAGAGGCTTTGCGGTTAAGAGTACCGCAGATAAATCTTTGTCAAAGCTCGACATATCTTGTAGTGGCGCTATTGTGAGATTTTGCTGTGTTTTATGGCTTTTGGTTATTCTAATATTGAAGCACTACAAATGATTAGGTGATATTTTGTAATTACACGTTTACAAATTTAACACCATCGATTATATTTTTGTGAGTGACTTATTGAGCACATTACATTTGAAGTATATCTGCTTAACAACAAAAAAACTTCTGTGCTGATATGATATACAGAGGTCATTTTGCAAAGTTCAGTTTTATTTTGTAGCTATAGTTACCTTTACAGCTCTTAGCTCTTAGATTCTAGACTCTGGATGCACACCGATTCGATTAGCACTAGAGCTAAGTTACCAGGTCGCCCACTCAGGCTGTCTGACTAATGCACACCACCAGTTATTATTTACCAACGGAACAGGTTCGAGATAATCTGCAAGATGCCGATGGCCGGCCTCGACTGCGTGCAGGATCTAAACCTATGATTTACGCGGCGCACTGCAATTTCTTGGTCGCAACTTTATGCGGTTTATTTTTAGCAAATACTAGTACGAGATAAAGTGGGTGGTGCAAGCTCGGTGAGAGAGTTTGTAGCTCTATTTTCCTTTCTGTATTTGTTCTATGAAACACAGCATACAGGTGAACACTTATCACTAAATAGGTGTATTACTAAAAAAGTTGTTTTTGGTACAAAGTACTGATGGGTACATACTTGCCACAACTCAGCTTATATTTAGCAGTTGCTACAAATTCTAAAATTATAAATAAATTACAAATAATTGATAACATTCAAATTAAAACAATTTATCACAAGAAGGAATTTACTTCCACATTTATAGACTCCAAAATTGATTGGACCATCAGGTCATTTAGCTAGGAAAACTAACAAAGTGGCTTCCCTACATAAAAATGTATTTATTGATAAGTTGGTAAAATATCATACATTACGTAATTTAAAATCATCTTTGTAATAAACAGTTTTGTAGTACGTTTTAATGATTCGTTTTGTTATGACATTGAAATAATAAACAAAACATAAAATTACTAAGAGTATGTGGGTGTAGCGGTGCATCGAGTTCACATTGTGTGGGATCTCTATAAATTAAATAAGTTCAAGCTCGTATCGCATGCCAAGCCCGATATTTACGTTGACTTTCTTCGATTTCTCTTTATCTCATTTCTTTAGTACAATAAAACTTACGCTAATGCTCTTCTCCGGGCATATGTGCCCAAATCACAGCGAAAGTTGCCGATGGCAATAGCTGATCGTAATTACATCTGTAGAGCATCTTACTATGAATTATATTTTTATATTAGATTGACCTTTTTGCCCGTCTGCCGTTAATGTAAAAAGGAACATAAACTTTTTGGTTTTACTGTGTGTGCGTCCACTTGTGCCGTGACCTCTTGGCCAATTTTATAAATTGCTAGAAGCGTGTCTTACCATAAATCGTCGTGTTTTTAGAACAATATCATTTTACTTATACATATTTAAATGACGAGTTTTTGTTTGGATTTTCATTAAATTTGGATAAGTACTTTTCTTTCGATCAATATGTACCTTATTTCAAGCAGTGAATTTTAGCATTAGATCATGTATGTTAATCAATAATTTTAGCATACTTAGAGCACTAAGAATACTGATTTTCTCAAAGATCTTTGGTAAGCAAAGTAAATGTAAGATGTACACAATAAACCTTTGGCTTAACAGAATAACATCTCTCGAACCGTAAGTCAAATCGTTTATTTTGTGTTCAAGGTTCACTGGTAGGTATGCAGTATAATTGTTTATAATCACGCAAGAAAAACTTGCACAACACCTACATGTGAGCACTTGAGCAGGTACGATTATAGTATTTTAATAAATAAACTTTGTTTTACCGTCGGTTAGGGTTGTCTTTTCAGTCGTTTCATCTGCAATCCTGTCTTGACAGTTCATTAGCACTATGCAAGCAAGTAGTTTCTTGGTAAGTACTAGTAGCTAGTATAAACTCAGGTAATGAGAAGTACCGGTGCAGAAGCCGACGATGACACAGATAACATGACAGTTACTAGCTCTTACGTTACGAGTATGACGACGACCAGTGACCACCATAGAATAGGTGACAGTGCGCCGAAGGGGCGGCTCGTCTGGTATGCGCCCGCGCCGACTTTTACCAATATTTGCGTTAGCCGCGCCTTTCTCACGAACCACTCCAGTGCGCGATCAGTAAGTGTCAATATCGTGTGTTATTATGACAATTAAATGTGGAGAGTGCGATGACGGAGATTCTTGGTACTCTCTAACATTGTAGAGCAAATGCTTCGAGAAACAAAGTATCATGAACCGATAACGGTTTGTCTACTCTCGCGACATTATTTACTTTACAATGACTTCCTTCTCGTTGTTTATAGTCTTACGGTTCTACGGGAATTTATGACACTCTGACAGTCTGAGTATAGAAGGAATGTAGTTAATTTTTTTATGTTTCTCACGCAGTACTACATTGGTTCACACGAAACGCAATTCAACGACAAAATATGTGTCGAGCAGCGTCATCCCTTTGCGTCAAACATAAAATTAGAACTGCGGCTGGTCGAAGTGAACCCGCGATTCGGGTCAACGCATACTGCTGTACGGACTGCGGTACTGCACAATCTGAGCCGGAACAGAAATAAACCGGCGGAGTCTGCCGGCTAAACGGCTCCAGTAACAGTTACCCACTTTATATAGGCTTATCGATTGATTCTCGCCAAAACATGTATAAGCTTTGAAGAACAGTGTTGCATTATATTTGTGTTCATTCACGTAATAATCTGCTTGCATGGTCCAGAATAGCAACTTTGTAAACAACTTCAGAAATAGTTGCGCCAGTTGCACAAACGTGACTACACGGGATTTAGCGACTCTCCATCATATTTATTTCTGTTGCTACAAAAATTAAAATATCGGTCAAGTGCGCGCTGATCTAGAAATAGAGGTTGTCGCAGAATCGTACGGCCTTGCAGTATGGTAACATTGTCGCGACAGGAAACGGTCTACGAGCGCTGATCTATCGTCCAATACTCGGATCATGAGAACTGGGCCAACGGACTATGTCTACGACCTCTGTTGACATGGAAAATAAAACTTAGGGGAAGGACGGATGAGATAAATCTGACGGCATTATCGTTTGTTCGCAAATATGTCGAATAACATAACGTTTTCGCGATACTAAGAGTAGGTACACGCCCTCTAATCTTATAGAATAAAACTGATTATGAAAGTAAGTATAGAAACAAGATATAGACTTCAAAGTCCATCTACGTCGATATTTCACAGGATTAATACGTGTATTAAATGTAAAGCCGACGCAGCGGAGGCGACTATAAATCATATACAATGTGATATGACATTACAGCCAATTAGCGCGTGTTTTGTGCGCTTCGCCGAGCTCAATAATACAAGACGTCTCCTTATATGGACCCTCCATATAGGGAGAAATTTAAACTGATTGGCTGCAGACGTGACTGAACAATACAGGGGTCTTCAGAAAGCGAATGAAAACCATAGGCTTTCTGCCAAGTTTCTAACTCTAATTGGATCCTAACTTGGATATTCGATAACTGGGCGCTCGATGTTGGGACGTTCTTGTGTGCCACGGTCCACGCTTATTTTCATTCAGGCACGGGAATCAGATAACAACTAAAACACATATGGGTAATTGTTTCCTTTAAAAGCTTTCGCCTTAGTTGGCTGACTCGGGTTGATAAGCATAATGTTCAATCGCTTTTTCCTCGTGGAAGACAAACGTTGTGTGTGTAGTTTCACATGCTTCCGAGCATTGTGTAAAAACGCATCCATCACCTTCGCCGGGAACAGAAAAATATCGTCGGTCAGAATCTACCGCAGAGCTTGTTCGTCACGTCCTGCTTACCATAACAATGGCAGGTACAATCTCTTACCGTAGTTTACCATACCTTCGACACGACACGATGCCATCCTCTATAATTTATGGAAATGATCGCAAACAAAAACACATGACAAAGGTGTCTACTCGAAATTAAGTAGATGGGTCGTGTTCTATGTTCCCCATTGTCATTGGGCATTGTCAGACCGAGGTTCGTAACCGTAAATATCATCCCCTGATACTCTACAGTCGTTTATGGCGGGCTATTAAATTTTAACGGCTCCAAAATTATCGTCCTTTTTTGAAATTTCTCATTACTTAAAAGGTACACTGATTACGGGAACTCCTTTTCGCGTAAAGTTGTCTTTTTAAGTGAGGTGCTTACGGTAAAAATTGATTAATTCAAAAATATTAACTGGAGTAAGTACCTACGAAATTTCCGAGTGGCGTTTTAGCTAAACCTTCGGGACAGTTATGGAGGCGTCATAATGAGGCTTACGTTTTTACTACATTTATTAGCAAAAAATCCTACTGAACAAGATCAGCAGTCACTCAAAAATCTTTTTAAGAAATCCAGCAGTGATTTGTTAGATTTTCCGAAGGTTCACTCAGTAATGAACTTTATAAAATTCTTATAGGGTTCACTTTATTTTTTGTTTGTCTCGTTACCCTTGTATTTTGGTCCTTGTTACGTAGAAGGGGGTATGCTAAGTGCGGTTTGCTTTGTCGCCAGATAGCTACCGGCACGGTCGCCGCTAATTGGCCAAGATTTATTAACCCGAAGCACAGATTAGCAGACAGTTTCTGTGTGGCGTGCGCGTACGCATCTCTTACATCGCCACTGCTTCTTTTGGCAACTTTAATTAAACGAACTACAGATACGAGGAATATTTTCTTCTGTTTCATTAACTTACAATACTGAAATGTATTTAAATGGCTTACGTATTTTATTTTGAGTTTTGACACTCGAATAAAAAATATTTTGCTGCGTTTAACTGTTCGCTCAATTATTCATAAATAAAAAATTCAAAGTACCGATATGATTTTTATATATGTTTTCATTACAATTACAATCGTAAAATTACGTGTTCAATAGTAAGATATTACAGCAGATACAGTAACAGTTAGATAATAATAATCTCATAAAAAATCTCATTTCTTTCTTTCCTAATATAAATTGAGTGTAACATACTTTTTTAGACATTTTGAGTATACGCAATATATTCAAGTTGCTTCCATGTTTCCATCTATAGAAGTTTTATCGAGCTTTCTGTTCGTTACGAAAGGTCGCCCACGACACAAACTGAATTTTTTAACCTTTCGATACACCTAAGCGGAAAACGCGACTGCGCTGCGGAGGTTCTTTACTGTAACAACTACTGCAAATCTGGGGGCACGCAGCAACGCCGTACCATACTTTGCTCGAATAAAATTATGTGGCAATAATGTAGCACTGCTAGTCCAGTGCTTTTACAAAATTACACTGATATTTCATTTATAATTAGTGTTCATAATACTATTAAAGTGTGCAATAAAATTGTTTACGTAATCATTAATTAGAGTGTCTCGATTGGGCCCAACAAATTAAATCCCCTTTGAGGCTCTGATAAAACCTGAGCACAGAGTTTTGCAAATACCCAACTAAATTACCTACATAGTATCAATTTGCGTAGAACGCAATCTACCTACGTAGTAGTTTGATGTATGTTGGAAACTAAAATTAAATTAAAAATGTACTAAAAATATCTGTTAATTGCAAATTTTAATCACGCGGCCTGGATCTTCGCTCAGGTATGCCAAGTGCGTTACTACGAATTTCTTTGGTTCGCTATCGAAAAATAGAAAGTAATAAATAACCGAAGGGCCGCTTTCCCGATAGAATCTGGGTTAACGTGATCGGGAAATAACAGAATAGGATGGGCACTGGGCAGCGTTGTATTTATAGATTTGCTGGTCAGTGAAATTGACCAGAAGTGGTGTTTGAAATAGCTGAAAACTGCTACGTTACCGGCTCGAGCAATGTTTTTGCGTTTCGACGTTAGAACTCTGATGAATCAGTATGTTTTGTGGAAAATTATGGCTGATTCACTAAAGACGGAGCTAAGTACAATCAACACATTAAATGCTGTTAAACTTTTTGACTTTTTAGGTTTCCGTAGGTAGTAAAATGAGGAGCCCTTATAACTTTGCT
The DNA here is from genome assembly GCA_964007245.1 of Hypomecis atomaria. NCBI lineage: Eukaryota > Metazoa > Arthropoda > Insecta > Lepidoptera > Geometridae > Hypomecis > Hypomecis atomaria. The sequence goes on along the minus strand of OZ023292.1, from coordinate 14,504,671 downwards.
GTGTCCTCAGGTCACAGTCTTATAACTTCCGCTTTTATTAACAAAATTCTATGGAATTTTACATCATGATAGTTTTCGTATGGAACTTAATTTTAAATACTTAGGTACCTACTTATAAATTTCAAAACAGTGTGATGAAGGGGTAGCTCCCAAACATATAAAGTGTTTTTTTTTTCAACCAATTCCTAGAAATTATGTCCACAGTTAACGTAGCAAGTCTAATAAATATCACAAACAGTAACACACGACAATAAAGCTTGCCAAACTGCATTAAACACTACATTAATAGCGTTCATGCGATAGCTCTATCACATGTAAAACTATTTGCATACAATTGCACCACCTTATAAAGTCGGTTCTCAGAACAGAGACAAAGAAAAACCATAGCTCATATAATGCTGATATCATATGATAACTCAGGCATAAAGTTGATGTAGCATCATTAATTCATTTTAGCAAATTTGTATTCACCTGAGGGGCTGTTCTACAATGTGGCCGTAATACGAGCACGTTTACATATGTATTTCTTTTTCCATGTAATAAGTTTAAACGCATGAATGTGTGGAAATTGGCTAATAGATATTATTAATTTTATTTTCTGAATTTTTACAGCATAACTCATACTTTTTACTAAAAGTATTATGTACTTAGAGTAGTTTTGGCTGTCAGTTACTGGTCAATTGAAACTTTTACCCAACTGTGGTTCTTTTCTTTTTCTTCAAAGAACGTCCGGTCAGCGCCCTATGATAAATAAATGTCCAAAAAGCAAATACCACCTTGATATTTAGTATTTTGGCAGCCAACAATGCAAATGTCAACACACCAGACGATTTACTACTTTTACTTCCCCTAGCTTGGATCAGGGCCGGATTATCTAGCTTGCCTGGCCCTGCATTTGGTGGCCTTTTGCCACAAAACAAGTTTTGAAAATCAATTTTCTAAACTCTATACTAATATTATAAAGAGGAGAAGTTTGTGAGGTTGTAGGGGGTAATCTCTGGATCTACTGAACCGATTTTGAAAATTCTTTCACTGTTAGAAAGCTTTGTTATTCTTGGATGCCATAAGCTATATTATATTTTAAAAATAATTAGAGATCCGTACTAAAACTCCCATAATGTAACCCAAGGTGTACAAAAATTACCTAAAATATTATTTACATCGCGTGCGCTGCGAAAACTATTGATGATACAATAAAATAATGTACTACGACTTTGTAGAACACATTATTATTTACAAAAAGTGTCGCAACGGAGTATGTCTATCTATTATAGTTAAGCCACAATAAGTGTTCTTTTATTTGAAAATTTTAATTGAAATGCCGCCGCAAGAAAAGTCTCTTAATTTATATCATGGCATAAACCCTTATCAAAATAAACTACTTAATATTCAACAATAATTCAGCACCTTTATATAACTTTTTAAATTATTAAATTTGGATTTCATTTGAATGATATCATGAGTTTAAAAATGTAAGTATTAGATAAAAAGTCGCCGCTTACCCCGCTCGGCTAGCTGGGCATCACCACATTTTATCTCCGCTATTCCTGTAGGTACCTGTACCTATACCAGCCTATTTTAATAGTCCACTGCAGGACATAGGCCTTCCCACGAAGTGTGATTGGGCCATATCCACCATGGTGGTGGAGTGCGGGTTGGCGGTATAGGGTATTGCCACACGATATTTTCCTTCACGGAAAAGCCAGTGATGTGAAATTCCATACATAAGTTCCAAAGAAACTAATTGATACGGGATCGGGATTTGAACCGACCAATTCACGATTGTAAGATAGGTGTTACTACCACTATACCACCACGGCTATATACTCGTACCTCTATTAATGCGTCGATTTATGTAGTACCTACAGATTTGGAAAACGTAAGTTAGGCAACCGACACACAGACGTTTTATAATTTCTGTTGATAGTGAGTGGTGTAAGTGTCCTGACACATAGTACGCAAAAGAATGATCGATGTGGCTTTAAAGATCTCGAATGTAGACAATGTATTGGCAAGTGTAGAGAAGGTCTTCACGTGAATCTAAGATCTGGTCGAGACCATCGGAACACGTTGGATGCCAGCGCTTCCATCGGTTCCATCACAGCTTTTTGGGTTAGCAAGTTGAAGAGGCCGTAGATAGGGCACACAATTCGTAGAAGTAGAACTGATGGCAAATATTTTACAAAGTACTTGATGAAGAAAAGTTTAAACAAAACAACAACAAAGTAACAAGTGTATGTATATTAGAACGTCAACTAACTTACGTTGGTAGATTGTAGATGGACTATGGGCTGCGGGTCTCTAATTTTCTAACCGTTTAAAAACTGAAGCCAGGGATAGCCACCCGACCCATACGAAATTACTTTTATTTAGATAGGCAAACACTATCTTTATTTTATGTAAATAGTCGAACAGATTAAGACTACGATTCGATCGATTCTACTACAAAATTTGACGGAATGATCGCGTAACATACATACAAAATGAAACACACAGTCGAATTGCGAACCTCATTTTTTGGTGGATACAATGACATGGATGGGCGCTGGATACAAAATTCTTGCAATGATTTTATTCGGTGTTATTCAAAATCCAATAAGGGAGCCCTATGTTAAGCAGTGGGTTTTCTATGAAAAATATTTGCTTAAATGATACTGTAATATGAAAACGCGCTAAAATAACTGTGTTCATGTGAGTGACATATCTACATTACGTGGTAGGTAAATAGGCACAATACTCATAAAATCTGTCTTCTTTCACCAATCGTCCCCGGGCGAAGCCGGGGCGGGCCAGCTAGTTTTTTACAAAGTGGCAGTGGGCTTGAGCTTTTGGATTATTAGACCTTCAAGGGTCTATGGATGATCCAATTGCTTTTTATGTAGTAGTTGTGTTAATAGTTTTGGCTTATAAAGTAGTAGGTATTGTAATTTGTAAAGGTATTTAAAAAAAATATCGTTGCCTTCTTGTTCTTCGTAATAAATAAATATATCTTTATTGTACACCAAAATTACAATAATAAAGGTGTAACAGAAACTACACAAAAAAAGTTGTACAAGGGCGGCCTTATAGCCTTTGGTGATTTCTACCAGGCAACCTTTGGATGGACTGGACACGAAAAATAGAAATACGGTCGGTGGTGTATAAATACTGTAAAAAAATAATGAGAGAGAAAAAAAAACGTCGTAGTGTCTCAGGTCAAAATTACTTCCACCAAATTGGCATTTCCGCGTTAGATGGCGATGGGGCCAAGTAGGTTAGGATTTGGGTTATTGCCATAGAATAGAAGCAACTCTTGCATCTTTGTAAGTGTCCCTAGGCCCTGGACTCGGATATAGTCCATCCCTGGCTCTAACACCCCACAATTAATTTCTACTTCGTGAAATAAAAAAAATAGATATTATAACAAAACAGCGATACACAAAAATGTGTCTTTGAGTGAAATAATATGTAAACATTAAGCTAGAATAACTGCCGGTTTTCAAGAACTGCCTTCCATATAAAAAGTTTCCCGTTTCCTTTAAAGTTAGATTAAAATATCTTTAGGTACCTACTCGTAACATAACAAGTAACATTTATTTTCAGATATGAGTCAGAAACATAATGCAATTTCAGGATCTGCTGAATGATTCAAGGAGTGACTCACTATAAAGACGTTAATTATCTTCTGATGTTCCACGTTAATAAAAATATTTATTCCTTGATTGAGTTCATGTGTCTGCTAATTAATTTTAAAGGCAATAAAGTCAAAAATGGTCAGAAAGTATAATTTTGTAAGTATCTCGTTAACACCTCGCTCGCTCGGTCTTGAGATTGATCGACACACCAAATAAGATTTTTTGCGAAATTAAACACTCGGCAAGAAAGCAACGGTATAGCTGTATCAAAATGCGACCATAACAATTTTATCCACGTGATGTAGAAAAAACGTCTATTTCATTTATTTGTAGTATTTATGCTCCAGGTGTCTAAGAGCTTGGGTAGTACTAAGTAAACCCGTGTAGACCAAAGTTTACTTCTTCTTCTAGCATTACCCGTAACATATATAATTAAACTAAGCAAACTATGATTCAACATAAGTATTATTTGTTTAGAAAAGATAGCTACTGAATCGTGAAAGATGTTTGCTAATTGATTTGCATCTATCATCATAACCAGCCTGCATATGACATATATGTAAGTTACTAACTTCACCGTCCATAAAAATATTGAAATGTTATGGTAAAAACCCGACACTATTATAATTATCATTTAACTAAACAATATGGTCAAATAAGTAAATCTCAATTTTTACCTTTAAAAGCTACCAGTAAAGAAGCAATAAGCAGTAATGATGTCCACACTTCTGTTACAAAACGGAATCGATTGGACATTTGAATGGTATACTGTCGATGTACTGTCAGTAGTGATGCTGTCGGGATGACCTCCGACCCCGAAGTTCTTACTAAGGTAAGAACAGTATTCGTAGCAAAACTTTTTTTGAAAAAAGTTTTCAATGCGTAGTCGATAGAAAATGTAAAGGGAATAAAACGGGGCTTAATTATCGGGCATAAGTAGACTCTATCTTTTTCAAACTTTTACGTCGATTTTTGTATAATTTAAGTATTCGTAACGTTACTAAGCGTTTCTGATTCTTTTCATGAATTTGTTAGAATAAAAGCCAGTTTTAATTTAATTTGATATAGAACTATTTCAATTTTTAACCGACTTCCAAAAAGGAGGAGGTTCTATGTTCGTGTTTATGATTTTTTTTTGTGTATGTTCATCGATAATTTCGCCAATTGTGAACCGAATCGAAAAATTATTTTTAAGTTTGAAAGGGTATACTCCCAAAGTAGTCTCATTTAAATTTTAGAGAAATCGGCTTAGCCGTTTTTGATAATAGTAAAATAATAATGTAAACTATGCGAGCGAAATGTTCGAATTTTGTACACGATGGTAAGCGGTTTTGCCATTTTTTGCGAAAAATAATTATTAAGTTATTGTTCTCAAGAATGCTGATCCAAATGTCAAACAAAACAAGCAGCGCCGCTGCATAGTAATCGGGCATACACAGTGATTTAATTTTTCATACCTCCGTTAACGTGTACAAGTATTCCCATAGGAATTTATGCTAAGGGCACGATACCTACAAGCCCCGCGCGTAAACGCGGCAGATTACCACGAACGTGCATCTGGTACCCAGATGCTAATCGCGGCCCTTCATATCTTGACTGCCGCCTCAATACACCCGACGGCGAACATTGTTTTGATGTCATATAAATAGCTTATTACGACTCGTATTACATGTAAACTTATATACAAATCGGTGTCTGTTCCGTGTTAAAATTCATGAGTTATAGCCGCATGATGCAACCTACATCTTACGGTATTTCACGGTTTATTTTAAACGCATTACTGAACGGATTTGGTATGTTTTCGAATCTCTCAATTAATCAATCGTGTGCCGGGTGTTGTGCATCATTCGTTTCAATTAAAAAGAGTAAAACCCAAATAAAGTTAAGTGCGTCGGGTCTTGTTTCTTTAATAATGAATCACGATGTGAGAAAAGAGGCAATTACTCTCATTATGGCCCCTCCTCGTGACTCATGGAGGAGGAAACGGTGCATCACATGGGGCACAATTTGGGGTGCGTGGCTGTGTGTTTAACACCATGCTTGATGTTACACAAATTCCTGGGAAATTGGTATGACTGTACTATTTATGGAGAGCATATTACTTGTTTGTTAAGAGGGACTTCTTAAATCAGTGCAATCTATCATAACAAGTCTTCCAGAGTTACCTCTTGACATGCATGTTAGGTAGGTATCATAAAACTACACTTTATAGTTTTGTTTAATTACCACAATGAGTATGACTAATCTAAAAGCTTATAATATCAGTAGTTAGTAGAGCACCCAGCGCGCAGTGTAGTATCAAGCTGATTTTAAGTATAATTTATTTATTTTTAACTTAACGTTGACACATAATTTTGACTAATATTGGTAAGTAGTGTGTTCTTTTTCTTTTCTCACTTTAACTTACGTGTAAGTGTTCCAACATCCATACCGATTACGTTTTGAACGGATATGAATAGCGACGGACAGACAAACACACGGTTCTAATCACAACAGTACACAATCGATTTGTTTATTTCAACTACACGGAAACTGATCTGGATTCCAAAGTGGGTGGTCGGTAATATCTGTACCTACTCGGATATCTGGGATTATCCTATATAAGAAATAATATAAAGCCAGATATCACCGGCCGTCTTCAATATTCCCAGATTTAAAGTAGAGACGTGAAATTGGATTAGCTCAATAAAATAACATTGAATAAAATTATGAAACGAACGTAAAAAATATTCAAATTATCCATGAGAAAAATTATGGGTATTATTTTTATTCTTTATTTTGTTTACGGTGTATTATATTTAGGTCAAATCAAGACATTTTATATGACGTTGTAGATATGGACATTGATACATTTTATATGACAAAAAATCGCATGGCAAAGCATTTTGACGCAAAATAGCGTGTTACTATAAGCAGTAAACAGTGTTTCTTCTTTAATTTCTTCTTGTCTACGAAGTCTCAAGCAACATCACTAAAACTTTTGGTACCATAAGATCAACCTAGTACAAAAATAACGGTTCTATATTTCTAGCCAGCACTTGACCGGAAACTCTTGAACTCTGGTAGCAAACCAAGAGCCACTCATTCCACTCGAGATTACGGTAACACCTTAAATAGCTCTAATCTTAGAAGCTTTTAAGTTATGTGATCTTGCCACTTGAAAGAACATGCTACCGCTTATTTTTGTTACTGTGGCTAGTGGAGAACTAGTAACTGGACCTGACTAACAGAGCCCCGTAAGTGTGTATGAAAAGATCTTGTAACTATAATGATACGATAAATAACTTTTGTATCTACTGCACTATTTTGGTCATGTTTTTGCAACAAAACTCTCACCCGAGAATAAAAAACTCCAGTGCAATTAGCATGTTACTTTTAGAACAACTCCGGGAACTCTCATCTTATTTCTAGAAGAGGAGAAAGAACCTTTTAATGAAATTTTCAGTTTCCACATTTGGCCACATCTTCACAAAACTCGGTCAAAATGTAACTTGAGATAACGGTAGACCAGAAGCGCATCATAAAATACGCATTTATGGCACGAGCGGTAAAAATATGGTAGTAAATTTTTTATTCACTCATTAATTTATTATTAAATTGAAGTTTGTCATAAATAACTCTATCAAAAACTGTTACAAACATCATAGAAACTGGATTTTATTATGCGTCACTGAATAGCAAAACTTGAGTTATAAAAGAAGATGTAACTCGTTTTTCTTCTTGCCAGCTACTTATAATTACGAGTATTCCGTTATTTTATTGTGGATTTCATAAGATCTTCACAATAAAAATGTATTCAAAGTTTTAAAAAAGAAAAATGAATCCAACAAACATAATTAAAATGACTTCCTCATTTTAAATTAATTTTCTTTTGATTAGGGTTCCGTACCCAATGGGTAAAAACGAAACCCTATTACTAAGACACCGCTGTCCGTCTGTCTCCAGCTGGAGACAGCTTTCTAGCTAGAAAGCTGAAATTTTCACAAATGATGTATTTTGTTGCCGATATAACAACAAATACTAAAAACAGAATAAAATTAATAATTAAGGGGGGGCTCCCATACAACAAACCTGTTTTAGCCGTTTTTCGCTCTATATTAATAATGGTAACAGGTAGATGCTTGAAATTTTCACAGACTATTTAGTTGTATATTCACTTCAACAATAAATAATAAAATTAAAATAAATATTTAAGGGGGGCTCCCATATAGTACGGAACCCTCCGTGCGCGAGTCCGACTCGTACTTGGCCGATTGTTCAAATTATTTTTTATTTCTAATCGTACAGTACTTACATTGCACGGAGGACTGACCACTAATAGAGTCAAAAATTTCGTAGAGACCACGTATCGGCAAGTGCAGCGTTGGACAGCCACAGCCACAAGGTGGACTGATGACTTTAGTTCACGCCGGATGCAGGACACTTCCAAAGAATCTTATTCTAAAACTATAGGGGTGATCTACGCCCAGCAGTAGACGTTATATCGCTAATATGATGATGGCGATGATAAATAATCAAAATTATTTAAAAAGAGGCAAGACTAAAAGGACAAAATTCATTGACCTTCGAAAGCTGATCAATCTAATTTCCATGCAGACGAAGTCCACACCGATCGTTTGTTAACATGTAAATTAACTTATGTCTGCTTTAAATTAGAATGTTATGTTCCCTTTGTTTTCTCACAAATGTCGTTTTCATGTTGGAAGCATTTATGAGAGAGTATAAGTACATTCTTTTCAACATGCTGTGCAATTTAATGACAGAATTTACGATTGATCTTGTAAATGTATGAAAGTGCACATTTTTTTTTTTTGAGAACCTTGGCACATTTACAGGAAGTTACTAACTAAATGCGATATTTACATCTTTCAATCCAAATCTAAAAAATCCAATTCATCTTTAACTTATACAAGGTATCGCTTTGTAGGTTTTGCCGTCTTATAATCTCAATATAAATGAAATTCAATATAATAACCAACTCAACCGTAGTACCTACAGCTAGCTTCTAATAGTTAAACTCTAGACAACGAATACAAAAACGTATCACACTATCACATTTAAATCGTTCGAAAAAACACTAATCTAATTTCAATTCAAACTATTCTGTCTGACACTTCATCTGTCTAGTATTAAGTAAAATTAGTTTTTTAATGGTATTTTAAATGACTTCTGCAGGCTAGCAATGTAATACGCTCCGTGGCAAAACGCGGCAAAACCACAGCCTTCCTGAAACCCTGGTAGCGGTGGCGTTAAATAACACCAAGTCGTAAACTGCACCGACGTTTATGGGTTCGTTCGTTCGTTCTCACAGTGCTCCGATGTCATGGCCCCTTGCAGAATTTCAATAAGACAAACCGTAAGTACCCAATTTAAGGATTATTTATTCCCGATGCAATTCGTTAAATTTTATAGCACATTTTGTCATAAAGAGTCCTTAAGAAATTCGAAAATCTTTGTCATATAATATCGGTAGAATTTTTGTCTGATTGCACATGCAGTTATATAGATGCAGGTAAAGGAGAATTCATATTTGTATATTTTTCATGTATTCTTTATTTTTTGCATCCCTTGATTACGAATTTTATTGTTTGAAAATATAATAAATAAAAATACGATCGGAAAATCACTTTATTTATAAACTCACACACTCCCTGCTGAGCAGAATGCGTGGTAGTAATAACAGTATCCTGAATATAATTATTAATAAGCCTGATTGCCCTATACAGGGATATTGGAATAATATCTTACTTGGTATCATTTGATAATAATTATATAGTACACATTACAACTGTAATAATATGGACTAAGTTTTGTCTGAAATAAAGATTTATTATTATTATTATATTATTATTATAATTCTCAACGTATTATGTTATTTTATCTCTACTTTATTTTTAACTATTTTACGTAACATGATCTGAGTAAAACTTCTGCTTCTAAATATCACAAAGGTAATGATCTCATTAATCATTTATTCATTAGTTTAATCTGATACAACATGTTCGAGTAGAAGAAGACAAGATTGGGATTGTCCGTTCAGCAGTTACACAAGATAGTTGTAATGTGACATTGTTCGCAGCAGGCCCCGGCCATCTACATATCCCATTTACTTTGACGATGCCGACAAGGAATATGTACATACATTCCCTTGAAACTAAGATTTTATCTGTGGTATGGCGCCGAAAATATTGTAACAGAAACTGTCTACGAAAAATAGTAAATCCTACGATTTTACGCGCATAACATTATGCAGGTTGCAAGAAGAAAGCACGTATACTCTAAACGCTTCTTTGATTGATTTTCAACTCATAGAGGAGATATAGCTAATAGATTACTAATTCATTTTTTTAACGAATGTACTAAGCTATAAAGTATTTAGTCAGAATTAAAATTACAGTTTTCTTGTATCTTATAGCTGAATGGAAATAATGGAAACGTAAAAAAATATTTTTTTAATCTTAACCTCGTGCACTGTAAAGATCTAAACAGAATTACTTAAATATTAAAAATAAAATAAATTCCATTATTAAATCCGACCTATACTGTAATGAAATGCAGCTAACTAACGCATTGAAAGGTCACACAACGCCATTGAATTTACAAAACGTATAATTTGAAATAATTTGTCAGCATAACCAATCTACGAGATTAGAATTTCGAGGCAACATTCTCTTTCGATTTAAAGCAAGTTCATGATAAAATCTGTAGATTAGTAACTTTTAATAAAGTAAAAATATAATGAAAATATTCAGATTATCAGAGGAGCAAATGGATGCGACTGAAAGAGACCGGTGAATGATTTAAGCGAAGAACTGAAAAAAAGGAGTCAGTCATTAAAGGATAACGAAAAATATAACTAAACTCATGTATAGTTATAACTCACTAACTCACTCATGTACATTATATTTTTCGACAATAATTAACATCTAATCTGCTGACAACTAATAAACAAAACAATTATCGATCTCAGTGCCAAAAATATAAATTGAATCCAATTGCAAATGTAACTACGGAACTACGCAAAGCGTTATAATCGGTAGGTAATCCATTGCATCGGTGCATTGCAGAGAAAAAATGTTCACCCCGTTTGCGATTGTCTTTTGTTTTTCAATAAGCAAATAAAAAAAATATGGCATATTTTATGTCGTCGTTTAAGTCGTCTCACAGACTTGAACGCTGTATCTTCGCATAATTATATCTGCGACCACTTTGGCGGAGACTGGATATAAATCTGTTTTGTTTCAAACTGATAAACCCAAAGTTCTACCGCACTGTGACCCACAGAACTTAAATTATATATAAAATAAAGAAAGGTTGAATAGAGCTGCATTGACAACGCATTTTACAACTACATAAACATGTAGAGGTGTGCGCCTACGCACATTCTCTTCTCGTTTGTATTCACGAGTTACTTACCTCTGACACGTTGATGGAGGGATAGGTCGTAAATGTTGAACTTACCTGTAACAGAGATAAACATACTGAATATAGGTGTCATGATTTTCATTTTGAATCATTGTATCTTGGAATTTCAAATTGGGAGAGCGCCTACATGTTACTACATGCAGATCTAGTTTATGATGTTTTCGTTGGCTTTATATTGTAGCTCGAGCAGTTGTGTTTATTTTCTTCTGTGTAGAGAATGATGAACATAAACATGTTTGACCAAAATTTAGTTCACACAATATTTTTAACTTTTATCTTTTCGTCTAAAATAAAAAAAATATATGAAAAAAAAAATGATTTCTGGAAATGACGATATAAAGAAATGATGACACTCAATATTATCGAATATTTAGCAATCGCATGATTTTGCCAGATAATTTAATTGCTAATTAGTCTAGGCCCAATGAAAATTTTGTAAAACTGTATCTAGGTTGTAAAATGTGAGCAGTTAGAAGTACCTATACCGCAATTCCTTGATTTTTGCTATGGTTTTGTAGTGACTAGAGATGGTACCACCTATGCTTGTGCGGTCTGTAAGTAATTAGTCGGAGTTCTGTCAACTATGCTAGTACATAACAGGTAACTAATATTTATATCAAGTACTGTCGTCATGTCTTATGGCCCTAATGAAATAACAGATAAATGAAATCCATAACATTAAACAATATTGATTGCCAGCTCACGATTTAATTTCAAATCTACATTTGATTAACTACAAAGTGGGAAGTTTGACGTAACGTCCATTCATACAAAGTACAAACCCTTCTAGTTTAATCTTAAGTGTTTTACCACTTATCTAAGGGCCATTCATTACAGCCCGTGGACTAACGCCTACGTGTGTACAATAACTACTCAAATATAATTATAATAATTGATTTAAATTTAGTAATAATAGCCCATGAGATTTTATCGAGAGATTCGATCGAGTGTGTAAACAGCGTAATTGTAGCAATCATCTCAACACACTGTATGTTTTTTTAACGATAAATAATAACAACACTTTTAACATTGTAACATTTGGGTGTTGTAAGACGATGGGAAAGAGTTGAGAATTGCAAAACCTCATGCCTCACCCTCTTTCGTTTCTTTATTATTCTGTATCAGTGGAGGGACACGATTCCACATGATAGCTATCGCAAGTTGCTCATTATATTAATTTTTCTTAATAAGCTACAACATGAAAAGTATATGATAGAGTTAAGATAAATAATAAGTAGCATTAAAATAAAGTGAAGGATAAAACGGCCTTTAAGTTTGATGCGTTCGTTTATGATAACAAACGAGTTTTATGTATTTTCCTCCTTATTCGCAGAGCTTAAAAACCATCATCAGTTTCTTAAAAGCAACCGTAATGTACGCGATAAGAGCTACACATAAATAATACGAGATACGCGGGTTCTGGCTTCGATCATTGGAACAGAATTAAAGTATCAAATTACGGTAGCCCGTTTAATAGTTGCCCTCAAAACCCAGTCTCATCCACACATCCGCTGTCGGATTACGTTATTTTTTTCTGAAACACCCATAGCTTTATACGAAACATATCTATATTATAAACCGAGTAATAAGCTAGGCGAGATGAAAGACGGCATTTATGAGTTCCTCCGTATAGAGTTACGTACAGTCACTCAGACGAGGGTAACAACTATTTGTTTATGGAGTAGGCATGAACGTAGAAGGTAGAACGTAGTTGTTTTTTCTACGTTCATGGGAGTAGGTAATTTAAATATTTACTCATTAGATTGAAGCAAATAGTTCGGCTGGTAAATCATAAGAAGCGTGAGAAGTTTCGTCATATTGACCAAACAGGAGTCCATTATTTTTACGTGTCGTGTGTCACTTGTTTTATTAATAGACCAAAACAAAGTACTCGCTTACTGTAACCAGTGTTCTAGATTTTATATACTCAAATAAATACTGAGTTGTTTTGAATAGTGAAACATTAGGAACGGGGCAACGATCGTAGTATACGAATGTTTATTTTTCTTCAGACAGAGCAATAACATTATACTGCACTACTTTCATTTCATGGCAGCAATTTGGATATAAAGTGGTGAACATATCCACCTGAAAGATCTTCAAAGTTCTCGTGACGTCAGCAGGGCAACGAACGCGCAAACGCTTGTTACGATCGGTAAATTTCGCAGTCAAAACAAACTGCGGGGAAAAACTACTCCGCCAAAGAAAAAGAAACTACAACGCATAAAAAATAAGACTCTACATTGATTGGTTGGAAGAAAGTTTTCGTACCAATACGATAGCGCTGTTTTTCCTGCACATGCCGGAACTATGTTTTGGAAGTTTATTTACTACGAGAGCTACGATTATTATAGCTGTGTTTTCATTGTTATGTCCGAGTTAGATACTTGTAATGGATTCATTCATCTTCGAGATGTATCGCCCACTCACTGTTTAGTCATTTAGCAGCTGTCAGAGAAACTGACCCGGCACCCAACTCAGATCTAAAGTCTTAAATGTGTAAACATTTATACGAGACTCCATTTATAGGAATTTTGTTTGTTGCTCTTGCAATGAGAACAGATTATAAATAAAACACCATGGCTCATAATTGAGCAATTTGTTTTGATTCGCGGAACGAGCCAAGCCATGTCTGGGAATAATGTAACTAATGGTTTTAAAATGGTTATGTTTTAAAAACGAATATTAATAGTATTTTGGTTCAACAAAATACATTCTAGAATTCCTAACAAATAATTTCAATTAATTTTGAGCTACGTACCCTGCGCCAACTGGCAATTCAAGGTAGCTAAGTTATCTGCAGGACTGTAGGTATCAGAAATATGAGTTCGTGCACAGACTCATTTCAATTTAGGTATATGTATAAATTCAGAGCGATAAAACATTAATGCGTGGGTATTTCTCGATTAAAATTCATAGAAATGTTCAGGATCATATCTGATTCCCAGAAATATGCTGAACCTTCAATTGGGTTTTCCCACAGTGAACCAAATCCAGCCCAAGAAAGTACCGGCGCTTGTCAATGGACTTCAAAGTTCAGATCATCAGATTACGGCAATGGGTTCACAGGCCGAATACGAATGCATACACTATTGTTATTCAAAGATAAATGTCCGGGACGTGAGATCAATATCCTATTGAATAGGGTATTGAGCGTTTAGTTTGTGGATGTAGGACTTCGCTGTGTCTAGACAGTAAAGTTTGCTCTCCTTTCATAGCATTGTTGTAAACCGCCAATAAATAGTTTATTATTTAGTTTTTGTAATTGACTGTATGGAATGAAAAGTATTGTTTATTATAAAGACAGACAAAACTCTTTATTTATAACCACAAACAAAAATTAAACACTATGTACACACTAAGGACTAAATATAATTATAAACTGGCGGCCTTATAACCCATGATGATTTCTTCCAGGCAACCATGCACGAATATACATAAACTAACGAGAACATGAAATAGTGGCCTAAACTATAAAGATGTACCTTTTTAAAAATTGAAAAGTTGTAGATTGGTTGACAGTAAATTTTGAGTAATAAACGTTTTCATTTTGAACGTTTTGGTGAATGTAACAACATTACGAGTAGTAAGTGAATTAAACCCCAAAACAACTTCGCACCTTCGCTCATTGAATCTTTTTTACAATAAAATACTACACCAAAGAAAAAGGGAGTAGACTATCGTCAGATTGAAAAATAGCTAAACATAAATTAGGTGGTTTTCTTTTATTTTTGGGTCAACATTGTCGGTCGGAAGAACCTAATTATCATTTTGGGTAAATTATTTTCTCGTAAGGAGATCATCAATATTGCAAACGACCACCGAAACGACTGCTACTTACATACTGATTAAATCAAAATTACATCCTCAAACTACCCATTAAAAATATTCTTATGAAATAAGCGATGTTTTCAATTGCAGATTTCTTAAATCATTATTAAAAACTCGTCTTCCTCGAATAAAAAACACATGAATTTCAGATTATCTTAAGTACATGCAATTACTTGGGCGACCACACAGGCAGAATTGTGGAGATCATTTTGTTTGGGCGGATCCGACAGCCCCGGGGTCCGCCTAGCCGCGCCCAGCACATGACCGGCTCCGTGTACAGAGCTTATATGAAAACAAAAAACAATGAGTAGAATAATCACGAAGAAGGCTGTTGGTTTTTAATTAAACATTTCAACAGCTTAACCGAAATTTGAATGTAGGTGTATTTTTGGTACCCGAGCTACTCTTTTCTTCTAAATGCAATATGCCAGACGTATGAAGAATGATCTGAACTCAAGTCTGTTCTGAATCACAGATCTTGCATTATAAAATACGTTTGTGAAAGAGGCCTAAGCTACTAATAGATCACATGCTTTTTCCACGACTTTCTGAGCAGATAAAAATGTGATGACACCTCTGACGTGACTAGCTATTTATTGACAGCCCGGAAGCTTCAAAAATGTACGTTGGAGGTTTCATTGACAGCATAACTACACACAAAATTAAAACATTTCAATCCATTAAAATGTCCGGAAATAATCATCGACTGCATCTAATGATCCATTCCGATATCATACTTTCATGTGCCATAATCGACCACCCAATTGTCCAATTTCACAGCTATTGGTGAGGCTGGTTGCGGCCGACCGTGGCGCTATTGTAGCGCAGCCGGCGCAGGCGCAGGCGTCCAGGCCATTTCGCGGGTGACTGCTCGTGGTAATTGCCATGCACGTAGAGTATAATGTCCTGAGATACAGGGTGCACATAGAAGCAGAAGTTCTTGTTAGTAAATTAAGTAAAGCATCCAATATAGATATGTACATTCATGAATTACAAGCTAGTTTCATTGGTACCTATATGTGCCTCGGTAAGATTCTGCACTTGCTTTTTTTTAGTAGAAAAGAGGTATGATTTATCATTTACAATAGCGGTTTGATTTTTTAGGTTTCAATCATATTATCATTCATTAATATGGAAGGTAGGTGTACCTAGGTACAAGTTTAGTCATGTTTAATAAACAATGTATGTATTTATAATTCCTAAGTTACTGCATGCATTTGTTTTATGGTCTCAGTTTGAGATGCTCTACTTGCTGCTCAAAAAAGAGCGCCGATGAGCATTCATCCATGAAAGACTGAATAAGAAATGAGAGGTCACGACCCTCAAACTACAAGGATCACGATACGAGTACAGTTTCACAAAAATAAGTCATGCTGTGGGTACCTCATATGTGTGAAATATAAAAATAACATTATGTGCCATGCTCCCGGGAATTGACGCATAACCTGTCGATTTGATGAGTCAATGATGCATAATTTGGAGAGTAATGATTTATTGACGTCGGACGTCACGGAGCTTTTACGGAACTTGATGATTCATATACTATTTTGTTTCTTCAGACATTACATTCGAAGCCAAAGACAGTAAAATCATCAAATTTAAATCGGTTTTTATGAAACTTCACGTACTAGTTTCAAGTTAAAAAAGTCATATTAAGAAAATGTTTATGATTTAATACAATCAGATAAGAAAAAACTTGTAATCTAATGAAAAGAGAGTGTAGAGATGTTCAAAAGCAATAAAAAATATTCTCGAAATAAATCACCAAACAGCTATAGAATAAGAAACCTGACGTCATTCTGATTTAATCACATGTTGAAACTCAATAAAACGTTTTTAGTCGTGTCATTACGACTATCTAACATCAGTACGGTGTACCTATGTATACTCCCAACAGATCGTGGTACACCACATGTAAAATAACTGTAGGAACTCTTGTGGGCGTGTATGAGAATATTCATAAGAGTATTTATCATCCGATATACATACCTAAATTCAAGAGGCCTTCCTAGAAATAGCCCGATATTGAGATTATTTGAAACAACATCTACCTCTGTTGGATAATGTCGTACCCACTTTCATGGTACTAAGACAAAAAAGTCTAAATGAACAATTCAGCCCGGGAGCTTATATATTATAATACTTATATTTTGCATTTGCATCTAATCCTATATTTTTACATCTTAAAGTAATCGTTTTGTAGAGCAAACTTGTAATATTTTTAACATAAAATGAGTTCTTAAAATGCCTAATCTTGCAATACAACAAATGAATTAAGAGTCTATACATCGCAGCAACAAGACTTTTAAACCTTTAATAACGTGATATATACTGTGCCCTTACTCACTTACTGTGTACTCTGGGGCTTGAACTTAATTAAATTACTAGCCATTGTTCGTTCAAGACAATGGAAATATAAAGTGAAATACTTAAACATGTTGTTTAACAATACTGAAGACACCTGTATCCACAGACTGAGGGAAACGCATTTACTATTAGACTTAAACCATCTGCAGTAGAATGCTATTACAAATACTTCTTATGAAACAAAAATATAAACCATAATAGCAAACATTATGGCATTTCTGAATCCTTCGAGAATAAGGCATCTAAATTTGAAATGGAACGCAATTTTAATGAATCAATGCAATATCTTCAAAAATAGAGTCTCTACTAAAATGTGTGGTTACGGATTATTTAAATTGACTGAGTCACTGTGTCAATTCAGTTGTATTTTTAAGACTCGCGCAACTTTAAATTAAATAAATGAAACATTATGTACAGCATGTGTGTTGTGTACTCTACGGCAGCTGCGTAAACGCCTTGTGGTTCATGATTTCATTTGGGCATGGAGTACCTAAGATATTTATTCTACTGGAACACACACATTGTATCGCAAGAAGTAATTATTCAATTAGAGTCTTTATTTAAACATTGAGCTGTACTATTTTGTACGTACAGTACGGTTTTTTAATAGTCCTGTGCTTAACATAGGGCTGCTCATAAAGATTGGCCATATCCGCCACGCTGACCCATTATAGGTCAGCTACATTGAATTACTAAAATACGTGTCTCTATTTGTGAAGTAACTCTAAGAATTTTCACAGAACTGTTTGCCGAATTGACAAGCACTCAATGTAATCATAACAAGATCATGTACTTAATCTACACTGACACGTACAATAACTACGGTGGTAATAATTCATTAAACTACTCAATATCATCAATGAGGGAACGATTTAGCACAGATCTTATAATAAATACTCGTATTTCTAATCAACAATCTGCAAACTTCAAAAAACTGAAAACCGGATTTTACAATCTGATACCGGTTTCAATAAGAGAACCATCCATTGATGCCTGAAACAACACACAAAATAAAGCATCTATAAACATGATTTACAAATTGCTAACAAAATTTTAAAGCATCTTGTTTTTGTTGTTCAATTAACAATCCATACATATCAAGATACACATTCACACTTCAAATAAACTCTAGACGCTGAACAAAATGATTTATCATCAAGTTCAACGGACTGAGTCGGATGATCCGCCGCCATAGAGATCTAGAGAGCAGCCTTTTTTTACACGGCGCGGCACTCGAGACACTTATAATTATGTAGAGAACACTCATACAGTGCAAAATGCATGTTTAAAAATATACATTGAAGTAGGAGTATTGTGTGCGCGCATATTAATAAGTGATGTGTTGTGTTCTATGAGTAATAATTGTGTCCTTATTGGTGTGATTTCAAGCAGAGACTTTCATGCAAAAATTAGGTTCGAGATGACATGTCCCATTATTTGAGATCTATGTCCACCACACATGCTGATTGACGCTAATCCGGCACATCTATTGCTTTTTTATAGCTGACAAATGACTCAGAGCCCATAGCAACGCAGCTAAATAAAATGTAGCACCAAATTAGTCCATTTAACTCGGCGGCAATTCACTTTTTGCTGTACTGGGTCAGTTGATAGAATACCTACTCGTTGTTGTTAAAATAGCTGAAATGCTTCCAGTACTTATTCAAGAGTAAGTCGTGCTACGTTTTGTGATGTTTGGTTGTTTTATTGGAGCTCTTTACGATCGCAATTTTACTTGCGCTGTTATTTTGATGAACCTACCTAAGAGCGCGCGTTCCCGTCAATATCTTTCACCGGACAACGGACCTTTTTTTTCACTGGATTTGCGGTGGTGTACGTGGTTCCAAAGATAGTGAAATGAAAAATGGAATAAAAAAAAATATTTAGAGCTTTTCAAAATATCCCCCTCCAATCCCAATGCACTTATGCATTCGGGTGAACCAGCTTTCAAAACATTTCAAAAACGTGTCTTGGGTGATCGAAAAATAACCTTCGAAATTCTTCGACGGCCTCGTCTGCAGCGCTAAATTTTCGCTCACGAAGCATTTTTCACCGTGGGAAATAAAATAAATCGCATGACGGTGAACAAGCGCTCTATGTATGTATTAAGAAACTAGCTATAGTATGTGGATTACCCCGCATCATCTTAAATTAAAATTAGAGGATGGAAACCAAGATATTTATTTACAGAAGCGCAATTTAAAATTATAATGTAGATAACTTCCATCAGCCTCCGCAGTAAGACATTTATTTATTACCGTTTGAAAAGACGCAAAATTTCTTACTCTTTTCTTTCTTTTCTTGTGGAGAAAATATAAACCTTTATTCAATTTTTATAATCAATGATACTTACTATTTAACAAAACATAATATAAACTTTGAACTTAATTGAACTGGCTGTTCAAAACTGCATAGTAATTTTCTTCAGGTATATCTGTAGAGTGTAGAATTGTAGATTATGCACATCTATAGATATTTATGTATTCCTGTAGCTTGGCGTCAGCTTGACCAATACCAATACGTTTATCCTATAATTCGTTTATTTTTAAAATTAAAGTTTTGTAAGATAGATAGATAGTTCGCCATTTTGTGATCAACAAACACATTTATTTTACTGAAGATGTGATTTGGTCGATATCATTTTTGCCAAGGTACCAACAAGTATACACCATTTTTGTCATGCTATTCATGACATCATTCTGCAAAGTAATAAAACACGGTTTAATTTCAGCGTTTCCTGCTAAAAACTCCGTTTCAAGCCGGAATTATTCAAGCACAGTCATTTAATACAGTGGCAGTGGCGTGCAGCCAAGCCTTCGTTAGCCACTCCTTGCCAGGAGCATCACGTTACAGCTGTAAATACAGGGGTTACATGCGAAATGGTGCTGCCAATGTTGCGGACACGCGACTTGATTTAAGCAGTGATACTCGAATGAATTGTAAAACTGTCCAACAGGGCAAAGAGCAAGTAAGTTCGTACGTATATAAGCCATTGGCTAATCCTTTCCGGGTGTCAGAGTTTTTAAGTCACCAGAAAGACTGAATTATGGTTAAATCAATTGGGGCCTTCGAACAAATATGTACAGAGCCACAGTCCCTAAGTAAAAGTAGTAAAAAAATTTCCGAATGCCGTCATACACACCGATTTAGATACATATTTACATTGAATAAGTCACAAAGACAGGTTTTCTCGAAATCGACGTTATGTCACCTAATTAGCGTTTGTAACCGAGCACTTTTGCATCGCGCGGCTTTCAATCGCCTTACGAGTTACCTACTACTAACTAGAAAGCCTGCCCACTTCGTAGCTTGGGCAGGGTTTTGTCTCGGACACTTTTTTGCACGATTGTGACTCTATAGATGTTTGCTCGAAGACTAGGGCCTACAAATTAAAGTGTCACTCGAGCTACGGATATAAATGCTACCCGAGGTCATACATGCAAAAACTGACCACGTAGAGCGTTGTTTTACTTCAATGATCGCTAAAAAACATCTAGTCAAACTATGCTGTCAGCTACACAGCAGGAGAATTCTCTATGAAAACTTGTTACACGTTTTATTTTGGTTAAATTTTGAAAAATATATCTACTCCCATCCCAATTTCATAATAATTTAGTCAGTTAAACTCAGTTTACGATTAATTATAAGGTCGATATGTTGATATAAAAAAATACTGCTTATCTATCTTTACACGATTGGACTAGAAGTACATATCTAATGAAACGAGTTTTCTTTTTAATTCCATTGGAAATTCTATGATCCACAATTAACGCGTTTAAACCTCATTCAAAGAAAACATAATTATTTGACCCTTATTCTTATATCACTAAAGTTAATTGAATACAAATTACAAACAAAATTTACTACTTTTTCACCAATAAAATGACTATAAAGTAATAAAACTGTATCTCCTATTACTTTATGAAAGCAATTCTGTTTAAGGCCCTTTTACTTCACCGCGAGTAAAAGCTGTTATGAATTGATTGCTAATCAAAAATTTCTTTTAAACGAGGGATTAATTACGATACAGTTAAATTATATTTTCAATTCCCTTACACATACCTACTACGATGAGGGATTCCGAGTTACTTTTACCTTGGAACCCCGAAATTGCAAAAAAAAACCTCTGATCCGTACAAAATTCTCAATGACCTTCGCAACAATGTATGGAACAGCTGATTTTCTTTTCGCGATTTTTAGGGTTGGCCCTATTATAAAAGGATATGTCTAGAATACTTTTTCTGTAACATCGGTTATTTAACTATTGTACTTACTTATGTTTTCATTCTGACATTTTTAGTAAGTATTCCTTCCGAGAAGAGACTTTCACTGATACTAAAATTATGCATTAGAAAATACTTTCCCGAACCAAAAAAAAAAACAAAACTAAGCACATAAACTAGCATACCAATCAAGCAAACAAACATGTCCTACCAAACCTATGTACAAACATCTAGCGAAACCCGTCAAGCGGTTGAAACGAGCGTGGTGTGCCTGTGACATTAGCACGGTATAACTACCCACTGACCTGGATAGCGGTGCTAATTAATAATTCGACTCATTGCAGTACGCGCACATTATGTACACAATTTGTACATGCAGCTATGTCTACTTAAGAGCGTGTTCGTTAGAGCATACCTGTAGCGAAATTGCCGTTCTTTTCTCAAAATTATTGGTGGGCTGACCTATCAATGAGCATTTGTGTGATGCTTGATAGCAGACAAATGTATAAGATCGTGTCATCAGTGTCATTTAAAAAAAGTATTATGTTGACGTATGATAGACCACGCTAAACAATAGAAAGCTATAAAACATCTATTCAATAAATAAATAATTAGGGGACATCTTACACACGGTCTCTGACTCCAAACTAAGCAAAGCTTGTGATATGGCTGCCAGAGACTGATATACTACATATACCTAATTTTAAATACATACTTATATAGATAGTAACTAAATAACACCCAGACACAGAGCAAACACTTATGTTCATCACATAAATATTTGCCCTGGGTGGGGATCGAACCCACGCCTCTTTGACCCAGAAGCTAGGGTCACTAATCACTGAGCCACCGAGGCAGTCACCACCTGCCTGCAATAAGTGTTGAAGCAAAAGCTCTCAGAACATTTGAAGCTAAATTGGTCACACCCACAAGCGTGTTTTCTGCGCCGTGAAATTTAACAAATGTTAATCAAGACCCTAGTAATTGGGTGACTGACAGCGAATGCAAATTTTAAACTAACCTTAAGATTTATACTCAGTAATTGACTAAAATTAATTGGCCTATTACCTTCCAAACGGCAGCAACGGCGCCTGTGGTATTAAAGGTTAATCCAAGCATAAAATTTAAGTCACCTACAAAGTCTAGACTAGACTATAAACCTAGAGGGTTTATTAATTAACCAACGGCAATTAATTACTACTTACCTAATCTAAGCTAATCAATCAAAATTGAAAGCTGCCAATAGATCATACAATCTGAGATCATTTTCGCACCTCAGAAGAACCACGCTATGACGAAGTAAAAATATGAGTACATACAAGGCCCAAGCTTCACCAAAGCAGAGCGAAGACGTTCGAAAATTGGCAAAGCGTTGTAGTCCGTAAATCACCATAAATTGTCTGTCGTTGACTTACTCGTATCTGGGTGTGGTCGGCACTGCACGTTTCTTTACCCCACTTCACTCTATCATACGACACGTAAATATCGACTCTTTTTTCTCACATGTAATATTTCACATAATTCATCAACACTTTCTTTGGTCTTGTAGTCAATGAGTTCGTCAGACTACAGTATTACAAACTCTTTATTTTATAGCATTTTATTCAGAAACATAACCCAATCATGAGCAAAGCGAAGTTTTGTTTTATTCTTCGCAGAGCAGATACGTCATTTCTGATTTAGTTCTGCTCACATCCACACATGTCCGCACCGCTCCGCTTTCGTAGCGTCTGGGCATAATAGCACTCATTAGTTCGTGAATCATTTTATTGGCAATTTGCTCCGTTGAACTATGAAAGCGCAGCAGTGCTAATTTCTAACTAGGGCCTCGTGCCTTCGCTGTTTTATGATACAAGAACCGTAAAAGAGAAAGTGATAAATTGTTTGCCTTCATTATTTTACTCACAGGTGATTATGAAGACGATGGTAGGTAACACAGAACTTGAGGTAGTTTTATACAAAAGTTTGAGATCAAAAACCAAATACTTGTCAATGACTTGTTACTTGCCCGATAATCTTAAAATGCAACATGCTCAACTTAGACTATAATAAAATTAAAAATTCTTTCCAAATTACGAGGTCGCTCCCCAAAATATTTAAACCAGGATCAAGCTAAGCCAAAATACGAAATCCTTATCAAACCACCATCAGCACTATCCGGTCACGTCTTATACAAAATGGGCATGCGTATAGAATATTAGCGACCAATATCGCGACCATCAATCAACGTAAGAATAACTTATCGCATCACAAAGGTGTCATTGGAGTTGCATGCAAATGATCAACGGATTTGGCAGAAGTATAATATAAGAAATCCTGATATCATTTTAGGTGCAGTTAAATTATGCTGCCTTTATTTTCTTAAAACATGTCAGCTGTATATTTCCTAATTGAAATATCTCTTTATGGCTTTTCACAAGTATCTTTACTACCGCAAATTAAACTTTACTAAGCGTTTTCCATCTTTTATATGAACTAGTACGCAAGTATAATTTCACAAATACAAACGACAATACCAAATAGTAAACGATTTAGCTATGAAGTTAATAAAAAATAGAAGCCAATAATTTAGATATACAAAGTAAGTTTTACGTTATACTCTACAATACCTAGATGCACTAAAAACTTACATAACCTAAATTCATTTTCAGAAGCCACATTTTGATCGAGAAAATATATGAACAGCTAGGTTTTAACAAGACTAATAAATCTAAAGTAACAAAACTTTTACTACACGACCATATTGAACAAAGTTAAACAAACCACCAATAAAAAATATATCTTCGTAAGTATCTCTAACAAAATTTAAGCTCCTTATCTGTGTAATCTTCACCATATAATGCAACAAGATGTCCATGTACAAATATAAATAATGTGAGCAGTAAAATATTGCTTGGAATCTATATCCTGTCGTAAAACGGTAGTAAACCTATACGCACTACTGCTGATAATAAAACTCCGTTTGTACTACCGCTGTTTGGTAGGATAAGCCAAACACAGTCGACTCGTGCCTTTAAGCTGAAAGAGAGCAGTTTGCTGGTAATTTATTGGTAATTTTATAAAATGATTATAGATTTTTTTATTAGTAATTTCTATTTCAATCATCGAACGTATTACCAGTATTACGAGTAATCACTGAATGCGATAGTATGTACGTGTTCGTACCTACCCACTTTATTCTGTCAGACTTGCGAGAACAACAAGGAAAATTAGTGTTTAGAAAGAGTTCGTACGTAAAGATAGCGTTTACTCAAATCTACGATGTTTTTATTTTGTAAAATAAACTTATTGATAGAAAAGCTGTTATAAATTTCAGATTGCTACAACCTGATAGTACCTATGTTGACACATATTGATGATGTGACCTTTTCAAAACTTTACAAATATTTTTTGTTTTCTCCAGTGCTGTTGAACCCCAATGTAATTTTTTCGAATTATTTTTTACCAAAATTAAGGAAATTTAGAGAAGATTTTAGAAGCCTTTCCCGTAATTCTGCCAAATGGAGCTAATGTGAACAGGACTGTTTATTCTCTGAAGCCAAATGCATTGTTATTTTACGACCACTTCCAAATATCGACCGGGAAGTGGCCTCCTTGCTGGATGTAGCACAAGGAGTGTATAAAACTGCCATAGCCACAGAACAATGCAAAGCTACTGAACCATTTCTGCAAATATTCTTACTTCTATCTGACTTTCTGCGTTTAGCCTCTTTTAAAGAAACGTGGCACGTTGTGCAACACATCGCACGATTGTCACCATAATATCTTTGAAAGTTAAAATACAATCATCTATATTACAGTGCCTATAATAAATTGAGTGCACCGCAAAACACGCGGCGTCTCCATTAAAAATATCTTATTTAATTCTGCGGTAACATAAATAAGTAGGTACGTAGAGTACTATACCTCAGAAGAATAACAACATTCTTCTGAGACTTATACAAACTACTCTATAAGTATATGAACACATAAATTAGGCATACGTACCTAAAACAAATAATCTCTTATAATTTTACACGCATAAAAACAAAAGAAAATTCCTTGTTCAAAAATACATCAACGTTTTAATTGTTCCATTTTCAATCAAAAGCTCGAAGCTGCTGAGTCAAGTTATATATCATAGAGCGGTAAAATACAAGGGTGCAAACAAAAGACTGAAAAACAATATGAAACACGCAATCACGATGTTTGTAATTAGAATTGAACTCTATTTTCGAATATCACGTCCGTTTTATTTGGGATTTAGGAGATTGTTTTTTTAGGGTTCCGTACCCAAAGGGAAAAACGGAACCTTTTTACTAAGACTTCGATGTCCGTCTGTCCGTCTGTCTGTCTGTCTGTCACCGGGCTGTATCTCATGAACCATGATAGCTAGGCAGCTGAAATTTTCACAGATGATGTATTTTCTGTTGCCGCTATAACAACAAATACTAAAAACAAAATAAAATAAATATTTAAGGGGGGCTCCCATACAACAAACCTGAAATTTTAGACGTTTTTCGCTCTACATTAATAATGGTAAAAGGTGGATGCTTGAAATTTTCACAGAATAATAAGTTTTATATTCACTTCAATAGTAAATCCATCCATCCATCCATCCATCAGCCATAAGAAGACCACTGCTGGACATAGGCCTCCCCTATGGATCTCCAATAAGACCGGTTGCAAGCGGCTAGCATCCAGCGCGATCCTGCGGTCTTAATGAGGTCATCCGTCCACCTTGTGGGTGGTCGTCCTACGCTGCGCTTGCCGGTACGTGGTCTCCACTCGAGAACTTTCCGACCCCATCGGTCATCAGTCCTCCGCGCTATGTGCCCTGCCCATTGCCATTTCAACTTGCCAATCCGTTGGGCTATGTCGGTAACTTTGGTTCTTCTACGGATCTCCTCATTTCTGATTCGATCACGCAGAGAGACTCCGAGCATAGCCCTCTCCATAGCTCGTTGGGCTACTTGGAGCTTACTAATAAGGCCCATAGTGAGAGACCACGTTTCTGTGCCATAAGTCATCACTGGCAACACACACTGGTCGAACACTTTCGACTTGAGGCACTGAGGTATGTCGGACGAGAAGACGCTACGCAATTTTCCGAACGCTGCCCAGCCGAGTTGGATTCGGCGATTGGCCTCTTTCTTGAAGTCGGACCTACCTAACTGGACTACTTGTCCAAGGTAGACGTACGAGTCAACGACTTCAAGAACCGAGTTCCCAACAGAGATCGGGGTGGGTACAACATGGGAATTACACATGACTTTCGTCTTGTCCATGTTCATCTTAAGACCCACCTGTTGGGAAACCCGATTGAGGCCTTCGAGCATCGTGCTGAGCTCTTCCATCGATTTTGCCATGACCACGATATCGTCGGCAAACCGAAGGTGAGTGAGGTATTCGCCATTGACATTGATGCCGAATCCTTTCAATTCCAGGAGCTTTAAAGCGTTCTCCAGAGTAGCAGTAAACAGTTTCGGAGATATTACATCTCCCTGTCTTACGCCTCTCTTCAGTGGGATCGCCTTGGAGCTCTCTTCCTGTACTGGGACCGACATAGTGGCGTTATTATACAAACACTTCAACACTTCGATATACCGATAGTCAATACGGCATCGTTGGAGAGACTCGAGCACAGCCCAAGTCTCGACCGAATCAAAGGCTTTCTCATAGTCCACAAACGCTAAGCAAAGTGGCAAGTTATACTCTTCGGTCTTCTGTATAACCTGCCGCAGCGTATGAATGTGGTCCATGGTGCTAAAGCCCTTTCGGAAACCGGCTTGTTCGGAAGGCTGGAAGTCATCAAGCCTGCGCTCGAGACGGTTCGTAATGACCCTTGAAAACAGCTTATAAACATGGCTCAGAAGCGAGATGGGTCTGTAGTTCTTCAATAAGGTGTTGTCACCTTTCTTGAAAAACAACACCACCACGCTTCTGTTCCATGCTTCTGGCGAGATGCCCTCGAGGACGACGGTGTTGAAAAGCTTCTGGAGGACTTTTAGTACCGGTGTTCCTTGGCTGGGCGCCTTGTTGTTCTTAAGCTGATTCAGGGCCATTCTAATCTCGTACAGGCTGATGTCCGGGATATCTTCGGTGAAGTGTCGGGTCAGCTTGGCTCTTGGATCTTTGGCCGCACTGATAACAGGCTTAGCGACCGAAGCGTATAACTGTCCATAGAACCTTTCAATCTCCTCTAATACCTCTGCCTTGGTCGACGCTTTACTTCCATCTTCTCTCTTCAGCTTTGTCAATTGGCTTTGCCCAATAGACAAATCTCTTGCGAACACTTTGGAGCCTTTGTTTCGCTCTATTGTCTTTTTAATGTGTTCAGTATTAAAAAGACGGATGTCGTGCCGCAAGGATTTCGAAATTTGTCTATTGAGACGCCTATATGACTTTGCATCATCGGAAGACTGCAATCTTAGTGAGCGTCGTTCGGCCATGAGATTTACAGTGTGATCGGAAAATTTCTGCGGTTTATTTGAACGGCGGGGTCTAAAGAACTTAGCACCCACCGATTGGACAGTTTCTACGAGCCCGTTGTTGATCTCGTCCACCGACGCAAGGTTCTCTAGGCAAGCAAAACGATTCGAGAGCTCGAGCTGAAAGTCCTCGGGGTTTTGGATATGTTCACGAGTAGGTCGGAGCGTGGACTTCATCAGGCGGGACCTTTCGAGCTTAACATTAATATCTAATGTGCCTCGTACAATTCTGTGATCGCTGCCGGTTTTCACCCTGTGGATCACGGAGACATCATTAAATATTCGTCTCTCGGTGGTCATGATGAAGTCTATCTCGTTTTTCGTGGAACCATCAGGGCTCATCCAGGTCCATTTCCTGTGAGGCGGCTTCTGGAAGAAAGAGTTCATCATAAAGAGTTCCTCTCTCTCCAGAAAGTCAGCCAGCCTCTGGCCCCTCGGGTTCCGTTGCCCATATCCAAATTGCCCCACCCTCAGCTCATCATCGTTTTTTCTGCCCAACTTTGCGTTGAAGTCCCCCATAACAACAGTGAAGTGGGTCTTAGACATATGAATGGCCCGACTTACGTCCTCATACATAGTCTCCACTTCATCATCTGGGTGTGACGATGTCGGTGCGTATACCTGAATGACCTTCAGCGAATACCTCTTGGATATTCTGAGTATTAGGTATACCACCCTGCTTGACACACTTTCGATGGTAATAATGTTGTTGGTGAGGGACTTGTGAACGAGAAAACCAACACCACCTTGGGACCGTTGGTCACCTTCCCGGTAGTAAAGCAGGTTGCCGGAGTTTAAGGTTATCGTGTCCTCCCCCTCTCTACGGACTTCAGACAACCCCACAATATCCCAACGCAACCTACTCAACTCTTCTTCCAACTCAGCAATCTTCTCGTCAGTCCTCAACGTGCGCACGTTGTGTGTTACCAGGGCCAGTCGTCGTTTACAGGAGTGGTAGCCGGGCGTCTGCCAGCGATTATTAGCACCCCCTTCTCCGCCGTTACCGGGGCCGCTACCGTAGCCCCGGGCTAGCGGAGCTGCTGGGGACTGGGGGCCTGGTCTATTTGTTTTTTCCATATTGGGGTTTTTGCCCATAATCGCCGCGCTGGGCAGGCGTGGTGGCGATCGCAGAAACGTAGCTTCGCGACAGGGATGCTGCTCCCCATCCCTGCCCTGTGCCATTTTAGTTACGTTTTAGTCGAATGGTTATACCGCCATTAGTCGGTTCCGCTGTACCTCAGTCGGCTCTTACGACACCTGGTACTAGAGGGGGGTGCTATTCTACTCTGCCGGCACCCCACGGCCTATAAAATAAATAGTAAATAATACAATAGTAAATAATAAAATTAAAATAAAATAAATATTTAAGGGGGGCTCCTATACAGTACGGAACCCTCCGTGCGCGAGTCCGACTCGTACTTGGCCGATTTTTTTTTTCAATGCTGCGAGTGGTTAGAACAATAACTTAATGTGATATTTTTCTGCGGTAAAGAAGAAAACACACACAACACGCCCTCCAGAGTTAATTTGCCCAGACGACGTTGAGTGAGTCAACGTTGCTAACATTGTACTATTAGGTATTCTGCAATGTATAATAATAGTACGTCTAATATCTATAGTAGGCGCCTAGAACTCTCATATCTCATGTAGGTAATTTATATACCTATATATGTCCTATACATATGTCTTGGAAGATGTTATGCTAGTGATTATGTTCAAGCAATTTAGAATAATAATGCGAGATGAATACATTAGTGTATTTTTTATTAAATTATACAGCTATATATTGTAGTTAGCCGTAACAGTTCAGATTCCATATTGTGATGCCGAAACTCCACTAGGGCGGAGCGGAACGAAGATGTGAAGAACTAGATAGAGCTTGTGGTTGTAGTCCGTAAGCTCATTGCAAAAAATGACATATTTGCTAGGAGAAAAACAAAACACGACTCCGTTTTGCTCGCGAATTTAATTTGTTTTTCGCTATCAAATATAGCAATACCTAATGTAGTGAAATTACAGACTATGAGTGCAAGGATCTATGCATTTCTAAAAATATTCAATGCATACTCTTTCCACGCTACCAAAGCGGATTGCATTGGCATTTTTTGTAGTTGTTAAAACATTTTGTTTTTCATAGTTATTGAAAAACTAGTTTTTTTCGAGTCGTAACTTCGTAAGGCGTTGTTATCCCGTAAATGTCCGTGTCCCGTTGTTATTCAATTTTATGTATTCATAATTATTATTTATGTCCATTAACACACTCTTGGCATATGAAAGTACAAAGACACCGTTACAGGGCATGTAATGTGAACCGACAACAAGGCGGTTTTCATCTAGCGGTCAAT
Source organism: Hypomecis atomaria (assembly GCA_964007245.1). NCBI lineage: Eukaryota > Metazoa > Arthropoda > Insecta > Lepidoptera > Geometridae > Hypomecis > Hypomecis atomaria. Next base: position 14,474,396 of record OZ023292.1, on the reverse strand, counting down.
ACGGTAGGCAAACACAATTATCGCGCGGGCGGTCCCACGGGCGGGAAACTCTATATTACCTACCGTCTACGTCTACAAGTCCCAGAACGATCCAATCATTGGTATTGTTGGCTGAAAATTAACAGTTCCAGGTTAAGGGTTTGTTTTATTCGAACTGGTTACCTACGAGTATATTAGCGGAGTGAAATCGGTCGTTCTCTATCTAGGAGCTTGGTTGCCTCTTTCGGGTAAAATAATTAAGTACATATCTTCAGTAAAATGTTAACTTAGGTTATGCTGATATGACTTCTATGATAAAATATAAAATAGGTATAACCACCTAACATTAAATAAAAATAAGTACCAAATAGTGAAAGATTCTTTCAAACAGGTCAGCGGGCAGTTTTTAGTTCTCGAGATTGACAAAAACATAAGCGGCGCTCTCTCCTTATAATAATGACATACGCGTATTAGTTGTCGTAACGAAGTTTTGTGTAAACAATCGTATTTATAACACTTTTAAACTGCAGTTTACCACCTAGCTATAAGTAAGATCATAAACTGCAGGGAAATGGCGCACGCAATGGAAACTCAATATCGTAGCGAAGCATTTCCGCACATCACTCCGCTATGTTTAATTTCACTTAGCCACAGAATATGTATATAGTCGGTAATATTACGTAGTTATCTCTTTATGCGTCACAGAATACAATCTAGTTAATACGAACGATCTCTTATTGTTGACCCAGATACGGGAAAAGCGACCCTTTTTTTTTTTTTTTTTTTTTTACCAGGGGAAATCTTTTATAGATACCACCACACCTCGAGGGCAGGCGGGTGGTTATGTGGGAGTCCTGCCGACTGGACAGTATACCCACCAAAACCCCTGGGTGTTCCACCACTGCGCCTGGTGTCGGGGCTACGGGCACGCTTGCGCACTCCTCCGCGGCACCCGACAGCGCTGGCCCAACTTGGGCCCCACCACGGAGCATCGGCTCCCGCCAGAATGACGATGTGCCGAACACCAGACACATCGTCATCCACCACCTGGGACCAACCAGCACTGGGCGTCAGACAGCACCCGTGTCCGACAGCCCTGGTCCCGATGCAACGGGTCAATTAAAGTGGCCCCGCGCCTGCCACTACGGCTGCAGAAGATAGGGAGAGCGGCCATCGCGATACCGACACTCCTCTTCCCCCGCAGCCCCACCGCCTCCGCCAACACGTTGGCGGCACCCGTTAGGGCCGCTGACAGGACGGATAGACAGCGGCTTCCTCGCCGCCCGTCCATCCCGTCGCCGCCCCCGCCTCGATGGGCTCGGCCGCGGTATCGCGACAAGCGCGACACCGCAGTCCACCTCAGTCGGCAAGCCGACCTACTGGCCAGCCTCCGCACAAGCTTGCCCAGGCCCAAGACCCGGAGAGGCCGGCCCCACCTCGGGTTCCTCTTCGTTCACCAGGTTGAGGCAGACCTGGCTACTAAGCCCCCCCGCCACGACAAGGCGGGAACCCACTCGGGGGGGCGGGAAAAGCGACCCTACCCATTATCTATTGAGACGTGACTAACTTGAATTGTATTGCGTTAAGTTCAGCTATAAAAATATTCTGAAATAATCTGGTCTGCAAAGAAGTAAAAACATTTATTTTATTGCCTACTCAAATAACATTGCAAGTATGTAGTTATCATCAAATAGAGTAGAATAGCGGCACTTTTGTCGACGATTATTGCTTGCTTGAGGTTGTTCTTCACTGGTCCTTCTTCCATAACTGTTCAGTAAATGGCATCAACTCAAATTGAATTACAATGTAGTTTTCGGTAAACATTAAGAACAATTTTACTGAAGACAATATTTTCTGCACAATTACCGAGGAATAAAGTTTAAAAATGTTCGAGGAACACATTTCATTTCTCGTTAGTAAATTTTGAAATTAAAATGTAATATTTTTTATGAAAATTTTCCCTTACATTCAGGGCAGAGTTTTGTTTACCAAAAATGATGTACTATAGGACGATATTGCTACTACTGCTGACGCAAACATTATTTTTAAGGTGATTCTTTATGAAAACTCTCGTGCCCCAAGTAACTTTTTTTATTACCAAGAATTGTCTTACACTTTTCTAAACATGGTTTCCAAAAGGTAAAACCGGTACATTACGTTATATCAATAGAGAATCAGGGCCCAGATAAACTCAGTGTTTGTATTTTCACTTGTAGGTTTCCCGGTCACCCATCCGCGTTGTAAATACTCCGACATTCACTTTCGCAACACTCACTGGATAACGTTTTTCTTGGCTCATCGAAAACTTGTTTACTTGTAATGTTTATACATCTTGTTGAGAAGGGCGTAAATTGACTTGTTGAGATTACACAAGTAGGTAGGAGCTGCGAGAAACGTGGCTTGCTATCGATAAGTGTCGCGAATGACTCCATTAAACGACTATATTTAAGGTAATTGCTAAATGATTTGCATGATTTTTACTGTACAAATAATTAAGTATTGTAAGTATTGCACTTAAAAGAACATGGGAGAGTTTCGTGTTTGCCGGTTTTATTGAGATCACATTTTTGCAAAGAATACAAAGTTTTTTTATTACAATTCGATGGTTGTTTCGAAACCCATTGAGGCTTTTGATATAATTTATACGTGTATTTTAAGAGTGACTAAATTACACAATATTTAGTTAGTTCCAAAACTCTTCCAATATTGATATATACGTTTTACGCTTTATGGTAGACATGTGACATTTTAGCCAACTATTTGAAAATATTTAAATATAATTTAATATGTTTGTCAATTCTAAAATATCTTAAAAAATATATGGAAACAATAAAATAACATTTAACAATAATCGGCTACATGAAAAGTTTACCATGGACCAAATTAATTACAATCTTCCACAGACCTTACTACAAATAATATTTGAATAAGTACATGTAGAATACATATTCTTAGTACCAGTTCTTAGATACAAAATACTCTGTCATAGGATCATGCTAAATACCGGCAGGTAAGGTGTCACCTAGATAATATTATATTCCGCGAATTAATCTCACACGGGAAGTGCCTACTTACGATGCTTACTACTTTACAGTCTGGTATGCAGTAATCTCGGTACTTGGATAATATCAGGTCTTTAAAGTCTTATGTCGACATTAAATAAGCATTTGCAAACACTGGTATTGTAAACATAGTATTTTGCTGTATTTAAAGTTTAATATCGTCATCATTTTAACCATATTATGTCATTACTAAAGATAGTAAAAGTAGTAAAATAATTAAAATTATGGCATAACTTGTTATTTTGAGTAACGAGACTAACAGGTAAGATCATTTTGCGTTAGCTACGCTTGCCCACAACAATCTAGCGTTGCTGAAAATGTTGCGTCCCTGTATCCTGAAATAATTGTTCTCAGTGATTTTCGTACATACACACATATATACGACACGACGCGGTATAGACACGTAGTAATACACCTACTCCTTGGAAATCGAACTACTGAAAGTGGCGTGATAAAGTTCCCTAGGCGAACTGAGCATCAAAATGTTCACTACCAATACTAGACTAAAAAAACAGCTCTACGAGTATGTTAGGTAGATATATTCATTGTGTTAAATTTCGTGTAAGTACAAAGACTGATGAGCACACTAGGGGAGCACTACGCTGTAAAATACGATTATATAAAATATTTTTACACGTTTCTTTAGCCATACAAAATGCATAACAATTAAACTGAATAATCATACAAGCATCGGCCGGCGGGCACGCGTGCACTCCACGTGCTGTACAAAACGATCATCCATGCATGAAGTGAGCTACCGGAGCGCAGGCTGCTTTTAACCATGCTTTCGATGTATGAGGAAATGCTACAAATACAAGTTACAAATCTCTACAATTGCTAACTTTCATAGGGTAGACTGCGGAGTATCGATTACAATTAGTATGTATTTATTTCATTGTTCCTACAATAGAATAGATAGTGTGTAATTTAACAACCTATACTATTTTTTTGTAATATTCTTTGTAAACTTTGCATTGCACATAAAACACTACCATATGGATGGTAGTGTTTGGTTGTTGAATTTTTATTACATTAATGGTTCTGTAATTAAAGATCACAAAGACATTATGGTCTGATCTTTTAAAAGAGGATTTCAATAAATTTTGATTTAGGACATAACTATTCTAATAACCCTACCAATAAAACCTTCGAAACTTATTTTAAGAACAAACGCAGTGGAACTAAAATGGCGAAACCATTAATGACAGCAAATATCAGCAGACCATAGCGAATGGATTGCAATAAATTATCTATTACTGCTCACGCCCTATTTGCCACGGAAGCAAAACTGTCCGAAAGCTGCAAATCGGATTCCGGCCCACAGGCTCCCAGTAATGAGTAGTGACGCGTAAGAGCATCTCGTTCAGATAATAGGTAATGAATCATTAATATCAGATGTACGGGCTGCTGAGTAGGGTCGTGGGAGAAAGTGGCGACACATCGTGACCGATCGAGATATTTGGTGCTACTACTTTTACTTATTAGGATTACGACCTTCACGACTTGACTAGGCTTTGATCGTGTATATCTCAATAGATGAATGAAGTTGAAAGAACGAATCGATGATATTTGTTTTGCTTACCTTGACCGCATGTATGTTTGGAATTAGACTGTATGTAGTCAAACGCAAACTTATAGGAAATGAAATAAAAATTTTAGCTGTCAGATATTTTTGTGCGTAGTGGTTGTATTCATATGTTCAATTTGCATACAGTACCGAACTCTACTCTACCGGCCTTTTTAATTGTTCACTACTGAACATAAGTCTACTCACGAAGGGCAATTAGGCCATATACACCCTGGTTGGTGGATACACCTGGTACACAGTATAGAAATAGAAAGAAATATAAAAGATATTATTTTCATTATTTTTGCATAATAGTTGTAATATGATGAAGCTTTTCAAGGTATCTTTTAGGTCTGCGTGCTTCATCTTCGATCACAACGTCACTCACCATCAGGCGAGTTGGTGGTCAAGCGCGGACTTATTTGCGTTAAAAAATAATAAAAAAACGTCACTCGGTAGTGTCCGGTACCCGGTAATAAGTATTACGGAATGTATAAGGCGAGCCCAAATAACCAATAAACCGCTGCAATGTCTTTTACTACACACTAATGAGGAAACCCGGCGATCACCGACATTAATCGCAGTACTGAAACTACCGACTTGTCTACATTTCTACGTGGTTTACATTTAAATCCATTGCATTTTAAAACCAAAAATATGTATTGAGGGCAGTCGTTTAAGACCCGTTGTGAATTCGTAAAATCAGTGTCTCAATCATCATCAATTTGTATTCCTCACTTTAAAAAATCGGAGCAATCACTTTTTGCGAACAAAATAATTGCAATATGTTTTTCTTTATAAAATTTACTTTCGCACATCCACGCAACTCCTTGACACGGAGATTCAATGTAAGTACCTATTCAATGAACTGCTGTATTTATTTAGGTACTATTTGTTTACGCACCGCAATCTAGGGCAGTGTTAATTTATTACAAGTAGGGGTACTTATTTCCGCTTTTTATGTCGCATTCACACTGGTTATCTACTGGTACTGAAGCTACATTTCCTGGGTATTCATTTAATGACAATAGGTACTCAAGGATGAACTCTACAAAACGAATCTACGCCATACGCCATTAAAACACGTAATCTTTTTATGTAATGCCTGAATCGATCTTTAGAAACGGAAGTTTATTTTTTGATTAAAAATATCGGAAGCAGTAAATTCAACAATGAGCAATTTGATACTATTCCGCGGTATTTGAAAACAGAACTTTGGTTCGTCATACGTGTAAATGGAAACCAAAATAACGGCAACTTTTATGCTTCTGTGCCTACATTTTTCTTATTGTGTACTCAAGAAATATTATATTGTACTTTAAAATTGCATTCCATGTTTTGTGTCAGCTGCCTCTTTTCTACATTTAAATATTTATCCTTTATTAGACTGAGGTGTGCTAATCTTAATTGTCTTAGGCCATATTTAAGAGATCGGTTCCGACACAACTTATGGTGACCATGTAGACTCTGATGACTGTGTTTTATATTTTTCACAAAAACCTGATAACAATCCCCTCAGGAAAAAAAGTAGTAATACGGTTTTAAGGCTAAGGCAAAGAAGAAATAATAATAATACGGTTAAGGTAAGGATTATCTTTAGGCTTTCCAAGTTATGTGCATGGATGATCCAATAGCTTTTTATGTACTTAATAGTTCAAGTATGTATTTTTAGCTTAAGTTCCTATATAGTATTGTATTTTGTTGTAGTTAATAAAGGTTACCTAGACCGCATATCTGCTTAACATCAGGCAGTATGTGGTCAAACGCAAACCTATTCAGAATAAAAAAAAAAAAAAAAAAAAAAAGTTAAGGTTACCGTTAACAGTATTGAAACAATCACAAATAAATCTAATTTTGAAATTGTCACAAAAATCATGCTTTCTACCAGGATTTTGATTTTAAACTTTCTCATAGGTACTGACAAGCACTTATCACTATATAAATAATGTGAAGATAAGTCTGTCATCGTGTTTACTCAACTAATTCTCCTTCCTTTCCGGCGCCAGACAGCTGCACGAATGCAACGAAACATATTTCTCTTTTGGATATTATTTTGAACGGTTTCTAAATTTAAATCGAATAGGTAGGTATTTATACATTTTGTAAATTCTTTTTTTTTCTTAATGAGCTATTTATACAGATAATAATATCAAAACTAGGCAAAGTAGGTAGAAGAATAAAAATAATTGTTATTATTTGCTATGACATTTGATTTTTTTTTGACGTTAACATTCAGTAAAAATTTTCTTCCCGTGGTCTGCCGTGGTCCTATCAAACACTCTAGTAATACGGGAAGAAATCTGCCCGCGGTCGGTACTACTAGTAGTACATCTGGTTGGACCACGGGCAACAAACGAATCCATGAGGAGTTTTGGATCGATCATAGATCTCGCCAGATCTAGTTCTCCATGGACATAAGTTTATGTAGTATAGAGGGTGAAGTGAAACCACGGGCTTCTACTAAGTACTACAATACTCTTTTTGTACCTTTATCGTTACAAGCCCGTCGTGCGCAAAGCTCGCTCGTATATGCAGAGTGTAGGTAGATTGTAGAACAAAACGCAGCTTGTTCCTTTTTGTTCGAGGCGGAACAGAGGAGGCTTTGTCCTGATTTGTAGGCACACCTGGCCCTCGTCAGGTCAGCGAGCGGTCATTCTTTGGAGACTTAGTGGGGACTAAACTTTTATACAAGTACAACTATAGAAAACTTTGTGGAGGAACGTTTCATTATACCTACTTACGTATTTCTAGATGACTAATATTAAAATTTAGGATTTATCTTTGTTCTCGTCAATTACTTGTATCAATCGTTGCTATGAGACTAACCCCTAAATCGCGTGAAAATAATATACATAAATGCATACAAAATTTTCGACAAAATTTATAGAACTGCTTAGAATTTTTGCGATTCCAGGTCAAGTTTTACTTTGAGACATCAATTATGAGTCTCTACAATGATATTTTAGAATATTTTAGTCGTCCTGAAATACAAACTGAGAAAACCTAAAAAAAACATTACATTATAAAACACTTTCTTATTTCTGTGTATAACTATTTGTACAAACAAAGTCACAGCCTAAATAATGTTTGAAACAAATCACGTAAGTCTAAATTTTTAAATTCATATGATGCAATTTTGTCAACAGCAGGTATAGAGAAGCGTTTATCAAGACAAACATATAAATAACCGGAGAGCTCAGTAAAGTTAAAAGCTAACACTCAGTTAACTAAAGTTACGATATTGTTTTGTAAATGAAATGGCATAACACTTAACCTGGCATACATAAAACGTTCAAACTTGTTTAGATATCTGAACTTAACCACAAAGTAGGTATTTATTTATGAACTACTTAATATGCATCCAACTCGGCTGCGTCAAGTCATTTTATAATATAAGCGATGAATATGAATTACCTGTGACACGTGGGACGCGCTCAAGGAGAAGCATTGGTGACGCGATTCAAAAGCCTTGGCACCACTTACCTAAAACAAAGGAAATAATAATAAGCAACTAAGTACACAAGGTGTGAATTTAATAGGACACGAATCCAATGTAAAACTTTTAGAAAAAAGTGCTTTGATAAAAATATTGAGCATACATCTCGATTACTTGACGTTTTATATATACACGAAACATGTATTTTAGCAATTTAATTATTTATATCGTTGATTGATATAAAGTCTTATGGATAACAAGCCCAACAATTTTCTCTAAGACTAAAAATCTACTTTGCTTTCTAAACAAAAAATGCTCTTCACCACGTTCTAAACATTAAGACATTGAGCTTACAAGCTTGGTCTTGTGAGCAAGATCAATATTTGTCGAATTTTGACGGTAGCTCTCAGATCCGTTTGAAGTCCTGCGCTCTTTAGTGCATGGTCTCTAAATTAATACAATACGAACTAATAAGGTCTAAAATTGTCATTATGTCCCCATAAATTCCAATTCAACCTCAATGCTTTCCAAATTCAATGACCACATTGCACTTCAAATCGAAAGTTAAAGCTATATACGTTTACTATAGCGAAAGTAATTAAAGCACTCGCATACTGTCAGTATTGGGCAGCAATATATCTGACGTGACCACCCCAGATCCCATTGTAGTGTGCTTCACGCCAGTCACTCCGCGGACGTGACGGGGGAAAACCAATCTGGGTGCATTGTCCATTTTGATTTAATACTCTTTGTTCAACTTTTCGTGATGTTTGAGGAAATTGTTTACGAAATATACAATGAGCTTTATTTTTATTAATGTTACACACGCAAGCGCATTTCTGTTAACAAATTGATATGAAATTCGTATCAATGATATCTATCGTCATTTTGTTATCTTAATCATTTAACGCTTTTTTTAAACATTTTGTCTAATACGTCACCACCATTAGGTACTCGGTTTCTCATTTCTGAAAACATACCTTCCTCAGACACTAGTTATCACATTGGATCATTTATCTCAGACTTATTTGGATATATTATTCACTATACGAGAAGAGTCAGTATGATTCAATTAGTTATCCGACCAGATACATTTCCATTCAAGTATGAGGCACGAGCGTAACACTTAAAAAGTCTACCATAAAGTCCAATAAATCCCCTTATCTAAATGAAGCTCATAAAAGGGCTTCCAGTTGATAGCTTTTAAATTACTTTATTAAGAAGCTTTCGTACTAATTAAAGGCGTTTAAACACCGTATATCTCTGTTTAGGAGATGTTCGATCTCTGTACAGAAATAGTCTTTAGTCGAATCCGTTGTAAATTCAAGGGGCAGTGTCCGACACGGGAACAATGAAACACGTAACCAAGAAATCAGAAATACCGTGAACAAAAAAAAACAACGCCTTCTTTGGAAGAGGAATGCGTTTCGTTTTATTCCCCACAAAGGATTAGACATTCCGTGAAAGAGGGAAATTGTGTTGAACAAAGTTGTTTACAAAAAGGTTTCGATGTAAAAGCAATCAATCTATTTTAATTGAACGCAACACGCTGTTTAGAGATATAGATTTAGATAGCTGATTAAGAAAGACATTAACAGCTGCGGAAAAATAGTCATCGTAAAATAGAAATAAAATTCTGATGAATTGCACATTCGACCGGCTTTCTTACGACATCAAAGTTCGTTCATAATTTATTCGAGGGATATAACAAAAAGGGCAATAAAATTCATGCATTCTGCAATAAAACATATAATAAAAACTTAGATGTGTTGACATTAGGCTTACGTAATGTTTTCATTAAAACTGGCATGTATTATTAATGTTTGTACCATAAAACTATAGAGATGGAATTTTCAAAACACAAGTAATATATGCAGTCTTATGCATCTTTAGGGTTAAGTTCAAACAAGAGCTGAAATAAGTTAGACGCCATTGAAATCACTTGATTATAGGTAAAATAAACCGAAAATGCTTATTGCTAACCTTATACTCGTAATATGACAGACACTTAGCTCCATAAATAAGCACAGATGTAGTAATGATAGCATCTTCAGTCACCGCTATATCAATCAATGCTAATCCTAGCGATTTGCTTGGATATCACGCTTCTCGTATGCTTATTGCACCTTAATAATGTTGTACATTGTTTGAACTTCATGGGGCATACAAAAATGACTCATTTGTAAGTTCTTCATATTACCTATACTAGGTTCAAAATTACTGTTATTTTCACATTTTCACTGTTTTAACTGGTATGTTTACAGAGTGTGCAAGTTTGAAATATATGTTTTCACAAAAGATCCCTCAACATACAAGTTAACAAAATATGTTGGCTAAAATGTACACATCAAATAAAACAACATTAATGGATCCGTACGTTGCGGGTATTTCCGTCCAACTCAATTATTTCTTGTAGATAACTCCGACTGCGGCGGTTGCTCAGCCAATTAATTAACTTATACTGCTACTGCAGTTACGTTATATGGTCATAACAATAATCAAACAACAAGAATTCCTTGTAGTAGATGTTTATGCATTCATCTGTAATTCGACAATACAACGGTTAGTAAATGTTTCACCGTCAAGCGTCCCATTGGGAGCCATTACGCAACTACGCTTTCTTGAAAAATAAAATAATTTTATGGACAAAAATTCGTTAATTACTAGACGTCCCACGGCTTCGCCGATGCTTTCATGTTCCGATTGCAATTTTACAGCTTTTCGGTACCATGTATATTTTGGACATGGACTTTCTTGTAACCATTTTATATGTAATAAATCGCTGTCGGCAGCTTATTATCGATGGTGATTCCGCCCTGTGCGCCATACATGAGCATGATTAATTGTGCGATATCGAATCATACGCTGTTCATCGACAATCGATTATTATTTTTGCCACCATCTCTGGCCTCGAGGTGCTTCGTAATAGCATTCCTTATGGACCGCGTCAATTTTTATGGGAGGCGTTTAATTACGTCGATGCAAGTGTAGGATGTAATGTAGAATCAAAATTTACTGGCTGGTGTAAGCACGCATTTTAAACATGGCAAAAGGGCCAAAATAATCGAATGAAAATTGGTTTTGCGCAAAATAAATTTTTATTACGATCATTTTATTCGACTTATTTCAATGAATTTACTCGTATTTGCCGCGCAGTGAACAAGAAAAGCGCGCAGTGAACATAAAAAAGTGCAACTGAAAGCTCAATGGAAATACGCCCTTTTACATATAATTTGCTAAGATTTTATGGTTTTGCGGCGAGGTGGATAACAAGGCAATTGCAATTGATGGCAATTCCCGCAGACGCTGATGTGTTCGATTTATGACGCGTAATTACAGCATTTTGTTTGGGACCAAGTACAGTTCGACTAACTTATCTCTGCAGTTCACCGAGACCCAGTATCGTAATTCTTGATCAAAAGTTTATAGCAGTTTTGTTGAAAATGTTAATTCTTTGGTCTGGCCAATTTTCAAGATAAGTTGGTTAGACGGCATGTAGGTAGGACATTACTTACCTAATAAGGCAAAGGGCTGTCAATGTACGGGTTTGAACACATATTGAATGATGTTGGCATTTAACACAGACACTTGTAGCTGCCTGGTGACTTGTCAGATTAATATACATCTACAGGAAATTCATAGAGTAGGTACCTATTGCTTCTGAAGCAGCACAGTTCTTGTACGTGATGTACTTGGTTTTACAGTTTTTTCTCTTCATTTCACATTAAAACAAAGTAACTTGTAGTAATGTTACAAGGATATCAAAATTGTTATTTAGATCACATAGATTAAGCTCCCTCGAAGAAATCGATGATCGAGTTATCAATGTTACCGTTAAGTAAGTAGTACAGGGCAATCACGAAAGAGAAATTCTCGCGGCTTGTAGAATGCAGATAGCCCTGCACACAAGCGCGGCTTGTGACAAACGCACACAGAGAACTCAGAGAAAGAAAATAGCACGATTGCTGGTCCGGTGTCACCCACGCGAATTCCGGCAGGGCGGCCCGAGCCGGCCCGAGGTGCCAACGGTGTCGCTGCACTGCGCGCCGCACCTCATCAATGATGATAGATAACAGAAATTCTTTTCATAACTAAACTTTCCATTGATGTCCCAACTGTAGGTGTGGATTGAAAGATTGGCTTTTTATAGCAATAACTCGACGATAGAATGAAACTGAAAGTGCCTTAAGTATACTTGCCTATTTGGTATCATATTGACGTACCCACTGTGCATGTTTTAGTGGATGACTTTTAGGCTCTCTCTTTGTACTGACAATAATTAACACTAAAAACGACTATCCGAAAACAGCTCTTTGATTATACGAAACTTTGGAAAAGGCTACGCCTTATTTTATTATTAGTATTTGTCATTAATTGTTTGGCGTCCCGATACTTAAACACAATCCATAAAAATTGTCAGGCACACTTTTGCCCGATTGTGAAAATTTTCGTCGAGTGAAACATAGTAGTTAATAGGTATATCATGGCTAAGAAGAACATTAAAACTATTCGTCAGTTAACACCAACCACATGTACTTTTCTAAGCCGAAGAATATATTGAAAACAATGGCGCTATATTTATGAGCGTACCTGCGAATGAAAATTCAATACCTCGGAAGTATATTTATGTGCATATTTGTTATCATCTTTTGCGCACAAAGCTACAGATTTACATTATCAGCAAGTTGAACAGATCGGAAGAGACGGTCGTGAAGACAATATTCAAATGAACCTTGCGCCAGCTTGACATGCAAGCTAATTGAAATGTAGTATGTTATTTATGCACATGTAAAATGTCCTTTATGTAGAACGGTCGACGACCTGCTGAATCACGGCTTCGGGATGAAATATGGATATGATGTTTCAGGATGCGCGCGAGCTCATATGTAAAGGCAAGTCTAGACTATTACTAAACAACAAAAATTGACATTTATTTTCATGAACTACATTTTTCTTCTTTATTGTACTTCTGTGGTAATTAGATGTATTCTATGGTTTATTGTATTGTACTTCTATGGTAGCAAACACATTCTTATAGGGTGATTAGTTTAGACCCTAGTGCCAGGCTTTTCAGGCCGTTTGAAAGCCTATAACACAGTTTCAAGGCTAAAAAACAGAGACCTTCAACATAATTCATGTGGGCCTTGGTAAATCTCAGTTGAAAATATGTCCTCGTGGTCCTCATCCGAAGAATAACCACACCAACATTCGCGTTAAAACTAGTCCGACAACTACGCTATAAACGGAATCTATGGTATTGATCTATAGCAATCTCGCAATAGCGTCAAATATATAAAAGAACACGTTTTACATAGAATAGGGCATTTCATTGGCACATAAAGTTCAAAACCTCGGGGTTCCAGACTATACATCTATAACTGGTAATCGCTATCGCAACTTCTTCACCACCTAAATCAAAATTATAGTAACTGCATGTCAACACCTTTATCCGGTGTTTGTTTCTAATCAATCACCTTTCGGACCGGTTTTATACATACATGCTTAGTGGCTCTATCAAGACCCTTTCCCATTTAAATAGCTCTTTAAATTAACCACTTTTCCAGGCCAAGTTTATCGACAGGAAGTCGTAATGCCGTCTGCGATAAATAGATCAAGCTCAGCCTTCGACAGCATTTATTTCCATTCGAGAAAATGAAATGACATTATAAACTTGATTAAAAAATGTAGATAAATAGGTACTCGTAATTAAAACTATCCGGATTTTAAAATTTTACGCTCTACATGACATGTATTGCATATTATGGATAGTAATATAAAAGTGGAGCAATGTTATTCTGTTCATGTGATAACATAACGACAAAACATTAATACCGCAAAACTTTTCAAAAATCAAAAGTTAAGTTTATTTTTATTTCCGCGAATTTCATTTGAAGAAAAGTTTTTTAAATGTAAAATTACATTTAAAATAATTATAGTCCGAATTTAAATTATATTATTTAAAAAGTTTTTTTTTCACACGAATTCTTAGAAAGAAAGCAAATCACCCCACAGTCTGCTATCGATCTTGCCGTCTATGAATAAAAGAAAAGGAAACGAATATCAATCTAGTATACATTATTGTATTATTTGTTGCTTTGTTTAAAGCTCTATTCTACAATTTACCAAATAAGTTATTAATAGAACATCTGGGGGCACAGTAGGGCTAGTACCCCGACGATAAATAATTAAAGCAATGGTTTATTTCCAATTAATTACAACATTTACAGCTGAAAATATTGCAAGTAATTAACCACAAATATCATAACATATTTATTCCATAGGAAACTAATTCTATTTAGAATTATTCTGTGGTTTAACAAGTTTATTTGTTAAAATAACTTAACAGTTGAAAATATCCGCAACAGTGAGTCAACATCATCAAGAAGATGGTGACTTGTTTATGTGACCTCATCCTTATTTCCAGAGGCGTAATCTTTCTTCTGAGAAACATCATCAACTGTTATAAATACCAACATGTTTTAGCCCTCTCGAGTTTCATTGTTCATAAAATGTCTGTCTGTCGCTATGGGAGAGCAATAATCTGGTAACTTTCTGCATTTCAAGTAAATACACAGAACAGATACAAATCATAGGACGTTTTGCGAATTTGTAATAAAGTAGATAATAGTAGAATATTATGATCTATTATGAAATCTGTATGTGGCTTTCATCTGTCTATATACATATATCCATATACATACATACACCTTTGATCTAAACTGTAAAATATGTTATTTTACTCATCATTAAAAGCAGCTATTATTAAAAGACCGATGTCATGAACAAGAAATCCGCCTGTTCCATACAAACTTACAGAGTCGTAGTTGTTTAGAACAGCCTTTTTTTACTAAACTATTTTACACCATTTAACCTTAAACAACTGAATATACACACATACATTATCTAGCTCTCCTATTTATAATACTGAGTGTGATGTATTACATAATTAATTCACATAATTATTTCCTTTCTTCCTAAACGTTAAATGCTACAGATAGTGCAAGAGTTACTATTAACAAATGTTTAATTTCAATGATTGCCTTAATGCCGGCTACATAGGGATATATTTCACGTGGTCATTACGCATGATAAATTATATGGCACGCTATTCGGACAGTAAAAGCATTAAAGCCTGCAATGGCGCCTTTTGTCACGCTTCACTGAAGAACAGACTGATTCTAGAGCAACCTTAATGTCGCTCCTTGTCACTCCTATACCAATTTCTGTTATAGCGACAGTGACAGAAGAAAAGTTTATTGCCTGAGAAGTGAGGTATCATGGCTATAAATGCGAGGTGTCAACTGTATCTTTACAATTTGCCTCATCTAGATTGAGAAGATTAGGTTAAGCATTTCAATTGGGGGCTATCGACGCATTACTTTCAACCACAATAGGCACAATTTCGTTAATCGCCTTGGAAGTAAAATGGTACTAAATCACTCGTCTATGTCATCACCTTAGCTGTAGGTACCACATCTACCGCTGGAATGGAAGCAGGTTCATTCAACGGTTTTCCATATACCTACTTAATTAAAACCAAGATACAACTTATACATTCACTATAGTCACAAAATCCCGGAAACTCAATTGTACAATGTAGGTACCCCAATATCCGCTGATAAAAGTTTTCCTGTAAAGTTGAATTAAAACTAAGATTAGGTTTCTTCCACGGCTACTGAGTCGTGGGCAGCAGCTCGTGCGTTATAAGTACATAACTCTATAACTCTCTATATTTCCAAGCCACAAATCATAACCGCCTTTGAGCGGTCTTTTCGTTCATTTCTCCGTATGCCTCATTAAGTCAAGCCTCGTAGAATGATATCATACGCACATCATTACGAGTAACGAGCTCCTAACGCATAGTAATCTCACAGCAACCTTGGAAGAGTAATGATGTATTTTATACCCAGTAATAAATTGACCAAACATAATATTGACGGGCGACTGGGACCGTAAAATATGTTTCGGGCGTATTTGGAAGATTATTTGGTCAAGAGCTGGTACCGCTACCTCACCGTTCTAGAGGTACAGCATTTATTTGTTATTAGTGCAGCAGAACATGATTATTTTGAGTGGCCTTCAAAATTGAAAGTAACAAGATAAAACCGTCATGGATTAGGAATTATGGAGGGAAGCTAATAGGTTTTTGGCTTTTTTTTTGTACCTATGGTAATAAGTACCTATGTCATTAGCATGTATAATAAAGACTTTATGTATGTATGTAGGAAATATTAATCAGAGCGCTGTAGAATAATTATTTTTCGCAAAAAATTGCAACACCGACTTCCACCGTGTACAGAATTCGAATCATTTGCACGAAACGATGTGACATCCATGTACATTTTTGTCGATTTATCAAAAACTGCTCAGCCGATTTCGATTAAATTTAAATGGGACCACCTCGAAAATATAGTCTTTTAAACTAAAAAGGAATTTTTGAATCGGTTTCCACTTTGCGAAAATATCTATGAACATACACAAAAAATAAAACATATAGCCGAACATTGAAGTCGGTAAAAAGAATTGGGAAACGGCGCTGTTTTAGACAGTTCCTACCCCGTAACCATGTCAACTAACAGCACGCACATCGCAAAATGAAATAACAGAACCAGAGATTAATAGCAGTTACGGTACATCTCGCTAACAAGTAATCTTGCCTCATTTATACGTCGAGTGATCAATATAGCCGTGCGCCCTGGAACTCGTGGAGGAAAAACTAAGAACCATTAGAAGCACAGTTACGTAAAACAAATCGGCAGCTCTACAGGATGTGTGTTTAGATATTGAAAGTGGATATAATTAATTGAAGGATAGAGAGGGTGATGGTCGATGAAGAAGATTATTTATCTAAGGTAAAGGAAATACTTTATTGATTAGCTCTACTGAAATATGAAATGGATAACTAATAAAAATGGCAGGACCTACACATGATCTTGCCCCACCAAGCTTGGAGTATATTATACTCAAAAAGCTGGCTATGTGGTTAAAACAGCTGACACAATTTAACGTGTCATCCAAGCCACGGCTTAGTTGTAAATGCCGCTCGTGGTCACCCATCCGTAGACTGGTCATGCCGAACTTTGCGTACTTTGTTGATCTACTTCATGAAAAGACAGACTTACATGAAAAGTCCTATGTTATAGTTGGAACTCGAGCAAGCCACCATTTTCACATCTTCGAGTTTATGTTAAGAAAAAAGATGTGTATAGCTGTATAAGAAAGAGGAGATTCAATCACAAGCTTACCTTTCAAACGGTTAATCCTGCGTTCCTCAAGCCCAGTTAGAATTCAGTTTAAAGATTTATATAAATCTTTACACGTGTTTCATAAAAGTCGTGTACGATTTGTTACTTCCCTATCTACAAAATCATCGCAAACTGTAACATCATATCATGCGAATGCATTGAATAACATGAGATGCTGCAAAAAGCTCCGAGCCCGTCACAAGAGCGCAGTAACGGTGGGATCACCTGCGCAGTCAATGGATTCTAAAAACTGGTCGAAGCTCCACATAGTTTTAATGGGAGACGTTGATTGTACACCGCAGGGTCATTCTAGGGCTTTACATAATATATTATTAGGTGTAATTTTGCAGATCGGGTACATAGTTTGTAGAGTGGATGGCCAATGGTGTCATTAAGCTCTCGCATGGAGACCACGTATAGTAGATGCATCATTTTAACATTAATATTTTATTTTGTTTTATTAATCCGCCTACACTATGTACATCAACACATTCACAAAAAAACCTTAAAATAGTAGTCTAATGTCACAGTAATTACAGGCGAAGACAGCTTGCAATAATTGACCGAAAAACAACAAACATAATTACACATTCGAATTATAAGAACAATGAATTAATCTCAAAAGCAAAACCAACAAATAATTTAAAAAAAACTAAAAATTACTATTACGCTATTGTTCAAATAGTCAAAGACCCTAGAGTAGTTTTAAAATTGTTGATGTTTTCTTTACAATCATTAAATTCAAAGTGGCTAAAAAAATTGGTTGTCTGTAAAGTCGGTTTACGGACGATATTTTTACGTAGAAAACATTGGTGAAGCGTCACAAGCCGAACGCTTAGGCCGGTCGCGCCTCTCTATCGCTTGTGCCGTGCTCTCGCTAGCACGCTCGGCTCAGGCGAAACGTGACAATGAGGCCTGCTTTTTCGTACGTACAGCCGACGTTCATCGATTTTTGAGATGTTATCAGGTCGTAAGAACCTAGAAGTGGACAGAAGTCGTTATCAGGACATAAGAGAGCATGTTGCTGCACGACGAATGCAAGCCACTTCCAACCGGCTCTTTTGGAAATCTAGTGGGCAAGCATATCCAACAATGGACGTTCTAAAGCTTTTATGATGATGATCAATTTTATAGTTGTTACGTAATTTTTATACGATGGCTATAAGATTAATAGAGACACAAATTCTCGAATGCAGCAGAATTGCCTATTTGCACTGGATTGATAGATGGCACACTTGGTTTGTCTAGCATAAGAATTTAATTTAATATTATTTATTTCATGTCGATGATTGAAGTGAAGCGTAAGTTCAGGCACATATTATAAGAATTGCTGATATTTTTCCAAATTTCTTAATCAAATATGTAACTTAATTACTTGTACCTTGTGTCTTTAATTAAATGAAAAACATACTTCTTTCATTAGCATAGTATTATCTTGAATTGAAAGTATCAAAGGAATCAGAATAATAACCCAGAAAAAAACAATCAAAATACGTTTGTCGGATAGCAGATATATAAGAAATAGAGCTAGCAATGAACATTTGAGAATTTCGTCAATTTTCACCCGTGTAGTAAATAAAATTTTATACCGTATGTGAACACGAGGCGAGTCATTGCGCAGTAGCAAATTCGTTATGTCATTTGCGCGAAGTGTGGGGATATGCTAGTAGCTAGCAGCATGTAGCTGACTTCACAGACGCCATTAAGTTTGATTCGGCCTTTTACTATGGGTGAATTAGAGTTTTTTTATCATTCGCTTTAATGGAAGATAAGTGATATAGTCTGAGATCCGGTTGTGAAGATCAGCTCATTGGCTGGCCCGTTAGCGCCGCAGAACGTAACTGTATCTAATAGGTCTAACGTTCTACAGGGCTTACTGTTTATTCCTATATTTTTTCCGTGTGGGTGCTACATTTTTGTCGTTCCAATGAAATTTATATAATTACGACTGTTTAGTGATAACTATCCTTTAGTCATCGAAGCTTACAATTTCTT
This sequence comes from Hypomecis atomaria, assembly GCA_964007245.1. Taxonomy (NCBI): domain Eukaryota; kingdom Metazoa; phylum Arthropoda; class Insecta; order Lepidoptera; family Geometridae; genus Hypomecis; species Hypomecis atomaria. Next base: position 14,455,112 of record OZ023292.1, on the reverse strand, counting down.
TAAACCCAATTTCTTCCCTAACATAAGAGACAAAATAATGTCCCATTGTAAACGAGTAAATTTAGGGAGTCTTATAATGAATCTGAAGTAAAATCTGCTCAGTGTTTTCCGAATTATATCAATTGGTGATATCTGTTTATTTGTCAAAACATCCCGTGAAAATCCACTTACCATTAAGTAAGTTTGTACATATAGGCCGGATGGCTAGCCCTGGTGTCTGTGACTCTGTGTTTATAAGATTCCTGAACGCCTCTGAGATGGCTAAATACAACCGGGGCCTACAATTCAACGTGTCATCCTAGCCACGGTAGTTCATTGTAAATATCACCTGCAGTCTCCCATCCGAAAACTGACAGTTAAAATCTCAGAACAAGGACTAAAATACTGTTCATACCAATTGATATGTGCCTATACGTACCTAACGACTAAATTATAAAAAAAGCTTCTCTTCACATACTTACTTTATAGAAGTCATTAAATAATAATGACAGATTTAAAAGCCTATCCATAAAAACTTAATTTGCAAACTCGACAACGCATCACAGCAGCTTTTATCTTCTAACTTTATCAACTTAAATACAGAATGCCTATCAAGTTCTTGAACCAGTTTGTCCACTCAGGAACTATTTAGTGTTAAAACTGTGTTATACAGCCTTTATAGCGGACCCAAGAGACAGAACAGGACAAGACTGGACAGGGCAAGAGTGGTAGAGTCACATGCCACTGTAACTACGAGTACTAAACAGGAGCGTTAGCGCAGCAGGGATCTACATTATATAGCATGCCGTCGAATATAAAAGATGTGTAGGTTACAAAAAAAGTAGAGAAACTGTAAAACTTCACACGTTCTCAGTGGTGTCGAAGGAGATACTTTTTTAAAAATCACTATGCAGCCTAGATTATATAGTATATCTACTAATAGTATATCTAATCCGTTTTCTGTACGTTTACTCTGTAATTTAAATCTGTAATCTAAGCTACTGTATTCTTTGTATGATTTTTCTGTGAAATAAAATTATCTTATCTTATCTTATCTTACTGTCATTCTGTGAAAATTATTGACTGGCACACTAACATGTTGTGTTATATGTCGCATGGCTATTTGTTATATCTATAATAGATCTATAATAGTAGTTTATGCAACTGTCATATAATGAAGGGTATTAAAACACGAGTGTGAGTTTATGAAACGAGCGCAGCGAGTTTCATAATAGTAACGAGTGTTTTAATACCCGTGTTATATGCAGTTGCATACACTACTTTATCTTCACTAATAAAAATAAAAAAAAAACATGTTGCAAAACATTAAATTCACGCGTACGTGTATTGTCACAGTGAACTTGGTGCCATTAAAATCTAACCAATGAGAGCGCAGCTGCGCGCGCAGGGCCAATCAGGAGCGATGGCGCGATGTTATAATGAGATTTTACGATATTGATGTGGATATTATAACATTATGTGAAATTGCTTAAATTTAGTGTTTTGTTGTCTGCGCTATAACAGTAGTCATTATAAGTCAAGTATTGGAAACATAAGTAGAATGTTATAACATTAGTGTAGATAAACTATATAATACAATTCAAGGGTGGATGATCCAATTGCTTTTAATGTAGTAATAGTATATTTAGTTATAGTTAAAAAAGGCACTTTTGCCTGATAAAAATAAAATTAGTACAATAATAAAATATGTAATCATACGAATTTAAATGAATAATTTTAATAAAAGCTGCTGTAGACAGTATAGACATTCTGTTATCTAGTTAAAAGGTTTGACTTACGAGTATAAAGAAAGCAATTTTGATAAACTACACATTAAGGATAGGCACATAATTTTGATAGGTAAGGTAAAGGCACCTACTAAAAGAAGTGCAGAAGGCCTTCTACAAAGTTAATATTTATTTTAACGATAACAATGTTGAATCAAATCATGAATCTCAAGTAAACCATTGCTTCTTCATTTGTGTTTTACCATTTTTAGTCAATTAATAATCACATAGCGGCCATTGTTTCCTCTTATCTGAGGTTAAGTTAAGGACACAAAAAACCCAGTTTCCGTTTCACTAAATGCTAAAACTTAGGAAGTATTACTATTGATATGTATTTTAGTTACATGACTAATTTGTTATTCAAGAAGCGTCCAAATTAGTGGCGCCAACGAGTAACGCGCCTTTATACAATTCGTTTTCGGCAATGAAGGACAGTTCCACATAATATAAGCATGGTAAAGAGCTGCTATTGTGATTCCTAATTTTGGCGCCAAGTACAGAAGCACAAACATAGCCGTGCAGCCACATTGGAGAGCCACTGGCGTATTATTCCAACTTAACTTACGTAGAGTTTAGTTTCGTCGTTTGGCCACTTTTGTATTAGACGGTTACTTTGTAAGTTTAGCTTGTAATAATAGGGAACAAATTGAAACAATGCTTTGCATAATATTTGGTTTATTTGGCGGTTGGCACTTCAAGGCTGTATAATGTTTAAAATAAATGCTTCTTCAGAGTAAGCTACTCTCTACCTTCGTATCATATTTACTGTAATTTGAGTTATCTATCGACCCTCATTTTCTGGAGGTTTCAGTAGTTTTTAGTTCCATTTCACATAATAGCTTAGGTATGTAGAAGTTCATGAAAATGGTCTGTCCTTTTTTATCAAGTTAGTATTTTCCTGAAATAATAAAGCGACACAAATTTTCAATAAACGAGTGACTTTTAAGTATCTAATGTTTTTATTTTAGTTTTTCAACTGTCAAGAGCTGTTTATATAACTTTAGTTACGTACACAAATCTAGTAATTTTACGTACATTATGATACATAAAATTATAAAACTGATGTCGCAAGTTACAGGTTTATTATTAATTTGCCTACCTAACATAATAATAAATACTCTCCTACATATACGACCTACCTACATAACGTTTGAAGAATAAAATTGTTGTTAAGTAGCAGTGATTTATGTGAACTAAAAAAAAATTAATATGAAATTGCACAATCCGTACAGGCTTATAAAGATTGGTATCGTATACATATAGCTTAATAGTGCGACCGTAATAAGAAACATATGCTACGCATTCTGCACAAGGCATGGTTGTCTACGACCATTTCCTGTAAAATATGAGTTTCGGTCTTATGATTAGTCGTTAAATATTACAGAATACAACGAAAAATAAAACAATTCATTCTTCTACAAATACATCGAAATACTTTTGCCCTCGCTATGCTCGTACGATATTCTCATACCCTTGGTAGGCGCGGTAAGGGTTACAGGCAAGTTAAAAATTAACCAACTTTCAAGAACTATTAGTACAGCGCGTAGAGACGAACTAGTCTCACCATAGTCGAGGGTAATTGAACGGAACCCATCAGAGTGCGACCTTTATTCAAACTTATCACGACGTAAACTGACCCTTGCAGCCATGGGGCCAAGGCTTGACCTTTTGTGTCTCACGCGCCCTTGTGCTTATTTGAAATTGTAGAGGTTTATTGAATAGGCACTTCGTAAATCGTGGTATGGCAAGTTTGCCTAGTTATCTACAACTTACCATAGACAAATTAAGTTGCCTGTTTCAACATGAAGCCCCATAGATTAACATTGACCATTATAGATGTAGGAGATTACGTTTAATGATCAAAACACTACATGGGTAAGACTTTGTCTATATTCAAAATAAATTTGAATACTTAAATTTCGCACCAGCAAAATAGAATGGGAACTACAGCAAATGAAAATATAAACATCGCAATAAGATAAATTATCATCGTGTGACTTTAGGAACAAACATAAATTCTCCACAAGTGAGCCGCACCTCCGAGTAACTATGGTCCAAACGCTCTACCTGTACTTTCATTGTGGCGCCGAGCATTGTGATTATTGTAAAATATTCCTCGAAGTCACGTACGAGCTAATAACGTTAAAGTAAACAATGCTCAGTTTCCTTAAAAAAATATTAAAGATTAATGTAGCAACCAGACAGGTACCATCCTACACAGTTTGACATTATTTCTTCCTAGTTGGCTTCAGTTCAAAACTTTCTGAGATACGATTGAATGTTGTAGGTACTTGACTGACATAACCATCAAAATGAAATGTAAGAGAAAAAATGTCGATGGGCATAACACAAATCCCAGCAAATGCAATAAGAAAAAATCTACAAAAGCTAAATCGTCTTTCCAGTATATAGATAATAAGCAAATTAAAAAAACATTTTGACAAGTACACTACTTGAAATAGGTAATGTGCAAAATGTGCGTACTAGAACAAACGTGACTGAGGCCCTCAACAAACACAAAATTGATATTTCTAGAACACCTCACACATCAAATATAACCACAATGAACAATATCCCTGGCCCCGAGGCAGGAATTTACCATAACAAGGGATACAATGATGTCGGTGGTGCGCCTAACTAGCTGTGAAACGAGCTCCAAGCTGCCTTGGCGTACAGACCTCTTTGTGGGCAGGATACAAACTTATGGAAGCTGGACTTACTTGATTTGAGATAGAGATAGCCCTGTTACTTGTTGAAACCATGTTAACAATGTTAACACACTAAGCTAAATAGCTTGTACTAAACACTCTTGGTTAGAAATTCTAATTCAATAATAGAGACACACTTCGGACTAGACACTTGTATAAAACGTTTTGAGAAATCAAGTGTGCGGCTATCCTCACCACGAAATTCTTCAAAATAAATGTAAAATTTCCATTTAATATTGAAACCACAATATTATTGGTACAATAAACAGATTTGTACGATTGCTAAACTGGAGTTGTGCACGTGCTAAGTGATAAAATTGTCATAAATGATGTTGTTATAAAATATTTCTATCAAAGAATACCGCCACTATCAATAGCAAAACCTTTAATAAATAATTCATAATTATGACTAACTTACAAAAACGGAGTCATTGACTTATCTGTAACAACACCGACAGCCTTGAACTGAGACTTCGAGATTAGGAGCAGTCTCCAGTGCGCCGGACTCAAAATAGGTATTGTAAGCAAACAACATCTTTTAACACGTACTATGACATTAAGGAGGATATCTACAAGTTGAGCGAAAAAGCAAAGCCACTAGCCGTACATATTTTTCTCTAAGCTATTCAGGCCATATTCAACCCTTGTAACTTCGTAGCGGATAAAGCTAGACGCCCGAATTTTTCAAAGTTATAGAGTTGTAGAGAGACAAAAACAGTTTCAAAAAGGGGCTTGTGATAGCTATCTTACTCTTGCGTTCGTAATTTTTGAGCGATACAAAAAAGATCTTGCAAAGGGAGACCAGACTGTGTACAGTAGCTTAAAAATCCATTAAAATATGGTAAATAATGCGTAGAGTAGAACAACTTCATTGAATACTTAATTTGAATGGAATTTCATATTTTCTATTTTATTTTTTTGTTCAAGGCCACCACTATACCTATATTTTACAAGCAATGTCAATCGATAGTGAAATCCAAAAACATGAATTTCCCTTAAATGAAAATTGTCATGAAAGGTATTAATGGGAAAATAATTTTCCAAAACAAATAAAGCAAATAATTGAATACTGTAAGGTTCCAAAATAAAGGGCTAGGCTCGATTTATTTTTGAATGATCGCTTTTTGTATAATTATTGATATTTTTTTATTTATTTAGGAAAGCTATTATTTACCTGCACTTAATTTTTCAATCAGTTACTATGTTATAATAACTTTGCACTCAATGAAGTTATATAAACAATAAGCCGTAAATTAAAACGTAAGTATGTATTAGTACTTATACAAAGTTTTAAGAAAGTAGTTGCAATAATTATTGTAAAATTAAGTTGCTAATTTTATATCGTTGAAAATGTACGACAAATGCGTGAGTGAGAAAGCTGACAAACTCGATCTCACCCTCAACGTACCTACTTTGGTCTCTGGCATAAAACTTTACTGCTCTTTTGAAATTGCTTTTATATTTTTAGAACAAATCACGTATGGCCTAAAAAACAACGTTAAATTTGGAATGCGGAGAACAGATTTATAAGCTTGGAGGCTCGAGCGCAATTCGAGGATTAGTTGAAAAATTTAAAAAAAAATTGGAGAAATCTTGTACCAGTTCGGAATTTAATTTATTGTCGCTTTCAACGAAATAATGAACAATCCTAATTCATTAAAAAAATCAATTTATTTTTTGTCTAATACTAAACTTTTAATTACAATTCTTAGCACGAAACAAACAAAAATGTTATATTGACTGTGATAACGCCATAAACCACGGAAAAGAAACCTTTATACTTGAACGCTCAAGTTTACGTCTGTTTTCTTTTGTAAACTACACGCAAAGGATAATGAGTGAAAAACAAAAAATAAATCCGGTACAGGGACCACTATACTCGTAGAATTAACATGGTAGAGCCACCGTCGTAAAAGTGTGCAAAACTGACAGTTGTTAGTGAGAAAATTTTAGTTCTCTTTCTTAGGCAGTTCTGGTGATAAGCTGGTGTGTGCATTATTTGCAAAGGGGCTCGTCGGAGCGAAAGTGGCCGGTGTCCTACAGAGGTCCGCGCCATATCGGGCGAAGCATCCAATTAGAGGGAATGCGCCCTGGGGACTGCGCCCTTCACAGGCAGTTGCACTTTACATTGTTTACCTTATTATTACTAAAGTATTTATTAAATGTATTTTTAAGGGATTTTTAAGCGATTGTACGCTTTAATTACTATATCATAGCTCTACGGATAAAGGATTTTCTTCATCCACCAAATATTGTCATAGTCGTTGACGTTTTGCATTTTGTTGCATAACAAAACGTAAGTTCAATACATAATTAGGTATTTCTAAGAAATGTGTTCGATGACAAGTTGTCGGTTATGCTAAAACTGAACTCACTGTTGAATTTGATTTTTGATTTCATTTGATATTTGATAAAACTTCTAAACACACCATGAGTAATAAATAAAATAGGATGTAATAAAATAAAAAATCGACGATCACTAATTTAGGTACTGTGGTCTGTGTATGACCAGATGTTTTACATACTTTTTCATACCCACTTTACAAGTTCTTTAGAATAATAACCAACATGATATTGAAATCATATGAACCCAATTTATACTTACATACCTATCTTACTCATAAGGATAATTATATGGGATAAGGATATGTGGAATAAGAAAGGATATAATTATATGTACATATAAGTTTATTATTTAGAAAAATAAAAATCTATACATTTAACCTGTGCTTATAACAAACTATACACAATAAGGCATTACAAATATTAATATTAATTTTGCCGCTCGTTGAATCACGCATTTAGATCTGTACGTGACCGGCGAATAACGAATCAATATAGATACGTGCAACGTTATCAATAAATCCAACACGATGCAGAAACAACTCCATAAATAACAAATTACTTACATAACTTATCGGCAGTCAGACTTGGCCAAAACAATAAAAAAACATGTAAGGTAATGTTTAAATTTAAATAGAGTCATTACATTTTGAATTTTGTAAAGCAATGCTATAAATTGTGAATGTGCAGTTGCGTGATACTGTCTTTCACGAGATTTAAAATTTCTTAAGATAAATATCTACATGTTTATGTAAACATAGTTTAAACCCATCGTAGTAAGTCCATTAGGATTACTTAGTTTGGACATCCAATTGTCCATGTACGACGGCGAACAGGTTTGAAGAAGAACAAACATTTACATGTTTGTTCTCCTTAACTCAACACATTTTTATTTTTATTTCTTTGGACTTTTTCTGGGTACTTAAAAGTACATAAAAATATTCTTAAAATTGATGATGATTAAATGATCTTCTGGTTTGAAGATGAACCTTCATTGAATTTGAATTGAAGGGACTTAATTTTTATTTATAACCGTCTATTACGGGCAATATTTGTTTCCTTTTACGTATCCTTACTTATAATATTATACAAATAAAAGTAAGTTTGTTGATTTTTTTGTTTATCTTTAACGCAGCAACGGGGCGACCGATCAGCTTTATATTTTGAATGGCTACGATTTTTCATAATGCCAAGGGGGCAAAGCGAAGAAGAATGTACATGTATTGTATAATCTAGTATTAAAATAATTATTATTTGTGCATTGGCTAGTCTAATATCCTTCCTTTCTCTTACTTAGGCTTATCGTAAAAATTCCAGCTGTAGACCCAAAAGCGGCATTTACAAAATAAACTGTTCTAAGATCTGAGATCCGCCTGTAGTGAGGCGCCATATAAGGCCGCGTCGACAATAGCTTGGGAACCCAGCTCATTTGAGAGAAATATCATGTCGCGTCGGGCGAGACTCGCTAAATCGCATTTTTAATGGGAAACTGTTTCAATGGTTTGCTGGTCATCTAGTCTGGTTGGCAAATTACGCGAAAAATATAATTCTGGCAGCTAGATTAGCGAATAAAATAGCTCGAAAGATTTGCAAAGTTTTTATTGTGAAACGTAGGATTCAGGATAAAAACATACTATAATGTATCCGCCTTACCACAAAAGATTTAAACACGATTTAAACACTGTGTATCCGTGCAATTTTTACTGTTAAACATTGTCTAAGGCGTGCGTAAAACTTTTGTGGTAAGACAGTATATGTCTAAAGGTTTTTTCAGGCCAACAAAGAACTTGAAGTTTCTGTAGGCAGAAGGGAGAGGAAGGAAGTGCACTATAAAACCAAGTAAACCAACATTATAAGACACATTGAAAGCTGACAAAAACTAAAGGGGCAAATAATTTTGTGATTACAAATTACTTCTTTTCAGCTGATTGTAAGCTGCTGATTAGATTTTTTACTAATCAAAAGTGTTCCAAGTGGGACCAAAAACTAATCTTAATGCTGACCATTTATATTACATCTTTTTTAATACAACCTGCGCGACCGGACAAATATGAAGACGCTCCCTTGTCATGACAGGATTTGCCGGCGAGTATTTTAATGCCTTTTTTCTTCCCTCGTGCAATTAAGACGCTTTTTCTTTGCCGCCAATCTACATATTTTATAATTTAAAACCACTACACTGGTATGCAATTACGGTACGAGTATTGAGTTGGATGGTGAACGTTTAACCTGTCGAAAATGAATGTTCTTGACGGTGCCTTTCGGGTTCTCTTTATTTGTGGTCTTAATTTGAAAAAGATTGCTGCCGTTAACCGTTACGTTACTTAGGCAAGTACTGTATTTGAACAGTTCCAATCCATGAGATGGATTTGATAGTTTAAGCTTATTGGATTAGTCTTAGTAACTAAGACCGTAGCTAACTATTATTATTCGCAGTAACTATTATTTACCAAATGTGTCTACACTTTAATGACTCAATCATGTTATCTGACTGACATGAAAGTCTCAGTAAGACATCGATTAATCAAATACGACATTATATTCATTTCGTTGAAAAAATGTTGCTGCTGAATGTTTTTTACTATCTGTACTACTATTTTTAGATAAGTAAAATAGACATTAACCACTATAGATCCACGTAGGTATACATTTATGTACATTTATCTATTTGATATCGGCCTTGCCGTGTAGTGAGTAAATAGGGGGACGTACGACGGTCATGACATCACGGCTTATCAATAAAGTTATCTTCTTATCTATGCGATAAACGGATAAATTAAAACGAGTTCCAACTACAACAACATCATTGGTTACTAAGAACTGTACTTTATATGTACCTACAGTCACACTTACTCTATACGTGAACTTGAAAACTACCATGCAGATTTAGTTGAAATTTTACAAGGAAAATTTACACCTTGAATTAACACAAGATACATTTTAACGCGAAAAATCAACATTCAACAAATGAAAAATCAACAACTCCGGGCACTAAGCACTACCGACACTATCAAATACCATTACTATTATTCTTAGCTATTACTAAATACCTATAGCAAATTACCTAGTACCTACCAACAAAAAAATAAAAAAAAGTTAAAACTCATCGTCTCTACGTCACAAAAAAGTTTTCGTTACAGCAAGAATTTTGGTCGTAAGAAATGGTAGTACAAAAACTTTAAACCTGGCGTCAAACGAAAGAGGTTTTACTTCCTCATTTTCTTTTTTTTTATCTTTACGTGCCAGTGCTAAAAAACTCTCTCGCGGACCAATGGGGGCCTCGATGACCTTGCACGCGCTAACGAAGGCTGCACACCGCACAAGGCTGTCCAACAAAAAGAAATAAAATGCGGACACGGTACTGGCGGTTATAGGCAGTATAATATTTTCAGACAGGATGGAAAGCATAATAATGTAACGAAATTCGCCTGAAGTAAGGAAAGTTTTGAGATATTTTATTGAGATTATGAATATGTAAGGCTTTGAGAAAATAAAATTAATCGTTATAAATCTAGGTACATAATATGTAACCGTGTGTGACTATATTCAATGTGACGCGGAGGAATGACGTTAGGAGTATGTCACTAGCCTAATGCAATTTATAAGCGTCATGTTTTTTTTACCTAGAATTTGGAAATTTTTATTAAATTTAAAACCCTGCTTTATGTCACAGAGCTCGACACTTTTTCGTCCAAAGAATTGTTTGTAAATTTAATTTTGGAAAATAGGTATACAGTACACATAAACTATACTTTTTTATAGGATCTTAAATGTCCGAAGATAGGCTACTGAAGCTATTCGTAAGTTTATTGTGATCCGACCACGTAAAGACCTGCCACAAAAAATAATCCAATAAAAGAACCGACCGATGTTCGGAACGCGAGAGCGACGGCCGAAATTTTTGAATCTTGTGTTTTTACTGCTCAAGAGATTTTTGAGGATAATTTATTAAAACAGATAGTCTTATACCAAAAGAGCACAATTCATTAAACATGTTTTGTTCTTCGTATCAAACTTTGAAAGATACAATAAAATAATTAATGTATGTATGTATTAGTAACGCCTTTTACTACAGTTGTTAATTAAACAAATCTCTCCACCGTGAGACATCTCCTCTTCTCTTCATAATATGCATGGTTTATACCTTAGAAACTTCCTTTTCAAATACTCAGCAGTCTTTTGATGAAAACCGCATTAAAATTCTTTGCGTAGTTTAAAACTTAAGCGTAGGTGCAGATGGCGGGCAGTGACATTGTTATTATTTATTCGTAGCTTTGGTGTATTATTAAATATGTGAAGATGAAACAGGTATAACCACAGTAAATACATATAACTCCCAACCCAACGGAATGTAGCTCATATTAAGCTGTATTCTCATGCAAAAGCAGATATTTCCAAATACAGTCATACTTACAATAGCAGATAACAATGTGATGTGCCTATTTAATATCGGAGCTATCTGCTGGAATAGGGGCAGATGGGCTGGAATTGGGTTACGATGATAACATTATCGAAGCGAATAAACCAAACGCTGGGTTTTGTCATTTTAACAAAATGGAAATGTATTAGTAATACCTATCTAACCACATACTTATATCTTTTTAGTAATTATTTGTCATAATTTTATGTGTGTAAGTCAATAAAATAAGCAACAAAGTTTACTCCGCAATCACATAAAGCATAAACAACAAAGTCTTGTATCAACGTTTCGTCATTATCATGATCTCTAATATACTTAAGTCTTTATTTTTATTATGAAACTCTACCTATATCTCGAAATCTACTAGATAATAGATATTTTAATAAATGGGTTTTCCTCATTTTTCAATATTTTATGTATTTTTAGGGTGCCAGCTAAGATAAAGCTTTAGGTTAGTAAGTAACGATAAATCGCGGGTAAAAAACAGACAGACTAGGCGACAGGCAAAATGATTTGTATGCAGTACGCTATAATATCGTCATCGACGAATTTACTACCTGTATTTACTACATTATTATCTATGACTAAATGAATAGCTATATGCACTTTTGTAATTCAACTAAAAGCTCTACCGAAATCAGTCTTCAGTCCATTAATAACCGGCGAAACGCGATAGCTTCACAATAACTCTGTTAAGATTAACGATTTATGATTCATTCCGAGACCAATCAGACACCTCCATTCACCTTACATTGTACAATTTATACCTACTGGATACTTTGCTATATTCTATGGTTTCTGTGAATTCACAACACCCACATTCAGATGCGGAATAACTGTATTCAAATGCTGGCTTTTCACTTCTCTATTCGTGGTCGCTTATTTGTCTTATTTGCCCAAATATAGTTATGTGACATGATTTATCTTCGCTTATTTCTCTACTAGCCTGCAGCCGCAGCTTTTATAATATTATTAGCCTGTAACCCTCTCCGAACTACAGACTATATCCAGCCAAAAATCAAGTCGGCGCTGCGTGATAGAGTAATAACAAACAAACACTTTTGGTTTTATTATAGTAGTGAGAATTAGGACGAACAAATCAAATACGCGAATTCAAATGGGTACGCGAACTTCTGAATCTACCAACGTTTGTGGACAGTGTGTTCGTATGATCAGTAGGTATAAGTATATCACGAATATGTATCAGAGTCGAATAAATACACGAACCCAAAATAGCGATGTGAAGTGCCAGCATAAGTTCTGACAACGTTGATAGGTATAAACGCTAGAATTCTATTTCTCGAAACTAGATATGAAAGTTGCAAATTAACGCTGTCCCCTGCTTACTGAATAGATTTAACGTTTACATTAACATGATGCACACTGCACAGTCATATCTGCAGTGTTACGCTTAAATTGATTAGGTGATATTGTTTTGTTTATTACTGTACGTTTGTCCCGACTTCGAACGGGTTGTTTGTACAAAATCAGTAGATAATAATTAAATTATTCACTTGGCTACGAGTGCTACGACCATTTATAAGTAACATCATATCTCTATGATCGTGCCGTTCGAATAATGTTTTTATTTTTCATTTATGACAGTTTTTCAAATATTTATCACTGGTTCCAAATCCAAGTGAACATAGGCTGAATCTCATGATTTTACAAATATTTAGCTCTATCGTAAAAAGGTAATATTAAAGCTGCTCAGCTCTGTGTGTTTTAATTGCAAATTCACTAAAATAACAGTAGGAACATTACTAACCAAATCAAAATATATTTGAATTACTATTCTGATGCGATATTCACGTTCGACCAACTTGCACTTGGTTGGTTCTTTTATTTATACAAAATAACTTAAGACTTCGTAATGCCAACAAAGAGGCCGAGTTAAGCTTTTTAAAGTTAAGCGAAGTGCATAACGGCTGAACTAAAATCAACGTGTAAAATACTGTTACTCCCGTCAAAATGTCTTAACCTGCCCATTAGCTACGTTAATGGCCATAAGAATACTTAATTAAGACGACATTGCAACATTACCTTTAAGTATAACGATTACGGTTACTTCACTTCTGGCTGTGATCATTTAAATAAATTGCTGGTGTTGAGTTACTGGCAACACCTTTATCGAGAAGAGCAATGTGGACTGATTAGGGGTAAACTGAACTAAGTCTTAACATGTTGGTATAACGGTTGGTTTTGCGTGTTGACTTTGTGGTTTAGTTAAGTGCGTATCTTTAGAAGCACGGTTGACTGGTTGTCCTAGCAGCAACCGCCCACAGTATCAGTGGGCGGAAGACCCGGGTACTCGCTTGGTCTTGAACCATTTGTATTTGATTTCTATTTCATGTTGCATGTCGGACGTAGGTCGTCGTGATTTCTGTAAAAGAAAAATATGATCGATATTGGTCCTGTGCTCTGCAGTCTGCTAAGCACGAGCTGCACGAGCGTCTATTAATCGCAACAAGATTTTGGACTGAGTCCACCAGACTCGCCAAACAAACAGTTTAACAATGTATGGCTTATCAGTTTATGAAAGGTAACCTGATATACCTATAGTATGGCGTAGATACTTATCTATGGCATGGTAGGTAAATCTAGACAATGCATATATTCTATGACATAGAATCTATGTCATAATTGTACTCATCATTGTGATTAACTTTTATTGTGGGATTCAACTTTTCCAGCGGGACATAAACTTCTACGGTCGTGTCCAAAATTACGAAAAGATCATCGACTCGACAAAATGTTGAGTATGATCTATATTGCAATTCAGAGATTGTTCCCATCACAGATCAGTTGATCTGTGAGAAAGACACCCTTTGTTAACAACAATTATTAAGTATGTACCTACTAGAATATTTCTGGTTGTTGCGCTTTAAACTTCACTAGTGAGTGTTGGAATTTGTATTATGAAAGAAACTAAGATTCAAGATAATCTCAAACACTCCTTCTAGCTCGGTCTTAGAACGTTACAACCAAGTATTCGCAAAGCTCAAAACTTGATTATAAATAATATAAATAGACAACGTTCAATTATAGAATAAAACGGCCATTATAAGATTACTGGCCAAATTATAAACGTCAGCGTTCTTACATTTACGACTATTACAGTGATTGGTCATAATGATAAGACATTTTGAATAGATAATTATGACCCATTCAAAGTTACGCCGAACGTAAATAATTATTTTGCAATAAATGTCTGATATTTACGAGTACTAGTTAAGTGTTTAGCTGAAGGCACTGAACACTATTTGAATCATAAATTATGTCGTAGATATTATTGGTTGTTAAAATATCATTTTATGTAATTCCTTTCTAACATTTAGATTGTGGAAATAGTAAGTAATAACTAATAAGCCAAATGAGTAGTTCATTAAAAAAAAACAGTTTTCGATTAAAATTTTACGATAATAATCTAGTAGATCTTGCCGCTTTAACTACCTACTTATTGTTTTTTTGCATACCTGCCTACATAACAATTTTTTTATACAAAAATTAAACCATTCGATAAGCTGCAGTTGTAGTATTATTCGAATCTAAGAAATACATATTCTGTGAAATTGGGCATCATATGGGTAGCAAAAAATCTAGAAAGCTCTAGATGAACTATCACTTAACACAATAGATCAATGATATACATCTTTTTTTTTAATATCTAACATTATCAGGATTTTGTTCATCATTACCTTTTACAATGAGAGCACCTTTTACAATGAGAGCACCTTTTACAATGAGAGCAACTGCGGAATCACGATTAAAATCGGCTGTTCTTTACAAAAAGTTCATTAATTCTCGACAAAATGTATTGATCAGCTAATTTTTGTTTTCATGATTTTGCAGCTAGCCCCATATGAGAAGTTGTTCGTAATAATTTAAAATGCATCCACAAATGTTAAAGTAAGAAAATAAGGGTGTAGAGGTACATCAATAATACGACTTCATACTCAAAGTTATCTTACATAGAGTTGATAATTCAGTAAACACGATAATTTTCTTATTTTGCTTTTACATAGTCACGTAGAAACCGCAAAACGAACATAAGCACCAAATTGAAAATCAATTGATATTCATTGAAACCGATTCCCCACATTATGACCACCCTAATGGAGATTCACAGAGTCGTTGAGTCTTGCATCCCGCTGGGTATGACGTGTGAACATTTTAATTGGCAGCTTAGGGGACAGCTATCGAGAGAAAGTGTACGATGAAAAGCTCGATGTTGATCCTGTATTCGTTCTACTTAATAGCAGTTATCATTGGCACCGTAGCGCTCGTAGTGTTGTTTGACTAGGTGTTTGTCGGCGATCACCAAAGTTAAGCAACGTTCGGCACGGTCAGTCTTTTGATGGGTGATCGCGGGTGGCATTTTCCAACTGAGCGCTACCGTCAATCGGATGACACGTTAAATTGTAGGTCACGTTTGTTTTAACCGTTAAGCCGTGTCAGAGGCCTTCAGACGGCTTAAAAAGTGAACTGAGCTAGCTGAATTAGCTGAGCTAGGCACCCGGCCTGTACGAACTTACTTTTTATTGGCACCTTCATGGCTTCTTTTTAATAATTTGTCTTTCTAAAAACAGAAGCTCAGATTAGTCATGAGTGCTTATATTTCTACATATACAATTTATAAACTACAGAAGGCCGTAATTTTTATAGCTTGACCCACTTTTAAATCATAAAGTGTACCTACTTATAGGAATAATCATATTTTTATTTTTGCTAATGCAATGTCTCATGGTCCTCTACTTTAACTTGAAGTACAATAGTAAACTACTCCAGAGTGAATCTTAGTTTAGAAAATATCGTACACAAACACCATAAAAGTATAAAAAACTTCGCTTCTACATTCGAAAATGGCCTAAAAACTATTTCCATAAACAAATACGTTGGAATATCGTGTGAAACGCTGAGAAAATGTCTTTATTTGTAGGCAAACTCCTAAATTCGAGACTTCGTGTAACACCTACGTTACATTCAAGGCTGGAGAACTTAGAACCCACGTGTGAGGCAGTTAAAATTTACGATTTGACTCCAACATCTGCTAAAATAACACATTGCATTTGGTAATTATTTTTACCTACACAAAATTATTACGATGCTATTCAAACTCTACATGTTTTCACATTCCTTTAAGTTTTTATTAGAGACTTAAGTACCTAATAGTAGTTTAGTTGATGAACATTGATTTTGATTGCTTTGTGAATTTTGTGATTAATCAGTTTTTTTTACTGATTCAAAAATAACTGTATGAATCTCAAGTTGCTTGGTGTGATCATTCAAATGGTACAAAAGAGCGCACGTGAATATCAAATACCACCTATTACTAGGTACCTATTAAAATTCAAAGCAAATCAATGAACTGCTTCGCCAATCGACTTTCGATGGATGGAGATTAAGGATAATTTCGACATTATTATTCTATTTTATTTATTTATATAGACTTCCACATCCTGTCTAATGTAAAGCAATACATATCTAATCTAATGAAGCCGGCTTACTTGAAAGGCTCTCTGGCTTAGTCTAGATTTGCACGCCTACGTTGTAATCCTATTAATTAGTATCAATTTCAATTAAAAATCACACGTTTGTACAACATTTACACAAATCAAGTAGGTACCTACTCGGTTTTTTTTTCTTTTCAGTATCTTTCCACGCCATAATATTATTTAAGCATTTACGCATCTTTAATACTCGTGTACATATAAAATATACAACCTACTAATTTTTAACAGCGAACTTATTAAATAACAGTGTAACTTTTTCAAGTAAAAGAACAAACTTTCAAAATAAAAATAAGTAAATAAGGCGTTACGTTACGTTTTGCCGATGGAGAATCAGGCACTTCTTATGTACCTCTGTTCCAGTTAAGTACTAAAATCATCAATATGAATTTAAAACAGGAAAATTACAAGTCGACGACTATAATAATGTAAGTCACTATGTACTATTTTTATTATCTAAAGAACTGGCTCCTGAAAAAGGCATTTATACTATTGAAGAATTTTATGCATGCTCTAATAAGAGTAGGTACCTACCTAATTTCTTTTTGAAAGAAATGATGTGATATGACATAATTGTTTTACATTTTTAATTTTAAGAATGATTATTTTATAGTACACTAGAGGCTACCCCGGCTTCGCACATATGTATTTTACATAAACCTTCCTCTTGAATGACTCTATATATTAAAAACACCGCATCAAAATCCGTTGCGTAGTTTTAAAGAAATAAGCATGCATAGGGACAGACAGCGAGAAGCGACTTTGTCTTATACTTACTATAAAAAGATTCTCAAATGAATTTATTTCAATCTGAGTAAAGTTTCAATTTTCATTTTGTGACTTATGATTTTTGACAAATTATTGATAAAAGGTTTACCTAACTGTCTATGTCAGCAGCGGCACCGGACTCTAGGATGACCATCGTAGATGCCTAGATATGTGTAATACATAACACTTATTTAATACTATTCGCTTCAATAATGTAAACTGAAAACAAGTACAAATAAAAAAATCTTATTTTTTCAGCATTATTATTAGAGTAGGTCGAGGATATGTCCTTCAGTATATTGCACATATTTTAGAAAGTTTCCAGCAAAACTAAAATATTGAAACTGTGCACACTAGTACTGTCTGGAGAACTAAGCTAGAACTGAGAGGAATCTGAGTCATGCGATCGATGTTTTGAATAAAATATACCTATTCTAATCTTCCTGGAAGTTCATGCTTTATTGTCATCGTGATTCATAGTAGAGTTAAATTAGTTTTCAGTACTAATGGATATTCATACGTATTACAACGAAAGCTGGGAGTTTCCTTTAATTTTGATATGTAGAAACTCTATTGGATCTACATCAATAGCAAACAATACAACAATAAATTACGGCCTGGTTGCTAAGAACGACGTCTTTCAAGCAATCAAGGAAAGCAAATAAAAACAAAGACACATAATTTTATATACAATATTGAATAAAATAAGTTCGTATAGGCCGAATGTCAGTTTTAAGGCCAACTGAAGGCCTCTATTGAATTACTTATATTAAAATTAATTCTTCAAAAAGTGATTTTACAATTTTTCTATTGGTTAAATTAATACAATTGACTGTTAGTCTTTACCCAGTACAAAAACCATGAACCAAAAATATGTAAACACAATTTTATTAATAAAAGTCTCCTCAATTTCATCTGCCACTTCTGATCATTAAGACTATCTAAACAACTATCTGCAAACGAGCTTTAACTTTAATATTAGTCATGGTATGGTGTATTTTTTTTCGTATAGGTTTGCGTTTGACTACATACTGCCTGATGTTGAGCAGATATGCGGTCTAGGGTGTAGCACGCTTACCTAGAAGATACCTATTTACTCGGGATTTAAAGACACCCACGTCGTACTTTAGCGGGAAGACAGACCCAGGCAAAGCGTTCTACATTCTGGCTGTATAGGTCGAATCACACAACTTGGCGGCTGTGATGTTAGCCACAATCTGCGAATAACCCAATCATGACTGAATATCACTTAACAGTTGCTCGAAGATTGGGTTATCCGCAGCTTGTAGCTAACATCACAGCCTTCGAAGTTGATCGATAAACGCAAGTCTACCATAGTAAAACAAAAAAATAACAAAAATTTAAAAACAAGTTATCCAATATCCCTAAAACAGTTACAGGGGGTTCACAGGTAGATAATCCTAACATCCGGCACTTTTGTTTACATTATTTTATTTTAACTCTGGACCATTGTCCGAAAACAAAACAACAAAGACAACAATATCGCATTTAAGTGTCTATTGACAGCGATAAGTGCCTCTTGAATCGACCGAAATCGAGCCCCCACTGTCCAAACACGCTCTATAATTTTGACCGTTATCAATGTGGACTAGGTAGAGCGCAACTCTACAATCTAAATCTCTAAATCTTCGTACAATAAATTAATAATACAAATATTAGCATAACCTTCAAAATTATTATGCATTCGACAACACATCGATGAATTTTAAATATGTAACATGTTTATCAAGTTATCGAGAAACCACATAAGCCTGGGAGAAGTGGCTCTAGGTATTATAACTATAGATCTATCTATGAATGCCAGTTACAGAATTTGAAGTATCGTTCTGATTATTTTCTGAAGTGAATAACATAATCTATAGCATAGTATTTTATGTATAGTATGTAGAGTTTGTAGTAAGTATAGGTAGTTGCGTCGACTTAACAATGACTTCATAAATTCTTGATAAGAACACTTCTGATAATTCTGATACGGCTCCGAACTGTGCCTATTCTAGTACAACTTTCGAGCGAAAACAGTCGACGAAGCATATAGAAGTCAGCCTTCGCCTATGACATCACCTCATTACTTTGAGATTATTTTCATTAACATCAGATGTAGAAATACGACTCACCAGCTGGTTTTACTGCCGTCTGCGTTCACGGTGATGTGCTCCGCGACAGAAAATCCGAAATAAGATCCAGGTTCGCCGTTTTTTATCACAGGAATCCTCGGCTCTAGATTGAAACTGGTGACACTGTACAAAACGCACAAAAATAAAACACTTCCGCAGGTAATTTTCGCCATCGTGTGCACTGTTCGATGATTTACATAAGTCGGGATATTGTTGTCACTGATGCACTGTATTCTGGCTACCCAGTTTGGTACATCGCGGTGTTCGAGGGAGAGTTCGGAGCACGAGAGGCGTGGAGACCCCCAGCGCGGATGCCGATCGCCGGCAGAGTATTCCCGCTAAACTTTACTCGGCTCTACGCGCCGCTCTACCTAGACACATAACTTGCCTGACAGTTCCGATACGCGGTAGAGCTCGCGGTAGAGGCGACTGAACTCATAAAATAGCGTGAAATGCATTTTGAGTTTAGTGCCATCTGTTGACGGTGCTTGAGTTTAACATGTAGGTACCATTACCAAATGAAAAGGTTTTGTAGTGGATTGGTATGGATCGTACGCGAGGTATATTTTAGCTATCTAGTGCTATGTGAAGTACGAATGAAAACCGCTAGATGTCTCTACCAATGGGTACATTTACAGCTTTATTTGCTTCAATTAATATACCTAATGCAAATACTTTTAAATCACAAAAAAGGATTGATTTATCTATTTTTTTTTTTGTGCAAGATACCTACTAGGCATCCATCAGCCATGGGACGTCCACCACTAGACATAGGCATCCGCCCGCACCTGTCTCAGTCCCCCTTTGTCGTCTACCCCCGCGCCCCTGTACCCGCGCAGGCGAGGACTCAGTTAAACGGTCAGACTATAGTACTATATTTTTGTGTAGGTTTCAATTTTCTAATGTATGCAAGATAGAATCCTGAAACTTTCTGAGTCTTTAGATTATATCGAAAACTTTCTATAAAACTATTTCCAGTATATCGAGAAAGCAGATGAAATAAAAAACGATTTTTTTTAAATCTTTTATACATATAGAAACAGTTAATGTTTGTCTGGTAATCAACTGAGTTACTGCACTTACCAGGCTTTGCGTAGTTTCGCGTCCGCGTGTGTCTCCATACATTTTGGTTAGTTCTTCCTCGTTTCCGCCAGGGGCGCTGTACAAAAATGAATAGCGCTATACGGAAACAACTGTAGTTTCAATTTACGTGTAAACCTGGACAACCCCCTCTGCATAATTATTTTTAAACAAAGGCGATTTCAGACAGGAAAAGCAGCGTCGTGAAAGTACCAATTTGCTACTCGACTTCCGTATGTCGATACTTACAAAAGATACCGCTTACCCCATCACTATGTGCTCGACGACTCTGATGACGTAATATCACACGTTTCGCTCACTCCTAGCCACTCGATGATTTAAGTATGACTTTGAAGGTGGAATACTATACTCGGAATTTTAATTCGATTCCAGATTTAACATTAAATTTCATTCATTTGACATTTTCAATAGAGAAAAAATGTCAAATGAATGAAATTTAATGTCAAATCTGGAATCGAATTAAAATTCCGAGTATAATTGTTCTACCCTCATTGTTAAGTTTACATAAATAATCCATCGGTTTTTCGCGAATGCTGTCTACATGATTCTATTCTAAAAATAGACTTAATGTACGTACCTATGTACATCCATGCCATTTGCGTTTTCTTTAAATAATCGGCCAAGTACGAGTCGGACTCGCGCACGGAGGGTTCCGTACTGTATGGGAGCCCCCCCTTAAATGTTTATTTTATTTTTAGTATTTGTTGTTATAGCGGCAATAGAAATACATCATCTGTGAAAATTTCAGCTGCCTAGCTATCATGCTTCATGAGATACAGCCCGGTGACAGACGGACAGACGGACATCGAAGTCTTAGTAATAAGGTCCCGTTTTTCCCTTTGAGTACGGAACCCTAAAAAATCGGCCAAGTACGAGTCGGACTCGCGCACGGAGGGTTCCGTACTGTATGGGAGCCCCCCTTAAATATTTATTTTATTTTAATTTTATTATTTATTATTGAAGGGAATATAAAACTAAATATTCTGTGAAAATTTCAAGCATCTACCTGGTACCATTATTAATTCAAATTCAAAATTTATTTATTTCGGACAACTCAAACATGATCCATCTTTTGTTAGTAACTTATATAATAACTTAAACTAGGGTTAGTTAATATTTATCTGGTCATATACTTTGGAGGCATCCCCTGCGGAATCATGGTCCGCACGAGATGCCTCAGTACAGGAGCATGCGGGTTGTCCGCTATCGATTTCAGGATGGTGTTGTCACTCCCCCGTAGCCTCCTCACTAGTGACGCCACCTTCTTCCTAATGAGGGCGTGGAAGCCATCAACGTGGTTTTGCGCGAACATGTTAGAAGCACTACAAAATCGAGGGAGTTTAAACATCATCCTGAATACATTGTTATATTGGATGCGCAGGGTATCCATTGACTTTTGAGAGCACCGCAACCACAGTCCACCCGTGTACAACCCCTGACAATACGCTTTGAATAGCGTGACTTTGACCTGATCCGAACAACGAGCAAATCTGCGGGCCAACATGTTCCCTCGAGCCGCCAGCGCCCTGCGCTCCCTTTCCACGTCGTCATCGTCTGGTCGTCGACAAGTATGTGTCCGAGATATTTAAACCGAGTTACTCGGTTTATGCTAATGCCATTAAGGGTAATAGGAGGGAAAGTTTCAGGACACTTGCCGGCAGCCTTAAAGACCATGAACTCACTTTTCTTGACATTATAGATGAGACCATGCGATGCGGCGTAGTTCTCACAAACTTTGAGCATATCTCGGATGGACTTCACAGTCGGGCCCAGCAAGACCATGTCGTCAGCGTAACTGATGTTGTTTACACAGACACCCCCGACGCGGCACCCGACACGCAAGCTGCTGAGCCCGGCTATGAGACCGTTCACGTAGAGGTTGAAGATTCTCGGAGAAGACAGCCCTCCCTGTCTTACCCCGCATTCCAACCCATATGAGTCCGAAACACTATTCGCCCACTTAACGTGATTGGTCTGGCGACTATACCAATATTGAAATATCCGGAGCAGCTCAGCCGGGATTCCCCTGCTCTCCATCTCTCTCCAAAGCACATCATATGCAACGAGATCGAAGGCCTTGGAAAGATCAAGAAAACAGGCAAAAACCGGCGTTTTCCGCTCCGTATAATATTGGACAGTATGCTTGAGAGCCAGGATTGCGCTTTCGGTGGAGAGTCCGGGTCGAAAACCGAACTATGCGTCATGTAATTGTACATATTTATCCAAACTCTGATCAAGCACACTATCCAATACCTTAGCTACTGTAGTTGCCAAGGAGATCGGGCGATAGTTGCTCATGTCCGAGATATCACCTGTCCTGTTCTTCACTATGGGCACCACGATGGTCTTCATCAAGTCCTCAGGCAAGTAGGAGTGACTAATGCACATATTGAAGAACATAGACAGAACCCTCGGCAAGTGCACCCCTGCAAATTTAAAATGTTTGATGCTGATCCCATCGTGACCGGGAGACTTACCTCTACGCATACTACTTATAACCTTTTTTATTTTGTTTGAAGAAAAGTTAAGTAAAGGCTCACCTTCCCGCACGACAGGCGCATTACCGAGCGTGGTGGTGGAAGGACCCAATGGAGACTGCACTTTGAAATGAACCTTAAACATGTTGGCTATCTCATTCGGGTCACTTCTTCCACCAATACTCGCTGGGAGACCAGGCCCAACATTAAGCTTACTAGTGGATTTCCAAAATCTACCAGTCTTTTTCTGCTCTTTGCTTGGCAATGATGTCCATTCTTATTTGCTCTTGGTGTTTTTGACACCACTTTAGCTTACTTTTGAAGATTTTACGCGACTTGCACATTTCGTCAAATGCAGAGCCAGACCTTGGTCGACCGAGACTGATCCGTTCCTCATAGTTGCCCTGGCCCTGGCAACCCGATGCGAGTATTGAACATGCTGATTCCAGCCGCAAATTTTCCTTCTTCTATAACAATTGATTGTTACGTTTTTGGTCTGAACGGCCGCATCGCTAATCACCTTAATTATGTCCTTGTATAATTTGTCTAAAACTGTTCTGTTTTCTGATATATTACATATACCAAAACTGCAAGTTGTGAATTCAGGAGGGAAGTCAATATTACGCAACCCTTCGTTACAAAGTTCATGGTATTTGCGTGTTTGAGTTTCATCACGTTCCCCCCAGATTACAGCGCTACGAGGTGCTTCCGGATGCCTAAGGACAGGGCTAAGTTCTCCCAGGTTACATTCTACAAATATAGGGAGATGATCGGATACAAAAACATCATCATCTATCCCCACATTGACAACAGTACGCCATGCTGATTGCGAGACAACGCAATGATCCAACCAACTCTCCGTTCCATGAAACATATCGAAGTATGTACACGAGTTTGAGTCTATTCCCATAAATTCCACGTCTGCGCACAACCAAGACCTATCCTCACAGAAGTTACTAAGTTCAGTATAGAACAGTTTACCAGGTTGCGCGTTCATGTCTCCAAAAACAAACACAGTTTGGGTATTACCTACTCCCCTCCACAATTGCATTTATTTCACGTAGAACCTCTGTGAAAATAGGCAAGTTATGTCGCGACATTACAGGCATGTAAACACAGAAGACAAGAATAGAATGACTACCTATGGATGCTCTGATAGCTATTAATCTCGAACTACTACATTCAACTACTGATATACTATCAAAGAAGCCCCTTTTCCACAGAATAGCAACATCTCCATATGGTCTTCCAATCAAGAGTTCACTGCTGTCAATTGAGCTTTTACCAACATGTTCAAAATCAGGAGAAACTGTACCTAATATTGGAATATCATAATCAAATAGCCATGTCTCCTGAAGACACACTAAGCTGGCAGAACTACATAATTTTCTTACATCATCTATAGAAGTTTTAAAATTTTTACAGTTAAAACTAACAAATTTACACGTATTCGTATTGTTGTGATTATCCATATTAAAACTTAATTAGTTACTTTAACATCACTCCTCATTTGTTTCGGCCCGTACGCAAAGTGCACGAAACGCCGAAACGTAATACCATCAGGCCAAAAGTCATTGTTTAAAAATAAGTCTATTTTACTTTTCGAAACAAATAGTTTATAAGCATTATACTTTCTGTTTGTTTTCATTTTTATCATCTTCAAAGCAACAACTTCACCAGTTTTATTCTTAATATAACTTATTATGTCCTGCTCACAAGTATCCTTACTGACATTAGATATAAACAACGGCATTTTTATGTCAGCCGCTTTAAAAAGCGCGATATAGCGCGAAAAACGTCTAAAAATTCAGGTTTGTTGTATGGGAGCCCCCCTTAAATATTTATTTTATTTTGTTTTTATTTCTTGTTATAGCGGCAACCGAAATACATATCTGTGAAAATTTCAGCTGCGTAGCTATCATGGTTCATGAGATACAGCCCGGTGACAGACGGACAGACCGACAGACGGACTTCGAAGTCTTAGTAATAGGGTCCCGTTTTTCCCTTTGGGTACGGAACCCTAAAAATGAGCCTGGTGCAAAAGGTTCATTATTTGTATGTATTTATCCCTGTAATTGTATTTCCCTGTAATTGTAGTTCATAGATTGTGACACATTTTATAATATAAACTGTTTTTGAAAGACTTTCGGAGGCGCTGTTAGCCTGATAAAGTCATTTGTATAATTTTGTTGCATACAATTTTTTTTAAGACCGTGTCTAGTTTGTACGTAGGTACTTTGTAACTAAATATTTTTCTGATCAATAAAGAACTTTTAAAAATCAAAAAAATTTGCTAGTATATTTCTGTAGGCAAAGCAAACTTCTGAATCAAAGTAAATAAATATTTTATGGGAATATCTCCCTATGTTAACCGACTTACAGACGTTACAGATTGTAAGAGCATCATCATTTACGGAACCCTATCATACGGGTGTCTCGACGCCGAGACGCTCTCGACTACCTAATATTTATTAATACTTCATTGAATTGTTTACGTTAATATTAACTTATAAAAAAATAGTTTAGCGAAACGATCGATACGAATAATAAAAGCAGTAGACAAGACTCCTTTCTAATATTGATTACATTAGCCTAATTATTATTAAAGGTTCAGGTCTCTGTCATATAAAAACAAGGTAATTAGGATGTCATAAATTTATTCAATAGTCCAAAATATTCGAGCAAAATAAAAAAGGAAAAATACAAAATTAAAAGCCAAATAACATGTGGAGTATCGCTAGTCTTTTACTACTCTCCCCAGTTGAATAAAATAAAATTATAGGTACATTTTTGACGCATTAAAAATTACCTTCATTAAAATAAACATACATTACAATATAAGAATTAAATTTAAGAATACTGATGAAATTCCTTACAGAAGTAATATCAAAGTCACAAGGTAAGGACAAGTGAAAACAAAAAGGTTTAAAGTTGGTTTTAGAGATTCTACATTTAAGACATTATCTACTCTTGTGCGCATTGAAACTACAAAACATAAAAAATGTAATGAAACAATAAGAATGAGACTGAATATGTATCCCACTATTATTTGTTACAATTTCAGAAGTGCTTATAAGGTCTTAAAAATGTATAATGGCAATAACTAAAGTCGTGCGCACACGAGTTAATAAGCAACCGGTATGGCGTATAGCAGCCTTTGTAATGTTGACTTCGAGCTGTGATGACAACCGCTCGCTTGTATGGCAGCCCATGGCCGCCGGTCGAGTGTACAACCAGCACGGTGCCGCCGCAGCCGCAGCCTGCCGGCCGGCCTCGGTTGTACACTCGTCATCGATCGATTGGCATTTGACGGAGCCTCTGTCGCGCCAGTACGTGGTTGTGGTGTTACAGCAGCGGCGAGCGCCGGACTGACGTCACACCATTCGGGTCCCGGGACGGCTTAAGGCAGGGGATGGAAGGTAAGCTCGGTCTGAGAGTGCGCGAACAGCAGATTCAGCTGCGAGTCCAGACCCACGTTGAACACCTTCACGAGCTTGGCCGCCGATTGTCCCGGCTCCTTCCTCAATACGGCCACCCCTGACACCTTCATGAGATGCACTTCGGAGTCGACGGATCCGCCGCCGGTCGTGGCCAACTTCACGTGACACGTGACGTCCACGTGCACGTATTTCTCGACGGCCTGACCGCGCTTCCCCGGAACATCCACGTATTCAGTCTTCTCCTCCACTTGCGGCAGATCGGCGCGGAATACGCTCGCCTCACCCAGCAGGCCCTGTAAGGAAAGTCGCCATTAATGAACCGGAAAGATTAGCCAAGTTTCGACTGGCTCGCTGCCAAATCCAGTATAGATAGACATCGTTTCACCCATGCTAATTTAACCTCTGACATTAATATAAATAAACAGTGAGTAAACAAATCGAAATGGTATCACATGAGTCTTTATCTAGTCATGTTGGCGGACGGCCAAGTCGGTATAAACAGCATTCCAGGGCTACTACGTACCCCGTTTCCAGTGATGGTGAATTTCATTCCGGGGTGGATGGCTCGCGTCTCCATACCGAGACCTTCGGGGTGCGAGTCGGACCAGAAGTAGTTTTCTGGGGCGTTGAGGGTGTCAGGCTTGAAGGTGATGCGCTTGCCGTAGCCCATTCCGATGGACTGGAGGAGCATGCTGCGCCCTTCGAACAGGTGGCGACGGCTGCCGGACGGACGCACGCGGTAGTGGAAGCCAGGAATGATGCGAGGATCTATGTATGTGCCTGAAAACCAACAAATTATATTAGAACAATGTCGTAAATACATAAAGAATGTGCGATCTTAAAAAAAGCTACCGTTGTAGACCAGACCAGGCTATAAAGCATGCGACCACGAAAAGCGACGAAACGAACTCATTTCGACGTGTGAAAAAGTGACAGTTATATACTTTGCCATAACACTGTCTCGTTCTGACACTACGAACGAAATAATTCGTGGCGCGCATACTAGCCCGGCAGGACTTGGTAAAGTAAAATTTTGGCAGATTTGAACAATGCATTCGCTCTTTGTGACTGGAGTCTTTAAACTTTTGATTTACAAGGTTCAAGTGACTACATGGATATTTAGACCAGTATCGTCATGTTTTTTTAGAACATGATAGAATCAATGGTCAGGAATAAAAAGGCTTGATTTACAAGCTGTTATATTATTATTACAAAAAAAACTTACCAATAACTGGTAGCTCGTACTTCTCAAGCCCGACCACGCAGTATTGGCATGGAATGTCTTTGATATCGGCGCCGTTGACCTTGATCCTCCTAGAGGAAGACTGGATGCCCGGCTTCAGCTCGTAACCCTTCTTCAGTTGTTTGATGCCGATAGCCACGTTCACAACTCGGGTCACCGCGGCATTGCCTCTGCCTTTCTTCAGAAGAGCCACGCCAGTCACGGGCACCAATTTTGCAGCAGCGTCAGTCTCATACCACTCAACCTTGCACAAAGTATTGATCTTAACTCTCTTCTCAATTGTTCCGTCTTCGGAGATCTTCTGGTCTAGTTCTATTTGATTCTTCTGCAGAGACAAAATTAAAGTTTAGCATATATTGCAAGATTTGGAAATAGAACTCTTCTGATAGACAAAAATATTTTATAAAAACACAAACCTGCTGTTGCACCACTTCCATAATCCCCTGTGGCTCATGGTTGGCATCGTAAATGGTGAATTTATCTCCGATGGAGACGGCCTCGATCTCAAACACGAATCCTTCCGGCCTGGAGTCCGTCCAGAAGTAATTGGTATTCTCATTGAGGGTGGAGCCATATGGCTCAAAGGTGAGGCGACGGGCAAAGCCACGCCCGATGGATTGAAGAGTCAAAGCTTTGCCTCCGAACAAGTATCTTGGCTTCACAGACAGCGGGGGAGCTTCAACAGCCTGAAAACATCCAGTACATTATATCCCTCTACTCTTTGAATACACACATTTATACTCTGAACAAAAACATCGAAAGGATCATAAATCAAATTTCAGTACTTTACAAATATCGTTTTTTTATGATTTCGATATATTGGAATACAAATTTCCTTCCAGATTTATAATTGACTTTAAATATTTAACAAAAATGTTTATTAGAACAATGACTGCTAGATCTGTTATGATTATTTTTTCACAACAGATAAGATCGTTGTCGTGCTATGAATGCTATAAGCCCTCGAGCAAAATGCAAACTGATGAAAATCGGTAACGTGCATCCCAAAATGAAATCAGGTCCACGATTTGATGGCGTGAAAAAATAACCATATCGAGACCAGCGAGCATATTTTAAAAACTGATATGAACAAATTGGCAAAACGCTCTTATGAATGATACTTATGGTTTACCTATTGAGGACATGTCATGCCGGCGGCCATGTCACTTTGACCTCTGGTCTCTGCGCATCTTGAAGATTGTATCCGCTTTGGGCGGGGGTCTGAAAAACTGGACGATCCACAAACCATCGCCTACAACGGCAGTGCAAACAACCAGTAGCGAATGTACGCGGATGAGTCAACAGTGTTGATCGTTGATGATATTTTCTTTCTGGAAATTTCAGCAACGGACACCGCTACTCAAAGAACTAACACCCGGTAAGTCTACGGACCGAATCGGCCTGGACTGCTGAAACTTGTTACCAGACGTTCAGTCGTTGAGTTTGGGTTGGAATAAAAATCGGCAGGGAATTTAACAGAAACTTTAAACATCTGCTCATAAGGTTGCCATTACAATTTGAAATATAATTAAGGAAAAAACATTGCGCCAATCTATCGTGTTTTGTGTTTAAAAGGAAAATGTATAAATAATCCTACCACATAGATATTATCTATTTTCGAAATAAATTAGCCATTATTTTGAGTTTCTTTACAAAACTAACTGCAGTAGATCTATAAGGTATTCTAATATATCTACATGACAACCTTACTATCTATCGTGAGCATTTATTTAATATTCTTAAAAAAATAAACATCAAATCCTAAATCGATTGTAGTTATGAAAAATGAGTCTTTACGAAAATCCTTTATGGATATTTCATTTTTTCACTTAATTTTAACAGAAAGTGAAGATGAAGCGGATTTTTGCGTTTGAGATCAGTGATTTTATCAGTAAGAATTTTCGTATAGCCCATGAACATCTTTGTAAGTTAAAATGAACTTACCATCCAGGTTTCTGAAAAGTCACCCTTGCAAAAATGTTCGGTGTTAACCGCAAACGAATTTTGAATGGCTCTAAAAAAATGTTTTTCAAAACAGTTGATAAAAGAAAATACGAATATTACGACTTATAATTCTAATTCTATCACGATAGAATGCTTAAAGTTGTCTGTTGATGTCCAAACTCAATGCGATCATTTTGCCTTCATTTTCGTAACCGTTTCTTTCGCAGTCCAGAAAAGAAAATTTTGCCCCCGAATTTAATATGGATCTTCAAAGTTTATCTGAATTCGAAAGAGCTCCATTGATGATACAAAAGCATTTCCGAAACGATATCATGTTACATTTTTGAATGATCAAGCAACATTCACATATCGTGAGGAATCGTGTTCAAGATACCATTACTAAACTGAATAAATATTAAAATGTGGATGATTGCTTTTACATAGATAGAAATGAAACGCAATCATCAACACTTCATATGAAAAGAAGACGATTCCCCAGTCAGCGACATGAGACGATTATCAAGTTGATTCAAGTGTCTGGTCTCACCTGCATGGGTCTAACTTTGTATCTGAAACCGGTTCTGACGCGGGGGTCGATGTACACCCCAATGACGGGCATTTGGTGCGGGGCAGGTTGAGGCACCCGATACACGGCCGGGACATCGCCGAGGAGGCTAGCGTCCAGAATAACCTCTCTCTCATGAGGACTTTCCAACCAGAAACTCTTATAGGGAACCTCGGGTTGCTCCTGAAAACAACATCACAGTGAACCTCTTGAACAGTTGATGTTATGCCTGATATATTACGGTTTTCTCATTACAACTTGAAAACCACAAAGTTGACGTAACGACTAATTAATAATAATAATCTCCAAATAAAATGTTAACATTCTTGACGGCGTGCCTAACATGATGACAGTCGACGAGACAAAAATATCAACAGTTAAATATAAATCAGTTAATAAAGGATAATGGAAAAAGCGCGTTTACTAAATTTCTACTGACCGATTCATTGTCTTCTTCTCTAAAATTAAGAAGACTGTCACATTCACCACCACAACAGAATAAACTTTCACAATCATCAAGGGTTAATCCATCACAATCTTGAGGCACCGCTAGCAATCCCTCACAATTTTCTTGGGGAACTTTAATCAAGCCTTCATCTTGTGCGGAATCGAGGAGAGCCTCGCAAATATCGTGATTAACTTTAAGAGCCATTTGGTAGATAAAATAAATTCAAAATCTACGATGACCAACTCTCAAGGCTCTACGACAATGAATAAAGGAACATAAACTAAAACATTAATTAGAGCAACGCCCCTTTGGCAAAGAAAGCATCTCATGAGATGTTGTCAATATCTGTGCCAAGACTGATGTTGTAGTATTACATCACGAAATGGCGCCGCTGAAATTTAAAGAAACGCTAGCAATCTATTCCGGTGTGTAAATAAAGCCCGGCTGCGGTGTCGAAATAGTTATATGACTGCTGCAACAATTTGTAATACTTACTGTAAAGACACTGGTTCTATGATATTGCTTACGTCAAAAGTTCTCCAAGATCAATCGTACAAAACGAAATCTCATTAGCCTAAATGATGTTCAATTGTATTGTTGTCTGAAATAGCCACGTGCAGTGATTTTCTGTAACCGTTCCTGACATGTGCGTACATCGTTCAATGAAGAAAGATTGGTTTGTTTACTGCTGTACAAAGTCCACCTAGAAATATGTACGCTGTAGGCGTTACACCGTTTTCTACCAGCTATTTCGGGCGTTTCAGTCTTCGCTGCACGTTTTATTTCGCCTACACAATTTTTTAGCGGAAACGGTCTTGTGTCTTTATGTCTTCAATCAAGGCTGTGACCTCTCTTGTTACCCTGAAGTCTTATAAGTCTGATCGAATGAAGCGTGATAAGTTTGCGAACAATCAGACAGAGTCTCTACGACGTTGTAAAAGTTAGCCGTCTTGCGTATCTATTATGATTGATAATGTTATTTGGTGTAGTAGACAGGTCATATTATGACGCTTGTCTTATCGCATATCGTCAGCGGGGGTGTGACAGTCCTACTTTAATTAGTAAACATTGCGGGAGGTATCGGATGATGAAACTCAAAACAAGTACTTTTTCAAACTGGCGCGGTGTATTGTTCACCGTAAAAATAAACGCGATATGAGCTTGTTGAGTAACAACGGTTTTGAAAGAATTCAGATTTGAAGCATTGCTGTTAGATTTTAGTGATTGTATTTTTATAGAAATAACATGCATAATATGGGAGATAAATTCTAGTTCTTGATAAAGCTTTTTCTAATTCTATAAATAGTATCGATATAGGTAATTATATCGGATAGTATAGTAACGATCGAAATTAAAGTGTAATGTAAAATACTTACAGATATTTCCAACTCAGGAAAAGCCTCTTCGCCATCGCTCTCAATATCACTCGGAGCAGATACCAATGTTTTTGGCGTTCTTTGAAGTCCCTGAAAAGAAAGATTAAATTAATCTCAGTAACCGTGTTGTAGTATTGCTATAGATAAGAAAAGGAGGCCAGTGAGAAGCATAAATCGATCGAAAAGTCCTTGACTTACTCGCCCCAGTATTCCTATTTATAATTTACATCAATGCATGTCTGATTTACTGGCGCTGGTCAAGTAAACGGTACTTTTATCAAGGAAATTGTAATAAAAATATGTATATATTTTTCGATTCGTTGAACTTTCATTGAAAAGGTTACAATGATATAGGTAGGTACCTACCTAAGATGTTGTTTTGTAAATTGCAAGGATGTTCAGAGCTATTTATACATGAACCGTCTTAACACAAAAGTTTTACGCACGCTTTAGACAATGTTTACCTGTACAAATTGCACGGTTAAACAGGGTTTAAAGCGTGTTTAAATCTTTTGTGGTAAGGCGGTAAGTGTTTGTTTGCGAAGTACCCACAGGGACTTAATGCTTAAATCATTATTAATCATGCTCACTTAAATCATTATTATAAACTACTTTTACTAAGGAACCAAACCGGGATTTTTTAAGCATTTTGTCTAAAGTCGATTTATAAACTATTTTGAATGAAACTTGTGATTTTTGCGAGTTCGGTCATAATGAGTGAACAATGATAAAATATGCTAAAGTTTTTACGTCGTCTAGAAGAACTCTCAGTACATACATTTAAATTTCTAGAAGTCAGAAAATAGTTTTGATTTCTACTTTATCATTTTATCTGAGTGTCACGTCTAGACAAAATGCTATAAGGCTATAGAATCACGTTTCGATCACGTTTAGAGAAAATGAGGTCATTCACGCTACTATCATGCAAAAAGAATTTGATTATATTTAGAATAATAAACAGGTTATTCGCCTCCTAAACTCGTTGTGTAAAAATGAATCTGTAGATAAAAATACATTTATGTAGGTCGCCAAAATACTAGTGAACGTACGAAAGACATATCATTTAAAATAAATGGACCAGATTGTTGTCAAACTATAACTAATCTCTGTTGTATCAACACATCTAAATCACTACTTTAAATAAATGAGAAATCAAGATAAATGCTAACTCGACACAAAAAATGCCTTACGATTTGATGAGATAGACTCATCATTTTCATTTAAGTACTTCCCATAATCATCATCATTATAGTCCATCTATAGGACTTCAACTACTGCGTTAACATTGACTATAAATATTAACTTATCGAACATACATACACATTTTTATATATCACTGCAGTTCGCTATTTGCTGTTGCAGTTTGCTACGAACTACCTATTTAGAAGTAGAAAGATTCCATCTCACTAGAATGACATGGAAAAATAAGAAGCTATACCTAGTTAAGATTTTATATCTTTACCTGAGGTACAGGCAAAGTTTCTCCCAAAGCCAATTCTTCATCCAAAGCCGTGGAGGTGCCGGCGAGACGGGCGCGCGTCAAGTTCCACAGCCGCTGGAGCGCCAGGGGAGTCTCCTCAGCTTGCAATTCCATGGTCTGACTGGCCAGCATCTTGACTGCACGAACTTTACTTCTTTATCTGTTTGGACAATGAAATTAGATTTTGATTCTTCGTGATATGGATTAAAAACCAAAAAGAGGAGGAATCGGAAATCACTGAAATTCATAGGATAGGAGACTGTGACCCCGCGTGAGACAGTAATACGCTCGTCACTCTGAGACTTCAAGATCTTAGGTATTATTATCAGTTAGATCGAAACTTTTTAAAACAGCCGCCGGTTTTCCACATTCTATGAGACGTGTGGAGGTGATGTTAGAAGCCAATGACTTTGAGCGATGCTCTAAAACCGAGTGACATGATTTTATTGGTGACTGATTTGCACTTAAGCTGCTATTCAACTCCTTGAAAATTGATCTAAAATTAGATAGAACCAAGCGTAGGTATTTCCAAACAACGTAAGTAGCAAAAATCCCAATTAAAACTTCTAAAATATAGATAATATGCTACCTAAGATAACGATTGATCAGAACATAATTGGATGAATCTTGATCAGACTTCTTGCACCACTTTTCATAATTAACTATACACAACTTCATGTCGTGACTAATACAGAGATAAAAATTTCTGTAGCGGAATTCTTACAATGATTAGGTACCTACTTTATACGGACCAAATATTGATTTCAATTGATTGCTAGCCTAATTAGTATAAATAACCATAGCAACTAGATAGATGGTTGCTAATGTCGCATTCATGGACTGATGAATAGAATAGCAACTATCCTAGTATTTTATCTATTATTGCTCTTTACACCAGGAAATGAGGGAATTTTGAAAAAAATCACGTAGGTATCTACAATCAAACTGGAATGTAGAAACTACGACCGGCCAAAATATGTTTTTAGTTTGATTCACTCATTAATTAAATGATAATAATTTTTCGCAAAAAACAGCATGACCGACTTCACCCTTGTACAGATTTTTTCGCACGGATCGATGTTAGATTTGTCACATTATTGTTGATTTATCAAAAATGGCTCAGTCGATTTCAATAAAAATAAAAATATGGGACCAATTTCAAAGTACATTCTTTCTAATAAAAAAGAATTATTGAAATCGGACAACTACGAAAAAAGTTATGCGTGGTTATACATAAAATATAAATATACATATACGCGTCGAATTGAGTAATGAGTACCTACTCCGGTTGGTTCGTCGGTCAAAAAATGTACATGTCTTTCTATCGTCTTCACAAAAAAACCTTGTCGTGACCTATCCTTTACGTTTATAGTTACGAACAAAATACACGAGTCTCGGTTTTGTTTCCTCATTCGTTATTCGAATCCTTATCTAACTCAACTTTACGATTGTTTCATAATCGATAGTTTTGTTAAGTAACCATCCGAGAGTACCTATATAAAACTCTATTGAGCTAGGTACCTTTCTATAACGAGTACAATACAGTACCAAATTATATTTGCTTTGGCCTTTACCTACCTATAGGGATTTTATTGTAGGTACGATTGATATGGATTTTCCATCTTTCAAGTCCAGGATTAGGTATGTCTATCGCATATAAACAATCAAATTTACGGTTTATATAATAGAATTAATTTATTATAGTGTAATCAACCATATTTGAGTACCTAAGTAAAATATTGTCATGTATTCGACGACTTACACACATTAATTATTTATTAACACCCAACATACTTAATTAATTTTATCGTTCGAAACGTTCAGTTCCAATTATTATTACGGATACCATAAAAATTACATTAGGTAAATAAGTAATTTCCTCTGATGAAGAAAATATTCTATGACAGTTAGGTATGAATTTTATCCGTCAAATACAGCTGTAAGTTCGTTTGGGCCGGGTGGCTAGCCCTGGCGTAAGAATTTTTAAAACCGCCTGAAAGCCTATGACATGGCTAAACGGTTACAACAACCGGATCATAATACAGCTGTAGAAAATAAATAGAACACTAAAAATATAAATCGAAAACCTTTCATGCAGTGACGTAAATATTTAAGCACCTATTTACACAGCTGAAAAGTTGACCGCGAAGGATAACCAGGTGCAAATCAGCGACCCAAAACTTCGGAAATTTCCATTCGCAAATCGAGGTGAATCAACTACAATTAGTTACCTATTCAATGAGAATATGAACTATGCTAATTCGAAGGCATTCCCGACCTTGTGATTAGCAATATTTAACCTTCGGCTACAAACACTATTTTTTCATACATTAATGGCAACAGGGGTGACATGTCACCCCACACTTTTTAAATTCAAATAAAACATCAATATCTAAGGGCATCAAACTTATTTGTTATGAGATCAATAGCTTACACAATTAGGAATAGGATTGTAACGTTTAATCAGGCACTTTTATTTTAGAATTATGATTTTTTGCATTAAATGCAGTTCAAACAAATTACTTTGCGCTTTTCACTGCAAGTGGGCTGAAGGCATTTTGTGCAAACAGTTTTTACTTTTTTGTCTCATTTCCTTGGATACAGTAAACATCTTGATTGTTTCTGTAATTTTACGGGGGGTACTCTTACAGGAAACTGCTGGTTCATATTTAGAATATCACATATAGTGAGTCTTAATTCTCGCAGCAAATTTGTACTCAAACGGCGCTTCATGTGTGATTCCGCCAATTGTAAAGCTAAGTTCTTGAAATAATTGCTTCGGAACTTGTTAACAGGAGTGTTCGGATGTTTACCGGCAACATAAAATACCATAAAATTGATACCAGCTTGATCCAGCATGCCATAGAAGCATCGAAGCGGCCAACGTCTGGCATTTCTAGCCGTGCTATATGAATGCATCATTTTGTCGAAAGTATCGACTCCGCCTTTCGTTGAATTGTAATCATGGATTATTACTGGTTTGCTTGTTTGCAAATTTATTTCTTTTTATAATGCAAAATATAAAAAAAATAAAGATTTATATCAGTATTACAAAAAAAAATATATACGTAAAAAGCAACAGGGGTGACGCGTCACCCCAGCACTATCAATATAACAAAAACAACGACATACTGCGACACGTGGCTGCGTGCGACTGATTGCATCCACTCTAATTAAAGAATAGATCAAGCGTTAAAGTGAGACATAAACAACGTCAATGAAATATTGAAACTTTTTCCGGCGAGTGGGGTGGCGGTTACCCCTGTTGCCGTCCTAAGGTTAAGTGCTTCAGTTGTTTTAATTATTTTCCCTATTTGCATTGTATTATTTTCGGTATTGATAATGAATGTGGGTCGTTATTTAATTAGAATAAGGAAATTTAATTTCATACAACACAACACGCCTACAATTCTCTAGAAAATACTACACGATTACGGTTGTAACAATACAATGCCCGTGAGAAGGAACGAATCTCAGCAAAAATGAAAAGAATAGTTTTTGTAGACGAGTTTTGAAAAGGATCCAGGTAGGTGACCCATTTGGGTTTGACAAAAAAATACTATACAAAACGAACAGAAAATGTTCTTTTTTATTTTTTTCAATATTTTATCCCCGGGTCCATTTCAATTCAACATATCGTGTACGGAAATACATTTCCTGATGTGAGAATATATTTCACTAAATTAGACTAAAAAAATATCTGCAAATAAAATAATATTTATAACGTGCTGTTTTTAAAAACTTGTAAATATGTATCTAATATACCTACAAAGAGTTCATGAATTGAAAATATAGATAAGGAAATTATTGCTAAAATTAGTACCAGTCATGCTTCTAATAAACAAACAGTAGAAAGTGATGTAGTTTGGAATCATTGATCCAAGAGAGAAAGCGCTCGGTGCAGTTGCCGGCCGTATGTCGGCCATTTGCTTCACCCACGACCGCTCGGACTGTTAGCTTTACAACACTTCTTAATTTATCAGTTCTACCGAACTTTTCATTTTCTACATTAATTTCTTGCGCATGCATACCTAATTTATTAAAATCAGCATTTCCATAATTCCTTTCAACTCACCTCTCTCAAAAAATTCAACCAGCTGTGGCGGTCACAGATTTTTGATCAATGTTGCTCGAGCTGCACAAATCTACAGTTCAAAAAGTAGTCACAACAGCGAACGTGTTTCACGGAGCAGGGGAGTAACCGTACTGGATCGCAGCAAGAAAACTACTGAGGGTTGTCGCCACGATGAAGGTATTTTAAGCTTTGTCGGTGCTCCCCGGTAGACAGTAGTAAAAGAAGAGGATGGAGCTAGCTGAGAGACAGAGAGGGGAAGAGGTCACGCACCGACCGCGTGCTCGCTAGACGTCCACTCACACAGAGATAAAAGTTACGCATGCGTCCGTGCTATCGATAAGTCTACGTCGAGGCTAACGTCACAGTACTGTCCCCTTTCTGGTCAAAGTGCAGAGGGCGGAAAAAGACCCTTTAGTCAGACTTTACAAACTTTCCGCTATCACAACCCTTCCGCTGCGTTTTCCTTCCATGTAGGCCAAACCTAACAGCTGTTCCTTCTAAAACCGGTCTGAAATTTGGGAAAAAATAAGACCAAGAAAACAATTTAGACAAAAGGTACTAATTCTATATAATTGTAATGGAAAATTTGTGCTACCACTTGCGTCATAGGTACAGGCAGCAACGTCACAAATAGAAACAGAACTTGGTTGATAAGGTGTTTTTAGAAATTTTTGAAATCTAAAAAGTTAAAATAAACAACACGTGATTATTCTCCTAGACGCGTTGACAACCCTTATACGTGGCTTAACTTAGAAATCAAATATCGAACATGATAAAAATTTAACGGCTAATACAAGAATAGCAACCCAACCAATCGGCATGAGAAACCGATAAGAGAAGGTATAGGCATAAAGTTAAAGAATCAACACAATCCAAATATGTACCTTATCCATTTCATTCGGTTTTAAGCTGACGGAGTTTTATTTCTATATTTTTGACCGACGAAACGGAGGAAGTAGGTACTTTTTTCATTGGAAAGAGTATACAAAGTCAAAGTCAAAATTTCTTTATTCCGTAGACACAATACAGGCACATGGAATCGTCGGTAACAATATTTCAAGGTTCTACCAAATTACGTTTTTAATACAATACTTTGAAATTGGTCCCATTTAAATTTTATCGAAATCAGCTTAGCCATTTTTGATAAATCATCAATATTGTGACGAATACTGCATCGATCCGTGCGAAATATTCGTAAATTCTGTACACGATTGAATGCGGCCATGCCATTTTTGGCAAAAAATAATTATTTAGGATTGATATGACTGACTGAAAACAACTGCTGCTAAAAGAACATTATTCGTGACTTCTCAATTCATGTATAGGTATGTGACTAACGATTATTGTCCATGCAATATTTATTGTCTGTATACCTAAATGAGACCGATTTGAAGACGTTCCGAAATAGAATTTACGTTTCAATGGAATAACTCCTACGGAAAATTTTCAGCGAGAATATTTGAGCAATTTGTATACGAGTATCAATCAAATATACGATACTACAAATGAATAAGAAATCGATGAGCAAACAACCTAAATCCCTAACTTCAGTAATGAATGAATCATTATCGCCCAGGTAAAGCTTTCACGGAACTATGCCGTACAACCCGATAAGATAACAGTCATTATCTACGAAACCCGTAGACAGAGCTGGAAATTATCAACCAAAACAAATATGTACACGATAGCACCAGCCGTCTAAATCTTAGCCTTATCTCAGGTAAAGTTTTGCATTCGTCATGCACGTGCTACTAAATCCGAGAAACAAACCTTTGCACTGTAAATACTGCAATCTAGCTAACATACCAACGTAAATAGAAAAGTTGAAGAAGATTTTTTATAAGGTTTGGTTTGCTAAGCATAATCGTATCATATTGAGCCGTAATCTAAAGAAGGCAAATTAGGCTAAGGGTGGGTTGCACCAAACCCTAACCAGTCGTAAAATCTCTGGTTACGACAAATTTTTTGACGTACCTAGGGATTTTAACGATAACCAAACCCTGAC
Source organism: Hypomecis atomaria (assembly GCA_964007245.1). Lineage (NCBI taxonomy): Eukaryota > Metazoa > Arthropoda > Insecta > Lepidoptera > Geometridae > Hypomecis > Hypomecis atomaria. The sequence continues at coordinate 14,415,308 of OZ023292.1, read as the reverse complement.
CAGTCGTCCTAACCTAAGAGTTATCTCTTAGTTATCTCCAAGGCCAGAATTCCTTGGTACAGGCTGAAGAGAAGAACCGATCCCACCCAACATGGAAGTTGGGTAAGAAAAGAATAAGCATTCATCTGGATCTAATCATTTGAGTAAAAATTCATATTTTTATAGGTGCTTATTGTATTATTTCATTAAACAGCAACGGGAAGAATACCACCGGTAGAAAGTAGTTGCATTTGTTTAAATAATTTTCTGGGTCAAATTCTTTTGCACAGTAGGTATTGCAGTATTTGCAGTATCACAAACGAGCAAAGCCAGTTTTTCGGAACTCCATGCCTACTTACTATTTTACTCTCACAGTCACTGCACTTTACTACATATGTATATCCTTACTAATATACTCGAACTTGCTTTACGAGATCTTTTTTTTTGTAACTATATCTTTCCGAGATAAAAAATATCATAACATTATTAGTCCATTTATCTGACGGAAAATTAAAATCATTAGCTATCTCTTGCATTTACAAATTGATGATTATTTTTTATGATAAGGTAGCCTCTCTTTCACTTTCACAATAATTTCGAGATATTGAATATCTCGGAAATGACAATATCACATTCCAGTGTTGACATCTAAATATCTACCTATAATGTACAAAAACTGTAAGCATTGATTCTTTAAATAACTTCGAAAGCATTTAATTTTGAGGAAGTGATAAAATAATAACATTCATCAGCAAATTGTTATTAGCCATTTTAAAAAGAATGCATAATCATAATGATCGTCTCTGTTGATGGTCCTTGTCACAGATATTAATGAGGACAGAGACACTGACGAGAGTTTATCAGAGTTCTTGTACTTTTCGGAAGTTCAGAAGGAAACCAATACAATGACTAAATTATTTATTCGTTTACATTTTTGCAATAACATCACAGGCGTAAATGCAAAAATAATAATCGGCCAAGTACGAGTCGGACTCGCGCACGGAGGGTTCCGTACTGTATGGGAGCACCCCTCAAATATTTATTTTATTTTAATTTTATTATTTATTATTGAAGGGAATATAAAACTAAATATTCTGTGAAAATTTCAAGCATCTACCTGATACCATTATTAATATAGAGCGAAAAACGTCTAAAAATTCAGGTTTGTTGTATGGGAGGGGCTCCTTAAACATTTATTCTATTTTGTTTTTAGTATTTGTTGTTATAGCGGCAACCGAAATACATCATCTGTGAAAATTTCAGCTGCCTAGCTATCATGGTTCTTGAGATAAAGCCCGGTGACAGACAGACAGAATTTAGTTACAGACCGATTTCGATCACGTCCATACTTTGCAAGAGTATGGAACGTGTCCTTAACAACAGGCTCCTGGCGTACCTGGAAGCGAATGACCTACTCAGTGACCATCAGTACGGCTTTCGCCGAAACCGGTCTACTGGGGACCTTCTGGCGTACGCCACACACATCTGGAGTGAGGTCATCGAAAAGCACGGGGAGGCGCTGGCTGTCTCCTTGGACATCTCCAAAGCTTTTGACAGGGTCTGGCATGAGAGCCTAATTGGCAAGCTTCCATCTTACGGCCTGCCTGCTGATTTCTGCGCATGGATATCAGATTTCTTGAGGAATCGGTCGATACGAGTGGTCGTAGATGGCTGCTCGTCAGATCATATGGCTATCAATGCCGGGGTTCCTCAGGGGTCAGTGCTCTCTGCGACCCTCTTCCTACTGCATATCAACGATCTGCTTAAGCCCGGAATCTTTGGGTACGCAGATGACAGTACAGTCGTGGAGAGCTACACATCCGATGCAAGAACCAGCGGGCCACAGATCGAGTCTCACAGAGAGGCTATGGTCGAGCGGCTCAACTTGAGTCTGGAGGCGGTTTCTGACTGGGGTGATGCTAACCTGGTCAAGTTTAATGCCACGAAGACTCAAGCCTGTCTGTTTTCGGCCAAAAAGAGGCCCTTCCAATTGTCTCCCGCTTTCCGTGGTGTCTCCGTTCCGGTAACTGACAGCTTGGAACTATTAGGCGTTTCACTCTCATCGACTCTTAACTTTGGCTCTTACATAGAGTCAAAGGCCCAATTAGCTTCCAAAAAACTTGGTGTTCTCTCTAAGGTGAGACGGTATTTCACACCTGAGCAACTGCTTAGTCTGTATAAAGCTCAAGTCAGGTCGTGCATGGAATACTGCTCTCACCTTTGGGATGGCTCCGCCAAATATCAACTGGAGGCTCTGGAGTCGATTGAGAGGCGAGCCAAGAGGCTGATCGACAACGACACTCTGACTATGTCGCAGCTGCAAAGTCTCGAGCATCGACGTAAAGTAGCGTGTTTATCGGCCTTTTACCGGATCCACTTCGGAGAGTGCGCCCAGGAGTTGCACAATCTGGTCCCACCTGCCCCTTTCTTCTATCGTACGGCTAGACAGACGCGACCAAAGCGCCACCCTTTTATGGTGGACATTCCGCGCATTAGAACCAAGCGTTTCGAATCCTCATTCCTCATACGAACAGCCAGAATGTGGAACGCTTTGCCTGGGTCTGTCTTCCCGCTAAAGTACAATGTGGGCGTCTTCAAATCCCGAGTAAATAGGTATCTTCTAGGTAAGCGTGCTACAACCTAGACCGCATATCTGCTTAACAACAGGCAGTATGTGGTCAAACGCAAACCTATTCAGAATAAAAAAAAAAAAAAAAAAAAAGACAGACAGACAGACAGACGGACAGACGGACATCGAAGTCTTAGTAATAGGGTCCCGTTTTTCCATTTGGGTACGGAACCCTAAAAACGTAATCATAGAATAATAATATACTAACTTTGCACTCCGGGAGTGCCGGCAGAAGTGAAAATTTGAACATATAAAGTACTATCATTTAGGTATGTAGTAAAATACAATAATCACACACGCACTCTCGCGAAAGCGCCCTACGCCGTCTTACGAATTTTCGATCAGGTCACGTGTACTGACGCGAGTTTAACATTTTTTACCCATCTAAAAAGTGCACAACGCCACTAAAGAAGTCATCACTTCAAAAATTATTCCAACGAGGTCAACGACCTCTTGCACATGAAAATCAATCCAACCACTGAGACTACAGAAAGTTACGTAAACACAGATTCAAAGCAACAAATATAAGTAGTACATAAGTATAGGCCTCGTCACTCAAGTTGGCGGAAATGAAGTTAGCTACAAGCTGCGCAATATCCAATCCTGACTGAAGCTCACACAACGCAAAACCTAGACTAAGGGCTCACGTTTCGTTTTCATCATGATGTAATATTTATTATCGATGGTTTTCATATAAAATGACACGTTTTTCAAGTCTACGATGATAAATGTTTGTGGTCCGCTGTTTGTAGTATCGTCTGTCTCGGCTATCACTATATCCGCTACGATCAGACACTCGGCGTTCTGGGAAGCCACTGTTTTGCAAACATGCTTCCGAGACATTCTCAAAACTGTTACTGTACAATCTCTGATACACATAATATGACTCCTTACTATACGAATTGAAACAAAAGTGATACCAGAAATTCTTGGTTGTTATTAATTTAATGATTAAATTCCTCGAGAGCTAAAAACTGGTCGGGACAAACAAATGAGCTACAGCATGGGGAGCAAGTATTTGCTATGATAAATAATGATGAAAAAGAAATGAGCCATCATAACAGGCATGATGACTAAAATAAATAGTCAAAGTTCTGCGTGACGTCACAAGTGCCATATAAATGTAGGTATATAGATAGATTATCAAAAAATATTGGAAACGTATCTATCTAGACTTATTATAATAATGTTTTTTTTACCCAGTCATCATTCCTATTGTGTATAATGTAAAGTAACACCCACAGATGAATTAGCTAAAATTATCTACTCCCATCTACAACTAAGTTACATAATTATACTATAGATTTATTTTATTCAGCATTCCTTTTTACCTTTAAAAATATTGAAATGTTTCCGGCAACGGGTTAAAAGGGAAAATTTTGTATGTGACCTTATACCCCATTGACCTATCTGTAACCTACCTAATTTCCCGTTTCTGCATAAAAATGACCCAATAACATCGAGATAACAACCCAAAATAACTGTAGCAAAAGGGATGGAATTTTTTTTTTGCTCCTACTGGATTTTCCCACCTTTACGAGAAGGTACTCGTACTTTTATCAGTTTCATCATGAATAGCATCTGTCGGTTTGCTTCAAAATGTGTAAAGAATCACAGAGCAATGAATTAATAACTGAATTTTTAATTGGTAATAACTTTAGCAAATCTGGGTTGATAAATTTTATTTTTTATTTTTAACAGTTCAACAAAACACAAGGGGTGTTTATGATTGTTATGTTACGAATATGTCATACACATACGTGCTTGTTTTATTAGATACCATAGTGGAAATAATTTGAAATAATATTTGACGTCTTGTGCATTAGTACCTATAGGTGCGTGACGTAGAGATATTAGTATTATTTTCTCGATGACGTCTGTTTACTCAAAGCCTGGCGAAATGCTTTCGGTTATTATTGGAATATGTGACAACTGACACAACGGATAAAAATCTGGTGGGAACTAAATAACAATGTTGATAAGGTAATTCCAGTAAATAACATCCTAAATCCAAACAATCATCTCGAAAATAAAGCCGCTGTGTATGGACAATGTACATATTTCATCATCATTCTCTCAGTTCTCAGTCAGTGCCTCCCAAATAAAGATAAATAGTTGGATCGAAGTGGCGTCCATCTATGCTTGTTTCTAGTATGTAGCTAACTCCTGACCTAAGGTCTCTACTGATCTTCTATTCTATCCATGATTCTCGGACTGATGAGAATTTATTTTTGGAAATATCCTCTAACATTCTAAACATTGAAGAAGAAAATACTATTCGCACTAAGTATACCGTCAACGACGAAAAAAGCCATTTACCCATTAGAATAAATTGCAAACGTGACAAGTAACTAAGTAAGTAGTCTTATAGCAATTTAATTATACCATACGTGTTGTCACGTTTTCTTTCAGTGATCACTACTCATTCACGTGAACTGGAAAAGCGATCAACTGACATGACTATACAAATGGAATTAGCAAGCTATTCCCAAAGTGTGACAAATTTGAGCTGCTACAATAAGCTAATTTTGTATTGTTGTTGGAAAAGTTAAGGAAACGTCATTCATTACCGACTTTCAAAAAAGAGGAGGTACTATGTTCGTCGATATTTTCGCCAATTGTGCACCGATTTAAATAAATATTATTTGTTTCAAGAGGGTACACTTCCGTGGTGGTCCCATTTTACTTTTATCGAAATCGGCTGAGCCGTTTTTGATAAATTAACAATAATGTACATGGATTTCGCATCGATTCGTGCAAACTGTTCAAATTCTGTACACGGTGGAAGGCGGTAGTCCCATTTTTTCGAAAAATAATTATTTTATGAGCAATATTATCAATTAGGGCTACAAAAAGTATACTTATTATCGATTTAATCATTATATTTAAGTATTAAAAAAAATCTTTGATACGTTGTTGGAATAACGAGTAAAAATAAGTCATGATGAACTAAATAATACAAGTATTTTTGGACAACACTGCGCCGTTAAATATACGTTTGCCCTGTACCGGACTAATATAGACTTCAGAATCGATGACATCGCAAAAATAAAATTAGACCAAACAGACTGAAGAGTTGTATTTTTAAATATAAGAAAATTTAAACAATCGTACTGATTTTAACAAAAACTTCAATTGTTCATGTTGCTGGGCCTTAAAAGATAATGACGAATGTATGTACGTTTTACAGAATCGTTTTGAGAATATCGTCTAAATAAAAAGAATCACGCAAAACAGTTTACCATCGGCGGTGACATGGCGTATCATAAACATACAACGACACACCAATTTAGGACTGTCTTCTTTTTACCCGACTGCCAAGGAAGGATGTTGTTTTTCTCGCGTACCTTGTTGGTTTGTTTGTAAATTTATTTATTCCCACGTATAGTTATTGATTAAGTATAATAGACTAGCTGACCCGGCAAACTTCGTTTCACGCCATATTTTTATAAATTATAGCCTTCTTATGTATAAGCATTAATATTGCAACGTTTCATCTCAATCCGTTCAGTAGTTTTTGTGTGAAAGAGGAACAAACATCCATACACACAAACTTTCGCGTTTATAATATTAGTAGGATATTGTTGTTTTTGAGACAAATGTCTCAAAAACCCAAGTGTCTTTAGATAGGTATTTTTATAAATAAGCCGAAAAATTCAGATAGTGAAATATTTAGTAAATCCTTAGACAGTTTAGATTAAACATTATAACTCTTAGTCTTAATGATTACGACCTAGACATAACAAACGGTTTAAATTCCATAAAACCACAATAAGATAACAAATACATACCTAAGTATATCGTGTCTCCAAAAATCTGCTAATCCTATGCTAACGAATGTCGTGAGATTGTATGGTACTACTTATACAGTACTCTAAATATATATACAATGAAGTAGATAAATAACAGTTCGGTTATAACTGGTATTCTTCGTCGTTGCCTTCGGAACGGACAAGGTTTGGGAAGTATTCTATGGTTCGGTTCAATTTAGGCCTTGAGATGATAAATCAATGAATGTAGGAACAGAGTGGATAACTACCGTGTTATCGTGAAGATAGAAACAAGCTAAAACGATAAGCAAAGGTCGAATTTTCAGACGAACTTTTTGTCTAGGGTCTCAAGCTTTTGTCAGATTTCTTATAGGTACCGATTCCTGTACAAAATCGTAAGCACACTTAAATTTCCATTTTGAAAGTTGTCAGAGAAAAACCATATAAACATTGATAGAACTAGCACATTAGTTGTAGTAGGTCGTTATTGAACATTTTCCCTGGATTTCTAAGGAATAAACAGTCATAGTTTGTTCGCCTACTGAAAGGTATACTGTAAGACCAGAAAGATCACCGAAAAAAGAGGATAAGATCACAAAATGCTACATCATCGGCTTTACTTCATGGCAAGCAAACTACAGATAACTTATAAAAATATTGACATAATTATTAAGATACGATTTGTACACGTGAATAAAGAGAGAGAGATAAGTACAGCTAAATTTTTACTTTATATTAAGCCAAGCATGGCACAGGGAAATTTCAACAAAATCAACGTTACTACGACAGCTTCACTGTTTTTCAATATCAAACTACTATTACAACAGTAATCAAAGGTACAACGCGGTCCTGAAATCCTGAGAGATACATTGATTTACTAAGCCACGATTTAGAAAGATATAGGCCGAATCATACAAGTCCTTAAGCTTACGTAATGCTGCGCGTTGATTGGATATTGCGCAGCTTGTGGCTAGCTTCACATCCGCCGACTTGTACGAGTATGATTCAGCCTATACTTGGTTAGCTTCAGTCATCTCTATCCCCGCTCGATCCCCGGCCCTATCACTGCTGGAGTTCCTCAAGGCTCAGCAATGGCCCCTGTGCTATATTCGCTCTACACATGCGACATTCCCCGTTCTCCCAACGTTGAGCTTGCGCTCTTCGCGGGACGACACTGCTCTTTACTCCAGAGGCTGGAAAAAGAGCCACCAGGTGACCCATGTCCAAAAAGCCCTTGACCAGCTTGGTAAATGGTTTAGGAAATGGGCCATCTCGGTAAACCCCGATAAAAGTGCAGCCATGTACTTCCACCCCACTGTATCCAAATAGTCCGTAACAGAGCAGCCTTCTTCCTAGGCCGCCTCTCCCCATTTCTCGACTCACGTAGTAAAATGTCCCTTAGAAATAAGGTGACAATTTACAAAACGTGTATCCGCACAGTCATGACCTATGCTTCCGTGGTCTTTGGCCACGCCTCCCGTATTGATCTGGACAAACTCCAGGTCATTCAGAACAGGTTCATTCGCAAAGCAGTCGGAGCTAGCTGGTTCATGCGAAACTCTGACCTGCATTGCGATACCGAACTCCCCTCCATCACTCAGTAAATCAAGTACTTCTCTCGCCGCTACTTTGATAAGGCGCCCCACCACCCCAACCCACTCGTAGTCCAAGCCTCAGACTATACGACAGACACGACAAACACACCCACCATCAGCCGTCGCCCAAAACACCTCTTGGGCGACCCGGACGACCCCATCGCCGTAGTCACATCTGCGGCGCTGGGGTCGGCCGATCCGACAGCTCTCTGCAACAGGATTCCGTTTTTGGTATAGGCGCCGGTTACCAAAGGCACACAGACACACACCGACCTCGCCGGCGAGGTCGAGGACCCTCCGGATCTGTCAGAAGATCGGTTAGATTCTAACATTTTGTACTCAGAAACATCTTTCAATATATTTGATAATTTTGACAGTTGTAATGTAAGACTTTCACACATCTATGCGGGAGAAGATTCCTCAACTCTACCAGTTAAACGCGTTAGATCTCTACTAGTTTAAGAGTTAGTTAGTCACTGTAATAATTTCACAGGCCTGGACCTCTAGTCAAGTACAAGTGAAAGAACATCCGTTGCGAGACGTCAGTGCAGGATTTCTCCCTCATCTCGAATGAAATTTTTCCCAAGTGAAATTAATTAGATATACCTACTTGTTACACTTACTTCTAAGTTCAATATTTGTATAAACTTACCACTTGTCCTTGCAAAACACGTCAATCTAGAATTCAACTGCGCAGTTATCCCACTTTAAATGATAAATATTCTATCACTCCTCGAAACAGTGGCTGCTTTCACCTTGGAATAAAAATGTGACATGTGTCTGCTTGGCCTCAGAACTTTTGCCTGCAACAAGCAATTTCAAATAGATTAGATTATTATCAAAAAATCACATCAGTTAGCACAGCGAAACAGTAATGCTTGTATAAATTTAAATTTTGTAATTATTTATCCTACTAAAAGATTTATGTAATTTATTTCATCTCAATAAAAAGTGTAACGCCTAGGTACCAGTAGTAGCCCGTTAACTAAGTTGCAGTTTTCGTGAATAAATTGAAATTGAATTAAATTGGGCTACTAATATACAAATCATAAATATATCTACTGCAACCTAAAACTTATAAAAAGACTAAACATACGCCAAGGCAAATTAGAAATTCCAATACTTACGTGCCCGAAGGACTATTCCTTCCAGATGTTTCTACACCTGTTCTATCAAACCTGTATTCTTAAGGTTTCCTGTAATAAATCTCGTGTCAACAAGCTCTAAAAATAACTTGTTTACCAATCAATTCCGTGTCTTATTTGCGGCTTATGTTCTTCGCCCGATAACCTCCGCTGACCTATTCCTTAAAATATTCCGCAGTGTGAAATTCAGATATCGTAAGTAGGAGACGTGTGTATAAACCTACGAATATCATATCTAAACGTGGGAGGAAAATTTTTGAGATCAAGATGGTTCTCGAGACTTCTGCGAGACTTGACTCATACGTAAAGGAGGATAATACTGCTTGAATAGGGAATCCCTCACTGTAACTGCTGATGCAGTTATATTCAAACGTCTAGCTCTTGAATCACAAAATAAATAGCAATTAATAATCAATCTTCAAACACGAGTAGCTACCAAACATGAAATTGTAATTGATTCTCCGTGAATTTTCAGGTCACTTTAGGGTTGTAACAGGCATATAATGTTTCTTAATGTCATACTCATACATAGATATTAAATAAACTCAATATCTTTGAAAACGAAGATTGGGATTGCCATTGGATTTTTCAGTCTCGATTTTCAGGCACTATTTGTAAAGGAAGCTTTTTAGCCACAGAACATTTAAAGGATTGATCTTTCGGATATCATATCAAACAACACTAACCGACAATACCATCCTAACTTATGTACTTAATCATTAAAAAATGTGTGTCCAGCTAATTAGCTAAGTGCTAGGGTTCCAATAATAGCTAGGTTGACCCACGGCCGCAGATCATAATAATAGTTTACTCCTGATAAGTTCCGTGGAGTACTTCCACTCTGCCCCACCAAAGCGCCCCACTGGTGGGGCAGATTCCACTTTAACATTTTTTGGAGTGGAATCTGCCCCACTCGTCTCATCTTGGTGGGGCAGATTCCACTCACTTTTTAGACCAGTGGAATCTGCCCCACCAGGGGTGTCGCGCGATTTCAAATTAAATTGGTAGAGCCATGAAGTGTGAAATTTGACTGCAATATTTTAATCATTTTAAAGCTCCACCAAAAAAACAAATAAGTCTAGACATTGAATGCTAACTAAGAAGATTGTAAAGTAAAAGCACAATTATCTGAAGTAAAAAATTACGGATTGTATGTAGTTATAGTATTTATGTCGCAAATATTTTCGAAGTCATCGTAAATTAAAAGAAAATTATAAATTGAATATTATCATTCAATTTATAATAATCCATTCATTATAATAATCTTTAATAATCTATTCGAGATTTAATCTCAGGCAGTAAGTTACACTTAACCCTTCACGGTGCAAGAGCGTTGATTTTCGTATTTTTTTAATATGTTATGCTACGTGGTGAGTAACAGGAAAAATAATAAAAAAATCCTAAGTAAAGAAAAGTATTTTCCACTATATTTTAAAACATGTTGTGGAAATACAAAACTGCGTAAAAGCTACATATTTTTTTCAAAAGCTTCATAGATATGAGAAATGAAACATTTTGAAACAGTTGTTATGCTTATTAACCCAATGCAGTTTCATAATAAGTTTGAAGTCTGCCGAATTCGGACTTTTGCTAGGATCTCTGGTTTCAGCAATTATTTTTCTGTAGAGAAACTAGCTGTTACACATTACCATGTCGAAAAAGTGGTAAAACAAATGTATATACCTACCCCCGCTTGCTTCGTAACTTGATTTTATAGTGGCCGCCTAGAAGATCAGCTCCTCCCATATAGCGATTATATAGCGATTATTTTATCTTTCATTGGAGTTCTTGTACTTTATCAGCCTTTTTAATAGTCCACTGCAGAACGTAGGCCTACCCACGAAGGGTAATTGGGCTCTATCCACCACGCTGGCCCAGTACGGGTAGGTGAATTCACATACGCCATTGAATTTGTTCTAAGGATGTATGCAGGTTACCTCACGATCTTTTCTTTCACCGAAAAACCAGTGGTGTGAAATTCCGTACATAAATTCCAACGAACTCATTGGTACGGACCGGGTTCTTATTTTAATTCAGTGGATTAATTTGATTCAATTTTTTGCTCACACCGTACGGTGTGCAAAAAAATGTTTTCTGTTTTTTCTGTTCAGTGAAGGGCAAATTTTATTTTAATATACCTACTGTACCATCTTGCAACGCGTGATAAAGGGCGCCTACAGCGCCTTTTAATGTCCCGCGCTCCTGGGCAGTCGCCCAACCGCGCCCTACCCTAACACCGCTACTGTAAATACCTGACTATTTTGATTAGTCTAATGTCAAAATATCTTGAATTTGTTTTTTATAATTGTATGATGTCTAATTACTTTTTTCTTATTGCTTTTATAATTACTGGTTACTAGTACTACTTGTGAGTCTAATTAATATCGGCGTCAGCTCTCCAACCTATAATACATACATACATAAGTTGTGACAACGTATTAATGCAGAAAATATAAGTAATTCACATAAGAAAGACGGTTACAATTAAGATGGAAATGTTTATCATTTGTAATAGGTGCATATTTCAATTAGCATTTAAGTAACTTGCTGACTGAGATTAAATCTCGAATTAAAGATCATTACAATGAATGGATTATTATAAATTGAATGATAATATTCAATTTATAATTTTCTTTTACTCTTCGATGACTTCGAAAATATTTGCGACATAAATACTTTAACTACATCATCATCATCAGCCTGTGTCGACCCACTGCTGGGTATAGGCCTCCTCTCCCTTGTGCCAGTTTTCCCTGTCTCGGGCTGATCTTATCCACGCGTGTCCCGCGATGGATCTGATGTCGTCGACCCATCGGGCTGGTGGTCTGCCTACGGAACCCTTTAACTACATACAATCCGTAATTTTTTACTTCAGATAATTGTGCTTTTAGTTTACAATCTGCTTAATATTTTGCATTCAATGTCTTCACTTATCGGTTCTTTTGGTGAGGCGTTGTAATGATTAAAATTTTGGAGCCAAATTTCGCACTTCGTGGCATTACCAATTTAGTTTAAAATCGCGCGACACCCCTGGTGGGGCAGATTCCACTGGTCTAAAAAGTGAGTGGAATCTGCCCCACCAAGATGAGACGAGTGGGGCAGATTCCACTCCAAAAAATGTTAAAGTGGAATCTGCCCCACCAGTGGGGCGCTTTGGTGGGGCAGAGTGGAAGTACTCGTTCCGTGCGTCAATGCCCCCGCAATTAGCCTTACACTAATTAGACAACGGATCTTATCATTTCACTTTACAATAGTTACCTACGTGACGACTCCATGGAATCCATGCATCCATGGCTTCAGTAACTAAAGAAAAACGTGAAAGGCGAAAAATAAATTGACGAAAGAACGAAGTTGAAAAGACTTGAGATTGAAGAAAGACAGACATTAAAAGAGATCTTATTCTTGGGCTTTATAGTTTGAATTAGTACCATTAACCGAATAACTGATTGAAATAACTCTGGTTACTCGGTATTTTATTATTTGAATTTTGCGTAATTCGATAGGAGCAAGGTAGGTACCTACACAAGTCACAACACACCCTAATAACTGAGTTTCATTCTCCTGGAATAATTATAGTAAGTAATTGAAAGAATTGTCTACAAGCAGTTCAAAGCGAGCCTGCCCCATCCCACCCCATTAAATCAGCTCCGTAGCTGACCCAGCCCTTCAAAAAATCCGACTACTTCAACCTATAAAGGCAACATAGCTTTAAATATCTTCGCAACGAACAGAAAATCTTATTATCTCGACCTAGCTATCTATACACTACAATAGATAAAATAGATATACAGTGTCATCCTCATGCATTTCTCCAGATGAATCTGGATATATCACGAGTAGCACGATACAAGCAAACTAAGTCTAATCGATACATATTAGCACCTCACAGGGTTCCAATTAAGCTGAAACCGTATAAGAAGTTATTTTGACCGACATCGAAGGACTGTTCTAGATAAGAACAGACCCGTCTGAAGAAAGTATAGATAAAATATTGAGGTCACCCTTGATACAGAATTGGTAACAGACGTCGGTATACCTACCTTTATATACATACGAGTACTATCTATATAGTTTCCTAAGACGAAACCGTTTACGGTTGCCAAGCAATTTTATCGACTATTGCAAAAAAAATCGGGTGTGGCTGTGTTGTGGACGCAGCCATGTGTTGTACGTGAATACGTCTCGTCATAGGTGATACTATATTGTAGTGCCGTTATAGAAGCGATATCAGTATTCATTTGCATTGTGTCAATCGTCTCAGCTGCACATGTAGGTACTGGCTGGCACCGTCATTGACCCGTTCGGCCGCATTAATTTTTTCCGTTGCCGGCACTGCTTGAGTCGGTTATATGGTGTTTTATTGGTACCATTCGATTGCTTTTAAAAAGTTCTTTTCAACCGTATGTAATAAAATAAACATCTTCAACTCGACCTTAACATATAATAATATGTATTACATAATCATAACTCGGTAAACACAAAGATCTACATGAGATCATAATTATCAGTCTATTTCCTATAAGAATTTGTACATTCACAAAATTATTTCATGCCAAAGAAGGTATTTTCAGCCAGTCATTTTTTTAAGCCATGTTTCCATCTAAAGATTTTGTGTGAAGAGGTAAACTATTGTAGGTACACTTTTATTTATGGCTGTATTAAATGAACTTCGATGTTACAGAGTATTATTTACTTGTACTACACGAATATTAAATGTACTCGTATGTTGAGGACGTAACATTTCCGATCTAGCTTATTTATTTACAAAAAAGTAGTTTTGGTTATTTTGTACAAATACGCAAACACAAATCTCTAAAATGAATATTCCGGTCAGTCAGCAAGTTGTTTTTCTTAAAAACATTTCTTACAGAATCGGTTGTCCTTAGATTATACGAGTAAATAGCTCTTTTTTTGTAACTTAAAGGTAGTTTCAACATCTACTGAGTTTCCCCAAACTATAGCACCGTACGTTAAATGAGGGAACACATAACCGTAATAGGCGTTTTTGCAATCTTTTTAGAAGTAGTGTTGCTGAGAGAGTGCATAGCAATATTTAGAAATCTTTGAGTTGATTTGAGAGATGCTTGTTTTCCAATTTAAGTGGGAATCTATGATGACGCCTAGAAATTTAGATTCATTTACGTCGAAGTTTTAGTACCGAATGTTAAGTTTTAGGGGAGAAGTTTTTTTTTATTCCGTAGCTGCATAAACTTTGTTTTCTCCAAATTTACGGTTAGATTGATTGATTTCAAACTTTCTACTATTTATTTTAGTGTAATATTTACCTCTTTTTCGGAATCTACTTCATTTAATTCGTTTTGCGGTATGTAAATTGTTGCATCGTCTGCGAACATGACACATAGAGGTGTTTAGTCGCCATCGGTAAATCATTTACATATATAAGAAAGAGCAATGGTCCTAGGATGCTTCCTTGGGGTATTCCGTGAAAGTTGATCTTGAATTTTGACTTTTCTCTTTCAATAGTTTTATTCTGTCGGTTGTAAGTTTCAATACTCGTTGATTGACTTCTATTTGTTAGATAGTTTTTTTTATGAGGACTAAATCTATGTTAGCGTTAGTAGGCATGTCAGAGTTTTTAGGCCGCCCCAAAGCTACCGACGTAGGTTCACACAAATACTCAATTTACTTTATTCAATCAAATTCAGTGAACTATTAGAGTTCACGTCAATATTGGGTTCATTTACTTCATGTGATAAAGCCATTCGTTTAATAGAACGGTCAATTTCGTTAGATTCTTTGTCATCATCGTTTAAATTTACTAATTTACATTGCGAACCTACTGGTTTGCACTGTTCAAAGAACTGTGGTGTAAGCATTTTTAGTGGTTTAGCTGATTTGGGATCAGCATAAAATTTTGAGCAGATTTACAATCGCTCTGTTTATCTGATCTCTATCTTTAAACGTATCGGTTTTGGTCGAAATTCGATTTTTAATTTTGTTTTTCCTTTTTCGAACCTTTTTTAGTATCAACTACAGGCGACTCATCTGTGTGTTTTGAGTCGTATATTTATTTTCCAAATGTCTCGTTACTAGAAATGATATCATTCATGCTTTGAGCATTAGTTACAGTGTCAACAGGCATTTCTGCAGTTTTTATATTGTTGTCAATTTGAGCATTTTTTGGAATTAATTCTTTAACCTGTGGATTTAATGTACTATATACCTAAAGTTCCATTATTTGTAACAACTTTTACAGGAGTTACTTCTTGACTTGCAGTATATCCGTACGGCAGAGATGTTTCATTGT
Source organism: Hypomecis atomaria (assembly GCA_964007245.1). Taxonomy (NCBI): domain Eukaryota; kingdom Metazoa; phylum Arthropoda; class Insecta; order Lepidoptera; family Geometridae; genus Hypomecis; species Hypomecis atomaria. The sequence continues at coordinate 14,399,922 of OZ023292.1, read as the reverse complement.
TTGTTTTACAAGGGTTTAAACGATTATTTGATATTTTTTCATAATTTTATATCCGCTTTCATTTTTATGCGAATTTAGTTCGCCATTAGGTTGTCAACAGATTTACCGCTAGTTGGACTTTAATTAAAATTCTCTATTATATGTCTTTTATTTGGCGACATGAGTTTGTCTCTATCTTTTACTGGACTTTTACTAATTTCTTTACTAGAACCTGTTTTATCTGTGCTTGGTTTTTAGGGTTCCGTACCCAAAGGGAAAAACGGGAAAAAGAAAAGAAAATAAATATTTAAGGGGGGCTCCCATACAACAGACCTGATTTTTTAGACGTTTTTCGCTCTATATTAATAATGGTAACAGGTAGATGCTTGAAATTTTCACAGAATATTTATTTTTATATTCACTTCAATATTAAATAATAAAATTAAAACAAAATAAATATTTAAGGGGGTCTCCCATACAGTACGGAACCCTCCGTGCGCGAGTCCGACTCGTACTTGGCCGATTATTGACTTACGCAAGCTTTGCTGATGACGATTATTTTATTCGACGGGATTGACGGTTCTTCCTCGGACGAATTTTGCACCTGCAAAAAAATTTTACCTAATGTTTTTCTTCTGTAATAAATGACCCGAGCATTATGTTTATCCGATAGTACCCAAACCTAAGTCATGAAGATTAAAAATAAAAATTGGCCAAGTACGAGTTGGACTCGCTCTGGTGACAGACAGACGGCCAGAACCTAAAAAGGACGAAGCAATTCACGTATTAAGTAATAAGCAAGTACATATCTGTATTACATTTTAGTCTCATTAGGGTATTAGGTTACCCATCTACCTTGTGGGTGGACGTCCTACGCTGCGCTTGCCGGGACGTGATCTCCACTCGAGCACTTTTTGACCCCATCGGTCATCAGTACTCCCTGCCCACTGCCAGTATAACTTTCCTGTCCGCTTGGCTATGTTGGTAAATTTGGTTCTTCAACGGATCTTTTCACATCATTTCAAATTCGATCACGCAGAAGGAATCCGCTGTACCTACTTAGCTCATAGCTGTACGTTAGGGTTGGTACATACATATTCGGTCTGGCACAATCGGCACTGCCAGGCGGCCAGGGCCGGATCTAGCTAGTCCATCAAGCTAGGATCTAGCTAGCTGTTAGTCCCTTACAAGTCTCGTCGCCCAGTATCACAATCTTTGTTTTTTTTTGCTGTCCACGTGTTTAGAATATCAATATTCGAAAATACATCAGAAATGGTGTCTGTTTTGTCATTTGTGCCGTCATTCTCGCTTACTTCATTAGTTTTCTTTGGCTTTATATCTTTTCTTTATTTTGTCATGTGTATTCAATGGAGGTGTTCTGTTATCTTCCTTTAATGTATTGTCTTGAGCATCAAATACTTTAGGGGTATTTGGTTTACAATTGCATTCTGGGTTTTTTTGAGTTCTTCAAGGGCTATCAATTTATTTTCTAAATCAGTGCTTTTGTGAGCTGTTTGGTCAGTTCTTCGTTCTCCAATTTTATTTGATTCATATCTTTATCTTTTATTGTTGTTTCGTGTGAGCTAGTAGAACTGTTGCAGAGAGTTGTATATTTGGAGTCGTTAGTTGTATCACTCATACTTATATTTTCTTATATAGAACAGCGCTGGAACTTTTTATGCTTCCTTACTGTCACATGGTCAAATCCCTTCGTGGCCCTTCTATAATCTAAGCTTCGTGGTGATCTTCTTCTTCTTCGTCGTGTCGATGATCCGAATATATAATTAAAGGGTTTTTTCCCAGCGTTGCGCAACTGCCACTCCGCGAGGGGATGCATGGTACAGGTCCTGGAGAGTGCAGGTTGGACCCTGAGGGCATGCAAGCAGGTGCTGCATGTTTTGCACCGGGGCTCCACACTCGCACTGAGCGCTCTTTGAGTGACCCCATTTCACGAGGTTGTCCCTGCAGCGGCCCACTTGGGTCCGGAGTCGATTTAACGACTTCCACGTGGGCCACGGGAGGTCACCGCCGGCCGGGAGTTGTTCGGAGGGCGCTACATAATCAGGTGGAGGGGCGAGTGTGTCTTTCCATTGTCTGATGCGGGCTTCCCTGGGGAGGCGGTCCAGTGAAGTGGTTCCTGTTAGAAAGCTGTTACGGCTCTTCAGGCGGTTTTGTGGGGCGTTTGCTCCGTGCATTGGGTGTCTGGTGTCAGTATCCTGTTTACGTTTTTCCAGTGCACAGGCGATATTTCTGCGGGTAGATGGTGGAGCTATACCCGCTAGAGGGTAGAGTAAGTTGAGAGGGGTGGGTTTGAGGCAGCCTGTTATTTTCCTGCACGTCTCGTTTAGGGCGACGTCAACTTGTTTGGCGTGAGTGGAGCGATGCCATACTGGGCAGGCGTATTCACCTGCTGAGTATGATTCGTGGTGATGTTAGTATTTTTCTTGATGTCAATATTTTTTCAATATTTTTGAGTTGATGGTTTTGTGTGGGGGTTGTCTTAAGTTTTAGGTTTGTTAGCTATGCACCACTGGCAGGCCCAGGCTGTTTTATGGTCCCGTGTCAAGCGTAAAAATCTTGCGATGGAAACATTTCCACATTGTAAGTCGTATGTAACGTTGCACATGGAACATATTAAAAATTCTCTATTGAGGATTTTGTTGTACATTTTCGACAATCACGCGGGAATGTTGGTGTTTTAGAAGCCATATTACTAAAAACGGTGTGGAAATTTTGTTTTTCACATATTCACAGTGTGAGGTTCAAACTAAAAAAGTATTTTCTTGAGATATATTAGTTTCACTTAGAAGAGCTGTCAACACCACAGTTTGATCAGTTTCATTATTTCACTATGTCAATTTCACTATTTAAACCTAAGATTTAAACGAAAATTTTCCTGTAATATGTATCATATAAAAGAAAATGCATATGACTAAAGTATAATGGGCGCACTGTGGGCCGTTCAAGTATTACTTATAATACTTGAACGGCCCACAGTGCGCCCATAATAAATGCTTAGTCAATATATGCGGCTTGGCTGTTTCGCTAACTGCGCATGGGCGTAAAGTGAAGATTAATTCATTAATTCTGTTATAAGTACCTACAAACAGTTCTTGTTGTAACGAAACGGCCAAGTCACATATTGACTAAGGTGTAGAGTTTGTGAAGTAAGGACTTGTACAGTAAGGCGTGTAGAGTTAGAAGCTTGGCTTTACGTGAGATCTGACAACTTTTTGATAGTGGGAACTGTGATTTAGACTTGGCTTCATTATACATGAAAATGTTTTTGTTGGATTAGAAGTACATAAATCCTTCAGTCACAAAGCTTTTACCACTGATGTACAAAAGACAGCACTTTACGAGATTTTATCGTTATTTTTTTATTTCTATGTCTTTTTTTTTTCAAGTCGGCTTCTAATTTTTCCTATACATTTAAGGTGGGAGTGTAATTTTTGCTTCTTTCATTATATTTTTTATGGAGTTCGACAGCATATTTTGAAGGTTTGAATTCTTGCTGTTGAGAAGTTGTTTGAGAAGCTTTGAGTACTTTTTTATCTACGAATTCGCTAGGTGATTTACAAGTGGCCGGATCATTCCTTTCAAAAGCCATTGCTCCTAATCCTAAATAAACAACCGGATTTTTCGGTTTTTCCAGCACTGGCACTACGGGCTTATCACGAAGCCAGTTACTAACTTTGTTAATAGAGTTTTTGATATAAATATCCTCTACATCGGGCGTCAGTGAAGTCTTGTTGTTAAGTCATAATTTTCTTTTAAGATGGCTCTGTTTTTATTTTTTTCAAGCTTGTCAGCTTCATTTCCTTTGTCATAGTTATAATTATCATTAAAATCTTCATCATTTTCGTCATAGATATTGTTACATGCATTTGATTCCTAATTTTTATCACATATTTATGTATTTTTCTAAGTGGTCTATTTCCTTTTCTAAATCTATGTTAGCGTTAGTAGGCATGTCAGAGTTTTTAGGCCGCCCAAAAGCTACCGACGTAGGTTCTTTGAAGAAAGTCTTCTTCAATCGAATTCAATGAACTATTAGAGTTCACGTCAACACTGAGTTCATTTATTTCATTTAATAAAGCCATTCGTTCAATAGAACGGTCAATTGCGTTAGGTTCTTTGTTATCATCGTTTAAATTTACTAATTTACATTGCAAACCTATTGGTTTGCACCGTGGTGTAAGCATTTTTAGTGGTTTAGCTGGTTTGGGATCAGCATAGAGTTTGAGCTGATTTACAATCGCTCTTTTTGTCTGATCTCTATCCTTAAACGTATCGTTTTTGGTCGAAATTTTATTTTATGCATTTGTGTTTTGCTCTTTTTCGAACCTTTATTATTATCAAGAACAGACAACTCATCTGTGTGTTTTGAGTCGTATATTTCTTTTCCAAATGTCTCGTTACTAGAAGTGATATTATCCATGCTTTGAGCATTAGTTACAGTGTCAACAGGCATTTCTGCAGTTTTTATGTTGTTGTCAATTTGAGCATTTTTTGGAATGAATTCTTTAACGTTTGGATTTAGTGTACTAAAGAAAGTTCCATTATTTTTAACAACTTTTACAGGAGTTACTTCTTTACTTGTAGTATATTCGTACGGCAAAGATGTTTCATTGCTTGTTTTATAAGGGCTTAAACCATTATTTGATATTATTTCATAACTTTCTTTTTCTGTACTACAATTGAGTACAGATTTTTCATCGCTTTTATTTGGTGCACAACTGTTAGACATAATTTTATCTCCGCTTTCATTTTTATGCGAATTTAGTTCGCCACTAGGTTTAGCTTTGCCGCTAGCTGGTTTTTTTTTTTAAATTCTCTATTATATGTCTTTTATTTGGCGACATAAGATTATCTCTTATCTTTTATTGGAATTTTTTTCTTTACTGAAACCTGTTTTATCAGGTGGGTGATTCTGTATGAAAAAAAGCGTTAAACGCGCTCTAACGTGCTCTTTGTTTTTAAGAAATATGTGTAATAAATATTTATTTTTCAAATATCATAACTAAAACTCGGTTTATAATTCATTTTGACGTATTTTTACATTTATCAAACATTTCTCCATACGAAATTGACGGAAATAAAAAAAATACTTACCGCATTACGTTACGTTTTGTTGATAGAAAATCAGGCCCCTGTGCTTGGTTTTTGACTAACGCGAGCTTTGCTGATGACGATTATTTTATTCGACGGGATTAGCGGTTCTTCCTCGGACTAATTTAGATACTTTACTAGCTGCATAAAAAAACAATTTTTTTATTCTGTAATAAATGACCCGAGCATTATATGTTCATCTGATAGTGTCCAAACCTAAGTTATGAAGATTAAAAAAAAGGACGAAGCAATTCACGTATTTGGAGTACTGTATTATTTTATAGTCTCATATTATAGCTTTATGTTGTATGTGATGGCTTATCTTGTCCACTGCTGGACATAGGCTTCCCCAACAGATCTCCCAATAAGTTCGATTGTAAGCGGCTTGCATCCAGCGCGATCCTGCGGTCTTATTAGGTTACCCATCCACCTTGTGGGTGGACGTCCTATGCAGCGCTTGCCGGGACGTCATCTCCACTCGAACACTTTTTGACCCCATCGATCATCAGTACTCTATGTCATGTACCCTTCCCACTGCTATTTTAACTTTCCTGTCCGCTATGCTGGTAAATTTGGTTCTTCAACGGATCTCTTCACGTCTGAGCCCGAACATAAATGTGTAACAAGCCATAATAATTAAAAAGTATGTACACGAATCGAGCGCAATAATTGTATGATACCGTTGAGGTCTGGCCCCGGTACGTCACCCGAGCCAGGTCTCTCGGAAGATGCTCTGAAACGTAGGTAGTTCCATTTCTTCATCTGTAACAAAATAATTAATAAATATATCTATAATAAATAATCAAATAATGATGATGAAAATATATTTAAAAAACTTGTTGAAAATTTATTAGTCAAAAAAGCCTATTTTTTGTCTTTTTGTCTGACAATAATATATGTGACACTTTATGAATTTCTTCTTCTTCTTTTATGTTTTAGCGTCGCATTGTTGTGCAATTGACACAATTTGCCAGTGTCAAGTATTAAGTTTTAATCATTGTTTTAACAAATTAGTCACTGTCGTAGTCACGTCATAGTCCAATAAAGTCGCGGTCAAGTCCAAACATAGTCCAAGTCATACCTCAGTAAAGCAGTGGAGACTTTACTAGAGGCCTAGAGGCGTCTATAGAGTTTTGGTAACAACACAGAACAACATGATACGTCACATAATATCTCTTGCCTACACTCATCTACGTAAATCAGCTCATAATCAACGAAGTACCACAATTTTTCACTATTATCACTGATAAAAACACAAGTTTAACAAAATAATACTATATTATTGTATTATTTTAACAACATTATTTAAACACACACACATCATGTAATTAGATAAATTTCCAAATTTCATCCAAATCGAAGCCGTAATTTAAGAAATATTGCTAGTTAAAGTTATAAGCCAAGTTTAAGTTACCTATGTTATTTGAAAAATAAATATTTTCCACACGAATTTCTTAAAAACAAAGAGGACGTTAGAGCGCGTTACGCGCTTGCTTTTATACAGAATCACCCACCAGTGTGGCGCGGGGGAACGCTCAGGGGAGTAGTGTTGAATATCGATTGTCGAGTATCGATACCATTGCGGAGTCATAAAATAAGGTAACACCTAACAACACCCAGCCAGTGTTGGGTAAACCTAAGCGTTTGACTCTATAACAATTAATTATACCATCATGAACAATAGACAAAGTTCAATGGCAAAATGATGAAGATCGACCGGTCACTACCAGACCAGTCACTACAGCCAATACCAATGTGACTTTGACATTAGAAAAATAATCGGCTAAGTGTGAGTCACACTCGCGCACGAAGGGTTCCGTACCGTGTGTAAGCCGTAATTAACGTTTTTATTAATTTTATTTTATTTTATTGTAATTTTATTTTAATTGTTTAGTTTTGAAGGGAATATGCAACTTAATTTTCTGTGAACGTTTCAAGCATCTTCCTGTTGCTGTTATAAATATCGAGCAAAAAATCACGTTTCTTGTATGGGAGCCCTCCTTATATATTTTTGATATGGATCGCACCGTTTTGTCCAAACGGTCTCAGTCCCCTTTGTCGACGATATATTCTATAAATATTTTAAGCTACTCTACCTGTCCTAAAAATTCAGGTTTGTTGTATGGGAGAACAAATTGTAAACTCCGCGGCACCACTGAAGTCAAAAGTCGCGGTTAAAAATATGGAAATTATGTTTAAATTTCACAAAACACAATGTTTATAAAAGTACAAATATTTTATTTCAATAAATAATGCTTATTTGAGAATAAATAAAGTTAATGTTACTAATTCAACAAAGTTATTCTTACCATACAATAACATATTACATACATTTATAATTTTGAGACTAAATTGATTAGAAGTTTACAAGCAGATATATCGCATTGAAAGAATGAATTTGCAAAAGTTGTAGTTGATTACTTATTTCTAATTTTGCAAAGAGTAGGCTGTTAAGGCTTTACTTCCATCTTTCATTAAGGCGTTTGTAGCCGAGTACATCACGATGAACAACTTTTACGATGGGATCAACACTGAAAACGAAAGAAAATCAGCTGTTCATCCATTTTGTCCATAGTTAATAAACTTTCTGTGAAACAGTTGTTTTTTTGGGATTTCAGTGTTGGTACAATAGTAAAAGTTGTTCATTTTGATGTGCTAAAGTTAGTTGAGATCGTGATATCATAAGTTTTCAGTAATCTGACACATATGAGACTCATATCAAGTGAAGTATACTAACAATGTGGTTATTTAAGTGCTTGCTATAATATTTGACAATATTTTCACGCTTCGCTCACATGAAGAGACAAAAGATACATTGTTATACAAATTTTAAAAAGGTTTACTCAATTAGTCGTTTGCGTTGCGAAATATTTGAAATGTCTAACATTTTGGTGGGAAATAGCGACACGTGTCTACAATACAGGCCACTGAGCTTTTAATTCAAAGTAATTTGAAAACATCAAAGAACAGCACGCGCAATCTTGCAAAAAAAGTAAATTGCATGTAAATGATTTCCACGAGATTATCAAATAGCGTACTAAATAAAGAAAAAATACTAATAGAGGAATGATACACACATTCGAAATGAAACTAAAAATATTATGTGTACGGAATGGACTTTTTCCTTTTAATTCACAGCTCAAAAAATGTGACACGGTTTTCTTTTCATACAATTTGACTATGTACTCTGATATGTACCTAAGACAAAAAAAATGCAAGTGGAGTCCCTCCCGGGGGAAGAAGTGAAACTTCGACGCAACAGTGCTATCATACCCCCTCCATGGTAGAGTTAAACGTTTAACGCAACCTTGTTGGAAGTCGCATTAGAAGTTTCACTTCTATTCAAAAAATCACGAGATCAGTCAAGTTCAATATTTCCCAACCGTACAAGATAGTAAATGTCAAAGACACCTCCCAAAAACTTCGCAAAAACTAAACCACGTGATAAAATTGTCACGTGTTTTAAAAAGAAAACAATTCTAACGTAGCATAGGCATCCTAAAACTAGGGAGACTTTCTATGCAGATAATTGTTCCGTAAACCGCCTCATAATATCTACTGATGATATAGAGGTGAAATCATCGTTTGCCTTTTTGCTTAGGGCGCCTTCAAATCTGCGTAGCGGCCACGCTACTGTAGCGCTGCATGTTGCGGTAGATTTGAAGGAGCCGTTAGGTTTGGCTACTCCGCATGTGGGGCGCTTAGCGGCAAGAGGTTATAGCCCGGGAGGCGAACAACAAAAAAAATGCAAGTATTTCCTAGAAGCGTCTCGATTGGAGCGGTAAGGCGAATTACATGCAATGTGTCAGTTGGTCCAAGTCAATTCTACCAAGATCAAATCTGTACTGAATCTTATCCGCATTTCCGTTTTAGAACATGTCAAAACATCATTTATTAATGCAAAAATGCGTAAATAACTTTACTAACTACTAACTTAGACTAAGATTTAAACTAACCTCTCTCTATAGTACAGTCGCATTCTTTCAAATGTAACTACTTAACAAAGGGCACAGACCCTGGAGACTGTGGTTCAAAAATTTATACTAAAAATATAATAAAATATATAAGATTCGCAGATATTCCAATGCACTTTTATGTCTGGCAGCTAAATTAGGCCCCTACTAACATCTAGCCGCTAAACGTGCCACCTGTGGTTAGGCCGATGCCTGAACAAATTTTAGTCGTGCAGTTTATGCTGCTTCACAGGAATAGGCCTAGTGTCATGAAAACAGAGTTGTAATTACACATCCCAAATAAATATATCCTGAAGCATACCCAACGCCTGAGCCTGTGCGTCGCTATTGCTGCTTAGGTCTACAGTCACGTGTTTTGCCGCTTGCAGGATTCGTAGGCACGAGGCGTTCTCTGGCGGCAACCGACGGCAAACTTGAGAAAGGAGAGATTTGGCGCAATCGTAGTGGAACACTAGGGGGTCTAGGATGTCCGGCAAGTCGGCCTGAGTGAGGAGACAGCATAGGTGTGACAGGGTTACGCACAGCTGAAACAATGTATGAATTATATTTACTGTGTGATTAGTGCAGTCGAGCATTAGATCGACTAGTGACTTCAATTAACTAAAATGTGTAAAAAATAAGAATCATTTAAGAAAATGACAGTAATTTTTATACTGTATTGTACCAGCCTTTTTAATAGTCTACTGCAGGACGTAGGCCTCTCCACGAAGGGTGGTTGTGCCATATCCACCACGCTGGCCCCATGCGGGTTGGTGGATTCACACACGCCATCGAATTTCTTCTACGGACGAATGCAGGTTGCCTCACGATGTTTTCCTTCACCGAAAAGCCAGTGGAGTGAAATTCCGTACATAAGTTCCAAAGAAGCTCATTGGTACAGGACGGGGATTGAACCCACGACCTCAAGAATGACAGGCCAGCTTTACACCCACTAGACCACTACGGCTTAATTATTTCAATCAATACACAATTAACTTCAATCATTACACAAAAAAGAAACGAAAAAATATTTGATACCCAGTACTCAAAATATTCTTAGTTCTTTAGAAGTTTAAGTACTATGTAGGCCTTTCATATAACACTTCTAACGTTTTGAACACTGACTCTGAACCTATACTGGACCAGCACTTCCGGGCAGCTGAACTTTTTGAACCTATACTTGACCAGCTCGTCCGGGCGCCAACGATATCTCAAAAAACCGGGCCCCATTATATGAAATTAAAAAATAATTGAGACGTGTGCACAAAAGGTTAAAGCGTAAGAGAAGATTATTTCTGCAATCATTCGACACCAAGCTGCACTCTAATCTGCTCCCAATCTCACCTGTTCAATAAGATTATCCTTATGCTTATATTCCGTGAAGTCATCCACATTGGCTGCGTTTTCCATGGCGGCCAGTATCCCGCGCCACACGACGGTGTAGTTGGCCCCGTAGTGGTCCCGAGCAGACGGCGCTCGCAGCGCCACTGCGGCGTTTATGCGAACTTTGAGATTCTTGCACTCTTGCGTTAGTGTGCATAGATTGGGGAACACTTGACCCTGAAACAAAATGTTAAAGTTATAAAGGTGTATCTGCCCAGTATAGCATATCATTCATACCGTACCGTACTATGAACAGTAGACAAAAAATATTCTCGTCGACTATTGTCGCCGTAGTTGATGGTATAGTCCGCGCCACACAAGTCGGCGGATGGGAAGTTATGCGCAGAACGCTACGCAAAATGCCTCCCGCGCGCGCTTCCTACGCCCGTGCTCACCACATTGCCACTTGCATCGGCATTGTACACACATGCGCAATAATTAGCGAATCAGGGCAAAGTGTCATCTGCTGCTAACATCCCATCCGCCGACTTGTGTGGCGCGGATTATACTTTGTAGTAGTGGGCATTTTAGAGCGTATCGTGTTGTTTTCCGCGCTAGTAAAATAAGTAAACTGCGTGGTTGAACGAAACTTGCAACTAGCATGTTCCTGCGGTCTTGAGTACTTATTTGTCCACCTTGAAAGTGCCACGCTCGGATACGTGATCTCCGTTTGAGAATTTTACGGGCCGTCAAATTATCAAATGGCCAACCAAAGTTCGATCAAGAAATGTTTAAAATGTCCAAAAGACAAAAACTTGACCAGTAATATTTAAGCAATGAACTAACGCATCCTGTAGACACCTACGACCTGCAGCTACAGCCTGGTCATCAACCAATCAAATATCTTGACTTTTGGACTCTTATGATTGGTTGAACACTAAGCCGCAAACTGCAGCTGACTGCGAGAAGCTTAAATTGCCACTAAGTCCTATGCTGCAGCCTATGGATGGATTAATAAGTATCAGTAATCACAATCTTAGAGATGCATAGAACATACTGTTCTATCTATCTCTGTTACATCAGAAATTTATTCATAAAAAATATAAAAGGAGTAAAACAATACCTGCCATCCGTTGAAGCATGTGAACAAATGTTCATTCTTCATGGCATTTCCCATCGCGTAGCACGCATTCCACCGCACCTTCATATTGGCAACTTTGCACGCGCAATTCAAAAGCTTCTCTATGGCCGTCTCGCATAAGGTCTTGATTTGCGTGTTGCGGAGAAGGTTCTCGTTCTTTATTAGGCGCAGGAGATTGCCAAGGCCTCTAGTTGCGCTCATTTTCACCTGGAATACACTAGTTGGTTAGAGACAGATGTTATTGCTTGAAAACCAAGATGAGATCTGCGCATCTACAGTACAATTTGAACCGTCCCTACTGAGCATTGAAACAATGTACCCCAATGTACTCGATAAGGTCCAAAAAATAACTCGCGTAAAGTTTACGAGCTATTTTGGTTTGAGTCCTGATTCTACATTTCAATCGAATTTCGTATCAAAAGCTTTGCTACTATAATCTGAGTCGACATATAAAGTAAAAGTAACTTTGGATAGGCCGCATTGTTGAGAGTTTTTGACAGTTGTGTGTTACTAGTGATGACAGGAACTGAAACGTAGTATTTTATTGTGGGCCTTATGAATAAGCTCAAGGTACCCCAACGCGCTATGGAGAGGGCTATGCTCGGAGTCTCGCTGCGAGATTGAATCAGGAATGAGGAGATTCGCAGACGAACCAAAATTACCGACATAGCCCAACGGATTAGTAAGTTAAAATGGCAATGAGCAGGGCACATAGCTCGGAGAACTGATGGCCGATAAGGCAGTAAAGTTCTCGAATGGAGACCACGCACCGGCAAGCGCAGCGTAGGACGTCCACCGACCGTGGTGGACCGATGATATAATTAAGACTGCAGGTACCCGCTGGATGCAGGCCGCTTCCAACCGGGCTTATTGGAAATCCATAGGGGAGGCTTATGTCCAGCAGAGGACGTCCTAAGGCTGATAATGATGATGATGATGATAGGCCGTAGGCTAGCTCTGGTGTTAAAGGTAAGGAATCCATAGTCTCATTCGAGCCACGTCAGCACTCAATATTTTGTCGCATTACAATATCTGACTTGTTAACAAACGCCAAAGAAATGGGGCAGTCTTTGAGTGCATTGCCTTGATTTGCCTTACAATCAAAAATAAATCATCTAGGATGTATGTAATGCTATTTGAACTCTGGTCAAAAATTGCTTATGATTTTCAAATATACCTTATAGTAATTATTGAGCAAGTTAAACTGTTTTGTAAACATGACGCTTCATTACTCGCTTCAAACCGCTTTTAACTGTATTTTATCAAAATTCCGAGTGACCTGCTCTTGTTTTTAAGCAATGGCGCTTAAAACCGGTTAAAGCACAGTTAATCGCAATTAACTGTTACTATCTGCAGTCAAAGGTGAACTTTATTTTGCCACCTTTATCCCCATTTTGCTTATCTAACCAGAGCAAACAAAAATAGCCATAACAGCATTAAAATACGGGAATTCTACAAATGGCCTAAGCTACTAGTCTTTTTACCCAGTAGTGTAGAAATGATTACCAAAAAGATTAAAGTTATTTCTTATTTTGTATTACAGGGAGCCGATACTTTCTCTACAAGATCGGAACAGGGGTGAATAAATTCGAATTAGAATTAACGAAAGTTACCAATCTAGCCCAGTGGATTGGCAAGTCAGAATAACAGTGTACAAGACACAAAATACTTAGAATAAACAGAGAATGGGGTCGTTGTATAAGTTTCCGAATGGAAACCACGTACCGCTAGCGCAGCCTAGGACATCCACCAAAAATCGGCCAAGAGCCAGTCGAATTCGCGCACGAAGGGTTCCGTACTGTATTGGAGCCCCCCTCAATATATTTAAATTTAATTATTTATTTTTCAAGCAAATACTCTAGGTACATAATATTCTGTAAATATACCTGTTGTCAATATCATTTTCGCGTCAAAATATCACGTTTCTTGTAGGGAGCCCTTAAATATTTATTTTATTTTAATTATTAACTATGGAAGTGAAAATCCAATTAATAATTCTGTGAATATTTCAAGTATCTACCTGTTACCGTTATTAATATCGAGCGAAAAACGGCAAAAAAATCAGGTTTATTATATGGGAGCCCCATATGGGAGTATTTGTTGTTATAGCGGCAACATAAATACAGCATCTGTGAAAATTTCGACCGTCTAGCTATAACAGTTCATGAGATACAGCCTGGTGACAGACGGACAGCGTAGTCTTAGCGTAGTAATAGGGTCCCGTTTTTACCCTTTGGGTACGAAACCCTAAAAAGGTAGACAGACAGATTTGATCCAGATCGCAGAAACACGCTGGATTGAAGTCGCTTTCATCCGCACTTATTGGAAATTCACAGAGAACGCTAGCGTCTAGCAGTGGACCTACGGTTGATATGATATGAGTTTCTTTGGAACTTATGTACGGATTTTCACACCATTGGCTTTTCGGTGAAGGAAAGGATCGTGAGGCAACCTGCAAACGTCCGTGGAAGAAATTCGATGGCGTATGTGAATCCACCAACCCGCATTGGGCCAGCGTGGTGGATATGGCCCAATCACCCTTCGTGGGTAGGCCTACGTCCTGCAGTGGACTATTAAAAAGGTTGGTACAGTACAGTACAGTACAGTACGTGTTCGGTACGTATCAAGAGTCATTACTAGTCGTATCAGGTTTTATTCGTGAAGAATATAAGCTATACCTACTAGCTACATTTTACTAGATAATCCATATTCTATAAGCGATATTAGCCTGCCTGCCTCAGAAAGAAGATTCTCTTTGTCGTTGTCACTTTAGTGTGAAGGATTCATTACTGTTACGGAATCCGTTTATGGGATGATTTATATGATGGGCCGTGCCGGGCCGACCGGACGGGGTACGTTCAATACGTTTTAAGTAGTGTATTTGGGGCCGGACAGGACACGAGCAATATGGAGGACGGGGCGGACACAATGTATGGAACGCGTGTCCCGCTTGGCCCGGTCCGTTATGACCGGTCGCGATCTAATATTAAACATCCCTAACTTGCAAAGTGCTTGCAAAATTGCACACAAGTGATTCCACGGAAAAAAGTTGATGAATTTTGACGTTGTTGCGAGTTACACGGAGGCCGTAATGGGTCAGTTTCTTCACAGTGGAAGGCGGTCATCACATAACCTGTCAGTTTGCTAAGTGCGGATACCTTATGAGGTATACAACTTATATGTATATGCTGCGCCCCACAGAAGTTGGCGGACGTGAAGTTAGCTACAAGCTGCGCAATAGCCAATCAACGTGCTGTTTTATGTGAGCTTCAGTCAGGATTGGATATTGCGCAGCTTGTAGCTAACTTCACATCTGCCAACTTGTGTGGCGCGGCCTATACTTATCATTATAGACAACTTTTACAACAGGACCTACCCCGAAATCGCGAAAAGAAAATCTGCTGTTTCTTACAAAGTTCATCGACTCTCCAAATTTTTGGAAATACCTACTGACTTTTTTCGCAATTTGGCCCCACAGTAAAATATTTTTTTAATATTTGGCGTTTGTTCACATCGTGCCGACCACAGTAGAGATGCGGTATAAGACGTAGCACGGTAACCTAGAAGGTACCTCTTTACTCTCGATTTGAGTTGTTCATAATGACGAGTACATAATATTACATTGATATTAGCTTTCTAATACATAATAGTAGTTTATGCAACTGTCATATAATGAAGGGTATTAAAACACGAGTGTGAGTTTATGAAACGAGCGCAGCGAGTTTCATAATAGTAACGAGTGTTTTAATACCCGTGTTATATGCAGTTGCATACACTACTTTATCTTCACTAATAAAAATAAAAATAAAAAACATTGCGAAACATTAAATTCACGCGTACGTGTATTGTCACAGTGAACTTGGCGCCATTAAAATCTAACCAATGAGAGCGCAGCTGCGCGCGCAGGGCCAATCAGGAGCGAGCGCGCGATGTTATAATGAGATTTTACGATATCGATGTGGATATTATAACATCATGTGAAATTGCTTAAATTGAGTGTTTTGTTGTCTGCGCTATAACAGTAGTCATTATAAGTCAAGTATTGGAAACATAAGTAGAATGTTACAACATTAGTGTAGATAAATTTTATTATTTATCAATTATACACAATTGTTGCTATTTATAAAATTGGCAGGTTGGCAAAATGATTTGAATCGCAAGCGCAATTCCATTCATCTCTATTAGTTGGCAAGATTTACTACGTGATTTTCATTCATTGAATGCGTGTTAGGCTGATTACAATGAGCATTGTTTACAAATTCAACATTCAACATGATTACAGCTAAATTCAAGCTAGATTATAACTCGGGCTACTTTTGCCATAGATCTAGAAAATTCTACAATATGTATAAGATGCGATGCATACTGCACAGTCTGAGCCTTATCATTATCAAGAGCGCAGTTAATGTTGACCTCCAGGAGGCGGACCTTTTAGTAAACTTTGGACTGGCGGGCTATATATACAATATATTATGATTTTTGACCGTTTACCTTATCATTATCAACGGCGCACTTAATGCTGACCTCCAGCAGGCGGACTAAGAGGTCATCATCTATACACTCCAAGTCCGGTTCTTCCCTGTGAAAAAAATATATCTAATCAAATAGGGATGAGTCAAACTTAATGTCGTCTTAAAGTTGACTACAAGCAGCGCAAATCTCCATTCCACATCGCCGCTGACATGTGAATTTGCTATATCGCAACAACTTGTCCAGTGTTCACTGTGACGCCATTAAGCCATGTATTCACTGAGCAACAATATTTCGGATACACAGTTTCTGAAACACGTAGTTTTTACAGAAACGACATAATGGTCTCGGAAACATTTTGATTTATTGCAGAAACACGTGGATTTTGTTTCTGAAACAAAGTTTACAAACAATTGTCGCTCAGTGAATACATGGCTTTAAGTTTTATTCTGGCTTATATCATAAGTTCAGATCTGAATTACACCTACAGCGACTAGGTAATAGTATTAAGAGCAAAAATTAAAATCAATCATCACAAATTGTAAAAAGATAACTTTTATGCCACGGTAATTTTCGTTGCCGCTGTTTTAGCATAGCCGTTAAAGCAATTTAAGAAGAATTAAGAATTTTATAAGTAAAAAGCCGTCGTGGCTAGTCAGCCGAACACTCCCTTTACAAGTGTGAGGAATTGGTTCAAAACCTAAAAAATCCGTACATAAACTCCAAACAATTGCAAAATTATATACGGAATTTGTATACACAACTCACTGGTTTTTCGACGGAAGAAATCATCATGAGGCAACCTGCATACGTCCGTAGAAGAAATTCGCTATAACATCTACTAACTCGCACTGGGCCAGCTTGGTGGATATGACCCAATTGCTCTTCGAGTGTATCTGTTTAGCAATGGACTATAATAATCGGTCAAGTACGAGTCGGACTCGCGCACGGAGGGTTCCGTATTGTATGGGAGTCCCACTTAAACATTTAGTTTATTTTAATTTTATTATTTATTACTGAAGTTCCTTTTTTATTTCGTATAGGTTTGCGTTTGACTACACTGCCTGATGTTAAGTGAATATACAACTAAATATTCTGTGAAAATATCAAGCATCTACCTGTTACCATTATAAATATCGAGCGAAAAACGGCTAAAAAATTAAGTTTGTTGCATGGGGCCCCCCTTAAATATTAATTTTATTATGTTGTTAGTATTTGTTGTTATAGCGGCAACAGAAATACATCATCTGTAAAAATTTCAGCTTTCTAGTTATAGCGGTTCATGAGATATGGCCTGGTGACAGTCAGACAGACAGATGGACAGACAGCGGAGTCTTAGTAATAGGGTCCCGTTTTTACCCTTTGGGTACGGAACCCTAAGAAAGCCAGCATGCTAAAAAAAATAAAGTGATAATGAATAAAAATCTTACATGTTCAACACAAGGGCATCACTAAGGTTCCCGAGCGCCCAGGCCGCTTTGGTCCTTACAACAAGCGTGGGTTCAGCCAACGCTCTCAATACATTCTCTCCACAATCGCTTACGAAATATATATCCTGAAAACAACAGCGTTTATTAATCGACGAAAAGCTGGTTCTCAATTCTACACATAGTCCTAACTATACATAGGATATTTCTGGACGACAGACATATTTTAAGATAATCACTGCACTCTGCACTCATAATAAGCTATAGGCAAACCATTTAACTCGCGGAACGCCCGCGGGTTAAGAAGGGAGCGGGGGGAGATGTTATCGGGTGGGTAAGAGGGGTGAGACGTGCGCTCTCTGCTCCGCGTACCCCTGTCACCCACCCGGTAACATCTCCCCCCGCTCCCTTCTTACCCCGCGGGCGTTCCGCGAGTTAAATGGTTTGCCTATAGTTGACAACATTTTTTGATGTCTTCTTTCTTACCCCGCGGGCGTTCCGCGAGTTAAATGGTTTGCCTATAGTTGACAACATTTTTTGATGTCTTCTTTCTTACCCCGCGGGCGTTCCGCGAGTTAAATGGTTTGCCTATAGTTGACAACATTTTTTGATGTCTTCTTTCTTACCCCGCGGGCGTTCCGCGAGTTAAATGGTTTGCCTATAGTTGACAACATTTTTTGATGTCTTCTTATAACAGCTAACCATAAACAGAACCGATTACCGAAAACAAAAATAAAATCACCTTAATTACTGCCTGTAAGTGTCATACATTCGCCATACTATGTTATGCTTTGTGGGAAAGGGACAAGGCATCCCCTCTTTATCCCTACCAAAATCTTTACAAGCTTATATCTCTGAACTTGATTAGCCAATTTTAATTATTTTTTCAGTTTATGATTCATAATTAGTTGCAGAATTCACTAGTCCTAATACTTTTAATTAATTCAATACCAGTCAACTATCCTATTAGGACTTACTGTGGGTACGGGGCGAAAGTTGATATTGCGAAAAAAAATTACAATCCCACATAAAACTTTCGCTGAATTCTTCCAAAATGTATAAAACGGTTGATTTCTTTCGCGATTTCAGGGTTGGCTCTTATGGTAAAACAATATTTTAAAATTTGTCCCTGCACGGGGGTAGCACGGCAAAGCGACAAAGCTATTTTATCCACTTTTAATGTCAGTTGTCATTTTCAATCTATATTTTATTTGCTTTTCCAGGGGATATAATGGTGGAAAGATTTGTCCTTTTGCCATGCTACTGGGTCTAGATAAACGCTCTGTCCCTGCATTTTTTTAACGACACATCTAATAAAAATGAGTCATGGTTGTTAGTCTCGCTGAAACTCGAGAACGGCTGAACCGATTTAGATAATTTTGATATTGAAATATTTGTGGAAGTTAAGGGAAAGTTTAAACTGTGAGAAAATTTATAAATAATGCGAGAAAAATAAAAAAAACATTAATTTCACTTTCCCATATGAAATGTTCCTGCATGTAAAAGTTGTCATTGACAGTTGATAGGTTTGATGATAGAAAACGAAGTCCGCCGGGTCAGCTAGTCTCGAATATTTAATGGTCCAAAATAAGTGTTTCCTCACCTCTCTCAATGTTTTGAACATGACCGCCATAGCGAGCGCGCGCACCGCGGCCGCCCGCACCGTCGCCTCTTCGTCGCTGCACGACCCCACCAATAACGCACAGCACAGCACTTGGAGACGCCTCTGAAATACAACTCATTGTGATCATCATGTTCATTATCAGCCGTAGGATGTAAACTACTGAACATAAGCCTCCCCTATGGATTTCCAATAAGCCCGGTTGGAAGCGGCCTGCATCCAGCGCGTTCTTGCGGTCTTAATTATATCGTCGGTCCACCTAGTAGGTGGACGTCCTACGCTGCGCTTGCCGGAGCGTGAACCATACGAGAACTTTACTGCCCCATCGACAACAGAACTACGTGCCCTACCCACTGCCACTTCAACTTCCGCTGAAATGGCAGTTGGTAGGGCTAATCCGCTGGGCTATGTCGGTAACCTTGGTTTGATCGATTTTATGGTACAAAACAAAATATATTGCTGCACAAGCCAGGTATAGGCCGAATCAGCAGACGGCTTTGATGTTAGCTGCGATAACCCAATCCTGACTAAAGCTCACTTCACAACAGCGCGAGGATTGGGTTTCCCGCAGCTTGTAACTGATTTCACAGCCGGCATGATGTTTGTTTTGGCCTATAAGAGGTAATGCACATTAATGTCAACTGTAAATCCACAAAAATTAAAAACATATTATGTAATTTATTCATTAATTTAACAGGGCCGAGAAATAAAGTTACGAACATAACCCAACGGATTTAAAATTGCTAAATTAATACTTTATTGTGCACACCGAGAAATAAACAATTATCTACAGCAAGCAAACTAGCAAGTTGAAACGGCAATGGGTAGGACACATAGCCTTATGAAGGGGCTGTGCAGTTCTTGAGTGAAAACCATAGATTATATACTATTATAAAAGAAAAAGTTAAAACGCATAAACACATACCGGGAGCTCTTTAAAAGACTTCTCGCCGATGTTAGCGATACAATCGCAGACGCAAGCCTTAGCGGGCGAGTTCTCGTGACACTGGAGCACCGTGGACAGTGGGGTTATCAGCTTTTCCCACATGTACACGCAATGGTTCAGGGGCGGAGACTGGTCTGATTGCTCTGAAAAATAAAAAATATATTCTTACAAAATTAACGAAACAGAAAAACATGGAAGTGCAAAGAAAGCGTGGCCCACGTATCAATATGGCGTAGATTCGCTAATTTATAATGCACTGAATGAACGCACGAACATTATCCAACACCCTGGTTATCCATCAGCCATAGGACGTCCATCGCTAGACATATGCCTACCCTAAAGATCTCCAATAAGACCGGTTGGTAGCGGCTTGAATCCAGCGCAATCCTGCGGTCTTAATGAGGTCATTCGTCCACCTTTTTAGTGGACGTCCTAAGCTGCACTTGCCAATACGTGGTCTCCACTCGAGTACTTTTCGACCCCATCGGTCATTAGTTCTCCGTGCTATGTGCCCTGCCCACTGCCAATCCGCTGGACTAGTGAACAGTGAACACCCTAGTGAAGCCACTCAATCTAAGCCGCTCAGCTCGCGCCTATTCGTCAACTAATTTACTTGACTGTCCTGAAAAATCATGGCAACATTACCCCACTTACCTAGCTTCTGTATAGCGTCTCCGATGATGCTAACAGTCCTCGCCGCCTGTAACACCACGTCCTGATGCTCGTGCTGCACCATCTCGCTCAGGATATCTCCCAGCAGTGTGATGTGGGAGTGTAACAGCTAGTAAATTGGTGAAACTATACCAAAGTTCTACCCTAGACTTACCTAGCTTCTGTATAGAGTCTCCGATGATGCTAACAGTCCTCGCCGCCTGTAACACCACGTCCTGATGCTCGTGCTGCACCATCTCGCTCAGGATATCTCCCAGCAGTGTGATGTGGGAGTGTAACAGCTAGTAAATTGGTGAAACTATACCAAAGTTCTACCCTAGACTTACCTAGCTTCTGTATAGCGTCTCCGATGATGCTAACAGTCCTCGCCGCCTGTAACACCACGTCCTGATGCTCGTGCTGCACCATCTCGCTCAGGATATCTCCCAGCAGCGTGATATGTTGGCGTAAGAGCTCGGTGAGGTGGTGAAACGCGATCGCTGATAGCACTTGGAGAGATTCCAGTATTATTGGAATTGCTGATGGTTTACACCTCTGCAAACATATATTTTGCAAGGTTAATGGTTTTTTTTAGACTATTTTACTGCAATACAGATATTTACTATAAAGAACATTGAATGAATAAGATTGGTCGTAATCACAGATAATTAGCGAAAAAGGGGAGCAGGAAAAATGCCCTATGCTAAAATTAGCTAGATATTAATAATGAAAGAAAATTCGTTCCCAGTTCTAAAACCACCAGTCTTGAAATAAGAGAAAATGTCTATGTAGTGCATTGATTGCAAACATTGTATACATGTCATTCTCATTAGAGCTTTGTAGCTGATTAACAAGACGTATAGTTCGTGTTGCAGCATCAAATTACCAAAAGTGTTGTTTTCGCAGGTATAACAATCATAGTTGATACCTTTCACAAAAATTATGCAATCAAACAGCGTTATTTTATTTCAACAACAACATGGTTAATACCATTAAAAAAACAACTACTTACTCGAACATCATTCTCTCTAAAAATCCAACCCATATTCTTAAAACAGATGTCCAATATCCAACTTCTAAAGTAATGAGTATTTTCATTTTCTTTGCTAGTTTTGTTACTATCCTCATTTGCAGTGAACATTTCGTCGTCAGAATATCCCTCTTCGAAATCGTCGCACTCTTCGGAATCTGGTTTGATGTTGGTGTTGATGGTATGCGATGGTGTGGCGTCTTTTTCTATGGCTTTTACGACTTCATCGACTTTCGGGTCGACCGATAGAACGCACCCCATTGTGATCAAAGCACCTACTTGGAGTGTTACATCTGTAAAGCAAGATTAAATTTAAAATTTAAAAAACTCTTAACGTAAATAGATTTTTACCGCGGCTAACAAAAGAGCTGATAACTTTAAAACGGCTGAACCGATTTTGATGAAACATATCTAAGAACACTCCCGACTAATTGATCTTTCAAACAAATGATTGATTTTAAGCAAAGATGCGGCCTATGGTGTAGCTCAGCACAGTTACCTAGAAAATGCCTGTTTACTCCTGTTTTAAAGACTCCCAGATGGTACTTGGACGGAAAGATAGTACCCTGCTAAGAGATCGACATTCCCATTGTTCACACAAGAAATCTGTCGTTAAAACGCTTTACGCGCATCCAGGTTATATCTAGCAGGTTATTTCTTACCTCTATGCACCAGAAATTTTTAGTAGCCCTGACCAGCTCAGTAATCAGGCCTGCGTTCATCTTGCGATAGGGCGTGGTACTACAGTAAAGATAGACGTTTTTTTTTGGCCAACTTTGCACTAAATTTCCGATCCAATTTTTCATAAGGCTTAGGATCATTTACTGATCATAAAATAACAAAATGTTGACAGATTTAAGTGGAGCTTCAAGCGCCATCTTGAAAAAACGTTTTTAGCCGATATCTCGGAAACTATGCACTTTAGGGCAAAACATGGAGACCGTTAATGTAGAGAATAAAATTTCGCATCTTTTGTTTCCAGTAAACTTTTTGTAAACTTACCGTTTACAATTTATGGCCCCTTTAATGAACCCATACAAAGAGTCCCATACAAAGAGTTCCACGCCTGTTGCTGTTCCTACAAGAAATGTGACGTTTAAACGCTTTGCGCGCAATCAGGGTATATCTAGCACGTTATTTCTTACCTCTATGCACCAGAAATTTTCTAGTAGCCCTGACCAGCTCAGTAATCAGGCCCGCGTTCATCCTGTGATAGGGCGTGGCCTGCACGAGTGCGGCGCAGCATTTCAGCGAGACAATGATCACCGCGTGGCTCCGCTCGCTATCTAATATGCTGGCCAACACTTTATGCATGCATGTGATCACGTAGCCGAGGGTCACGGAGAACGGTATGAAGGATGCGTTGTCTTTTTTACTGTGAACAAAGATATACAAGCTGCGCGAAACTCAATCCTCGCGCAGTCGTTAAGTGAGCTTCGGTCAGGATTTGGTTTTGCTCAGGTTGT
This sequence comes from Hypomecis atomaria, assembly GCA_964007245.1. Lineage (NCBI taxonomy): Eukaryota > Metazoa > Arthropoda > Insecta > Lepidoptera > Geometridae > Hypomecis > Hypomecis atomaria. Next base: position 14,376,803 of record OZ023292.1, on the reverse strand, counting down.
AGCTAACTTCAGCCGACAAGAAACTTGATTCGGCCTATACAACTAAGGCATAAAAATACACGCAATCATATACAGGTTGTTACTTTGCGAAGTGCAAGGATATTCAGAGGTGTGTATCTCATGCTCTTCATAATGAATGAATTTTAGTATGGAACTGCGAATCGCGAAAAAAACAGCTGTTCCAATACAAAAAGTTCATTGAATCTCGACAAAATGTATGAAGCAGCAAATTTTTTTTTCGCGATTTTGCATTTGGTCCCAAAGGAAAAGTTGATCATAATGATAAACATATACAATTATACACAAACAAATAAACAATACAAACAATAACACTTTATTAGACAACCACATTACAAAAAAAAAAACAAATTACAGGGACTGAACAATACAATTTATAGGTTTCTAACTGGCGGCCTATCAACACTGCACTTTGCAAAACTGAACTTTATCGTACGATCTAGATTTCTTTGTTGACGGACAACAATGACGTAGTTCCTAGCCGACTGTACGCTACAGCAGCAGACTACAGATCACCGCGACCTAACTGTTTTCTATGTATTATATTTCTATGAGATACATGCCGAAGCCAGCAACGCGTAGACTGCAGCGCCGCCTTTAACGTATCGTCCCGCGCTGTAGTATACTGCTGTAGCATACATACGGCTACAGAATTGTACCATCAGTCAAACAAAAAATAGATTAACTTACCTATGTTCAGCTTGAGATAAATAAATCCTAGAACCAGACAGCAGTGCCAGTATAACACTGAGCACACTGGCGCGACTGCTGGCGATGGGGTCTGTGACGGCGCAGTATGCGAGCGTCTTTTTAGACCCTTCTTGAGAAGACCAAGTCTGCGGATCGGGCGAATCGGGAAGTAACGCCCACCAGTATCCAAATAGCTCCTTCTTTTCTCTAACCTGAGGAAAAATGTGGTAATTTTAACACTTAAATTAGTATCGAATCATGCAAGTCGGCGAATGTAAAGATAGTTAAAAGCTGCGCAATATCCAATCAACGCGCGGCTTTATGTGAGCTTCAGTCAGGATAGGATATTGCGCAGCTTGTAGCTAACTTCACATCTGCCGACTTCTATAATTTGGCCTATAGCATTTTCTTAAAAACTTTAATGCAGCTTTTACATAATTATGTGACGCGAACTGCAACTAAACATATTTTGTGTCGTGTCTGTGTATTCCCTATGATCTTCTAAACTACACAATAGATTTTTCAATATCTTTTAGAATACGGATGTTTATAAATTTAATATGCTTCAAGTGCATACCAAAAATGGAATAAAACTTAAAATCTGATTTATAGACTTACAAATTTTATAAGTCTTTCTAAATACAACAAGCCTAAAACAACCTTCTAGTAAAATCATAAATCTTACAAACTCACCTTCACCAATACTAACAACAAATTAGAAGCGCTCTGCCTCACTCTGGACTTTAAAGCTATCAGTTTAGCTTCTCTGCTGTTCTCCACATCGGACATGTCAGAGTCACTGGTCAGTGCGTAAACATTCTTGGCTCTCATTGGCTCAAGGTAGTTGGTACTAGCGGGTTTGTATGCAGAGTTGTTCTCGAAATTATCAACATCTTTCATTAGACTCCTGTCGGACACTGGGATTTCCTTTTTGAGACTTTCTATTGCATTGTTTCTCTGCTTTCTTAATTTTTGTTTCTGAAAAATTTAAATTATCTCATAATGTGGCCAATTTTAAAGGCGCCATCGCAAATTTAATAGCAACTTAAATATTGCTGTTTCTTTTTCACTTTATGCATTTAAAAACAGAAAAATATTTTAAATTATATTATTACAATGGCGCCTTTAAAATTGGCCACAATAACAACATAAAATACTTAGATAAAATATTATGATAAATGGTTATGAGCTCACGTAGTGCTCACATCTTTCACTAATTAAGAAAAATAGTTCAAAGTAAACAAGACGTCAATAAGATTTTATTGAATACATTAGCGAAATGGCATTTTTATTTAAACATTCATATTTATAGGAATGTGAAAGCTTATAAAATGTGATTGGAGTGGAGGTGTGAAACAAGAATAACACTCAAGTCTATACCAGCCAGTACAGCTCAGCCAGTCTGTACCACCTAGTTTAGACCCTGATTCTTGTTTCAAGCACATTAAAATGTCTTATTGCATATTTATAAAGATAAATAGGCTGAACCAAACTTCTTGGCGTCTGTGAACACGGAAGGGAGTAATTGCATAGTAGCAAATTCGTTGTCAGCTGTGCGAGAAGCGGAAATGTAAAACTTGTATAGACCGAATCATACTTTACTATTTACTAACATCCTGTATATTCTAGCTCAAAATTAAAGTACAGGGTGGCGCAATAGAACGTGCATTTTTAAAATAATTATTAAAAAATAAATACAAAAGGTATAGTTAAAATAAAACTAAGCAATTATTAAGTGATAACTGAAGTTTATTTTTTAAAAATAACATCATCTAAATGATGACCCTCTCTACGTTGGCACTCCTCTAACCGCAAACGGAAATTACCGAAAACTTTCTTAAGTAGTGCTGGTGTGATTGCTGCCATTTCACCACGAATAATCTCCTTGAGCTGACTGATGTTTCTCGGATTATTGGTGTAGACTTTGTGTTTGAGGTATCCCCACAAAAAAAAGTCAGGAGGCGTCAAGTCTGGACTGCGCGGAGGCCATGGGATATCACCTCTTTTCGAAATCAGTTTGCCAGGGAACATCTGCTTCACAACCGCCATGGAGTCATTTGATGTGTGACTGGTAGCTCCGTCTTGTTGGAACCAAGTCCTAGAGTTCTTTATTCTTGAATTTTCAAGTTCTGGGGCCAAAAAACCTTCCAACATCGCAACATAGCGTTCGGTATTAACAGTGATGTTTTGCCCCCGTGCGTTTTCAAAAAAATAAGGACCAATTATTCCTTTGGCAGATATTGCGGCCCAAACTGTCACTTTAGGGCTATGTAACGGTTTTTGATGTTTGAGTCTGGGATTTTCACTATTCCAATAACGACAATTTTGGCGGTTTACGAACCCATTCATATGAAAATGTGCCTCATCAGAGAAAAGGATGTTTTCAAAATTTGAAAACCGATTGAGCATTTCATTAGCAAATGTGAGCCGTGCTATGAAGTCAGAGTCTTTCAATTCTTGAGTTAATTGCAGCTTGTATGGATGCAATTTAAGATCCAAGTTTAAAATTCGTTGCAAACTTCGTCGCGATATGTTTAGGACAGACGATCTCTTGCGAGTAGACATTTGTGGATCTTCTCGTACCGACTGCTTAACACTCTCAATATTGTCTTCGGTCCTAGATGTGCGTGGACGACCTTTCGCGTGTGGTTTAAACGTCGATCCAGTCTCTTCAAAACGCTTTATCCAGATTTTAATTAAATTAGCACTCGGAGCCTCCCTAATTTGCCGTACACCATACTCAGAACAAAATAGTCGCCTGACAACTACGTACGAACGAGAGTTTTCGTAAAATGCGCGCACGCAAAATGCGCGACGCTTCCCGTCGAAGTGACTCATAGTGACTAAAACTTTATGAACCGCGCTACCCAACGATATCGGTCTCCCCCCGCCCACGCCCCTTCTACCCCGCAAAAAAAGATGATGCAATATGCACGTTCTATTGCGCCACCCTGTATTTTCATTCTTCTTGGCGTCTGTGAAGTTAGCTATAGGCCGAATCACACAAGTCGGCAGATGTGAAATTAGCTGCAAGCTACGCGAAACCCTATCAACGTGCAGCTTTATGTGAGTTTCAGTCAGGATTGGATATTGCGCAGCTTGTAGCTAACTTCACATCCGCAGACTTGTATGATTCGGCCTATAGCTTATAACTTCACAGACGCCAAAACGTTTGGTTCGGCCTGTACAAAAGAATGTTATATGTACTATTATTTACCTTTCCACCTTTACTATTTTGTACAACAGGAGTGACAGCTATGGTCTGCTGTGCCGGCATAATCTTCTCTGGTCTTGCACCTTGCATCACTAGACCATAGAGCACATAATGGCGTGAAATGCCTATCACTTCTGGCAGAGGAATGTCTATGTTTTGGTCATTGAAATAAAGCTGTGTTAAAATCCTCAATGCTGATATTACTATCTGAAAAAGTAAATTATAGCATTTTCACACATATTAAAAAAAATAGCATATTATACTTGTATGCAAAAAACCAATTTGATCCATTTCTCTGTTGCTGACACAGCAACTAACAAACCAAAATATACTTTTTGACCGACGAAACGAAGGAGGTACTCAAATTCGACGCGCGTATATATTTTTAATGTACATGCTACGCATAACTCTTTTTATAGTAGTAAGATTTCGATAATTTTTATTGGAAAGAGTATACTTCGAAATTGGTCCAATTTAAATTTTATCGAAATTGGCCTTTTTTTTTAGTTTGTAATACATAAAAGGATAACTTACTTTGCTGTATAAAAATTCATCCTGATCCTTCCCAGGGCCTTTTAATAACAGTTTTATCACTAATTGTGAGATTTTATTCTTCACTTCTGGTACTATGTCATTGGTACTATCAGCACTTTTGCTGTCTTCCGCTGCAGATATCAAAGAAGCAATGCATTTTAGAGTAAAAAGACAGATTTGCATCTGATTGCCTGTGTTGAGCATGTGTTTGTCCAAATCAATCAGGTTAAGTAGTATTCCATCGGTACCAAGAAGATATTTAAATTGCTGTAAAAATGAAAAACAAGAATGTTTAGGAATGTTAATAGAATCAGAGTTAGCTCAAACTAAGTAGACTCGCATACATTTTATACAGTTGTGTAATGCAATAGTTTTCTATACTAAGAACAAAGAGAGATGATATTTATTTTTGGAAATTATTTTCCTTTATTACCATTGTGAGCAAAGGGGTGGATAATGTGTGAAGTTTCATTATTTATTTGTTTATAGGCGAGCAGTGTATACTGATATGCCTATTTCAAGCAGAGTCGAATAAAATTAGTATATTCTTTCAAAGAATTTTTTTCCTTCTCTAATCAAAGGTCCAGTCTATTCTTATTCTATTATATTCGTATTACAATAAAACTTAAGAAACATTTTAAAAACTGTAGGTAACTATTAAAATTAAACCTCAAATTAAAAACTTATACTAAAAAAACTTACACTAAAACTTACTACTAAAATAAAAACTAATCTAAATAAAAGACCCGTGGCAGAGGGTCACGTGGCCAGAATGCTGGCGGCGTTGCCTCGCTGAATAGCAATACTAATTTTTTGGCCAAAGTAGATGCCAGCATTCTGGTCACGTGTCACCTCTACCAGACGCGTAGCCAGGTCCTTTTTCAGAACAAATATATAAAGTACATACCGCAGGACCTGACTGTGGATTGGCTTGAATTATACATTGTATGTTATGAATAATATCTGGCAATACAACATCAGAGCATATTTTTAAGCATTTTGTATGCCAAGCAATCACTCTTCTTAAGATATTTGTTTTCAGCTGTGGGTCATATTTGGTAATTGTAGAACATATGTTGTTTATTAAATGTGATTTTTTTGCTGCTATAGAGTCATCATCTCGGTCTGGGGTGCACAAAGCTTGTATCAGGCTCATCACATCCTGTAAATGTACACATACATTAAGTTAAGATATGATAATGTTTATTGTTCCTAACCGAGTACCTAACGTTGTTACAAAAAATTTCAGACACAAAAGTTTATTCTAACGGACATACAATACAGTCTAATTCAGCAGTTCAATAGACTGATATGTCCAATAATCCGGCTCTCTCAGCCCGTGCCTCCCTCGTCCCTATGCGCTCTGTCACCGCATCATCGTCCAGCAGTCTAACCTTAAACTTATAGAGAATATACCTAATATGTGCACATGCGTACATGCATTATATTCTCTTCATGAAATGCTTTATTTTTTCTCTAAAATCAGTAATACGAACATTCCAATAATCTGGCAACTTCTGGTTTTTAATAGTGCTGGATTTGTGAGATTATACTGAACCTATTTGTTAATTTGCAACATGCAATATTGTCAATGACCTCTCTTAAATAAATTGTAACTGTTAAATATTTACAGCATAACATTTACCTAATTAAGCTATACCTAGACCAAAGACAGTTTCAAAACAGGAAGACGAGTGACATTCAAACTTAATATCCATTAAGTATGCTTTGGGTCAGCCTAGCTTACGATGTTACCTCCCCGAATGACATGGGTAGGGATAGGCACCGACATACACAGTGCAAGCGAAACAAGTAGGATTAACTGCTTCATCAATACAAAAGCATATACAATGACCATGTCTCCAGGTATGACCTTACATGTAGTGGTGGAGCAAGACCAATATTTCCTGAGAGCAATTCACATTAAACAAGGTCCTATTTATTTCACTGCGGAACCTGTGGCAATAAAATCCACACTATGCAGTTCGATTTTCCTAGGATTGAGCTTTTGGGCGAGCCAACTTTGGTCAACACAGGCTCCACTGTGGGACGACTCCCCTGCCTTCGGACGGGACCCCTAGGATACAGCGGCCCACGTCTCCCACGCTTTATGCCGCCTCTTCTTACGGGTATGCTCCATCCCAAGTTTGGTAAGAACCAACTATGATCGTAATCCTAACCTAAATACTTACATCTGTATTGATAAATAGCCCTGCTTTATAGGGCTTCGAGTTAAGTTCATCGAGAAGAGTATGAACTTGAACTTTATTGAAATCCTTTTGACCAAACAGGTTACACAGTGTTTTAACAACGACAGAAAAATCAGAAAACGAGTCGACATTCATTTTTCATGAGTTATCAGACAGGATTTAGATATTCATGGCAAAATCACTTAGTGACAGATATTATAAAGAATGATAAATCCTAGTCTATTTTATAAAATTATACTATTCACATACAACTAAACAAAATAAACCAGATTTATTTTTAACAGATTCTGAATTTTTCAGACTTTCAGATTTTCTTTTTATTTCGTCAATCTTCCTAATTCAAAACTTCAATTGATTGACAAGTTGTTTGACATTTGAATTTTGACATCAAAACAATCCAGTGTGATCATTATCAAACCATAAATAGACTACTAAACCTGGCCAATTTCTCTACTGAAATCTAGAGTTGTTGTGTGTGGTTACTTATCAAACTCCTTTGAGTTTACGTTATTCTACCTATTTAATATGTAACATTTTTATTTAAATGCTTCACAGTTGTCAATCATTGAGAAATGTTTTTGCTGATTAAACCGTTACTTTACTTTACTTATTCTAAAGGTTTAATCTTATTTATCAATTTAATCAGCAAAATAATCAAATGCGATGGAAAAATATTTGCGTCCAGACAAATTGGATGCAGATCCATTGCAAGAATTTGAACGCTGGAAAAGAACATTTAAATTTTTTTTTACTTGTTGTGGGGTCAGCCCCCAGTTGAAGATAATGATAATATGTAATTAAACTTACAACAAGTCACGTATCTGCAAAAATTTACTCTTTAATCAGTAAAAATGTACTAACTATACGCCTGCTATAAACACACTGAACAAAATGTACATCAATAATTCATGCTAGATAAATGTATCTAGCATGAATTATTATGGTAGCGGCTTGCATGTATCTAGCATGCAAGCCGCTACCAACCGGTCTTATTGGAGGTCTTTAGGGGAGGCCTATGTCCAGCAGTGGACGTCCGATGGCTGAAAAGAAGAAGAAGAAGAAGAAATGTATCTAATCTAATTGCGACAAGAAAGCAGCAGAATCACGAGAACATCGATGCATATCTACGAGCTTTGAACTTTTTAATTAAAAACTGTGATTTTGTTAAAGCCGATGCAGAAACGAACAAAAACGACTGTGTGAGGGATGCCTTTTACTGCTAGTATCAAGTCCAGCAAGATATGACAGAGATTGCTGGAAAATCTGTCATTATCGCTCGATGAAGCACACAATCAAGCATTATCCTTGAAAATGGCTGAAGCTAATTCGCAGTGCTATGTTCCAAACTTATGCATGGATCAAAGTTCAAAATAAATTCAGAAAAGAATTGCAGCAGCATCTTCTAATATCAAGAAAAGATTGCCCAGTGTCCAATGATACTTGTCAAATTTGTGACAAAAAGGGGCACTTTGCAAAAGTGTGTCGAAGTAAAACATCCACTAGAGCTGCTGCAGTCGTCGAAGATATTATAAAATTAATAGCTCAGCATGCACCATCGCTGCATCACCAGATTATGAAGAAAGCAACAGTGAAGAGAACCGTCGCCGCGTCGTGGCGTAACGGTAAACTAACAAAAAGGTTTTAATTCAATCAGCAGCCAAATTACCGACTACTTGGTAAACGCGAGTCTACTGATGAAAATCCACAAGTCTCCAAGTTTATTATCAAACACTTTTAGTTGTACTAGCAATGACAAAGGAGTGTTGTCAACGTAACAAAATTAGTAAAATGGCACAAGGGCGACCTCACCTACGGCACTTCTCATTTTGCACAAACTCTACTGACGACATAACTTAGTTTCTTTTGAATTTACCTCAACTTCGAACCTCTTCTTGAAAAGTAAAGAGAATACCGTCATCCTCCAGAATCACCATCCTTAACCCTTTCAGAACTGATGGTACGTATATGTCCCACTTTACACAAGACCGATGGAGACTGAGGCATCAGTTTTACTTCACAATACGAAAATTGGGTCCCAAACAGTCCAGGACTTTTCACTTGACAGTTTGACTTTGACAATTTCGACTTGGCAATTTTACTTTTCAGTCTGTGGTCAAAAATACGAGCACGGGTCGTGACTGCCTCTCAAAAAATATTTGTTTTTATGTGTAAAAAACGTGAAAAACATTTTTTAGAGATGAGTTAAATGTGTTTATTTTATTAAATAAAGCTAATATTTTCGCGTGAGGTATTATCTTAAAATATTTTTATACACTTTAAACAATTGCCTTTGGGACAACGTGTCCCAACAGTCTTTTGCCACACTTTCCCGACTTCAATTAAAGAAGGTTTGTGTTGTATTTACATTAGTGTACATAAATTTAATGATTTTAGCTATAATACCTATACACACGCAAGATACGCAGAAGCACCAAAAGCTATTTTGGTAGTTGGAAGTGTGATAGGAGGTCACTCGTCCGTAAAAGCAGAAGTGCAAAAAATGTGCGTGTCTTGTAAGAAAAACAAAAAACACACTCGCACTCATACCAAATACACAGCATGTGAACGACTTTTGTGCAGAAAGTGTTACATGCCATGGCATATGAATTGATGTTATAATCCTCTTCCCTCATCGACCTGTTTCTATTTTCTAAGTTTAATATAATTAAACATAACTGTAAAGATTGTTTTTTTTTACATAAAAAAAGTAAAATTAATTTATTACCACATTTTTTTTTTATTTGACAAAATGTATAAAATTTTCTAAAATGTAAGCAACTACTTACTATGTAAATTCCATGTGGCTTGGGACCGATGGGACACCTAATCCCATTCAGAAAAAGCGGTATTTCAGCCTAAAAAATACCACTGAGTATCTATTTAGAGTCCCTGTTAACATGGTTAACTAATTTTCATCAAAAAATAAGGAAAATAATAAAAATCAGTCTTTCTACTAAAGGGGGTGTCCCCTTGCCGGTCTGAAAGGGTTAAGTCAGAGCCTCTGCTTCAGCAAAACTACATCAACATCCTTCAAAATTGCATTTCACATTTTGGAGTTCTACTGATTTTTCAAAACTACTGAAACTATCCCGCACAACCAAATTTACATCGAAAAATCCACTAAAATAGTAGGCAATCTACTGTAAATGGTCACACTGAAACACTCAAAAAGTTCAAAAGTCAAAACGGACAATGACAGTATTAAGGTTTGTTTTCGACTCGTTTTCGATCAGCGCGCGAAATTCAAATTTTCTGTGTACTGATTAGTACTGAACTACTGAGCTGTGGTTCAATGGGTAGGTAGGTATATTTCAAATATTTTGTTGTAAATGTAAAATATCATCTTTCCATCCATTCACACAGATCAGAGATCTAACTTCATCACCCATATGACGTCCAGTGCTGGACATAGGCCTCCCCTATGAATCTTCAATAACACAGATTGGAAGCAACTTGCATTCAGCGCGATTCTACGGTCTTAATGAGATCATCTGTCCACCTCGTTGGTGGACGTCCTACGCTGCGCTTGCCGGTACGTGCAGTAACATAAAAGTAACAAAGCTTGTACGAACTACCAAGTAACCATGAGTTTAGACTCGTAAATCGACTGATTTTAACACTAATTTTGGTTGATCTTTGTCTAGTTTTGTTTGTTTGTTTGTCTAGTTTTGGTTGAATTTTTGTTCTTAGACTTAGTATACTGACTGACCAATGACCACTAATATTGGTAATTAGGGTTCTGTACCCAAAGGGTAAAAACCGGATCCTATTACTAAGACTATTGTGCGTCCGTCCGTCTGTCTGTCTGTCTCCAGGCTGTATCTCAAGAACCGTGATACTAAACAGTAAATTGATGATGATGTATTTTTGTTGCCGCTATAACAACAAATACTACCTATTATAATATATGTACATAGGTACCTATTTATTTTTTGCAAAAAATGGCACAACCGACTTCAACCGTGTATTTGTAATATCAGGGGTAAACCTCCTTTGATACCTAAGGTCTTGTCACGCTCCTGACGTACCTACGAGAAGTTATCGTATGGAAATTCCTTGGTCCTGACATCACTTGACATATTATTATTTTATTATTATAAACGTAGTGGTTAAATTCTCTTGGGTTTTATGAAATAAAAAAGTTATTGTATTTACACTCTCTTAGAAAATACCTCGTACTTATGATTTTTCCCATCAACCAAAATGTTTCTTACAAAACCCGAATATCAAGACCGAGTTAAAACGGGTGAACATCCTTGGGCTCGACGAATTAAAGATGTATTTTCAAACAAAATAAAGTATGCACATAATTCCATTTGCAATCCTCAATATCCAAAGAAGAAAGAAAAAGTGCTTCCAGACAAAACAAGCAAAATAAAATTTACTATAATTGGAGATCGAGTTACGAAGGAATTTATCTATTGTTGTAACTTGGTAAAAGGCTTGTTTAAATACAGAAAGATGATATTTGAAGCTCCTGTAATACAAGGTGACTAACATCTATCACTAAACATTATAAGTAGGTAGGTACCTACCTACCTATACCAAAGTATCGTATCTTGGGTAAGTAGGTAACGATATGTCTTATTGGAGATCCATGGGCCCATACCCAGAACTGGACCATGGACGTCCTACAGCTGATGAATGGATGATCTTGAGTAAAATAGTGCGGCGGCAACGTTCGACATACTAGAGGCATGGTAATGATGATATCTAACAATTACCGTGCTAGAGGGTAGCAAAAGCAACGCGCTGTGACGCGCGTTGGATAGATCGTCTCAGAGCTTATTGGCGACGCGTGCCGTTGCGACTTGCGATAGACCGTTAGTTATAGTTATAGTTATAGTTATTTATTTATGCAAAACACATGTACATAGAAACTAATTCTAATTTTTACATGTATACCCTGTTTGATAGGGTGTGGCATAATTTTATACAATCGTACCAGACAGTGTAATCAGTAAGAAAAAAAATTTTAAAAGATATCGGAGACAGAATCTTAGTTGTAGTCATTACATTACAAGAATATTCATATCTAAAAAAGCTTATTTAACCTAAATTACTTAATATATTGCGGATATCGGAGACAGAATTTTAAAAATGTAGTCATTCATAACAAGAATATTTGTATCTAAGAAACTTATTTTACCTTAATTACCTAATACTTCGAGTCGCAGGTTTAATATAATTTTGAAATATATCTCTATATTTACTACCTAAAAACCTAGCTAATCTTAGAATATACATTTATTGAAAAACTAGTTATTTAATTATTTAATGCCTATCTAAAGTCTACTTATTCTTAATCTTTATCTAGAAACTAACTAATCTTATGTAAAACCGGTATCAAGTTTTAGTCCTATACTTTATCTTCAAAGAAGTCGTCTAGGGCATAATAGCATTTCTGTATTAAAAGGTGGTTATCAAAGACGCTAGCTAGAGATGTTGGTAAAAGGTAGATAGGTACAAATATTATAGTGGGTCCTTCTCTGATATCTAAAATATAGGTACGTTAGAGTGTAATATTCCATGACACGCTTCGTCCGTTTCTAGTAAGTAATACCTACTCACTGAGGTGGGTGGGAAGCGATGGTCGTAGTTCATCGCGCCGAGTTCAGTGCGGCCGGCCGCGGCACCGCACTTTTATTTTTAGGTAACTACCTACAATACAATGAAATCGCATGATATGGAGTAATTATCGACACATTGATTTGCAGCTAGCCCTCCACTTATCTTGGAGCTGCAGTGAGCTGCACCGCCTCCACGCACTCGGCATAGATATATGTTCGAGTTTTATTTTTCCAGGAATAACCACTGTTGAATGGCCAACAGCATGGAATGACCTAAAGATCAGATACGGTGGAATAGCGTATTGCTTGACGTCGTCTGTAGCTGTACTTATCAACAAGAAATTTCTTGGAGGAGAGAAAGAACTCAAATCCCTAATCGAATCCAAGTTTACTTATCATACGTGCTTGGACTATTATAAAGAGAGCACTGCGGAATTTGCAAAATTTATTAGGGGTTCTGGAGTGAGTCCTTTATTTTTGTAACGCTATTTCAGTATCATATATTCTTACTATGTACCTAAAACTTATAAAATAAATATTTTTAGAGGCCTTGTGTTTACATGAAAATATCTATTGATGAAAAGGATGTCGGAACTTTTATATTTATGGTAAGTTTAATACCTATCTGTATAAGTAAAATCGTTATTTACTACGCAATACATAACCATAGGTACGTAGGGTATGTCTAGCAACTATCGCTAACTCTTTGCCTTTTGATGATTGTGTCCTATGTACCTAGATAAATATTATAGGTATTCTTTGTGCTTGTGAAAGAATACCTATATGTATTTTATTTACAGGCAATGAGAAAGAGTTGTATGATGGCAAGATATTTCTAGTGCCTACGCTTACCTTACAAGCACCTTCACCTTGAAATGTCCACTAACGATAATACGACGGATATCATCCGTTCGACGATGCCACTATTTCTAAACGTAAACTTGTCTAATCTTTTTTAGCTATATTCTGACGTACTGCCGTACACCTGCGCTAACTTCCTGCGTCTCTGCAAAGAGACGAAAGGCGGCTACTCCGGCACACCCATACACCGGATCGTCAAGGACGGCTGGATCCAGGGCGGAGGCTTCGGCCTGAAGGAGACGGACTTGGGTTGCGAGAATTTCGTGATACCGCATGATAGGCGCGGAGTACTTGGCATGGCCAATGCTGGACTGTAAGCTATGCCGTCGCCGTCGTCTATTGTATGATATTCAATTACGATGAACGCGCATCTAGACGCAACGCAGGAGCCGTACGCTCCGTGAAGTCACATTATTTGACGCAAATATAGTAAATTTAAACTCGTCGCCTACCATCGGGCGGGATAGCGATCAAATTTTTTGTGATAAGCATTTCAAAAAATAGTCGCGAACGAATCTTTGAATCACCAGGAAAACGCGGACTTATTCGCAATGCCGGTCGTTCCATAAAAATATTGAATACTGCTACACTTACGATTCCTCGCAGGTGCATGGTGCTAGGTGCGCAATCATCTTTAAACAGACATGTTCGAGAGTAATGAGTATCATTATATTCAGTCGTTTCCAACGGGTCCTTTAGGAAAACCATGGAGTCAAGCCGCCGATCTGAACTCCCAATAGAAAGACACAAAGCCGAAGGTTAAAATCATCGTAGGTATCTACCTACAAGTAAGTACTTATAATAACGGGAGTGAATTCTTGCAGGCATACGGAATGTTCCACCCAATTCTTTGTACTGCTCCAACCAGCCCCATGGATGGCTCGTAAATTTGTTGCCTTTGGCCAGCTAATAGAAGGCAAAGAAACCCTCGACAAAATCGAAGCAGTGGCAACCTGGTACGAATCGCCGACCTCTAAGATCGTCATCTATAAAGCCGGCATTTTCAACATGGAATGTCATGATATAATGATTAATAGAGGCGCCAACGAGTATATTGACAAGCATATCGAAGATTTAAATGAATTGGGAGAATTGTTTTATGAGGTGAGAATTTTCAAGTCATGAAGTGAATGATCAGATGATAACTAAGTATCATCTACAGAATGATAGCGTAGATAGGATTTTCTATAAAATAGTTAAATGACGTGAGCGGCATGTCCTTGCTACACGCCATATAGTCTAAGCGTACACACCTAGCTACTAACTGAATCCGTTTTATTCTAGGCACTTCTTGAAAATGTGTTTCTTACTGCACAACTTAGAGCACTGGAACGGCTTAAACAAGAGCTTGAAGGGGAAGGTGAAGATGACGGTGCTGCCGGCCTGCGCGAAACCCAGCGGTAAATGGAACTACCATTGGCATTGGTTACACTGAACTGACTGTCTTTGAATAGATGGTATTGGTTCAACAGTTCCACATATTCCAGAAATTCCGTATGTGAATCTATCCACCATCACTGATGCAGCGTGTCGCATATGACTCTTCACTCTAAGAGGGTCAGCCTAGGTCCAACAGTAGACTATTAAAAAAAGGCTGGTACAGTGCAGTACCTACCAATTACTACCAAATCTAGATCTATGGGTATAAACCACATTTGTCCACCAACGAAACTGTAATAGGTCACTAAGTTGAATAAGCAAAAATTTTCAGATTTAACCGCAGAAAAGAAGATATCGAGAAACAACTGCAAAAAAGCAGGAGCGAACGACCAAGTAAACCATCGACCATAGTCAGTCGAGCGACAGGCTCGGTCGCCCCTGCTTCAGTCAGCGCTGACGAGAACAAAGACTTCGATGTGGAAACATACGTCCCGGAATATGAGGAGGACGACTACCAACACCAGTCTATCCACACTCCAAGCCTGGTGGTAAAACCGAAGAAACCGTTTTACATTCCGCTGACGGATGTGCTGTATCCTGGAGAAAGGGCTTCCAATTTCGATCTAAAGCGGTAAGTTCTTGATTCTTTGGACAGATGCTGTGTTCATGGTTTTCTGCGCGGTTTCATACAAAAATCACCGGAACTGAGCATTATTGTATGAACCGCTTAGTGCAGCGCCCGCCTCTAATGTTTGTTCTATACGCGCGTAGTCATATTGTTTGGGACGCAGAATGTCACCTAGGTATAGGTACTCAGCTCCCAAATCCGACCTTCCGACCCTAGCGCGAATTTTTCACTTGAACATGAAGCTATGAAATATGTAGTATGAAATTTTATTTATTAGCTTTTGAACATCAAGAGAGAGATCAATTCCCGGTGATTTTGCTACACTGCAGTTCGCGCTATTAGTTTATTGCGTTTGCCATGGTTAAGGACGATAATAAAACTAATTACTTATAATACGTTATGGTGTTTCGGTGCGTATTAGGTAGAGCTCAGATAAAGTTCTCATTATACCGCCATGTACCTAATACCAATTTCGATCTTGTCAGGTTTCTGCAAGGTGATTACTGTTTAGAGAGCGATTTGAAAGTACCCGCAAAGACTTTTGTCCCAACTGAAATAAAAGCATGTCTGGAAGGTTCTGAAGACAGTGATACAGGTAAGGTTATTACAATAGCTAAAATCCAAATAAGTCTTGTTCAAAATGTTAGAGACACAGCTCAAATTTATTTTACTTTTTCCTCTTTTACAGAAGAATACGATCCAAGTGATGAAAAGGAGATGAAAAAAAGTTTTAAGTGAGATATTTTTTTTTTCTGCTCTAAACCAATTACCATCCTATCTCTGTCGTACGGGTTGTCCAAAGTTCTAAGATACACAGGATAACGCCATTCGAAGAACCAGGCGTAACCCTTTTTGTTAGAATAGACCTGTTTTCAGATTTGGGATATAGTCCGATATATACAATACATAAATACGAGTATATTACTCTAGCGACCAAAATATATTAAAGACCGCGTATATAGATTAGCATTTTGCCAGCGTGTATAGACCGCGCCACACAAGTTGGCGGAAATGAAGTTGGCTAGAAGCTGCGCAATATCCAATCAACGCGCGGCTTTGTGTGATTCAGTCATGATTGGATATTAGACTTACGTAGGATTATAGACCGCGCAACACAAGTTCGGGCACATCAATGTCGGGATGGTAGCCTACGTAGATGTGTAATCCTGCAACCTGCGAATTTTCAGCCAAATCAACGCGCGGCTTTGTGTGAGCTTCAGTTAGGATTGGATATTGCGCAGCTTGTAGCTAACTTCATTTCCGCCAACTTGTGTGGCGCGGTCTATACACGCTGGCCAAATGCTAGAACCATATTTTCAGAATTTGGCTGAAAATTCGCAGGTTGCAGGATTACTTACACATCTACGTAGGCTACCGTCCCGACATTGATGTGCCCGTTCTGTAGTTTTAGTATTTCTTAAATTGACACATTGTAAAACTTTATTATATACTGTAAAACTTTGTAAAGATTACTTTTACAGGAACGACGTTGATCGAGTAAGCTTCGCAGGTAGCGTAGTGAAAAGCATTGCTCAACGCAGAGATGAGGTTAAACTTTCGGAGGGCAAACACGAGTAAGGATTTCTATAATTGACTTTTTGAACTATTCGTCCCTTTCGGACATCAGTCCTGCGTGCTATGTGCCCTGTCCTTTACCATTTAAACTTGCCAGTCCTCTGGACTATGTCGTCTCGATCTAGGCTAGGGCCTAATTTCGCACTAGATTCTGAAAGCATCTTACATGGCTTAACGGTTATCATAACTGGATTTGAACCCAAACAACGTGTCATTCGCGCCACGACAGCACTCAGTTGTAAATGCCGCTGTCACCCATCAAAAGACTGACGGTGACAAACGTTGCTTTACTTTGGTGATCTCTAAGAAACGCCTATAGTCAAACTACTATGAAAATAATAATGATATATTCATATCTATGCTATTTTTAGGCGAGAACCAATTAGCGACGATCAACTGAGGAAATTGCGGTAAAGTATTTGCAAACATTTTAATGTATGTAAGTGCTATTTAATCAATGAAGTTTGGAATCTTCGATGTGGCGTATACAGGTAAAAAATATTTCGAAGGAAATCCAGTAAAATTAATTTAATTACATTATTTTAAAGATACTGGGCAGATCGAAGACATGACTCACTCAAATCGAAGGCTAGATGCCAGCAAGATAGGCTTTTTTTAGGGTACCGTACCCAAAGGGTAAAAACGAGACCATATTACTAAGACTCCGCTGTCCGTCTGTCTGTCTGTCTCCAGGCTGTATCTCATGAACCGTTATAGCTAGAAAGCTGAAATTTTTACAGATGATGTATTTCTGTTGCCGCTATAACAACAAATACTATAAACAGAATAAAATTAATAATTAAGGGGGCTCCCATACAATAAACCTAATTTTTTTGTCGTTTTTCGCTCTATATTCATAATGGTAACAGGTAGATGCTTGAAATATTTACAGAATATTTAGTTAAAAATTCACTTTAATAACAATTAATAAAATTAAAATAAAATAAATATTTAAGGGGGACCCATACAGTACGGAACCCTTCGTGCGCGAGTCCGACTCGTACTTGGCCGATTATTTCATATTATTTTTTCATTTTCAGTTAATTTGAATGTAGGATTTCTGCAAACATTTACAGAAAAACATAATAGGTAGGTAATCAAGGTGCATAATAATATAATATCGAATTCTTACTAATTTCCAGATTGGCTTGGATCGAGGAAAAAAAACGCGATCCAAATGAAAAGTAAGTTAATTTACACAGTAATTTAAAAAAATCTTTTATTTTGGTTACAAAATATGTATTATAGTTATTTATTTATTCCTAATATTTGTGTAAATAACTGCATTGTCAATGTTTTACTGGCACATGGAACAGGGAACAGTGCCGAAATATCGATAGGTACTTAAGGGAAAACTAAATTCTCGGCTATTAAATCCCGCAACTACTAAGTACTACCTCGGTTGTATTTTTTTTTCATTTTGTTAGGTTTTGTTTTACTTTTTTTTAGAAAAGTGTCAATTAGCGTGCCCACCGAAAGACCGAAACATATGCAAATAAAAAGGAGGCAAACTGGGTTTGTACGCCAAGAAGACCTGGAGAGGATCTGTTCATTCCAAAGGCCGGGAGAAGACGATGACGATAATAAAACTGATGATGACGACGATGACGGAAGGTGATGGTACCTACTATGCATGAAAGTTACAAGTTGTGTTTTTTTCGCGCCAGGGTTGGATTTATAGTAAAAGTGGTTCATCTTTGATTTTGTAAAGTCGCCCTTAATATTTTTACCGACTTCCAAAAAGGAGGAGGTACTATGTTCGTCTGCTTGTATTTTTTTTTTGTGTATGTTCATCGATATTTTCGCCAATTGTGAACCAATTTAGAAATTTCTTCTTTGAAAGAGTATACTTCCGAAGTGATGAGCTGAGCTGTTTTCGATAAATCAACAAAAATGTACATGGATGTCATATTGATTCGTGCAAATGATTCGAATTCTGTACACGGTGGAAGTAGTTATTGCGATTTTCTGCGAAAAATCATTAGGTATTTATTAACGCCAATGACGGGTAGGTACTCGTAACTAGGTAGGTTATATATCCGTACCTACGAGTACGTCAGGTTGACCGCTAACGACAGATTAATCCGCTAGCACAAAAATAAATACATTTTTTACTACAAAAATAGGATTTTATTGGCGACGTAGGTAAATAGTCAATAAAAAAGATTTTACTTTATAACATTTTAGGTTGACGTTATCGATAAATATGAAATCAAACTCAGGGTCTCACTATTATACTATTAAGTTGTGTGTTCCGTGGCGTGGAGAGCCTGACACCAATAAAATTGCGCCGGTCAAAAGGTTAAGAGGTTGTGCGTAAGTTACTAGTGACCCTGTATAAATTTTATTGTTCCGTCCGTTAGTGATGTGAAAACATTGCAGAAAAGTCAAGATAGCGTCAGGTGTCCTAGAGACTACACCGGGCAAAGTGATGCGTCGGCCAACACCGTTCGAGCCATACAAGATGGACATAGACAAGGATGATGAAGAAGTTGATAAGCCGTAATGCTATGTTCTGTACTTGTTCATTATCATCATTATTAGCAGTTGGACTTCCAAGAAGATTGGTTGGAGGCGGCTTGTATCCAACCCATTCCTGCGGTAGACCTTGTCAGTGGAAGTCCTATGCTGCGTTTGCCTTAACGTGGTCTCCATTTCAAAACTTTACATTCCCATTGGCCATCCCTTCTACGAGCTATGTGTCCTGCCCTCTGCCAGTTAAATGTGATTGAATGACGAGACGAGCTATGCATTCGGCCCATTCAAAACCCTGCGCGGCACAGCCCTTATGTTGCCCAAAAGTTTCGTTGAAAACAATGACCTTCAATGCAATTCAATTTCCAGTGTAAAAAACTACAACATTTCGTACCTTTTTTTATATCCTAATAATCAATAACGTTTCCATGCATAATAATTATGTATGTGGTGGAAAGATTTGAAAAACCGTTTTTTTTGCTAATATTCTAGGAATTTTGCTAAAACACGGGTGTTTAGACATTGGTCATGGACATGATATTTCTCTCTTGTACGACACATGAATAATTTGAAGTGAAAACTTCTTTAGCGACGTTGTACACTTTTTAGGATGGACAGACGCGTAAGCTCCCCTTCTCTTTCTATAGCGCGGCGAAATGTGTATATAATGTATGCCAGATCATGCTGTTTCGTTTAAGCGGCGCAGGGCGCTTGCGCGAGTGTGATATTGTATTTCACCACATAAATGTTAGTAGGTACTTTGTATTCAAGTTTTCACTTCTGCCAGCACTCCCGGAGTGCAACCCGTTGTTTTTATTTCTCTTGATGCGTTAGTGATGAGACATTACAGAAAGGTCCGCATAGCGCCGACTACAGAGGAACCTCCAAACCGCGTGATTCGTCGGCCGACCGCGTTTGTGCGCGGTACCTTGCCCGGCAGAGATCACAGAGACGATCAAGACGAAGACGATGAAGATGAATTCGACAAGCCCGCTGGCAGGCAAGACGTTGCCGACGAAGTGTCACTGCCAAATATAAGACAGTCTGTGCTCGCGCGACTGTTCGAAGACGTCAAGGGTACCGAAGAACCACCTACATTGAGGGAGTATAAGTAAGTTTTAGTCTTGTAGGTATAGGCCGGATCAAACAAATTGCGGCTGTGGTGTTAGCTACAAGCTGCGGATAACGCTATCCTCTGTGGGTTATCCGCAGATTACAGCTAACATCACACCCGCCAACAAGTTTGATTCGGCCTATTCTGGAATACGAAAGCAATATTTTTGTTATGTAGAATTTTCGAGTGTTCCTCGTGGACCAACTGTTTTCGTACAACTAGTTGTGTCATTATCTTAGATGCTACAAATTCAATAGCCAAGTAAACAGGTGGTTTTGCGAAAATGCAGGAAATAACTCCATTGAGAATTCAACGATCGATTTCAAAGTACCTTTTACAAAGAGACGACTGCAAGTAGCAGCAGCAAGCTAGTGTCACCGCGACCCTACATATTTAAATTTATTTCCATGACATATTATTATGGTGATGCGTAGTTTGCCTGTATATACCTGTCTATGTGTGGCCCGGCAACACTCGAGTCCACTGCTGCATGTGATCTGCTACAGAATCGTACCTTTAAAGAATGTTTTCATTTCAGACCAATATCAGAGACCCACCCTAGAAATCTTTTAACTCGCTCATCAGCCTATCGCTTCAAAAGTGACAGCGAGAACAACAGGGAGCAAGAGAGATACTTCCGCCATTCAATCACAGTCGAAAAAGATTCTTTAGACCATGTCCTGAACCTCCAACACGGGAAGAAAGTGGATAGGAAAATATCCTCAGACTATGTGAAGACAATAGACCAGATTGAACATAAAATTGAGAATTCTATACGTAGCGTTGAGTTCGCAAAAACACGTCCAGCTATCTCTGTTCTCGAATACCAACTGAGGAACAGAAAATATCAAGAGGAGCTCAAGAGTAAACCCAAACAAATCTAGCTTCTTTAACCCAGCATATTATTATGATTTTGATACGATATAGATGTGCTATGCGTTTTTAACGGAGATTTTTCTTTATTAATAAGGTTATTTTATTATTGAACCAATTATTATTTATTATTAATTAAATTATCAATCAATTATTTTCTTTTGACGTTTAACTGTAATTTTAATATTTCAAGCATTGAGCTTGTAACTGGCCAGTACCAGATAAGGTTGCATTAGCATATTAATCACTTAACACACCATAGCTTGCACTACTTACTACAAATATAACATATTGTTCCATTTGTACTAGTTTTATTTGGATTTTATTGAGAAAAGAAAATATGCTGAAAATTCGGCAGAAATATATTATTATTATTATTAGCCTTTATTCTGAGTGAGTTTTGGTCAAATGTATTGTGGTTAATATTGCTATAAAATGTCTCTCAGCTCAGTGTGCCTTTTGGCATAGGCCTCCTCCAACTGTCTCCACTGTGGTCTGTCTACAGCGACTCTTGTCCAGTACGGTCCCAAGGTTAGTCTGATATCATCGTCCCATCTTCTGATTGGACGTCCTTGTCTTCTAGTGCCATCTCTTGGGTACCATAGTGTGACCAGTTTACTCCATTTATTTGCTTTGCAACGCAACATGTGTCCTGTCCAGCCCCATTTCTGATGATCTATACGAGCAAGTATATCAGCGACTTTGGTTTTTTGTCTTATGGTTGAGCTTGGAATTTTATCTTTTAAGTTTATTCCCAACATGCTCCTTTCCATTGCTCGTTCGCACTTGGCTAGTTTTTGCCTGTGATTTTCCGTAAGTGACCAAGTTTCGCAACCATATGTTATGCATGGTAGGATACAGGTGTTAAAAGTTTTCCTTTTGATATTTATACCTAATTCCTTACTCTTCATAATTTCTTTAAGAGACCAATATTTTTTCCACCCACAAGCTATTCTTTTGTCTATTTCCTTGGACATCATATCAGTGGGAGCAATTATTTGCCCTAAATAAACATACTCGTTCACATATTGTAGACTATTTCCATTCAATTCTATATTAGATTCTGTACAGTTTGTCATTAGTTTTGTTTTGGTTTCATTAATTTCCAATCCAACTTCTTTACTTTTATCGGCTAGTGTTTGTACCATAGCTTGCAATTTGTTAGGATCTTCTTCTAATAAAATGAGATCATCTGCAAATCTTAAGTGATTTAAGCGAGTACCGTTTACTTTCAGGCCAAAGTCATCCCAATCCAGATTTCTAAAGATGCTCTCCAATACTGCTGTAAATAGCTTGGCAGACAAAGGGTCACCTTGCCGGACGCCTCTGTTTATTGGAAATGGTTTGCCTTTTGTTTCCAGTTTTATCGAGCTTTTGCTTTTGCTGTATATATTCTTAATAATTTCAATATAGATGTCTTCTATTCCTTGTTGCTTCAAACTCGACCAGATTTTATTGTGATTTAAACTGTCGAATGCCTTAGAATAGTCAACGAAAGCAATGTATATAGGCTTCTGGTACTCATTACATTTTTCCATAATTTGTTTTATAGTATGTATATGGTCTATTGTACTATAATTTTTCCTGAATCCTGCCTGTTCAACTGGTTGGCTTTCGTCTAAGACTTTTGATATTCTCTCCAGAATGACTTTAGCAAATACTTTATAGACATTGGATATTAGGCTTATTGGTCTATAATTACCAATGTCGTCTTTATCTCCTTTCTTGTGCAAGAGAATAATATGAGATTCACCCCATTGGTTTGGAATGGTTCCCGTTTTAAGTACTTCATTAAACAATTTTGCTAGAATTGGGCTGAGTTCTTCTGCAGTGCCTCTTAAAAGCTCATTTGGTACATTGTCAGGTCCAGGAGCTCTTTCTGGTTTCTGTGATTTTATCGCTTTAAATACCTCTTCTACAAGTACTGGCAGTAGAATATCGCAATGATGGTTTTCTTTAATGCTGTCTACAGTTTCCTGGCTTTCATCATTTCCAGAGTACAGGTTTTTGTAGTAGTCTGTAGCTAACTTTTGGATTTCCATTCGCTTCGATAATTTGATGTTTTGGTTATTCTTTAGATTTGGTATCCACTCTTTTCCCTGTTCACATAGTTTCTTTAAAGCTTTTCTAGTACCACCTGTATTTTGTATGTTTTCTTCAAGAATTTTTAAACGTTTTGCTTTTCTGTCTTTTCTCATATTTTCTCGTATCTGCTTGCTTAGGTTAGAAATTTTGTTTTGATTTTCTTTGCATTGTTTTTTATCTGATATCAATAAATGTCTTTCTTCTAGCAATTTTAATGTTTCTTCACTGAGTTTACTATCACTAACTGAACTGACTGGCTTCTTTTGTGACAAAATTTTATTTATACATTCATATTTTTCTTGTAGACTGACATTAGAGTTGAGTATCTCTTGCAGCGTGGCCAAGGAAGGTAATTCTGGGTTTTCTTCATGATTTACTATTTGCTTGTTATTATTAGTTATGGCTTTCCTGGAAGGTTTAGGTTGAGACATTTTTAAAAGGCATCTCACCATGCGGTGGTTGGTGTTGAAGTTCAAATTTTGTATTATATGCGTATCATTGAAGTATTTTACCCTATTTGTTATTATAAAATCAATCTCATTTTTATATTTTCCATCAGGAGATATCCAGGTCCATTTTTTGTTGGGTTTCTTCATGAATACTGAATTGAGGAGCGTTAGGTTATTTTGCAGTAGGAACTCAATAAGTGTTTGTCCATTGGCGCTTCTTTTGCCATCACAGTGCTTACCCAAGATGAATTCTTCACCTGCCTCTCTGGTGCCAACTTTAGCATTAAAGTCTCCCATAAGTATCAGGTTGTTGTTATAATATTGTTTTACAGTGTCCGAGAGATTGTTGTAGAAATTCTCAGTATCATTTTTTTCAGCCTGTTCGGTGGGAGCGTATACCTGTATAATGGTCCATATTTTCTTGTAGCCTGGTAATTTTATGTTAAGGATTGCTATCCTGTCTGAAACCCCTATCAATTCTTGTATATAGTGTTTCATAGATTGTTTTATCAAAAATCCTACACCTCTGTGGCCAGCAGTTTCTCCTTTATAATACAGTATGTAGTTTTTGTACTCTTCTATTTTCTCTCCGAGTCTTCTCATCTCGCTAATCCCTAAAATGTCGCATTTAATGCCTTCTAATGATTTTTCCAATTCCAGTAAACTGTCGTGTGTTCTTAGAGTTCTTGTGTTGAGAGTTGCAATATTAATTGACTTACTTCTTTTAGTTGGAGGGTTTTGGTCTAAATCTCCCGCGGGGACCAGCCGTATTGGGAGATTATGTTTTTGTTTAGTTTTCTGTTGTTGTTGTAGTTTTCCAGTCCTTGAAGGTACTGTATTAGTATCTATAAGTGTTCTTTTCAGACAATGAGTATGCTCTCTCACGCATGAATTGAAATGCATCCTTTCGCTGTACTTTTGAAGAGTTTTGTTTATGGTTCTGGTCACCTGGGCTCGGAGTTTCTGATCTTTTCCGTTTTTCAATTTCTTTTTTGTTCTTATTGAACTTTTCCTTTTTTTTCTGTATCTCTTCTTTCGACAAATCATGGGTGATATAAGTATTTGGTTTCATCTTATTTTTATTTTTGAGAATCTGTATTTTCTTTTGAAGTGTGGTAGTAGTTAAAACTATTGGTCTGGTTCTGCCTTCGACTTCTCTTTTTCCTAATCTCTGAAGTCTATCAATTTCACCTTTTTCTAATACTACATCTATTTCCTTTAATGTAGAAACTGTCGCTAGCATTAGATCGTCGTGACTTTCATCTTTTGGCTCCGTCAATCCATGGATGATTAGGTTATTTCTTCTACTGTGTGATTCGAGAACTTGTAGCTTTTTATTTAATTTCACAACTTCACTTTTAAGGTTTTGATTTTCTTCTATTAAGGGCTGGATCTTTTCATCAACTTTTTGTAAAATTGTTGCAGTGATCTTTTCTGTTATTGTTTCTGTTTGAACATTAAGCTGCTCTGTCATTTTTGACAGTAGCAGCGCCATCTCAGGTGACAGTTGCGTTGTCATAATGCCGTGAAGTATGCCGTGAAGTGAGGCGTTTCGATAATTTCTGAACGCAACGCGTTTCTTTATGTTGGCACTACAGCTGATGCCACTTTTTTAGGTTGGTATTTGGGACACTTTTAAACACTTATGTTGGCAGCACTTTTTGAAATTGCAGTTTATGTTTGACACATCAATCTCCCAACAAAATATCGAAAACTTTCATCGCAACTTTCACTATTGTCTGCTTATTTTTCGATTTGATATGAGTGTATTTCGAAGTATTAACGCACAAACAAACTTTTAAATGTCCGTATTTCACAAATTGTTCGATATTTCACACTGAATTTGTTTTAATTTACGAGAGCTCTGCACAACACGTCTGACGTATACAACCCGGATCCGGAAACTGTTGAAACGGCAGAAATATAACTACAAGTCAAAAAATAGTCGGCAAAAACGAAAGTCGGCAAACCGACTTTATAATAAAGGTACAGCACTAGCACTTATTGTATACATGTTGTTGAAAAATCTGTAGCGTGACAAACAAGAAAATAAATCCTTTTTGTCATACTGGTGTGACTACGAGTCGGTACTGGTATTTTGTAAGTATACTGTACCAGCCTTTTAATAGTCCACTGCTACACATCGGCGTACCAAGGCTGATCAGGCCATATCCACCGCTCTAACCTAGTGCGGAACGGTGAATTCATTCACGCATTACTAACACTAGGCTCAGTCTACAATTTCTTAGATGCTCTGGCCTTACTTCCTAGAAATTTATAGGACCTAGCTCAATTTTAACCTAACTTATTTTGTTAGCAGTTAAAAAGGATAAGAAGAAAAGAAAAAGCGTAAGCCAAGGAGCATAGGCCAACACATTGCAATAGTAAAATACTATGTTGACGCAGCCGCCGAAGTGTGTTGCTACCGATAGAAAAAATAATACTAAACTTGAATTTTTTTTACACCTGCTAGTACTACGCAAAAGCAAATTGGATTATCCACAAATCACAGATGATCTAGAGATAATCCAAATTCTCAAGCACTATAGCATTTTGATGTAGTTTAGTAGTAAACAAAGAAACTTGCTCTAGAAATGGAATCATTTTTAAAATAAATATTACAATACATTTTTTATTTAGCCTTTACCGCGATGTTCGTCTGTGAATTGTTGCTTAATAAATACTTATACAGAAATTAACTTGCTTCTAAATGAAACATAACATCATAAAAAACAGATTTAATAACACTGAAAAAGCACAAAAATTTCCCATCACATTTAATATGTTAATACTACTAAGGTACATAATAGTTACATCATCGCAATGTCAACTTATGTACATTTTTACTTTTACTGGCTTATGCAAGAATGTACATTAATATTGATTATGCCAATGTAAAATCCTACAGAGACAGAAGTCGTATTAGAAAACGTATATCTAAAGATATGAGGAAAATTAAGTAAAACACGCATATTATTCGATCGACCAGCATTGTAGTATTAAAAAACCACTAACCCATTGTCCTATGCGAGCGATAAGCAAGATAGCGCGATGCGATACTATACAAAAATATGAGTAGCTCTGAATGCCTAAAACACAATTTCACGTATTCCATAAGTAACGACAAAATGGTGATTGGTTAATTTGAATCTTTGACCAACCAGCATTCAGTTTGCTATCGAGTACATGAAAGTTAGTGCCAGGCACAATGTATCTACAAGTAGCCTACGTTGTCCCTAAGTGCCGATGCAGACTAGGCGATTTGTCGCCGTGTCTAGTCGCTACAACAAGGTGTCACTCAGTTTGTACATGAGCTTTGTCGCCTAGTTTATACGCAAACAATTTTCATCACCGCGACAAGTAGCCTAGTTTACGCCGTCACTGAATGTAATAAATATAATAAGTTTGCATGACTCAATTGTCGCACAAGTCGCATCGCATCGCGAATCTTTACTTCAGTATCTCACGTAGGACAAAAGGCAAGTTATTAAATAAAATAAATAAGGCCTATCAAAACTATTACGACTGATATTAATAAGTCATCTCTTCTCAAGATAACGTTTCAAGAATGCCTCATATCTCCGTAGGGTCGATCCACCCGTTCCAAATGCTCGATCTGCGAGCGATTTGTCATGTCCATTGCTTATCACACTGCTATCATAATATTGTTCGAATTGACACTAAATTCCAATATCACTACACTGATCCGCGAACCGCTAGCACCCTGTCGCAGTTTTGGACGATCTCTGTAAATGAGCCAGCTAATTACCGCTATTGCATCTACATGTTGATATATTAGGCCCCTTGTCCAATACATGAGGTATACAAATAGCCTACATCGTCAATAGTTTGACGATGTAGGCTATTTGTACATCATTCAGGCTTGAAACTGCGTTGTCACTTTTACATGGAAACGCGTGGGCGCGTTACGTACGCTTACAGTTGTACCACGCCCTTTTCTTATGAGTGGGGAATTCTCACTCGTGCTACGTATAAAAAGCCTATAAGTGCATACGTATATTAGCATAAGATCAATATTGAATCAAGAAAATTTATAATACGCCTGTTTTGCCCCGCAAAATATGACCAACACTGCTAGCATACGCACCACGCCATATCTTAATCTTCATGTGAAAATGCGACAGGTTGAAAGTTGAGACACGTCAATAAAACTATGCGTGCGTATACTAGCCGTGCATGATTTCATTACATACAAATATTTCATTAGAATATAATTCATTGCCAAGCTAAAATATTGACTAAAATGGTCAAAATAGAAAAAAAACTATTTTTTTTTATTGTCTTTGTAGTGGCCAAATCAAACACCAATACGTTACGGCCGCTGTTTCGTGGCTCGACAAGAGAGCTTCACGCGACGTCGCTTGACCAGCCGTAGTGCAATGGGCCACTTCACGCGACGTCGCGTGATACTGCAATCAACGTTTTAAATAAGAATACTTTATTGTCCCATCATTGAGCAAATCGAGGCTCAGTCACAGAGATGTCCCGTGCCCTATGCCGAGTTACCTACACTTCCCTAAGGCGCAGCGTGCTCAGGCCCGTCTGGGCGGTCGTTGTCTTCGCCATTATTGTTGCCGTTCTTTCTGCTCTCGAGTTGCTGCTGCCACATGGACGCGTAGAAACCGTTTTGCTCGAGCAGGTCGTTGTGACTGGAAATAAAGTCGAGGTTTAAGGCAGTATCAATAGCATTTGTTTTATATACTAATAGTTCTCCGAATAGTAGACCTTGCGACACATCGAACTGAATCTTCATGAGCATACAATTATATCTCGACTTGCTCTTGAAGTCTTGACTGTACTGTACCAGCCTTTTTAATAGTCCACTGCAGGACGTAGACCTACCCACGAAGGGTGATTGGGCCATGTCCACCACGCTGGCCCAGTGCGGGTTGATGGATATAAGTCTTGACTAATTTGGTTTATACTCGCAAATCTTGTATACCACATCCTACCATATACTTCCATATTACCAATTTTCACTTTAAATTTTCGCCTCTATTTAAATAGAGGCGAAAATTTATTAAAATATTTTTCGTTTAATCGCGAGTTGTAACTTTTCAAGGAAACAATAATACAGCGGAATAGGTATCTCCGTTTGCGCCATGCTATTATATACAAGAATCAAATCTTTGTCAAAATTATTTAATCCATAAAATTAAGTTTTTTTTTTTGGTGAAATTAAACAAAAACACTCACCTTCCTCTCTCGATGATTTCGCCTTCTTTGAGGACTAGGATTTCGTCTGCGTGTATGATAGTGGAGAGTCGATGCGCGATGATGATCGTTGTTCTGTTTGCGCACACTCGGGCTAACGCCGCCTATTTGAAATAACACATATAAATAATTATAAAACTAAAACGAACAACTATGTTATAAATCGATATTATGAAGATAGAGATGGTGTGACCTTCAACTACATAGTATAAAACAAAGTCGCTTTCTGCTGTCTGTCCCTATGTATGCTTATATCTTTAATATCTTTAAAACTACGCAACGAACTGCGGTTTTTTTTAATAGACAGTGATTCAAGAGGACGTCCTATATGTTTAATACAACTGTGCGAAGCTGGGGGCAGGTCGGTAGTTTAAATATATATAGAAAATGATTATTTCTTTTGCGTGCGTTATGTTAAGGATCGTGTAAAAAAACGCCACCACACCAGATTCAACTCAATTTTTCCTTTCATCACATGATATGAACAATACTTTCTATCGCAAAGCTTTCTTACTGTCGGTCCTGTGCTAATCGGTTGTAGGTTCGGCTCGCGATATCAACTATACCGGCTTTTTAAATACTCCATTGCTGAACATAGGCCTCCCACGAAGGGTGATTGGGCCGTATCTACCACGACAGTCCCGTAAGGGTTCACATACGCCATAGAATTTGTTCTGCAGACGTATATATGCAGCCCGAAAAACCGTAACTCATTGATACGGGACCGGCATTTGAATTCCTGACCTCTTTGCTCTCTCGATTGCTAATTGAGAGTTGTTTTCAATACTGTCAACCTCACGATTGCTTTCTTCTTTTCGAGTAAGCGATTCGATCATAAAACGTTTATTTGACTATATGTTGTTTGACCAGTTGGAGGCCACAGCAACTGCGGCGGTGTTGCCCTCGTAGAGATTTTCTTGTGTGCAGATGTTAGGGCACAATGGGCATTGTAGTAGATACTCCATGGTCTGTTGGGTAGCACCCAAAGACCTTGTACTTATTAACTAGACTGTGCACCAACATTTTTTGTTCAGCCAAAATAAGATCTAATTCCATAGCTTTAAGGTAGCTATTTCCTTAACAAGTTGTAGCTAGACGAAACCGGTCGGATCAAGAGGGTCCGTTGGTAGCTGTGTCCTTGTCTGACGTGTTAAAGACGTCTAACGTTGAAAGAGACACCGGTACTTTAGACATATTCGTTGACGACTGGAAGCATGTTGTGGCATCGCTTCTAGTATACTGCTAATCCATAACGGATCAGTGGGCTGGACGCGATGTGACGGATGCGGACAGTAGCTTGATTTCTTGACATTTTGAATTTTGTGTCGACGTTTTCTGTTCTATTTTTATTATCATTTATTATTTCTTGACATTTTGTTACATAATATAGATATTAAGTGAGTTATAATGTAAGTGGTTTTGCCGTGTTATAAGCTCAATAAATGAAATTTAATTTAATTTACACCCGCTCGCTTAGACCGTTTTTACTGTTCGCGCACAGTCTAGTTGTAAGTACAAGGTCTTTGGTAGCGCCACACTCTGCATTCTTCCTTTGGTGGTTTGGATAAGCCCCGATTGCTAGTCGAGCGTTATTCCTTTGGCGGCTACGGCTTAGCCGGACGACCAAACGATAACAGTCTTTATATGAACGTACCTGAATATTTCTCTCAGTATTGGTGTCTAAGGCCGAGGTGGCCTCGTCGAGTAGCACTATGGCGGGATCCTTGAGTATCGTCCGCGCGATGGCTATTCTCTGCTTCTCGCCGCCGCTCAGTCTTAAACCTCTTTCTCCAACCTACAATTAAACAAAATAACTTTTATATCGTGTGACGTACGATTCTATTGGCGGATTTTTTTTATAGTGTGTGACGTACGATTCTATAGGCGGAGGACCTTTTCTTTGAAAACTTCTCAGCTATAAATTTTATCTTCCGTGGACAATAATCCGCTTAAATCAAATCGGGAAGTGATGTGACGCGGTGCAAAGATGCTAGAATAAAAACGAGAGTGTAGAGGTATAATCCGCGCCACACAAGTCGTTGAATGGGAAGTTATGCGCAGCACGCTGCGCAAAAGACAAAATATAGGTATGTGCGGGAGCCAGAGACGAGACGCCGGGGCACACCCGCCCGCCAACTTCATGCCTCCCGCGCGCTCCCTACGCCCGTTGCCACTAATTCGTCACTTGCGTAGGCATTGTGCACACATGCGCAATAATTAGCGAATCACGGCGAAGTGTCATGTGCGGCTAACTTCTCATCCGCCGACTTGTGTGGCGATACCTATACAACAATATGGAGACAATTAAGGGCCGAGACCTGAAAATTTAGAATCTGTAATCAAGGCCTCATTGTAAAATGGCTTTGGCCCATAACCAGCGATAACTTAATATTGATGACCTACATTTTAAATGTTACATATTTAGCCTGTTTTGCAATTTGAATAACATTCTCTTTATTTATTACCCATCTCATTACCTCCGATATAATGCCACTTTAATATGCTTATATAGCCAGTCCACGTATATTATATGTCCATGCTAAACAGAGGCGGCATTTACAAAAAGCAGTCCTTCAGTTTTTTTAAAACTTACAAATACTTTTAAATATTAATAATCAGCCAAGTACGAGTCGGACTCGTGCACGAAAGGTTCCATTCCGTATGGAAGCCCCCCTTAATGTATTTTTATTGTAATTACTTATTTATTTTTGCAATTAATACACAACAATATTCTGTGATCAAGCATCTTCCTGTCACCGTTACTAATAACGAGCGAAAAACGGCTAAAAATTAAGGTTTTTTGTATGGGAGCCTCCCTTAAATATTAATTTTATTCTGTTTTTAGTATTAGTTGTTATAGCGGCAACAGAAATACATAATCTGTGAAAATTTCAGCTTTCTAGCTGTAATGGTTATACAGCCTGGTGACAGACAGACGGACAGCGGAGTCTTAGTAATAGGGTCCCGTTTTTACCCTTTGGGTACGGAACCCTAAAAATGAAGTGTTTACCTGTGTATCATAAGCGTCGGGGAATGTGAGGATTCTGTCGTGAATGTCCGCGTTCTTGGCCGCCGATATCACGTCCGACGCCGGCGCTTCCTGTCTTCCGTACTGGATATTATATCTGTTGATTATACATTACTTGAGTATTTTACCATGACTCATCTAATCTACACATCTACATTTATTGCAAAAAGCTTTAAAACTAAGGTAACATAAGCACCCGGGATGGACCATTTTTTAACATTGCTAAGTAACATAAGCACCGGGGATGGGCAATTTTTTAACATTGCTAAGTAACATAAGCACCGGGGATGGGCAATTTTTAACATTGCTAAGTAACATAAGCACCTGGGATGGGCAATTTTTAACATTGCTAAGTAACATAAGCACCGGGGATGGGCAATTTTTTAACATTGCTAAGTAACATAAGCACCGGGGATGGGCAATTTTTAACATTGCTAAGTAACATAAGCACCGGGGATGGGCAATTTTTTAACATTGCTAAGTAACATAAGCACCGGGGATGGGCAATTTTTTAACATTGCTAAGTAACATAAGCACCTGGGATGGGCAATTTTTTACACGACAAATTGAAAGTGAAATTGAATTTTTTTTTTTTTAAGTAAGTAGCTGCCTCCCTAGTGATAATTACCTACTTCAAACAATAGAAAGAATACTCTTTCAATGTTTTTTGATAAATGTAGTGTAGAGATCGACGCACGCGGCTGATCTTAACCGACTGTAAAAAGAGTGTGTGATTCTTAAGTTTCTTATTTGTCAAAGGTGACAGGCGAGGTGCGCGTGGAGACGAATTTGCAAGCCCACAGGTTGCCTGTACAATATTTTTGCTACTGTACTGTAACTTGTCGATCGCGAATAAAGCCCAAGTTTTTCATATTTTCAATAGTTTTATTTTCTGCGTAGTCAGCATCCCAGCAGCTACAAGTAGACAGCTGCCTTCCTCTAGAGATTTTTACCCTCCCCAGAAAAATATAAAGTATTGATTTTCTCTTCTTTGGACAAAAAGAGCAGCTAACTAACCCCTAAAGAAAATCTCTAACTTTTCTCTTCGGAAACGGGATTTTTTTTAAGTACATTCCACATTCCGTAGGCGCGGGGCAGAAATGAACTTTAGAAAACAATACTATGATTTCGATTTAGGATATTTAGAGAATATGTCTTTTGCTTCGGTATGTAACAAGAGGCAACATTTTCAGAATAGAATTTGCTATCACAGCCCCTGTAATACCTTGATTAGCTTAATTTAATGACAGTGTATCCCCCATAAAGACATTTAAAACGCGGTCATTCAGATATTAATAAAATTTATACGTCAATGATAAAGATATTTTTAACAATCTTGATTGTAAGATAAGCTTATATTATTAGATAAAAATTAAGTCGGTTACGCTAGGAAATTAGATAATAATGTTATCGGTAGTCGGTACGTAATTTGAAGTGTGTCACGTAATAACTGAAGTGAATTGGCTCGATATATAAATAATAAGTGAAATGTCGCTGTACTTTTTAGGGTTCTGTACCCAAAGGGTAAAAACGGGATCCTATTACTAAGACTCCGCTGTCCGTCTGTCTGTCTCCAAGCTGTATCTCATGAACCGCTATAGCTAAAAAGCTGTAATTTTCACAGATGATGTATTTCTGTTGCCGCTATCACAACAAATACTACAAACAGAATAAAAATTAACAATTAACCCATACAACAAACCTGACTTTTTAGCCGTTTTTCGCTCTTTATAATGGTAACAGGTAGATGCTTGAAAATTTTCACAGAATATTTAGTAGCATATTCACTGAAATAATAAATAATAAAATAAATATTCAAGGGGGGCTCCCAAACAGTACGGAACCCTCCGTGCGCGAGTCCGACTCGTACTTGACCGATTATTATCTAATTGGGACACCGAAAATATTTTCTATACCTCTACATTATCATACTACTAGTAGTAGTATGATAATGTGTTCAAATCGCGAAAGTTTAAAAATAACACCTCTACATTAATTCTAAATTTTAAAAATTGCTGCACCTAGCGTTTTTGGTTTGAACGGATGCGCAATAAAACAAAGTTTTATTGCGCGATAAGTCCCGTGTAGTAGTATGATAATGTGTTCAAATCGCGAAAGTTTAAAAATAACACCTCTACATTAATTCTAAATTTTAAAAATTGCTGCACCTAGCGTTTTTGGTTTGAACGGATGCGCAATAAAACAAAGTTTTATTGCGCGATAAGTCCCGTGTAGTAGTATGATAATGTGTTCAAATCGCGAAAGTTTAAAAATAACACCTCTACATTAATTCTAAATTTTAAAAATTGCTGCACCTAGCGTTTTTGGTTTGAACGGATGCGCAATAAAACAAAGTTTTATTGCGCGATAAGTCCCGTGTAGTAGTATGATAATGTGTTCAAATCGCGAAAGTTTAAAAATAACACCTCTACATTAATTCTAAATTTTAAAAATTGCTGCACCTAACGTTTTTGGTTTGAACGGATGCGTTAGCATGCACCAAAGACTAACGAAAAAACTGATTACTGCTTTCAGTTTTGGCTTTAAACGCGCTATAGTTACATTTAAATGCGCTATAGTTACATTTAACCGCGCGCTAGTTATATTTAAACGCGCGCTAGTTATATTTAAACGCGCGCTAGTTATATTTAAACGCGAGGTAGTATTATTTAAATTACTTATTTTAAAACTTATGTTTACTATTTATATTGATCGCTATGGTGAAACAAACCTGACTGTATTGTTGAAGAGCACAGTGTCCTGAGGCACCACGCCTATGTTAGCTCTGAGCGAAGCTTGCGTCACCGTCCGCACGTCTTGCTCGTCTACTAAAATTGCGCCCTCGTTCACGTCGTAGAAACGGAACAGGAGACGCATTATGGTGGACTTGCCGGCTCCACTCGGACCGACCTACAAATAATAAAATGACAAAGACATAGACATAACTACTATACATAACTAGATAGATAGATAGAAGACAGTGGCTACAAGTGAAGACTCCATTTATAGATATCATAGATGACTTAGTTCGGCCCACTTTTCTCTTCCTTTCGCCAGCTTCTGTCATGTCTTGCCAGTCTCATGTAGAAGTTGCCTATATGATTGTAAATATCACTGTGCTATCTCTGCATTGATTTTTCGGAGCTAAGTTTACCATCGTGTGGCCACCCATTTTCAGAAATTAAAATAGTAGCAACTAACGAGGCCAAACGTCGTTCAGTAAGCGCGATCTAGTTGCACCGGTTTTTTTTTGACATAATGATCTCACTTTGAGATCATTATATCCCGATTCTACTGCATTTAGTATCGAACATAATACATTTAGATACGAACTTCTAAAAAAATCACAATGTTTTTCGAAATTGATTTTACAATTTTAGAACTTCCAACTAAACATCGCACAATTTAAAAAAAAAGCTCTTCTTCTTACCAAGGCGACAGTGCTGCCAGGCGCGACCTTGAAGCTGATATTGTTAAGGATGAGCTTCTCCGGGCCGTATCCGAAAGATACGTTCCTGAACTGCACGCTGCCGCGACGGATTATCAGATCCGGGGCGCCGATAGCGTCCTTCACGTCGCTATCCACCCGCATCAAGTCAAACATGTTCTCCATGTCGACGAAATTCTTTTGAATTGCCCTGTGGAGGGAAATTTTCTTAATAATACGGGCGTACATAGCTTGGGGGTTTATGGGGGGTTCAATAAGACTCAAAAATATGGGTATTACGAGTATAAGTTTAAAATTTATATTTGAGTGTTGGTTTACCAGTCTCCAGCATCTCTGTTTATAGCAGGAATGGCGAACCATTGGCAAGCGTTCGCAAGGTGGCACGCGACAAAAATGTTCGGGCACACTTGATCACTTCTACGAATTTCCTATTAAGTAAGACTATTGCTCTTGGAAATGTATAGGAAGATTTAGGAATATACGTGTTATAGTTTATTGGTGATTATTTTATAGCATGTCATGAGCATGTTTTTTTAGATGAAATATAGTTTAGCTTTCCCTGGTCTATAACATCGTAGGTCCCAAATGAATAGACTAATATTGATGTGTGTTTCGCGTTCAAAAGGTGATATTAGTACCTATTCGTTTTACATGTACACGCCAAAAAATGTAGAAGAAGTAAATTTGACTATAAGTTATGTACTCAGTGACTTAAAAACAAAATTTTAAAAAAGTTTTGGAGGTGGTTCCTTGCTACATTTAAATGAACTTTTAGACATTGAACTTACCTATAGTAAGTTCCGAACCAATTGAGAGGTACGTAAAGTTGCACGATGTAGGAAGCGAACAGAACGTAGTCACCGACGGTTAGCGTGCTCGTCTTTACCACCATCGATACACAGAGCAGAGAGCCCGCCAAAAGACCTGCAAACAAAATCTACTCATAAAACCATTATCTCAGCTACTTTTACAGGACATCATTTACATGTTTCTTTAACTTCTAAATAATATCTTTAACTTCTATATAATATTAGATCGAGATAATTGTACGAATATAATTCTATACTAGTGTAACTTAACATTGTATAATGGAAAATTATGACATTGTTGACAATTTTTGATTTATAAATTTGTATATTGTGACATTATTGAATATTTTTTTTATTTGCGTAGGTTTTCTTTTTTTTAATTTTACATTATTGGACACTTGATTTGTATATTTCATTATTGTATATTTCACATGCCAAGGAATGGCAAAATAGATTGGACAAATCCTACAAATAACACCATGATTGTACTCTATTTTTTGTGAAATAAATATAATTTCATTTCATTTCTAATAAAATCGACTGAAAGTGGATTGCAACTAAACGCGTTCTTGCTGTCATCGTAGTCAATAGTTTTCTAAAACAAACCGAAAATCCAATCCAAAAGTTTCTTGTGAAGCTTTGTTGGGTGTTTACATATTGTAAGATTCAGGTGCAGTAGTTTTTTTTACGCAGAATAGGGCTACATTTGGCCACCAACTCGCCTGACGGAAAGCTACGTTGTAAGTTAAAAGTTGTAGCTACGGTAATACCTTATTTAGTTGTAGTTATATACCTTATTGTAGTGACGGTAATACCTTATTTTTATTTTCTCTTTCGAGATGATTTTACGCACCAATGAAGCTTACAGAGAATGAAGGCAAGCCCTCTGCAATTTTGACTACGGATCAGAGACGAGTTGTTTTGTACAGAAGTGCAGAATTACATGTGTAGACATAATTATGCAACTTTATTTAAGGAGTTAAATGTTTCGGCGTTCTTGTTTATTCTATGTCAAGGGACATCATATGGGCTGTCTGTGTTTAAAACCTATTGCGATACTTACCGCTGCAGATAATAATGTTTTGCATCGTGTTCAGCATGTTCAATGTGATCAAGGAGCTGAACTCTTCTTTCTGGAACGAAAACAATTTTGATTTGCAGATATCATTTTGAAGTAAATGTCTGTAGCTGTTGCATTAAAGAATGTTAGTTTTTGAGCGTGCATGTTTAATCTCTAAAAATGTTGAACTATCCAGTCACAATCTAGAGTCATTCAGCACCTTTTCACATTTACGATTGATTTCACCAAATAATGTTTATATTAGCATTTACTATATTTAAGGGCATTTTAAAATACTATGGTATTTTTGATATGACCTGCTCGAAAACCAGTCTTATATAAAAAAAAAAACCTTTTTCTAAAACAAGCTTTTACTGAACAAGTACTCGCCAAGACGAATCTAACGAGCCAAAACTCAATAGGGTTGCGTCGTTGCATTAAAGAGTTCCTATGACCACCTTCCAGCTCCATTATCAGACCCTGGTTACCATTGAAAGATAAACTACTTGCCAAGACCATTTAAATGAACCCAAACTCGATGAGGTTGTGTCGTTTCATTGCTAAGTTCCTTTGGCCACCTTCCAGCTCTATCATCAGATCAGCACCATGTCATCATAATATTGCATTGTCAGGCGATTTACACATGTACCTATGCAAAATTTCAGCTCAATCGGTAACCAGGAAGTGGATCAATTTTAACTTGTAAGATTTGATTACAGACCGACAGAGAGACATCGGGACAAGTGAAACTAAACAAAAGCTTGTAAAAAAATAAGCTATTCCATTCAAAAAGATCATCGAAGAATGTATTTTTTCGCGATTTCAGGGTTAGTCTCATAATGGTATCCTAGACTATGTTCGTCGTTTTAAAATACACCGTGTAGAAAGTACGTAGACATAACCGGAGTAAAAATGTTAAATGCCTGTCAGCAGGTCTTATTTATGATGAAGTACTGGCATGCTAACAATTGTCATAGAACAGCTTTACAAAGCGTTTACCTGATAATTGACAATAGCGCCTCTATACGCCACAACTTCTGCTCTTTGTCGGCTAGATTCATGCGACGTTGGAACTTGGTTCGCCACTCCGTTACTGCTATTGTCTTCTTCTTCTTTTATATTTTAGCGTCGCATGCTTTATGCATTTGCCAGTGTCAAGTATATGTTTTAAACATTTTTGATATTTTACCAAAATAGTTACAGTCCCTCCAAAAAACTCAAAAATGTTCGTGGTTACTGTCTTTCATTATTCTGAGCGTTTACCTGATAATTGACAATAGCGCCTCTATACGCCATGACCTCGTAAGACTCGGCGCCGTAGTACTTGACAGTTTCGTAGTTGAGGAGCGAATCGACAGAGCGCGCCTTCTGCTCGTTGTCGGCTAGATTCATGCGACGTTGGAACTTTGTACGCCATTCCGTTACTGCTATCGTAGCGACTGGAATAAACATTTATTAATTTATTTTGTAGCCGTGCAGAACTGATGTGAGAATACTAAATTTAAATTATTTTTACAATAAGAAATATTTCCCAATTTTGATATTTTTAGACCTTACATCACCAAATAACTGCTGTATAAATAGTCTGTAGCGTCATCAGCTAAGGCTATTGACAGTTAAGTCCTTGATGATGCCTTTTTAACGTCACTATCACAATGCGTCAAATCGTTCTGACCAATAAGAGATCGTTTAGCTATTATACAATCCCCAGGCTTTTCCGGATTTGTTCTTTTTTCAGGGTTCCGTACCCAAAGGGAAAAACGGGACCCTATTACTAAGACCCCGCTGTCCGTCTGTCTGTCTAAAGGTTGTATCTCAAGAACCGTAATAGCTAGAGAGTTGAAATTTTCATAGATGATGTATTTCGATTGCCGCTATAACAACAAATACTAAAAACAGAATAATATAAATATTTAAGGGGGGCTCTCATTCAACAACTTTATTTTTTTTTGCCGTGGGGCTCCCATCCAGTACGAAACCTTTCATGCGCGAGTCCAACTCGTACTTAACAGATTATTTCAATGTACAAATAAATAAAATAGGTTATTCAGATATTTTAGCA
This sequence comes from Hypomecis atomaria, assembly GCA_964007245.1. Taxonomy (NCBI): domain Eukaryota; kingdom Metazoa; phylum Arthropoda; class Insecta; order Lepidoptera; family Geometridae; genus Hypomecis; species Hypomecis atomaria. Next base: position 14,337,485 of record OZ023292.1, on the reverse strand, counting down.
TATACGTTGTTTGAAAAAAACATTCTTTACGTAAAAACATCACAACGAACATCCAACGCACTTTGTTGCTGTTGCCTACATTAGTGCAAAGCCTATAATGAATAAAACGTAATTAAAATCACTTCCATCCATTCATTAGCCATAGGACGCCAACTGCTGGACATAGGACTTCCCTATGGATCTCCAATAAGACCGGTTGGAAGCGTCTTGCATCCAGAGCGATCCTGCGGTCTTAATGAGGTCATCCGTCCACCTTGTGGTTTGGTGGACGTCCTACCCTGGGCTTTAAAATGTATTTATCTATTTAATTAATTAATTTAAATTTAAATCACTTACTAATATACAAAATCATGGTAGAAAACACGATGAGACCAAACCACGCGTTGAACTGCACGATGAAGTAAACGACAGCGATAATGATATCGACCAGCGTGGGTGCGATAGAGAAGAGGATATAGGACAGCAAGTTGTCTATGGAGTCTGTGCCTCGATCCATGACTCGGAGCACTTCGCCGGTCTTTCTGGACAAATGCCACCGGAGAGGTAAGTCGTGAAGGTGCTTGAATAGCTCTAGCTGAAACAAAATAATATTTTATTTATTGTCACATCAAGACCGTGTGTCCGTCTGTCTGTCTGTCTGTCTGTCTGTCTGTCACCGGGCTGTATCTCATGAACCATGATAGCTAGGCAGCTGAAATTTTCACAGATGAGTTATTTTTATTGCCGCTATAACAACACATACTAAAAACAGAACAAAATTAATATTTGAGCGGGGAACTCAAATAGACAAATTAAAACTTAAGAATAGTGTCACGATTGGCATATATAAATAATTTAGTATGTTTTGTTAAGTTACGATCAGAATAATCCAGGTACTCTAGATTTGAATACGTGCACTATAGTCTGACCGTTTAACTGAGTCCACGCCTGCGCGGGTACAGGGGCGCGGGGGTAGACGACAAAGGGGGATTGAGACAGGTGCGGGCGGTGACTCACCTTTGTCCGCGCAGGCGTGAACTCAGTTAAACGGTCAGACTATAGCACTACTTACTACTCCTAAGCAGTTAAAAAGATACGAAAATTAAGTTACTAGGTGGGCTCCGCAAAAGATAAAAAAAATGTGGTAAAACGTCAAAGTTTTTTATAGAAAAGCAGCATATCTCAAAGTATTCTAAGCTTTGATTGCATGGATGTCCATAGTTTTACTTCTTTCCAACAAAATAAGTGTGAAATGGAAACGTACAGACTGACGCAAGACGTACACTACGATCTTATAAGGGTTCCTTGTTTTATTACGGAACACAAAAAAATATCAAATATAAATATCTCTATAAGTGGTCGGTTCAGAATAAAATCAGTTTAATTTTGATCGTAAACTACCAAGACTCACTCTTTTCAATTATAAAATAACTAGCGACCCGCCCGGCTTCGCACTGGTGTATTATACATATAAACCTTCCTATTGAATCACTCTATCCACTAAAAAAACCGCATCAAAATCCGTTGCGCAGTTTTAAAGATATAAGCATACATGGGGACAGACAGCGGGAAGCGACTTTGTTTTATACTATGTAGTGATACTATTACTTTCATACCTGTAGCTCCCTAGTGGTATACTGCTGCACTTTGATCCAGAGAAACGAGCGGAAATTGTTTAGAAAGCCCATGCCTCCCGTGCCGCCTCCTTGTAGGAACTTCAGGAATACGTAGAGAAGGACCAAGTCCCACCGGAACTTGTCAGGAGGAGACAGGCTGTCCACTGGAAACAAAAGCTTGGTTCATGCCAGTTGTTTATTTTCCTTATTTTACTTATACAGGGTTATCCAGAATCGATGTACTAAGGCGAAAAGAGGTCATTCAGACCATTATTATGAACAACTTTTACTATGGGGACAACCAAGAACTTTTACTATGGAAACAATCCAGAATCGAGAAAAAAAAACAGCTGTTTCATATATTTTGTTGATTCCGAGGTGCAATTTTGTATGGAACAGCTGATTTTTTTTCGGATAACCCTGCATAATAAAAAAAACAACGGGTTGTACTCCGGGAGTGCCGGCAGAAGTGAAAACTTTAACGTTGTGCATTTTGGAATGGTTAAGGAATCATTTCGGACGAATTGCTTTATTTATCAGTATCTATAAAAGTACTATCATTTATGTGGTCAAATACAATATCACACACGCACACTCGCGCAGCAGGAGCAGGCATACATTTTCGCCGCGCGGTAGAAAGAGAGGGGGATATTACTTCCTCTCCTAAGCCGCGCCGGCGATCGATTCTCCCTCCGTCTAACGAATTTCCGATCAGGTCTCGTGTCCTGCGACAACGACGACGACGACGAACTCGAGTTTAACATTTTTTACCCATCCCAAAAAGTGAACAACGCCGCTAAAGAAGTTATCACTTCAAAAAAATATAGTGTCCAAAGGTGTAAGATCTCCAGTGTACGCCGGCGGCGCCACAATATATTAACATATCATATACAAAATCTTACCTATTAACTTGTTGTATATAGGCACATAAAGGTTGATGACTCTGCCAGCAAGGAGGCACAGGATGGAAATGAACACGCAAAACTGCAAGAAGATGCTTTTGCGTGGCCACAGGAAAGGCAGAAGGGTGCGTAGCTTGCTCCAGACATTGCGGAAGGTTGAGTGGTTGTCATTCTGCGGGAGCAAAACGTAATATGAACATTATAGACCAACCAAGTGCATCAACCAAAAAACAAAGTGAAAATTAGTTGATTTACTTCTGGTCACTATTTTATTTTTTGGTATATATACATGTACCATGTTAAAACTGCCTATTTATAGCCACGAAACTAGTTTTCGTGAGCTCATGATGAGTACCTCAGCTGTAAATGGCAAATAACCCAAGTAAATTAGACTTTCACGTACATGTTTGACGTACATGTCGGACCTTAATTCCTACATTATAATATGTACTGCATTGTACTAAATAATACAATAATCCACTGCAAAACATAGGGCTACACATGATGAGCGATAGTTTCAAATCCACTACGCTAACCTAGTAGACTCGTTTCGGAATATAAGCAGGGGAAAACGCGTTGTCCCAAAGGCATACCGTAATATCTAGTTCTAACTAGGGAAAACGCGTAATCCCTGAAATCGGGTTATAACGGTGACACATGAACTAAAATTACAGGGAAATCAGAATTGTAATCTATAATGTTTTCAACATTGGCTCATAGCTCCTAGTACGAAAACTTAAAAAAAAACCTCTCACTGATGGTGGTTCATAGAAGTAATACATTGCCATTCTCTGATTTGCCCAGTTATAGATTAAAATGGAGATAATATTCCTGAAGATAATTTGCCGAAATCGCCGAAATGTTATTTGACTTTCCTAATGTCAGGTTTAACAATAGTTGTGGATAGTGCAGTCGTTCATAGGCAGTAGTATTCGACTCTATTGAAATATATTTGGATTTCTATTAAATTACCTTTTTAATTTTATTATCGTAATCGCCGTTAATTTTACTGAAATGATTTTGATATGGACATGACATCTTAACCTACAAATATATCGAAAAATTACACTATTGACATTTGTTGCCATAGATCATACTTCAAAAAGTTTGAGTTGGGATATGTTGCGCAAAAACTACATTAGATAGATAGATAGATAGATAGATAATTCTTTATTAGTACAATTACAATACAAAAACATACGAAAAATAAAAACATTACAAAGTTATACCAAATGGCGGCCTTATCGCTTCAAGCGATTTCTTCCAGGCAACCAATACATTTTGATCTTCTATCTTCATTCGAAGATAAACATTTCCATTGTAAGTAAGATTTGAGACTAAACAAACTCGAGGCATTTTTCTCTGGCGGCAGATGTAGTAATATAAAATATAATATAAATTTATTCGACCAAAACAATGTTTACATATTGCATCTTAGTTGAGCTAGAATAATTGAACACAAAATTATAAAAGGTATCTGTTGCCGAACTAGGCCGGAGCCTGTATTTGCACTGGTTTTCCAGCTATACATATCAAAAATAAGACTAATTTAATGTATACATATTACATAGTAAGCAAATTAAATTAATTTAGAAAGACAGTACTTTCAAAATTATTACTTAAACTATTTCTAAGCCATTCAAAGGTTAAGCATGATTACAATAAGTTTATATATGTATATATAAATATAAATACATGAACAAATTAAAAAAAACAATAATGTAATTATGCGTTTTACGTAATTGTTCGACCTGCTCATTGTTGTCGGGGGTAGTTACTTGTATTTATCACAAAAGCAGGTAGGCAGGGAATATCCGTTTATCAATTTCACATAATCACAATTATTCGGAAACAAAAACATTACATAAAAGAAAATGAAAATAAAGATTATAATAAAATATACACAACTATTAGTACTATATTTACGTTCAAGAAGTTTTTCATAGCTACCTATGAAAAAAATGTATCATCATTACAGCTATAAAACGTCCACTGATGTAGCATCCACCCTAGAGCTTTCCAACAGATTTTACGATTGGAGGAAACACCTACCGCAAATTTAATAGTACCCTTATATCATATTTTAAATTCCATAGTATGTTCATGTATTCTCCATGTAGGTAATTTGTTCTTTTTGTATTTTGGTATCTAATAGAGTTGTAGCGACTAACTTCGGTACATTCACCACATGATGGCGCTAGCTACGCTACGTGCCCGTCCACCTGCCAATCACATGGCTTATCGACGCGCCTCAGCCAATCAGAAGCCGGAGTCTGCATCGTGCAAACGAAATTTAACAGTGACGGCCGAACCATTCCAAGACCAAATGTTACACTAACGAACAGCTATCCCCGGGCACAACACCTCGCCCGGTGGAGTACTCCTTAGCGAGATGTTATCCTATTATCATATCTCGACATGGACGACCACCAAATCCAACTTACTTACTTATTGAACCTCCATCTGTTTACTTTTTCACACAGCAATGAAGCGACGGATCGTCTTGACTTTTTGTATGGATCGTTTAAAAGTCCAATAGTGTCTTAGGCTACTATTTTCGTAGTAAAACGGGCGAAGCTGTGGGTTTTTAAGCTAGTGCTTACATAGGTACATATAGAAAAATAGTCATGTGATGACGAATAACAACTATTTAAAATACAGGATTATGCGCATAGAGTATAAGCCTAAGCCGAAAGGGGGCGATTCCAATCATTATTATGGACAAGTTTTACTATTAGGGCAACCCTAAATTAAAAAAATAACTCAGCTTTTTCATACATTGTGATTTTGTACATAATAATTGATTTCTTTTTCTCAAATTACGGTTTGGCATCATAGTAAAAGTCCATAATAATGGCTTGAGTCACCTCTTTTCGTATTAGTATAAGTACCTACTCTATGCGAATAGCCCTGTATGTAAAAGTATGGATACATTACCCTCGGCGGCACCCGTCCCCTTGTGTCTTCGTCATCTTCCAGATACTCGAACTGGTTCAAGATCCCGGGCGCCTTCATTCCCAGGATGAACATGATCATACACGAAACGTAGCGGCCGACGAATAACGCCATTTCCAGCCGGTCTTGTAAACTGCGTGACAGATACAGACACAATTAGTTAACACAGAAGTTTTTGAAGTATGACATGACCATACGTCCATACAGTAAGTATACTAAACGCTACACAAGTCGGCAGATGAGAAGTTAGCCGCAGATGACACTTCGCCGTGATTCGCTAATTATTGCGCATGTGTGCACAATTCCGACGACGCGTGTCGTAGTGGTGAACACAGGCGTAGGGAGCGCGCGGTAGGCATGAGGTTGGCGGGCGGGTGTGCCCCGGCGTCTCGTCTCTCTGGGTCCCGCGCATATCTATATTTCGGCTTTGGCGCAGCGCTCTGCGTATAACTTCCCATCCGCCGATTTGTGTGGCGCTTAGTATACACCACGATGCATGTTATATGTTACTGTACTGCATAGGCCGAATCATACAAGTAGCTGGATGTGAAGTTAGCTACAACTTGCGCGACATCCAATCAGACGCAGCTTTATGTGAGCAGGAATTGGTATTGCGCAGCCTGTAGCTAACTTCACATCCGTCATCCGACTTGTATGATTCGGTCTTTACGCAGGTTGCCTCACGCACGATGTTTTCTTTCACAGAAAAACAAGTTGTGTGAAATTCCATATAGCAATTACAAATAATTCAATGGTATACGGGACCGGGATTCGAACCTACGACCTCACAATTGCAAAGCGGGTGTTACTACCACTAGACCACCACGGCTTTTCATGGCTTGTCTTTTTACTCGTACCTACAATATGTACTACTACTACTTTTTATCTACTATAGTATAGATCATGAAAGAGAAAAAAATGAAAGATGTGTTTTTCTTTTTCGTGATTCAAATCTATCCTGTCATTTTGATTCTTTTGCGCTAGTGGAAGTGGCCATCGGCAGAGAACTTAGATACCTTTATAAGACTTTATCACAAGGTTTTCTGAATATATTTTGTGAGATTGAAGCGTTATATATTTCATCCATCCATCCATCAGCCATAAGAAGTCCACTGCTGGACATAGGCCTCCCCTATGGATTTCCAATAAGACCGGTTGGAAGCGGCTTGCATCCAGCGCGATCCTGCGGTCTTAATGAGGTCATCCGTCCACCTTGTGGGTGGACGTCCTACGCTGCGCTTGCCGGTACGTGGACTCCACTCGAGAACTTTTCGACCCCATCGGTCATCAGTCCTCCGCGCTATGTGCCCTGCCCATTGCCATTTCAACTTGCCAATCCGTTGGGCTATGTCGGTAACTTTGGTTCTTCTACGGATCTCCTCATTTCTGATTCGATCTCGCAGAGAGACTCCGAGAATAGCCCTCTCCGTGGCTCGTTGGGCTACTTGGAGCTTACTAATAAGGCCCATAGTGAGACCACGTTTCTGTGCCATAAGTCATCACTGGCAACACACACTGGTCGAAAACTTTCGACTTGAGGCACTGAGGTATGTCGGACGAGAAGACGCTACGCAATTTTCCGAACGCTGCTCAGCCGAGTTGGATTCGGCGATTGGTTATATATTTATGACACAATATAATATGTAAGTATATAACAATACTACATATGATTTTGTCCATTCATTGCAAATAAGTTACGTCGTAAATTTGAATACAATATGACGAAATAAAATGTTTAAATATGAAACTCGGCATGAGCTTGAAACTTAGTTATTATAACTTGGCGCAGAATCTGTCATCTAGAAGGAATGTTGAAAAAGTAGTTAAACGTATTTTTCGTATAATTTTGCATAATAATATGAAATCAAATACTTGCAGCGCTTAGCTAATGCATGAATAATGCAGAAACACCACATGTATGGATGACTGTTATCTATAAGAGAACAATTAGGTATTATTGTTTATTACAACTAGTCATATTTGTGACGATTAATCGAACTATTACATGTTTATTGTGGTATTAAGTTCAGTAGGTAGGAAACCATTTACTATACAGGGCTATTCAATAATCGGCCAAGTGCGAGTCTGACTCGTGAACGAAGGGTTCCGTACCGTATGGAAGCTCCTTAACATTTTTTATTTTAATTTAACTACTTATCTATTTTTGAAGAGAATATAAAAGTAATACCTATTTTGTGAATATTTCAATCATCAATTCCTGTTGCCGTTATTAATATCGAGCAATAAAATCACGTTTGTTGTATGGGAGCCCCTTTAAATATTTTTTTACTATTTTTAGTATTTGTTGTTATAGCGGCAACACAAATACCTCATCTGTGATAATTTCAACGTTCCAGCTATCACGGATCATGAGATACAGCCTGGGGACAGACAGACAGCGGAGTCTTAGTAATAAGGTCCCGTTTTTACCATTTGGGTACGGAACCCTAAAAAGGGTATATTAAGCCAAACGGACGCGATTCAGAACATCATTATGAACAACAACATATTATGTTAAGTATACTAACTTAACCTTTAAAAAGTAAAATAAAAGTAGCACTCATAGCGTAGTTCGACTAGGTGTTTATCAGCGATCACCGAAGTTAAGCAACATTCGGCACTGTCAGTCTTTGGATGTGTGATCGAGAGTAGCATTTACAACTGAGCGCTACCGTGGCTCGGCTGAACACGTCAAATTGTAGGTCCCGGTTGTTTTTAACTGTGTAGTCATGTCAGAGGTCTTCATGCGGCTTAAAAACTCTGACACCAGGGCTAGCCACCCGGCCCATATGAACTTACTTTAATAACCTTTAAACCTCGATTAAAACTTCGTTAATGTTTGTTTTAATAATAGGATAGGTCGAATCAAACTTAATGGTGTCTGTGAAGTTGGCTACAAGCTGCGCAAAACCCACTCATCACATCCGTTGACATATAAATTTGCTACTGCGCAACCATTCGCCTCGTGTTCACAGACGCCATTAATGCTCGGCCAAGTATTCGGGCTTTAGCGGGTGCGTCAGCGAAGTCTACGAGCTCTCGGAGCGGGGCTTCGTGGCGTCATTCGAATATTTTAGTTCATTCGTTTCTTACCGCTCGCCGCCCCGCGCCCCGCTACCGCTTATAGCGGCGAGGTCGTGGCCGAGCGGTTAAGCTTGATTCGACTTATATGTAGTTAGATTACTCACTTCTTCAGCCGCCACCACCATCCCTCCTTATTAAGGTTCAAGAAGGACAGGTTCTCGGATAAGAAGATCATCGCCCAGAACACGAGTAGTACGAAGCCATGCCCGCGGGGTGGCACCGACGGCAGCAGGTACCTCCTCTCTAGTATGGCTAGGTACGCTGATAGAGGGAACGCGACTAGAGTCGCTGTTAGCGCTACTATCTGTAAGATAATAATACAATTTAGTTTAAAATATCATCCACGCTTGATAAGAGGTGTTTCACAGACCATCATTTTAAATATCTTTTACTATAGGGCCAACCCGGAATCCGAGAAAATAAATCAGCTATTTTAAATAAGTCGTCTATACAGAGTTGCATTTTTATGTGGAACAGCTAATTTTGTTCTTCTTGAATTCCGTGTTGGTCCCATAGTAAAAGTTGTTCATAATGATGGCTTAATCACCCCTTTTCGGCTTAGTACAGGACAAACAGATAACCCTGCATAATGTAGTCTCTCAAGTTATACAGTTATTCGGATAAAGTGTATGGGTACTAGGTCGGAAGGGGGTTATTCAGACTATATTCTGTTCCATAGCCGCTGAGACCTAGGGTAGCAACAACCTTTGACGAATAGACTTACCTAATAGGTTTGCTTTAAAAATATAACTATATTTTGGTAGTTTTTAAAAGATAATAAATGCGTGCTGAAAATAGGTAATAACTTTATGTATTATTGTGCATTATTGTATGTTATTACTTGTGCCAAATTCTTCAATATTTTTCAACTGGTTCATCACAGCGGTTATGGAACGGACTTAAATAAACAACTGTGATTTAGACTATCGTTATGAGAAACTTTTATTATGAGGCCAAACCGACATTGGAAAAAATATTATCCCATACAAAATTGCAACTCGGAACTGACTTCAACAAAATCAATGAAGCTTCTGATTTCTATTATTGAATTCCGGGTTGGCCCCATGGTAAAAGTTGTTCGTAATGACAGTTTAAAGCGTCCTCTAGACAGCTGCGGCAGCTGTCTGTCCTAGTCATCCACCAATCACAGAATTTGATTTAAAAATTTCGGGCTTTGCTATGACTTGTTTTATTTTTTAATTTTTCGAACACTAGATCGCAGCTAGGCAGCAGTTATTTGGGGAACACTTTGATCGCTCCCTTTATTCCTTACAGGCTTTATGTAGTTGTAACTTTTACCATATATCCATAGATGTGTCCTCCGTCAAACATCAATGCTTGTAAGAAGAACCTTATCACAGCCAACACGGGTATAAACAGGGTAAAGAAAAGCTGAACGCCGAACAATCGAGAAGTCCTGACATCTATTACTTCGGTCGCATATCTGAAATACAAAATAACTACATATTACATACTAGCTTGGGGCAACGGATCAGAGAAAGAAACGGTGACCCCCCGCTCCGGTTGTTTTCTGGTGCTCTCTGTCTCTCTGAGGTTGGCCATTGCCATTCAGTCTTCGAGCAAATATCTACAGAGCCACAAACCCTATGTGAAAGTAGTAAAAAAATGTCCGAGCGCCGTCATACATACCGACTTAGATAAGTACATTAAATAATTCACAATGACCCGTTTTCTCGAATCTCGACGTTATGTCACCTAATTAGTGCTTGTAACTGAGCACTTTACAACGCGCGGCGTTGTAGTCGGCTTGAAATCGCCTTAGGACTAACTAAAAAGCCTGCCCACTACGTAGCTTGGGTAAAGTTTAGACTCGGACGCTTTTTTTGCACGATTGTGACTCTGTAGATATTTGCTGATATTTGATTTAATCAATCCTTTGCATTGTTGCTGCGTGAAAGAGTAACAAACCAACAAACACACATTCAGCTTTATAACATTAGAAATGGTTTAGATATTTTCCTTAAATGTATTAATTAACTGATAATAAATATTTGGGAAAAAATTCGGCATGCTTCATCTTCGACTACAACGTCGCTTACCATCAGGCAATTTGGAGGTCAAGCGCAGACTTATTCGCGATAAAAAAGGTACTTACTGAAATTACGCTTGAGGAAAATACGCTTCATTTCTTATCTTTACGTGACTAACTGATGGTATCAAACCAAATATATTTACATTCACGTAATATCGTCGTGTCGCTCAAACAGAGCATATCTATAACCCAGCCGGGCTAGTATACGCACCACGAAATAATTCTTTCGATGTGTCAGAACGAGACTTATGTCTTACAGAGAGTTATGGTGAAGTATATATCTGTCGCATTTGCATAAGTCGACCAAACTCTTTCCGTGCTCGTATGCTAAGCTAGCAGGGCTAGCCAGAAGTTTCTTATATCTACATACTTACAAAGCTATTTAAGCTTTTAAAAAATAAATAAATCAATATTTCAGTGTAGAATGCTCACTAATACAACACGGAAAATGCCTCACGTAATTTATGTACACCCCAAACCTACATCAAGGGATATGATACATATAAGTATGAGCCATTTCTTGGTCCTATTTTATATCATTTAAATCTATAAGTTCACAATCGGCAAAAATATCAATGAACATACACAAAAAAAAGCCTACAGACAAACATGATTCCTACAACTTGCTTAATAGTTTTAAAATGCAACAACTTATTTTATGCTGTATTAGGCATAAATACATAAAATTTATGTAACCAACTCTGATCAATAGATATAGATTTCATATAATAATAATTAATTGAAGCACAAAATTACAACTATTAAGTTCCATTATGGGAAAAACCTACCCATATGAAGATAAAGGGGTCACAATCTCTCAGTTTACCGTAAATTGCTACAGACAATATATCAATTTATAAACTACCTATTATAATTTGAACAAGCCTTTGTATTGTAGGTTAGTCTTATCACAACCATGATAACATGACATAAAGGAATGACTTCTTTCTTATTAATCTCATATCTCGAAGTTAATTTATTTAAGGAATGATGAATAGCATTCTATGTGTCACTACTCCATTAAAAGTATCCATAAGGCGTATGCCCTGGGTCTGTGCGCCAAATCCAAATTTTCTGTTTTTTGCCATTTACAGTTAAACAATTCATTGTAAGTTTACGACAATATTACGCGACCATGAATAGGTAGTGTTGACGAAGCGAAGTACATACAACTATATACCGAAATAGGTACCTATCAGTATATGCATAAAAGTGCATCAACTGATTTTCACCTCAGTTTTTAGTAAGTAGATCCACTTTTGTGTTTTGTAAACTAATTTAAAAATTAGTAGTTTCTCCTTTATCTGTACTTAAATGGAAAAATCAGAGAAAATTTTGATTTCGCATGCTGATCGAGGGCATGGATCTTAATTTTTTTTACTCAACTGCACAATGTAAAAGAGGGTATTGTGTTGTATCAATAAACAATGTTGAGATAATTTTTATTTGAAATAAATATTATAGGTGGGAAATAATACAATACATTTAAACATTGCTAAAAGATCAATGTTTAGATTATAGTGAATAATGTTTTTATTTAGCAACAAAAATTGTCAGTATAAAATGATGACGATGACTTGGGTGATGATCAAAATTTTAAAAATCTTTTTCTATCACTAAGCTCCATTCATCCATCATTCCATCTGTTCTATATGTACAGGCTTTTAATCTGTTGCCTTTTTTATTATACATAAAAGGGTTTTAATAATGCAAGTTTAAAGATATTGTGGAAATCGCAGGTTGCACTTGGACACAATTAGCACACTGTAAGAGAGAGGCCTATACCCAGTGGGATGGAGAGGCTGCGGATGATGATGATGAAAGATATTGATGTTTATTTCTAATCACTATATTAGCATTACTCAATCAATTAAATAATATTGATTGTGTTGTGTTATTATAAAAAGCAGATTATATAATTAATAGGAAGCAATGATTACCAGTGAAATGAGAGATTCCAATAGGAATAGAATAAATAAAATGAAAAATAAACTAAGGTACAGTTAGCAAATATGTAAGTCTTAAGAGGTCAGCATGCAAATTTTCTTGCATTTTATCCCATTTATTGCTTAAATAAGTATCATGGATTAAAAAGGCTTATTATTTTGTAATTCAGGGTGGCGCAGGAAAGTCAGAGATAGATAGATAGGAGCACTGGCAACTTCTAAAGGAGGCTTATGTCCAGGGTGGACAACCTAGTATTTAAGAAATATACAGAAATGAAAACAATGTTTTATAAGGTTAGATATTAGAGAATTAAGGCTATTTTTATTTATTTTATATTTATCGCTAAGGTTTCTTTAGTTCAGCTGGTGTCTGAGTTGATTTTCACCGGTGGACTGAGACAGGTGGAGGCGCCAGGACCCGCCGACCGCACCTGTCTCAGTCCTATTTGTAGTCTCCCCCAGCGCCCCTGTACTGCGCAGGCGATGACTAAGTTAAGCAGTTGGATTATAGCTATGTCTATGTCTCTATGACTAGATATGTTGGTGCAGTAAACCAAAATACCTACTAATAATAGCCACTTTTGGACATGTATTGTGTAGTTTCTACAATGTACTTTTTGTCACTTTGGTGTACAATAAAAATATATTTATTTTGTAATTTTTTTTTTGTCTGCTTTAGGCAAGTTTTCTCCAGGCATCAATTTCCAACTCGCAGAGATCTTTCTCTACATCTACTTTCCATTTATATTTAGGACGGCCTTCGGTCTACTACTACAAAACTAAAAAGAAATTGCTTACCTTTTATACATAATAATTTGAATAAGTCCAAATGTAAGGAGGAAACTTCCAATCAGGGTGGCTGATACAGTTTCCATAAAGCACTGGGAGATGCCATGGTCTACCCAGACCTCCCAGAGGGTCACATTCGGTGGGCAGTACCTCATCATCACTGGAAAGGTAAACAAAGGCAGGTGTCTAGTAGATATTGATAAGGATTGAGGTATTCTTCCTAGAAACATTATCATTATACTCAAACTACTACACAGTTACAGTTAGAACACAGACAATTCACAACAATAGACCATATTGTGTGATGTTGTGAGTGTTGTAAAATAATATTGTGAAATACCTACAGTGAAAATTAATAGAAGACAGTAGAGGGGTTAAAAAATTATTATGCATAGTGATCTAAGAGGTTAATTGTTGCCGTTTATGTACTATTGAATACAATTTATACTATTTGTCACAGCATCATTTAAATAGTATAGTTACTCAGAGTCAGAGAAAGATGAAAAAAACTATGAATTGTGTTAGGTGCCCAGCTGAACTGTTGTGGGAATGCAAAACATTTACTACCAAGCGCCTTGTTCTCTTTTGTTTTCAGCTGTACAAATAACCTGTGAAATAGTAAGAATCCCTCGTGGACTCTCAGAACTGCTTATTTAATCAATTAGCCTTGAAGTTACGTAGAAAATGATTGTTTTCCATTAACACAGCAGTTGTTTGGCAGCTTTGTGAATCACTCCCACTGTAGATACTATAGCTAAACTATAACAAAAGCAATGATAATTGGTTACAGAATACTTACTTGTGCAGCGTGGACAGCAGCACGATTTAATTCACCGGCTCAGACATGGTAATCGCCTTATCAATAATTTGCCGATCATGTATTTGAGTAATTTAATTTCCTCAATAGCGCATTCGGAAACAGCGTTGCCAATGCCCATGTCCATATTTTCCCAAAAACTGAAAGCAAATTCCCCAAATCAGAGACAAAAATTATCCTGATTCCCCACTTTGACACCTATAGTTTTAATGGCTAAAAGAAGTAATGTTTTGCATAATATTTTACTTTTATAACCTTTGCTATTGGCGTCGCCAAAATTGCAATACTTTGGTGTCCCGTCGCAGAGCTTGGCTCGCTGAGATTCGGGTGTTGATCAAAATAAATGTACATAACTCACATGGCACTCACATGTAACGTGTTGTTACCTGTCTCACATGTTAAAATGCAACTCGCAAGTTACGTAAGGGTGCTTTCATATTGTCGATAAAAATTAAAAAGGCAGGCGTTATTCGTTAGAGAGCGTTTCGCCCGTCTCATTACTTACTATCATAATAAAAAAAACTAACAATAAGTTATTTGTATACGCAAAGTACGTAATGCATACCTAATTTTTTGAAGTTGATAAAAACGCGTAAGTTGCGTACATGTGACTAGCCATATTGATGTGAAAAAGCCCTAACATTGGTGAGTAACATGGACTTCCATGTCTCTGTTACTCACATGTACGTAAGAAACACCACTTAACCTCTAAAACATCGTATCTCGATTGTTGCGAATAAAAATGATCGGGAAAATAATACTCGTAATATAGAACCAAAGAAAATGTTTTTTAATACAAAGCATGCCAAGAAACAAAAACTATTTACTTTTAGAAGTTACACGCCCGTTTTTCACATGTAAAAAGAACTCATCACACAATATTTTGCAGTTATTATGATGTAATGAACAAAATGGCGTTATTTTTGACATTAAAAAATTGGTTGCCTGTAAAGTCGGTATACGGGCGAAAGTTTTACGTGACAACGACTTTGAGACGAATGAGAGCGCATAACGTGAGCGGAGCGTAACGCAGTTTCTTGAAGTGTCACCCGGCAAACCAATTTATAAGACGCTGTCACGTCAAAACGCGTAGGACAACTTTTTTTATATGAACAGAAATAGTAATGTTTTGTAACTTATTTTTAAATGGCTATTATTAGTACGCAAAACTCGATTAAAAGAATATAATCTGACTGGTTATGAACTACACTAATGATAAAAAAATGAAACCTTACAAGTCACAGTTTTGTAGTACATTTTTTTTAAAGACGTAGGACATTTCATTTTTTTCTAATGTATAATTATTTTGATCACCACCCATTCACCAACTTACCTCGCCATGTCGCATCCTAGGGTGTGTGTCACGCAATCTGTTCAATAAGCATTTGTTTTTTTAGGTTCCGTACCCAAATGGGGTAAAAACGGGACCCTATTACTAAGACTCCGCTGTCCGTCTGTCTGTCTGTCTGTCACAGATGATGTATTTCTGTTGCCGCTATAACAACAAATACTAAAAATAAAATAAAATTATTAATTAAGGGGGGCTCCCATACAAAAAAAAGTGTGAGCGGAGCGTAACGCAGTTTTTTGAAGTGTCACCCGGCAAACCAATTTATAAGACGTTGTCACGTCAAAACTTGATTTTTAGTCGTTTTTCGCTCTACATTAACAATGGTAACAGGTCGATGCTTGAAATTTTCACAGAATATTAAGTTGTATATTCACTTCACACTTCACAGATTGTATGGAGAATCTCAATGTTTTCTCTGGAAGTTGCGAATACTCCATAGAAGTTCCGTATACGACCAAGTCGTGCGAAATTCAAATAACTAGGTATCCCCAGGTCAAAGTCAAGGTCAAATTATCCGCAATTTGAGGAATTCCCCATAAGTCGGCAACCCTGTGCGGAAACTAATTTGACATTGATATATTCATTCAATGTGACACTGACAGTTTACGCACTATCTTTTTTTGGCGTCGCAATCGTCGCATGTAAGTTTGCGGTTATCAGCTTACTAGTGCGGAAGTTAACATCACTCTAATTTCTACCTTATCGTTCTATTTTATTTATGTAGGTACCGATAATTACACAACGAACAAGCTTTTTATATACTTTTCATAGTCGGTTGAAAATTGATTACTGTGGTTTACTAACTTCAACTTCAGCGCCAAACAGCTATGACAATTTTTTGACAGCTGATGTTGATTGATGGCTATTGCGTTTTTTATAAGAACAACTAGAAATGTGACACGATTATTATGTTCAAATGCATTGTGTACATGTATATCAACCGTAAATCAACCGATTAACCGTTTTCTACAATTAAAATTGATTGTCTGTGAAAGCGGTTTACGTACGATAATTTATAAGTAATAACGTCTTAAAAAAACACTGTCGAATCAACAACTGAAACAAGCCCAACGCTTAGGCCGACTGTAAGCCCGATTATAGAGGCGCCATCGTAATTACATAAGCTAAATAGCATAGTTCTGTTTCTTTTTCACTTTAGGCATTCGATAGAGAGAAAGCTTTTTACGTTGCTATTAAATTTACGCTGGCGCCTCTGTAATCGGGCTTTGTGCCTCTCTATCGCTTGTTCTGCGCACTCACTTTTACGCTCGGCTCAGGTGGAACGTGACACTTTTGTGCGTGCAGCCGGCGTTCATCGATATATAAGACGTTACCATGTCAAAAGAAGTCAGAAATAATCCAGGCACAACAATTGCATCACTCGTTTTATAAAGTGTGAGCGCAGCGAGCATGACCTTAATCAGAGGTAGCGATTAAATGGCGAAGCCATAATTATGTTTCAGTGTCAAAAATAAGACTACTTGTGATGCGCTATGCTCAGCGTCAATTTATTTTGTTTTCCTTAGTGTTGAATTCACTGTAAGGCACCCTCTGAATCTGCGACCAAGGAATTTTTAAACTATGTAATTTTATCGCAGACAAGGAATTTTAGTATGTAAATTCCTTGTCTGCGACTCAGACAATTTACTAACGTGACAAAACATAATCCTGTATTGGTTGGTTTGGTACAGCACTAGTTTGCAAGTATGTGTTTGTGACACATGTACGTGAACGTGATGGTATCTGTCAATGTGTGAGTATGCAGTCGTGCTGTATGACGGGAGTGGACTGAATTCCGCGTTTCCTATTTGTTATTTACACTAAAAATCGCCTTGCTGTGAATAAATAGCGTAGTAGAACCGTAATATATGCTTTCGTGGTCCTCGCGATGTAATTTCGAGTTCCTATGTCCGTGGATAAAATTATAGTGATTGTGAATAATCAGCATGTGTCACCATTCATCAACAAATTCCGTGAAACGGTGAACAGTCGTCATGTGAGGAAGATTATGACTATCAGTTGAGAATCGACTCTTCCTCGCTGGCCTGGTGTGTTGTGAAGCAGTGTTGTTTTTTGTCTGGTGAAGGTGATAAATTCAGTATCAAAATGGCGGACCTCGAGGCAGTTCTCGCAGATGTCAGCTACTTGATGGCGATGGAAAAGTCGAAATGTACTCCAGCCGCAAGAGCTAGCAAAAAAATAGTCTTACCAGACCCAAGGTAATGACCCGGAGTTGTTCCACAGAGATAATTGAAAAATGAGAAGTCCTCTATAACCTTGTTTGTCGAAAGTTTATCAAGTTGTTTACAAAATTGATTTTATTGAAACTCGTGTTGAAAGTGGCTATTTCTTCAAT
Source organism: Hypomecis atomaria (assembly GCA_964007245.1). Lineage (NCBI taxonomy): Eukaryota > Metazoa > Arthropoda > Insecta > Lepidoptera > Geometridae > Hypomecis > Hypomecis atomaria. Next base: position 14,319,637 of record OZ023292.1, on the reverse strand, counting down.
AAAAATTCCCAGCAGGCTATTCTAATGCTAGAAATTTCTTTGGGACCATTCTTTCATTGACAATTTTCCTCCACAACTTGAATTTACATTAGGTACTGTCTCAAACATCATTTCATAAACTTGACTGAAGCCCTACATTACTTTTATCTTTGTAAATGGGTTACCCGCTCACCTACATGGCTATTATTAATTCAATTGACACAGTTTCAATGATACCAGTGGGTCATTAACACTGTCTGGGGTCATTGAACTACAGTCATTGATATCTTATTTTTACTTATCTTAAAATAGAATCTACCTGAACTGAAATGGGTTGAATATTGAGTTTGACTAATGTAAACAGCATCAGGTAACAGTGCAAGATTAGGCACTTGGTTAGTTAAATGATATCCTCATAGAAATGAATAAAATATTTTGTGCAAACTGAAATCAATCTAGATTACCTGTTATGGTATACTATAGAGGTATGTATAGTTAGTTAATTTATTGCAATAACTATAATATTCACAACATTATCCTCTAGGCACTTATTGTCATGGTCTCTCACATAATCTAACATTTGTGTAGTACTAATTGTACTCATTATTGTGACCAATTTTTATAAAACCAACACTAAAATTGTGAAAATACAATCAGCTGTTCCATACAGAAAGTTTGTTGACCTTCAACAAAATGTATGCAACAGCTGATTTTGTTTCCATAATAATTTTAGTGTATTAAGTCTTTGTGGTAATAAAAGTTGATCACATTGAAGGTCCGTCCTTTAACACTTAAAAACTGCCTGTATAGGTAGTAGAGTGATTGCGCCTGTTTCTACACATTTAACTGAATTTCCAGAATGGAAAATCAATAAATCCTAAATTACCTACTGAATAAAAAAAAAATAGAAAATATTTATTTCCAAAGAACTTGTACAAACTTTGACAATTTTAGTGATCCATGAACTAGGCGAAGTGTAGCAATGTTGGTTTTCTTTTTCTTCAATGTAACATAATCTAGTTTTTGCAATATATTTTGTATGCCTTATCTATTCAAATAATTATAGTTAATTTTAAATGCCAAAAAGGGCGAAAATACCGGTTTCCGTATACTCAGCCTAGCTTGCAGCCATTGGAACCCAATTTGCGGACATCGTTTTTTGTATCAAATAGTGGAATACATATACATTAAATATAGTAGGTATGTTTGCACCAAAATAAAGAATCACACAATTCATATTTCATTACAAAAAATGTCTTTTTTATTAAAATTGCAGAAACATAGGAACTAATTATGATGAGCTGGTAAATTATTAACAAAAATGCAAATACTAATAAATATAGAATGAAATAAAAGATGAATAAATAACAATAAAATAACACTGGCCGGAAATTAGCTGTGAAAATTCTAATTTCTGGCCACCAATTGCCAAAAATATGTTACTTCAACTAGCTGTATTGTTCTCTATTAAGTAGTATGAATTTGGTGGCTGGAATCTGGACAGTAGACTGCAATTTAAACACACTATGTAATTCTTGTGCGACTTTTGTCCATTGCGCATAGGTATCAGGTTTACAAGAAATGCATCAAATCCTCTCATGAATATCTAAGTAGTTTTCGGCCACATGGTCGGCCATGATCAAATTGGCTGGCCACCTAATTAAAACATTATTTCAATTTGTTATTATTTGCTGTTTTTTTATTAAAATATCTGTTAATCGCTTACATCTCTACCGTATAACAGCAATAAAATCATTTGGTATAAAGTAGAAAGATGTTTACTAGCGTTTTGAAATTTAACACCTGTACTACTTTTTGTGTACATTTTACTATTTACATGATACACATCTGCACTGCCAATTTTCAAATCGCGATTTACGGCAACCTAGAAACTACCAAAGATCGGAGCTTCCGTGAAATTATTAATGGAAGTTCATTAAATTAAATCATATTTTAATTTGGAACTAGGAATTCTTATTATTTAGAAAAAATGTGAAAGTGTCTGGAAATAGAGGGTGGTCAGTGAACAGGCAAAATCACTCTATAGCATAGTGAAGGAAGTTTAATTGGAGGTTTGGTGATAACTTCATAAATAAACAGTAAAACCATGGTAAATCAGCAGATCATGTCACAAGACACATACTCTGTTTATAATATGAAGGGTAGTAACACTTGCTAGGTTTTGATTTTGGACAGACGACATAATTATTGTCCCAAGCAAAACAACATTGACTACATTTTATCTTAAAATAAAAAGTTCCTATGGGATAGCACATTTCACGCAGCAAATATTAGCCTAACCTAGTCTAGCTAGATATATATAAGGAAACCAAAGTTTAAGTTTTATTTGACCTCTTATGACTCGAGCTGAACTTCATGCCACTAATTTGCCAATTTGTGTGTGATGCTAACAAATGATGATTCAAAATGTCCATTTAACACAATCAAGATCATTGTAGATACAATACCTACTAATTTATCTTGTGGAGCAAGTGAATCTATATTTTAGTTTGTGTTGTCATTTACAGAAAAAAACAATATTGTTTCAACTACTGGGTGAAACAGAAGTCATAATTGTGAGAGAAGAGCTATTGCTAAATAGGTAAACAATGTTTTTCTCTAGGATAAACATGATAAAAATAATCAGCTGTTCCAAAGGTCATTGATATTGGTATGATTTTTCATGAGAAACAAATTTTGAACAGGCAAGTACTCAAGTTAATTAAGACCGCAGGAACGTGCTGGATGCAGGCCGCTTCCAACCGGACTTATTGGAAATCCATAATTATGTCCAGCAGTGGACGTCCTACACCTTAAAAAATCTGTTATGATTATAACTAAGTACTAAAACTAAAGATAGCTTAACCTTTTTTGTGTTGTAAGTATCTTTATGTCTTAAAACTAAACACCTGCAGTTCATGTATAACTGAGTTATCTCCTCAACATTTTGTATAGAGAGAGTATATACCTACCTATTACAAAAAAAACATAATGAAAACCCCATATAACTCCTTACTTAGCATAGTTAAGGAAAACTTAGTGGACATACAACAAATCAAATAGCTATTGTATACTTTTTAGAAATTTCATAGTTGCCTTCCTTGTCCTTGTCCCTTGCGTACATGAATTCATACTGCCTGTATGATATAATACCAAATAAAAACAGGATATTCTATAATACATCAATTCAACAGGCTTTCAAAAAGCCACAGCGGCTTACACATTTGCAAGTTAGAATACCTTACATGCCTAAGCATTGAAATTAAAATCCATATCATCATTGATATGGATGATAGATATTGATACAATGGTAGAGCTATGAATCTGCATAATTCACATATTTCACTAGAACATTTGAATCCTAGTTTACTATTTGATGTTTTAACACATTATACATACATATTCAAACAATGGGAACTTCAGAACCATCAGACACAGAAATCTACAGGTTTGCCAGGGTGTGTAAGTTGTAACTAGTGCCGGCTTTACCATTAGGCTGGGTAGGATGAAGTCTAGAGCAGCAGATATTAGGGGGCGGCAAATTTTGGACCATGTATTTTACTATTGACAAAAATAAAAGATTAATTTGTTTGCCTATAATTATAAAGAATACAGAAAAAAACAGCATATGATTAGTTTTAATAAGTAAGTAAGTGAATCAAATCACAAGTTATTTTTTCTTCAAATCAAAGTCTCCAAGGAGCAAAATTCAACAGCCTACTACTGGCGGCAAATTCGTAAATCCGCCATTGTGTTTAGCTCCACATTAGGTACATTTTTACACAAAATTACCAATTTTGCTAAAATGGCAGATTCATAACTATGCCATGGAGGTGACAATATGTTCTATATTTCTCAATCATAACACACATTATAATGTTGAAAAGTATTTAGATACCTATCCTTTAATTTCAATATTTGTAGTACTTATTATTTTTTTCGATTTACTCAATCCATATAATGTCCATCCACATAATGTCAATCCATCCAGATGCCAGAGGGATAATGTGGTCAATTGAAAAAAATAAAGAAATATATTACTTAATTGATTTATTATGGCATGAATTAGAAAGAGGCATGAAAAATATCTCTATTCAGTGGCTAGTTGCTGTTGTTTTTTTGCCAATAGTGTCAAATTCCAATACATTTATATTTGACTGTGACAATACTGGTAGTGATTGTCCATACATTTTTGTGGTTGAGAATTGCCTCAAGCGACCACAGTGCTATCTCTTTGGTTGTAATAGCTCTGTGACTCCATCCAATCATGTTGTGTATAATAGTTCAATGACTCCATCAAACTAAGAGATTTATGAATGAATTAAACATGTTTTATTTAAACATTTTATTTCTAGTTTGTTTTGTGAAAGTACTTACCTAAAAATATGCAACTTATATTTTTTGGAAATTCAGAAGTTTTTATTTGTTATTTTCAATTAGCTGTCACCCTGTATACATTTAATGACTTGATTGTAAAAGCCATCCAATACATTTTATTATTACAATAACACAATGCCATTAAACCCAAATCAGGTGCGCCATTTGATAAGCCCAAATCACAACAATATGTTATCTTGTCTCAATTACTGCGTAATTTACACTCTGACACGCATGCATGCCAGGCCTGCTGATAATGATAATTGTATTGTTTACATTGCAATGTGTGAACATTGATTAATTGAGCCCAATCTTATTGCAACTAACTATGGAGTATGCATAAAATAGAGTAATTGCCACGCTTTTTGTTAACTGACTTCCAAAAAGGAGGAGGTTCTATGGTCGTCTGTATGTATTTTTTGTGTATGATCAATGTTCATCCATAATTTCGCCAACTGTGAACCGAATTGAAAAAAAAATGTAGTTCGAAAAGATATACTCCTGAGGTGGTCCCATTTAAATTTTACTGAAATCGGTTGAGCCGTTTTTGATAAATCAACAATAATGTAAATGTAAACAATTCGAGCGAAATATTCGAATTTTGTACACAATGGAAGGCGGTTTTGTCATTTTTTGCGAAAAATAATTTATGTCATAATTATTATACAATGGCATCAAACAAATGTACGAATAGATTGATCCTTACATAGTATAAAATGAAGTCGCTATTTTCGTTTGTTTGTCTGTATGCTTATATCTTTAAAACTACGCAACGGATTTTGATGCGGTTTTTTTTAATGGATAGAGTGATTCAAGAGGAAGGTTTATGTGTATAAAAATTCCCGAAATTCCCACGGGAACGGGCACAACGCGGGTAAAACCGCGGGGCGCTGCTAGTATAATTTTATACATGTAAGTACTTTATTGGAAACACAAAGTGCAGATAGAACAGAAAGTCCCATATGTGGAGTGAAGTTTGACTATTGATCATAATTGATCACATAATTTTATGACTTATAAATAGTGAAATACTGTGTTAGTTATTATAAGCCGGGTGGCTAGCCGCCTGAAGGCCTCTAATATGGTTAAACGGTTAAAACAACCGAGACCCACAAATTAACGTGTCATCCAAGCCATGGCAGCACTCAGTTGTAAATGCCGCCGTCTGCTGCCAGATGGGTGACCGTGTCGAACGTATGTTATACTGTGTAAATGATATTGGTAAAACACGCGTATTTACCTTTAAACATCGATGGCGTCGATATTACCTCAGATGATTTTGTCAATTTTTCGACCCCGTCTTTCCACCAGGAGATGCCGTGAGATTTATGTCGCCCTCCCTACCACTAAAAAAAACGTATTCTTGAGAACCCTTTCCCACGAAATATCGGATAAGATTAGGTTCACATTCACCACGCTGCTGGCTCAAATAATGACAATGTTCTCCTTCACTGAAAAATCCGTACATAAATTCCAATAGAACAACACATTGGTTACAAACCGGGTTTGAAACATTCATTAAAGAATCGAAGGTTTTTAAACAGATCTCGCGCTTGTAAGGCGAGTATTTATTATTCCCATTAAAACACCAGTGTCCCACTACAGGCTTATAAAAATACGTGTTTATGGTATTCTGACTGTAGTTCCGTTCATTCCAATACCTATTCTTCCTGGAAGAATTTATTAGAACCAGTTTGCAAATTCTTTTACCTACTAGCTCTAACAGAAGAAACGCACACTATCACCATTTCGGAACAGACATAGAGTCTAGGAATTTCTCCAAGAAGGCTATCTGAGGTCGACTAAAGTTCAAGTTAGCAGTAAAATATGTTATGGTTCTCACATTGTAAACAAAACTATAAAATAACTTTTATTTATATGTGTGATTCAGTGGGTTATGTTATGGAACTAGCTTTGGGTAGAAAACAAACTATTAACCGAGGTGGTAACTCTACGCACGCCATCTCTACGACTTTTCACACGGCTGCATCTCAAATAAAATTTAATTCAGTGCTTAGGTATATTAAAAAAAAAATATTTTGCGTGCTCAGCAAAAAGTTCGCTTATCTATCTGTTCAATCATCCTTTTTCACTCTAGTGCTGGGTATAGACCACCTCTCTTTCTCGCAATTCTTTCAGGTTCTGTGCAAGCCCCATCCATCGCTTTCAACGTTAGTTAGTTAGGTTCCTAGAAAAATATTATAAATGTAGTTTAAAAAAAACTAAAAAAACACGCTCATCAGACCTTGAAACCTAATCGTGGTCAAAGTTTATTACAAGACTTTTCTAAGAAATCCAAAACAGCTATGATACGATTTTCCATCATGAAGTTCCAGTTCATATCATCCGGCTCCATCATCAGATTAGTTCGACAGTACCATATTATTGTATTGTTATCAGAACTACATAAAGCTGCCAATTTTCATTACGCTACGACCCATGGAAGATGGTTAAATTAGTTACTTAGATTCCATTACATAGTTTTATATACAGGTCGACCTAATAAATGAGTGTTAAAATACCCTTTGGGTACGGAACCCTAAAAACACACTCATTCAACATGTTTTTGTGATGTCTCATTGTATTTTTCTCTTGTTTCAGCGTGAGGAGTGTTATGCACAAATATATGGAAAAGAAGAATGAAGTAAATTTTGATAAAATATTCAATCAAGTCTTAGGTAAGTCAACTTTGACGTCACTAACAATTATTACGCTAGGTATACTTAATTAAATCAGGCGTTACTTTGCGGAAGTTTTTTCATCTCTCTGCGTTTTGAATTAAATTTACTGTAAACAACACAGAAATACAAACAAGAACAGATCGGAAATTCACTAAAAATTCATTGAGAACACAGATTTAACTAATACCAAAGAATATATAATAATACTACGCTAATACTAGAGTAAAAATATACGCATGTACACGTATCAGTAAAGAAATTTCGCGCCGTATTTAGAGACGCATTCTACTGAAGCCCCGTAATGTCACTTTGAACAATGTGCACTTTTAAATTTTGTGTTTTACTAGGTCCCGTCGCTTCCCTTCTGAATCGGAGTTTACCCTCTAAGCATTGACAAGAATATATAAATTATTAAGTAATTTTCATAATTCTGGTCTCAAATAATTTTATAATACACGTCGTTACGTATGACACGTGCAATATGTGAGCTATAAAAAACGTCTCACTTAATAATCATATTAAACTAGACGTGATAGTCATAGAAGTCTAGTAATTTTCGCATTCAATTATAAAGAAAAAAAAACATATTAAAATTTAACCATAGAGTTACGTAAAAAGCTAGAAAAAAAGCTAGATTTGACCAACAAAACAAACTAATAACTTATCTCTGAACTGTGTTATTATTGCTTAGAAAATAAGGCAGTGGCGCTTGCATCCAACTCTACATTTAAGATGGTCGTTTTGTACGTAATTTTATTGTGCTAACATGCACCCTGAGTGCAAGAACAAGCACAATCTGTAAACTAATCGCGATAGAGCCAAGCTCTTGGGAGCGCTGGATTTTATTTTCTAAAACGATGTAGGTACAATGTGCTGTGCTGGTTTAGCTAAATAAGTATACGAGTGAATTTCATCTACCTATTAAATAATTCCTGAAAAAAGCTCTGTTATGTAAGCAAATTCCAAATGAGGAACGTTGTCGATGTGCCTGCTGCTATTTTGAAATTTCTTTTTAAATATAAAAATCGTAACATTTTATGCCTGGTTAAATCTGGTTAAAATATCGTCAAAAAATATCTTGATACGAATGTGACCATTGTCGTATTGTCGTTCTACACTTCTGCCCGCGACGTCGCCCGCATGATATTTTGACTTTAGTGCGACTCCCATAGGAACCTTTCATTTTTCCGGGATAAAAAGTAGCCTGTGCCACTTTCCAACCTTTAAACTATATGCATGCCAAAACTCAAGTCTGCCCGTTGCTGTTGCATCGTGAAAGAGTAACAAACACACTTTTGGATTTACATTTAATAATAATATTATAGTACTTAAGGATATCGTTCTCTACAAAAAATAAGAATAACGTCGAATTAAGCTCTTGTACCTACTTATGAGTATAAATTATAGTAATAAAAAAGAAAGCGGTCTGTCATCATCATCTCTCATTATAGGACCTTCCATTACACATTACATAATTTAGATCATTCGTCCACCTCATGGGTGGGTGGCCTACCGCTACGCTTGCCGGTTATTCCAACAAACTTTTTTCAGACATCACACTAACATTAGCTTTAACTGGAACAGTTAATTCGTATCTTGTAAACAATAATGTTTGTTGGTGAGTTAGGCATAAACAAAAGGGTCGTTTGAACTCCGAAGATTTATAGTGTTATCTAATAAGTTAGTGGCTAAAATTAGATGATCACTAGATAAATGCAGCTGTTTAGACTAGATTAGAAAGAGATTAGACTAGACAAAGACCATTCATTCTGAAATAGCAACATCTAGCAGAATACTTTTTCATTGAATTTTAGCAATCCTTTTGTGGCTTCTCAATGAGCCTCTTAGGACTCATAAGTTATGAGTTTAAGAGGCCTTTTTAATTTTTTTTTATTAAGGGGAGGCCTTTCCGCTAAGCTCAAATGCTTTGTGTAAAATCTAAGCAGAATCTTCACCCCGCAACGCATTGGTAATACCTCCATTGGTGCAGTTGTCTATAGGCGACTAGATATCATTACCGCGGCGACGGTGACCTCTTACAATCAGTAGGCCGATCTCAGTATGCTACTTACTTTTGTTTTTTAAAAAAAATATCTTCAAGCAATATCCAGAGACGTATATCCACTCGGGCAGAGCATCCAGTTTGCAGGGATTTGTATCGTAAACAAGATTAGAGTAAGCAATGCCCGCGACGCTCTGCTACGCACGACTCGGATTATGGCCCCTCGGCGCACAATTGCGGACTCTAATGAACTTGTCTCTCGCTCCTACTATAATTTTCTACTCCACGCAACTCGATTTTCTTGAGCTTTCCGCCTTTGTCCTTGCGAGGTATCCGTAGCTAACGGGTTTTCGGGGAGCGTACTTTTTTTAATTTGGTCCAAAAAAAAGTCTCTACGAAAACTCTGCCAAAACCCACTGAAGTAACGTGGCATCTGATGTGGAAAATTTCTAATTCTGTGGAGATAATGGTGTTATGCTGATGTTTCACTTGGCATTGTTGCCGACTGCGTCCTTAATATAGCAACAATACTCTAAGAAAACCGTAGCAATACGATCACATGAAGCCTCTTACTGTGAATCTAACATGTGTTTTAGGCCAAGTAGCGATAGGAATATGGCTCTTTGTAAATGTGTATGCTTCTTGGGAAGCACTTGACTAGACGCTAATCAATAATCTACACTAAAGATTTTGATATTTTGTTACCGGATGAAGGGCAATGTGCATAGTGTCAGGACAGAATAGGAAATTCAAGGAGACTGCACTATGCTCGTGCGTTATGGCGCAGTGTTATGAAGTTACGGTGCTGTTTACCACGTGTGTTACCCGTGATTTACGGTGCTGAGATGTGGCCTCTTCCTATGGCACTATGGACTCTACGAGTTAACTCAAAATAGCTTCACGGGCTGTTAGATTACAACGAGAAGGCTATGAGTCGAATCACAAATTTAATAAAGGGAGACATTATAAAGTTACCGTACATATCGCTCACCGTGCGTAAGACGTACAAGCTACTCACAAAACAGGCGAAAGCCGCCTGGAATGAGCTGAATGTGAACAGCTTCCAACCGGTCCTTTTGAAGATACATTGAAGAGGCCTATTTTCATCGAGAGACGTCCTAAAACTGAGATTATGACGATAATAATGATTCTCTTACCCACTACATTATATTTATGCTCCTCCTAACTATGCTTATCGCGTATTTTATGCCACTTTATTAAGGCTAGCCCTGGCCAGTTTGCTGTGTACCAATTTGCATGTGAATCAGTACGAATATCCGTTAAACTATGCAAATGGATCTGCATGTCGTTTTTCACTGCTCTACATCCCCAGGGTTCTATTATTTGGTTGCTTTTGAATTCCGTATAGCACAGGCTCCGGGGAAAGGCCAGTGCTGCAGTGTGATGAAATTGAGAAAATAGAATTAGGTTGGTTGGATGTTTACGTTTTGGCTTTTCACAAGATGCAAACAAAAGATCGACGTCGATCCACAGGATTATACGCTAGTTAGATACAAGCAGGATTAAAGGATATCTTCTTGCCCGAAAAGGAAGAACCCGGTGATTAAGACCCATAATTATGAACAACTTTTACTATAGGGCCAACCCGGAATTCTCGAAAAAAAACACTCGAAATCGGTAAAATATGTGAAACAGCTGTTTTTTCCTCAGATTCCGGGTTGATTTCATAGTAAAAGTTATTCAAAATGATGGCCTTCACCACCCGCTTTCGGCTTAGTACAGGGCAAGCAAAAAACCCTGTGTTTCAAGAAAAATACGGGAACAAGTATACTTGATGATGTTTGCGAGTTGCACTATCATAGAGCAAGGAAATCTTTGTGTTCCTCTTTTTAAAATTCAAACTAGTATAGGTCGAATCATACAAGTCGGCGGGTGTGAAATTAGCTACAAGCTGTGCAATAGCCAATCCTGACTGAAGCTCACGTAAAGCTGCGCGTTGATTGGGTTTCGCGCAGCTTGCAGCTCGTAACTTCACACCCGCTGACTTGTATGATTCGGCCTATAACTAGGCCGAATGAAGCTTCTAAGCTTCTATGAATTTAGCTACAAGCTGCACAGATCCAATCTCCTTGCGCAACTGACATAACTTATTTGCTACTGCGCAATGATTCGTCTTGTACAGACGCCAAGAATTTTGATTCGGCCTATAGCCACCGATTATAATTATTTTTTGCAAAAAATGGCATGACCGACTTCAACTGTCTACAGAATTCGCGAATATTTCGCACGGATCGATGTAGCATTTTTCACATTATTGTTAATTTATCAAAAATCGCTCTGCCGATTTCGATATAATTGAAATGGGTCCAACTTCGAGTATACTCCTTTCAATAAAAAAAAAAAGAATTATCGAAATCGGCATATAAAAAGTTAAGCGTGGTTATACATAAAAAAAAATATAATCGTCGAAATGGGTACCTCATCAGTTTCTTAGGTCAAAAAATAAAGACCCAATTAATGTTATTAAGTCACCAAATCATCTAGATATTTTATGCTTAGAGTAATAAATTATTTGCAGCCGCTTGCAATTTAATTGCATGCCTTTAGAGAGTACTGCGTTATCTTATCAGATAAAATACGAGTACATTACATATAGTAGATATCTAAGTAATAGCTATTGCATCACAGCCGGCCATTTGAGAGAAGCCAGCGACATCGGAGATTTCTCGAGAGGAAACCTACACGTTTTTAGGGTTCCTTACCTAAAGGGTAAATACGGGACCCTATTACTAAGACTCCGCTGTCAGTCTGTCTGTCACCAGGATGCATCTCAAGAATCGTGATAGCTAGACAGTTAAAATTTTCACAGACGATGTATTTCTGTTGCCGCTATAACAATAAATACGTAAGTACTGAAAACAGAATAAAATAAATTTTAATCTCCCATACAACAAACGTGATTTTTTTGTCGTTTATTGCTCGATATTAATAACGGCAACAATTAGACGAGTAAAAGTGTAAGTGGGCCCCAATATGGTCCGGAACTCTTCGTGCGCGAGTCCGACTCGCACTTGGCCGATTTTATTACGAACGTACGTACCTACATGGAAAATACTTCCAAGGCTACAAGGACATATCAAATATGTACTTACATCGGTACTGCGCATATTAGATATTAAATATAGGTATGGTTTTGCCCAGGACGTTAGGTAATAACATCTTAGGGTCAACTCGAAAAAAACTGTTACGTGCTTCAAGAAATAATTTGATCTGTCAATTCTGTTGATGTGGTGCTGTAAAGATTTTCTACTAGTACTATTAACGTATTAGCTTGGGCTTTATTATAACTATGTTAGATATCACACAAATTTAATGGATATAGGAAAGCCGCTTCCGATCGATCTTTTTGAAGATGTAGAGGAGAGGTCCAGCTGTGGACGGTTTTCTTTTGTTAAGGGGATTATAAATTCGCGCTTGATCGTATCGGTACTTCCATCCTACCTGATATAGCGTAGTTTGACTAATTGTCTGTCAGAAATCACTAAAGCAATCAGCAACGTCCAGCACGGTCAATCTTCGGATGGGTGACCGCGAGTGGCATTTATAACTGAGCGCTGCCGTGGCTTGGATGACACGTTAAATTGTAGGACCCGCTTTCATTAGCCGTTTAGCGATGTCAGAGGCCTTCAGGCGGCTTAAAAACTCTGACAGCAGGTCTAGCCATCCGGCCTTTACGAACTTTTTAGCTGGACGCATAATTGGCTTGTGCATGTGAGAGAAAACAATCATAAGGGAATCTGTATAAGTGTATACGTCCATATAAGAAATTCGATGGGGGGAGGTATTTATCAACCCGTACTGGGCTAGCGTTGTAGATATGGCCCAATCACCCTTCGTAAGGGTTAAGCCTACGTTCAGCAAACGAAAAAGCCGGTATAGTCACTAGATGGTCTGCAGGCTAGTGTAAAGATGATTCTCTACAACCTTCTTCAGGCGAAAGCAAAAGCTGACACCAGGACTAGCTTACCCAGCCTATACGAACTTACTTTACAACCGCCTCTATAACACAACTACAATATGTATTCATTTTCGTAACCCGCATCTAATTTCTAAAAAAAACGTTATGCAATTGTTAGAGAATTTCCACTAGCGAATTTCCCTCCGTTGTTCCATTAGGCAAATTGCATCTAACTTCGTTATTGACATAAAACGCTCAATAATGCACTTAAATTATTTTCACGTCTATGAAATTGGCTCCGTAAGCTTGTTACCGTGCTCACTAGGTCAGCCGTGATATCGTGAGCACATGTTCGTACGTACCCTTTGTAAACAATATACGTATTATACGTATGCGAGGCGATGCCGATAGAGTATGTGCAAAAAGAGAACTGTCGTGGCGTTACGGTGAACTAACCATAAGATTTTAATCAGCAGCCAAAGTACCGACTATACTTGGTAGACGCGAGTAATCATCGGTATAGACTATTTAATAATCGGCCAAGTACGAGTCGGACTCGCGCACGGAGGGTTCCGTACTGTATGGGAGCCCCCCTTAAATATTTGTTTTATTTCAATTTTATTATTTATTATTGGAAGTGAATATAAAACTAAATATTCTGTGAAAATTTCAAGCATCTACCTGTTACCATTATTAATATAGAGCGAAAAACGTCTAAAAAATCAGTTTTGTTGTATGGGAGCCCCCCTTAAATATTTATTTTATTTTCTTTTTAGTATGTGTTGTTATAGCGGCAACAGAAATACATCATCTGTAAAATTTTCAGCTGCCTAGCTACGGCTAGCTCCCTTTGGGTACGGAACCCTAAAAACTACATCAAAATCTGTTGCGTAGTTTTAAAGATATAAGCATACATGGGGACATACAGCGGGAAGCGATTTTGTTTTATACTATGTAGTGATACCTCAACTATCATGGTACGGTATCAGGCTTAAATTCACGCCTCACGCTTATAGAGCTAGCGCTTTTCCTCTAACCACCACAGCACGGGTAGCACGGCAAAGTGAGAAAACCATTTAACCCCCTTCTAATGTCAGTTTTCATTGTTACTGAATACTTTATTTCCTCTTCGAGGGGATATAATGGTGGAAAGACCGTTTGTCCCTTTGCCATGCTACCTGGGCTGATCGATGAAAGAAAATAAATCGAATGCTTTAATTAAAAAACCAATTGGGTCTATCGGGTTAAATAAGTCGTGGTTGAAATGGAAGTAAAGATCAGATCAAATATAAAATGAATGAAATACTAATCTAATTATCACATTTTGTCGAATAGAGAGCTACTTATCTAAAGCATAAAATATTATTCTATGTTAATGCGGGGATACATTATCTAGAGATAGAGGACTAATTGGTAACCGATATGTAGATTTACTTCCTCAAGCAAAAATTACTTACATTCCACGATATTCCGTTGGTCCAGAATTTTCGTTCGTGAATACGGTCGTACTGATCCGTCGTAGGCATGTGCGACACATAACATCAGGCGAGCATATTGCTCGTCTTGTGACTTATCACATAATGGTTGATTTTTCAAAAGTAACTCAGCTGTTTTCGATACAATTTAAATGGTACCTCTGAAGTATCATGTACGAAACAAAATAAAATCATTAAAATCGGTTCATAATTAATTCGCGGAGTAATCGCGTAAAGAAAAAAACATACAGTCGAATTGAGAACCTCCTTTTTTGAAGTCGTTTAATAAACAAAACGCGCGTTTATTTATTTTAAATTCATAAAATAAACTTCAGCATCTATTTGCCTCTTCGCCGACTTTGTACGCTAAGAGCGTACGACATGTAAAAGGGAAGAAAAATCAATAGTCGCGACAGCTAAATAAATACCTGCCCCTGCTCCTGCCCTCTTCAACTTTTGAGTGATGTCGATGACTCGAAACCTTGTCACGTCTTCGGAGATAAAGCACGGGTGAAATACGCAAGTGTCCTTATCTGACCCACATATCATTCCCCGGCGAGCAAGACAATACCATTGAAATGTTGTTGAAACGTATTTCTTTACACAGACGGTAAAAGTCTCGCATTTCTCTGGTAGCTGCCTTGAGCATTATTTGCCATGTACCGGCAAGTGAATTGTCTCGGGAGTGAATGTAGGACTTCCGCAGGTCGTGTTGTAACGAGATGGTATTGCCAACCCTCGTCAAAACCAAAGGGGCGAACATAAATTACGTAAGGGGATTTTGGCGACTTTTCGATTCCCCTCTCATCATCAAGATATTTTCAGATTTAGATCGACCGATATTGCCAATATTCTCGATTCTCGCTACTTTCTCGATTTTTATACCCTCTCCCCTCCCCTTTAGATACAGTGAGATTTGAAAAAATCCCCATCCGCAGACGTGACTTTTTTCCAAAAAGCTTTTATTATGTTTATTATATTGGGTTTTTGTTCATAACTAGTTTTGTAGAGACCATTTTTAGGCAATTTTAAATTTTAGTTTCTTACGAAAAAAAATACTGTCTATTCTTTTTTTACCGACATCCAAAAAGAAGGATGGACTATTTTCGTCTGTATGTATTTTTTTGTGTATGTTCATCGATATTTTCGCCAGTTGTGAATCAATTTAAAAAAATGTTTTTAGTTTGAAAGAGGTTTCCGAGGTGATCCCATTTAAATTTTATCGAAATCGGCTGAGCCGTTTTTTATGAATCAACAAAAATGTACATCGATGTCAAATCGATTCATGCATTTTATTCGTATTGTGTACAAACTGGAAGCAGCCGCAGCCTTTCCCCCACGTGAGATTTAAATAAAATATTTTCGATAAAACGTTCAATATTGTCTCCCCAATATGGAAACTAACGTGGTTTTCGCACATTTTAATAAAACACAGGTGTTACTCACGTTAGTGCTATGCGAGACGAGCCCGCGTGCTGGTACTTCAACCTTGAGGAAGATCGCCAAATGCGATCGAAACTATAATAGCAGTTTCTTACTAAATCAAACGTGAGTAACACCTATGTTTTACTTAATTAAAAAGTGTCTCCCCCCAAAAGGTCACGTAATTAATGGACGCCCCCAAATGTGATATAATGCCATATTTACTTTCGTAAAGTAGGTAGATCGCTGCCGATGTAGGTATATTAGCCGGCTGGGTGTCGGCTGGATCAGTTTTTTCGGGGGCGTCAATGGACCTCGCCTTCGTGGATTTTGATTTATGGTCTCGGCTCGCTCATGACCGGAATTAATGCTACGATAATATATCTTTAGAACACAGCTACTTACTTTGAAATGTTAAAGTTTCAGTATAGTTTTAGGGAAAATTATTCAAAGATTTATTGGATTGTGCTTGATTTGTATTTTATAGTTTTTAGGGTTCCGTACCCAAAGGGTAAAAACGGGACCCTATTACTAATACTCCGATGACCGTCCGTCTGTCTGTCACCAGGCTGTATCTCATGAACCGTGATAGCTAGAACGTTGAAATTTTCACAGATAATAAATATTTAAGGGGGGCTCCCATACAACAAACCTGAATTTTTAGCCATTTTTCGCTCGATATTAATAATGGTAACAGGTAAAAGCTTGAAATAGTCACAGAATGCTTAGTTGTATATTTACTTGAAAAATAAATAATTAAATTAAAATAAAATAATTATTTAAGGGCTCCCATACAAGAAACGTGATTTTTAGGGTTCCGTACCCAAAGGGAAAAACGGGACCCTATTACTAAGACTTCGATGTCCGTCTGTCTGTCACTGGGCTGTATCTCATGAACCATGATAGCTAGGCAGCTGAAATTCTCACAGATGATGTATTTCTGTTGCCGCTATAACAACAAATACTAAAAATAAAATAAAATAAATATTTAAGGGGGGCTCCCATACTACAAACCTGATTTTTCAGACGTTTTTCGCTCTATATTAATAATGGTAAAAGGTAGATGCTTGAAATTTTCACAGAATATTTAGTTTAATATTCACTTCAATAGTAAATAATAAAATTAAATTAAACTAAATAACTAAGGGGGGCTCCCATACAGTACGGAACCCTCCGTGCGCGAGTCCGACTCGTACTTAGCCGATTATTTTGTTCGATATTAAAAACGGCAACAGGCAGATGCTTGAAATATTCACAGAATATTTAGTTATAAATATTGACTTCAAAAATAAATAATTATTTTAAAATAAAATACGTATTAAGGCTCCCGTCATGTAAAGTAAAAATTTTGCCAAAAATGGCCCAATTCGTCTTGATCTAGCGGGGACCTGATGTCGTACGAAACTCTACAACTCACAACTACGCGTAACGCCAATAATTACACACCTATATAATTATTACTCACAGAATACAATAAATCACTTAGGTATATCGATCATATTATTCTCACTCATATTCATACAACACTGCATTCTGTTTCGAAAACATGCATTTTTGACCGAATTCCAAAAAGGAGGAGGTTCTATGTTCGTCTGTATGTATTTTTTTTGTGTATGTTCATCGACAATTTCGCCATTTATTGTGAACCGAATCGAAAATTTATTTTTTTGTTTGAAAGGTATACTTCCATTTAAATTTTCAGAAATCGACTGAGCCATTTTTGAAAAATCAACAGTAATGTAAACAATTCGATTCGATGTCTGTACACAAAAAAAAATACATACACACAAACAAAGAACCTCCTCCTTTTTAGAAGTCGGTTAAAAAGAAAGCCAGCCTCTATTTTTTAGACCTACATGGCGCTGCCATTTATTTTTTTGCGCCTGATATTTCCTACTTGAAATCGTCCAATTAGGACGTAGCATTTTTTTTTATATTTCATTTAGAAATTGCCTCATTGTACTAGTTTCCCTACGATAAACATACGGCATTGAGGGTTCTGACATGTTTAATTGAGACAAAATTAGCCACGAGAGCTGCCAGAGCCTTCCAAACCGTTACGTGAGGGTACTTTTACTCACGCAATGCGTCTAGTACATGAATTTCTAACATTTTATTGTTCAACCTGATCACGCATGGTTAGTTTGGAACGCGAAGCACGAAACGATATCAAATTCGACGGCGGTACTTCTATTTAGCTAGTTAGCGAGTGCCTAAGGCCCCAATAAGTAATACGATGTCCCGGATGTCTCTACCGTTTCACCGTAGAAGAGAGTTTAGCCTTAACCTATAATTTGTTAGTCAGAAAAACATAACAGATTGTTGTACTCATCGTACTGAAAATAAAATAAAACCGGACAAGTGTGAGTCAGGCTCGCACACCGAGGATTCCGTACAAATCTTGAAAATTTCACGTAATTGGGAGCTAAGTTGTTAAAAGCGTAACTATAACATAATCATTGATAAAACGTTTTTTTTTTACTTTGCATCGTAAATCAAACTACGTAAAAATAATTGAAAGCCTGCTTTAGCTTGTGCTAATAAATACGAGTATCTTTCATATGATAGCCTACATGATACAATTAATTCACTTTGAAATTAAAGCCCATTTTTTATTGAGGCCCTATTTTTTGTGAATTTATTAAAATGTAAAGTTTTCAGATTTATTCCTATATGTGTACTCACACTAAGACAATGTTCCTTGCCAAATTTTATAGTTCTAGGTCAACGGGACGTCTAGGTTTTGATTCCCGTGAGTGTCGAAATATGCGTTTCTACATAAACGGATCTAACTTTTTTTTTACGATAACTGAGAAGTATGATTTTTCACAGCTGCAAGAGGCCGTAGATATACGTATATGGTTTTAATTTCAAGTCGTTCACTTTACGCGTTCTCGACATAAAAGGTCTTGACACGGACAACAAAGTGATCCTATAAGGGTTCCGTCTTTTCCTATTGAGGTACGGAACTCTAACCTCTATATATGAAATTTAGCATATTAATTAAAGTTGTTTAGTTTATCTACAATAAGTACAAAATTTCATTTCTTTTGCTCCAACAGTTAATGAAATATTAAAACGTTTAAAAACCGGCATTTCATTGACTGATTCATTCATTCACTCACTGACTTATAGATCAAAAACCTAACCCATTTCCAGATGATCTAGAAACTTGATATTTGGCATCAAGGTAGACTATCAGGCATATACAAAGGAAAAAATCTAAGACTTTGAACGTTTACCACCCAACCCTATATAATAGGAGATGAAAGTTTGTATGAGACTTCCACAAATTTTCATGCTATAGGTCTACAAATTGTTATAAAGACTCCCTGTTAGAAATAATAAAACACGTATTTCAGGATTTTTAATAAATCAGCCCCCAACCCCTTAAAATTGGGGGATGAAAATTTGTATGTCACTTTCAAAACTTTTGATGCCAGAAGTCAGAAAATGGATATAAGAACTCGTTGTAATAGATAATAAAACACAATAAGGTGTAGAGTTTGTGGAGTAAGGACTTGTAGAGTAAGGAGTATGGAGTTAGAAGCTTGGCTTTACGTGAGATCTGACAACTTTTTGATAGTGGGAACTGTGGTTTAGACTTGGCTTCATTTCACTTAAAAATGTTTTTGTTGGATAAGCATCTACTATAGAGGTTTGATAAGACCGGCCAGTACGAAGCAATCAATTGTGATAAATAAGTGGTTCATATTATAAAAGTTATAGAAAGTCATATTTATGTTATTTTTAAACTTTCGCGATTTGAACACATTATCATACTACTACACGGGACTTATCGCGCAATAAAACTTGAGATATGAGCTAATTAAGTACCTCTTTTTCTCCTCCCGACGTTTCGACCAAGTTGCATTGGTCGTGGTCACGGGCAGTCATATTTATTTCTGCGATATTCCATTATGTTGCATAGGGATACCTATGCAACATAATGGTATAACGTTCGGTTCGACTCTATAAATATGAAGAAGGAAAGAGTTATTAGGCACCTAACAGAACTCACAACTTAGGTATACATATAATATATTATGACCAACTTAACATGTTCCGCAAGACGGTCTCGATATCGATATTTGCTAGATCGCGAAATTGCAGCAAAGCTCTCGAGACGGGACGGGAGCGAGTTGCAAACGCAATTTACGGACTCTACTTGTAAAGTAAATAACTTATCGGGTGCACCGGACACTCAGGCCGCGCCGCGCCGTCTCGCTATCATATCAGTAGCTGGTGAGCAAGTAAGTTCATACAGGCAGGGTGGCTAGTAGGTCAGTAAAAATAGAATTTAACTTTGCACTAAACTTCCGATCCATTTTTTTTGTTAGGTTTAGGATCACTTACTGAGCATATAATCACAAAATGCTGACTGATCCAGGTGGAGCTTCAAGCGCCATCTTGAAAAACGTTTTTGGCCGATATCTCGGAAACTATGCACTTCAGGGCAAAAGTTATAGAGACCATTATTGTAGAGAATAAAATTTCGCATCTTTTGTTTTCAGTACACTTTTTTGTAAAACTTACCGTATTATATAAATTATATATTTAAATTAACGAGTAGGTATAGGTATGTCTTTATGCTCCCATCTGTACCTATTTACTTCCTTGAAACCTATATGGCTGAAGCTAAACCGATCGTGTTGTGCGAGGCGTCAGGTGTGCATCTCTGGGCTTGCGTAATTTTTTGGCGACACAACCAAGTTGTACAACTTGTAAAAATTAGGACTTGGAAAGTATTCATTGGACGCTGTGATTGTATTATGTATAAACTATTCATTGGACTATTTTATTTAGTTATTAAATTTACCATAGCTGTAGATCTATGATAAATTTAATAAACTGAAACTAATTAATATTGACATATTATTTATTTAAATTCTAAAATTTATTAATGTTGTCTAATTATGTGAAAAAATTTTATATTTATAAAATTGGAATACAAATTATTTTTAAAACATAGCTACTCAATAACGATTTTATAATTTTATCATTTATGTTTGCATAAAAGACCTTTATTTGTAAAATGACGTGTAACAATAAATTAGTATGAGTATACGAAGTCGAATGTTTAACTTAAGAATTTAGGTAAGGTATATGTGACCATCGTATAATAGAGCGCTGTGAAAATGTTATTCAGTCATCGATTAAGCTTTTTAAGCGTATACGAAGTATGTCTGGTCGAGTAAGGTGGAAGTCACGAAATGTTATATACCTAATGTTGCTTCCTGCCTAGTCACATATACGAAGACATTTTACAAATGGTACGTTTAACTATTTGCCCAATGAATTTGCAATTTGCTCTCATCAATGCAGTCAATATTTGAGCGAACCGGTGACGTTGCTCTTGCGTAGATTTCGACAATTCAAATACATAACATTTACTCGCGCATATTTTGACCTATAATCTAAATATTGACATGAGCACAAATTTTAGAGAGCAAACATACCATTGAAAATTGACGTATTACTTAAATACTAAATTTATGTCCCACTCGGCCTTGGTCAAATGTTCTTTTCAGATCATCACCAGCCCGTGATAACACCCCATGCTGGGCATAGACCTTTTGTTTTCAATTTCCTATTTTCAAATAGTGAAAAATTTCTGAAATACGTGGTTCAGGACATTACCCAAAATCTTTAAGAACTCCTTGCACTGAAAGAGGCGCGCGATTTTGTACCTCTTGCTCCCAATATTTAATAGAATAAATCGGCCAAGTGTGAGTCGGACTCGCGCACGAAGGGTTCCGTACCGTGTTGAAGCCTCCTTAGCCCCATTCCACCATAATTAATAGCGAGCAAAAAAAACTCCTGAAAATCACGTTTGTTGTGGCGAAGTACTCCTTAAATATTTATTTTATAAAGTTTTTAATATTTGTTATTATAGCGGCAACAGAAATATCATCTGTGAAATTTCAGCTGTCTAGCTATCACGGTTCAACAGATGCAGCCTGGTGACAGACAGATAGACAGACATCGGAATCTTAGTAATAGGGTGCCGTTTTTACCCTTATGGTACGGATACTAAAAAGCTCCAATCACTCGTTGCCATGCAGTCTTCACCGAAAGAGTCCATATTAAAATTTGACACCACACACAAAAACGAAGCTCTCGCATTATGATATCAGTAGAGCAGTATAAAACACATGATTATATTATCAGAGTGGTACTAGGAGAAATACCCAATTTTCCTTAGCACTATTTGAGGTAATATAATCTTAGAGCACTATTAATCCTGGTTTGTTTGAAACTGGGACGATGGGCGTTACCAGATATCTAGACCAATCTTTTTATGTTAGGTACTCTACTTATTAGCTCCTCGCCTCTTTCGAAGTCTTGCGAAATTCAGTAGCAAAGTCTAGCATATTCCTTACAAAAGTTTAGCTGATAACATCACTTTCCGGGCTTGAACAACTTTACTATGACTGTAGACTTAGAGGTAAATGCTTGTGAATGTGTGCAGACCTTGTAATTCCGCTTCATTATTAAGAGAGCTAACATAGTAGTAACATCATGCACGACAAAAAGGTTACATAGGTACACCATTTGCGTCAGAGTCGTGTCGTGTACTTCTGGTATAGTAGGTATATATCATATCGACATTGAGGACCACCCTGAATGCCATTGTCGTACATTTTGACGTAAAACGAACGGTCATGCAACAATCCATGATAATTACAAGTCAGGCACAGCACTTACGACTAAATCATGACTAAATTAGCAAACTGTATGTAATCATCTTACATCATTATCACTTGACGTGTATTCGCTAAACAGATGTTGTTACGCACACAGACCAAATATTATTTACATGATATCATATTACTAAATACAACCTAACGTACTCGTAACACTGAGTAATGTAACATTTTTTGTTTCAGGTTATTTATTATTTAAGGAATTTTGTGAACAGACGTCAGAAGAACCAGTGCCACAATTAAAATTTTATGAAGAGGTAAATTATTCATAAGCATCCATCACACGCTGCGCTAATAATGTATTTGAATTGAACATGAATTAATCAAGGGTTTGTTACAGATTAAATCATATGAAAAACAAGAATGTATAGAAGAAAGGCGGAAGATTGCGAGAGATATTTATGACAATTTTATCATGAAGGAATTATTAGCACATTCACATGTAAGTTCCATTTTACTTTTTACATGAAAGTATGTTATAGGCCGAATCATACAAGTCGGCGGATGTGAAGTTAGCTACAAGCTGCGCATTATCCAATCCTGACTGAAGTTCTTTCAAATAAAGTAGCGTGTTGATTGGGTTTCGCGCAGCTTGTAGCTAACTTCACATCCGCCGACTTGTATGATTCTGCCTATAACTGTAAAAATCCGAATTGGGAAATACTTTTGATGAATCCGATTATCGAAACTTTGCTGCAGATATTTTTTTAACATTTTGATTCAACCAGGATTTGTAACTGAAACAGCTGGTGCACCCTTTTTGCGGTCGAGCCTATAACTGTGTTAACCATAATAGCTATCTCCACATAAAATAAGGAATTCGCATAGGGAAATATTTTAGATGATGCGGATTATCGAAACTTTACTGCAGATATTTTTTTTTAAATTTTGATTCTACCAGGATTTGTAACTGAAACAGCTGGTGCACCCTTTTTGCGGTCGAGCCTATAACTGTGTTAACCATAATAGCTATCTCCACATAAAATAAGGAATTCGCATAGGGAAATATTTTAGATGATTCGGATTATCGAAACTTTACTGCAGATATTTTTTTTTAAATTTTGATTCTACCAGGATTTGTAACTGAAACAGCTGGTGCATCCTTTTGCGGTCGAGTCACGTATACGTTCAGCCAACAGAAGCTACCGTTTTAGAAGATTATCCATGTTTCCGAGCGCTTTGGAACAGCGAAAGCATCGTTATGCAGATTTTAATGCGACAAAAAAATTAAAACTCAATCCGATTGCATTGCTCGGTTGTTACTGGAAATGCGGTTTCTGAAAATTTTACCTCTAAAAACCAGTTTTGTAGGATTAATAGCGCTTAAAAATGCAGTTCCTATTTTAGCTAAGGTTTTATGTATCTCGATGAAATTATCTTCGAAAGATTATGCCTACCTACTAAGTTGAACGTGTAACTTACTCAAACGTACTAAAAAGATGACACTTCAAGATCTAACATGGAATACATCATCTCCGATCAATATTTATCAATTCAATCAATCAATTTATTCTAATTACCAAATAAATGTATAAATTTATTATAATTACAAAAAAAAGCCTTAGAAAATTGTTTAGAATTGAATACACCACTTCTGAGAATCAAGAAAACTTCAATCCTTCATTTAAAATCAACCAAAGATAGCTTATCTGTAAATTAAAAAGATTTAGAAAGGTCCCGTCCCTAGAGAATAAAAGCGTAGTGGTCCAAAGACTAACACTAGTCTAGTATGTTTGCGATTGCAGTCTATCTAAACCATCATAAGTTCCTAACACAAACTTTGTAACCCTGGAGAGTTAGAGTTTGTCTGTCTCTACACAACATTTACCTATAATTTCACTTTAAGTAATGTAGATTTCGCGGAATGTGAATACATTATTTAAAAAGCTTATAGAGTAGCTGTCAATGCTTTAATGCCCCTTAATTGGCAATTTAAAGCCCCTGATCGACGTACAAAATAAAACCGCGGTTTTAAAGTTTTCTCTGTGATTAAGTAGGTATGTATACTGTGACGGTATGACGGTATAACCGCAGAGAAAACTTTAAAACCGCGGTTTTATTTTGTACGTCGATCAGGGGCTTAAGTGAGCTTCGGGTCAGTCGGGATTGCGTTTTGCGCAACTTGTAGCTAATATCACAGCCGCCAAAAAGTTTGATTCAGTATTAAAAATAATGTGAGCTTTATGTACATCAAGAATAATCCATAAAGTAATAGTAGTCAAAAGCAAACCTATACGAAATAAAATAAACGGCCAAGTACGAGTCGGACTCGCGCACGGAGGGTTCCGTACTGTATGGGAGCCCCCTTAAATATTCATTTTATTTTAATTTTATTATTTATTATTGAAGTGAATATAAAACTAAATATTCTGTGAAAATTTCAAGCATCTACCTGTTACTATTATTAATATAGAGCGAAAAACGTCTAAATAATCAAGTTTGTTGTATCGGAGCCCCCCTTAAATATTTATTTTATTTTCCTTTTAGTATTTGTTGTTATAGCGGCAACAGAAACACATCATCTGTGAAAATTTCAGCTGCCTAGCTATCATGGTTCATGAGATACCGCCCGGTGACAGACAGACAGACGGACAGATGGACATCGAAGTCTTAGTAATAGGGTTCCGTTTTTCCCTTTGGGTACGGAACCCTAAAAAAAGGTAATGTTTGTTGAAGCCAAGCATAGCTAAGATAGGTAATAAGGGTCTACAAGGGGCATATAGCTGTCCGGTGTCATGTGAATGACACCTTGAACTAGGTAGGTATATCCATGCTGTTTGTTCTGGGTGTAAATATGAACTAGAAAAGTAAACATTAAGCTGCTTTGTGTTACCTCAATTTTTGACACCAAGGCAACCAGTGATATATTATTTAGCATCATTGCTAAATAATATATCACTGGTCTAGCCTCACTGTTTTGGCCCTGTATTCAACTTTTCCACTGTAGAGCAGAACCTTCTTATTATGAGATAGGTTTTGGTCATAGTTCACCATGCTACTGAGTATGGATCAGAACACTACATATGTAGGTATTTCTGATAAGTTGAAAAATTCTCAAACATGCAGGTTTCCTCTCAATGATTTCGCTTGTTAAAGCTAAATATAACTTCGAAAAGTTAAAGGTGAGAATCTCCGGATTGAAATGGGTTTAGGTTGTACTAACTTTAAGGCTATACGAGCTTATTTTTAAGTTTCCACAATCGAAGCTTTCCCCTTTATAGTTCTGGTCAAAGTTATCAGAGAGGCCCTCATCGTCAACGGTTCGTTCGTTGCGGTCGCGGGACTTTAATTAGAAATTGTAAAACGGGGATTTCTGAAAAATGATATGGTGGAGGCGGCATTAGCAACTGTGCCGTAAAAAGGTCTGTCTGACGTCATAGAGGTCGATCAGCGAACAAAACATATACCACAATTGTAACTGAATTTGACTTCCATTATTTATTTATTAGTAAAAACTATACAATCGAATTTAAACAATCGTACCTCGAGTGTTTTTATGGGACTTTAAAAATCTCAAAGTCTATTGACGAAAATTTCATAGAATCTTTTCGTTTTACAAAATAAAGTGCCTATCTTTATCGATGTAGAAGAAAGCGAGCTCATAATCTGCCTACTCCTATCCCACTTACCCCACCCAACGTACTGTTGACCCGACTCCATGTGGGTACTCTTTTTCCATTCATATCTCTACCATTTGTCACATCTGAATTCACTCCTAGTTTCCTGTTATCATCTTTCAGACAGAAGAAAGCGAGCTATTATGTTTAATTTTTTATCGTGCAACGTGTCCGAAGCCCATGAAACGGTAGAATCATTTCTAACGCTCGCATCGCAGATGATCGCATCGCAGAGGATCGCATCGCATGCTATGCTCTCTCGCTCGCACACTGTTTCAAAGCTTGCTCCTGCTCTTACGCAGTCTCGTGACAATTTTCGCATACGTTCAGCCGAGGCGTTCCAAATATTCAATAATAGAGGAGAAAGAAGAAGGAGAAGAGCAATATTATGCCGTGTCCGCTTTATATCGGCTCTATGTGAACTGGGAACTGGGGCCGCGGCCCGTAAGCATCCGTCTGGAACTGCGCTTGTTTGTATAATGACCCTCGTTTGCGGACTGCCAACTGTACATTCTCTGAACTAACTGTTGGCCGAAATGTACCTTTGGTCATGTAAGTAGAGCGATATATCGAACCATCGACGTCGCGCTACCGTTGCAATACTGTGAATAAATATGTTGTGATATTTCCTTGACTAAAATTAGGATTATATTAGGCGTTGCATTACATTTTAGTGGGCAGTTATTTTATAGACAAGGCGGAGTTCGAGTAAGGTCCACGATATAGTCAAAATCGCGGAACGAACATAGTAGGGCCGGGCTAGTATTCGCACCACAAAATAACTCTTTCAACATGTCTGAATGATACAAAGTTATGGTAAAGTATATATATACCTATCTATCAGTTTTTCACGCGTTGACAAAATTCTTTTCGTGGTCGTATGCTAAGCTAGCTGGACACGATTGACAAGGGCCGACGCAGATGGCATACCAAAAAAAATTTGCGAAATTTTTTTGCGAGAACTTTTTGCCAGTCAACTAATTTTGAAACGAATTATCCCAGGGAACTAAATGTTATGTAAGGGCGACTGGTGTGTTAACAGAGCCGTCCGCTTAGTGTAGAAGTTGACTAAAGAGGGATTCCGGGATATACAATAGACAGATGCACCCAAATGCAACCGGATATCTCTCAAAGATTCCCCCCGATTCCAAAAAGCTTTCTATATTATTGTATTATTGATCTCTGTCGCGAGCAATATTCACGTGTCTCGCTGCGAAACCGATGTCGTCGACCCATCGCGCCAGACGTCTGCTTGAACTCATCATCGTCATCATATCGGCAGTTACAATCCAGTTACCTGTATAAACATCTTCTCTAAGGGCTTATTAGATTAGTCTAAATGCAGACAGTAATACTAAGACGATCTCACTGGTATCAGTAAAATAATAGTTAACGAGTAAGACTCTGCATTTAATGTAGAGCAGTATCTGAACTAATTTTCTGCCGCGGACTGTTGAGGAGCATCACCTCTAGTGAATTCCTAAAATAAACAGTTTGGGTGCATTGTTATACTGATTTACTAGCTGGACATTTTAAATACTCTCTCTGATTAGGATATAATCAATGTAACATTTTTTATATGACGCCTCAAACAAAAATAACTGTTCCAGTAATCTTGTCGAAGGCGAATGACATTTTTTATGGACCAGCTGATGTTAAAAAAGTTATTCATAATGATAAGTACAATAATCTAGCTATCGTATATTTGTGTAAACAGCCACCCTCGCATGTAAATGTTAGTTTGAGCAATATCTACAATGATAAGTACCCATACGGAGCATATCGGTGCTCGAAATAAAACAGTTTTCATTCCAAAACTAGGTTACCTGCAAAAATTTGGCTAATTATCCTGTTTGCCCATTACAACTCAATGCTAACATTGTACACGTTGTCTGCATTGAATAAACATGCAGTTTACCTCGTCTTTGTTTATCTAAATCGTCGATTTACCCGTGTCTCACGGGCTCTAACTATCTTCCTCGTCACGTATTTGAATAAAGACTTAACGATGTCCTGTTAGTTGTTGGTTTCAAAATATCAAATTAGACTTTTTCTTTACCTTAACTGTCTCATTCCTGTGGGCAAAGGTCTCGTAATGGCTTTCATGTGTCGCATTACATAGCCACTTCCTGCCAGTCGTCTTGAAAAGCGTCAAAAACGGCATGTCAGCGTTTTTGGGCCTTTCCTGGCTTCGCCTGCCATCAGCTATCTACTGTGTGACGGATCTTGACCCAACTCTCGGGATGCATACGAGCTACATGATCACCCAATCCTATTTCAGTTTAGCAGCTATTCGACCGACATCAGGAAAACCTGTGATGGAAAGCTAAAAAACATTTTAAAAAATCCAATTTCCTATCTCATCATGAACATCATCTAACGAAACGGCCAATACGATTTCCTACTTACGTGTACAATGCAGGTATGCAATGTTTTTTCATGTTCAGCCAAATTGTTTTAGAGTTCATGCCAACAATAGCAGAACCTGGGAGTTACATGAGAAAGTGTGAGGCAAGTATAACAACTATTAAAGCCCGGGATGTACAAAGACTCATAAAAAGCTTGTAAAAGATGTTTTAAGCATTGTTCTTGATTAATCTACTAGTAACATCTCAGTGTTATTGCAAAATGTTCGGGCGTTTTCTATTGTTGGCTGGGTAGCTGTCTCTACCATCATTGAGACTTGGTTGCACGTACCATGACAATAAAACATTACTCGGTCGAAAGATTAAAGGCACTCGGTTAGTAGAGCCTGGTCCCTAGTGGAACCTTATCTAGCTAAAGATACACCGCTAGCCCTTCTGTTAGGGTTTTTAAGCCAGCTGACTGAATGACCACTGAGTAAAATGGCGAGATAAAATAACGCTATTCTGCCGAGTACTCAGCAATAGAACAGGAGTACTAATGGCTATCTCATCAATCACTTTACTTAGTACGTGTAAACAAAGTCTTAATAGTGCGTCTCGGTAGTCTTAGCTTTTCTTTCAAGCAGTTCCTTTCTATTCTAGGCTTCGTAAGTTTACCACTCTTCATTTTGCATGTGGTTAAACGCCTAGCCTGTCAATCATAAAAAGTCATCACGACATGATCTCCAGTATCAGTGAAATTATACCTATCCATTGATAAACAATACTTAAAGTAATTATTTTCCGAATAACCATTTATCCATGTAACATTGATTCATCGACTATAATAGCAGATCTGGTTTTAATGATCTAAAATGGGTGGATATTGGTTTTATCGCTGTATTATTCAGAACTAATTCCATTTGCATTTTTCAACAATAACAATTAGCCTACATTTTCCCATGTTGAGATTGTTATTATGTTGTGTTGGTTTTACTGTACGGGTATGAGGGTAAATTAAAATAATACGCGGTGTATATTTGCTTGTACACCATTCACAATCTTTGCTTGGGAAACAATAGCGCTCGAGTCATTTTCATTAACTAAAGGAGAGTGTATTTGTATAATAAAATATTATGTATAAGGGTGTTTCTCTATTGGGGCTGTATTTATAAAAGATCGTTATTTTGCGTTTGTTGATATGCGACGGATACAATATGAGATAGCATTTTGTAGCAGTTCATTGAATTGAATTAATGAAATGATGAAATTGATGAATGAAAAATCGTATAGCAAAAACTAACTTTTAAACGCTTTTGCTAAACGGTTAAAACAACCGGGACCTACAAATTAACATGTCATTCGAGCCACGGTAGCGCTCAGTTTTAAATGCCACCCGCAAAGACCATCTGAAGACTGACCGTGCAGAAAATTGACAGAGGCCTTCAAGCGACTTAAAAAAAGCTGTGACATCAGGGCAAGTACCCAGCCTTTATGAACTTAGGTACTAGTTTACCACTTTCGCTAAAACAATTTGGGTCTAGAGAGCTAAATTGAAGACCATTGTACCGTATTTTTTTTTAACGAAAAATAACAATTATACCATTGATGTACCTATATTACATATAATATTTTAAAAATGATTTCAAGGAAAATTAATCTTGAAGATATAAATGTTTTCGAGTATTGCGACCATATTTGGCAAAACGGTGATTCACGGCACAATGTACTCGTAACAGTCTGATTTCGGTAGCGCAAAGTTATAGGCAAACCCCGAACGCAGTTAGGTCAGGAGTTAAGTTTCACAAAGCATGCAATCATCAAAGGTTTGGCACCTTTTCAGTATAATATTGCTTAAAGCATTGAACATAAAGTTCAAAAGTGGTTGCTTGTTGCTATTAAGCCGTGCCCAAAAATCTTTGGGCTTTTCCCTTTGTGGTTTCCGAAAATACATTCATTTTTGTGAATGGAATACAGATTCTTACAGCGTTCTCGGATTTAACAATGAGGTTGTACGCAGGCGTGATTTTCTAGGGCTGCTTACGGAAATTGTAAGAATGTGGTTTTACGGTGAAGTTTCGGTAAATCCATCAGAAAAACCTGTCTTTGGGGATATCACATGACTTTGATGTTATCAGAAACTATCCGAGTATACTATATTATACTCAAAGTTCATGATAGAAAAAAAGTAGAACCCTTCAGTTTAAGGATTTAGGGTGTTAGACAACATTCACAGGTGAAAATAACAAAAAAATTGTGGATTTCGTAATATTCTGAAGTATTTTGGGATAATTACTAGTTCGGAACCATTCCCTAGCTTGGTTTTGTAGATTTACTCTATGTTATTTGTTGCAGGACTATTCTAAGGAATGCGTAGCGCATGTACAGAAATATCTAATGAAACATGAAGTACCACCGAATCTATTTGAGGTAAATCATATTTTCTAATAAATACAATTTAACAATTAAACATTTTAACATTGTTTATACTTGCCTTTACTAAGTGTATGTAACATTTTAACCTTCGTGTTGCAGCCCTACATTGAAGAAATATTCCAACACTTACGAGGGGAGCCATTTAAAAATTTCTTAGAAAGGTGAGTGGTATGATGTACGTTTTAATTATTTAAATGCTGACGATGTTAATTTCAAAGCAATGAATAAGTGAAGTTATTTTGATAACAGCTATGCTATGCTATACCAGCTATGCTCTGGAGTTGTACCATTGGTATAAGTTCTCCCTATTTTTAGGGTTCCGTACCTCAAAAGGAAAAAACGGAACCCTTATAGGATCACTTTGTTGTCCGTCTGTCCGTCTGTCAAGACCCTTTTTCTCAGGAACGCGTGGAGGTATGAAGCTGAAATTTATATCAATTACTCAGGTCTACTGTCCCTTGAAGCTGTGAAAAAATCAAACTTCTAAGCCAACGCAATCAAAAGATACAGCCGTTTATGCCGCAAATTTTGAAACTCGCAAGTACTCGCAAGGGAATCAAAACCTAAAGGGTACTTCCAGTCGACCTAGAATCTTGAAATTTGGCATGAAGCAACGTTTTATAGCACAAATAAAGGAAAAATTCCGAAAACCTTAAATTTTTAGTTACATTACAAAATATATATTTTTTAATAAATATAAACTTATTACTTTTTTTGTCGTAATGAACGAACTTTGTAAACCTTGCAGGTTTGTACAGAACCCTCGGTGCGCGAGTCCGACTCGCACTTGGCCGGTTTTTTCAGGAAAATAAATCCCACGTACACAGCTATATGGAGCAACTGTGATTCCAGAATCACAATCTAAATGTCTACTTTCCAGGGTAAAACCCTGCTAAAAAGCTTAGTTCGAGTCGCAAATCTAATAAGATATTGAGTTTTTCGCTTAAAAATAAACGCTAATCCTTTTTACGTAGATAAGTACTTGTGCTGTTTGCTTTTAAACTCAACCTACCTTAATAAACGCACTCTACGTTTATTAAGGTAGGTTGAGTTTACTTCGCAGTAGTAAGCCCGTGTTTTGTCTTCTTTTATTGACAATGTTAATTCTCTCGTATAGGCCGCGCCGCACAAGTTGGCGGATGTGAAGTTAGCTACAAGCTGCGTAATATCCAATCCTGACTGAAACTCACATAAAGCGGCACGTTGATTGGCTATTGCGCAGCTTGTAGCTAACTTCACATCCTCCAACTTGTGTGGCGCGGCCTATAAAAGACAACATACGCACTGAGACAAAAACTACTCTGAAGAGACTCTACCTTTTTTAATAAGGCTGAATATGTCTTATAATTTTACTAGAACAAACCATACGATTTCTACATTGTTATTTATTTTGTTTCAGCGACAAGTACACGAGGTTTTGTCAATGGAAAAACTTAGAATTAAACATTCAGCTCACAATGAACGACTTCAGCGTCCATCGTATCATCGGCCGAGGGGGGTTCGGTGAGGTTAGTACATTTTACTCAAACATTTATATAAGGCAGCTGCTTTTTATTAACGACTTCCAAAAAGGAGGAGGTACCATGTTCGTCTGTATGTTTGTATTTTTCTTGTGTATGTTCATCGATATTATCGCCAATTGTGAAATGATGAAAAAAACTTTTTTTTAATTTCCTTATTGTATGTATATTCCCGGTTCCATTTAAATTTTATCGAAATTGGCTGAGCCGTTTTTGATAAATCAACAATAATGTAATGTATGACACTACTTATATGCTACAACTACCTACACTACTACTACATAGAAAGCAATTGGATCATCCACAGACCCTTGAAGGTCTAAAGATAAATCCAAATGCTCAAGCCCACTGCCAGTTGGGAGCGTGCCCAGCATGCTGGCAGCATTACCACGCTGAATGGCAATGCTTATATGTTGAGCCAAATAAACACCATCATTTTCGTCACGCGTCGCGTCTACCAGACGCTCAGAAAGACTTTTGAAATACTTTTGACTTTTTTGTAGTTTTAGCATATAAAGTAGTATTGTATCTTATTGTAGTAAATAAAGGCACTTTTGCCCACTAAAAAAAACTATTCGAACTCTGTACACGGTTGGAAGTCGGTGAAAAATAATCATGTTGGTTCACCGGAATTTTGCCACAGCTATCTCGCTAGACAGCTGATTCGTACATTTGTGAGTTTTAGAATATAGGCATTGAGTTCCCAAAAACTGTATGTTGCAATTTTCAATCAGCACCTAGTACCTACTTTTAAAAGAAAAGTTAGATAGACGTTAATTTTAACAATTTTTTTTTTTGGTTCGATCTACATTGCCATATTAAGTCATTTAAAAACAAAATATACCTACTACAACACATATTTTTTTCGTAAATTTACGTGTAGATCAACCACATTGTAAATCTTGTTTATCATGATAAGTATCTACAACAAGCTATGAAAGTATGCAGTGTTTAACCAGTCACCCCCATATTTGTCAATACGCTTTTTATAGCCACCATTAGGTTATCAGATATCGCTTTAATCTGGTAAATATTGTCGGGTCAATTTCTATTTCAGTGAAATAATGCTTCTAATGGTCAGTTTCGCTCGACAACATTAAAACCAGTACCGTGAAATGAAGATGTCAACCGCTAGACCTATTCGCTCACTCCAAATTAGAATTCCATTCGAGCTCCCAGTACATTTCACTAAATCCATATTCATCTCAGCCGCTGGAAAACCACCACGCAATTGTAATTCTATCAATGTATAGATAGAATGTTGATGGACTCTTATGTAGGTCAATGCAGAACCTATCTAAGTGTTGCACTCTAGCAAAGATAGTTATGTTAACTTAGAAGTTTTGTAGAACAAATTCGTTCTCGGATTTTTAGGCAAAACTTAGCGATCAATTTTGTAGATGACTAGCGACCTGCCCCGGCTTCGTACAGGTGTATTATGCATGTAAAACTTCCTCTTGAATTACTCTATCTATTAAAAAAAACAGCATCAATATCCGTTGCGCAGTTTGAAAGATATAAGCATACATAGCAGACAGACAGCGGGAAGCGACTTTGTTTTATACTATGTAGTGAGTAGTGATACGCAGTTAAATTCTCATCAGCCTGTCAGCTGTCAAAGATCTTATCACCTTTTCTCAGTTTATGTTTATTAAGAAATAATATAATAATTATTCTTCGCGAAAAATCTCAACACCGACTTACACCGTGCACAGAATTCGAATAATTTGCACGAATAGATGTGACATTTATGTACATTTTTGTTGATTTATCAAAAACGGCTCAGCGAATTTCGATAAAATTTAAATGTGATCACCTCGAAACCATACTCTTTCAAACTAAAAAATATATTTTAAAATCAATTCACAATTGGCGTAAATAATAATATATCGATGATCATACACAAAAAAATACACACAGACAAAAACCTCCTCCTTTTTGGAAGTCGGTAAAAATAATATGGTTTTTAACTGTGCTTCCAAAAGGTTTTTTTGAATGATATTGAATATTCCAGAGCCTTTTAGACATTTCATGATTTATCAAGCTCTAGCAATGATAGACGAAAAGGCTGTTTCAATTGTACTCGCGGGCCACTTTCTCGTCTGCGGACCGAA
This sequence comes from Hypomecis atomaria, assembly GCA_964007245.1. NCBI lineage: Eukaryota > Metazoa > Arthropoda > Insecta > Lepidoptera > Geometridae > Hypomecis > Hypomecis atomaria. The sequence goes on along the minus strand of OZ023292.1, from coordinate 14,285,043 downwards.
AACTAGACAGCCTTACTCTAGCTAGAGCATCGTTTGTGTAGCTGTTACTGTAGCGGGGGTAAATTGAAACGGATTCGTAATGTTTCCTAATGGCTTGCTGCGATCATTGCCACGAGATTGGATGAAACAGTAATCGCGGTCTTACGTCGAGAAACTCGTGAACAAGGGTGTTATTTTGTTCCGCTGAGTACACTCTCCCAAGTTGGTCTTAAAATAAACACTTTCCCTAAATATCCTGACGTTGATGACGTTTATGAAACATTCGGATGATGTGCTATAGAGGACACCAAAATTGAAATGTTTCTTATTCTTACAATTTATGCTCTGCAATGTGACTGAGTGTCAATGAATGTAATCTGGATACGTATACTTTTTTCTTCTGCAAAACAATTTAAAATTTTCTAAATTACTTATAAATATTTTGACACAAAAAGTTGATGGTTCAGGTGCAAATAACTCTGAACTAATTAAGAAAATAAGAAAAAGCAAACAAGGTACTAGCAGGTATAATTATATTAGCAAAGTTCACACAAAAAACGCTTCAAGAATTTGACAACATAACGGCGAAAAGAATTATGTCCCAACTCTGTATAAAAAATGCAATTTTAGAGTCTGTTTCTTTATAGCCTTTTATTAGAAGAGTATTATAGAACCTTTGAAATATTTCTACTGAAACTCTTTTCCATTTCATAGAAAATGCTATTTTTGACCGACGAACCGGAGGAGGTACTCAATTCGACGCGTATAAATATATATATTTTTTTAAATGTATAACCACGCATAACTTTTTTCATAGTTGTCCGATTTAAATAATTCTTTTTTATTGGAAAGAGTATACTTCGAAATTGGTCCCATTTAAATTTTATCGAAATCGGCTAAGCCATTTTCGATATATCAACAGTAATGTGAAAAATGCTACATCGATCCGTGCGAAATATTCGCGAATTCAGTACACGGGTGAAGTAGGTCGTGCTATTTTTTGCAAAAAAATAATTATACATAAAGGAAGAATTCCTAGAAATATTAGGTCTTGAAAGTTTTTAACTACTCTCACAGCAAACAATGCCGATGATGAAAACACTCGGTACATTGTCCCGGGAGTGAATTATAAACTTTACGACTATTTAAACATCCGGATGAAGATGCTTCCAAATGCTATAAAACAAGTCCAGTTCTGCCAAATCGCGATCAAAGATGTTTATTGTTTACACCGAATGACGTGCAAAAGCCGATTACGTTTGCATCAACGTTGAAATTACTACGTAAATTGGATGCCGATCGATAAATATGATGCTTATTGCATAATATTGATTTGAACGTATTATCCAGTACTAGAAGTCTAGGCTCGTAATGATGAGATAAACTCTTCACGCGTGAAACACGCGTTGACGGAATCCTTACCATTATTATAAAGCCGAAAGTGCGTTTGTTGTTAGTTTGTTACTCTTTCACGTAGCAACGACCAGTCGAATTCATCTTTTGTTTGGATATAGTTTAAAGGTCGGAGAGTGTTACGAGTATATGGCTATCACGTGTACGAAGGCTCGAGCTAAATCAGTTTTTTGCGTTCCGTACCCAAAGAGTATAAATTAATTATTATTAAGATATTATTAAGACTCCGCTGTCCGTCTGTCTGTCACCAGGCTGTATCTCATGAACCCATATAGCTAGAAAACTGTAATTTTCACAAATGCTGTATTTCTGTTGCCGCTATAAAAACAAATACTAAAAATAGAAAAAAATAAATATTTAAGGAGGGCTCCCACACAACAAACCTGATTTTTTCCGTTTTTCGCTCGATATTAATAATGGTAGACGTTTTATATATGTATTCGGAGAATATTTATTTGTATATTCAATTTAATAATAAATGACTAAATTAAAGTAAAATAAATATTTAAGGGGGGGCTCCCATACAGTACGGAACCCTTAGTGTGCGAGTCCGACGCGTAATTGGCCGATTATTTTGCCTAGTTACGCTGTGAGTATATAAAGTATCATTAATCTCTAACCATACTTACTCTATGTCAAAATCAAGTCTATTAGTTGCTCTGATTGCTACATCAAAAAGTAACAAACCAACCAACACTCTGTCGGATTTTTTATATAAGTAACTATTTTCTCCCAATTAAGTATAAAGAAATATGTACTCAAAAATGCTATCTATTGCCCAAAATTTTAAAGTAAGCAAGTGGTCATGAGAGACCGGTACTCGTGAGACAGGCTACTTTTTAGGGTTCCGTACCCAAGGGGTACGGAATTATTACATTCTAAGAATCCACTATCCGTCCGTAGTATGTCTGTCTGTCACCAGGCTCATGAATTGTGATAGCTAGAAAGTTAAAATTTTCACAGATGATGTATTTCTGTTGCCGCTATAACAACAAATACTAAAAACAGAATAAAATAAATATTTAAGGACCCATAAAACAAACCTGAATTTTTAACCATTATTTGCTCAATATTAATAACGGTAACAAGTAGAAGCTCTAAATATTCACAGAATATTTAGTTGTTTATTCACTTTAAAAAAAAGTAATTAAATTAAAATAAAGTAAATATTTAAGGGGGCTCCCATACAAAAAATGCTTGAAATATTCACAGAATATGTAGTTGTATATTCACTACAAAAAATAATGTAGTTAATTTAAAATATATTATAAAGGGGGTACGGTACGGAACCCTTCGTACGCGAGTCCAACTCTCACTTGGCCGATTATTTATGAAAGGATTTCATTGGTATGTATAGCCATGTCCACGTTGAAAACTGACATCACCACACTATAAATAGATAAATTAATCCTATTTGCACGTGGTTTAATGGGTATCCCCGTTCCGTTAATTATTGCAATGCGCTTATGACGCGAATGTTTTACCTAATTTTGTGACCACAATAAATGGCTGTAATTATTTACATTAATGTACAAGTATGCGTACTAATAAGGAAGCTAATTTCTCAGTTCTCTTACCAATGTCGATCGTCATCAAGTACTTAGGGTATTTCAATGGCAAGCGATTCACTTATTGGAATTAACAGGCACGGGATGCCCTGTAGTCTATAGGGCATCCTGTGCCTATAGGCTATAGAAATAACGTAACGTAGTCTTAGTGTTTACTTTTACTTTAACTAAAAAATATTTTTTCAATTCGGTTCACAATTGGCGTAATTATCGATGAACATACACAAAAAAATACTTACAGACAAACATAGAACCTCCTATTTTTTGGAAGTCGATTAAAAAGTGTTCAAAATGTCATAATTATATAGTGATCTGTTCATTATCTTTATAGAGAGTTTGTTCATCATACAACTTCAGTGGTTCCTACAATTTCTCTACCGTTCTTTCTGTAGGTATATTTGTACTCGATTTAGAGCTACATATTCGAGTTCAAAAAGCATCCATAGTATCAATAAATACATTCGTGTTTTGCTGGATGCGAATAGATATCTAATGCAATTTGGCTCAAATGCATTTCGTTCTAAAACACAATGAGCCAGATGTCATTGTAGTTATCTTTCACCGTACCAGCCGTGAGTTTTGGAAGTTTTTCATCTTTATAGATATTATTCGGTCTTTATCTATAGGAATCGGCTGGAAGCGGCTGCATTCAGTACTTTCCTTAGATCGTCGGATTACCTCTAATATGAGTTTGTTAAGTTTTTTTACACTCTCGATAGAGCTACCTTAAATACACAAGCGTCGTTCGCCTTAGTACAAGTTTGCATAGTAAACGAAAACTACTACCGTTTCAGGGCTCCTCTGCGGGGCTCCATATATTTTTATTAGTTAGGGGCGGTACAAAAATGTATGGAGCCACACGGAAACTACTGCAGATTTCGTTTACGTACAATCTCATACTAAAAGGGCTCGGTTAGCATCGAGTTAAATTCAGATTGATTTCCATGCAAAATTGTACTTAACTCTCCAGTGCCTAAATACTCGTCAGACTTACAAACTGGCTGATAAATAAATAAAATCGGCTTAAATTAAAAGAAATGACATAAGTTCTCATATTATTCGCAAGTATAACGTATATCAATAAACAATGTGTATGTGTGTGTGTAATACGGATAAAATTGTACAGGTGTACGGGTGCCGGAAGGCGGATACGGGAAAGATGTACGCGATGAAGTGTCTCGATAAGAAGCGGATTAAAATGAAACAGGGCGAGACTCTGGCGCTCAACGAGAGGATCATGCTTTCGCTAGTCAGTACTGGGGTAAGTTATAATGTTATAGCTATTTTACATAGAGATAGTAAATCTCACTTTCACAGTTTAGACAAGGGCTTTTGCCATGTTTCGATAAACATGCCCTTTTTTACCGAAGGTACGATATTTATAACAAAATAAGAGTCAAACAAAATTGGATTTAAAACTGGGCCCGGTTTTAAACATTATTTCATCGGCGCATTAAAAATATTTGAAACCTTAAATCAAAATGAATGAAGCTTGAATGAAAGAATAATGAGTTGAAGCTATCTGTTTATTTCGTGTATTCTTTTAAGCATACAACGTTTTTTTTATGTTATTTTTATACCATGCGACAGGAAGGTACAATAAATATCTGTTTGTTTTTTGTTATCTCATAAAGGCTGAATGTCTAGTCTAGAGCTAGACCGATTGTGATGTGCGCAATATTGTTATATTCGCAATAATTGCTGGAGTGATACAGTAGGTATAAGCTACACGTTTTGGGTAGTTGAGTTTTTGGTTTGAAAATTAATTAAAACCATGTCTTCAGCATATAAAGCTGCTAGCTTTGTCCATCTATGCCATTCACTTGTTTAGCTTTTCAATAAAATGGAGGATGCACACCAAGCGAACGAAAAGTCCGAGCGCAGAATTTTTAATTTCAAATAAAATAAAAAGGATGCAGAAAGTTCGCCAGCGTTATGTTATCTATGTATCTCTGTGCCCTAATGTGCTTTCAGCCCACGTTTTATTTGTGAATAGGCAAGCATAGAAAGAGATGCTTTCGTATTTTATACGTGTTTAGTATTGTAGTCTAGAGGAGCTGGTCGGCTGTATCTGACTTGGGACTATTTAATAGGTTTCAATTATATTTTTCTTCTCGATTAAATTCGCGTAATCTTTTGTTAATGGTCTTCAAATTGCATTCTTAGAATGAGTCTTAATATTTCACTAAATAGAAGAATTATAATTCACGGAAGTCTTTCATAAAAGAGCGTGTCTCAATAGAAACGTTTAATATCTAAAAATGTTAGCGTTCTTTGTATCATCACATGGATTTCATCAATGAGAAGTTTTCCAAGAAGAAGTTTGATTAGAAGTTTAACAAGCTTAGATATCACTTCTGTGATATCTAAGCTTGGTAGATAGAGCAAGAAAGTTTCACAGCTTGAGTCCATAATATGACACGGAAACTTGAAAAGTTTAGATTCCCATTTTTAAATCTCTCAACGTTTTCTATCCTTGTAGAGATACTAGGCTCTGATCTCATTTGAAAATGATTTGATTTAAATTCTACACACTCCATCTGCCATTTTGACTGTAGACGACGCAAGCGAAGACTGTAATATTCGAATGGAATCCTTTCCTAAGAATACGAGGGGGCTTGAATCATAAGCGTGTTGGCTTAAAATGACCCTTTGCTTTCAATGATTAAGGTTCAGCTTTTGTTGACGTTCCTTTTTGTACAGAAACATGGTACCGTTGTACTTTCATTTCTGTTCAAATGCTCCCTAATCGAGAGCAACGAACTGAGCGACAGGCATTATTGTTTGCTCTACAAATATGTACAGTGAATGCTCGGTTTCGCGGGAATGTTTACAATATATTTTATGCGTATTTGAACCTCGCCCATCGCTACATCGCCAGAGCGGAGTCTATCATTGCTTACATTAAACTGACTCGACTCAAAGCATAAGTATTGATTGATTCTTCGCAGAATCATTACCGAAGATAAAGGATGATGTTTATTCATCGCACACGACATCAAGTAAACAACTTGGGGCGTGCAAACAAAGGGATTTACATAAGAAAGCTCACAAAAATATAGCACATTCTCCGACGTTCGCAGTTCTCGTACCGTTACATCCTCGTCTAGACGGATTTGCGATAAATTAACTATGCCGTAACTATTGATTTATACGCTGATTCGATATTAGGTTCATGTTACGAACTAATGCCGATATGATAACATTTTATGATAATGTTTAGAACCGTATCGCAGTAACTGTGGGTATTAGCGCGGTGGATATATACGGCGGTGATTCAGGGTAACGGTATCCCAGGGATAATAAATATCTATTGTTATGACAGGACATAACATAATTTTTTACACCAGACTACGAGTAAGCTGCCCGTTGGCTGTACAGCTTTCCGTCTCCGGTCGAGAATTCCGAGTAGAGCTAAATGAGAAAGGAAGATGTCAGGATAAAGGATTTCCTCCGTTATTTAAAGATATGTGAAGTCTGAACAAAAACTTTCTAGTTAGACGACAAGTCGTGTATTCATCCGTGTTATGTTAAACATTTGCATTTGTGTGCATTTCTATTTACCATTTAGCATTGTCAGATAAGAGAACATGACATGTATTCCTAACTGTTAGATGTTACAGTTGTTTTTACTAACTACTTAGATCACCCCTCACCACGATGATCAATAAGAAATGACGACATTGTAAAAGTTCGTGATATCCATTAACCACATTACCCTGCCTATAGATCCCAAAGACCTTGGGTTGTGTAACTTGTTGTTATACCCGTAGTTTACGTTTGGCAAGCTACCATATCCTCGTGAAACGTGTCGCCAAATGTGACCGAACTTGGCAGCAGAGGCATGTTTTCACATAGGCCCTACGTTATTTGGTAATTAAGTACCTATGGTATAAATATTTTGCCAGCCAATATGTAGTAAATTGCTTGGTATGTATGTACTTACCTATGATCCCTCTGATTCAATAATTTTTAACAACAAATGACACTCCGGTATGAGATTCTGGGTTCCCAACTGAAATTGAAGCTAGTCAATGTGATATATTCTCACTCATTTTTAGTAGCGCTCAGCGTAGTTTGACTAGGTGTATCTTTTTTTTGGCATTTTCTGAGCGCTGCCGTGACTGAGATGACACTTTAAATCGTGGGTTCTGATTGTCAATCGTTTACCCATGCAGAGGCCTTCAGGCTGCTTAGAAACTCTGACAGGGCTACCCATCCGGCCTATACGAACTTATACTAACTCATTTTGTTTAATAAATTATTGATCGTTTAAAAAAAACAAATATAGGTAGTTCCGATTTTTTGACATCGAGTCATCCTGTGTCAAGACAATCACGTCTCTAGTTAGGGACTCTTAGAATAAATCTTATTTTTGATACAAACCTAAATAAATTTATGAAATATGTATACAGAAATCAGTACATAGTATTTACACAATTCCGTAATGACGATGACATCATTCATACAAGACTATCGGCGTTAAAAATACATGGAACAGGTGAAATGGCGCGTCTTGTTTATATCGATAAATCGAAAACATCTGTTGATGTTTCAGTTGCACTAAAGTACCGTTCAAACGCATTCGATTCGTGTAATTTCTTTACAATCACTCGCTTAATTTCTACTAAAGTAAGTTCGTATAGGCAGGGTGGCAAGCCTTGGCGTCGGTGTTTTAAAGGTACCTGAAGGCGCCATGGCTAAACTGTTAAAAGAACCGGGATCTACAATTTAACGTGTCATCCGAGCCACAGTAGCGCTCAGTTGTAAATTTCTACTGATTTCTACCATCCAAGGTACGCATTTTCATTTTTTAGGATATAACGCTGAGAGGTAAAAATTTGCAAAAAATTGTAAAGAACTTGCAATAATGAATAGGAAAAAGGCAATACAAATGCAAACAACAAAATCATTTCAGTTGTAATTTTTATCAGGCCGATTTTTATGGTGTATGTTTTTATTGAGACGACGACGGTTGCGTGCTTTGTGGGAGAGGTCTTTTTAAATTAAAATTATAAGAGTAATAAACTTGTAACTGTCACCGTACTTTAGTTTGCATTTTGATTTGTTGGAAGTCGTAAGTAGTGAGCAAAAATCTATGTATAAATCTTATGCCTGTACCGAAAAAATAGTTTTTTTCTGATTGCATTGAACATAAAATAAAACAGCGACACATTTATCGATAACGTTTGGCTAACTTTAGTTGAGACATTTAGGTCTAAAACTACACACCCCTCCACAACCAGTGTTTTTAACTTTAGCTCGTTACAGGAATGATATTGCAACATTTTACCTGTACATAGCTGCAAGTCCTATACAATACCTTCGTTTACACGTACATAAATAGAAATTTCATATCTCATATTATTTTCTAATGAAGGAGACTTTTATTCACAAAACTTAAGTAACATAATTTATTCTAACTTTTACTAGAATATTTCGTATCTTTTCCAAAATTAATTTATCATGTTTAGCTTAGATCGAATGATCTCTACCAGCATTGGACTCTGATCTATCACCCTCATCCAGTCATGATAACATCGGTTAGAAACAACGTCAAGTACTCTTCAATCCGCCCGCAGATCCGTTAACTAAATCCCACGATGTGGCTTTCCTGCCCTGATATCCTGCTTTAGCCGAATTAACAAATTCCCCAAATTTTTATATCAACTTTTAAAAGTATTCTTAAAGGCTTTTTTGAATGAAGAAAAAGAAAAAGTTTGACGAGAAGCTCGAGCGATATTACTGGTAAAGCTCACGGTGAAACATTTTTATTAAAAAATAAACTTTAGCTACTCCCGTGGCTTTACTTTGCTATTGTCTTTATCATTCTTGTACTACCTTTTGCAAATCAATTTCATCGGGTAATTGACAAATTAACAGATACAAAGACAATTACACTCCATACAAAAAAATCCGTTAAACAATTTTTATGTTTTCTGATCGTCAAATGTATCTAAGGAGCTAGGAATTGTGTATGCTACTCAGATTTTTCAATGGAAAACGTCGGCTTTGATAGTATAATGTAATACAACAGCTGTAGCGTTGGTATCAACAGGAGCCCGATTCCGAATTGTCTCGTCTAAAATAGGTTAAAGGAAGGGACTTACTGCGCAAACTCAGCCCACAAAAGGCTACTTTGTGGGACGTCCGACGGCCTCTGCACGTTATGTTTACGACGCTATTTACATTTGTACCTCATGTGGTGTAACATTCTCGGCGTGGATAACGCTAATTTAATGAAGAGGAGTGAAGAGCCCAGCTTATGTTTCTGCTTTCACTGCGAATTTAATAACACAGCTGTAATCATTTCTAATCTCTACAAAACTTCAAATTTACTCTTAGTACATGATAAAGAATACCATCTCGTCATATCTACAATTGTATATGCTACAAGACTTTCCTGATTTGCTGACAGAAGAGGAAAGCTAAATTCCTTCTCAATCGAGTCGATTTATGTGATAAAGAAAAATATATTTAACTCGTAACTTGACCTACATTTCCTTCAGCTTGGAGATATCGCGTTTTCCTGCCTTTTCATGCATCAATTTACTCAAGTAAACGTACAATGTAAGGCTTGTTTTTATTTTTAACGTTGACTTTTAAGAAAAACCTTTGAACATATACATGCAACAAAGTGTTCAATTATAATGATATACAGTACGGTGGAAACATCACACAAAAAGAACAACATTACAACAAGTATCCTCGTTCTGATCGGACTTCATTACAACATAAAATGCATTATTTATTAACGTACGTCAACATGATAATGATAGGTACTTACACATGTTTCTGTAGCTGGTACTAGGACATGATATTTTAAAGTGACTTTCGTTGTTGCTGTCACTCAACGAAATTGAGGATGACTACGAATTTTTATAACTATCTCTCTGTCATTATATTGCTTGGTACCATCGGCACGTCGAGTTTCCTTCCTTCACTCTAGTCTGTTATAATCATCTTTGCGTTCAATGTCATCCTCTTTCTTTTAGATACACACCTGCGGGGCAATTTTGTTAACCGATCTCGTTGCTGAGGTGACGCGTTCTTGAGCTTCTCTCGTTTTTTTGACAGCTTTGAGCTATCAAAACTGTCAGAAAAGCGAGAGGGGTTCGGGAGCGTATCACTTCGGTGACGAGATCGGTTGACAGAATTGCCCCGCTGTACTCGTATAGACCGAATCATACGAGTTGGCGGGTGTGAAGTGCCCAATATCCAATCAACGCGCAGCTTTATGTGAGCTTCAGTCAGGATTGGATTATATATATATATTTAGTCCTATATTTTAGTTAGGATTATATATATATATAATCCTATATTTTAGTCTTGTAACATGTTCCAAACTACTATCTTAATTGACAAAACCTAATGTAGCTTAGAACTACATAATTATTCTATCTACTCTATTAATGGAATCTTGACAAACTAATCTTCCACGAATACCGAATGGTGCACGAGACAGTGGTCAAAGTAAATCCGCAGTTTGGTTGTTAAACACCGCGATGTCCAGCGTTCAGTGGCTATATCAATTCATATCTGATTGCTTATCGATCACAGCTGCTTTGATTCAGCGGGTACAATAGAATCATACTTATATTTATGTGCTTCGGCTATCGGGGACATAAACGATACCCGGCCAATTGGACTGAAACGAATTGGAGCGCCCTCGATTTGTCCTACGAACTGACTGCTTCCGCTGCATTTTATTTTACCATTCCAGTTCACAAATTCATTTTACTTATTTACAGTATTGACAGTTTTATAGGTCTGTTTTTGAATGGCGGAATGTGGTGTTTTCACACTCTCTCAACTTTCTTTAATGCTTCAATCAATGTCACATCTGCGGTACTTACTCAATTTCTTCGAACTCTAGGTAAATTATGTTACTGTAATTTGTTATATTTATGAATACTAGCTGACCACCATCTCACCATTCTGTCAACTGTCAATGACAATTTTTACATGCAGGAAAATTTTGTATGGGAAAATGAAATTAATGTTCATATTATTTTTCTCGCAACTTATTAAAATTTTCTCACCGTTTAAACCTTCCCTTAACTTCCACAAATATTTCAAGATCAAAATAAGCCAAATCGGTTAAACCGCTTTTCGAGTTTTAGCGAGACTAACAACACGATTCTTTTTTATATAGATAGATATAGATTGTTATGCAATAGTTTAAATATAAATAGGCACATAGTATTTAATTGTTCGTGACCTATAAAAGCTTCCCCGAAAGTTGAACAAGGCCGCGGGTTTCCGAACCGAAGTTTATAAAACGCGAGCCGTCAGTAGTTCTGTTACGCCGCATATAGGTAGTCAACTTTTGGCATGAAATTTCTTTCTCCGTGACCTTGTTTAAAAACTTTATGTTGTGAGGTAATAAAACGTTTTTATTTTATGTTTACGAGTAAGCAAACTCCGGTTTATAGGGTCGCGTCGATGTGAATGACAAATTTTATCGATATTCTATCACATGAGATGTCCGTCGTCGCAGGCTGATTCGATTTTCTTGATGAATAACGTTGATAGATTGCACCTTATTCAGCCTTTATCGACCGTGAAAATGTAGTGTATGATTTATGGACCTTACTGTTAATGTTACGTTTTATATAACTTTGGGCCAACTGCCAGACGCGGTTGATTGTTTTCAGTCAGTGATCTCTCGGCAAATTGAAATAAATAGCGAAGATCAGTTCGCCATCTCTTTTTCCTTCATCTTAAAATGCTTTGTATTTGTACTCGGCGAGTCTATTTATATCCTTATTTGAAAGTTAAGAAGCGTCGATTGGCGAGGCGTTCGCGTGGAAGCCACATATCGATCACGTCCCTGCTCGTTTGTCGTTGAGACGTTCTTAAATTCTAATGCACTTTAGGTCATTTTGCTGAAGACGTAGCTTATCTTTTACGAGAGTTGGTCGGAGTTGAGCGGCGCCGCCTCGTCTGTCTGTGTCGCGAATGACACAATCACTTGGAGGTTTTATCTTCCCTGGACACGCCTTGTCTCGGTTCCTAGCTCTACTGTATTTTACTAGAACATTGTATGAACCTCTTGGGAATAACAGGGACGTTTGTTTTGCTAAGTACAAAGTTTGTTTGCTATTTAAAGCTAGAACAAAGTTAATTAACATTCTTGCGAGCACGAACTTTCTAACACATATCCATAAATTACTTAATCAAGGCCGTGTAATAAAATCTAAAGAATATAGAATCCTTTGATACTACTTTATCACTACGTCAAATGTAGGCTTACCCTAGTAAGATGGATAAGATAGTGGCTTGTTATTGTAAGCCATTACGAATGCGTTAAAAAGCAAAGCAATATTTGAAGTGATGCCATAAATGCAACGATAATAAAGAGTACTTAAATACAAGAATGTTTTTACAGCTAATGTATTGTATGAGTAGACTTGATTTTTTTACTGCCACGATGAATCTACAGAATGTTGGACGCAACGAAAATATTTATTTAATCGCGAATACCTAACGCGTTCACGGTTTACCACCATAACAGAAGTAAACAGAAATATTCAGCAATAAGCGCTTTTGTTCTCTATGCAGAGCCAACTTTTGCTCGACAGTGGCCTAGCTCTTTGCCTAAAAATATAGGTCTTTATAAAAAAAAAAAACCTGACATTCACGTGTTTTGCTACTAAATCTAATCATCAAGCACCTTCAGGACTAAGTTAGTAGAATTTAGTCGTTAGTGTTATCATTAGCTCTACCGGGAGTTCAACGCATGCAATAGATTCCTCGGATACGTTTTAAACCCAAAAAAAATCTTCATTGATTGATTAAATCTTTTCACGATACTCTCTTTCTGTCCTACGCGATCCATCGCTCACTATCATCGTCTAATCTGAATATAATTTAAAAGCGATTGAAATAAACTTGATGGATTCAATCACCGCAAACCAATAAAAGTGGCGGTAAACAAATGCATCATAGCCAATGTGCAGTTAAATATTTCCGTTTGCCATTTCAATTCCACATTTCGTTGCCGGTTTATAGGATTCGCTGTTTCATGACGGGATCGTATTCAGAGACTCATGGAAGAGATTCATTCATAATTATTGTTATAAATTCAATAAAGTCTAGCATTAAACAAGGGGATATGTAGTGACTTTAGTCAGAACATTAAAAGTAGTTATAACTATAAGATGTCGTATAGTAGATACCCAAAACATTCTATTGGATGAAATATCTCTGACAATGTACCTTATAGTTAATCTATAAAGTCGAAGTAATAGCTAAATCAGGACCATTGAGAAACATTTCCTTTTCATTAAAACGGGGTTTCTGATTGCCTTGTTCCAAGACGAAAGGTTAAGACCATCGTTATGAACAGCTTTTATTATGGGGCGTACTCGGAATTCGATACAAACCGGCTGTTTCATACATTTTATCGATTGCGAGGTGCGATTTTGTATGAGACAGCTGTTGTTTCCGCGAATTTCGGGTTGACCTCATAATAAAAGTTATTCATAACGATGGTTTTAATCAACCCCTTTCTAGTAGGTAACCCTGTATAAACCGTTTCACTATTTAGCAATAAATATAGGTATAGGACATTCCTAAGACGCTCTCTAATTTGTCATCAGCTGTTCTTCAGTCATTACTTATCCTTACTTATCACTCCAAGGTCTCAAAGAAAACAATAATTTCTTGCGTATCAATAGGAAATCATACATTTCGACACGTATCCTGAGTACGCTCCGTTCTGACCAATGGCTATATTTGTCACCTCGTCTCCTTCAATTCGGGATTTAAATCACGTCGCTTCGGGGCGTTATTGCGATTATATGGAAACATTTCTGACTCACATATCCGTCAAAATATTATTGTCGCTGACCATTCTCACGTGTGTGGTTCGGAAAGATCGTTTTCTTTGAACACACACGATGCACACCTCATGCAAAGTATGAGTGACTCAGTAAGCAATACACGAAATTACTAAAAACTAAAGACGTGACTAAGTAACTTACGTACTACATAGGCAATTCGTAATGCATTTTTCATAAGTGATTTTGTCGCTAACTTATCCTAGAACATACAGAAGGACATATGAACAACTGTTATTATTAATATCTAACACAGAATATACTTACATAAATATTTTAAAACCCAATACGCTCAGCTCAATATAGCAAAAGTAAAAGTTAGATGGACTGTCTGTTAACTGACATCACATGCTGTTTTTATTTTTATCAGTAATTTTTTTGACACTTTCAAATACAGCGGGGCAATTCTGTTAGCCGATCTCTTTACGAAAGTGATACGTTCTTGAACCTCTCTCGTTTTTCTGACAGTTCTGATTGCTCAAAACTGTCAGAAAAACGAGACAAGTTCAAGAACGTGTCACCTTAGTAACGAAATCGGTTGTCAGAATTGCCCCGCTGGACTTGGTTGTTCGCTCCTTCTACTTTGTGGCAGTCGCGTCTTCTTCCCTTGAAGACGTTTGACAAGTGAGATGTAGTTGAGACTAGGTATCCACTTTCGCTCCTACGGCTGTACTGTACTGTACCAGCCTTTTTAATAGTCCACTGCAGGACGTAGGCCTACCCACGAAGGGTGATTGGGCCATATCCACCACGCTGGCCCAGTGCGGGTTGGTGGATTCACATACGCCATCGAATTTCTTCTACGGACGTATGCAGGTTGCCTCACGATGTTTTCCTTCACCGAAAAGCCAGTGGTGTGAAATTCCGTACATAAATTACAAAGAATTTATTGGTACGGGACTGGGATTGAACCCACGACCTCACGATTGTTAGGCGGGTGTCACTACCTCTAGACCACCATGGCTACGGCTACCTTGATCTAATATACGACTTTTGCTCCATCGAGTTATTCCTATCAGTGACAACCTTAGAGAAATAATAACTACTTACTAGTGGTAACTTATTTCAGCTATGGCTGTTTTTTTTCTCCTTTATCAAGTAGGTATATCTGTTTTGGTCGATCCAGCTATAGCTGCAACATTTCGCTCTCATAGAATCAGTTTTGCAGGACTACTCTCATAAGCTACGTTTTATGAATTTTATCAAAGAAGCTCCACCTACCATTATCACGTGCGGCCAAGTTTTATGCTCAACGCCATTTGAGTTTTAGTTGTAACAGGCAAGATACATTAGTTCTAGAGACAAAAGTTACTAAGTAACACAGAAAGGTTTGTACGCACGTACAGGTCGGGTGGCTAGCCCTCGTATCTAGAGTTTGGCATCTGACACCTATAGACATAAAAACACCTATTACAAGCTATAACTTTCCTGAATATTTTTTTATTCCAGGTGGACTGCCCCTTCATCGTCTGCATGACCTACGCGTTTCACACCCCCGACAAGCTGTGCTTTATCCTCGACCTAATGAACGGGGGCGATCTGCACTACCACCTGTCTCAACACGGTGTCTTCAATGAGGCCGAGATGAAGTTTTATGCCGCTGAGGTCATATTAGGTATGTTCTTATACATCAACTTGGAAAAAGTTTTTACATCAGCTTGGTATTTCATCATAATTATAGTACGAGATGTGTAGATAAGCAGCTTGTGTAAAAAAAAACATTAGTACGAAATAAGGTTCTTAGTTCGCTTCGTATGAGGTTACGGTTCATCACTGCACCGTTCATCTGCACATCTCATTTCTGGTAGAAAGGCCTTAGTGATAGGGTGTCATTTTATTGAATATAAAACCACCAGGAACTCGATTTTTGACCGACGAAACGGAGGAGGTACTAAACTCGACGCGTATATATTTTTTATGTGTAACCACGCATAACTTTTTACATAGTGGTCCGATTTAGATAATTATTTTTTTATTGGAAAGAGTATATCGAAATTGGTCCCATTTAAATTTTATCAAAATCGGCTAAGCCATTTTTGATAAATCAACAATAATGTGAAAAATGCTACATCAATCCGTGCGAAATATTCGCGAATTATGTACACAATTGAAGTCGGTCATGCCATTTTTTTTACAAAAAATAACTATATAAACGATAGAAATTATTTTGTGTTCGGAATCGCATAATAATATGCTATTCCGTGTGCACTAACTTAGTTTTAAAATGCTCGCTCACTTTTTCAGTCGGTCACAAGTCGGGTCGGTATTTAGCTTCAATAACTACAGTTACTATTGAAACTATTCTTTATGTAGAAAATATTTTTATAAGTAGGTACTTATAGATAATGTTGTTTTTTTTTCTCATCAGGTTTGGACCACATGCACAAGCGTCACATAGTATACAGAGATCTGAAACCCGCGAACATTCTGCTCGACGAGCACGGACACGTGAGAATATCCGATCTCGGCCTCGCGTGCGACTTCTCCAAGAAGAAACCACACGCCAGCGTGTGAGTACTCTTAACACGTAATTAGACTATAAGCCCGATTACAGAGGCGCCATCCTAATTATATTAGCTAAATAGCGTTTCTTTTTACTTAAGGCATTCGATAAAGAGAACGCTTTTTACGTTGCTATTAAATTTACGCTGGCGCCTCTGTAATCGGGCTTAATAGGTAACTTACGAATAAACGAACGAAAATAATACTTAGGAAATCTTCAAAAATTGACCGTACAAAAGTTGATTGTTTCTTAAAAATTGTGTCCAGCTTGATGGACATTTTTTTTTGCAAATGAGTATGCGCGCTTGTTATCCTTGCTTTCCTTCTGAATTTAAACCAATCACCAAGTATGTCTATAGGTAACCTGGATTATCCCGTGATGCGTATTGTGAATCATACTAATTAATATAATATAATCAATTAATCATACTAATTGATAAAAAATAACTTTTTAGTACACCGCTTCTGTTAGAATTGTAAGGCGACTACGAGCGACATGTACATTAGCCGCTAGCTAATCAGCTTAAATTGGCTCTATTTACCTGATCAGTCTGTATCCAACTAGGCTGGTTATCGTGTTCACGCCAAGTCGACAACCTTTCTGATTGCGAGATTCATTCATTGCCTTCTGAAATGGTGAAGTATAAATGAATTAACACTTTATTATTAACACTAAAATACAATACACAGAAAGGAAGAAAAACGCTACTTAAAACTAGTGCAACAAAGGGCGGCCTTATTGCTTATAGCAATCTCTTCCAGGCCGAAGTACCTGATCGGAAATCCTAAAATTCGTATAGAAACTTTTCCAAATGACGTAGGGTGTAGGCTATACGAGGACTGAATTAAAACTAAGAATTTGAGCTTATTTAGCTCCCATTTGATAGACAGATCAAATCTTAATTTTAGTGTCGTTGTCTTCATCTAAAGGCTCTATCTTACTGAGACATCATGGTGGCACCACCCTGGTCGCGCTATCAACAAAATGTATGCAGCTGTGCGGAGAGTAGGTATTTAGTGTCAGCTGGTTGCGGAACAAGGTATTCGTTTGTGGTGGCGCCGCCTTGGTGCCCTGTAGTAAGATATTTCCCTAATAGATCACAGTGGACAGATGTACATCTTTTGACGTGATAAGGTCTTATGCAATCGATGAACGCCGGCTGCACGCACGAAAAAGTGTCACGTTCCGCCTGAGCCGAGCGTGCAAGCGAGAGCGCGGAGCAAGCGATAGACGCACTATCGGCCTAAGCGTTCGGCTTATTTAAGTTACTGATACAAAAATGTTTTCTTATGACGTTATCACGTAAAATTATCGTACGTAAACCGACCTTACAGACAACCAAATTTGTTATGTAGTTTAAACCTATACGTAATATTACAGTGGCACCCACGGCTACATGGCGCCCGAAGTGCTCTCCAAAGGCACGGGCTACGACTCGTCGGCCGACTGGTTCAGTTTCGGCTGCATGCTGTACAAGCTGCTCAAGGGACACTCGCCCTTCCGCCAGCACAAGACCAAGGACAAGCACGAGATCGACCGGATGACTCTCACCATGGTAATTATCATTATAAATATAGGCAACTAGCTGCCCACCCCGGCTTTGCCCGGGTATGATTTGCTACAGAAGACAGATTTTTTAAATAATGTGCCTACCTACCACGTAACGTAGGTATGGGAGTTTTAGTAATGATCCCTAATTTTTATATAATATAGCCTATGTCATCCGGAGATAGTGTAGCTTTCCAATAGTAAAAGAATTTCTCAAATCGGTTCAGTAGTTTCGAAACCTAATCAATGCAAACAAACAATCAAATATTTCCTCTTTATAACATTTGGCACAGATACAGATAAAGATCGCCTTGCTCAGGGTTTAACTTCTGTTTCTCTTATCAGCTGACTTGACTTTTTTTTGCCCGTAACGACGCCCTATCACAGTTTAGTGACCTTTATTATCACGTTTCCGTGGCCTCCTACCTACATCCAGCTAATAGCAAATAATACCAAAAGCTATTTATAGTATTTGAACGGTTTTACCGATGACCGAATGTATGCCATCCCCATCAAGCACTAGATAGAAGCTACTAGCCGTTCGTGCTAAATGTTTTCTCGCCACTTTTTCCTTTACCAACATCTCGAGCTAATCGGGTTTCCCCAAAATCGTAGCAGCCGGCGTTGCACAGTAATCAAACTTACTATTTTAAATATTTTCCTCTCCACTGTGCTACATGTATTAATTGTAAACATAAGCAATGTAATATTTTTGTAGCCGTACTGTAATGCACCGGCTTTTTTAATAGTCCGCTGCTGAACATAGGCCTACCTACGAAGGGCGGTTGCGCCATGTCCAGTGTCCACCACTCTGGCCCAGTGCGGGTCGGTGAATTCACATAAGCCATCGAGTTTCTTCTATGAACGTATGCGGGTTGCCTCATGATGTTTTCCTTTAACAGAAAAGCCATACATAAATTCCAAAGAACTCATAGTTCATCCATCCAACAGCCATAGGACGTCCACTGCTGGATATAGGGCTGAAATAATGTTCTTAGAATTAATTAAATAATTTCGACTGCCTCGATAACTCAGTGGTTAGTGACCCTGACTCCTGGGTCAAATAGGCGTGGGTTCGATTCCCACCCAAGGCAAATATTTATGTGACGAATATAGATATTTGTTTGAAATAGAAATAAACTTTATTGCGATGCTGTGTACATACAATAAGATGTTATAAACATATGAAAGTTCCAACAGCGTGCCCATTTCGAGCGTACAATAATGCACTTATAAAAATAAAAGTTAATTACCCAATGAATCAAATTATCTTAAGCAAAATGACAAATAAGAGTAGGTAATATTAATTTATAAACTAGGTAAGCCAAAGGCTCTGTGATTTTCAAAGTATTCTTTGGTTGAGTAAAATACCTTTGAAATTAGCCAAGACTTCAGAGTCTTTTTAAAGCTATTGCCTTCTTATATCTTTATATGAAATGGTAAACAATTGTAAACTTTGATAACCATAGTTTGCTCTGTGCCTGGTTGTTATTTTAGGTACTATTCATAAAAGTATGTATTATATAATTAATAATAACATAAAAATATGCAAATGTAGCATATCAGTCTCTGGCAGCCATATCACAAGCTTTGCTTAGTTTGGGGTCAGAGACCGTGTGTAAGATGTCTCCCTAAAATTTATTATTTCTACACTATCACATTAGGTGATGTATTAAACGTGTAAAGATAGCAGTATTGTAGGAATAAATAAAATAAGTATTCATTACATACGCTAACATTTCCTGTTCTTATCTTTTTTGTACGAGTACTATATCTCTCTGCTTCCTACGATACAATAGCTAATGATAACAAACTCCTCCAGGTACATAAGTGTGCCAACGCATCGTGTAATGTTCTATAGAATGATGGAGTGAAGTCTCGCAATAGAATTACAACGTGTTTCAGAACGTGGAGCTGCCGGAGTCGTTCAGCCCGAGCTTGAAGAGTCTGCTGGAGGGACTGCTGCAGAGGGACATCAATAAGCGGCTCGGTTGTAAGGGACGAGGGTAAGTACCCTGTTTGGAGTCACCTACACCCTGCACCAGCCTTTTACAGAATCACACAAAATTTTATTCGAGACAAAACAATAGCCATGATGACAGGGTAAAAAATCAATAATATTATTAGTCCGTGAGTTAGATTATCAAAAAATATTGGACACGTATTTTTTCTTTTGTCAATCAAACAACAAATGACAAAGATAAAGCTTGTCAAAGTGTGGGAGTGGGGGTCGTGACGTCACCTCTCTTACAGAAGTCTATACATTTTTATGGCACTTGTGACGTCACGCGGAACTTTGACGGACTATATCTTCATTGACCAAAGAAAAAATGGCTCTTTCGTGGTTTCGCCCCACAAGCTGTTCGGTCCATCACTTTTTTATCTGTACATTTAAGTAGAAAAGTAGTTAATGAAAAAAAAACAATTGCATTATATCAAGGGCATCATTCTATGAGTCCTATGGGGGTGTATGAACAAAAATGCAATTGTTTATTGATGATTGATTGATGATCGTTATCAAGCTTAAAAAATGAGAAATGTCAAACCTTTCCGCGTACAAGGTGAAGAAAAAAAGGAGTTTTCTTCACCTTGAATATGCTATCTAAATCAATACAATTTTGGCACATTGTTTTCATTCGATGGAAGTTTAGATTCTATAATAAAACTATTATAATGTCAAATTTCATGCAATTCGGTTCTTTGTGGTAGTTATGAGGGTTTGTGACTTGAGGACGGACAGATGGGAAGACGGCCAGACAGACGGACTGTTATTTTTTGGTACTAGGACTGTACTGTACTGTACTGTATCAGCCTTTTTAATAGTCCACTGCAGGACGTAGGCCTACCCACGAAGGGTGATTGGGCCATATCCACCACGCTGGCCCAGTGCGGGTTGGTGGATTCACATACGCCATCGAATTTCTTCTACGGACATATGCAGGTTGCCTCACGATGTTTTCCTTCACCGAAAAGCCAGTGGTGTGAAATTCCGTACATAAATTCCAAAGAACTCATTGGTACGGGACTGGGATTGAACCCACGACCTCACGATTGTAAGGCGGGCGTCACTACCTCTAGACCACCACGGCTTATCACTACTACTAGGTACTAGGACTAAAAGTTACTTATTTTCTCCAACTTTGGTAATTTTAAGTGAAAAGTTTTAGTAAAATCTAAAACTTTATTTTTTACTAGCAGCCTCCCTAATTTAAAAATAAAATATAATATAGCCTATGACACCCGAGATTGTGTAGCTTCCCAACAGTGAAAGAATTTTTCAAATCGGTTCAGTAATTTCGGAGCCTATTCAATGCAAACAAACAATCAAATATTTCCTCGTTATAATATTGGTATAGACAATAACTGTAATCGTAAACATTTTGTAAAACCTATAGTTTCTCAGATAAACAATAACTTAACATTAAAAAATTAAATTGCGTCCTGTGAAAAACGCAAGCCCAAATGTAATTTTATAAAATGGACCATAAACACAAGATTAAAAAAAAAAAAAAAAACAATATCGCTCCACCCGTTCGTAACGTTGAGCTATTGAGGATTTCAACTCAATTTCTCGGTTTTAACTTTTTAATTAACCTGTTTTTTCCGGTCTGGGGTAAATTATACTCCACATTGTATGCGAAAGGTAAGCGGCATAATTCTACATAATTTCTATTTCCACAAAAGTGAGAGAGTTTAACGAGATGTCAGATGTCAAACCTAAAAATATTACCTATACATTTTAATTATAATATGTGAAATTTTGAATCTATGCATTGTGTAATGACGTGTAATATTTTTTTTATGAATAAAATGAATATCGAAAATGTTACATAGTACGAGTAACAGGTCCCACACCTGTTAATTTTCTTACAATTTATAGTTTGCAAATGGGCCCCGCCAACTACCAAACAATATTCAATTTAACTTAAGCCCTCAACTCATAATGTCTGTTATATCAATATAGTAAGTTTTTGGTAGTTTGTTTTTTCTTGTTTAGTTTTTTTATAGCGTTGCATATCTGTTGATTACTTGTAGTGGGATTTTTATTTTATCTCATGTAATTTTATGCGTGGCTGTACCATAAGAAATACGTAATACTGATGCGGGAAATTGATCTTTATCAACGTGGACCGAAACGGCCTCTTCTTTTATCGTTCTCGGCGTTTCGCCCCACGGGGCGAAAGAGGGCATTCAAAAAGAGGCTTCGTTGATTCGCCCCGCGGGCCGAATAGCTTGTGGGGCGAAACCACGAAAGAGCCGAAAAAATACGTGACTAATATTCTTTGATAGTCTATCTGACGGACTAATTATATTTTTTTTAGTTATCATGCCTATTAGGTAGACAGAAATAAAACATGGAAACACCAAAAAATAAATAAGGTACATACATCCGAAGCTTGGAGATTCGTTAGCGACCTGGGACGGCGCCTTAGATAATAATCTGCCAAGTACGAGTCGGACTCGCGCATGAAGGGTTCCGTACTGTATGGGAAAAATATTAAAAAGTTAAATTAAATTAAAAATTTATTTTATTTTAAATGGATTATTAATTATTGAAGAAATCATGCAGCCAAATATTTTGTGAATATTTAAACCATCTACCTGTTACCGTTATTGATATCGAGCGAAAAACGGCTAAAAATTTAGATTATTTGTATGGGAGCCCCTCTTAAATATTATTTTTATTATTTTTTTAGTATTTGTTGTTATATTGCGGCAACATAAATTCATCATCTGTGAAAATTTCAGCTTTCTAGCCATAGCGGTTCATGAGATACAGTCTGGAGACAGACAGACAGACGGACAGACGGCCAGCGGAGTCTTAGTAATAGGGTCCCGTTTTTACCCTTTGGGTACAGAACCCTAAAAATTTATACTGAACGTAACCTTTCTATTGACGTTGAAAATAATTATCAAATTGTTCGAAATCACCCCAAGATTCTACATTTGCTAAACTCAATATCATTCTGACCGTGTCGCTTTTAGTCGGTAGCTTACGGTGCCACAGATTAGATAATATTTACTTTTATCATTACAATCATGTTGACTGTGCAGCGTCCTTTCTCTAAAACCTCTACTTTAAATAACCTAAATACAGCCAAAGTGAAAGGCCAAGACCTTGTTGATTGTGGTAACCTAATTGTGGTAAAAACAGCATGCATGATTAATATAATACGAAACATCGATTCGTAAAGAAAGAAGTTCTGCTGAATTTCGGATATTATTTTTTTACTCATAGATAGCAAGTAAATGGGTGACCTGATGATGCCTATGATAACATCAGGCATCCTATACAAAGCATAAAATACATGTAACGTCTTGAACCAATACACGATGTCAAGTTTTTGAGTATTCGTGGCCCTTTTTTTAAGGTTCCGTACCCAAAGGGAAAAACGGGACCCTATTACTAAGACTTCGATGTCCGTCTGTTTGTCTGTCTGTCTATCTGTCACCGGGATGTATCTCAGGAACCATGATAGCTAGGCAGCTGAAATTTTCACAGATGATGTATTTCGGTTGCCGCTATAACAACAAATACTAAGAACAAAATAAAATAAATATTTAATTCTATTTTATTAATAAATATTACTCCGATAACGGACGAGTCGTCCGACTCGTACTTGGATTCGTACTTGGATTCGTACGTTCTTTTTTTAAAGATCTCCTGTATCTTTTCTACAACTACAGTAGGTACTCAAATATAATAATAATCAGAAGGTATTTTTAATTTTTGTAGGTTTCCAATACTACCGGGCCAAATGGGCCAATTCCAAAAAAAAATTCCGCAATAGATAGCTACATTATTTGTGACATAGCCATCCAGATGAAGCCTGGACAGGCAGCTAGGTTAGAATATATTGATGCGTAGTACACACTACACACTAGCCAATTAACCGCAACAGTATGTTACTGTAGGTATATGTATCGGACGATAACTTCTGGAAACGCATTTTCATAAATTATAATTAAAACGGCCTACTAAATTATACTGCGCAGTTAGCCTTTCGGGCATATTCAATGAAACTCTGTTTCGTCACGGTAATCAATGCAAATTAATCGACTACAAATTCAAATAGAACGCGATGGAGTCCAATCAGTCGATTTTATTCTTAGGTTCAACAATAAACATCTATCATCGCCAGTGCACTCGATTGACCTTTTAATCGACTGGATGAATTTGCGTCCAAGCAAATCAAGAATAGATTGACGCACGTTTAGTTAGCTCATTTGTTGTTTACTGTGGAAAATTGTTTTTACTAAACTGTTGGAATTTTTGAAGTTAAACCGTTTTATGTTAGTGGTTAGGTGTGTTTTTGAGATACGCTTTTATACGGCTGATCACTTAGCAACTAAAAAATAAAATTAAAACTGAACGTAGCCTATCTAATTTTTTAGTTTATTTAGGTTAGGCAGCGGTCTATGATCAATTTTCTGTACTTCTTTATTATTCATTTAAGGCTTAGCATGAGTTTTACGTATGAACCCTTTCCACCGCCATTAGCGCCATTCCAACTTTGTAATCCACTTTTGATTAGTTTAAGAATGTCAAACAGAAAATGTATTGTGCAGGACTGTGTCCAGCAGTTAACATCTATGGCAAAAATAATAGTCATAGACCGAATCAAAGTTCTCAGTATCTGTGAAGTTAGCTACAAGGTGCGCACATCCTCGCTACTCGCGCAGCTGACAACGAATTTGACACTACGCAATGACTCGCCTCGTGTTCACAGACGCCAAGAAGTTTGGTTTGGCCTCTAGAATGATTATAAGGAACCTAGTTAGTGTAGCCATGAACTTATTTGGTAAAATAACATGCTGTTACCGGGTATTTCAGAGCGGACGAAGTGAAGGAGCACGTATTCTTCGCCGGCATCGACTGGCAGCAGGTGTACCACCAGAAGTATACTCCGCCGCTGATTCCTCCGCGCGGGGAGGTCAACGCGGCCGACGCCTTCGACATCGGCAGCTTCGACGAGGAGGACACCAAGGGCATCAAGGTATGTTGTACAGCTTAGTTGGTGTGTTCTGATCTGATTTCTGAAAGGTATGTTGGGTAGTCTGGCCTTTGTACAGCTTTGATGAGGAGGACACCAAGGGCATCGAGGTTTATTGTAGTCTGGCCTTTGTACAGCTTTGACGAGCAGGACATTAAAGGCATCAAGGTAGGAGACGTTTTCCAGTACATACTACCTTTGTACAGCTTTGTTGATGTGTTTTGATTTGGAATTAGGTGCACCAAAGGCTTGATTTTGCTGCGAGTGGCGGTCGTGGTTTAGTCAAACTCCCCGGGCGGAACAGAGCTGTGTTTTGTTGTTCGTTAAGCAACTATAGCATTTTAACAATGGAGAATTGCAAAGCTCATGTCTAGTAGTGCTACGAAGATAAATTGATGGCTTCACAAAGAACTTTAAATCGCATGCCGTCACCGTTGTAGGGATACGTGCGCAAACTTGCTCCCCCTCGCGTCACGTGGCATAGTGAAGAATAGGCGCGCGGGTGGAAAGAACTGTTCTAAACCGGCTTATTCCGTTCAACCGTATGCGAACTGTATGGAACAAAAACCCTTAAAATGAATACAACCCCAATTAGAACAAAACCGAAAAATAAAGTTATCATGTACTTTGGGCCTTAACCGGTTCGAAAATAAACCGGGTTTTCAAGCCTTGTTGGTGAGTCATGATTTCAGACTCTGTACAGTTGTTAACCGAGCAATGCTAAACGTTACAGTTGACCGAAGCCGACCAGATGCAATACAAGGACTTCCCGCTGGTGATATCGGAGCGCTGGCAGTCGGAGGTGGCCGAGACCGTGTTCGAGACCATCAACCAGGAGGCCGACAAGAACGAGATGAAGAAGAAGGCCAAGCAGAAACAGAAGTTTGATGCCGATGAGAAAGGTAACACATGTGTAGCGAATATGTTACACCTCGTCAAATGATGTAGTAAGACCAGATTTCCGTTTATAATTATATAAAAAATAAGTTGTCAGGTGCGGGTCGAGACACGCGTCTAATAGGCTTCCGTAGATGGTGACGATGATTATGATGATGATGATAATAACCGATTTTATAATGTCAAAAGATGATTGAGTGCTAGAAAAACAAAACTAAATTTGTGAGGTCAATGACCTCTGAGCTATGTGCAAGCTTAAGAATTTCAATTTTTCTTTATAACTCAAAAAGATATTATTCCACAGTGTTCAAAACAATTTTGAGAAAAGTTTTAAATATGGTCTTATAAGCTCAGAAAGTTTGAACATTCTATCTCTTGTACTTTAGAAATTAAGGGGGGACACTTTTTTTTCAACTTTGGCGACCACACAACTCACAAATGGTACATGTGAAAAAAAATGGTTCAAGAAACCTTACATTCGTTTTAAAAATCCTATTCAACGATACCCCACACGAGGGGTATCGTTGAATAGGATTTTTGGGGTATGAAAAAAAGTTTCATCCCCATGTTACATGTATCGGAGCTACCCCTTAAATAAACTGTTTTGAAGTTTTCAAGTATTTGAAATTGAGATCTATACTAGAACTATTATGTTGATAAATTTCATTCAAGTTGGTTCATAAATGTGGAAGCTATAAGGCTTTTTAGCATGAGGACGGACGGACGGACACAACGAAGTTATAAGGGTTCCTCGTTTTACTACGGAACCCTAAAAACGAAGTTTTAGACGGAATTTATTGTAAACCACATAATTCGTTGCCGGCGCCGAATACGAATTAATAGTTTACTATCTGAAACCACAGTTCCCAGTAAACTATTCTTAGTTAATTGATATCGTGAATTTTTAACGCTAGCACTAAAATCTGCTTTGTAATGAATAATTAGATTTTATAACTAGATGTTTCTTGTCTAGATGCCCTCGTTTCGTATTCTTCGTGTCTTTATTTGAACTCATTTAACAACTAAAACATTCTTCGGTACAGTCAGTCTTCGGCCGGGTGACCGCGGGTGGCCTTTACGACTGAGCGTTGTCGTGCTCAAATGACACTTTAAATTGTGGGCCCTGGTGGTTTTAACTGTTTAGCTATGTCAGAGACCTCCAGGTGACTGAAAACTCTGACACCTCCTGACCTAAACAACGTTACATTACTTCACCATCATTATCCACAGCCTTGTTTATCCCATTACTGGATGTAGGTCTCTCGTTAACTGTGCCTCGGTCTAACTATAACTTTAAATTTGTTCATATTTTCAGAATCGGACTGCATTCTGCACGGATATATAAAGAAGCTTGGCGGACCTTTCGCGAGCGCGTGGCAGACTCGATACGCCAAGCTGTACCCGAACCGGCTCGAGTTGCATCTGGAAAACAGCGCCAAGCCTGAGATGATACTCCTCGACACCGTCGAGGAAGTCTCTTCCGACCTCGTCTCTGTGAAAGGAGAGCAGTGCATCGTGCTGAGGACCAGACATGATGCGAAGCTTGTGCTCACTAATACGGTAAGTTTTATAGTTTTATACGCCGAGGAAGTGTCTTTTGATCTCGTCTCTGTGAAAGACGAGCAATGCATCGTGCTGAAGACCAGACATGATGCCAAGCTTGTACTCACTAATACGGTAAGTTTTATACTTCTCAAACTGTTTCTGGAACACAGAGTCATAGTAAAGATGATACTTTTTAACACCATCGAGGCAGTCTTCGTTTTTGTGAAGGGCGAACAATGCATCGTATTTAGGACCTTGTACTTCTTGAACTGACCTATCTTGATATATATTATCTGACCTATCTTATATTAATAGTTAGATTTTGTCGCTGTCAAAAAATATCCGTACTGGCCACAGAGCTAGTGGCACTGGCCGTACGTCTTAAATCTTGATGAAGACTACAATGTTATCTGACTTTGAAATGAGTGTTGAGCCTCGATTTAGGGTTTTTACTATTATGTTGTAAGACTTATATTTAACTTGTGGCGTTAGGTTGAAGCCGAGTTTCACAACATAACTGTGTGTGTGTTTGCACATACGCGAATTTTATTTTTAGGGTTGCGTACCCAAAGGGTAAAACCGGGACCCTATTACTAAGACTCCGCTGTCCGTTTGTCTGTCTCCAGGCTGTATCTCATCAACCGCTATAGCTAGAAAGCTGAAATTTTCACAGATGATGTATTACTGTTGCAGTATTTGTTGTAATAGAACAACAAATACTAAAAATAGAATAAAAGTAATATTTAAGAGGGCTCCCATACAAAAAATCAATATTTTTAGCCGTTTTTCGCTCGATATCAATAATAGTAACAGGTAAATGCTTGAAATATTCACAAAATATTTAGCTGCATGCTTAAAATAAAATAAATATTTAAGGGGGGCTCCCATACAGTACGGAACCCTTCATGCGCGAGTCTGACTCGTACTTGGCAGATTATTTCTAATTCATGAATTGTCAACTCTAGGACGAGATCGGGCTAAAGGAGTGGGCGCTGTCGCTGCGGTCGGCGCACAAGTGCTCGCAGGAGCTGCTCGCATCCATGGCCAAAAAGGCGGGCAAGATCTACGGCACGGACGGGCCCAAGGAGTCGGGCACGCTGGGGCCGCGGCCGCCGCCCGCCGCCGCCTCGCCCGCGCTCGCGCGCGCGCCCAACGGGAACAACTAGCACGAGCCCGCGCCCAACAAGGGCGCGAAAATGTTCCGCCGCTCCAAGAGCGCCGCGCAGCTCATCAAGTGAGCGCCGCGCGCCGGCCCGCCAGTGTAGTGACGTGCGACCCTACCGGTGTACAGTGCGCGACCTTGGCCCGTCATCGGGGACGACAGTGAACCGCCAGCCGCGAACCGACTCTAACTACTATAGTGACTCTTAGGACTGCCAATTATAATAATAAATCGAATGCTGTTCGCATTTTATTGTTGTACGAATTAATGTGATAGGCGCAGATCGAATGTATAAATATATATCTCCGTTTCCTACAGACTCGATTGTGGACGATGATAAACTTTTGTAATCGTTTGCACCGATTGGATTTTGTAATTATCGACGTAACCTTCTGGATGTTGTATTTAACTATGTAGTAGATATTGTAAAAATTTAAATGACTTACGATTTGAGTAGATAAGCATAGCGACTACCTATATGTGTTTGTGTAATAGATCAGTATATTGAAGTGAAGTAAAGAAATGTAACTATTATCGGTCGATCGATGATAAATTAGAGATCGTCTTGACAATTTTAACGCAATTGAATCGTTCGTTGTGCGTAAACTATAGAAGCTTCGACTTAATCGATTTATGAACTATGTAATTAGAAATTTTAGCACTTGGTTACGAGTCCGAGTATTGCACACGATATACTAATGACCCCGAGAATGTTTGTGTTGTCCCCAAGGCTCTCTCGCTTCGTGATTATAACGTGTAATGTTACGGATAGTTCCTCTCTCGTTTAGTACACGGAACGATTACCTTTATTTATTGAATGGTACTTAACAATAGTCTTCTCATGTTGTGTTCTGAACCAACTGGTCTAGTTAAGTTTCAATGTTATTTATATAGATACCGATGTAAGTATGTAGTTCTAAAAATCTCTTTTCGTATAATATTTAGAGGCAATACTTTTCTAACAACATTTAGGTGTGGTTAAAATAATAACAATAGAAGTAATGGCAATATTTAGAAAAGTTTTAAATCATGTCGATGTCCATGAATTTATCTGAATGTATGTTTTATTTGTACACTTAATTCCATAGTCAATTTATATGATGGCAAGGCCAGATGAATTTTATATGTTGTGTATTACGTTCCATTGATGATTTCTGTGCAATTTGTTTGAAACTGTTATGTCTGATGCAGATTTAGTGTGACAGCTGCTGATTTGTTGCCATAATTATGTTTATGTAACTTTTATTGTAAATAACTTTACGTTAGGTATACATATTATAACATCTATTTACTTTAGATATATATTAGTGAGTTGCTGTTCTGCTGTATGTATTCACATACAGTTATTCAAACCGTTACTTGGTTTATTCATATTTTTCTTGCGATGATTTATTAGATGCTAGTCAAATGAATTTTACTTCACTGAAACAATTGATTTTATTGAAATTAAGTAATTTAAATGTGTAATCTAATAGCTATTTAACGGTTGAGCAGTATTATAGGTTAGTTGTTTGTTTCTTGATAAAATCTATCTAATGTGATATATTTTGAAAGTTTACATAGTATAGTTGTATCTGAGGAGTTCACATACCTTTCGCGATTTCTTTATTAGAGTATCTATTATATTAACTTTCGCCCTACTACATTAGTGTAGTTTAGTAGAAAGCACGCAGTAT
Organism: Hypomecis atomaria; assembly: GCA_964007245.1. Taxonomy (NCBI): domain Eukaryota; kingdom Metazoa; phylum Arthropoda; class Insecta; order Lepidoptera; family Geometridae; genus Hypomecis; species Hypomecis atomaria. The sequence continues at coordinate 14,254,913 of OZ023292.1, read as the reverse complement.
GGTTAGGGCTATAAATAGTAGACATAGAAACATTGACAATTAGGTTTAGTTTGCACTGTATAGCTCCATATTGGTAGTGCGTGTAGACAAATACTGGAATAGCGTACTTGATTAATTATATTATAGGTAGACTTCATTATTTCCATCAAGTTTTAGAACGGCTGATATTCCCATTATTGGTTGAAATATTGGGATGATAAGTGACCCACAATTTTTAAAGCAATAATTCACATTTATGATGGAATTTGTCGAACCAAGAGAATTAGCGGAACGGTCGACTCAGTTATTCCATTTAAGAGTCTCAAAAGATATCTTTAGAATTGTTTGCCATTATTTTCTCACATATTGAAATGAAAGGCAGGCAATCTTAAAGTCCAAACGGATCGGTTATATGACTGGTGAAACTGAAAGAAGTCCAATATATTATGTAAATTTTTGCTGATTTAATGTCGTTAAATGAAGGGTCATTAAAAAAATAGTCCCACTATTACCATGTTGGAAATAGTGAAATCTATCCACAATTTCCATATAAAATATCAACTGCGTAAATGCGAAATATAATGTTATAGTCGCTGATTTAGTTCGAAACTTTTACCTCGTCTGTTAGCAATATATAGTTTCAAGCTTTGTAACTGTAGACAATGGGATTCTATGACATGGCCAAATTAGCGAAAGATATGCTACATTCCGCTATGCCAAAATAGTATAAAGATGAAATAATATTGCATTTATATTTTCATTTTATAATATTCAATCATATTTATAGTTTTTGTGATATATGGGGTTGAATGGATATTTAGAAGACAAATAAAAAAATTATAAAACTACCTTGACTGCATTAATATTACCACCGATTCAATACAAGCCATTATTCAGAATACATATGTAAAATACAAGATAGAGAGGTGAAATTTTGGGAAAGAGTTGGCTAATAATTTTTCGCACGCGAGAACTAAGTATTGTACGGTACCTATTTCTTTTCTGGGAATCACAGCTCATTAAGATACGGTCTACATTGATGTTTCGTTGATGAAATCACGAAGGCGTATTTCCAATGATTCTTGTGTTACGATCGGCCACCGAATGCACAAGAACACGACTAGAGTTTTGTAAAGAAATTGATCTTATTTAAATCAAAATTCTGATAAAATTTGAAGATGATTAAAGTCAATCATGGGATTTCTTAAGTTCCTCTACAACATGATCAGAAATTGTGTGTGCCGAATCGCGCCAATTACACATCTCACTTATCCGTGATAAAGTATCCTAATTATCATCGAGATTTATGTTCTGTTGTATTTTTGGAAGCCGTTCGTCTATACTTCGATTTATATAGGTGGAAAATGAAAGAATATACATTTTCTACTAATATTGACTCATGTAATAGCATAATAAATAGAGTTCCAAAAATATAACAAAGTTAAATGAAGAATCACAATCATCATCAGGTATTTTTTTACGTATAGGGCTATCTATAAGCTTCTAATAATGTAGTGCAGTTATCGCGCAATTTGGAATGATTGGTGGTCATCTTGAAAATTCAATGTTAAACATTTCAAAACAAACTTTTTTTTTATTCTCGTAAGCTATAATCATTAAAATAAATGAAAATAACTTTCCCATAAGGTAGGAATTTTATACTACTCATAGTAATGCAAAAGGTTAAAGTTTTAAAACTAGGATCGACACGCAACTGGCTAAATCTGCGTCAGACAGTCGATATCATACCTCTGCTAGGGAATATTTTTATTGTGAACCTACATTATGTGTAGTAAATTGTTTATTTAATCAATTTGTTGTTTTCTTGGTGTTCTTTAAGTTGTACTCTACACAAGTAATACTTGTACGGCTCCTATTGGGTAAAATGAGTAGGATAGGTACGTAGTAATATTTTGAAGACGTTATACAGGGTTAACCAGAACTGGTGTAACAAGCCGAAAGGAGGTGATTCAGATCATCATTATGAACAACTTTTACTATGAGGCCAACACAGAATTCGAGAAAAAATCTACTGTTATTTTATCGATTCCGAATAGCAATTTTGTGTGGAACAGCTGATTTAATTTTCTTCTTTTCTTTCTTTATCTCTTTCTCATTCTTTATCTCGAATTTTCATAATATAATTTGTTCATAATGATAATGATAGATAATCACCATCTAAAAAGTATTCCGTAGATGGCTGGTTGTTGGTTAGGAACAAGATTCCTAATTGACCACCAAGGTGGATGGCTGGTGGTCGGCTAGGAAGAAAATTCCTAACCGACCACCTAAGTGGATAGTGTGGATGGATCGTAAGGAATAAACCATTGAAAAGGCTGTTTCACACGGTGTAGTGCGGCGCTGCACCGCACTGTGTGGGAAAACGATATTCCTATGTAGGGCACGCCATATACGACCAATCGAACTTAATGGCGACTGAACACGAGGGAGTCGTTGCGTCAACGGGGGAGGAATGGGGGTTTAGCACAGCCTGTAGCTAGCTTCACAGACACCATTAAGTTGGACTCGACTTACACGATACGATTAGTGAAATTGTAGGTACCTGTGTAGAATAATTACATTGTATTTTTCGCAAAAAATGGCAAACCGCCTTCCATCGTGTACAAAATCGAATATTTCGCTCGAATTGTTTACATTATTGTTAATTTTTGAAAAACGGTTTAACCGACTTCGGTAAAATTTAAATTGGGCTACCTCGAGAGTATACCCTTTCGAATTAAAAAATATTTTTTCGATTCAGTTCACAATTGGTGGAATTATCGATGAACATACACAAAAAAATACATACAGACGAACATAGAACCTCCTTTTTGGAAGTCGTTTAAAAAATATAATTTTAAACCTCAATGACTAATGACGTTAATTTGCCAATAGTCGAAAAACGTCAAAAACGTTAAAATCATGAATTGTCATGAATTTACCAAAACATGATTTATAAACATTCAAATGAAATACTAAAATTATCCAAACCAACGAAAATATTTGCAGGATAAATAAACCATGGATAAAGACAATACGGTAGAATAAAATGTTGACAAAAATTGTAAAATGTTAGATGATATCGTATTTTTCAGTACATTAATAGTATGCATTACCCTCGGCAATTACTACAAAAACATCGATAATATTGAAGTGAAAAAGCACTATGGGACTGGAGTTGGTATGCTTCTAGTGTTCCTGATCTGTGGGCATTACCTGTATCATACGATTCTTATGGTGTGGATAAATGTTGTCATACTGCAGTGTTGTGATAAACGGTAAGGAACTATGAACACTATTTGCTGATTTGAATTGCAAAGTGCCACTACACAGACGTGGGCTCGACCACAGCTAGAAACGCCACCACCGATGATTTTGTATGAATTTGTCGCATTTAGGATCAAAAATTAGTTCCTCAATTATAAATACAAATTTTATTTATTATTAAGGAACTAATGTAAATGAACACGGCCGAGGATTATTATTTATAAAAATATGACAGTGGCTCCATTTACTCAGTACACAAGTGATTCGAACCTTTTGTGTAATGATAGCCCAGTAGTTGGCGCACGTTGATTGTAGCTGGTATTCCTGTAAGTGCATGTGGTTTTCTAATTACAAAATACAGTTGTAGATTATCCATCTACAAGAACCACAAAATTGCTTCTATTGTTAGAATTTTTGCCCGTGGTACTAAGGGCAACAAACAGTGGTTATAGCTTTGAACATAAGATTGTTAACTATAAAGTGCTATTAGTGCTTGTTAACATAGTGGGTGCGTTGAGCGTTCATTCAGTTTGTTTGTACTATACCAGCCTTTTTTAATACTCCACTGCAGGACGTAGGCCTACACACGAGAAATCAGTTTATTTATATGCTACAAATTCGTTATTCAATCTCTAATAAGCCTGACTTGCTGATGATAACAATTTTATTTATCGCAAGAAATCTCGTCTGTCACTAGCAACTAGCGACACACTATAATAGGCGCTGCGTTCAAATGTGTCTCATCATCTTTGACCATAGCGTTACTCGACATTTAGGTACAAAACGCTTGTAACTTTATAAAGTATCTTGTTTATTTCAGGTATGTCCACATAGTAAGCCTAAGTTACACATGGACACATCTTCTGTACATGCACTATAACCTGTATAACGCCAAATATGTCATCATGGTACACCAGACCATAGCGCTACGCCTCGTAGGGATAGCCTTCGAGCTGTACTCCGCAGACGATGCTACTAACAGACAGAGGCCCACCCAGTCGATCAAACCTCACAGTGCTGATTTTGATGTGTTATTAGCGACGTCTACGCCTGATGTTATATCGTATGCCTTGTGCTTCGTAGGATTGCATAATGGTAAGCCATGACTAATACGTAACTAAAACAGCAGCTAATGATGATGTTTTCAAGAGAACGACTGAACGTATCGTATGCGTAAATGGTTACGGGACCGAGTGAGGGTGGGGAGCATACGAACGTTAGAATTCTTACATTTCAAAAATTGATCTCCATGTCGTTTCCTTCCAGGGCGACTGCTTAGTTTCCTAATGATCCGGCAACAGTTATCTCGTTTTCTACACAAACTTTGATATATTACGTTATTACGAGTTTCTATAGTAATCTGGTGCTCACCTTCAGTTGATATAGGTAGAGGACTCGATCAAGTTTATTGTAAAAATTGTCTTTCATCAAAAATATATTATACCTCACACGCTGTTACAAATGTTTTTTTTAAATTAAGCTTTTTGTAAAGTCCGATAGAAGCACCCATAGTAGGTACCTAAACACAGCCCGATTACAGAGGCGCCAGCGTAAATTTAATAGCAACGTAAAAAGCGTTCTCTCTATCGAATGCCTCAAGTGAAAAAGAAACAGAACGTATGATGGCGCCTCTGTAATCGGGCTTACTATCATTTACCTATCTACCTTTGAAAGTTTATCAATATCCAATAATCTTTACTCAATAGGTGTTTATTAACCAAGTTCTAGCGAGCGTGGACTTATGAAAGTTTTGATTTACAGGGCCGTATTTCAAATACAAAATATTCCTAGATTATTTGAATGGAAGGTTCGGTTCATTGGAAAATTATCGCCACGTAACTGAACACAAGATTAAAAAAGCGTTCCTCTGTGTGGTCGCCTATTCGCTGCTGCGAATGAAATATTCTACACAGGTACCTACAATTTCACTAAAGCTGCATTCTCCTCTACGTTGTTCTGAGCTCAACTCAAATCTCACATTTTCAATGAAAATCGGCATACCGTAGGTATTGTAGGTATGCCGATTCAGTGCGGCTATGTTTGAAAATACTTTTTCGAACACAATTACGAAGTTATCACGACAATGGGTTGTGTAGCTTAGACTAGAACTGGACTGGACTACATAGCTTCTACAATAGTTGATATATAGACTTCCAACAAGTTGCAGATTAGATAATAGTTAAACTCCCATTGGAAATATATCATCAAACGTCTTGCGGCGATAATAATGTCCAAGTAGATATAATAAGTCGCTCTCTCCACATTGTCCGTCACTATTTTTTCTTGACAGATTTATTACGAGAAAACTTTCTACGAGGGTGATGCAGAGATCCGGTACTTGTACAACGTACCAATCCTAATGATGTTTGTCCTGAAGAATGTCACTATAATGCTGCTTTGTACCAGCGTGTGTACTGAGGCAGGATTTGGTGTGTACCCGGCTAAGACGATGCCGCTGCCGGGCCATGGACCTTCTACGAGACCTAGTTTGTTGAAGTTTGTGATTCAATTCTTACTTAACGTGGTAAATTGAGACTTGAATAGAGTTAGTTGACTAAATAAACATCACGATAAGAAGAGATATAATATTCCTTAGCTATATAGGATGTTCCTTTCCCAAGACAAGTGGTATGTTCTCATCGTACTTTCACTATGGAAAAATCCCAGAATCGCGAAACGCACAACATAACGCAGTGATGTGCCTATATCAAGCTGTGTCGAATAAAATAGTACTTATCTGTCAAGACATATACCTAATATATACAGGGTTATTCCTAATCAATTAGCATCCTTTTAGGGGTTTATTCTGTACATAGAAACTAACAACTTTTGTATAACGACTTATGTCAAATCTCAAAAAAAGTGGTTGTTTCATAGGAAAATACCGTTGACCGTCGACAAAATGTATGGAATAGCTGATTTTCTTTTAAAGTTTTGACAAAAGTTTAAGGACAAAAGTTGTTAATTTTGATGTACAGAATAAGCTCCTAAAAGGATGCTAATTGATTAGAAATAACCCTGTATATATACTGGTACTAGCTTCTATTGTCATCACGGAGGAGTGTTTAGTACCTACACATCAATGTAGAAAACATTGATGTTGAACAGTCCACATTACTACCAAGTCTGTTCTCAGCATGCTACACGATAGTAGCTGTATTTGATAAGTAGATAGGATAGTGTAAAGTCTAATTATAATTACTTATCAGTACCTGTATATGTACTAACTACAAAGCCTCCAATATTTCTAGCTTAACCAAAGAGGAAGCATTGCAGCAAGAATACAATTTCGCCACGACCAAGTGCTTCGACAAGGAGAAGCTGCTGATGGGTCCTAAGATGATAGACACCATGAGAGGCTGGAACATGCCCTCGCGGTACTGGTTTTGGAGTAATATCTATCAAAATATCATCACTACCAGTGCCGAAATGAGGTGATATAACAACTTTATCTATTACCTACTAGATCCAGAGATTACCCCCTACAACCTCACAAACTTTACCTCTTTATTATATTAGTATAGATTAGCTGCCCGCCCCGGCTTTGCCCGGGTACTATTTGCTAAAAAAGACAGATTTTATAAAAAAAAAAAGTGCCCCATATACCTACCACGCAATGTAGGTATGGGAGTTTCAGTAAAAATCCCTATTATTTATGAAAATATAATATGGCCTATGTCATCCGGAGATACATAGTTACTGTAGCTTTACAACAGTAAGAGAATTTTTAAAATCGGTTCAGTAGTTTTGGAGCCTATTATTCAATGTAAACAAACAATTTAAACAATCAAGTCTTTCCTCTTTATTTTAATGCTATAGACATAGTTCGTTATCAAAATTATGGTATTTAAGTTGCAGTAGGTATGTAACAGAGTCCAAGGAAAACTGTTTCATCAGCGTTTAAATTAAGTCGCAACTGGTAGGTATCTTTTCGTCAAGATTCGTGAAAAGCTTGTACTAAAACGATTTCAACAATGTCCTTTACAACATTGTGCTGATAAAGAGCTATCTCTATACATAAATTGAAGAAATGACGTTCACAGACTAACCTTTTCTAATTTTAATTCTAGTTTTAGGAATAGATTTCTTCAAAAACAAAGATTTACTATGACTTAGGTTACAAAACCTTCGACACTCTGCCCGATTCATCTTGTTCGTGTTCCAAGCATTGATTCGCAGAATAAAGTTCAAATCTTTGTTTCAGAAGCGCATGTACGTGTATCGTATGTACCATTTATAGCGGCGCGTCGCTGGGGTCCATAATTATATCTAGTACGCTCTGGGTCTACATTCACATTGAAGCAGAGTACAGCCGACTCTACAATACACTTGGCCAAGTGAGTTCTATCCCACCAAATGCAGCACCAAGGATCGGCAAGTTACTCCTGCGATATGGATGCAGTGAAAGATTTAATTAATATAACTGAGATGATAGTAGTAGATGATAAGAGTAGAGACCAAATATTAAAACCGTATTTTATTATGGGATACGCAGGTCCCTTTATTCAAAATGGGACACTACTACACGTCCACTACTTTAGAAACGGAGCGTACGGAGTGATTTTAAAGAAAAAGGCCAATTCAGTCCACCCAGTTCCATTGAAATCATATGAAGTACGAGTAGGTAATAAATCTGTCCGCTCCGTATGAACTAGTGGACGCGTAACTTTAGGAAGAAAAACACGAAATAAGAACATCCATTTCTCATCCTTCGTTCACTCGTTACAGCCATAGAGGACATTCACTGCTGAATATAGGTCTCATCTTCTTTTAAGGCCTTAAATATTGTGTAGTCTAAAAATATGGGTTTAATTCAATGGACACGTGACGCCGTTGTAGTTATTCGCTGAATTCATATTTGTAAAGGTGCCCATTGAAGTGATAACGGTAACTTTTTAATTTCAGATGAAAATAGCGTGGAACATCGGTTTCTCCATAATGAGGATGTTCTGCCTCATCTACCTGACTCCTTGCTTGGTCTTGCACGACACTTCGACCCTCCTCAAATATTACCACTCGATATTCTGGGTGTTCCACGGGTTACTACTGGTCGTCATTGTGGGGGCTATCGTGGCGCATAAAAGTAGATATTGTGAGTAACGATGATTTTATGTTTCAGTTTTTTGTACGTTACCTATTCGATGAATGACATTAAATATACAATTCGAAATATATCTTTCTTACTTTTATGTTCAATTTCAATAACGTCAAAGCAGAGTGGCTTTGAGTTTACTTTTAAAGATATTCGGCTATAACAATATCACTACATAGTATAAAACAAAGTCGATTCTCGCTGTCCCCATGTCCCCATTTAAAGATTCAAGAGTAAGGTTTTTATGTACAATAATACACCTGTGCGAAGCCGGGGCGGGTCGCTAGTACGTAGTATAATACAGAACAAGAGGCAAGTCGCTGCACAACACGTCACCTCCATGGCAAAGTTAGGAATTTGCATAATTCACATTTTTCACTAGAGCGTTTTGAATGATAGCTTTCTCTTGAACTTTTTAACATGTTCAAACAATTCAAACAATTGAAACTTCGTTACCGGAGATAGCAATCTGTAGGTTTGCCAGGGTGTGTAACACCACATTAGACCACCACTTATAGATAAAATACCAATTCCGCTAAAATGGCAAGATTCGTAACTTTGCCATGGAGATGAATAGCAACATGGACGCGGTAATGATATCCATTACCTTGACATGGTTCAGCGGCGGTGAGGCGTGTGGTAGGTACTGTGTAGCTTCGCAGGTGCCATAAAATTAGACTCTACTCGAGCGGCGTCGTCCACAAGTAACTTGTCCATCATCACTACCACTCAAAAGCGGATAGTGTTATGTCAAAATGTGCCTACCCGCGAATAAACCGAGTGAAAAGAAGCTTTGAAGTTTCGATGTTACCAACATGTATAGGCTGCGTCACACAAGTTGGCGGAAATTGAGTTAGCTACAAGCTGCGCAATATCCGATCCTGACTGAAGCTCACACAAAGCCGCGCGTTGATCGGATATTGCGCAGCTTGTAGCTAACTTCATTTCCGCCAACTTGTGTGACGCGGCCTGTACTCTATGTGTTAAGGTGTGACTGTGATGTTAGCTGCAAGCTACGGCTTCAGTCAGGATTGGGTTATCCGCAACTTGTAGCTAACATTACATACACCAATAAGTTTGATTGGACCTTTACTAGGATTTCTTTTGCTTATTACTCTCTAGTTTAGTCACTTCTTCGGTTGAAACATTTTGACATACCACAATCGATTATTCCTTTCAATATGCACAATACTAACTCTATATTAACTCCTAGTAATGTGTGCTCGGTAGATAAAACTCCATCGTCAACAATAACCATATTTAATTACATAATTCATACATCTAATAAATACACATATAAACGGATGTCAACATTATTAAAAATAAAAACAAATGCAACCTAATTTTAGCCTACCATTGCTAATGCATCTCATTTCTTAGTAATACTTAACATGATTAAAATATTCAACTGTGTAAGTCAGTGTATTTTATTTTTAGAACTAAGAAAACATTTAAACAACGACACATAATGCATTAAAAGTAGAATTTCAAAACATTGGTATTCTTAGGAATTGCTTGTGCACCAAAGTAAAAGCTTCTATATTTTAAAACACTATCACAGACATCGCTAAGTAAATACAATATAATTATATATTATTGGAAGACAAGTCGATGGTCCGCTTTTATAAAAGCAAGATATTTACTCTATACAATATTAATTACACATAATTTTTCATAATATTATTGTCTTTTTCCACCTTTATAACAGTAACTTTTTTTTAATTCTATTACTCGCAATGGTTGCTAGGTCGTACCAATTTTTATCTTTGGCGTTGTACTACTTTTACTATTTCATTGCGAAATATTGCTAATTCATTCAATTTATTATTTTAACATTTTCTTGCGAGATTTTATCAAACTTAAATAAATTAATTATTGCAATGACCTAAAATACTACTATATATTAATGTGTAAATAGACTAAAATAAGTTCTAGTCGAGCACTAGATAAAGCCACTAAGCTTTCGCAATAAACAAGAATTATTTTTGTATGTGACACAAACACACTACATATTCATTTTTATAGCATATATGTATGTATTCTTTTATCTATTTTTTATAGGTGTGTTAAGTAAAATGAATTCTATTGTATTTCTGTACCTACACAACAACAATATTTTGCAAAATTTTGATCTGTGTTAAAATTATGATTCGGTCGGCATTATACTTTAATAATAAATTAATTAGTTTATTTGTTACTACTATTCATATATTTCCTGTTCCTTTTCTTTAGTTCGATCTATATCTTTATTATCGTTTACCCAAAAAATCTCTTTAAACGACACTATTATTTTTTTGTAAATATTTAGTTACTCGTACCTGCTAAACCTGATTTCGGGTTCATTATTATATCATCTTCAGATCAGATTATATCAATAAAATATTGAAATCGGTCTGGCCTTGGTTAACTGGCAAAACAAAAAACCATCTTACCACAAAAGTTTTACGCACGCTTTAAACATTGTTTAACAGTACAAATTTCACGGTTAAACAGTGTTTGAAGTGTGTTTATTAAATCTTTTGTGGTAAAGTTTTTAAGACAAGGCAGATTATTGATTAGTTTGGTTGGCAACATTAATAATGACAATCATTTACTATCTTAATTACTATAATAACATGATATTTATCACTCTAATCACGTAATTTAACAGCTCTATCCAAATAACAAGATTACACACGCAATATTCATAAGTATTTTATAAATAGAAATCGCATCAGCTAATAGATAGCATGACATCAGTTAGGCACACAGCACATATTTTCAACACGGCACAAATGGGTATAGCCGGGTGCAAAAATCAGCTACATATTTGTTGTACACTCAAATTCGATTCGATTATTTTAATGAGAAAACTTGGAGTATTTTATCGAATTTTGAAATTGTTCGACCAATCATAGTGGCCAAAATAGTTAGGTAAATGAAGATCTGATTGATTGTTGACAAGCGCGGAGCTGTCTGCGGGACTGGACGTTTATTGGGAATCGAATATATTGCTACACATATACAAACATATACCTTACAAATATATATGTAGTTAAATTCGTGAAGCCCGAGTGGCTATGCTGAAGGCCATCGCATTAATTTTTTTAGGCCACCTAAGGTCTAAAATGGCTTAACATTTAAACGAACACAAACATTTCAGCGATAGAACACAGTCTTATCTGTAGTTTTTCATGCCCTTGTGGAAAATTATGTATTTAGACGACGAAAACTGCGTTCTTACGGTTTAAACTGATCATACTGAATTTGCATTAGATTTGACGAATTTTATAGAATTTGCGTGAATTAAATTATACGTTCACTTTTTTAAACTGACTGCAAGTGTAGAAGTATTTGTTGTATGAACATTTCGTTGAGTTGCGTTGCTTGGATTTACCGAAAAGTTTGAAGATTACTGATCTTTAAGTTGCGATATTTATTTACGGAATGCATTTGCTCACTTTCACTTGTTCATTCACAGAAACTTCGTTCCAAACTTCGATTCAACCAAGCCCTTATTTTACTTGGAACATTTCACGGATTTCATTATTTTAGCTAATATTTGTCTATTCACGACCAGCTGTCTCATTGTCTATGCATGCTGGCTTTCGGCTTCGCTTTCTGTACCAGCAGGACAAAAGGCAGTCAGACAGTGGTATTTACCGATAGTACCTTAAAATTTAGTTGATTTTAACTGCATGAATCTCTACCTTGGGGTCTTCAATGGTGGATTTGTTCTGGACAAGCCGCAGCTCCTTCAACTTGGGGAGGATCGCCCCAGTTGGCTGTATAACTGAAAAAAATATAAATTGATTAATTAACTTCCATTATTCATATTTACGTAGAAGGTTGACAACTAAATTCAACTAATTTTAGCCATTATGGTGACTGGAATGAATAGAAAAATTTTCATAAAAAGGGAGTGTTAAATAATGTTGTAAACTCAGGCATGGCTTGAATTTGAGTGCCGCAAGGTAGCAATTTTGGTCACATTTCTAAAATTGACCATATTATTATCTTAAAAACCAAGAGGGTGGGGTTTCTGGTCTTTCCGGTTTTAAAGCTCGTATACATAAACATGGATTTTCTAGCATATCCGGTTCATACCGGAAATGCTGTTGAGTTTTGGGACATCCTTTAAATCCTGTGCTAAACAACATATTCATAAAACACGCCAGTTTCCACACAAATACCTAGTCAGGTCATAAGTATCGTCACACAGTAAAAACTTTTCTTTTAGAATGCTGGCCACAAAAAAGTTTATTGAATTCGAATTTCGAATTGTTCATGAAAATAAAATGTATACTTTTTAGAATTTTACTCATTTTTAAATATGGACTGGACGCTTAAAGAAGACCGTGTTGCAGTTATTGCGTTGCATCGTTGCGGTTACGCGCCAATTAAAATTTTTGACATACTGAAAAATTTGAATATAACCAAAAGATTCGTTTATCGTACCATCAAACGATACAATGAAGACTCTAGTGTAGATGACAGGTCAAGAAGTGGTCGCCCTCGGTCTGTTAGGACTCCAGCAGTGATAAAAGCTGTGAAGGTGCGAATTCAAAGAAATCCCAAACGTAAGCAGAAACTGTTGGCCCTTCAGATGGGGTTAAGCAGAACCACAGTGAAAAGGGTGTTAAATGAAGACTTAGGGCTTCGGGCATATCGAAGAAAAACAGGACATCGTTTAAATGCTCGTCTAATGGACCTGAGACTGAAGAGATGCCGCGCTTTGTTGAAGCGGTACGCGGGAAAAAAATATCGGGAAATTCTTTTTTCGGATGAAAAAATTTTTACTGTAGAAGAGAGCTACAACGAACAAAATGATAAGGTGTACGCACACAGTAGTAAAGAAGCGAGCAACCGTATTCCGCGTGTCCAACGAGATCATTTTCCATCCTCGCTCATGGTATGGTTGGGAGTTTCTTATTGGGGCTTAACAGAGGCACATTTTTGTGAGAAAGGTGTAAAAACGAATGCAGTTGTGTATCAAAATACAGTCCTGACGAACCTTGTGGAACCTGTTTCTCATACCATGTTCAATAACAGGCACTGGGTATTCCAACAAGATTCGGCGCCAGCTCATAGAGCGAAGTGCACACAAGACTGCCTGGCAGCGCGTGAAATCGACTTCATACGGCACGAAGACTGGCCCTCCTCCAGTCCAGATTTGAGTCCGTTAGATTACAAGATATGGCAACACTTGGAGGAAAAGGCGTGCTCAAAGCCTCATCCCAATTTGCAGTCACTCAAGACATCCTTGATTAAGGCAGCCGCCGATATTGACATGGACCTCGTTCGTCTATCGCAGCACGAACGAGGTCCATGTCAATATCGGCGGCTGGCCGCGCAGATTGAAGGCCTGTATTCAAAATCACGGAGGTCATTTTGAATAAACTTTATTGTCATAAGAATCTATGTTTTGTTAAGTTCATTTTGGTATATAAATGGTTACATAATGAATAAACTTGTTTCAATTATTTTATATTAAACATGTGACAGAATTTATGACCTGACTGTGTAGGAATATCTAAAAAAACTTTTTTAAATTGATGTTTTTAGTTAAAGAATAAGCATCATTAAGTCCTCGATAAATATCCTACCTCTGGCCTTGGTGTAGGTGTCTTTACAGATGGCGTGCAGAGTAGCAATGGTCTTTTCCAGCGTGAGTTTGACGTCATTGCCTGTTTTATGCCACCACGCCAGGAATAGAGCCGCGAATAGGTCGCCCGTTCCGGTGAAGTTTGCGTCCAATTTTGGTATCGAAATCTTGTATGATGTTCCTGAAAGCAGATATTGTTAGCTTTTTACAAGGCCAGGTTGAATAGGTATCTTCTTGGGCCGAATATAGCCGGTCAATATTGTATTGCTTTTTACAAGGTCAGGTTGAATAGGTATATTCTTGGGCCGAATATAGCCGGTCAATATTGTATTGCTTTTTACAAGGCCAGGTTGAATAGGTATCTTCTTGGGCCGAATATAGCCGGTCAATATTGTATTGCTTTTTACAAGGTCAGGTTGAATAGGTATATTGGACCGAATAGAGCCGCGAATAGGTCGCCTGTCCCGGTAAAGTTTACGTGTAACTTTGGTATCGAAATCTTATATAATACTAGCTTTTGCCCGCGGCTTCGCCTGCCTGGCATTTTTATTTTTGTGCTATTCCATGGGAACATTTTATTTATCTGGGATAAAAAGTAGTCTATGTCACTTTCTCTTTCAAACTACGTCCATGCCAAAAATCAAGTCAATCCGATGCTCCGTAACTGCATGAAAGAGGAACAAACCAATAAACCAACACACTTTCGGATTTATAATTGGTAAGGAAAGGATCACTAATGTTGTTGTTTTTTGAAGATCAGAGGTATCGTCTTCGATCTGCGTGCTTCATTTGTGACTACAGTTTACCATTGGGAGAGATGGTGAGCAATCACAGACTTATCCAAAATAAAATAATGTTTGGAAAGGTCTGTGCTGTTGCTCTTTAAATGAACTGTTTCAATATTTGGAGTCGCAAGTTGAGCCCTCTAATTAAAACTATTACAAACCGTCCAAAGTCTCTGTTAGAGAACCTTTTCATTCGAAATTTTTTAGAGAACTTTGCCGTCCCAACGATTTCAGATTTCAGAATTTTTTCAGAATTCAGAATTATTTACTTATCTGATTTATACAGTCATGTAATAAATTAATTTCGTTAATAAATATATCGTAATAATTTTAAAATTTTGCGTTGTAGATAAAAAGCACAACAGTAAAAAGAATATACCTGCACTACTCGCAATGCCAATCATATGCTTGTCATCACCAAGATCAGTACTAGAGAGTACCACCGCCTTGGCGCCTTTATCATGAAGTGCTTTCACGATCTTCAGAGCACTGTCCAGGTCATTCATCTTCAGGCCTGTCATGAGCTCAGCTTCAAACTGGTTTGGGGTGATGATGTCAGCGAGAGGTAGGAGCACGTCGCGGTATACCGGGAGAATGTCTTCAGGGACATACATCTTACCATTGTCACCCATTACAGGATCACACACTGCAATGAGACAATGGAACAGTGAAAGAGAGATGGAATTTTATTTTTAATTTTAAACTTTTTAAGGGGAAAATCACTTTAGTCCCATTTGGTCGAAACTTATACAACCCGGTCACAATATCTGTGCACCTGACTTCGTGACGTCATATCGAATTACGGGGACGTATATACATTACCGGACGTCTAGTATACCGTCCGGACGTAAAATATTATCGGGACGTGTATCGGCAACGAAGATGGTAACCGTACTGTCGCACCGGGGAGTGCGCGGAGAGGTGACAGGGGAAGCGGGAGAGGCGCCGCATTCCAGCGAGGTGCACAGATATTCTGACCGGGTTATAGGCCAGTGTGTCCTCATCGGTGGGTCCACCGACACAAACACACACACAAAACACACAAGGTCGGGACCCCGACCCAGTGCTGCGGCGCCTCAAATTGAACAGGGGCGATAAAATATGATAAAGTAAGGTTCCTTGTTTGATGACAAGTGTTTTAATTGATAATCTTATTTGAAACAAAAATATGTCAATACAGTAGATAGCAACAAGTTTAATTTGCAAGAAGTATAATCTTCAGAATTTCAGATGTTATCAGATCAGAATATTTTTAATTCACTATCTTGCTGTGTTAATTTGACAATTGACATCTTGTGTATAAGTGATTTGATATAATGATGAAATTTGGTAAGGAAGTTATGAAACAGTTTATGCAATTGTTTACTACATATCCCATCAATCCATCAGCCATAGGATGTCCAATGCTGGACATAGCGTTCCCCTATAGATTTCCAATAAGACTGATTGTTATTAAGTCATGGGTCCACATATGATTGGACGTTCTCCACTGCGTGGTTTTAACCTACATGGTTTACTACATAAACATGAAGTAATCTTAGTCAGTAACAACACAGTAAAGAAAAAAAATATGCACTATTCTTAAAACTTACCATAAGTCAAACCAGGATTCTTGGCTCGCAGTTTCTTTATAAGGTCTGCAATTTGCTTCAATGCATCTGGGGACCTGGAGTATCCAGTCAGAAAGTGTGTGTAATAGTCTACATCATTCAGATTTAGACCCTCTGCTAGTTCATTTAGCTCATTATTTTGCATGACAGTTCCTTTGATGTGTTTGTAGCCAGTATGTGTACAGAACTGTACTGTATTGATGAAGTCTACTTCAAATCCCAGCACCTGGATACAGAAGATACCTATGATAATAATTATTTTTCGCCAAAAATGGCACAACAGACAGCAATTGTGTTAAAAATTTAAATAGTTCACTCGAATCTATGTAGTTTTTTTGACATTTGTTGATTTCTCAAAAACAGCTCAGCCTATTCTGATAAAATTTAAATGGGGCCACCCTGAAGTGTGATCTATCAAACAAAAAAGACTTATTTTAAAAAAAAAACATGCAGTGGAATTGAGCCTTCTTTGAAGTTGGTGAAAAAGAAGCATGAATAATATGATATTACATTCTTTATTGAGGAAAAAAGGTATCAATGGTGATGGGAATATTTGAGTTGTTTTGTTAGAAACTGGAAATATATGTGGCTGCTTCTACTGTGATAAATGAACCCATTGTGGTCTCCATTTAACTCACAACAGTCAAATTCATAGAAGTGTATTTGCTGACAAAGAGTTGAATTGTATGAATTTTGACATTAGGAGTTAAAGGGTATCTGTAATGGGTCCGTTCCATTTGCGATAAGGTGGCATCAAAATGGCAATAGAAATGCTTTACAGTATAGCTTATAATTATTTTTAATATTTCAAAAGGTAAATTAAAAAGTTCAATTGTCTTTATAATTAATTAACTTAATTTTAAAGCTTTAAAGTATAATTACGTAGCTAATTGAACATGTTAGTACTTTCAATCAACATTTAAATCATAAAAACAACAAAAAATTACAAATAGTTTTTACTGTTCTTTATTAGATGTGTACCTACCAAGTTTGTTGTCTGATAAAATAACAAGGTCACAGAGCAAGGTTGTTTGAATCAATTGCAATGTAGAAATCTAGTTATAAAGATAGCCATGGTCATTTGTTTTGATTGTTATATGTATTATTAGACTTAAGGCCGCTGCATACGTGACGGGTTTTTTCACGTACGGGACGGGACGGGACGGAACGGGAAATTTTAGAAATATCGTTCCATACAAAATGTATATGGAAGCGCATATGTCACGGAGACACGGACGGGACGGGAACGTGGCACCGACGGGGCGGGAAAAATATCGTCGCCAACGATATTTAGCACGTCCCGTCCGGCACGTGCCCCGTCCCGTCCGTGTTTCCGCTACGTATGCACAGTCACTCCGTTCGTTCCGGAGAGAAAAGTAGTGTTGTACGTTTGCATCACCGTCGAAAATGGACGACGATAAACTAATCAAGTGTGTACGGTCACACATCCAGCTTTTTACCTTTATAATTTAGCTAAAACAAAGTATTTTTTCAATTTTAGGGTTCCGTACCCAAAGGGGAAAACGGGACCCTATTACTAAGACTTCGATGTCCGTCTGTCTGTCTGTCTGTCACCGGGCTGTATCTCATGAACCATGATAGCTAGGCAGCTGAAATTTTCACAGATGATGTATTTCTGTTGCCGCTATAACAACAAATACTAAAAAGAAAATAAAATATATATTTAAAATATATATTTTCCTTGCGCGAGTCCGACTCGTAGTTGGCCGATTATTTAGTTTGTTATATGTTGACATTGTTGTTAGTATTTTGTGAGCAATAATTAATATTAATGCATTGTAGACATATTTTTGTGTTTAATTAACTATAGAATTGTAATTCTATCATATTAACGTAATTGTAATTAACTGAATTGATTGTCTTATTAAATGATAAATAATTGTCTTTTTACAAGGTAAAAAGAACGAATGATATTTGTAGAATATTCAAGACGCGATCTTTTTAACTGAATATAAATAACTTGTGACAGAATGTTATGAATAAAGTGATTATGATTATTATTTAGAGTTCAAGAATTATCTGTGGCATAAAATTGCATTCGAATTATCACTCACTGGAGACGGTAATCATTTATTGCATTGCAATTAAAGCCAATTGTTAAAATGAAAAATCCATCTTTCCTGTTTCACAACACTAGCACGTTAGATCCGAATTTACGTTACGGTACGTATGCATTAAGAACACGTTCCCGTCTCGAACGGGGCAGACACGCCCCTTTCCCGTTCACGTCCCGTCCGAGGTATTTTCTCGTTACGTATGCAGCGGCCTTTAATGAACTATTCATTTTGTACCATTTACAAAGTTAAATTGAATATATGTAGACTTGCAGAGACTGGAGTAGTCAAGTTGATATTATTATTGACTAGCTTTTACTTGCGGCTTCACCCGTGTGATATTTTGTGCTATCCCATAGGAACCTTTTATTTTTTCGGGATTAAAAATAGCCTATGTCACTTTCCTTTTTTCAAACTAAGTATGTCGACAGTTCTTTTATGACATTTGTTGAAGCGCATGCTAGAATAGCTCGCAGATTTCAAAAATTTTCGTACTTACTTAACACTTATCATTATATTATGGAACATTTATGCAATATTGTTATAATTTGTAGCCTATGTGTTATTCTGATATATAAGCTATATTATTGCAAAGTTTCATCTCAATTCGTTTAGTAGTTTTTGCATGAAAGAGTAACAAACATCCATCTATCCATCCTTACAAACTTTCGCGTTAATAATATTATTATAGTAGGATTGTGATTATTTTGTACAAGTTACTATAAACCTATTAACTTGTACTAAAGTAGTATTTTGTTACTGTATGGATGATGAAACACCATTAATAACAATTGAAACTAACATACCATTTAGGTTTAGCAAACAGATCACAGAATATTATAATACCATTGGTAAGACAAGGGCATATTTTTAACTACTTTGCCAGCGGGCTTAGCATAAGGACCATAAAATAACACTATCGACGTGTCAGAGCGTGACAGAGTTATGATGAAGTATATATCTGTCACCTTTGCACACGTCGGTAAACTCTTGTCGTGGTCTTGTATGCTAAGACTGCTGGACAAATATGGCCTTGTCTTACTGAAGGTGCATATGCTGTGCTTTGGATTTAGTTTAGAGAAAGGTGGTTGAACTAGCTACAGCTGATTTATTCAAACTACATGCCTGGCCTGTCAGCAATAGCAGCTACTTGAGAAAGGTTGAATTTCCTGCTGAATTAAACACCATCACCACTGTCTTTATGGGCCGAATCATACAAGTCAGCGGATGTGAAGTAGCGCGAAACCCAACCAATGCACAGCTTTATGTGAGCTTCCGTCAGGATTGGATATTGCGCAGCTTGTAGCTATTGTACTTCACATCCAATGACTTGTATGGTTCGGCCTGTACATCAGCTTCATTTTATTAGTTATTTTATTCTAAATAATACTACTTACCTATACATACAGTCTGAACAGCAAAATGTGCTTGAGAATGAATGGTATATAATAATATGCAAACTGCTACAATAGCCTTTTTAGAATGAGAATATAACAAAAATAAACCAATATGTACCTATTCATCTATCTACATTACTGATATTAGTTTTTTGAATTATAACTTTTTGTAGTTATTGTTGAGAGAAAAATAAACAACTTCAAGACTTACCTGAAGTGGAAACACAGCACTCTTGTTTCCCACATAGCCATGCACTACGTGGCTCTGGATAGAGAGAACTGTGGGGGTCGAATCCACAGACATGGTGACACTAACGAGTTCTCTAACAATGCTTCGTCCGAGACACTTGTACACAACCGTACAGAACAAATACGACAAGGTTAATAAAATGATTTACACAACACAGCCTGCTACTCTAGCCGATAAGATACCGTCTCCAAGTATTTGTTATCAGTGTAGATTGAATCCTCAGCTAATGCACTGTCGGTTAACTGGGTACTGTGTTTAGGTCTTGCTGAAGATATTATTAATATTATTAATTTAATTCTAGTAAAATTATGTCAGTGCGTTTCTTTTAAAATTCTAGTTTATGTTATCGAAATGAATATAAATTATTTAGTTTTTTAATTGAATTTGAATGCAAGACGAACGAAACGAAAGACATTCTCCTTCGAGTTAACAGTTGCCAGTCTTAATGATTTGAATTCCCCACAACCTGTGATAAAATTTTATAGAAGTTCCATTGTTTTCTGCCCTTGGAGGATTAGCTACTGGAGATGAATTCAGCGCACGTACAGCTGTCATGGAATAATAAAAATTGTACCTACGCGAAAACGAGACACCAGACATTTTATTATACAATTTTAGCCTTAAGTTTCTAAGCAATTAAGGCGAAAATGGATTATCAGCAACTGGGCTGCATTGTTCTAGCAACTGAGCTACGTTGTTCTCGATCGCTCCGCTCCATAAACTTGTCACCCGTTAACGTTTAGACTTTATGCTAACATATTTTAGGTCGAAACCTCAGAGAACTCCTACCCCGCGCCTCACGTAAAGCTGACAGAATGTAGTGAATGCGAATCGTAGTGATTTTCCAGTCCGGAGATAAAACGTCCCTGTTTTTGCCTCCTCTAATTTACGAAAATAGTCTTACAATAATTATTTACCCTTTGCTAAGGTAAAGATAGGAGGATAAGAATAGAGTACTAAAAATCACTCGGCTCTCATAAGTAATTAATTAATTATTAGAGCTAATTGGATTTTACTTTTTAGGTGTCTAAACAATAATAAAAACACTGATATAATAAATTAGTGTAATTTATAGTAGGTACGTGTCTGCAAACATCCCTTTTTCCAAAATCTAAGCTTTCTTATTCTTTAAATCATCACTTTAATTTTATAATTGTTTCAAATGCATGATAATAATATGATCGCAATTCATAAGTTGCTATCGTAGTTATTCGAATTGTTAGTTTAACTTTTCGCCCAAACCATCCTTTTTCTTCAGTAATAAAATCTGAAAATCTCCCACGTTTTAGGAAATTATTATAAGGTGGCGCATATAATTTTCTTTGAGGTGGCGACCCTGCCACTTGAAAATGACAGTAACTTTGACATTTCATTACGCATTTTTTCTGTGCACTACATTCGCCATGCATTCTGCCAATGTTGAATTTCATGAAATACCTTTCCTTCTCAAAAGGCAACATCTGCGTAACTGAATTTAGTTTTAGGCTCAGATTAACAATAGATGTGCCTTACATTTCTTTCAAATAGTGCATTGAACAAGAAATAGGTACAAATGTTTTACGATTTTACATGTTTGAAGCAAACAGGACATGTATAGGCTTTATTGTAGAAAACATCCACTCACTAAGTATGTACCTAGGTACCTTACATTTTTTTAGGTCTGAATAAAACAAAATAGTTGCTTTGATCTAGGTATGTATTTATTGAGCACTACTAGCCATGTTTGCAGGTTGTTCCTGTGTCATTTCATATGCTTTTTCTAAAGTGTCCTGTATGATTTTCATATCATTTTCAATACTTCGGGCCCAGTTCTCAACATCTCCGATTTCTTTTAACGCACTGCTAAAATTTTCAACTAGAGCGAGCCATTGCTGTGTCTGCTTAGCAAAGTTTATTGCACCTTGATGTAGAAGTTTTGCCTCGGCATCTAACTTCTTTTGGTTTAGATATGCTTGTGCAACCCTACAAAATAATAATATTTTAGAAACACTAATTTTATAACAATTTGGGAATACATGCTGTACAAAGTAAATGAAATAAAACGACACAGGTATAGACCCCGGCACATAAATTGATCCGAAAAATATCACTCACTTCCACTTTCGTTCGTTTCGTTCGTAAAGAAGACATAAGAGAGGTAACTATGGTTTAGGGGTCAAGTTATTTGCCTGGTACAATACCTAAGTACAAAATGAATTTCAGAAACATTTGATCTCTATTTGTTAGATATTTTGTGTTAATAACAATGCAGATGTATCAGGAGTGTAAAATGCAAAACATTTTTGAAGTAGGTGGTTTCTAAGTATTTATTCTGTAAACTTACCCAACATTTAAGTGGTCAACAAGAGCTTGTGTTAAATCATTCGCTGCAACGATGCAGTCTTTGCGTTTTTGTTCTGAAAAATAAAAGAAATAATAAACTCTAAAACTGCAGAAGTTTTGAAGACCGATGTGTATTTTATGAAAAAGATGGTAAACTACGTACCTTGAACTACTCTTTTGGCAGCTTGTCTTGCTTGATGTTCCTTGATAAGAGAAGATAGCATTTTGCAGCCGCAACGGTATCAAAAGTATTGTCTTGGTGGACCTTCCTTTTATTTGCTTGTTTCTGTGTACCACGGCGTTTAAATTAATTATTCGTAGTGAGAACTATGTATTTAGAAATATATTAGAACTATTCAGAATATAACTGTAATAATAATATGCTCTTAGGAAATCAAGAAAAAATAAAAATTAATGAATCCTCAATCCAAGCCAACAAATCGAAATTGTCTAAATAAGCAAAATAAAAATACAACAGTGATTTCTCAAAGTCAACTTCAAAACGCTCAAACTTCAATTGCAAACTTTTTTAATGCTAGATTTTGGCATCGCGATTTTATTCATTTGCTGGCGTCTTCTTTACTAGTACTAACACAGAAGAGTCTGCTGTTCTGTGATTACTAGTAGGTACCTACGACGAGACATGGAAACCACATTGCAACGTAATTCATTCATTGCCATCCAGAAATACTCAAACAAAACGCCGAGACGCTTGCAAACTAAGGCCATTCGCACACGAGGTGTAGGCGTAGTCGTATCGTAAGCGCATCGTAATACGCGCGCAGTACCTACGAGAGCAATACGAGCGCGTACAGGAGGCACCGCTCCCTGTGCATGTTCAAACAAGTCCGCACACACATGTCATGTTCAAACAAGTCCGCACACGGAGCGGTGCCTCCTACGATACGACTACGCTACGCCTCGTGTGCGAAGGGCCTTGCTCTTTTTAACGGACGAACAAGTGGAACCATGCATGCCACTATGGCACCTTAAAGATATGACCAGCACGGGTACGGGTAGCATGGCAAAGGGAAAAAACATTTTATCCACTTAGAATGTCAGTTGTCATTGTCAATCCATATTTTATTTCCTCTTCGAGGGGATATAATGGTAGAAAGGCAATTTTTCTCATTGCCATGCTTCCCGTGCAGGGACGTTTTATCTCATTGTTGTTAAATCCTCCAAGGATAATTACCTCTATAATTAGGACTTACGCAGATTCTGAGAAATCGAGTAAGATTTTTTTCATCCATGGATTTTGTACCTATTTGTATACTAAGCGCCACACAACTCGGCGGATGGGAAGTTATGCGCAGAACGCTGCGTAAAAGTCGAAATATAGGTCGCCCGGGAGCCAGAGAGACAAGACGCCGGGGCACACCCGCCCGCTAACTTCATGCCTCCCGCGCGCTCCCTACGCATTGTGCACAAAATATGCGCAATATTGTAATTAGCGAATTACGGCGAAGTGTCATCTGCGGCTAACTTCTCATCCGCCGATTTGTGTGGCGCTTGGTATAGGTACCACCATTTCTTCTTTCAGAATTTTAATAATTAACTATTGCACAATTCCTTTATTTTATTTATTATCCTTTAATATAATTTCTTCTACAAAAATGTTTCATGCTCCAAAAACTACAATACCTATTTCCTGATGTAGAGGTACCTACTTTATTAATATGCTGTGTCACAGAACAGCAGAACTTGCTGTGTTCATGGATAGGTACGGGCTCTATTTTTGACTTTCGAACGGCTGGGAACGTAGGAACTTTGACAGATTATTTATAGAATCGCTAGGACAACTGTGGCTAGGGCGTGCGTACTTGCATACAGAACTTTTCAGATAAGTACCTACTCCAACAGTTCCGAATACCTACCGTCTTAGCTGTTCGAATGTCAAATAGGAGTCCAACCTTTGCTTTCAGCGTGTAATACGACTAACGACTCTAAATTATTTTTCGGGTCACTGAACCAAGCTTATTATATAGCTTAGAATATTTTTTACTAATCACATATACAGGCTGTTCAGATTATTGCATTGCATTAATTATATCCACTGGAAGAGCTTGGTATCGATTTTCACTTATCGCTTATGACGGCGCCAGCTGCGTTCGGACAAAGAGCTTTAGCTTATTTCACTTATTAAATGAGTTGGGGATTGGATACTTTATATAAGAAGGATTTTTAATCGGTTAGAGAGCTTTTACTTTTGTGAAGACGGTGCAAAGAGCTGTCTTTGGGTGATAAGTTTAAAAATCTGTTGGGGGTCTAGGTGATAGGCACCTACTCGTACCTACCTAGTAGTATTTGTCTTTGTGTTTCCTGTGGAAACCTCGACAGAGAATCCTTTGCTTGGCTATGAGTTATGAGCTAGGGCTATGAGCGTGAAGGAAGTGGAGTTATTTGGAGAAAATTATATGCTATAGGTACCTACCTACCTATTTAACATATTGGTATGTAGAAATAAAATTAATTATCATAAAACAGTCATAATGAAAATTATATTCATTTCATAATTCGACCTAAATTAAACATAAACACAAAAATTTGAAATAGATACCTTGTAGAATAGTTCAAACTAAGCATTATTACTTACTTACTTATTTCTTTTTTTTAAAAGTCTGTTAGATAACTAGGTACCTATTTCAATACAATTAATGCGCCCCAATCACGCTAAAGGCGCGGTTTCACCGAAAATAGGGTTCGCCACAATATGTTTTGCAAAACTCCAATAGTGGATAGGTAAAGAAGTGTAGGCAGATATTTTTGTCCGTTTCCCACGAGATGCACACTTCTCAATAGAGTGCAACGCAGTGAGCCACAAATTGGTTACTCCTGTGGAACCACGCCTTTATGACTTGTCACAATCAACAAGTAAGCTTATTTCAATATCTAATACTACGAGTGTAGGCCGAATCATTCAAGTCGGCGGATGTGAGTGAAGTTAGACACAGACACAACACACCCAAGCTGAGCGAAACCCAATCAACGCGTAGTTTTATGTAAGCTTCAGGTAGGATTGGATTGGCAGCTTGTAGCTAATTTCACATCCGCCGACTTGTATGATTCGACCTATAGGTATCTGCATTTTAACGTATAGCTTGCTACGTAACGCTTAGTGCTGACAGTCTTAGGTTTTTACGCGTTAAAACGTTGGCTACATTAATGTATTAAACTTAATTAGCGCGCTAATTTACGCGTTAAGACGCAGATGGAACAGTTATATAATAATGCAGTCTTTAAGCGGATTTCCTATCATCCTTGTAGTTAACAGTGGCGTACTGTTCCTTGAGCTTCTCAGTGAAGGCGGGGTCGTCCCAGCCCCACAGGTGGTGGGTT
Source organism: Hypomecis atomaria (assembly GCA_964007245.1). Taxonomy (NCBI): domain Eukaryota; kingdom Metazoa; phylum Arthropoda; class Insecta; order Lepidoptera; family Geometridae; genus Hypomecis; species Hypomecis atomaria. The sequence continues at coordinate 14,229,213 of OZ023292.1, read as the reverse complement.
CCGTCGCCGGTACGGAGCGCGCGCTGCTTTATGATCTCAGGTGAAACTGCTTTCAAATCGTAAGCTTGACCGATCTGAAAAAAAAGGATGTAGGTATAAATATTGATATCAATTTGATAGCGCTGCTTGAGTCTTTAAATCCTATAATCAGGGATAGTCACTTGGTGTGATGAATTTCACAAGGTATATACTAAGGTATTCCTACTCTTAGTATTTTCATATTACATTAGGTACTTATTCAATAACTAGAAATTGCCCGCGGCTTCGCCCGCATGATATTTCGAGGCCCTACCTTATCACTCTTAATAAAGGAGGCGGAAAAAAAAATATCGATTTGACAATTGTTCAATTAGACAGTTCTTTTTTAACATTTCTTGGAGCGCGGAACTTTAACGGGCTATATCATCATCAATTTTCCTTCAATTGACTAAAGAAAAATACGTGTCTAATATTTTTTAATAATCTATCTGACGGACTAATTATATTAGCTTTTTTTTTGTCATCATGCCTATGATATAGGCTATCTTATGACAATAATTGTTTTAGAGCTCTTTGTATTCCTTCAAGTATTTCTATTCTATGTGACAACCGTTCCAAAGTAGGTACTCACTCTGTAGGTACAGGTTTGATATTTTATTGTTTACCTTGGCCATAAGCTCGATGAAGAGTATGGTCGGCGTGAGCATATTGATGATGGGATGCTCGGCCGCGCGGTAGTCCCACGGGAACGTGTGGTGGTAGTTGTGGTAGCCTTCCACGCAGATCATCCAGACTCCGATGTTCTCGCGAGGGTTTAGTGACCTGCAAAGGATTTATAAGCCATTATCAACTTAGTTGCAGAACATCTACCGCTGGACAAAGGCATCCGCTAAAGATTTCTAAATGGGTCGAAGGGGCTTGAAGCATACGGTAATACTTAACGGTGGAGGTTATATCGTGTACTTTTTCACGCTATTTTTTTTTATTCTAGGCACCTAGGCAGTTCCGCATTTGTTAATATTCTGCTTGATCTTAAGCTGTCAGTATGAGCTGTGACCCAGAAACTTGTCCTAGCTAGTTCTAGTCATTAAATGCCTAAAATGATAGACATTTGTCGTGAATTCTTTGTACGGACTTTCACACCACTGGCCTTTCAGTGAAGAATAACATCTTGAGGCAACCCGCACACGTAGAAAAAAATCGATGAAGTATTACATATGTGTATCCACACACCCGCGCTGGACCAGCGTAGTGAATATGACCAAATCGTTCTTTGTGGGTAGGCTTGTTCAGTAGTGGACTGTTACAAAAATGCCGGTACATTACAGGACTTTTTCAATTAATAGATATGGATTTCATCTTTCATAACATAAAATTAAATTGGGTTGTAAAGAAGTAAAACTCCTACTTATAGAATTTTCACTTTTATATTTATAAACAGACTGGAAAAGAATATATATAATTTTGTTAGTTAATTAAACTTCAAGTCACGTTATTTCGGGTCTCCTAAAATAATAATAAACAAGTAATTAAGTTCCGGAAATTGGAACTATCAGTAAATCCATTCTGTTGGCAAAAGGGACCTTCGACGGGGAAAGCCAACTTTGAAATTCATGAAAATTTTAATGAATTACTTCACAGGATTATACACAACGGTGATAGACGCGAAAGGAGCTCAAACTCATTATAATCACTTAATGAGATTTTCATCGTTAACCTTAAGAACTTTTCTTTTTCAAATATCGCTTAGAGACATAAAAACTGATAAAGATTTAGTGACTAGGTGTACCTATATATTGTACGATACCTATATTTGTCATTGTTTCGCCTGAAAATAGGTTTTCGTTTTTACCAGAAAATATGAAGTACCAAGTTCGTATAATCCACCCGATTTAGCCATGGTGTGAGAATTTTCAAGCCACTCCAAGGACTTTTCTAAGTAATTGTAATAATTATAGTATCGGGGTCCAGAATTTAACGTGTCATCCGAGCCACGGTAGCTCATAAATTGTGACTCTTAGTTACAGTTGCAAGGTAACTAGTTATCCAATCTGTGTCTGCAGCTTGTTTAGCTTAGGTACAATTAACTGTATAATACGTAGGTACCTACATAGAGATATTAAACATCAAGATAAACAATGTTTTCTAATTCAGAATACCTATACTTACCTACCTGATAATACACAAGGTACCCATTATACTTCCTGCATAAATACCTATCTACGTAGGCCGGCTATCTATTTAATTATTCGAAGTAACTGATTGCAAGTGAAAAGCCCATTTCCATTATACAGAATTTAATATTCATTATGAGCGTGTGAGCCGACGTGGGTGATGTACTGAATACCTCGTATTTGTATAACAATGGATTATAAGGTGATTGTGCTCGTAACCCAAAAAGTTTGAACTGTTCAGTATTATCATTTATTTGATAAGCTAAAATAATCATGTTATGAATAAGTAGAACTGACTACAGTGTCGTCGGGCGACACGTAGACAGGCGTAGCGATGGGCTACGCGCCACTACTAAATATATACACTTCACTATGCGATATACCTATTTCATAAAAAAAAATTGAGCCAGTAGTGTTGCGGCGACCCTGTTGTCTTCTGCTGCATATATCGTCCTGTACCAGTGCAGTCGGCTACAGGACGATATCATTATTATGATTTTACAATAATTATTTTTTATTATGATTCCTTGTGTCATTGTAGTTACGGAACATTTACGTTTACAAAAAAGGTCTAAAATGTATGTATGTATAACAGAAAGTGTTGAAATGAATCACTGGATCGTTTCTCTAACACTGCTGGAAATCAAAACCTAGAAAAAACCCGATGTAGTCTACTAGCTACCAACCGACCTAAAGCGGTTAAAACGGTTGTTTGATAACCTACTACTCAGCCGACTCTGGATAAGTCAACAAAGTAAGAGATTGTAATTAAAAAAAACAGCGGGTTACACTCTGGGAGTGCCGGCAGAAGTGAAAACTTGAACATAAATATCACACACGCACAGTTTCGATCAGGTCACGTGTCTTGACGCGAGTTTATTTTTTTTTACCCATCCTAAAAAATGCACAACGCCACCAAAGAAGTTTTCATTTCAAAAAACAAATAACAAATTGTAACAGGTGCCTACAGTAGCAAAATGTTCAATATTTTTCCTGATTTCAATAAACTAGTTACCTAAATGAAAATTTCCTCTAAAAGCTCGGGTAGCATGGTAAAAGCTCAAATTGTCTTTCCAAGTGGATCAAATGGTTTTTCCCGTTTGCCATGCTACCCGTGCAGATGAACAATTTAGCTACAATTGAAACGTTGTCTTACTTGTCATACGGGCGATATCCGTAGAAGTGCGCGAAGCTGTTGACGCTCCACACGACGTTGATGCCGCAAGTATATCTCAGGATAGTGGGGATGAAGAAGGCGTTGGTAAACGACTCGCCCCAAAAGTACATCGGGATGATAGTTGGTAGGACGAAGCAGAGAATCGGCATCATTTTCATGTAATGTCTGAAATAAAAAAAAAACATTAAAAAAAGAGCCTGAAACTCGTTTTAAGGAAACCCACCCCAAAGGTTTTGTGTTTGTGATCATATCCGCTTTATGCTTCAGTAATTAAAAGATTCAAGAGCAAAAGGGACAACTAATATTCTTGGGAATCTGAATACCCCAAAAATTTTACGTCACGTAAAATTCACATCACGTCTCATGTTATTCAATCTAATCTACCTTAGATTGTCAAAAGCGTATCAAAATTTTCTTGCTTGCTTTGCTTGCATCATAAACCACCGGTAGGTATCTAAATCAGTATTTTTCCTACTATCGAAATATTTTCGCGGCCACTACAGTGACTACTATTTGCATAAACCTTTAATACCTAGTAGTATGCTGAGGGCAAAAACACCCCTCGAAACTGAAACCTATCCTACAGCCATAGGCTATTGCTGTAACTATAGCACATCGGTAGCTATGGTTTTAGTAATGGTATTATTATAACCTACATTTCTTCTTTGTGTAAGTTTATGGTAACTCACTAAGATGTTTCAGTAAAGACTCATACATGACAAGAATGAAGAAAACTTACTTCTTCTGGAACATGACGACAGGATCCGCGTACAGATCAGTGAGGTCTATCCTCTTCCCGCCCTCTATGACTTCTGGACCCTTCTTGCAGCAGAGCCAGCCCATGTGGGAGAAGAATAGTCCCCGCTCAGCGTTGTGGGGGTCTGCATCGGTATCAGCGTATTTGTGGTGCGTACGGTGGTCGCGAGCCCATTCGAAGATGCAATCCTGGGAAACAAGACAGGAACTCTATAATGGAATCATTGGAATGGCTGAACAAGTGTGAATTGTCACGTGACTGCGTAGGAGCAGAGGCCTATGTGTAAGAGCTCTGACGTTCGGCTTCGCTTTTTCTCTTGCTCGCACCAGTTACTCACGCCACGAGCCAAGGCCACGAGAGTGAGCGGGAGCAAAAGCTAAGCCGAACGTCAGAGCGCTTACACAATAAGGCCCCAGGAGTAAGCATGAAAATATGTCGGGAGAGCATAACATGCCATCTTCTGCGAACGTTTGAAAATATTCTAACGTTTTAAAAATTAAGCTTCAGGTCATATGGATTTTACTTCAGTTTTCGTTACAGTTTGTGGTAATTTAAGTTATCCATAGAACTAGGAAAGTATACGTAGGTACCCAATACTTTCTTATCTTCGTACCTAAGTATTCATTGGCTAGGTACATTAAGATTTTAGATAAAATAAAAGTAACGCTTATTTTTTGCGGCAGTTTAGTAAAAATCAGGAGATGGTAACTTTGACATCTAAATTGTATAAAAGATTTATATATGTGAAAATTAGGTTAAAATAAGTAAATATGGTTTACTGCTTTGAAATGCGCCTGCCGTACATAGTACGTGTACGTAGGTGAGATAGAATGAGTACATGAGATTTCCATACCTACCTAGGTACCTACTCATCAATTTGGTTATTTTACACTTCATGTGGTACAATTTCATTGTTATTTATTTAATTACTTCTCTTGTCATAGGCATTCAAATTCTTGTCTAAAATAAACAATAGCGAGTTGAAATGGATCTATCAACGTAATTTCAGTCAAGACATCTCCGCGAGGCGAGCCTACACCTGCTAATTTGATTAAATTACCATTTTTACTCTTAAACAATTTTCACAGGAAAATTAATTTCCAAGGCCAGCTGTTTGTGGGAGGCTTCCATTAATCATTCCTTCAGCTACCATTCTTATTTATTTTGTTATATGGCTCTATTGTTACATCTTTTATCAAATTATTTGTAAATGGAAATTGAAATTGATGGTAGAGTTTGTGAAAGCGATGTTTTAGTACTTTTTTGTTTTTTTATCCTCTCTTGTATTTTATCTTCATTTTCTAGAGCAGTAACTAAAGGCCATTGATGAAATAGGCATGCTTATAATATTAGCAAAAAAAAAACTGCTGATGGTTGAGTGGGGCATACTTATTCTCAAATAGAGACCTGTGCGCAGCGTAACACTAAAAAGTACCTTTGAATGAAAGAAATTTGAAACTGAGGATGGACAATTCTATTAAAATAATTGTTAGGATTATGATATAAGTAGGTATTGTAATAATTAGATATATTACAATCGCAGTAGAAGGCAGTGCCACTTCCGTTTCTATAAAAATCTATTAGTCCAGATGTTGTGATTCTTATATGGTGAATTATTGAAAATTAAAATTAGGTATTTATACATTTTATAAGCAAGTTTTTAGGCAAGTAGGTACAGTAAAAGATCATTGTTACATATTTTTCTATTTTTCTGCATCACAGATCTAAAATCTGGGTAAGAATGTATGAATGAATGTGTTACCTGAAAGCCCATTGTCTGCCATATCATGAGTAAGGTCCGGAGAGGAGTTTTGGCTTTGAAACTTCTGTGCGTCCAGAGACGATGGGAGCCCGCACCAATGCCGATAGCACACATCAAGTGAACAGCGAATGCTAAAAGAAATACCATGTCATGAATTGATTGCTCAAAATCAAGGGTAAAGGCATAAATCTATGACATGTATGAATGTATATGTATTTATAGACAATAAACCTTAATTTATTGAACGAAAAAAAAACAGGAAAGATTATTTTATTTTTATCACGAGCAAGGCGAGACGTCTGTTTCTATAATTTTGGCCTAGTGGCTGGACTGATTTTCATGTTTGAGTGAGATGTCACGTGGATGTAAATGTATCTTTATACCAATTTTTTTCGTTCTACCTGTTGTTTAGAGCTAAAGAAAGACTAGTTCGGAGCCAGTAGATTCAATTAAGTTATTGTCACCTGGTTGATATATTTTAGTAAATTAATAAATTAGCATTTAATTTGATTTGAACTGTTTCAATAAAAATAAGTGTACCTAGCAAAATATCACTCCGGGGATACATCAAATCTGGTGACGTCTCAAACATCAAAATCAGTCCAGCTACAAGGTTTCTAATTTAGGTAGGTACCTACCTACGAGTTTATACGCAGAGCTCAGCCTAACTGGTAATATTTGGTAATGATTTATCAAGGTCGGTATATTCAAAAGTAGATACTTATTATAGATGATTAGAATTCTTAGGCATATTTAAAAAGAATATATATAGATGAATTACCAAAAACGTTCGTCTGCCATTTAGCCGAAGTAAACACCAGCCACAATCCATATAAGGAGGCGATATGAAGGTACAGGAACCAGATGATGTTGAACCAGACCAGCTCGTGCTTGCGAGGAGCAGCCTTCTTCAGCTTGGAGACGTCCTTGTCGAGGCCGAGGTCGGAGGTCTGCGTGTCGCTCTCGAATAGAACCCCGCTCACTGTCGGGTCTACTTGCGGTGGCATGTTCTGTAGAAGTAAATAAAGATTAAATTAAAATTTTATAAAACCCCTGCAATAAGATTATTTATTATTACAGCTTACAAAGGATAATATATGATAATATATAAAATAAACAGCTTAACCAATATTGATGAAACATTTCTAAAAACACTCTCGACTAATTTACCATTAAAAAAAAACAAAATAGGTACATCCATGACATACATAGACATCAAACTTATAACACCTCCGTTACGCGTCGGGGGTTAAAAAAGAGATAAACAATAAATACATCACTAATCTAACACTTCAATGCATCGATCTTGGTAACAGGCAGATGTCACGTCTATTTATCTAGTGCTATTGCGCGATTAGCCTCGTTACAAGTACCAACATAATAATTATTTGCTCGAATCGCGAAAATTTAAGAATAACAAAAAATTGTAGCAAAATGACAGATGCCATAGCGTTTGTAATTTGTTATTACGTAGGTATTTTTTCCCTGACCTATGTCAAAGGAAAATCTGACAAAAAAAAAAAAACAATGAACGAATGATAAGGAATCCAATCTGATAATAGTGTGAGAATTGAACGACCTGTTAAAAATTACGTTCTGGCCATCAGTTCACGAATTCTCTGGATCGGCAAACAAAAAAAAAAGATATTTTGCTCTATACCTCTTGATTTTATAGCTTCACACTATCAACAACACTTAATTGAACTCACAAAAAAATACCAAGAAAAAAGCACAACGGCAGTCGGCAGTTCTATTGTAACGGAGGGGTCTTCCAGACAACCTTTGGATAAATGGAAAGGTTTTAAAGACATGGACGGTAGAGTACCTAAGCAAATGTAAATAAAAAAAATCGTCTATGTGTGCTTTGGTTTCACATAAAACCATTTTCTATTAATTAAAAGCTTTTTTATCTTAATTAGACTCTCCAGTATGTTTTAATTAATTAGAGTGCATCGAAGAATTGCGCTGTATAAACTTTATGAGGGAGAAATGGAATATTCATGAAATATTTTGTTGAGTTTATTAATAATGTGATAAGTAGGTATATTTTTTTACAAACTAGGTAAATAACAGTTACGATGTTTTGTCTAGTTTACAGCAGTTTATGAGAAAATAATTCAAGTAGAGCGGAGTAATAGTTCGCATTGTAATACTACAGATTCGTAGCTCTGTTTCCATAAGAAAAACTGCAGTGACTTTTAGTTTGACAAAATCATTGCAGTTAAAGTGCACTGAAGATTGCAGTAATTTTGTGAATTTACCTAATATTTGACTCCGATTACTAAGGAAGACGGAGCCGAGTTGCGGTGACTTAATACTTCTTTGTTAGTTTTATTTTACTTATTTTTTGCACGACAGACACCAAGATCCTTTGTTAGAGTAATAAAATTATTCAATAGACAGCACATTTTTTTCTTCCTTGTATTTGTAAGTTAATAAATGACCAAATGTTAAAATTAATCTCCATTGTGCCACCGTGTGTTTGATTAAAGCAACATTAAAATTTTCCGAGCTGCTTAGTAAATTTTAGACTAGGCAGATTTTTATTGGCATTCCTGACTCAGTTATTTAATAAAGCCAGTTTCTATCCATTTTATCTCTTAAATTCCGATGTGAAGGTAAATACTTTAGTTTAATTGAAAAGGAATAAAATTTCAGGCCTTATACTTAATATTAGTCTTATAACTTGCCACAAATGGTAGAGTGTGCTTCTACACGAATTGTAAGACTATTACTTTCAATGTTTTTTTTGCAGTCATCAACATGTCAACTTAATTTTTAACCAATTTCCAAAAAGGAGGAGGTTCTGTGTTCGTCTGCATGTTTTTTTTGTGTATGTTCATCGATAATTTCACCAATTGTGAACCGAATCAAAAAATTCTGTTTTATTTCAAAAGAGTATACCCGAGGTGGTCCCGTTTAAATTTTACAGAATTCGGCCAAGCCATTTTTTTGGAAAATCAAAAATACTGTAAACAATTCGAGCAAAATTTTCGAAATGTTGTACACGATGGAAGCTGGTTTTGCCATTTTTTTTTTGCGAAAAATAAATATTTAAATATTAGATCATTTTATCTATAACTAAGCAATGGTACACGAGATACAACAATTAAGTACCTATTTTTTGTAACAAGATGTAAATGATAAATGTAATTTTGCTGAAGTAGAAAAAAAAATTGGAAAGAGTAAGAAAATATTTTTATTATTAATAATGGGATAATTTTAAATAATTGGTACATTTAGAAAACATAACAAAAATATTTAAACCAGTTATAATTATTAGGTTTTTTTTAAACCAAAGGTCTCACTTACTTTAGAATTTTCTTCCAAACGTAATCCTTTGGCCTCACGTCTTCTAAGTTTAAATATCACCTTACACTAATTTAAATGTTTCAGATACCTGTATTTATAAGAAAAGTGAACAATAGAATAAAATTATAAAGTGAAATGAATTTGAACCCAAAACAAGTGGACCAAACACCGCTGTTGGTCGACGTGACACGTTATTTCGAAAGATTTCATTGTATTGTAAGTTAAAATCATTTTTATTCATGTAAACAATCATGTACACAAGCTGTGGTGGTCTAGTGGCACTGACATCCACCTTACAATCGTGAGGTCGTGGGTTCAAATCCTGGTCCCTTACCTATGAGTTCTGTGGAATTTATGTACGAGTACGGATATTTACACCACTGGCTTTTCGTCCGTAGAAAAAATTCGATGGCTTATGTGAATCCACCAACTAGCAATGGCCCAACGAGGTGGATTTGTCCCAATCACCTTTCGTGGGTAGGCCTACGTCCTGCAGTGGACTATTAAAAAGGCTGGTACAGTACAGTACAAACAATCGCCCTAATTCAGCTTGTCAATTTTTGTTCTATACCTACAACGCTTTCTTACTCACTATAGAGACTTATATTTTCTTCGATATAAAATAAAATCTCAAGTTTTGCCAAGAAGAGATGAAAATAATGTCGCTGCGCCTTATGCAGCTAATATAAATCAACAAAAAATTCATAAAAGTGTTTCCCAGAAAGTCCGTCGAAAAATGTAATACCTAAGGTATAAAAAATATTATTGGTCCCAATAGTTACATTCGGTAATAATGTTTAATACAAATTACATCCTAGAATGCTACCTATAGACAAACCCTGCAATATATCTGAAGATTATTTTTAATTTTTTTCCTAGTTAATCCGAAATGACAAAAATGGCAGCCGTACTTAGATACAAACTTTTTTTAAACTACACATGTTTTGATTGAGAAATGCAACATATATGTGTCTTTTCTTTATAATGTCAGTCATTGTACTCTAAAAGCCTACAAATATGTAAACTCAGCTTCGAAATGCACCAGTAAGTTAGCTGTGGCCCGTTGAAAAGCCATTAACAAAGATAAGTACAGCATAGAGATGAATAAGCCAAGGGAATTAATCATGTAACTCGTGCATGTAGCCCGAGCTCCTCGTCCAATCTGCATCCGATATTATGAAGCGACATCGTTTAACTTCTCTGTCATCTCATTATTAATGACTAGAGACCTGGTTATTTGCAACGTAAAAAGCTTGTTATAAGCACGCAAATATGCATGAAACATAGGTACTTGAAATATACACGAAGATTGACAAAATTTGCAACCCAAAAAAAGAATAGTAAATTTTCGTTTTTTTAGGGTTCTGTACCAAAGGGACCCTATTACTAAGGCTTCGATGTCCGTCTTTCCGTCTGTCTGTCACCGGGCTGTATCTCATGAACCGTGATAGCTAGGCAGCTGAAAGAAGGATGCAGCAACTGAACCTGTCTAAATATATATTTTTTTTTTGCAACTTTTTAACAAAATATCATTTATAAAAATTGTATATGCTTCAAAAAAATTGTAATTTTTTGCTGTTTTCATATCACTAGTTAAAATTAATATTAAACCACCAGAAAAATTACAATGATTTTTTATTGTTTTTACTCTCTAAATCCCCTTACCAAAGCTTGTGTGAACGAATATTTTACGTGTAGTATCCAGGCTAGAATAAAAAAAAAAAGGTTTAATTTTTTTGGGCGACAAAAAAGGAACTATGGCGTCGCATTTTTATGTATTTGCCAGTTTTGTTCATAATGTCAATAAGGACAACGTTTGGAGTACAGCTACGCTTCTAGTTCGATAATGGCATCACAGAAATAATCGTCCCATTTAACGGCTTTTGCGTAACAACTTTAACATTTAACAAATATAACAATGAATATTAATGAATGACATCAGAAGATTGAACCGATAACAGATAAGATGGCATTATAATGTAACACCGAGTCTGTTACTAAAATAAAAAAAAAAGTTCTTAATCACAGCTGTCAAAACTTCAATTAATGTTGCTGTCAAAAAAAGGAAAAGTCAAAGTCAGTCAAGCACATGATGTTTTCAGTATTGCCAGACTTCGTTTTCGATATTCCGATTAAGCGATTTTCTGAAGGTGTTAATGTAATTATTTTCTTTTTAACTGTTGGCACATTATCCTTTTTTTTTATCAGGGGAAATCCTTTATGTATGCTACCACGTCTCATGGGCAGACAGGTGGTTATGTGGGAGTCCCGCCGACTGGACGGCATGCCCACCATAACCCCTGGGTGTTCCACCACTGCGCCTGGTGTCGGGGCTGCGAGCGCGTCTTCGCGGCACCCGACAGCGCTGGCCCAACTTGGGCCCTACCCTGGAGCTTGCGGTTCCGCCAGAATGACGATGTGTCGAACACACATCGTCATCCACCACCTGGGACCAACCAGCACTGGGTGTCGGACGGCACCCGTATCCGACAGCCCTGTTGGGCAATTCTGTCAACCGATCTCGTTACTAAGGTGACACGTTCTTGAACTTGTCTCGTTTTTCTGACAGTTTTGAGCGGTCGGAACTGTCAGAAAGAAGAAGGTATCAAGGTATAGGTTCAAGAACGTATCACTTCAGTAAAGAGATCGGCTAACAGAATTGTCCCGCTGGTCCCGATGCAACGGGTCAATCAAAGTGGCCCCGTGCCTGCCACTACGGCTGCAGAGGATAGGGAGAGCGGCCATCGCGAAACCGACACTCCTCTTCCCCTGCAGCCCCAGCACTTGAGTATGGCACATATTAACTCGTGACATTTACGAACTGAGGTGTCGTTATACATAATATTTTATAGAAACATACATTTTTGCCTACTAAAAGATTATCAAAAAGAAAGAATACTTACTCATATTTTTTTATTTCACTCACTTTACTACTATCAAAAAGCAGCAGTTGAAGTCATCCGAAAAATTCGTGGTCATTTTAATATTACTCGTAATAATCCTTAAAGGTGTTATTCGAACCTCGGCTCCAGGCTACAGCTGCAAGCAGCACTTGCAGCAGTTGCACGAAACCGGCTGCGGCTGCACAAGTGGTTATCCATGTAGTATTATGAATTTTTGCAAAAAAGATTCCGAACGCGATTCTCTCGAATACCGAATCTCGGCTGCGAGTGTTGTTAACCGATTTAGACAACTGCCTCGGAATGACTCCCGAGGCATCCTCAGCCGAGGTTCGAATAGCTGCTTAACTTACAGTTGCGGTTCTTGTACTTTTGCTAATGAAATGGATGAATACCGAAAATCATTATCATTCATGTTTTCATTTTCTTTTTGTAGCGGTCCTAAGCATTGAGCTTTTTTGACGTGATAACGTCTTATAAATCGATGAACTCCAAAACGTAATCCGATATTACAACTTTTTTTTAACAAAATGAGATACACTGATTAAAATATCAATATAAATATCATTGAGGCAATATGAACTAAAAATATATGACTTCAAGTTTTTAAATATCTAGCACCATTTTAGCACTCTATACATAACAAACCTGGCAATCCTTAATCTTTGGCCTATAATTATATATATAAGTATTCAACATATAGCTTGAAAATTGTTTTCGGTTTTTCTTATTTTATCTTCATTTTATACGAACTTGTACATATCAGAACAGTTTTAGAAGCGTCATAAATTACTCTGGTGAACATAACATTTTTATAAATGACCTTGGGAGAAACTGAGTGTATTCGTATACTACAGGTATTCGTATGTATGAGCTTCCGACATCCTTCTTTATAGATGGTGTAATTTTTGTTGCCGCTATAACAAAAAATACTAAAAATAGTATAAAATAAATATTTAAGGGGGGCTTCCATACAACAAACGTGATTTTTAGGAGTTTTTTGCTCGCTATTAATAACGGCAAGAGGAATGGGACTCCCATACGTTACGGAACCCTTCGTGCGCAAGACCGAAGCACACTTGGCCGATTTTTTTTATTTAAAAATCAGTAGATACTATAATTAATAAATTATCCTTTGATTGACGATGATACTATGATATATGATATTTGATTGGAATTTCATGAAATTCCAATTATTTAATACATGTTATTTAATTATTATTATTTAACACTACATGACATTCCAATTATTTAATATTTTCATAACCGCAAACAATACAACAATACTTCATTGTTCCAAATGACCAACTTAGATCATTAATTTTATTTTTTTAAATTTGGTCGGATTCACGATATTGTTATTTTTATCACATTTTGGAACGCAGGGTGAGTGCATTGCCTATGTAAATGTACCGATAATATGCATCGTTACTAGATCTTAGGTAAAATGTGCTAAACCTAGCCTCTGAGGATGCCTTGAATATGCAAATGCATATGCAAACATGCAACTGCATATAATCTGGTCTCTATTCACGACTGACCTACTTTTGAAATGTATTTAATCTGCGTCCTGTGGACTAGTTAGGTACTCGTATATTTACGCACTCCGTGAGCATAAAGTTAGGTGGTAAAATACCGGGTGTTTTCCCAGACAAGTGATAATAATTATACTCTAGTCATACAGTATTATTAAGTTTACGTAGATATATTCTTTGCTCCAGTTTAGGATGTTAAATATGTTGTACTTACAATTATGACCAAGTTTGAGTGCGGCTTAGCCCGAAAAACGAAAAAATCTGCTGTGACATTTGACACAATTTTTTTCGATTCCAAGTTCCTTTTTCATGCGATAGCAGATTGTTTTCGATTTCATACCGAAAGGCAGACTGCGCATAACTTTAATAATTAGGTACACAATAATGACTCACAGAACACAACAAATCACTTATTCATATGCGCTCACACAATATTGCATCCAGTTCTTTATGCATCGTATAAAATTATTTCTGTAACACTAACTACACTAACATAGCAAGATTTTTTAAGCCAAATCTCCCGCGTACTTAATGAAACAATTAAAAATGTTACTAAGTACGAGTAAGCAGTATAATGCAAATGCGCTGAGGTATCAGCAGCGAGGTGGAAACTTCAGAGTGGTCGCCAGAAGCTCTTTAGAATAAAATCTCCGTTTCACGCCCCAGTTACCGGAGTGGAAGATACGTACGCCATTCATTCCGCTCACATGTGTTTTTGCAGAGCTGGACTCAGGTTGGGGTGAAAGGATCTGTTTAGATCCTTTTTTGAGCTAGAGCTAAAGCGAGTTGCAGACCAAGAGCTAAACTAAGTTAGTTTGCCTTAGCCCGGTAAAGCTGCAGCTATATTTCCATAGAACTCGGCATAGCTTCGATCTACACTGATCCGTGAATAACTGCATCAGCTATGCAAGCCAACCCAAACTAACTAAGCTTAGCTAACCGATAAGCCGACTGCCACGAAAAATATATATTACTTGAATCTATAATTTCTAATACAACCCAAGTTATTAAGTAGATATGCAATGTTAGCTCGTCTATCAAGCAAAACTTTAAATTTATTTGAATAAATTTCTCTTTACTAAAAATAATAAAATTCGTAGGTACATTCTAAGTTGTTTTAATTTATTGTGAAAAATACCGAGTTGCCCAATGAGTACCTACCTACACTTAGTAAATATATGACGTAAGTAATTAAAAGACCCTCGCTGCGCTCGGCGCTCGGTAGTTAACAGTATACTCTCTCGCTACGCTCAGCGTCCAATTGTCGCCCGTGACATTAGACACCACTTGGTTCTCTTGGTACATAATCTTCTTCCGAACAAGCCGGTTTCCGAAAAGGTTTTAGTGGCATGGACCACATACATACGCTGCGGCAAGTCTTACAGAAGACCGAAGAGTATAACTTGCCTCTTTGCTTAGCGTTTGTGGACTATGAGAAAGCCTTTGATTTGGGCGGTGCTTGAGTCTCTCCAGCGATGCCGGATTGACTATCGGTATATCGAAGTGTTGAAGTGTTTGTATAATTACGCCACTATGTCGGTCCGAGTACAGGAAAAGAGCTCCAAGGCGATCCCTTTAAAAAGAGGCGTAAGACAGGGAGACGTAATTTCTCCGAAACTGTTTACGGCTACTTTGAAGAACGCCTTCAAGCTCCTGGAATGGAAAGGATTCGGCATCAATATCAATGGCGAATACCTCACTCACCTTCGGTTTGCCGGCGATATAGTAGTCATGGCAAAATCGATGGAAGAGCTCAGCACGATGCTCGAAGGCCTCAATCGGGTTTCTCAACAGGTGGGTCTTAAGATGAACATGGACAAGACGAAAGTCATGTGTAATTCCCATGTTGTACCCACTCCGATTTCTGTTGGGAGCTCGGTTCTTGAAATCGTTGACTCGTACGTCTACCTAGGACAAGTAGTCCAGTTAGGTACATAGGTCCGACTTTAAGAAAGAGGTCAATCGCCGAATCCAACTGGGCTGGGCAGCGTTCGGAAAATTGCGTAACGTCTTCTCGTCCGACATACCTCAGTGCCTTAAGTCGAAAGTGTTCGATCAGTGTGTGTTGCCAGTGATGACTTATGGCACTGAAACGTGGTCTCTGACTATGGGTCTTTTTAATAAGCTCCGAGTAGCCCAACGAGCTATGGAGAGGGCTATGCTCGGAGTCTCTCTGCGAGATCGAATCAGGAATGAGGAGATTCGCAGAAGAACCAAAGTTACCGACATAGCCCTGCGGATCGGCAAGTTGAAATGGCAGTGGGCAGGACACATAGCGCGGAGGACTGATGACCGATGGGGTCGAAAAGTTCTCGAGTGGAGACCACGTACCGGCAAGCGCAGCGTAGGACGTCCACCCACAAGGTGGACGGATGACCTCATTAAGACCGCAGGATCACGCTGGATGCAAGCCGCTACCAACCGGTCTTATTGGAGATTCATAAGGGAGGCCTATGTCCAGCAGTGGACGTCCTATGGCTGATGGATGGATGGATGATATCAATTTCTGACCGACATGATAGATATTTTATTTCCAATTCAATATAGTTTTCATAATTACTTCGCAAAGAAAAGAAGCCCCTTTTAATTTGTACCCTGATTGAGACCACGCAGAACGCGAGAGTACTGGCTTGGATACACTTTGATGTCATTTGCGAATATCTGCTTTTATAAATTATCGGTTTTTCTACGTCGTTGGATGTTTTATGCTCCGAATGAGTGGTTATGTAATCACCGCACTGGGGTGAAGTGCAATTTTTATTGATATTTTAAGTGTAGGTAAAATTGGATTAATTTTTCTCCGACATATTTATATGAGTACTTAGTACTTCGTTCCTTTGAGGAAAATGTCAGTAGGTAGTAGATATATACACGAGCTTGAAAACAGAGTAATGATTCTGTTATTACTGTTTTATAAGTATCGTTAACTGGTTTTTCTGTAGGATTAAGAATAATTTATTTTTAAGCAAAGTTCATGTCGTGCCCTTTATACCCGCAGCTCAAAACATACCAAAAATGGTATTATTCCAGTCCAAACGAAGTTAATTATGGTAGTTGAATTCATTACATACTTATGTATGCTGGTTAAAGGTACTCATAGTAGTTAGGAATAAGTACAAGTAGGTCCCAAAATGATAAATCGATTCTAGAAACGGTACGACGGAAATTAAAACCAGGCCTAGCTCGTAGCTGCAGTCACGTATACATACAACCATACAGGGCTCACTTTGTACATGAGTCACTATACTTATGCACATCATAGTTCAGTTTGTTACACTTTTACAGACTCTACTTGCGTGTAACTTAGTTTAAATGATTTCGTCTAAATATTCTCACCGTTAAATTAGGTTGGAGTAGAAAATGCAATGCGAGATTGTCTAATTAAGAGGTTTTGGGTGCAAATTCCTAGGCACACAGTTAGTAGCACTATTCAAAGCTGCTACGTTCACTTTGTTACATCATCAAACGGCGAAGAAAAACACCTGTACAGTGAAGCTAGACGCTTGCTTTTTCCGCACTTAGGTAATCTGCAGAGAAGGGCAGTCCCTTGTGCTTGAGTCCGGTGCCTGGTCCAGCCATCCGAAATCCTCGAGGAAGGCTAGTTCGCTGACGCGGTTTATTGCTCCTGAAGCGCCCTTCGTGATTCAATGCTAGTTCATTGTGTTACGCGGGTGCATTTTAGAAGGATTTGTGCGGTCGTTTCATCCTCCTCTATGCATAGTGCATACCTCTGTGTACAAGGGATTCCAGTAACACCAATAGCTCTCGGAAATAATATGTGAAGTTTAACCAACCACGTAACGTATTAGGTTAACATATTAGATTATACTCTAACTCTACTTCCTGTAAAGAGACATGTGGTTAACAGTAGGACACAGTGCGATAACGATACTTACAATTTACCGAATGCGCCAATAAACTTTGTTGGTAAATCTAAGTGGATAGCAGATTCCCAGCTGAGCGCACCCCATAACTTATCGAGTATTTATAGTTGACAGCCGTAACCTAAGGCTAGTTTAGGATAAATCAAATTGAAATATTTCTAGCGCTCTAGCAGAGAATGGTCGGAAAGCGGTTAGAGCGTAATTTTGTTCGAAATAGCTATCGCCGATTACCGGTATTGTGGCTAAAATAGGCCCCGGTCTTGAAAAACGATTCGTCTGCGGTCCCCACTCGAAATTCAATGTTTGCGGTCATTCCATACACTTTAGATTGAATTTTATCGTTCGGTTAGACGGCAATTGGTTACCTATTCGGTATGTGATTTGAAATGGCAGGTTTGAATTGAATTGTCGAACATTTTAATAAGTTTACATACGATAGTACAAATTAGAAAGGTAGTTTTAAACAATATAAACAAAATTGAATATTTTGCGATCAATATGGGTAAATATATTAATAAGTTACTCATGGTTCATCATTGAAGATAGTTAAAGTGTACCAAAAACTAAATTCTCTGGGCAAATTAAAAACAAGCCTAAATGTACTTACACATTATGGTAATGACATTTGGCTATGATTATTTTAAAGTTCAACGTTCTAAATAGGATATCTGATTGCTTTAATGTTTTTTAAAAAGCTGTTTTATAAATAAATTATTTATATTCTCTATTACTTACAAAATAGTGTTGCTAAGTGGACATACTCGTATTTTATCTATAGTTTGTTCCACACATTTCGTCAACATTTTTTTTTTGCGATTTTGGGGTTGGTTTTTCATTATTATGTGTATACGGGGTGGCTGCGGATTTATCAACAATAGGTACTCTAGGATGTAGTTGTGGTCGTTACTTGTGTTATATTCTAATTAAAATGTGCAATTAATATCACGCTAGTTTCCATTATAAAATCGACATAGAGAATAGGCTGTATCACCTTTTTAACCTTTTGGGATTTAAAGTCTTGTTTTGAGATTGTGTAATAAGTTTGTCATTACGAGTATTTCATTGGTTTTTGTCGAGCAAGTGCTAGCAAGTAGACTAATGCGTATAGATTAATGCGTATGTACTGAACAACAAGCTTTCTGTAGATATGACTTCATTCTATACAGAGATTTACATTTTCGTAAATAAGCATTAGGCACGCCGTAGGGTGTAGTCTATAAAGGGCCTAGTTATCTCAACCAATATGCTAAGTGGATGCAAAACAAATAAATACTTCTAAACACAGGACACGTAAACCAATTCTGTCCATTTTATTTGTCAACCAAACCTAACCATTTGTTCCAGCTGTCATCTTCAACACGCGACCATTTATTTATTTACTGCGCTGAGGGAAATATTAACAGAACATGTATTTTGAATACGCCGCCCATTTCGAAAATAAGCTGGCGTTTCAAATAAAAATCATGCACTTGCTAAAATTTGTTCGTTATAATACATTAAGTTTCCGTATTAAAACTTATCGCTAGTTCAAAAATGCGAACGCTTTTGTTAGAATTCGTACACTGCAACACAAAACCACCAAAACTGGAAGTGGCTTAGTAGCAGTAGCACTTGACAGGCAACAAGAAGGCAGAAAACAAACAAGCGAAGCTCAAAGTATCCCAATGAGCTATGGAGGGGGCTCTGCTCGGATTGTCTGCAATATCGGATCAAAAATGAAAAAATCTGTAGACAAATTAAAATTACCGACATAACTCAGCGGATCAGCAAGTTTATATGGCAGTGGTAGTAGTGCACATAGCACGGAGGGCTGATGACCGATGAGGTCATAAATTGTTACAATTTCACGTAGGTATCTTTCGGCAAACGTGATGGTTCTGCTTGATGCAATCCGCTTACAACCGGTTTTATTGGAGTTCTATAAATAAGGGGTTCTATGTTCACCAGACAGACAAGCCAGTAGTCAACCCATGTCTAAAATAATTATGGTGATCATACATTTTTCTTACTAATATGTACTTATGTATTATAAATCGATTAAAGTGTGTTTGTTGGTTTATTGGTTTGTTTGTTGGGTACTCTTTCACGCAGCAGTAGAGCAACTGATCGACTTGATTTTTGGCATGAAAATATACATTATAAGGTCGTTCGAATGTCGAAGAGTGTCATAACTACTTTTTCGCCAGGAAAAAATGAAGGATTCTTTGGGAAGCCGCAGGTAAAGAAAGTAGTGATATGTTTTCAAATTTACAGCGATGCTTTTGTAATATAAAAGTCTAGGCACCTCAAAGGCACCTGTATTTTTCCAGCCGCACTTGAAAATCACTCGAGCTCGGCTCTACCTAATCCCGGTTTGGGGGATTTCCTAGATTGCCTCGCCAACTTTCACAAAACAAATTTACATATTTTCCGTCGTGTTTTGATTGATCATCTTCCAGCGACGTGAGAAATACAACGCTGATATTTCGCTTTTATTTCATTCTTACTTGGAGGAAGATTGGAGTAGGTAAAGTATTCTGTGTTTTGTTTATTTTAAGATTATGTTTGTAATAGGTGCGTTTTCGCCTTTCTTAGGTATTTTTTGACGAATCACAAATATGAAGAATATTTTCAAGTGATTTTTCGGCTAAAAATGCACGTAGGTAAGTAGGTAGGTAAAGGTCGCGGCATATAAGTCTAGCGCTGAGCGAAGTGTGACGGGGTGGCTGCGCATGAGTTTAGTATTGCGGTCAACATGCGCAGCCATCCCCTCCACAGTACCCTCAGCGCTAGACTTACGTGCTGCTGCTTGTATTTTTCGAGCCCAGGAAAACACTAGAATTTAGAAACTCATTGAAGTAAAACTTAAAAAAGCACAATATTACTAAGGTGTAATACTTAAGTGGGTACTTGTCCACCAACCCGCACTACGCCAGCGTGGTGGATATGGCAACCTTTCGTGGGTAGGCCTATTCAGTAGTGAACTTTAAAAAAGGCCCAGTACAGTACGGTACCCACTTGTTTTGAGCATTTGTGACGGTGAACATCATAGGTACCTTCGTCATCTCACCGTCGAAACTTTTCTCTAGCATATCACCTTTTACTTATTACTCGATTATTCACATTTTATTTGGTCTAGAATGTAATGATGAATGAATAGAATGTAAATGATAATAGAGACAAAGATTCCTTTGTTATCCGGTGAGAGATATACTAATGTGCTTTAATGTTCTAACTACCGTTATCCAGATTAGATGATAATATATTATCAGATGCTAGTAATGAGATAGAGTATTACGATTCCCACAGCGGTCAGGATTACGCGGTTCTATGTTACTATGTTAATTAAGATAGGTAGTAGGTACCTACTTTACTTTGATATCCAATATGCAAGATGCGTTTCGATTTTTTTTAGTCTTGAAGTACAAAAATTTTGTAGAGTTACGTAATAGCCAAGTGGCTTGCAAATACTTCTACGTGTTTTCACATCACGTGGCGTACTACTCCTTAAGTTAGGTACTACAATCATTGAATACCGTATTAATGTTTCACATGAATATTCCCGGGTGACCAATGTACAATAGTTTTTTCTTAGTTCTCCATAGTACACAAAAAAATGCCAAGCCGATGCTAAACATCCAAGTCAAATATTGAGCTTGAATTATATCCCAAGTGAAATAATTTTTCTGGTGAAATTTGAGATTTGATAAATCTTATTACGAAGAAAATTATGTGGCAGCTTCAAGA
Source organism: Hypomecis atomaria (assembly GCA_964007245.1). Lineage (NCBI taxonomy): Eukaryota > Metazoa > Arthropoda > Insecta > Lepidoptera > Geometridae > Hypomecis > Hypomecis atomaria. Next base: position 14,208,007 of record OZ023292.1, on the reverse strand, counting down.
AACAAAAAAACCGGCCAAGTGCGAGTCGGACTCGCGCACCGAGGGTTCCGTACAAACCTGCAAGGTTTACAAAGTTCGTTCATTACGACAAAAAAAGTAATAAGTTTATATTTATTAAAAAATATATATTTTGTAATGTAACTAAAAATTTAAGGTTTTCGGAATTTTTCCTTTATGTGTGCTATAAAACGTTGCTTCATGCCAAATTTCAAGATTCTAGGTCGACTGGAAGTACCCTTTAGGTTTTGATTCCCTTGCGAGTACTTGCGAGTTTCAAAATTTGCGGCATAAACGGCTGTATCTTTTGATTGCGTTGGCTTAGAAGTTTGATTTTTTCACAGCTTCAAGGGACAGTAGACCTGAGTAATTGATATAAATTTCAGCTTCATACCTCCACGCGTTCCTGAGAAAAAGGGTCTTGACAGACGGACAGACGGACAACAAAGTGATCCTATAAGGGTTCCGTTTTTTCCTTTTGAGGTACGGAACCCTAAAAATGATAAATACATTTATTTTAGAATGTTGTGTGGTCTGGTAACTAAAATTTTAGTTTTTTTTGTACAGAACTTGGCATCCATCTAGATCTCAATCTTTTTGTCGGTAAAGTCAAAAACGACGTTTACTATTGATATTGAACTTGGCTCTATTTCACATTTATGTTTTTGATAAGATTTATAACTTACAACGTATCTTCCAATTTGTGCACGTCACGGCATTATAGGTTGTTACCATCGCTACGGTTCCCAAGGAATTTGCATATTTTCCGAGGAGATCTCATGACAACGTCCTAACTCATTATCTGTTGGTACTGTATCTGAAATTTACATTTCTTCGTCAGCTGTTACAAAATGTTTGAGTAAGTCCTCTGAAGTTCTGTAGAGGAAACATAACAAACTAGCTGTTCTTATGAAGAATTTCTATTTGCTTTCATATTCATTAGACTCGCTTGAAAAATAAGTTGTAATTACTTAGGCTGGATGTTCTTGTGTTAATAATTAGCAACTTCGTATTATTTAAGTGAAAATAATTTCATGTACTACATACTACACGTAAGTACTAAACTCATACATACATTTTTGTTAATATCCACGTGAATATTATCTACCTAGCTTAATTTTGAAGTATAAAGCTGTTACTATTATAATTCACATAGTTAAGAAAATAAAGTTATAGTGGCCCAAATGGGGGATTTATTGGATTTTTTTAGGTTTGAATTCCAAAGCAGGTAACTCTGCCTTTTCGATAAAATTTGCGTTTTGTAACTTAATACTTACTTACCTTCTTACGTACCTACTGTTAGCTTCAAACCTGTATAAGTGTACATCTGAGCTATCTTCACATTTGAAATCAAATAAGGTATGTAAATAATACAAGCATTATGTATAGAAGTAAATTTAAAGAAACATAATTTTTTACGCGATATGACCACATTATTCTTTTATACTACTAATACTACGCTAAGGGACTAATCGCGCACAACGAGCCTACCCGTGACTCCACGATCGATGCAACTCGGTCAAAACGTCGGGATAATGTGTTTTTATTATCTCATATTTTCAGTGCGTATTAAGTCCCGTAGCATATAAGAATAATAAAGAAACACGTTTATTTATTTACTACGTAGAACATAATATCGTTGAGTAAACGCTCATGTTTCGTTCAGGTACCCAGGTAAAAACGAAGGCAGCTCTACGAAACCTAAAAACAAAGCACGCACTCGTATTTCACAGCTTCATATGTGGTTGGAAGAAAATTATATCACGAAAATGCTTTGGCTTTGTGCATCGGAGTCGGAGAGGACCGGGAACGAATTAAATTAGGCGAGATGTATGGCGCAGGGGAGCTTGCAGTAATGGTTTTGTTGCTCTGGTTACACGTACGAATGATTTGAATTTTTGGTTCGAAAATACAATGGGTAGAGATACTTCTTAGACGGTTCTATTTAGCTTACTCCGTTTGTTTCCTTGGGTCAAATTTAGTACTTAATTGAAATTCCACCCTCTTTCTGTCAACCGATTGATCTGAAATTTGTTATACGCCTTTGGTTCTGGTGACAATACAATTATATAGAGGTATTCAATATTATTGTAGATCCAAGATGGCCGCCGCTAAAAAATGGCGGATAACCTATTTTTTTTCAATCCCATCAATATGGGTATTAAATGAAAGGGTTTCTCACTGTTTCTAGTAACAAAGTAACAACTAAGAATACAAAAATAAAATTAGTAAAAAGTTTTTTAAATTAAACGGTTTCATGTACCTACAAAAAGCTAAAAAGTAACTATTCAAAAATAAAATCGTCGGGCGCAACGTAGGTACTTAATGAAATCTTCTAGACAAAGCCCCCACGATTTTATTTTTGGCAGCTTTTAGTCTCTTTTAGTACATAAAACCGTTTGGTTAAAAAGCTTTTCACAAATTTTAATGTTTATGATTTCTTTGTTTAGGTGACTGCAAATTATTTAGAAAATTAAAGTAATAATACCCTTCAAAATACCTATGTAATAGGTACTGGCTAGTTTTAGTTTTAAACTTTCGTGACTGACTCAATCTACCCTTTAATGTTTATGATTTCTTTGTTTAGGTGACTGCAAGTTATTTAGAAAATTAAAGTAATAATACCCTTCAAAATACCTATGTAATAGGTACTGGCTAGTTTTAGTTTTAAACTCTCGTGACTGACTCAATCTACCCGTGATCACGATCGATGCAACTCGGTCGAAACGTCGGGATAATGAGGTATTTATCTATCTCGTGTTTTCAATACGCGATTAGTCCCGTAGTATACAAGAATAATACTGGCTGGTTTAAATAGCTGAATAAAATCTTGCCAACAATTTTGTGGAAATATATTTTTTTTTCCATGAGAATATTTCTTCTACATATACTTACCTCCTTCAATAAAGTGTTAGGTACTTTTTATGAAGACTTTTAGGTACTTTTTTGACTTAAGAGGGCAATCGTGGTTATAATAAAGGCCTACCTCAGACAGATGCCGTCGGCAGAGTGAGCTGCTGTCAAACAACTCGTCATTGTGGTCAAATTAATCGAATTAAGCACAATTATTGGCCTTTTGCTGACCGCAACAGATATCGCTAATGCACGTAGGTATAGTAGAGATACTACAGCCAGTTAATGTGTGGTCAACCTAAGTCAGACATTTAGTTTAATTAACCGTTTACTAGCTACTATTACTTGAGCAACTAGCACTTACTTAGGCATATTATAATAAGAATCTCGGAAGTCACTGGCCGTTGCGTCTACACGGGCTCCGCATTTAGCTACTGCACAAACAGTAGGTAGCTTATCCAAGAAATTACACAGTAAATTATACAACCACGTGGCAGTTAAAGGGACAAAACGATAGCCATCGATCAGTAATAGTAGCCCGTGTGCGGTAAGCCTTAATCGCTTCGACCACAGACAATGATTAGGCGTTTGCTGACCGCTGCATATGTCGCTGCTGCCAACCTTGCTTGCTCTACATGGTAGGAAAAGTGCCACAAATGTAATGTAGGTAAAGTTAATGCTTATATTAACATTTAGAGTTATATTGTACTGATATTTATGGCTTAGTATTTCTAGAAATCATCACTTCCATATATTTTGGCCCCTGTAATTGATATTTTTTAAGGTTCCGTACCCAAAGGGTAAAAACGGGACCCTATTACTAAGACTTTGATGTACGTCTGTCCGTCTGTCTGTCTGTCACCGGGCTGTATCTCACGAACCGTGATAGCTAAGCAGCTGAAATTTTCACCGATGATGTATTTCTGTTGCCGCTACAACAACAAATACTAAAAATAGAATAAAATAAATATTTAAGGGGGGCTCCCATACAACAAACGTGAGTTTTTTACTCGCTAACAATAACGCTATTAATAACGGCAAAAGGAATGGGGCTCCCATACGGTACGGAACCCTTCGTGGCCGATTTTATTTATTCGTTACTTTCGAGGATGGTTAATTGCTAAATATGGTACTTTTGACGATAACCTTGAAAATGTCTGTCACCCAGATATAATTATAATCAGTGAAAAATATACCTATCGAATTATACTCGTAGCTGTCTAGGGATAATCCGAATGTTAAGCCTATAGATCTACAACTGATTGGCAGTGTGCCCAGTAGGTATGCTGGCAGCATTACCGCTGAATGGTAATGCTTTCGAGTAGGTAATTTAAATTATTACGGGCTGACGCTATGATCTTTACAGTCACAGTAATAAACGCAAATTACAATAATAAAGTCATCGTCCTGACATCCGACGGAAAGTAACAATTCCAATAAAACAATATTGAAATGTTCCAAAAGAATGGGTCCGCCTGTCACAGCACTCACAGCTATAATGAAAATTGAAGTCGTAAAATGTTACCTGCGATCCATTACGGGATTTAAACTTTTGAAAAAAATGTTTTATCATGATGGAGAAAAAAGAAAAGTATTCCACTTGAAATGAATTGATAACTACGCTACGGGGATTAATTAAAAGATTGCCAAGATTGTTTGTCGACAAAAACGATGCGAGAATGGTTATATATTAAAATATTTTTAGCAGGATTTCAGAAATGTTACAATAACTTAGGTAATGTTATTTGGATAAAGCGTAATCCCTTTTTCATAACCTACCTACTTAATTTTTTGCTCTACAGAAATGTCACAAGCTTTTTGTAGCGTGTAACATGATTTCTGCTTTTCAATGAATTAATTGTTTTTGATTTACATTTCGTTTATTTACATTAGTAAAATTATTATTCAGTGAAAATTCTATGTTTATTTAGTAACGTTTTCATTTCTAGTTAAGATCATAACGACAAAAAGTACAGATGATTAAGTAAAGGTCGACAACATTTTCGTTGAACACATAATATATAGAAAGATTTTGTATTGTAAATGAGCGAGAGGTACACATCACATTATACTAAATAGGTAAGTTGGAACATTTCATTGTTTAGAAAAAAAAATAGTCCTTAAACTGCCATCGGAAAATATCATCGACAGACTTAGTACAATACAGAATATTCGTACGTTTACCATTCACAAATCAGTGCCCCGAACAAAACCCCAGCCCGCTCTTCACCCGATCTCGAATTTTCTGTACAGGGCGCTGTAAAAAGAAAATCGGAACGAATATGCAAGCCAAAAACGAAATACGAGAGTCCAGTGACAAAAGGCGACCTCATTCAGATGCGAGTGGCATTTGGTTTATGTTGTTTGGACGATTAGGTACTAAAGCTATGGACGGTCGCCTGTCGATAGGCAAGCGAAGTACGTTTCAATAAAATCGGATGGGCGTACGTATATAGCTGGAGTACCTAGTAGTAAAGTAGTGGTAGCATATTTTCCTACTCGTTGGTAGCTGATTCGGTCACGACACGGTAAAAGGTGTCCACTGACCACCGACTTCGAGCACGATTGAGCCTATAAGCATTCATGGATGACGCCAAAATAAACTACTATTTAATGTTTAAAACAACGTACCTACATAGATGAATTCTTTTTCTAACACAAACAAAAATAGATAGACTAAGACCAAAACTATAGCGTGTAACAAAAGGTGCCTATCACTAACACCGATCTCTGCCAAGCAACTTTAGGATGGACGAAAAGAATAAATTACATGTATCTTCACTAATAATGATATGTGCTTCAAATATGTAGTGATTTTGTGCTGTTTTCATATCACTAGTTAAAAATAAAATTAGACCACCTTTTTTTTGATTAGGAAAAAAGTATTTTGTTTTTCATCAAGAGACTAGAAATTCTTGCAGATACAAGGTTAGGTTTTGGCCACTTTTTGTATGTATTTATCGCAAAGTATGTGCATACTTAGTGGATTTGGTTCATATCCCTTGAAGGGTAGAACTATGTTTAGAAGTGGGCGATTAAATTTATGTCTGGTACAAGTACACTACCCATTTTAATACAGGGAACAGTCATAACAATTCACACACATTGAGATAACATTTGCCCAAACTTTTATCACGATGTTCCGAGGGATGAGTCCCACCGCAACGATACTTTGATGGATGTGACAATGTAACCATTTGTCACCAACACAAACTATTCACTAGGTATACAGTGTGGCACAACTTTAGATTCTTGACAAGTTGCGGCATACTTTCGACGTTAAGTATCTAAACTAAGTGAAACATGATTTTGAATGGGAATATATATTGTGTCTTAAATTACGCACCCACTGCATAAGAATGGATCAATTGGAGTGGACGGATTAATTTAAATGGAGAAAAAAAATGTCAATCCAGTACACGCAATTTCTTTTATATAGAATAGGGCTACATTTAGCAACCAACTAGCCTGATGGAAAGTGAAGTTGTAGCCAAAGATGGATTCCATAAAACTCGATACAATCGTAGATTCCGATGCACTCCGATGCATGGATTTAAAAACTGACATACAAACATCTATATCCTACAATCACTTATATCCATTTTTAGCTTTAATGTTATCGATTTAGAAACATTCATTGTCTATCGTAAAATCGTCTTTATCAATTTAAAAACAAATGAGTGGATCTGAATTGACAAATGTCTAAACAGGTTACTTGCATTGTTTTAAAAAAAAACTAACAAAAGGGGAATGTCAGCCTCTCTCATACTCAAAATTTCCCTAAAACGACTATTTGCATTTCCTGAGCGGTTTCGTCCCTTCCAAGTTCGCACCTATCTACATCTCCAATAACCTCTACTCATAGATCTCACTAGATGGGGCAATGCATGTTATTCTTATATTAGTAGCCCAGTTATTGTAGAAGTTCACGTCGCAATTTGAGATACTCGAAATTTGATACCCAGCTGAATATTAGTAGAGTATTTGGATGGGTGACCGCGGGTGGTATTTTCTAGCTGAACCAATGATTCCAACTTCAACAATTAACTGTTTTGACATAGTTTAGATTATTATTTCTCGATCTTGGGGTTGGTCCTTTAGTAAAAGTTGTTCATGACTATAAATATACACATATTTAAATTTACACACTTTGCAAAGCTATATTGTTTATTTCGCAAGCCTGCTCTTTGCGGTGTGTGAATCTTTGCTACATATAAGTTTCTCGCGGGCTGAGTACAGATAAGACCTCTCTCTACATCTTCAATAACCTCTACTAAATACAGCAGCGTCGGCTAAGTAACCGCGGGTCGGGTATTAACTCCATAAATCAGGGCTGTAGCAAATTGTTATCGAATGAGACAAGCTCCAAGCGCCGCGCGCCGGGGCGGCGGGTGCGCTTTCAATCGCTCGCCATTTTTGAATATTGGATGGGACAAACGTTGTAGGAGTTTTGTCACAGATTTCATAACAGTTACGACATAAGTAATAGATTAATCACTTTTACAGAAAAGGTAAAGGTCGAATCAAACTTCTTGGCGGCTGTGAAGTTAGCCACAAGCTGCGCAAAATTAGGTACGCCAGGGTTGGGTTTTGCACAGCTAACATCACAGCCATCAAGAAGTTTGAGACGGCCTATAAAATACCTACGATATAATAGCCTATAAAATAAGCTCCATGCGATAACAGAGTGCTGGATGTAAACCGCTTCCAACCATTTTTATTGTAGATCTTCAGGGTTATTCAGGAAAGGTTTACCTACAAAGCTAAAGTAAGTAAGTAAGTTCGTATAGGCCGGGTGGCTAGCCCTGGTGTCAGAGTTTTTAGGCTGCCTGAAGGCCTCTGACATGGCTAAACGGTTAAAACCATCCGAGCCACGGTAGCGCTCAGTTGGAAAATGCCACCCGCGGTCACCCATCCAAGTACTGACCGTGCGGAACGTTGCTTAATTTCGGTGATCGCTGACAATCACCTAGTCAAACTACGCTACGAGCGCTACAAAGCTGAAAGAGGGAGATTGAGACCATCATTATGAACTACTTTTACTACGGGACTGAACAACTTTTACTACAGGCTCAACCTGGAATTTGAAAAAAAAAACTTTTTTTTTGTGAACGTTCATCGATATTTTCGCCAATTGTGAAACGATTTAAGACCATTTAAATTTAATGAAATCTGCTGAGCCGTTGATATATCAATAATAATGTACATGGATGTCACATCGATTCGTGCAAACTATTCGAACTCTGTACATGGTGGAAGTCGGTATTGCGATTTTTTCACAAAAATAATAATGTACGAGACATTTGACTTTTTTTTTAAATTTCCGTGATGGCCCTCTAATAAAAGTTGTTACTTACAATGGTCTAAGTACACGCTTCTCAACAACCCTGTATAGAGGAGACCTATATTGACTTAACCTGACTGCCTCGGTGGCTCAGTGGTTAGTGACCCTGACTTTTGGATCAAAGAGCGCGGGTTCGATCCCCACCCAGGGTAAGCATTTATGTGATGAACATAGTGTTTGCTCTGTATCTGGGTGTTATTTAGGTACTATGTAAGTATGTATTTAAAATATGTATATATCAGTTTCTGGCAGCCATATCACAAGCTGTGTTTAGTTTGGGGTCAGAGACGTGTGTAAGATGTCCCCTTATTTTTATTTATATTTCTGCGGTGGATGCTGATGCTCCTAATGCTGAAACGATGATTATGGACATCAGAATTTATTTTGCAGATACTGATATAAAATAAACAGGGAAAAGTTAAGTCTCCAGCTGTGATGTTGTGTAAAGTGAGACACGTCTTTGTTTCGAATTTACGATTTCTTGATTTTCTTGATTCAGAGACAAAAGATTCGGAACGAAGGGAGTTGTTATAAAATTGGAAACTTTGCTTACAGTTCCTGTTACGTCGGAAATATGATGCCTCGAGTTTATAACTTTCCACATTGATATAGAGAATGTATTATAATCATATCTATATCAGTGATCCACACAGTGACTTCATAACGCTACGATGCAATATAATATCTTTGTTTTAAAAATAGGTACAGGGTGTATCTCTAGAGTATTCAATAATATCATTGAACTCATCACTATGACAACTATCTACAACAAAATACATCAAATCTACAACTACTATCTACTACACAAATAGTAAGTATGTTATCTACAGACTATAGAAGGTCTAAAAATAATCCAAATGCTCTAGCTAACTACTGACAGCATTACCTCTCTGGCAGTTGATGCTTATACGTTGAGTATAACTTTACAACTCGAAATTGTGAAAGAAAATCGTCTGCACCATACATTTTGGCGAGAGTCAGTTAATTTTTGTATGGAGCAGCTGATTTTTTCCTCGCATTCGGAGTTTGTCCCATAGTAAACGCAGTTCATAGTCACTATCACTAAATAGTTTAAAACAAAGTCGCTTCCCGCTGTCTGTCCCCATGTATGCTTATATCTTTAAAACTACGCAACAGATTTTGATACGGTTTTTTTGATATGCAGAGTGATTCAAGAGGAAGGTTAATATGTATTGTACTATAATACACCTGTGCGAAGTCGGGGCGGGTCGCTACTCTCTAGTGATGTATAAAATGATATCACAAAAAATATCCGTCGTTTCGAAAAATACTATCATAATATTTCTCTAAACGACTCGTTATGACCATCAAGCCAGTCATTTTATATGAATGTTCTACGCTGTTATTTTCAGACCGTGTCTATTCACTAACTTATCTTAATTACAATAAATTTTCCGTGACACTTGCCTGCCATACTTTAATAACTAATTTAATATACTATAATATCTGCTCGATCATCTATTCTATATTATAGTACTACTTTAGACGATAAAGAGAATATTTCCTTTAGTGCATTTCTGAATACACGTTAGCATAATTAGTTCAGTGACGCGAGGAGTTCACTGTACAACCATAATTACAGTGACAGTAAGCCCGATTACAGAGGCGCCAGCGTAAATTTATTAGCAACGTAAAAAGCGTGCTCTCTATCGAATGCCTAAAGTGAAAAAGAAACAGAACTATGCTATTTAACTAATATAATTACGATGGCGCCTCTGTAATCGGGCTTTATATGTATCGACACATAATGCTGGTAATTTCTGATAGTTCACCGCTAAAAACGTACCAAATTCTCATTACAACTACTTACTACGTCTTACAAATCACTTAGCCAGCAAAGCTTAGTACAATTTATCCTAGGAGGTCTATTAAAACATTTTGTACAATTTTCATGAATATGGTGAAACGAAAACATATCAATTTTTTTTTATTATTAAAAGTGTTTTTTTATTATTATTATAAGATCAACAAAATGTCACAAAATATTTATTATATTTGATTTACTATAATTGTTACATTTTTTAAACTACAAGGATATAGAATATTATTCACATAAACTAATACTAAGTTTTTAAACTACTATACTTGGTACATAAAAAGAGATTAAATGAAAGATAAAATAATGCCAATTTAAATGTGTAATATAGAGCTACAAAATATTTACTATGTTCAATTATTGTTATATTCTTTATTAACGACAACGAAATAGAATATTGCACACTTACGCTAAAACTAAATTATTAAAATACTATAATATATAATAATGATGTCAAATTTAAAGCGTAATAAATATTTACAGAGTTTAATTTTTGTTATATTTTTATTGACTACAATGAAATAGAATATTACCAAATTGCTAAACTATACTATACCATATTTCTAAGCTATATTACTTACATAAAAAGCAATTGGATCATCTACAGACTCTTGAAGATATAAAGAACAAATAAATTGGAGTTATTATAAATTGGGGTTCAAGGGAATTTAATTCCGGCCACAGAATGAACAAGTATTCGTCATAAATAGCCACCCAGCGGACAATACCATTGGAATAGCTGCTCCGGTCAGCGCAGATAAAGTGGCTATCATGACCAGTTGAAAGAGCTTGTTATAGACACCCAGTTGATGTCTTAACAATGATGGAATAAATATGGACAGAGTTTTGTTTGAATTAACAAATGAAGTGCATTGTAGAGATTTATTTGACTGCCTCGGTGGCTCAGTTGTTAGTGACCCTAACTTCTGGGTCAAAGAGGCGTGGGTTCGATTCCCACCCAGGGCAAACATTTGTGTGATGAACATAGGTGTTTGCTCTGTGTCTGGGTGTTATTAAGTACTATCTATATAAGTATGTATTTAAAATATGTATAATATGTAGTATATCAGTCTCTAACAGCCATATCACAAGCTATGCTTAGTTTGGGGTCAGAGACCGTGTGTAAGATGTCCCCTAATATTTATTTATTTCTATTTATTTATTTGCAAAGCTTGTCTGGAGAAGTATTTTGCGTATTGTTCAATTGGCAAGCAAAAATTAACTGTTGTTTTTTTTGAAAAAAGTATTGTGTTACGTGATGGAATAAGATGTAGGTAATCTTTATGTACGTATAAGTAATAAATAATAATTTATTTTGTAACCAATAGTAGTATGGTGAACATAGTATTTTAGTAACAAAAGTGACATAAATTAACAATTCTTAGATATTTAATATTATTGGATTGAATATTAGGTAGCCACCTATGCTCAAGCAGAGGTTTCCATCTTTCTTCCATCATCCGAGGTCCAGAGACAGGGATATACTGCGAGATAAATTGGATGTCCTCAGCGAAATGTGATAGTCTCCGGCTGTTGTTTTAGGACATTTCATTTGAAAGTTTAAGGAAAAGTAAATAACGAGTTTTTTGCTCCCAGAATGATAATAGAAAAACTCCTGGTATTTTTACACTCGGACTTGAGGAATGAGTACCTATAGAAGACGTCAAATTGCAATTTAAAAAAAAAAATTACTTACATTTTCTTCTCAATCTTAGAGGAATAATAGAGGATGATTTTAATGTGAAAATGTACCAGGTGTGCTTATGTGCTATAATTATATTAAAGTAATCAATCGATGGTTTTAAATTTATATTTGTTTTTTTTTTGTTACTGCTCGTCCAATAACAAGATTGCAATGAAATGCGACCTATAGAGGAGAATCAACATCCAGACAGACGAAAACAAAATCGTCGAGTTAAAACGGAAACCTCTTTCACTTCGTTCGCTCCGTCAATTAGAAGACAGAAGTTCAACAGAGTAGAATTCTAATACCCACCACGCATTTAACCATTATACATATAAATAAATTAACTCAGCACATCCTAATCAATATTGCACAAACATTTCCAATGTACATTCGTACCTATCTCAACATCGGAGCGCCAGTCAGTAATTGGCAGCGCGGAGGTCGCCGATATATCTTCATTACATGAAGGCCCGTCGAGTTCCTTTAAGGACGTTGCCCAGGATAGTTGGTTATGTAATAATTAAGCTCGTATACGTTTGGAAATTTCAGCCATAGGACGTCTAATGCTGGGCATAGCTTGCAATTAGAAGCTTGCTTCCAACGCAATCCTCATCTGTCCACCTTGAGAGGCGAATCGGGTGGCTGGCCCCTATGTCAGAGTTTTTAGGGTTCCGTACCCAAAGGGAAAAACGGGATCCTATTACTAAGACTTCGATGTCCGTCTGTCTGTCCGTCTGTCCGTGTGTCTGTCTGTCTGTCACCGGGCTGTATCTCATGAACCATGATAGCTAGGCAGCTGAAATTTTGATAAATGATGCATTTCTGTTGCCGCTAAGACAACAAATACTAAAAAGATAATAAAATAAATATTTAAGGGGGGCTCCCATACAACAAACCTGAATTTTTAGACGTTTTCGCTCTATATTAATTGAACGATCTTCTGGTCCCGCACGCCTCAACCGGGCTGCGCTTGAGTAGAAGTCGGTGTAATAAAACGACCAGTTTACTACTGAACCAAAAGACAATTTTATTTGACCACAAAACAGACGCCGTACATAGCTAACAAATTACAATTGCGCGTTTTAACACTGTACAACGCCATCTGTTGTTGCCGCGTGGAACTAATGTCCACTGATACTTATACATTAATAATGGTAACAGGTAGATGCTTGAAATTTTCACAGAATATTTAGTTTTATATTTACTTCAATAATAAATAATAAAAATTAAATAAAATAAATATTTAAGGGGGGCTCCCATACAGTACGGAACCCTCCGTGCGCGAGTCCGACTGGTACTTGGCCGATTATTAAGCCACCTAAAGCATGTGACATGACCAAAGGGTTAAAAAGATCAGCCCTTATAATTTAACTTGGCACCCGAGGCACGTGAGCGCTCAGTTGTAAATGCAATCTGTGGTCATTCATCCGAAGTCTGAAAGTACGACGAGAACGTCTAAAGGAATGTTGAGTGTTAGTTGTTTATTTACAATGATCGCTAAAAACTCCAAATGTATCAATGACTAGGGTTATGAAAATTGTCAATTAAATAAATGCCTAAATACTTCACTTCAAATGCGGCCTACTCTACTGCTGAGCCGAAAATAATACAAATGAATTTTGGTTTCAATCACCCAGTCACTTTTCTTTCAGAGCTTGTCTGTGCAAAACGAGATCGAGATTTTAGAGGGACAGAATTTTTCGCATTGTTTATTTGGGAACCACCGACGACATGACCGGGATGCTAAAAAACATTCAAAATATGTTAATAAATAATAGCTTCCTTTATTAATGTGAAAAGTTAGCGAATGGATGAATACTTACGGTTATCTAGAGAGTTACGGTACGGTTGCCTGGAAAATATTGCTATATTTAGCGATAAAACAGGCACTTGTTACCCTAGTTATAAGTTCCACTTGTTGTCCTTGGCTTAAGTCTTGTTCCTCCTCTTTTGTACCTACAATAACGAATTAATTAGTCCACGGTAATTTGTTTACTTGATACTTTCGTAACTAACAATATTTTTAAACGATTTCTAGTCATATTCTTAAATATCACAAATGCTTACAGAATGTAATATGCGATACTAATTACGTAGTCATGATATCTGATAAAATGTCTTACCTTATTGAATTATGGAAATTCATGCTGTAATGAAAATGGTCTAAAATGAGAAATTTGACGACATGCTATTAATTTTTGTAAACAAATTAAAAATGTTTTAAAAGTTACAACGTAAAATTAACTTGGACGGATGAAGAAATAACATCTTAAATGACACGCTTTTAAAAAAATAATAAAATTAACGTTCATTATCATACTTAGGTACATTTAGGTACTTAAAATCTGCATCCATCCACACGCAAATTATTTATCAGGCATAAGTACATACTTATGCCTGATAAAAGTCGTCGTCGTTTTAGCTATAAGACGTCTGCTGTTGGACATAGTCTTCCAATATAGTTCTGACATCATAATATCCAAGTAGCACAATAAGCTATGGGGAGGGATGCGAGATTAAATCCAAAATAAGGAGATCCGCAGAAGAACCAAAGTTACTGACATTGCTCAGCGGATCGAAAAGTTATATTGGCAGTGGGCAGGGCACATAGCTCGGAGGACTGATGACCGATAGCAAGCGCAGCGTAGGACGTCCTACTATGAGGTGGACTGATTAAGTTAAGACAGTTAATACCTCAGGATTACGCTGAATGCAAGTCGCTACCAACCGGTCTTATTGGAGATCCATAGGGGAGGCCTATGTCCAGCAGTGGACGTCATGTGGCTGATGGAGTTGGAAACGCTTTACTTCACTTTGTGGGTGGACGTTCGACGCTGCGCTTGCCAGTACGAAGCCATTATTTACCAGTGCCAGTACGAAGCATTTATTAACAAGTGGACTATATTTTGAACGGTTACGAGTACAGTACAACACAGTCAACACATAGTCATTATGATCATGTTTGTCGATGGTAACGATTTTTTTAGTACTTATGTCTAAAATGTATTCACTGTTTAACTAATTTTTACTACCTATGTCAGATATGACGATGATAGTAAAAATGACACCTAAATACTTATTACTATTTTTCTTTTCGATAAATACCTAAACAATCGTCGAGTGTTTGTAAATTTCGTAAAATATTCGTTCGTATTTTGATGGATCTATTCCAGTCATGCGATCCATACTTCGTCGTTGATAAAATCTAAACCAGTGCACGTAAAATACAGTTTCGTATTCATAAAATATGCAACAGCTCCGAAAATAACGATAACAAATGAAAATGTCTCATCCTGATAAATACCACTTTAGGTATAACATCGATGTATTTGATAATCTTGAACATGGTTATGATTTTGCCCTTAGAGGTGATGGTAACCTCTTGAAATCAAAAGATCTGTTTACCATTTTCGACCGACTTCCAAAAAGAAGAAGGTTTTCAATTCTTCTGATTTTTTCTGCCTATCGACGATACTGCTGTTTGTGGGTTGAATCTCGTGTTTTTTTTCAATATGTAGGTGAATTTTGTGAAATTACTCTATAAACGAACAATTTATATTTTAAAATAAAAAATACAAAAAATAAATATTAGGGGACATCTTACACAAGGTCTCTGACCCTAAACTAAGCAAAGCTTGTGATATGGCTGCCAGAGACGGATATACTACACTTACATATTTTAAATACATACTTATATAGATAGTACCTAAATAACATCCAGACACAGAGCAAAGACATATGTTCATCACATAAAAGCTTGCCCTGAGTGGGGATCGAACCCACGCCTCTTTGATCCAGAAGTCAGGGTCACTAACCACTGAGCCACCGAGGCAGTCAATTTTGTTTCAGTAGTTTTAAAAAGGTATTTTAAAACAGATATTAAAATTACAGCGCTTATCAAAATCGAATAGCAAAAGGTCCCACTTTCGGTAGAGCAGTTAGCTCAGAGAGAGTTTCTATGAAATCGGTGGAACTGTTTTTATCATAAAATCATCATTTTAAACAAAACATTACTAAGGACTTAATTATGTATAGCAAGAACCCGAAAATGTAGCTTAAAATATGAACATATTGTGTAATAATCTGCAGTTGAATGGATCAAATGGGGTTTCAAAGAGATTACAGTAGCATTGGCATAAATGGGGTGACAAAAATATAATGTTGACGGCTTGATGATTCAATGTAAAGATTTTAATTTTAAGCGAAATACAGCAATCTGGCTAACTTATTGAATGTACGCTGCCGATAGTATAATTTTTGACTTGAGCGCTTGTCTCTAGGTCTGGCGATCAGTGCAATAAAGTCCTTATTTTACTAATTAGGCAACGATTGAAGCGTAATACGAGTACAATAACGTTTCACGTGTTTCAAAATTAATATCTTTATGGGAATTTTGTACCTAAGACATGAAATCGATGTACCCAACCAAAAACAACAAGGACTATGAAATACATTAACTACAGTACTGTATTAAAACCCACTCTTGCAAAGAAACCTACAGTACCAATAAATAAATAAATAAAGGAAAAGAAACTCCGCCGGTCTACCATCGTCTTCACTGAACCAAACTGAACCCTACTCCAAAACAAAACAAAATTCCTAACCAAATCGCAACATGTAGCGACGAAACGCATCTAAGCGGAATTCTATGGAGCTCATATAGAGGGTAGGAGCCCTTTTTGTTGGGGTTGTCATCGGACCCCCGCTGTTACACTGACCCTTTGGATAGGGTCTGGGGGTGCAAGCTATGAGCGACGACGACGTGTCGGCGTTCGGTGGCTGGTGAGGTCTTTGTTCTCGGTTTAATAATACGAGTCTATAGTTTTGAACTGTCTTTGTACTGGGTAGGGCTACGCAAATAGACAAACGTAAAGTTCGTGTCGACGTGCTTTAGCTGGTAAATTTTGTTGGGTAGTTTGTAAATTTTATTTGAATGTATTTGTACTCGCATCTCAAGCTAATGTTTAATTTGTACTAATATAATTTTTTTTATCTACACTAATGTTGTAACATTCTACTTATGTTTCCAATACTTGACTTATAATGACTACTGTTATAGCGCAGACAACAAAACACTCAATTTAAGCAATTTCACATGATGTTATAATATCCACATCGATATCGTAAAATCTCATTATAACATCGCGCGCTCGCTCCTGACTGGCCCTGCGCGCGCAGCTGCGCTTTCATGGCGTCCATTTTGAAATAAAAAAATGACGGACTTCAATTTTTTGAAAAAGTCGTCATGGGTATCGTTTTCGAGGTTTTTGGGGGAGTAGATTTCGAAAATGGCGTCCATTTTGAAATTAAAGATGGCGGACGAAACTTTTTTGAAAAAAGTCGTCATGGGTATCGTTTTCGAGGTTTTTGGAGGTATAGATTTCAAAAATGGCGTCCACTTTGAAATTAAAGATGGCGGACTTCACTTTTTTGAAAAAGTCGTCATGGGTATCGTTTTCGAGGTTTTTGGCGAAGTAGATTTCGAAAATGGCGTCCATTTTGAAATTAAAGATGGCGGACGTCACTTTTTTGAAAAAGTCGTCATGGGTATCGTTTTCGAGGTTTTTGGAGGTATAGATTTCAAAAATGGCGTCCGATTTGAAATTAAAGATGGCGGACTTCACTTTTTTGAAAAAGTCGTCATGGCTATCGTTTTCGAGGTTTTTGGGGGAGTAGATTTCGAAAATGGCGTCCATTTTGAAATTAAAGATGGCGGACGACACTTTTTTGAAAAAGTCGTCATGGGTATCGTTTTCGAGGTTTTTGGAGGTATAGATTTCAAAACTGGCGTCCGATTTGAAATTAAAGATGGCGGACTTCACTTTTTTGAAAAAGTCGTCATGGGTATCGTTTTCGAGGTTTTTGGGGGAGTAGATTTCGAAAATGGCGTCCATTTTGAAATTAAAGATGGCGGACGTCATTTTTTTGAAAAAGTCGTCATGGGTATCGCTTCGAGGTTTTTGGTTAGATTTTAATGGCGCCAAGTTCACTGTGACAATACACGTACGCGTGAATTTAATGTTTCGCAATATGTTTTTTTTTTATTTATTTTTTTATTAGTGAAGATAAAGTAGTGTATGCAACTGCATATAACATGGGTATTAAAACACTCGTTACTATTACGATTTTTTAAATGTAAGTCATTTAACAGTTCACGAAAACATCAGTAAAAATATAGATCTCTTTTCATACTAAAAAAATCCAGTAGCAGTAGGACACAGACAGATACAAAGACACAGCAAACTAAATATTATGATATCTCTTAATCCAAATCCATGTCTGACAACACTGCTATAATTATTTCTTAAGAACTGTACAAAAATACAAAATGTTGCCATAGACATCTTATTATGGAAACTAGCGTGCTAGTACTCGACTTGAGAATGATCGCCGAATGCGATCGAAACAGTAGTCGTACTATGTAATGACTATTAAAAATAAACGTGAGTACATGCCCGTGATATAAAATATTAAAATGCCATAAACATCCTCAAATCTCTATTTTCTTACAGCACAGGCCAAATGGCAAGATTGGGAGCTATTAACAGAAATGCGGCCGTGATCGCGTGACGTACCCTCCAATGCCTTCCATCCTGCACGCTGAGAACCGGCCTCGTCATCTACCTATATGTCACTCGGATATTAACACAGTCTACTTCATTACACTTCTTACCTACTTCCAAAAAGGAGGAGGTAGGTACCATGTTCGTCGATGTATGTATTTTATGAAGTGAAATTTCTAATGCGACTTCCAACAAGGTTGCGTTATACGTTTAACTCTACCATGGAGGGGGTATGAAAGCACTGCTGCGTCGAAGTTTCACTTCTTCCGCGCGGAGGGGATTCCACTTGTAGCTTTTTTTTGTGAATGTTTATTAATATTTTCACCAATTCTGAACCGATTTAAAAATCTTTTTTATTTCAAAAGGGTAACGAAATAGTTCATTTAAATTTCATCGAAATCATCTGTGTCGTTTTTGATAAATCAACAATAATGTACATGAATGGCACATCAATTCGTGCAAACTATTCGAATATTGTACATGGTGGAAGTAGGTGGTGCCATTTTTTGCGAAATATTATTATTTCATCACACTTTCTACTTTCTTGCATAATTTTACATAAGTGTAGCTAAATAAATTCAAAACCATGGATGTTTCTAATCCTCTAGAACAATAACAAATGGGCAAAATAGCTCGAAACCATTCCTTTTATGCAATTTTAATAATGCAGCACTTGACTCTAGTCCGTGATCTATGACAAATGCCGGATACCAGAGTAGAATTGAAATAACGCTCTCAGAAAGTAGGGGCTTGTACAAAACCTATTATGACAAATGTTATACGTATACTGAAATTGGGCAGTACGTTATTAGTACAAGGTCTTTGGGCACTACAGACACGTTGAATGTCAATATTCCATTGCATTTTAATTGCTAGACAAATTATAACCTTGACGCGAAACCTTGACAAGAAAATAAGGAACCTGACCCAGCATGCAATCTAGACGATTGTAGGTACCTGATCCCAGTTCTATGACAAATGCCGGACACCGAAAATGGACAGCATTAACAGTTTTTCTAGGAATACGAGTAGTATCAGAAATCCTGTTCGTCTCAACCGATCTAGGTGTGAATAAGTTTGTAATACTAGAATCCTAATCAGGAACTATGACAGCACGAAAAATTTCCCTCTTATGTAAACAATATTGATGCTATAATTGGAACAAATTAAAGACCTATGACAAATGCTGGATACTAAATAAAGATTGGCAATAGAGACACGTATTTCCGACATCCGTTCTACTGCATTTCAGTTGTTAGACGAATTGAAATCTTGACCGCCGTGACACTAGGAACAAAACAATAAAGAACCTTGCCCCTTTACTTATGTAATCTAGGTAATAGTCTGTAGGTATTTGACCCCAGTTCATGATCTATGACAAATATCGGACACCACAAACGGACGTCATCAACAGTTTTCTAGTAACCTGAAAGGTTTTTGTTGACGGTCCCAACCGGTCCAGACGTGAATAAGATTGTAACACTAGAATCTTATTCGCATCTAGACCGGAACTACAACAGCATGGAAAATTTCCCTCTTAGGTAAACAATTTTGATGATATAATAGGAACTAATTCTTGACCTATGACAAATGCTGGATACTGAATAAGTTCGGATATCCGATACGCGTTTCATTGGATTTTAGTTGCTAGACAAATTGCAACCTTGACCGCCACGACAGATAGGAACAAGACAACAAGGAACTTTTCCCCTTATGCAATCTAGAAGATAGTAGGTAGGTACCTGACCCCAGTTCGTGATCTATGACAAATGCCGGACACCGGAGACGGACGGCTCGCGGCGTACACGAGTGGGGGCGGAGGGCGCGGGGCGCGGGCGCTGACGTCACGCGCGCTTGCGCGCTGCGGGACTCCTGGCTCCGTAGAATAGGGGAAAATAACAGACACTTGCGTTTTGCTTTTGTTAATTTTTTTTGATAGGTTTGCTTTGTTACTATTGACATTATAGCAAAATATCGATTTTGTCAAGGTAGACTAAATTTAAGTAGTAGTCGTAAAAAGGAGCTATTAATTTAAGTGAGTCATTTCCAACTTATTCTCTACTATGATAGATACGTGAAAATAGAAAAGAGATCTTGTAGCTGTATATGAAACCAACTCTCAATCCGTTTCCATACAAACAATCATAGAAAGATAGAACTTGCAAAATGTTGCCAAATTAAGTACGAATTTTGAATTGGTCTTCCACAAATACCTACTAAAGTTGGAGTTCATTAATCAGCCCAATCCTATCTGACATATTTTTTAATTCAGAGATTAAGTTTTACTCATTTATCTTATCTGTTCATCTTATTGTTGATACTTATTTATGCGAATATAATAATAATAAAATATTTAATGAGCAATTAATGGCACAATGCGAAAACTTATGATTGTGTTTTTATTACTTCTCCATGCTGTAATTCCAATGAAGGGTATTGGAATTTAATTTATATTAAAATGGTATTAATAAGGTATAATAAGGTTGATAAATGGATTGATTTTCTAAATTTAAAACAACCTAAACGAATACGTAATGAAAGTAATAATTATAATACGTACATGATTGTTACCCTAAACGTAAAATTTATTAATTTCAATAAAAAAATCGGGTGTGGCTGTGTCACGACAGTGTGTCTACTTGAATACGTATCAGCAGCAGATTTACCTACTTAGGTACTCACACTGTCGTTGATCCGTTTGGCCGCATTAATTTTTTACGTTGCCGGCTCTGCTTGGACCGGTCATTATGGTGTTTTATTGGTACCATTCATTTGCTTTTGAGAAGTTATTTCTAATGGTATGTGATATGTACATTTCGATTTGGTGTTTTAACATGTATAGGCTGACATTATATATTTTGTTATATTTTGACGAGGATACATCTTTAAATTTGCCTCCAAAGGGAGTCAATTAAAAAAATCTAATGATAACAAAATCGGGGGACACTGATGGCGGCGCTCCCCCCTCCTCCCCGCGCGATGTATGCCAGTCCTTACACAGCTTAATAAGTTCTTTGATTATTTAACTATCTGGTGGTGTAATTGAACTTTGGATAGTAATGATAGATCAAGCTACAACACCAACATGTATGCCCCGATTTTGTTTTTATTAAATTTTTTGAATTGCCTCCCTATGGAGGCAAATTCAAAGACATATCCACGTCAAAAAGTACAATTTTGTTGTATCTGCAGTTTTCGAGTATACTGCGCATAAATATCCGTGCTCGCGTCGACACACGGCGAGCAGTCGCTTCGTCCGCGCGCGCCGCTACGTACGCTACGACGCCTCTACGCCGGCTACGCAGCGCTACGACCGCTATACTACGAGAAAAAAACTCTAGTGACAGTGTTCTAGGACATTTTGGATTTATTCTATCCGAAGAATATGTGCGTGGATGTTATGTGATTCGACTGGCGGTTCCGCATACAGGTAGGTTGTGGATATGAATTGTAGTACAAGTCTAATGTCAAGGACACGAATATCGATCAAGATTTGACTTATTTCTTTTATTTACATTTTTTGCATGCACATCACTAATGGAGTAAGATGAGAGAGTTGCTTTGCTGCGGTCAGTAGCTGCAACATTGAGTGTTATTGAAGCTGTATCGTGTTTCCAGCAAATGCTTTACGGCACACGGACACGGACTGATTTATATTTCAGCACAAAGGTGATTTTTAATAATAAAATTACTAGAGGCGATTTTAAAAACACACAGGCACAAAAAAATATGATTTCAAAATACGTGTATTTTAAATGATCTACTACAATATGTCATTTGGAATGTATGCTTTTTATGTTGAACTAATCGTTTGGCAATCGCTAGATGATTTCCTGACATTGAATATTAATAATCGTTTGAATGTGTAAAACATTTGCCGTTAGCTTCGAGCTAAATTAATTTTACTTATGCCCTAAATAGGTAAATGTAGTGTTTTTGCTGAGAGGCTATAGTTGTCTATCTAACTATATCACGTATAAGTTTTTTTTTACTGGAAGTGACTCGTTCCATATGTTGACCTCATTGTTTTACCATAAATGATTAGGCACTTTTACAGTTAAATGCATCATCCAATCATCGCCAGGGAATCAAACCCGAAATCCGCAGAGGCACTCCCAATTGCACTATGAAGGTCGGCAATTGAAAAAACGTCATTTAAATGTTTTATGCATATTTGTTACCGTTTCTTACCTTTCGCTATTACGAGTAACGTTGATGATTTGACACAAACAGAATATGTTGGAGGTATTGAGAGCCGTTGAAACACGTAACAAAGGACACCACTGGAGTGCTTTGGAATAATTTATAAGCATTCTTGTTGTACACCCTACCTGCTCCCTCCCATCGAAAATGGCAACCACTTTACTGTATTATTTATTTCGGAAAGGTATTAAATGCACATTGGAAATGACAAATGCGATACCAATTTTACGACGTATTTTGAAAAGAGAGGCATTAAATCCGATTGTATGGTTTAGTGCTCCTGTTATGCGATATTTTGGTTCATTG
This sequence comes from Hypomecis atomaria, assembly GCA_964007245.1. NCBI lineage: Eukaryota > Metazoa > Arthropoda > Insecta > Lepidoptera > Geometridae > Hypomecis > Hypomecis atomaria. The sequence continues at coordinate 14,185,217 of OZ023292.1, read as the reverse complement.
GGAACTGATTTAGAGGATTTTTCTGTTGTTTAGGTGATATTTTGCAAAATGGTTTAGCCAGGATAGTTAATTGAAGATGCTATTTTTAGGTTGAGAGCAACTTGGCTTAGATATACTTTGAGAGTGTGATGTAAAATGTGCTAATAAAATAAAGAGCACAGAACCAAGGGTTGGAGAGTTTTTTAAATATAAATAATAAACGTTCATGTGGAAAATGAATGACTTTGTTTCAGTATTTCAACTAGCTTTAATAATAATTATAATATTTGTGTTCCCTGTTAAACATTATTTCAAGTTAGTTTCATGTGCTGTGCAGTATTTTAATATTTAGTATCTTTAAAAAAACAAGGTCAAGCTTTACTTTAGATTTTGTAGAATCTAAATCTTTTTTTAACTCTTTACAAACGGAAATCTATACAAGAGAGATTGTTAATTTAAATGTATGATTTATATAAATTGAATTTTAGTGATTGTTCGTTTAATACTTTTGTTTTTAAAGGTTTGTAAACATTCAACCACGATCAATGCAACTCGGTCGAAATGTCGGGAGGATGAGGTATTTACTGATCTCGTAATTTTAGTGCGCTATATGTCCCATGGTATATAATAGTAATGTATTCAAATCGCGAAAGTTTAAAAACAACAGATCAACAAGAAATCACACAAACGTGATGTTTTTATTGTTGTTTTCTGGATTGTAAAACAATGCTAACAAGTAATAATATTTTTTGTTACTGGATGTGTCTTCAACTCTTCACTTATCAAAAAAACATTTATTTATCCAATTAGCGAGAACTCATGTAATTACCTTAAGTTAATGGCATTAACTCTCAAATTCGAGAAGTTTGAGTTCAGAAGCTTGTTTTGCTAATGTGTTTCTTTCGTTGTTTCGAAGCCTAATTGAAAAAGTTCCAGTTTTTACCGAGAATTCTGCAATTTAATTAGCATAACACTGAGTGGCAGATTTCACGAAATTTCTTAGAGTATTTTGGAGATAATAACTGTTGTGAAAAGCTTGGGCAGAAATAATTTATTGTGAGTGTAGTGACAGTAGTCTTTGTTTGTCTTCCTTCTTGTACAGTTCGTCTTAAAGGAGCAATTTGCATTTTCACATTCACTACGCTTACGTGATTAAGAGGTTGTATCGGTAGATAAACGTGACTTTTGAACAAATTTTAAAGTTCAGTACAAGGATAATAGAATATTCAAATGAAATAACTGGCTAAACTGAGAATAACATTTTAGATAGTAGTGTCAGACACAGTAGAGAGTTTCTCCTCTGAAGAAAATGTTTAAAGTTCTTAGAGTGAGAGCTAGAGCTCGCTTTCAGAGTCTTATTTTAACTATGTAAATTTGGGTATCTTACTACAAATAGCCGTTTAGCCGTCCTGGTCTAGTGGTAATGACACCCGCCTTACAATCGTAAGGTTGTGAGTTCAAATCCCGGTCCCGTACCAATTAATTCCTTGTAATTTATGTACGGATTTTTTTACATCACAGGCTATTCGGTGAAGAAAAACATCGTGAGGCAATCAGCATACGTCCGTAGAAGAAATTCGATGGCGTAAGTGAATCCACCAACCCGCACTGGGCCAGCGTGGTGGGTATGGCTCAATCACACCCTTCTTGGGTAGGCCTACGTCCTGCAGTGAGCCATTAAAAAGGCTGATACAGTACAGTACTACAAATAAGCAAAAATCATTCGCTACGTACTCGTGGTACGAGTCAGTGGTATCGGTGATCAGTGAGCGAGTCTTCGTAGTGAGAAGTTTGCGAGTATGTATGTAGATAGATGTATTTGTTATTTCGCCACACTGTAAGGGTTCAAAGGGATTGAGTAAAATTCGGAACAGAGGGCTTACTTTGGATCAACGTATACATAAATACATAATTATCTATTTTTATTTGCTGAAATACCAATCGATTCTTCCAGCAGAATTGCTGGGAAACATTTTTGCGAGTTGCTATAACTAGATATACCTGCAAGCACTTCAACTCATAAGTATCTTTCATATATGTGTTTGTACATATAAACTGAATAGATCTATGTTCCGACCAGTTGAAATAAAAATAAAAACATTCACTGGGCTCAAAATATTAACTACGCTTTTCAATTTAGTTTTTAGGCGTTAGGTATAGCAATATGCTCGAATGTTTCGAATCTCTAGCTCTCAAATCGCTAACCAGAATTATTTTATACCATATGGCAGCTAGCTTTTAGGATTTAGTATTCAATGGAAAAATAAAAACTTGTTGCTAATCCTGATTTCTATGCGCTTCTGAGTAGTTTTATTCTCTTTTCTGACGTTCTCAATTTTATAATGTTAATACAATTATTTGTGCATATAACGTGAACATACTTATAAAATGGGGTTTACGAATTTCATGAACGTTGATAGCTGAGCAAATCTAACATCTTTGGGTTCTATATAGTTGTATATTGTAAAATATCTATTAATAATATACTACAATATACTACCTACTTCAGGAAATAATAACTTGTAATCCATTGTAAGCTCATTTTGTAATACTTGAATTTTCCAAAAACTTGCATCGGACTTTTTGCTAATTGAAATGTATATGATCTTAAGCTTCAACTCAGTTTGAGATCTCTCCTGGTTTGAGTCTAGCCTTGCACATTTACACTGCGCCTACAAAAAGCAGTAGTAGGTGGTGTGAAGTATTACGTAGGTACCGGGTGCAGCTGAATGCAAGTCGTTACGGCGAGTGCGCTGTGACGCCCTAGTGCCCCCGTGAGACCTAGCCACATAGCTGTACTACGGCTTTGTGCTAGAAACAAAACACAGACGTGGCTTTGGGAAGAATAATGCAATTTTCACATTCATTTAGTAATACGAGTATATTTTAAGATAATATCATAAAATGTGAAATATTTCATCGTATGTGACGGCCTTAATAACTGAATAGTACTCGTATGCAAAGCTCCACATCATATGATCGTTACTCTCGATTACTAGGCTTGAACTAAAGTCTTTTAGAAATACATATATGAAGCAACATTTACGAATATTTTTTATAAATTGTAATAATATCTTTATCTTTAGGATTGATAAGGACTAGAGACTACGATACTTCCTCTACAGTAAAGTTTATGTCTTCTGTTTGGAAAAAATACTTATATTCAAATGTTCACATTCACTTACTTGCAAATAAAAATGTGCTTAACTATTGTTTTGTTAATTATGTATAAATAATTTTGTACGCCAGTCGTACCTACATACAACGATTAAGTATAAAGCTTCATAAAGATACAGGTAAGATTTAAATGTTGTCAAAGTAAAAGTACCTACTTATAAATTTAAATAGTTACAGTACTGGGTTGTCATGTAGTTCAGTTCAAAACATTCTCGCGACTTATATTGATTTTACGTTTCACAAAAACCTTGTACCTAAGTAATAAAATGACTTTCGTCACCTCAATTCCTAAACCTTTTGATATTATAATAACACCCACGCTTTCCACGAAACTGAGGGTAAATAGAATCGGAAACATTACATTACAGCTTTTATCATCAAAACCTTAAAAGCCAAAGAATTTTGTAATAAATATAAATAACGTACAGAGTTTTCTTGAAGTTTGAAAAGGTTTCTTGTTTAAGGATAAAAGCTCAAAGATAGTAATGAAATCTGTTAAGAACTGGAAGCGTACAAAAAGGGCTAAAATATAGAGCAACTGCCAAAATAGATGTTCTACAAACTCTATTATTTGGTGTAATATCTTTGCCATTTGAAAAATTTATTTTTATTATTATTATCAGCATGAAAAAAAATTTAAATTCTGTGTACTAGCAGTTTCTAAACTAACTTATATGATAGGTAGCTTGTAAGAAATCCCTTGATCCGACATCTGGGCTTTATAGATGAAATACCGTGAAAATGAAATAGGTTTAGACGTGCTTTAGAATCTCTGAGGTTATGATTATAGAGCATGAGATTAGATAGTAGATATGGTTACATCACATGCTATGACACCGTCAACTTATTCAACTGTAGAAATTCTGTGGGCGTTTTTTTCTAACCGAGTATGTCTGTATAGTTGATTCAGAAAGGCCTGTCTATTCTGATCACTAACCGTCCTCAACATAAAGGCTTTTTTTATCGCAGAACCTTCTGCCTTCTAGCCTCCATCAAACATCTTTCGAGCGTGAAATACAAATAAATATGGGATTGAATTTCACGTTTCCACGATTTTATGTGAAAAGACGGAATAAGTACATCGTTTTATGACATAAATGCGGGATAGAGTTGCTTATTTCCTTGGTAATATTTATGAGTTTGAGTTTAGTTGTTTGTGTTTATTGAGTTTTGTTACTTAGTGGGACAAAAACCTTTAACTTTATTTAAGACTTCATTCTCGTATAGGCTGACTCAAACTATTTCGCGTGATGCTAGCTACTGGCTGCTGATAACCCAATCCTCGCGCCGTTGTTAATTGAGCTTCAAGTCAGGATCGGGTTTACCGCAGCTTGTAGCAAACATTATAGCCTCCAAGAAGATAGATTCGGCCTAGGTATACCTTTTAATATGTACGCCGCGACGATAACAGGAGAAAACATAGTTAAAAGAACTAACGTTTGATCTCAACACGAACGAGAATCAAACTATTTCTAGGCTGTGAGGTTTATACATTTATATACCAGGGCTATACACCACTACTTTTTATGAACATCTAAAAAAAATTTGGGGGTATCAGTGCACGATACTAAACATATATATGCAATAAAAAGTTAATAAATCAATATCCTAAAATTATCCCTTAAAAATTGAAATAATTGGTTATTCTAATCCATTAGACTCCAACTACAGCTGTTTTGCGTAAACAAGACCGTAGGTACTTATCTACATTACTACACTATACATGAATGAAATTGACATTATGTGCATAATTTTAGTCTAATTTTCGGATAAAATAAAACCTAAATAAATAGGCTACCTAAGATATTTTTTAAATTTTAACTGTACACATATGTTTTACATCGTGTACTGATACCTACATTTTTTTTTTAGATGTTCATAAAAAGTAGTGGTGTATAGCCTCCCGGCCTAACGAACTTACTTACAAGATTACTGGTTCTTGGTAAAATAAGTGTCCATAAGGACACTTATCCGTTAAGGACACTTCCGTTTATAAAAACGGAACAACAAGTATTTATTATGTGTTAACAACAAGGTTGGTTGCTCACTGCTCAGCCTAAGTATATAAAGCAAGTTACTTTATCTAGTAAATCAATCAAAAGCCAACCAATTCATACCTATACATCCGAAATATATGCTCACCCTTCACTTTGTCACTCCATTTTTATGGAAGTCAGATTACCACCAAAATCCCACTATACCAACGTAACACCATAAAATGGCTCAAATATTTTACAGGTGGAATACCATCGACGAAGCATTACGTGAAAAAAACATGATTGATCGAGCGTACGTGCGCCTGTGGTTACCTCTACCTACTCTTGGAGGATGTGTGCGTAGCATTTTAAATATTGGGGTGGTTTTGTGCTACCCCTATTCTGAAAATATAACTTGTCTTTTGAATCGAGAATATTGAGGTATTGAGACCTTGCACTGTTATTTATTACATTAAAATCAAGAATTTTTTGGTTACGTCATTTGTAGGCTAGCGCGTGTTTGCCCACATCCTGCCTAATCTAAAAGCTGAAATGCGGTCTGGGATGTAGCCCGCTTACCTGTTTACTTTAGATTTGAAGGTTACTTACAATTTGATAAATTGCAATTGGATGGTAAAACAGGCTCACCTAGTCAGTTCACATCTCTGCTAACACGGCAGCTGTAATTAACAACGGTCGGAGCCAGGATAACCTGACGCTGTAAAAGAAACATTGGCCATTTATATTCATTAAAATCATCATGGGATGAAGTCTTGTAAGTAAATTAATGCGTTAATCTTGTAATTTCCTCTAATTATAATGTTGTTCGTTCACTCGTCGCAAAATTAAAGTATAATCTGTTTTTTGCGATTGCAGTTAGTGTTATAGTGAGCGTTGTTCATAATTATGAGTAGATATTGATAATGACATTTTAGAGTATTGCAAGTAATCAACCAGTGACTCATTGTTTCAGCCCGGACAAAGACAGTACAAGTCGCTAGTATGAAAATAAAAACAATTCGGCTTTTATAGCTTGTAGCGGACGAAATAGCTCCCTTTCCCATAGGGGTGCGTCATGCTAAGGCGGTGTGCCCGTTTTGAACAAATAAAGGGTCTGCCCCACCTATGCCAATATTATATTTTCTTCGACTGTGTTATTTTTATTAAATTCCTGGAATAAATATTCAATTTTACCCTCAGGGATGTAGCAAGGTTTTCTTTGCAGTGAAAGTATTATTTTCAAATGGCTTTGCATTTAATACGCCGGTTTCAGTTGCTGTGCTAGCGGGCATGTCGGTAAATTTTAAAAGAAATCATAGTTATTTCACTTTTAAATAGAATGAATATTAAAATTTTCTTAATTCTAAAACACGCGTTATAACGTACTAGGAATTTTAATAAAAATACACATTTTGATGAAAAATAAATGCTAATTAATGTTTTATAAAAGTATAACTTCGTCGGTTTTCCGGAATACGTAATACGATTGAAATTTTCCCAGATTGCTTTCACCGGGATTAGGTTTTAAAAATTAATCGGTCGAGTGTCCTTCAAAGGATCCCTTCGTTTAAAAAGAGCTTTTCTGATTCGTATCTCGATCTCATTCCTTCATGCACTCGTTACAGACGGTAGAGGGAGATAAACGGATTTTACGACCCTGCATGAAAGTGGAAATCGAGATACTTTACTGTTCAGTGCACTTGTGAGACCAACTGTCTTCTGGGAATTTAGAACAGATCTTAAAGCTCTTGGGTTGACAGTTAGGGAAGTATACGAGTATTTATCATTCATTTATTAGAGAAACTGTTTATTTAAATGTGCGCAGACTGCGGACAGAGTTTGTTTAAAGTTATGCGCCTTTGCAGCGCGAAACGAACAACCACTTTCAGTGACATTATGCAACAATAATTTAGATACGTTTTCTACTCGTTCAAAATAATACCACAAAGTTGCTTGAGTGTTGAGTTAGACAGTTCCACAGCTGCAAATATAAATATCTACGGTCTTTATGAGAACAGTATGTGAATAAAATTATAGGTAAGCCACTTTTTACCATCATTTATATTGAACATTTTCTAGAAGATGTAAAAATATACAGTAGGTACGCAGCAATATCCAGTAATATTGATGTCAGGAAACAATTTTTATTCTCAATTCGCATTTTTAGGCTCAGACTATCAAAACGGAGCGGAGCTGCGATTTATGAAGATAAACAGAGTGTGGTAGTCTACAGCAGAAATGTCATATTCGCTCAGCGAATGAAAAAAAAAAAACAAATAATTCGCCCATTCTCGATCGTGTTTTGTTTCTCGATAAGTGAATATGTAATTTATGCAGTCGACTCACGGACTGTAACGTTTTTAGTGCAAACGAGATAGCATAGCATGCGGCATCATTACAAGTGTTTTTTTAATATTTCAAAAATTGAACCCCTGCCTCCAATTGATTCCACGTCTTTTCGCTTTGGCTTGGCTGCAATATCTTTTTACCATTATAACAAGATGAAAAATTATATCTCTTCAAAAATATGACTCAGCGAACATTTAAAACAATGTTTTGGCGCTAACTGTGGTAAAGGCGGTATTTGAATGGAAATTGAAAAAGTTAGAGCCCGCCACAGACACGAGAATGGTTTTAAGGACTTCAACCGGCTTTTTATGATTTATTTAACGATGATTGATGCGACTACCACTGTGAAGGCTATCTCCGTCCTTTGCATTAATCAATGAGAATATTTAATAAAAAATATGAGTCTAGGTAATTCGGGCGGATATATTTTAAATATATTTTTACACCGCAATTGCCTACTAAGGTACATTTAGCAAAAACTAGCGTAGAGAAATTACTAGTTTAAAATAGTAATTTTCGTTTAGCATTTCTGTTTGAGTTTTTTTCTTATTTTACGCCGCAATTTAGGAGATACTAACCAGTTCTAGTTTTATTGCACTTTTACACAAGGAATCGTAAATTCCTTTCGTTTTTTCCCTGCAACCGTTTTTTTTATTTTTATTATTTCATCCACCAAAGAGGAGTGACGGCTCAAAACTTTCTAAACTATGGTACTTAGTTCAGATGTAAGAAAGATATCACTATAATTATTATGTCAGACGTCCTATACGTCTACTGCTAAACATAGTCCTTTCTTATTTAATATCCAACAAGACAGGTCGGAAGCGACATCCAGTGCGATTCTGCAGTCTTAATGAGGTCGTTAGTCCACCATATGGGTAGACGTCCTATTTTGTACTTGATGGTAGATACGTAATCTCCACTCGAGACATTTTCGATCCCACTATAGTCATCAGTCTTCCATGCTTTGTGCCCTGCGCATTGCTATAATTTGAACTTGTAACTAAGATACCAAAAAATTATGAATTCATGTGAGGTAATTTATGAACAGTCCCTTAGCAGACATTCTGTCCTATTCAGTCAAAACTAAGCTTTTGATAAATGGAAAAAACTGTCAGAAAGTATTTCAGGATTTTAATGAAAGAGTGAGAAAGAGACTTAAATACTCGTAGAGTAGCTCCTTGTAATTTTATGAAGAAAAATTATATGACAGATAAAATAGAGACATAAGTTACTATGAAACTGAGAGTTCTACTTTCTATACCTAAGGTTAGAATAAAGTTAAATTCAATTGGATAACGTTTTCCATTATTCAAAGCGGAGTGAGCAGTCGACAGGGCGTTCCGTCCACAACAGGTACAATCGATATTCTACCCCCGGGGGATGCGTGGGTAGATGCACAAACTCCCAGACCCGACACGACGCCTGCCCTTTACCTAGGACAAATCAAATTAAACTTCCACCAAACTTTGTGTTTCAAAAGTTTGGACAAAAATGTTTCTAACGCTGTTTTAGTACTAACGAATCAATTGAGTTACTTACTCATACATGTTCATAATACGTATTTACTCACACACAAACTCTGTCTTTGTTTTTCGTTGTTAGTATATATTATTCGTTGTTAGTTTTTAACAGCGTCAAAGTAAAATAAATTGATATTGAAATTAATGAGTTGAGCGAGTTCTTGATTTCATTAACAAACAGGCACGATAGAAACGGGAAACATTGTAATGCAAAATTTAAAAAAAAAATCTGGCGAAATATGTATAGTACGTAAGTAAATACAATTTACAAGGCAATGTCAACGCAAAATTTGAGAAGAGTTCCGTACATCTTTTGACATTCACGGCTGGGCATTGTTCGGAGATACCCACATTAAAATAACAAACTCCATTGTGATTTAAGGGGATGAACGTTAAATAAAATTGTCGGATCGCCAACTGAAGCCGCAGCCGACGACGACTAATGTAAAAGGCGGATAATGTCACAATAACAAACGCGATTCGTTCCCATTATACTAACAGCCTCTTGAAGTTAGTAACTCTGTTCTCATCCAGTCTGCGGTAATCCGTCCAAAGAGCGCTTGTGGAGGGCTCCAGTACTGAATGACAGCAGCTACCTACTGACAGTACGTAAGCTCATACGGATTGAATGCGCCGGAGACATGGTACTGTATGCACGGTCTATGACAGATTTTGCAGTTTGAATTTCACTAATTAGCTCGTAGGTAAATTCATGTGAATACATGTGCCAGAGACAGAGCACTGTCTGTGTGATCTATGACAGCTAATGACAGCTTTTGTGTTTTGAATTTCATCAACAGTACCACCAACGTTAATGAGTACCTACTGGTACCTACACGGTACAAAAGATGTCTAATTAGCGTTGTCAGATGGTGCTGTTATAGCGTGATTCGGACTTCTGTCTACATAGTATTGTCATAAATCAACTCTATAACACATAATAGGCCCTATTACACAGGCTCTATTAGTATAATATGATTTAATTCTTGTACAATAAACTCTCATTTTTTAGTTTGTTGGGTACCGAAATATAAAAGTATGTTGGAATGTAGGTCATAACTCTAGAGTATCGCTGTTACGTTTAAAACTCATTTTTAGTGAGTAAGAAGGTACGCGTTTTCATCGGATAAAACCAATATTTATGAAATGCCTTTGTATGAACTAGAGTTTCTAGAACTAGAATTTTCTACGCACTAAAACTTCACTAAATATGGGTTTTACAGTAAAAACGACATGAAAAAAACCATATTACCGTCGAATATTGTTAATATAATTGCAATTCAGTTCACAGTTTTTATCACAGTCGTATACATTCTATAGCACTATCCATTCATCACGTCAATTGCTAGACATAGGCCTCCCCTATGTAATCAGCCCAGTCGGAAGCAGCCTCCCTCCAGCGCGTACCAGCGGATTTTAATAATATCGTAACTACTACCTAGTCAGTAGACGTCCTACGTAGACTTCTGCTGCATCCGAGAACTTTACAGAATTTTATTTTTATAAAATACACTATGACACAAATGATTAATCACTCAAGTGAGGCGTATGGGCATTCGAGTGCGTGAATAAATGCGGAACGCTCTCAAGCTCCAGTACTGTATGCCAGAAAAGTACGCTCGTGTACCCTCCTCCGAGGGTTCATAACTCGCGGGACAAGGGTAACATTTACTTATCGACGCGGAAAAGGTCCCATAATACATTCTGTTGAGTTCCGCACCTCGCAGTAAATTGCGAACTTTTTATTTGCTAGGCGGATGCGTAGACGATGTAGTGTTTGTGACTTTTTGTCCTTGTTTTCCATTGAATTTTGTACTTATGGCAGTTTGCAATTTTAAGAGAACTGAAAAAATCTGCCAAGTTTGAGCTGGACTCGCGCATGAAGGGTTCCGTACAGTATGAGAGCCCACCTTAAATATATATATTTTTTAATTTGATTATTTATTATTAAAGTAGGCATGCAGTTAAATATTTTGTGAATATTTCAAGTATCTACCTGTTAGCATTATTGATATTGAGCGAAAAACGGCTAAAATTTTTGTTTTTTTGTATGGAAGCCCCCTTTAAATATGTTTTTTTTCTATTTTTGGTATTATTTTGGTTAAAGCGGCAACAAAAATACAAATCTGAAAATTTCAGCTTTCTAGCTATAGCGGTTCATGAGATACAGCTTGGAGACGGACAGACAGACAGACATACAGACAAACAGACAGACGGACAGCGGAGTCTTAGTAATAGGGTCCCGTTTTTACCCTTTGGGTACAGAACTCTAAAAAGTATAAATGGTGTTTTCTATGATACGGTTTTATACTGAAGGTAGTTTTTAATGTCACCTGCATATACTGCAAAAACGACTTCCGAAGGCTTATATAGATAGATTTATAATTTAAAAATATAAAGCAGATAGATATATTTATGACTCTTTCTAGCTTTTGACCGCGGCTCCGCCCGCGTCATTTTTGTACTGTCCCATAGGAACTTTTTATTTTTCCAGGATGAAAAGCAGCCTATGTCACTTTCCGACCTTTGAAATACATCCATGTCAAAAATCAAGTCGATCCGTTGCACTGTTGCTGCGTGAAAGAGTAAAAAACCAACAAACAAACTTTTGGATTAATAATATTATAATACAGGGTTATTTCTAATCAATTAGCATCCTTTTAGGGGCTTATTCTGTACATCAAAACTAACAACTTTTTTCTGCAACTTAAGTCAAAACACAAAAAGAAATCAGCTGTTCCATACATTTTGTCGAGGGTGGAAGTTATTTTTCTATGGAACTTCTTTCTATTTTTTGAGAATTAATAAGAGTCGTAGAACAAAAGTTGTTAGTTTTGATGTACAGAATAAGCCCCCATAAGGATGCTAATTGATTAAAAATAATTTAATATATATATATATTAACCCTGTATAGTAAGGATAGGTTAGCGAACACTATCTAGTTGGGTTAGATTGCGCTGAATGAAATATTTATAAACAAGTTGTAGGTGGTAATGGCTGGAAGTCTATAGTTTGCTCTAATATTAGCTGTCACACTGCTAGCACATGTTATAGGAGGTAGAAGTAAGCTTAGATTCGGTTTAGCTTCAGCGAACAGGAAAAGAGGCATATGCTTAGCAGTGCACATAATTTTTCCTTTCAAGAAAGGTTAAGGTCAAAAATAATTACATGACACGAGTGAACATCCAACTGATTAAGTAAGCAAATAAAAAAAAGTAGGTGAAATTCTTTTACTCAACATCACTACCGTCTTCTGCCCACATTTACTTCATTTTCTATAGACCTCCTCTATAAATCTCCAAAGGTGGATGATTGGGGGCTGAAGTATTTTACTACGAAGATATCGTGTCCGTTGATTGAATAATATTGTTCAATGACCAGAAAATTAACAATGATGTTACCCGAAACATACTGATGGCATCATCACGGTTGTTGCGAAATTCACTGGATTCGTCGCATTATTGTGCTAATTTTGCTAACGAGTGGTCGGGCACGTTTGCAGGATGATTTAGGTACATGTGGATCACAGTAGAGCATATCGTCACGTAACACGAGACTATTGAGGAATTAGTTAAAGGCATTAGAGATATTGTATTCGTCTGTCAAGGTACGTACAACATTGTGATAAATTATGTGACAAAGAAGGTAGATGATGTACATTGTCACACCATTAAGGCACGAATTGCATTTTTAAATTAAATTCCTTTGTATGGACAAGATCTTAATTACTTTATATTCAAGCTGACAAAATACACACATTATCCTACCAGCCATAAGACGTCTACTGTTGGACATAGGTCGCATTAAATATTCCTAATTAGGCCGGTTGGAAGCGGCTTGTAAGTATCTAAAGCGTTCTTCAGGTTGTCTCAGTCAGGACATCTTACACTGCGATTGCCGGTACGTGGTCTCCATTCGAGAACTTTACGGCCCTATTGGGCATACCTACGTACACGTACAGAAATACCTTGCAATGGTATGCATTTTGAGCAGAGTGAAGTACCTATAATACTTAGTAGATGGAATTAAACGTAATAATTGAGGATTTTCATTTTAAAATCAGTAGTTTTATCCAGAAACACATACAATATTGTTTTTTAAATACACATTTACGCACATAAAAATGACAACGTAGATTTACGTAACATCTGGAATAAGGTAGTTATTTCAGTTATTATCCTATTATTAACGTAGCAACCTGCAGCTTTAATTTATAAAGCAGTATTCATTTCGAAGAAATACGAAACGACAAGCTTTAGAAATAGATCATCAAGTTTCGAAATGATCTATTTTAGGAATGAAGGTCTGTTTCAACAACTGAGTACCCCTTCTCTGATTACTCGTACAAGCACGTTTCGTGTAGTTTAATTTGAGTTACAATTTGTGTTATTTGCTTTCATAATTAGTGAAATAAGCCCTGTCGAATTTCATTATTCGCTGCCTAGTAATATGGCCTATTATATCTCTATGATTGTCAACATCTAACTGGTAAGATAAATAACTCTATAATTACAGAAGATTATTAATTCCTTAAGTATGCCATATATATTATACTTTATTATGCGATTTAAAATCTATGGATTAAAATATGTACCTATCTATCTGCTTCAAGAAGAGATGTGTAGTGAAATTAAAAAAAACCTTCAAAGGTCTGTGGATGATCCAAGGCTTTTTATGTAGTAGTTACGCAGTTTTGTTGTAGTTAATAAAGGCACTTTTGCCCGACAAAACTGTTGATATTGGAAGCGTTTGACATAATTATACCCAATTACTATTTAAGTATCTATGAATATGAAATGACACCAGATGAAAGATTTAAAATCTACTAATTAATTACTAACTGCCAATTATTAACTATTGAAGACACAATCTTTGGAAATCTGTGATGTGCTTTTCTTGTTCAATACCTAACAAAATAATGATAAAGACTGTCATTGACTTCTAATTAACACATTAAGAGTAGTGTGAGGTGACCACTGTTTTCACGTTTTGCTTACATTTTTGATGAAATTTACGTTCCGGGAGAAAAGTCTTTTCAACCTAAATATTATGTTTTGGTGTCAATCGCTTGAGTAAAAAATATTGCACCTCCGTACGTCTTGTTTTTTTTTCAGAAAAATTATTAGTTTCTAAATACTTTTTAGCCAAAGTTTTGCGTAAAAATATGACTTTTTAGAGGCTTATAACTTTAAGGTCATACAAAAATCTGTAAAAATTAAGACGTATAAACCTAGCTATTAAAGTGCTGATTACATGGAAAAAAACACTCTAATCGGAAATTATTTAGGAGTAGATAACGGCTTATTGTTTTTGTATGGACAAGTTGGCACCTCACAATCGTCTCAATGCGCGTCATAAGCACACATGGGTATGCGCAAGACACTTTGCCCGCTAGCGCTATAGGCACAACAGGTGTGCCTAATTTGCGCGCCCTCTTTGATGGATTTTTAGTAATTTTTGCAGCCGGTCCTGATGACGTATTATCCTGTATGGGTGTTCATTGGTTCAAATTCGAATGACTTCATTGGTTTGTCCTGTCAAGTCGACAACCAAATAAAACAAATTTTCATAACAAAGTCCGCGCATCGACGCCATGTTGCGTTTTAGTTGCAAATTTCGGAGAGCCGTGTGGTCATCACTGAGTTGTTTTTTGGAATTGTGAATATATTTTTCATAACACCTGCTCGAAAAAGACCCATTATATGTTGTAGAATCTCAACGTAAAACGAGTCCTAATTATCTTAACACAATCTCGAGAGCTATGGCAGGTCAATAATGTTGTATTAAACTCCCTAGGGGTTAAAGTGATTTTAATTTGGAACGTCTAATTCGTCTGAAAATTCCTCAACTTAGAACAATTAAGGACATCGTAAAGAGGTTTCATTTTGGAAAATCGAATATAACCTCTTTACGTTTGCACGGCAACTGGCATTGAAAGGAAATTTTAATTCGATTTTAAAGAATGAAACCATGAAACCTCTTTGGTGCCCGTATCAGTTCGATTTTATAGAATATAACCTCTTTGCGAAGCCAGTGCTAGGCTGTGACAATCGAGCTGCCCATGGTCTTATGTTTGTCACGTAGTATTTACATTATCTGTTTTATTGCGAATTTGTGTGCAATTCTATGAAAATTTGTTTACATTCTAAATTGTTTTGTTTTATTGTTAACAATACCTAGTTGCCTAGTGAGTACCAATACTTAGTGAGTTAATGACTTAAGTAATACTCATATTCCTGGGGTTTTATTTTCTCCCAGAAGGTATGAAAAGTAGAGTGTGAACCGCTAAAACCAAGTCTGTCTTTGTCTTGAAACCATCGCTTCACTCAGGACTCTAAATAATTCCCTCGCTTTTCTCGGGAATTAACTTAAAAACCCCCTCGCTGCGCTCGGAAGTTAACTGTAGAGTCCTTCGCTACGCTCAGGGTCCAATTTGACGCTCGTGACGTAAGACCCGACTTGGTTCTCTTGGTACATAATCTACTATTAACACGTAGTGAAAGGAAAAAATGCCCTCTTTTGCTGTGAAAGTGACATTTTGACTTTTTTTGTGTTGTGATGGTGTAATCACCCTAAAATTGGGACAGAAAATTTAACGATGTTTATATTCAGTGTTATTTTATTACTGGTAAGTCTTTTATATTCAAACTTAGCATCTTAGTATAATCCGGTTCAAGACATTTTTTATGATATATACATTTAGTACTTTTTTTTTTCCAAAATGTATTTTATATTATACATTTAGTACTTAATTAACGAAAACATTACATAATATGCGTATCCATAGGCGCGGTCGACAAATTTTTGGTAATTTCCGATAATACTGTGACGCGACCCGCATTCCCGAGCCGCGATCGCTAACGCATGATGGGGGTCACACATGACAAGGATTACACACGACAAAATACGACAAAAACTGTTTTCTTCCATCTTCTGCGTTAAGATTTCGAATTTTGTAGTTAGCTTTATCCTGTATCGATTACATGCTCGCGGAAGGAAGAGGGATTTGTTAGCGAACATTTATCTACAAATGTTTCGGAACAAAATCCAACGCTTAATTAGGTAATTTACATGGAACGTTATCTCGGATGAAATTACGAGGGGAATCGGGAAACGAGGTTTTATACGAGTATGTGGATTCACATCAGTATAGCATGTTATCTGATATGCGATGTTCGATAAATTAATGGATAATAAGGGATCTGTTTTTGATGGAATTACACGGGTTATTTGTACAGAGATTGAGAAATGTTATAAGGTACATATATTCCAAGATGATAAGCAAAATAAAATTGTGGCAGAATTTGTATATTTTCTTTCATTTTCGTAAAGCTACATAAATATAATTAGGTATGTATACTTACTTACCTACCTATACCTATTTTGCGGAAGAGTATTTTGATTTTATATATTTTTACAACAGAACGAATTAGCAGTTTTATACCAATTCTGGAAAATTGAAAACTGCAGCGTCTTTTGAAATCGAGTAATAAAACCTCTAGGTAATAACTTTGGCTCAGAGTTTTCGATTTTAGATCAATTAGATGAAGTCGGCTATTTTTTGTCAATAAAGTTGGTACCATGGATCCGAAATTTGCATTCCATTGCACAATGCACACATTTTGGATTTGTCCGAGCTATCGCCCGGTGATCTTCCAGGAACTGGTCACTTAGCCGCGAATTGGTCGCGTTGTCCCGCATGTCCGCGCCAATCTCGCCGCTATTTTCAACTCTTGACCTTTGTGCACTTAATAGAGAAGATCACAAATGAATACATGCCATTTTGAAATTGAGACTGATTAGAGATACAACAGATATTGCGCAATGTGAAATGTGAAAAACTTGCGATTTTCACAATCCAAGTAAATATTGCACGATGATTAGTTTTGGTACACAATTCTAGTACTTTATAAGCCTAATCTACAAATATATATTATCATAAAGGCGAGCACAGCGTACGACGTCTACCGACCAGGTGGACAGATGACCTCGCTAAGGCCGTATGATTGCGTTGGATGCAAGCCTTTTCTAGTCCGCTTTATTGGCTTTGTCCTGTAATTAACATCCTATGGTTAAAATGATAATGAATTGCACTATGTTGTTGTAATGAGAGAGCACTAATTTTGTAGATTTGTTTTTATTTCTGATAACTTAAACTTAAACGCATAAGCATTGCCATTCAGCGTAGTAATGCAGCCAGCATGCTGGGCATGCTGCGAACTGGCAGTGGGCTTGAGCATTTGGATTATCTTTAGACCTTCAAGGGTCTGTGGGTGAACCAATGCTTTTTATGTAGTAGTAGTGTAGGTAGTTTTAGTATATAAGGTAGTACCTATTGTAGTTTGTTGTAGTTAATAACTTAAACTAAAACCTTTTCACAATAGGTTTCGCTTCTTGCTCAACCATACCGCAAACTGCCGCAAAGTGAAATGCACAGGCATAGCCAAAATACATCAGGCGATGACATCCAGCTTGTAACATGCTGTAACGTCGCATTTTGGAGACAGACTGCAGTCGGTCCTCAAGGTATAATTGGGTTTTCATTTGATATGCAACAGTTATAGTTTATTTCAGACTTTTAATTCTGATAGAGAACAACAATATCAGCTTTTTTTATTATAGTTATACTTAGTGAGCTTGTAGCTAACATTACAGCCTCCTAGTTGTATGATTCGGCCTGTAAAAGGGTGGTTGCTATGCACACAGTTAAACAGTTGCAACATCTTCCCTGTTTCGAGCTAAAGCAATCTTGTTAGTGGAAAGGTGTGCAGTTTTATACAGAAAGGCCTCCTAAGTACTCCGATTCCTCGTACATAAGTAGAATATTTAACAATTATCTGGTTTCTTTTTCGAAATAAAGCTATTAATTTTAATGCTGTGCGTGCAGTTTTAAACTAAAGGATAAAAACCCCAAACTTGACGTAACCCTTGTATCTATAGTCAACCCAAAACATTTCCTTAAAACATTCAGTGGACTCAAGACATGTCGAGCAAAGTTGCGAAGCGGCTCATTAGGCCGGGGGTTGGTGCGATTGTGCGTGAAGCATTATGTCCACGTTGGTTCGACTTCCCCAAGACTGGGTAGCTGCGGTCGGCTGGGCGCCGCCGCTCTGGTAGGATGGACAGCGGTGTAATGTGGACACTTTTATCGTTTAGACTAAAACACCGCGAGACCCGTGAGTAGTGAAAATCCAATCATTAATTAAATAATTTGTGAATTCAATCTTTTGGTATAGGTAGTACACTCAGCGTTATCATCTTGATTTGGAATATAACAATTTTATTGATTTCCATATTAAATACCTACTTTATACTTGTCATATACTGCCACTCTACAAATGCCATCTTGGAAGATAGATATAGGTACCTATACATAATTTTAAAAAGCAGTTTTCAACTGTGCTATTGATTTTGAAAGCACTTAAACATGCTATTTAATACAAAAAGGATAAATTAATTTCGACAAAAGCTTTGTTTCATTAAAATTTTAAAGGGTTGATCCCACTTATAGTTGTAAAAACAATGAGCCGGCTAAAATTAAGCTAACCCGAACAAATAGGATGAGAGCATCTTCAGATCTTTGAGATTTAGAGTTAGAAAATATTTTGTGTGTTGTATTGTGTCCGTACACAATACAACACACAAAATATTTTGTTAATAATGTGTAAATTGAGTCAAAATAATTAAGCATATTTTCATAGCAAAATCACATATCCAAATAATTACTATAAAATATGACATAATAAAAATATACGCAATATAACGTGTTACTTAGATAAATAATTATGCCCTGATTTATGATGATCATAATTAGTATAAAGCTTAATTGACTTAACCAAACCGATAAGAACATCTTATTATATTATTATAGATAACTATTTTAAGGCAAGACAAGATTCTATGTACGTAAGTAATGCTAATAGAAAAATCTCTCAAACAACTTGAAACAAGAATCTTTGAAACCAATTACCTTTGCATAACTTCCGAAACACCTGTTCAATTCAATAAGAAGCCGTATCAAGAAGTAAACTCGTATCATAAACAACACCAACTCTCAACGAAATATTTTAAACAATACTCGGCGAGTAAACTCGGTATATGTAAGGGTGGTGAGGCGAGGGAGGGAGGCAATCGATAGGCACCCTTCTATTGCACCCTCACACTGCATGGAAACCGACTGGATTGCATTCTACAGGGGGTTAGGCGCAGAATGCCCAATTTTAACAATGGCAATTGGGAATTTCATAAAAAACGTCATACATTTTATATATATGCAGGTATATACATACAGGGATATTTTTAAAATTTATGACGTTCCCTATTGAACTTATTTTGCCATTTGTCACCAGTATTTAACGACTAACGTCTCAAAGACGAGTTTGGTACATCATAGTGAACAACTTTTACTATGGGACTAACCAATCCAGGATCCGCGAAAAAAATCAGCTGTCCCATACATTTTCTTGATTATCAAGGACTTTTTCTATGAAACTGCCAACTTTTTCCCGAATTCAGCTTTGGATGGTCCCATAGTAAAAGTTATTCTTCTTTATGTGCTATACCCGCCTTTAAGAGGTCGTTACCCTTAGTCACCGGTCATTACGTATATACAGAAAATGAACGTTTTTATTTTATAATATTCCTTATAATTAATTTATTTGCCATTTTGAGAATCGGGCATTCTTAGAATTGGCCATTGTGACAATTGGGCTTGCGTAGAATTGGGCATTCCCGGACTACTTGGGCATTATGAGAATTGGGCATTTTTCGCCTATACCCCACTGGGTCATAAACAATGTGCTAAAACTATCTCTATCTATACAGGCTATGACAAGGCGTTTTTTTTTATCAAACAAATGGCATTACTCCAATGATGATTATGTATCAATAATAATGATTTTTAGGGAGTTTTAAAAAGAGGTAATATGAAAAAAAAAGTAATTTCAAGTTTGGAAAGAGCATATTATTATGAGAATATAAAAAAAAAACTTTTCTAGTAAGTAACCTGTTTCTTACTCGACTGCGCGTCGCAAAGGTAATGTGTTTATCAGAAGACTAATGTGCCCATGTATGGATGTGTGTATTGTTGCTTTTTTCACCAATTTAATGAACTCAAAGTATAATAACTATGTTGGCATTTTTAAAACCAATAGGTAATGTACTAAGAAGAGATAGCTATCAATTTTCAGAGGATGAAAGTCATAATAATGACTAAGTCATTCTTGTACTTACAGCTTGTGACGCAGCAAACAAAATACAGCAAAATAGATAGATATAAAATTCGTGGTACAATGATGCGACTGCAGAATTTTATTGCACCTTATCGTATCTATACATTGATGTGTTGATACTTATAGTTTTCATTTAAATACCTGCTTACTGCTAATAATGCTAATGAATGGTATTTTCTAGTTTTGCCATTAGATGATTAGAATTGCCGTGATTGCAATTAGTCGCAAATACTCGTATAAACCATAATCTGAATAATTGCACAAAGTGCTAAGTATTAGCTTCAGTTCATGATTTTATGTTAATCGATAAACATAATAAGAAATTATTTATACGTTTAGGTAAGTGTTCGTAAAATGGAGGAAAGGTTTTGAGAAATAATCAGCTGTTCCAGTATCGAGATACCTTTTTGTACGGAATAGCAAATTTTTGTCGCGATTCTAGGTTGATCCTAGAATTTGACTGTTATATTGAGAAAAACCGGTATACCGAACACTTGTATAGCCAGAACACTTTTAATAAATTATACAAGGCTATTTTCACTGAAATCTCTTTAGTAAAAATTAATTCTTTCCAATAGAATAATAAACAATAAATAGGAGTCGAGACAGCGCTCGGCAACAGCGTTTAAATATTGAACAGCTCTTAAGAGCGTTTCCCAAGCTTTGAATGCAGAATGGGCACCATTGGAGATGTTCCCAAGGAACTATAGCGAATAGTCTCTACAAATATTAAATGTTGCTTTATTTCCTCACAGAAAAAGTATTTATATCGGTAAGACCTTGGAAGCAACTGTCTTTTTGTGACAAACTGCAACTTTCTCACTGGCTGGCTCCTATAAAGCAAAATAGATCAAATTTAATTTTAGAATCGTATATTACGAAAAATTTTACTAGTAGCTATAAAAACTACTTTAGCTTTATAATTTGAAATTATTCATGCGTAAATAGATAGATATATTTTAGACACAAAAATACTTATATTAGTGATATATTCTAAACACAGGTCTACAACAAAAAAATAGTCTAATTTGTTCAAAATACTAGTAGATACCTACATTGTCAGAAAACGTCACTGACAAAATGAACGTCATTTTCGGATTCAGCCTTTCAGCACACCGAAAATCATAAGAATCACGTAAAAAATCAAAACACCAATACTTTTTTGTAGACTTGTGTAATGTTAGAACTCATGCAAAAATATATAATATTGCGACTTACAAGCTATGAGTTATAATTAACTTTGCCAGTTTTGGATCGGTGAACCAACACGCAGAAATTACACTTTTGCTTACACAGTGAAATATTTTTTGTTTCACAATGCATTCTTAGCTCATGAGAAAAATGCATTTTAATGCTAGTTTCTATACTAGAATGCAAGTAATTGAGTTTTCATTTGGATAAAATATGACACAGTATTTAAGGAAAACATCAAAAATTAGAATAGTACAACTTAATCTACAATATGATTAATAAACCTTCCGTGATTAATCATTTTAATTACAGAGAGGAAACCAATAAAGCGTTGTGTACTTCATCAGAGTCCACAACAAAAGCTTCTTCCTCCTAAATGGACTTGATTGAAATTCCCGACAATGTTCCAACTGACCTAAAAACAATACCCGGATTGTTCTAAACTTTTCCACTCTCATTAAATACCCACTTTATCTTATTATATACGTTTTTATCTCAAAGTTAAAAACGGTGTTATACAGGTTCCTTATTAAAATTTTCCTTTCATACCTTCTCTTTGAGAATGTTGTTACCTCTTTGCCAGAAAAATGTGGGAAAAATCTTCAATGGCGTTTTAACCGGTGCGTTTCTTTGGCAATATGTCTCGTTCCCCTATTTTTTCTGTGAGAAAAGTTTCATTATTTCCCTTTTATACGATCTTGGGTAGAGATTACTCGTGGCAAGGCCATTGTGCTCTATTGAAGAGGGTGATACAAATCTTGTTCTCTGTAATAGCTTGATAGAACAAGTCTCTCTCTTTCACTATTTTGAGGAAATCTTGTAGCCGGTGAAAATAGAATTAAGGAAATAAATGTTTGAGACGTGTTAAGAAAATAAATAAGATTGTGTACTTATTTGTTTTTAAGTTCTTCAGTTTTCAATGAGATGGCAAAATGAAAAGATATTTTGGCTAACACTCATGGTCAGACTATATAGAGCACACTAGCAACTACTTAGCTATTTTTCCTATTTGTTTATGTGTGAGATATTAGCTTAAATGTAAATCGTAAATATCAAAAGCCTAAGCGTGTTTATGCAAAATAGCATTGAGCGTAAAAAACAGACAGTGACAATAAAGAAGTGCAAAAACTTTCAGATATATTAGGGATCAAACTAAAAAAATCAAGTTTATCCGCACAAAAACTTCATTGACTCTGAACAAAATGTATCTATGAAAGATGTTGTTTTGTCGATTTTGGCATTGATCCCATAAGAAAAGTTACTCATAACGAAAAGTTAGTTATCATCGTTTTGAACACCTTTGAAACTTCTTGCGTTTTGCAAAACAACACCTCTTTTAGTTGCTGTTTATCAAAATTGTTTCCAAAACACATTTTCGAATTTAATATGTTTCCAATAAAGTCTAAAAGTGAGTACCATGCATGACGTGGAAACGCAGCCGTCAGCCCTCGTCGGAAAGCTGATTTCCTCCGCGTCTAGACGTGTTTCCCCTCACCTGAGACTGGAATCAAATTTGAAGCACGCCGCCTGATGCTCCGTGGCTAATGTACTTACAACGCTTGCACAAATATGGCTGGTTTATAAATAAGTGGCTTGTCTCGGGATTGTTGATTGATTTATCGCTTTATTTTCACTTTCCCAAATTACCCACGAAGGGCAATTGACGTACGGAACGCTCTTCGGGACTAACCGGCTGTACTGTTTTATAGAATCTCTACTGTACCGGCTTTTTTATAGTCAAGTGCTAAAATATAGACGTACGTCTATTCCCATTAAAAAGGATGTAAGCAGGATATAGTGAGAATATCGTACGAAGGCTCTCTTTATCACCGCCTGTGATATTTTCGCAATCGTAACAAGTTCTCCACCAATTTTAGAACAATTATTTACCTACTTATGTACTTAATAACCTTAAGTAGGTGTTATTTAAACAAACAAATTTATTGGCACGAAAAAGTTTTTATTCAAGGATTTTTTATTATTGTAATACATTCTAAGTATCACACAAAAGCACTCTAAACCACACGTCAAGTACCTAGTGTAAAAATTAACATGTCATAAAGTTGTATTATGATCTGTCAAAGCCGAAAATGCTTTTTAAAAACTCGTCAACTATGCAGTTTACAATGCTAACTAAGCAGTCAACCACAGGGCGACATCTCCAATGTATAAAATTATGAACACTATCTCACGCCACCATGCGCGAGTTTTTAGTTACAAACTATACAGCATTTCAGTAAAGCGTGCATAAACATGCATGTCATAATCTTATTACACAGCTTGACTTAATTTCAGGGTCCTCTCTCGCAAAGTAGCGAATAACACACGCTAGAGCTGCTATAAAACTTAAACAAAACTTTAGCATAAGCTAAAATTTTGCATATTACTAATTTATAATGTAACTTAGTACAGTAGAGCTTAGTGACGTTGTCTGTTAATCTAGCGCTATAAAAGCGTGGATATAAACGGTTTTGTAAAAGCTTGTGAAGTTTATTGACATAAAACTTAACATTTCATAAAGTTAACTATATATTACAACTACTATGCTATATGTACAAACCTAGACAAATTAATAAAAAAAAACCCACGTCTTTTGTAAAAGTAAATTCATATATTAAGCTAATTTCTAAGACTTGCTCAGATGTTTTAAAAGCCACCTGTAGACCTCTGACATGGCTAAGCAGTAAAGTCAACCAAGACTCACAATTTAACGCGACATCCGAGCCATGACAGCCCTCAGATTATATAAATACCCCCGCATTCACGCATCCAAAGATTGACCGTGCTAAACGTTGCTGAACTGCAATGATCGCTAAGAAACGCTATATATATCTATATCTAGTCCTGTAGGTAGAGTTCTGTGGTCTAATGTTTATTTACTGAGCCACGTGCGTGAGTTAGGGTTAAACAAAGACACGCTTTAATAATGTTGGTTTTGGCGAATTGGGGCTTTAGTTTATGTTACTCTGACGAAACCAGGTGAATGACCTTATCGTCATGTTGAAAGGTTCTGAAAGGAAAAAAAGCTAAGAGCTACGTATAAGAGTACATATAAGACCTACGTATAAGAATAAAGACTATTCTAGTGGAGTACGATGAAGTTGGTTTGAGTTCTTTGTAACTTTTGAAAACATGATGAAGTCAGCGTCAGCAATAAGTAAATAATATGCTTAGGTCGAATCATGCATCGTGACGTCTGAGATGTTAGCTACAAACACCATAGCGGCCAAGACTGGATCTTGATCACATGGTTATTATAGGCCGCGCCAAACAAGTTGGCGGGAATGAAGTTAACTACAAGTTGCGCAATATCCAATCAACGCGCGGCTTTGTGTGAGCTTCAGTCAGGATTAGATATTGCGCAGCTGGTAGCGTACTTCATTTTCGCCAACATGTGTGGCGCGGCTCATTTTCGCCAACTTGTGTGGCGCGGCCTATACATTTGTTTATACAAGAACTCCTTATTATTCTGGTAGTTATTTCTCTTAGAGAACTTATGAAATAAGTAGGTACTCAACGGTTGACGCAAAGATAAATAAGATAGTGTGGGCGAGTTTAATTCTCACTTTCAGCCAAAGAGCTTGCGCTTCAATACCATGAATGAACTTGGCTGGTTATTATAATAGGAATACGAAAAAACCACAGCTTGGCAACCAAGGAGGTGTTATTATAGAAAATTCAACTATTTTATTTCAGAAATATAAGATACGCTTATGGTGACTTATCTGATGTCATTCTAAATAATGTGTAAAATTGTGCTATTGTTAATGCATGAGTGACCAACACATATTATAGGATGCACCCGTAATCGGTATAGGATCATTATTTCACTAGTGTTTAATTACATTGTTACTATAGGTATGTTTGGCTATAAATTTGGACTGTGATTAAACTACCTTTCAATTTGAGTTGTGATTTAAGTTCTACCTTCTGAGTTGTGGTCCTTCTAAATCATAACAAACCTATTTTAGCAAAGCTTTCACTCGACTCTCATATTAGTATTCATAAGTATGATATAATAGGAATGACTAATTGAGTAGCTAAGTTTGCCGGGCTCGCTTTGACGTCAGACCTTCGGGTCGGCTTTGTTTATTTGGCGAATTTCCCTAACCCGTCATCGGGCGTCGCGTCGCCGGCCGCCGGTCACTGCCCGCGGGCTCATTTGAATTATTTAGCAGGCGGTCGAATGACCAGCTTGTACCTATCTAGATTATTCACGTGCGCAGGAAAATGTCGATAATTATGATTTTTGGAAGGTCGTGTGTCGAATGCTTCTGAAGCAATCGCAAAATGTCGATAATTCTGTTTTTTAGGAGCGCGTGTGTCGAATGCTTCTGAAGCAATCGCAATTCATCATTTTTGAACCCCAGTAATCTCTAATTATGTGGACTTGTTGTCTTGCCCTAAACTTGCAGCTCAATGCTCAATTGATAGCTGGGTTTAATAATCATTTTCGCAAAAAATGGCTAAACCGCTTTCCATCGCGCACAAAATTCGAATATTTCGCTAGAATTGTTTACATTATTGTTGATATTTCAAAAACGGCTCAGCCGATTTCTGTAAAAATTAAATAGAACCATTTCGGAAGTAGGTTATTATTACCCTTTCGAACTATAAAATATTTTTTCGATTCGATTCACAATTGGCGAAATTATCGATGTTCATCGTGTACAAATTTCGGATATTTCGCTCGAATTGCTTACATTATTGTTGTTTTTTTTTCAAAAAGATTACTGTGAAATTTAAATAGGATCACCTCGGGAGTATACTCTTTCGAACTAAAAAAGAATTTTTCGGTTCGGTTCATGGCGAAATTGGCAATTATCTGTTTCATTTTTGGCGAAAAAGAATTATTGTTATTAGCAATCCAATCCCTACTAATATTATAAATGTGAGTGTAAGTTTGTTTGTTACGCTTTGACGCAGCAATGGAACAACGTATAGACTTGATTTTTGGCATGTATTTAGTTCAAAGGTTGGAATGTGACATAGGCTATTTTTATCCCGAAAAAATAAAAGGTTTCATGTTTCATATTTATTTACTTAGCTTCCACAATGTAACAATTGTCGGGCACTGCTAAATTACCTATAATAGTATATACGGTTCTTGTGGGATAGGTAGCTTAAAAATCAAAAAATGCGGGCGAAGCCGCGCTAGAAAATAACATATCGCAGGAGGATTTTCTAGCAAAAACTGCGAGTCATCTCATCGTCCGAGTACATTATTTATCAAAGCATTCTACACTCGGTTCATATAAAACGATCGTTCATTTGAATAGCTTCATGCTGACCGCGACAATAGGACAATGAACAAAACGAGATGTGCGCGACTGTATGTGGGGTATGTACTGGCGAGTTGACAAGCGGTATTGATTTATTACACGACTGTCCAAAAAGAGTGCAATTTTACTGTCAAAGAAATGTATGGTTTTACATTTCCTGCAAAATTAACGAAATTTTCACAAAGCCACCCGAATTTGAAAAAAAAATCTAAGCATAGTCAGTCATCATTCATTATCATCATTGTACTAGTATTCATAGAATGGCAGCGTTTTTAATAAAACTATAAAATTAAATGCAGAACTTCTTGCCATTGTGATCCTTCCAGCCAATGTGAATCTAGTCAGATCCAGTCATACTGGGTGTGTAATATCCTACGCTATACGAAAATTCAGAACGTTTCAAATTAATCGAGCAAACCGAAGTTTATGTCAAATTGAACGATATTTTTTATTATATTTCAGTAGCAAAATTGCTATTGCGGTCATTGAAATATAGCTCCTGAGTTATCGAGAGTAACTAAATACAAAAGTCATACAAATATTCCAGTATCCTATCATCGAACACATATGTATTGAAATATCAAAGTACATTGATACGCACTTAGATACTAATATTATAATGCGCTCCAGACAAATCTATCTGTAAACTCTCGAACTTTCCTTACAATAAGGGCAGATGCTAAAGCTCCAGTACAATAAAATGCAAGTCAAACTTAAGCGTCCGTTCTAAGCATCCAAGCACTTATCTCTCCAGCTGTACAACGTATGGTCCTTGCAGCAGGACAGCCATTGAGTGACATTACAAAAGGTATTGTGTGAGTGCTCGAGACTAGTTTATCTCGTACGGCTGAGGAGTGTTCCGCACTGATAACGCAGTCCTGTAGCGATGCGCTGATTGTAGAGACGTCAAAACTTCCTCGTTGATGCCACTTGTTGTGGGTTGTGGGCGTGGTAATGTCTAAATTATAGATATTTAAGAAGTGGCTGGTAAAAGAAATAAAAATAGTAAGAAAAATGATGTTGATTTCGACATACATGATCTTCATGATAACTCTTTAAAATTAGGAAGTTAGGTACTTAAATATGTATTGTACTGTACCAGTCTTTTTTTAAAGTCCACTGAAGGACGTAGGCCTACCCACGAAAGGTTATTGAGCCATATCCACCACGCTGGCCCAGTGCGGATTGGTGGATTCACACACGCCATCGAATTTCTTCTACAGACGTATGCAGGTTGCCTCACGACGTTTTCCTTCACCGAAAAGCCAATGGTGTGAAATTACGTACATAAGTTCCAAAGAAACTGATTGGTACGGGATCGGGATTCGAACCCACGACCTCACGATTGCAGGGCGGGTGTTACTCTACCTCTAGACCACCACGGCACTATGAAAGTATCTGAATCTAATATATTTGGTAATAATCATGTAGCGTCACTAATACTTATTTTAAAGATGTAACTAATGCTTCTGTAACAATTTGCTTTTACGAGTGAGATTTTGGACTGTTTGATTCAAGATTATTCCAAATTCTCTGGTAGTCAATCCATTCATGTGTATAACCGTACGTGTGTTTGTCGCCGTTATTTATCTCTTTATCTGTGATCGAGTACTTGTCTTGTACGATAATGACTCTACGGTTTATGGAGATAATGTCAATCATCTTAAATCAAACTCCATATTTGTTGAGATATGTTAATACACTATCTCAGTGTCCACGGAAGTGCTAAAGAGCTTAAACGTTCGAGTGAAAAATATGCCGTTTAGAAAGTTATCGAGGTGTCATCAAGATGTAGAAGCATTAATTCGCAAAATTGCTGAAACCTTAAATATTCGTGATATTGAATACACGATTCTCATCGGTGGCGATGATATCGATACATTTTATGGAGGTATTTATAATGTTCGGATTACAGGCTTGAACAACGGTCAAAAAATAACACACCATATCATCTTGAAACGTCACATCGATGCACAAACTCGATCACTCTTCCGAGAGTCTTACAGACGTGAAGCCTCGTACTACAGTAAAATTGTGCCTCAATATCTCGAAATCCAGCACAATTTTAATATCATCGAGGGACTGCGAATGAAATTCCCCAACTGTATTTTTGCGAGCGACGAATACGACAAAGAAAGTATCGCTATCATGGGACTCGTGGAACAGGGTTTTAAAGTACATGATAGACTGCACAAAATGGATTTGGAACACGCAATAATAGTGATAAAATATTTAGCTAAGCTGCACGCGTTTTCATTTATTCTTGAGAAGAGAAAACCAGAGGAGTTTGAGAAGATTAAGCAGTTATATAGCGAAGACGTGCAGTACGGTGATCCGAGTCGTCAGTCTAAGCCGATGAAATGTTTCTTCGACGCTTCAGTCAACGTGGTATCTAATCCAGTCGCTAGACAAAAGTTGAAGGAACTCAGTCCGAACATCTTATCGATTCTACATAAATGTACTAAGCCATCAAGCCACAGCGTTATATGTCACGGAGACTGCTGGAATAACAATATTTTGTTCAAATACAAGGTAAATTTACTTGGGCATTGGATTATCTAATCATTATTATTACGATATACTCGTAGAGATCGTCTACTCTGTTCCTACTCAGATGAGATGACACTACATATGCCTAAACTTTTTTAAGTGAAAACTTTTTTAGCGGCTTTGTGCACATTTTGGGATGGGTAAAAAATGTTAAACTCGGGTCAGGACACGTGACCTGATAGAAAATTCGTAAGACGGAGGGATAGTAGACCGCCGGCGCGGCGTAGGAGAGGAAGTAATACACCCCTCTCTTTCTACCGCGCTGCGAAAATGCTTCTGCTATTTCGTCTAAGCGGCATAGGGCGCTTGTGCGAGTGTTCGTGTGTGATATTGTATTTTACCATTTATGATAGTATTTTATATACTGATAAATAAAACAAATCGTGCTAAATTATTCCCTACCCATTCCAAAATAAAGCCGTGCCGTGCCGTGCCGTAAATTCCAAAGCCGTGGTGGTCTAGAGGTAGTGACGCCCGCCTTACAATCGTGAGGTCGTGGGTTCAATCCCAGTCCCGTACCAATGAGTTCTTTGGAATTTATGTACGGAATTTCACACCACTGGCTTTTCGGTGAAGGAAAACATCGTGAGGCAACCTGCATATGTCCGTAGAAGAAATTCGATGGCGTATGTGAATCCACCAACCCGCACTGGGCCAGCGTGGTGGATATGGCCCAATCACCCTTCGTGGGTAGGCCTACGTCCTGCAGTGGACTATTAAAAAGGCTGATACAGTACAGTACAGTACATTCCAAAATATTCAAAAATGCACAACGTTAATGTTAAAGGTTTCACTTCCGGCACTCCCGGAGTGCAATTCTTTGCGTTTTAGGGTCTGTCTGTCTATCCGTCTGTCTATCTCCAGGTTGTCTCATGAATCGTTATAGCTAGAAAGCTGAAATCGTCACAGATGATGTATTTCTGTTGCCGCTATAAGAACAAATACTAAAAATAGAATAAAAATAATATTTAAGGGGGGCTCCTAATTTAAAACCTGATTTTTAGCCGTTTTTCGCTCGATATTAATAATGGTAACCGGTGGATGCTTGAAATATTCACAGAATATTTAGCCGCATGCTTACTTTAAAAATAAATAATTAAAATAAAATAAATATTAAGGGGGGCTCCCGTACAGTACGGAACCCTTCATGCGCGAGTCATTCGTAACATGGCAGATTATTTATTCATTTATGTCCAGCGTCATATTTGAATTTACTTTTCTTTCATGATTTTTACTTCTTTTGTATATCCTTTCCATTTTCCATACATTTTAAGCGTCATTAACTTTTCTAAATTCTACTTTTGATCTTATTATTATTATTTTAAAATTGATCAATCAACAATGTGTTGTTATTGTTTCAGCATAGGAGACCTGTGGACGTAATCTTTGTCGATTTCCAGTTGGCGCGTTTCGCCAGTCCTGTCACAGACATAGCATACTTCCTATATTTATCTACTGACAGACAATTTCTATCTTCGTATTATGAAACTGTCCTCAATTTTTATTACGGAACATTAACAGCAGTACTTCGTGAATGTAATTTGTACGTAGAGGAAATTTATCCGAAGAAAGTATTCGAGGCGCAGCTTCGAGAATATTCGGTATTAGGTTTGGTAGAGGCTTTAATATCAATGATGATAATTACAGCGCCGTTTGAAGATGCTCTCAAGATGACAGAGATTAAGTATCAATTTTGTATTGAAGGGATCCGTGAATCTGAAGGCAACGTTTTATTCAAGGAGAGAGTCAACGACGTCGTCGATGATTTTTTCTCAAGAGATTACTCACTAGAAGATGTGTTGAGCAAATAAAATTATGCATCCTTGTAATGTTTTGTTTTTATTAGTTACCATAAAGAAAAAAAAAAATTAGCACTTCGTAATTATAAGTAATAAGTAAAAAAAACTAAAACAAGAATTAATACTTAAATTATACCAAAATAAACATTTCTCAAACCCAACGAATCAAACTAACGCGCGGCGCGGAAGCGTAAGGAAACCCACAAGGAAATGCTTCCTACAATACATGGTTCAAACAGTTCTAATAGTCGATTTCCAATTGATTATTTTTACGGCTTATAAAAAAGTGTATAAAATAACCATATAAATAATTTGCGAGGTAGTTACACTAACTGCTGGCAGTAAAGTTAACCCATATCCGTGCAGATGTCACCATTAGCCGCGCCAAATGTGTCGTTTGCCGAGAAACTGTAGTAATACACGCTGCGCAACCGTTCCCAACTTTAATTCTATTTTCAGTTTTAATTGGCAAAAATATCAAGACTCCTTTCGAGCGTCCCATCTCTGGAACCTGGAACGGAATTAATTCGTAGAGCTGCACTTAATTGTCTGTAACAAAGCTTTTTTCTTTGAATCTGGAGTGGGACGGAAGAGAATCTTTTTAGACTGTTAATAATGGATCCGAAAGCAGATGGTAATATTTAACCGTGTACGTTTTTGCTAGAATTTTCCGAGCGTTTGAGTAAATATCTCTTTGGCAAAGCTGATCTTTAAATGGAATTTGTGTTTGCTCGGTACACGTATTACGCTTGTAATATCAGTCATTTTTACGACGAGGCCAATGTAAAAGCGGCCTGTGTTAAAGGGAATTTTATATTTTCCTTTTTGTGTTGACAGAAGAACACTTTACATCTGTTTTGTTATTAGAATGAGAGCTGATGCTGAAATACATGTTTTGGAAAAGCCATTTGAGATATTATAATGTCAACAATTTTCTGTACAGTTATTTCATCATTACTACCAAGTACTACTTGTTCGGTCCTCACCCCATTTTATTTCACTGCAAAGATTGGTTTTTTGCGCATTATGAGAAAAAAATTAAAAACGAGAATAACACTTTACTTACTTTTTCTAAGCTGAGCGAAAGTACGTAGCCTGAAAACATCTAAATTGACTTAAAACTAAATAGGGACATAGAAGAAGAGACATTCAAATATGTCAATTATCTCCAATATTAATTGAATGATCATATCGATTACTTAGATTATACCTTATTTTTTTTACCCACGACGGAACGAAGACAACAGCCCTGGACGGATATTCTTGGGTTTTTATTGAGTTTATAGGTAGTTAAATATATTATTGCCACATGTAGGTACAATTATCGAGAACCAAATTTGTAGGTTCGTAAATGCTATGAAAACTGATACTCTGTTGTTTACAAAATGACTGACTCCGCGAGAGATCAACTCTTTTTACGTTTATTATCTCGCGTTACATTATTTTTTAAGTTGGGGGTTTTTAAAATATTTTAACTCTTTTTAGGGTTCCGTGCCCAAAGGATAAAAACGGGACCCTATTACTAAGACTCCGATGTCCGTCTGTCTGTTTGTCTGTCTGTCTGGATCTAGGTTGTATCTCATGAACCGTGATAGCTAGATAGCTGAAATTTTCACAGATGATGTAATTCTGTGGCCGCTATAAAAACAAAAAAAAACTAAAACTAAAAACTAATTAAAATAAATATTTAAGGGCTCCCATGCAACAAACGTGATTTTTAGAAGTTTTTTTGCTTGCTATTAATAATGGCAAGAGGAATGGGACTCAGGGGGCTCCACTCCAACACGGTACGAAACCCTTCGTGCGCGAGTCCGACTCGCACTTGACCGATTTTATTAATTTACTTTTTACCCGTCGTCGCGTCGCGTCGTGGGTTTTTGCAAAATTTTATTTTGCTTACATATTTATCTACGCTATATCTAAAGATTGGCAAATAAAAATAGAAAGGGTAATCAATGTCTCTACAGTAATTAAATACGAGTAACAGACCAAACTTTTCTGTCTAGGTACTATTTGAGTACCAAACACCAGCAGAGTGCTTCAAACTGTTTAATTTCGTTTCAGTGCCCCGAGCGGTATTAAATCTTACTTTGTTGTCTAAACAATCAAGGGTACTTTAATTTATTTTCGGTTGGGAAACAAAACTAATTTTCATATGGAGCGGGGTTGTTTAACAAGTTATGCGAGTTGTGGTCTGACACATATAAGCTGTATAGTATTTATGATAAGCTAAAGTATTAAATGGCTTCGTGGTTTTCACATGAATTTCAAACTGGGGTTTTGGTGAATTGTGATAGAGATTAAAATCGGGAAACAATTTCCGCATGTTTGTTTTTGGTAAATTAATTAAATCAAATTATTACAGGTAGGAGCACATTGCTGGCAAACCTCAAAATTCCAAAATTCTGGTGTACTGTTAAAATAAAATAGATTTGTTGCAGTATTTTTTAGTTAGTAGTATGGGCTTCATTATGTACTGGAACGTGCAATCTTAGACTCAATTCTCCTTTATATATTTTAGTAGGATCGATTGCAAGGGCGCAACATATGTATTACGCCTAGCATTTCTATGATGTTTTGAAAAAATGTACATAGTTCTTATGATTTTTGCTGCCTCTTACAGTCATACCTAGAACCATCTTTTTTTCTTCTTGTCAGTGATACGAGTAGGACGTCTATTGTTATCATGGATACTATCGGAGAGTGTCACCTTTTATTCCGAATATTTTTCATCTGAAAGAACGGAAGTAAAGCTATACGATTTAAAAAACTAGTTGTCATAAAATCAGTCTAGCCATAAGATTACCATCATCGCTTCATCCTAACACGGCTGTGCATCGTACTTGTAGGTAATTGAACCCCCATAAAGAGTAGTTAAGTAATCTCCACCATGTCCCGCCCGTGGCCATTCACCCGCGAAATGAAAAGCTTCTAATCCCTTCTTTAGACAAAAGGCTGTAAACTGACTAAGCTCTATAAGTAAATTAAATTGAGGGACGAAAAATACGCGGATTAGTTACGTTACGATGCAGTAAATTTGTTCTAGCTAGGGAAACGCCCACTGTAGTTGGTAGTGGAACGTTAAAATTTCGTCTTACAAATGTCCAGCAACTCAATCCAGCGATTAAGTTGCTGTTCTATTGCATGACTGTCATTTGTCATATATTTAAAATTTGACGAGCTATGGCCGATCAATGCTCTATTGAGTTGTCTATAAGGTTCACAGAATATGGTTCATGAATAAAGAAAACATGCCAAGTCGATGATATGGTTTATTACCAGTGTAACTACCATTCTTACTACCAGTAGTAAGAACGGTAAACGAATTACTATGGTTATAGATATTGAATTATTGAGATAAACTATAATAAAATAGTTCACTATGTTTTTATAAAGTCCTAGATGTGCATGTTGAGCTCTTGTAATGAGCAACTTGTTAGGTAGTTGTTGTTCCATAATATGCTGCAATGTGCATGTTGCTCGTAGAGAGTAGTTTTTGCATAGCGGTCACCGGCTAGAGAGGGAGTGATTATTCTTAGTACTTCATGAGAAGACCACATGCTTATCACAGTTGGTACCTATCTCATCTCAGTATGTAAGTGAGAGTTTTAGTTAGCGATGTGTGTTCGTCTTCCTATATTCTATACTCGTTGTTAGAGACATTCGTAGTTTTATTTTCTTTTTGGTCCCGACTATTTTTAAATTTAAATGTGTCAATGAGCGTCACGGAACGTTAATTTATCCTTTTCAAAGTCTCCTTCTGTCAGGTTTCTGGCCCAGTGAACCTCAGCCCTTAAAAGGTGATAGGCTGTTTAATTCCGACGGCTAAAGTTCGCACTCGCTTTAGCTATTCTCCAAAATTCATTCCGGATTAATTCGCGGGCTTTAAACAAGGCGTATCTTGAGCTCATTAACATAATTAAGGCTACACACAAAGCTGCTCTTAAAACGAGCTGCGAATTCCCTGTTTTGTTCATGGCACACCCTTATAAATCAAAATAGAAAATAATATCTTTGTACAGGCGCCACTGTGGAACTATCTGGCGCTGACAGTGCGGCTTTGTTTATTAAACAATATGTCAGCACTGAACACGGGAGTAAAAATATTGTAGAACACATGTTAGTACGTAGAGGTGCGAGTGGTGAGGGGTTAAGTGCTCAGACGTTAAAGTTAACCCTTTTAGTGGAGAACAAAGGGCCCGGTAAGTCCGGAGTACTCACTTTACCCTTCCAAACCGGTTTGCGTAAATGTTAATTTCCATTTAAATTGTTTTCTTTGCACCCGAAAAATTTAATTATGCAGTCTGCCGACGACGCTTCCTAAAATAAATTGCATTTCCGGAAAAAACGTACTTGTTTATGCAGTCGACGTGTTGACGTTTTCCTCTCAAACGCGAAATACCAGCCGTAGCCGTGGCATATGGAAGTACATACAAATACCTACGTATATGGAAAATGTGAGTTTTGGAACATAGGTAAATGTTCAATAAAAATACTTAACGGGAGCAAAGTTTATATAATAGATAGGTATATTCACATAAGTCATACTGTCATTATATTTTACCCTGATTCTCTTTTTTTGATTCACTGCGGTTTGGCTTCATAATGTTTTTTATTTCCTGAAAAAAATAGTCATATTTTAATTTTTGCCTCCGAACAACATTAAAAGTCTTATACGTTAAAAACGAATGCTTGTTACACGTTAATAAAATCCCAGTCTTTCCTTTTTGATTAAGAAATAGTAGCTTAGTTCACAGCCTAAAGAGATATAACATGGATAAACTGGCAGGGTAGAGTGGCTAAAAGGGATGTAGACATGTAGTAGGTATAGTTAAGCCTCTCGCGACGGCGTCGGGGTTAAATCTAATTTTTCTCCGCTAATGTTCGCCTGCGTCTGCCCGCGGCCTAGACATTATTAAAACGGAGTGGAGCGGAGATGCGCTGTTACGAGTACGAACAGAGTACAATCGAATCTTAACAATGCCGTACTCATTTGCTTATCTTGAAACAAAACACAATCATATGAAGTTCTTGCTTTTTTAACCGTCTTCAAAAAAGGAGGTTCTCAATTTGATTGTTAGTTTTTTTTTACAAAAATAAAAATTAAACTTGATTGCAGTATATTACGCGATTACTCCGCCAATTACGAACCTATTTTGATGATTTTGGGATTACATCAGGCATGGTTCTATTTAAATTTAGTAACATCGGCTCAGTCGTTTTTGAAAAATAAAAAGTAATGTGAAAATTACTAGGTACATCGATGATACATCAATCCGTGCGAGCTATTCGAATTCTGTACACAGTTGAAGTCGGTTATCTCTTTTTTTGCGAAAAATAATTTATTTTTTGACACGTAAGTAAATACAACATAGTTGACAATATGCCTAGTCGAAATTTCGGGTAAAACCTGGATACGATTGGCACAGTACCGAGGCAGATGGCACAGTAAAAGCAAGGCCTATACTATACCCAGCAGTCGCATGAAGAAGGCTATGGATTATGATGATAAAATGTAACATTTCTGCAAAAGGCTGGCAGACTACAGCACCTGCCCAGCTCCACACATCTCTGCTTTGGTGGAGTCTAGGCCAATGTACGCCTCTCCCCGCTCAAAGTTGACTGAGCGAGAAAATTGTAACTTCGAGAGAAAAATTCCAAGCGGAGGGATAAAAATACCCGCGTCTGGTTGCGCGCCGATTAAAACATGCATATATTCGTTATTTTTTAATAAAATATGGTTCCAAAGTTTGTAGATAAATTGCACCCTTAACCTTTGTCAAACTTGCTAGACTCATAAAAACTAGTATAAGTGGGTTTTAGTCGCTGATAAAATTTATAGTTTTCCGTTCTAGTAAGTACTTATTTCAAAATAATAGCTTTGTTTTAATCGAATCATCTGAAAAATCATTCATCCACTTATCAGCCACAGTACGTACACTGAAGACATAGGCCTTTCTTACAGATCTAATAAGACGACTGGGAATGATTGGAAGCGGCTTGCATCCATCGCAATCCTGCGATCTTAATTAAAATCAGTCAGTCAGTCAGTCCTACTGAAATAAGCACATCGATTTCTTTAGCAAATAAAATTAAAGGAGGAAGAGAAGCTCTAATAAGAAAAGTAACGCGCAGACACTCATTTTCCCGCAGCCAGGGGCCACGATACTAATGCTTGTGGCGATCGAACACTATTGCGGACCTCCCCTTAAATAATTACGGTCAGTTTCGGTCCCAAGGTGAAATATATTCCGTGATTTTACGGCACGCTTTCGGCAAAAGTTATTTTCAGGCTATTTTTATGCGGCTGCCCACGCTAAGATGCTGCCTCTTCACTACGACCATCTTTGATTGTAGAAACGTAGACCTTCCGTAAACTTTTGTACCGTTATTTTGCCTTCTGCGTGGGTTAAGGTAAATAATATACGATTTCTAAATAAGGTTGAGATACAAAACTCTTAGCTGACATTTAGACGTGTACTATAGGTGTATAAATATGATTCTTTTAGTCAAGCTTTTATTTAACTTTATTCTTTTTATCAATTTGTTTGGGAGAGGATGTTTTCTCAAAATGATGACGCCATTCGGAACGAGCTGAAACATATTTATACCTATACTTATATGACAATTGGATGCAACTTACGCTGCCGTATTAGAGTACTGATCAAATAAAAACATGAGCCATTTAGAGCACAGAAGAGGTTTTAGAGTAGGTACTGATAGTTCAGTTTGTAACAACATAATAGGTAATATCAAACTAATTTATTCAACCTAATACTCAGTACCACTCGCTGTTAACGACTCTAACCGCCAAACTGACTTATCCTTTACCTCGTAACTACTAAGCTCACTATTTGCCAAACTGAAGCTGTGACAATGGCATCGACAAAATACAGGTGTTCTCACACCTAGTTTGATGGCCATGGCTACATATTTCATGTATTGTGTACTAAAAGAAATAAATTATTTTTCATTTTTTCATCGAGAAACATAAACAGACGTCCCTAAGCACAATAAGTTCCTGCTTGGGCAGTGTGCCCTCATCATTATTTCCCATCACGTGCAAGGAGACCACGTAGCTATATTGATTTTGGGCTGACAGTCGCTGGCCGGTCAATTAAACGTCTTTGTCTTTGCGGCCATCCAATTTAGAGTATTGACCCGGTTGATGTTTATCTAGAAGATTGTAGAGCGGTTACGTTGCTTGTTTATTAATTTATGAGGGATCTTAGGTATGTACTACTATATTACCTACTTCTACCCCAAAGTAGCTGTAGATGCTACTATCTACTGTATTGTACTATGTACAGGTAGAGGTATTGTTAAAAATTTGCAGAGGCGACCTATGTCCGGCAGATGACGTCCTACGGCGGAAACTGATGATTCAATACAGTAAATTTAATAATACTCAATACTAGCTGCGCCCCGCGGTGCTACCCGCGCTGGCCCGCGATAAAAAGTAACATATGTGTTAATCCAAGGTCTAAGCCAGTGAGATGTAACAACATTGGTCTAAGCTACCTTCATACCGAAAAAAAAAAACTTATTTCGTTTCATCTAAATCGGTTCAGCCGTTTGTGCGTGAAAAAGTAACAAACATCCACACATGCTCACAAACTTTCGCGTTCATAATATTAGCAGGATTACTTTCGCTAGAAATTCACACCGTAATACATTAAGTATGTGATATAATGGAATCAATAACATTCATTATTGCATTGCTTATTCACAGTTAGGACACATATAGTATTGATTGAATCAGGCGTTACTTTGTTTTATTTTTAAACAATTGTTTAAATAGCTAGCGACGTAAAATATCTAAATCAATCTACCTACTAAACAGCAATGTTTACATGTCATTCGGTGCTCATTGTAGTTCACGTTTTTTTTTATTTCTGCACTATTTTGTAAATTAAGATTTTTAATTTTAAGATTCTTTCTTGTCTTTTAGAATTGTTCAACACTTACATTACTTTAATGTTTGAAGAAAGATGATAACAATGTGTTCGATCTCTGCAAGCAAATTGAGGGTAGATGTGAAAACTTCCTGCACCCGCTTGATATTCGCTACCGTCGAAGGGCGGAAGCGTCAGTAAGTCAACGACAATCGAACAGTGCGCACGTTGCGACTACCTTGAAAACTAGTCATCGTGTAATGGTTTAAATTACCCCGTGTCCCGTGCAACGTATATGTCTGGTGCCAAGGAAAGTGTCCGATCATCAATCAGTGTCACCGTCGCGACTGAAGCTGAAGTCTGGAGGCGGTCGTGGATTGAAGGTTGGTGGAGATTTCCTTTTACCATCTTGCAGCTTGCAGGGATACATATCAGCCCGGGTAGCACGGCAAGGGGAGAAAACCATTTTATCCACTCTTAATGTCAGATGTCATTGTCAATCCATACTTTATTTCATATTATATATAATTATTATGGTGGAAAGACTATTAGTCCCTTTGCCATGCTTCCCGTGCTGCTGGGTTTTAAAATCATTAGACGCACCTCAAACAGTCCATTCTTCTGTACAAATCGTATACAATGTTTATCTATCCCACTTTAAGAAATTAGTTTAAAACTTACTCAGGTAATTTGTCTGGGAACGAGAGCTCATAATAGATCACAAGACGATTTCCTGAAACCTTATCTCGTAGTCTTCTTTAGTTCGAGGAGAAGTAAAGGGAACGGGAAATCCGACTCATACTCGATCAAAACTCAATATCTACTAAGGAAATCATACAACCGGTATTTCCCTTGGAATCCAATCGATCATTCGTATCACCGGCGAAACTCACTCCCTGAAGTTTACGAACTTTTCTCAATAAATTTTCACGTGTAAGGTGAGAGCAGAGACCTCGCGAGATACAACGTGTCGTAGAAAATCTCTGACATAAATAAATTATTTATTCATATGCGCTAACACTACACATCTAAGTATTAACATACTTTGTACATCTCGTAGACATGCATCTTAGGGTGTATGAGTTACAATTAGTGCAAGTGACCGGTCAAAGAGACTGCATCTGTCTAGATCTCTGAGTGCGAGACCCGTTTGAAACAGAAGCAGTATGTACTGATAAAATTACTTTTTTTTAAATAAAAATACTAAAGTCGTATTTGAAACATTATTATTATAATTGTGGTACGTAGATGTAAATTTATTTACATTACGCTGTTAAATATGGGTATGTAGAATAATAGTTCATTACTGTAGCGGCCAGCAACAGAGGCATTGATGGACGATCGTGAGATGGATTTTCATACAACTTTTGCTGGCCGCAGCTAGCATGTATTTGGCCACTACAGCAATATCGGTTTATCTCGAAGAGTGTTATCGAAATAATGCTCAAATTCCCAATGTTCGAGAAAAAATCTTTTGTTATAAAAGTAGATGGTTGTACGATTTTTAACGTTGCATTTAATTTTATTTGAAATACGTCTCTAATTTCACAAAAGGAGGTTGGTTGAAAACATGTACCTACCTATTCATTCCTAAAATCATTATTGTATATTTAAGACTAGTAAGTACCCACAAGATTGCTTAGATAAACTTAGCTTAAATATTAAAGTTTTATGACAATATCTTACATTGTAATTTGTAGAAATAATATTGTAAATTGTTTTCTGTGAAAAAACGTAACTGTCTATCTATCCAATGTATGCGAAAAGTCGAGCAAAATGCGCAGTTAATTTTATCAAAAGAGAATAATTGAAATAAGGTATTTTCCACCCCAAATTCTTTGAAGCTGCTACACAAATATTTATTTCTTTCTCCTTTCAGTGGCGGGCCGTTAACAAATTCTTTGTTAACTTTTGTAACAAGAAATAAGAAGTGAAAGTCACTTAAAAGCCGGCACAACACGCGTACTTATTTACATTATTTTACATCTCTCTTTTAATGGTTTTCAGGGTTCCGTAATAAGAATAACAAGTTTTATTACGGTTAAACTTTTTGAAAACTTTTTCTTATAACTTATAATAATTATAATTTCTTAAAACTGTCGACATTTTTGTCTTGTTCTTTCACACAAAATAAACCACACTGAAGTCAGTCCATATGCTGGCGAGATATTATGAAACTACACGCAGACATACAGGAGCACTGACAGTTTCAGGTAAAGCTATTTTGATTATATTTGAAATCAACCCTTAATTCTCAAATAAAGGCACATTCTTCCATAGAAAAAATATTTTGTCTATTTGTCCTAATTCCTTTACAATATATTGTCAACCTTCACCATTCACGGAATAGGAAATCTTCGCGGCTTTGGATTTGATTTCCGTCAATACCAAACATTTTAAAATAAAAAAGAAGCTTATGTAGTGCCACAAAAATATGGAAAGTCCCCTTACTGCGCCTGTTTATTTTGTTGCTGTATCGCGACCCTTACACCCACTTACATTATTAAAAGGAAACATTTTCCAAATGCCATCCTTTTATCTTTCAATGATATTGATGTTTATTTTCTGATTATCTTACGCGATCGGGACGTTGAATGGCAATAATAATCTTGTGATTTTCTGCCCACGTCTTCTTTGTTGGCCTAGAACATGTAAATAACGCAACTACGCCTTTATAATATGAATATTATTGTATTTGTGTAAAGCCCAAATTTAATCATCCCTTCTTAATAGTCCTTGGAGTATTTCCCTCGGGGTCGATAATTTCCTTAGCTGGGCAGTTGGGGCAAGGAATAGAAATGTTTTTGGGTTAATTATGTTCCCCGATGACTCGTGAATGTATCGATGTTAATTGTTCTTAGGATTTGTTTTTCTTTGTTTTTTTATATACTACAGATTCTTTGTATGAGGGTAACTTTGGATAAAAAGGACAATGGAAACTCGCGTGACCCAAATACCTCTGCCATAATATTTTACATTTACTTATGCCGTTTCGAAAATTTATCATCACGTGATGAGATAAATTACAGTAAGCAGTGCTTAAAAACATATAAAAAACACTACTCATAGCAGCATTTATGGACATTTTAATTTAGAATGTTTTTACGTTAGAACTAATTACAGAGCATTCTCCGTTTTGAAGTTGAGAGAAGAAGACTTTCGTAAAACAGTGAGACTTTATAATTTTACTCGAAGCTGATATTTTCTTATGTCGATCTTGATTATAGATTCTTCAAAATAATTGGTCAGTACATACTCCTAATGGAGGAGTATCTTAAAGTCTTAATGACAATTAGGTTATTATTAAGGATATAA
The DNA here is from genome assembly GCA_964007245.1 of Hypomecis atomaria. Taxonomy (NCBI): domain Eukaryota; kingdom Metazoa; phylum Arthropoda; class Insecta; order Lepidoptera; family Geometridae; genus Hypomecis; species Hypomecis atomaria. Next base: position 14,142,950 of record OZ023292.1, on the reverse strand, counting down.
TATTAAGACATAGAGTATGGTTGAAATGTATGTAATGTTATTGTTTATCTCATGTAAATATGATAATGTCCTGTAAATGTAATGGAAAAAGATAGATTAGTTTTTCGGATAGGCAATATTATATTTTACTAGCGACCCGCCCCGGCTTCGCACGGGTGTATTATACATATAAACCTTCCTCTTGAATCACTCTATCCATTAAAAAAAACCGCATCAAAATCCGTTGCGTAGTTTTAAAGATTTAAGCATACAGACAAACAAACAGACAAAATAGCGACTTTATTTTATACTATGTATTGATAATTAGATTTTACGAAGCCAAAAATTGCATGACCACTAGGATATACTGTTGATACTAAAACATTGTACCACCATTTTACACAGTTTATGCAATAAATTTTACTTTACTTTACTAAAATTAGTAGTCGAAAAATCAATACATTTTTCCAAAATTAAAGATTGAACCAATAATGGTTCATTAATGAACAATACAATATCTGCCAGTAAGTATAACAGTTGCTATACTCGCAACAATAACTAAGATTTTATCAGTTCCATTAAATTAAATTAGTGTACGTTAGTTCCTAAAGTAAAAGCCAAACAAAGACGTGAGCGCAGAATACACAGTATTACACAGTAGTCAGAGAGGACGTGGGTTCTTTTCTTTATTAAACCGTTCGGCGGAAGACATGCGAGAGCGAAATTGTGTTTCATTAAAAGCGGGGGTGTAGGTGATGAATTTGTTTCATTTTGTATGAGAAACAAGCAAAATGCTGTAAGAAAAAATAGCTTGCTAAAAATAAACATTGAACCGCATATACGTGTGTGTGCATATTTTGTATTGGTAAAAGTAGTACTGTGTTGTATAAGTTAAGCGACTCACTGGTTTTTTAAATTTAATTACATTAATTAAATAAGTAATGAAAAAATTAATAAATTTTAATTAAATTATGTTACACAAATACTATTGAATTTAAAATAATGCTGTATATTTTATATGAAACTGCCTTTACCGTTTGCCTACAAATTGTTTTAACAAAATACGAAAGACGAGGTGAGCGACGAGCGTCCTACGTTGCGCTTGATGGTACGTGGTCTTCACTCGAGAACCTTTTGATCCCATCTGTAATCAGTTCTCCGTCCTTGGTGCCCGCCCTGCTCACTGTCATATTAACTTGGCAATCCGCTGGGCTATTTCGATATCGTTTGTTTTCCTACATATACCTCTTTTTAATAGTTGTAGATAATGACTTACTATTCAATGAGTATAAACCTTAACAAATGAATACCATAGCAATCCAATTATTCCAATGTCCAAGACCCAGTACACACCTATACTTATCTACCTACACATTCAAATTTGTCAAAACTCATTATAAAGCTTTTCTATAAAGCCCCCGGCTAATCCATTTCCTTTTTAAATCAGGTTTAAAACCAAGTTGCCGTGACCGAGAAAAGAGGGAAAAAATTAATAAAATGCGTAGAATTACGGCTTGAGGGTCGGCAGTCTAATTAAATTTCTGTAAATACTGCCGGCAAGGAAAACTGGAAGCGTGCTGTTCGTTTACTTTTTGGGACTTATTTGTCTGCTGCATTTCTAAACCGGGAATAATCACGTTCTGCTATGTTCTAAGGGTTTTGTTTGTAATTTTTTACACTCGGCGTGAAATGCGGAGTTTTTCGTTTTAGCAGAGCTGCGGCTAGACTTGCTGCAAGATATTTTTATTTAACTTGTTTGCTGATGTAAGCATTATTAAGAATAAGATGCGGTATATTGTTTCATAGCTAAACGCTAGGTGGCTATTTTACGATTTCAGGGGCCATTATACGATATGTGTGGAGGGAATGTGATGTAGCCGAGTTATTGTTGGCAATTCTCGTGAAACAACGGTAGTTCAAACATATTACACAAAAGACAAACATATTACATCGCGTAATGCTTGACTTCAAAGTATAATACCCACAGTAGCGTTTATAATCATGACTCACCAAAGCTATATATTTCATGAATACTATATAGTCTTCTTGGAAGTGTAAGGATGATCAAATATGGCAATTATAACCGTTTACTCCCACCTGTTCTGTTGAGTAGTTCTGTTGACAGAACTACTGGGATATTTTTCCCCATTAGTTCTGTGATTTAAAAGACTATGCTTTACACCTGACTTATCTCTACTATTCCCACCTGTTCTGTTGAGTAATTCTGTTGACAGAACTACTGATAATTTCTCCGCATTAGTTCTGTGATTTAAAAAACTATACACCGGACATAAATCTCAACTGTATGTAAAGTAATTAGGTAGGTATGTATGTAAAATGCTATGTTGCCGCTTTAACAACAATTGCTTAAAACAGAACAAAAAAATATTCCCATACATCGGAAGTGGTAACAGTTCCACTGCATTTGGTTTTCGTGTACAATGTACATGGCACATCTCCATAATGTTTGAAATTTTTTATATTTAAGAGAGCTGGTAAAATTCGAATCCATTTTAGAGTTACACGCGACCGCGTCTTATTAGGTTAAATACACTCATTAAAATAACAACAACCCTCTTCAATTTACTATTTACCTCTTCAAGGCACTTTTGAAAAGCTTAAAATAAAAATTGTAATCGTGACGTTGTCATCAGGAATCATAGCTGATAAATTACCTCAAGTACCAGTACTTGATAATTGACTGCATGTAGAAGTAAATAGTTTGAATCACAACAGAACTACTCAACAGAACAGGTGGGAATTGTATTCCCATATGTTTTGTGGACAGAACTAATGGGAAAATAAATCCCAGTAGTTCTGTCAACAGAACTACTCAACAGAACAGGGATTAACGATTATAACTATTACTACTATATACTCGTATTACTGACATAAATTAGTTATGTTTATGTCAGTAATACGATTGATTAACAAGTTCCCTTGGTACTACTGACGCTGTGTACTGACGCAATTTTACGTCACTACTCCCGTGTCACAATATAGGTACAGTGGAGTCATTTTAATACTCGTAGATAACATTTGACAGTTCATTTATGCGAAAAAAAATATACCTCACACTAAAGAAATAAAAGAACAAACAAAACGACGTCGTCAAACGTCAAAATTACAAGTTGGAATGTCAGAATTGTTGAAATTTGGTGTTCTTTGTCTTTTGCGATATGATCGGAAATTTGAACCCTCTAGTTCCATCAGGTTTTAATATCTGATAATTTTACTTTCCTACTTTCTGCCTTTTTGAATTTTGAATGAACAGCCGAGATAGCTCAATGCTAGTTTGTGAAACCCTTCGAAATTAAGTAAGTTCGGGTGTATGTGTATCTTTTTCTAACACCTTATAAATTTTAGATTTAAAATGAGACAACGTGATGTATCTACATATCTAGCTATTTTAGTAAAGTTACTATTACTTTAGTCCTTATTCTGTGTCTTCAGGCGACCTAAAACTGGAATCAAGTTTAGTAGTGATTCCTATGGAATCACAATTAATTTTTAACATGTTTGTCACTAGTTCACACCATAAAAATAGCATTAAGAAACTCCTTACAATTAGAAGTTTTCACAAAAAAAAAATTGAAGCTGGAATTTATACAAGTTTCTGTGAGTGACGAACATATTCTAGAATCTAGAGTATCATTTTGCTCATTCTTATATGATGTTGTCATTTAAGATTTCGGGGTTGTCGACAGTGTCGTATTATAAGTTTATTCAATTATTATGATTCTCATTATACACTATTCATTATAACCTACTTTACTTTTTTGTGATTTACTAGAACATGCCCTTTGTCTCTTTCGACGACTAGAATAATGCTCTTTGTCACTCTAGAAATGTATAAGGTGTGCTAGTGTGCCGGCCTTTTTAATAATCTACTGAACATAGGCCTACCCACAAAGGGTGATTGGCCTTATCCACCGCACTGGCCCAGTGCGAGTTGGTGGATTCACATGTTCACATAAGATTCAAACAACTCATTGGTACGGGACTGGAATTTGAAATTGCGACCTCACGATCGTAAGGCGAATGTTACCATCACTAGACCACCATGGCGCTATACATCTCGTATTAATCAAACTTTTTTCTGCTGCCAAAGTTATTCTATCGCTTGTTTTGTGTTAACGTAGGCGCCATATAACCCCTAATTAGGGGTTCTTAATTGACTTGTGGCTTTAATCGCAGCTTGGGAGTAAATGTGGATTAACAGGATTACGTGTTATGGCCTCGTTGTTATCTTTATTAGAGCAAGTTCTATACTTTTACTGCTAACTTGGGAACTTTTACAACGGGATGTGTGTTGTTTAGTTGGAAGATATAATAATTATAACGAACTGGTCTTTACGGTTTATACAAAATACAGAAAACACAAAACTTAATAGTGTCCAGACCGCAAATTTAAGAAGAAAAAAAACAAATTTCGTCCGATTGTTTTCATTATGCTTCAGTTTCTTCTCCAAACTCCAATACCGCTGTTAATTAAACCAAAACAGAAAAAAGGTCGTTACCATTAAAATTGATGTTATTCAAGCAAAGGGAAACACTCGTAGCACGGCGCAGATTAAATCTGTTTTCGTTTATCCTCGTGCCCCTTTTTATAGGAAGATAATAGTGATCCTGTCCTAAATGCGTCTCGGTCTGTTACCCTCAGCGGGAAGAGAGAGAACGGCCGGTTTTAGGGTCACCATGAATTTTTACCAATATTTTAGCCACTATTATAGACAAACGAAGAATAATAATCGTGACGACTAAAAAAATGTAATTAGTCCGTCAGATAGATTATCTCAAAATAATAGCCACGTATATTGTATTGTCAGTTAAACAAAAATTGATGAAGTTTTTTCCCGTTAAAGTTCCGCGTGACGTCAAGAGTACAAATGTACAGACTACGTCGCACTAGTGACGTGATGAGGCCCCACTCTCAAACTTTGACAAGGTTTATCATTGTCATTTATTGTTTGAATGGCGAAAGAAAAAAGTACGTCTCCAATATTTTATCTAACTAACGAACTAATTATAATAATGTTTTTTTTTACCCAGTAATCATGCCTAATAGTACAGACTCTCACTGTAGGAGATAGGCGTAAGGTAGACCCAAATTCAACATTTACCTAAGTAACAAATCATTTTCAACTAGATTTCAGTGGTGTACTCATGGTGACAATAGGTCATAGCGATCTCTTTTAGGATAGAAAAGATGTATGGCATAAGATGCATGTGTAGAAAGAGGTGGGGGAGGCCTTTGCCCAACAATGGGACACAATAGGCTGACTAAAGAAATGTATGGCATGGCATTTTTTAACTGAGTAAGTATACTTAACACCAAAGACGTTCTGCGATCAAATATTTTCACTTATTGATTAATAAAGCATATCTTTCTTTAAAACTACAAATCCCGCAATCATATTACGAATCTTACACAAGAAAATTTGGACACAGATGAGATAATAGAAAATCTTAGAAAATCTGGAGTTAAAAACGGACAAAAGGGAATGTTTTCAAACATTTCTGCAATTTTACTGTAGCAACCTTTTGTAAATAACTAAGGCGGTATAATAAACTTAATAAGGTAAAAGCCTAACATCGCATGACTTGCATATTTTTTTATGTGCTTTATCTCTGTCCGTCACCTTACCGCTATTAAGGCACCCGGTCCGGGAAAATGAGGACGAATGGACACCCTAGTCGTTCATAACCTAATCACTGTGAAGTGCTTCCTTGAGTAAATAAGGTCTTTTGTTGGGCGAAATGATGCTTGCCGCAGGGATTTTTGCAAAACCACAAAAAAAAACATAAATATACCAACCACTCGTTCTTAGGGTATGTAGTCTGTGAATGTTGTTTTGATTATACAATGTTGTTATAATATAATAATAATAATAATTTTATAATAATTTATTTATTTGTAGCCAATAATATTATGCTTAACATAGTATTCAGTAACAAAAGTGACATAAAATAACAATTTATAGGTATTGAATATTATTGAACTTGATTGACATAGGTAGATCTTCGAATTTTCGAATACTATTTAATACTCTAGTCATCGCTGTATGTACAAGATGAGCAGTTCGTTCATTGTATCAGAAGAACCAGAATTCACAGGAGTACATTAAAATCGAGCAATTTTTTCATAATCGGTACATAATTATACCTTGCCCAGTCATTTCAAATTTTACACGATTTTGAGGAATCGTGGTCTATTTTCAGTGTTCAAAAATCAACAAAAATATAATCTAGCTGTCAGCTTACTCTTGGGTGCAAGGTATTGTGGCTCATCGCTGTCAGTATGGTACTGCAGTTGACCTACTCGGTCACCACGGTTTCTCTTGCTCAAGAAGCACTGGTCGGATTGGTCGCCATGCCAGTCTGAACTATGTCATTACACAGGGCTTTTGCCACCGCCAATATCGCAGCCGTACTCGAACTGAGTGGGCTCGCGCATGGTGATGGCAAAAGGCCTGACGGTATGACGCTGGTCTCATAGAAGTGTGGACGGCCCTTAGTATGGGACTCGACTTGCGTCGATACTTTGGCGCCGTCACATCTTTCCGAGACTCAGAGTAGGGCTGGAGCAGCGGCCAATTCGGCGGAGCAGCACAAGTGGCGAATATGCTAACCTCGGCAGTGGTTACATAGTTGAGCTGTTTGGAATTGAGACATTGGGTCCGTGGGGGCCGGGAGCTTATCTTGTTGTCAAAAGTCTTTCTGAGCGTATGGTGGACGTGACGCGTGACCAAAATGCTGGTGTTTATTTGGCTCAACGTATAAGCATTGCCATTCACCTTGCCAGTGCAGCCAGCATGCTGGGCACTGCCGACTGGCAGTGGGCTCGAGCTTTTGGATTATCTTTAGACCTGCAAGGGTCTGTGGATGATCCAATTACTTTTTATGTAGTAGTAGTTTATGTAAGTAGTTTTGTATTTTCTTGCAGTTGATTAAAAATATTACTAACAGAAGACCTTTATTACTTACTTCTAAAGTCGTTTAAAAAGAGGTTCTAACATTATGAAAGTATTTTCCATGTCTGTCTCATCAAGCATCATGCACTTTTTTTGAGAACGATGATGTGATGATCTCTTCATTTTCTCATTGACGAATTTCAGATTGACAAAGTGCCATACATATCAAGTCAATATATTTTATCAAGATATCCGTCGACAAACTCCAATTTATCAGATCTATACCCCTCAAACTGAGAATTGCTTCCAAATTAGTTCCACAATAACTCATTGTCACATTTCCGCGACTATTACCACTCGGTTACAGCAAAATCGTTTTCCCTCCAGATATAATTTAATGGCGGACAAGAGAGAAATCCATAAAATCTAATGGAAAATTCCAGAAAACGATGAGGTCCCAAGATTTATATCAGTCTCAAACGAGCGCCGCCGCATCGGCTGTTAAGCTTATTACGGTTGATGAAATTGAATTATTATATATATTTTTAGTGTGAAAATAAGTACCTACTAAGTACAAAGTAGGTTAATGACAAAGTTACTTATATATAACTAACTTTGTCACTAACCTACTTTGACCTATATACATAAAGTGCATTATGCTGCCACACATACGAGTATTCTACGATCTCAATAAATGGACACATTTAAACTCATTGTATTCTAATCAAATCAAAAACGTTAATGAACATAGGTACCTACCTACTGATAAATTTTCTTCCTATTTTTTAGACCTGCGTTAACTTATGACTGTCTTTTGACAGTCATTAATTTCTTAATGTTAACTAAGTAGTGAAGAAAACATTAATTTCAATTTTTTTCTTACAGTTACTGGTGTAATCTACAAACGCCATCGCCAGTTCGTCAAAAAGGTATGTCAACTTAACTCATTATCTACAATGCTTTATTACTGGAGGATTTAAAAATTAAATCAGAAATTCTATTATTTAATTTATTAATTTGCACACACTTCATATTTTAACTTTCAACTAAGGTAGAGTATGTCATTAAGTCGGTATAACAAACATATTACAATAATAAATCAGAGTGACTGTTGAGTGGTCGACACTTTATGTGAAGGCACAAAAAATGAATTTGATCAGTGGGTGTAAAGTATTATTTTATCAAAGTTCCTGTATCAACCTGAGAAGCATCAAGTACCAAAAGAATTAGTTTTTCGTAAGCAATGGTGAAAACATGCATACTGCATAGCGTTAAATATCAATTAGGGAAACTACACTTAGGATGTAATCAAGTTCTAAAGTATACATCAAGGTACCGTGCATGTTTCAACGGTGAAGTATTTTGAGTTAACGTGCAATGAAGTTCAATATACGTAGTCACTGATTTTGTACTCGTACGATACTAGCTAATAATTCTGCACCGTTCGTGGCACATATTTCACGTTGCAAGCTTGCTCTATGTACCAACATTATCGGGCGAATTTCGCTCCATTACAGGAAGTTAACCTAAATGTTTGATAGATTGTAGCTGGTAGCTGCCGTTACAATATTAGGAGCGGAGCGGGTGCACGTTGCCGTTTGATGGGGTCGTAAAATTTAACGTGACTTTAGATCGACGCCCCGCGCTGGCGCCCTACGGCCCTATGTAGCTGGCGTACCGTGTACGGCAGCTCTTAAACTCGCTATGTTTCACACCTCGTTTCCTGTTGATGTTAAAGGGGTACATAAATGAAATAGCTATGCAAAAGTTGTCTTAAAAAACTTTAATAATGAACACCGTAGAACCGTAGACTCAACTCTAATCCTGAAACTACGCTTAGCACTAAGTCTCTCTAAGGTCTAAAGGACATTAAAAATATCATGTTCAAAATTAGAATCAGAAATGTTTATTGCATAAACCGTTTATTGTTGTGCTGTGTTGGTTCTTATTTGTGCAGTTAGCAAATAACTTAGCACAAGGTAGTATTATCATAATATCTTCTTTGGCACAAGTGAGCACGATTAGAACTGTAGTCAAACTTTCTTTGCTGTAAATCTATACACTACAAGAGATTCTAAAAAAGACAGCATAATTCATGGCGCGATATGTACACGTCGCTCTCCAAACTTCCCCTGATCCTTTATACTGAGTTTCCTTTGGACATAAATGTGATAAAATCTCCGAAGCTTAGCTACCGTTCGAGGATAGTTTCGTACCAACGCGATGGTGTTACCTTGAATATATTATGTTCAGTGTTTGGAGAACATGCTCCACTGAACAGTATATCTACTTTCAAAGATGTCGGTTGGAACCGCAGGTGTTTTGTGCGCCAATATGAATCTTAGTTAGTACGTTACACGATAGTACGTATTAAGTAGGTACAATATAATGAATGTAAATATTAGTCGCTGAACGGAGAATAACATGTGTTTCACCAAAACATGTCAGATGTTTCAAGTTGCTTACCCAATTACAAATAAGCAACTGCATGTAATGCAGCAACATCGGTACTAATAAATTAGACGTAGATTCTACTAGTACTAGAAAGTGCTGATTTGCAGATTAAGAGCAAAGGCTTATGTTGATTGAATAAGATGTTTAAATAGAAGAGAAAGTATACAATCAGATTTAGATCAGAAGATTAGTTAGGTATGGCATAGTACTCGTATTGTCAACTCTATCTATATTAAATAATCCATATTTATACTTGTTAGGTACCAGATTTATCAGAATCGTAGAGTTTAGAAAAAAGTACCGTACGAGTGAACATTATAGTAGTCGTAGTAAATTTACTCAACATTAAATAAAACAAGATTTAAAAATGCAACAAACTAAAGTTAACTTTAACTTGAATAGCACGATAACGTAGCATTTACAAAGTAATACCGTACCTCAGCAGTCAACGTTACTTATGCGCTAGATGTTAGTGTACTATGTATAAGCTCCGTTAACATAAGTTGCCGTGTTGCAAACAACAATGTATATACGAAGGAAATTAACCACCACCGTGTACGCGGCCTATACTCCACCAGACTGGAGCAGAGCAGAAATTTGCAGACTGTCGTAGTACTTTCCAAACCGCTAAATAATTGTCATATTTGTTTGAGAAACAATACACAATCGACACCGAGCGGAGTTTTTGTTTTGTTTTTCTCAAAGTAAATAATTTGGTATTTCTGCAAGGCTTATGGTACCGGTCATTCGTATACAGTCAAACCTGGATAAGAGAGAGTTCAAGGGACCTCTCTCTCATTCTCACTTATAGAGGTTTTTCACTTATCCAGGTTTCTCGCTTATCCAGTTTCAGGAGTGGCTTCTCTCTCTTATAGAGGTTTAAAAATACGGCTAAAATGTATGTATGTAAATACGTAAAGTGTGAAAAAGTATGTTTTTGAATTAATAATATGTTGCAGGAAAATTGTATGGCTTGTGTTGATTCTTGTGGGGTTGAAAAAATATTTTCATCTGCACTTTGTACATGTATGGGAGCTGTCCCTTAAATATCTACATAGTTTTGATTTTTTTACGAAAGTATTCAAAATTGAGATCTATATTTAAACTATCATAATATTACATTTCATACAATTCGGTTGATAAAAGTGGAAGTTATGAGGCTTTGTATTAATAGGACGGACGGACGGACGGACACAACGAAGTTATAAGGGTTCCTCGTTTTGCTACTGAACCCTAAAAAGTGGATTCTATTACATCAAATTCACTGCGTATTTAACTTCAAGATTTTCCATCCTGTTCAATATTTAAGTCCCTTTTATGCAGATGATGATTTAATTTTCCGTTTTGACATTTTGTATGTACACACTGAGCCTTTCTACTCAAATGATACTTATCAACTGACTGATAGTTAGAAATATAGGATAGGTATAGATGCACGTGAGGCTATTCCAAAAGAATACGATACAAAAACAATGCTTATTAGATGCAAAAAATATTAAAAAATAATGAATGAATACCATTCAAACAAATAGGATTAGTAAGTATAGACGCACGTGCAGCTATTTCAAAAGAAGGCGATACAAAAACAATGCTAATTAGTTTCCCAAAACACGAAATTTTTATGAATAGAACACGGTTCGAAAATGTCGATAGTGAGTTCCACGAAATTTAAGAATAGTCATAAAGTGCAGCTGCTACATGACGCTCAACTGTCACTTACAGAGGTTCAGACAAGTAGTACTCTCAGTTATAGAGGTCCATGAGGGAAAAACGACTCTCTCTTATAGAGGTTTCTGTCTCTCACTTATAGAGGTATTTGAGGTTCAAAATGACGGGACCTGGCAATTACTCTCACTTATAGAGGTTTCTCACTTATCCAGTTCTCAGTTACCCAGGTTTGACTGTACTCCGAAAAAGCTGAACCACGCAGAAACGTCTAAGACCCAAGTTCACCAACGCTTGATTAAGTTAAACGTGTGCTTACTGTATTTAAACAACGATTAAACTCGGGTTTTAGACCCTAGTTCACTAACAGATGTTTGATTCATCAACCATTGATTAAATCTTAAACAGCTTTTAAACGAATTTATGCTGTTCAGCAAGCAAAAGCCGTTGGTTAATACAGTAATCACACGTTTGACTGAATCAAGCGTTGGTGAACTTGGGTCTAAGGCATTTACGTCAAAGGTCCATACGATTTCGTGTTAAGAATGCTAGTTATTTTTGTTCTGTAAATTGTCTAAAACGTTAAATACGCTCTGCCTAGCACTGCACACCTCTGCTCCACTCCATTTTGGTGGAGCTTGAGCCTGATAATGAGTATAGGAGTGCAAGCAACAGCACCAATATTACGACTAATGAGCTTTCGATCGAAATCTTCTTTTACGTTCAAATGGCACGATATAATTTTACGATCTGTGAATAAATAATTATACTCGTATCATAGCTTCGATAATCGTTTTTGTGTTTAGTTGTTTTATTTAAAAATAAATTCGAAGTTTGGTTAATAGAACTGTTATGCAAAGATAGCACTTTTTAAGGGTTGAGTAGGTTAGAAGATGATTGGGCCATATACACGGTGATACTTAAAAATAAATAGTACCTACAAATTGCACGGGGCCAGTTCTAAGTAGGCCTATGTTCAGTAGTAAGCTCTTTATTTATTAACTGTACTGAGCATCGACTTGGCATTTTTCTCACATTCCATATTTATCATTTCAATGGTGCCTCAGTACTTACAGTGAATAAATACAGAGCTTACTACTGAACTGGCCCAGTGCGGGTTGTACTGTATTCATTTTTAGGGTTCCGTACCCAAAGGGTAAAAACGCGATCCTATTACTAAGAATCCGCTGTCCGTCTGTCCGTCTGTCACCGGGCTGTATCTCAAGAACCGTTCTAGCTAGGCAACTGAAATTTTCACAGATGGTGTATTTCTGTTGCCGACATAACAACAAATACTAAAAATAGAATTAAATAAAAAATAAAATAAATATATAACAAAGAAAAAATTACAATACCTAATTTGTTTTAAAATAAAAAAGCACACAACTTTTCCAAATGTGATTCGAAATGTTGGTTGTGTAATTTATAAAAAAAAAACGGTACGTCTACGTCTAGGTCTACATTCCCATGGAAGTGCATGCAAATACATAGATTATAGAGTCTAAAAGCAAACCCATCTACTTATCACATAGAGCATAATTTACCACACGTCGATAGCAAAAGTGTTTTACAGGTGAAAAGCGATTCGATGCAACTTAGAGTCGCAGTATAAGCATAATACGAGTACAGTGACAGTAACTAAACTCAATCAATATGTAAAGCGATTCCATAGCCCGCATATCCCTCCGAGTGCAACTTCGAGTCACAGTATTATGCAGTGACAGTAACTAAACTCAATTAATTTGTAAGTAGCTTCTGCTCCGGAACTAGGCTGTCTCTTTGTCTTTCTAAACGAGGTGACGTTGTCGTGTGCATACGCAATACTCTAGGATGCCAGAAGTTAGTTCGTATAGGCTCACTCAGAGCTTGGAGCCTCGCCCTGGTATCAGAGTTTTTGAGCTGCCTCAAGGTTTCTGACGTGGCTAACTAATCTAGTATAGACTAATCCTTACATAGTCCTTACATAGTATAAAATAAAGTCGCTATTTTCGTTTGTTTGTCTGTATGCTTAAATCTTTAAAACTACGCAACGGATTTTGATGCGGTTTTTTTAATGGATAGAGTGATTCAAGAGGAAGGTTTATATGTATAAAAATTCCCGAAATTCCGACGGGAACGGGCACAACGCGGGTAAAACCGCGGGGCGCTGCTAGTATAAAATAAAGTCGCTATTTTTGTCTGTTTGTTTGTCTGTATGCTTAAATCTTTAAAATTACGCAACGGATTTTGATGCGGTTTTTTTTAATGGATAGAGTGATTCAAGAGGAAGGTTTATATGTATAATACACCTGTGCGAAGCCGGGGCGGGTCGTCTAGTCTAGTATAAACTAATCTACGTATAGACGTATAATGCATTATCCAAAGTTTTTTTCAAAGGAACAGCAGATTTATTTTAACGAAATCATGGTGAGCCTCTTGAAAATTAGTTTTTGCGTCAAAACGACGCAAAAACACGTAGTTATGTGTAACCCGCAACTATGTGATTTTTGCGTCATTTTGACTAATTTTTACGATGGGGGTTCCTTTTTTTTATTGTGAAATTTCGACCAATTAAAATTATGAAAAAGCTGTTTTTATTTTTCGGCTATTTCAGGGTTAGTTTCATAACGAAAGTATATCATAATGACGAGTGCACCTAAATCCTAGTGTAATGCAAATGCCTCACTAGTCCTATACCTTATATACCTAATTCATATTGCAAGTAATAATTACACAGGTAAAGTCAAGGGAATATTTTACATGTTATTTTTTTGTACCGCTTCGCTCCTCCTACTTTTATAATACGATTAGAGAATTAAATTATTCCCATAGAATATAGAAATAGTCTTCTCACAAGTTCTCAAGTGGGATATCTAATATTCTTATTCCGAAAATCCTACGAAACGAGAAATGGAAATTCTTTTAGAATATTCCAGTATCCCAGTCTTTGAAATATTTAGGTATCTACCTGAAACCAACGAGATTAGGTTTCTGTGTGTATAAAATCCATCCAACATACACCGTAATTGTAAAATAATGCCACTAGTGACGACGTCAAATAGTGATGTATGTGTAAATTAAAACATAATTAATTTGTCACATATAAGGTACACATATTTCTAGATGATATACCTACATATTCGAGGACTTTATTGTTTACGTCATTTTACGTCGTTTTGTCTCTCTATCTTTATCTCGGACCTCATGCGTGGCCGGTGTCAATATGTGAGGCATGGGACGTATGAGTCGAGTCCTTATCCCACTAGATCTGGAGTAAGCCAGGGTTCCGTGGCTGGTCCGCTCTTCTTCCAGATGATGATCCATGACCTGGCCAAAGTATTGATCTCCGCTCAATGTCTACTGTACGCGGATGATCTCAAACTTTTTCTTGAGATCAAAACACCCAGTGACTCATTAAGACTACAGGATGACATCAACCGCATTTATGAGTGGAGCGTCAAGAACAAAATGCTATTTAACTTGGGCAAATGCAATGTCATGACCTTCGATCGGAAGAAGAATCCAACTCATTTTGGTTATCGTTTACACGACAAAACTATAAAATATAGAGTAAGTCATATTAAAGATTTAGGTGTAACTTTTGACCGTGGCCTCACTTTTCACGATCACGTCACTGACCTCGCTAAAGAGGCATTTCGTCGTCTTGGCTTTGTACTACGCAATTCCAAAGATTTTGAAAACCCTCAAGTAGTCAAAACTCTATACAGCTCTCTGGTCAGAAGCAAACTGGAGTCGAGCGCTTGCGTCTGGAACCCGCATCATGTAACTTACGCCCGGATTCTGGAGAAGGTCCAAAAAGCATTCTTAAGATTTTTATATAAGAAACAATATGGTTATTATCCATTCTTATACCCGACAAAATGTTTACTTGGCCAACTTGGCTACAACTCCTTAGAGGTAAGAAGAATCCTAGACCAGCTCCTTACCTGCTGCAAAGTTCTTCGAGGGTCAATTGATTCAATTGAGTTGCATAATTTGCTGTGCGTCTTATTTGTACCTGACGAGCCTGGTATACCGTGTAACAGACGGGGCCGGATGCAGAGCCTTTTCCACGTTGAACATAGTCGTACTGTAGCACGCTCTATGTCGCCTCTGTTGCGCTCTCGCACTCACTTCAATGCACTCTTGTCTGCCAACACTGATTGTGATATCATCTTTGACAAATGGAGATCCATTGTAGCCGTCCTCACGGCATATTGTGAAAATCTCACTGACCAGTGGGATCGATGCAAACGGCCTGATAGTTCGTTTGTAATCGAAGAATTATGAATTTGTGACATTTAATCTAATTTTGACATTATATGTGCTGATTTTTTATTTGACATTTTATAATTCTATTATTGACATTGTATAATTTATGCATGCTTTTTTTGTTGTGACATTTAACTCAATTTTTGACATTGTATCCTAGATTTTTTTTTTTTAATTTGACATTTTACTATTGAAATTGCGTGACTCTTGTTTGTTCAATTTTTTAAATTATTTTTTTATTTTGTATTGTAATTTTTGTTTTCTTTTTTCCGTTGGTTTTTTATTTTACTTTAATATTGTGAGGCAAATGTAATTGATTCAGATCGTTTTTCCTCAATAAAGAAATTTGAATTTGAATTTAGCCAATTTTTATTATTATTTCTGCCCTGAAATCTTGAAACAAAATTAACAATGTCATAACTAATTAATGTTCATTACCTATCGACATGGATCGCCGATATTTTTCATGATATTGAAGTTTTTTCTCGTTGTTGAACGCCTCCACTTGAACACAAGAGTCTGTAGATGGAACTATAATTTCCGTAAAAGTCTATCATAAACAACTATTAGGTGTCTATCTAACATATATCACGGAAAGAGGAAAAATTGAGCGAGTTACTAGTCATGACGACGCAGGTAACTATCGATCGCGCTCTAAACTTCCACTTGTTCCGCTCAAATTCAAAGACAAAGAAAGAGAGGTATCAATTAAAAACTTTTCGCTTAAAGTTTAAAACAAACAAAACAGGGTTTCGAGAGGTCTTTTATTAAAAACGACTGTAAAGTCTCATAAAGCCAAGTTGGACTTTATTGGGAAGGTGGTAGGGTGAAGGTAACATCTGCTTTGTTCGGCTTCTGAATGAAATCTGTTGTAAATCAATCCGGCAGGTCTGCGAAACTTTAGGGCTTGTTAAGGTAATGACATAAACAAACGGCGATCTTTTTTCGTTTAGTTAGGTTTTCAGACGATATTGTTAGAAGAGTACTTGGTCGTAAAAACGTCTCTGAAAGTTTACTGGATAGGTAGGTACTCTTGGATTTTTATAATATTCTAGTAACTTTACGCTTTTTTGGTCCTGGGGATTTGTCTGCACTTGTATTTGTGGAAGTTATTAAAAAAGAAATTTTGCTTCATTTAAAATTAGACTTATGGATCATATATAGCCGATTCAAGAAGATATCTTGGGAGCATTTGTTCTGTAGAGCTCGCTAGTGCGTTGTCCGCGTCTTAACCCAGCGCTCGTGGTACGATGGGTGGGCAGTCATCGTGTCGCCAGCAGGATCTTTAATGCCTTTTTTACATATTCGTCAGGTTTTCCTCTAACATGAGCCAGACACGTAATGATAAACATAATTGCATATGTATTTCGATTGAATGCAATTTTACCATAAAATAGTCGTACGTGTTTATAATATATACCTACAGATATACACTCGTCAGACTTCGTGGGTCATAGAGAACTGGGAGGATAACACAATATGAGGTTATGATTTAGGATATTTTATTATTCAGGGATCCTTATGGATGGTCAATCTTATAAATGGCGACTTTATGAAAATTACTAACTATACCTAGGATATTCACAAATCTTCAAAGTAAATGCAGCCAAGGCTATTACAATCTTACAAACTTCGTGAGTTCACATAGCGTCGCATGGCGAAGTAATTTTTTCATAGGTACATTCCCAGATGTCTATTCAATACATATCTTGGTCCTGTAGTTTTCAAAGTAAGAGTAAGTGTGTGTGCATTGCTAACGAGACTTCGGAACTCTGCCGCCTTATATTACCAAGAGTTCTAGAACTTGTAAGAAATCGATCGAACGTCTTCTCTCTGCCTCATCGAGAGTTAGGAAACTTTTTCAAACTTTCTTGACGATTAATTTATGGA
Organism: Hypomecis atomaria; assembly: GCA_964007245.1. Taxonomy (NCBI): domain Eukaryota; kingdom Metazoa; phylum Arthropoda; class Insecta; order Lepidoptera; family Geometridae; genus Hypomecis; species Hypomecis atomaria. Next base: position 14,125,797 of record OZ023292.1, on the reverse strand, counting down.
AAGCTGAAAGCATACTTATAAAAAACTTAGGAGGGAAAACTGGTTTAGTTTTTAGGGTTCCGTACCCAAAGGGTAAAAACGGGACCCTATTACGTAGTATTACGAGTATTATATATTCTTTGCTAAGACTCTGCTGTCCGTCTGTCTGTCTGTCTGTCTGTCACCAGGCTTGTCATGAACGATGACAGCTAGAAAGTTGAAATTTTCACAGATGACGTATTTCTGTTGCCGCTAAAACAACAATAATCCGGTAACTTTGTCGCCTGAAACTCAGTGGCGTGCACACAGTTTTAAGACAGGGTAGGCAGAAAATTTTACACACCAAAAACACGTTGGGTTTGGTTCGTCGTCTTGTCGATTGATAATGTAGGTGATTGCCAAATGCCAGCTCAAATATCCGGTGTAGCACGACCTATCTCGATAACTTGTTTTTTTTCACCGAAAGATAGTTTTGAAATATCATCGCATCATATTTTATAATATATCGCATCATATTTTATTTTCTCAATACACACACCATCTGAACAACTTTCACAGACAACATTATCAATTTTTCACTCTATTAACAACGTTAAAATACTAAATATCTGATAGCGTATTCACAAACACAATACACATCAAACAATATGGCGACTATTGACTGACTATTGAAATTAGTAGTAAAAAACATCGAGCCGGTTTTATTTAATTTTAAAAACTCTCTAATTTAAGTAATATTTCCTCAAAGGTAAAAAAGGGAAATATAATACCACAAAAAATGATGGCCATCTAAATGTATAAAATTCAATGAAACAATGGTCTAAAATAATTGCATTGCATAGCAAACTTTTTTTCGGAAATGTTCGGTACGAGTCGTAATTGTTCGTGTTAGCTAAGCAAAAAGACACTGGCTTTTCATGCAGTTGTGTGCGTGATTTTTGTCATTGTGTGTCAGCAAAGCCCACGTAGCTATAGGAACGCACACACATTAAATCCGCATGACCACGACTTACCACGAGAGCACACATACAAAACATTAAGAGATCCATAGTTTGTGTCTTTGCCGTGGCAAGGGCGGGTGGCGCTCGTGCAGCGCGTATCGGTGAGCGGTGATGCGAAATTACCTTCGATCTTATCTTAATGATACCACCGGCACTCGATAGGTGGAGCTGGTTCATGATTTAAGTTTTTTATGTTATTTTGTTTATTGATAAAATATTATTAGATCTATTATCAGAACCAGGGTAGGCAGTGTCTTTCTGTCTTTATGAAGCGTCCGCCACTGCTGAAACTATAGAGTAGTACGCGTCAAATCCAGTAGTTCTGATTTTTTGTTTGCAGACTTGTTTATGATGTTGGCTTAACGAATAAGCCAAGTTTCTGACCTCGAGCGCCGAACTACATTAATAATTACAACAAACCTGAATTTTTAACCGTTTTTCGCTCGGTATTAATAACGGTTTCAGGTAGGTTATAAAATATCGGGTAGGTTAATTAAATAAGTATTTACTTAAGAAATAGATAGTTAAATAAAATAAATATTTAAGGGGGCTCCCGTACAAAACTTGTTTTTTTTTTGCTCGATATTAATAATGGCAACAAGAAGATGCTTGAAATATTCACAAAATATTAAGTTGCATATTCCCTTCAAAAATTATTTGTTAAATTAAAATAAAATATATTAAGGGTATTGATTGTATATTGATTGTCAGCGATCACCGAAATTAAGCAACGTTCCGCACGGTCAGTATTTGGATGGGTGACCGCGGGTGGCATTTTCCAACTGAGCGCTCCCGTGGCTCGGATGACACGTTAAATTGTAGGTCCCGGTTGTTTTAACCGTTTAGCCATGTCAGAGGCCTTCAGGCGGCCTAAAAACTCTGACACCAGGGCTAGCCACCCGGCCTACACGAACTTACTTACTTACTTTTTAGGGGGCTTCCATACGGTACGGAACCCTTCTTGCGCGAGTCTGTCTCGCGCTTGGCCTATTATTTTTTCTCAATTCATGATGACTTGCCTTGAAGCAACGCACGGGAAAGCTCAGCGTAGAACTTTTACCGGTTTACCGGCAAGATAATCTGATTAAAATTATATTAGTAATATGTACTGAATGCAAGTCTCTTCTAATTGGTTTCTAATTGTTTTGAATAAAAAACATTATAGTCCAGTAGTGAACGTCTTACCTACGGCTGTTATATTGATGAATCTATGGCCAAATTAACGCCTTAATTTTTACCGACTTCCAAAAAGGAGGAGGTACTATGTTTGTCTGTATGTATTTTTCTAGTTCAAAAGGGTATACTTCCAAGGTAGTCCATTTTAAATTACATTGAAATCGGCTGAGCCGTTTTTGATAAATCATCAATAATGTTCATTGATGTTTCATCGATTCATGCAATCTATTCGAATTCTGTACACGGTGGAACTCGGTGTTGTGATTTTATTGCGAAAAATAATCATTATAAATACGTAACATTTTTGCATCCATTAAAAATATTTACACATGTAAATTTAAACAGGTATATTTATCACACAAGGAAATTATATTTATTACTTTTTTGCCGCAGAACCCACAACAAAATGTAATCAAAATTTGCTTAATTTTGTTTCCCTTTCTAGGTACATTTTGTATTCTAAAACCGACATAGGATCTGACATCTAGTTACTGAGCCAGCAAAAAAGCCCACACGAACAATGAAAATGATTTATTCACAAAATATCCAATACGCGAATTACATATTCATAAAATTGTAACAAAGAGCTTTTTACGCTTACATTCCGTAGCCAAATAAAAGGCAACAAAGCAATTTTCGCTGTAATAACATAGCACTCTAGGGATTACGTCGGTCAAAGCTATCTTGCACCGCTGTAAATAACATGTTGCCGTCGAAGAGACCAACACGTACAAAGCTCACAGTGAATGAAAAACGGAGCAACGAATATGGAGGTTATAGAATTCACTCACAATACCTCTATTGATTGAGAATCAATAGGGATATTTTGGGTGAAACTCTGAGCTGGAGTGTGAAAATGCTATCGCTGCGATTACAATGGAGACCCATCGTATGTATATAAAAATATATGTAATGCTGTACTCGCTCCAGGTATTTTTTTCAGCGTAAAATAATAGATACACTGTTCTCTGAGTGCTATCAAAAAGCATTAATTGAAATAATTTGATTCTAGTTATTGCTAATGAAATAGATATTAATCACGTAAAATCTTTATCTTATGTAGCGTATGCGCGGTTATTGCAAAAAGTTGATGGGTACGGGTGAAACTGCATCTGCATACACACTGATAACATTCAGTTCTAATTTATTGACTACTAATAAAATTATACTTCTTCATGAAATATATATTCAGTTTACCTACACCCAATAGAATGAAAACTAATTTCCCAAACGCAGAAAACCAATAAAACGAGTCGTATTTCTGGAATCGTCAATAACATCCGTTTTAACCACCGACAGCCGATCAGCTGGAGTACCACTCTCGCTGAGCCTGCCCTAAATCACAAGCTCTCAAACTTTTTGGGTTATTACCTACCCTTTACTTTCTCTCTTTACCTATTTAGTTAAGGCTTTATGTAAAAGTATGTCGCTTTTAACTCGCCTGAATAAGTTTATTTACGGTTCACTAGGAATCGTACTATTTCAGTAGTTAGGTAGGTATAGGTACAACAAAATGAACGCTGTGAAATGTTTGTTTAAGTTAGGTTAGGAACATGAACTAAGGTCGTACCTACAATCAGTCAGAAAGTAAAGTAGTAAGTAAAGCGTGAAATTTAGAATTTCAATACACTTTCGCATGATTTTGTTATTGGTTAAATATATTTAATGACTTGGATCATAATTAATCTATAGGTAAAGAATGGCGAACAAATTTAATTTCTTTTTAAGTAATCATAACTTTGCATTTTTCCAATTCAAGTTTTAGGGATCTATTTACTTTAGATTTGACGATGTCACAATGCATGTAACCTAACTAACTAAATTATACCAGCATTGGCTCATAATTAAAGTGGAATTAAAGCAAGCAATCTGGGAAGATACACTCGCGACATCAATAATCCAGCACTGAGGCTCCCGCCGTGAGACACTCCTTCTAAATTAGATTTCTCAGGCCGTGAGCTCGGATCTAAATTGTCTTGGAACAAGGATCGAAACTATATTACAAACAGGCAAGATTTAATTAAAGCTTGGATAGGTAAATAATGAATCTATCTGGCTACACTTAAGGTTGAACGCGTTTTTGATTTTTATCAACTTGCACAAAAGATAGGTACCTATTCATTTTTAGTTCTCATAGAATTTTATCGTAGACGTATGATTTCAGTTATAGGTCGTCTACTTACGAGACTGCCAATTAAAAAAGAAAAACTTTGAACATTCATTTTACGTTCATTTAGTTTTCCCGATGACCAATTTGAGTTTGTTGAATAAATTTTATGGTATTCGATTACATAGGTACCTATAAGTACTACAGTGTTTCCTAAAAACTTTGTAAGCTATGTTAATTAGCCATTAAATAAATTATGAATAACAAATAAGTTTCATTACCAATGCCAGATGTAGCAACGAATATTTGTCACTATAATAAACACAATAAACGCATCAACAATATATCTTCCGCATCGCGTTCCATTGACAAAACTTCTGGAAGTTTCTTTGTTCTCGTAGCTTCATAAACTACGCAATATAACTTTTGGGTTTCACCACTCGTCAGTTCACGGGAAAGTTGTACATGTCATCTATTTTCTCGTATATTGAACGAAGGGTTCCGTGATTTATTTAAGAGTTTATAAAGTAAGGTTAGATTGGTACTTGTGAGGAGATTGCTGTTTGGTTTGTGGGTTTGTTTCTCTTTACCCAATTTTATTGTAGAGCGTTATGGATATCAAATTGTATTATTTTTATTTATTTTCTTATATGTAAGCATAATTTTTATCGTCTAGATATATTGTGGAATAGTAAGTTTAATTTAGATATGAGAAAATAACAATACTATTTTTGTAACGTCACACTTTTCCTTAGTTTTGTTCATTGCTGTGATGAAATAATACCTATTCAGACATGTATCATAGAATCTTGAAATAAGAATGCGCAGAACTGTCATAACGGCAGTTCATTCAACAGCAATAAGCGAAGGCGTATAAGGTGCACTTATGTTTTACACCAAGGCTCGCTTCCTACAGTTCCTACGAAGTTGGTATCGGATTTTCTCCAACTTTATCTGTTAGTTTTGGCAGTACTCCCAATTTGCGCCAGATGTTGATAGAACTTGAGCAAACTTTTGTTAAGTAGTATGGACTTTTCGCGATGTTATTTATTGGCAACGATAAGTATTTATTTACCGATAGTCTTTTTCTTGGTTTCATTTACTATTTAGCACACGGAATAATTATCATAGTTAACGTCCAAAACTTTTGATTTTTCTAAACAGTTTATTTAGCTTAGCCCGTGAATTGGGAGTTTGTATTTGTTTCTTTAAATGTTTTACAAAATATATGAGTCCTTATTAATCACTACGGAAGTTAGCACAACTCGTACTTTCATTCATTAACAAATATTATGTTACCTGTATTTTAATAGTCTATTGCTACACGTAGAATAACCCAGGAAGAGGACCTTTTATGGGTAGCCTTTTTTGGGTAGTATAGTAATTTAAACGATGAGAAAGTGATGAAAATATGCTGATGATTTTGATGGCTCATAGATATAATAAAAGTTTAAAGCTAGTTCATTCGAATATTAAATAAACGCCCGAGTTCTAAAACTTGGTTATCATTATGACTGTTATAAATTAAAATTACTGTTGAACAAGATTTTTTGCTGTGTTAGCTATAAATAATTTGACTAATCAGGGTAGTGCGGGGCAAGTATTAGTTTTACGAGACTCAGCTGCTTATTGTACCTACCTATATGACGTGAATACATTACTATTTAAAATTCATCAAGCCAACGAGTTGACTCGCTACTTCGATCCCTTGAAGTATGTGAAAAAATATTAGGGACATCAATACTCGTATTTTTATAACAAATGTGTAAATGGTCTTGAGCGTTTAAAAATGATTGTTTGCAATTAATTACAATTTTAAATCCGGTGGCTATGTGAGATAAACTACAGGTTTGTACAAGTAGTCAACGAGAATAAAATACAGTGAACCGTATTCGAACTCCTAAACATGCCTGAATAATTTATTATTCAGAATTAATAAGAAATTATATGACACTAGCTGCCCGTCCCAGCTTCGCACGGGTACGATAAGCTAAAGAAGAGGTAAACATCCCTAGTTTTTTTTTGAGAATATAATACCCTATGTTTACCGGGTATAGTGTAGCTCTCCAACAGTGAAATAATTTTCCAAATCGGTTCAGTAGTTTCGGAGCCTATTAGATGCAAAGAAACAATCAAATATTTCCTCTTTATAATTTTGGTATAGAGGTATAGATCACCAACACACGTGACTTCTTTATGACATTTTCTTTTGTATTATTAGTAAAACACAGTGCTGTTAAACTTTCAGTACGTCGGCCAGTGTCAGTTTAATTAAATTGTACTCTTTTTATCAAACTTTACGAGTTTCATTTGTTAGCTGCTTGGATTTAACGTTGCGGTAGCAACAAAGCCGTGTCGTCGCCATACGTTTGTCTTTCGGCTCGTATCTCGAAACCACAGACATCGCGAGATGGGATTACCCATAGAGCACGACAAATTTCTTATTTATTTGCGCTCACACAACACTGCATTCTGCAATGTAAGTTATGAAATCATGTGTTATGTGCTTTATGATTAACACACATCTCACGCCTTGCGTAGGTAAAAAGAAACTAAATAAAGGCCATATCTAGATCTATTTGTCTGCCATAAAGTTACAGAGATAAATTTTAGTGATAATTAGAAGTGCTTTTTTTGACCGACGAAACGGAGGAGGTACTCAATTCGTCGCGTATGTTTGTTTTTTATGTGTAACCACGCATAACTTTTTACATCTTGGTCCGATTTCGATAGTTCTTTTTTTTATGGAACGAGTACTTCGAAATTGGTCCCATTTAAATTTCATCGAAATCGGCTGAGCCATTTTTGATAAATCAACAATAATGTGAAAAATCTACATCGATCCGTGCGAAATATTCGCGAATTCTGTACACGGTTGAAGTCGGTCATGTCATTTTTTGCGAAAAATAATAGGAAGTCAAATTCAAATCTCTTTATTGAGTAATAATTTGAAGTTTCTATGTTGAGTCATATGGTGAGAAAAATAAAGGAGTAGAGATCTATGCATGCTTTTTAAAGCCTGCTTCTAATAGCTGTTCGGGTTAATCCATCGAAAGGAAACGTAAACTCTTAAGCTCCGGATCTAGTTTAATGTAGCCGGCGTTTATCTTAGCGGCGGACAGGTCGGCCCAATGCGGATTATCGCGATTAATGAATCTCACAATCTGGGTATCTACAGGTAATTCATGTTTAATGGGTGATTAATTGTTTTGGGAGAGGCTCTAGACTTTCTCTAGCTTATGTTGAGGCAACTGTTTGCCACATGATTATGTCCCACGCTTACCTAAGCATGAGTTATTGTTTACCTTCTTGTACATAGGTTCTTAGTTATACAGATTTTGGCAATGTTACCCGTTGGTTTTAAGCTTTATTTTTATTTTGAAAAGATAACGTTTTTTAAATATTGAATGGCTCATGTTTGACTAAAGTTCTCGTGATGTGATAAATATAATACTAGATCTATATAGACTGATCTAGATTAGAAGTCACAACGCCAAAAGAAAAACTTTAGTACCTACACATCTACAAACTTTTTTTTTGCATCTCAGATAGCACCTTTTATCTTTTTTTAAATAAATGTATGTATGCTAAATATAGTTATACGAGTGTAGGTAAAACTGTAATAGTGCGGCACTTTACTATTCACTTGTGTAGCAAACTTCAAAACAAATGAATATTCTATTAGCTCCGGGCTCGGTCGCAGTGAAATGCTGATTCGGTTAAAATATGGCGTTGCCACACTCCGGTCGCAATACGTTAAAAGATTAGTTTGAAACTGTTTCTATGTTATTTATTGCACTTGTACAGCTTGTTTTTTCTGTTTTCTAATTAGTGTTAAACAAATAGGGTACCTACTTAAAACCTCTAATACGTTGAAAACCTATAAGAAATTTAGAGCTCGACTTAGCATTCGTAGTAGTACTCGAGTACCATTGATGTGGAATAAATAGAGCATGAAACGTGAAGACAATGTTCAGTAAGAGTGCAGTATCTCTTAAAAATACTTATCACAAATTGACATCAAGTCTGCGAAATGATTAGTTTTTTATTGGTTTTTTACTTCCTGACGTGAAATAAAAAAAAACTGCAATAACTACGAATATCACCTTTGAAGACCAGTAAATAAAATTAGAACTCAACACATCACTATCCCGACCACGACAGCCAATGTTCCCCAGTCCACCTCACTAGTGCCCTGAGGGCAAACTGAAAGCACTTCTAAGAAGCACGCACTTCATCTTCCATTCATGGCACAGGAGAGCTCGAGAGGTGAATTAAGATGGACGACCCTATGGGCCGCAATCAATTTCAGTACTGCTTTGTTTTCAAAGGCGGAATGTGTGTAAGTTCTCTAACTTCGGAGCGTGGTCTCTGTAAGCTATGTGTTGTCTTTTGTACATGGCCTTGTTGAGAACTTGGGCTACGGTCATTGATTTACCCTGTCTGCTCGACTATGGTAACGGGAAGGCCTTATTTTGGCAGTAGGAATACGATGTGGACGTTCTTTACCATGTTTTTATTATCTAGTTTTCTTATAGTATCGGGAAACAATGTGATTGGATTAATAAAATTGGAAAGAGGTCTTAATTCAACAATGTTTTCAAGTGCATGTTACGGTGCATCTTGCATGGGCATTTGCAAACAGAATGCTTCTAATTTTAGTATGTTTATTGATACTTCCACAAACTAAGTATCATGGAACTTATTTTCAGTAATTATATTTGTAGAGTCCATTTCAGAGCATTTTAGTGCACCTAAAAATAATAAACTGAAATAATATTGGCATTTCTATAGTAAAAATATTTTTCAATATTGTGATGATCTAAAAATAAACAAAAAGTAAAGTTCAGCAGATGTTTGTCAATTATGTATATGAATATTGAATTTCTAGTTGTCCTTTCTCGCATTATTTTAAACTGTAATCTAACTAGTTATTTCAGAACAAGACTTCGTAATATTTAGGTGTGTAGGCGAGGTTTAATGTCAGAAACTTGTTGAAGCTCCTAGGTAATGAAATTATGGATTAGTTTCGCAAGAGCGCCAACCACGCAGTAGGTATACCTACCTACCAATATTTGGTTTATCAGCATGCTAGTGTCCAGTCAGGCATTGCCAATATGATGTCTAAATATAGAAATTATTTGAAATATAAAAATGATCTTACGGCGCCTTAGTGCTGCCTACCTTTTCTTTCTACCCGCATTTACAGACTCCTATGTTCTACCCTCATCTTTTTCTAGACGACGACCGCCTAGGTACGTCTCTTGGATAGGTGAGACGCGCTGTATGCTCTTGGCAAGCAGTCTGCCCTTGACCGCCGGACAGGGTGGATACATTACCGCTCCAATCACCGCATATATTATCAACCACCGCTTTGACGTGTGCCCTCGCACACCATTCCTCACCACGCATTTGTGATACGTGTCCCGTGGGACGTCGTTTCATCCCAGTTCTACAGTCCATTTTACGCCGCGCGCCGACTGCCTGCTGACTGCGAAAAGACCCAGGAGCAACCAGAATCAGGGTTCTGCAGCTGTGCTCACCGACCCAGAGTTTTCAGGTTAGTCGTCGTCTTCAAGCACCTCTTTGTGTCCCGCGCGATCTACCATAATACTTGGTGTCCACGCTAACAAATGCCTAATGTGACTCAGGTAGTAAGGTGACTTACTTATAAATTAAACAAGTTAAGAGGTGTTAAGATGGTAAGAGATCATCGACGACAATGGACAACTGCAATACTGGAAGCATTAGATAGTTTCGCATCGCCTAGGTACTTTCTATTCTTAAGTATACAGGTTCACTGTTTTCTTGGGGAATTTAAGATTTAGAAAAACTATTTAGACCACCGCCGTAAATTTCAAATAAAATTATTAGTTACCTCAAAATTAAACTAAGCTAGTCAAATTACTGAATGTTATTATAACATATAATGAGAATTGGTTTAAAGACCAGTATTGATCTGTAAAAATGATCTGAGAGGTTATGTAAAAATCCAAATCTCCACATCATTTAGGTGATATTTAATTATTTCACTTTGAAAATAATATCTACGCTAAAATAATAAAACGTGTAAGTACCTACCCTTTCACAGTAGTTAAAACCAAATCTTCCCTAATATTATTTTACAGCAACATTTGTAAATTCACCCAAGCCCGTTTCCCCTCAACTCCTTTAATTGAAAAGGACAATTTCGCGGGCGTACCCCTTTAAGTGCTCATTGCAACTAAGTAATTCCAATTAATTGTTACAAACGGATTTGTAATCATCCGGCTGGCAATTATTACCGATGTTAAAATGTTCAGGAGCTTTAATTAAATCTAGGACTAGGATCAAAATTAAAAAATATTTTTTGCAGTGAAAGTCAAAGGTGTAACGATTGCGAATCAAACTTTTATTAGATACCATTAGTATGTTTGAAGTAATTAACTAAGTAGCGGAAACCAAAACAAAGATGCTACGCTCACCCGTAGCTGGAAGCAGGATCAAGATTATGGATATTGGATATGACACAGTTTCTATAATATATTGACCATACTAATATTTAATAATAAGTAGTGTGTAGTGTCAATCGCGGTGGTTTTGTAGTAGTAATGTTGGCGTTATAATCGTACGGTCATGGATTCAAATCGCCGCCCTCCTTACCAGAGAGCCCTTTAAAACTTAACTACGAATTACTTACTAGCTTTGCGGTGAAGGATTGTGAAGCAGCCTGCATACATCATCGTATGTCGTTTGTCGATCCATCGACCCGCAGTGGGCCAACGTGGTGGATATATGGCCCAATCGGTCTTCGTGGGTAAATTTAATTTCTTATTTCAGTTGACTATTAAAATACCGGTACAGTACAGTGTGTAAGTCTATGTTTCTAACTTTTATAGTACTTACTGTACAATAAGAACACTAAAGTATCTTTCCCCGATTAAACAGGACCATAACAGAGTATTCAAAAACTTCCCCTTTTCTGAACACAAAGAATACAGGGCTAAGGTTTCACGAGGTGCTAAAAGCACTTTTGTGAGGGAGCCTCTCATCGAGATGCTTCCATTCAATCTCAGAATGTCGATAAATAAAACTTGTGATACGTGAACATTGAAAAGAGCTTGGGTTCGTACCTTACTTCTATTGTGAAAACCTCTATTGAATTGAGATTACTCATAATATTGATACACAAGACTCAAAAGCCAACTGTGAAACTCAATTGCCTTATCGACATTGATTGTGAAGGTAACGAAAATTACGTGGTTGGTAAACATCATTTATAATTATCATATGAAGTTTACTTAACATGTGATATACTAGTACTGGCAGCAATCAATAAAACTTAATTAAATTAACTAAATAATTATTTACAGACACTTTTGTAGATGGGTACAAAACTCATCAAGTATTTAATTATTCATGTATCACGTCTGAAGTACCTACATCTAACATTTCTTGCGTAAAATTGCTAAACAAGAAAATAAAACATCTGTTCTTACAAAAATCAAACCCGAGATCTCTTGCTCATAGGGCAATCGATCAAAAATATTACGGCAATATTATGTAAAACAAAACACTAACGCAACGTTTTACGAGGGAGGAGTTACGGGAAACCTAAAAAAATGTTAGAAAATCCAGAGTATGCAGTAGGTAATTTAAAAATGCATACCAATTTTTAAAAAGGAATCCTGTAAGCATGCATATATTATTGTATTTTAAAGCTACACTTCCTAAAAAATATTTTTTAGGAAGTTTAGCTAGAGTCTTGAATAGTAAATAATCAAAAGTTACAAAAAAATAGTTTTCGTTGTCACCATTATTTTAGTCGTAATACATCACGACGATACTCCTAGAAATACCTTAAGATTTCCAAAATAAGTGACCATTAGCAGCTTGTACCAGCGTCATCCGATCATTTGTACATCTTAAAGATGGATAATTTAATAACAACTTTAGGTCAAATCTAAAAATTACACGAACCTAAACCGCTTGAACAAAAACAAAGTCTGTAAAAACGTAAACAAAATGTAATCATGATTTAGGCGTAGCTCTCATCTCTATCCCCTGTTTAATTAAAAAGCTCAACGAGTAAGTGGGCACTAATAGGGCATCATAACACGGGCCTGCGTGTAGTCCTTGACAAGAGAGCTCGCTTACAGGTTTGCCTGAGGGCCCTGTTTGGTAGAGCTTGTATCGTGTAATAGTGCAATGTTAGGGGACGCATACAGCTACGAAAAACTAGCTGTAATTGTGATTACCGTACCTACAGTGTGTGCGGTCTTTATTGTTGATATTCTTTAAGAACTAATTTATTAGTCAATTCTTGAAAAAATAATGCGGTAAAAGACACTAGCAGCACGTAACCACACGTATTCTCATTCGAAATACGTGCTCTCAACGACTTGAAACTAATATATAAACTTAACATTCAAGCGGGGTACCGTAGTTCCAATACCTAGGCGTAGAGCAGGAGTGTAAATTACTGACACTTCCCTCTTCCCTCCCAGTGGAAATTAATGTTTCGTATGACAATAAACTTTATTACGGCACGGTGCCAATAAATTAAAAAAAATGCTCGACGGGCGTTTTAGGAACAAAGGCGTTTGTAGGCGCTGGGATTTTACGGCCGGAATGTGTAGGTCGCTAGGTAATTTGTTGACGAATTGCCACAAAGAGATTTTATTAGCTATGGGCACGTTTACATCAAAAGCTGCCAGTAAAATAAGATATGTCACGCGTGTGTCCTTTATTTTGGTAAATATTTCATTTGTTTTATTTTCGTCATGAACGTATTATGTTTATTGTGATTTTAGTTTTAGATTTTTTTGGAAATCTGCATAATAATATGTTTTAAAGATACTTCAATTTTATAACAACTTGATTCATACGATACCTACAGCATATTTTATGCTTGTAGCTTTAAATTTGTGGCATTTTTCTTGCGATTTCGGGGTTAGTACTGTAGTAAAAGTAGTTCATCTTGACCTGCAAAAGTCGCATTTAAAAAGTTGTGCGTAAGTCATCACTAACCCAGTAGGTACGAGTATAAGGTTCATCGTAACACAAAATATGTATCTGTATCCCCCTCTATGTGATACAGCTTAGATATTATAAAAGATCGTAGCACGAAAGATGAGTTCACGATAGTTCCACAGACTGTAATATTCAAAACAGTGTACACTTATTGACAATGGAATGGTTTCCAATAAAGGAAAAGCGCACTCTACCTTTACACCCAGCACCTGTGGCCATCCTGTTTCCTTTTACCTTCACAAAACATCGTTAGTTAAGTTTTACTGTTCATTACATCGCTTTCGCTCTCCGAAATTTGCTGGATAAGATAAAACTTCAATAAAACGTCAGTACTTTATAGGTAAAGTTGGTAGTAAATAAGTTTTTACGTTCCCATCCACGTAAAAGTAAGCATCGGAATCACTTACTTTGTTTATTTTCAGTACGAAACGAACTGAAGAATCGAATTGCTTTCTGTGCAATGTAAGTAGGTAAAATCGCTGATCTTAAATTTATTTTGAGATACTTTAAGATGGAAGCTATCGAGTTATTTTATTTGACCATTTTGTAACTGCATAAAAACTGAAGGTATTGTATCTCTATAAAATTATAAAATTGTTCACGTTATTGCTTAATAAATTAGCGTCAGCTGAGTTACGCTAAGTCAGGATGTCAAATCTGGTGAAAAAAAAGTCATACATGCGTTAAGCAATTTCTAGAACCATAATTACGAGTAGATATGTAGCTCGCAAGTGTTACGTGTACATTTGTTTATGTATCCTTGAAAATGATGAGATTTGATGTAGTAAAGCTGTTGACAATATGTACGGTGTACCTACATAATACATGAGATCTACCTGTGTAAATATAAAACTAGGATTAATTGGGTACCCTAAAAGAAATTACTCCTAAAAATAATACCGCCACTTTGTTACACTTGTTTTAGTTTTCATTTCTTTCTGTTTTTCTTGGTATCAGCAACAAAATATTTATCTATACAGGGTTATTTCTAATCAGTTAGCATCCTTTTAGGGGCTTATTCTGTACATAAAAACTAAAAACTTTTGTTCAGCGACTTTTGTCAAGAAAAAATCAGCTGTTCCATAGATTTCGTCGAGGGTTAAATATTTTTCTATGGAACAACTTTTTTTTTGAGAATTAAATCAAGTCGTGGAACAAAAGTTGTTAGTTTTGATGTACAAAATAAGCCCCTAAAAGGATGCTAATTGATTAAAAATAACAATGTATACTACTAGTGAGCCAATATAGCTAATTACCCAAAATGAGGGAGTGTTTCCGCCCTATGTCTGAGCATATATGTTGAATACGGCGCTCTGGCGTCGTGCACGAAGGCGCCGCTTCCGTTGTGCGAATCGGGAGTGGGCCGAGGAAACGGAGTCCTCGGGCGCTGGTACCGATTCGCCCTTATTGTGACAGCACAAACGGGAGTACCACAGACTGCTGTTCTGAAGACTTTAACTATCTATGTTGACTTGAAGAGAAAATGCAAAACTTGTTCGATCTTTTATTAGAGATGTTATCAGTTCCAATAGTCGTCTTATAATAATCTTAATTCTAACTTATCCTACCAAGTGCGCTCGCGCAGGCCGGCGCCACGCCCCTCTCTGCGTGAGCATAACGAAAGGCACGGTTTTTAAATTAATCTTTACTAGGGACAGTAACGAGTGCGACTGAAATAGCGACAGTCGACCGCTACTGTGCCCTTCACTCCAGGTCGCGTGTGACCGAGAAGGCGTTAGTTTGACCCTCGGTCCACTCATTCACTCTCGGTTTTTTGTGCCAAACGTTAGCCACACCCAGTGTAATGGCCGCGAGATTTGGTGTCATGGCTGCCATTTTTTGTACCAAATTTTGGATACACCCACTCTAATGGCGGCATTTTTTGGGCCAAGGAGGAGGATCACCCTGGAAAATGACGGATCCGCACCACCAACAACAAATTTAATATTTTAATAATATTTACAAAATTCTACATAAACAAAACATCTCGATTAACGAATTACAATAACAAAGATCACAATATTTCGATATTGTGTGAACGGATCCATCGCTAACATCCTCCCCCTGGTGCGCAGCAACAACTTCTGGGCTAGCGATGCCTGCTTCCTTCAATCGTAGCGCCTCGGGACCTGTAGCTCGCTGGCTCGTCATTCCGCATCCTTGCCTCCGGTGGGGTTGGCAGGAACCAGCAGCACAATCTTCGAGCTCGGACGCTTCAGGATGCCTCCGGTGGTGCGCACTTCTACAACTCTTATGCGTCCGTCGGGTCCCGCATACGTGCGGATAACCTGTCCTCTGGGCCAAGTGTTCCTCGGAAGTGTTGAGTCCACTATGAGGACAGTGTCTCCACACTGGAGGTCTCGGGTTTCTTGGCCCCTTCCGTCGATCTTCCTCGGAATTAGAGTTGGGAGATATTCTTTCACCCAGCGGCTCCAGAAATGATCAGCTAGACGCTGAGATATCCTCCATGTTCTTCGACCCTGGATATCGCTGTCAGTGAAGGTGCCCAATCTCGGCGCGCCACACGACCTCCCGATGAGAAAATGGTTGGGCGTGAGTGCTTCTTCTCCGTCGTCGACGGGTTCTACCAGAGGTCTCGAATTTACAATGTGCTCCGCCTCTAGTAAAAGCGTATGAAGAACCTCTTCTTTAGGATGACGCTCACGTAGAGTCACCGCCAACGCTGTCTTGATGGAGCGTACCAGACGTTCCCATGCTCCTCCCATGTTCGGAGCCCCCGGTGGTATAAACTTCCATTGGACTCCCAGATGCTCTGCCTGGGTAATGACATCGTCCTTCTTCATCTCTCTAAAGGCTTCTTGGAGTTCTTTATTGGCTTTAACGAAATTCGTACCGTTGTCACTAAAGATTCCCTTCGGCATCCCCCTTCTGGCTGCCATTCTTCGAAGCGCTAAGATCATAGAATCTGCAGTAAGTGACGATGCTAGTTCGACGCAGACAGCTCTGGTAGAGAGACAGGTAAACAAAGCCCCCCATCTCTTTTCGTGTCTTCTGCCCACCGTTACTGTCATAGGCCCAAAGAAATCCGCCCCGATGTAGGTGAACGGCGGCTCTCCATATTTCAATCTTTCTTTGGGCAGATCTCCGGTTGGTGGACTTAGAGGGTTCTTTCTGTACACCCGACACCACTGGCAGCGATGGGTGGCAGAACGTAGCGCAGATCGAAGTCCTATTATCCAATACCGCTGCCTTAACTCATTGATCACGGTGGCGTGGTTGCTGTGGTTAAAGATGTTGTGGTAATACTCGATGAGAAGCTTCGTGATGTGATGCTTGCCATCTAACACCACAGGTCGTCTGAAGTTCTTCTCGAAACTTGTAGCGACATCAATCCTCCCTTGAATGCGAAATACGCCATCGTCTTCTTCTAGTGCGAGTTTTCTCAGCTTGCTAGCTCGATTCAAAGGTTTCTTTCTCTGGATACAAGTGATGTCTTCTCCAAAACTGTCGCGTTGACTTCTCATCAGTAAAATCTTTTCAGCTCTCTCTAAATGCGACGATTCAAGATGTAAGTATCTCCGACCTTCAATCTTCGTCTTGGTAGATTTGACCATCGTTTTCTTTCTTTTCAGCCCATTCTTCCATTCCGGGTCATTTTCACGTTTTCTTGTAGCGTTCACAAGATTTTTGCTTCTTCTGCATAAGTCAACGAATTGAAGTACTCGTGCTGTTGCTCTCAATAGTCGGTTCCATCGTGAAAAGTTTTCTGGATTTGGAGTTGGATAAGAGTGAGCTTCTTTTATGGTGGCTACCGAGAACTTTTCTTTTTCTTCCCCGGTTGATTCGACCTTGCAAGAGCGGGGTTCTGGCCAGAATTCTTCTGGCTCCCTCAAAAATGGAGGTCCAGTAAACCATCGGTGGTTTCGACTAAAACCGGCTGGAACGTCTCTCGTTGCATCATCCGCTGGGTTCATGGCGGTTGGTACCCAGCGCCATTCTTGAGGCTTTGAAGTATCTTCGATCTCTGCTAGTCGATGTGCCACAAAAGGTTTGAACGTTCTCGGGTCTGACTTAATCCAGGACAAAACGGTGGTAGAATCTGTCCAATAAGTCTTCTTCTCTGGTTTGATGTCTAGTTCTTCTTCCACCGATCGTGCCAGCCTGGTTCCTAGCAGAGCAGCTTGTAGTTCTAGTCGTGGAATAGAGACTGGCTTCAGTGGAGAGACTCTTGCTTTAGAGGCCAGAAGTGTCACCCGATATCTTCCTTCATCTTCTCGCTGCCGCCAGTAAACGGCACAGGCATACGCAACTTCGCTGGCATCCGTGAAAATATGCAGTTCTCCTGTGGATCCACGGGAGGTGATGAGTCTAGGGATGCGAAGATCTTGCAACAACTTTAAACTTTCAAGATATTTTTCCCACATTATATGATTTTTTGGTGTGATTTCTTCGTCCCATCCTATTCCACTTCTCCAAATGTCTTGTATGAGTTTCTTCCCTTGAATTAAGACTGGCGCCGCCATTCCCATGGGGTCGAAAGTCGCCATCACGGCACTCGTGACCATTCTCTTAGTTGGGACCTTTCTCTGTTCGACGACGTCTTCTTCGACATTGCGTAAATGGGTTCTGAAGCCGATTTCATCTTCTTGCGTGAACCACCGTAGACCCAACGTTTTCTCTTCTTTGGACCCCAGCTCGACTTCGGCGTTATTTTTCTCTTCGTTAGTAAGTCTATTTACTACTCGGGGCTTGTTCGACGCCCACCCTCGGAGTTGAAAGCCGGCTCGTTGATGTATGGTGTCCACCTGGCTGGCTATCTTGATCGCTTCCTCTTCAGTCTCGAAACTTTGTAGGTAGTCATCCATATAATGGTTTCTGACTATTGCTCTAGCTGCTTCAGGATATTCATCTTGGGATTCGGCAGCATTTTTGTTCATGACGTAGATAGCCGTACTAGGAGAACAAGCGGCTCCAAAGATTACCGACGTCATTCTGTACTCTTTAGGAGCTCCGGTGCGCTTGTCTCCTCTCCACAGGAACCTTAGGCTGTCTCGATCTTTTTCTATGATTTTGACTTGGAGAAACATTTCTTTAATATCTGCGACCACGGCGACTGGGTGTTGACGAAAGCGCAGCAGGACCCCGAAGAGAGATTGCAGTAAGTCGGGTCCCGTCAAGAGAACGTCATTAAGGCTCATTCCTCCCACTTTGGCGGCCGCGTCGAATACCACTCTCATCTTCTTCTTGGTTGGATGCGTTACAGCAAAATGAGGCAGATACCATTTTCTCTCTGAGGTCGATGCGTGCTGCACTTCCTCGGCATATTTGTTTTCTAGCAGGTTAGAGATTTGTTTTTCGTACTCCGCCTTAAGGTGAACGTCTTTGTCGAGTTTTTTTTCAATGTTTCTCAGTCTTGTTTCTGCCGATTTATAACTGTCGGGCATCTTTATGTCATCGCTATTCCACAGAAGGCCAGCTTCAAAATGACCATCTTCCAATCTTCTGGTGGTTTTCTCCAAAATTTTGAGCGATCTTTCATCTGAGTCCATACTTGGCCGACGAGGCTGGACTCCCAACGACTCTATCGCAAAATGTTCTCGAATGAGTCCCTCTATCCGGTCCTCGCTGATCGAAACATGTGCGCAGGTGACAAAGTTCACTTGTGCTGACGCTCCCCCGTCAGATCCGTGAAGCACCCATCCCAAGCGTGTGAGCGACGCAACTGGCTGATTTTTCTTTCCCCTTTTTGTCGATCTTGAGACAATCAGCTCCCAGTTATCTTGCCCGATCAAAATCTTAGGTCGCTCTCCCTCGTAGCACAACTGTTCAGATAATTTGTTGAGGTGAGAGCAGCTTTCAATGGTCGATCTGTCCACATTCTGTGGTGATAGATTTAGATCGTCAATGGTGCGTGCTCCAGTGATGTTTCTCTTGCTAGTTTGATGGATGCCTCGAATTTTTGCATCTAGGCGCATGGAGTTTTTCTTTGTTATTGTTTTCCCTCCGACTGTCTCCAATGACAAAGGTTCCTTGGGTCCATCGAGTCCAATTTGTTCTGCCAAACTTGCGTCGACAAGTGTGACGGTTGAGCCTTCGTCTAGAAGGGCTAACACTTTAGCCGTTCCCTTAGGCCCGTAGATTTCCACAGGGATCATCTTTAAGTACGCCCTTCCGTTCTTCGTGGCATTTACCGAAAGCCTCAAGTTGTTGGTTACTTCTTTTCGCTCTTCCTGCTTCTGAACGCTTTGTTCTGGCGATTTATCTTCATGAAGTAGGTGATGATGCCAACGCTTGCATATCTTGCACGAAGGTTTTCTGCAACTGTCTTTTCGATGGCGGCTTTTCAAACATTTGAAACATGTTTTTGATTTCATGGCAATGTCCCATCTTTCTTGAACTGAAGCTTTTAGAAACTTGCTGCACTCGGAGAGATGATGTCTATCTTCACAATGAGGGCACGTCGGTTTTTCTTTACTCTGCTCTGTCATTGTGTGAGTAGCGTGCTTCTGCAGGGTTTGTTTCTTTGTGGCTTCTTCTAGAAACGTATATGGGCCACATCGATCAGCTTCTCTATTTAGAAACTTAGCTATCAGCAGCAAGTCGGCATCTTCCTCTGTTGTGGCAAAATCATACCACCGGAACCTCAAAACAGCCGGCATTTTCTCAACAATACTTTTCATCATTTCTGGCGAGCACAAGTATTGTGGTTTCTTTAAACCTCGAACCGTAGTCACAATATTGTTTACGGTACTCGCGAATACGCAGATATCCCGTGCGTTCTCGGTAATCTTCGGGAAAGTTTTTATCTTTTCGAGCTCTGCGAGGATAAGAGCATCTGGTCTGCCGAACCGACGACGCAAAGCTTCTATGACGTCTTCCGGTAGACACTCGGAGTAGAGAAGGCTCTTGACTGCCTCTCTCGCAGATCCCTTTACAGCTTTTCTCAACCGTGCCATGTTTTGTACAGTCGAGAATAGTGACGCGGTATCTTCGTATACGGTCTTGAAAGCTAGCCATTCCGCACTCGCACCGTCAAAAACAGGCAACTCGTGTAAGTACGCGGGTGGCGCTGCACTCGTCTTCGGTACGGTGTTTATAGCCTTCACAATGGCTTCGGCCAAATCTTTCGTCGTTCCCCTGTGAGTTTCTTCCTCGCGATTGGTTGCGGCGAAACGTGTTGGAGAGCGTTCGATAAATCGTTCCTTCCCGGACGACGCTATCGCCTGTTCCTCTTCAAACTCCACCGCATGTCCCTTCCCGGACGATCCAGCCCTCGTCGACTGAACCCAATCTCGGACGCTATCTTCTCTGTTCACAGGTTCATCACATTCCCCATTGGAATCGCTATCACTCTCTAATTGGGCTAGCTCCAATTGGATTTTAGCCAATTCCAATTGGCGGCGAGCTAGTTCTGCGCGAGCTTCAAGTTCTTGCCGCTTTTTCGTCTTCGTAGATCTAGCTGCTAAAGATTTCTTTTCATCACCATCCACTGGTATCTTTTCTGTTGGCTTCACTGTACCTGAGGTGGAATCTTCTACAGCTTCGTTGTTTCTTCGCAACGTCACGTCACGCGAAGTCGTAGCAGACAGAACAGTTCCGGAGCTGCTGGCGTCCGGCGTTGTGGGAGTTATCGTCGTATCCACGTCGTCGGATATCGGGTCACGCAGGAGCTCTATCTGCTGCATACTCTTCTGGCTTCAGGTGAGTGGCATCTTGTTTCTTCCGCAGAACAGCGGTCGGCAACCGGTTTCCGTGTAAGTATATCACAAGGATCCCGGCTCGGAGGACCAGCTGTTGAATACGGCGCTCTGGCGTCGTGCACGAAGGCGCCGCTTCCGTTGTGCGAATCGGGAGTGGGCCGAGGAAACGGAGTCCTCGGGCGCTGGTACCGATTCGCCCTTATTGTGACAGCACAAACGGGAGTGCCACAGACTGCTGTTCTGAAGACTTTAACTATCTATGTTGACTTGAAGAGAAAATGCAAAACTTGTTCGATCTTTTATTAGAGATGTTATCAGTTCCAATAGTCGTCTTATAATAATCTTAATTCTAACTTATCCTACCAAGTGCGCTCGCGCAGGCCGGCGCCACGCCCCTCTCTGCGTGAGCATAACGAAAGGCACGGTTTTTAAATTAATCTTTACTAGGGACAGTAACGAGTGCGACTGAAATAGCGACAGTCGACCGCTACTGTGCCCTTCACTCCAGGTCGCGTGTGACCGAGAAGGCGTTAGTTTGACCCTCGGTCCACTCATTCACTCTCGGTTTTTTGTGCCAAACGTTAGCCACACCCAGTGTAATGGCCGCGAGATTTGGTGTCATGGCTGCCATTTTTTGTACCAAATTTTGGATACACCCACTCTAATGGCGGCATTTTTTGGGCCAAGGAGGAGGATCACCCTGGAAAATGACGGATCCGCACCACCAACAACAAATTTAATATTTTAATAATATTTACAAAATTCTACATAAACAAAACATCTCGATTAACGAATTACAATAACAAAGATCACAATATTTCGATATTGTGTGAACGGATCCATCGCTAACAATATAGTTTGTACCCGTACTAAAACGATTTACCTCGCCAAATCACAACACAGTTAGTGAGTTTGTTTGGTAAGCCCTCCGGCAGTCTGCCGTCAAAGTGCTTGCAGGATTAAATTAATATCGCCTTACCTTGCTTGAAGTTTCCTCTATCAATTCACGTTTCGTGTATCTATCTTTAGTACCATACAGTTTCGGTGTTGGAATTTTTACAATGGTCTAAAGTTAAGATTGAGATTGACTAGATATAACGAAATATCGCAAGATCCAAATAAATACCTACCTTGGAAAGAAACCCATAAATTCGGTCTTAAAATTAAAGATCGATACGGTATTCAAGCCTTAAACCACACGTAAACACAAAATATAAATATCAACATAATATTATGTTTGAAGTGACGTCAAGGAAAACAAGGCGTTCTAATTTTTTGCCATTGTTGTACTATGTTGAATCTAAACTAAATCTTCATGAACAGATTCATTCGTTCATTCAAATTTAAATATAGTAAATCTCTTCTGCAATATATATCTACCATTCAAAATACTCTATCAAATAATACTAGAAATGTGAAAATGCAACATTAACCAACTTCAAGTTGGTAGAAACACTCAGGTGTTCGTAACAAAGGCATCGCGTTTCCCAACAAAGAATTCTTACAGTAAATATGGTTCTAAAGCTCCGCCTCGAAAATTGCTCAGTAATAATTTAGAGACGTTTGCCACGGAACCGCTGTCTGTGCCTGTATTACGGTGCCTAAACCTAGATTATGTCTATCCTTACTACAAATACAGCTAACGGTTAATTGGACGAAGTAAGATTGATAGATACATTGGGGTTGGGTGTTGGTTGAGATACCTATTGACCGAGTAAAAAATTGTGCACATCATTTAAAATTGTACACTTGTAAATGTTTTATATTGTTTCGTAGAATATTCTTTGGCACAATCTATAAACCATAACAAAGGTCCATAAGCCAGTAACAATGGCATTTTATTTAAAAAAAATGCAGTCTGCTACGAGAATTGTGTTCTGTAATTTTGTGTAAGTGTTTGGATGACGAACACATTATGTTACTGCCGGTGGTTTAAATGTAAATGTTCTGCACTCTAGGTGGTGCTGGAATTCTAAATACAAGCGCTAAGTTTACCTACCTACCATCAAGCGAGCAACTAACACAACACTGTTGAACAATATTTAGCTTACAAAATTAAACAGCAATCTAGGGCGAAATATACAGGTCAAGAACCTCTGGACGTGAACTTACGTACCCGCTCTTGGCAAGAGCCTCAAGGGTATTATTTTATACAATTATTTGCAGCATTTTGAATGCAAAACTATCCAGTTAGCTTTCTAGTAATGCGCGTTTTACGTGAAACTGTCTCGGTTAAAACTGCAGTTACATTTATTATTATGTCTGCTTTAAAGATAAGTAGAGAAAGTTTAGCGTTAAAACTCCTATTGTTTTTGATTTATGAGTCTCTTGCTGCCCTTTTTGTGAGTTGATTATGTTAATAATATTTAGGAGTAGCTACATTTTGACTTGGACATAGTAGCTGTTATAGAAACGTAGGTACTTATATTCTTACCGAGTTATAAAAAGGAGGCACCATATTTGTCGGTATGTATTTTTTGTGTATGTTGATCGATATTTTCGCCAATTGTGGAACAATTTAAAAAAACTTTTTTTATTTAAAAATATACTCCCGAAATAGACTGATTAAAAATTTAACGAAATTGGCTGAGCCAGTTTTGATAAATCAACAATTGAAAATGTACTTGGACGTCACATCGATTCGTACAAAATATTCGAATTCTGTAGGTAATTTTGAAGTTGGTAGTGCCATTTTTTGCGTAACATAAATTATGACTCGAAATTGATAACAGTTGATTTATTTTAAGCTTCTGACTTTGATCAATGCTCTGTTGGTTTATGTGTCAAATAAAGACAATCACTACAATAGACCCTTACCTCTTCATCGTCTTCATCGGCCTTTATCACCCATGTTAGCTTTTAATTTTTGTCGCTGTTAGGCGATCATTTTTTCCTGCCTCGGGTTATTCTCATTCACGAATGAACCGCGAAGATACGGATGAATACTGTTTGTAAATAAAACTGGTTTCCATTCTGTCCCGTACGATGTGTTAAGATTCATCCATCATCCATCCATCCATCAGCCATAGGACGTCCACTGCTGGACATAGGCCTCCCCTATAGATCTCCAATAAGACCGGTTGGTAGCGGCTTGCATCCAACGCGATCCTGTGGTCTTACTGAGGTCATCCGTCCACCTTGTGGGTGCTACGCTGCGCTTGCCGGTGCGGTCTCTACTCGAGAACTTTTCGACCCCATCGGTCATCAGTCCTCCGCGCTATGTGCCCTGCCCATTGCCACTTCAACTTGCCGACCCGCTGGGCTATGTCGGTAACTTTGGTCCTTCTACGCATCTCCTCATTCCTGATACGATCTCGCAGAGAGACTCCGAGCATAGCCCTCACCATAGCTCCTTTGGGTGTTAAGATTCAATTTTAAGTTAATGTAAAAGTATATAATAAGGTGGCACTCTCATAATATACAAAGGTATACTCAATAGTATGGTTAGACTCTAACTTGGCTCAATATAAACTACTGTAAACAATAAAACAAATGATTAAAAGGGATATTTTAGAATTTGTACCTATTGAAATAGAATGTATCTACATACTCTAATTCTATTTTCATTTTGTACCTGGATTTGTTTTAACTGCGATACGTGATAAATAAAAACTATATCCCATTTAATTCCATACATCGCAAACATAGTACAACAGGAGCACTTTACGTACGTCCAGATTGAAAAAAATAATAATGAAATGGACTAGAGCGAGCGTTTTGCAGACTTTATTTTAAAAATGAATGCTGAAATGAATTCATGTTATTTTAGCATAATTGTGTTTATCTTGTTCGTGTGGAAATAAAATTTAAACATCGGAAGTTGGTTTATACTAATTATTAATACAGTTTTATTATATCTAGTAAGAATTGTTGATTTTTTGGTTTCCCACATTAATGTCCTAATTATTACCACTCTTAACCATCGTAAATCATTTGAAATTGAGTGTTGACTCAAATTTCAATTAAAAACTTGTTCCAAGCAGTATACGTTATCGCGTGCAACACCCAAGAAAACACATGGTAAATACCTATGTTAAGAAATAAATCTATGTATTAGTTTCTCTGTAAAAAACTACTTAACTTGTTCTATTCTTTCGTATTAATATGTCAAGTACAGCGGAGTTGGTAACACTTAAACACGCAAATTAAAAAAATATCTTTCTGATTCTGTATGTACCTATAATATGATATCACATCAAGTCTTTGTAAAAAAATAAAATGTAACCCTTTATTTTTCACCTATTTACTTCCGCTACGATAATATTAATAGACAGGTACATTCCACCTCATCAAAAGTTATGGTGGTCTAGTGGTTGTAACGCTAGCTTGTCGTTTTTGAGATCATAGGTTTAAATCCCCTTCCCGCACCAATGAGTTTCTTCGGAACTTATGTACGGAATTTCACTCCCCTGGCTTTTCGGTGAAGGAAAACATTGCGAGGCAACCTGCATACGCCCTTACTTGGAAGAAATTTGATGGCATATGTGAATATACTAACCCGCACTGGCCAACGTAGGGAATAATATGGTCCCAATCACCCTTCGTGTGTAGATCTACGTCCTGCAGTGGACTATTAAAAAAGCTGGTACAGTACTGTACCACCTTATCCTCCTATATTATTTGTCACAGTTTCGGTACATCAGGAAATGGACAATCATTAACTTACGCTTGTTCTGGATAAGTATTTTTTACCGACTTCCAAAAAGAATGAGGTTTTATGTTCGTCTGCATGTATTTTTTTTATTTACGTTCATCTATATTTTCGCCAATTGTGAACCGAATCAAAAAAATATTTTTAGTTCAAAAAGATATACTCCCGAAGTGGTTCCATTTAAATTTCACAGAAATCGGCTGAGCCGTTTCTGAAAAATCAAAAATAATGTTAGCGATTCGAGCGAAATATTAGAATTTTGTACAGGCGGTTTTGCCATTTTTTTGCGAAAAAAATTTGATAAAGAGTTTATTTCGAATTTGTCCCTTATGTTTGTCCAGACTCCACCGTGTGGCAAAGTGGAGCGGATAGCAGCAAAGCGTAGAAATTGAAATACTCTTCATGAGGGCACCATGTAAATGTCATATTTGCTTGCATTCCAAACATAATCGTGAGTAGAGCCAAGTTACTTTTTTTTTCTTCGCTAAACAAATATGAACAGCTCTGCACATCTCCGCTGTACTTTAGCGAAGTCTGGACCTCAATCTTTACATTCAATGACAAAGCTTCTGATTTGGCTAAATCTACGGCACGCGTAAAATGTCCAACATAATATCCATACCGAAACAACATCAAACTCAGAGTCCAGAATCCAACAAAGCTAAACAGAAATGAGCTTAGTATAATATTGCAATCCGTTACTCCGCTGTATTATCACCATATTTACTAGCGGGAAACAAATCATAATTATTTGAAGAGTTTAGTTGTTTTTTACTGAACAAATATGTAATTTTTGGCTTCCGGGTCAAGACGCTGTGTTTTGGTAGCACATCTCCGTTCCGTTTACGAGTCTGGGCTACAATCCTTACATGTTCAATGGCAAATTTTTCGAAATAGCAAAATCTATGGAACGTTGCGGAGTAATTGTGAAACTAATGTTTTATTTTATTTACGAGTACATAACTTATGAAACATTGAGTTGTCATTCTATACTACCTGAAATAAAATACTACACAAAATAAAATACCTACCTAAATATATACGATACATAAATATATAATGTGAAATGCATAAAGTAATATCCAAATTGAAAGCACCTCCAGCTCAAGAGTGGCACGGGTTTGCACAGGAAATTAACTGCGCCATCTATTTCAATACGGCACCTCCCACAGACGGATGACTGCGGGCGTATTGGAATCACAAAGAGTCTGGCTACTTTTGGATGTTTGCACTCTGATGTCGGTTCTACTTGTTATTAGCCAGTTATATTTACAGTAACCCACAAGCTCTGGAAGCATGAAAACAATTCTCCAACGGTCATACAATTAATTTTTAGCTAATTAATTAAATGATACTTTTTAAATCAGTTGCTTTTTGAACATCAACATAAAATATGCCATAGCAACGCTCGAATACTAAACAACAAAATTGAATGTAGGTACCCGTAACTTCAACTAGAATCTTCAAATCTAAATGTTGGAAATAGTTAAGTATTAAAGTTTTTTGACAAACATGTTTTTATTTTTTTTAAATTGAATGATATATTTTATTTTGCGACAAATGAAGCCTAATAATCCAAATATTAAAGTGTTGAATTTGTGCGTTTGTAAGTTAGCCAAGTTGACAGCTTACAAGACCCGAGTTCATCAACAGAATATGCATAGATGAAGGATTGGTCTTCGCTCCGCTAGCGAGACCTTCATTCATCTATGAGAACATGTTTAAATAATTAACCGTTTGTTAAACCTTAAACGGCTCGTTAACGAAATTTTGCTGTTCACCAAGCCCTGCCCGTCGTTTCAATTCTGTAATCACAAGTTTAACTTAAACAAGCGTTTGTGAACTCGGGAAAATTGCAAAACATTATAATAACATTCCACTTTAACATTTCACTACCCGATTTTATCTATTCAATATTGCCTCCGTGCACCACATGGGTTGACTTAACTGGATTAATGTATCAAAAAGTTGCCGTAATGTCGTAAGTTGGTTCACCATTATGTAACTTTGATAATTATCGTGATTTCAGCCCTCGTTAACGGTTTAACTTATACGGAACATCCCGTGTAAAATGATTAACCCAATTTTGAACTGAAAATTGATATTGGGGAGTGAAAGTAATGACTGCTAAAGTATAATTTCCTATTTGTAAAGTTTTTGGTCAAAATATCGTTTCATAAAGTAAAATATGGATTGAGGGTACGTTTTTCTAAATTTAGATACGATTTATGATAACGGTATTAGTAAAAATTGTATGGTACTTCTAAATTGATCGATAATTAAGCGATAGAATAGTCACTAATCTAGCAAATAATAAATAATTTTATTCATCATTTTGGGGATTAGCTGTGCCGAGCATACTCATACATACATAGAATACTTTTTCATTTCTTTGAGAAAACATTATTTGAATACATATAAATAAATAATTTATTTCACAAAACTTTACAAAATGATTACACAGTAAAACATACATTGGTAAATTTAAAACTTAAACAAAGTCTTTAATAATTCCTACACTAAGAAATTTATCTTGTGTCGTGGTGTGCTGTGTTACTTCTTGTTTGATATCAGATGGTGTGATCGAGTGATTAATATTTTTTTGCACAGAATAAGCCCCTAAAAGGATGCTAATTGATTAGAAATAACCCTGTATAGTCATTTTTATATGAAGAAAATGAAGTTTCAACCCAGTTCCTTAAATTTCATCCGACCTCCTTACATTTTCCTCCACTTATCCACTAATGAGACAGAGCACACACGCCGTTTGCTCGAGTGTCGTGTAAGTGCGTACATAACAACGAGCTCGCTTATTAAATCGCGTTGAAATCCTACCTGACATTTCAATTATGGTACCTGAGAGACTGCGTACAAACTATGTGTTCGTATATTTAGGTCACAAGTTAAGACCGCTTTCACACAGTGTCACTAGTAAGGCAACATTTCCCTTACACAACAAGTTGCTTTGCGTTGAAATATCGTTGCATCGTGTGAGGATTATGATATAAATGTATTGTAGGTACGTGATTGCGTCAAGATTGTTTTGCCTTTGCCGTCCCGAAATGGCTCAAAGTGAGTCTATACTAACTAGCAAACGGAGCGGTAGAAGGATTCCTAGTTTCTTAATTATTCCTTATCACATGATATTAAGGGCATAAAATAGGGATATATTACTAAAGTTTTAAATAAAACTTATTTTTGCGTTTGAATTTGCGTCACCCCTTTTTGAAAGACCATTGAAAGTTAACTCTAATTGAAAAAATAAAAAAATTAAAGCAAGTAATCGGCCAAGTACGAGTCGGACTCGCGTACGGAGGGTTCCGTACTGTATGAGAGCCCCCCTTAAATATTTATTTTATTTTAATGTTATTATTTATTATTGTAGTGAATATAAAACTAAATATTCTGTGAAAATTTTAAGCATCTACCTGTTACCATTATTAATAAAGAACGAAAAACGTCTAAAAAATCAGGTTTGTTGTATGGGAGCCCCCCTTAAATATTTATTTTATTTTCCTTTTAGTATTTGTTGTTATAGCGGCAACTGAAATACATCATCTGTGAAAATTTCGGCTGCCTAGCTATCATGGTTCATGAGATACAGCCCGGTGACAGACAGACAGACAGACAGACAGACAGACGGACAGATGGACATCGAAGTCTTAGTAAGAGGGTCCCGTTTTTCCCTTAGGGTACGGAACCCTAAAAAGGTGTATCGTTTTACAAAGTACGTAGGAAGTTGTACGTAGGCGGTACATGTTACATTTGTAATTTCATAATTTAACTCCAACAATAAAATTGTTTTTATTGTTTTATTCCAATGAGTCAATTCACCTTTATTATCAACACTTTATGATATGTCATATTTTTTGGACTTTAACTGTATTACACTGACTTATCGCCGGGCTAATTGTTTTGTTTCGTGACGGAGCAGTTACGGTCCTTTGTATTAGACTAGGGATTTAATAAAGGGGAGTGAAAGGTTTTTTTATAATTACTCAAAGTGTTTTGGTCTTGCTTTGATTTAAGTCACTTAAGTTGACTTTATCACTTTAAATCTCATTAATATTTGACTAATGTTAATTTAGTTCATTTAATTGGTAAAGAACTGGGACGTAAACCTGAGTATCAGTTATACAGGTTCAAATCCTACACACGAATAATCACGAATAATTTTCTTTATCACAATACTTTTAAGATAAACTTACTGTGAAAAGCATTAAAAACAATATAGTTTCATAATTTCTGTAGTTGCAAAACATTAGTTTAAAAGAATAAATTACCTATTCCACTAGTTGAAATCTCTTAAAACGTTACAATATTATTATCACAATAGGTAGTAGGTACCATTTAAATTATAATAATACTAATATTAACAAATTAAATGGGGAAACCCTTATCATCTAATTTTTTTAAACATTATATTCACTTCCCTTTGTCTCACTATATCACCTTTCCAAATACATAATGCAGTACTGTACTTTACCAGCCTTTTTAATTGTCCACTGCAGGACGTAGGCCTACCCACGAAGAGTGATTGGGTCATATCCACTACGCTGGCCCAGTGCGGGTTAGTGGATATTAACGTAATACACAAATTATATTCATAGAGCAAAAAACTATTCTCAGCCTAAAAGTTTCGTAGCGCACACTTCGTAGCTCGTAGCTACGCCGCTACGAAAGTTCCAACTACTTTTACCACTGACGTAGCTGCAAACTGCACATTATTCAGGCACACAGCCGGATCAAATTTGAATTCAGTAGAGAAGAATTATTTCTGATACTCACCACCAGGGAACGGAACAGTCTTCTTGCTCTCCTGTTTCCTAAGAGATATAATTTAAAGCTTTTCTAGATCGGAGTGAATAGGAATCTTCTAAGTCTGCGTGCTTCATCTTCAACCACGTCGTCGTTTACCATCAGCCAAGTTAGTGGTCTAGCGCGGACTTTTTCTCATTAAAAAAAACGGTTATAATTATTGAATTTAATACTTCTAAAGACGTATCTACTTTAGTCGTAATTGTTTTCTCAACGAATAGTGATAATGTGGAATTCATCTGAGCCTATAGAAGTCATGCGTAGGTATGAATGTGTAAGAACGCTTTTATTTAGGTGTATAAGAGACATAAATAAAGGATTTTATTTTCTAACCTTAAGTTATTTTAAGTTATTTTACTCTCTGTTATTTACCTACTACAGGCAAAGTTGTTATTGTAGAGTTAGATTTACATTTTTTCAACAATTTATTTATTTATTATTCTGTTTCTTGCACAACAACGATGACATACTTAACTTAACTTAAAAATAAAAACCGAACAAGTTCAAGTCAGGCTCGCACACCGAGAGTTTTGTACTAATCCTGGAAATTTCACAAAATTGGGAAGTAAGTGTAAATAGGAAAAATGTTAAATACTCATACTTATCTCTATAGTACAATAAACGAAAAAAATTTTTTTTTCTCGTCATGCATCGAAATTGTAAACTTTTGAAAATTATTAAGATCCTGTTTTAGCATGTATTGATGAAGCTCTTTCATATGATACTCCATGAGATACAATTTACACACTTTGAACTTTGGACTGATGTAATTAAAAATGCACAGTTTTCAGATTTATTCCTATATGTATATGTACTCTAAGATACAACGCTTCT
This sequence comes from Hypomecis atomaria, assembly GCA_964007245.1. NCBI lineage: Eukaryota > Metazoa > Arthropoda > Insecta > Lepidoptera > Geometridae > Hypomecis > Hypomecis atomaria. Next base: position 14,094,558 of record OZ023292.1, on the reverse strand, counting down.
TGCCAAATTTCATAGTTCTAGAGTGTCAAAATATGCGGTTTTTACGACTTAAACGGCTTTAACTTTTTTCAAATTATATTTGTAATTTTCAGAAAAAGAGATTAGGTACATTCATATTTTGCGATTATTATGTTACAATTTACTTTATTCAACCTCCTCTCTTGTACCCTAAGATAAGACCCTAAGTTTGTCTAACGTAGAGCTAACCGCAGTCAGTCTAAGCCATGAGCAAAGCAAAGGCCAGGCAGCTTTCGTGCCAGCCAGCGGTCACCGGATTACCACAAAGGTATGGAGGCAGTTTGTCTTTCTATGTAACGTCCCATTATTACATTATGTACTTCACCACATAGTCTACTAAGGACTGCAGAAATTCATTAAGAAACTAAAAGTGAAACGACCTTTTATTATGGGACCAACCCTGAAATGATTTAACAACAGAATAAAGAAACCTTCAACAAATCTAATAAATTAAGTTGATTCACATAGACCGCATGGTGTCAGAGTTTTAAAGCCGCCTGACATAGCTGAACGGTTAAAATAACTGGGGCCTACCACTTAACGTATCTCTAGAGCTACGGCAGCACTCAGTTGTAAATGCCATTCGATGTCACTCATCTGAAGACTGACCAAAATCTGAAGATAGATCTAATGAATGATGATAATGAAGAATAATTAACGAAGATTTTTCGCGATTTAAGGTTTAGTCTCTAAAAACTAATAAATGCAAAGATATCTTAGTCTAATTATGTCCGTCATTTGAAGAAATTCATAATTTGTGAGGATGTATACGTAGGTATTTTTATTTTCTTTGTTAAACACCGTCATTAATGTACGCCCTGTCAACATCAAAATACAGCGCAATGAGCTAACTTAGCGTCATTATAATCATAGGTGCAGACAATATATTTTTAGAAAAATATATCTAGAAATATGTATGTCGACTCAAATAATAGTTGAAAAAATTCGCCAACAATTTTTCAACGGAATGGTAACATTACTCTAGCTTTCTCTAGAGTAGGTTTCATGATAAATTATGCTATAGTACTGACGATACTCGAGAGGATTAAACTTGAGCTATTAAGTTCATTATAAATGGAACAGCTGTGCATAGAAGGCCTAGAACTTTCGTCGTAAATATGGAGCCGGCCCTGGGATGATTCTTGTCACCTGCGCCTTCCAATCTGCATAGAGAACTAGTTTGTTAGAGCCGAGTATAACGAAAAAAAAGTTAGAGGCGTTTGATGGAGCTAGTCAGACACTAGCTGATAATTTGCATACTCTCATAACAGCTATGAATTCAGAGATGGCCCCATTTCAATTTTATCGAAATCAGCTGAGGCGTGTTCGACAAATCAACAATAATGTAAAAAATACTACGTACTTCGATTCGTGCAAACTATTCGAATTCTGTACATGGTTGACGTCGGTTAGGCCATTTTTTGGGAAAAATAATAAGAACAGCATTCCATAGAAAAATGTCACCTTACAGAAATATTCCTACTACAAGTTTAATAGTAGATCAACAGTAATATGAACAGTAAAATTAGTCCTGGAATAGTCAACCGTGGGTGATATTTAGATTACACAACTGTAATTCAGATGATGCGTTAAATTATGTGGGCCTTGGTATCTAAGTATAACCAATTAGCTCTTTGTCTAGGGCTATTAGGAGGTTAAGCGGCTAAAACAACACTATAAAATTCCTGCTAGTACTAGCTGCCTGGCCTATAATTATGAATACTACTTACTAAAAATGTTGAATCACAACTTTAAAAAATACAGTAGACGCATTAAAACTGATCATCCATACTGAAAATATCATGTTGTATATTATTCTATCAACACGATTATAAAAATGTAATATTCTGCTGTGTGTAATAATGGCGCATTATAAAAACCTTGTGACTCACTTTTAATTAAAACATGAAGTATTCAAAGACTGTAATAACGAGCGGAGAGGAGCTCGCGAGAATTATGACCTGGTACAGCCAGCCACATAAGTGCCTGACATGTTAACGGAATCAGGGCTTAAATAATTTGTAGCGTCGTGTACTCCGCTTACTCCGTCAGAATTTAAAGAGTACTAAAACAACATTTAATAAATAATATCATAAGTGACTTAGGTCGTAACGTTGATATTATGACTGAATGACTTGGAATTTGTATCATAATTGACACGTTGAAACTTTTGGTGTGGTATTTTAATTTCTGTAAAACAGCTATCGACCTACATGCTATCTGCTGACAATCAGATAGGACGTAGTCAACCAAATAAACTATCAATTAATTTTGTAAAATTAGGGTTAATCACGTTTCATGACATCAAATAAGATTCCACCGATTCCTAAAGTCCATTACTAGGGAAAATCTATACCTAATCTGTTAGTACACGAGCCTGTACCTATTTTACGAGGATCTCGAGAGAAAATGCGTACTGATACTCACTTTTATAGTTTTTTTTGTGTTAAAAGTGCTTTTTATCTGTGATTATTCACCAGTTTTTTTTAAGTTGGCGATATTTTGCACTATTTTAATAACACTTATTAAGTGTTGCCGATTGTACACGAGTTTTGTATGAATAACGGACGTGAAACTAAAACTATTGGGCCCGCGGGCTCCGCAGCTCGTAGATCAAGCGCGACGAGCCCAACTTGGGCACTTCATTAATTGAACCGACAGTTTGGAATGTTGTCAACTATAGTATAGGCACCTACTGTATTCCTAATATTGTAAGAACATATTTTCATTTTATTTGTAGAAATAGGCAGATAAAGATTTTATTGTGTATCCATCATAAAAATAGAGGAAATATACAGGGTTACTGGTATTCAAAATAAGCATCCTTTTAGGGGCTTATTCTGTAGGTACATCAAAACTGATAACTTTTGTTCAACGACTTTTATCAAATCTAAAAAAAAGTAGTTTCATAGAAAAATATCGTTCACCATCGATAAAATGTAGGGCACAGCTGTTTTATTTAGTTTTGACAAATTTCGCAGAACAAATGTTGTTAGTTTTGATGTACAGAATAAGCCCCTAAAAGGATGCTAATTGATTACCAGTAACCCTGTAGATGACAATAATAACTTGTGTAACAATAGATGGCCTCAGAGCTGAAGTAGCTTTTTCATTATATATACTCGTAGACAGATGCTTTGCATCATAGGATCGCACGCGTTGCCCATTATTTAGTTTATCTCAATGTTAGCTATTTGAATACAGTTTGACCTCCACCTAACGCGACGTTTAAAAAATTGCTTAATTCAAACGAGAGTGCCACTCCACAAATCCAGAGACCTTTTTATGTAAATCTTGAAGGATGTGCTGGATTTTTTAATGAAACTGCGCAATTACTTTGATGAATACTGCATTCGTGACGTGGCCCTTAGCGAGATCTGAGGGAGCCGTAATCTAAATTAAACGTCAGGTATATTGATTCAAGTTAACGTAACACAAGCACGGGAAATCTCCGTTTGGAGCGCCTGAATGTACTCGAAAGTTTATTTATTGTAAAAATAATTACTAATTCAAACAAGATTAAATGTTTATAAGTATGATATGGGGTAGCTTTAATACTTTATTATTCGCAAAAATTGTATAAACGTTAGCCATTGCAACATGTGTATTGTACACACTTCCTCGTTTTAGAAACAATGAAAGGTACTAACTTATTTGGCACCCACTAACATCAAACGGACAAGAGCAGATGAAGCAAATACTGAAAGTCACTCAAACGAAACGGTCTTCAGGCAACGCAATCTAATAAAAAGTAGATGAGACGCTCCCACGCAGGCGGAATTTTAATCAATTTTGTGGCCAATAACTGGAGACGGCGGCTCAACGAGCCTCACTTCGCAAATTACCGCCTTAAAACGTTTCCTTCGACTACATTCGTCAGGATTAAACCTCTTAAATTAAAAAGACCAAATTCGATTACCGAATTTGCATAACACGACTGATCACATAGAAATAAGAGTCACGTTTGCTTAACTACTCGTTTGCCGTAATTGTGCCTTAAGATAACAGTTGCAAGCATTTCGTCGAGGAAAATTTTTCAAACGAAGTCGAGAAAGTAAGAACCCTTTCGTTTTTGTACCGGAACGTTTTGTGACTGCGCCAGCAAAAGGGGCATAGGAAATATCGTGACGTCAAAGACAAGATTCGTTTGTATGGCCGGGGTTGCCGCGGGCGCCCGGAATAATGAGTTTCACAAGTATTTTGAAGGAACTTTATTACGGTTACTACTTAGCAGGCAATTAAGGGCTTCAGCATTTTTTGTCAGGACGTGGTAATTAGTTTTAGCTTTCTAGGAGAGACGATTTGAGAGCTCTTGGAATGGAAAGATGACTCACTTAAAAAATACACTTTTACTACTTTCTTACTGCTAGTAAAAGTATAAGTAGTGGTATTTCTAAATAAAGCAGTGACGACACAAAGCACGGCTAACGTCACGTTTCTTCCAAATAGTCTGAGTGTAACTCTAACAGCTCAAATCTATGTGCGGTAATGCAAATGGTAATGCAAATGGTAATGCACTTCGGTCGTCAAAAACGAAAGGGCTAAATCTTTTTATGCACAGTAATTTCGCTGAAAACGTTGCCGTAAAATGCGAAACATAGCAGTGCTTGCATACTTATTTTCTACTATTTGTTGCACTAGCACAGGTGAGGCACTGCCTAAAGCAGACTCTGTCAAAGAGTTCTAAGTACCACAACAAAAATAAACTATCGAATACTATCAAATACCTGTTATTTTACATTTAGTTAACAGCAGGCATGTATTTTATTATTATTGGAACGCCATCACCGAATGAACTGAAAACATGGAATAATTTCACGCAATGTTTACTCACGAATATGACACAGCTGTAAAGAATAGTAATGCGAATGGAAAATAAAGGGTTGTTTTTATTGTCTATAAATATGGTACGGTATGGCATTGTTTTCACAATGAAAGCCGAAATATGTTTTGTTACAAAATATTTTTTGTAAAACACGGGTTTGCGTAGAAACTATGTGATACGAGCAAATGTTTGTGGACAATTTTGGGCTTATACTCTTACATCTCTTTAAAAAATGTAATTCTTTTAAGCGTTGAGTTCGTTTTTGTTATTCTAAATAGTGATTTTCTTTTGTTTCAGTTTGAAGAAGCGTGCCCGCATTCCTCGCCGATATCCTTCGTTAGTTAGCGAAAGGGGAGTGTTACAAAGTGGAATAGTTTCAATTTGTATCGCAAGTTTAGAGGTGAATAGTGGGTGTAACGAGCGCGTGGCAGGTGACAGGGGGAGGATGGGGTGCAGCGGGGGCGGGGGGTAGCATGACAGCGCCTGCCACGGCGGCCTGATGGCGCTAGTGCGCCGCATACTAGGCGACGCCCAGGTGAGCACCCTGCATGCATGATTACCACGACACACTTGCACAAACTTTTACACTCACCCCGTTTGTACACAAAGCTATCTGTGCTGTTATATTGTAGTTAGTATTAGACACTTGATGACTCAAGTAGAGCTTATCTAACGCTGCTATACATATCTCTGTATAATATAAGGACCAATTATATAGTAGTGTATTTCATTTTATGTAAGACTAGTACATAAAATATCAAGATTAGCTCGTTGTTTTTTATTTCAAAAATAAAAACGGAATACTAATGACAGTAGTTTTGTACGCTACAAGAGTCGCAAAAGGCTGCTTTGGTTGCCGATCCGAGTATGATTAACACTAATACTTTTAACAACTTGTTTATGAACAGCCTCAAACTGCTGCTTCACGGTCCAACTCTTGGCAACACCGTAACTTAATTCCAGACGTGCATGCCTCAGCTCACTCTACATCACACTTTCAACTGCATTTTTCATTACTGCCCCTTTTACCCAACAGTATCTGCTTTAACGCTTAAACGGTGGTATTACCATTAGTTACAAAGTTGCCATGGAATCGGTCCGAACCCTAAAACGCAGCTTAATTAAGCGAGCAGACTTAAACGTCTATTACATCAAACGGTGGCAGGTGAATTAACTAAATGGGTGGAGGTATAGCTTTAGATTAATGGTCAGAGATATGGCCGCGTCTGATGGCCAAATAGCACTGCCGTTATCATGGTACCTGTTTTAATGAGCTTGTTAGTTCGTGTTTTATATTTCAACGCCTTTTCATTTTCAAGATGGAGTGTGGTAGCTGCTTCTGAAGTTTGCGCGCTCGTATATAATTAAACTTCAAGTTGTTGCACTGAAGATTTTGGGTAGCTTTAAATTTATTCATCATTATCAGTATGATGTTATTTCTAGTTGTAAGTTAAGCACTCGTCAAGTTTACTTTTGCTTACTGTAGTTAGATATCGATATAATTGACTAGTAAGTTTCATGGTGAGCATTATATTAGTGCATTAACTTAACTTTTGGTATAAATAGCAACTAAAGCTGTTTTTTTATAAACTAAACTATTTTTGTTTTTATTTTCATCAACCATATCAATAATTTTCATGAAGCCATTACGATTTACTTTATATATGACTTTTGATCAATTTTAATATCAAAATTTGATTCGTTTAGATGTCCTCTATAGGCGTTCAATAGAAGATGGGAAAGTATAATCGCATCTAGCTCTTTAAGATAACTGCAAAGAACATGATGTACGAGTACATCGATGCGAAGCTAGTAACTATTTAAAATCAATATTTTGACTCGCACGACGTTTAAAATATTTCTAGTTTACCTATTTAACCAAAGATACATAATCAAATTAGGTAGGTACACATAATTCTGACTGTTTCCTACATTTCACTACTACATGAATGTTATAAATTCGTATTGTTTACAGTCACTGGTCACTGCTATTATGCACAATCTCGTCGTACATCAAGATGCGACACATACAAACATGTGCTATTAAAAAACCGTGTAATCGCAAGATAAATTAACTATTTCATTTTTTTCACGGAACAATTATCATTAATTGAAAGGAACATAATATGCTTTTTACCTAGCTGCGCCCCGCGCTGTTACCCGCGTTAGCCCGAGATAAAAATATTTTTCTTTATTACATCAGCTACCTGCCAATAAAAGTCCCGTCAAAATTCCCATTTCAGAGATTAGCCGGAACAAACAGACAGACAGACAAAAATTGTAAAAATAGTTATTTTGGTGTATGTACCGTATATATATATTCATAAACATGTATCACCCTTCGTGGGTAGACCTAGTCTTGCAGTGGACTACATGTAGTAAAAAACGGTTATTTCAATACTACAAACAGACAATTTTATTTATATGTATAGATGTATAGAAGATGTACAGATGTATAGATTTCTGAGTTGATCCCATAATAAGTTGTTCATTTTGATCTGAAGGTTCCGTAAGTATCCGTTATAAGAAATTCCATTGTGTCAGGCGAAACTACGCAAGATGGTGGACGAGCAGGTGTCTGTCGGCGCCCGGGTGGAGGACATGGAGCCCGAGCCCGCAGACCCGCTCATCACGCCAGCCAGCTCGGCGCTGGAGCGGGACTTCGACCCCCGGCCCGTGCCGCCCGAGCGCAGGCTCCTCATAGGGACCCTGGACAAGCGCAACGGTTCGCTCAACGGAGACAAGGAAGCTACTCTGAATAGAACTACCCGACTGACGATACGGAATGGGAAAGATAACCCATTTATAGGTAAGCACCTCTTTCATAAAAATGTCTCTACAATAGATTAATCTTGGATACCTGCTCCTCACAGAGTTGAAGAAAGAAGCGACCCTTTCCAAAAATATTCGACTGACCGCAAATGGAAATAACCGCACTTTTATAGGGTAGTGTCAACATACGAGTATATTTCAACATACAAGTATGTTGACACAAACCTGTAAAAGGGCTGTTCTTTCCCATTGATTGACCAAAGCCAAAAACTGGTGGACGGCCTTTTCAATTTACTATGATAAAATTAAAATATACTCTCCAATAAACAACGTCCTTATTATTTCTGCAATAACAAATATGTAGTACGCTCTTTATTACCCTTTTGTATTATACTCGTATTTCTACTAGCCAACTACCCAATAACACATTCCCAATATTCTTATTCGTATTCCTTTTGACAATATATCATATCACATACGTTATTCAAGTATTCGGACGTCATTGGTTCTCAGTACCAGGTACGCTCCAAATAAGGAAATATTTTCCTAAATGAAGATAAATGGGCCATACTCTACGGAAGGGCCTTCGATCCGATCGGAAATCCATCTATGGCGTGACCAGAATTGAAAAAATGTCGTGGCGCAATACCGCCACTGCCTGCCGGCGCTGCGTTAATAATTAATGGTGTTTATAGATAGTTTTATCCATGAGGACGCACGTTATTTTTTTCCGTAATGTCTCAACTAAAAATGCTAGCTTACCTAAATTGTACACACATATTTTACATTTATCAAACTACAAGACAGTAGATACAGTATTTGGCGATGCGCTCTCATCTGATAATCAATACCACTAATATTTATAAGTAGGTCTATAACAATCAATAAATGTCAACATCGATGGGATTATGACTCTTAGGTCGAATTTTGTCCTACATTCTGTTAAGGTCCATGCCGACAATGACATAAATTTAGGTATTGGAGATAGTTTTAGAAACTATACCTAAGTATCAATATACCTTCGTAAAAAATAAATATTTCCTCTGCAGATGACGACAACAAAGAAAACCAAGCTAATGGTAAATTAGAATCGCCAGTGAAGTGGAATCAGAATGGCAGCGACAGTGGCACGTACGCAGAAATTGGCACCGGAGGGAACAGCAACACTAGTGAGAGGAATATTCTGGACCCTGAGGATAGTTCTGAGGAGGAGGTGCCTCTACCTGATGCGACGTCGCCAGGACGGAGTAGTGACGGACCTGAACCTAGAGCTGACATCACGGCGACTCTTGACGGTGGTAAGTCGCATTTATTTCAAACTAAGCCAGAGCATTGATAGAGATAGCCAACAATTACAATCTAAGTTTTTTGGATTGCTTTTTGATGAAATAACGAGTTAGTATTACTTTTGATTTGTTCACTGAATTTTGTTAGTCTATTAGAATTTATTAACTGAATATTAATAGTACATGCGTCATTTACCAAAATTCCAAATGTTCTTAACTATTTAACATAAATAATTATTTTTTGCAAAAAATAGCATGACCGACTTCACCCGTGTACAGAATTCGCGAACATTTCGCACGGATCGATGTTACATTTTTTACATTATTGTTGATTTATCAAAAATGGCTTAGCCGATTTCAATAAAATTTTAATAGGACTAATTTCGATGTATACTCTTTTCAATAAAAAAGAATTATCGAAATCGGACTACTACAAAAAAAGTTATGTGTTATAAATAAAAAGTATATATACGCGTCGAATTGTACCTCCTCCGGTTTGGTTCGTCGGTCAAAAAGAGGCCACCTTTCTGCAAAGAATCTGAAAACATTGCATTAGATGTGAAACCAACAAGATACAGCTTTTGTTAACAAAATACAATTTAAGACACCAAAAGCCAAAAGTAAACAAAGACGAGTATCTTGTCTATTCATGTCATTTCTTTCTTAGAAAATCCTGTTACAATTCTTTGTATAAACAGATCACAATAGATGCTTAGTTGTAGACGGAAAATGTTAACGAAAACGACAATAATACTTAACTAATTACAGCGTATCGAAATTAGATAAAAAATATAACATGGTAGGTAAATTCTAAAAGACTATCTACCCCTTTTTTTATTCACGTATCAAAACAAAGTTCTCATCTAGCCAATGACATGCTATGAATGAATATAAAAATACTTTTAGAGACCAACAACATGATCAGACCTAGGATTGGTGACTGTGAGTAGCATCCAAAACTAAGTAAAATTGGGACTCAGAGAGAACGAATTTTTGCCCGTGGCTTTGCCCGCGTTATATTTTTATTTCGTGCAGTCCCATAGAAACTTTTTATTTTTTCGGCATAAAAAGTAGCCTATGTAACATTCCGTCTTTCAAACTATGTCAATGCCCAAAATCAAGTCAATCCGTTGCTCCGTTGCTGCGTGAAAGAAGAACAAACCAACACATATACTTTCGGATTTATAACATTAGTAAGGAAGTAAGGCTAATGGACCAAATTTATTTCCAGTTTTTACCACACCATAGGTTATTGGTACCATAGCAAAGTTGGTCATATTGGTGAGTAAATATACCTACGTCCAAAAGTCCCGAGACTTTGCAAAGCAACAGCCTGAATATTGTCATACATTTTTATTTGCTACATAAATTTGTGTTTTCATTATTTATTTATACTCTTATACTCTGAATCGTTCTTAAAAATTAATATTTTTGTTGCACGTGACGTCACCTTCCGGTCTCAGCAGAATACCAGCGCTGATTGTCCTCAATCAGCAATTCACGCTGAGTTGGGACCGGTTTTCGTGGCATACCGTGCGCACTTGCTGCATAACTACTGTTTCTCATGTTTGTTGTTTGCTCGTTTTTTTTTTCTTCTTGTTATTAGCTGTGATTGTTAATGTACGTCACGAAATAAACGTTCTTTCTTTCTTTATTTTTTCTATTTTTCTTATATCTATAAACAAAAAAATGAAACTGACCACTTGGACTATACGTACAATTTATATGTTATGAACTTGCACTTTTATTTAGCTAAAACATACACCTCACATAAAAATAAAAATAAAACTGCTAGAGGTAAAGTTGTTCAGTTAACGTTTATCTTAAGAGCCTGTAATCCTCGAGATAATAGTTCGTAACTAGTCGGGCGGTATGTTTGTTTTACTGATGAAGCCTGAGCTCCTCAGTTAGTTTGAAATTCTTCATAAGTACAACAACTTCAGTCAGTATTATGAGTTTGTTTTATGAGGTGATACACTTGAGAGGCCTCTAGGGTTACGAATTAAACATGTTGTGAATAGTAGAATCGCTATAGTCAAAATAAAAACAAACTATCCATAGATTAAATGTTTAAACATCCCATTGACCTGTACTGTTATGGTAAGCAAGAATTCAAATACGCTGTCGATTGCTAGTAGGGATTGAACAATAATAATTGTATATTTTTTTTATACACTTTTTCCAAAGAATTACTTCTGAATTATTATTACGTTATTTTTCCATGAGAACTAGCTTCTTTGCAAAAAATATTAGTTTTGCCATCTAAAAAGTTTTTTTCATATTTGCAAAGAAGAAAATAGATTTCTTGAAATAATTCAGCAGGTTGCGTTCCATTACGACTCTCTGAATTGACTTCATTGTTACTCTTCACTATAAGTGTCCAAAGAGTGGCCTTTTTATCACAAAAAATATCGAAGGCAACTCATCACAAAAGTTAAAATGCTAACTGGCTTTATGCTACAGTTTCTCTTACTCAGCTCTTCTCAAACTCTACTGCCACTAACGAGCTGCAATCAACGTAGTCCACAAGAACTTTTCTACCGATGTTGCAGATTGCAGTGTTATTGCAGTTCTTTGTATTTCTTAAGGCTTAAAATTCACAGAGTAGGTTTTTCCCACATGTGTCGCGACTGTGAACTTGCAGTCTCCTTGGGTTCCTATGAGTCGTGTACATATTATGTGCTAGCTTTGGATATATTTATTTACCCTCTTCGTAACCTTTTCACACTTTCTCCGCGGCAAACAGACGACAGCGAAAAGTACCGATCTGACAGGGATCGTCCATTGTATTCTTCAAATCATGGACCGAACTTGAAGATAACTGACTATGCCATCTACTTCCTTGGCACAAAATCAATATGGTAGATAGCATTGTCAGAAAGAGATTTAACGCATCAGAACTCAAATAGCTGTAGATTTTGATGATGATAATTATAAAAGTCTGGTAAAGAAACTTCTTCGTGAGTTCATAGCCTGAAATATGACATAAGCATTACCCACTTCCCTACAGTAGGTAAGTATAATATCCACCGCTAATAAGCCTGCAGCCTGCAGGGAATTAGCTCATTTGTTGCCACTGAAATAATGCAGCTAGGAGCTTTTCAATACTACGAGTATTGCTCTTTCAAAGGCATCGGAAGCAAATAGCTAATTCTAGATATCATTTAATTGTTTTATTCACAAAATGTGTAGAGCTTTTTATAATAAGAGTAATAAAATAATTAAGCAAAAATCAGCCAAGTTTTAGTTCAAAGTACACATCGATAAATAATTATTGTCCAATCTCTAATTCAGACACTTATATGATTGTTTGGTATTTGTTGTGGAATTACTACCGTAACGAAATTATCTTCTTTCGTTCTTTACTTACACGTGACACGTTCTGAAATCGCACAATAAAAAGCAACCACCTCGCCTATGTTTTCCCGCATTGATCGCCCAAGCTAGTGAAATAATGGGTTCATAACGCAATTGTCTTCCGCCGCATAATTTATCTGCCTGACTATTGCCCCAGTCACAATAATGGAACCTGAATAACGTCGAGCGAATTGCTGTCAGCTCATTTGTAACTTAGTTTATTGTTTCTTCTGGCACTCATTGACTTGGGGAAAGATTTATTCGCTAATAACTCTATTGGATTTCCGAGCGATTCTCTCTGTATTCGTCCCGTAGAATTGACGGGTGACTGGAACAGTTACGGGTTCCACAATAGCGTAATATTGGGGTTAGAGTCAATACGACTCTTGGAACGGATGGCAGAATATTGTAGGCTTCGCGCACACCTGCTGCCTGACGCTTGTCACCACGGTCCAAAAATCATACAGTTGTCGTTCATCAAAGCTATCGAGATAAAGCACCCGGGTAAGGTGTGAAGATTAGAGAATATGTATCTGTGAGCATGTAACAACATACCTACAACTTAGTAATGGAGTTTGAGGTGATCACATAATATACAAAGCCCAACAGCGGAATACAGAGAATAAGGTTGTGATGATGATGGTGAACATAATTTATCGAATAATAATAATTGAAACAAAAACGGTTAACCCCGTTAGTACGACAGATATTCCTGTATTTTGGCGTGAAACCACGAAATGTCAGAAGCGTTCAGAAGTAAAGTTTTTTCACTGTGCTTGTAATGTTCCAGTCATTTCAAGCAATCGATTTGTCTGGTCCGGCCGTAGCCGCATTTCGTGACACGCACAACTTTCACGTTATTACAACGTTTACGGCGCCATAACCGATTCCATTTATACGACTGGCGGCACTGTACTTTGCTTAACTTTTCATATTATATCGCGACAGCTAATAATGAGGGTCCTAATGTAAGCCCTTGAATGCTAAACAAGGACAAAACTTCGCCGAAGTAAAGCTATTAACGAGACAATGCCGAAAAGTAAACAAATTGTGAATTAGGCAGTCGAGTTGAAATAAATTTATGGGCGTGCCTTTGCATTTTGTTTGAGAGATTATTTGTCTTTTGCGAGAAAATTTCCTGGTTGTTCATTTTGCTAAATTGAAACCGTGTATTTAATATTGAATTTTGTTTTATTAAGCTTCGTGATAGCAATTTCGAATTATGCTTTTGAATGGAAAAGTTTTACGGAAGTAAATAAAACTGGCTGTATTGTAATGATCAAATATTGTAAAATTCTAAAACAAATTCTTCAGTGAAATGAAATAATTCGAAATTGACTTACACTAAAAACGTTACCCGTAATACCGTAATATATGTATGTACGTAACCCAGGATATAGTTAGCACAGGACCGATGCAGTTGTAACGGCAAAAAAGGAACAAATGAGTTAAATATTTATCTAGTCAACCGTGATAAAGTTTTTACATCAGTAATATTTTAAGGAAAAGAATCTTCACCGTATATGTATTGTCCGTTTGTCCTGTTAATTCGTCACCATCCCAGAATTTTCCCCAAAAAAGTTACTTTGAGCGGTGAGGCCGCTACTTGCACTAGTTTTTAGGCTACTTAATATTATGCATTGTTTTTGTTTAATCGGTGTGTACATTAAGGAGTTTATCTATCTATCACTTTTTGTGCCTACTACAAATTGTAATATACACTAGATACATATATAGGTAAACATATTGAATTGTTTCTTCAACAGTCTGATAATGACACAGTAGTAGTACTCGTACTTGCCCCCCTATGTACTGTAGTGTACTCTACCAGCCTTTTTAATAGTCCACTGCAGAACGTAGGCCTACCCACGAAGAGTGATTAGGTCTTACGGAAAATGTACTCCATGTACATAGGTGTGATGCACAATAGGGATGTTTACTAGGTATAAAAATCATTATTATAATTAGTCCGTCGGGTAGATTTAAAAAAAATATTTGAAACACACTTTTTCTTTTGTCAATAATACAATCAGTGACAAAGATAAATCTTGTCAAAGTTTGAGAGTGGGGGCTCGTGACGGCAGTGGCCGGTACATTTGATACCGGTTAGTGACGTCACGCGGAACTTTAACGGGCTATATCTTCATCATTTTTTGTTAAATTGACAAAAGATAAAATACGTGTCTAATATTTTTTGACAATCTATTTGACGGACTAAATATATTTTTTTAGTTAACAAGCCTATTGTATAATTGTTCATTTTGTTTTGGCCATTGTTTTATTTATTACTTATTATGATCTACCTAGTACGTTGTACTGTACTAGTCTCAGAAAATATTTGTGTGCAGAAGCGGCGTCCCCGGGCGGGCGGTCGGACCGGTCACGACAGGAAGAGGTGCCGGCGTCTCCCGGGATGCTCACCGCTGCTCAGCTAGCCAGGAGGCTGCGGATGGAGAACGAGAGGCTTCAGGTAGATCTACAAAATATCATTTGTTTATTTTTTGTTATTAATTTCGATCACGCTTTACAGGACCGGAAAGAATGGCGAGGAAGAGAAGAGTAGTAGTGAAGGAAGAGAGAGATCACTGCTATCGCCAGCAGTGATACGGACTGATTAGACAGGCAATCATCATTTTTGGAGGTGTTACTCTATACGACGGATATTTTCAAGGATATCATTGTATCTACTCATCAACATGATCGGAGATTACTACGGAACCAACCTCTTAATCGCAAAAATAGGTACTCATAGTGGTTCCGTAGTATGGATGTACGTACCTATTACATTTTATCAAAAGTCGACGAACTTTTTGTACGGAACAAGTGATTTATTTTTTACCAACAATAAGTGGTTCTACTATCTAGTTTGCTCTGAATATGGCGCCATTTATTTCTACAAACTCATCTTAGAACTTTGAGCAAATAAATATCTAGATACATGCTCGAAAGTACGAGTACGTAGTACGGCTAGCTAGTTTAAAAAAAATACAAGACATTTATTTCATTACAATAAAATGATACAAACTGCATATTGGTAAATGCACTTATTTATATTGAGTATCGTGGTTGAATAAATATCAAATGGTGTAATTTAAACAAAAATAATTTGTGGATTTAAATTTAATCAGATTACGTTAACATGTTTATTTAAGTCGTTTAAAATGACGATGAAAATAAAAGTCGACTTGCTCACCTACCAGTTTTGTAATAATGATAATTAATGACTACTACGTTTTGTAAATTAAAATGACTTGTAAGTACCTATTTAGAGGTATATTTAATTGTTGCGGTTAAACTCGAATAATGTTTATTGTGCTTTTGCATGACTGAACTTTTTCGTACACTTTTCAATTATTATTGAAAAGTTAATTAATTGTAATTAATCATTGTAAGAGTTTAAAAATTCGGGAGAATTCTAAAAGCAGTATTTAGTTGTATTTGATGTCGAAATGTCATAGATAAGTTAAGTACCTAAGACATAAATGACTTTATCTACACTAGTGTTGTAACATTCTACTTATGTTTCCAATACTTGACTTATAATGACTACTGTTATAGCGCAGACAACAAAACACTCAATTTAAGCAATTTCACATGATGTTATAATATCCACATATATATATATATATTTTTTTTTTTTCTAGAAACAATTTTGAATTTACCGGTTGGAATATGGCGGAAACGTAACAAAATTCATTAAAAACCGTAATTTATTGTTTTCAGATATTAGTATTACTATTATAATTCTGCAAAGTAGAGATAAACCAAATTACCGAATGTGGCGCAACTAGTTATTTCTTTTCGTGTTGTTTCTATAATGCGCTACAGTTCTACGTATGTTAGGCGTATTACGTATATATACCTATCTAGGTACATAATCATATTATTTATTTTGTAAAATTATGCAAAGTACATTTGCCGTAGGTTTTAATAGGTACATTTATTTGCTCTGCTCAATATGCTCAACACCATTGGCTCTAGTCCAAAGCTATTTATTCATTGTTACCAGTTATTTATTCAGAACATGTAATTACGCTTTTTGACCTTGTGTTGGCCTACACAATTACTCAAAACATTAATTTAGCTTATTAGTAAAAACAAACCTTAGTTTAATTAGAAAACTTGGAAGTTTTGGAACTTAGCGGATTTCTAAGGGACCCTTTACGGAAACTCGGTACGTTACGCAAAGCGTACGGTAGTTAACGCAATAATCACAGTCAAACGATTCTACGCATAACTTAATGTTAAAATTATTTGAAAAAATGTCTATCATCTATATATAAATATCTATCATAATTATGTTTCTATCTAGGTATATTCTACGCTAAAATCACCTACGAATAAATAACACCCAGACACCGGAAGTGGTTTGGTATAAAACACACAAATGTAGCAATACTCTACTTTCAGTACATTTTCATGATAAACAAACGAAATGCGTTTTCATGAAAATTCACATGCAAAAATAAATGCGATTTCGTACTGAACTATCTGCCTAACCTATTATCGAATTTAGAACCTTCTGCTTCGGAGGCAAATGCGACAAACTAGGCCAAGTCTATGTTTATTTTAAGGCCAAAGATATATATACCTAATTAAGTTGATAACGTGACGTGCCACGCAACAGACCACCCGTCAAGCGTCTCCGCTTAAGGGCCCTAACATTTCATTCGATCAAAGTCAGAATTTTAGTACCCACGTAACTCAGATACTCAACTTCATTACTTTCTATCGACATCTAGTTGCTAAGTCGGGTTTCCGCCTGCCTTCACTTTACTGCCTTCAATAAATACTCCTAAATATTACTAAGGCTCGTATAAAATTGGTTTCTGAAGGGACCTAATGGGTCATTCGGGTATGCCGGCTCGAAAAATATTTATTTGATAGCCCGGATGGTTATTATGCCAATCGGAAGTAAAGCAATTTTGGTTGATATGATTAGGAATTGTTCGGAAATAATGCTAATAAATTCTCTTTTGCTGATATTTGAGTTCATAATATTCGATTGCGGTTTAATTAGATGCTTTGAAGTTGTTGTTTTAGAGTAACGTAAAACTTTCATGATCTTTTTATTTATAGATAAGCACCATCTTTTTCTTATATTTCAAGTATAATAATATTGAATCCCTGAAGGATTGTGATGGAATAGCGACTACTTATTGGTCTCCTGGGAGATTGACTTTGGGAAATCTAGCGGAATGAATAATTAATGTATTAAAACAAATACGGCGAATTCAATTACAATCAATGTAAAAGGAGAAATCAAAAATAATGTGATCCAAAAAATAATCATCATATTATTCATAATATCTCCTTTTAGACATTTTTTCCATTTCAGGACCAATCACATAGTTATTTTTCACACAAATAATAAAGAATCTCCTAATAGCAGTTGCAACGCTAATTACTGGAAAGCTTTTTGGAACTCGAGTAACCAATTCCTTTATTCAATGGCAGGCGGAGTTGACACGAGTGCGGCGATTGCTGGTGGCTGCGGCGGAGCGCGGTGAGGCGGGCTCTGCGCTTATCGAGCGCAGCAAGGGAGAGGCTGCAGACGGCACGCCGCTTGACCCGCAGCAGCTTGAGAAGGAACTGCTGCTTGCGAGAGAAGCTGTCAATTGTAAGTCAATTTATCAGTTCATATAAGACGGATGAGACAACTGTAAGTAGCGGTCAAGCACGGTGAGGCGGGCTCTGCGCTTTTCGAGCACAGCAAGGGAGGGGCTGGAGACGGCACGCCGCTTGACCCGCAACCGCTGCTTGCGAGAGAAACTGTCAATTGTTAGCCAATTTACCAGTTAGGCGGAGTTGATACGGGCTAGAAATCTGCTGGTAGCTGCGAACAAGTGTGATTTAGTGGATAAGTATATGAAACAAGGGGGAAGCTGGAGATGATTAGACCAAGAGAATATGTGAAGATTAGACTAAGAGAATATGTAATTATGGTGCAATAAACACGATTGAATTGAATTGATGCTGAGTCGCTTGTGTTTAGTCCCCAATTCTCACCAAACCCCCTTATTCGAGGTTCAGGCAGCAACTGAGTGAGGCATCTAATATTTTTCTCCTCAAATCAATCCCAATTCGACAGCAAATGCTGTGAGCCAAGTAAAGATGCGTAAACAAGCGTAGGTGTAATAATTGCTGCATAACATCGATTAAAGATGTAAAGGCGTGAAAGTGTAGACGTAATATACTGCAGAACTTCGAATAATAGTCTACTCTCAAAAATCAAAATTTGCAAAGTCAAAAATTTCACAAACAAACCTGAAAATATGTGTTCATTCCAACAACTATACCTAACATAGAAATGTGACGACTTTGTCTCGTAGTGTTCACAAGTTATACAATTCGGGACGGATAACAACAAACTCTACTCGCTCGTAGAAAACAGGCTATTTTTCCATCTAGTTTTTCCGATTGGGTAAACAACACGAACCAAAAACGAAAATATGACAAGTACACATTTATTTCGTATCGAAATATGACACAATAGGGTTGACCTCAAAACTCGCCTCAGCCTCGAGACGGGGAATATTACCTCGAATCACAATTTGTAACTTATGCTCGCTTCTTCACACAATAATCCGAAGATCCCACGAAAGTGGCCAATTTGTTGAGTGCCGTCCAAGATATCGGAGGCGTGGTCTTTACTCACTTCTCAGCTGCGAGGGTAGATTTTGGTCAGACCAATTTAGGGAGACACACGTGCTATCGGTAATTTTGATTATTACTAATACCAAAAATTTTAATAAAAAATTAGTTCTTCTTTCATGAGTCTAAATCTAATTTACTAAACCGCAGCCAATGAAGTACTACTAACTTGAAGTGCTTACCTTACATAATATTGACACAATTCCGAGCTCCTATCATCTTAAATTAGTCTTTAGGATACCTAGTTTAAAGTTTAAGTCTCTGTAACTTTCTGTCTGATTTATTACTTATATTCATATTAGTTAACTAATAGTTTTGTTCACAGTATTATAAACTATACGTACAGTGAAAGTCAGTGCCTCATATCAGGATATGTAAAAAACTATGATGACTAAGTAGTAGGTATAATAAATGTATGGTACAAAATAGAATTCACTTCCATCCATCCAGCCATCAGCCGTAAGAAGTCCACTGCTGGACATAGATCTGTATAGGCCTCCCCTATCGATTTCCTATAAGGCTGGTTGGAAGCGGCCTGCATCCATCGCGTTCCTGCAATCTTTTTTAAATAGTCAGTCCACCTTTAACAGTTTTTGCTCAGTATTTTATTGGCCTTTTATCCACTTATCACTGTCTAAAATAGCATAAACTGCAGTGAAATAAGGTTCATAAATGAGTCTGACACTACCAAACATCGTGATGGCTCATGACTTTTTGATAAACCATACCCATAACATGCCAGGCATACCTGCCTGCGAAACTCGACATCAGGAAACGGGGCACGTCCTCGCGGGGAGTAGAATAACTTCCCTGGTATTTTGGCTAATGTCATTACCCTGACGAACTTTGGAGTCGTGCGTGGTGTCTCTAACGCAGATGGCTTCCATTTACACATACTTTTCTGAGCACATGACGAGTCAGATAAATCTTGATGACGTCACATGCCTACGTTTGAGCTAACGAGTAAAGACATAATATTGTAGCGTATGCTGAATGTATACGACATAAACTGTATAGTTCACTGTTGGTTATTGACTATTATAAGCCTACTCTTGCCAATGTTGTAAATGCCCGTGCATTCATTCAAGAATCCAGAGCCGGAATTGGAACTTATCTCGTCTCAAAATTTAGTAATAAGCTCACCATCCATAAAATTTAGTCTGCGATCGTGTGATAACACCAGCCGGTGTCACAATCAGTAATTAAGTGATTGAGATCTATCAAACACCATCGCAAATAGACGTGGAGGTATTAGCACGGAACATGCTCAATTAACATCGATCAAAGGCTGCTCCATCCGCGCGAGGCAATAATCCCTCTATCGGACGCGCAGACTTGCCATTCAATTCAAAACAATTAGCATAATGTGAAACTGATACTATTTCACCCATACATATTCATTAAACTGTCAAAGATAAAAATATAGAAAGGAAAACATCGTGAGGATACCTGCATGCTACTCTAGAAGAAATCTGATGACCTTTGCGTAGGTATATAATTGTGTATCAAGCTTTTACAGCCAGGACAACGGATATGGCTCAATCGCCCAACGATAATGCCACAACGAGACTTATGTTCAGCAGTGATTACTAAAAGCTTGGTAAAGCACATAATACACAAAGGGATTGCCAATAGCTGAGTATTTTTCGACACGCTGTTGTTGCCGCGCTTATACCGCTTCGCAGGGTGATTTTGTTCGTTGATGATTACACGATTCTTTTGAAAAATGTGTTTTGTATACGCAATCTGCATTGCAAAGGATAAAACTAAGACATATTTAATTATTATCATACCAGAATATCAATTGTTGGACTTTCGTAAATCCCCATGAAAACTACATAAAAAAATCAGCTTGCATCTTACAAGTTGGTATATATTTTGTACCTAAGAAGATTATTGCCTTATAATTTACAATCATCGACTTGGCATGTTTTTTTACAACCAATTCATTTTTCTCTTACATTTTTTTTTTGTAATTTTAAGTGATTTTGTCCATTCACAATTTTTAACCAAAAACAATATTTTATTTAAACATGATCAATTCTCAGTATTTCTATCGCATCAAATGTTCCCATTGCATGTTTTGTGGGAATATAGAGATCTGCACATAAACGCAGCTACAAAGGACACGAGCCTCTGAAGCGAGCAACATACGCTCAAAGGGGCTCAAATTGCTCGGGACGGGAACATGGTTTGCTTTAGTGTTTCGATTTGGCTGCGATTTAAATAATCAGCAGGAAAGTTCATGGCACTTTTAGAAATTGTACAGAAAATTGTATTGTTTGTCATTGAGCAGGACAATAATTTGTTTGGTTGGCAATTTGTACAGAAGAAATAAAATAGTCACGCATTATTTCATTGTACAGTTTCCCATCTTTAACATATTGTCTGACATCATGATCATCACGTATTACATTTTTTGTATGATAATATTACAAATTCTTAACTACAAAATTTTTAAGCTATCCAATTCAATGATTCAGTTTCAATTCAGTTCGCAATTTCAGCTCGCCAGATAAAATTACTGACTAAAGAATATTTTTAGCAAACCATTTAGGTAGTTCCTTTGCGATTTGTACAGAAACATTTTATGACCTACTATGGAGCGTTTGTTGACGGACTATTGCATAGAACATCAATATTTTATCCGACAACTGGGTCACTTTGAATGTAAAGTAACATTTCATTCCACAAACGGTAAAAGAACTTTATGTTGCAGCTCTAAAAGCGGACAAGAAGAGGTTGAAAGCTGAGAAATTCGATTTACTGAACCAGATGAAACAACTCTACGCGACGCTTGAAGATAAAGAAAAGGAGCTTCGGGACTTCATCAGAAATTATGAACAGGTATCGAAATGTAAATAAGTACTTTAGGTAATCGTTCTTCGCTCTGAAACGCATCTCTGGCACCCAATTCTATCGTTCCTAAATACCTATATACGACCTACGTATTGTTAACCGCCACTAGATGCAATGAAAAAGGAAGTTCAAGCAAAGAAAAGTAAAGTAAAGTTTAGGAACATAGCATATCTAGGAGAGATATGTGAAGTTTATATCAATGCATCGCATTTTGTTAGCAGGGTACTTACTCGTAGCAAAGAATATATAATAATCCTACGTACTCGTAGATACTGTACTATAATTTGATCACTGTCGTAAGGAGAAGACATCCATGCTTAGTAGTAGAACACAGTGTGTTAGAATTTAATGCTCTTTTATTAAGCGTTGATATTAAAACGGTATGAATTTGACTAGCATTTTTTTAGGTTCTCGCCCTTCTGTTATTACCCTTGTGTGGCTTATGTTACTGTCATAAATATTCAAAAATGCATGGACCTGGTCAATCTTGCGCTGTTATTTTACGTCTTAATATAGATACTGCTGGCGTACCTTAGCTATGCTATTGCAGCTAAGAGCCTCTTTTTCTCTAATTTGGATTTTGAGACATATTCCATATCACGTAGCGATTCAAATAGAATCCAAGCAAGCTCTAGATATGTGAGTC
The DNA here is from genome assembly GCA_964007245.1 of Hypomecis atomaria. Taxonomy (NCBI): domain Eukaryota; kingdom Metazoa; phylum Arthropoda; class Insecta; order Lepidoptera; family Geometridae; genus Hypomecis; species Hypomecis atomaria. The sequence goes on along the minus strand of OZ023292.1, from coordinate 14,072,141 downwards.
ACGCGCGCCGGATTACTTAACACTCCACTGCCTCTGTCTTAGTCGTGATTCTGGATGTATGCTAAAGTTTGATAGCGTGCTTAGGCAAATCTAAACTAATTTTAGTACTTAAATTTGAGCTGAGAGCTTGGTTCAATTAAGTAGGTTTGTAGGTTTGTCAGTGAGCTCTCGCTTCGTAGCTCTTTTATTTTATGGAAATATTTAAAACAGAGCTTTGTCTTAAAGAAATTAAATATTTTCGATAGTGGCATGACATTATTTACTATTTGTCGTCTAAACAACATTTAATACTTTATTTGTTATTGTAAAAGTACAACTAGTTTTTGGTGTCTTTGTCTGTCAAACTGGGTGTTAGGAACTCGTGTTTTGCTGATTGTCAGGTTGCGTACATCTCAGCACGACTTTTTTATTGATCGAGGGACAGCGAATATGAAAATTATAATATACTAGCTTTTACCCGCGGCTTCGCCCGCGTTATATTTTGATTTTGGCTTATGTTTATGTCGGCTGCGAAACCTAACCTAACCGACAAATATCAAAATACCTTAGAGGAATGCTTTTGTTTGTTAACTTACGGTTGGAGTGTATATAATAAAACTATACCTATATTTCAATGTTTTTGGCTGTTTGCAGTTATAATAAACATTACAATGGTACAGCAAAGTTTATACCTACTTGTTCCTACATATTGCTTTTTACAAATATTTGTGCAAAAAATCGCATAAAATTGTTCCTAAGGTTTTTACGTGTTAGATTAATTCCAATTTTTTGTTCTAAATCAAATCTCTGCTTTCCATAAACTGGGCATTCCAAGATTATGTGCAGTGGAGTCTCCTCTTTTGTGGGTTCACAGATGCACGATGGGCTTTCCCTCAACTTAAATCGATGTAAGTATTGGGAAAGCCCACCATGCCCCGTCAGCACCTGAGTTATGATTCCCACTGGTGCTATTTCTCTTACGATCTTGTATGCCGCCCTTGCATCCGGAAAATATGTTTTGGTTACCGCCGCTGTGTGTCCATCCTGATACCGCCGGTTCCATTCGTCAAGAGAGTTCTTTCGGATTTCTCGCTTGACGAATGAAACGGGGCAGTTATCGTAAATAGGTCTGCACTTCGAGTGCAGTGCTGCTTCCTTTGCTAGCTGGTCCGCTATCTCATTTCCCTTCATCCCCGCGTGCGCTTTAATCCAATAAAGTTTCACTATTTTATTTTGTGCGTGTAGTAACTTTATGTTAGCTTTGAATTTACTGCTAAGGGATGGAGGGAAGATACGCCAACTACCGTTTCCAGTGCAGACCTGGAGTCACAAAAGATTTTTGCTTTTTGGTAGCCTCAAGAAGTGCCAATAACTCGGCCTGGTACACGGAGCACCAATCGGCCAATTTCAGCTTGCGGGTACTGATCTCAGCGGCATCATTCCAAATGGATAATGCCGCCCCAACTTTCCCTTTAATTTTGCTGCCGTCTATAAATATGTTAATTTCTCGGTTAAGATTTTGCTCTAGTGCTGCTCCGTCTGCCAGGCATATGAACTCCAGCTCCTCCTGCTGCGCTTGGTGTGGCTTCTTTTCTGTCTCCAGTTACTTGCTGGGAATAACCTTTCTTAGTTTCATAAAGCAAGGCTGCTTCCTGGACTCTGATATTACAGCCGAGGATTAGGGGCCGCGGTGGGATATATAGAACTGGTGGTGTGGGTGCCGCCACCTACCCTACCTTCCGCTAGACCGTCAACGTGTTGGCAGACGCAGTGGGGCTGCAGGGGAAGAGAGGTGTCGGTATCGCGATGGCCGTTCTCACTGCCCTCTGCAGTTGAAGAGGCAGGCGCTGGGCTACTATGACTGACCCGCTGCACTGGGGCCAGGGCGTTGGAATGCTGTCTGACGTTCAGTACTGGTTAGTCCCGAGTGGTGGATGACGATGTGTCTTGTGCTCCGAAACACTCCGTCATTATGGCGAGAGCGCAAGCTCCGTTATGGAGCTCGAGTCTGGGCTAGCGCTGTTGAGTGCCGCGAAGGAGTGCGAAAAATGTAGGAACGTCCTAAACTTGCCATGACAGGTTATTTCTGGCGCTTAGACGGCTGCTACCGCAGCCCGCTCACTTAGTTTTTATCCTATCCTACGGGAACTGTTAACCCTTTCACTGCTGAGGTACTTTTTTTAAGGTGCCTGCTAATTCTAAAACGCACACGCAAGGCGCGGGAAGACGCTACCGCACACGCCTGGTGTGTGTAGTAGCCGCGGGGCGTGAGAATCGAAAACACAGACGTGTGTGTTTTCAGCAGTGAAAGGGTTAAAGTTTTTGGGATAAAAAGTGGCCTATGTCACTATGTATTTCGTCTTTCAAACTATATTCATGCAATAAGCCAAGGCAAGTTGCTCCGTTGCTGAGAAAAAATTATTGTTCAGTCCTACGGGAACCACAATTTTTTCGGGATGGAAAGTATCCTATGTCACTTTCCGTCTTCCAAACTATGCCCACCCCAAATATCAAGTCAATCCGTTGCTCCATTGCTGAGAAACAGTTATTGTCCTATCCCATGGGAATCACGAATTTTCTCGAGATAAAAAAGTATCCTATTATCACTTTCTGTCTTTTAAACCATAGGTATCCATACCAAAAATCAGGTCAATCTTTTGCTCCGTTGCTGCGTCAAAGAGGAACAAACCAACAAACTTTTCGGACTGATAATATTAAAGTATGATGATTCTGTACCATAAAGGTAGAATAAAGAAACATGTTAAACCTCTAATGATAGAAGATTTAAAAATATTTTTAATGTCAGACAAAATGACGGCCTGGTATTAAACGTCATAGTAACATGTAGCATGCAGCGGGAAAATAACATTTTATCCAATTTTAATGTCAGTTGTCATTTTCAATCCATACTTTATTTCCTCTTCAAGGGGATATAATGGTGGAAAAACAATTTGTCCCCTTGCCATGCTACTTGTGACTTATAAAAGTCTGCAGACAATGTCACCTGTCATCTAATTACGTTTGGCTTTGACGTTTCGTTAGTCCACATTAGCGTCATAGAGGAATTAATCACTTAGCGTCTTTGTGATAGTGGCGACAGTTTCGCTTTCGATGGTTTTTGTCCTGTCCTACAGGAACTATGCTATTTTTCGGGATAAAAAGTATCCTAAAGCTCCTTCCGCCTTTTAAACTATGTCCATGCCAAAAATCAAGTCAATCCGTTGCTCCGTTGGTGCGTGAAAGAGTAACAAACCAACAAACTTTTCGGATTTATAATATTAGTAAGGATTAATAGACTTTTTTGCCGTCAGCAATTTTTGAAATCGGCTGATAAATATCGTAGCAGCTAATTTCCTTTCCTTTGAGGCATTTCCCTCAAAACGGGGAAAACGGCTGCCGCGCTATTTATCAGACGATTGCGAAAATATTTAGCGAAATTGTTTAGTATCTAAATACTAACAAGATTTGTGAGTATGAACCATGTCTGTCAAGAACGATTCGAGATATAGATTTATGAAGATTCAGTTAAAGATATACATAACTATGTCGCGAGATCTACTGTTCGGAGAACTACTAGCAACTGATACTGCTGAATCAATTATAAATTAATTCTACGCATTAATATGATGTGCTGCCAAATCTTCTGGGTGCAAACACAGCATGAATACAGATACAGAATTTCCAGACTTTTTATGTTTTTTTTTTGCAGATGCGTTCGCGAGGTGGAGCTTCATCCGCACTGGGAGCGGAGCGAGCGGAGCGCGAAAGAGAGCGAGCGGCGTTGTTACGTCACGCGCGAGATGAAGCAGAGCGCTCGCTGCAGCTGGCAGCCGCATTGAGCGCGCGCGACACGCAGCTGCGGCACGCACGGGAACAACTTTTTGAGGTAACCACCGCTAGTCGATTGAACGATTGTTCATTCTAAAAGTGCAGAACAAGATAGCGAGCGACGTTATTACGTCACGCGCAAGATGAAGTGGAGCGCTCGCTGCAGCTAGCGGCAGCACTGAGTGCACGAGACACGTAGCTGCGACACGTAGCTGCGGCACGCACGGGTACTACTTTTTACGGTTAATGTTTCTTCTCAAGGTAATTTTATTAATTCGTTATTTATGCTGAAAAAACGGAGCGATCAGAGCATGAACGAGAGCACGCTTGCTATCGTTCTTGCAACGTATACGTTTAGTAATCTAGTTTGTACGAAGCTCGATAAATGGCGTTGAACCTCCTTAAAACGCGACATGGATGCGCTTTATGTTTTTACCATGATTTAGATATTTTCTTTTAAGTATGATTCTTGAGATTTAGTGATCCTTTGATTTGTGATCTATTGCGATCAATAAAGGTTTCAAGTGTATATTTGGTTTCAAAATTTTGCTAAGTCCGTTCAGCAAGCGACGTCACGCGCGAAGAGTTGAAACACTCGCTCCAGGTGGCGACTGCGCCTTGCGTGACACGCTCCTGCGGCACGCGTGGGAATAATTAAATTTTACTCCTGTTGTTGGATCCGAATTTAGCATCGGAATATCGGAGTAAGAATATGAATGGAAGTGTTGTTACATCACATGCGGAGGATAGAATGCAGAGCGCTTGCTGCAGGTAGTAGCGGTGCTGGCTGAGTGCACGTCACACGCAGCTATGGAACGCCCGGGAACACTATTTTGTGTAAATTATTTAAGTTAGGTAGGTTATCCTGAAAGACCTGAACGTAGGACTAGACGCCAATAAGGTCACTGAAATATGTGACTTTTATCAGTTTTCCTTCAATGCTTTTATGTAAAAAAACAAACAACACAACATTTCCATAAAATGTAAAATAAACTCTGAAGTGTGTTTTTGCGTAAACGAGTTCACGTTTTTCGTTTTTGTATTCAACGATAAAAGATAAAAACTAAAAATTGTGAAAGATTCAACCTGCAATTAGTTATTTTTAAAATGCGACAAGCACTGTCTCTCAATAGTGAGTATAAACAGAATCTTATCCAAAAATTATTATAATCATTTCCTATTCACAGTATATTGGCAATCTGTGTATTCAATCTCCAGATGTTATTAGGTTCATCACCGTTCATTCATCATCAAATAATAGAGAACGTTTTCCGTCAAGAACATGCGTGATGAAGTGCTCCAGAAACAATAACACACACATACAACATGTATGTGTGCTGTGTTTATCGATGGGATGATGAATGACCAACTGGATACCCAGTGTAGCCTATCAATCATGTTCCTCTGTTAATTAGAATTTCAAATTGTACATTTCAGTACGATCAATGTGGTATGGTACTGGCTGGTGGAACCACTCTCCTTATTCTGTAACATAACAGGGTTATTTCTGATCAACTATCATCCTTTTAAGGACCTATTCTGTACATCAAAACTACCAATTTTTGACTTTTATTAATTCTCAATAAAAAAAGTTGTTCCATAGAAAAATATCGTTCTCCCCCGACAAAATGTATGGAACAGCTGAGTCCCTAAAAGGATGCCAATTGATTAGAAATAATCCTGTATACTATCACGTATACCTTAACTAAGATTATCTTAACTTCTAATATTTGGCTGCAATTAGTTCTATTACACAAAGAAAGTTTGGTCACTTGCATTACAATGTGGGAAACTTACGAAACATCAACGTAGACATTAATTCCATTGGAACATCTATTTTGCTATTATTTTCCTGGTAAGAAAACAAAGCTCAAATAAGACCGATACATCTATCTACTAATCCTTTTCGCAAAGAAAGCAAAGCACGTACGCAATTCTTTTACTAGAAATATAAAATTTTATAAAAAGACTTGACTCTCGATTTCATTAGTTTTAATGACGTTCCTAACAGATAGTAGAGCATAAAATTGTTCATAGCTCTTTGTTAGTAGAGTCATATTTGCATTTTAACTTTCCAACGAAACGGATATATGTTTAATCCATATCAATGTGGCTTCAACCACGGCGATTCGGTCTCATTACACTAGGCTGTTGAAACTGGCGATTCGAGAGGTCAAACCCTGTTCAAATTAAATCACCAATCGAAATTAATTGAGCCATGAAACTGGCCTGATGGCGGTTTCCAACACGTTACGGCTGTAATGGGAAAAGCTCGAGCGGTCACATGAATTTTAGATTTGATACCATATATAAACCTATATAGGACTGATTGTCGGTCGTAAAGTAAATCACAGTCGGAATTTCCGATCTTTTATCATATCAGTTAATCGAGAATCACGTCTTACTCTAAGAAATGTACCAGAAAGCAAAAGCGCTTGGCACGTGCAGAGCTTAATTCGTCCCTATAAAGCCACCAATACACTTAACCGGCCCGTAATCCAGCCCTCGCGAGGGAACCCAATCAAATTATGATTACATGAGCCATAGGTAAAGCTTAGCTGAATAATTCATCACGAGGTATAATCCTGGATACATACATTGGCAGGCAGCTGTAATTGAGTTCCAAACTTGAAAAGCTTTTCAAGGGCCCAAAAGGTTCTGTGCATAAACACGTTCTCAATTTAGTCCCACATCAAGCGCCAAACCTTCATCTTCTAAACTGTCAAATACTGAAAATCGTATATCCGACCCTCCATTAATTGGAATCGGTATTCCAAATCATGTTGGTAGCATGTGCGGTAACGTTTCTTGATTTCTTTACAAAAGTAACGTGTAGACGTTTTTACGTGTGACCCAGATTCTAGCAAACTTTTCTGCTCGTATGTTACAGGTTACATTGGTTGTCCATTTTAGCTTACGTTCCCGTATCTCGGGTCTTCCGCTTCCGTTTCCGGTGGTAATCTCACTTCCGTCTTCAGTTGGACGACCTTATACCATAATTGAAATACCTACGCTGCGGGCATAGAAATTTAGATATAGGCCTTCTCTTTACCCGGTGTACAAAAAACTTGTAAGTTGCAAATACTCATACACTGCAAATGCATGTTTAAGAAACATACACCGATTAATGCAGTCAGTATATTAAAAGCGTATATAAACAGGTGATTTATTGTTAGCGAGAAAAACATATAAAAAAAAGAAATTATCTAATTTTCAATTTATGTGACCTATGAAACAGAATGTTAAGTTCTTACAGACGTGTGTACATAATTATTATCATGTTTCATAGGGCACAAAATAAATATTAATTGCTCTTATTATAATGATAAGTTTGGGATCATTATTATCTAATATGTAAGCATTCATGTTTGTTTTTATGCTCATTTAATCTTGGTATCTACCACTATTCTGCTGCTAATACTTTCTGTTAACAATGTATAACATTTACTATCAAAATGTTCGAGGCTTGCGTACGAAAACATCAGACTTTTATAGGAATGTTTCTCTTAATTCTTACGACATTATATGTCTCACAGAAACCTGGTTATTGGAAGGTATACATAGCAGTGAATTATTTGATGACAGGTATCTTGTTTTTAGACGGGATAGGGATTACGAGAAAACAGGTGAGACTAGAGGAGGGGGTATTTTGATTGGTCTTCGACGCGAAATTATAGCCGAGACTCGTAGCGAGTGGTACTCGAGCGCCGAAGACTTATGGGTGACGTTAACCATTCATTGTCGTAAACCGAGGGTAGTTTACAAATTACATTTATGCGTTGTTTATATCTGTGATGAGAATACAGGCAATTCTATGTCAAAACAGTTAGAAATATTCTCTAATAATGTACTGGATATTGTTTTAAAAAACCCGAACGATAAATTCCTTGTATTTGGAGATTTTAATATGCGAAATTTATCTTGGAATCCGTCCGATGGTAATTCATTTTACATCGCGGATAACATACAAGGCACAGTACAACAAAAATTATTTGATGACTTTAACCTTTGCAATCTTTCACAGTATAATAATATTTTAAATGACAATAACAGATTACTGGATTTAATATTTTCAAATAGTGACGTCTCAGTCGCTCGTTGCCCAAAACCACTGTCAAAATTAGATGCAACACATCACCCTGCACTTTGTATTGCTGCAGATTTTGTTCAATTCCATAAGTTGAAACTACGTCCCTATACTAAGTACTTATATTGTCGAGGCGACTATGATGCCATCATGACGAAGTTAGACGCTATTATAATTGGCAACAGGAATTTGACTCTAAGCCGATAGATGATGCATTGTCTTTCTTCTATAATAAATTAAATGATCTTAGGACAGAATAAATACCCTCTAAGTTAGTCACTTCCACGAATAAGTACCCCCCTTGGTATAAACAATCTCTAATTAAGATATTAAAAGAGAAATATAAGTACCATCGTAAATATAAAATTTACGGTAATTATTCCGATTTTCAATCCTTCGCTGTTTTAAGAGATCGTGCTAAAACAATAGAAAAAAATATGTATGATGAGTATATTTCTAGCATCGAATTAAGTATCACTAAAAATCCTAAAGCGTTTTGGACATACTGTTACGAGATGGGTTCTTGGATAATCAGTTAAAACGCCGATTGTTCACTTTGCACTTTATTGCACAAAATCACAGTACACACGACACAACTGGTTCGCACAAACACGTCACACTGGCACTGATATTCACACAACTAGTCACTTCACAATCACTGGTACCGCACTTGAACACGAGATGTTTTCGCTCCGGTATAAAACGCGATAACTGCCACGAACGAAAACCATCGCCCTATTTATATCGGAATAAGGGTTCTCTAGAAATCTGTAGAATATTCGGTGCCATTGTGACTGACAAAGTAAACAAGTGTAAAGTTCGAGAAACCCTATTGTTCTTAATTATTACAAAAACACCACAAAAAATCTAACAAACAACAAACAATAGACGCGACACAAAGGCCGGTGCCGCCTGAGTCATAAAACCATAAATCTCGCGATTAGATGTAAACAACTAGCCGTCGTACCGCGCGCTGCTTACTGCGTAACACCACCTCCTCCCAAGACATGCTCGTCCCGAGCATCGTTGCATCCGTGATATCGCGCCAATCGATCCACGTGAACTATTTTGGGGGCACCTCGAGATCCTTTCTGTATGCGGAACGTCACGTCGTTGATCTTGGTCACCACTCGGTACGGTCCATCCCATTTGGCTTGTAGCTTTGGAGACTTCCCTTTGCTGCGTATGGGATTGTGCAGCCATACCATCGAGCCTTCCTCGAACCCAGGATTGTTAGCCCTTCTGTCGTATCGAGTCTTCATTCTTTCAGATGCTTGCTGGCCATGCTCTCTAATGTGCTCATAGATGTCGTTCATCTTGTTCCGGAGGTCGCTGGCGTACTCAGTTATGGGTTGTGGGGAATCCGGTGGAATGCCAGTTATTAAGTCGGCTGGTAGCCGTAATTCACGTCCAAAATTGGCAAAAGCGGGAGTGACATTTGTGCTCTCATGAACAGCACTTCGGTATGACAACAAAAATGGCTGGATATGCTTGTCCCAATCCCGTTGCTTGCTTCCGACTACTTTTGCCAGGTACCTCTCCAGAGTTTGGTTGAATCGCTCCACCATTCCATCTGATTGCGGGTGGTAAGACGTAGTCCTGGTTTTGTGTGCACCCATTAACCGGCACGTCTCTTGAAACAGCTGAGATTCAAAATTTCTTCCTTGGTCACTGTGGATTTCCAATGGTACTCCAAATCGACAGAACACTTCATGCACCAATTCGTCTGCTATCGTCGATGCCTCTTGGTTCGGAATTGCGAAGACTTCCGGCCACTTGGTGAAGTAATCCATGACGACAAGGAAGTACTTGTTGCCACTTTCACTCACAGGAAATGGTCCGGCCACATCCAGTGCGATTCGCTCCCATGGTGCTCCAACATTATACAGCTTTAATGCTCCTCTGCTGCGGGTATGCGGACCTTTCACTGATGCACAGCTCGTACATTTCCGTACCCAGTCTTCTACGTCATCTCTGCAGTTGATCCAGTAAAACCTTTCTCGAATTTTCAAGAGTGTCCGTTTTACACCCAGATGTCCTCCCGAAAACCCTTCGTGGTACAGCTTCAAAACTTCAGGTATCTTTGCTCTGGGTACAACCATTTGGAGATGGCACTGATTGCCACGAGCATTTTCCCATTTTCGGCAAAGTACTCCCTCCTGAAGCACCAGACTATCCCATTGCGCCCAATAGCTCTTTGTCGTAACACTCATTGAAGCAATAGCACTCCAGTCTGGCTTAGGGGCATCTGATTCCATCCATTCAAGAATCGGCTTGATGTCGGCGTCTTCTTCTTGTGCAACCTGAAGGGTTGTAGGTATGAGGTGTGGGTCGGCGGTGTGTTGCGTCGTCGAATAACAACTGCACTATTAGAAGGTTCCGTATTTATTGTTACCGCGTAGATATAACACAACATACATATAATTTATAAGATAGTAGATAGAAGGAGTATGAGTGACACTATAGTTCGTAAATAAACAATTAGGTAGGTCGGACGGCGCGCGAGCGCAATTCAGTACGGATGTTTCTCGACTCCTTCTATCACGTCGGGGTCACCAGTGTAGGTATGTGGGTGTGGGTCGGCGGTAAGTTGCGTCGACGAATAACAACTGCACTATTACGTATTTATTATCACGTATTTATTGTCCGCATAACACACCATACACATATAATTATAAATAATAACAGAAGGAGTAGGCGAGTGACAATTTAGTTCGTAGGTAAACAAATAGATCGGTAAACAGAATTAGTCGAGAAACATCCACACTGAATTGCGCTCGCGCGCCGTCCGACTAATTCTGTTTACCGATCTATTTGTTTACCTACGAACTAAATTGTCACTCGCCTACTCCTTCTGTTATTATTTATAATTATATGTGTATGGTGTGTTATGCGGACAATAAATACGTGATAATAAATACGTAATAGTGCAGTTGTTATTCGACGACGCAACTTACCGCCGACCCACACCCACATACCTACAGGGTTTCTTTCCATTCGTCACCGATGTCTGCTTTGAGCATTCTGACGGGCACTGAATCTTTCGACTCATGTCTTGAGCAATGCTTGCAGTCCTCTGAGCATGGCCTTCTTGACAGTGCGTCCGCGTTGCCATGAGATTTTCCACTGCGGTGCTCCGTGGTGAAGTCAAACTCTTGTAGTTGCTCAATCCATCTTGCCACTTGGCCTTCGGGATCCTTAAACTGTAGTAGCCACTTCAGAGCAGCGTGGTCGATCCTCAGATGGAATTTTCGCCCGAGCAGGTACTTGCTAAAATGTCGCAATGTCTTCACTACTGCAAGTAACTCTTTTCTGGTCACACAGTAGTTCCTTTCCGGCTTGGACAGGGATTTGCTGAAATACGCAATCACCACTTCTTGGTCTCCTTTCCTTTGTGACAGTACTCCTCCAATGCCGGTGTTGCTGGCGTCAGTGTCCACGATGAACTCGTTTTCTGTGTCCGGGAAGCCAAGAATAGGCGTATTACAAAGTCGCTTCTTTAGCTCTTGAAAAGCTGCGTCGCAATTTTCATCCCAGAGGAAGGGTCGTTTTTCCTCAGTCAGTCTATGCAGCGGCTTGGCTATGTCAGCAAAGTTCTTCACGAATCGCCTGTAGTAGGAGCATAAACCCAAGAATGCTCTAACTTCCGTCTTGTCTTTTGGCACAGGCCAATCCTTGACAGCACTGACTTTTCCTGGATCCGTCTGTACGCCAGCTTCGGAAATCACATGTCCCAGGAAATTCACTTGCCTCTTGAAGAAGGAACATTTCTTCGGACTCAGCTTGAGATTGGCTGCGCGAATCTTAGTCAATACTCGTTCCAGGTTTTGCAGATGGTCTTCGAAGGTTTTTCCCACAATTATGATGTCGTCCAAATAGACTAGGCATGCATCTCCAATCAGTCCCGCGAGCACTAACTCCATTAGTCTTTCGAACGTAGCGGGCGCGTTGCACAATCCAAACGGCATCACGTTGAATTGCCACAGGCCTTTTCCCGTCGAAAACGCGGTCTTCTCTTTATCTTTAGGATCTATTTCCACTTGCCAGTATCCGCTCTTCAAGTCCAGCGTAGTGAACCACTTCATGCCTGTCAGTGTATCTAACGTGTCATCAATCCTCGGCAAAGAATAGCTGTCTTTCTTCGTTACGTCGTTGAGTCGTCGATAATCAACGCAGAACCGCATACTGCCATCCTTCTTTTTCACTAGAACCACTGGCGAGCACCACGGACTGGATGAAGGTTCTATCACACCATTGCGTGCCATGTCTTCGATCATTGACTCAACTTCTTTTATTTCTTTGCCCAAAGTCGTCTGCAAGCTTGAAATCAGATCTTCTTTTTGGCGGTTCAATTTTTCTTCAAGCTGGCGAGCCTGTTCTCTGTTGCGGTCCAATTTCTCTTCCAGCTGGCGAATATGGTTCTCGTTGTGGCGGGCCTGTTCTTCTCTGTTGCGGTCTAATTTGTCTTCTAGCTGACGAGTCATAGACTGCATCATTGACATCAATGCCGCCATATCAAATGCCGCAGGGGTAGCTGGTGCCGTGGCAGGTGCCACAGCAGGTGCTTCCGAGTGCCTGAAGTCGTCGTTGGTTGCCTCGGACTCGCTGGCTTCCATTAACAGCGAATCGTTTCCGAAGCGTCGTTGGTCGACCTCCTCCCGGCGGCGCTCTTGCTCCTCTTGTCGGCGCGCTTCCTCCTGTCGGCGTTGACTCCGTGTGCGCGGCGTCTCTTCGTCGTATGGTGTTACCGGCATTTTCAATTATCCACCCTTCTGACACCAAATGTTACGAGATGGGTTCTTGGATAATCAGTTAAAACGCCGATTGTTCACTTTGCACTTTATTGCACAAAATCACAGTACACACGACACAACTGGTTCGCACAAACACGTCACACTGGCACTGATATTCACACAACTAGTCACTTCACAATCACTGGTACCGCACTTGAACACGAGATGTTTTCGCTCCGGTATAAAACGCGATAACTGCCACGAACGAAAACCATCGCCCTATTTATATCGGAATAAGGGTTCTCTAGAAATCTGTAGAATATTCGGTGCCATTGTGACTGACAAAGTAAACAAGTGTAAAGTTCGAGAAACCCTATTGTTCTTAATTATTACAAAAACACCACAAAAAATCTAACAAACAACAAACAATAGACGCGACACAAAGGCCGGTGCCGCCTGAGTCATAAAACCATAAATCTCGCGATTAGATGTAAACAACTAGCCGTCGTACCGCGCGCTGCTTACTGCGTAACAATACATAAAGATGAAAAATCAAAATAATTCCTACCCCGCGGTACTACGGTTCGGTCAACGCTCCTCCGATAGTGGGGAGGATATTTGTAATATGTTTAGCGAATACTTTCATTCCACATTTCTAGATAATACCAGTACCGATTATTCCCACAATTACGAAAATCATAGTATTATGACGTCAGCCGATATAGCTGACGTTGAGTTTGAGTGTTCGGAAGTGTGCAAGCTTTTAGAATCGCTTGATCTTAACAAATCTGCAGGTCCGGATAACGTTCCAGCAATATTTATAGTCAAGTGTGCCAAGAGTATCTCGGCTCCCCTTACACTTCTTTTTAGACGGTCTATGTCAGAGGGCGTTATGCCAGCAACCTGGAAATCCGCTCTCATCACTCCTATTCATAAGAAGGGACCTAAAAATTTAATTGAAAACTATAGGCCCATCTCGAAGTTATGCTTGTTTGCTAAAGTGCTTGAAAAGATCGTTTATAGACAACTTTATGCTGCCTTAAAACATACATTTAGCCTACAGCAGCACGGTTTTATAAGAGGCAGGTCAACAACATCAAACTTGATTGTCTGTAGTGACTATTTATCTGAACATATGTCGAAACCTTCCCAGGTTGATGTTATATATACCGACTATAGTAAATGTTTCGACAGAATAGATCACTCAGAATTACTCCGGATGTTTCAATGCGCAGGTATTCGAGGTAATCTATACAGATGGCTGACGTCGTATGTACATAATAGGTGCCAAACTGTTGTACTCAACGGATACACATCGTCACCTATGTGTATCCCATCAGGAGTTCCGCAAGGTTCCCTTTTAGGTCCCCCTTTTTTCAATTTTGTAATTAGCGATATATCTTCATGCTTTAAATATTCCAAAATAATTTTATACGCGGATGATATGAAGATACTATGTCCCATTGACTCGATCGAAAGTGCTCAGCGCCTACAAGAGGACCTAGATCGGTTCGACAGCTACTGTTTATCAAAAAAATTAGACCTTAATGTATCAAAATGTTATGTATGTTCCTTCACTCGCAAGCCTCAACCTATTACTTTTCCTTACAAATTAAAAAATACTAATATTAACAGGGTTAATTCCATTCGAGATTTAGGCGTTATCTATGATAACAAGTTACTTTTTGATGAGCATATTGATAGAGTAATAAATCGAGCATCAAGAGCACTGGGCTTTGTTTTACGTTTATCAGCAGAATTTAAATCAATTAAAACCTTAAAAATTTTGTATTGCGCCTTTGTGCGCAGTCATCTTGAATACGCTTCGCAAATTTGGAATCCTGCTTATGATATTTACAGTACACGCATTGAGCGCATTCAAAGACGGTTTCTCCGTCATCTTCAATTTAAAATTAAAAAATACTTTCCGGACTACATAGCGCGATGTCGGAATTTTCACATTCTTCCCTTACATATCAGACGTAATATTGCTGATATCGTATATTTATTAAAGATATGTAATGGCGCAGTTGACTGCCCTGAGCTGCTGGAGCGCATAGGTCTAAAAGTTCCGATTAATTCTACCAGGAGACCGTGCTCACTTCTTGTCCCGGCAGCTAACACTAATTATAGGCAAAATACTTATTTGATAAGAGCAAGCCGGAGTTTCAACAAAGTGGCATCCAATTACGATGTTGACGTATTTAATACGTCCGTGGCACGTATGAAACAATTGCTTTCGAGCGCATTTTTTGAATGACTGTGATTTCGCGGGCGGCGGTCGATCGCCTGTCTCTGGACGCGCGGCAGCGCGCTCGGAGCTGGGTTGGTGATTGCAGCTTGTGCATTCACAGCTATTTATTTACTTAGTTATTTTTCAATCTACTCGATCAACTTACATTTCAACTTATTTGTGGAACCCTGTAATTGGCCGTCAACACATATGTTTTAATATATTTCCGTTACATAGCTGTAAGGTTCCCAATGAAAATAAAAATAAAATAAAAATAAAAATAAAATATATTTTCATGGGATATTATGTGCCTGCTAGATCAAGACGCTATGCCCCATCTCGCACGATCCGTGTACGAACTTTCCTGATAGAATAGGCAAACTGACTATTGAACTGACTATCGGTACCAAAGGCACAAAGAATATCAGAGGCTAGAAAAGGTCTATTGACATCTTCTTACATCGTTCATCAGAATTCCGGAAAGGAAAGGCGTTATTGTTATTGATTTGTTGTTATTGTACGGTCTAGGGTATGTTTCTAGGTAACAAAAGTGCGATATTTCAAACCATATCTCTAAGATCGAGACTAGTCAGTACTCTATATTTTCTTCGCTGAGATTTAACTGATTAGAGCGTAATATTTTATTATACTGCATACAGGGTTATACAAAAAGCACGTACTACGAGGGCTGATTCAGACCACACAGTAAAAGTTTTTCATACTAATGGTTGGAATCCTATCATCATGTTACATTTATATTACATTCTATTGATAAAAGGACTCTTTTACAGTCTGTCTATACAATTTTCTCAGTTAAAAAAACCTCCAAGTAGTAACAAAAGATATGAAGTCATAAAAGATCGCAAGATTTTGATCTTATTACTGGCGTTTAAAAAAGTTGGGAGTCTATTTAATGGCATAATTTAATCACATAAATGTAACTATTGTGATCTTTTCTGTTGTATAAATACTCGTAAGCTTAATAATGTCATACTAATGGCAATACTAGAAATATAATTCTCTCTTTTACCGCTAATTCTAGCGGTAGCTGAACACTTTTTGTCAATAACCTAAGACGCTAATTCATGTCTTACTATTGTAATGAAATACAAAAGTCAAGTCCGTCGTTTCCTTATATTCAAGACTCTTTATCCTACTTCCTACTAAAGTAGGGACAAGATAATAGGTCACTTTTGACATTTCATGTATGCAAAGAAAAATATACCTTACACTAAAGGAATAAAACTCATGAAAACAATATTGACGACGACCGATAATTGTTCTCGAAGACGGCTTGGAGTTTTATTCCTTTAGTGTAAGGTATATTTTTCTTTGCATACATGAACTGTTGACTCCACTTTAATATTATAAACGTGAAAGTTTGTAAGGATAGATGGATGGATGAATCGATGTTTGTTACTCTTTCACGCAAAACTACTGAACGGATTGAGGTGAAACTTTGCAATTATATAGCTAATACATCAGAATAACACATAGGCTATAAATTATAATGATATTGCGTAAATTTTCCATATTATAACAATATAAGTGTTAAGTAAGTAGGAAAAATTCTGCCATCTGCGAGCTTTTCTAGCGTGCGCTCCAAGAAATGTTAAAAAAGAACTGTCAAATCAAACAAATGCCAAATCGATTTTTTTTGTTTTTTTTATCTTCCACCTCCTTTATTAAGGGTGGTAAGGTAGGGGCTCGAAATATCATGCGGGCGAAGCCACGGGCAAAATCTAGTATTTTCATATTCCACCGCTGAACATTGCCTATCTACAAAGGAAATTATAATCAAACATTTGTATATTTCTAAATTCTATTTTCTTTTTTGATCAAATTTTCGCTTCATTCCAACCGGGAGCTCATTCAGTTAATGAAAAGGTAAGAATTGGTGGTTCACGATTTGAACCACTACTGAAGCTGGGCTCACACGAAACTATGATCGCATCTGTTCATCAGATTAGTGCAGAAGGGCCATGTAGTATCATCAATCATGTACTTAACCATTGCTGGTAGGTAATTATTGAAGAAACAAAATGACACCACCATCTTATTCGAAAAATATAGATCCTACAAAAAGTTGATGGGAATCAAAGTTGTAGGAAATCAAATTTCAAACAACTTCCACTCCTATAATATCTCATGAAAAATTTGAATAACACCAGTTATTAAAGAAATAAAATGGCACCACTATATTATTAGAAAAATATCTATCCCAGAAAAAGTTGATAGGAATCAAACTTGTAAAAAATGGAATTTAAACAACTTTGGATTCCATAATATCTCATGAAAAAATCAAATAACACATGTTATTAAAGAAACAAAATGGCACCACTATCATATTCGAAAAATATTGATCCTAGAAAAAGATGTTGCGAATCAAAGTAGTAAAAAATTAAATTTCAAACAACTTTGGTTCCCATGATATCTCATGAAAAATTGAAATGACACCAGTTATTTAAGAAGCAAAATGTCACTACTATTTTCATTCGAAAAATATCTAGAAAATCTAATGAGAAACAAAAATGTACGCAATCAAATTATAAGCAACTTTAGTTCTGATCATTTCTCGCGTAAAATTAAAATTACAAGAGTTAATCAACATTCAGGAAGTGGTTCAAATCGTGAACCACCAATTCCTGCCTTTTTTTGACTGAATGAGCTCCCAGTTGGCATGAAGCGAAAATTTAATCAAATCATCGCATCGTGTACGCCCACCTTTAATCCAACAGCTTTGTGAAATAAGAGTACATTTAAGTTTTATGAAAATAATTACGGACAATTGTTTTTTTTTTTCTCCTTGGTTAGTAAATATATTTCATGTTTTTCTTAATATCTAGGCAAGGCGGCAACTCCAAGCAGCCGGGTGCCTCTCGGAAGGCGAGAGCGTAGCTTCTCTAGGCCTCGGGCCCCCGATGCTGGGGCTGGGTCCTTCTGGCCTCATTGGAGACCGGGGCAGCTGCAGCGCTGACTCGGGTGTCAGAGGTGAGGATGTGTATTATTTCAGTACCCATACAGCTGTTCAAGCGATGACAAGGAACTGAAGCTGTACGGATATATGTCGGCGCTATAGGAGCCGACCACAACGTAGGGCGTAGTAGCATGACCCGCATTTCGCACAAGTGCTGTAGGTATTTGACATTTCCACTGCATATGGCAGTGTGGCGTGGATACGTGCACATTCACTCACTTAGTACAAGATAGGTATATGTAAAATGACAGGTATTACGTACTATCTGTACCTATTTGAGAAATAAATAGAAAATTATAGATCGGTACGTTGATTTGACTAACGCAATAATTGAGTCGTTTGTTTCGATATATTCACGCAACACATCTCTCGAGGAATAACTCTTCTCTCTTTTCTATAGGAAGCAGCGATGGTGGCGCCACGTCTGTGTGCGGAGGGAACCTCTCGGACTCTACTGCCGAAGGCGTGCCTCCCACCATGGATGCGTATGATACTGACGCTACTTCACTGGTCTCGTCAGCGCATCATATCTATCAGTGTAAGTACTTTTCTATAGGAAACAGCGCTAGTGGCGCCACGTCCGTATACGGAGGGCACCTGTCCGACTCTACTAGCGAAGGCGTATCACGGTATCACCCACCATGGAGGCGTACGATACTAATGCCACTTCACTAGTCTCGTCAGCGCGTTAAATCTATCAGCGTAAGTACTTTTCTAAAGGAAACAGCGCTAGTGGCGTCACGTCCGTATGCGGGGGGTATCAACTGCGGACAGTGTGCCTCCAGGGTCGCGTACGATACTGACGCCACTTTACTAGTGTCGTCAGCACATCATGTCTATCAGTATATCAATTATTTTTGAATAAGTTGGTGTTAGTACTTTTTTAAACGTCTTGAATTGAACAACAACAACTGTCATACAAAGTATGTCTGGTTGAACCAGTTATAATAATTATGTAGCTATTATAATAATACCTACCTATTTCTCGTACCAGATAGGTATATTATTATTGCTGTATGATTTTCTGTCAGTGATAACATACATAGTTCCTGAAAGTAAGAATCAATATTGTTCTGGTTTTACTATTTTATTTCACTGTTTTCATTGAATTTTTTATAGAAAATATTAGATATGTTATCAAAGCTGGTTTAAGAGTTTGACGCAGCAAAAGAAACAAACGAAAATTACACAACTATTAGAAATACGTGTAAAAATAAAAATACAAAATAACAAAAATGAATCTTCAGTCATAACGATGTACTTAGTTTATTGGAATTTTCTGAGTCAAGGACTCCACAAAACATATTCAAACATGAACTCACGGATAAGTAAGATCAGACCGCGAGCAAATATTTAATTTCATCATTCAAACATATACTTCTACGGAAATCGAATCTGAGATCTCTAGTCATAAGGCAAGCATACATTTTGCATGTAGTATTTATAATATTGGCGACCGAAATGGTCAGAATTTATGTTACATTTGGCTACGACAAAATGTAGCAATGTTTATAGCGTTAATAAGCTGTTTTGGCAATACTCGCACCTTTTCTACTTAACCTTATCTCAAGAGTTAAATAATGAAAATAGAGCTCTCTAGCATAAATATTAAAATATACGTTTGAGTGTAATGTAAAAATCCAATATTAAAAATCGTCTTAATTGGGCGTTTTTGGTAACTTCTTTTTCCATGAGAGTGTTTTTTTACTCCTATTACCTATGTTAGGATTACAATTACTTGAAAAATTAATAGAATGTTTACTGTAGGTACAGTGTTTTTAAGTAAAGTAAAGGTGTACACGAAATCATTCCACTAAAAATATCCGTGAAACAAAGCTTAATGGCATGTAGCTAGGTATCTACCATCTACTGTCATTACTTATACAGTAATTTTACCTAATACTACACCGAAAATTACTCCAAACTTCACACCGCGGTTACAATATACCTATGCTATACCTACCTACAGGGGTTTAATTTCTAACTTCACCTTGGGCATTCAGGTTTTAAATTTCTTTAAGAGTCGATACAAGGTTAAGGCGAGTAGAGGGTAGAGGTCGCAGTGAGACGGTCCGCCCGCCGCCGCCGCCCTTTGTATAACTCTAGTGCTCTTATCTTACCGGTCTGGTGCCCAACTTAATTTTATTTACAATCCATTCGAGTTCCCCGTAGAGGACAGAGTGATATTAGGATAAGTGACGGATGATTCGGTGAAATTCGGTGCGTCTGAGTGGGTACGCTACTATCTGAGATTGGTTCCAGCTATTTGTCTTAAAACAAGTAGTCGTTTGACTTTGGGCTGCCTAAAATACACTTAAATTGTTAAATATTTAAAATCTGCTGGGGTTAAAAAAATTTTGCTCTTTGTAGCTCTGTTTTTTTGAGGCTATTACTTTGGTCTTAAACTTTCTAAGTTTAGATGTAGATATTTTAATCAGACTGCCATTTTACAAGTCCCTATACTTTGTCGTTTTTTTAATTGCCAATTCGTAGCCGTCGAGCACCTGGAAATTACATCACGCATCAGATTTAAAAAACGAAAGATAAATATTATTATTTTTACCATGGGTTCATTAGTAAAACGATCCGATTTCATCATTTTTTGCAGATTATGTAAACTTTTTTGGCATGGAAAATAGCCCATGTTTGTTCAATACTCTTTTTCTAATTAAAATTGTTTCACCGACCACCGAAACAAAAATTATCGCGGTAGAGCGGAGCTGCACGAATCAAATGTTTACATTATAATTTAATAACGGTAAATATAATCAGATCGTCTGGTACCCAGACAGTTTCAATAACCTTTGAGCGCCTTTTAAACAATTTTCTATTTATCTAGACGCTTATTGCATTCGAGGGGCTAATTTAATAAGCAAATAGTTGTAGCGTTTCGTGTGCTAGGTACCGAATCACAATACCAGCGATAAGTCTAAATCTGATATCTGAATCAGGATAGTAGGCAAAATTATTTTGCTGTTAATCTAAACGGTGTTATTGAAACCAGTTGGCATTGAGGTGTAGGTTAACAAACGAAGCAAAAATAATTGGTATACTTACTTAGGTATAGGTACATATCTATTCCAAGACTATGTGCTCCATTCTTGTCCAAGTTGGTGTTCAAACTTGTTGTAAAAAGGTTTTGATTAGTCACAATTATTACTTTACTCTCATTTCATGTTACGTTAAGTTTTTACTAACTTCCAAAAAGGAGGAGGTATTATGTTCGTCTGTATGTTTTTTTTTGTGCGTGTTTATCGATATTTTCACCAATTGTGAACCGATAGAAAAAATATTTTTTAATTCGAAAGAGGAGAAAAAATCTATTTATGGACCTACTCTCGAAATGGTCTTATTTAATCAAAATCGGTTCCACCGTTTTTGATAAATCAACAATAATTTACATAGATGTCAAATCGATTCGTGCAAACTACTCGTATTCGAATTCTGTTCTTACACGAGGGAAGTTAGTGGTGCGATTTTTTGCGACAAATAATTTAATTATTCAGATGCAAGTTATTAGTCGATCAGTTGTTTGGTTCAGGTTATTTCGAGAGCTGTAGAAATCTTGATATACTGGCTACCCACAATACTACCTATCATCTCAATTTTATTTAATAAGTTATGCAGTATAAAGTAAGTATGTAATAATGTCCTAATAACAATTTAATATTCTAGATTAAGCTGCAGCTTTAAGTCCTGAATAGAATCTCTGGGAACTTTATTGCTCAAATAAAATTACTATTAAACAGGAAAATATGAGAAAAAATGATAACAAACAGTTTGTGCTGAAAACGATTTCATAATAACATTCTGTAAAACGGAAAAATACGTTTTTCTTGGATAGTCTTTAACTTAAGCCCTGTAAAATCAGTTTACTTCCGCTCAAATAAACTTTGAGCCAAATCACTTTTGAATTCTTTGTAAAAACGAAGTTCGCGTTTTATTAAGTTTCCGTAATACAGTGTGCGACAAAAATTGAATTCAATGCGGCGGCCAACTTTTGGTGTTTAATGGAGCACGATCTTTTGCATTTTTGTGCTCAGTTTTATATAGAGGGCAGTAAGCCCCGTCAGATGTTTATAAAGTATTCGTTTTAAGCACAATAAGTATTTAAAATATCATTGGATCGACGAAAAATAGAACAAATACATTTATGAGAGTATGTGCCTACTATTTTGCTACCTTTACCTAGTAATTACTAATTTTAATTATTAATTTCTGAGAAAGTAAAAGTACCTACTAACGTTAGAATCAAACTTTACTGTTCGCGTATATTGCATAAATCTATGATAGTAGTAAGTTAATAGTCTATCAGAGATTACTTTAACGTTGAACTTACCTTCTTTATTTCTTACACCCCTAATTCTTAGTGCTAGTTACCCGTACTTTTATAAGGTAATGCAAGAACATTGCTTGTGTAATTTATTATATACGAAAAGCTCAAAACCCAGATTAGTAACTTAGAATTTAGCTTCAGAATTCAATTTACAGCATTATTCCCAAAATAGTCACATTATTTGAAATACCCATACCTAAATATATATGAGTACCTGCAGAGTATTATTATATATTCTTTGCCTGCAGTAAACTACAGCAGCTAAATCCGTTTATGCAAGAACCGTTTAACCCAGAAATGGCTTCAATAGAAAGTGCGACGTGTGGCTGGTTATAACTGCTACTGCAAGAACACTTTGTTAAAAGTTCTAAAAAAAATGTAGATTATGTTTTCGAACAGGAAATTTTTACTCCCTAATCAAAATTAGTCAGTCATAGAAAGTTTTTATGATTGATCATTGTTCTTATTGAACTCATTTGGTCCTTTGTTTCAATGGCCATATTTTAGCTACAATTACATTTACAGACTTATTTTTGTTTTTATTAGTGGTTGGCTCTCACAATTTCTTTCGTTTTAACCGCTGAGTAAATAGAGTGTTATGTTTTAAACACATGTGTCTGCCTGTCTGTCTCTGACATACTTAATCGTAACGTAGTTCCCAGAAAAATCACCAAATTTTATTTAACTATCTTTGAGGAATGGAAAAATCCTCAATCAATCCTCAAACTTTTAAATTTTTAAGTCTAGTAAATTATTAACAATATGAATTTTCTTAAGTGGTAATAGTATTATTCTGTTGTGTTACCAGTGAGTACACCGAGGGACTGCAGTCCGCCGACCCTGTCTCCGCATAACAGCGCTTCCCCGTTCACACGCTCTATCGACGCGGGCTCGCTTTCGAGGTACGATTTAATTGTTTCATTCAATTGTTTGTTAATGAAACTGAATTGACAATAGCCTGGTCATATTTTCAGAAGAACTCCAAGCCATTTGAATTTAGGTAGGTATGCTTAACATCTGTGGCAGTGTAGTGGCAAAATTCCAAAGTATACATCTTCCATATAGCCGTACATGGTTATCTGCTTACCCTGTACTAAGCCAAGAGAGGGTGATTAAGACCATCGTTATGAGCAACTTTTATGGGTCCAACCCAAAATTCGAGTAAAAAATTCAGCTGCCCATAATGCAAAACTCCAACTCGGCATCGACAAAATGTATAAAATAGGTGATTTTTTTTCTCGAATTTGGGTTTGGCCCCATAGTAAAAGTTGTTCATAATGATGGTCTTAATACGCTCATTTCGTCTTAGTACCAACACCAGTTCTAGATAACCATGTATAGTCAAAACATCAGCCGTAGCCGTAGCCGTTCAATCTAGCGTTGCTCACAGACTTGTCTGTAGATTTCAAATAGGTACCTCTTGTAAGCTATACGTTTCATCCTGTCCGTTTCTACAGTGCAAATTACCACTAGCTGATAACGGAGCAGATCGCTTTCCGTAAAATGACTATCAATTAAATTACTTATCTCATGGACCATCTAGATCAGTGGAGCAGCTGTCGAGTCCTGGAGAATGCGAAGCCGCGCTGCTGGGCGGCATGCGGGGCCGCGCGGGTGGTGCAGGGAAGGGTGCACGCGGTCGCGGGTCCGCGTGGGGCTCTATTTCACGCGTGTTCGCGCGCAGCCGACACCGCACCAAGTCAGGGAGCGCCAACGTCAGCGGACACGAGAGTGGTGAGCGTTTGTTACTGCTTTATGACATCACTCCTACAAGCACCTAGATCGGTGGAGTTGGGAAGCATGCAAAGCCGCGCTAGCGTCGTGGGCTAGGGCACGTGCAACATCGCACCAAGTTTGGTAGCGCTCAACGTCTGTGATACGAAAGTGGCGACGACTTGTTACAACTAGATCAGTGGAGTAACTGGGTGTTAAACTGTTTGGGTCACATGCAGGGTAAGGCCGCATTTAGCCACCCCTCGGCAGGGAATCAGCATGCTGCCACTAATGCCGCTATCGCGGTGATACGCGCCCGCCTAGATCAAAAGGCTAGAATTTTGCCCTATAAAATAAATCTTGGTTTTGAATAAATATTCAGTGTATTTCCGCTATGTTGTTATAGGCAAATAAGTTTAAGGGCCCTATTCAATACATTAATTAATCATATAAACAAATCAATGCGGTTAAAAAAATACTATTCGAGCTCGCTTCTTGCGAGCGAGCTTGAATGAGGATGCCTCGTTGAGATGCGAAACACGTAACCAACAGAGTGTAGTGCAGTGAGAATGAGGGTGTTTTTTTATTAAATGAAGTGTTTTAATTATTGTCATATTTGTTTTTTAAATTGTTGTAATATTTCTTTGTTTAGTTTTTAACGGATTGAAATATTTATAATAGAGTGTAGTGAAATTTATTATTATTTTAAAATTTTGTTTTTTAAATCTATAACTATTGTACTATTAATAATGGTAAGGGTTTTTTTAACCGTATTGATTTGTTTATATGACTAACTAGACGACCCGCCCCGGCTTCGCACAGGTGTATTATACATTTCAACCTTCCTCTTGAATCACTCTATCCATTAAAAAACCGCATCAAAATCCGTTGCGTAGTTTTAAAGATTTAAGCATACAGACAAACAAACAGACAAAAATGGCGACTTTATTTTATACTATGTAAGGATTAAAGTATTGAATAAGGCCCTTAAACTTATTTGCTTATATCAACATAGCGGAAATACACTAAATATTAATTCAAAACAAAGATTTGAAGATGAATTTCAGCAAAGTAACGTCTGATTCAATCAACTAACCTAAAAATAAGTAAAAAAGCTATCTCACGTCCTATGTCCGCTATCCTCACAGGAGTTCAATACAAATATGACTGTTCTTCAATCAGAGCCTATCTACGCCGGTACGGGCAGCACCCGCGCGTGGTCTCCTCTCGGAAGTGAAGCAGCTCTGCGCGAAGCAGCATCTCTCCCACTAGCGCGGTGGCGCGCGCCCGCCATCATCGCATGGCTCGAGCTAGCGCTCGGTATGCCGCAGTACGCAGCAGCCGTCGCTGACAACGTGAAGAGTGGCAAGGTCTGTAGTACAATTTTCCATGGATGTAAGGAAGGTACAGGAAAGGTTATAAAGTCACTCCATAAATTCTACTTCGAAGCTGTCTGCCATTTTGGGTCAAGTTGTGCCTGACATTTGAAGTACTCAGTTTAAATCGCACAGTAGCCACATTTGAATTCTTTTATTTCCTAACATTAACACTTTTTTAATGCTACAGGAAAAAAAAAACATTTTAGGTCACTTTATAACCTATTCATTATCTTTCTTACATACTCGTATATGGTTCTGCCAATGAAAATGCGCCTTGTATTTTGTTAAATTTTTCAGACTTATAGGTACAGCTGAGTGAGAATTTTCAGGCTTGGCATATCGATACAGCCGTTCGAGAAAATAATTTAAAAACATAAATTAATAATAATTAAAATTTTATAGGTATCAGCTTTTAAAATTATTAAAAGGACGCATTTTGGTGACTTTAATTGCTTGCTTTATTACCTTGCTCTTATTCTTACCTTACTCTTACATTAGTTGATTGCTTCAACGCTTTTAGTAAATTTAGTATCTCGTCTACTACATAATCATAATCAATAGTCATAATCATAACTACATAATAATTTTTAAACACGTGGTTAATAAGCATGGCCAGGTGTTTAAACACCTACAATAACAATGATGAAACTTGAATAAGTAGGTACTGTATTGCAAAGTATATTATGTCTGTCAACTGGTCCTTAATTGAAATGGGCTATAAGATCCAAAGTGGCGGGGGCTGAAACAATGTCGAGAGAAATCGAGAGCAGGGACGCGATTTATTTCGAGCCAGGTGTGAATCTATAATATCGGTACGGTCGTATCGTAATTCTGTACATAACACCGGGAATTATTTATTGAACCTAACGAATGGCATAAAAAGCCCATTTTCATTACCCTTGTATCCATTCATTATACGGAATTCGGACTTTTTATTGTGTTTGTATGGTAATTGGAACGCAGTAGGTACGAAATTCCTTGATAAATTCATCCCTGGCTTTGTTTGCTCGCGCCAATTTCGGGTTTTTCTTTGGGACCACTTTGTGTCACATATTTTGTTTAATTCTTGCACAATTTTCCTGTAAATAAGATTACACGTATTTTATTTGTATGTCAAAGAAATGACGATGGTATTCTGTGCAGGCACATTTTGTGAAATGGGTACCCTTATTTGAATATTACTCGTATATCGCTTCGTAGTATGTTATCAAAAAAATTTCTCTATCTCTTCCTGGCTATATATCCCACATGGTGATGGGGTCAGCTTTCCTCACTTTTCTCCTCCACTTCGCTCGATCTTCGACATCGTCTTCGGAAACACTGCACTCTCTCATGTCCCTCAGCACTACATCCTTCCATCAAAAAATATCGATATTGAATAATATTTAAGTAAAGGTATACCTACTTATTTATGAACTTACGAAAATGTTATATCCATCTATTTTCTACCTTCGTATTAAATCAGAGAACAATTAACTCGTATTCGTGAACATCAACCAAAATCTGCTTTAAAATGAAAGCTTTTGCCGTACGTAATAAAGAACACCAACTATTCATTAAAAATAGTTTTGCTTGAGCCGAGTAGCCTAGAGCTAGAAATGAATATCCTTTCAGCTTTATATCTAGAAAAAATGTGAACACCAACCATTTATTAGTATCAGCAACACAACACGGGCGTAGGCAAGCACTGACGCGACAAAAGCGTCAAATATTGTGTTCTGGTTGGTTCTAGATCCGTGCTTTGAATGGGCAGGTTCTGCTCGAGCTGAGCGACGCGGAGCTGGAGGTGGGGCTCGGCGTGACGCAGCCTATGCACCGCAAGAAGCTGCGTCTTGCTATCGAGGAGCGCCGCCGGCCAGACCTCGTGCGGAATCCGGCTATAGGGCATCTGACGCATGCATGGGTTGCGGCTGAGTGGCTGCCTGATCTGGGACTCTCGCAGGTTAGTAGCTACAAATACAATAAGAACCTTCTATCCTATCTCATGCAGAACCCCTCTATGGAAGTATACACGATCAAGAAGCTGCGATTTGCCATCAAGTGGAGGTGCCAGTCGCACCCTGTGAGGAAACCGGCTATAGAGCATCTGACAAATGCGAGGGTTGCAGCCGAGTTTCTGCCTGATCTGGGACTCTCGCAGATCAGTAATTTCAAACACAATAAGAGCAGGAGGAGAACTTTCTGCCCTATCTGTGCGGAACCTCGCTGTATTTCACATGCAAGCATACCGATCACAGCCAAGAAGTGTACCTGGAATCCGTTTATAAGGCATTCACGGCCGCAACGACGTTCGGTTTATAAGTTTTTCTTGCACGGTCTTAAATCAAACAAATTATTTCAATCATTTTCAATCATACTAATAATTATAACCAAATTTTACCTGAAACATTGGTTAAGGGGTCTTTAAATCACAAAAAAAATGCTGCTCCATAATTGCTATCAATTAATCATTAGCAAATTATCAATTAGCTTAGGCTAATTAACTTTTTACGGAACAATTGATTTTTTAGTCCAGTATAAAAATTAAACAGTAATGTTAAAAGCGTTTTACTAAACAGTACACGGAGTCGTTCTTGGCGAACTTGGTGGACGCGCGGATGCTGGACACCATTAGCAAGAAAGAGCTGGAGAAGTACCTCGGCGTCACGCGCAAGTTCCACCAGGCCTCCATCGTGCACGGCATCCACTTGCTCAGGATAATGAAGTACGACAGACAAGTAAGTAGATCACATTGGTTCAGGTCATAGACACTATCTGCTGTTGGATTTCCCTATTTACATATTTACATTTAGACAGGGTGTAAGTGGTTAACATGCAAAGAAATATTGCAATCATTAGGTCTTCTATTTTTTTTTATATTTCACTTACCAAGGTACTTGGATACCCTAAGTAATCACCTATAGTTATTTGTGAATCTTATTTGGCATCAGGCGAAAAATATTCCCCGAAAATTTTCTTTGTTTCGGAAGTCTCGCAAAGGAAACCTTTTCTCTAGGTCTTTTTGGCTATGAATGCCAATAAATGATACTGGGAAATTATGAGCAAAGAAAAACAAAAATAAATGTTTACGTACATATTTATTTGGTAATAACAGTGAGCCTATTAATTATAAAATATTCTAGTAGTAAAATCGGGTATCATTTTTAATGTTGCTGGATCCACTAGTGTGTTGAAAAAACTGCCTCAAAACCAAACATTGGCATTGTGCCAATTTAGGTAGGTAGTGAAAGGAGATGAGTATATTTTATAATCTTAGATTAACCCTTATAATACTAACTTAGTTATGTTTCACTTTTCATTTGTGTAAATGCAGTTTTTTTAATTTTCACGTTGCTTATAATGTTCTTAAATATTATCAGATTAGTAGGTAGGTAAGTTTACAATTTTTTTTCTTTTAAATTTTTCTACGTAATGGAATTGAATGTTAAAAACAGTTTAATTGTGAATCAAAATGACAGTTTCCAGAATACCGATAAAATAAACAGTGGCGTAGCTATTAGGCTTATCAACAAAGTTATAACGGCACCACGACGAACAATTAATACCCCAGTCATTTCTGACAAGACTTTGATAAATCACTGAACCATCCGCTTTACTTTAATGAAACAATAACAAATAACGATCCAAATTTATTTTACGTTGACAGATATGTGTATTTCCTTATAGTAAAATTTACTATCTAAGGTTTTCCGACTCGTCTGTCTAGCAAAATATGTACGTGATAATGAACGAATGTTTCTGCGTCCCTTTGCGATGAAACGACAAGATAGGCTCAAGCAAATGAGCGATTGTCCACCGAACTGGTATCAAATACAATATAATAAACAAGCAGAAGGGAACGAAACTGTGTTCTTATTTTTTTGAAGTGAAACTTCTAATGCGACTTTCAACAAGGTTGCGTTATTTTTTTTTAATTGTCTTAACCGAAAGATTTCGACTACTGGACATGACCCTCGTTTAAAGATCCCTAGAGGCGCCTTAGAACTCAGCGCAAATCTGGAATCTCAATCTGCGTGCTTCATCTTCGACCACAACGTCGCTTACCATCAGGCGAGTTGGTAGTCAAGCGCGAAGTTATACGCGATAAAATAAGATCAAAATTCACCTTTTAATAGTCCAATCAACTAAGTCTGCTTGCTATTTACTCTGCCCACTCTCACGTTAGCTTGCTAATCTGTAGGGTTTTGTCACTAACTTGGCATTGTCTAGGGATCTTTATTCTTGATTCAATCTTGCATACTATACAAGTTTCCGTTTCAGACCAACCGTACCCCAAGCCATCCCACTGGTTGTACGGTGGGACTTTTAAAACTAAACGGTACCACCGAATGATAGTTGATTTACGATACACCGAAATCAATGGTTAGGGACTATATTTTTTGAATAAAAGTTTTTGTACAAATTAAAGCAATTTAAAAAAATATATGCACGAAGCTTACAGATACATATATATATTAGTCCATAGCCTACAGATACGGTATATATTTATTTACAGTAGCAAGTTGTACACTTATGATTACATTATCATGTTTGTGTGACAGTTTACGACAAAAGCAATGTCGAAATTTATATATATTAGTAAATGCATCGAGCTAGAATAAATAAATGAGTACCCGAATATGATATCTAATCAGAGACAACTTATTTTCGAGGTATCCTAGTGATACCTCGACCTAGCTCTTATATTTCGGTTGTATTTTCTCTACTGCTTGAATAGTGAGTAACCCGTAATTCATCTGCCGTGACCCCTGTTAGGTAAACTCATTAATCATTTGTGTACTCTTCTCATTCTTTCCCCGACAGCTGAATTTGACCTGTTACGCCTCGTTTATTATTGTATCCTTTATAGATAGAGATTTAAGGGATACTTTGGCTTATTTTAACGAGAATTAATTGCATGAAATCGATAGTGAAAAAATGTGATGTAATAGGAGGTGTTTTTACGTGAACAAATATTTTTTGCTTGTACTTGTAATTTGTATAACGAACACAAATATGATTTATGCCCTTTTTTCGAATACTATTATTTGATTTTTTAAGAACAACATAATCCGCAGTTTAGAACTGCTCATGAGCATGTAAATATAAATCAGAGCTCAACCGCCTCATCTTCACACATCTTACAGTTTTATACATGAAAAGTTATCGTTATTTATAACTGTACATTATTTTAACCATTTGTCTTTGATTATATGAGTAATAAATAATTCAATGGTTAAAACAACTTAAATGAAAACGAATGTTTCAAAAACCCTTATTGTCGGTTCTGTTTACTGCAAGTCTGTAAGTATAAACAACTGCCAAATAGCTCTAACTACCTACATACTAAACCACATATAATAATTGTAAAGACTTACGTATTAAGCTTAAGAAGTCTAAGAAATGAAATGAAGTGATATTTATTTCACAAAAAATAGAGTACAATCAAGTTGTTATTTGTAGGATTTGTCCAATCTATTTTGCCATTCCTTGGCATGTGAAATATACAATAATGTCTTAATAATGAAATATACAAATCAAGTGTCCAATAATGTAAAATTAAAAAAAAAGAAAACCTATGCAAATAAAAAAATGTTCAATAATGTCACAATATTCAAATTTATAAATCAAAAATTGTCAATAATGTCATCAATATTCCATTATAGAATGTTAAGTTACACTAATATAGAATTATATTCGTACAATTATCTCGATTATATTAATCGTTATTTAAGTATAACAAAAAATTATGTTAAGAAGATCTGAGAAGTTCAAAGTTTGATGTATTTTACCAAGTAATTTACTATTTTAAGGGTTAGCTCTCAAATTCGCAGTTTCTCATCGTTACCAGTTGAAAACTTCTTTGAATTTATTCTGCAAAGGCATCCTTAAGCCCTGAAATGACTGTTTTAGCATCGTGTGTAAAGCACCCTACTCAAAGTGACAGACGGCTCTCCTCTCGATCATTTTAGTACAATTTACATTGTGTTCGTGATCAATCATTGTGTAACAAAGGCGTTGTTTATTGTAGGCTTTGGCCGTGAGGCGGCACCAGTGCGAAAACGTCGACGCCGATCCATTAGTCTGGACCAACCAGAGATTTATGCGGTGGGCTCATAACATCGACTTAGGGGAGTTTGCTGAGAATCTCAAAGGTGCGTCTTTTGTCTTTATTAAACGAATCATCTTTTATAACCGGGACGAGTTTAATTTTACGCTTCTTTTGATGACCTGTAACATTTCGCTGCGTTATAAAGGTGCCTCAAATTTTTCTTTTTGTCATTACCTTGTTTTAAATGCGACCATTTGAGATATGAGACCATAATATGAGAGAGAACTTTACGGTGGTGATATGAACTGTTTTTTGGCCAAATACAGAACAACGCATGGGTCCAATTTATAAACTTAGATTTGTTTTTCATGTTTATAAGTGTATTTTTTATTATCAGATAGCGGAGTGCACGGAGGGCTAGTAGTGCTAGAGCCGTCGTTCACCGGCGAGACCATGGCCACTGCTCTTGGCATTCCTCCTTCAAAAAGCATTATCAGGAGGCATTTAGTCGCGGAATTCGATGCCCTCATCATTCCCGCAAGGTAAGTCATAGCACCCGCTTCACTAAACGAGAATGTCATATTTGCTTTACACTTTATCGGCAAATATTTCATTTATTTATCAATGAAGTTTAAATGTTTACAATGAGAATGTTTGGTGCTACAGCACATGTAACTTCCTCTAATGCATTGCTGGTGTGAGTGGACGGGCGAGTGAGCGAGCGGAAGGCGCACTGCATGAGTAGTAGTCACCGAGTCACGTCCCGCAAGACAGCAAGCAGTAGTTGATTATAATGTGAGGTGCAATCCTGCAGGTATACGATATTTTGCCAGGTGGAAGAACTGCAAGTGGAGGCTGCCCGAGCATCCATGTTGTCCACAAAACAAAGATAAATCGACAAAAGTTAAAAAACTCTCCTTCAAAAAGTAAACGCTTCGAGCCCAATTTCCGAATCCCTGTATATTGTATGTAAAATTTCCTGTATCAAAAAGTTTGTAAAGTTGCTATTTTTACGAAAAGTATTTTCTTTGCTAATGTATACTTTTGTACCTGTCTACTGTCAAAGCTCGCTCGTTTGTGAAACTTTTTTGATCGAAAACTTTACGAGCGGTGAAGACTGATAAGATATCGTAGGGTTCGTGGTTTGTTAGCGGAAGAATCTCGAAAGTTATCGCGATCGGAAACATTCACAATATTTTTTGTACCTTTGCCTTCGTCAATGTTAGATTGGATGTCGACACGTGCCCCATAGAGTCCCGATCTTGCAGTAGATTAGATTCGTCACGTTAATGTTTGTTCGAGATCGATCAATTGGTAATTAGTAATCGTAATGTATACAACTTAGTTGATATTCGATAAAGCATGAAATGCTTCGTAAATCATAGGGGGTGAATCGAATCCCATTTACATGCATTCATTAACACTTGAATCTTTTCGATCTAACGAGAAATTTTTAAATTAATTGTAATAGTGACAGATTAAAAACTATAAAAAGAATTTAATATCCCTAGTAATAAAAACGGAACCATTCACAATAGCTTTAGGATTATAACAATAATAGCGTTTATTAATATTGTAAGATAACTATGTTTTTGACTTGTATACATTCATACTGTAAAGTTGAATACATTGTATATTAGGTTCACCTGTAATGATATCGATTCTATAAATGTGAATAAATCCTGATAAAACGATGAAACACGAAGGGCATTTTGTCAGTTTATTGTACTATCCATCACCCTTGGCGGTCCTTGCATCAAGACAGAACGGTAACGACCATTTTTTACATCGATACTTCATGAATGCCTTTCTGTCATCACACTAGCTCGCACCTCAGTCGACTTCCCACCCTTCTTCTTCAACAACATAACATTTTATTTTGTGACAATGATTTCAGACGCCACATCAAGTGCTTACATAGTTACTTTCCTTCGAACATTTTTATTATCGTCGTCATTTTGATTCGTGCGAGCAGGGAGAAGTACTCGACGTAAAATATTGTCGACTGTATGAAAATATTCGTCAGTACTTTTCTTTGTCATAAGTTTTTAATGTTTATTCATTACATCTTTATTTACAATCATATTTCGTACACAGCATGACTCGTTTCCGGCAGAGTGCATCATGCTTTTGATGTTTATGCAAATTTAATTAAATGAAACTCACTTTGTTTCTGTCTCTGTAGCTTTCAATCAACGTTATTCTGTGAATACCTAGGAACATTTCTGTTAAATGTGATAGTGTATTTTCTAGGCACTATGGCATATTGTGCCAAGAGCTCCATAATGAAGCAATCCAATTATAAATACGGGAATTGCATGAGCTTTCTGTGTTAGCAGATTTAAATAAATTTAAAAATGAACTAGTATGAAATAATGAGTACAAATCATTTTAACTAAAAGCAAATGCTCTGCCTGGCTTACGTGAAACTCGGTTTGCAGTTGGATTCAGTGCAGCTAAATGTAAACAGAATGTAAATTTTCAGGAATATGTTCGGTCACCAAATAAGAATGTTGGGTAGACCGTTCTCGAGGTCTGTTGCCACTGGCTTGCCGGGGATCGACCTCAGTGGGGACTCCCGGCGACACAGTTTAAGGGTAAGTACAAGTATAGGTATAATACATACATTTTATGACTTCATTTGCGTATATGATATGTTATCTGTGTAGGTCTATGCTTATTTTACATATGCTTAATCTATACTGTAAATGTAGTCTTGTAGAGTTAATGTGAGTTACATAAAACTGTTGTTAACGACACAATTGGAATTGCTGCATATTTATTATTTTTCTATGAAGTAAATAATATTGAATCAATGAAATTCGAAGTATAAAAATTGTTTTCAATTATGATGTGCAAAATTCCCCTTTTATGATGTACATAGATTAGTGAGTACCTACATATTAGTGTATAGTTACAAGTATGTACATGATTGTTCGTCATACTTTTCGCTGCTATGTGCGTGATGAAAACCATTTCAAAAAGTGACTGAACTATCAGCCGCAAAATTACGGTCAGATAACAATCGAAATAGATAGTAAGGGGAATTTCACTGCATGTCGGAAAGCATGTCATAATAAAAATAATCGGTATCTTCACAACCCCGTGTCGAGAGTGGCATGGAACAAATACATAGAAAATAATACCCCATAGATCCAGGACTTACAATTACGCACAGTCGACAAATATAGCCAGCAGAGAATCGAATCCGAGGCCTTTATTTTGGCAGAGACCTAGATGTCTCTGCCATAATAGCTCGGGTATATAAATAGGCCATAGGAATCTTTCAGATTCGATTATAATTAAAACATTTATTCTCAGGGATCAATAACACGGGCACTGGGAGTGCTAAAACCAAAACACGACTCGCGCACTTCTCCTTCGAGTTCTAGCGAAAGTTCCAGCGTGTTGAGTTTGACCACACCGTACCAAATGTCGTATTCACCTCCTATAGCAGTCAGGTAAGAATAATATCTACAGCTTTTTTTATCTGGCAAAAGTGCCTTTATTATCTACAACAAAACTACACTACTATTATCTACAGCTTATATTTCCAGAAGTACCAATTGAAACTAGTGTGCATCTGTCGATTTCTTTTAGACTTTGATCATGATCTAACTAGGTACCTTTTGGCGTACCTACTTAGTGCTAGTCGATTCAATTTTCGTTTGACTTCTTTTGTGAAATCAATTTCATTTAGTGATTGTCATAGAGGCTGGAGCCAATACTGTTTAGTACCAGACCACAGTACAAGTTGGAAGCCTATGTATTCCTGCTACGGAAAAATTTGAAAATCGCAGACACTGAAACCTTTTTTGTACAGAAAATCTGTGAATCCCGTTTCTTCCTTAGTGTTATTAGGGTATCAGCCCCCGATCGCCATGTTCGCTTCATTCAACTTCACGTGTCATTGAGTTGAAATCGCCTGGGAATATTAGGGCCAGCATTAATATTGTTCCAGAATGTTAAAGCTAAACAATTTTCACTCTTAAGAAAACCATTGAAACTTGAAATTTTAATTTGAGATTCTGTGAATCTCAAATTAAATTATGGTACTGATTTGATGTCGTTTGTCTAAGTTTTAAGAAAAAAAGCTCGTATTTTTATTACCGACTCGTTTGATACTAACTCAACTAAATATGACTCCATAAATAGAACAGTCCCTAATTTGAAAATGTCAATGAAAATGTTGACACCTCTAATGTTATGCAAAAAAATACCGTAAGCCGCTCACAATTTGACAATCTCGGGCACGAGTATTATCAAATCAGCGGTTTAACTCAACATTTCTGATTCGTACCGCCAGGGAATGGAACAGACTTCCTGCTTTCCTGTTTCCTAAGAGACCTAAAGCTTTTCAAGGTCAGAGTGAATAGGTATCTTCTAGGTCTGCGTGCTTCATCTTCGACCACAAAGTTGCTTACCATCAGGCGAGTTGGTGGTCAAGCGCGAACTTATTGGCGTTAAAAGAAATCTATGACATTAACAAATGACACAATTATGTCTGTCAGAATGACATCTGTCAAAAGAACATTTGTCACAACGACGTCTATCACAATTATTCACAATAACACTTTCTGTTTGTAAAGGACTTTATCTCAACTGAGTATGACGTACGCGCCGCCTCCGACGCTACAAGAGTACGAGCCGATCTACACCCCCCTCAGCCTCTACTCGCAGTCCAGTGTGTCGACGCGGGACAGCATGACTCGACTCAACGAGATCAAGGAGACCACAGGAATCACTCACAGGTTAGTAATAATATCTACGTTTCTCCAGAACTCATCTCAACTGAGTACGACGTACGCGCCACTTCCAACACTATAAGAGTACGAGCCGATCTATTCTCTCTTCAGCCATAACAGCCGTGCTAGTATACGCACCACGAAATAATTGTCATCGACGTGTCAGAACGAGGCAGAGTTATGGTGAAGTATATTTCTGTCACTTTTTCACACGTCGACAAAATTTCTTTTTTTTTTATTTCGTTTAGGTTTCCGTTTGAATCTGATGTTAAGTACTTAGATATGCGGTCTAGGGTGTAGCACGCTTACCTAGAAGATACCTATTTACTCGGGAATTCCGAAAAAACGATCTCTTAAGGCTTAGATTAAGATTCTTGGTAGCCATATCAGAGATTCTTTTTTGTTAGGTCTGCATTAAAATTGCGAATCTTTCCGACAGAAGTTGGTAGTTTTTATCACAATTATTTAATAACTAACACTACTGCCTCTATAAACGTAAATAAAATTATACCATGGTAGGAATAGTAGGGATACTTCAGCAAGCCAGGTACTATCGACTTCACTAGGTAAGTAGCACCCAGAATTATCCGACTTAGTTATCCATGGCTCTTGTAATTTTTCCTCCAAATCAATAACGTCACGATTTGATCGAGTTATCTCTCTTATTTTTTTTAATTCCAAAAAAATGCGCTTGAAATCTAAAATTATTTACTTTCTATTCGACTGTGTTTTACATATCATTGTATCATCTGATTTAAATTATTTTGCCATAAATCAATATACAAGCATCAATAAGCTAAAATTATATGCGTGGCAATCATATTTTGTAATAAAACTACGAAATTAATCGAAACATTAACCGATAGAAGTCAAACGGTTCTCTGATTGCCATTTAAACGAACATTAGGAAAGCCAAAATTCGATATTCTTGGTGAGACCGTCTCCCGTTACAAAATTCTATTCGGCCTTCCAAAACAAACATCGTTATTTACGTAATGAAATTTTAACTCTCATTGCTTTAATTGGGTTTGTTAGTTCGCAAAAGTTTGATGGAAACCCTAACTTGACGGTTAACCGAATTACATTTTCCTATTTTAAATATTCACAATTATACAAAACTTTTGACAGCATTAAAAGCTATTAAACTCGATTCGGTCGTTTTGATGAATAAATTTATTTTCCGCACAATAGCCTAACAAACAAAAGCATTGTTCATAAGCTTTCATTAATTAATCAATCAACCTCATTTATAAAACGAGTGGAAATTCAAGTAATCAACTGGGCTTATTGATTAGTGCCTTACGATCATGGATACTGGAAAAGAGACACGTTATTACCTTCGGATATAACGTTAAGAAAAATGAATCAACTATTCTAAAAGACAATAACAAAATTGGGGCAGCGTGTTGCTATGACTTGAAATAAACTTGGTGTTGAATATATGTTTTAGCTAATTAATTTACTCACACCAAGACCCTCAGATATGAGGAATACGATTCGAGGAGAAGAACGCATATCCATAAAATCACTTCAAAATATCATTTGAACAAATTGTTACTACCCACGAGTATCTTCTGGTTTAGCGCTATGAATTTATTTATTCATGTAATTGTGCGTTAATAAATAAAATTAAATGGCTCGAGTTTTTGCACGTAGCTCATGTTACTAAGTACAAATAAAAGCAACAAGAGAAAATACATTGAATTTGTGATTTATCTTGTGTCACTTCATAAAGAATTGGTAAACTTAACGATAAACGCACAATTTCCTTATCTTAAATTACTGCACTATATACTCATAGCTGAAAGCGTATGAACAAATTGTTCTTGTTCTCATAACGCACTTAGACATCGTTTTCGTCATTTGTTCTGTGATCACGATTAATCTGCCGAGTCATCATTGTTGGCTGCAGTAATGGCGCGCAGTTTTCTAAATGCTTTCTCATTAATTTTCTGTTTAATAAAGTAAACAAGGTCTTTATTAAAATTTGTAGACAAAGTACTGCAGAAAATTAATTTGTATTCTTGTTCATTAACTCCCGAATATTTTTTAGATTGCCTGCTGAAAGCGAAAGTTGAAATTAACTAGAAATTAAATACTCATTTAAACTTTTATCTCCTTCCCATTTTTTTTTTTTTTTTTTTTTTTTTCTTCCCATTATACTTGGCTTCCTGCCGTACTGACCTATGACCAAAGGTGAAAACTGCACGGTGGATATCGTCTTCATTTTATCCAGATTGTAAACAGATGCCTTTTTCGCAATTACGAGGTCCCTTAGGGGAAATTAAACAATATTAGTATGATGATAAGCACATAATATACAGGGTACTGATGCCGACTTCAATTTGACCCACAAGTACTGCTACTCGTAGTAACCAATAATCAAAAAAGCAATAAGAAAACATAATCCACTATTTGAAAGTACAGTATTTTCTAACAAACTAAATAATAATTGAAGAAAAGAATTAAGCTTTACACATTATTTGGAATTCATTCAGACATTCATGCTATTTTGACATTAGGTTGATCAACCAATTAGATACAGGACAAAAGTTCAAAAATACCTAAGTGATTTCCTTTAAATCGGCGTGATCTCTCTACCTGTATATGTATGTTCATATCACTAGCATGAACAACCTGAAAATCTTTACCTGCATATAACCAGAGCCTTTCAAAAATGTTAAAGTTAAAAACAAGTATCTATTATTTAATCATTTCGCAATAGATAACGAAGCAGCTGTTGAGGCGAGGAATAACCGAAGTTTAGTTAATTTTATTTGAAACTGAGACCGAGTTCAGGTTCGAAGCACTCGGATTTTAAATTGCATTAAACGCCTTTATAGAGACCAATCTGCTCTGACTCCGGTTAAATTTCGTAACGACGTTCGTAGTTTCAAGTGAAAACTAGGTACTATTAGTTCATTGAAATTGCTAAAATAATATAAATGAGTTATGCTCTGAAATAAGGATTTTGATGTTTTATTTGTATACTGGGTGTATTTCTAAATGATGGATGTATTTTAAGATACCTAATATCGACAAACTTTTTCTATGGAAGCCACCTTGAAATCAGCGTTAATCTTAGTTTCCATTTATCAGAGGTTGTGTGGAAGAAATCTCTTTTAGCGATGAGACCGCCTTTTGTGCCTTTCTTCTGTCGTTATTTCTTCTTCTTTTACTTTTTATTTCTTGTGGTGTCAGTAAAGTGTTCTTGTATTGAATTGTATTAATTAAGTACATAGCAAAATGTTGAGTTTCGACATTTTTTGTGATTTCAGGATATGTCTCTAATAGCAAAAGTTGATCTGATAAAGTACAATCATATAAGTCTAGAATACTTTGTTCCACGTCCAATAAAATATGTGCCATACGTATGTATGTTACATAGTTCTTAAACAGGTGAAGCTAAATAAAATCGTTTAGGCCTGATTTCACCAAATCATGTCAAATATTGAATGCATTGTGAAACCTTTTAACGGACTGTTAAAGTTATTGAGTGTCCCATCTTGCGCTAATGGTTTGTTAATTCTCTTGACAAGATGTTAAATCTAATAACTGCTTGTGAGGTCTGTGAAAACAAAACAGGCTGTTAGATGACAGATCTTACTCATAGTCAAACGATTAATCAAATAATTTCAGTCAAGTTTAACATTTCAACTATAAAAATAAAAAGTAGCTCGGTTGCATTACTAATCCAGAGTAATCGTTATTTAAATTTAGTCGCATAGCGTAACATCCAACTAAGAAGAAAGTTATGCATATGTATGTACAATAATTATGCCAAATACAATCGTTTCGATTAGGTCGTATTACAATGAGAATGAACATAGAGTAATTTGCTTAACATGGGATTTACAAATGGTCCGTTATATTTTCTTCTTAGGACCCAAAATGATCTAACAAGCCTGATATTTTTTAAGACCTTATGCCTAATTAAGAGATAACAAACATGGTATGGTGAAAACAGGGCTTAAAAATTGGATAGCAATACTGTCATTTTGATTTCGTGGTAGGTTGTTGACTGTTGTTATATGTGTCTAAATCGTATCGTCTTTTATGTCTATTTATACTTTGATTTTTTTCAGGTATGGATCTAGACCAGACCACTCACACAGGGTAAGTTCCCCTCTGCCAGCCAAATCTGTCGACGACACAGCAATAAAGCAGAAACGCCACCGGAGGGTCAAAAGTATCGGAGATATCAACGCATGTAGCAAAACTTCTGTGTAACCATATGTATGTATTGTAGGAAATTAAACGAAAATCAGTGCATGAGGCACAATATACTTTAAAGCTGAACGCTCACCATTCCGTGCAGCAGAAGCCAAACGCGTCGGAAACGCCTACAACACTTGAAGGGAATGCCGTTCGTTCCACGGAAAGGTCGTTCAGCGTAAAAATATGCGCGACATTGCATACGATTTCATATAATAATCACAAGGATTAGGACTGTGTCAGACGTGGCTCTTGCGGCGCGGATTAGTGCGCGTTCAGCTTTGCGTCTATTCTATTGAACTAGATTTTTAAAGACTAATAACTAATTATGTAAGTAGAAAATGACATGTAATGGTTTGCATCAAAAATAGGGAACAAAATATTAAGGTTTCCAAGCATTAGTTGTGTAAAATAGCATATCATATTTGACTTCCAAAAATAACGTAAACAGACTGCGAAAGACATGATTTTCTAATAACATTAACCGTCTTCAATTCCAATTAAATAACTGTTTTATGATATTATATTCCATTTTACATAATTTTAAAATAATTTAATGAGTTTTCGAGTAACTTCGTCTAGAGTAATTTTTACTTGTGAGAGTTTTTGAACTTGGTGTTTTGAAAATAATTTAATGACGAAAGTGTTTTGAGTAAATTTGTGTATAATATTTATAGCTTTATTGACATACCCTCACTGTGATACTTAAATTTCACGCTGTTTTTTCAGAAGCTTTCATTTCTATACGTACCTACCTACTATGTATGTCACTGTACCAAATAATAATAATTGTTTATGATCATCATTAAGCTTTTCATAAAAACAATGATATCATAACTACTAAGCCCCGAGTTCACCAACGCTTGATTAGGTTAAACGTACGATTACTGTATTTAAACAACGATTAAACTCGGTTTTTAGACCCTAGTTCACCAACAGATGCTAAATTATCAACCGTTAGTTAAAATCTTAAACAGCTTTTTAATGAAATGTTGCAGTTCAGCAAGGAAAAATCGTTGGTTAAATACAGTAATCACACGTTTAACTTAATCAAGCGTTGGTGAACTTGGGTCTTAGATGCATAACCTTGTATGATTTTTTTCTGAGCTTCGAATCTTCTACTAGAAAGATTATTAGTTCTCTGTCAATTTATTGTGCGATTTGTATAGAATCAATACCTTCCATGGAATAAGTAATAAAAAAATAACACACAATTCGTATGAAGAAAATTTGCAAAACATTGACTGAATAAGTAACTGGCAGAGTACCTACGAGTAGAACTATAAGTGGCGTGTATGAATTTTTTTTTTCTTATAAAGTCCAAGAGATTCGAAGTTTATTAAATTAACCATACATTTATTACAAACGTTACCTACATTTACCAAAGGTTAGAACTTACTGTAATTAATAAATTAATCATAGATACCATACGATACATTCCATCGAGCTTGTGAACCTGTAACTCTATTTTAGTCATACCTAGATTTAACTATTTATGTGTATTTTTAAATGTTCTTCATGTTGATTTTTGTTTTTTAAGTTTATATGATTTTTATTGACTTTGCATCGACCTTGTGATTTTGTTTTGTGATATTTATGAGTTACCATTTTTCAATATTCGGAAATAAACTTTTTAAGAAATATGTGGCTTATTTTTAAACTTTTATTCTTAGTTTATTTTTATTGTATTATATTATACAGTTTATTATTCATTAGGGGAGCTCTAACTAAAGGTATTTTTTTACTACGTATAATAAAATATCAGGAGACATCTTACACAGGATTGCTGACCTCAAACTAAGCAAAGCTTGTCATGTGCGTGCAACAAATTAAAAAAATGGTTAGAAAACAACATGTAGACACAGAGAAAACTATGTTCAGCATAAAATGCTTGCCCTGCTTCTTTTAAATGATTTTTTGACCTTATCTTACCACTGGGCCAATGAGGCAATCGTAATAATAAATAAACCTGATGATTTTAAGATTTTCGACCATAACTTTACTATCTGTCTACACAGATTTTGCAAGATGAGGCATGTTGTTTCAATCTAGCGGTAACTTATCGAACAAAATTATCTGCTTAAAATACAAACTACGCCAAGCGGTAATAATTACAAACAGATTTCAACAAATCACTTATACACTACATATACCTACTACATTATGTAATGAAGGTAAGTTTGTTAACATATTGTATTTTACGTGGTGTTTGTACATATTTGATTCATATGGGAAAAGAAAGCCTCTCTAGATGTCTATGGCTATCTCTACAGTTAAGCCAGTTACTGAATAAATGAAAATTGTTATAAATAATTATTTTTCGCAAAAAATGGCAAAACTGCCTTCCATTGTGAACAAACTTCGAAAATTTCGCTGAAACTGTTTCATTCATTTTAAATTTTTCAAAAATGGCTCAGCCCTATTTCTGTAAAACTTAAATGGGACCACCTCGGGAGTATACCCTTTCGAACTAAAAAATAATTTTTCGATTCGGTTCATAATTGACGAAATTATCGATGAACATACACAAAAAATAAATACAAACAGACGAACATAGAACCTCCTCCTTTTTGGAAGTCGGTTAAAAAGTGCATCTTACGTTACTTATAATTATATTACTATGAGTGATATACTTCTGAAATCATAACGAAGACTCGAACGACAATCTTGATATGATGAAATCGGTCCTAATGCTCTAAAATACCGCTACCAATATTAACTATAATAATAAATTAACTATAATTATAGTTAATTTCTTACAAAAAAATGCATTTATATTAAGACTTCGGAAAAACTGATAAAAAGATAAGATTCTAAACAGGAAGAGGTGTAATTTTTCTCAATCTCCACGTACTTATTCCGAACGCTCTCCAAGATAGAAAAGGGTCGTTTTCTTTTATCTGTTGTGGCCACTAGCTATTTATTTTAAAGCTCAATTCCAAGGATCTACAAGAGGGGCCCTGATAAAAGAAATTGGGCCTTTAACTTTTGAGAATATCAATGGAATAAAGACAGGATTTCCTTTGAAGTTTCTCCAAAATAAACGTTGTAGTTCTGAGGCTTCAGACTTTGTAGAGCTTACACTTTTTATTGGCAATTCAAAATTGTAGGTAAGTAGGTATTTTCTGTGTTCTATCAAATAATATTCCGCATTCATAAAAATACGTAAGTATTATTTATCTCATCTCATTTATTTATATTTTATTTGTATACACATCATTATGATGTGATAAATTTTGTTATAGAAAGGAACATCAAGATTAAAGGAGTGTCAATCTTCCCTAATGAGATTGAAATTGATATATTTTTTAATTCTTATCTTCGTATGTACCTAGCTTGCTGCTTTTATAGTATGAACATTTGAATCCCTTAATGTTAAATTTGTATACATGCAGCAAGCGGTATAAAAGCTTCAACTTTTTAAGACTTTAACGTGAAAAGTTGTACTCCTTTCTAAACTGAATGTGGGGTGGTAGGTCGACGGTATTCAAAGTTTCTGAGAAAGCTGAAAGCATTCGAAATGATTTTTTAAGATCCCGATACGAATGCTAATCTATTATAACGAGAAGAAAGACGAAACACTCAGAGTGGTAGTTTATCCTTTTATTTTTCAAGCAATAATGAGGTCTGCTGGCTGGCTGGCTGGCATTTATACACGTCCCCTCTCAGGCAGGCGGCAGGGCAGAGCTACGCGAGGCATCGCGCGAGGGGGCGTGTCGGCTGGCGGCTGGCTGGCATGCTATTGGCTGCGGCGTCGGTCATTTCTGAACCGTATTGACATCCGTCGCGTAATATCGGCCTTCCTGAAACACCATTGCTCCCGCGATGGGAACAAACGACAAAGTTTAGCATTTCCAATGGCAATACACAACAAAGACTACTGGTATCATTGTGGCTACTAATATTCTCCGAGCTACTAAGTTTTTCATGGCTGCTTACATTCTCAGAGATAATTTACGGCTACAAGTTATCTCTGGACTAACATCAGGGTTAATATGCAACATTAGCGCTATGGGCATCATCAGGGCTATGGGCATCATCAGGACTATGGGCATCATCAGGGCTATGGGCATCATCAGGGCTATGGGTATCATCAGGGCTATGGGCATGATCAGGGCTATTGGCATCATCAGAGCTATTGGCATCGTTAGGGCTATAGGCATCGTTAGGGCTATAGGCATCGTTAGCGCTATATGCATCATCAGGGTTAAAGGTACCATCAGGGTTATTGGCATCGTCAGCAATCAATAGCATTGGAATCTCTGGGGCTGTAGCACTATCAAGAATATTATTTTACCTACTAGTTTTATCTGTGTCAACTCACGCCATCGAAACTACCAGTGTACCTACAAAAACTGTAGTCACCACAGAAATCGTAGACTAGAATGACTATTAGTTATCAAACCTACTTACGCAATATCATAACACGACTTTATCAAAAGCTGTCAAACAAATAGAATAAATGCCTTTAAGATCACAGTCATACACAAAACTTAACTATATCATTGCTATTGCTATGATAAGTAGGCACTACATATTATTTTGTAACGCTGCTGCTAAGTGTTGATGTCACTACATAGTTTACTATGAATAAAATA
Organism: Hypomecis atomaria; assembly: GCA_964007245.1. Taxonomy (NCBI): domain Eukaryota; kingdom Metazoa; phylum Arthropoda; class Insecta; order Lepidoptera; family Geometridae; genus Hypomecis; species Hypomecis atomaria. The sequence goes on along the minus strand of OZ023292.1, from coordinate 14,027,287 downwards.
GCCTACAATAAAATATTTTCAACAGACTTCTTGCTATTTACCCTCACTAACGGCAGTGTCCAGTCTACCGACTATGATTACTTACTTATTTTAATGCTAATAATAATAAGCACAAATCATGTCTAAAGGCCAACGCAAAACAATTGATCTGACACAACTATCAATGTACCTACCTAATTGTTATCAACTTGAGAACATTAATCTTCATCTGACAAAGCAAACCGAATATAGTGTATCTGCGGCTCTGTTATAAATATGGGTATAGACTATAGGTACAGCTTAAGACACGGTGTCATAGGCTAGACATACCTACTTGCTTCGTAAAATGACCTCATTGTAGATGACATAACTAAACCATTAACTAAGAAGTCCCTTTACTGAAGCTTCATTATGTAAGTGATAGTGATTGCAATAAGCACTACAGCAAAGCAATTATTATCAGTTAGCCGGCTATTCAAAAGTAAAAATAATAAGCTTAAGCCAACATTGAAGTAGAAAATCGGAGTATGAATGTGGTTCCAATGTTCGAAACTTTCTAATAAAATAACAAACTTAGTTCCAGTTATGATATATCAATAGATTGTAAAAGCTTCCAATTGCAAGAAGTCACTTATCATTCCAAGAATACTTTAATATCTAATACGCTGTCTATTGTCCAAGAACAATAATTCATAAATCTGATTAACTGTGATTTTGTACCCACTCAGATGTTGCTACAGATTTGAAATATTTGCTTAGTGCGTTGCCACCAATAATATTGTCTACTTTTATCTAGCTATGTATACTGTTTCGCTACAGCAAATTCACTTTTGTGTCAATAGATATGACGACTATTATTAGCTCATTATATCAAGTCGAACTGTAAATCATACAATATAAAAACCACTATAATTATCACCTGGGTACTAAGAACAAAATAGACGCGTTTCTATGAGAATAGCAATAGACATACAGCTATACTAGTATCACACAAAACTTATAAGCAGAAAAAGATCTCGCACTTTGTACTTTCTTATAAGTGTTTCACTACAAATGTTTCAATGCGCACAACTATAATGACCTAAGAAGTGATTTACAGAAAATTCAACTTATTAGAAAAGAGTTTTGCTATCGGTAATGCACACAATCATAAGTACCTACATACAAAAATAATGTTTAGCGATGATAAAAATGTTCCAATCACATTTCAATAGCGCAGTCACTTTCAGTGTTGCCGTTAGGTCCATCTATTTTGCGACTACATAATTGGAAAAAGTTGCTAGTTTTGAACAAAACTTACTTTCGAAATGCGTCTAAGAATGGCTTTAAACAAATATTTATTTGACTTTTTAACTAGCGGAACGTCCTTAATACATGAGACTACTTAGTGACTACACGAAAAGGTATAGACTGCTGGATTCAGCTAAGTAAATACTTTTCGGCACTTATTGCCAAAAGTAGCACTTAATTTAAAACAAATGCAGGCCTTGGTGTTTTTTAACGATTTTGCCATAGTTATTTATTTAAAATGATTACAGATAAGAAGTAGCTAGAATCACTCGCGTATCATCACAAAACAGATAGAAGTGGCTAGATTCACTTTAGTGGATCAACCCAAATATTGAATGGCTAAGGCCGTCGAAAATGCGCTAGATCTAGTCATCAGGCAGCTAGAACGGCAACCCTGATTACTTTTTTGACTACCCGAACAATCAACGCTACAATTTTGGCGAATTAAAATATTTAAAGCTACCTACATTTGAAATTCACGTGAATTTGACACTGGCTCAAAGCTACCCACATACAGTAGATTTTCAATATGAAGCAAACCAACTCAGACTAGTAAATGTAGGTACTGAAGTTAAAAGTAACTCATGTAAACAAATGTTTGCAAATGATTATGAGTTTTACAGCATGCTTGCAGAACAGAATGGTGATACGAGCTAGTTCAGTTTTAAGAGTGTCATAAATGTGTATGTTCTTTCTCACTGTGGCTATTTTTGCAAGACTACTAAGTTGAAAAATGCAATGGTTTTCATACTAAAGTGACTAGGTACCTATGTGAAAAAGCCTTAGTATTTCGTTTTCGTTGGCTGTTGACAAACAGTTATTCAAAAGTAACGATGCGGTATTTTTCTTTTCTTTAGACTTTTTACGCCAAATGGAATCATTCCGCCTATCAATCTATTAACTTAAATGCTACGCTCCACATTATTATTTAAGATGAATTTGTTTTAGCTTTTTTCTACAATCCCTTAGAAAAATAGTGGCACTGATTTCGTAAAGAAACTAATCACAGAAAACGATGGCAAGCAAAAACGTACAGACCTGGCTATTTGGCTGAGGCTTCTTGTCGAGGCTCCCTGGTGGCGGCTCGTATCAGGAGCCCGCTGGAGGTGATGGTCAGCTTGGCCAGCAGGTAGGCAGGCTGACGGATAGGCTGCCATGCATGCGGGCGGGCAGGCAGGTAGACAGGCAAGCACGCTGGTCGGCAGGCACGCAGATCAGCAGGCAGGTGGGCAGGCTGGCAATTAGACCAGCTTAGTGGACACCGTGGAGCGTCGTCACGTGGGTAGTGGTCGATTCTTCTTTTGTCCCGTGGTTGTTCAAAACGTGGTTTGTGGGAACCACAGGCCGGCAATAGTTTCTCCTTGCTATTTGATATCGTAGTGTTCGTGGTTCCTGCTGCCATGTCTTTGTTTTGCTGGCGGTTGTTACAGAACGGTGAATATGTTTTTCTTGCTGTTCAATATGTCGCCATTGCAGTCGTCTTCAAGTAGTAGCTTCGCGTCGATGCCATGGAAATCTAGTCTTTGTAGCTCATTTTGAACTTGCATCGCTTTTTAGCTTCATGATTTGTCGCAGCTCACGTGGTTAGCTTATTTTTTCGATGGCCGCTCTGCGCTTGCTGAATATTTCTTCATAATTGCGGCGTGGCTTTTTCGTCTTGATGCTTTTTCCGTCGATTCTTCTAAAGCGGGTCTCGCAGGTGGCATGGTGATTTTGTCTTCTTTGATGGTTTCATGTAGGCCGAAATTTTCGTAATTTTGCAGCTGATGCACGTGGGTTTAGACGTCGTAGAAGTCTTTTTCAGATATCCCACTTCTGAGTATAACGAGAAGAAAGACGAAACACTCAGAGTGGTAGTTTATCCTTTTATTTTTCAAGCAATAATGAGGTCTGCTGGCTGGCTGGCTGGCATTTATACACGTCCCCTCTCAGGCAGGCGGCAGGGCAGAGCTACGCGAGGCATCGCGCGAGGGGGCGTGTCGGCTGGCGGCTGGCTGGCATGCTATTGGCTGCGGCGTCGGTCATTTCTGAACCGTATTGACATCCGTCGCGTAATACTATGTTGTATATTTTTATCTATACAGGGTGACTGGTAAATAATTAGCATCCTTTTAGGTTCTTATTCTGTTCATCAAAACTAACAACTTTTGTTCTGCTACTTTAGTCAGAACTCAAAAAAAAAACAGCTGTTCCATACATTTTGTCGCGGGTGAACGATATTTTTCTATGGAAAAACAAACTTTTTTTTTGAGTTTTGACAAAAGTCGCAGTACAAAAGTTGTTAGTTTTGATGTACAGAATAAGCCCCTAAAAGGATGCTAATTATTTACCAGTCACCCGGTACATGTTTATTTTTTATTGATGTCAAAGGACTTAATTATTTCGCAGATGCCTACAACACGCTGTTCCAATATAAAATATAGACTTCAGAATTATTGCATACCTAGAATCCTTGCCATGAAGAAGGCAATGGACTGGTAACACCTCCGATGTTACATCTGTCTAAAGACGACGGTGACCTCAGAATAAGGAAAAACAGTAGAAGTGACATAAAGTAAAAAAGTTGTGATGCACGATTCCACAAACATGGCGTCGCAAATCCATAGAAACTGCTATGTAATCTAGACACAAATGACACTTGAACTGCTGATCAAATGTCAAATTTGATATCACAAAGATGGTGGACAAACTTCAAACGTCTCCTAGGCAGAGCTTTTATTTACAACTTTATCGTCATAGCAATAATGCCATGTCATTTCAAACAGCACCCCAATGACGGTGACCACCAGGAGGTCTGCCAACCTGATTGCCACTTCGATACATAAAAATTATCGAAACTTATCGACGTATCGAACTACCTTTAAACATAACCTAAAAAACGTCATTGTACCGTAAACACTACTAAATTACTGTTCAAATTTTCTCTAGTTAAATAAGGTTTCATTAAACCTAGCTTAAAACTGTGAAAGTGTAAGCAGACTGTACAGATGTTGCTAATGCGTTCAATGCAGCGGGGACGAAGGATTCCATTTCCGGAGCGGCACTAGCCACGAGGCGGAAGCCAAACTGCTTCCTAACAAACACCAGTGAGGTTAGTGCTCGAAGTGGAACTACAAGTATTTCTGATAAATAATTGTTACGAGTATGTAAGTCCTACTAATATAATAAACGCGAAAGATTGTATGTATGGATGTTTGTTCCTCTTTCACGCAAAAACTACTGAACGGATTGAAATGAAACTTTGCAATAGTAATGCTTATACATCAGAATAACACATAAGTTCGCCGGGTCAGCTAGTATTGAATATTTACTCGTATTATGAGTAAGCTGATCAGTGTGAGTTTATTCAATCTTCGGTATGGTTATTCAAAATTTTCAAGTCTTTTAGTAGGTAGTAGTAGTAAAATCAAAATCAAAATCAAAATATGCTTTATTCTTTAGACATTAAAATGCGCTTAGAATCGTCTTTTTACAAACATAATATAATTATAATAGGTGCAAATTTACATAGGTATTCACCAAATTATGAATACCTAACAATTCAATTAATTACATATAATAATCTTCAAATTCAAACACCCTAACTTAAAATAATCTAAAAAATTAAAAACAATATAGTAGGTATCTGCAATAGCATCGTCATAAAAAGATCAAGTAGTAGAGAGTATTGGGAGTAGTATTGAAGGTTATTAGATATAAGTAATAGTAGATTATGTACCAAGAGAACCAAGTGGTGTCTTATGTCACGGGCGACTATTGGACCTTGAGCGTAGAGAGGGACTCTATAATTAACTCCCGAGCGCAGCGAGGGTGTTAGTTAATTCCTGAGCGAAAGAAGGGAATTATTTAGAGTACTGAGTGAAGCAAGGGGTTCATGTCGCCCAAAACGAAGACAAACTTGGTTCTAGAGGTCCATACTCTACTTTTCATACATCCTGCGAGAAAATATAATCCCAAGAATATGAGTAATACTTACATCATAAATTCACTAAGGACTCATTAGGCAACTTGGTATTGTTCACAATTAGAATGTACCTGCTAATTTTCATAAAATGACACACAATTTATATTATAATAATAAAGAGAAAAATAATAAAGAGAATGAAAATACTACATGAAAAAAATAAGACCATGGCCAGCTCGATTTTCATAGCCTAAAGGGGAATTGCAAAGAGGTTGTATTCTATAAAATCTAACTGATACGGGCACCAAAGAGGTTATATTCTGTGAAGTCAAGTAGAACCTCCTTACAATGCCATTTTTTTTTTTTAAATTATTCGCCCACTTTTGGGCAGGCTAAAGCCTTTAAGGCCATACCGCCTAGTCTTACGTATTCTTTGATTCTATATTTTCTTTGACTTTTCTTCTTCTTAGTAAAGCTGTGGTGAGTTTACTAGAAGCTTCGATGGAGTTTTGAAGACAACACGAAAACATTCAAACATTCTACTACTTGCCTACACTCATGCTCGTATTTCAGCTATTAATAAATGAAATACCACAACTTTTGCACTATTAATACTGACAGAAACACAAGTTTTAGAAAATAATTCAATGCGGCGACATGATTTTCTCGCGTTCCCGCCAAAACTTCCTTACAATGCCAGTTTCCGTACAATGTAAAGAGGTTATATTTAATTTTGCAAAATGAAACCTACGATGTCCTTAAATGTTATAAGATGAGAGATTTTCATACGAATTAGACGTTCCAAATTTAAATCACTTTAACCCCTGGGGAGTTTCATACAACATTATTGACCTGCTGTAGCCCTCGAGATTGTGTTAAGATAATAATGACTCGCTTAAAGTTGAGTATCTATGACATATAATGGGTTATTTTCGAGCAGGTGGTATGAAAAGTCAATTCAAAGGTAGTTAAAGGTTGAGTTGACCAATGAATTAAAAAAGTCAAAGAAGGAAAAGGGCTAAAAGATCGATTAATTACTGCATAGTAACTAACGTTAGTTCTGTTATTGATATTGCGATGTACATACCTCTATGGTAAGATACTATGAAAACAAATTACCAATGGTTACTTTCAGTAACGAAGTAACAAAAAATCAAAACAACAGATTCCAATATTTAAAGAAATATCTGAGAAAACCGTCTCCTAACTAAACACCATAAGACAAAGCTCTACTCGTAACTCCACTTCATAAAACCCAACAATCCACCCACCAGCTATTCTCGCTATCGGGTAGATAAAACGCCCAGCGTTTCAGATCAAGAATTCGTCGCTACACACGTCGCATATTGAAAAATAACCACAGCACATCGGCCCGTTCCACGGTCTCTATCCTTAAATTATTAGAACGGTTCAGCGTACGCGTAAATGGTATCGTGACCGAGTAAGAGCAGGAGCCAGCATTGAAAATTAAGTTTGTGTGAACGGGAGAGCATAGCATGCGACCCTCTGCAGCAGTTCGAAATGATTCTAACGTTTCCAAAATTAGTCTCCAGGGTCTCTATTTTTCCTCTGATGCAGTTTACCGTTTCTTTTAAAATAACCGTGTCCAGTACTAAATTGTCGCGTGAAATGGATAATTGATCTTTTATTATCCATTATCTATTTTACGCAGAATTTAAGTATCGGGCACGGCTATTTTAAAAGAAACTGTAAACTGCAAAACAGGGAATCGTTAAATGGAACGTTAATTTAAAAAGTTTGGTCGTCCGTAAAGTTCCGTATACGTTCCTAGTCGTTCGAAAGTCAAAAATAGAGCACCAGGCTCCATTCCAGCTCCTAATAACGTGGCGACGGCCGATATTGTCCTGCGAAGAGCGTGATACGACTCGATAAGCCGGACTGGCCATTATCCTACTGGTTTATAGCCCGCTGCGTAAATACGACTGATATTGATATTTTTATTATATCTGCTTATAAGACCGTGTATTTGTAGCTCTATTTTGGGGTATTCTTGCGTGGAAAATTGAGATGATTGGTAGGTAATAAAGATGTTTTTCTACGCAATTTATTTTTTCATAAATTACTTATGGAACTGGAAATACATGATAATAATATCTACAGCATGGTTACTTAGCTATTTGCCCATAAAATTTCTAAAAAAAATCGTCTATTTAGAACATTTTGTCAGGAGTCGATGAACTTTTTTTCGCGTTTTCGGGATTGGTCCTAGAATATAAGTTGGTTATAATAAGATGATATCCTAGAATATGTCTGTCGTCTTGACTCGTTCAAGTAATACTTGATAACTTTAACGGCGAGGAACTAAACATTTGCAAGGTACCTAAGTAATAACCTTAAGCTCTTAACGGTTAGTCCGTAACTAATTATCTGAGGTAAGAAAGTTCGGATTCCCAGGCCAAGTTTTAGCACTTTGGCGTCATATAGTTTACTTTAGAAATTCCGGTGTATTTCGAATATATCTATTGCTCTCGCTCCTATATCATATTTCATAAGAGCGCCAGTGATAAAGATATTTCGACCTCAGCAGAATATTTCTCTTGTATACTTTAGACAACCATCTATCACACTTTGGCGTCATATAGTTTACTTTAGAAATTCCGGTGTATTTCGAATATCTCTATTGCTCTCGCTCCTATATCATATTTCATAAGAGCGCCAGTGATTAAGATATTTTGACCTCAGCAGAATATTTCTCTTGTATACCTTAGACAACCATCTATCACACTTTGGCGTCATATAGTTTACTTTAGAAATTCCGGTGTATTTCGAATATCTCTTTTGCTCTCGCTCCTATATCATATTTCATAAGAGCGCCAGTGACGCCAGTGATAAAGATATTTTGACCTCAGCAGAATATTTCTCTTGTATACCTTAGACAACCATCTATTATATTGAATTTAGAGTTCTTAGCTGGTACGTTTACGTTTCTTCAGGAATTTTGTCGTGAGTATAAGAAGTTAGTATGGTAGGTTGGAGATAAGATGGCGCATTCGTCATTACTCGACCCCAGTATGATACACGCCGCCAACTTCAATCGTGTTTTGATTGCTACTCAAGATGGTATAAGCTCTCAAAAAAATATTGAAATCATAGTGACATCGGCGAGTCCAGAAGAGTTCAAACATTTTATAGTCTTTTGTCGAAGAGGTCCATTTGATTGTAAAGATTGACATGTAATTAATGGTTGCTCATCTACGGGTCTAAGTGCAAAACGTTATGTTCCCTTCTTTTTATACCAATAGCAACAGCAAATATTAATCTAAGCTATAGGCCGAATCATACAAGGCGACAACGGATGTGAAGTTGCGCACAAGCTGCGCAATATCCAAACCTGACTGAAGCGCACATATAAAGCTGCGCGTCGATTGGGTTTTGCACAGCTTCTAGATAACTTCACATCCGCCGTCTTGCATGTAATAGCTATTTGCCATCATCATTTTTATTTCTGTCATAAGGATTAATTCGCTAAGAGAGATAGAGACACTATACCTAATATCTCGTGTTTTAAAACTCTACGAGTAAGTTAAAATTACCGTGAGCTATCTCACAGGAGTGGAATCCACACATTTTGTGCCGTCAGCAAAATTCAATAGGGAAATGGGAGTGAAACGACTCCAGGGAAAAGGAAACACGCAAAAATATTACTGCGAGCGTCGGAAATTTATGTAACACACATATCAGCACGTTTCATTTGTGCCCGTGATGTAACGCACGTATATGTAAATATTGGCACAGTTTTACCATAAAGCTAGACTTTTTATCTGTACTGTTTCATTTAGGCTCTTTTAGTAGACACTAGAACATTGTATCTTGATTAATCGGGAACAAACCGTTGAATAATTCAGATGTCTAAATATTTGGTAGGCTATGTTCTAGAAAGTGTTTACTGTGCAATTGGATTACTAATGACATATCTTGCTCTATTTTTATCGACATTTTTTTTTCGTAATTGTTAATTCCGTAAGTCTGCTTCATAAAAACGAGATGTTGAAAGTGACACTCAATACTCTCTGTCACAAAGTTGGCTAGCAGATATCGCTTTCAGCAATAAGGCCAGTTATTGCACTTGTTTGAAACATGCGCTTTTTTTTAACATATTTAATCGATCCAACTAATAAAGTGTATATTACTAGCGACCCGCCCCGGCTTCGCACAGTTGTACTTATTTTACATTATAAACCTTTCTCTTGAAACACACTATCTATTAAAAAAAAACCGCATCAATATTCGTTGCGTAGTTTTAAGATATAAGCATACATGGGGACAGACAGCGGTAAGCGACTTTGTTTTATACTTTATAGTGATAGTGATTACATACTAGCTGACCTGGCGAACTTCATTTCACGCAATATCTTTATTTTGTGCCTATTTTTAATTACGCTTATGTGTTTCTCTGATTACTATTGCGTCTATTGCAAAGTTTCATCTCAATCCGTTTTAGTTTTTGCGTGAAAAATTAACAAACATACAAACTATTAAGTAGGACTATCTTACCAATCTACACAAAAATAATTTAATCTCAATTCAAAACTTTCCATTTTTTGAGCTGACTATCACACAAATATTTTATGAACATAACGAAATTCAAAGCTTCGAGCCTTTAAAAATATTATTTGATATTGTTATACAACAAAAGCTGCTTTTACATTTATAACAAGGCAAAGTTGAGAACTCACTGCTTTGAAATGTAGGCACGACTACACACCGAATAGTTTATTTGTATTGCGACTATTATTTGCACTGCACGAAGCCGTGCTCTGCATGTTCAACGTTTCAGTTTCCAAAACAGCTCACATATAAATTCATGCCGCTTGTTATTAACCCTTTACTAAGCTCCGTTTCCGAACTACATACACGGGATATTATGATTCCATACACGAACTGACTGTTGACTTGTCAGCTGTTAGTTGCATTAACTTCATATCTCGTCCGATCAACTTCGGCTAAACAAACTCGACAAACTCCCTCTGGAGCTGTTGAACTTGTACCAGGAAGTTAGCGAGTGATAACGAGCTGAAGACATTGCCTATCTCGAGACTGTCTGCTAAAATCATTTCTACTGCAAGAAGGTAGGTCATAATTATAATAGGCGCTGCAGTAAGAACCAACCTGGCATTTGCATAGAGATTAGAACGGGAGCTGAGGTCGTAATTTCAATTGTGGAGAATGAGCGAGCGCTGCATTCAAACCAGCGCCTTACACCTTTCGCCTGAATGGAATCTTGGTTGGTTGATTTTTAAGCTCCCTCTTTGTTGAGAGTTTGCAATCCGCTGGAAATTGGCTTTCTTAGGCGCTGGTGAGGTACTCAAGAGTAAACTTTCGCGTACAATTGCTTTTTCTCTCGCCTTGCTGGAGTCATCGGAACTATTTAAGTTTCTGAAATAGGAAACTTTTTGATTCGGGTTGCTGAAGTAAGTAAGATTTTCTATGACCTAAAAAATAAAAAAAATAAAACAAACTGAAAAGTAATTTGTACATTGGGACATAAACACATCTAGATAATTTCGAGGACTGTAGTCGCTTACCATCTGGCGAGAAGGTGGTTAAACGCGAACTAATACCACGCAATGCTATCTGTGTTACTGTTTTTCGCAAGGAATATTTTCCTACAGCGAGAAGAACAGAGATAGCTATCATCAATTTCCTTGACTAATTGCCGTATAACAATCGAATGGAAAAGTCCCATCTCACCGCAGAATAGACAAATGTTTGTCATCGAGAGAGCGGAATCGAAATGTAACGAGTTTACGTGCTCCCGGCGCTGCACCAGCAAATAGGGAACGTGAGGTAATCAGATTATCAACCTGTTTTAGCTCACATATTCACGCTAAAAGTTACAAAAGTTACTGCGGGATTGTAATTATATTCCGTGTTAAAAGTCACTGTATTGTTGGTATGATCACGATCCGGCCGAGACTGTTGTTTAAATTGAAAATGTTTATTTTTCTTTGTTTGGCATTTTATTGGATTTTGTGATGATTACGACAACGTGATTTTGATAATTTTTAGTTGATGTAGGGACTTAATAATATGGAAGAGACAACTACTTTTTAAAGAACCCCGAGGAGGATGATAACATTACGTTGTCGTAGGCAATAGTTCTTCATTAGTAGTAGCTGGTAGTGGACCAGAAAGGATATATCTAGAGTAGAATTAAATAGACATTGAGAACTTCGGTACATTTTAAATGCAGTTCTTATTTTTTATTGATTTATACATATTTATATAAATTAGAAAATGGACCTATAACTGTAGTAGCCTAGTATTATGAAGATTTCCGCTCGCCAAAAAACAATTATGAATAGATTACAGTACTGTACCCTTGTAGACAAGGTATAGTATTAAATTATAAGAAAACACCTTGGTCAAAAAGGTTCGCACAAAAACCATTACATTTCTTGGTGTAATAAGAAAATAAATGCAATTTTGCGACGTGGACCCTTGCAAACCCCAGGCCATATTTCAAATAATATATTCATAAGATTGTGGTAAAAGCACAAATTTCGGCGTGGTCATCGTGACTCAAAGACCCTTCGCTTCCATCCATTATAATATTCATAGGCGATGGGAAAACATCCCATTATCTGGGGACTATTCGTGGTAATTCAAAATGTAGCAGTTGAATACTGGCGATCATCTGATGACCATAAATTTTCATCTAAGTAGAGCATAAAAACACCATTATGTAGATACTTATTGGTAAGTCTATATAAGCTAAGTTTTATAATAAGATCTTGAGTTGCTGTAAGAAATATGTTTCCGGTCACAAAAAATATTACTTTCTCGAGTCTAGCGTATTTTAGGCTGAGTGAAAATCGTAATTGAATATTAATATGGATGTCCTCAAAATTACTGTTAATAAATTTTTCTAGATAAGCTCTCTCCTATCCTATCTTTTTCTTATCGTCTTGAAACGCTGTTTTTATAGAAGATAATGATTATTACATTTTAAATTATTGTGAATGTGCAAATATCAGTAGCTAGAATAATCGATCGACATCTTCAAGTGACATCTTACACTCAAAAAAGAAGTGAAAACATTTTTTCTATTCGGTCCACAATTGGCGGAACTATAGATGAACATACACAAAAAAATACATACAGATGAACATAGAACCTCTTCCTTTTTGGAAGTCGGTTAAAAAGCGCAAAACGCCGCCAAAGAAGTATTCACTTCAAAAAACTATTGACTTCTGACCATTCATCAAATGTTTTAGCAATATTTAAATGGGCTTATATACCTATAAATAAATAGATAAATAAACTTACACACTGAAAGTGGGTATTATACTAATGCTACAACTAGCAGTCTTTCCCAATCTTTTTCACACTGGTCTAGCTTATTGTACCCTGTGCTGGTAACTATTTACTTTTTGCTCGTACGAGCAGAGTTCTACCTTTTATTTGAAAATCGAATGGAATACGTTTTAAAACCATTTCTAGGTCAGAGAGAGCATTTCAAATTCAAGCACTAGTAAGCTGTCTATCCGATGTTTGAACATGGATATTCGTTCCATCAGACCCTTTTCCATCCACAAACCAACATGAACCTTTCCACTTGATGCGCAAACATGAAAACTTGTTTATGATGATGTGGATTGAAACAAAGGGAGAGTAAATTGTCGAACAGCTCGCCGGCGGGTGGCCACGCTGTACGTGCCTCGTATGTCGATATAAAACGTAAAACATTCATCTATAGAATGTATACAATGAGTCTACTATTGGAAATTACGATGGGAACACGGGCAGTCTTGTTTTTATTTTGTTTTTTTTGTTACGCGATGTGAGAAAATAACGTAGTTTTATTTGAGATTTTTCAGTTCATATAACATTTAACATTTGTTTGCCTTGCAGAAATCCCTGCGATAAGGGCACCATTTATTAACTAGTTTGTAATGTTTTCATCCTTGATATTTGTTTTGGTAATGTGGTGGTGTGGTATAATAATTTTCTATGTTACAGTTTTCATACTTGTAACAGAACCTATCCATTTCAGTTGTTACGGAGTCAATAAAAAGTTACCGCCAGGAACACATAACCACAGAGTTCAGATAACACTATGTGTTCCACGAAGAATGACAAAGATACAAAGTTGCTCAGTGACTTCCCACAATATACAACCCTCCGAATGACTTGCTTGCTTCGTCATTGAACATACGATGTTTAGATGAAACTGCTACTTTGATAGAGAAACCGCAAAATATTGTACCAATTTTATACGAGGTTCGTCCAAAGAGTAAACATCCTAGAATCGAAAGCTCCGTAAGCCTGAGTGTAGACGGATTTGTACGTTCTCGCCAAAGCTGTTGTTTACTTCAAATAATGTACTAAGATATGTGCTATGTGAATGTATACCAACTTAGTTGTAATTGTAGACGATCCCGCAATCAAGAACAGCCTCAGCTAGAGGCAGTGCAGGGCCGACGAGCCGAGCTAGATAAACATTTTTGGCTCTCCGTCGGCTTTTCTCGGAGACTTACGTACGTCATACTGAAAATTAACATCCTATTGTTCCATTTACGAGAGAATAGTAATAGTGACTGTTGTAACGTTGTTAATTTTTTGAGAAGACGGTAACCTGACGGTAATGCTGACATAAATGTTGTGATGCAATGATACCTTTATTTTTTTCCAAATAAATATATAGATTTCCATTTTCATTTTGTACATCAAGTATAACAAAGAAAACCAAAAACCTTAATGCGAAATGTAGCTCGAGACTTTTCGAATACAAAATAGTCTCAGGCATCCAAAATGAAGTCTGTGCTGAAAATGGATGGTGGAAGAATAATAGAAATTACTTTCAGTAATTTCTGTTATTCAGTGATTCAAAGTAGCCTTTTTGGGCAGTTTTCTTGATTTTCCAACTAGTGTCACTCTAACAAAGACAATAATTTCTTCATTGCAGCCGGGCAGATCTCGTAAACGCTTCAATAAACTGTTTAAGCGCAATAAAAGCTTCCTCTCTTTCCACAGCCATATGTGCAAAAGATACTTGTATTAACCGTACAGAATACGTGCACGTACTAGTGTCGGGGAAGGAATTACAACGCAGTTCCGCGCTAGTTTGATTGCAACTGTGTCGGTTTTATTCGCTTCACATTGTTTGTATCGAACCGGCAGTGTGTGATACAGGAAGGTGGTTCTAGATGCCCTAGATTCTCTCGGTCACTTACGTTCTCATAACTTATTGAATAAGAGGAACAGTGACGGGTAAAGTCTCGAGTGATCGGTAATTCACCAGCCCCCTAGATAAACTTGCACGTATGTGCACCTATTTGTTTTTATTCCTCACGTTCGATTGGATTATGATTGCAATGCACTATATATGACGCAAATAGAATAGACAGTTTTTAGGGTTCCGTACCCAAAGGGTAAAAACTGGACCCTATTACTAAGACTCCTCTGTCCGTCTGTCCATCTGTCCGTCTGTCTGTCTGTCCGTCTCCAGGCTGTATCTCATGAACCGTTATAGCTAGAAAGCTGAAATTTTCACAGATGATGTGTTTCTGTTGCCGCTATAACAACAGATACTACTAAAAACAGAATAAAATTAATAATTAAGGGGGGCTTCCATACAACAAACCTAATTTTTTGCCGTTTTTCGCTCTATATTAATAAAGGTAACAGGTAGATACTTGAAATATTCACAGAATATTTAATTGTGTATTCAATTTAATAATAAATCATAAAATTAAAATTAAATTAATATTTAAGGGGGCCTCCTTTACAGTACGGAACCCTCCGTGCGCGAGACGGACTCGTACTGGGTCGATTTTCTGTAAATTCATTTTGTGTTGTGTTTTTTTTATCTAATGTATGAAAATTGCGTAGAAATGTAGGAAACTAAGTATAAGGAATACTGTCTTTGTACATCGATATATAAAATTGTCAATGTCTACAGATTACATATTTTGAGCTATCTCTAGTGAATTAATGAAATTACAGTAACATTATGTAGTGACAGTACCCTACATAGAAAGATACACTCTCACACTATTTCATTTACCATTTATTTGTGCAATGAGCTCTTATTAATTGTATCTAAAATTTGATTATCGGTACATTGCATTGATCTAGAATACTTTAAGTAGATTTAACTGGTACATAACAGCAAATTAATCCTTCCAGCCACATTGCCGAAGAAAATACCATGCAAACTAAGAATGAGACCAGGCAAAAAATAAGCAATATTTTTTTCTTTTACAAGCATAAGTATTATATATTTCAGAGGTTAGTTAGCTGGTTGGAGGCGCCTTTAAATTAATTACTTATTATTAATTAATTACCCGCCTACGTAAAGATTGCCTTCTCATTTATGTAGTTGCAATCTCGCACCACTCTGCATTGTTCATCAAGACCGATAAGCTTTTGCTACTTTCTTGGAACTGCTTTTAATGGCTTTATTTATCATGAAAATAATTGCAGTGCAGAATGATAGTTGTGTTAGGTCAGTAACTAAGTTAATTATTTTTCGCAAAATCTGGCAGTACCGACTACCATTGCGTACAAAATTCGATTAGTTCGCTCGAATTGATGTATGTAATTTTTTGCGTTATTGTTGATTTTTCAAAATCGGCTGAGCCGATTTCAATAAAATTTAAATGACCACCTCGGGAGTATACGCTTTCGTACTAAAAAATATTTTTTATTCGGTTCACAATTGGCAAAAAAATATCGATGAACATAAAAAATACACACAAACGAACATAGAACCTCCTCTTTTTGGAAGCCGGCTAAAAATGTGCATACACATTGAATATAGAAACAACGAGTAACCACTTCCAGTGATATCGCCGAGAAAATACTAAGCTAAGTATGAAACTAGGCAGTAATTAAGCAATGCATTTTTCTATTAAAAGCTTGAGTACATTTAAAGGGTAGTTAGTCGCCTTGTCGCGCTTCAGGCACTGGTGGCGCCTTATTACCCATCTACGCGAAGATTGCCTGCTCATTTATGTAGTTGCAATCTCACACCACTCTGCGTTGTTCATCAAGACCGATAAGTAGTTGTACTTTACTAAGACTACTTTTTACTTTACTTATCATGAAAATAACTCGCGGAGCAGATCGTTAGTTGTGTTAGATCAGTACTTAACTAAGATTAGAAGCCTTAGTAATTTTCAAATTAAAAGCCCTCTTACTAAATGGCTATTAGAAATGGATTATGAAAGTGCTGAGAGGCTGCTAGAAAAAAACTTTTAAATAATAAATATCAATTCCATATAATTTCATAATATATGTATTATAAAACATTGAATTATGACACGTTTATTAAATTTAAGGAATCAATGTGGCATTCCCTCTATCTATGTATTTATTTATTTAATATATATTTATCTATAATTACTTATATATGTATTTATATCATTTGCTCTTCTAGCACAAACACACACACACACACACACACACAAACACACATGAGTAACGCTGCAAACCTTGACTCTAAAGAGATCTTGTGTATTGCAGTGCTACTCACACACACTCACACACAGACATTATTACATAGCTACATATACTATAAGCCTAATAAATCTAGATATAAGAAAATATTTCCCTTTTGTTTCTGTAACTAAGATTATTATTTTTGTCAGCAGTCATTGTAAGTAGGAAGGTACTGGCTCTTATAATACAGGTTTTGACCTAGCATAAGGGCCAGGGAACCAAGAAATCAATTGTACTCATTAACTGGACAAATAAACGATTTTTTTTTTTTATTTCCAGCTACATCGCCGAAGAAAAAACCTGGAGAAGTATGACACTAGGCAGTAATTGAGCAATGCTTTTTTCGATTAAAAGGGTGAGTACATATAAAGGGTAGCTAGTTGGAGGCGCCTTATATCGCCCCAGGCGCTAGGTAGCGCCTAATTACCCGTCTACGCTAAGATTGCCTCCTCATTTATGTAGTTGCAATCTTGCGCTACTCTGCATTGTTCATCAGGATTGATACAGCTTCGTAATATTTCTAAGAACTAATTTGTCAATATGATAATATCATCAATCATACAATTTTAACCGACTTCCAAAAAGGAGGAGGTTGTAATTTCGTCTGTATGTTTTCTTTTCCTTTTTTTTGTGTACGTTCATCGATAATTTCACCAATTGTGAACCGAATCGAATAATTCTTTTTAGTTCGAAAGGGTATACTCCCGAGGTGGTCCCATCTAAATTTAATATTAAAGAAATCGGCTGAGTGGTTTTAAATCAACAATAATGTAAACAATTCGAGCGATATATTCGAATTTTGTATTTGAAGGAAGGCGGTACTCGTACCATTGTTTGCGAATAATAATAATTAATAATATTCTAAAGCTATGTTTTTACTAGGGATTTAGTACAAGCCGTCTTGGTTTAGGACCATAACAAAAAATATAATAATAATTTAATATTGAGTAGAAATGTAGACGTATTTATAAAAAAAAACTTTATGATACAAGCCTATTGTCTGTTACCGAACCAATGGTTTTAAAATAAGAAAATGAAATAAAAATATTCATATTTACCTATCTACCTACATTATTAGTTGTCGATATTATAAAACTCTGACAAAAAGACGTCTACAACATCACCCCAAAAGGTTACTTAGGGCCCATAATTTTATAAATAAAATCACCTTTTATGACAAAACTAAACATTTTTACCCTACCAGTGAAATCCACACCACAACTCGTCGCACACAAAGTATCAGACATTAACATTAACACGAAAACTACCACTGAGACTACGTTTTATTCGCAATAGCTTTACTCCATTTTAATAAAACTGTTCCTCCAAAGTACATCACAAAATAAAGCAAGACAGTATTATTAACACCTATTTCAGCAGTCTCCGCCATTCCCAGCGAGTTCATTACGTCGGTGTGACGAAGGGTGAGCGGCAGAGGGAGAGCTAAGTTCTCGCAAATAGCCTTCTCAGTTACCGTAGTTAGCCAACTCACCTCAATCTTGCAACTATTACACCTCTTTTTATTCGTATAGCTACCAACTAATCCCCTGTTTAATGGCCCGCGAACCCCGGGGGTTGTTAAGACGCGTTTAAGAAGCAAGTTCATTCGGAAACCTCCATCTGATGAACATGCCATAAAACTTCTCAAGAATTACCGCCCCACTTCAATTCCGAAGAGAATTTTAAGTCTGTGAACTGTCGAAGGTGTAATTAAAGGCTTAACCTTTCGGTCGGTCCCGGGGGACTTTTGTGACTTCATTCTCAAGAGCCATTTCAAGTTTCAGTTTCTTTACAATTTTTCAAAACATTTTTGGAGTTGAAGTTTGATCGTGAAATGTTGGCCAAGAAATATAAAATAAAATGGAATTTACCCAACTTTTTACCCAATTTTTTGGGTAGGTCCCATTTGTTCTATGGAACATGACGTCATAGTACAAAATGAAACATTTTCGTCCCTATTTTTTCCATAGAACTACATACTACCTTCTCACCCGAGTTTCATGTCATAGAACAAAATGAGAATCAGTTTTTCCCAAAACCTTCCATGATGTATAAGACGTGAATGACATTAAACACTGACGTTAATACCAGGTACAGTTCACTATAAAAAAAGAAACTACTCGCTACCTAAATAATATTTTTATTTTGCAAAATAAAAACAAAACAGCACTTTAACAATACTTATTTCTTTAACTACTTACAAACTAAAAACAAGTTTTCTTACCGCTAATATATTCTTATATTAAACAGTCCGCGATAAAAACTAACTAAAACCATTCCTTCTTTTAACTAAAACGTTCTTATATTAAATAGTCTCCGAAAAATACTTATTTTGTAGAAAGAGTTCTCCAGCACAAATTTTACAATATAAATCATAAATTTTGATGGGTTCATAGTCATTATGCATCGGGTACCGAAGATGTAGGCAGTCCTGGCAACGGCCCGTGGATGACATACCCTCTTCACTCATAATTACTCTGTAATCTTGCAGATAGTAAAAAAATAGATCTATCAAGATGGTTTTTGGTAACTGCAACTGTTTTAACATAATGTACATATTTTCAATATTTTCAAATATTGACGCCGGGTTATTGAGACAACAATCAATATTTGATTTCATGTACTTAAACAAACTTGTCAAAGCCATTTCATATAAAGTCTTAGGTTGTTTAGAGAACAATTTACGGATTACTTCAAGCCTGTTCATTAGTTTCTTTTAATTTTGTTCAAAACAAGTATTGATATTTTCGGGCTTTAAAGACAAAATACTATGTTGTGTCAATTTTGATTTACTCGTGAAAGATAGTTTATACAAAAAAGATCGAGTCGGTCTCTTTGGAAAACCGGCCAGTGTGCTCTTTAATGAGTCGACAAGTAAATAGTTTTGTTCAAAAACATTTCTACGCTAATTTCTCCAACAGTTAACTGTAGCTGGTTTTCTAATATGTACCTGTCCCTGTTAATGTTTTTTTTTTCGCGTTTAGTTAACGATTTAGGTTTATTTAACACTTTTATTGCTTTAATTTTATTGAAAATTGCATCCTCAGCCATTTTTGTCAAAAATATTATAAACGATGGCGGAGTTCTTTTAAAATGGCCCACAAAATTGTGATGCCAACTCTCCACACTGTTAGTGGTCCTATGTTTAATTCCAAAACAGCACCAAGACTTACGAAAATCATTTTTTAACCAGAACGATTCCATGTATTTTACAAATTTTAGTAAGTTATCGTTTGAAATAGAAGCCACTTCCGCTTTTATATATACCCAACCATTGTCTAGCTCAGATAGAGGTAAAAACGGCAATACTGTACAAAGTGACACAATTCTTTGCAAGAATATATCATTTGATAAATGCAGTTTTTTCGCCTTTCGTCGTAAAGCTCGCGTAAAATGAAAGTAACAGCCATGGTAATTTGCATTTGGGAAAACTTCCTGAACAGCAGCGATTGCAGCCCTCTCAAAATCTGTTATAATTTCTGTCGGTGAAAATCCCGGAATAGTAGATTTTATCAATTCTAGCATACGCACATACATTTCTTTTGTTTTTTTGGTAATCAGAACATATACGAGTGGAATTATATTAGTCAACTCATCAGAACTCCCTAAATCCCCATGCATGGTGTAAAGTTCTGTAAATGGTGCAGGACAAACTTCGAAAGTGCCATCAAGTAGTATTATTTTAATATTTGGTATTATTCGTCTGGCTTCTTTTGAACAAAACAGCAAAATGCGGTTGTCTTCATCGTTAAAATCGGCAAGTAGCATATCGGTATACTGAGTGGGAATTTCTAACACACATGCATCATTACAAGACAGCAAAGGAACTTGAAAGTGTTCATTCCTTTTACGATAAATCGTAGATTTGACTTGTTTATATGAAGGTATATTTTGTATAAAATGTATACCTTTGTCGTGAAATGTTGACACCACTTTTTTGTACACATTCGGCACAGTATCTTGCCCTAGACCCGCTTCTTCGACACACGTTATAATAATAATAATAATAAATCTTTATTTCTCTCTATAGTTTACAAATTATACATACAATTTTAATTATGATCTAGCATAAAAAAATGTACAAAAATTTACTGTTGCCGAACTAGGCTAGTGCCTGTGTTTCAGCGTACAGCAACCTCCCTACAGGGTAATGCCATAATTAAGTGCTATTTACTATAGGTTTTAACAATTTTTTGAAAAAGTTTAAATTTAAACAAACTAAAAGAAAAAAAGAATGAAATTAATTTTCAACTTACATAAACTATTGCGAGTATAGTGTAGAATGAGCCTCTCTTTGAGTAAAATGTGAGTGAGTGTGTAATGCATGTATGTATGTGTGAGACATGAGGTCATGCCCACGTGTGTGTTTCTGTGAGTGGGAGTGTATATATGCATGTATGAATGTGAGAGGGTGTAATCTTGTAAACAAGACAGCTTATATCAGTGATAAATAGATTAAAATAGTACCTACCAACAAAATTTAGCTACTTCAAAACTTCCATCAAGTTTTCGGTTTCTTCTGAGTTCAATAATTTTAGCCAATTTGTAATTTTAAATTTGACTTCATACTTAGATAAGTTGTAAATATTCAAAATCTTATTAATTTTGTTATATAGAAACGGGCCCAAAAAAATTAAAAATCTTCTAATGAAAGATGTGTTTATTCTTTGAGGTAGTCGGCAAACATCATATTTACGTCTGTTAGGCTGAGACGGAGGAGCGTAAGTTATACGAGAATGTTGCTTTATTATTATACTAACTATAAATAGTTGTCGAACTGTAAGTACGTCACAAGATTTATATAGTAGAGTTGTGTCAAAAAGAATTGGCCTACCAGTACTGATTTTTAAAACAGCGCGTTGAGAAATCTCAATGGGCCGCAAGGTAGTTTTGGGGGCTCCCCCCCAAGATGAAATGCAATACGTAATTAAGGACTGACACAAAGCAAGATAAATTTGTTTTATTATATCTGGTGTCGCAATTTTTCTGAGTTTCTTAAAGATGTAAAAAGTTTTACGTATGCGTTTACTTAAGTTTATTATATGCTGTTTGAAATTCAAATTATTGTCGATGATGATACCTAAATATTTCACAGACGTCGCAGAATCTAAAGAGTTGCAACTACAGTTTTTTGGCTTAACTGAAAGGCAATGTAAAGTGTGGGCAAATAATTTGAAGTTATCAGGTCTACGAAAATTTGTTATTGAAAAAGTCATGTACTTCGTTTTTTCGGTATTTAAGGAAAGGATGTGTTCACCAAGCCACCTACTAACATCATCAAAGCCAATCTGAGCAGCAACATGTACTTTTTGCCACGTGCTATCTGAAAACATCAGTACTGTGTCATCCGCATACGAAATAATCTGACCGTTATTGAATTTAAGGGAGCACAGATTATTTAGGTATATTAAAAATAGAGTTGGGCCCAAAATGCTGCCTTGAGGAACTCCATATGTAATTGGTAAACCATTACTAATACGGTCACCTATCTTAACACTTTGATACCTGCCAGTTAAATAACTTTTGAAAAGTGCAAGTTGATTACCCCTTATTCCTATACCTGCAAGCATTTTTACGAGAATTGCTATCACGTTTTTTGTAATTTCTTTTGTTTCGTCTTTCACACAATTTATGTGATGTGGTTTATTTTTCATTATTAATTTCTCCGTCTAAAAATATAATAAATATAAATTTTATAAAAAAGCTTTTTAAAGCTGAAAATTGAAAAAAAATATTATTTACATAATTAACTCACCATAGAAATCTTCATACTTCCGACACATTTCAGTTTCCGATAATTTATACATCGCCATAATGACATTCCTCTAGTATAATTTGTCTGTAGGTAATATTCTTTATCACCATGCTGTAAAACTTTTCCACGACCCCGTTGCAGAAAATTCAAACTATCAAAATTTACGTTTATATCCATTACGATAAACAAAGATCCAATCCAATCATTGTAAACAATCAACAATAAATAAGTGAGAACCCTGCGACTGCAGCTCTCTCAAAATCCGGCATTATAATTTTTGTTAGGGAGTAACCATCTAATCAAAAATGTCACTAAGACAAGTGGTAGCAAATCATTCTCGAGTGGCCAGTTTACATATCAACTTCAAGAAGTTTATATACCTATGTACTTAGTTTGTTCTATGGAACAATTTGAGACAAAAATTACAAACTGTTCTATAGTACAAATAGGGACAATATTTTCTCAAATTGTTCTATGTCGTCATGTTCCATAGAACAAATGGGACCTACCCAATTTTTTCAGACTTTATTCAGATCACAAATAATTTCTTCACATTGCACAAACTATTAAAACTCTTTGATTTTGTTCAAAGTTATGCAAAATTATAATTCTTTTACCTTAAAACCTTACGAATCCGATTTTGAAACAAAAATTAGGTACCTTAGCATCAACATATTATTATGATCCGAGCTTAGACAAGTATCCATAGACGCAGTAAGTACTTAGTTCCAGCTCCGCAGATTTACCTGTTCCCACACAGACTGGTAAGTGTTAACCGATAGCGAATGATAAACCCCGCATACACGGCAAAAGGTACTTAGAGCGAAATTACAAAATTCCATCAATGTAGCGAGCGGCAGCCTGGGGCAGGCACCAGTTCGATAAGCTTCAAAATCAATTTCGAGCTGTTTACAGAGAGGAAGCCGCAAATAGACCCGCTGCTGGTAGGTATTTGTGGGATGCTGCTTAGTAGACTAGCTGTTTGATACACCAAGAGATTTCACTTCTTATCTCATAGGATTCAAGATCATTGGCTCTTAGAAACAACAAAATAAAATAAAAAAGCTAAATCCCTTTGCTTTATTAGGTTGACTGCAATGTCGGGTTTTGTACTATTGAAGTTCAAAATGTAACAAGGTACTCACTCGTTATGTCGCTTGCCATTATTTCTGGTGCATTTGGTGATGGACTGGTGTGATATCTTAAAAAGTCGTCATCATCACTTCCTGCGTCTCTATTTTTGTAAGCCTTATCATGGTTTTCTGATTGTGCAAAAATTAGTGTAATTTTTCTAAGAAAACGATGCGACAAATCTGTCCAACGGCAGTGTCTCTAAGAATGTATAAGTAAAATGGTTTTCGGGACCCAATTTCACAACGTCCTCTAACTCCAACTATATATTAGAGATCGGTATCCACTATAATATTTATAGTTTTTATGTTGCAGCGCAATAAAAATAAAGTAAAAGTGGATATCTAACAGCAACATACATTTAGGAATACTTTGCGATGATATTGTTATGGAGAATGTTGGTAACGCACGCTTAACATAAAATGTTATGAGACTCGCAAAATTGTATTCGCAAAGCTTTTAGTTCGTAATTTACTTGAAATTACGTACCAGTATTTTGTGATGCAATTTTAATTAAAGCAAATTCTGATCCTGTGCAAGACCATAATTTATAAAGTGGATGTAATTATCAACAAAGCGTGTCGAATATTATTAGAGCAATATGAAGTATAGTAGGTACATTGCCAACAAGCAATGGAGAGCGCTAGGTTCGGAGATTCTCTAAGAGATGGAATCAGAAATGCGGACATCCGTAGAAGAACCTAAGTTAAGTATACTGATGACATCTAGCCCAGTGAAACTATGTACCGTATTCAATGTCCTAAGCGCTACGTCGGACGTCTCTACTCACAAGGTAGAATAATCAGTATCAAAATCTGTAGGGGGTGGCTTATGTCCATCAGTTTATATCCTACGACTCAAAAATACGGTGATAATGTTAATTTTGAAACATTAACGAAGCGTGTCGGATATTTATTAGAGCAATATGAAATATTACATTTGACGCTGCTAGAGTTGATTGAATCTGCGATGATTTGTTTGTCGGCTGGAATTCATTTTGCCACGACGAAAAAAATCTGAACGTGACTGACATAAAAATCCTGGGAAATTTTGTTTTCTTTTATGTAAGCCGCTTTTGAAAGGCCACCATTCGCTTTGACGTTCCGTTTCGCTTAGAATCTGTAATGCCTTTGTTCGATTATGTATGTTGATTTTTCAATCAGATTGATTTTGATTGTTTCATTAAGACGGTTTTCAGGCGTATTTTTCTTGATCAACGTATTGTTGACTTGTGATTTTGTGTCCTGTTGTATAAAAAGGTCTTGGTTGTAAGATACTATAAATCTACATCTTTGATGTCAACAGTTTCAGATGTCCCAAAATATTATTCACACAGGCTATTCCTATATCGCTAGGTTTACGTTTAGTTCTGGAACACGCTGTTTATAAAATATACCTCAGTACATTTTATATTTTTTTATGTGGAACGCTTTGCCTGGGTCTGTCTTCCCGCTTATATTTATACAGTTAAAACTCGTATCGAGTAAATTGTCCCGACAATTGATATAATCTCCGATAAAACCGGTTCGAAGCGGCTTGCATCCAGTGCCATCCTCCGGGCGTAATGAGGACTTATCTCTTCACCTTATGGGTAGAAGCTCTACGCTGCCCTTTTGCCGGTATGTGAAACCTAGACACTACCCTAATAACTTGACAAATAAAGTATCTGAATCAGATCCTACTGCATCTAGGATTCACAAACCGGAAAGGGCAGTATAGTACTTATCAGTCTTATCAGGTACTCCTCATAAAACTGATAAGTACTAAACAAAATGAAATAGGTCCTCACTGTGAGATTATTTGTCTACATATCTATGCACAAATGCTACCTGAACCTGCTCACACATTTCTATTCAATACACAAATCATCTTAGTCGAGTAAATAGATAAAAATGTTCGGAAATCTCCGTAGTCACTGAGTTAGTCATGCAGAACGATAGAGCCAGGCCAAAAACAACCGAACTGTATTCACTCATGTGTTCAAAAATAAGAGTAGGCTTAAGAGGATAAAATATACATTTTTGACAACTTGACGTAAAAAGGTTCAGCCATCCGGTTTTATGTAAAAGCTGACCCAAAACAGAGAAACGTTTCAGTGTTTTATTTTAAACTAAATATTGTACGTAAAAATACATGCGCCACCAATTTATTTTTATTTGTCGTCACAATGTTCCCGACATAACAACTTGTTGCCATCCGCGTCTGTCATATCCTTGCAGGGATCGAATTTCTTGTGAAGGTAGGTACTAGGGTTTTATGAGTAATACAAGTCTTGTTAAAAGATGTTTTTTTTTCATATAATGGACATATATTCCTGTATCAACCTGTGTGTCACTGCTGGACACGAGCCTGTTCTCGCTACGAAAAGGTTTGAAAAAGAAAAAGCAAGCGAAATGCGAATTGGCAGTGTTACATGTTTCCGAAAAATATACCGAACTCCATACGTGTCTCTTCACAATATTGTACTTTGCCATCGCACCATAACCTTTTAAAAGTTACACTTTTAAAGCCCCCAGATTAAAATAGACATCAACTTAGCCCCCAACAACAGCAAACTATTTAAGCTTATTCATTTATATTCAGAGCTTTCAAAAAAGTTCCCTAAAGTACAAAGTGTATTATAAGGAAACTAGGTTACTCATGTGAACAGTACTTGATTTTGGATTTATTTTATCAACTGATAAAGTTTTCACTTCAAGTTGATTTATTCAATGATAATTAATTGATGCCCACGTAAAACAAAAGTAAAAACAGGAAAAAAGCGGTGACAAGACCTCGAAATTTACCTACTTAGGTAACTGAGCTAAACTTTAGAATGATTCAAAGGCCTTAAGTATGATTTTTATTTAAAAACAAAGACTATTAACGTTTTTGTGACACCTTCCAAATTGTTAATCCTTCCTCGTTTCCACTAGGGGCGCTTTTTTTCGCGAATAAGTCCGCGCTTGACCACCAACTCGCCTGATGGTAAGCGACATTGTGGTCGAAGATGAAGCGCGCAGACCTAGAAGATACCTATTTACTCTGACCTTGAAAGCTTTAGATTATATCTCTTAGGAAACAGGAAAGCAGGAAAAATGTTCCATTCCCTGGCGGTACGAACCAGAAATGTTGAGTCAAACCGCTTCGTACGTATCGAAGGAAAATCAACAGTGTAGGTAGGGGTGGTAATGTGGCGTCTTCCTATTTGTCCTATAGTAAAAAGGGGATGGTAGGATAAGGTGGTGCAGCTCAGATGCACACTCTCCGAAATGAATCCATAGAAAAAGGACAGACTCGCAATCCTACTGCGATGCTTCAGGCTATGAAATTTTTTTGCAACTAACTTTTCATCACCTATAAGCCGAACATCACGCCAATCCACCGATTTCAAAGCCTCGAGCTGACACTTAGCCGAGCCATCCCAAAGATGGCAGCAGTATTCCAGACACGAACGGAGCTTTACAATATGTATGGGGTAAAACAAAAACTGTAGTACAAAACTTAGCAATTCTGAATTCTGATAGAAAAATTGGTTAACTGTAAAAGACTTGTGATCTTGCGTAAACTTAGTGAAACTGACTTCGCTGTCGTAGTAAGACGTCGCACAGACGACATCAAAAGTAATAAATGTCTAGAGTTTACGACACCTCCCGACTCCCGTCATTTGTGCAGAAAAATATTTCACGTCTGGCAGACACCCTGTAATAAACTTAGCGGAAAGCCAGGTGTTTGCCGTTTAATTTGTTCTTTCACCCTCTGTTTACTAGAATATATATGACGCTAGAACAATGTATCATGTTAATGAAATGTAACGTATTCTCAAAAATGAACTTTAAAATGATACCTATACTTTGTCTGGGATCCAATTCAGTTTTCTGTAACTATACTTAGAACCTATTACAAATTATTGTTTGGCTTTCATCAAATTGATTAATTACATGAGAAACCATACATAAATCCTTACATAGTATAAAATAAAGTCGCTATTTTCGTTTGTTTGTTTGTTTGTCTGTATGCTTAAATCTTTAAACCTACGCAACGGATTTTGATGCGGTTTTTTTTAATGGATAGAGTGATTCAAGAGGAAGGTTTATATGTATGACGGGGGGAGGTCCGGGGACCCGTCATCATGTGGGTCCAACATGTCAGGAACGCCGAAATTAACAAAGCGCGTTGTAGTTTACACGTTTATTCTTCGATAACAATTAGATTTAGATAGTTTTACTGCAGGATTGCGATGATAATTAAAGATTAAGGAAACGTGGAAAGTTCGACACAGCAGCCTTTTCAAAACCACGTCTTCGTTCCAGTCCCAGTTCTAAACTGCCGGCATTCATCGAACGAACCGAACGAATCTCCTCCACCATAGATCAACCAGAATGAGTGAACCAATTACTCGAGACCGAAGTTGTTATTTCCATACCACAGGCTCTGTGTCGACCTCACCCAAATGACAGTTGTTACTCGACGTTTAAATGACAGTTGACACTTGACGTTCAAATGAAAGCTCTCACTCGACGCCTAAATGACAGATGACACTTGACGTTTCCAACTATGCTATGTCTATCATTAATACTAGATGGCGCTGCTCCACTATCCGACACGGCCATCATGACATCTCACACGTCCTCGTGGGAGTTACCTGGAAAACAAAAAAAACGGAAAGTAACGTGTCTTACGCTCGGTCATACTGACCATAAAAATGTCACTAAAACTCAACAAGTCAGTTTATTTCAACTTGAAAACAAGACATGGGGGTAGGTACGAGTATTTTAACCGCAAAAAAAATGGGTACGCAGTACATTGAACTAAATTAACATTCTGTTTACTTTAGGTTACCGAACAAAACTCAATGCAAATGCCATAAAAATTGTAAAGACAGTTAAACGCGGGTTCTATCCAGCTACTCTTGGAAATCTCTATCTAGTCTCCGTATCAAATCACATGTCAGAAATCAAGTCTAGTTGCCTCCATCCGGCAACTCTTGGGAGCCTCCATCCAGCGCCCGTATAACACACATCAAAAGTCAACAAAGTCTAGTTGCCTCCATCCAGCAACTCTTGGGAGCCTCCATCCGGCCCCCGTATACCACACGTCATAAGTCAACAAAGTCTAGCTGCTTCCATCCAGCAACTCTTGGAAGCTTCCATCCGGCTTCCGCATACCAACGCCTAACAAATCCGTAGTCCGTACACAAAATAATCAATACAGCAAAAGCAAATGAGTTTTATTTGATAACAACTACCCTATCTTAACTACGTGATGATTCATCTTGTGACATAATCATGTTATTGTCACTGTCTTGTCATGTCCATGTGTTTACATATTCGTCGTAAAACTTTCGGTTGGTGTTTAGAATATTGTGAAAAACAATTGCTTACCTTCAAGTATTCTATTTTCGTTGAAAATAACCCAGTACCTAGGTTTGAGCTAAGTCTGGTTTTGCTTCTTATTTTGTAACAAAACAAATTCATCAAATCGTACCTTGTTGTATGCAGTTTTTTTTTTGTAGGTATATCCTAAGTGCAGCAAAACTTCGTAAACATTGTTTATCACCGAACATCAGAACGACTAGGAGGGTATTATAAGAAAACAATGAGTCTTACCTCTCAGCTTAATTTTAGCGATAACTCCAGAGCAGATCACGAAGAGTTTTTGTAGGCGGAAAAAAGTCACCTAGTCTTATCACAGTGTCAAAATTCTGAATCTAAATTGTAATTGAAGCTAAATAACTCACCAGAGTGACGCAGAGTACCGGCAGGCGCATTCATAATGCACACATCCACTCGCTTTTCTTTAGGCGGACCGCTTCCAGTGCCGGCGTTTAAGTTGATCAATGAAGATGCTGTAGTTTCTTGACAGTCGTGCCTTGCTTTAAACGCGTAGCTCAAAGCAATCATCAGCGATGGTCCTTGACGATGCTGGTCAGTCACACACATGTTTGCTGTCGTAATCCAAGCACGGGCATCACTGTCAGTCTTCGCCGGGTCAAAAATAGGTAAACGAAGAGAACTTGACGGTGGCGATTGTTTTTTTGCTTGCAACATAGCCAGCATGCTGCGATTCTGTTGTTCAAAAATCAGGCGCCATTTTTCTTCACTCGGATCATCACTGGAAGCACGCACGTTGCGGTGATGCTGATCATCTGCGTCATCTTCTTCATGTGGGTGCATAGGGTTGCATCCCACTTCTGATGACGGGGGGGGGGGTCCGGGGACCCGTCATCATGTGGGTCCAACATGTCAGGAACGCCGAAATTAACAAAGCGCGTTGTAGTTTACACGTTTATTCTTCGATAACAATTAGATTTAGATAGTTTTAGTGCAGGATTGCGATGATAATTAAAGATTAAGGAAACGTGGAAAGTTCGACACAGCAGCCTTTTCAAAACCACGTCTTCGTTCCAGTCCCAGTTCTAAACTGCCGGCATTCATCGAACGAACCGAACGAATCTCCTCCACCATAGATCAACCAGAATGAGTGAACCAATTACTCGAGACCGAAGTTGTTATTTCCATACCACAGGCTCTGTGTCGACCTCACCCAAATGACAGTTGTTACTCGACGTTTAAATGACAGTTGACACTTGACGTTCAAATGAAAGCTCTCACTCGACGCCTAAATGACAGATGACACTTGACGTTTCCAACTATGCTATGTCTATCATTAATACTAGATGGCGCTGCTCCACTATCCGACATGTATAAAAATTCCCGAAATTCGCACGGGAACGGGCACAACGCGGGTAAAACCGCGGGGCGCTGCTAGTACAGAATAACACAAAAGAGCGTAAGTAACTTAATAATTAAATTTTGTAAAGGCGTGAACCGGTTTTAGTCAAGAGGGCGGCTTATTAAAATAAATAAATATTAAGATGTTCCTCGTAAATATTTTGATATTGCGATCTCATGGTTAATTCTGATGCCGGAGTGGCATTTAAGCGAGAAACTTCCGCAGGGTGAAGGCTCCAAATCATGGATGTATTCAAACATAGAAGAAAGAAAGAGAGAGGAAGTGTCCTATGGTTGAATATTTAAAGTCATGATTACCGCAAAACTACGTCCATCATCATTGCATCGCATCGTCATCGCTATTCAATGGTAACCGTGGTAATCAACTACGGCATAACTTGACATATTGGTAAGTGACACATGAGCTAGGTCAAAATGATCAAATTTCACACTACCGTTTCCACAATATGGCGAACAAACTTCAAATGAGCTTATTGTTATATGAAAAATAGGCATGATGACTAAAAAATATAATTAGTCCGTCAGATAGATTATCGAAAATATTAAACAAAAATTTATGAAAATACAGCCCATAAAGTTCCACGTGACGTCACGAGTGGCCCAAAAATGGGCCCCACTCCAAACTTTGTTATAATAATCATTTTAACAAAACAGGTAAAGTTAATGTAGTTCAATGTAAACTTTATGCTCCCTGGATTTCGCACTAGGCTAGCCTGTGTCGCGAAATCCAGTGTCTTTCGTTTTTGTGAATTTAGGTTTGTACTTTGGATAGATGTGATTGATATATAAACAGTAGGTACACATATATAATACTTACATAGAAAACAAGGAATTTAACACCGAACAACCGGTGGCTGCTGACATGTATAATATAGGTATGCAGTGAATGTTGTTGTTGTTGTGTGTCATATTGTGTGTGTGTATGTGTGTGTGTGTGTAAGTGACGTATCTGCGTAGCGTCAGCCTCATGAGAATTGGGGCTCGCAAATACATCACCGTTAGTATTTGTGTGGGTGTGTGAGATTCTATAGTGTGAGCGAGATCGTGTTCTTGCTTTTATTGAAACTCTTAGCATCACCTTCACAATTATGCACAAATATGACGCGTTTGGATTTAAAGCGGCGGAACGGAATCAGAGACAATAATGACCTGGAATGTCTCCAATTACTCGTACCTTAGTGGTTTGATTAGGTCTATCTTTCTCATTTATAGTTTGATTGACAAAACAATAATATGTGTCCAATATTTTTTGGTAATCTTACCTACTCACGAACTAATAATAATAATAATGTTTTTTTACCCCGTCATCATGCCTATTTACTAAGCGCCGGATCTATTTTTATTTATATCAATGGCTCCAGATAGGCAGGCACTTCGTTTATTCAACTGGGAGAGATGTTAGCACGGACCAAGATTCGCAAGAGCCTAGGAATCCAGAGCAAGAATTGTTTTAAAAATGTTTTTATAGGAATTGTGTTAGGTACGGTGCTGGTACAGAAGGTATATTTTATTACTGTGCTAAGAAATTATTGTCGTTTGAAATATGGGAAGATTTCTTTACTTAAATTACGCGGCGGAAGTCAATACGGTTCAGAAGTGACCGACGCCGCAGCCAATAGCATGCCAGCCAGCCGCCAGCCGACACGCCCCCTCGCGCGATGCCTCGTGTAGCTCTGCCCTGCCGCCTGCCTGAGAGGGGACGTGTATAAAAGCCAGCCAGCCAGCCAGCAGACCTTATTATTGCTTGAAAAATAAAAGGATAAACTACCACTCTAAGTGTTTCGTCTTTTATCTCGTTATACTTATTTCAAAATTTTCGAATTTCAATAAAACAAACTCCGTTTCTATAATCCGAGTATAGGCATAAATGTACTCGTATGTATGTCTATGTGAACAATGCTGAAGATTTTTTAAAAGCTGTCAAACTCTATAGTTCTTCTAATAAGTAGGTTGTAATGAAAAAGACGGCTATATTTTTAGTCAATTTAGCTTTTTGTCGAAAGTTTTAGTTTTGAATAAAATAAATATTGGTTGTCGATACAAAACTGTGTCTAATTATTTTTATCTTGTGTAGCATTTCTTATAATGTATTGATATACCTAGTATTTAATTAAACTTTGTATGAGAGTAGACAATAGTAATATTCAAGACACATTTCCCGTACCGTCACAGAATAATGAAATTACAACTACTCTTCATAGAATAGTAATTTACGTCAGAGCAATCAAATTTATGTGTTACTCAGACAAGACTATCTCAAGATGAACCTCGAATATTAATTGGAACCTAGTCCCAAACATTTGGAATTCATATATGTGATCAATTCATATATAATAAACTTCTCATGTCTGAAAAAGCAACTAATAAATTCACGGCATTATTTTGATATGCTCATAGAGATATATAGATAGGTTTTCTTCTCTTTGCTTGACGCGGACGCCTCAAATAGATAACCATATATATGTATCAAATATGCGCACATAACGCATGTTTTCGCAATAATATTGCAGAATGCAGTTTTGTGTGAGTGCATATTATTAAGAATAAGTGATTTGTTGTGCTCCGTGAGTTATTTCTGTGTAATTATTGACATTACGCGTAGTAGTGATATTAAGCAGAGAGATTGTGCTAAATTAGGTCTCGGCTAGATCGAGATGATATGTCCTATGTTATTTTTAAACTTTCGCGATTTGAACATACTATTTTGATGTACAACGGGTATACCCATGACTACTATAGTCAAACCGCTAAACTCAGACTTCGCCTGCGCGGTACAGGGGCGCCGGGGGAGACGACACAGGGGACTGAGACAGGCGCGGGCAGCGGGTCCCCGGCGCCCGCACCTGTCTCAGTCCTCTTTGTCGTCTACCCCCGCGCCCCCGTACCCGCGCAGGCGAAGTCTGAGTTTAGCGGTTTGACTATATCGATGCAACTCGGTCAAAACGTCGAGCGTCGGGATAGTGACAATTTATTTTATGTCATACTAGCGACCCGCCCCGGCTTCGCACAGGTGTATTTTGCAAATAAACCTTCCTCTCGAGTCACTCTATCTATTAAAAAATGCATCAAAATCTGTTCCGTAGTTTTAAAGATATAAGCATACATTTGGACATTGGACAGACAGCGGAAAGCGACTTTGTTTTACACTATGTAGTGATTATCAGTGCGCGATTAGTCTTCTGATTTCAGTAAATATGCCATACACTATTGAAAACATATCTCTATTTATGAGAATACTGCCATTGAAATGTAAAATATTTTTCCTCTTTAATACCTAAATAAGAAGAAAATATCCCATTTATATGTTAAGTCAGGTATGCCGGGTGATGGGTAAGTCAGGCCGAGGCTTAACGATGAGCTTCAGGTTTAAAAGGTTTAGGAGGGATTATATTAGGCAATTTTTGTCCTTGCATGAATTTCGGTTAAGGAACGGTATCAAATCATAATAATACATAATAAAAGGAGTCGTCCTTTTAATATGTATTATTATGTTGTACTATTCTGTGAATGATGTAATTGCTTTTTTGTGTAATAACTAAGCAGACTTTTTGTATTTTGTTGTAAATAATATCGAAATTATTCATCCTTAAAAAGAAGATGAAAATGATGAGGGTTTCGTATAGCTGTGGAACAGCTACGTAGGTATACATTTTTCCCCTGGGTCTGTCAGATTGTACTATGCAAAAATATGGAATTAGACAAGAATTAAATTTACCTTATTAAAGTAAGAAATTAGATTCTGAGTATTATTGAGTTTAATTTTTTGATCTTAAATATATTTACGCTTCACTGATGTGTTATTCAAAATACAGTGACTAAGATAATCTAAAGAACTGTTCCTCTTTTCATACAAACCCTAATCCAAATACTTTGTCACAGTTATATTCCTAGGTACGCAGATTAAATTGTTTGTACAGAGCTGTAAACGAATATTTCAAACTACACACATCCCACATAACCCTTTTACATTTAACGGTACACGGGCAACAATTCCAGCAATCTTTCAACACACTCGTTTTCCCCGGAGCACACTCTCGCCGGAGGAAGCAACATTGCCGCGGCCTCATTAAGTTTAACTATTCGCTAAGGGCTCACCAGCCTTCCGCTGAACAATCCCGGACATGTACTAAGAGATGTGAACAGAAAATGCTGGAAGAACTAAGCGTTTTGATTACTAGATACGTTACTAATACCTGTATCATGTATGTCGTAGTTAAAGTCGTAGAAGTTTGTGCAAAAAGAGAAACGTCATGGCATTACGGTGAACTTGTTAGTTCACCGTAACAAGACTCTAATCACTCAGATAAATAAATAAATACAAGATTTTAATCAGCAGCCAAGGTATCGACTACATGGTAGACGCAAGTCTGCTGATGATAACCGAATTGGTGTCCACCAAGTATCAAACACTTATCAGTTGTTCTAGCAATGATAGAGCAGTGTTGTTAACATAACAAAATTAGTAAAATGGCACACGGGCGACCTCACCTACGACGCTTCTCTTTTTGCACAAACTCTACCTAGTCTTATCTAACTTGTGAATGTAGTTGTAAATAGGTATATTTTAGATTTTAACGGTACACGGGCAACAATTCCAGCAATATTTCAACACACTTGTTTTCCCCGGAGCAGATAGTTTTCTTTAATGATTACTTAAGTAGGCCTACCTAGTTGTGAATGTCGTTGTAATAATCGTAGTCTCTGTCTAGCAATGTGGTAAATCTGGTCCCGTAACTATGAAGTAACTAGTAACTACTAAACAGCATGAATTTATAGTATCCATTCTAATTCACAGAGTTCTTGATGTAACATGGCTTTACACCGAATCCGAAAAATTTTGACTCACCGAATCCGAAAAAATAAAATTGTTCATTGTATTCTGTTTAGTCTTTTTACCAACCTAATAGCTTAAACAATATACGGTTAAATGAAAAAATCGATATCAAATCCTATCTATTTAGTGGACTGGAAGTCAAGCATAAGTAAGCATATTTAATAAACTGCCAAATAATCTAAAAGATATCGAAAAGGAAAACTGTTTTATAAAACAACTAAAAATTATTCTATTATCCAAATGTTATTACACATTAGACGAATTTTTTAACGATAATCTAGAAAACATAATAATGAATCGTTCCAATACGAATCATACGAATAATAAAATTGCCATACCCTTATCAGGGTCATATGTATAACTATACTTAACATGTTAATTAAGAAACGCATGTAAATTTCATTTATGTTGCAATAAATGATTTGACTTGACTTGACTTAAGTAGAAATATTAATATGCCTAAACATTTGTATAAAAATATCCATTCATTGATATTCACGACAAATACATCTGGAGGACATCATTTTTGGAAACTCAAATGAAAATGACGGCTTACATACCAACTCTTGACGAACTTTCAAAATCAATTTAAAACTTCTCTCTTAGGCGTTCGTGATTGATTGAAAATAAATTTTATCTCTTGAATGTTTCAAAGCTTTTATCAAGTATCTCGCAGTTGCCGAATTAAGATTTCAGTCGGTAAATAAGACAAAGCGGGTAAAAATGAAAAGCATTAATCAGGGGCCCTTCATCCCGGGTTCCTCCATCTGGGGGCCCTTCCAGGTGAATTTATCCGTGTCGTCCGCGTTTACGGTCAATTAAACGAAAGAACTTATCCCAACTTTGATGTACCGACGACCTGGAACTAATTAGAATTAGGCGAAAACGGCTGCGGCCTCTGCCAGCTTTGCGCTTTTACCGGGCTGCAATTATAATAATATGCCGCGATTTGAAAACTTACATTTATTATTTAGTAAAAATACGTACTTAACTCACATTTTTCTCGACTTGTGATTTCTCAAGCAAGAGTAATCATTTTATATTTGTACAAGTATTTCATATTTGTGTAACATGTGGTACCGGACTAAGCGATTCGCTTCTTCCTTCATATTATTATGCGGACCGCCAGTCAATTACAATCTTCAAGTCAAGAGTGAATAGGTTTACATACTCCATCTTCGGCTACAACTTCACTTTCCATCAGGCAAATTGGTGGCCAAATGTAGTAGGTCTACATTTTCTACATAAAAAAACAGGTGTTCCCACTAAGCAAAAATAATTTCGAAAATTGATCTTGCTATTGAGTTGAAGTGAGTGAGAGTCGGGTACAAACACTATGACTAGATCTCACCTAATTCAAATATACTTAGTAAACCTTGCCCGATGCTGCTGTATAAGCGGTAGGTATAGTACAGAGTAATCTCAAAGAAAAAGCTTCTGCTAACATGAAAAAAACGCACCACTTTACGTACTTGAGTACGTATTGTACGTCCACAAATTTGCAGAAATATTTTCAATTTACATTGCGTCGTTCCATCTAAATTCAAGGCAAAGACGTCATTCACAATTTTACAGCGAAACTTATTTCGAAGAAGCAGTGAAAATTTTCATTAAAATCTGGAATTGCCGAGCTGTGGGCCGCCGTGAGGCCAGTGCAATGAATCATCAGAACGTCTCGCGGTTGAAGAGTTCATTTGTGGGCGATTGCAACGACTTTGATGAATGAGTGCTCTGTTCGATGCAATTTATTACTTTTTATGCTGTAATTACTCGCTTTAACAGGTTTTTGCAGCTTTTGTTGCATTAGAACTGCACTTTTATTAAACAAACTAACGTAGTTTTCACAGCAACGTTTTACTCGCGAGTAAATCTTTGAGTGATATCCCGTTCCTGTTTATTTTTGGGACTTTTATACAAGAATACATGGCATTCCCGTTGTTCATTTAACTATTTTAACTTACTAGCTACTTAACACTACTACAAATTCCGGATCACTTGAGGCGACTCACCAAATCGAACAGCGCTCTGGCTGCGTCCGAGCAACCTTTTATTTTTAAAAGAAGCTTTTACTGAGCAAGTACTCGCCAAGACGAATCAAACGAGCCGAAAATCTATAGGGTTGCCTCTTTTCATTACAGAGTTCCTATAACCACCTTCCACCTCCATCATCAGACCCTGGTTACCTTTGAAAGGCAAACTAATCGCCAAGACCATTCATATGAACCCAAACTCGATAAGGTTGTGTCGTTTCATTGCTAAGTTCCTTTGGCCACCTTCCAGCTTCATCAATACATCATCATAATATTGCATTGTCACGCGATTCACACATGTATGCAAAATTTTAGCTCAATCGGTAACCGGGAAGTGGATTAAATTTAACTTGCAAGATTTGATTACAGAACGACAGACAACGGAACAGGTGAAAGTAAATAAAAAGCTTGTAAAATACAAACATAATATAAATATAGAACCACATTGCTTTAACAAAAAGCATATTGTATGCTAGTAGTTTTACAGCCAAATTTAAAGCCGTTGGTAAATACGGTTACGGTCTCCGTTTGAGTTTCGTAGCCAGTTTTTAACAACCTTCGTAGCCACGAAAGATAGGTACATTTGCCATAAACCAATAATTTCATGATTTTTATAACGTTATCGTGCAAACTATTTGACTCTTTTCAAACGGGAATATTATTTATTCTACATAAGTACTTTGTATTATTTCATTACAAGTAAGTTATATTATTTGGACAAAACTACTACCAATTTTACCGTAAATAATACAGCTAAAAGTCTGTTATCTGAAACATTTATGACAATGACATCGCTTAGTTTAGGTATTTCATAATAATCTGGAGCAGAATGCCCTCTGCCGAACTCGGTCTGGTCCGGAATGCTCAACATCTCGGCGTGAGAGCTCGTGGCCATCTACCAACCCAATTATTATTTTAAGAATTTACTATTTTTAACCCCCGACGCAAAAGAGGGGTGTTATAAGTTTGACGTGTCTGTTTGTCTGTGTGTCTGTCTGTCTGTCTGTGGCATCATAGCGCCCGAACCACTGAACCGATTTCAGTTTAGGATGAAAGGAGACTTAATCGAGAGTGTTCTTAGCTATGTTTTATAAAAATCGATTGAGCCGTTTAAGAGTTATGGTGGGTTAAAGTGGGGATGGAAGAACCAAAATTCTACATCTACATGTGCCCAAAATGGTTGTCAAATGAAAGATGTACTTTTTTAGGTAGGTTTTTGTGTCGGGGTTTTTTAAATTTTTAATTTAAGTTTTTTATTGACAATGTGGTTTCGTAGATTTTCATTCGTGTACAAAGTAACGATTAAACTTTAAAACTCTGCAACTAATCCTTGTTATTTTAGAAGTTGTATTACGCATAACAAACTTGTTTTATATTTTATTTATTCTTTAGCAACAATTTACTACTACAGTATAAGAAATTACTACTGTACTTAGAGAATGGCGATCCTGAGTCCGACTCCCAAAGCAAGGCAGCTGATTTCAAAGATAAATGAAAAATTTAAAAAAATATTTAATACATATTTTTCGCCTAAGATGACATAACCGACTTCAACTGTATTGAATAGTTCGCACATATTTTATCAATGTGGCAATTTTCAATACACAATTATTTGTTAAAAAATTACAGTATTTTTCTTGAAATTATCCGTCGTCTATTAGGCGTACCTAGCTATGTCCAAAGCAGGACATACGTAATACACCAGCTCCTATGATTTACCAAAACTCAGAAGCAGCGTATTTATGCGGACTTTCTTGATGTTAATCGCATTATGTAAATATTTATATACCGAAACCTATATGAAATAATGTTTTTACTAGTCATAAACTTCGTACATCATATAAAAGTTTTGTGGGTTGCAGTTTTATCGGGGGTTAGTTTTATGGGTTTTAGAATGGGTTATTTCGGCAATAATATCTGATTTAGCTTTACGACGCAACTCAAAGCTTTTTTTATCACAGACATAGTCATAAAACATTGAAGTCCTATTTTCTACTAAATGGAAGTAAATAAATTCTAGGTTTTGTTTCTTCGATGAAAAAAGCGGTTATAAAATATTATAAGGCCTGACACTGCTTTCGTAAGTGTTTTATTAGAAATCTACTTGATTTATTTATGGCTTAGGCTGCAATGCAACCAACGATGTGAGAAATTCTTCAAGCTACATTGTACGGTGAAGATTTGTTTTTGATTACTTTTTGTTTTGGATAGATGATCTTAGCAGTACCACAGAATCATGCTGGATGGAAGTCGCGTCCAACTAGGCTTATTGGAAATGCATAAAGGAGACCTTGTCCGAACAATATTACCCTAAGCTGAGACTGATGTGTTTATATATTTTTTAATTCGTTTACGAAAGTGATTTAGACATTTTCTAGACGATTGTCAGGAAAAAATGTCTTCATATTATTTTTGGATTATTGTCTGTTCTAAGCTATTTCTGTACTACGCCCAATTATGAAGAAGATATTTTTATATTATAAATTCCCCACAAAAACTATACCGTTTTATTGATATAAGCAGATATACTGCGGAGTTAGTTTGTGTTGTCTATTCTTTCTTTGACAATTAATACAATTCACTTGTATTTATAATTATTTTTCACAATAAATGGCAAAACCGACTTCCATCGTCTACAACATTCAAATAGTTCACTCGAATTTATGTATACAATTTTTACATTACTGTTGATTTTTCAAACACAGCTCTACTGATTTCGATAAAATTTAAATGGGACCACTTTGGAAATATAGTTTCGAACTAAAAAAAAAAAATTTTCGATTCGGTTCATAATTGGCGAAATTATCGAAAAACATACACAAAAAAATATAACATGGAATGTCCTTCTTTTTGAAAGTCGGTTAAAAAGACAAAACACGACATAAAAAGACCAACTAAGGTGAATAAAGTAAAGAACAAGAAGTCCGTGTTATGATAGAAGATTTATTTCCCAGAAAGATCAATGCAATCTTCGGAAGTGAGCGCTATTCCCTTACCGCAGCCAAGCCCGTTCAAGACACGCAATAGCAGCGTATACCCACCACCGGCAATTCCAATGCACTGCCAACTGAATGACCTCAATACGGAATTATTCCATTCAACGCGCGATTGGAATTCGAGATCGATTCGACCACGATACGTTTGGCGCTCCGATTGAATGTCAGCGATTTGGGTCCTGGATCGGGGACAGAGAGGTAGTAGAGCAACTTTGGGAGATAATTCTCTTTTTTGTACATAACATCTCTGCTTAAGATCAGCCAGGATATGGACAAATGAGATGAGACCTCCTATGAGGCGTTATATAAAATGGTAGAGCCACTGATAACCCGTTCAACCAGAGATCTTAAGGTAGCTTTTACAAATTCAGAGACCAGGGCTAGCTAATCATAAAGTACATAAATTATTATAAACCAGGTGGCTTATACGATATGAACTTATTTACTTTCTGTTTATAAAACAAGGGTGTCGTTTATCTGATGGTAATTACAATACAATACAATGCAGCAATGCACTGCATCTGCCCTACTCAGACGTTCTCTAAAACTTCCAAGATATCATCAGTCACATTCACTCCCTTAACATTTCTCAGTAAACTTCGAGAGCAGAAAAATATCTAACCCAAACTTTGTAAGAACAAAAAACAGTCATTATTTTGTAGAGCGACAAAGCCTACCAAATACTTCTAGTTTGTTTAATGTAAGGATAATAATTAAACATTATTAATATACTAGCTGATTACTTTATCGTCATTAAAACTTTTATCATTTGACTCAGTGGTCAAAATATAAATATTGACAAAATAATAATACATAAAAATGAGATGACAGGAGGCCTAGGACATAGGCCTCTCTATATTTCTATTTAGAATTGGAAGTAGCTTGCATTAACGTTATTATATTACGTCGTGCCTCTCATCAGGTCGACTGTCCACCGAAAATAATAAAATACACTATTTAAAAATTTATTAAGGGCTCATTTTATTATCTTACATAGTCTCTATACTGATGCCTTAACTACTCTACCTACTGCCTAGAAGCCTGTTTCAATGTGATACCAATTTGCAGCTACAGATAGCTGTGGGATTGAAGGTTTGTAGCCGCAAACAACTATTGGGATTACAGTTAACAACTAGGTACATACGAGTAAGAGGATTTGTCTAGAACGTGGTTGGGAGTGGCGGAGTAGTTTAACAAGGGATTACTTGTCCATTTTTGTTTTATCCTATCGACTATTCTAAATAGACCGTGGTGAGTGTGAGATAGAATCATGACTACTACTTCAAGAATGAATTAGTTTGAAAGGGTCATCATTACGTCAGACTCAAATAGCTTGCAGAGGATTCACGAAGGATTACGAAAATCCGCGCATATGATTATAGAACGCAATAGAGTAAAACAACGAACAAGCTCTAGAAACTAGCCCGAGAAACTAAAAGCGATTGGATAGGCCAAATTAGATTGCGCCCCGCAATTTGGGATTGACAATTATAAAAATGAAAAAAAAAAAACTTTTATTTTACTCTGTCAAATTTAAAATAAAAATAATAATACAAAACGTGCGTAAAAAGATACTGTCTACAATATTTTTTTTTTGTTTTTATCAAATTGCTACCTCATTCGGCGTAACATTGACGTAAAGACTCCTTGGATGGATGTTCATCTGGCGCGATCCTACGATCCTAATCAGGTCTACTGTCTACCTTGTAGAATGTAAAAATACGTCCTATATTGCTTTCGTCGGTATTGCGGTAAGTGGTCTCATTCTTGTAGGTCAACTCCTGACCAAAAAATACAGATCTATCCTCCCGTATATGTAAATTATTGTAGATGGAAGATGTATATCCCCTCTTATAACCAAACTACTGGTTGAGGTAGGTATTTGCAGAGATTTTTCGTGGCTTTTGTAAATTTATTGGTTTGAAACAAAAAGTTATCGAAGATTTTTTTTCGGCGTGGCAAGAATTCTATCACGTCTCCGAAAACTGGGCATAGATCGAATAACTTCCAGTCACGGAACAAAGAACAACTCATTCCGTGCTTCTTGTAGGTAACGTACAAATGCCTAGAATTGAAGAAATTGATAAATAAGTAAAAAAATCACGTAGGCCTTGACAAAATATACGATTTAGTTTCGTTAGGCTTTCCAGCAAAAGTCTGGAAGAGCGGGATTGAATAAGTATGTTTAGGAAAGATTAGGGCGACAGACGCATTACTTGGCGTCTTTCCACTTCGTGTGATCGATCAACCACCTCATAGACGTGAGCACTACATTATCATAACTCGAAGCCATTACCAACACACCTGTGTTATATACTGTGGTTATATAGGTGCAGTACAGTACCTCACGTACATTATATGCTTTTGCCTGTGGATTCCAGCGTTTGAATACCATCACAGAACTTATAAAATAATATAATGGGTGCTGTTGTATAAACAAATGTAATAACACTTATCTCAACAAAGCATTTTCTCTGTTTATGATTTCTTTTGTCAAATTAATTTAACTATCGACGTGTTCAATTGTTGTACTTTAGGAGAAGCCATTGGTTATAAAAATACAGTTGTGAATCTAGTTCGGAACCAGTGGATTCATTTAAAATTGTGTAATCAGTTATCAACAAATAAACATTTGTTTATAT
This sequence comes from Hypomecis atomaria, assembly GCA_964007245.1. Classification (NCBI taxonomy): domain Eukaryota; kingdom Metazoa; phylum Arthropoda; class Insecta; order Lepidoptera; family Geometridae; genus Hypomecis; species Hypomecis atomaria. Next base: position 13,984,526 of record OZ023292.1, on the reverse strand, counting down.
TTGATGCGTTATGTCTTCAACATTCACCAATTCAGCAACACCTCCAAATTTTATTGATTACTTTTCCCTATTTCCTTAAAAAGACATAAACGAAATTTTTTTTTAGCATCTTTGGAGATGCAAGAAGAGAGAGTTAGCTCTGCCCTTGAAACTGGGTAGTAACCCAGAAAAGTAATACAAAAAGCCACATTTTTAGTTTTACAGGGTGAAAATGTAAAAATGAACGGTAAATATGCGGCACACGTTTCATGTGACATTCTATATGTAATGTGATTTTACGTTGCCACAAAAACGTCTCAGTCTATTTTACCGTCGTATACGAAAATCACGAAAGTACTTGCGAAAATCTAGCGCACAACTTAGGGTAAATAATACATAGAGACGTACTAGCAAGTATGAGAATTAAGTAGATAAACGACGTACGAGTGAATAGAGACTAGGGTGTGGAAGTCTCGATATTTGTAAAATCTCGAAAAATTAGACAAAGAAAAGACAATGTCTTTAGTCCCATATTACATTGAGACTAACTAGACAGTTTAGGTCCATTTTTGGATATATTATATTATTAAGTTTAATTTTGGTCAAGCTGTGATTTTTGCTGTTTTCGAATACATTTACAAAGATGCAAATTTAAAAATGAGTAGGTAATGTATTTCTTTGTAAAAATATGGTAATACCTGTCAGTAGAGCTACTTAAACATTTTAAGAACTGTACACATACACTGACTGCACTTTTTAGGGTGCCATACCCAAAGGGTAAAAACGGGACCCTATATACTAAGACTCCGCTGTCCGTCCGTCCGTCCGTCTGTCTGTCTGTCTGTATTAGTCTTAAGCGATATGCAGAAACTACCCTACGAGTAACAACAATAATTATTTTTCGCAAAAAATGGCAAAACCGCCTTACTTCTTGTACAAAATTCGAATTGTTTGCATTATTGTTGATTTATCAAAAACCGTTAAGCCGATTTCTGTAAAATTTCAATGAGACCACCTTGGGAGTATACCCTTTCGAACTAAAAAACAAATTTTTGATTCGGTTCTCAATTGGCGAAATTTTCGATGTTCATCGTGTACAAAATTCGGATATTTCGCTCGAATTGCTCACATTATTGTTAGGTTTTTCAAAAACAGCTCAGCCAATTTCTGTAAAATTCAAATAGTACCACTTCGGAAGTATACCCTTTCGAACTAAAAAAGAATTTTTCGGTTCAGTTCAAAATTGGCGAAATTATCGATGAACATACACAAAATAAAAAATACATACACACGAACATAGAACCTCCTGCTTTTTGAAAGTTTGTTAAAAATGACCTGCCCTGAAAATCTCGGGACAGGTGAACAGAAAAATTAGAAAAAATCCCGAAACATTTTCAAGACTCGAGACTTCCCGGAACACAAACTCTAGTGTAGACGCGTAGGCGGCAGAAATATATGCTGATTTTATCACAAGCATGTGTAGTCTCTCGAGAATGCCTACGCATTCCGCCTCTCGTAAACCCCTCCAAACCTCTTCACTTTTACCTATCTTAATCCGTATAGCACCTGCTTAAATGAACCTCACTTCCGTATGCAAGCAAATTGTTTAAGAGCTAACCGGAACACTTTTCGAGTGAAATTTTAACATAGTATGCAAATGAAGCAGCTGAAGACGCTTGACGATTTTCTTCAAATTGGCACATCGCTTCCTCTCAGTTCAAAAGCGATGAAACCAATATAAAAAAACCTTTTAGGAAGGTGAAACATCAATTTCATTAGGTGCTCCGAGCAACTACAAAGAAGTTAATTGGTACTTGTAGACGATTTATAGGTTCTTGTGCAAGGCAACCTCCTTTAGTGGTAGTGTTAACACAAAAGAGAAACTACCAGCAATAAACAGTTTATGTTAGCAGTAATGCGGCTACTTAAACCTAATTAGGCTTGCGAAACATGCTCAAATTTTTTGTTAAAAAGCTTAGTTATTCGCACGTGTGCTTTCGCTGTACTGTTACTACTAATGATTTTTGATTACTCTAGAATTCTGTAATATTTGAGAATTTCAAGATTCTCTATAGCTCGCCGTATGTGTCCAATGCCCATGTACAGATTATGATACGAGTATTATTATGTTTTAAAAATAAATTGTGCTTATGTTTTTTTCTTTAGTTTTGTCTTTCTTTCCAATTTTTGTTTTAAGTTGCTCCCAAAAATATTTGCTTAAAAAATGTTTATCCCAAGTATTCATCAAATCAAATGCAAATCGAAGTTTTACAAAGCACCCTTCAGCCATACCTCAGTTAAAATTCCGTCTAAGTTCACGAACCCGTTTGATCGCGCTCCTTTAACAAATAATCGCGGCATAATTCGCGAAGGGAGAGGAAATCAAAGGGCCCTATTTCTCTAAGTTCCTCGGAACCTCGGAAGTATCTCAGTAGTGGCAGCTGTGACACCGCCCCGGAATCCTCATGAATTATGTAGTGCGTAATCGCCCCCTTCAGACTTCTACTGTATAAACAAAATAATCTTGACTGACTTACAGATTATCCATTATGAAGACAATAATAAAAACAGCGAGATGGAAATTCTTGTTTACTGTTTGTACAACCTTTTTAATATTTTATTTTGTTTAAGTAGTTAACAGAAATGTATGTATTCAAAATAAATTTTATTCGAACAATAGGTAGTGTGTACAATTAAAACTAAGATAAACTTAGTGAGTTAAGGTTTGAAAGAAAAACTTCAGCTAATAGAAAGGATGAAAAAACTCTTGCATATTATTATATCTACTAAATAGAAATAATCAAAAAATTACCTAGTTATAACATTAATGAAAAGCTAAACAATGTTATAAGAATTCAAATTACATTACAATCTAAATACCTATTTAACGATCGAAATCCTTAATTTCTAAACATAAAAAAAATCAGAAAATGTACACCGTACACTACTGAAAAAGCTGTCCTTGTACCTACAGATTTTCAACAGGATAGGTATCTAGATAGCCCTAGACTATCTTGAGTATAATTTTGCTCACCATCCAAAGGCAAGAGCTAGTTCGATATATTTTACAGCCCTCTCTGTTGCATAATTAAGTGGAGGTATTCTACAGTGGCACTTTTTGCACGCACGCCGTGTAATTAGCTATTTGCTAATTTATGAGGCGGGCTCGACCCAGTTAGAACGGGAATGAATTATGCTTAAACTTTACTGGGTTAATGTATGATCTCGGAGCCAATTAGAGAAATTGTTATATATGGATGTAGTTAGAGGTTTCGATATATGTAATGGTTGTAACGTAATAAAAAAAAAAGATTTGAACGCCATTTGGTTACCTGACGACTGAAAACACATTCAATTTATTGGTAAAAAAATTAAATGCTGTAATTTAAGTGGTGAAAAAAATGATGTATGACAAAAAAAGCTGAAATTGTTGTAAAATCCCATATTTTGTGGGGAAAACAGAATTAATTTTTGGCCAACCGCCGCTTTAAAAGTATAAATACATTTTGATTTTTATTTAATTTTCATATTTGTTATTTGTGTTGCTGAAAAAAAAAAGCATCGTTTATTTAACTGAACTTCCTAAAAGTTTAAGAGCTTTACTGATCCGAAAAATACATGGGCTGCATTAAAATTATTATTTACTTAATAAATATCAATATTAGGAATTTTTTTTTTTCTGTTTTAATAATTTTCAATAAATATTTCATTCAACTTGGTTCGACTACTGTTTAGGCCTCGTGAGAGACGGTGCGGCGAACGTGACACCTTTGGTAAAGACAGCACAAAACCACAGGAAGAATCACTAAAACTGTAAAAACCTAGGGTAGACCTTTAAACTTTTGCCCATCTGTGGGACACACCAGGCTACCAACAACGTTCTGTGTTTGTGATTTCTTCCCTGATGATTTTGCTACTTATCAAATCCAGAATTAAGAACACTTGAAAATGTTTTTTTATTACCTCTGGCTCGCTTTTTCTACAAATTAGTAAGGCTCAACGGAATATAAATTTCTCTATTCCGTACCACAGACACAGAAATAAAATAACGAATAATAGAAAGAGAACAAATGATGTTTAATTAAACCAGTTATTACCCAGTGGAGCGCCGCGAACCATGCAATCTTTGCGATTTGAAATTTGTCGTAGTGAGAGAGCTAATGTGTTGCTCAATTACTAATTATTGTAATAAATGTTCAAAATTACAAATCAAATATATATTTAAATAGATTTAAACACCTTTTTTTTTAAATATTTCGAATTAGTATTAGCTCATTTGACCAGATCATTCGGTAGCTTGGCAGCGCTCGTGACTTTTACCATCTACTTTCCCTACTACAACCACTTGACACTCAAGTAGGTATTTGTACTGTACTATACCGGCCTTTTTAGGGTTCCGTACCCAAGGGTAAAAACGGGACCCTATTACTAAGACTCCGCTGTCCGTCTGTCTGTCTCCAGGCTGTATCTCGTGAACGGTTATAGCTAGAACATTGAAATTTTCACAGATGATGTATTGCTGTTGCCGCTATAATGAAAAATAATAAAAACAGAAATAAATAAATATTTAAGGGGGGCTCCCATACAACAAACCTAAATTTCTTGCCGTTTTTCGATCGATAATAATAACGGTGATAGGTAGATGCTTGAAATATTCACAGTACATTTAAATAAATAATCACTTCAAAAATAAATAATGAAATAAAAGTAAAATAAATGTTTAAAGGGGGGCTCCCATACAAGAAACATTATTTATTTGCTTGATATTAATAACGACAACAGGAAGATTAAAATATGCACAGAATATTAAGTTGTATATTCCCTACAAAAATTAATAATTAAATTAAAATAAAATATATTAAGGGAGCTTCCATACTGTACGGAACCCTTCGTGCGCGAGGCCGGCTCGCACTTAGCCGAGTATTTATAATCTGCTACTGAACATGGGCCTATACGTGAGGGGATAATTGGATTTGGATATCCATCACATCGGACTAGTGAAGGCTGATTTAGTACATGTATATTTGAGCTTTAGGTACAGTGATAGAGTCTTATGATTGATTTAATTACGTAACGCAAAATTTATAAAACCCTCCCAAGTTTCGCAGTCTACACCACGGTTGCAACTCACGTACAGCGTTCAAAGAACACGCCTTGTTTACGCGAAAGAGAATGCCGGGAAAGAGCGCAAATGAAAATATTTCTATGATATATTTTAACATTTTAGAGAAAACAGCGCGTGCAAACTCTGAAAAGAAATGGGGAGAACACCGCCGAGTTTCGTGCTATGAATAACCGCGTAATGTGATATTTGCAACTTATTTGCCACTGAATATTTTGGTATTCTTGTTTTAACTCAATTATGTACCTGCGCTAAATAAGCGATGAAATGACACAAGTGAAACAGTCTTGGTAAGACTGCATATCGAACCAACTAATCTAATAAGCCCTTAATTTTTTTTATTTATAGTCTCACATTTTTTATGTATGGTGACTGATTGAAGGCTAATCTAGAACGTAGTTGTGCTGGTCTCTTATAATATCTTTACTACACGATCAAAACTAAAATCACAAAAAAAAATAAGTTATTTGTGATTTCAGGTTATATTAATATATAATACCTAGGTACATTGATTTTTGATAAAATTTAGGAAATATCTTTTTTTTTCGCGCTTTCAGAATTGGTACCACAGTGAAAATTAAAAACAGATCAGCAAAAGTTTCCCTGGTCTGTGTACTGTAACCTAGAGTATAAAATATACCCGTAGCTACAAAATCTACATGCTACAGACAGTTTTAATTTAGGTCTGACATGTGAGTGCACTCTTTCATCTCTGTATCGATTTCGGATTAGTCTTTCATTTCATTCACTATGTTATTAGTTTTCTCTTTCAAGCAGTATTTTGTATAGACAAAGAGTCTGGTAGCCCCAGCCTCTTATAAACGGGACCCTATTAGTAAGTCTGTCTGTCTGTCTGTCACCAAGGTATATCTCATGAACCGTGATAGCTAGAACGTTGAAATTTTCACAGATGATGAATTTTGGTTGCCGCTATAACAACAAATACTAACAGAAAAAAAAAATGAGGGGGCTCCCCCATACAACAAATCTGAGTTTTTAACCGTTTTTCGCTCGATATTAATAACGATGACAGGTAGATACTTGAAATATTCACAGAATATTCAAATTAAAAAACAAAACACTTTAGAAATAAATAGTTAAATTAAAATATGTAAAATAAATATTTAAGGGGGCGCTCCCTTATTATCATACAAGTAACCTGTTTTTTTTTGCTCGATATTAATAACGGCAACAGGAAGATGTTTAAATATTCACAGGATATTAAGTTGTATGTGCCTTCAATATAAATAATTAAATTAAAATAAAACATACTAAGGGAGGCTTCCATACGGTACACGAGCCTTGGTGCACGAGCCCAACTCGCACTTGGCCGATTCAAGTTATTCTTCTTTTACTCAGGAAATACTTAACCAGAGGCCCTAAGTAATTAAAATTATTGGTTCAGGTAGATAATTGAATCCTAGTAGAGCCCACGAGTATAAACGTACTCGTGGGCTCTACTAGGATTATACGTTTTTTTACTAAGTAATTTTAATTAATTTTCGTCATAACATAACACAAGTCATTACAATACGAAGAACTTATGTAAATTGTGTCGATTGAAAACACCTTATACCGCTGGTCGCTGGAAGTTCCTTAAACTTGAAATTGAACAATAAAATTAGAGTCTACAATATTTTCCTCCTCACGAACTTGAAATTCCAAGTACATTTTATTAAAATAAAACTTGAATACCTGAGTAGGTAAGTACCATAATTCGCGGATTGTTACGAGTACTATCCCAATTTTATACTAATTTACTTTACGTTGACTAGTACCAAAAGTTTCGCCGGCAAGCTATTATAGTGTCGTATATTGTTAGCTTTTTACCTATGCATGATAGAAAATGAAAGGATGCGCATTCGTTATACTTTGAATCATATAATAATTTTATAACTAAGCCGGCTTATAAATGAGATTTGCATAAAGGTATATTTCCCCAGCGAGGTGGGATGAGGGACGGCTACGGAAGCAGTTCCTTATCTCAAGGGAAGATATCAGAAAATACATCATGTAATTTAATATTTTGATTTGAGCACCAAGGTAACAGACAAAGCCACGCGAATTTCAAGATTAAATAATTATTTTTCGAAAAAAAATGGCAAAACCGCCTTCCATCGTGTACAAAATTCGAATATTTTGCTCGAGTTGTTTACATTATTGTTGATTTTTCAAAAAAAATCTGTAAAATTTAAATGGGACTACCTCGGGAGTATACCCTTTCGAACTACAAAAGAAGTTTTCGATTCAGTTCACAATTGGCGGATAAGATAAGTTCTGTAGACTGCATTCAGAAACTATAAATGACGAATACTTAGTGTAGTTCTCCGATTCGTAGATCTCGGGACACATCTCTTTAACTGAATCTTCGTATGCCTACATTTCCACTCGCTCTTGGCCGCTTTGATTCTTACTCACAAATCTTGGGATTGAGATAGGTACTAAACAATCTTGCCAAATATTATCGAAATCGACTGAAAAATTGAAACGTGATACAATTTAGGAACCTATAGTACGAGTACATAATTATTTTTCACAAAAAATGGCAAAATCGCCTTCCATCGTGTACAAAATTCGAATATTTCACTCGAATTGTTAACATTATTGTTGTTTTTTCAAAAACGGCTCCACAAACGGGGCCATCTCGGGAGTACCCTTTCAAACTAAAAAAAAAATATTTTTCGATTCGGTTCACAATTGGCGAAATTATCGTTGAACATACCCAAAAAAAAATACATAGGTACAGACGAACAAACAACCTCCTCCTTTTTGGAAGTCGATTAATATGTAACTACAGCACTAGTCACCAGAACTTGATCTGTGTTAAGCGCCATCTATACAAGTTATAGCGAACTGTAATGAGGCTCTTACGGAGAAAACTTTAAGCAAAGGCTTACCCAACAGAGAACTTTCGAAGAAAAATTTTATGAAAAAGGTATAGGTATGTCATGTCAGAGGGCATGGAAATAAACTTTTAAATGTCGTATTTATCTTACTTTTCTATTCGTAACGCGATAAAAATAAACGGGTCGTTCCTGTAAGTTCTACAATTAGTTCTACTAGTAGAACTACCGGGACAAAATTGTACCGGTAGTCCTACCGTAGAACTACCAGCTAGCTTAGCATACAAGACCGCGACAAGAGTTTATCGACGCGTGCAAAGGTGACAAATATATGCTTCATAATAACTCGTTCTAACACGTTGATAGGATAATTGTATGGTCCGTATGCTAAGCCCGCAGGACACTATTGTCCCGTACTCTGGATGCAAGCCGTTACCAACCGGTCTTATTGGAGATCCATAGCGGAGGCCTATGTCCAGCAGTGGACGTCTTGTGGCTGATGTTCTACACTAGCCAAAAGTATTTTTTTAAATCTTTATTTTTTTAACTGACACTCAAAAGTAGGTACGACATCTATCGCCCCCGGTATTGTACCTAGTCCGCAAGTAAGTGTTTATTAACCCCCGACGCAAAATAGGGGTGTTATAAGTTTGACGTGTCTGTTTGTCTGTGTGTCTGTCTGTCTGTCTTTCTGTGGCATCATAGCGCCCGAACCACTGAACCGATTTCAGTTTAGTTTTTTTTGGATGAAAGGAGACTTAATCGAGAGTGTTCTTAGCTGTTTTATAAAAATCGATTGAGCCGTTTAAGAGTTATGGTGGGTTAAAGTGGGGATGGAAGAACCAAAATTCTATAAATGTGCCCAAAATGGTTGTCAATTGAAAGTTTATTGTCAAATATTTTTGTGTCGGGGGTTTTTTAAATTTTTAATTTATAATTATTAATAATTACATAATATTTAAAAATTATAATCAACCATCACCACTTGCTTAGCTGTATGTAAAATTAATTTACTTATAACCATAAGGAGGACGTCAGCCTGTTTGTCACCTCATTATATAATAAAAAAACATAATGCGTAACAATGTGTTAAACCTGCATACTTATAACATTTATGTACATAAGTGAAGCTTAACATTATCAACCAACAAACAATGTGCTAAAATAAATATTCCATAAATTCAATGCTCAAAGAAAATAAACTTTACCAACGGCTTATTCCATCTCAATAGCATTTACCTGATACGAATTCAAAAGCATCTAAAGAAATGCAATTATGCACACAATAAACAGGCGTCATGGCGGGAGGCAACCGCGGCCCGACGTTTATGATAGCCGTCAGACGCGAGACGAGCACACAACGGATTATTGTAATACGATGTGTTTGTGCAATTCAAAGAAATTAACTTTATACAGGTGGATATCAAGAAAATGTAAATAGCGTTTGCGAAATAAATGATCATCTCATTAAGACGTAGGCCCATCGTAATAATTATAATTCAAAACAATCGGTAGGCAGCTTGTAATTTATTTCAAATCATAATATGACAACTTAAATCTCACCTACAATCACAGTTCTCTTAAGCAAGTTTAAACTTGAAAAATACAAACTACTGGGCGAAGTCAGAACGCCGAAGGATGTCATTCCGTTTACACATTCCTGGTGTTTATAAGGTGGATTGCAGCTGCGGTAGTTCCTACATAGGTCAAACGATGAGTACTATTGCTGAACAGATCAAAGAACATATCGCGGCAGTCAAAAACTGCCAGATACAGAAGTCTGCTATAGCTGAGCATTTGCTTGACGGAGGCAGGTACTGGTCATTGGATCGAGCTCCACGACCCAAAGTCCTCTCCACGCCTCGACACTATTTTTCAAGAATAGTTCGTGAAGCGGTGGAAATCAAAAAATATAACAATTTTAACCGGGAGGATATTTAAGTTATCGGCGTCGTAGAATCCTGTTATCAACAAATGTAATTAGCGTAGTTTAGGTAGCAAGACATTATTAGATACAGTCAGTGTTGTGTGTCGTAGTGGCAATTTTTCAAGTTCAAGTTGATTTGGCAGTACCAGCTGTTTCACATTCCAGTCTACCCGTGACCACGATCGATGCAACTCGGTGTAAACGTCGGGATGACGAGGTATTTATTTATCTCGTAATTTTAGTGCACAATAGTCCCGTAGTATAAAATAATAAAGTAGTAATATACCCGAAATGCGTTAGACGACAACTTTCAGCATCCTGTACCAATCTTAAGAGGGGCACTATCACAGTTTGTTCGTACATTACCTAAGGGCTCAAAGGCTATAGTAATTGAGCTGTCGTCCAAGATTAATGCTATTGCTGTGGTGTAGCTGTCAAAGGCTCGAAGATAAGCGAGCGAGTCGAGCCAGGCGTCAGGATGTGTCAAATTATCCCGCTTGTTGCTAATGTGAATCGGATAATAATGCTCGTTCTTTCTCAGCAAAATGTTTAAATACTAAGTTGAGGTAGAAAATGATAATTGCTTTATAAATGTGGAATCGTTTACGAGGTAAGTAGAATTAACTCACTCTGTGGTTCCTTTGTCTTCTAAGTGTACTGCAGTTTCTTTTAGTATGAAACGGTATAAAATATTGACTATTACTTATTATTTATCAGATTGATATGAAAGGTTATACAGCGTTGATGTCGGTTTGATTCTGATAGAATTTGCTTTAGTAAAATTTATGATGAAAAAGAAGAAGCAAACTGGTTTCTGCGTGAGTACTAGGGGATATTATTTTACAGTATTATTTTTACTTGCTGCTTTAATATTGTAATGCTTTAATATAAGTTCTTGTCGTGTGCTTTGACTTTTTGATCTGTGTGATCAAAACCTGAATTACCTACCTGTTTTATAAATTTTTAGCAAAAGCATATATATATTTTTTCTCTTAACTGATCTTACAAATTGTTATTTCTATGATATTCAGCACACGCAATTGTCTTTTTAACAACTGTGGAGAAGACACTATTTTTTTTTTGTATCGAGCAGAATGACGCACCTACGCCAGTGCAAGTCTTTTGTGTTTGCCGATGGCACCTTTAAGGTCAGTTTCATTTATTTTATATATCCATTTTCCGTTTCTTATATAAGAGCACATATTTTTCATTGTTCAATGAGGCTACTCGTACAAAATATACGGACGCACAAAAAGCAGGAAACACGATAATTCACCAATAAACAGTGCTTATTCCACACAATTACCACTGCCGTTTGAGCTGTCTCTCTTACAATTACCAACATTGTTAGTAATTTCATGGTAGCTGCTCTACACCTTCTGATTTTATACTTATAACGAAGATTTTTTTAATACTGTTATAATACTAGTAATTCCAACAAAGTTGCGGTTTAAATTATTCTATAGCTTTCTTCGCAATTGTCGTCATTTACAGCAATTATTCCGTCACCCATCACCTTTAGTAAAACCTGTTTATTTCTTGTCTAGAATATTTACGAAAAATAATATAGGTATGGTGCCTGGGAACATAATATTTTCAGGAAAATTTGAAAATGATGCTTGTTTATCATTTATTACAAGCTATAAAAATTGCAATATATTTTTCATATATACCTAATATGATGTAAATATTTTTATTTCACGCATTAAACTTAAATGACATTCCAACTAAAAAAATAATTGGAACTACTAAACTACCTAGCATTTTAATATATTTTTTGATCTTTCCTATTTTCAAAAAGTTTGTCAATGTAGGCGCAGGTGAGGTAAACTTCTACTTTTGCTACAGTTCTAGAATTTAATGTGCAAATGTATGTAGTTGAGAAGTACAAATTCACATTGAATCGCTAAGTATCGGTATATTTTAAGTTTGTTACTCTGTTATGTAACTACGCACAATTGTAAATCGAGACTGCACTTACAACAGGCATACATTAATCATAGCTCTCTGCTAAATCTTTTCACATCACAGCTTTCGTCATTGTTACTCTTATATAATTCACTTTTAAAATGCACATGACTTTTAGGTGCTTGACCTCTTTCAATTCAAACAACGATTAAACTCCAAGAAATCAACCAGTAGGTCTGTACGCGAAGTGCTCACACGATATTCCAATTCGACATGGTGAACCCAACACGGATTGCTGTGTATCTGAAACCATAACTCTGGATCGATATGCTTATAACGCAATTCGCTATCGATATCCGATACAAATAATGTTACTTTATAGCACCATCGATTTCTGAGGCCACGGAACGTTAATATGACTCATATATTGTACCTTACTAACTTTAAAGTCTTATCGTATTGTGCTAGTAAGGTTATTTTTGCATAACTAGCGTGCTAAGGTTATGCATATAGTAGAAACTATAAAACTTCACATACTGCTAAGCTAAATCTGGAAGCTTTGAGCGTCATCTGCGAGATATTTTTATGGTTTTCTGATTCTCATATTTTTTCTACAAAGCTTAAGGCTTAACAAAACCGTAAAGCGAATTGCAAAATATTTTTTGTATTGTCAGCATTTGCAGATCTCGTAAGGTGGGACATGTCGGCTCTAGCGGGGCCTAATTTGTGCTCGAAACTCTCTGCTCAAAACGACTACAGTCTACTTTTAAAGCGAATTATTATTACTGACATAAAACAAATTACTTATTCATATATGCGCTCACTGCTCTATGTACCTATGTTCCGTAAACATGTATTTTGCGGTGTAGGTATGATGTGGAAATGTTATGTTATGATGTGGTATGTTGGGGAAAAAGTCTTTTCGCATTATAGTATGTTTGAACTTGTAATAAAATCTCTTTGTATCTGGCTGGTTTTGGTATCATTATTATTATTATTTCAGCCTGCGTTGTCCCACTGCTGGGCAAAGGCCTCCCTTCCTTCCTTCCTTCCTTTTTCCTTTTTGGTATCATTGAAAGTTTAAATTTTAAAGAACCATAATTCCAAATTCAAATTAGGAAAATGTGTGATTTTCATTTGTTTTTCGTACTGTCAAGATGAGTGAGTGAGTGGTTCTAATGAAGAAATTCGATACATTTTAAAATTTTACCACAAAAAAGGTAAAAATGCAACGCAAGCCGAGAAAAAAATTTGCGATGTTTATGAACCTAGTGCAGTGTCTGTGAGAGTAGCACAAGGTTTGAGCGTTTTCAATCCGGAAATTTTGATGTCAAAGACGCACCTGACCTGACAGACTCTGGTCACCTTATTTCGGATAAAATGGATGCCATTTTTGAAAAAGTGGAGCAAGATCGGCAAATCAGTAGTTACGACGTAGCTGAAGAACTGGGAATTGACCACAAAACAGTTTTGGCGCATTTGAAAAAACTGGGTACACAAGAAAGCTAGATATTTGGGTACCTCACGAGCTCACTGAAAGAAATCTAATGAACCGTGTACTCATTTGACCTCACACATCTTTAGCCACTCAGCAAAAATTAAGAGAGTTTGGCTGGGTGGTGTTAATGCATCCGCCGTATAGTCCTGACCTTGCACCTTCAGATTTCCACCTGTTTCGGTCTCTTCAGAATTCTTTAGGTAGTGTCAGGTTTACATCACGCGAAGACTACCAAAACCACTTGTCGCGGTATTTTGATCAGAAGTCCCAAAATTTCTATAGCAATGGGATCATGTCCCTACCTACAAGATGGCAAAAAGTTATCGAACAAAATGGTACCTGCATACTTTAGTTAAATGTAAATAAACTATATTAAAAATGTTATAAATTTTCTTTAAAATGCGAAGAAACTTTTTCCCCAACATATTACATTACTGCAGCTGCCAGCAACAGAGGCATCAATGGACGTGCCTGAGTTGTGGGCCTAGCCGAAGCCGAGGCAAACTTATGTGAATCCATCTACGCCTAGATGTGGACAAAGCTTGCACACTTGTATAGTACTTTTCTCAAATAACGCGAGGAAAATAACTTCACTGAGGAAACTTAGGACCTATCGATGAGAAAATAGCCTAAACTATTTAAAAGGTATACCTACCTTATGTTATAAGCTATGTTTTGTTCTGGGGGCCTCGTACTTGTGTCTAGCATTTCTTTTTTTTTTTTTTTGTAATAAAATTATAAGCCTATTTTGAATATGATTTGATTTTTAACTTTTTTGTCTGATTGGTCTTATGTATTTCAAAGGTGGTCCCATTTATATTTTATCGAAATCGGCTGAGCCGGTTTTGCAAAAGTTGCAAAAACATTAACTATTTCATTTTTATTAACACGAATGAGAAAAGTTACTCGTTATTTATACAGTTTAATATTTATCGTGAATACCTTGTCATCGATGAGAATTTATGAAGTGCAATTAAGGCCCTATATAGCGGGACTGCATCCTCTGATTTTTGCCCCGCCTCGGCCTGTGATTGACGTCCTGGACCCACGCTCAGATGCTGAGACATGTGCTTCGTTAAAATGAAACCCAAAAAAATGATCATTCATCATTTGCTTGATAGCCAAGGAGTGGCTTGTTTCATTCACTATTTTTTGTGTAATGAAGTGGCTTACAAAGTTTGTACTCGTATATACCGGATAGCTGTAGAATTGCCCTGGAAGCATACGCATTGACATAATTTTATCAACGTGTTAAAACGAGACAAATTTATGGTGGGGTATGTATCTATCACATTTACAGTCTTCGATAAAATTATGTCGTGGTGCGTTTGCTAGTAGTGCTAGTGTCAGAGTTTTTAGGCCGGCTAAAGGCATCTGACATGGCTAGACGGTTAAAACAACTGAGACCCATAGCACCTCCCTGAAAATAATTATGGCGGCGCCCATGATGGCAGCACTTAGTTGTAAATGAAACCCACGTGTAGCTGCTGGGATGATGACTACGTCGGAATAAAACGTGAAAATACGAAAACACAAAACTAGGGCTTTATTCGCGATCCGTTTAGTTACAGTAACAAAAATATTAGCACAGGCAACGCGCGTCGTGCGCGTGGAGGAGCGCAGCGACGACTGATCTACTCCCACCTATGGGCTTGCAAATTCGTTTCCACGCGCACCTCGCCTGTTACCTTTGACAAATAAAACTCGAGAATCACACACTCTTTTTACAAGCGGTTAAGATAAGTCACGCGCGTCGATCTCTTACATTCTCCCACCTTAGTGATGTGTCTGCATCACTCATTTACAACAGGTATCCGTGCGACACGAGTGGCTGATCTTAAAAGGGTGCCTCTTTTGGTTAAGAGACGCTGATGATGGGCCGTCGAGGCAATGGGCAGGTCACCCATTCTGGGTACTTCTGGTTTGCATTTTGGTATTCTGCACAACATGCATTGAGACGTCACAGTCTTAGTTACTGGTTTCAATCTTGTAGTCCAGTATATTTGTATCATTTCGTTCACCACCGTCTCTTTGTTTCCATTAAGTGAAACGATGATGATAATGATTCAATTCAGTCACGTGACTGTGCCCGTCCAAAATTGTAGAATCTTTCGTTTCAGACAAAATTCCAGGAGCAGAATTAATGCGGCCGCCAACACGTGTGACTCATCGGCGTCAGGGTAAGTAGTTTATTTGTCTTAGGTACATCTATTGTTTTTAAATTTATTTATAAATTTCAGGATTATAGCAGTAGCTCGTTGCAACCGCAGCCATGAAGAGAATCGCGTCGCTTCAGGTACATGTAAGTTTATTTCTTCATTTTCTTTCAGTAGAATATTTATGCATTCTGGATCTAATCTCGTTTCTTTTCTTTCAGTTCCAAAAGTGAAAAGTCGCGAGGCCATTAGTCTTCCTCACTGCGGAGAAAGGTAGGTCCGTGCATCCATTCTTTTTCTAGGATTGAACTATCATAGCATGGCCTGGTGGCAGCGTCAGCTACGTTCAATTTTGTATTGATATATTTCCATTCATTTATATCTGTTAACTCGTCTATTTCAACGAGTCGGTGCGCGACGTATTGTTTATAGTTACGCGCAGTATTTCTTATCCAACTGAGTACCGTACTAGAATCACTCCAAAATAATTTTCTTTCCGGTTTCATTCTATGTTCTTTAATTAATGTTTCAGCGAGTCTAGCAGCCATCAGTGCCGCCTGTAGTTCTAGGCGCGGTACGGTAACTGGTTTGATAGGCGCAACACGGCAGCGACTAGTTATAAACGCAACGTGTACGTTATCATCATAATTTTTCCAGCGAAAATAACCGACGGCAGACATCGCTTGAGTGCTGGCGTCGCAAAACATATGCAGCTGTAGGCATGTATAGCTGGCCGACGGCGGAGCTACATGCGCTTGCCCGAGCGCCGGCTGACTGGGAACAGGTTTTGCTTCCGTCTCGCTCACGCTCGCGTAGGCTGTTGCATCCTGATAATACCTGGGCAGGCTTACGTGACGTATCGCTTGCAATATTGATATCCATTTGACCCATTTATCAAATATTGCGTCGGGTACAGGTTCATCCCAGCTGATCTTTGTTTTGAATGTTTCTTCCAGAATTTTCTTAGCGCGTAAATCTTCTGAGTTTTGTCTAGGCTTAGAAGAGATGCCCGTGGACTCGATGGAGTACGACCTTCGTACTTCTTTCTGGATTTCTCGTAAAACATCTTCAGACTTTGTGGCGTTATCATCTCCTAGACTGGTGACGAACAACGTGGAGTGACGCACAGGGCCAGGTGAGTCAGTAGGTACCCTTCCATGCAGGCACCATCCCAGAGGCGTCCGGGTGGCACAGGGCTGGTTCGGTCGACCCATCTTCGTCTCGAGAGGTAAAAGTAAGTGATAATTATCTTGGCCGATTAAAATTTGCGGTTCGAGTCGCTCTGTACATAATTCACGACTCACAGTACGTAAGTGTTCATAGTTATTCACATTCACTGTAGTTAAGTTCTGTTTAGGTAAATTAAGTTCATCAACAATGCGCGCACTAATTGTAAATAGTTTGTTATCAGCACCGGACAACGACAGGTTAGTCAGCTGAGCGTCGCACACTAGCTCAGTATTTTCCCAGGCGCCACGTACACGTAGATGTTCCCGGCGGCCGGTCATCCCCACCCGCTTAGCGAGAGAGGCGCTTATCAAGGACACTGTAGAACCATCGTCGAGTAATGCAGCGGTTGTTACTATGCCATTTGGTCCGTGAATATTTACAGGTAGCACTTTCAGGAACGCCGAACTATTAATGTTTATGTTGTGGTTCACACTTTCAGTTTCTAACACTTGCGCTGGCGCAGATTCACTATTGTCTTTTCGCGGTTCATAGTGCAACAAGCGGTGATGAGATGCACCACAATTGTTCACGTCGCAAGCAGCAGCGGGACACGTTTCCCGGTTATGATGCGTTATTAAACACTTGTAACAAATGCCGTAACGTTTCACGTGCGCCCATCTGTCCTTGCGTAACGACTTTTTAAACTTTCTACACTCGGTTAGTTTATGAATTTGCGTACGACAATAACGGCACTTATGTTCACTTAGTTCATTTTGTTTATTTGTATTTAGCACTGATACATTGTTCACTTTTTCATAAAACTGTTTACGTTTGTACGTAGGCTGAATTAATGTGGCACTACACGTAGATATCTTCACAGATTCTTCAGTGAGAAATTCAGATATCATCTCCAGTCTAGACTTAGGCGAGCTTGCGGTGATTAGCGGATAACTGTAGTCGGTCCACTTGGATAGCAGAGTAGTAGGTAGCTTCGATAACACGACTGTAGCTACTTCGACGCCTCGTAGGTACTCTTCACGGCCAAGGGCACGTACCGCTGCTACGTAGTTTTGTATTTTGACTGAAAATGGTACTAATTCTCGCAGGTAGTCAGCTGATAAATTATTTATCTTTTGTATGTCTGTCTTAATGTGAGACAGAATGACGTCAGCGTTTCCAAATTGTAGCTCTAATGTAGACATCACAGCTGCAGGTGAGGTCCCACTTATCAGCAGCGCTGACACTGCTTCCTGAGCTGCACCACGGAGACACTTTCTTAGCCGCCACAGGTTTTCCTTATCGGTGAACATGCACGCTTCAGTGGAATCCTGGTAAGCATGTTTGAACTGCAGCCATTCCAGTGGGTTCCCGTGGTATAATGGGAGCTCTTTAGGCGTGCTGAGACGACTGAGCAGGTGAGTATTTTGCTGAAGAGTCGAGGAAGTGACCAAGTTCTGAAGTGCGCTGGCGAGCTGCTGAACTGGACCATCTGTGTCAGTGTGACCTGACGATTGCGGCATGCCGTTGTGGTTTCCAATCATAGTGGCATGCTGCAATTCCAGCTCGTGTTGACTTCGCTCTACCCACTTTTCAATTTCACTACCGCGACTTTCGTTCGATAAAACTGATGGTGGACTGTAATATTCATCGTCGAGGTCGGCAAGGTCCGCCGCTAATTTTTTGTCAATCAGGTCCTTCTCGATGAGCGCCTTCGCCTTCGCTGCTTCTAATTCTAACTTTCGACGACGAGAAGCATTTTTTGATGATGACGTTTTCTTTGAGTCAGCGTCAGAGGGGCACGTTCGTGGCGGATTAGGTACCGTTAGTTCCGCCTTCATCAGCCTCATTACACTGGTTGTGCATGACTTTGCCATCTTGTTGTCATCAATCACTTTTGGCGAAGGTAATTCCTGCGGTGAAGGTTCTCCAACCGATTGTGGCTTTGCCTGTTTTCCTTTCAGCTTTTTTGTACTGCGGGTAGTCATCATGACCGGCTTTCGCGGCGGCGGTGTGCTGAACATTATCGGGCTCGAAGACCAGCGGATGTAGCAGCTGGGATGATGACTACGTCGGAATAAAACGTAAAAATACGAAAACACAAAACTAGGGCTTTATTCGCGATCCGTTTAGTTACAGTAACAAAAATATTAGCACAGGCAACGCGCGTCGTGCGCGTGGAGGAGCGCAGCGACGACTGATCTACTCCCACCTATGGGCTTGCAAATTCGTTTCCACGCGCACCTCGCCTGTTACCTTTGACAAATAAAACTCGAGAATCACACACTCTTTTTACAAGCGGTTAAGATAAGTCACGCGCGTCGATCTCTTACACCACGGTCAAGCATCCAAAAACCGACCGTGCCAGACGTTGCTTAACTTCCTTGAACACTACAGACTGAGAGGTAAGGTAGGAGATCACAACTGCAACGCTGGAGGCGTCACCCGTGCGTTATCTACTCTTCAGGGTGAAGATCCGACTTGCATTTTTCTTGAATTAGATTATCTTATAATCTAGTTATTATTATTATTTTATCCGTTATTGCTCCACTGCAGGGCAGACACAGGCCTTCCTTTCCTCTTTCCATTTTTCTGGGTCGAGAGGTTTGATGTTCCATCCACTGCAGTGGGAATCAAGCTAGTCTCGCCATCTTTTTTGGGCATGCCGCGGGGTCTCTTGATGTGGAGATAAGGTCAAGAGACCCCTCGTAATCTAGTATACTAGAAAAAAATATTATCTTCATTGCAGACTCAAAGAAGTGTATTACTGAACACAGATTGTTTCTCAAAAAAGCTTGCTACACGTAGCCATAACTTTTTTTTCCTACTAAATATTAAAGTACAATACTACCGCAATAATTTAGAGCTAGCTTTATCCAGCCTCTAAGAAGTACTGAACTGTAAAACATTTAATGTTTCAATGCTACGAGTATGAAGCGTCTAACGTATTCTTGATTATTTCCATCTCGTGGGAAAACACTTTCAGTTAGCAGTAAGATATAATAAGATACTTGTAGCAAATGTACTTTATAGATTATACTGATACTGAAGGTTTTACCCGTGAGTTGGACGTCATAGTGAGCTAGTGTAAAATAATCATCGTCATTATCATCCAGAGCATTCTTTATTCCACTAGAGAGAGAATCTATACTCAGCAGAAGAGAGTCTCTTCTATGCCATCTGCCTCGGCCCAGAGCCAAACGCCAATCGTATCCTAGTTCGAGTCACGATGTCATCCACAACATTATCCCATCTCATTACCGGACGGTCAATATTACGTCTTCCTTGCATCGTAAAATACACATATTATATACAGTCAAACCTGGATAAGAGAGAGTTGGAGGGACCGCCATCTAATTCTCGCTTATAGAGGTTTTTCACTTATCCAGGTTTCTCACTTATCCAGTTTCAGAAGAGGCTACTCTCTCTTATAGAGGTTAAAAAATACGTATAATTTGTACGTTGGTCCATTGGTCCATTGGTTTGTATGTATCTACCTATACATACGTGAAGAATGATAAATATATTTATAAATAGTATATAGGTACTAATTGTTCGGGATGTGTTGATTAGAATTGAACATAGATGATTGACTAATTCATTATAAAAGACCCTTTTTAAAATTGGGAAAATCAAAAATATTTTTGATAATTCCGTGTCCTTTAGAGTACTGAGACCGTATGGGGTCTTTGGATTTTATTATTTTATAAAAGTTGGATTCTACTAAATCAAATTCATTGCGCACTTTATTTTCAGATTTTCCCCTTTTGAACACATTCAAGCTTGGCGATTTATTTGTTTATTCCTAAAGATTGATGTATTAACACCGAACCTTTCTCTTCGATTGAAACTTGTCAACTGTTGTTAGTTTGACCAATAAAATAGTGTAAACGGACGTGTGGCTATTTCAAAAAAATGTGATACAAAAATAATGTTATAGGCGGACCGTTTATCTGAGACGTCGCCTGCGCGGGTACAGGGGCGCGCGGGTAGACGACAAAGGGGGACTGAGACCGGTGCGGGCGGCAGGGACCCGCCGCCCGCACCGGTCTCAGTCCCCTGTGTCGTCTCCCCCGGCGCCCCTGTACCGCGCAGGCGACGTCTCAGATAAACGGTCCGCCTATAGGTAGATAAATGAAAAACACAAAATAATGTTTAATAGAACACTATTTCAACAAACGAGATAGTATAGACGCACACGTGTGTCCATTCCAATAAAAGTCGATACAAAAACAATGTTACTTATTTCCACGAAATACCAAAAAAATGTTTGAATAGAACATGATCTGAATCAACGGTAGTTAGTTCCAAGAAATTTAAGAATGGGTCATAAATTGCAAATGTTTCATTACCCTCAACTCTCACTTATAGAGGTTCAGACAAGTAGTACTCTCAGTTATAGAGGTTCATGAGGGAAAAACGACTCTCTCTTATAGAGGTTTTGGTCTCTCACTTATAGAGGTATTTGAGGGTAAAATGACGGGACCTGGCAATTTCTCTCACTTATAGAGGTTTCTCACTTATCCAGTTCTCAGTTAGCCAGGTTTGACTGTAAATAACATTGTGCAAAGCAAAACCGCTATTTTTGTGTGTCTGTCTGTATATCCGCTTATAATTATCCTCCAAACTAGACAACAGATTGCAATGCGGTTTCACTATATTTTAGAATAATTTTTCTTCAGAAAGGTTTATAGTTGTAATTCATCCATAACCGGGCAAAGCCAGGACGGGCAGCTAGTAATATAAATAATTTTGACAATCTGAAAATACCAACTCACAGCGGGTAATTTGAAACCAATTTTGCTATGGGGTTTAAAGTATTAAAATGAATCACGCTGCGATAGAGTAACTAAATGTAAAGAGTGACATTAATAAAAATCGGCCAAGTGCGAATCGGACCCGCGCACGAAGGGTTCCGTACCGTATGGGAGCCCCAATCCTCTTGCCGTTATTAATAGCGAGCAAAAAACTGCTAAAAATCACGTTTGTTGTATGGGAGCCCCCTTATATATTTATTTTATGCTATTTTTAGTTTTTGTTGTTATAGCGGTAACAGAAATACATCATCTGTTAAAATATCAGCTGCCTAGCTATCATGGTTCATGAGATACAGCCCGGTGACAGACAGACAGACGGACAAACGGACATCGAAGTCTTAGTAATAGGTCCCGTTTTTACCCTTTGGGTACGGAACCCTAAAAATAGGTACAATATATTGAATAACTTTACAACATAAAAGTAAAAACAGACAAAACCACAGAGAAGTAGGTAAAGTTATGACTAAGCTTCCAAACTACTAAATAATCTTATGACTGAGCCAGAATGGGAATTTAATTCTACACAACAATTATTTTTTTAAATAAACAGTATATTAGATCATAATATGTACTGAATACTGAATTACAGAAGTCTATATATCTGTATCGGTAAAAATTAATAGAATAAATAATAAGTCAAATGTATGGAGATTTAAAGTAATTTAAATGGATGAAAAGATAAAGAAAAGGTTGAAAACGGCAAATATGTGAAAAAACCTTATGACCATTAAGTCATTTTGCACAGATGAGATGTGTGGGTACTCCAAATAACAGGTACTTAATCGATAACAACTAGAGACAGATGTCGCAGAAATAGCCCAATTAAGCACTTCCACAGGCACAAAGTTGCTTTATAGTCTGGTGGGACAATAGCAGCAAAAGCAAATAATGTCCGAAAGAAGCGCCGATATTATTCTGCCTTTCAAGGATCAATCACGCATGTGGTCCAAGTGACCGAGTGGCGCTTCAGACATACCTAAACGATTACATGACCCGGCTCAATAAATTAGTTAAAAAAAAGTACGTGACAAAGAAAATAAAAAGCGATCAAGTCACTTTTTCCATACAGACTGACATCAGAACATGCAATTTTCGTTCGTAGATGGACATCCGAACATTAACACGTTCCCTGTGTAGTGTAGGATTTCGGGTAGGTACTAGCCCATAAGTGTATAATTTCAAATAAAGTCCTTGCAACATCCGACGAGTCGTTACAATGCTGCAATGCCCGTATCCCGTATCTATTCTAATTTTAAACGTTATGACATTCCTAATTTAAAACAAAATCTCTTGCGGATTTCATACAACATTGCCTCCCACTCTTGTCATTGGGATTTTAAGGCCTTGAGGATTTCATACAACATTACCGCCCACTCTAGCCATTGCGTTTTTAAAGCTTGTTTTACGTTGAAATTAACGTAAAACAAGCAACGTTAAGCAACGTTCCGCACGGTCAGTACTTGGATGGGTGACCGCGGGTGGCATTTTCCAACTGAGCGCTACCGTGGCTCGGATGACACGTTAAATTGTAGGCCCCGGTTGTTTCAACCGTTTAGCCATGTCAGAGGCCTTCAGTTAGATTGTTTTCTTTTAACCCCCTACAAAAGGGAGAGCAATCATTTGACAAGAGCATTTGACGTGTGTCTGTCTGTTTGACAGTACAATACAATACAATATAACTTTATTGTACACCAAAAAAACAGCTTAAATAACAAAGTACATAATATTCTTAAAATTAGGTGGTACAAGGGAGTACGGGTCTCTTAACGATTAGAATTATTTTAACGTAGCAGCTTTGCAGTTTTCGATTAAAAGTAAGTTCGTATAGTCCGGGTGGCTAGCCCTGGTGTCAGAATTTTTAGGCCACCTGAAGGCCTCTGACACCAGGCCTAGTTTTAGATTGTAAAGTTAGATTCAGATTAAAAGTAACGATAGCTTAACTTGGAGACCAATAGATGTCTTATCGAAATTCGAT